>JAQSUU010000245.1:12751561-15503123 GCA_038087645.1 Saccharum hybrid cultivar R570
TTGTTTCTACCCTAACAAACTAGATAGTGTTCACAACAGATAGCTTGTGGTTTATCACTAGCGTTTCCAAGATTTATGGCTCTAGGAAGTTGATCTATCTCCATGTAACAAAGCCTGCCAAAAAATAGATAGATTTTTGAGCAAACTATCTAACTGAAACATAGAAACTCTTTTGCAAAAATAATAAAATGCATATACAAAGTGCCTTTATTGCTAACAAATTAAGTCTATCTTTATTAGCAAAGGAAACTGAAGCATATCTCTATGTAACAAAGTTTGTTTCTAGCCTAACAAACTAGATAATGTCCACAACAGATTGCTTGTGGTTTATCACTAGTATTTCTAGGGTTTATGGCTTTGGGAAGTCGATCTATCTCTATGTAACAAAGCCTGCCAAAAAATAGATAGATTTTGGAGCAAACTACCTGTTAATTAAAGCATAAAAACTCTTTCGCAAAAATAATAAAATACATATACAAAGTGCCTTTATTGCTAACAAATTAAGTCTACCTTTATAAGCAGAGGAAACTGAAGTATACCTCTCAGTAACAAAGTTTGTTTCTAGCCTAACAAATTAGATAGTGTCCACAACAGATAGCATGTGGTTTATCACTAGCGTTTCCAAGATTTATGACTTTTGGAAGTCCATCTATCTCTATGTAACAAAGTCTGTCTGTGGTCTAATCACTTTACCTACTGAAAGTTGGCTAGAAACATTATAAATATGCTCAGAGAGCTGCTCATCTTTGTGTGTGGTAGCAGTAATAAACAAGCACCGATGGCTAGTGAATCATGGAAGGTGCCAACTCCAGTGAAACAGTGGGCCGCCCTTGTGGAGGAGCCGCCGAGCCGGTTTGTGCAACGGGAGGAGGACCGCCCTAGCAGCCTGATGCTCGTGGATGACATGCCTGATCCCCTCCCTATCGTCGACCTCGACAAGCTGTCGACTGCCGACGAGGCCACCAAACTCCGCTCAGCGCTAGAGACCTGGGGGCTTTTCCTGGTGAGATCGATTCCCTGCTGTAACACATGCAATTAGCATATCATTAACTTAGCATAATCATCATTTCATGTGCATAGCATCATTATGCATTTTGCATTTATAAAATGGAGTGTCATTTTATGTGATGATTAGAATTTCTTGATCATGCTATGATTTCTTGTGATTAGTTAGCAAATAGGGTTAGAATAATTAAGTCACTTTGTGATCATGTTTAAGTTAATGATGATTAAGTTTAAAATAACCTAGGACTTACTTCCCTTGCATTTTAAAATCCATTGAGAATTAGGGTTTGACCCTTAAAGCAAACTTGTAGAGCAGGCAAAGTGGAACAACTTTCATTTTTGCATCGTCTTCTAAAAATACTTTTAAAATTGTCAAAATTATGCTTGAACCTAGCTATTTAAATAAAATTTTAAAAAAAACTATTTTGGGCTGGCACCCACGCTTTCGGCCCATCAGCCGAAGCCGGCCCAGGCCGGCCCCACCCTGTTCTCGCCCGCACGGCCGAGTGCCCGCCTTGCCCGCGCCCGTGCACGCCGCGTGGCGCGCCGCCGCACCGGCGGCGAGGGGCGGTGGCCGTCCCGACCGGCCGTTTTGTCGGTCCGGACGTGCCCCCTCTCCCTCACTCCTCCATCTCCTCCCTTGCCTCGCCCTCTCGCGCAGACAGCCACAGCAGCAACTCCAGCGCATGCACGCGAGCTCACCACGATGCCGCCGCGGAGCACGCCGCCATTCCCGCTCTCCGCCGAGCCCGCCGTCGATTCGTCGCGGTCTCGGCTCTGCCTCGACGTCCTCCACCCTGTGCGCCCACTCGCAGCCGCCGGCATTGAGGTGAGAGGCCGAATTGGCCATCGCACCGCCGCGCCATGGCCGAGCTACCGGCCTACGTCGGCGAGCCCCCTCCGCTCTCTCCCTCTCTCTTTTATCTAGCACACCGTGGTCACCTTCACACCGCGGAGCTCGTGCACACACCATCGCACCCTGGCATGGCCGGCAATGGCGAGTTGCCGTCGAGCAGTGCCGTCGCTCCGCCATCACTGCCGATGAGCCCATAACGGCTCTCCCCCGGCTCAACCGACTAGCGCACCCGACTCGTGGGGAGCACTGTGGTGCTCACCCCGCGGCCGGAGACCTCACCGCTGGCGAGATCTCGCCGCCGGTGATCTCCCCTCTCACGTGTGTATGACATGTGGGCCTCATGTCCCACTGTCAGCCACTGTGTGCGGGTCTAGGTGCACTGCACCGGGTAGATCTAGCGTTTGAGGGTTAGGGTTTTTAAGAAAATGAATTTCCAGAATTAATTTAAATGATTGTTTAATTCATAACTTGGTAAATATTGCTCAGAAAAATGTGAAACAAATTTTTTTGTGATCCTTGCTGTCAGATCTACATGTTAAAAATGTTGCATGTCAATTTTGTGATACTTTTATATATAGCTTTATTTAAATGATTAAAATGCTAATTTCTTGGAAAATACATAGTAAATAGAATATAGGTCAGAAAAATATGGTTCTTGTTTTGTTAGCCTTGCTTTGCTATGTAGTTTCTGTGAAAATTATTTGTGATGCCATGTTCTGTGGTTGAAGTGGTAGATTTGATTTACGTGCAATTATTGGTTAATTCTTACGAAATTCCTAATAAAATATTTGCATGAGATATTGTGTTGGGAATTTTTGTGAGCTGTCCTTATGCTAATAACAAGCTAAACATAATCTGAAATATGTTATTTGACACTTTTCATAGTACAAAGTATTTTTATGCTCATTTATCCATCATAGCTTGACATTTTTTATTAGGCTAAAACAAGTATGCTTTTGCAGTGATTTTTTATGATGGGCTCTACTGAGCACAAGCATGCTACTGTATTTTTTCTCAGAATTTTAGGAGTTCAGAAAGTATAAGTGGTAGTTGTAGCTTTGGTTTATATTAGTTAATTTAATATTGCTTTATACATGATTAGGGTATTTAGTGTGATTTGGTGTATCTTTGAAGCACCTTGACTTGCTGGTATGACTGGGCATATTAGGGTAGCCATTGTGGTGTTAGTGTAGTAGTACCTGTGTTTGTGGTTATATGGTGGTTAGCGGTGCATAATGGTAGTTAGTAATAGAAGATAATGCAGTAGATGACATGTGCTTATGGTACATGTTCTTGGATTATGTTGACTACCTGGTAGAAGAGATTTGCACATACTCTGTCGAAAGTAACTAACCATGTTCATTCATCTGCATCCATCCATAAGCATCACGATTATTGGTCGTCACTTGCATTCTCATGACCACCGATATATGCATCATACAGGATCGCAGGACGAGCCCCATCTAGTGGAGCAGGAGGATCCGGAGGTGCCAGCACCAGAAGCACTAGGAGCCGAGGAGCCCGACGAGGAGATTACAGAGTGCCCGGATCATCAGCCTAGCTCGTTTGAATGAGGCAAGCCCCAGAGCACATCTCCCTCGGTTTGCAAATATTTAACTTATGTTTTAATTATGATAGATGCATTAAGTTAGGAGTTGATTGCAACCGTTGCTGCATTATTCCTTGTCTACCCTTATTATTATATCCTTGATATACCTTGATAAAAAAAGTTGAGTTAAATGCTTAGCCTTGCTTAGACCGGTAGAAATCGGATGATTTCCCATCACCTGCGAGTTTTAGGTGGTTACCTGGATTTCTATTGGCTAAATGTGACATCACGAAGTATAACCAAGTGTTGTTGAGAAATGGAGACTGAACGGAGTCTCGCAGGGTTTTGGACTGTAGTGATTCCGTCTGTGTTAGTTAAGGACCGATCGTTGTTGTCCCTCGAGTCATGTTGAACGCATGCCCTATGCTTAAATGGAAGGATAAGTCGTTCCGACAGTGAAGCCGGGAAACTATTCGGGATGGACATTGACCGCAATGCACTGTATTGGCATAAGCAGTGAGTGGACACAGGGGTGCGATGGTAAGGCCAATGAGCAGTCGGGCGGCCCCTGGGTACGGTGGTTCCTGTAGAACCCGAGACGTTTACCTGAAAAGTTGATTCAGTGACCTGTAGCTCACCTTAGTTGGTGAGTGTGGTTTATGTGGGAAATAAATTACTAGCTAATTAGTAATCGATTCGAATCGTCATCGCTCCCGGATAGTGAGCACTTGACTTGAGCTACTTCATCATAGTAATGATTATGGAACACTCGGATGGTTATGATGAGAATGAAATGCTAAATGATCATATGGTTATCATTGATTACCTTAATCAAGTGATTGCTCTAGTGTAGATGCAAATCTAGTTGACATGTTAATGATTATTAACTTGAGGCAATAATACTGGAAAAAGTAGTTCTTAATGTTAAATGTGCTTTTTGTAAATGAGTCAACTAGCCCACTATAAAGCCTTTCATACTCCTTAGAGTCACTTTATTTTTTTGTTATGTCAGATAAGTCTAGCTGAGTACATTCTTGTACTTAGGGTTTATTCCCATTTGTTGCAGATAGACAGATGTACTACGGCTACTGTATCAACTGCTTGTACCCAGCTATGGGAGATGATTAGACCAAGGGTGTGGTCACTCTTTATCTCAACTCAATGCTTTTGTTGGATTTGATCAGTACCTGGCACTGTAATGAACTAAGTGTGTGTGGTTTGAAAACTACTTGCTTTCGCTACTTCTATTTGAACTTGGTATTGTAATAACTCTTTATTTCGAACTCTGATGAACTCGTGTTATGTGCGAACTTATGTAATCATGTGAATGGTGACTGCTAAATTTGAACGATCTTGGCTGAGTTGTTGAAAAGTTTGAAATCCATCATGATTTCACGGACTATCGTGTTTGTATGGGATTAAGGACGTTGGTTATCTGCTTCGGTAGGTGATTTTCTTACTTAAGCTCGTATAAATTGGGTGGTTCTGTTACACATGCTGCTGCTGCTTCTTCTCCTTCTTCTCCCTCTCAGTAGTCAGTTACTCAGTTCCCATGCATCATCGTGCGAACCTTGCTCCATCGCTGCCTCCTCATGCATGCAATGGCTATCTCTATGCCATGCCATGCAGGCTACCAACCATGGCATAGATGCGTCTCTAATGGAGGATCTGATGAAGGCGTCACGAGAGTTTTTCAACCAGCTGCTGTAGGAGAGGCAGAAATATAGCAACGTGAGGGAAGGCTCGCGCTTCCAGCTAGAAGGGTACGGCAGTGATCCAGTGATAGCTCAGGATCATATCCATGACTGGAGCAATCGTTTGCAGCTAAAGGTGGAGCCTGAAGACGAAAGAAACCTTGCTCAATGGCCCAAACATCATGAATCCTTCATGTCGCCTACTCTCCTTTTCAGTTTTAGCCTTTTCACTTTTTAGGCTTTTGTTTTACAAGTTTTCAAAGAAAAATAAATGAAAAAAATGCAATGTGAGCGTATATGTTACATATGACTCATGTGTCTTGTATAGTATACTCCAAGAAACAAAAAACAGTACTTGTCAGCTTTACTACTGACATTAGCAAGCCAAAATGACTTTTGCCTGAACTGTTATAGGACCTTTTTGCAGGGATCTTCTGCACGAGTACGCAACAAAAACCAAGACTATTATGGAAAAAATATTGCGGGCGATGGCCAAGATCTTGGAGCTTGATGAAGAAGATTTCCTCAACCAGATTGGTGGTTGTCCTCAAGCTTATGCCAGATTCAACTACTATCCTCCTTGTCCAAGGCCGGAGCTCGTCTTGGGGATCAAGGCTCACTCTGATGCCCCTCTTCTCATGGTTCTCCTGGTCGATCGTGAGGTCGGTGGACTGCAGGTTCAGAGAGAGAACAAGTGGTTCAATGTTCCATCCATTCCTCACACTCTGGTGATTAACCTAGGAGACTCCTTTGAGGTAGGGAACTAGGAATCCAAGCTATTGTGTGTCCTGAATTGATCTCTGTGGTGATTAAAATTCCAAAAATAAATAAATAATTGGAACTGATGTATATCCAACTTCCTGAATCCTTTATGCTAAACTTGACTACAAAATTTTGATACAGGTAATGAACAACGGGATATTCAAAAGCCCAGTGCACAGGGTTGTGACGAATGTAGAGAAGGAGAGGATCTCACTGGCCTTGACCTATATGGTGGAACGTGACAGTGTGCTTGAGCCGGTGGCCGGTTTACTGGATGAGAAGCAACCGGCAAGGTACAGGAGGATTACAGAGGCGGACTTCTTGGAGGAGGCCAAAGAACACTTTTCTAAAGGAATGAGACTGATTGAGACTTTAAAGATCTAAACCTTATATGTTTGTTTTAAACAATGTTCATGATCAGTGAGTCGTACCTCTGCGGAGAATAAAAAACTTTGTTCTTTGTACTTCTGATCACAAACTTTGGCGTTAGCTATCGCCCCCTGTTGCAATAAAGCTATATATTGTGTTACATGAGTTATATGGAGTACTAAATTTCCATAATGAAACTCTGCCTGGAAAACATGCCAGCCCTAACACTTTTATCTCATTAGGGGAAATATTCTTAATCCACAAAAATGTCACGAAAAGATTAACTTGAGTGGCTATGGTTGCCGTCCTAACCAGCAACTTCCCTCTATTCCTCTCCATGAGTCCTTGACAATGCTGGTTTTTCCTCTTGTCAAAGGCAAAAATATCATTGATTGCAAGTTAAAACCCAACAAGGGCGACCTGCTCCTCCGCCGGAGACACCCGCCACGTCACCCGAATTCTTTCCGGCCGTCCGATCCGCGATCGTGTGGCCCTGATTTGTTAAATCGGATTCGGCCTCGAGCCGCTTCAGGTGTTTTCCGTTCCCTGCTGAGCCTTCTCTTCGGCTTCTACTGCTTCTCGTCAGAATCCAGAGAAACACATATATACTCAGCTTCCGATTCTACTTCCACCAAAAAAAATAAAAAAACCCGATCTCTCCCGTCCTCTCTCTCGCTCGCCCGACGCTGCGGGCGACGGCGATGGCGCCACGGGCGACCTGGTCAGCGGTGTCGGCGGACGCCATCCTCCTCCTCCTCCACCTCCTCCTCCTCCTCCTCCTCCCTCCCGCCCACCCTCCCTCCCTCCCCTTCGTCTCCTTCCCTCCCCTTCCTTCCTGAGCCGGCCGCAGGCGCGGCGACGCGACGGCGCCCCCCGCAGGCGCCCGGCACGCCGGCGCACGTGGTGCCTGCCGGCCCCCTCCCTCTCCCTACCCTCTGTGCAGGCTCTTCCATGGCTCCTCCGTTGGGCAGCTCCTCAGCGCCTCCTCCTCGACGAAACCCTAGGTGCCTTTGCGGCGGCTGCGGCGGGGGCGAACCTCGGCTACTGGATTTGACGGTGACTCACCCTCTTCTTCTCCTCCTTCGTCCCATGGCTCCTCCCCCAGATCCTCTCTCCCTAGTGTTTTTTTGGAGCAGCAGATCCTCACAGCAGTTCTATGGTGGTTGAGAACTACGGATTCTAAAGCTTTTGCTAATTTTTATTTTGTGAATATATTGCAGCAACAAATTCTTATATGCAT
This sequence comes from Saccharum hybrid cultivar R570, assembly GCA_038087645.1. Lineage (NCBI taxonomy): Eukaryota > Viridiplantae > Streptophyta > Magnoliopsida > Poales > Poaceae > Saccharum > Saccharum hybrid cultivar. The sequence goes on from JAQSUU010000245.1 coordinate 12,759,037, forward strand.
TTGATTTTTTTTGTTCCTACTGGTCTACATCTTGCTGATTTTACTCCCTTTAATATTGTATTTCCTATTACCTGAATTGAAGTCTGTTGATTTGTTCAAATCAATACTGCTACGTTGGTAAAAATGGTTACAGGTACGTTCCTAATATAATACTATGCGTTGATTTTTCGTCTCCTTGGAATGGATTGTGTCCATTGATTGAGAGAGCAGTAAGGTCAGTGCCTTTTTTACGCCATTTTTCCCCTTGTGTGATTTACGATAGTGATTGGTTAGTTCATATGTTCATGTGCTACTTCTAGGAGATTTAGGATAGTGATTGGTAACTTTTCACAAAGAATGTCAAGGTATTTGCTTATTTAGGATAGTGATTTAGAATAGTGCATATGTTCTGGAAATGTGATTTCCTCCCTACAAGAGGCGCTACAATGTCAAGGTATTTGCTTATTTCTTTGCTCCTTTTAATTTTTCAGCTTCAGATTCAAATATTGAATGCTCACTATTACCTACCTGTTACCAATTGCATACTTTCTTCCATTGCCCATTGTAATCGACTCTTGTTGCCAATTGCTCCTTTTCATTTACATTTCACCCACCATTTAGAGACTATAGTTGATTCTCTGTTATCCCCAAATCCAAATTTTCTTGCCTTGTTTTATTTATGAATTATGATATCCACCTACATGCCCTTGTATATGCCTGTGACTTACAGTTACCACATAGTTCAGTAGCACCAACGAATAAATACTTAATTAAGGTTAATCATGATGATCTTAATTTTTATCCTGGCCCAAGTTACACTAAAATGAGGAACAAAGATACAGCTTGTATATAATGCCTGCTGTTTGTGTGTTCAGAATTATTGATTTTATTTGTGTAGACACTATAATGTTTTTGGTTGGGTTGGAATTGTGCAAGTTTATTGCTCTATGTATCTCCCATTGTTTTGTATGACAGTGTCTACAGATAGGTAGGACTGAATAAAACCATTGGTCGAATTAGCGAGAACCCATACACTATATTTTGCTATAGGAAATCTAATTTCCAAGGTGATCTGCACATTGGCTTCATCAACGTATCCATATTTGTGCAGTAGACTGAATATTGATATTAATTTGCCCTGGATCGGTTCAAGTTTGATAATAGGTCATAGTATCTAACTAAGGTAACACCATGTTTGTAGGGCTACATACTGTTCTTCATTGCAGGTACCTTTGTTGACAGGTTACTAAAAAAATGTGGCTATGTGCAGCAAGGAAAAGAGATAGATAAAAGAAAATAGAAAATTTTCTTTTCCATAACCCAAATCTTCATAGCAGTTTATTATCTACCTATTTCGTAGTTTTAGCTAAAAGCTAAAACCGAAACCAACACCTAATATGCTACTTTTATCAATTGGTGGATTGTCCTCTCATTTTCTAATGTTCAACTCTCAAAGATAGGTATCATCTATTATCTTCAATTGAATTTTTTTTCACCCCAGTCCTATATATATGGCTCACAAATTTGTAAATTTCATATATGATAATGTCTAATAATGTCAAAACTTTTAGGATTATTTTGATTATTGTTTAAATAATGTTGCCTTATTATACACAAACTGCATGTTACGCACTTCCAACTAAATCAACTACTACTATCAGAAATATAGCCAGTGCCAAACTGTTTCCTGAAAGTTTTAGGATTATTTTTACATTATTATTTAAATAATGTTGTCTTATTATACACAAACTACATGTTACACACTTCCAACTAAACCAACTACTACTATCAGAAATATAGCCAGTGCCAAGCTGTTTCCTGTTTCAAGATGTTATTTTTTTCTATATTCATACAATCGAGGCCATGCTGCTACAGCCACAGAGACCACCAACAATCTGGACTTCTAATGAAATTGTATATCTGTCCACAGTGACACAGCAATAGGGATAGAAATTGTTTCATTTTTTAGATTGGACTTTTCTGCCTTTCGACTGTTAGTCTGACCGCTCTCTTAACAGGCCACTTTTCCTTTTTCCTTCTTGTCACATATAGACTGAAACCATCTATATATGCTTCCTTGCGGATCAAATTCAGCATAATGAGCGGACTTTTGCATTCTCAGGTGAAGACATTCTCAGCATGTGGCTTAACACATCATATATACGCAGTGCAGAATTCCATTTGTAATATTTTTTTTTCTACCTACTGGCGTCTACCTGCAAGCTTCTTCTCACAATGATCAGCTTCAAACTGTGCCATCACTTGATCTTTTCTTCTTCAACAAATTTCAGGTTGCAAGAAGACCATCCATATCGAGCCTCACTGTTTCTTATTTGTGATGTACCACACCTAGGCTTTTATACTGCATGGATTTTTTCCCTCTTCACTAATGCTGTGTATTGTTCTAAGCACCTGAATAATGATATTGTTCTTAGTTTTTCCTTTTGCCTTGTCTCTTCCTCCACTGCTCAAATTTTATTCTTGTAGTACCTGCTATGTTTTGGCCATCTGAAAACTAATTATAGATTCACGTTTCGGCTATCCTAGCCTTCTCTAGCCTGCAGTCTTTGTTATGCCTACTGTGAGAATACAGTCGTTGCCCATCTTTCCTTCAAGTACGATGAGAAAAACTATATTTGTGTTGTTGACTTAGTGTTAACGTCAGTTGACTTAGTGTTTAAGTCAGTTGACTTAGTGTTTCTCGTCTCTTTTGGGTTTCATCTCTAGCCTACCCCAACTTGCTTGGGATAAAATGCTATGTTGTTGTTGACTTAGTGTTTAAGTCAGTTGGCAATTAAGGTCTGTTAGATATAGCTCTTAGAGCTGTTTTTAGGCATAATTTAAAATCTCTGCCAAGCAACTTTTTAGTCAACAAATGATTCTATGCTCCACCATCACATGATATGTCCTACTTAAATACGTTATTTGTTTCCTGCCAGATTGTCGTGCTCTGAGAACTTGCTTATATGCTCTCTGCAGGAAATTTGGAGACATCTTTGATGTTGATCATTTTATAAGTTGTTTGAAGGCCGATGTGCGGATCATCTGAAATATCCCTGACTGATTCATACAAAAAGATGAGTTCTTTCCCAGTATAAAGTAGGAGTTTTTTAACTCTGTTTTGGTTACCTGAAGCTTTCATAGAGTGCTATTACAACATGCAAGAAACTGCTGGCAATGAAGGGTGTGTTCATATTTGGCTACTTAATATCACCAGAAATAGTTCTTTGTGATTATGCTACTATTATCTCAACAAGGTGGAAAAATTCAAACAACCTTCATGCCACTATAGATACCATAAATCTCACCTGCCCATGCATTCTTAGGTGTATTATAATGTACAGCAGGTTGAACAATAAAGGCATCGAACAGAATACTGACCAAGAAAATTTGCCAAATTAGTGAACCATTTGCATTTAGATTACTTGAGATGCCATTGCTGCCTTTGTTCACGCCTCAATCACTTTGCATCCGTAGTTGCAGGCACGATGCTAACTCATACACATGCTTTATAAAACAATACGATGGGATATATCAACATCCTTATCGTGCTCACTCTTGGAATTTGATTTTGTTATTATACTAATTAGTTGTTCTCTCACTGATGTGGACTGGCAGTGTGCAAATGAGTGGACAACAAGTTCTGTCATCGATGCCAATCTAATGCAATGACTAAAGATCAGCATAGCTGTCATCAGCCAAACTAATGCTGCAGTCGTTGGTTGCCTCTGGTCTGGATGCCTTTGAGGCCAAACTACACCTCCTCTGGAAATTGTGATTTGCACACGCTCTTAGATAACATCTGAAGTTTTTTTCCACATAAAAATGATTTCAGGTTTATATAATAATCTGTGTGCTTTAGTTTGTATTTGTACATCCAAAACAATCCAGTTTTAGGGAATAAAATGAAATTTGGGGGTACGTCCTGGAGCTAGGGTTCTCTGTTTTTTTAGATATATGGTGATTATGCGAAACCTGCTACATGCAGAACTTCTTTGTAGCGCTCCCCTTTACAGGCTTATTAATGTAACGTAGATTCTCTGCCTTCCACTCCAGATCAGCTCACATAAACTACGTCTTTATTTGTGTTCGGTACAACCATAAAAATACTTTGCCTTCAAAACGCGCTCCAGTCCTAGCCTCAGAACAGTGCCTCCCCAAATATTCCAGTGTAAACATACTAATACTTTATCTTAATACCGCATTGTTGCCTTATATATTTAACCTTTCCCATCTGCATATTTCAGGCATGTTATGTCCGCATTAAATTTCTCTAAATTCACAGCCACACAGCGCGCGGATGCGCGCGCCCCGCTACTAGTGGGTCTACAAAGTGAAAACAAAAGCATATGGCATATCATGTTACTATAGGTCTTAAATAGCAATATTGCATTTTAGTTTCTAGAGGATTGTGTCTAAGTCAGCTCGATGTTCAAAATGTGTTTATCCATGGCATTCTAGAGGAGAATGTTTATATGCACTAACCACTAGGGTATGAGAATATGGAGAAGCCTGATTTTGTACGCAAACTTAACAAGGCCTTGTATGGTTTAAAACAGGAGCCTAGGGCTTGTTTGGTTCCTGCTTACCAAGAGTTGTCTGGCCCAAGTAGCATCCCCAGGCGTTCGATTTTGATCGCCTAGGGCTGGGATCGCTGCTTGGCCGGCGATGCTGCCTGCCAGGTACGCATGTCCTAAAGCAAAGTGTAAGGACATGAGTAGACCATTGGTCCTCCCCGAGGCGTTTTGATCACTTCGATTATATCCCGTCTGTTGGGGCTTCCGGGGGTTTGCTGGTGCTTTGGAATAGTTCCATTTTCAGAGGAGTAGTCCTAGATAAGCAGAGCTTTGGTCTCACTGTTAGATTCACTTCTACACACAACGGTGATTGCTGGTCATTGACAAATGTTTATGGGCCTGTGATGAACCGGTACGCTCAACTTTTATTAGTTGGTTCAGAGCTCATGAGATAGATGACGTGGTGAATTGGATCTTCTTGGGCGAGTTTAATTTCTATCGATCCCTAAACAATCGTAATAGACCTGGGGGTAACCTAGCTGACACCCTGGTTTTTAATGATGCCATTGGGCATCTGGGGCTCATCGAGTTACCTTTGAAAGGAAGGGCATACACATGGAGTAATATGCAGTCTCAGCCGTTACTGGAACAGTTAGACTGGTTCTTCACATCGCCAAATTGGACTCTTGACTTCCCAAACACTGAAGTTCTCCCCCTAGCGAAGATTACTTCAGATCATATACCTTGCAAGATTGTCATTAGTACTAAGATTCCATGCTCAAACATCTTCAGATTCGAGAACTTTTGGGCAGAGCATGAGAGTTTCTTAACAACAGTACAAGATAGTTGGCTAGCTGCTCTGGTATTATCTGACTCCACGAGAAACATCTCTGCAAGGTTTAAAAAGCTCAGGTATGATTTGAAAGGTTGGAGTCGTAGCCTGTCCAACCTAAAATTACTAATTGAGAACTGTAATACTGTGATCAGTTTCCTAAATGCACTTGAGGACAGCAGACCCTGTATAATCCAGAATCTAATCTAAGAAAATTGATCAAGATTCAACTCCAAACACTATTGCATTATAAAAACTTATATTGGAGAAAGAGGTACACGGTGAACAGAGTCAGGTTTGGTGATGAGTGCACAAATTTTTTCCATGCAATGGCTACAGTCTCATATAGACGAAATTCGATCTCACAAATTTTGAATGATCAAGGTGCTTGGGTCCAAGATCATGATGGTAAAGCTGGATTGTTGTGTTCCTCTTTCAGAAATAGGATGGGTGTCAGTACCAACCCAACTATGCTATTCGACTTAGCAAATCTCATTACACCTATGGATGGTCTTCAAGATCTGGTGGAGTCGTTTAAGCAATCAGAGATCGATCTCATATTCAAGCGTATGCCTCCTGATAAAGCTCCTAGACCGGATGGGTTCAATGGTCTGTTCATGAAGAAATGTTGGCAAATTATCAAGAATGATTTTTATAATTTTTGCAGTGATTTCTATCTGGGCGTAGCTAATCTTGATTGCATCAATACATCATATATCACACTGGTTCCAAAGATCAGTAATCCTGAAACAGTCAGTGATTATAGGCCTATCTCGCTTATGAACATTAGCCTCAAATTGGTTACCAAGACCCTGGTAGATCGTTTGCAGTCTGTTATAATTGGACTAGTACATCGTAACCAGTATGGTTTTATCAGATCACGCACCATCCATGACTGTCTAGCATGGAGCTTTGAATACATCCACCAATGCCATCAGTCCAGAAGATCAGTTGTCATTCTAAAGCTGGATTTTGAGAAAGCTTTCGATACTGTAGAGCACTCAGTCATCATTCAAGTCATGGAGCACTTGGGTTTCCCCACCAGATGGTTAAACTGGATTCGCAGCATCTTAGGATCAGGCTCCTCTGCAGTGCTTCTCAACGGAGTGCCCGATAAATATTTCAAGTGCAAACGTGGTGTCCGCCAGGGTGATCCATTGTCACCATTGCTCTTTGTGTTGGCAGCTGAGTTATTGCAAATTCTGATTAACAGAGCTTCTGCCATGAATTTACTCAAGGCACCAATTCAGCAACCCACGGAGGACTTCCCAATAGTCCAATACGCCGATGATACATTACTGATCTTGCAGGCTGAGGGCCGCCAGTTATTTTTTCTCAAGTCACTGCTTAACAGTTTCTCTGAATCTACGGGCCTTAAAATTAACTATAGGAAGTCACAGATGTTGCTGATTAATGTACCACCAGATAGAATACAATGTTTAGCTAATACCTATGGTTGCTCCATCAGTACGTTACCGTTTACATATCTTGGACTTCCCATGGGCACTACTAAACCGAAAATGGAGGATCTAACGCCAATGATGGACAGGATAGAGAGGCGCTTATCTGGATGCTCTACATGGCTATCGTACTCTGGAAGGCTCCAAATGTTGAACTCGGCTTTGACACCCATTACCACTTATGCTCTCTGTACCATTAAGCTGCCTGCAGGAGTTATAGAGAATATTGATCGTGCTAGAAAACAATGTTTATGGCGGGGCAACTCAGAGAAGAAGAAGGGAGGAAATCTAGTGGCATGGGATATAGTACAGCAACCCAAAGAGAAAGGCGGCTTGGGTGTTATTAACCTGCGACTTCAGAATGATGCACTTCTCCTAAAACATCTACACAAATTTTACAATAAAGTAGATGTGCCTTGGGTACAGCTAGTTTGGTTCAGATACTATTCTACCAAAGTGCCACATGCTGCAAGAGAAGTTGGTTCATTTTGGTGGAAGGATGTGCTAAGATTGAACACTTTATACCGCATTATAGCTCGCTGCACAGTTGGGGATGGCTCCACGGTTTGTTTCTGGGAGGACCAATGGTCTACTCATGTCCTAAAGCATACATATCCAAGGCTTGCTTCCTATTCAAGGTCAGACAACATCTCAGTTCTAGAGGTGATGCAAACTGAGGACCTTGATTCCCTCTTTGTTCTGCCTCTGTCACAGCAAGCTCTAGAAGACCTGCAACATTTACAGGCGCATTTGCAAGGGATACCCTATGATAAGCACTCTCAAGATTGTTGGAAGCCTATATGGGGGAATGACTACACCTCGAGGAAGTTCTATAAATATATTTTTGACACGATTGAAGCCCATCCGATCTTCAAGTTAATGTGGAAATCAAGTTGCACCCCGAGAGTAAAATTTTTTTCTTGGCTCATCCTGGTGGATCGGCTCAACACCAAGACTATGTTGACCAGAAGGCATATACAGGTTCATGATGATGATCTTTGTGTTATGTGTGAGACCAGGGAAGATGAAACCATTGAGCACCTTTTCTTCACTTGCCCATTTGCAAGTCAATGTTGGGCTTCAATTAATTTCGTCTGGGATCACTCGCTCAATCTTCAAGATAAGTTCATTCAGGCCAGGCAAGACCACGGTTATAGTTTTTTCACTGAAGCCGCGATGATTGCTGCTTGGGAGATATGGAATATGCGAAACGACAAGGTATTTGGAAGGAGAGAGCCAAATCAAGTCAAGTGGCTTTGTAATTTTAAAAGTCAATGTCTTCTACAATCGGTTAGATTTAAGGTTGATCTTAGATCAACTTTTCGCTTTTGGTTAGATGCTTTCAGCTAATTTTTAGTGTAAGTTTTTTAAACTCTCCTATATTTTTATAAAAAAAGGTTTTTTCACTGTGGGGCCTTCCCTACAGTTTTTCCCTTAAAAAAACTTATCAGTCCGTCTTATCAACTATGGTACAGTGTTTTTCTCTCACAATAAATCAGTCAATAGTAGTTTCAGCCATGACTTATCAGCCAAGCGAACGGAACACTGGAGGTGCACCTGATCCAACGGTGATGGGAATTGGTGCCACGCACCCGGTACAGCATCCGCGTGGAATTATCGCATTCTCGAGCCGATCACACCCGTTACTGGCGACTGTTGAGTGGTGAAGTCGAAACGAAAAAAATGCAACAAACACAGAATGGAGCCGATGACGGCATACAGAATCCCAACAGAACACAGAATGGAGCGAAGGACGCAGCGGAGGCCCGCGGCCACGGCACGCCTCCACGCCAGCCGCCCCAGGCAGCCCGCACGGCCGCACCCGCACCGGCATGCGCCTGCCTTCTCCGACTCCCGGCCACCCGGTGGCCGGCGGCCGGGCTGTCTTCTTCCCGTGCGCGGTGCGCCCGGGCAGTGAGGCACGCCACGCCACGACGTCTCAACTCCGATGAAAGCGAATCCACCAACGGACACTCGGGGCAGGCGGCGTCGTAACGTATCCAGTGCCGCGCCGCACTGATGCTGGCCTGTCGCTGGGCGCTGGCACTGCTGCCAACAGCTGGAAGCAACGCTGGCCGAGTGCACTGTGCCCGTGTGAAGTGTGAACACCAGCTCCGGCGGAATATGCTGGTGGGGGTGGGCGCGCTCCTGCTGCCGCGGGGGATATACCGAGGGCCGACGGCCGAGGGTATCTCGAGATGCGTTTAGTTCGCGAAAATTTGGCTTTGATACTGTAGCACTTTCGGTTGTATTTGTTAATTATTGTCTAATTATGGATTAATGAGGCTCAAAAGATTCGTTTCGTGGTTTTCTATCAAACTGTGTAATTAGTTTTTTTTCTACATTTAATGCTCCGTACATGTGCCAAACATTCGACGTGACGGGAAATCTTGAAATTTTTTGAAAACTAAACGTGGCCTTATCTATCCCCCGGCAGCACCGACGTGAGCGACCTGAATCCACGCGCCTGTGAGCTGGCGAACGCCGAATCGATTTGTTGGAACACAACGCAACAAAACATGCTACGCCTAGGCCCTCCCACACCGTATCCGTATCGTCGCTCTGATCAATGCCTCGGAAGAGTAAGGACAGTACCAGGGGCGGATCTACGGGGGGCTGCCGGGGCTCAAGCCCCCCCTACCCTGGCTACGCCATTGGAGCCCCCCCTTAGCCCCCCCATGATTTTTTTTGCCATTGACAACAGGGAAGGAGAGGCTAGAGTGCTCCGACGGGAGGTTGAAGATGAGTTCCGAATTGGGCTGCCTTCCTGGGCCAGGATGTGTATTTCAGCGGCCCATATTAGAGTGTAGCTAGTTGCCAACCCATTAAGAAATAGGATCAGCCTTTTTTTCCTCTCTCCCTCTGCCTATCGGTCTTCGGCTCTTCCTCTTCGCGTCGCGTCCGACTGCGAGCAGAGCAGGGGCGTCGCGGCTGCTAGGGTTAGCAGGTGGCGGGTGGACGGCGGAGTGGAGGCGCGGAGCAGAGGGCAGAGATCGAGCCTCCGAGCGCAGGGAGGCAGCAGCCAGCAGGCAGCAGCGGCCAACGGGCGGTGGGCGCGCAGCCGCGCAGGCGCGCAACCAGGGGGCGCTGCCGCGCTGGGGCCGGGCAGCGCCGCGGCGGCCACCAGCCAGGCGGGATCCGGGAGGCGGCAGGCCGGCAGCAGGCCAGCAGCCAGCAGGGGCCTCGACCACAGTGGGCCGGCCAGGGGCAGAGAGCCATACTGCCAGAGACAGACAGCGAGACAGAGACAGGCTAGGTATGCTATATCAGTTCTTTTTCTTCAGTCTATAGATTTCCCTTTCAAACTTTGTAATTGTTCAAATTTGATTAAGATTTAATAAATTACAGATTGTTCAAAATGTCCAAAAGAACATTGCACATATATTTTTCTAGTTCAAGAGATACGTCAACTCCAGACACTAATGACAGCATAAATCAACCAATTCGGCGTAGAGTAAAGTTTAGTCAAATTGGTCTAGCTTTCCTTGGCCCAGCCCCCCTAAATATTTTTTCGAGATCCGCCACTGGCTCCTTTCTATGTTAGCTTTCTAAAAGAATAAATTAAAATGTAGTAATATGCATGTCCAGGTTTCTTCATCCTGATTCTGAATTTGAGTGCACGATTGTGCTGCAGATAATAAGCAATGGGATCTTCAAGAACCCAGTGCACAGGGTTGTCACGAATACTGAGAAAGAGAGGATCTCACTGGCCGTGTTCTATGGAGTGGGCGCTGAGAACGTGCTTGAACCAGCTGGTTTACTGGACGAGAAGCGGCCGGCAAGATACAGGAAGGTTGACATGATGGACTTCATAGCTGGGGTCCATGAACAGTTTTCTCGTGGAACGAGGTTTATTGAATCCCTAAAGATCTAATCTCAGTCAGTCAGTGAGCAAATGAGTAATGAGCACTTTTTTTCTCGAACACGCAAAAGGTTTGCATCTTTGTATTAAGTTAGAAAAAATATTCAATACAATACGCCTTAGTGGCGCCCTAGGATCAATAAGTTGTACATGAACGCTCAGACCATCCCTAGTGTACTTTAGATGAGCACCCTTGCAGAATAAAGTGTTGCTTCATCAGGTCATTAGCATAGTCTTGAGTCCTGTATTGTACTCAAACATGTCCCCTACAAATATTTATCTTTTATATACAGTGATAGGAGCGCCCTCATTTTTACCCATTTGAGTTTGAAATAGTAATGAGAGACAGCTTATGTGACCTTGTATTTCGTCCAACTTAGTACCTAAATAATCAATTTAGTTTCACATCTACATTATATCAATTCTTTAGGTTTCAAAATGACCTCAAATGAAAAGGCCACAGACCACAAAGTTATTTATATCTTTTTTCTCTATGATATTCATATAAATTTTATCTTCACCCAAGTATGGTTTTTTAAGATGAGTTTGCAAAAAAGAAATTCCACCAATTCAAATGATGGTAACGGAAATTCCGCCATCTCAATCGGCAAAATTTGTTTCCAGCCACTTCATTAGGAGTATAGTTTTTGCAGTTTTTTTATCTAGACAAATATTTTTTTCAAAAAAATTTAAAAAAATATATATTTTTTTAAAAAAGGCCCGCGTGTCCAACAGAGCCCGATAGCGAATTACAGCTTGGGCCTACCCAATTTTGCACCTCGCCAGCAGAACTGAGCAAAAGTCGGCACGTATCAAAGCCCCACTGGTTTTGAACCTAAAATCTATGCCCCATCCATTGGGGCATTGGGCAGCGGCCGCCCGCGACTTTTTATATATAGTATAAAAATAAATGAAAAATAATGTTTTGGACTGAAAAAAAATTATAGAGAGAGCGAAATCTCTGCCCAGGCCCTGTGAATAAGGCCAGCGGGCGGGCCAGTTTTGCTCAGGTCACTCGCTACTCGCTGGTCCATCCGCAGCGAATCTCCTTCTCCACCGCTTGATTCAGATGAGGCGTTGTTTTTTTGGACAACAAGATGAGGTGTTTGTTGAGGTCTTGAGGACATCACGTCATCACTAGTGGACTTTTTCTTTGTGAGTATCTTCTTCAGAGGAGAAATATCCGAGTACCTCTCTTTCTATCAGGCTGATAGAACCCTCTTGTTGACTAGAGAAATTTCTCAAGTTATGAGTCAGATAATTGGTACTCGTAAATATTTTATTTGTCCTATATTTTATGGATTTGGTAATGGCAGGGATGGCTACCTGTGCTTGTCGCTCTGTTTTTTTGACAGTGACTATATGTATTTAATATTTTAATGTATTTTATTAACACAACAACTACAAATTAATAATTGTCCTTTCCAGAAGTCCAGTTTGCCAAGTGAGTGGACGACCCCAAGCCTCTTGCTAGCCAGTGAAATCCATCAATAAACTCTGAAAAAAACAATTCCAAGAGAGCACTCATGGCAGATGAATCGTGGAGGATTCCTATGTTAGTGCAAGAACTGGCGGCCAAGGTGGAGCAACCACCAAGCAGGTACGTGCAGCCGGAGCAGTATCATCCTGTCAGCGTAGATGTTGGTGCCGAGACGCCGGAGCCCATCCCTGTAATCGACCTCAGCCGGCTGTCGGCTGCTGATGGTGCCGATGATGAGAGCGGCAAGCTCCGGTTGGCCCTGCAGAGCTGGGGACTCTTCCTGGTGAGTGAGCATCTCAGCTCCTGTTCTTGCCCTTCTTGCATGCTAGTGTTACTTTTCTTCATCAGATATCTGCTGCTTTGTGACATGTAACAACCAAGTAGATGTAATTCCAGGTTGCTAACCATGGCATAGAAACCAATTTGATGGATGATTTAATCGATGCGTCAAGAGAGTTTTTCCATCTGCCGCTTGAAGAGAAGCAAAAGTGCAGCAACTTGATAGACGGCAAGCATTTCCAGGTGGAAGGATATGGAAATGACCCAGTGAGATCCAAGGATCAAAGCCTTGACTGGTTGGATCGGCTGCATCTCAGGGTAGAACCGGAAGATGAGAGGAATCTCGTCCATTGGCCTGAACATCCCAAAACTTTCAGGTGTGTTGTCAATTTTGCAAGAATAGGTAGCATTTGCTTTCTTATTATAGCATGGACAATGTTGCTCAAGTAAAAAAAAATGGCATCAGTAACACGAAATAATTTGGTCAACTAATTTACGGCTATTTACAGGGCTCTTTTACATGAGTACACATTGAACTGCAAGAGAATCAAAGATTGTATCCTTCGGACAACAGCCAAGACTTTAGGACTTAACGAAGATTACTTTGTGGCACAATTTAGCAACAAGGCTCCCAGTTTCGCCAGATTTAACTACTACCCAACGTGCCCGAGACCGGATCTTGTCTTTGGTGTCAAGCCTCACTCAGACAGTGGTGTTCTTACGATTCTTCTCATGGACAAAGATGTTGGTGGACTGCAAGTTCTTAGGGATGGTGTGTGGCACAACGTTCCAACTAGTCCTTACAGGTTGCTGATTAACATAGGAGACTACGTGGAGGTACTGACAGCTCCAAATTATCTACACTATGATATCTGTCATGATGCATATTTGGGTTGTTGATTCTCTGATCTAACCTTCGTGGACACAGATAATGAGCAATGGGATCTTCAAGAGCCCAGTGCACAGGGCGGTCACCAACACGGAGAAAGAGAGGATCTCATTGGCCATGTTCCATGGCCTGGATCCTGAGAAAGAGATTGAGCCGGCAGCTGCTCTGTTAAATGAGAAGCAACCGGAACGGTACAGGACAGTGAAGGCCAAGGAGTACCTGGCTGGGTTCTATGAACAGTTTTGTAAAGGAACTAGATTCATCGACTGTGTGAAGATATAAACGAGGTTTGATGTCTCTCATTCCCGACTACGTAACAAAGAATTGTTTGCCTCACATTACGGTTTACTCTTGGGAGTTGCTCTTATGGTTCCTCTGTAAGGGTACAACTCCTGTTTACTCCCTCCGTATAAAAACATAAAATGTACTTTTTGGACATGTTTGTCCATAAATATACTATGCATTTTCAGATTTGATGTAAAATAAACGCTTTGCTCGTTTGCCAAAAAAAATGTTCGTTAAGGGAAAAAAACCCACTTTGCTCTCTGTAACCCCAGTCAATATCCATACTAAATGTTATATGTCTTGTGACAATAATTCAGGTTACCGTAGCATTTCAATGTTTCATTATTTTAGAGAAAGATATTTCCAATATTCATATTATTGGACAGCAGGACTATAAATATATGCTCTCTCCATTTTTCTACTTGTTGTATTAGATTTTTTCCTAAGTCAAACATTCTTTAACTTTGACCATCAATCAATTTCAAAAAACAAGACAGTTTCAAATGTGAACTATATGGCATAAAAGTATTTATTATAGTAAATTTAAAAATATAAATCTTATGGTATTAATCTATATATTTTTTAAAAAAATGATAGTCAAAGATAGAAATATTTAACTTAAAACAAAACTAATATGACATTAAAAACAAAGGGACTACATACACCTCTAATCAACATCAACTGTTACCATGGACCACGAGTTTACAGCAAGTACGTAGCAGTAATACTTATTTAGACCTGCACTACTACAGCAAATCTTTTCCGCAGCATTTCAGTTTGGAGCTCTGAGGTGGGCGGCCCGATTGCCCGCCTCGGTTATTCGAGGCAGGACAGTTGGGCAACAACCGCCTTGGTTAATACATTAACCGATGCGGGCATTGTAAAATACCGCCTCAGTTAATAAGTATTAACCGAGACGGGCATTATAAAATAACCGCCTCGGTAAATCATTAACCGAGGCAGACATTGTAAAATAACCGCCTCGGTAAATCAGGCCCAGCCCGCTAGCCCACACCAGCCCACTACCATCACCAATATATAAACAAAATCAAAAACCCTAGCACTCCACTCTCCCTCCTCTCCACACTCCACTCTCCAGATCGAGCGACGGCGCCCGAGCCACTCCCTTTCCCCCCATAGCAACAGCGCAAAGGACCGCGCCCCTCTCCCTCCCTCGCACCCCTCCCTCTCTCGATCCCACTTGACCGTGCCCTTCCCTCTCCCTAGCGGCGGCGGGGCGTCCTCCCTGTGGCGCGCGGAGGCCGGCTCCTCCTCCAACGATAGCGGTGTGTGTGGGGAGGAAAGCTCCTCCTCCAACGGCGGTGGAGCGTGGGGAGGCCGGCTCCTCCTCCAACAGTGGGGCAGCGCACGGAGCCATCTCCCTCTTCTCCCTCCTGGACCGTCGTGGATCCGGTAGCGGCGACGCGTGCGGAGGCTGGATCTGGCGGCGACAAGGCTAGATCCGGCTCAGCTGCCTCTTCTTCCTCCCCGAGCGACGCGGATCCGGCGGTGGCAGCGTGTGGGTAGGCCGGATCCGGTGGCGGCGCGTGGGGAGGCAGATCCGGCGGTGGCTCCCTCTTCTCCCTCCCGAACGGCGCTGATCCGGGTGTGGCTCGACAGTGGAGCACGTGCCCCGGCGGTGGATCAAGTGACAGTGGCGACGATCCATGGATGGGCTCGGCGGGCTCGTGGACGGACTCACTAGGCTTGTCCATGGGTTTTCCTTTTTTTTATTTGGTTTACCGAGGCGGACGACCAACCGCCACGGTTAAGGCCGGATTTACCGTAACCTTTTGACGGAGGCGGTTGGCATGCCCGCCTTGGTTAAGCCTTTTTGCCTGCCTCGGTTAAGATTCATGTAGCAGTGTGATATTCAAAGTTGAGAGTTTCACTGCAACTACATAACACGACATTATTTATACGATAGCTTGAGGTTGCAGTAAAATGCACTTCGTCTTTGAACAAAAAAAAACCTAGAACCAATGCTACCTCAATTTCCTGCTGCTTACAACAGGTTAACTTTGTTTTTGTTCGTAATAATAAATAAAATGGTGTGGCTAGCGTCCGGACGTCCGAAGGCTAGCCCCGTCCGGACGCCCGCGCCTGCCTGCCTAATGCCCATGCTGCTGCTGCCTGCCCCGCCTGCTGCACACGCCCACATGCGCCTACTGCTACACGCCTACACATGCCGCCTTGTCTGCTGCACATGCTGCTGCTACCTGCGCCCGCATGCTCCTGCTACACGCGCCCACATGCTCCTACTACACACGCCTACTGCTGCATGCATGCATGCCATGCTGCTGGGCATGCACGCGGGGACCGCCTCTGCCTGCGCTTGTTGCACATACCTGCTAATGAAAACGCTTACAACATGAGGCACTTGCTGCAACATACATCTGAAACAGATGAAACATTTAGAAACATACGCTTGCAACATATGTGTACAGCAACTGCAACATATGCAACATCCAGATAAAACACTTGCAACATACTAATGAAAACAGCTGAAACATTTGAAACATACACTTGCAATGTACATGTATAGTCATTGCAACATATGCAATTTCAGATAAACACTTACAACTTGCAACATGAAAACATTTGTTGCAAAATAAGACTGAAACATTTAGAACATACCCTTGCAACATATGTGTGAAACATATACAACATCCAGATCAAAATGCTTGCAAACGTATGTCTGAAACAGATGAAACATTTTGAACAAACTCTTGCATCATGCGAAACACTTGCAACATATGCAACATGTGCAACATCCCGATCTACTTTTACAACATCCATATAAAAGCACTTGCAACATACCTCTGAAACATCTAAAATACTTGAAACATACATTGCAACATGTACTTTCAGTGCAACGCAACATCACCATGCTACTTCGGAGAATAGAGGCTCCTGGCGTGTGGAGTTCACCGGAGGCAGCGGCCCGGCGGTGGTGGCTGCACGATGCGGCAAGGAGGCAACGCCGGCATGAGTGTCGTGCCGGCCCTGCCGTGCTGGTCCGCCCATGACCAGGGCCACCGGCGCCGTTGCGCTGTCATGTTAAGGGCCGCTCGAGCCTCCTCGTCGTGGTCCACTCACACCGAGGCCACTGTGCCACCGTGTCGAGACGCACGCTCGCACCGCAGAGAGAGAGAGAGGGAGGGAGTTGCGGTAGTGGCTGATAAGGCACGCATGCGGGCGCAAGCGTGTCAGGGTCGGGGTACAGGCATGGGTAGGTCGGGTCAAGGTACAGGCATGGATAGGGTACAGGAACAGGTATAGGCACGACGCGGGTCGGGGTCCATTCGGACATCCTCATCCTATCATTATCGTAAATTAAAACAATAGTGGACAGATTCAGCTCTATATAACAGAAAAGCTTAGTGGCTGAGGAAATTTAGAAACACAATATATTTTCCGGGGAAGATGCCTTGCCTATACGCAAACTTAAGAAGAGATGTCATCTAAGCTCTATATAAGAGATCAGCCGCAAGGCATGTCCATTACGATAGATGTGGGTAAAATTTTGTGGCCCCCATGTAACGAACGGGCATATATCTAGTTTTTTTAAATGATAGTCAAAGATAGAAATATTTAACTAAAAACAAAACTAATATGATATTAAAAAACAAAGGGACTATATATACCTCTAATCAACATCAACTGTTACCACGGACCACGAGTTTACAGCAAATACGTAGTAATACTTATTTAGACCTGATATTCAAAGTTGAGAGTTTCACCGCAACTACATAACACGACATTATTTATATGATAGCTATGAGGCCTCTAATTTCACCCAAATCGTTGCTTGCTTTTTTTAAATGCTTCCTGTCCACCTTCTTTCCCGTGGAACTTCCATCACAAAGCCAAAGATATTCAAAACAAGGCCCTTGGCTTTCAATGTTTAAGATTTCAATTTTGGGTACAGGCTTGTTGCTCAACTTCAGAAGAAGGTTGGGGTGAAGCAGAAAACTATTTAGTATTCCTTACGTTTTAGGATGTTCTTTGTTGCAGGATTCCTACCGACAACCAAATTTTATTTTTTGCTTTAATCAGTATAGGCCTTGTTCACTTCCCCATCCCAACCCAAAATATTTCCTCTTCCACCCATCACATCAAATCTTTCAACGCATGCATGGAGCATTAAATGTAGGTAAAAAAGATAACTAATTGCATAGTTTGTCTGTAAATGTCGGGACGAATCTTTTGAGCCTAGTTAGTCCATAATTGGACAAATTTTGCCAAATAACAACGAAAGATGCTACAGTAACTTTTCGGCTACTTTTCGCGAAGTGAACACACCCATAGTGAAAGTACACATGCAACAAGCATGTTAATTGTGAATCATGGTTATGACTTTTTAGCATCTATGGATGTGATGGAAGTTGCTTGTATGACACTGCTTAATTATTTATACTCCTTTTTACTCTCTTCGCTTCAAATTATAGGATGGCTTTGTGGGATTGTTTTGCCACCATGGCATGTCATATCATGCACATAAGAGTAAACTGCATCATAGGTTTGTTAACTTTTAAGTTCAAGTCTATCAAATCTGAAACTGTATTTTTAGGTTATTAATTTTTTAAGTGATTCACTGGAGGTTCATACCCCTTCGTTTGTCCCTTAGGTCTAATGTGACATGTATAGTCACCAACAAGCATGTGTTTGCATTTGCAGAGATCTAACATGACATGCATAATCAGCAATAAACATGTGTTTGTATTAGAAGGAATCCTTATGTGTTTCTCTGTCTTCCACATGCTCACCCTAGGATGGGCTGCTTTAGCATGCTCCACTTCCACTACAGTGTTACTATCATCGCCTCCTTTGAGACCTCATAAGGCGAAGAGCTCCTCATGCTCAACGTCCTCTAGGCCCTCGTTGTCGATCGCCTCCAAGACCTCTTCATCGATGCCTCCCCGGCCTCCTCGTTCATCCCCCTCCCCTTCCTCTCCAAGCTCCACAGTGTTGTTGTCTCCTCTGATGCTACCTTCCACTACGTCTTAGCGCTCAGCCCCATTGCCACCACGCTCGCTAGGCCTCCATGCCTCCCTCACCCCCTCACCCCACATTGGTCATTGTTGTCCTTTGCACTTGTCGTGCGGCTAGCTTGGCCTCCTAGCCAATAGGGCAGGTCAGCTGGTGGCCAACTAGGGACAAATACAATGTTGTGCCTTTGTTCCCCACCCCTTCACTCCTGCGTCATCATCCCTATCCTCCTCGCCGCCAACATCGATGCCACCACATATGATACCATCGCTGACGCCTCCAGCCCCTCCCTCTCTCCCCCACCACCACACACACCACCACATTCAAGGCACTCACCTTTGTCCATGCCTCCACGGGCCTAACCAATAGGTTTTAGCTAGGCTAAATTGGTAGTTGGTTGTGCGGGCGTATAGAGTGAGGAGTAGGATAGGCAGTTGCATCACAAGCGTGCAAGGCAAAGAGGCAGTGCCTTGGTGGATGCGTAGACAATGCACTAAGATGCATGTGGGGTAGCTACGATGGCACACAGCCAGTGACAAGCGGTGGCACTAGGGGCATAGCATGAAGCGGTGGCGGTGGGTTGTGTGCAGGGCGGTGGCATGCAACGAGGCCCCTAGAGAGGTGCGATGTGGGCGGAGACTGGCCATAAAGGCACAGTGGAGCTACAGGGAGCAGAGGCTAGGGTGACAACGACACTCGAGGCTCATGCGTGCTCACGAGCAAGGCAAGACACCATGAAGACCAGAAAAACTAAATAGGAACACGCGCATGACCTACTTAACAAAATGGGTCATTCTCGCTTGCATGCTCCGCGCTAACACCATATACTTGCC
The DNA here is from genome assembly GCA_038087645.1 of Saccharum hybrid cultivar R570. Lineage (NCBI taxonomy): Eukaryota > Viridiplantae > Streptophyta > Magnoliopsida > Poales > Poaceae > Saccharum > Saccharum hybrid cultivar. The sequence continues at coordinate 12,778,445 of JAQSUU010000245.1, forward strand.
TTTCACCCTCTTACTCAACCCACGGCTCTCACCAGGTTGCTCATCGACTACCTCGCCACCAACCTCCTTGACCATGCCATCAAGACACTCCACATCCTCTATGCAACCTCCCCCACGTTCACGTCACTCTAGCACCGGGCCAAACCCTAAGTCATCATCAACCTCCTCATTGCTAAACGTGCACATTGCTAATTCACCAGCGTAGCCGGCGACCACACAGGCACTAACATGAGCATAGAGGGCGGTAGCGGTGGCATAAGAGGTATGGAAGAGAGGGGATAGGGTGAGAAGAAGGGTCTAATTGCATTTTGTAAATCCCTCCTCCACACTGGCTACTGATTGTACATGTCATGTCAAATCTAAGGGCCAAAACGAAGGGGTATGGGTCTACACACTACTACAGATTGACTTATCAATATCGCCACTTTCACTGCCGTAGCAATATAAGAGGATGTGTTTTACTTCCACCACCGGTTAGACCGATAGCGAGGCCTCCTGATGAAGGAAACCGACAGTTGAGACTTCTACCGCCGACGGGTTAATAGCAGATACGGCAGTGGTATTTTTTCTGTCGCATGAAAAGTCGAGCTGACTGGATAGGCATTCTAGCCGTCGGCCCTACACGACCATTTGGTCTACCAGTAGTAGTAAATTCAGCATGAGTTATTTCCCCCTTTCCCAACTACCCACAACACAGTTGCATCACCATTCCACTTCTCCATCTTCAAGGTTGGTGCATTGTTCCTCTCTCCATTGCACACCTCACGCCGCGCTGCCGCCACCTCCCGCACGATCGGCGCATTGTTCCCCTCACAATTGGTGTGAACCATTGCATGGCTCACGTTGTGTCACCGCCAAATCCAAAGGCAAGGGTATGCTTTCACACTTCACTGATGAATCTTTATATAATTATTTTCCTCTAGTGATCTCATTACTAAGGAAGCTCTCATCCTACTGCACAATGACGATCGCAGGTTCTTTGAAATGGAGGTGGCCCTCAACAATAGGAATGCACTGGCTAGCCTCATAGAGGATCTTGTTCTGGACATCCTCCATCGCCTCCCCACTCGCTCCTTGTTCTCCTACAAATGTGTCTGTCGCTCCTAGAAGCGCCTCATCTTCGACAACCGTCAGTTGCTACCCCAGATTGTGGCCGGCTTCTTCTACGACAGTGAGAACGATAATCAAAACTTCACCAGCGTCTCTGGTGTACGCCCCCTTCCTTCGAATTCTTGCCCTTCAACCCTGATAATATAGCTATCTCAGATTGCTACAACAGCTTCATCCTATGCTAGTGCCTTGGGGCTGATGGATACCGCTATGTCGTCTGCAATCCAATGACCCAGAAGTTTAATATACTGCCGCCTAGCACCCATGATGTTGGCCATTCTGTTGGTGAGGCTCGCTTGGGGTTCTATTCGACAGCCTCCTCGCACTTCCATGTGATTGAGTATGTGGATGTCGACAGTTTGTGCGCAGGTATAGAGATCTACTCATCTAAAACTGTAGCATAGATCTATAAGGAATCTAAATGGGGCGAGGATACTAATGTGAAATTTTACAGACAACCAAGTGTGTTTCTTAACGGTTATCAGCGCATTATGGGGCACTCTGGGGAGCACTCTATGATACTTGATGTGGATATAGAGGGAAACACATGGAGGAAAACTGATAGGCCTAGTGGTCTTCAACACTCCATGCATCAAGGTTAGGGTCACTTGTGTGTATGTACTATTGCTGGTCCCAATGATTCTAAGCTTTCAATTTGGATCCTTAAAGACTGGTACCGATAATTGGACATTGAAGCATACAGTCAGCACGCGGATCCTGTTTGGAAGGATTAATATTAGATTTGGTTTTGTGGATTGGGTTCCCGAGTACACAGTGATTACAATTCACAGAGAATGGAATATGATTTTCTTTGCTGGGGAGGATAGAACAATCATCGCATATGACATGGACCGTAGAAAGAGTTCATGTCATCCCTACTCGTGTCTTTCGGTATGTTAGACGTAGCATTAAAACAGAGTTCAACTGCAGACCATTCTATCTTCCTTATGTTCCCTTGTTCTTAGAATCATTAGCAGAGCAGTAAATAAAACTGCATTTTATGTATCTCTCTGTCATGCATTTTAAATGGATCAATGTTGTTTGCTTGTCTATGGACATGTTAATTTCCTTAATGATGGATGTTGTCATTATTTTAGCTAAACTAGTGTGTCATCATTGTTTTGTTTGCAAATTGAATTATTTATTTGGTGGACACATGTGTTACGATGGTGTTACAATAACATTTCAACACCAATGACTCCTCTGCTTGGCCTTTAATAGAGGGACATGGTCACATGTACTGTCTTCTGCTTGGCTTTTAATTTAATTCCTCAAAAAATGTGACGTGAAACTTGATTGGATGAACTCTGTTATGCGATGAATATGGAATTAGACATCAATTCTTGGTGGTGTGACAACTCCCGTCACTGTTTCATACGGTGATTCAGCGTTAGTAGAATGAAGAGTACTATAGTAGAACACTTATATTGAATTACAGAGTAGTTTCCTAACTAATTCGTAGTAGAACAGTTATATATTGAATTACGGAGTACTGTAGTAGAACACTTATATTGAAGAGTACTATAGAGGAACACTTATACAGAAAATCAAAACCTAACTAATAATTCACTCTCGCATGTAAAGAGTGAATTAGTTTCCTATTCCAATTGCCTTTTCAAACAAAATAATTTCGCGGCGAAGCCTACAGTTCTCGCTGCAAAATAGAGTTCTTTCTTCCCATCCTTTTGGAATGTTGCAGTCGCTGCCTACGCATGGAAGATCACCGCGTACCTATGCCGGCGGCGGAGGCAACCACTTGCCACCACGTCGTTTCATGGATCACTTTCGTGGCCGCCTCGCAGCATAGCCAACACCCCTTGTTGCTTAGCCGCCTACTCGTTGGTCCACCACCGCTGCCCGCCGCCATCGCCCGTGATTCTTCCTCGCCCTCGACCCGTCTTATGTATCGCCTCACAGTGGTGTCGTCATCGGCATCACCATTGTGCCTATAGAGGAATATGGCGACCAGATAGGCCGCCACATTGTGCCCGCCTTCGGTCGCGCGGGTGAGATAGTCGAGGCATGGCCGAGGGCTGTGGTTCTCCATGAATATGGTTTGTATCCCAGTGAGCAAGCAAGTCTCTGGGTTGTCAACTTGGGCCAGCCTAGCAAGGAGGGTGAAGTAGTTGACGATGACCTCGCTCCACGTCTGCACCGATGCACTGCCACACGTCAGTGACATAGGGTGCCGCCTCGCTGCCATGATTGCCGGCGTGGATGGATGTACGGCGAGTGGACGGCGGCGAGCCAAAGGGCTGGAGAGGCACAACAGCGTGACGTATATTGATTGAGGAGTTTTTTTTGTGAAATTTAATTTGATTGATTGAGGAGGAGTTATTGAGACGAACTTGTTTGATGGTTACTTAAAAAGTATCGTCTGGCCCCGCAGTGCACTGTGCCACTTGATCTTGGACGTTGGAAAGCAATCTCGACAACGTAGCCCACAACATCATAGTTGGGTACGACATGTTCTTACATGTGAATCACACTCCTAATTGATGACCATTGTGGCGGTTGTGTTTTCAATGTTTTTGAACGCTTTGGGTACGCTGCCAGGCCAAGCGACGTGAAATACGTGCCTTAGGAACTCAACACTGCCAAGCGAATGGTCGCCATTGAATGGACGCGTTGGGTACATAGCGAGGCGAATCGACAGAAAACATGCGCCTAGGGAAGTTGACGTTGCCATGTGAATCATCGTCATTGCTTCGTATAAGAAGGAGGTGTGGTGTGTTGCTTTCTGCGCTCTTAACTTGCAAAATTTAGCAGTTGATCTTTCTCTTTCTTTCTTCATCTGTCTCTGCAAGCATGGCAGGCCACAGTGACTCTGAGATCAAAAACTCATATTCAGACAAGTCTGAATTCGAAGAGAAGGAGAACGAGATCCTAATTGGCCTCTCCAATGGAGGCGCCAGGTTTCATGGTCATGGCGAGGGCACCTTTGTGTGTCCTTTTTGCCACGGCAAGAAAGTGCCATCATGGAGTCTTCACAAGTTGCTGCAGCACGTGAATGGGAAGTCTCACAGAGGCGAGGGGATCTCTGGGCTAGAGCATACTGCTTCAGCCAAGTATATCCTGAGCAACAACGCCATGGCCCACGACCGCGAGCTTGGTGGAGTTGGGGACTGCGGCGGCAATTATGCGGTGAAGGCTTGCAGGGACAAGGACAACGCAGCCAATAGGGCCGACAAGGAAGCACGCAAGGAGAAGGTACTAAAGAAATAATAACATTGTGTGATGATGTTTTTTGTGATCAACCTTCTTTCAATTTTTTATAAGTTACTACGTAGTTCTTGTCATCAATCGAAACAAACTATATATATTTTAATTAATTTACTATTTTTTGGGATCTTCCTTATCTTTGCTGCAATGTTTATTTTGTGTGATGGGAAAGCGGTCTTCTACGACCGGTAGTGTGATGGTAGCCCCCGAGCACCTTAGATTTTGTGATCGTATGTCATGTCTGTCGTTAGGTGATATTCGTAACACGCAACCACCACCGCCGGCAGACTTCACCACCGCTTCTAGATGGTCAGGATGGCACCACTATCGTCAATTTTCAAGCCCACCCAAGTCTCCCGCGTGTATTTACGAAGTTTCGCTCAAATTTGCATTGCCGCAGCCCTAACTTTAGCTTACAAAGACCGCTTCCCCACCCTGTCTGCCTCCTCCTCAGTGCTATTATTCCCCATCACTGCCGCTCACCGCCAACAATCTAGTGCTCCACACCGCGGCGCCGATATGCCTCACCACCCCGCACTGATCCATCGGTGACCAAGGTGGTACTCACTGCCGTGCCCGCTCGAGATCCAAACGCAAGGGTAATGCTTTCGCACTTTCCTTATCCATGTTTCTTGGATTTTTATTCCCCTCTTCACTCATGTAAGTAGGAAGCAAGCTTCCATTTGATTAGTATGTATCTGCAGCTCCAGTAGATCCTTCTCAAGATGGAGGAGGTCCCCAACATGATGAAGGGAGTGGGCATCCTAATAGACCATGTCTTGGTCCTCATCCTCCATCGTCTCACCGCTCGCTCCTTGTGCAGCTGCAAGTGTGTCTGCCGCTCGTGGAACCACCAAGTACCGAAAGGAGCTGCCCCAGATTATTGCCGGATTCTTCTATCGCACCTAGAAAGGCAAGCGCCACTTCGCCAGCATCATCGGTAAACATCCCTCCTTGTCCTTCTTGCCCTACCCCATTCATGATGTCGTCATCTCAGTTTGCTGCAGCGGCCTCATCCTCCGCTGGTGTTTTGGGTGTTGCTATGTTGTCTGCAATTCGGCGACTAACAAATGGTTGCTACTGCCGGATAACCTCCGTCCTTGTGGCAAGGCTCGCTTGGGGTACGATTCGACAGTCTCCTCGCACTTCCATGTGTTTGAATATGGGAAGATGACGGAGGGTGAGTCCATAGGTGTGAGCATCTACTCATCTAAGAGTGCAGCTTGGATCTTTAAAGAATCTGAATGGGGCGACGGTATTATAGTATCCACATATGTGAGAAGTGTGTTTCTTAATGGTTTTATGCACTGACTCGAGTTCTCCTAGATCGTTACTGTTGATATGGAGGGAAAGGCATGGACAAAAGTACAAAAGCCATGTGGTGATGCAATCTCCATCCATGAAGCCCAGGGTCAGTTGTGTTTATGTACTGCTGATATTTACACTATGACTCAGCTTTCAATCTGGATCCTTGAAAACTATAGTAGTAATAGATGAACATTGAAGCATATAGTGACCACGCTGGATATATTTGGATAGAACAATATTGATTTTGGTTACAAGGTTTGTGATACGGAGTACGTAGTGATTGCAGTTCACCTTGAATGGAATTTGATTTTCCTTGTTAGGGAGGATAGAACACTGCTTTCATATGACATGAACCACAAAAAAGTTCATGCTCTCCCTACATGGGTTATATGCTATTCTAGATCTACCTGGAGTCTATGTATCAATGGCAACGGACCTCACTATCTTTCTTATGTTCCTTTGTTTATGGAGTCATTAGCAAAGCAGTAAAAGTGCATATGTTGTATTTTCTTGTTAGGTCTTTGTTCAGATAGGGAGTTATTTTGAGTCTATATATAGTACAATTTTAGCTTGGTAACTAAATCAATGGTATGTTAAATATTATTAATTATTAATTCTGCTGCTTTGTATTGTGCAGTTTTGGATTCTCAGTGCTTTTGAACGATTTTCCTGCAATGGCTATGGGAGGAAGAAGAGGGGTTCCATCATGCATTGGCTACCAAGCTAATCAAGGAGTGCCAATCTGAAGGAGCGGAGCACATCTACCTTGCATAAGTCTGTAGGAAGCAGAACCTTTATTATGCTATCTATGTACCGCTTGTATTAATTTGTTAGTTAACACAGTTGTTATGTTTAGTGTTGAGCATTGTTATTATAACAAGTATTCTTCGTTGTGGACATGATGAATGATGTGTAATGATTATATTTGTATGGTGTGTGTTTAGTAAGTTATTAAGGCCCACCTGAATTAGTAAATACATTGTGAAAACCAGAAGCAAATCTATCACCGTCGGATGTATGGGCCGTTGGTTGTTTTGTCATCACCGTCGTACCACTCGCTGTTGGTGAAGCATACGGCCATCACCGCCGCTATTCGTCTAATGCGGCAGGGGTCAATAGTGTATCACCGCCGAATCATTTAGTAACCCGACACCGATTAAAGGATCATCACGGGCAGATCATACTGCAACGTGACGGTGACGATGCCCTATGACCAGGCGGTTCATTCGTTGAAGCGACGGTGACGTTCGCCTAGATACAGGCGGGCCGTGCTCCAATGCGACGAAAACAATGACCTGATCATGGACGGATCATAAGCCAACACGACGGTGTTAGTTACACCTACATAGGCGGGTCGGGCCTCAATGTGACAGAATAAGGATGATCACGGACGGATCATAAGCCATGCGGCGGTGTTAGTGCATACCCACACAGGCGAGCCGTACTCCAATGCGACGGAAGTAAGGACCTTATCACGGACGGATGATAATCCAAAACAGCGGTGTAGTGAACATCCCAGTCGGTCTCAGATAGCGATGGCGATGGCTATGATTATCACTGCCGACAGCTTACTGCCGAGGCCGAAATCGGACTGCGATAGGGGTTATGACGTGGCCGTAAAAGGTGCGAGTGTAGTAGTGACAAAGAATCGCTTGAAGAATTTATAGACCAAGAAATGCAATTTTAGAGCTGATGAACCTAGATGATATCCCTCAAAAGTTAATGAATCTCCGGTGTGTTCTCCACATAATATGCTACATTAGCAAAGCCACCTCCAAACCACCCCAATGTGTTATTTAGACGCTTTTTAATATTTTGCGGAGTAAAATACCTACTGTTCTAGGTGGAGAGTGAAGTAGATGAACACCAATAGTTAACGGGGTTTAGAAGTTTTTTTTCTTTTTTAGTCCCACTCCCACCAGTGCAGCAGTAGTAGTCTTTCTTTTCTATATTAATAGAAACACATATTATCATGTTTGCTAGACAGTTAAATGAGTAAAAAAAGACATGGATTTCTTTTCCATATTCACACATCGGTCCTTACAGTCTCAAAGTGAGGATCCGTGCCATTAAACCTTTTGAAGTGATTCACTGAACCATTTAAAATACTGAAGAGTCATGTCCAGTCTAAGAGTTTATAAACCTGGGCGATAATCAAAAAAAGTTCTTGGACATACTTTCCTTAGTTCATATATTTATTTGGCATGGGCATCGTATTATCGATATCTACTATATCTATTTCTAATATTAAATAGGGAAGTGGTTCTTCTGTCCGGATTTTCTTTACTTCTCATAATATCTTCATACTCCTTTGTGTCCATTGTGTGATCAAACTCATTCAAGTTAGAACCGCGCATGTTAGGCGATGGCACGGAGTTCGATCCCGATACGTATTGAGACACATGACGTGACCATAATATCAATCTTCGAGCTGCAAATCGTTAATCTCTGAGCCACAATTTGTTTAAATGACCACGCAATAAATAGACGTTCCCTGTACGGGCACAACTGCCCGTGAAAGATACATCACCTTTTTTTTTAAGTAAAAGACACTACCGGTCCTTAAATTTTTCTAGGTGTGTTATCCCGGTTCATGAACTTTTAAAGTGTGTCATCCAGGTTCATATACTTTTAAAGTGTGTCATCCTGGTCCATAGACTTTTTTAGGTGTGTCATCCCGGTCCATGAAAGTCTATGGATTCCATGGACCGGGATGACACACTTTAAAAGTCCATAGACCGGGATGACACACATAAAAAAGTCTATAGACCAGGATGACACACTTTAAAAGTATATGGATCTGGATGACACACTTTAAAAGTTCATGCACCGGGATGACACACCTGGAAAAGTTTAAGGACCGGTAATGTCTTTTACTCTTTTTTTTAATAAGAGTAACATGTAACATGACCTTAAATCTAGATGTTCAGCGACTCAATAACTCTCTCCCTTCGAGAGAAGTGCTCATAGTGAGAAGCCATAAGATCCCTGTACTTAATCTTCTTGTACCGTGCTGGGTGCTTCTCATCTAACAGTTCAGCGATCGGCTGGACCTCTTTCTCAAGATCCGTAGCGTAGAACATAGCCAGGGACATCCTCTCCTTCTGAGAGTTGGTCACCACCCTGTGCACCGGGCTCTTGAAAACCCCGTTCGACATTATCTGCATAAGTGTCCGACGCAAACGGCCAGGAACTCTCAGAATCTGTATACATACATGACTGCAAATATCACACATGTTCAGAGAAGGCTACCTCCAAGGAGCCGCCGACGTTTACCAGCAAGGCCCGGCCACGCACGGGCGGGACACAGTACCAGGTCCCGTCCCTGTGGAACTGCAGCCCGCCGACGTGTTCGTCCGCCAGGAGCAGCGTCAGGACGCAGGCGTCGTTGTGAGGACTGACGCCGAGGACGAGGTCGGGCCTCGGGCAGGCTGGGTAGTAGTTGAACCTGGCGTTCGTGGAGCCCCTGTCGCCGAACTGGTCGATGATGCCGTCGTCGTCGTCGAGGTCCAGAAGCCTGGCCACCGCCCGGAGGATCCCGTGCTTGACTCGCTTGCAGCTCTGACTGTACTCGTGCAGAAGACCCCTGCAAACACGTACGTAGCTCGATTTCCAGCCGTTCAGTTTCAGTGGGACATGTCTAGCTTCAGGAACTCAATTGTTCCTGAAATTCTTCCATACCAATTGCAGAACTGACTGCTTCTGAAGATTTAAAAAAGAAATTGAGGAAAGGAAACGGGCGGTTAAAATTAGTTACCTGAAAGATTCCGGGTGTCCGGGCCAGCGATCCATGTTTCTCTCGTCCTCCGGCTCAACCCTGAGATGCAGCCGGTCGCACCAGTCCAGGATCTGGTCCTCGGTATACACCTGCTCATTTCCGTACCCTTCTAGCTGCCAATGCTTCCCTTCAATCAGGTTGCTGTACGCTTGCTTCTCTTCCAGCGGCTTGCGGAAGAACTCCCGTGATGCAGCGGTGAGAGAATCCATCAGTGAGCTCTCGATCCCATGCTCAGTAACCTGGACAAAACGAAGGGCAAGAACTGCATCCATGAAGTAAAACTAACTCTGAGAAGCTCAAGAACGGAGCTGGTAGTCTCACCACTCACCAGGAAGAACCCCCAGCTCAGCAGCGCCGAGCGCAGCTTGGCAGCCTCTTCGTCGGCAGAGTCGGACGCCAACAGGCGTTGGAGATCGATGGTCGGGACGGGCTCCGGCATCTCCTCACCGGCGAGTTGGTCACCGCTCCTGTCCTGCTCGGGGATCAGGTACCGACTCGGCGGCTCCTGCACGGTAGCCGCCAGCTCCTGCACAAGGCTCGGCACCCTCCATGACTCATCCGCCATTGGGTTTAATTTCTGGATATGTTCCTCCTTTGCTTGGCCTGGTCTATTCCTGCGTGTTGCCTGGCGGTGGCGGCTTTCCTCACTTATCCGATGGCCCGCCGTTTCTCTGTCTGTGAGTGTCGCTCTGTCTAGTCACATCGCAATCTTGATTATATCTTGACTCACTTATCCGATGGTCAGCGGTGGCGGCGGGTTGCATGCAAGGAGGCCCCCAGAGAGGTGCGACGTGGGCGGAGGCGGCGTGTAGAACTCCACATGCATGCAACCGGACGGGCCCCGCGCCTTCTCTCTCTCATGCGGCGTGCAGTGGAACGGACTAGTCCCAGCCGGGCCCGTGACAGTTTGCTGCGCTCCGTTCACGCAGGCATCGAACGGCCAGGAAATCATGTGCGCCGAGCCTAAGAAACGGTCGACTGTCCGTTAGCTTTAGCGTAAGTGCTCAACAAAATGGGTCATGCTCGCCCACATGCTCCGCGCTCACACTGTATACTGGCCTTTTACCCTCCCAGAGCATCTCCAATAGTTTTCTAAAGGGTTTTATTATGGTACATCTATTACCTCGTACGAGGTAAGAGTTCCAACAAATTACAACCCTTGATTTTTATATAAGTAAAAATATTTATAGGTAACTAAAATGTCTAAAAATGAAAATCTTGATCAACAATTAAAGAAACAAATCATCCCAGGATCATGCAGCGCCCCTGCCTGTTTTGCGGCCTTGAGGTCGCATGCAGGTAAGAACAGAATGTTATGTATGTCATGTAAGCACTTATGTTTCAAATGATTTTTTTCTATGCACTATGCGTGGAAGCTGTATCATAAAAAGGTTAACCACACCGATCCCCAAAAAAAAGGTTAGGCCCCGTTTGGTTACACCACATTAAAGTTTAACTCTCATCACATCAATGTTGAGCCAAATGCATGGAGTACTAAATGTAGACTAATTGCATGCATGTCGACGCAGATTAGGAGTAATTTACGAGACGAATCTATTAAGCCTAATTAGTCCAAAATTAGAAACTTTTTGTCAAATAAGACGAAAGTGCTACGGTGTTTATTAAACTTTAACACCCAAACCAAACATGCCCTTAACCGAAAAAGGATTGAGTACGGATATACATGTACGACTTTGTGTGGTATATCACTGCATTTAGCAAGTGGCGTGGTACATGTAAACGTGTGTCGAAAGAAGGGTTACAAAAAAATGTTTAAAAAGCACCTTACCATGTTACGGCACGTTATAACAAATGCAGAAACTTTGTTTTGTTGATTACTATTTACATCATGCGTGCAAGCTAGATCTAAAATAATATGAAAATTGGATCTATTTGGAAGATATTTTACCTATTTTGCTAATATATATACTTGCTCCTTCTATGACCTCCTAGAAGGTAATATGTGATAAAAGTCATTTAGATTGACGGTTCACAGTTATTTGGAGGTACCGTAGCAAAGTCCTTCCCTAAATCCCTTCCTAATCTTCGGTTTTTTTAGCAAGGTGAGAAAAAAACCCTCTCCAACAACTCCTAATCCACCCTCCTAATCTTTTAGAACTTGGGAAAAGTTACCATGTTCCGCATAAAGTTACGCGCGTATCTTCTCTCCCCGCGCATGTTTGTCGGCCTATCTAAAGGTGGAAGGGTGTGAAAAGAATAAAGAGTAGGAAAGGGTTCCTGATACAAATGTACAAGAGAGAAAATATATATATAAGTGGTTAGAATAATTTAGAAATAGTATATGATTCCTGATGTAAAAATTGTCTTCTATATTTTAGGAGTAGATTATTAGAAACTCTTGGAGATGACCTTCTTTATTCCTTCTAATAGTTTTTAAGAGTTGTAAAACTTCATGTTTTTGGGAAGAAATTATATATTGGGTACTCTTGGAGATGCTCTTACTCAACCCACGGCTCTCGACAGGTTTCTCGTCGACTACCTCCACATCCGCTATGCAACCTCCCTCACGCTCACGTCGCTCCAGTACCGGGCCAAACCCCGAGTCATCGTCGACCTCCTCGTCGCTAACCATGCACATTGCCAATCCACCCGCGTAGCCTGCGATGACCACGCAGGCACAAAAAACGAGCATGGAGGGTGGTGCGGTGTGGTGTGGGCAAGAGGCATGAAAGAGAGGGGATAGGGTGAGAAGAAGGGTCTAATTGCATTTTATACATCCCTCCTCCGCACTGACTACTGATTGTACATGTCACGCCAAATTTAAGGGCAAAAACGAAGGGGTGTGGATCTATAGAGAACCGCTCGAAGACTTTATAGACCAAGAAATACAATTTTAGAGTTGATGGACCTGGATGACATCCCTCAAGAGTTAATGAATCTCTGGTGCATTCTCCACATAATATGCCACATTAGTAGAGCCACATTCAAACCACCCTAAGGTGTTATTTAGACGATTTTTAATATTTTGAGGGGTAAAATACTTACTTTTCTTGGTGGAGAGAGAAGTAGATGAACACTAATAGTTAACGGGGTTTACAAGTTTTTTTTTCTTTTTTTTAATCCCACTCCCACAAGTGTAATAGTAGTCTTTCTTTTTCCATATTAATAGAAACACATATTATCATGTTTGCTAGAAGTTAAATGAGTAAAAAAAGACATGGATTTCTTTTTCATATTCACATATGGGTCCTTACACTCTCAAAGTGAGGACCCATGTCATTAAATCTTTTTAGGTCTTGTTTGGATGTCCATGTATCGACCTCAATCCATGTGGGCTGGGATTGAGGTCGATACATAGACATCCAAACAAACCCTTAAGTGATTCACTGAACCATTTAAAATATCGAAGAGTCTATATGTCCAGTCTAAGAGTTTATAAAACTGGGCGATAATCCAAAAAGAAAAGTTTTAGGACATACTTTTCTTAGTTCATATATTTATTTGGCACGGGCTTCCTAATATTTAAGAGAAAAGTGATTTTTTTATGTCTGTTTTTTACTTCTCGTAATAGCCTCATGCTCTTTCTTGTCCTTTTACTTCTCATAACAGCCTCATGCTCTTTCTTGTCCGTTATGTGATCCGAACTCATACAGTTAGAACCGCACACGTTCATGTGTCGACGGTACGGAGTCCGATCTAATACGTATTGAGACAGATGACACGACCATTATATCAATCTTCGAGCTGCAATTCGTTTAATTGACCACGCAATAAGACGTTCCCTGTACGGGCACAATTGCCCTAGAAACTAAAAGATACATCACCTTACAACTTTATTTATTTTTATTATTACGAGGAACATGACCTTAAGTCTAGATCTTTAGCGACTCGATGACTCTCTCCCTTTTAGAGAAGTACTCATAGTGAGCAGCCACAAAATCCCTGAACTTGATCTTCTTATACCGTGCTGGCCGCTTCTCATCTACCAGTTCAGCGATCGGCTCGATCTCTTTTTCGAAATCCGTACCGTAGAACATGGCCAGAGACATCCTCTCCTTCTGAGAGTTCGTCACCACCCTGTGCACCGGGCCCTTGAAGATCCCGTTCGACGTTATCTGCACCGGTCACAAGTGTCCGACCACCAAGAACTCATCAGAATCTGTTTGTACATGCATATATCTCTGCAAAGTGCAAAAATCGCAGAGGTTCAGAGATGGCTGGCTACCTCCAACGAGACGCCGACGTTGACCAGCAAGGCCCGGTCACGCACGGCCGGGACGCAGTACCAGGTACTACCGTCCCTCTGGAACTGCAGCCCGCCGACGTGTTCGTCGGCGAGGAGCAGCGTCAGGACGCAGACGTCGCTGTGAGGCCTGATGCCGAGCACGAGCTCGGGTCTCGGGCAGTCAGGGTAGTAGTTGAACCTGGCGTACGTGGTGGAGCCCGTGTCGCCGAACTGGTCGATGATGCCGTCGTCGTCGTCGAGCTCCAGAAGCCTGGCCATCGCCCGGAGGATCCCGTCCTTGACTCGCTTGCAGCCCAGCGTGTACTCGTGCAGAAGACCCCTGCATTTCATTTCAGTTGTGAACCAAGCCTTATTCAGGGAATCAGTTGTTTCTGAAATTCTTCCGTGTCATTGCAGAAATGGTTGATCCATTACCTGAAACATTCCGGGTGTCCGGGCCAGCGATCGAGGTTCCTCTCCTCCTCCGGTTCAACCCTGAGATGCAGCCGGTCGCACCAGTCCAGGATCTGATCCTGGGTTTTCACCGGGTCATTCCCGTACCCTTCTAGCTGCCACTGTTTCCCTTCGATCAGGTTGCTGTACACCTGCTTCTCTTCGAACGGCTTGCGGAAGAACTCGAGTGATGCAGCCATCAGAGCGTCCATCACAGAGGTCGCGATCCCATGGTTGGTAACCTGGAGAGATTAACGAAACTAGCTAGAAAAGCTGACCAAGAAGAAGCCCCAGCTCAGCAACGCCGAGCGCAGCTTGGTAGCCTCCTCGTCGGCAGAGTCGTCGGACGCCAACAGCCGTTGGAGATCGATGGTCGGGACGGGGTCCGGCATCTCCGCACCGGCGAGCTGGTCATGGCGCCTGTCCTGCTCGGGGATCAGGTACCGACTCGGCGGCTCCGGCACGGTGGCCGCCAGCTCCTGCACTATGCTAGGCACCCTCCATGATTCGTCATCCGCCATTGGGATCCTTGGGGATCGCAATCGCTTGGCCAGTTGGCCTGCTCTGTCCCTGTGTCTGTGTGTCTCCATTGTTGCCTTTCTCAATTATAAGATGCCTGCTGTCTCTCTGTGAATCACTGTGTCGGTCTCGTCTCTCGTCATATTGTAGTATTGATTCTTCTTTTCCTCGATTCCGAGTCGATTAATTCACTTGCACTAGGCGACATGGTGCTGGAGATATGCTAATGGCAAGTTGCCGTCGTCCTTGTCAGCATCGCCAGCGTCAACAAAAAGACCACCGACACCAAGCACCAGCACTAAAAAACTCGTTCTGCGGGGCTAGACACCATCCGGGTATTCCAGCTTTAAGAATACGCAGATCGAAAAAATCCCTAAGCACCAGCACTAGCGCTAACGATATAAATTGATAAAGGAGAAACAATACGTATGAGTGAGAAATAAGGAGTTCTTATTAGAAAAGAAGCCCAATAATAATAATAATAATAATAATAATAATAATAATAATAATAATAATAATAATAAAGGAAAACTGGCAGTCGATAGGCTCTTGAAAAGAATGACTCTTCAGGAGTTGCACCTAGGTCGATATAAAAATAGTGGCATGCCTTCACCTTCATCAGTACTTGGAGATATGCTTTACGAAAGGAAATTCTATTTACCTCTAAGGTTAACGTCCTGTTTAGATTCCATAGTCGAAAGTTTAAACGCTACTTCCTCTATCTTAAAACGAAGGGTTAAGTCCACTTTAGGACCTTCAACTATCGCAAAATTCTAGATTTCAACCTCCAATTTCAAAACCGCATAGCACTGGCCCTCCAACTCTTGAAAAAGTTCACTTTAATCTTTGATGGTTTTCTAGGCGGTTTGCATGTCACTGTTTGCACTCATTTTTAATTTGTGAAATTAATATCTTTTTATTCGGAGCTTCAAATATAGCAAATAATATATCAATTTTGATCGTCTCAACGAGCTCTTTGCAATAGTATACTCCGTTTTGTTGTTTGAGATAGTTTTATTTTGTGAAAAATTAAATATTTCTATAAAACAAGTGAGACCTAAACTCCACACCCTTCTAGGTTTTGGATCATCCACAGGAAAAAGGAAAGTTGATGGCACTATTGATAGATACAAAGCTAGACTTGTTGCAAAAGGTTTCAAACAACGCTATGGTATTGACTATGAGGACACATTCAGCCCTATTGTCAAGGCTGCAACCATTCGACTCATCTTGTCAATTGCAGTCAGCAAAGGATGGTCCCTACGGCAACTTGACGTACAAAATGCTTTTTTGCATGGTGTACTAGAGAAAGAGGTATATATGTACCAGCCACCGGGATATATTAACAAATCTCACCCTTCCTATGTGTGTAAACTGAACAAGGCTCTCTATGGTTTAAAACAAGCTCCACGGGCATGGTATGCTAGACTTTGCACCAAACTTATGAAACTTGGTTTTTTGCCTTCGAAAGCTGACACTTCATTGTTCTACTACAACAAAAGAGGATGTACAATTTTTGTTCTGGTTTATGTTGATGATATCATCATTTCCAATAGCTCTCAGGCGGCCACAGCCGCAAGGATCTCCAACGTGACTTTGCCCTTAAAGATCTCGGTGACCTCCACTACTTCTTGGGGATTGTGGTAAAGAAGACACGAGATGGACTAGTACTGTCCCAACAAAAATATGCCTCCGACATTCTCATGAGGGCAGGTATGAACAACTGCAAGCTCCACGGGCACGGTATGCTAGACTTTGCACCAAACTTATGAAACTTGGTTTTTTGCCTTCGAAAGCTGACACTTAATTGTTCTACTACAACAAAAGAGGATGTACAATTTTTGTTCTGGTCTATATTGATGATATCATTGTGGCCAGTAGCTCTCAGGCGGCCACAGACGCACTCCTCAAGGATCTCCAATGTGACTTTGCCCTTAAAGATCTTGGTGACCTCCACTACTTGGGGATTGTGGTAAAGAAGACACGAGATGGACTAATACTGTCCCAACAAAAATATGCCTCCAACATTCTCATGAGGGCAGGTATGAACAACTGCAAGCTCGTTGACACACCCATGGCTACCTCAGAAAAACTCAGTCTCACAGATGGTGATCCCCTTGGTGCCAAGGATTCAACCAAGTATCGCAGTATGGTGGGTGCGTTACAATATTTTACACTCACTCGCCCAGATATCTGCTTTGCTGTCAACAAAGTGTGCCAATTCCTCCATGCTCCCACCACAGTTCACTGGAGCAGTGTCAAGAGAATACTACGCTATCTCCAAGGATCCTTGACCACTGGGCTGAACATTCGCTGAGCAATGGTCATAGTCAGAATGTGTTAGATGATAGCGTGTGGTGGTCATAGTTCCTGGTCTCTAGGCACAACTCAATGTTGTGTAACAGCCACCGATAGGGGGCTATTCCCCATCAGTATAACACGCAACCGAGGTGAGCCTGGATGTGCATCCTCCTTACCCTCCATTTCTTACGTCCGGGCCAGCGATCGAGGTTCCTCTCGTCCTCCGGCTCAACCCTGAGATGCAGCCGGTCGCACCAGTCCAGGATCTGATCCTGGGTTTTCACCGGGTCATTTCCGTACCCTTCTAGCTGCCACTGTTTCCCTTCGTTCAGGTTGCTGTAGACCTGCTTCTCTTCGAGCGGCTTGCGGAAGAACTCGCGTGATGCAGCCATCAGAGCGTCCATCACAGAAGTCGCGATCCCATGGTTGGTAACCTGGAGAGATTAAAGAACAAGCTTGCTTTTTACATGATGGAGTAGTAGGTGGGGAGCCGATGAACGAAACTAGCTAGAAAAGCTGACCAAGAAGAAGCCCCAGCTCAGCAACGCCGAGCGCAGCTTGGTAGCCTCCTCGTCGGCAGAGTCGTCGGACGCCAACAGCCGTTGGAGATCGATGGTCGGGACGGGGTCCGGCATCTCCGCACCGGCGAGCTGGTCATGGCGCCTGTCCTGCTCGGGGATCAGGTACCGACTCGGCGGCTCCGGCACGGTGGCCGCCAGCTCCTGCACTATGCTAGGCACCCTCCATGATTCGTCGTCCGCCATTGGGATCCTTGGTGATCGCAATCGCTTGGCCAGTTGGCCTGCTCTGTCCCTGTGCCTGTGTGTCTCCATTGTTGCCTTTCTCAATTATAAGATGCCTGTCGTCTCTCTGTGAATCACTGTGTCCGTCTCGTCTCTCGTCATATTGTAGTATTGATTCTTCTTTTCCTCGATTCCGAGTCGATTAATTCACTTGCACTAGCCGACATGGTGCTGGAGATATGCTAATGGCAAGTTGCCGTCGTCCTTGTCAGCATCGCCAGCGTCAACAAAAAGACAACCGACACCAAGCACCAGCACTTAAAAAAAACTCGATCCGCGGGGCTAGACATCATCCGGATATTCCAGCTTCCAGAAGAAAATTTTCTCACGCAGATCGAAAAAATCCCCTAGCACCAACAATATAAATTGACAAAGGAGAAACAATAAGTATGAGTGAGAAATAAGGAGTTCTTATTAGAAAAGAAGCCTAATAATAATAATAATAATAATAATAATAATAATAATAATAATAATAATAACTCTTTAGGAGTTGCACCTAGGTCAATATAAAAATAGTGACATGCCTTCACCTTCATAGTACTTGGAGATATGCTTTACGAAAGGAAATTATATTTACCTCTAAGGTTAACGTCCTGTTTAGATCCCATAGTCTAAAGTTTAAACGCTACTTCCTCTATCTTAAAACGAAGGGTTAAGTCCACTTTAGGACCTTCAACTATCGCAAAAGTTTATATTTCAACCTTCAACTTCAAAACCGGATAACATTGGCCCTCCAACTCTCGAAATAGTCCATTTTTCAACCTCGGGCGGTTTTGTAGGCGGTTTGCATGGCACTGTTTGTGGTGCTGACGTCAGCGATGACGTCAGCACTCATTTTTAATTTACGAAATTAATATCTTTTTATTCAGAGCTCCAAATGTAGCAAATAATATATTAATTTTGATCGTCTCGACGAGCTCTTTGCAATGGTGTACTCTGTTTTGTTGTTTGAGATAGTTTTATTTCGTGAAAAATTAAATATTTCTATAAAACAAGTGAGACCTAAACTCCACACCCTGCAGGTTTTGGGTCATCCATAGGAAAAAGTCACCCATCCAAAAATCCGCCCTCTCCAACAGCACACCCATCCGTCCGACACCTCTGCCTCGCCCGCCGAGACGCGAGCTCCTCCAGCCTCACCCGCCTCGCACCCCGACGAGCCTCCCTCCCCGTCTCGCCGTTGTCGGGCCCACCTTGCCGTCGTTGAAGGGTCGAGATGGCGGACTAGAGGGGGGTGAATAGTACTTTCTAAAAATAATCGCGTCGGCAAACCGAAATAAATACGGAATTAAAACTATCGGTCTAGTCAAGACTACACCCATCTATCTAAGTTCACAAGCACCTCACAAATATCCTAATTATGTAACTAAGGTGCTTTTCTAAGCAAGAGCTCTCCTAAACAATTCTAGAGCAAGGTCACACAAACCTATGCACTAGTACTTTAGCAATGCCGGGGAGCTCCTACACAATTCTAGTAAGCAAAAGCACAAAGCCACCTATGCTCACTAGCAATGCGCAATAGCAAGGCAACTAATGCCAAACTAGAGAGCGCAAATTACTTAGCTACATAAACTAAGCAATGTAACTAACAAGGTTACACAAACCAAATTAGCCACGCAACGGGTGCTACTTCTATGCTACACAAGCAAGAAGGTAACTAGTAAACTACACAAGCCAACTAGTTACAAGAGCAACTACACAAGCACAAGTATATGAATGTAAATACAAGCTTGTGAATCGAAAGCAAATCACCAAGAAGATGTACACAATGTTGACACGGCGGTTTTTCACCGAGGTTCACTTAGTTGCCACAAAGCTAGTCCCTGTTGTGGCGATACACTCACTTGATGAATCACGAGCTAATTGACTATCAAGAGTCAAACCCTCAGCGGGTGCCGCACATCCACTCTCAAGATGGGGATCCTCCAAGCCACGAGCTTTACTAGAGTTGCTCTTTACGATCCCCGTGGGGTGAGCACAATCCCCCTCACAAATCCCCCTCCGGAGCCACGCACAATCTCCACGCGTGCTTCAACGGAGTCGCAAGCCACCAAGTCGTCTAGGAGGTGGCAACCTCCAAGAGTAACAAGCACCACCGGCTTGCAACTCGATCACCTAGTGCCACTCGATGCAATCCTCATGATGCAACGCACTAGAATCGCTCTCTCACTCGATCGGATGATCACTATCAAGCTCAAGTGAGTTAGAGGGCTCCCAAGCACACCAACACAAGCCACCAAGGCCTAAGGGTGCTCAGCTACCGGCCATGGCTGGCCACAATATCTATTTATAATTCCACAACGAAATAGAGCCATTAGTCCTCTTACTGGGCAAGTTTGGGGTCGACTGGACATGGCGGTCGAACGGACCGAACACGCAGGTCACTAGCGTGCTCCAACGGCTAGTTTCGCGCGTATAAACTTGTATTGACCGGACACGTAGGTCACTAACGGGACCGGACGCGTATGTCATAGTGAAATAGCGAACAGAGAGGTTCCAGTAAGCTTCCGAAGCGACCGGACATGTCCGGTCATCACTAACCGGACTCGCTGTCGCGTCCGGTCACTTTCGCCCGCGAAAAACACTGACCGGACGCGCAGGTGCTGACCGGACGCGTCCGATCACGAGTCCGGTCACAGCTCCGGTAAAACGGTGATAACTCTTAGCTCTGAACTCCGATTTTGATGATCTTGGACCTTTTAGAAAGCTTACTCAGGGGGCTACACAACCCACTAAAGCACATGATCCAATTCTCAATGGATCAAAGCAGTATTCCACTCCAAGAGTCATCCTAGTGTCCGAAGAACACCGAAAAACCTTTCTCTCTTCTCCAAGTTTATCAACACCAACACCAATACCTTCTCCTTTGCAAATGTGCCAACACCACCATGTGTAAAACACCATGTGCATGTGTGTTAGCATTTTCACAATCATTTTCTCGAAGAAGCTAGGCACTCAACTTGCCTCGCTACTCGATCCTAAATCCGGTCATCAACTTCTCTACACACCTATGACCGGTGAAATAGAAATGCCCTATGTTATACCTTTGCCTTGCGCATTCCACTTTATCTCCTCCGACGTTGATGCAGCACATGCACCAACCATATCACAAATGATATGATCCACTTCATATCATCATGTGACCTTGGTCCATCGATCTTGATCTCACTTGCTCTTCACCGTAGCGTCGGTCCATCGGCGCCAAGTCTTGCTCAAGCTTCACCGCCTCACGGTCCATCGCTCCAAAGCCTCCGACTTGCCCTTCACACTTGCAACCGGTCCGTCGAGCCAAGCCTCATCTTGATCTTTGCCACCTTGGTCATATGATTACATGTCATGTCTCATATGCAATGAGTTCCTTCATGACACCATTACCTATGGACTAATCCCTGTGTATCTCACATTAAACATAATTAGTCCACCAAAGATTGTCACTCAATTACCAAAACCAAACAAGGACCTTTCAGGCTCTCCCTTTTTGGTAATTGATGACAACTCTACAAAGATATGAAAATTAAGTTCTTTTGGACTTTATGCCACTTATCCAATATTTTAAGCTCTATGTTAGGATTTGGATAAGCACCCTAAAATTTAACTTGGTAGTGATAACTCTCCCTACATATGTGCTCAAATGGTTTGGTTTCAAGCTTGCACATATGCATAAATATGAAATTTGTGGGAGGGTTAGCACTACTAAGTGATGCTAGGGTGTATAGAATAAACCTTTGTAGTTCGATACCATTTGATAGCTCGATACCATTTGAAAGTCACAAGTTTACCATCATCCTTAGCATCATGAGTAGCTAGACATCAAAAATACTAGAAACCCCATGTGATCAACATTATAAGCAAGGTTCTAGTAGCACGTGTAGAAATACAAGTCTAGCTATCATCCTATGCATGCTAGTTAACATAGTTGTTATGTTAGTGTCGAGCATTGTTATTATAACAAGTATTCTTCGTTGTGGACATGATGAATGATGTGTAATGATTATATATGTATGGTGTGTGTTCAGTAAGTTATTAAGGCCCAGCTGAATTAGTAAATACATTGTGAAAACCGGAAGCAATTCTATCACCGTCGGATGTACGGGCCGTTGGTTGTTTTGTCATCACCGCCATACCACTCGCTGTTGGTGAAGCAGACGGCCATCACCGCCGCTATTCGTCTGATGCGGCAGGGGTCAATAGTGTATCACCGCCGAATCATTTAGTAACCCGACACCGATTAAAGGATCATCACGGGCAGATCATACTGCAACGTGACGGTGACGATGCCCTATGACCAGGCGGTTCATTCGTTGAAGCGACGGTGATGTTCGCCTAGATACAGGCGGGCCGTGCTCCGATGCGACGGAAACAATGACCTAATCATGGACGGATCATAAGCCAACACGACGGTGTTAGTTACACCTACATAGGCGGGTCAGGCCTCAATGTGACAAAATAAGGATGATCACGGACGGATCATAAGCCATGCGGTGGTGTTAGTGCATACCCACACAGGCGAGCCGTGCTCCAATGTGACGGAAGTAAGGACCTTATCACGGACGGATGATAATCCAAAACAGCGGTGTAGTGAACATCCCAGTCGGTCTCAGATAGCGATGGCGATGGCTATGACTATCACCGTCGACAGTTTACTGCCGAGGTCGAAATCGGACTGCGATAGGGGTTACGACGTGGTCGTAAAAGGTGCGAGTGTAGTAGTGACAAAGAATCGCTTGAAGAATTTATAGACCAAGAAATGCAATTTTAGAGTCGATGAACCTAGATGATATCCCTCAAAAGTTAATGAATCTCCGGTGTGTTCTCCACATAATATGCTACATTAGCAAAGCCACCTCCAAACCACCCCCAATGTGTTATTTAGACGCTTTTTAATATTTTGCGGAGTAAAATACCTACTATTCTAGGTGGAGAGTGAAGTAGATGAACACCAATAGTTAACGGGGTTTAGAAGTTTTTTTTTCTTTTTTAGTCCCACTCCCACCAGTGCAGCAGTAGTAGTCTTTCTTTTCTATATTAATAGAAACACATATTATCATGTTTGCTAGACAGTTAAATGAGTAAAAAAAGACATGGATTTCTTTTCCATATTCACACATCGGTCCTTACAGTCTCAAAGTGAGGATCCATGCCATTAAACCTTTTGAAGTGATTCACTGAACCATTTAAAATACTGAAGAGTCATGTCCAGTCTAAGAGTTTATAAACCTGGGCGATAATCAAAAAAAGTTCTAGGACATACTTTCCTTAGTTCATATATTTATTTGGCATGGGCATCGTATTATATATATCTACTATATCTATTTCTAATATTAAATAGGGAAGTGGTTCTTCTGTCCGGATTTTCTTTACTTCTCATAATATCTTCATACTCCTTTGTGTCCATTGTGTGATCAAACTCATTCAAGTTAGAACCGCGCATGTTAGGCGATGGCACGGAGTTCGATCCCGATACGTATTGAGACACATGACGTGACCATAATATCAATCTTCGAGCTGCAAATCGTTAATCTCTGAGCCACAATTTGTTTAAATGACCACGCAATAAATAGACGTTCCCTGTACGGGCACAACTGCCCGTGAAAGATACATCACCTTTTTTTTTAATAAAAGACACTACCGGTCCTTAAATTTTTCTAGGTGTGTTATCCCGGTTCATGAACTTTTAAAGTGTGTCATCCAGGTTCATATACTTTTAAAGTGTGTCATCCTGGTCCATAGACTTTTTTAGGTGTGTCATCCCGGTCCATGAAAGTCTATGGATTCCATGGACCGGGATGACACACTTTAAAAGTCCATAGACCGGGATGACACACATAAAAAAGTCTATAGACCAGGATGACACACTTTAAAAGTATATGGATCTGGATGACACACTTTAAAAGTTCATGCACTGGGATGACACACCTGGAAAAGTTTAAGGACCGGTAATGTCTTTTACTCTTTTTTTTAATAAGAGTAACATGTAACATGACCTTAAATCTAGATGTTCAGCGACTCAATAACTCTCTCCCCTTCGAGAGAAGTGCTCATAGTGAGAAGCCATAAGATCCCTGTACTTAATCTTCTTGTACCGTGCTGGGTGCTTCTCATCTAACAGTTCAGCGATCGGCTGGACCTCTTTCTCAAGATCCGTAGCGTAGAACATAGCCAGGGACATCCTCTCCTTCTGAGAGTTGGTCACCACCCTGTGCACCGGGCTCTTGAAAACCCCGTTCGACATTATCTGCATAAGTGTCCGACGCAAACGGCCAGGAACTCTCAGAATCTGTATACATACATGACTGCAAATATCACACATGTTCAGAGAAGGCTACCTCCAAGGAGCCGCCGACGTTTACCAGCAAGGCCCGGCCACGCACGGGCGGGACACAGTACCAGGTCCCGTCCCTGTGGAACTGCAGCCCGCCGACGTGTTCGTCCGCCAGGAGCAGCGTCAGGACGCAGGCGTCGTTGTGAGGACTGACGCCGAGGACGAGGTCGGGCCTCGGGCAGGCTGGGTAGTAGTTGAACCTGGCGTTCGTGGAGCCCCTGTCGCCGAACTGGTCGATGATGCCGTCGTCGTCGTCGAGGTCCAGAAGCCTGGCCACCGCCCGGAGGATCCCGTGCTTGACTCGCTTGCAGCTCTGACTGTACTCGTGCAGAAGACCCCTGCAAACACGTACGTAGCTCGATTTCCAGCCGTTCAGTTTCAGTGGGACATGTCTAGCTTCAGGAACTCAATTGTTCCTGAAATTCTTCCATACCAATTGCAGAACTGACTGCTTCTGAAGATTTAAAAAAGAAATTGAGGAAAGGAAACGGGCGGTTAAAATTAGTTACCTGAAAGATTCCGGGTGTCCGGGCCAGCGATCCATGTTTCTCTCGTCCTCCGGCTCAACCCTGAGATGCAGCCGGTCGCACCAGTCCAGGATCTGGTCCTCGGTATACACCTGCTCATTTCCGTACCCTTCTAGCTGCCAATGCTTCCCTTCAATCAGGTTGCTGTACGCTTGCTTCTCTTCCAGCGGCTTGCGGAAGAACTCCCGTGATGCAGCGGTGAGAGAATCCATCAGTGAGCTCTCGATCCCATGCTCAGTAACCTGGACAAAACGAAGGGCAAGAACTGCATCCATGAAGTAAAACTAACTCTGAGAAGCTCAAGAACGGAGCTGGTAGTCTCACCACTCACCAGGAAGAACCCCCAGCTCAGCAGCGCCGAGCGCAGCTTGGCAGCCTCTTCGTCGGCAGAGTCGGACGCCAACAGGCGTTGGAGATCGATGGTCGGGACGGGCTCCGGCATCTCCTCACCGGCGAGTTGGTCACCGCTCCTGTCCTGCTCGGGGATCAGGTACCGACTCGGCGGCTCCTGCACGGTAGCCGCCAGCTCCTGCACAAGGCTCGGCACCCTCCATGACTCATCCGCCATTGGGTTTAATTTCTGGATATGTTCCTCCTTTGCTTGGCCTGGTCTATTCCTGCGTGTTGCCTGGCGGTGGCGGCTTTCCTCACTTATCCGATGGCCCGCCGTTTCTCTGTCTGTGAGTGTCGCTCTGTCTAGTCACATCGCAATCTTGATTATATCTTGACTCACTTATCCGATGGTCAGCGGTGGCGGCGGGTTGCATGCAAGGAGGCCCCCAGAGAGGTGCGACGTGGGCGGAGGCGGCGTGTAGAACTCCACATGCATGCAACCGGACGGGCCCCGCGCCTTCTCTCTCTCATGCGGCGTGCAGTGGAACGGACTAGTCCCAGCCGGGCCCGTGACAGTTTGCTGCGCTCCGTTCACGCAGGCATCGAACGGCCAGGAAATCATGTGCGCCGAGCCTAAGAAACGGTCGACTGTCCGTTAGCTTTAGCGTAAGTGCTCAACAAAATGGGTCATGCTCGCCCACATGCTCCGCGCTCACACTGTATACTGGCCTTTTACCCTCCCAGAGCATCTCCAATAGTTTTCTAAAGGGTTTTATTATGGTACATCTATTACCTCGTACGAGGTAAGAGTTCCAACAAATTACAACCCTTGATTTTTATATAAGTAAAAATATTTATAGGTAACTAAAATGTCTAAAAATGAAAATCTTGATCAACAATTAAAGAAACAAATCATCCCAGGATCATGCAGCGCCCCTGCCTGTTTTGCGGCCTTGAGGTCGCATGCAGGTAAGAACAGAATGTTATGTATGTCATGTAAGCACTTATGTTTCAAATGATTTTTTTCTATGCGCTATGCGTGGAAGCTGTATCATAAAAAGGTTAACCACACCGATCCCCAAAAAAAAGGTTAGGCCCCGTTTGGTTACACCACATTAAAGTTTAACTCTCATCACATCAATGTTGAGCCAAATGCATGGAGTACTAAATGTAGACTAATTGCATGCATGTCGACGCAGATTAGGAGTAATTTACGAGACGAATCTATTAAGCCTAATTAGTCCAAAATTAGAAACTTTTTGTCAAATAAGACGAAAGTGCTACGGTGTTTATTAAACTTTAACACCCAAACCAAACATGCCCTTAACCGAAAAAGGATTGAGTACGGATATACATGTACGACTTTGTGTGGTATATCACTGCATTTAGCAAGTGGCGTGGTACATGTAAACGTGTGTCGAAAGAAGGGTTACAAAAAATGTGTAAAAAGCACCT
This sequence comes from Saccharum hybrid cultivar R570, assembly GCA_038087645.1. Lineage (NCBI taxonomy): Eukaryota > Viridiplantae > Streptophyta > Magnoliopsida > Poales > Poaceae > Saccharum > Saccharum hybrid cultivar. The sequence goes on from JAQSUU010000245.1 coordinate 12,804,762, forward strand.
TAGCATGTTACGTCACGTTATCACAAATACAGAAACTCTGTTTTGTTGATTACTATTTACATCATGCATGCAGGCTAGATCTAAAATAATATGAAAATTGGATCTATTTGGAAGATATTTTACCTATTTTGCTAATATATATACTTGCTCCTTCTATGACCTCCTAGAAGGTAATATGTGATAAAAGTCATTTAGATTGACGGCTCACAGTTATTTGGAGGTACCGTAGCAAAGTCCTTCCCTAAATCCCTTCCTAATCTTCGGTTTTTTAGCAAGGTGAGAAAAAAACCCTCTCTAACAACTCCTAATCCACCCTCCTAATCTTTTAGAACTTAAAAAAAGTTACCATGTTCCGCATAAAGTTACGCGCGTATCTTCTCTCCCCGCGCATGTTTGTCAGCCTATCTAAAGGTGGAAGGGTGTGAAAAGAATAAAGAGTAGGAAAGGGTTCCTGATACAAATGTACAAGAGAAAAAAAAATATAAAAGTGGTTAGGATAATTTAGAAATAGTATATGATTCCTGATGTAAAAATTGTCTTCTATATTTAGGAGTATATTATTAGAAACTCTTGGAGATGACCTTCTTTATTCCTTCCAATAGTTTTTAAGAGTTGTAAAACTTCATGTTTTTAGAAATAAATTATATATTGGGTACTCTTAGAGATGCTCTTACTCAACCCACGGCTCTCGACAGGTTTCTCGTCGACTACCTCCACATCCGCTATGCAACCTCCCTCACGCTCACGTCGCTCCAGTACCGGGCCAAACCCCGAGTCATCGTCGACCTCCTCGTCGCTAACCAAGCACATTGTCAATCCACCCGCGTAGCCTGCGATGACCACGCAGGCACAAAAAACGAGCATGGAGGGTGGTGCGGTGTGGTGTGGGCAAGAGGCATGAAAGAGAGGGGATAGGGTGAGAAGAAGGGTCTAATTGCATTTTATACATCCCTCCTCCGCACTGACTACTGATTGTACATGTCACGCCAGATCTAAGGGCAAAAACGAAGGGGTGTGGATCTATAGAGAATCGCTCAAAGACTTTACAGACCAAGAAATACAATTTTAGAGTTGATGGACCTGGATGACATCCCTCAAGAGTTAATGAATCTCTGGTGCATTCTCCACATAATATGCCACATTAGTAGAGCCACATTCAAACCACCCTAAGGTGTTATTTAGACGATTTTTAATATTTTGAGGGGTAAAATACTTACTTTTCTTGGTGGAGAGAGAAGTAGATGAACACTAATAGTTAACAGGGTTTACAAGTTTTTTTTTCTTTTTTTAATCCCACTCCCACAAGTGTAATAGTAGTCTTTCTTTTCCATATTAATAGAAACACATATTATCATGTTTGCTAGAAGTTAAATGAGTAAAAAAAGACATGGATTTCTTTTCCATATTCACATATGGGTCCTTACACTCTCAAAGTGAGGACCCATGTCATTAAATCTTTTTAGGTCTTGTTTGGATGTCCATGTATCGACCTCAATCCATATGGGCTGGGATTGAGGTCGATACATAGACATTCAAACAAACCCTTAAGTGATTCACTGAACCATTTAAAATATCGAAGAGTCTATATGTCCAGTCTAAGAGTTTATAAAACTGGGCGATAATCCAAAAAGAAAAGTTTTAGGACATACTTTTCTTAGTTCATATATTTATTTGGCACGGGCTTCCTAATATTTAAGAGAAAAGTGATTTTTTTATGTCTGTTTTTTACTTCTCGTAATAGCCTCTTGCTCTTCCTTGTCCTTTTACTTCTCATAACAGCCTCATGCTCTTTCTTGTCCGTTATGTGATCCGAACTCATACAGTTAGAACCGCACACGTTCATGTGTCGACGGTACGGAGTCCGATCTAATACGTATTGAGACAGATGACACGACCATTATATCAATCTTCGAGCTGCAATTCGTTTAGGGGGTGTTTGGTTGGAGGAGTTAAAGTTTAACAAATACTGTAGCACTTTCGTCTTATTTGATAAAAAATTTTCAATCTTTGACTAATTAGGCTTAATAGATTCGTCTCGTAAATTACTCCTAATCTGTGCCGACATGCATGCAATTAGTCTATATTTAGTACTACATACATTTGATGGAACATTGATGTGATGGGAGTTAAACTTTAACTCCTTGAAACCAAACAGACCCTTAATTGACCACGCAATAAGACGTTCCCTGTACGGGCACAATTGCCCTAGAAACTAAAAGATACATCACCTTACAACTTTATTTATTTTTATTATTACGAGGAACATGACCTTAAGTCTAGATCTTTAGCGACTCGATGACTCTCTCCCTTTTAGAGAAGTACTCATAGTGAGCAGCCACAAAATCCCTGAACTTGATCTTCTTATACCGTGCTGGCCGCTTCTCATCTACCAGTTCAGCGATCGGCTCGATCTCTTTTTCGAAATCCGTACCGTATAACATGGCCAGAGACATCCTCTCCTTCTCAGAGTTCGTCACCACCCTGTGCACCGGGCCCTTGAAGATCCCGTTCGACATTATCTGCACCAGTCACAAGTGTCCGACCACCAAGAACTCATCAGAATCTGTTTGTACATGCATCATCAGAATCTGTTTGTACATGCATATATCAAAAAAAGTGCAAAAATCGCAGAGGTTCAGAGATGGCTGGCTACCTCCAACGAGACGCCGACGTTGACCAGCAAGGCCCGGTCACGCACGGGCGGGACACAGTACCAGGTCCCGTCCCTCTGGAACTGCAGCCCGCCGACGTGTTCGTCGGCGAGGAGCAGCGTCAGGACGCAGACGTCGCTGTGAGGCCTGATGCCGAGCACGAGCTCGGGTCTCGGGCAGGCAGGGTAGTAGTTGAACCTGGCGTACGTGGTGGAGCCCGTGTCGCCGAACTGGTCGATGATGCCGTCGTCGTCGTCGTCGAGCTCCAGAAGCCTGGCCATCGCCCGGAGGATCCCGTCCTTGACTCGCTTGCAGCCCAGCGTGTACTCGTGCAGAAGACCCCTGCATTTCATTTCAGTTGTGAACCAAGCCTTATTCAGGGAATCCGTTGTTTCTGAAATTCTTCCGTGTCATTGCAGAAATGGTTGATCCATTACCTGAAACATTCCGGGTGTCCGGGCCAGCGATCGAGGTTCCTCTCGTCCTCCGGCTCAACCCTGAGATGCAGCCGGTCGCACCAGTCCAGGATGTGATCCTGGGTTTTCACCGGGTCATTCCCGTACCCTTCTAGCTGCCACTGTTTCCCTTCGATCAGGTTGCTGTAGACCTGCTTCTCTTCGAGCGGCTTGCGGAAGAACTCGAGTGATGCAGCCATCAGAGCGTCCATCACAAAGGTCGCGATCCCATGGTTGGTAACCTGGAGAGATTAAAGAACAAGCTTGCTTTTTACATGATGGAGTAGTTGGTGGGGAGCCGATGAACGAAACTAGCTAGAAAAGCTGACCAAGAAGAAGCCCCAGCTCAGCAACGCCGAGCGCAGCTTGGTAGCCTCCTCGTCGGCAGAGTCGGACGCCAACAGCCGTTGGAGATCGATGGTCGGGACGGGGTCCGGCATCTCCGCACCGGCTAGCTGGTCAGCGCGCGTGTCCTGCTCGGGGATCAGGTATCGACTCGGCGGCTCCGGCACGGTGGCCGCCAGCTCCTGCACTATGGGTGTGTTTAGATGAAAAAGTTGGGGTGAGAAGTTACTGTAGCACTTTTCGTTGTTATTTGGTAAAATTTGTCCAACCATGGATTAATTAGACTCAAAAGATTCGTCTCGAACTTTACAGACAAACTATGCAATTAGTTTTTTTTTACCTACATTTAATGTTTCATGCATGCGTTTAAAGATTTGATGTGATGGGTGAAAGAAGAAATATTTTGGGTTCCTGTAGGAAGTGAACGCGGCCTATGCTAGGCACCCTCCATGATTCGTCATCCGCCATTGGGATCCTTGGGGATCGCAATCACTTGGCCAGTTGGCCTGCTCTGTCCCTGTGTCTGTGTGTCTCCATTGTTGCCTTTCTCAGTTATAAGATGTCTGTCGTCTCTCTGTGAATCACTGTGTCGGTCTCGTCTCTCGTCATATTGTAGTATTGATTCTTCCTTTCCTCGATTCCCAGTCGATTAATTCACTTGCACTAGCCGACATGGTGCTGGAGATATGCTAATGGCAAGTTGCCGTCGTCCTTGTCAGCATCGCCAGCGTCAACAAAAAGACCACCGACACCAAGCACCAGCACTAAAAAACTCGTTCTGCGGGGCTAGACACCATCCGGGTATTCCAGCTTTAAGAATACGTAGATCGAAAAAATCCCTAAGCACCAGCACTAGCACTAACGATATAAATTGATAAAGGAGAAACAATACGTATGAGTGAGAAATAAGGAGTTCTTATTAGAAAAGAAGCCCAATAATAATAATAATAATAATAATAATAATAATAATAATAATAATAATAATAATAATAATAATAATAAAGGAAAACTGGCAGTCGATAGGCTCTTGAAAAGAATGACTCTTCAGGAGTTGCACCTAGGTCGATATAAAAATAGTGACATGCCTTCACCTTCATCAGTACTTGGAGATATGCTTTACGAAAGGAAATTCTATTTACCTCTAAGGTTAACGTCCTGTTTAGATTCCATAGTCTAAAGTTTAAACACTACTTCCTCTATCTTAAAACGAAGGGTTAAGTCCACTTTAGGACCTTCAACTATCGCAAAATTCTAGATTTCAACCTCCAATTTCAAAATCGCATAGCATTGGCCCTCCAACTCTTGAAAAAGTTCACTTTAATCTTTGATGGTTTTCTAGGCGGTTTGCATGTCACTGTTTGCACTCATTTTTAATTTGTGAAATTAATATCTTTTTATTCGGAGTTTCAAATATAGCAAATAATATATCAATTTTGATAGTCTCAACGAGCTCTTTGCAATAGTATACTCCGTTTTGTTGTTTGAGATAGTTTTATTTTGTGAAAAATTAAATATTTCTATAAAACAAGTGAGACCTAAACTCCACACCCTTCTAGGTTTTGGGTCATCCACAGGAAAAAGGAAAGCTGATGGCACTATTGATAGATACAAAGCTAGACTTGTTGCAAAAGGTTTCAAACAACGCTATGGTATTGACTATGAGGACACATTCAGCCCTATTGTCAAGGCTGCAACCATTCGACTCATCTTGTCAATTGCAGTCAGCAAAGGATGGTCCCTACGGCAACTTGATGTACAAAATGCTTTTTTGCATGGTGTACTAGAGGAAGAGGTATATATGTACCAGCCACCGGGATATATTAACAAATCTCACCCTTCCTATGTGTGTAAACTGAACAAGGCTCTCTATGGTTTAAAACAAGCTCCACAGGCATGGTATGCTAGACTTTGCACCAAACTTATGAAACTTGGTTTTTTGCCTTCGAAAGCTGACACTTCATTGTTCTACTACAACAAAAGAGGATGTACAATTTTTGTTCTGATTTATGTTGATGATATCATCATGGCCAATAGCTCTCAGGCGGCCACAGCCGCAAGGATCTCCAACGTGACTTTGCCCTTAAAGATCTCGGTGACCTCCACTACTTCTTGGGGATTGTGGTAAAGAAGACACGAGATGGACTAGTACTGTCCCAACAAAAATATGCCTCCGACATTCTCATGAGGGCAGGTATGAACAACTGCAAGCTCCACGGGCACGGTATGCTAGACTTTGCACCAAACTTATGAAACTTGGTTTTTTGCCTTCGAAAGCTGACACTTAATTGTTCTACTACAACAAAAGAGGATGTACAATTTTTGTTCTGGTCTATATTGATGATATCATTGTGGCCAGTAGCTCTCAGGCGGCCACAGACGCACTCCTCAAGGATCTCCAATGTGACTTTGCCCTTAAAGATCTTGGTGACCTCCACTACTTGGGGATTGTGGTAAAGAAGACACGAGATGGACTAATACTGTCCCAACAAAAATATGCCTCCAACATTCTCATGGGGGCAGGTATGAACAACTGCAAGCTCGTTGACACACCCATGGCTACCTCAGAAAAACTCAGTCTCACAGATGGTGATCCCCTTGGTGCCAAGGATTCAACCAAGTATCGCAGTATGGTGGGTGCGTTACAATATTTTACACTCACTCGCCCAGATATCTGCTTTGCTGTCAACAAAGTGTGCCAATTCCTCCATGCTCCCACCACAGTTCACTGGAGCAGTGTCAAGAGAATACTACGCTATCTCCAAGGATCCTTGACCACTGGGCTGAACATTCGCTGAGCAATGGTCATAGTCAGAATGTGTTAGATGATAGCGTGTGGTGGTCATAGTTCCTAGTCTCTAGGCACAACTCAATGTTGTGTAACAGCCACCGATAGGGGGCTATTCCCCATCAGTATAACACGCAACCGAGGTGAGCCTGGATGTGCATCCTCCTTACCCTCCATTTCTTACGTCCGGGCCAGCGATCGAGGTTCCTCTCGTCCTCCGGCTCAACCCTGAGATGCAGCCGGTCGCACCAGTCCAGGATCTGATCCTGGGTTTTCACCGGGTCATTTCCGTACCCTTCTAGCTGCCACTGTTTCCCTTCGTTCAGGTTGCTGTAGACCTGCTTCTCTTCGAGCGGCTTGCGGAAGAACTCGCGTGATGCAGCCATCAGAGCGTCCATCACAGAAGTCGCGATCCCATGGTTGGTAACCTGGAGAGATTAAAGAACAAGCTTGCTTTTTACATGATGGAGTAGTAGGTGGGGAGCCGATGAACGAAACTAGCTAGAAAAGCTGACCAAGAAGAAGCCCCAGCTCAGCAACGCCGAGCGCAGCTTGGTAGCCTCCTCGTCGGCAGAGTCGTCGGACGCCAACAGCCGTTGGAGATCGATGGTCGGGACGGGGTCCGGCATCTCCGCACCGGCGAGCTGGTCATGGCGCCTGTCCTGCTCGGGGATCAGGTACCGACTCGGCGGCTCCGGCACGGTGGCCGCCAGCTCCTGCACTATGCTAGGCACCCTCCATGATTCGTCGTCCGCCATTGGGATCCTTGGTGATCGCAATCGCTTGGCCAGTTGGCCTGCTCTGTCCCTGTGTCTGTGTGTCTCCATTGTTGCCTTTCTCAATTATAAGATGCCTGTCGTCTCTCTGTGAATCACTGTGTCCGTCTCGTCTCTCGTCATATTGTAGTATTGATTCTTCTTTTCCTCGATTCCGAGTCGATTAATTCACTTGCACTAGCCGACATGGCGCTGGAGATATGCTAAGACTACCCGCACTCTCCAACCTCTATATTCATCCTCTAAAAGGAATATTTCATCCTAGTTACCATAAAATATACAGTTTTTCCGCACTCATTCATCCTCTATATCATCCTCCATCCATTATGGGACTCACTTGTTACTTTATCTAAATATATTCATGTGGAATCTAGTTTTAAAGAATTTATTGAAACGAATTTAATCGTGCAATCGGAATTTAATTTGGCTTTTTAGTTCGTGAGTTATAACATTTTTTATTACTAACCGCAGCGGGCCCGCGTCTGTCCTCTCCCTGTCACTCTCTCACCCTCCGCAAGCCAGCAGCGGCAACGACGTGTAGCGTGGCTGCGCTATTGCGCTAGATATAGCGCGCGCGGAGCAGTAGCGTATCCGATAGCGTGCCCCGCTGCAGCATTTCACGCAGAGCATAGGGCACGCGGTAGCGCACGCGGTGCGGCTCGTCTAATGGCAAGTTGCCGTCATCCTTGTCAGCATCGCTAGCGTCAACAAAAAGACCACCGACACCAAGCACCAGCACTAAAAAAACTCGATCCGCGGGGCTAGACAGCATCCATCTATTCCAGCTTTAAGAAGATCTTCTCACGCAGATCGAAAAAATCCCTAAACACCAGCACTAGCACTAACGATATAAATTGACAAAGGAGAAACAATACGTATGAGTGAGAAATAAGGAATTCTTATTAGAAAAGAAGCCCAATAATACAACAACAACATAGCCTTTTGTCCCAAGCAAGTTGAGGTAGGCTAGAGATGAAACCCAAAAGAGACGACAAACAGGGAGACACGTAAAGAAACATAAAGGGCAAAAAGAGGTTACGGTTCAGGCACGTTGATTGTCAATCTCCAAGCGCTCCTGTCCATAGCTAAATCCTTGGAGATATTCCACTCCTTAAGATCTCTCTTAATGGATTCGTCCCAATTTAGTTTAGGTCGACCTCTACCACTCCTTACATTATCGACCCGCTTTAGAACTTCACTACGCACCGGCGCCTCAGGAGGCCTCCATTGGACATGTCCAAACCATCTTAACCGATGTTGAATCAATTTCTCCTCAATTGGTGCCACCACAACCCTATCCCGAATATCGTCGTTTCGGACTCTATCCCTTCTTGTGTGCCCACAACACCAACGCAACATACGCATCTCCGCACACACTCAATTGCTGGACATGTCGCCTTTTTGTAAGTCAACACTCAGCACCGTATAACATCGTCGGACGAATCGCCGTCCTATAGAACTTACCTTTCAGCTTCTGAGACACCCTTTTGTCACAGAGGACGCCAGAAGCTTGACGCCATTTCAACCAGCCGGCTGAAATTCTATGCCTAACATCTTCATCAATGTCTCCATCCTTTTATAGTATCGACCCTAAATATCGAAAAGTATCCTTCTTGGCCACCACTTGCCCATCGAGGCTAACGTCTCCTTTCTCATTCCTAGTCGCGCTGAAATCACATCTCATGTACTCGGTCTTAGTCCTACTAAGTCTGAACCCTTTTGACTCTAATGTGTGCCTCTATAGTTCTAACTTCCTATTAACCCCTGCCCTACTGTCGTCAACTAGCACCACATTATCAACAAAGAGCATACACCAAGGGATATCACATTGTATGTCCCTTGTTACCTCATCCATCACCAAAGCAAATAAATAAGGGCTCAAAGCTGACCCCTGATGCAGTCCTATTTTAATTGGAAAGTCACTGGTGTCACCATCACATGTTCAGACAAACGTCACCACATCCCTATACAATAATAATAATAATAATAATAATAATAATAATAATAATAATAATAATAATAATAATAATAATAATAATAATAATAATAATAATAATAATAATAATAATAATAATAATAATAATAATAAAAGGAAAACTAGTAGTCGATACGCTCTTGAAAAGAATGACTCTTTAGGAGTTGCACCTAGGTCAATATAAAAATAGTGACATGCCTTCACCTTCATCAGTACTTGGAGATATGCTTTACGAAAGGAAATTCTATTTACCTCTAAGGTTAACGTCATGTTTAGATCCCATAGTCTAAAGTTTAAACGCTACTTCCTCTATCTTAAAACGAAGGGTTAAGTCCATCTTAGGACCTTCAACTATCGCAAAAGTCTAGATTTCAACCTCCAACTTTAAAACCGAATAACATTGGCCCTCCAACTCTTGAAAAAGTTTATTTTTCAACATTTGGCGGTTTTCTAGGCGGTTTGCCTGGCACTGTGTTGTGGTGCTGACGTTAGCGATGACATCAGCACTCATTTTTAATTTGTGAAATTAATATCTTTTTTATTCGGAGCTCCAAATATAGCAAGTAATATATCAATTTTGATCGTCTTGACGAACTCTTTGCAATGGTGTACTCCGTTTTATTGTTTGAGATAGTTTTATTTCATAAAAAAATAAATATTTCTATAAAACAAGTGAGACCTAAACTCCACACCCTTTCAGGTTTTGGGTCATCCACAGGAAAAAGTTACCCACCCAAAAATATGCCCTCTCCAACAGCACACCCATCCGTCCGACACCTCCGCCTCGCCCGCCAAGCCGCAAGCTCCTCCAGCCTCACCCGCCTCGCACCCCGACGAGCCTCCCTCCCCGCCTCACCGTCATCGGGCCCACCTTGTCGTTGTCCTCCGCGCAGATCTGCCAGCGCCGCCCGCCACCGCACGCCATCGAACGCCGCCTGTGACCGCGCCACCGAGCGTCGCCGCCGCCACACGCCACCGAGCTTCACCCGCCTTGTGCTGCCACCCGCCTCGCCGTCGTAGAAGAGCTCCGTCGTGCCGCTCCTGCCGCTTGCCACGGGCACGCCGTGTGCCGCTCCACCAACCCCACACCGCTCACCACCAACGTCGTCTGCATCTGCCGCCTCGGCCCGCACCATATCCGCCACCCTATGGCCCTCCCCGCCTCCGAGCTAGAGGTCGCTACTCGCCTCTACCTGGGCCTCTAGCTACGAGGATGACGAGGAACAGCGGGCGAAGATTTGCGTCTTCGGTGAGAGACGACGCAAATATGCGTCGTGGTTCGACTAGTACGCAAAATGCAGGCCTTTGCGTCTTCTGTTAGAGGCCGCTAAAACACTTGTTTTATAGAAATATTTAATTTTTCACAAAATAAAACTATCTCAAAGAATTAAACGGAGTACACCATTGCAAAGAGCTCGTCGAGACGATCAAAATTGATATATTATTTGCTATATTTGGAGCTCCGAATAAAAAGATATTAATTTTGCAAATTAAAAATGAGTGCTAACGTCATCGCTGACGTCAGCACCCAAACAGTGTCATGCAAACTGCCTAGAAAACCGCCCAAGGTTGAAAAGTGAACTTTTCAAGAGTTGGAGGGCCAATGTTATCCGGTTTTAAAGTTGGAGGTTGAAATCCATACTTTTACGATAATTGGAGGTCCTAAAATGGACTTAACCCTAAAAAGAATGCAATCCTAGATTTGTGACCAGTTAAATTTTCTTAACTTTGACCTAGTTTATAGGAAAATAATATGAATATTTATATAACTGAATATGTTTACTATAAAAATATATTTCATAACTAATCTAATGATATTTAGTTGGTATAATAAATGTCAATTTTTTCATATAGGTTTAGTCAAACTTGAAATATTTAACTTCTCGGGAAATAAGAATTTCGTTTTTTTAGGAATGGAGAGGGTAAACTCTTTAGACTGTGTGATCGAAACAGATCACAACTCTATATATCATAGAATTCAAAATCTTTATTTAATTTATCAATGTGATAGAATCGCCTGATTTAATCCAATCCCAAGCGTACTTGTCTACCATTAAACACTAAGTATCCGAGAGACCGAACTAAACTAGGTAGCTTGTCAAGCACACCCCGAGGAAGGACTCGAAGCAATCCTTGTTTGCATCTAGGAACCAAATGTTGTCCTCAACCGAATTCTTGGACGGTTGGTTACCGAACTAAGAATGACGAAGGTATGTTGAATAAGTGGGAATCAATAAGCAATCATGCTCTGCCTCTTTATTCATAAGGGCACTGTTTATAGTGTCTTTTTTCACAATTGTTGGACCTTGATGCCCTTGCAACAACCCTAGATTCCTAGAATATTCCCATCCTGACTAGGGCATCTTGGTCCTTTTACATCGTACTCGAGTCAAAGTCGAGCTTGACCACTCTAGAGTGGATATCTCCCTTCGCAAATGCTCGCAAAGTAGATACCGATACGGGACAACCGGAGTGGAGATCTAGTGAAGTCTTTCGCTTCCATCGCACGAAATGACCGGTCTGCGACGTCACTTGGTGACATCTGCGCACTTTCCCAAGCCATCCCACTGGAGGTATCTGCTCCGCGTCGATCAGAGGCGTCCCCTTCGGTCCCTGCGAAAAGGTGAGCTCAAGGTCATCCCGAAAGGTTAGCTGGCAAAAAATGACGAAGGGGGCAATGAACGAAGGTTGTTGGCCGCAACATGTTCGCCTTTTTTTACTTCCCATAATGCCATCATGCTTAGGGACGCCAGCGGGTAAGGTGTGAGTAAAGCATTTACTTGTCTGCGAGCATGCCTGCGACCCTAATTTTTACCCGCTCGTGAGCATACCCACAGGTAAGATTTTGTACCCATGCTCATGCCTGATGGGTACCCAGCGGATGTCAGGTACCCATCGAGTATATTCAAGAGAGATCAAATAATAAAATCATAGTGATATAAAATGATAAATTCATTAAATGACACTCAAATATATCAATTTCGCCTACGTAGAGTTTACCAGGATAATATATGGTAGCTCATCAGCCACAATATATCATTAGAACCAAAAACGGTCATTCATGCTTATGCAAATAACACAAAATAACTTACACAAGAACTAAAGTACTCCCTCTGTTACAAATTATAAGATATTTTGATTCCAATACTTAGTGAGACAGATGACACAACCATTACATAAATCTTCAAGCCGCAATTCAACAAAGTATATGTTCCATCATACTGTACGGGCAGGTTTGCCAGTCAAACTAAAAGATACATCACCTTACAACTTTTTTTTTTGCGAGGAACATCAACTTAAATCTAGATCTTTAGCGACTCGACGACTCTCTCCCTTTTGGAGAAGTACTCAAGGTGAGCAGCCACAAGATCCCTGCACTTGATCTTCTTATACCGTGCTGACCGCTTCCCATCTATAAGTTCAGCGATCGGCTCGATCTCTTTCTCAAGATCCGTAGCGTAGAACATGGCCAGGGACATCCTCTCCTTCTCAGAGTTCGTCACCACCCTGTGCACCGGGCTCTTGAAGATCCCGTTCGTCATTATCTGCACCAAGAACTCACAATCTGTTCATACATATACATGCAAATGTCGCAGAGCTTCAGAAACAGCTGCCTACCTCCAACGAGACGCCGACGTTGACCAGCAAGGCCCGGCCATGCACGGGCGGGACGCAGTACCAGGTGCCGTCCCTCTGGAACTGCAGCCCGCCGACGTGTTCGTCCGCGAGGAGCAGCGTCAGGACGCGGATATCGTTGTGAGGCCTGATGCCGAGGACGAGGTCGGGTCTCGGACAGGCAGGGTAGTAGTTGAATCTGGCGTACGTGGTGCCCTTGTCGCCGAACTGGTCGATGATGCTGTTGTCGTCGAGGTCCAGAAGCCTGGCCATCGCCCTGAGGATGCCGTCCTTGACTCGCGTGCAGCCCAGCGTGTACTCGTGCACAAGACCCCTGCATAGCATTTCAGTTGTGAACCAAAAGTCAGGCAGCTTCAGGGAATCGATCAGTTGTTTGTATATACATGATGAAGATCATGTAGTTGAGGACACACGTGGTTGACTCGTCATTACCTGAAAGATTCCGGGTGTCCGGGCCAGCGATCGAGCTTCCTCTCGTCCTCCGGCTCAACCGTGAGATGGAGCCGGTCGGACCAGTCCTGGATCTGATCCTGGGTTTGCACCGGGTCATTCCCGTACCCTTCTTGCTGCCACTGTTTCCCTTCGATCAGGTTGCTGTACACCTGCTTCTCCTCGAGCGGCTTGCGGAAAAACTCGCGTGATGCGGCCATCAGAGCGTCCATCACAGAGGTCGCGATGCCATGGTTCGTTACCTGGAGAAAAGAAAGTTTACTTTTTGCAAGCTTAGCCTTAGTATGTAGTTGGTGGGGAGCCGATGAACGAAACTAGAAAGCTGAGTATGTAGCTGACCAAGAAGAAGCCCCAGCTGAGTAACGCCGAGCGCAGCTTGGTAGCCTCCTCGTCGGCAGGGTCGGACGCCAGCAGACGCTGGAGATCGATGGTCGGGACGGGGTCCGGCATCTCCGCACCGGCGAGCTGGTCATCGCGCCTGTCCTGCTCGGGGATCAGGTACCGACTCGGCGGCTCATGCACGGTGGCCGCCAGCTCCTGCACTATGCTAGTCACCCTCCATGACTCGTCCGCCATTGGGATCCTGAGGTTCCCGTGTTTCTTCGCTTGGCCGGGCCTGCTCGTGTGCCTGTGTCTTTCTTTGTGTCTGCTTTGTTACTTTGCTCATCTGCCGTCTCTCTGAGAATCACTGTCCAGTCTCGTCATGCTGTATGTACTGATAAGTGACTCCGATTCCATTCACTTGCACTAGCTAGCAGACATGGACCTGGAGATATGATAATGGCAGGTTGCCATCGTCCTTGTCAGCATCGCCAGCATCAAAAAAAGACCACCAGACACCAAGCACTAGCAGTCTAGCACAGTAGCACTAACAATATAAATGGACAAAGGAGGAGAAACAATACGCATGATTGGGAATTTAGGAAATAAAGAGTTCTTATTATAAAAGGAAGCCAATAATAGAACAGGGGAAACTGGTAATTGATACGCTCTTCAAAATAATGACTCTTTAGGAGTTACTGTCGCTAGGTCAATGAAAAAAATGGTGATATGCTTTCACCACCATCAGTAAAATGGAGATATGCTTTATGAAAGGGAATTCTGCTTATCTCTATCGTTAACGTGTTGTTTGGATCTCACGGTCTATAGTTTAGGCGCTAACTCTTAAGACCATGGAATCTAAACAGAGCATGACTTTTTTTTTAATCTTTCTTCCCCTTTTTGGCAAGGCAAACAATCCATGGTCTGCAAGTTGAGTGCAAAGTGACAAAGCTTCTCAGGTACAATATCACAAAGCACTTACAAATTCTAGAGACATAGCATATAGAGTGCAATCATATCAATCAAAGCCAAACAATATTGAAGAAGATATATTGTGATACAAGCATTTGATCAACTCTCTTCGAGATTATACAAAAAAGAAATTGTCTCCACGTGAGCAAGTAAGGCCCTGTTTGGTACAACTCTAATCACTAGTGAAGCGGTTTTTCTTGGTTTCAACTCGTAGAGTTGACGCTGTCTTGGACTCTAAAATATTATCTCACAGAATCCTACGCAGGGGCTCATAGAACAAGTTGAAGTTGAGAGAAGCAACTATTTTTAGCTTTATCCCATACCGAGCACGTTTTAAGGAGCTTCATGTGTGAAGCTATTTTCAACCGTTTAGCACAAAATAGTTTCAAAAGGCTCATGAAGCCGATGGAGAAACTGTGGCAAACAAGACCTAACTAGTCCTAAATAACTTGAAGATTAAGTTACCACTAGGGCACTAGTGCTATATGAAGCTCAAACTAGACGATCAAAGTTCTAAAATGGTAGGCTCCCTCTTCATGCATCATGTGTTAATCCTTGGATCAGTAGCTAGGTAACATGGAGTAACCCCACCTAATTGAGAAAAAGCAGTCCCCTTTCTCTATAGCGAGGGAAAAACGGGGGAGGGAGGGATTGAAGCAAAAAAAAATGCTTCAACATATCCTCTTTCTCAATCCTCATTTCCTACAATTTTTCTCAATCCCTCAAATGGAGGGGTTCCATCACCATTTTTCTCAATCCCCTTTCCCCCTCATCATGTCTGATGTGTGGATCCTTGGGATGGTGGAGGCGCTCGGGATGGTGGCGTCGCCGTCGTGCTGCGTGTGCGGGCCGCCGCACATAGGCTGGCCATGCCGGGCTCGTTGTCGCGCCGCCACACTGGCTGGCCACTCCTTGCCGCTGCTCATTGCCCCGCGACAGAGGGAGAGGATGTCACACAGAGGACGAAAGAGGAGAGAGAGCTACTGACCAATAGGCCCCATGTTGTTTTGTCAATCTGCTGCAGAGCATCTCCCCTATCCCTTTAGTTTTGTTTTCTCAATCTCCTATACTAGTGATGAGGTCATGACCATGCTTGGAGAATTACATGGAGGCCAAGGAGATCAGCAAGGGCATCCAAATCGAGAAGGAGGCCCAAAACTTATCCGGTTCGAGTCACCAAGGTGGAGGCCCAAATCAAGTTTGAGTCCACCTCGGAATTCAGGACCAGTCTGCCTTGAACTGGTCACCTAGGACGCGTACGGACTCTATTTTCGATGATCCATATATGGATGGAAAGCTTATTTGATAAGGAAGCCAACCCAAGTGGTCCTACGTCAAAAGATGTTCGGAATCAACGGGAATCGTCGAAACAAGTCATCATCCAGAATCTGTCAGGGCGCTGTGTCGCCGTCTTTTTGGCCGTTTGGGCCTTGTAACGTGTCGGCGCTCCCCAGGGACGCGAATAGGGGTCCTTGGACATCCCTTAGGCTATATAATCAGTAGTTGCCGTCTACATTAGGGTTGGGTTTTGTTTAGAGTTTAGTTTTCTATCGAGAAACTGAATCGTTCATTGTAACTGTGGTAATAAATCCTTTTACAGTGATCTAGGGCCCCTGTTCTTGATCTCCTCCACTGTGTCGATTAGTCCTTTGGAACCGAGTTCTTGAACCCTCTATTATATTCGCATTATTCATATTTGCAATTTCAGATTGCGTGTTTTTACCTTCTTACTTGTGCTTTTCGATTCGCTTGCAGGAAAAGCCTTCTTGGCGAGGTCAATCAAGTTGTGCTTGGTTGAGCAGTGGTGTAACGGTTGCAGGGTTCGAATCATGTCTGATTTGAAGCCGGATCGCCAACGTCGAGATCTCCACGAATCGAACTTACCGGTTACCTCTCGGAAGAGCGGGCAGGACGTGAGGCAAGGGCGAGGGTCCGCGGCCCGAGACGTGGGGGCACGCGGCGTGGGCGCAAGCGGGTCGGTTCCATCCTTGCGGACGGACACCCCAGGGTATCATTATCAATTTATCATACGACGAAACAACAGAACCGTCAATGGCCACGCCAGCTTCATTGCACCTACTCCACTCGTACCTCTACGATTCCCTTCATTCGTGCTTCTACACTTCTGTTCCTAGGACCTGCTTTTTTTTAGGCACAAATTATTGGATATATTGAAGTCAAACACCTTTGCTCGCCTGTATTTTTTTTTATTTTTTAGGCGCAAATTATTCGATATCTTGAAGTCGGTTACTTGGATATCTCGAAGTACGCTTCTGCATTCTCCTTGTGAAATGTTGACTTTGCAAGCTTCCACAAAATACAGGTTAATTACTGATAGCAAGTAAACAGTGTTGGTAAATTGGCTTTAGCGCCAGCCCCGCGCACCCTCCCCCACACCCAAAAAAAAAAAGAGTTAAATGCACCGTAGGCCCATGAACTTGCACAGCTGTGCCAAATAGGTCCATCAACTAGGAAACCAGATATCTGGCCCCTCAAACTTGCGAACCCGTTCACTCCAGGTCCATGTACCAAAACTAGCCCGGTTTTGCTGACGTGGTATGTCCACCGTGGACTGGGCCCCACGCCAAATGCACCGGCGGCCATCGAACTTGTAAGTCTGTGTCATATAGGTCAATGAACTTAAAAAACATATTTTTGAAACCCTGAACTTGTTAAGTAGTGCGCCCAGAGCCCACATATATTTTCTGCAGAGATGTCAAGATCATCGAAGAAAACCGGCGTACACGGTTGTGTCCGCTACCAAAATCTATTGAAAATATTGTGGTTCCCAAATAACCGAAACAAAGACCAACAGTTTCAGTCGTTTGTTTGGACTGGCCGGTTCAACAATCATGCGAAATTAGTATAGTGGGCAATTTTTCTAAAAAGAAAAAAGGTATAGTCGGCAACAAATGGAGAGAATTTGGGTTGTTTGAGGGTGCGCATGTTTTTTTTGTGTTCTTGAGACGAACATCCTGTTTTAGACTTTTAGAGTCTGATTTGAAGGAGGCATCCAGCGCTAAAAACGAACAAAGAAACTCTATTGCTGATATCTCACCTGGTGGCAGTGGGGTTGTCGTCGGCGTCATGTTAAATGGCGTATGAGATGGCGCCGGTGGCGACGCCGCTAGCAGACGTAGCGAGGGCGCTCCGGAGAAGAAAGAGTACACTTTCGTACCTGAAATTGCACCGCATCCCTATAATCCTCCCGCCCTTACTTCCGCTGAGAGACCGTGGTATCGCCGATATTATGCTCCCAAGGCAGCTCTGGCAGTCCGCGAACGACATGTCCGGCGTGCACTGCGTGAGCCCGTAGACGGTGGGTTTGCTGGCGTCGAAACTCTCTTCCCCCGTGGCAAACCGCGACGAGTTCGCCGCCGCGTAGTCACCGGTGGCGTTCAGGAGCACGACGACGGTGGCGTCAAACGCCCGCACCGGCGAGCTCACGCTCTGCGTGTTGGCGAGGATGATGGGATTATTGCCATTGTCGGTGATGCTGGCGATGAAATCCTGGTTGGAGAAGCGGAGACAGCAGGCGTCATAGAACACGGCCGCGTCCTTGTCGTAGGCATAGAGCTACTGCGCGTCCTGGAACCCTGTGGCGACGCAGGAGCCGCAGGCCGTGGCGTTGGTGTCCCCGCAGCAGAGCGCGAGCACGTAGACCACGTCCGATACGGCGTCGACGCTGCCCTCCGCGAAGAGGTTCCCTGAGCGGGACGCATTCGCGGACATGTGGTGCACTGCTTAAAAAGTTCAGGGTTCTAAAAATACGTTTTTCAAGTTCATGGACCTATATGACACATGCTTACAAGTTCGATGGTCACAGGTGCATTTGGCGTGGGGCCCAATCCATGGTGGACATGCCACGTCAGCAAAACCGGGTTGGTTTTGGCAGATGGACCTGAAGTGAACAGGTTCGTAAGTTTGAGGGGCCATATATCTAGTTTCCTAGTTGGTGGACCTATCTAGCACAGCTGTGCAAGTTCATGGGCCTACAGTGCATTTAACTAAAAAAAACCATGGAGTTTCCGCAACAGATTCAGCCATTATACGGAAGTGGAATAAGGCCAGTACAAAATGGTTAATCGGCAACCAGAAACTCAATACAGGCATAGGTAGTCTGAGGTTCAGAACAAGGCTTAGTTGAAAAACCAACCCAATATAACAAAATTACTAGTAACATAGGAAAATCTGACAGTATGCTCAAAGCTAAAATTAGCACAACCGGTCACTTGGATGATACAGAAATCATAAGCGTGCATCAAGACACGGTAATGGAGCCACTGAGTGCCATAGAAAGGAATAGCGACAAAAACTCTCGTCTCACATAGAACTAGTAGGGCTCAGATGCCGAATCCAGTTGCCTGTAACTTAGATGATGCCAATTTTGTTGGCCACATCAAGAGCATCGTAGTCGGGCGTCAGCTTCACATAAGCCTTCTTCTTCCCATCAGGCCTGCACAGACAGTAAGAATCACTCATTCACTCATAGTTGCAAATAAGGAATTATGCAGGGGAAAAATAACACTGGAGGAAAGTGCTAACCTGATCAGGGTGTTGACCTTCTTTGCCTGAATGTCATACATCTTCTTGACAGCGGACTTGATCTTCTTCTTGTCTGCCTTGAGGTCGACGATGAAGACCAGAGTGTTGTTATCTTCAATCTTCTTCATTGCCGATTCTGTGGTGAGGGGGTACTTGAGGATTTGGTACTGATCAAGCTTGTTTCTTCCAGTGGTGCTGATTCTTGGGTACTTCGGGTCCCTGGCCTTCTTCAGGGTCTTGGGGCGGTGAAATGTCACGGACGTGCGGATCTTCTTGGTCTTCTTCTTGCCTGCCCCAGACTTCACAGCCTTGGCAACCTTCAAGGCATGGGCCTTGGCATCAGCCTTCTTGGCAGGAGTAGCTAATCAAACAACACAATTAGATAAAATGGTCAGGTCATGCATACTTACAGTAAGCCTATCAAATAGAAATAGTTCATGAAGTTTAGCATGGTGACTACTCTCCATCTGTATATCGATAATCAAACAATAGACAGACTACCAATATATTGATAAGATTGCATTAGAGACCCCATCTGTATACAAGACAATGCAGTTTAGAGTTTGCTAATTCTATACACACCCTTTTGAGATGATTCCCATGTTCTGGTCAAGGCATGAGTAAAACGAACAGGTAGTGGTTAAATCAGAGTGCTAAATGTACAAATACCCAACTAAGACCTGATACAATTCTACAATGGCAACACACATGCAGGGTTAACAGAAACTGCATAACACTGAGCACTCAATTTATAGTGATTTAAAGGTTGGCACAGGGCATTCATTGATCAACTGTGGGGCGCATAGGAATATGCAATGTTAGGCGTGTACCTTTAGGAGCCATTTGAGCTTGTCAAAACTCCCTCCTGAATTTCAAACAGAGAAAGATCATTATGTCAGGCGGGTGAAGATGCAAAGGAGCAGACACAAAATCATGAGAACTGGAACGAACCACAGAATTGTCGTCCGACATGAAATCTACTTATTAACAGCAATTCCCAGTCTAGTGTTGACCAAAGTTAGCACCAGACACAAAATCCTAGAAACCCCATCACTAAATCTACCTCATGCCCAAATCAACCATGGCTAATATAGACAGCATCCCTACATATCATGACCCCGATAGTATCGCGCACTAAGGTCAAAGAGACTCGTTGCAAAACCTTCTCACGATTAACACCAAGAGCTATCGATAAGAGCAGATACACAAAATCTACACGGCGAAAGAGATCCCGACGCGCGAGCTACACCTTGCGAGACAACTCCCGCCGGCAAACCGGCCGAGAACAAGCGTGTACAGAGCAGATCCGAGCGCTTCCACGAACCGACCGAGCCAGCGCTATCCAAGACAACGGCCGGACGAAATGGGGTGGGAGGAGGGCGGCGGCGGTAGCGGGTTGTTTACCTTACCTCTCCTGGCGGCGGTCTGAACCTCTGAGGGGGACGCGTAGCGATGACGGCTGGGAGGAAACCCTAGCCCCGGGGCAGAGGTTTCATAGAATGCGCGCTGGGTCATAATCACCATCAGCTGGATGGGCCCAGCTGGATGGGCCGTTTATGGACCGGCTCACTTAGATTTGAAATGGGCAAAAGGTTAGATTTTTGTTGGGCTGTGGACTTGTGGGCCGTCAGGTCCGTTCTGCAGAGTTTTGATTTCTTATTACTGATTGGCCACGTACGTCAGTTGTTGTTGCTCAAAAAAAAAAGTACGTCAGTTGTTAGGAATAGTTTTTGCTACCGTTAGGTGTGTGTCGGTTTTCTTTCTTTTTTTTTTGTCTAATTAGTTCTTTTTACTTTTTCCGCATACATCCTACCACCTTCCGTTTCATATTATAGCATGTTTTGGCTTTTATATAGGTACATTATGTTTTAGTATGTACTAGCAAAGATATATATGCGTTGCAACGGAAGAAAAAAAAAACAGTATCTCTAAGCTAATAGACTTGATTCAACTCAAATAATCACATCTCAAGATGTCAACGGGGAACCGATCCCCGATTCCCCGCGGGGAATTCCCCTATTAGGGGATGGGGATGGGGAAGATTTGTCCCCCACGGGGATGTAAATGGTACGAAATCATTCCCCGTCGGGTCTAGCGGGGATGGGGATGGTTGTGCGTCCCCCGTCCCCGATCCCCGCGAACCCGCCCCGTTTAGAAGAGCGTCGGAAGCCTAGCTGAAATTTAGCTCAACACGGCCCATGTTGGCCCATCAACATATTGAGTATTGGAGAATTATGCAAAATTCAGAAATCTCTAAGCACCAAATTGCTGAAAGCAATATATTTTCCAAATGGGCAATTCCTGCATGCTGATTTAGGAAGTAAATCGTCCCAGATTTGGAGAGGTATTCTTGATGGACGGGATGTCTTAAAGCAGGGTTTGATTAGGAGAATTGGAAATGGTGAGAATACAAGTATTTGGGAACAAAATTGGCTGCCAAGAGATGTAGGTATGCGGCCAATTGCAGCCAAGGTACCAAATCCACCCAGACGTGTATGTGAATTAATAGACCACACATCTATGCAATGGAAGGATGCTGTTATTCAAAAATACTTTTATGACATGGATGCCCAGGTAATTAAAAATATTCCTTTGAGCTTTACTCGATAGGATGATTTTTGGGCATGGCATTATGAACGAAATGGTATTTTCTCTGTTAAATCAGCATATAGAATGCTTGTACACATCAGAAACCAATTTGATGATTGGCTAGACTCTAACTCTGGAAACTCTGATATTGAAGGGTATAAAAGGAGGTGGAAATTATTTTGGAAAGTGAAAGTGCCATCAAAAATTCACATTTTTGCCTGGAGACTCATTCACAACTCCTTACCAACTGGGGAAGTGCTTAAAGAAAGATCAATGACAAAACAAAGCTCATGTAAACTGTGTGGTGCTGATGTTGATTCTTGGTTGCATGCTCTTTTTGAGTGTACTATGCCAAGATGTGTTTGGGCTCTGGTAGATGAGGATCTCACTGAACATATTGCTGCAGTTCAAATTAATAATCCAAAGCTATGGTTGTTCTTCATGCAAGAAACGCTACATGCAAAGAATTTTCAGAAACTTTTGGTCATATGTTGGGCAATATGGGGTGCTAGGAGGAAGGCTTTATATGAGGATGTATTCCAAAGTCCGCTGTCAACTTTTGGTTTCATTTCAAAGTATCTTGATGATTTGGAACTAGCTGGGATCTACGAGAAAAGTACAACAACAATGCCAGTGAAGACTAAACAACATGCTCTCAAATGGATAGCTCATCCTGAAGGTTTCCTGAAATTCAACGCTGACGGTGCAGTGGCGCGAACTGGTGACAAAGGAGCGGTTGGAGTGATTTGTAGGGACAGTGCAGGGAACTACATTGCGGCTAGTGCTAATGTCATTAATGGGCTTGTTGATCCACCATCTTTAGAAGCAATGGCATGCAATGAAGCGATATCTTTGGCGCTAGATGTTGACGCACGCAATTGTGTAATAGCTTCAGACTGTTCGGAAGTCATTGTGAATCTTCATAAGCAAAATCTATGTGCTTACTCCTCCATTCTAAGGGATATTAAAGCTAGGAGTATGTGTGTTTCAGGATGTAATTTTCAAGCATGAAGGTAGGTGTTCTAACAATGAGGCTCATGCTATTGCTAAAAGTGTATGTAATATGACGCCAGGGAGATATGTTTGGCTTCTTGAGCGGCCAAAAATAATGCATGTACCTCATAACATTATGTCTATTAATAAATAGTATGCCTGCCTTCCTAAAAAAAGAGTATATAAGCAAACTCCTAACCCTAGCTCCTAAAATCCCCCACACCGTAGCCCCTCACGGAGTCACGGCCGCCAGCTGCTGGGCACGCCGCTCCGGCGGTCCGGCCTCCAGCGCGCTGCGCCTGCGCGCTCCAGCAGGCCAGCCTCCAGCGTCCATTGTCAAGGTGCCCTGCTTGCTGACCCCGGCCAGGTGCCCAGCGCACTAGGTCCTAGCAAGGAAGCAGCGAGGCGTAGGCCAGCAACGAGATGGACGCTGCCTGTTCCGGCGACGGCAAGCATGCGCTTCAGCCTGGAGCAGCTTTGTCTCTCTCTCTACTCCTTCAATGCTCATGCGTGAATGTGATTGGCTAGAGGACGGAAGAAGCATAGATCTGAAGCTTCTTTCCCCTTGTGGAGTATTAGTTAATTGTTCTTTTGTATTTTAGTTGGATTTGGATTTTTGAGATGGGACTGATTGGATATAGGAAATTCTACTTGCTCAATTAAAATCTTAGTAGCATTGTTTCTTTGCGTTTTAGATTTGCTTTGTTCATCATCGTTAACTAGATTTTGTGACGGGGACGGGACCCGCGGGGATTTTATCCCCGCACGGGGACGGGGATGGGGAAGAAACTTCCCCCGTTGTCATTCACGGGGACGGGGATTGGGGAGATTCCCCCCCCCCCCCCCCCCCCGCAGGGACGGGGATGAGCAGCTGCCCCCCCCCCCCCCCCCCCCCCCCCCGACGGGGAATTCCCTATTGACATCTTAAATCACATCGCCTTCCTCCGTAGCTTACCTTCCACCGTTGATTATTTTTCTCCCATCTGGAACTACGTGGCATAGTAATGTTAATTTGGTGTCATAATATTTATACTCTTTTCCATAAATATGGTCAAATCCAAAATAGTTTGACTTAAGATGATTCTAAAAGTTGATTTCATTTTGGCAGAGTGAGTATAAGAAAGAGTCCTCTCTCAAATGTGGAAAACCCTGCTGCTCTTTTTGGACTTGTGAGAGCAGCTCTAGCGTTGAATCGAACTGAACTGACACAGTTCGGATGGGTAGAGTTCGGTTCAAGAGAGCTACAGTGTCGTGTAGTAACCCTGACTGATGAGGTTTCACACGCAACACCATCAATGATCTGTCCTATACAAGGAATTTTTCATTGGACAGCCACGGCACGGTTCGACGATTGAGTTGGGTTCGATTTTACTTCCGACAACGAGATGTCGAACCGTGCAGTGGCCCTGTTCGCTTCAACTTATCAGTTCGTCTTATCAATCATGGTACAGTATTTTTCTCTCGTAACAAATCAGTCAATAATAGTTTCAGCCAAAGCGAACGGAACACTGGAGGTGCACCTGATCCAACGGTGATGGGAATTGGTGCCACGCACACGGTACAGCATCCGCGTGGAATTATCGCATTCTCGAGCCGATCACACCCGTTACTGGCAACTGTTGAGTGGTGAAGTCGAAACAAAAAAATGCAACAAACACAGAATGGAGCCGATGACGGCATACAGAATCCCAACAGAACGCAGTCACGTGTAGCGTGCAGCGAAGGACGCAGCGGACACGGCACGCCTCCACGCCAGCCGCTTTCTCCGACTCCCGGCCACCCGGTGGCGGCAGCCGTGCGCCCGCGGGCGCGGTGGCCGGCGGCCGGGCTGTCTTCTTCCCGTGCGCGGTGCGCCCGGGCAGTGAGGCACGCCACGCCACGACGTCTCAACTCCGATGAAAGCGAATCCACCAACGCACACTCGGGGCAGGCGGCGTCGTAACGTATCCAGTGCCCGCGCCGCACTGATGCTGGCGTGTCGCTGGGCGCTGGCACTGCTGCCAACAGCTGGAAGCAGCGCTGGGCGCTGGCACTGTGCCCGTGTGAAGTGTGAACACCAGCTCCGGCAGAATATGCTGGTGGGGGTGGGCGCGCTCCTGCTGCCGCGGGGGATATACCGAGGGCCGACGGCCGAGGGTATTTATCTATCCCCCGGCAGCACCGACGTGAGTGACCTGAATCCACGCGCCCGTGAGCTGGCGAACGCCGAATGGATTTGTTGGAACACAACGCAACAAAACATGCTACGCCTAGGCCCTCCCACCGTATCCGTATCGTCGCTCTGATCAATGCCTCGGAAGAGTAAGGACAGTACGTACTTACTAGTAGAAAAGAAATGGTCCGGGAACGTGCCAGTGCTGCCACTACTCCACCGTGTCCCGCGTCCGCTCAAACGCCGGCCGGCTCGACCCCGACGACCGGTCGGACGGCGTCGTGGCGTTGCGGCCTGGCCATCTCTAGCTAGCCGAAGTATACGTACGTTGTGCGTCCATGCCAGTCCAGACGTCTGGACGTGCAGGAGGAAGCAACGCGGTTGGGTGGATTTCATCCATCCAGCTCCTGCAGATCTCTGAGCTAGCTGTTGGTGTGTCTGCCTGGCTGCCTGCCTCTGCGCTCTGCCGCCCCTGTGGAGCAGGAGGGAATGGGATCCGAGGCCGCGATCCCGTCCGTGGCACGATAGGGCGGTCGTCAGATGACGCCTCCACCAGAACGGCAAGAGGGACGCTGCCATAAATGATAACCCGGTCACGACACCGTCTGCGCTGTCCACCGGTGGCATGGCAGCGCGCGGGATGAACATGAAACTAAACGCAGGCGCCAGACGGCCGGACTTGTTTAATCCGCGGAGGACTTTTTAAAAGGGCCATTAGTCAGTAATCGCAACCCGGCACTAGTACTGTAGTGTACTGCTGGTACACTGCTCATAGGATCCATCCTTTGATCCATTATCCATGTGACGGCGACGTCGACGGTAGTTACGAGTTGTTCAGGGACGATGATGCTCGGTGCCGTGCCTTTATTTATTTAGCCATCACTTCAGTATAGTAGTATCATTGACGAGCACAGAGCGCAACGAGGAGACGAGATCCTCACCGCCGATCGATGGGAACGGATATGCATGTCCAGTTGCTCACCCGTCTCTGCTCTACGCGACTGAACAAAGGCCGTGTTTAGTTTCCAGAAAATTTTATAAAATTTTTCAGATTTTTTGTCACATCGAATATTTAGACACATGTATGAAGCATTAAATAAAGATAAAAAAATAAAACTAATTATACAGTTTAGATAAAATAGACGAGACAAATCTTTTAAGCCTAATTAGACCATGATTAGACAATATTTATCATATAACAACGAAAAGAGCTACGGTGTCGTTCTGCAATTTTTTTTATCTAAACCGGCCCAAAGCGATCTCGTCTCGAGCGCTTGTGCCTTTTCCCTTTTCCCTTTCCCCCCTCATCGTCATGGCTGCTGCGGGTGCGGACGAAGCGGCAGCGTCCAACCCAAGAATACTTGGTAGTACGTCACTGGACACGGACAACCAGCGCCCAGCGGCGGGCGGGCGGCAGGTGGAGCACGAGATCGATCGAGCGCCGCACCGACGAATGCGCGCGCGTCGTGCCGTTGGCGCCGCGCCCGTGCTCGTGCGCGTCGCTCTCGTCCCGCTGCGTTTCCGGTCGTCCGTCCATCCGGCGCGGGCGATCGACCGGTGGGATCCCCTCGGCCCTCGTCATCGACAGCGATGCCATGCCATGTCCGTTTGGCGCTTGCGGCAGGGGGCTGGCTAGCTGTGACCACGTTATCGCGCGGCCTCGGCGTCCGCGCCGCATGTCATGCCCTTTGGAGGCGTCTGCCGTCGGGTTCACGCACCTTCCCTTTCTTTTCTTTTCTTTTCTTTTATATGCATGCATGGGGCTGCCTGCAGCGCCAACGGCGGCACGTTCACATCAGGCACACACGACGTTCATTTTGGGAACGGGCCGATGCATTTTTGCAGCTCTGTTTGATGGTCCGACTGAACTTGGTCTGAGCCGAGCGTTACCGTTTTGAACGAAGCATGTCATGTGCGTTCCTGTGCTCCAGGGCTGCCGATTCGCCATCCCTCGCCGCAAGTGGGCGGGCGAGTCAGCTGTGCACAGACGGTCTCGCAGTAAAGTTATTACTACAGCACAGCGCCGAAGGCAGCAGGCCACCAGCCATACCTACCTCTACCTCGGGCACACACCGCATATAGCAACGAGTGAGTCGAGTCCACACCCCTTGCCACACTCCTCGAGCGAGCGAACATCTACAACAAATCCTGCCAGTACTAACCTTCGTCATAAAGTAACGTGGGCCTCGATTAGATACACTCTAAATTTCAAAATTTTTCACTGAATCTCCATCACATCAATCTTTGCACGCATACATGAAACATTAAATATAGATAAAAAATAACCAATTGCACAATTTAGTTATAAATCACGAGACGAATCTTTTGAGCCTAGTTAGTCTATGACTGGGACACTAATGGTCAAATACAAACGAAAGTGCTACCGTTAGAAAAATTCTAACTTTTCACGAGCTAAACGAGACCGTGGTATTCTTGCCAGGATGGACCCAAAAACATACTTACGTGGACGTGCAGTAGATATTTGTGCCCCGATCCGGTGGTGGCATGGTAGAGTGGCAGTACGGGCAGTACGTGACCGTGCCCCAACACAACCTGCCGGACGGGACGGACACGGACGCGGACGCGGCGCAAAGGGTCGGCGGCGCATTTGTGGCGCCCCCGCGCGCGCGGGCCGATCGGATCGCCGCCGGGGGCTGTTATGGCCGGATCCGTTCCGTGGCCTGTCCCGTCCGCGCGGGCGAGCGAGCGACGACGCGACGCCACCGTTCACGCGTGCCGTCACACCGCACCACGGCACCAGCACATGGCACATGGCAGGCAGCAGCCCCCTGCCCGGTCGGACTGTTCGAACTAACCTCAACTCCTGAAGCAACTGCCGTCGCCACCGCTGGTCCGGCGGATCCGTCGTCCGTCCGCGCCACCAACCGAGCCCCAATCATGTGACGCCAGTCGCGCGCGCGTCACGTCGGTCGTCGGTCGGTCGGTCGCCACGACGCCACCCCCATGCGCCGGGCCGGGATCGCGCGCGAGCTGCAGGTGCTAGCTAAGCTAAGCGCGATGCTGGTATGTATTCCAAGGCCTTGTTTAGATACACCCAAAAGTTAGAATTTTTTTATTCTCTCTATCATATCAATCTTTGGACCTATGCATGAAGTAGTAAATATAGGTAAAAAAATAACTAATTACACAGTTTAGTTGGAAATCACGAGATGAATCTTTTGAGCCTAGTTGGTCCACGATTAGACAATATTTGCCAAATAAAACGAAAGTTATACTATTCATCATGTTGAAAAGATTTGCAATCTAAACGTGGCCCAACTTCCAAGCTGTCCAGTGTCGGTCGGTCTTTGTTTGGGCTCTCATCTCATGATTTCCACGGCGCGCTGTTGAGATCCTCCACATGGCCTGACAGTAAAGACGACGTGCAACTAGTAGCGGAGCGCGAGCGATGGGATCGAACTTGACGTTTGAACGTACTGTATATATACCCCGTGGTAGGGATCATGGTGGTTTAGGACGGGTTTAATTATTAGCTGGAGATCGATTTTTAGTTTGGAGCACACTACTTAATTTTTCTTCTTCGGGGAAAAAAAGGCAAAAAGAAAGAACATGCATGTAGCTATCTCATTGATGCTCGTGTACAAATTACGAAGTCTTAATTACGTGGAGATCCATCGACTTGTCAATATGCATGGCCGTTGGAGGACGATACATGCTTATTATTTTCCCTTTTCATTAAAGGGGGAGAGTACTCTTTTTTTCAAGTTATGTTTCACTTTATGTTGTCCTAATATGTCAAATTTTGATTAAGTTCATAAAAAAATCAACAACATCCATAATTAACTTTATTAAATTCCTCTTAAAATATATCTTGACAATATATTTATTTCGACTTGTAGGTGTTGTTTTAAATTTTGTTTCCTAGATCTAGATAAAATTAGAAAATTTAACTTGGAACAAAGTTGATGTGAATTACCGATTATAATTTAAAATCAAAGGTGTATCTTATTTAGTGTGAACCATCCGTACGTGCACAAATATGGGGACTGAGTGCATCTAACATACGTGTTATATGTTTTGGTACGTGACTCATACAATACCTAGCTATGAGAGGCTACTTATGTGTTTAAGGCTTTGACCAATATTAATTCTATAGCTATTTATGTGAAACTAGTACAATATATAAGAATTTAGGAATGTTATGGAAATTATTTTTTTATACATCTGCTAAATTTACTTCTTGTCTGATTGATTAACCAACGAGGCAAGAACTCTTCTATATAACCAAAAAAAAGAGAGGAAAAGAACAGACACACAAGGAGCCCAAGTAGCTCGGTAATTTTTTTTTCTTCCTCCCTGAGTGCAAGAAGGGACTTCAAATCCATGTTAAAATATAATGCCCCTGTAGACCTTTAAAAGTGCGACGATCTTGGTGATGCCCTAGGTCAGCATCAAATTCTGATTTACGTATATCACGAATAGACATGGCGACACTTTTAAGCCGAGAGAGATGTACATAGTTAAAACTACTGTGACTCAATTTCTACCGTAGATGAGTTATGAGATCAAATGTCTATGAAACAAAAGTATAAAACTATACCTCAAGAGTAATTGTTTTATCCATGTTTCATTACATCTATATATTTTTAGAAACAACACTATAAAACTCTTCACCAAAGTTAGCATAATCAATATATTTTCACTAATAACACGTTTCTATTTCGACCAGTGTGTACAAAAAGGATCTGCTGTTGCGTCATCCTATTCCCTGACGGCCACCAATAACCCACCATAAAGGCAGTGTAACACCTCAGGTGTTTGGCTTCCATAATTGCATTGCATTTCATAAAGCATGAGCATCATTCATCTCATTCATGTCTTTATTTTACTTGCAACATGAGTATGCAACATACCCTAATGTGCTTGTTTCACAATATACTTGCTTATGAAATGTGAGTGGTAAAACTTGTAGATACAACATGGGATCTCATACTTGGAAACATGACAATGTTGTTAGTATACCATGATAGGCTCAATTGATGCAACAATGTCTTGAAACATGTGCATCATGGTAATGCAACATTTTGTGGAAAACAATTGTTTTGCTGGTTTCAACTTATGTGACACTAGGAATTTTATGTAACCAATGTGTAGAGTGGCTAATTATATCTTATAACACCTTAATTACATTTAAGATAATTAGTGGAGCAATGTTCATGTTGACCAAAATGACCAAATTGTCATTCTAAGTGTTGTTGACTAGGTTTTGACCCTAGAAAGCTTTGGTTTGACCATTTAAAAAGTCCAGCTTGGAGATCTTGCATGGAGAAGCAACCTTAAGCAAAGTTGTAGAGAATTTCATAAGGAACAAAAGTTCTAATATGGCCATCTCATGAAAATGACTAGATCATGCTCAAAAGAGAAAAAGTCTAAATAACCCCCTGAACTATGGACCCTGGAACACATAACGCACTGAACTATGAAACGGTCTAATTTACCCCCTGAACTATTTTACCCTCTGGGCGGTTTTCGACGGCGGGTTGCTACAGTAACAGTGGGTTTGCTACAGTGATAGCGGTTTTGTCTTTTTTATTTATTTTCGCTGAATATTTGAAAAAATCATAGTAAATCACAGAAAAATCATAAAATAGAAAATCTAATTTTGTTGGACTCCACATGAGTAGAACTACACAGTGAACATATAATACGGTACGCTTTAGTACAAAGTTTTTTCTGTAACTTTAGTCTAAATTGGATTTTTCAATTAATCTAAAGCTACAGCAAAAACTTTGTACTAAAACGTACCGTATTATATATTCACTGTGTAGATCTACTCATGTGGAGTCCAACAAAATTAGATTTTCTATTTTATGATTTTTCTGTGATTTACTATGATTTTTCAAATATTCAGTGAAAATAAATAAAAAAAGACAAAACCGGTATTGCTGTAGCAAACCCACTGTTACTGTAGCAAAACCGCCGTCGAAAACCGTCCAGAGGGTAAAATAGACGGTTTTGGATAGTTAAGGAGGTAAATTAGACCGTTTCATAGTTCAGTGGGTTATGTATTCCAGGGTCCATAGTTCAGGGGGTTATTTAGACTTTTTCCTGCTCAAAAGTGACCCACAAGTTAGATTTGAAGGTGGAGTCAACACTTGAAAAATTTGCTAAGTCTTAACTGTCATTTCAGATTGATTGAGCCCACTTTGGATTGATACAACTCTTGATCCATGGAGATCTGGCTGTTGATTTCTAAATCAAAGTTGAAGCCCTACTATAGCTCTACAACTTTCATGTTCATTGTTTCCTCTAACTCGTCACGGTTCAGGAGCTAATCGGTGTTAAACTTGCCCTGTCAGTCGACACCTTTGAGCTCTGAAACGAAAAGTTCAGACATCTACAGTGTTCACCGATTCAGAAATCAGCCGACGCGTGGCGACACCCGTCGCCGGCCGTCTGACCGCGCGGCCACGCGCCGCGGACGCCCTGGCAAGGCCAGCCACGACGTGCACACTCACACGCGCCTACCTGACCTGTTCGTAGCCCAAATTTTTATTTCGTCGCCTCCACCGCAAGCAGCGACCGAGCTCAGCGCCCGCCATTGCTGTCGAGCGAGCTTCGCCATCGCCAAGCTCGTGAACCACCGCAAAAACGTGAACTCCGTCTTCACCATAGCTCCGTCGTGTACTCCTCTACCTTCTCCACCTCCTAGCTGCGCCATTCGTGCTTTGGTAAGGTCATAGTGACCGTTTCCGCCATCACCGCCATGGGCGTGACCTCGTCGGAGATGAGGCCGTCGTGGCCAGGGTAGCTAGGAATCGTCCTGTCCCCGTTTTTTGCCGTGTTAGCACCGTGGCGACTTCAGGTAGCTCACACCGTGCTCGGTTGAGCCGGCCATGGGTTGCCGTCGCCGGCAGCTCGCACCGGAGCTCTGTCGTGCCGCCGTCACCGGCGACGTGCCACCTCCGCTAGGTCATAGGTCGCGCCACTAGCACCAATCGATTCCTCGCATTACGTAGATCGCGTAGGTGTCCTCGGTGTCGCCGGAGGAGTCGCCGTCGGCGAGTTCCACCATCGCCATGTCATCGAAGCCGCCTCCTCTATTTTCATCTTGCTGACGGGTGGGGTCGGCTGACACCCGGGTCTCACACGGCAGTGGCTGTGCATTCATAGAGCTAGTTCAAAAATGCAGTTTTGAATGCTGATTTGAGA
This sequence comes from Saccharum hybrid cultivar R570, assembly GCA_038087645.1. Lineage (NCBI taxonomy): Eukaryota > Viridiplantae > Streptophyta > Magnoliopsida > Poales > Poaceae > Saccharum > Saccharum hybrid cultivar. Next base: position 12,836,580 of record JAQSUU010000245.1, read on the forward strand.
TTTTTTTGTATCTTCAAATGTGTAGATCCAAAAATTGTGATTTAAATTTTGTTGGACTCTCTATGAAGTGTAGTATTTAGGAAAAATATAAAATGTAGATGTATTATTTAAATTCTGGAAGGATTAGTTAGACAATTGAAATGTGTTTTAAATGGAGTGCAAACTTGTTAATTTTATAACTTGAGTTGTAGTGTTCCAAAAATTATGAAATTTGGTGGGTATGCTATTCTATGTCTATACTAGCTCTGTTAAAAATTTGGGTACTAGTGCTTGAGTACTTTTCAAGTTATGAGGTTGTCATGTTATATTAGAAGATAATTACATGAATTTTAGTAATTTTTCTATATGTGAAATGCTCATGAAATTTTATGGAGAGTGTCCTGGTACCCTAAGGTTGCTAAGAAAAATATGGTTTCTGTTGTTTGACACTTTTCAATGTGATTTATTAATTATGCAAAAATCAGCCTTTTTGGCTTGTGAATTTTGTGTAGGGAGTTTCGATGAATAACTTTAGTTCAAATTTTTACAGTAGCCTTCCTGTAGGGCAGAGAGCCTCCTGTAATTTTTGTAGAATTTTCTAAGCAGCTTGAATATAAGTTCAATTTCCCACTTAATTAATTAAGTAAATTAAGAAAGGGGTTAAAATAAATGTCTTGGGTTGGTACACCTTACTTTCTGGTCGTTTTTTGTCATGTGTCAACTAGTAGCATCATTAGTTTGGTCATAAGGGTAGTTTGACACATGAATAAATATTTAATTTTCACATCTCTAGGTTCTCTGGACAGCTGGTAGCATTTTTTGGATTTGAACCTTGATAAAAGTGTTTGCTGGGAAACTTGTGAATACCAAAGTGGTAGTAAACTGGTTAAACTAGCTTGTGTCAAAATTTTGTGGCATTTAACCTAGTAGTCTAGGAGTTGTAGTTGTTTAAAGTGGCTATCCAGAAATGACTGCTCTCTGTTGGAGAGGACAGATTTATGGAAATTTAGAATCTTGAGTAGGTAAACTTTAGAATTAAGTGTTGAGGTCTGCAAGTGAATTGTAGAGCATTTTATAATCTTTTCAGATTGTCTTGTAGCATGCCATTTGGATTTTTTAATCTACAGTTGTGATGGAAATACTAAGCTGCTGTCCAGAAGGTGTTGTTGCGATATTTTGTGATTTGATTGGTGGTAACCTTGAGTAATGTTGTTCTTGTTGATTGTTAGGTGTTAGGGCTTTAACTGAGGAGGAACAATTATACATTAGGTTGTGTAGACTAGGTAAGTACTTCTCCAAAGGAGAAGGGATTTGCACTTATTATTGAAGTGATTTGATTAGAGCACTAGAATTGTTGAAGTGTATTCCATTCCGAGCATGCTGCATTCCTTCTTATGCATCCATGAGATTTATTGTGCATTCATGCAATAGGTGTTCCGGAGGGAGTGACACTCCTCGAGTTCGAGAGAGCGATTCCGGAGGAGGATCAGGAGCAGCCAAGGGAGCCCAAGGACCTAGCCGACGAAGGAGTTCCCGTAGACGATCTAGCTGAGTGCCCAGATCATCGTCCGTCCTCGTTCCTGAAAGACAAGCCCCGATGCATACTGACCCATTCGTTTTATATATATCAATCTTGAGTACTTTTACTTGTTTACTGCATTAAGTTGTAGGAGTTGTGTGAAACCACTGTTGCATTATACCTGTCCTTATCCAGATATCGTACTTAAACCCTAAATTAGGTTTAGGCACGTGTCAATGCTTAGCCCTGCTTAGTCCGGTAGAAGTCGGATGATTTTCGGTCATCCGCGAGATGTAGGAATGGGTCACGAGTGGCTATGTTAGCTATCATGGATGGAACCATGCCTTAAAATGAAATTTAGACCGAGCGGGAGTTCGATAGTGCAGCCGCAAGACACTTCACGTCTTTGGTGCGGAGCTATGCCCGTCTGAGTTGTTTAAGGACCGATTCGTTGTACGTCCTTGAGTCATGTTGAACGCAGTCTAACACTTAGTTGGCCGGATAAGTCATTCCGACCGCGAAGCCGAGTAAGACGGTTCAGGCTGGGAATCGAATGGTAGGTCGCATCTTGGAGGTACTAAGGATGTGCTTGGGGACATTGGCGTGAGACCAAGGGGGTTAGAGTCCCTATCACCTGGCAGAGTGTTGCCCTTGGGGATGCGACATCATTCAAATCCGCGACTCCTAAATTGTACGAAAGGTGGCTTGTGCGACCCTGGCAGGGGCCTGCGCAGTGAGTGTTAGAAATACCCTCCAGCTGGATAGGAATTCGATTCGAATCGCCGTCGCTCCCGGTTAGTGAGCACTTGACTTGAGCAGCGGCAACATAGATCTCATTAAATTGAACAGATGGTTAAGCGAATGATATAATATTGCCACAAATTTATACCTGCTATGGCTATAATAATATTATTGTTTGATTATAATCAAGTGAATGTTTAGTACAGGTGCTAAGATAGATGATAGGTTAATGCTAAAATAACTGCTAGTACAGGTTAAAAGAGTTTAAATTACTTATGCTTTTCTGCAAAGGTGATGTCAGCCAGCTCCACTTATGAAAGCCTTGCACGATCCTTGGTGTCTCTTATTTTTCCGTTTCGACGGGTAAGTCTAGCTGAGTATATTCCAGTACTCAGGGTTTATTCCCTCCTGTTGCAGATGACATGCTTTATCAGGGCTTCTGCAAGAACTGTCTCCACCCCGCAGGTGATGAGGACTAGATCACTCGGGCGTGATTGTCTGTTAGTTCACTTTCCTAAATGCTTTTGTGGGATGTTGATCTGTAAGACTGGCAGTAGTATTTGAACAGTGTGCGTGTGTTATGCTTCCGCTACTTTATGAACCCGGTTTGTAATAATTTACGACTTCGTGTGTTGTAAGTGGATTTCTGAACTACCTGTGAAATGTAACGTATGATGTGTTATGTTGAATGATGAGATCTTGGTTGTAAACGAGTTGGTTTGAAATCCTTCGTGGTTTCGATTGACTACCGGGATTATATGGGCTCAAGTTCGAAAATTTGAGCGTTTCGGCGCTTGTTTTTGTACTTGTGCTCTTATAATTTGGTCAGTTCTGTTACAGCTGGTACCGGAGCAGAATTTAACATTAAACACATTGTACGAGTATTTGAAAACAAAAGTGTTTGTTTGCGAAAAGTGTTAAAAATCTAAAATTTATTTCTATAAGTGTGCCAGTGATTACATCCCTTAGCCCAAATAAGAACTCTTAGGTGGCTTATTAAAAGACTAACTTGGGGGTATTGTTTATTTTTGTTTCATCGTCCGTACGACGTGATATTGTATGGATGTCATCCACTTGGGTGGTAATGTATGGATCAAAAACCTCGATGCTCTGATAAGTGTGAGTTGTGAGAGCATGATCGTCCAACCGGCGATCTAGGGGAGAGTAGTTATGGTTACTTGCATGCTTACATGTTCAAACCATGTAATTATGAAAGTACTTAATTGTGGGTATATCTGTCGGGTAGTTATGATACTGAAGTATATACATCGGGGATGTGTATATGGAAAGTATTTAGTTTACTGCTTACTTGCGTGCTTATATTGGGAACTGTTGTGCTGAAATGAGATTTTCTACAGGTACACTAATAGCGCAAACGAGTAGACCGATAGTTTCACCTATATGAGAGAGCGTATGTATGCCACCGCCTAGCATTAGCAGTTTATGATTCTACTAGGGTGAGAGGGTTTACGGAACGTGCATGCATCATATTTAATTCATGTTATACATTTCATTTTACTCCCTCCTTAAAAATTTCGATGGTCTCGACTAAATTAAATATCGTATCCCCTAAATTATCCTCACTTTAAGTCATATCTTGTTGCTACATATGGCTCGCACCAAGAGGACCGCTCACAAGTCCACGGGAGGCAGGGTTCCTCGCCACCAGCTAGCTCCATGTGAGCCCCGCCCTGAGCCCACCGAGGCGGAAAGGTTGAAGGCCGAGTTGGCTGAGGTGACTGCTGCTAGAAATGCGGCTCAGCAATAGCTGGAGCAAGTGATACATGACAGAGATCAGGAGACACTTGCGGTCCAGAGGTTGACTGTGGCTCATCGCAACTGTCAGCGCATGCTGGTCCACGTGATGAACCAGCGGGATGAAGCCTAGCACAAAGAGAACATCCTGAGAGCTCGTCAGGTGGAGCTTGAGCAATAGTTAGAAGCTGCAGAAGAATACAATGAAAATCTGTATGAGGAAGTGCACCGCCTAAACAACCAGCTCAATCCTCTGCTTCCTCATGACAATGACGAGGATGAGGAGATGGGCTCTGGATTCTTCATGGCTGAAGGTGATGACGACATGGAGGTCAATGGGCCACAGGATGTCCAACCAGAAGAAGAAGATGATGATGAGGAGCTAGAGCCTGCTAGTGACGAGGATGGTGGGGAGATCTTCGACACTGACTCCGAGGACAATGCTTAGAGTAGTCATCGCATAGCTATGGCGCTAGAGTTATCTTTTGTGCCCTCTATGTGTGGGAGTAGGGCTTTGTAATAACTTAGCTTTTGGGATGTAACATCAAAACCTATGTTATCCTAGATGTTAGTTTGAACATGTTAAATTTCGGTCACAAATGGATATCTTATTGTGTTGTGTTCGGTGACGGTGTCACGATTAGCACCCTTCGGTGCCGCGACAAAACCGAGGGCCTCCTGTGGCGCGCGACATAAGGCTGTGCTGCTTGGCACGCGCTGGTATCGAGGTGGCTAGTCATGATCCACCATGGAACTCTACCCATGGGATGTCTCGTCGTGGTCATTTCTTGGTTAGTCTTTCCTAATTGGCTAGAAGTTTAGATCGAATCCGGACACCAGTTATGTAAGGTTGAAATCTAGTTGATATCAGTGTCGCCTGTTCCATCATGTTTGTGCTCCCTACATGAGAGCCTTTAATAAATTCCATCTTTTCATCGGAAGATATCTTGTTTGTATGTCCATCGCATAATTGCATCAATTGGTGCACTTGATGAGGTTGTGTGGTTGTGATAAATTACCGTGCCTCGGTTATTTGCGAATTCATTTCTAATGAAAGCAGTTTGACATATTTACATAATTCATCTATAAATTTCCCACATCGTCAGTGCTTATTGACTATGCATTTTGCAGATGGCGTACAACCTCCGTCGTGGTCGTGGCGTTGAGGATGAGGAACAGCCACCCCCTCCGCCACCACCCACTCTGGCGGAACTGATGCAGACAGTGGTTGAAGGTCAGCGCCTGTTAGCAGACGCTATGCGCCAGCTAGTCAACCGGAATGCTCAGCACGGTCATCAGGGACCGAAACCAAATCAGCATAGTGACTTTAAGGATTTTCTTGATACCAAGCCCCCACTCTTTAAGGAGGCGGAGGAACCTCTGCAAGCTGATGAGTGGTTGAATACCATTGAGCAGAAGTTCCGTCTACTTCGTGTGATTGAGGAGCTGAAGACCGAGTATGCTTCCCACCAACTGCATGGCCTGGCTGGTATTTGGTGGAGTCACTACCGCTCCACGTTGCCTCCTAATGTCCCAATCGCTTTGGACCAGTTTAAAATAGCTTTCCGCGGAAATTACATTCCTCTAGGCTTGATGGCTATGAAGCACACTGAGTTCATGAGATTAACCCAAGGCAATAAGAGTTTGACAGAATACCTGCAAGCCTTTAACAACCTTGCAACATATGCAACGGAGTTTGTGGATACTGATGCTAAGAAGATTGCTAGCTTCAAGCGTGGCCTCGGTCCAAAGCTGATGAAGACCATGGGCACTAGCAAATGTGCTACTTTCAATTATTTTATCAGTGATGCTCTGACCCAAGAAAATAATAATTCTATCTATGCTGCTTCTAAGAACCACAAGAGGGCCCTTGAGGCGGGTGCTTCACAGTCCAGAGCTCCAGCTGCATCGAGGGATGCTCCTCGCCCTCCTGCCACAAGTGCTAAGTTATGTCTCCCGCAGAAGAAGGCTCTAGCTAAGACTCGGTTTCGCAAAGCATATACAGTGTCTCTGCTGTAAGGTCCAAATAGGCTAGAGGGGGGGTGAATAGCCTAATTAAAACTTCTACAAGAATTACTTAACCACGAGTTAGTACGAAAGGTGGCGAAGCAAAAGCACTAGCTCTAACTAATTAAGCAAGCCACCTACACAAGTCTAGTACAAGGCTATTCACTAAACACAACAACAACTATAAGCTAGAAACGGGAAGTAATACGAGAGAAGAGCATCGAGTGATTATACCGCCGTGAAGAGAAGAGAAATACCAATCAATCAATCATACAAGAGAAATCCTCGGGAAGAGAATGACACAAGAATTTATCCCGAGGTTCACTTGCTTCCCGGCAAGCTACTCCCCGTTGTGGCGATACACCCACTTGTCGGTTCGCGAGCTAATCGACTATCAAGAGTCGAGCCCTCGGCGGGCGCCGCACCACCGCACACAAGATGGGGATCCTCCAAGCCACGAGCTCCACTAGAGTATCCAATTTGTGAACTCTCGCGGGGAAGGATCAAGAACCCCTTACAACACTTGGTGAAGGCTCCAACAATCTCTAATTGCGAGCTCAATCACCTCCGCTGCTCCAAGCCGTCTACCGTGTCGGGAAACACGGAAGAGTAACAAGAAATCCGTAGCAACTCAAAGATCAAGTGCCTCTAGAATGCAACTCTCAAGCAATGCACTTGAATCTCACTCAATCTCACTCAAGGTGTGCAACTATGCAAAGAGATGAGTGGAGGGGTTGTTCTCTAGCTCAAAGTATGTCTCTAGTTCTCAAAATGTGCAAGAGTTGCCCTCAAACCCCGGCCAACAGCTATTTATAATGAAGGGGTACGCAGCTAGCCGTTACAGACGACGCAGCGAAAAACGCGCTGACCGAACGCTCCGGTCAGGGTGACCGGACGCGTCCGGTCACTACACGACAGCAAGAAACAGTGCGTGTCAGAACTAGCCGTTGCCGTGACCGGACGCGCTGAACCGATTGACCGGACGCGACAGTGCCCGCGTCCGGTCGCATTCCAGTATGCTCCCGTTGAGACCGGACGCGTCCGATCGCACGTGACCGGACGCGCCGCGCGTCCGATCGTCACTCCGCTTCGCTCTGCCCCTCTGGACGCCTGACCGGACGCTCCGGCTATGTGAGGGACCGGACGCGCCGGTCGCGCGCTCTGGTTCGCTCAGGAGAACTGATCGGACGCGCTGTTGAACTGACCGGACGCCACAGTGCCAGCGTCCGATTAGAGTCCAGTAAGCTCCCTGGATGACCGGACGCGTCCGGTCATCAGTGACCGGACGCGCTGCGCGTCCGATCATCAAACTGAAAATCGCACAGACGCTGAACACTGACCGGACGCGTCCGGTCATACAGAGACCGCGTCCGGTCCAGCGTCCGGTCATCTCTGTGACCTCCGTTCGCCTCCGTTTCTTTTCCGACTTCCGGTGCAATAGAAAATAGGCATTTCACTTCTCCAAAAAGCGCCGAATCCCGCCTCACAAGCTCGGCGGGAGGGAGAGAGGAACCCAAAGCCCTCTCTACCGCTTAAACTCCACCGCCTTCACAAACTGTGCTAACACCACCAAGTGTACACCACCATGTGCATGTGTGTTAGCATTTCATAAATCATTTCTCAAGGCGTTATGTTAGCTTTTTACTAGATCCTAATGCATATGCTCAAGACATTGATCTAGTGGCACTTGATTTCCGAGCTAACCGTGATTGCCCCTCTTGATAGTCGGCCATGTATCCTAAACCCGGTCAATCACTTCTCTACTCATCTTAGACCGGCAAAAGGAAAACCCTATGGTTATTCCTTTGCCTTGAGCTCTTAGATCCTTCTCCACTTGATCATCATGTCCTTCCTTTTATGTGCATCTTCACCATGATCATCATTTCATGTCCATGCACCATCTCTTTGTGATCTTGTGGCGACCACACCTTGCCACATACACCTTCATCACATGTGCTGCTTATGCCTAACTCAAAACACTTAACACATGGCATTAGCAACTTGGTGTCATTAATTACCAAAACCAAACTTGGGCTTTCATCTGCCAAAGGGTAGTTCTGGTCAAGGCAGCTTCAGTGTTCCTCCAAACAACATGCCTTGCTGGAACTGCAACAAACCAGGTCATTGGTCTAGGAATTGTCCATATCCTAAGAAGAATGCAAATCAAGGTCCGTCAGGGGCATGTTCATTATAATAGTATTGAAGAAATTCCATCTGGTGAGGTAGTCACTGCTAGTAAGTTCCTAGTTGACTGACATTCTGCAGTGGTGCTATTTGATTCAGGTGCTTCGCATTCCTTTATCAGTCCTATGTTTGCATCGAAGTTTGCACACAAATTACATACTGTTGAAGGTGGGGGTTATTGCATTAGAGCGGCAAGTGGGAATATTTCCACAAATCAAGTAGTAAGAGATCTAGAGTTTGAAATAGAAGGGTGAAAGTACTCGCTTACCTTAGTGGTTTTGCCTGGATTAGGCATAGATGTTATTTTGGGCATGAATTGGATGAGTCAGAATGGGATACTCATTGATACATCCACCTGGGTAGTTATGCTTAGAGATCCTACTGATCAAAAAGGTTTCCTAGTGCAACTTCCTAGGAAAATTGATTTTTCTTGTGAAGTTCATGCGGTGCAAGCGAAGGCATTAGCTGATATTCCCGTAGTGAGTGAGTTTCCTGACGTTTTTCCTGATGATTTGCTGGGACTACCTCCGGATCAGGATGTGGACTTTAAAATCGAGTTGTTGCCTGGCACATCACCCATCTCTAGGAGACACTATAGGATGCCTCCGAATAAACTAGCTGAACTTAAGGTGCAGTTGAATAAACTTTTGAAGAAGGGGCTGATTCGTCCTAGTTCGTCTCCATGGGGATGTCCTGCGATCTTTGTAAAGAAGAAGGGCCAGTTGTTGTGGATGTGCGTAGATTATAGGCCTCTGAATGCAGTCACTGTCAAAAATAAGTATCCTCTACCGCGCATCGACATCTTATTTGATCAGTTGTCTAAAGCTAAAGTATTTTCCAAGATCGATCTGAGGTCTGGCTACCATCAAATTAAAATCTGTCCGGAAGATGTTCTAAAAACAGCTTTCTCTACAAGATACAGTCTTTATGAGTATCTGGTTATGTCCTTCGGCTTGACCAATGCCCCCGCACACTTCATGTACTTGATGAATTCGGTGTTTATGCCTGAATTAGACAAGTTTGTGGTGGTATTTATTGATGATATCTTGATATATTCTGAAAATAAGGAAGACCACGCTGAACATCTCTGTATAGTCCTCACCAGACTGCGTAAACATCAACTATATGCAAAATTCAGTAAGTGCGAATTCTGGCTTCGTGAAGTACCTTTCCTTGGGCATGTGTTGTCCGATGGGGGAATTATGGTGGATCCCGCCAAGGTACAAGAAGTACTGAACTGGAAGGCTCCTATCTCGGTTCACGAGGTCCGGAGTTTTCTTGGATTGGCTGGCTATTATCATTGCTTTATCCCGAATTTCTCTAAAATAGCCAAGCCAATGACTCGGCTGCTGCAAAAAGACACCAGGTTTATCTGGACTCCTGAGTGTGATGTGACTTTTCACAAACTGCGAACTCTCCTAACCTTGGCTCCGGTTTTGGCGCAACCGGATATCGAGAAACCATTTGATGTGTATTGTGATGCCTCAGGTATAGGCTTAGGAGGTGTTCTGATGCAGGGAGGCCGAGTCATTGCATATACCTCTCGACAACTTCGGAAGCATGAGGTGAATTATCCAACGCATGACTTAGAACTCACTGTAGTTGTTCATGCTTTGAAAGCCTGGCGGCACTATCTGTTGGGCAATGTTTGCAATATCTATACTGACCATAAAAGCCTCAAATATATCTTCACCCAACCCAAGTTGAATATGCGTCAAAGAAGATGGCTTGAGTTGATTAAAGATTATAATCTTCAAGTGCACTATTATCCTAGCAAGGCAAATGTGGTTGTCGATGCTTTAAGCCGTAAGTCTCATTGTCACTCCTTAGTTGAAAGTGATTTTCATCTGTCTCGCCTTCTACACCCAGCAATTATGTACAACATCACTATCAGTTGCACTCTCAAGAGCAGAATTATTGAGCTCCAAAAGACTGACACTGGTATATTCCACATCAAGCGTAAGATGAAAGAGCAAGAAACTAAACATTTTAGGGTAGATGAAGAGGGTATACTGTGGTTCAAGGATAGGTTAGTTGTGCCTAAGAACCGAGAGCTTAGAAATCATATCATGTCTGAAGCACACTCCTCTAAGTTGTCCATCTATCCTGGTAGCAATAAGATGTATTACGATTTGAAGCTGTCGGTACCAACAATACGGGGGTACCCACATCCATCGCTAATAAAAAAACTAAAACAACTGAAACCGCAATAAAAGGTAGCCCGCCTCGACCGCGTATCCAGTCCGCCCCATACGAGGCCCGCTCGACGGGGCGCCTCGACCGCGCTCCGGCTCCGACTCGTACGAGGCCCGCTCGACGGGACGCCTCAACCGCGCCCCATCCCGTACAGCAAGATACCTCGATGGCGCTCCGACCCGCGCGAGGCTCGTCCGCCCACTGGGAAAAACTCCGACTCGCGTGAAGCCCGGGTCGAGCGCCTCGACTCCTTCTCTTTACCTACCCCAGGACAAAAGCCATAGCATTTAATGCGGTTACCTACTACCACCTACCGGCATGGCTACGACTAGGATCGACGTGGGAACAATGCCCGTGTTAGATCTCACTGTTTTACCGCCCATCCCGTGATGGGAGGTGAAAACCGTCACTGTACCCACCTTACCGCGCACTGTTTACCATCGATCACCCTCGAGGGAGGATAAGACAAGGCCCGTTCTCCGCAATCTCGGGGATTCGGCCTTATCCATCCGGTCTCGACCCGGCCTCGACCCAACCTCAACGCTCGGCGCAGTTGAAAGCCCAAGTTTGGTTTTGGTAATTAATGACACCAAGTTGCTAATGCCATGTGTTAAGTGTTTTGAGTTAGGCATAAGCAACACATGTGATGAAAGTGTATGTGGCAAGGAGTGATGGCCACAAGATCACAAAGAGATGGTGCATGGACATGAAATGATGATCATGGTGGAGATGCACATAAAATGAAGGACATTATGATCAAGTGAAAGAGAATGATCTAAGAGCGCAAGGCAAAGGTATAACCATAGGATTTTCCTTTTGTCGGTCTAAGATGAGTAGAGAAGTGATTGACCGGGTTTAGGATACATAGCCGACTATCAAGAGGAGCAATCATGGTTAGCTCGGAAATCAAGTGCCACTAGATCAATGTCTTGAGCATATGCATTAGGATCTAGTAAAAAGCTAACATAACGCCTTGAGAAATGATTTATGAAATGCTAACACACATGCACATGGTGGTGTACACTTGGTGGTGTTAGCACAGTTTTGTGAAGGCGGTGGAGTTTAAGCGGTAGAGAGGGGTTTGGGTCGGCGGGATTCGGCGCTTTTTGGAGAAGTGAAATGCCTATTTTCTATTGCGCCGGAAGTCGGAAAAGAAACGGAGGCGAACGGAGGTCACAGAGATGACCGGACGCTGAACCGGACGCGGTCCTTGCATGACCGGACGCGTCCGGTCAGTGTTCAGCGTCTGCGCGGTTTTTAGTTTGATGATCGGACGCGCAGCGTGTCCGGTCACTGATGACCGGACGCGTCCGGTCATCCAGGGAGCTTACTGGACTCTAATCGGACGCTGGCACTGTGGCGTCCGGTCAGTTCAACAGCGCGTCCGGTCAGTTCTCCTGAGCAAATCAGAGCGCGCGACCGGCGCGTCCGGTCCCTCACGTAACCGGAGCGTCCGGTCAGGCGTCCAGAAGGGTAGAGCGAAGCGGAGTAACGATCGGACGCGCGGCGCGTCCGGTCACGTGCGATCGGACGCGTCTGGTCTCAACGGGAGCATACTGGAATGCGACCGGACGCGGGCACTGTCGCGTCCGGTCAATCGGTTCAGCGCGTCCGGTCACGGCAACGGCTAGTTCTGACACGCACTGTTTCTTGCTGTCGTGTAGTGACCGGACGCATCCGGTCACCCTGACCGGAGCGTCCGGTCAGTGCGTTTTTCGCTGCGTCATCTGTAACGGCTAGCTGCGTACCCCTTCGCTATAAATAGAGGTTGGCCGGGGTTTGAGGGCAACTCTTGCACATTCTGAGAACTAGAGACATACTTTGAGCTAGAGAACAACCCCTCCACTCATCTCTTTGCATAGTTGCACATCTTGAGTGAGATTCAAGTGCATTGCTTGAGAGTTGCATTCTAGAGGCACTTGATCTTCGAGTTGCTGCGGATTTCTTGTTACTCTTCCGTGTTTCCCGACACGGTAGACGGCTTGGAGCAGCGGAGGTGATTGAGCTCGCAATTGGAGATTGTTGGAGCCTTCACCAAGTGTTGTAAGGGGTTCTTGATCCTTCCCCGCGGGAGTTCGCAAATTGGATACTCTAGTGGAGCTCGTGGCTTAGAGGATCCCCATCTTGTGTGCGGTTGTGCGGCGCCCGCCGAGGGCTCAACTCTTGATAGTCGATTAGCTCGCGAACCGACAAGTGGGTGTATCGCCACAACGGGGAGTAGCTTGCCGGGAAGCAAGTGAACCTCGGGATAAATTCTTGTGTCATTCTCTTCCCGAGGATTTCTCTTGTATGATTGATTGATTGGTATTTCTCTTCTCTTCACGGCGGTATAATCACTCGAAGCTCTTCTCTCGTATTACTTCTCGTTTCTAGCTTATAGTTGTTGTTGTGTTTAGTGAATAGCCTTGTACTAGACTTATGTAGGTGGCTTGCTTAATTAGTTAGAGCTAGTGCTTTTGCTTCGCCACCTTTCATACTAACTCGTGGTTAAGTAATTCTTGTAGAAGTTTTAATTAGGCTATTCACCCCCCCTCTAGCCTATTTGGACCTTACAAGTGGTATCGGAGCCAAGGCACCGTTTATTTGAGGCTTAACAACCTACGGTGAAAAAGAAATGGCTCAATTAAGCTTGCACATCAACAACACCAAGAAGGCACCTCACTTTGATGGCACAAATTATGCATATTGGAAGGTTAAGATGACCGCGCACCTAAAGTCAATCAATAGAGAAGTGTGGAAGGTCACCGAAACAAAATTTGAGGTTGCTAATCCGGAAGCACCTACACCGGTGGAAGAGAAGAAGCTCCAATGCAATGACATTGCCATTAGTGCTCTTCATGAGGCATTAGATGACAAGACATTTGAGCAAGTGAAAAACATAGAAGTTGCTCATGATGCTTGGGCCAAGCTAGAAGAAACATTTGAGGGCACCGAAGGCACAAAGACCGCCAAAGCATATATCTTGCAAGAAAAATTTTCAAGCTTCAAGATGCAAGATGATGAGAGTGTACCAGAGATGTTTCATAGGTTGCAAGTCATTGTCAATGAGCTCAAGGCACTTGGTGAGGAGGTCAAGGACAATCAATTCTCTATGAAGTTCTTGAGAAGTCTACCCAAGAGATTTGATACATTGATCACCGTGCTAGTAAGGACTACATTGAAGGATTCAACTCCTCAACAAATATTTCAAGAAGTGATGACCGACGATTCATATAGAGAAGATGATGAGAAGGATGAGTTGGTAAAGAAGAAGAAGAAGGAAAATGAGAAGAAGGATGATGAGAAGAAGAAGAGTGTGGCATTCAAAGCCACCACATCCAAGGGCAAATCCAAGATTGAATCATCAAGTGATGAAGACTCAAGCTCTTGTGATAGTGATGACATTGATGAGAAGATGGCTCTCTTTATCAAACAATTTGGCAAATTCATGAAGAAAAAGGGCTTTCGTGCAAGAAGGAGGAAGAACTCTTACAAGAAGAATGAGCATACCATGAGATGCTTTAGATGCCATAGCAAAGACCATCTCATTGCAAAGTGTCCTTATGATAGTGATCATGAAGATGCTATCAAGAAGGAGAGAAAGAAGCAAAAGAAGAAGCAAGAGAAGAAGGAGAGCTCTTATAAGAAGAAAAATGATTCTCATGTTGCTACATGGGATAGTGATGACTCCTCAAGTGATGATGAGGATGAAAACAAGAGTAAGAAGAAGGGACATGCTAGCATTGCCATCCAAGAGAAGGTCTCCCTCTTTGACACTCCATCGTGCTTCATGGCTAAAGCCGCTAAGGTATCATCCGATGATGAGAGTGATCATGATAATGCTAGTGATAGTGATAGTGATGAAGAAGAATTCACTAAAGATGAACTAATCACTATGCTAGAAGATTACACTCAACATTATAAAGAATCTAGGAAGGAGTGTAAGGGCTTGCTTAAGGAAAAGAAAAACCTTATGCAAGAACTTGATGAGCTTAGAGTGTCTTATGAGAGTCTAAAGGTAGACCATAAGAAGCTTCAAAAGCCTCACACCAAGCTTGAAGAAGCTCATTCCTCTCTAGTTGAAAAATGTGAAAACATGCCAACTAATGTTGAGAAAGCTAAAACTTGCAACATAGGCATATCATGTGATATAATTGATGAATCCTTTCATAAGCCTATTGTTGTTGCTCCCACTAACTCTTCATGTAGTGCATCTACATCATCCTCATCTAGTAGTGATGGTTTCACTTGTGACTCCACACTTATAGTTGAGAATGAAAATCTCAAGAAGAAGGTAAAAGAGCTCAATCACACATTAGCTAAGGCTTATGGTGGTGAGGACCGCTTGCTTATGTGCTTGGGTAGCCAAAGAGCTTCTCTCTACAAAGAGGGATTGGGCTATAACCCCAAGAAAGGCAAGGCCGCTTTTGCTCCTCACAAGACTCGTTTTGTGAAGAACAATGGTAGCTATTGCAAAAGTTGCAAGCAAGTTGGTCACATAGAGCAACATTGCATGAACAAGAAATCCAATGCAAATGTATCCTCAATCAAGTTTAATTCTTTCTATATGCTTACCAAGGGTACAAATGGTGTTCATGCTAAGTTCATTGGTGCACCATGGATGGGCTCAAAGAAGAAAGCCATTTGGGTACCAAAGAGCTTAGTCTCTAACCTTGGAGGACCCAAACAAGTTTGGGTACCTAAAAAGAATTAATCTTGTCTTGTAGGTCAATTACAAAGCCGGAGGAAGGCATTGGGTGCTTGATAGTGGGTGCACTCAACATATGACCGGAGACTCTTGTATGTTCAATTCAATTGATACAAGTCAAAATGGTGGTTTTGATGCTATCACTTTCGGCAACAACAAGAAAGGCAAGGTCAAAGGGCTTGGTAAAATTGCTATCACAAATGACATGAGCATATCTAATGTGTTGCTAGTTGAGAGCTTAGATTTCAATCTTTTATCGGTGGCACAACTTTGTGATCTTGGCTTCAAGTGCATATTTGGTAGTGATGATGTTGAAGTCATAAGTGTTGATGGATCAAACTTGATATTCAAAGGATTTAGACATGGTAGCTTATACTTGGTTGACTTCAATGATAGTGAGACACAATTAACATCATGCTTGCTTAGTAAATCTAGTATGGGTTGGTTATGGCATAGAAGGCTTGGTCATGTTGGAATGAAACAATTGAACAAACTTTTGAAGCATGACTTAGTTAGAGGCTTGAAGGATGTCACCTTTGAGAAGGATAAACCATGTAGTGCTTGTCAAGCCGGCAAACAAGTTGGAAATACACATCCTAGTAAGAGTGAAATGAGCACATCAAAGGCATTTGAGTTATTGCACATGGACTTGTTTGGGCCAACAACGTACACTAGCATTGGTGGCAACAAGTATGGCTTTGTGATTGTGGATGACTACACTAGATACACTTGGGTGCTCTTTCTCTATGACAAGAGTGATGTTTATGATCTATTCAAGTCTTTTGTCAAGAGGGTGCAAAATGAGTTTGAGACTACCATCAAGAAGATTAGAAGTGACAATGGTAGTGAGTTCAAGAACACAAGAATTGAAGATTTGTGTGATGATTATGGTATTGGGCATCAATTCTCACCAACATACACTCCTCAATCCAATGGTGTAGTTGAAAGGAAAAATAGAACCATGATTGATATGGCTAGATCAATGCTTAGTGAATACAATGTGAGTCATTCATTTTGGAGTGAAGCTATCAATACGGCTTGCTATTGTAGTAACCGTCTCTATTGCCATAGGAAGCTTGGAAAGACACCATATGAACTATTGAATGGAAGAAAGCCCAACATTGCATACTTTAGAGTGTTTGGTTGCAAATGCTATATTCTCAAGAAAGGCACTAGATTGAGCAAGTTTGAAAAGAAATGTGATGAAGGGTTCTTACTTGGTTATTCTACCACAAGCAAATCATATAGAGTTTGGAATCTCACAAATCGCACCTTGGAAGAAGTTCATGATGTTGAGTTTGATGAAACCCAAGGGTCTCAAAATGAAGCTCAAAACCTTGATGATGTGAGAGGAGATCAATTGTCAAATGCAATGAAGAACATGGACATTGGTGATATAAGGCCGATGCAAGTTGATGATGATGATATTCATGTGATCAACCATAGTGTGCAAATTAATACAAATCAAGCAAGCTCTAGTGGTTCTCATGATGAAGTGCAAGTTCAAGGTCAAACAAGTGAAAGCAATCAACTCCCAATACTCCAACCTACTAGCATTGCAAGAGATCATCCGTTGAACCAAATCATTGGTGGAATTCAAAGTGGTGTTCAAACTAGATCAAGATTAGCATCCTTTTGTGAGCATTACTCATTTGTCTCATTAGAAGAACCAAAGAAGATAGAAGATGCATTGAAGGATTCCGATTGGGTGAATGCCATGCATGAAGAACTAAACAACTTTGCTAGAAATCAAGTTTGGAAACTTGTTGAGAGGCCAAAGAACTACAATGTGATTGGTACTAAGTGGGTCTTTAGAAACAAGCAAGATCAAGATGGCATGGTTGTTAGGAACAAAGCAAGATTAGTAGCACAAGGATACACTCAAGTTGAGGGTCTTGACTTTGGAGAGACATATGCACCGGTTGCAAGATTGGAGGCAATTAGAATCTTATTAGCATATGCTTGTGCACACAACATCAAGCTCTATCAAATGGATGTCAAGAGTGCATTTCTAAATGGCTACATCAATGAAGAAGTTTATGTTGAGCAACCTCCCGGTTTTGAAGATGACAAGAAGCCCGACCATGTTTACAAGCTAAAGAAGGCATTGTATGGTTTGAAGCAAGCACCTAGAGCATGGTATGAGAGGTTGAGGGACTTTCTTCTCTCTAAAGGGTTCAAGATGGGAAAGGTTGACACCACTCTCTTCACCAAGAAACTTGGAAATGACTTGTTTGTGTTGCAAATCTATGTGGATGACATTATCTTTGGATCAACCAACCAAGACTTTTGTGAAGAGTTTGGAAATATGATGGGTAATGAGTTTGAAATGTCTATGATTGGAGAGCTTAGTTACTTCCTTGGACTTCAAATCAAGCAAATGAAGAATGGCACTTTTGTAAGTCAAGGCAAGTACATCAAGGACATGATCAAGAAGTTTGGATTGCAAGATGCTAAGCAAATGAGCACACCAATGGGCACTAATGATCAATTGGGTATTGATGATAGTGGAAACATGGTAGATCAAAAGCAATACCGGTCCATGATTGGAAGTTTGCTCTATGTCACCGCTTCTAGGCCGGATGTGATGTTTAGTGTGTGCAAGTGTGCAAGATATCAAGCTTCACCTAGAGAAAGTCACTTGAAAGCAACTAAGAGGATATTGAGATATCTAAAGGGCACTCATGATGTTGAATTATGGTATCCCAAGGGGTCTAATTTTGAGTTGATTGGATATTCGGACTCCGACTATGGTGGATGCAAGATTGATAGAATGAGCACAAGTGGCACTTGTCAATTGCTTGGAAGGTCTCTTGTTTCATGGTCATCAAAGAAACAAAACAGTGTTGCACTATCTACCGCCGAGGCCGAATACATTAGTGCCGGTAGTTGTTGTGCACAATTGCTTTAGATGAAGGCCACTTTGAATGACTTTGGAATTAAATTCAAGAATGTGCCTTTTTTTGTGATAATGAAAGTGCTATCAAGATGACACAAAATCCGGGTCAACATTCAAGAACCAAGCACATTGACATAAGGCATCACTTCATAAGAGACCATCAACAAAAGGGTGATATTAGCATTGAGAGCATTGGCACCGAAGATCAACTAGCCGACATCTTTACAAAGCCACTTGATGAAAAGAGATTTTACAAGTTGAAGAATGAATTGAACATACTTGACTTCTCCAACTTGAAATGAGTGCACCCCCACATTCTTATATGACATGCCTCTCCTCCAACATAGCAAGATAAAGTTGTTTGGCATATCATTCATACTTTGCTAAGGACATGTTTAGAACATATAAGACATATTTGCATGACAAATAGGCTCATTCATGAAAATCAAATAATTTTGATGTATATATGGTACCACTATTGCTTCTATGTTTGATTGATCTAGTGGTAGCATATGACATGTTTGTGGGCTTGCAAACCTAGTGTTGAATCTAGAAAATGAGCTCATGATGTGTAATTCAACATGGTCAAGATAACCCTTATACTTTATGAGGTGTGAAAAAGCTTGTCCTTGGATCAAACCGAATTACATATTCTGGGCAAGTGATCTAGGTTGAACCATAATTTGGACTCCCTCATATTGATTGACTTATCTCTCACTAAAATTACCTATTCTAGGCACCTTTTTGGTGATTGTTGACAAAGGGGGAGAGAAAAGTCACAAAGATATTGCAAAGAGGAAATAAAATATAATAAGAGGGAGACAAAAGTCACAGGGGAGAGAAAAGTCACAAAGATAAAAAGAAAAGTCACAAAGAGAGAAATTAAATTTGAGCACATAAGTAGGGGGAGCAAGCTCATGGATTATTTGTTGCATTTGTATGTGCATTAACATGATGAAATGTTGCAATTGCAAAGTTTAATTTTGATATTCATGATTGAATGGTGTATGCTAGAAATAGAACTTGAATGATGATTTGTTGAGAGTAGCTTTACAAGTGGTATCTAGACACCTTTTGCTTATAATGTTGATCTCACGGGGTACTTTAGTGTTTGTGATCTTTACAAGTGATAGATTACAAGTGGTGTCTAGCTACATCGATGCTAAGGATGGTATATAAAGGCAACTCCGATTGGTATCACGCTTCAAAGGTCCATTCTATATACCTTAGCATCAATTTGATAGTAGCAACTCTCCCAAAATTCAAATCCATACATATGTGCACAATTGAACCAAACTCATGGAAGCATATATGTAGGGGAGCTAATACTATTGAAATTGAAAATTGATTTCATTTCATATCTTTGTGATGGTTGTCATCAATTACCAAAAAGGGGGAGATTGAAAGCCCAAGTTTGGTTTTGGTAATTAATGACACCAAGTTGCTAATGCCATGTGTTAAGTGTTTTGAGTTAGGCATAAGCAACACATGTGATGAAAGTGTATGTGGCAAGGAGTGATGGCCACAAGATCACAAAGAGATGGTGCATGGACATGAAATGATGATCATGGTGGAGATGCACATAAAATGAAGGACATTATGATCAAGTGAAAGAGAATGATCTAAGAGCGCAAGGCAAAGGTATAACCATAGCATTTTCCTTTTGTCGGTCTAAGATGAGTAGAGAAGTGATTGACCGGGTTTAGGATACATAGCCGACTATCAAGAGGAGCAATCACGGTTAGCTCGGAAATCAAGTGCCACTAGATCAATGTCTTGAGCATATGCATTAGGATCTAGTAAAAAGCTAACATAACGCCTTGAGAAATGATTTATGAAATGCTAACACACATGCACATGGTGGATGTACACTTGGTGGTGTTAGCACAGTTTGTGAAGGCGGTGGAGTTTAAGCGGTAGAGAGGGGTTTGGGTTCCTCTCTCCCTCCCGCCGAGCTTGCGAGGCGGGATTCGGCGCTTTTTGGAGAAGTGAAATGCCTATTTTCTATTGCGCCGGAAGTCAGAAAAGAAACGGAGGCGAACGGAGGTCACAGAGATGACCGGACGCTGAACCGGACGCGGTCCTTGCATGACCGGACGCGTCCGGTCAGTGTTCAGTGTCTGCGCGGTTTTTAGTTTGATGATCGGACGCGCAGCGTGTCCGGTCACTGATGACCGGACGCGTCCGGTCATCCAGGGAGCTTACTGGACTCTAATCGGACGCTGGCACTGTGGCGTCCGGTCAGTTCAACAGCGCGTCCGGTCAGTTCTCCTGAGCGAATCAGAGCGCGCGACCGGCGCGTCCGGTCCCTCACGTAACCGGAGCATCCGGTCAGGCGTCCAGAAGGGTAGAGCGAAGCGGAGTAACGATCGGACACGCGGCGCGTCCGGTCACGTGCGATCGGACGCGTCCGGTCTCAACGGGAGCATACTGGAATGCGACCGGACGCGGGCACTGTCGCGTCCGGTCAATCGGTTCAGCGCGTCCGGTCACGGCAACGGCTAGTTCTGACACGCACTGTTTCTTGCTGTCGTGTAGTGACCGGACGCGTCCGGTCACCCTGACCGGAGCGTCCGGTCAGTGCGTTTTTCGCTGCGTCGTCTGTAACGGCTAGCTGCGTACCCCTTCGCTATAAATAGAGGTTGGCCGGGGTTTGAGGGCAACTCTTGCACATTCTGAGAACTAGAGACATACTTTGAGCTAGAGAACAACCCCTCCACTCATCTCTTTGCATAGTTGCACATCTTGAGTGAGATTCAAGTGCATTGCTTGAGAGTTGCATTCTAGAGGCACTTGATCTTCGAGTTGCTGCGGATTTCTTGTTAGTCTTCCGTGTTTCCCGACACGGTAGACGGCTTGGAGCAGCGGAGGTGATTGAGCTCGCAATTGGAGATTGTTGGAGCCTTCACCAAGTGTTGTAAGGGGTTCTTGATCCTTCCCCACGGGAGTTCGCAAATTGGATACTCTAGTGGAGCTCGTGGCTTGGAGGATCCCCATCTTGTGTGCGGTTGTGCGGCGCCCGCCGAGGGCTCAACTCTTGATAGTCGATTAGCTCGCGAACCGACAAGTGGATGTATCGCCACAACGGGGAGTAGCTTGCCGGGAAGCAAGTGAACCTCGGGATAAATTCTTGTGTCATTCTCTTCCCGAGGATTTCTCTTGTATGATTGATTGATTGGTATTTCTCTTCTCTTCATGGCGGTATAATCACTCGAAGCTCTTCTCTCGTATTACTTCTCGTTTCTAGCTTATAGTTGTTGTTGTGTTTAGTGAATAGCCTTGTACTAGACTTGTGTAGGTGGCTTGCTTAATTAGTTAGAGCTAGTGCTTTTGCTTCGCCACCTTTCGTACTAACTCGTGGTTAAGTAATTCTTGTAGAAGTTTTAATTAGGCTATTCACCCTCCCTCTAGCCTATTTGGACCTTACAGCAGTTCAACGGCAAGGGAAGGACGGTGTGGCACGGTGCTTCGGGTCATTTCACCGTCTCGTCTCCCACGACGCCATGGTGTCCAGGGATGGCCGGCCATTCCCAGAGCACGTCGCTACGGTCAGCTTAACAGGAATCGACAAAACATCACCTCAAGGCTCCCCGTCGTCTTGGCCTCCTCTCACCCTATAAAAGGGCAGGCCAGGGTTCTACAACGGGGACGGAAAACGAAGAAATACAAGAGACAACAGGCAAGACGCAAGATAGAGATCGATATCTCAAGCAATCACCCTTGTCCTCTTTTTCCTCTCTTTGAGACTTGGGCTCGATGCCCTCTCTCGCATGCTTGTAACCCCTACACGAGCACTTTGGTGTAAGGAAATACAAACTTCTCCCCCCCCGCTGGACGTAGGGCCTTCTTTTGCCCGAACTAGGATAAACTCCCGTGTGTTCTCCTTGCATCACCATCTAGGAAAGAGACACACAGCATTTACTCGTTGGTTTAGGACCCCCTCGAGTCCGAACACCGACAGTTGGCGTGCCAGGTAGGGGATCGCTGCGTGCCAACGTCGCTTTCTCGCCTTTTTTCCTGGATGGCTGACCCCGAACGCCCTATTCCGTTGGCCACGGTGATCTGGTTCGGGAGTTTGGAGTTCATGTCACTTGGCTATGGCTACGATATGGTCCTACTTCCACCCAGGCACCCAATCGACGAGGACTATGAGCTCTTCTAGCCCGGGGGAGCAATCCGCCGGTACCGTCGCTCTAGGCGGGCACGGGCCGCCCGACGACGACAAGCCCGGTACAACCACCGTCTTCACCTCGCGGAGGGTGATGGGATCCCCTGGTCCGGCACCCCCCAGCCAGGCACCGGCCCAGATCTCCTTGTGGAAGGTTTGGGTAGGACGAGCTTGACTGAGGGTAACATGCCGACGGAGAATCCCACCGCTCCCCCGTCCGGTGAAACACCACTGTCCGGAGCATCCATTCCGGCACGTGCAGCAACATCTCCATCACCATTCCCATTTGGGCTAGACACGGCTACCTGGGTATACGCATCTTCCGTGAGCACTCGCATGATTGCTTATGAGGAACTCCCCGGGCACCGTCTACGCTCCACTCTGGACCTCGTTGCATCCACACCGGCTTCTGATTATCGGGACTCTACGGAGACACTGGAAATAGAGCCCCATGTGACTGCTTCTCAACATCGCAACCCCAGTGATGATTTGCAACGGCCACACATTCCTCCGTCATACTACTACTTTGGCGCTCCTGACTCCGACTCGGCTAACGACACCTATGATCCGACCCGCGAATGCTTCAACTTCGATGTTGAAAGCACTTCGGAATCAGAGGACGAAGAGCCAGTCGAAGGAAGGCACACGCCACCTCATGTCGAGCTTCCTGCTGAGCGAGACGACCCTCAGTTCCTTGTGGATCAAGGGACGCAGCTCGAGCAGATTCGTGAGTTGCAGGACAGGCTTGACGAGGAACGGGAAAACCTAGATCTACTCCAACAAACCCTCGAGCGTGAGCGTGCGGAACGCACACTTGGCAGGAGAGCTCGCGAGAGAGCTCGCGACGTCAACCGTCGCATCAACAAGGACCGGGTGGTCGACCCCCCGGTTTTCGCTCGAGCCAGCCAGAACGTCGTCGCCGCCGCCATGCTCCTCCGCAACATACCCGAGCCGTCAAACCCCGACGCCCGTCGGGCTCAAGATGAAATCCGAGAACTCCTCGAGACCGCCGCCATGCAGCAGGCTGAGAGCTCTGCCTCGAGGCGACATGAGGCAGCCTCGGAGCGGATCATCGAGCCCTCCCGACAGGAGAGAGAAGCCTCGGTTCACCCTGAGCCTGCCTGGCGAAACCGGGTAGCTCTGGCCCCTGAGCCCACCACCAACGACCACGAGCCTAGAGACACCCGTGGCAACATCATCGAGCGCCGCACGCGCAAGCACGGTGATGGTGTGCCTCGAGGCTACCACGTCCACAGGGGCGGATGCTACGACAGTTCGGAAGATCGTAGCCCTTCACCCGAGCCCCCGGGTCCTCGGGTCTTCAGTAAGGCTATCCGTGAGACGGTGCTCCCGGCTCGGTTTCGCCCCCCACGACTCTCACCAAGTACAACGGCGAAACCAAACCTGAACTTTGGCTCGCCGATTTCCGCTTGGCGTGTCAGCTGGGCGGGGCCACCGACGACCGGGTCATCATTCGACAACTCCCCCTGTTCCTCTCCGACACCGCCCGAACCTGGCTCGAGGATCTCCCACCTCGACAGATCCATGACTGGGACGATCTCGTAAGGGTGTTTGAGGGAAATTTCAAGGGGACCTACATGCGCCCTGGCAACTTGTGGGACCTCCGGAGCTGCAAGTAGAAACCAGGTGAATCCCTCCGGGATTACATCTGGCGCTTCTCCCGGTAGCGTACCGAGCTCCTCAACGTCACCGACTCTGACGTAATTGTGGCCCTCCTCTCCGGCACCACCTATAAGGAGTTGGTCCGAGAATTGCTATGTCATCTGGCTTCATTTTCCTACGTCTAACAATGTCGCCGAATACGAGGCGCTCGTCACGGGATTAAGAATCACCGTCGAGCTCGGGGTCCGACACCTTGACATTCGAGGCGACTCCCAACTCATGATCGATTAGGTCATGAAGAGCTCGAGCTGCCGTGACCCCAAGATGGAAGCCTACTACCAAGAAGTATGGCACCTCGAGGACAAGTTTCATGGCCTCAAGCTCAACCACATCGCACGCAGGTATGATGAGGTCGCCGATGAACTGGCAAAAATCACGTCCAGTCGAGCTACGGTTCCACCGGACGTTTTCACAAAAGACCTTCAGCAGCCATCCGTCGACCTCGGGCCAGACGGAGGGGTTGACGGGACGTCACTCGACCCTCCACCTGAGGCAGAAGCCCCTCGACCGGGGCTAAAGCCATGCAGGTGGAAGACTTGACCCCACCGTCTGACCTCGAGCCTGACTGGCGCGTCCCGTACCTCGACTACCTCAGCCGAGGGGACCTCCCCTCGGATAAGACTGAGGCTCGACAGATCGCACGCCGGACCAAAACCTTTGTAATCATGGGTGACAGCAGAGAGCTCTACCGTCGTAGCCCTACTGGTATCCTCCAACGATGCATCACAAATGAGCAAGGCAGGAACCTGCTCAGCGATCTCCACTCGGGGCTTGCGGTCACCACGCAGCACCTCGAACCCTCGTCGGAAATGCCTTTCGACAAGGATTCTATTGGCTGACCGCGGTCTCCAACGCTGTCAAGCTAGTACGCTCCTGCAAGGGTTGTCAGTACTATGCGAGACGAACCCATCTTCCGGCACATGCCCTGCAAACTATCCCCATCACATGGTCATTTGCCGTTTGGGGGCTCGACCTTGTCGGACCATTGAAAAGGACAACTGGCGGCTTCACCCACTTGCTCGTCACAATCGACAAATTCTCCAAGTGGATCGAGGCCCGCCCTATCACCAGCATCAGACAATGGCACCCAGTTCACTGGTAAAAAGTTTTTGAATTTCTGCGACAGCCACCACATCCGAGTGCTCTGGTCAGCCGTGGCCCATCCAAAAACAAATGGTCAGGTGGAACGTGCCAATGGCATGGTCCTACAAGGCCTGAAACCCAGAATCTTTGACAAACTAAATAAACATGGCAAAAGATGGGCTGTCGAGCTACCCTCGGTCCTATGGAGCCTAAGAACAACGCCGAGTCGAGCCACGGGGTTCACTCCGTTCTTCTTAGTCTACAGGTCTGAGGCTATGCTATCAACTGATATAGAATACAGATCCCCAAGGTTGAAGGCCGACAACGAAAGAAATAACGATGCCACAAGACAGGACCCCTCGACCAGCTCGAGAAAGCCTGAGATGTGGCTCTGTTGCATTCTGCCAGGTACCAGCAGGGTCTCCGACGCTACCACGACAGACACGTCCGCAAGCGTGACTGTAACGTCGGCGACTTGGTGCTACGGCGGAACCAGAACACCAAGGGACGGCACAAGCTCACGCCACCATGGGAAGGGCCGTACATCATCGCAGAAGTACTAAAGCCGGGCACCTACAAGCTATCCAACGAGAAGGGCGAAATCATCACCAACGCTTGGAACATTGAACAGCTACGTCGCTTCTTTCCTTAAAAAGCCTCGAGGCTCTGTAGTTTTTTTTCGTCAATAAAGAATACAGCGATGTTCAAACTTTCGTTTTACAATGAGGAAGGATCGACTCTGCACTCCTAGAATCGACCCTCCCTTGGGGGCTACAAGGGGGGAACCCCCCAGTCCCCGAAAAAACTTATGCTCTTTTTAAAATTTAAGAACTGCTTCTTAGATCGACTTTGCTGCAAGAGCACCCTAAGGTTCGAAAGGGCTCTCAAGTCAGGAGTATCACCTACGCCTCTGAGGCTACGGTACCTCCACTCACCCCTCACACCTTTTAGAGGTGCGACTTCACGCTAGAGAGATCTAAATAATGGTTCCTAACTTTGAAAAAGAACATACCCCCTGTCGCTTAGATCAGGCTCTCACACGATTTACAAGGTCGCAACATCACCCTGAACCTCGAGGGCAGTTGAGCCGTGAGATCACTTACGCCCCCGAGGCTGCGGTACCTCCACTCGCTCCCTTACGCCAAAGGATGCAACTGCGTGCTAAGTAAATCACGCGAGAACATGATCCAAGCGATAAAGGGAAGAAAAGCTCGAATAAAACTAAATTAACCACGAACCGATTTATGTTTCGAGTTCTTAGGGCCTTCGAGGCCACCACGACCAAAATTCAAAATACTAACTTATTACATGGGCCTTCATGCCCAAATTTGGCTCATAGGCCCTCATCGTCAGCAGGCGGAACCACCTCAGCTTCAAAAAGCGAGACCAAACGGCTTCTAGGCTCTTCCGTGGCTTCAATCAGCTCCAGGCAGGCATCCTCGTTCTCCTCGTCCGTCCGATCCGGGTCTGTGATGAAGCCCTCAGCGACGAGCTTCATGTCGAACACAAACCCTGAACGGACAACGACCAGCGCCCTCTTTACGCAGTGATGGAGGCCGTCCTGTATCTTCTCCCGAGCAAGGCGGCCCAGTCGTCGGCGGGGAGGATCTAGCTCTTTCCTGCCATCGGTGCTGTCGGAAGGGGGGTGGACGGAGAGGATGCGGTGACGGCAGCGATGCGGGCGAAGAGCGCAATAAGGCAAGGGTTGTCTGAGGCAGAAGATTGCAGGAGCGCAAGGGACCGGTGGGGAACGCAGACCCCTAGGCCTTGATTTTATATGCCCAGGCAGAAGCCCAACGGCCGTGCGAAAAGGTAGGAACAGTTTCCCGCATTAAATGTGCCCACCTAACCATTTCCTTACATCTCGCAGGAGTTGGGCACGTGGCCGTCCCCCACGTCGTAACCGTACGCCACGTCGCCCACTACCGCACCGATCTCGCCTCCCCTCCTAAAAAGACGCGTCCGGCTAACGGGCGATGGAGGGATCCGCGGACGGATATTCCCGAATACCTGGGAAACGGGCCCCGAGCCTGGTATGAGCCTCGAGGGAGCGAAAGCTGGCCCTCGACCAGGGTTCGATAGCTGCCCTCGAGCAACAGAGTTAGGGACGACCAAGGGTGCGCCCGTACATGGCCAGGGCTCGAGCCACGCTCTCGAGGCACCCCAGGACGTATTCGAGGCCAAAGGAGGAGGTCGACGTAGGAATCCCCTCGGGGGAGGCACCGAGCCCTCGAATCCTGTCGCAGGGAATCGAGATCCACACGACCACTTCTTGGCATCTTTGAGAGCGCCTTCGGGCCACTAGCCGACCCCTAACGACTGGGGCACGGGCTCTCACTCGAATTCCCCTGCTAGTAGCTCACCGGAGATCGTCGGAACTCCCCCAAACAGGGGTAGTACGGCGTTCCCCACCCCTCCTCCTCCTTCCTGAAGGAGGAGCGTGAGCGTCGCACAGCAAAAGACGGCCGGGACTCTGATCGACCTCGTGTGCGCGAGGCTCGGGGGCTCGACCACAGAAACCTAAACCTTGAGGGATCGAAAGCTGGCCCTCGACCAGGGTTCGACAGTTGCCCCCGAGTAACAGAGTTAGGGACGACCAAGGGTGCGCCCGTACATGGCCAGGGCTCGAGCCACGCTCTCGAGGCACCCCAGGATGTATTCAAGGCCAAAGGAGGAGGTCGACGTAGGAATCCCCTCGGGGGAGGCACCGAGCCCTCGAATCCTGTCGCAGGGAATCGAGATCCACACGACCACTTCTTAGCATCTTTGAGAGGGCCTCCGGGCCACTAGCCGACCCCTAACGACTGGGGCACGGGCTCTCACTCGAATTCCCCCGCTAGTAGCTCACCGGAGATCGTCGGAACTCGCCCAAACAGGGGTAGTATGGCATTCCCCACCCCTCCTCCTCCTTCCTAAAGGAGGAGCGTGAGGGTCGCACAGCAAAAGACGGCCGGGACTCTGATCGACCTCGTGCGCGCAAGGCTCGGGGGCTCGACCGCAGAAACCTAAACCTTGAGGGATCGAAAGCTGGCCCTCGACCAGGGTTCGACAGCTGCCCTCGAGTAACAGAGTTAGGGACGACCAAGGGTGCGCCCGTACATGGCCAGGGCTCGAGCCACGCTCTCGAGGCACCCCAGGACGTATTCGAGGACAAAGGAGGAGGTCGACGTAGGAATCCCCTCGGGGGAGGCACCGAGCCCTCGAATCCTGTCGCAGGGAATCGAGATCCACACGACCACTTCTTGGCATCTTTGAGAGCACCTCCGGGCCACTAGCCGACCCTAACGACTAGGGGACGGGCTCTCACTCGAATTCCCCCGCTAGCAGCTCACCGGAGATCGTCGGAACTCGCCCAAACAGGGGTAGTACGGCGTTCCCCACCCCTCCTCCTTCCTGAAGGAGGAGCATGAGGGTCGCACAGCAAAAGACGGCCGGGACTCTGATCGACCTCGTGCGCGTGAGGCTCGGGGGCTCGACCGTAGAAACCTAAACCTTGAGGGATCGAAAGCTGGCCCTCGACCAGGGTTCGATAGCTGCCCTCGAGTAACAGAGTTAGGGACGACCAAGGGTGCGCCCGTACATGGCCAGGGCTCGAGCCACGCTCTCGAGGCACCCCAGGACGTATTCGAGGCCAAAGGAGGAGGTCGACGTAGGAATCCCCTCGGGGGAGGCACCGAGCCCTCGAATCCTATCGCAGGGAATCGAGATCCACACGACCACTTCTTAGCATCTTTGAGAGGGCCTCCGGGCCACTAGCCGACCCCTAACGACTGGGGCACGGGCTCTCACTCGAATTCCCCCGCTAGCAGCTCACCGAAGATCGTCGGAACTCGCCCAAACAGGGGTAGTACGGCATTCCCCACCCCTCCTCCTTCCTGAAGGAGGAGCATGAGGGTCGCACAGCAAAAGACGGCCGAGACTCTGATCGACCTCGTGCGTGCGAGGCTCGGGGGCTTGACCGTAACGAATCATTCCCCGATAAAACGAATACAAGACCTCGGAGGAGTCTCAACACTCCACCGAGGCCTCGGGGGCTACACCCGGCGGATGCGCTCGCGCGCCCCCACCGGAAAAAATCATGACGCTACAACTCTAGTTCAAACAAACCTCTGGGAGAGTGATCACACACTCACCCAAAGGCTCGGGGGCTACTGTCGGTACCAACAGTACGGGGGTACCCACATCCATCGCTAATAAAAAACTAAAACGACTGAAACCGCAATAAAAGGCAGCCCGCCTCGACCGCGTATCCAGTCCGCCCCGTACGAGGCCCGCTCAACGGGGCGCCTCGACCGCGCTCCGGCTCTGACTCTTACGAGGCCCGCTCGACGGGGCGCCTCGACCGCGCCCCATCCCGTATAGCAAGATACCTCGACGACGCTCCGACCCGCGCGAGGCTCGTCCGCCCACTGGGAAAAACTTTGACTCGTGTGAAGCCTGGGTCGAGCGCCTCGACTCCTTCTCTTTACCTACCCCAGGACAAAAGCCATAGCATTTAATGCAGTTACCTACTACCACCTACCGGCATGGCTGCGACTAGGATCAACGTGGGAACAATGCCCGTGTCAGATCTCACTGTTTTACTGCCCATCCCGTGATGGGAGGTGAAAACCGTCACTGTACCCACCTTACCACGCACTGTTTACCATCGATCACCCTCGAGGGAGGATAAGACAAGGCCTGTTCTCCGCAATCTCGGGGATTCGGCCTTATCCATCTGGTCTCGACCCAGCCTCGACCCAACCTCGACGCTCGGCGCAGTTCAACAGCAAGGGAAGGACGGTGTGGCACGGCGCTTTGGGTCATTTCGCCGTCTCGTCTCCCACGACGCCATGGTGTCCAGGGATGGCCGGCCATTCCCAGAGCACGTCGCTACGGTCAGCTCAACAGGAATCGACAAAACATCACCTCAAGGCTCCCCGTCGTCTTGGCCTCCTCTCGCCCTATAAAAGGGCAGGCCAGGGTTCTACAACGGGGACGGAAAACGAAGAAATACAAGAGACAACAGGCAAGACGCAAGATAGAGATCGATATCTCAAGCAATCACCCTTGTCCTCTTTTTCCTCTCTTTGAGACTTGGGCTCGACGCCCTCTCTCGCATGCTTGTAACCCCTACACGAGCACTTCGGTGCAAGGAAATACAAACTTTCCCCCCCCCCCCCACTGGACGTAGGGCCTTCTTTTGCTCGAACCAGGATAAACCCCCGTGTGTTCTCCTTGCATCACCATCCAGGAAAGAGACACGCAGCATTTACTCATTGGTTTAGGACCCCCTCGGGTCCAAACACCGATAGAAGCCATACTATTAGTGAACCAAAATACGGAAAGAGATAGCTGCATATGTTGCTAGGTGTGATACCTGCTGTAGGGTTAAGGCTGTGCACATGAAAGCTGGATTGCTTCAACCACTTTCTATCCCAGGTTGGAAATGGGAGGAGATAAGTATGGATTTCATTGTTGGACTTCCTCCTACTGTCAAGAATCATAACTCTATCTGGGTAATTGTAGATCGCCTAACCAAGTCGGCTCACTTTATTCCTGTTCGAGTAGACTATCGTCCTACTAACTATGCCGAGTTGTACTTCAATCAGATAGTCCGGCTCCATAGGGTACCTCGTGCTATCGTTTCTGACCGTGGTCCATAATTCACTGCTCATTTTTTGGAGCACTTGCATCATCTTCTTGGAACCAAGTTAGTGAGAAGCTCTGCTTATCACCCCCAAACGTCAGGTCAGACGGAACGAGTTAACCAAATCTTAGAGGATATGTTATGGGCGTGTGTTATTTTGTCCAAGGGTTCATGGGAGAAATGGTTGCCTCTAGCTGAGTTTTCGTATAATAATAGTTATCAAGAGAGCATTAAGATGGCCCCATTCGAAGCATTGTACGGTCGTAAGTGTAGAACCCCACTAAATTGGATAGAAGCTGGCGAGAGAATGTATTATAGTATTGATTTTGTCAAGGAAGCTGAGGAACAAGTTCGTACCATCAAAGTACATATGGTTGTAGCTCAATCTAGACAGAAAAGTTACGCTGATCGCCGTAGAAAACCGGTCGAGTTTGAAGTTAGAGACTTCGTCTATCTGAAAGTTTCCCCTATGAAGAGTGTACAATGTTTTGGTGTGAAGTGAAAGCTTGCACCGAGATACGTGGGTCCTTTCCAGATCATCGGAAAGAGTGGTGCTGTCGCGTATAAGATCCAGTTATCTCCTAAAATGAGCGCTATTTTCAATGTTTTCCATGTATCTCAGTTAAAGAAATGTCTTCGGATTCCTGAAGAAAGAGTTCCATTAGGGGATATCAGGCTAGAATCTGATTTAACTTACGAAGAAAAGACGGTCCGTGTGATTGACACTTGAGAGCGGGTAACTAGAAGTCGAGTGGTTAAGTGGTATAAAGTAATGTGGAGTAATCAGGGTAGTGAGAGTGATGCTACATGGGAGCGAGAAGACTATCTGACCGTGGTCCACAGTTCACTGCTCATTTTTGGGAGCACTTGCATCATCTTCTGGGAACCAAGTTAGTGAGAAGCTCTGCTTATCACCCCCAGACGTCAGGTCATACGGAACGAGTTAACCAAATCTTAGAGGATATGTTACGGGCGTGTGTTATTTTGTCCAAGGGTTCATGGGAGAAATGGTTGCCTCTAGCTGAGTTTTCGTATAATAATAGTTATCAAGAGAGCATTAAGATGGCCCCATTCGAAGCATTGTATGGTCGTAAGTGTAGAACCTCACTAAATTGGATAGAAGCTGGCGAGAGAATGTATTATAGTATTGATTTTGTCAAGGAAGCTGAGGAACAAGTTCGTACCATCAAAGTACATATGGCTGCAGCTCAATCTAGACAGAAAAGTTACGCTGATCGCCGTAGAAAACCGGTCGAGTTTGAAGTTGGAGACTTCGTCTATCTGAAAGTTTCCCCTATGAAGAGTGTATAACGTTTTGGTGTGAAGCGAAAGCTTGCACCGAGATACGTGGGTCCTTTCTAGATCATAGGAAAGAGTGGTGCTGTCGCGTATAAGATCCAGTTATCTCCTAAAATGAGCACCATTTTCAATGTTTTCCATGTATCTCAGTTAAAGAAATGTCTTCGGGTTCCTAAAGAAAGAGTTCCATTAGGGGATATCAGGCTAGAATATGATTTAACTTACGAAGAAAAGTCGGTCTGTGTGATTGACACTTGAGAGCGGGTAACTAGAAGTCGAGTGGTTAAGTGGTATAAAGTAATGTGGAGTAATCAGGGTAGTGAGAGTGATGCTACATGGGAGCGAGAAGACTATTTACGTGATGGTTATAAGGAATTCTATCAACAATGGTACACTTTCCAAATCTCAGGACGAGATTTTTATAAGGGGGGAGGGCTGTAACACCTCAGGTGTTTGGCTTCCATAATTGCATTGCATTTCATAAGCATGAGCATCATTCATCTCATTCATGTCTTTATTTCACTTGCAACATGAGTATGCAACATACCCTAATATGCTTGTTTCACAATATACTTGCTTAAGAAATGTGAGTGGTGAAACTTGTAGATACAACATGGGATCTCATACTTGGAAACATGACAATGTTGTTAGTATACCATGATAGGCTCAATTGATGCAACAAGGTCTTGAAACATGTGCAACATGGTAATGCAACATTTTGTGGAAAATAATTGTTTTACTGGTTTCAACTTATGTGACACTAGGAATTTTATGTAACCAATGTGTAGAGTGGCTAATTATATCTTATAACACCTTAATTACATTTAGGGTAATTAGTGGAGCAATGTTCATGTTGACCAAAATGACCAAATTGCCCTTCTAAGTGTTGTTGACTAGGTTTTGACCCTGGAAAGCTTTGGTTTGACCATTTAAAAAGTCTAGCTCGGAGATCTTGCATGGAGAAGCAACCTTAAGCAAAGTTGTAGAGAATTTCATAAGGAACAAAAGTTCTAATATGGCCATCTCATGAAAATGACCAGATCATGCTCAAAAGTGACCCACAAGTTAGATTTGAAGGTGGAGTCAACACTTGAAAAATTTGCTAAGTCTTAACTGCCATTTCAGATTGATTGAGCCCACTTTGGATTGATACAACTCTTGATCCATGGAGATCTGGCTGTTGATTTCTAAATCAAAGTTGAAGCCCTACTATAACTCTACAACTTTCATGTTCATTGTTTCCTCTAACTCGTCACGGTTTAGGAGCTAATCGGTGTTAAACTTGCCCTGTCAGTCGACACCTTTGAGCTCTGAAACGAAAAGTTCAGACATCTACAGTGTTCATCGATTCAGAAATCAATCGACACGTGGCGACACCCGTCGCCGGCCGTCTGACCGCGCGGCCACGCGCCGCGGATGCCCTGGCAAGGCCAGCCACGACGTGCACACTCACACGCGCCTACCCGACCTGTTCGTAGCCCAAATTTTCATTTCGTCGCCTCCACCGCAAGCAGCGACCGAGCTCAGCGCCCGCCATTGCTGCCGAGCGAGCTTTGCCATCACCGAGCTCGCGAACCACCACAAAAACGTGAACTCCGTCTTCACCATAGCTCCGTCGTGTCCTCCTCTACCTTCTCAACCTCCTAGCTGCGCCATTCGTGCTTTGGTAAGGTCACAGTGACCGTTTCCGCCGTGGCCGGGATAGCTAGGAATCGTCCCATCCCTGTTTCTTTGTCATGTTAGCACCGTGGCGACTTTAGGTAGCTCACACCGTGCTCGGTTGAGCCGGCCATGGGTTGCCGTCGCCGGCAGCTCGCATCGAAGCTCTGTTGTGTCGCCATCACCGGCGACGTGCCACCTTCGCTAGGTCATAGGTCGCGCCACTAGCACCAATCGATTCCCTGCATCACGTAGATCGCGTAGGTGTCCTCGGTGTCACCGGAGGAGTCGTCGTCGGTGAGTTCCATCGTCGTCGTGTCGTCGAAGCCGCCTCCTCTATTTTCGTCTCGCTGACGGGTGGGGTCGGTTGACACCCGGGTCCCACACGGCAGTGGCTGTGCATTCATAGAGCTAGTTCAAAAATGCAGTTTTGAATGCTGATTTGAGATTTTTTTTATCTTCAAACGTGTAGATCCAAAAAATGTTATTCAAATTTTGTTGGACTCTCTATGAATTGTAATATTTAGGAAAAATATAAAATGTAGATGTATTATTTAAATTCTGGAAGGATTAATTAGACAATTAAAATGTGTTTTAAATGGAGTGCAAACTTGTTAATTTTATAACTCGAGTTGTAGTGTTCCAAAAATTATGAAATTTGGTGGGTATGCTATTCCATGTCTATACTAGCTCTGGTAAAAAATTAGGTACTAGTGCTTGAGTACTTTTCAAGTTATGAGGTTGTCATGTTATATTAGAAGATAATTGCATGAATTTTAGTAATTTTTCTATATGTGCAATGCTCATGAAATTTTATGGAGAGTGTCCTGGTACCCTAAGGTTGCTAAGAAAAATATGGTTTCTGTTGTTTGACACTTTTCAACATGATTTATTAATTATGCAAAAATCAACCTTTTTGGCTTGTGAATTTTGTGTAGGGAGTTTCCGTGAATAACTTTAGTTTAAATTTTTATAGTAGCGTCCTTGTAGGGCAGAGCGCCTCCTATAATTTTTGTAAAATTTTCTAAGTAGCTTGAGTATAAGTTTAATTTTCCACTTAATTAATTAAGTAAATTAAGAAAGGGGTTCAAATAAATGTCTTGGGTTGGCACACCATACTTTCTGGTGGTTTTGGGTTATGTGTCAACTAGTAGCATCGTTAGTTTGGTCATAAGGGTAGTTTGACACATGAATAAATATTTAATTTTCACATCTCTAGGTTCTCTGGACAACTGGTAACATTTTTTGGATTTTAACCTTGATAAAAGTGTTTGCTGGGAAACTTGTGAACACCAAAGTGGTAGTAAACTGGTTAAACTATCTTGTGTCAAAATTTGGTGGCATTTGGCCTAGTAGTCTAGAAGTTGTAGCTATTTAAAGTGGCTATATAGAAATGGCTGCTCTCTGTTTGGAGATGATAGATTTATGGAAATTTAGAATCTTGAGTAGGTAAACTTTGGAATTAAGTGTTGAGGTATGACAGTGAATTGTAGAGCATTTTATAAGCTTTCCAGATTGTCTTGTATCATGCCATTTGGATTTTTGAATCTACAGTTGTGATGGAAATACTAAGCTGCTGTCCAGAAGGTGTTGTTGCGATATTTTGTGATTTGATTGGTGGTAACCTTGAGTAATATTGTTCTTGTTGATTGTTAGGTGGTAGGGCTTTAACTGAGGAGGTACAATTATACATTAGGTTGTGTATACTAGGTAAGTACTTCTCCACCGGAGAAGAGATTTGCACTTATTATTGAAGTGATTTGATTAAAGCACTAGAATTACTGAAGTGCATTCCATTCTGAGCATGCTGCATTCCTTCTTATATATCCATAAGATTTATTGTGCATTCATGCAATAGGTGTTCCGGAGGGAGTGACACTCCTTGAGTTCGAGGGAGCGATTTCGGAGGAGGATCAGGAGCAGCCAAGGGAGCCCGAGGACCTAGCCAACGAAGGAGTTCCCGTAGATGATCTACCTGAGTGTCCGGATCATCGCCCGTCCTCGTTCCTGAAAGGCAAGCCCCAGTGCATGTTGACCCATTCGTTTTATATATATCAATCTTAAGTACTTTTACTTGTTTACTGTATTAAGTTGTAGGAGTTGTGTGAAACCACTGTTGCATTATACCTGTCCTTGTCCAGATATCGTACTTAAACCATAAATTAGGTTTAGGCACGTGTCAATGTTTAGCCCCGCTTAGTCTGGTAGAAGTTGGGTGATTTCCGGTCATCCGCGAGATGTAGGAATGGGTGACGAGTGGCTATGTTGGCTATCGTGGATGGAACCATGCCTTAAAATGAAATTTAGATGGGGCGGGAGTTCGATAGTTGAAAGGTCTAGATGGCTAGAGGGGGGTGAATAGCCTTTTAAAATTTTCTACAAAGACAAGCTAAACAAGTTTATCAATATAACAAATAGCGAGATGCGAGTTTTGATTAGCCTACGGGGTGTTTGCAAGCCACCTATCCAATTCACAATTCTAGTATTTGCACTCAACCGCACAAGTCAAACCGAGAAGATAATTACAACTACAACTAGCAAGCTACACAAAAGAACTACTCTAGCAAAGCTAACTAGCTAGCAAAGATAACTAAGAAGATAAAGCGGAGTTGAGTTAGGAGAGTTTCATCGAGGGGCGAAGTATTGAGCCAACCAATATAATCAACAATAAATACCAAGATAACCGAACATCGGGATCAATCAATCACAATATAAAAGTGATGACACGAAGATTTATCCCGAGATTCACGTGCTTGCCGGCACGCTAGTCCCCGTTGTGTCCCTCTTCACCACGTGGTTCGGTGGCTAATCGGTCTCACACCGAGCCTCTCAAAAGGCGCCACAAGAACCTACCAAATGGCAAAAGGTTGCAATGACACGAGCAATTCACTAACGTTGCCTTTGGCGCTTCGCCGAGGTAGGCACAAACCCCTCACAATCACCGGAGGTGGCCAAGAACAATCACCAACTCTTGCCAACGCCTCCAAGCTGCTCCAAGCCATCTAGGTGGCGACAACCACCAAGAGAAACAAGAATCCCGCAGCAAATCAACCACCAAGTGCCAACTAGATACAATCTCACAATGCAAATGCACTTGGATCACTCAATCACACTTCGAATATGGAAAGAAGCAAGAGAGATGAGTGGGAGGGGCGTTGCTTAGCTCAAAGTGCTCACAAGTATGTCAAATGTTCGAGAGAGAGAGCCTTGAGCCGGCCAACGAGTATTTATAGACGTACCCCTTCGAATAGAGCCGTTAGAAACTAAAACAGCCGAAATCGTGCTGACCGGACGTGCTGGTCCAACTGACCGGACGCGCCGGTCGCGCAACGGCTAACTCATGAAGTACTGACCGGACGCGCTGGTCCAAACGACCGGACGCGCCGGTCGCCCAACGGCTAACTGCGAAGCAACGACCGGACGCGCACATCGCGCAGACCGGACGCGCTGGAAATGACCGGACGCGCTGGTCCCATGAGTGACCGGACGCGCTGGTCGCCTGAGCAGCGCTCAACGAAACAGTGACCGGACGCGCTGAAGAAAATGACCGGACGCGATAGTGCCAGCGTCCGGTTAGAGTCCAGTAAGCGCCCTAAACGACCGGACGCGTCCGATCGTCAGTGACCGGACGCGCCTCGCGTCCGATCATCGAACTGAAAAACGCGCAGACGCTGAACACTGACCGGACGAGTCCGGTCATGCAAAGACCGCGTCCGGTTCAGCGTCCGGTCACCTCTGTGACCTCCGTTCGCCTCCGTTTCTTTTCCGACTTCCGGCGTAGTGGAAAATAGTCGTTTCAACTTCTCGAAAACGCCTGAATCCCGTCTCGCAAGCTCGGCGGGAGGGAGAGAGGACCCCAAACCCTCTCTACCGCTCAAACTCCACCGCCATCGCAAACGTGCTAACACCACCAAATGATCTTCGTCATGTGTGAGTGTGTTAGCATTTTCATAATCATTTTTCGAGGCGATATTAGTTCTATCCAAATGCATATGATCATGAAATGCACACCTAGAGGCACTTAGGAGTTCAATAGCCGCGTCATTCCCCTCTTTATAGTACGGCTATCTATCCTATAATGTAACCACACCCACTAGGTGTCTTGGTTACTAAAACACAACCCTTAAGCATATACCTTTGCCTTGATCACATAGGGTTGCTTCCAAATCCAAGTGTGGCCATCATGATCACCATGTCCATCTTGCCACCAACCTTAGAATGTACTAATCCTCATATGCTACATACAACTTAGGCATAGGATTAGTACTTAGGCATTGTCACTAATTACCAACACCAAACATAGGACTTTCAATAGTGCAGCTGCAAGACACTTCACGTCTTGGGTGCGGAGCTATGCCCGTCTGAGTCGTTTAAGGACCGATTCGCTGTACGTCCTTGAGTCAGGTTGAACGCAGTTTAACACTTAGTTGGCCGGATAAGTCGTTCCGACCGCGAAGCCGAGTAAGACGGTTCAGGCCAGGAATCGAATGGTAGGTCGCATCTTGGAGGTAGTAAGGATGTGCTTGGGGACATTGGCGTGAGACCAATGTGGGGGTTAGAGTCCCTATCACCTGGCAGAGTGTTGCCCTTGGGGATGCGGCATCATTCGAACCCGCGACTCCTGAATTGTACGAAAGGTGACTTGTGCGACCCTGGCAGGGGCCTGCGCGGTGAGTGTTAGAAATACCCTCCAGCTGGATAGGAATTCGATTCGAATCGCCGTCGCTCCCGGTTAGTGAGCACTTGACTTGAGCAGCGGCAACGTAGATCTCATTAAATTTAACAGATGGTTAAACGAATGATATAATGTTGCCGCAAATTTATACCTGCTATGGCTATAATAATATTATTGTTTGATTATAATCAAGTGAATATTTAGTACAGGTGCTAAGATAGGTGATAGGTTAATGCTAAAATAACTGCTAGTACAGGTTAAAAGAGTTTAAATTACTTATGCTTTTCCGCAAAGGTGATGTCAGCCAGCTCCACTTATGAAAGCCTTACATGATCCTTGGTGTCTCTTATTTTTCCGTTTCGACGGGTAAGTCTAGCTGAGTACATTCCAGTACTCAGGGTTTATTTGCTCCTGTTGCAGATGACATACTTTATCAGGGCTTCTGCAAGAACCGTCTCCACCCCGCAGGTGATGAGGACTAGATCACTCGGGCGTGATCGTCTGTTAGTTCACTTTCCTAAATGATTTTGTGGGATGTTGATCTGTAAGACTGGCAGTAGTATTTGAACAGTGTGCGTGTGTTATGCTTCCGCTACTTTATGAACCCGGTTTGTAATAATTTGCGACTCCGTGTGTTGTAAGTGGATTTCCGAACTACTTGTGAAATGTAACATGTGACGTGTTAGGTTGAATGATGCGATCTTGGTTGTAAACGAGTTGGTTTGAAATCCTTCGTGGTTTCGATTGGCTACCGGGATTATATGGGCTCAAGTTCGAAAATTTAAGCGTTTCGGCGCTTGTTTTT
This sequence comes from Saccharum hybrid cultivar R570, assembly GCA_038087645.1. NCBI lineage: Eukaryota > Viridiplantae > Streptophyta > Magnoliopsida > Poales > Poaceae > Saccharum > Saccharum hybrid cultivar. The sequence goes on from JAQSUU010000245.1 coordinate 12,875,548, forward strand.
GTACTTGCGCTCTTATAATTTGGTCGTTTCTGTTAAAAGCAGCACGCTGGAAATTTCACATGCATGATCGCCATTTAAGCGCAAAGTGGTAGGATCTGTTGAGAAACCTTAAAATAGCGTAATAGCTACTCAAGTTATCCAGACATCTCACGAGCCACACCACACCCATGTGAAGTACTTTATAAACAAAGTACAGTTAGGTCAATGAAAGGTTTTTGTGAGCAATGCTACCAGTGAACTCAGCATATATATCCATATTGTTGCAAGGGGATTAATTCAAGAAGAGGACCAGCCAACTTCTGAAATGTAACTTGGTACGCAATTTATTACACAACTCAAAAAGGGTCATGTGTGTGCATGGTTTTATTATGTGCAACAACCACTGAATTATGTATTATATATAAAAAAAAGCACTATCAGTGAGTTAGCAGTAGGACGGAGATCCCAATCAAGCATTAGAGTGCACCGAACGGCCCGGCTATAGGAGAAAGGTCTGCTTAAACTAACCACTCATCAGTCGGTGGACGTGCACCCCATAACTTCCCAAAACGTTGGTGTTGAGATAGCTCCATGGCTTGAGGGAGTAAATTGACTCGAGTTATACTCTCAAAATTATGATACGTATACTCCACATATTTTCTTTTACACTACTTCTTGAATTAGAGATTTTTCATGTGTCCGAATAAGTCTGAAGTTTAGCATAGACACACCACTTACGCCTACTTCAGCAGTACTTTTCAACGAATGAACAGTGTTTTTCTCTCATAACAAATCAGCATAAGCCAAATTTCAGCGAAACGAACAGGCGCAAAAACTGATACAGTAATAATTTGCACAAAATAGGTGGAAATACCTTTTAGGCTGCAGATGCAAAGTGGTGAAAAGGTTGAGAGCAGCTGTCTTCCTGTCCATCAATCAGCCACGACGTGTTAATTGCAAGGCCTTCATCATCACTCCCACCGTTTGATAGTACTCATCTTATTGTGGTTGTGATTAAATGCAGTCAAGAGAATCCACACAAAGGCAAGTTGTTTCGAACACAGACCAAAAAGAAGGGCTACTCATCTTTGTGGGTGCGGTTAAATAATGCAGTCAAGAAACCGTGGAGCCAATTTTTCGTTGCATTGCGGTGTAAAGGCAGGGAAGACACATATTGTGGTTAAATATAGCAAGAATAAGCCTCACAAGGGCTCACTTATTGGAACATGGAAAATTAATGTGATCGTGCTCCCTCCGTCCATAAATCAGCATCGTTTTAGCCTCTGACGCAATGACTAAGGAGCACCAAAGGCACGCCGATTTGCAATTAATCGATGTGCTGCTGTTAATGATCCGGTGCCTGTTTCACTTCTCGAGTAACCTCACGCTCACGCCGCTGAAAACGTCGTTAGCTCACCCGTAATCGCGCGCTTAAGTAGGAAGCCCCGCACGACCACGCAAGAAAATTTCACGCCGTGATCGCGTGCCCATGCACCTCCTCTCTTCTCACGCCGTGATCGACCTTCCATCTATTGCCGCCCAAACCAAAATTTGACCGCCATAGATCAAAAAATAGGCACTAGTGCATCACCTTTCGGCACCACAGTCTCACCTACAAAAGTATCCATCACTAACTGCACCTCGCTCTCGGACATGTCAATCAATTCCTTGCTCTCGCGTCAGCCATGGGCTCTTCATCTTTGTCGTTGGAATCTGGTGCCCAGTTGACACCACACGCGTAGTGCACCTCATCAGCATTGTCCTAGCGATCCATCGCATGCAACAGTGTGGCGTCGTGGAGCGAATCCGTGGCGACGATGTGGTAGCACGACGATGTGGAGCGACTTGCAGCACAATCGGTGTTGTGGAGAAAACAAAGCGGACAGAGTTGTATTTGAGGATAACGGGAAGAGGATGGCGTCATAACTCTACATGCCATACAAGACGTCGCCCACGAATAAGCCCGAGAGGAAACGCGAGGGACCACTTTAGACGATGCAGACTCCTAAAAAATACATTTTTTCTCAGATGATGCCGATATGTGGGCGGAAGGAGTATATAAGTATTTTAACAACTCGTGTTTCAAAATAGCCGAATAGCATTAAGGTATAGTTCTCATTGGAACCATAAGGCTTTTAGCAATATGTGGAGCTTAGAAAATAAATGGGTCCCACTACCTAAAAAAGGTCATGTTCATCCGGCTTATAATCCGTACTTTTCAGCTTGTTTTTTCAGCCAAAACAGTGTTTTTATCTCACAACAAATCAGCCAACAGTATTTTTCAGCCGGTTTATCAGCACAGCCGAACGAGGTCAAAGGCTTCATTTTCCAAGGCTGCAGCGCGATAGCATTACTAGCGGCAACCAACAACTTTGGTGCAGTTTGTCGTTATTAGAATTAGCACCGAGACAAGTACTTGCGCCACTCTCAAAATTTCTAGCGTCGGCATCACTTGTTGCAGTGTGCGGAGCGGTTCACAAACATTCTCTCTCCACTTCAAGCTTCAATCCAGGTTAACACTAGCAATTAAGATGGGTTTATATCGGTTTTAGCAACGATTGTCCAAGTGGGTTTTTTTGGCTATGGCTGATGTAGTTTTTATAGTTTGTTGTTATTTTCTCCCCACGTTTAGCCTACATGGTTATTCCTCTTGTATTTTCTACTACTTTATTATTATAATTTGTAAATGGATATTGTCTGGTGTCTAGCTCATTTCAAAGGAAAAAAAAGATGTCTTCTTCTCGCGGACGCCCAAAGAAGACGGAGTAATCACATTGCCATTGCAGTATCCAAGATCATTAGCTTATCCAATGTCGAAAGCAAATGACACGTCAGTGCAAGCTCATTCCCTTACCCTCGACCAGAACAAAAGAAAAGATAAAGATATTTATCTCCAGGGCCCACCTGCCATCCCGGGCCAGGAAAAGCGCAAAAGAATTTCCAGCCCACCACACCAACAGCAAACTGCAAAAGGCTATAAAACGGGACACCCCACACACACTGAGTCACTGACACACGGGCCAGCAACTTTTACACCTAAACCCTTCCAAGTTAAGCGCGCATTCACGACCCGCCCCCCTCCCTTCTTCTCTCTCCTGGCCACCTCCATCCAATTCCACACGCACCTTCCCCGCTATATAAGAACACGCGCCCCGAGCACAGGGAGAGCGTGCATCCGTCCGTCGCCTCTCCCCTTCCCCCTCCCCGCCGCCGCCGCGCGTCCGTGCGTTCGTTCGTTCCCCGCGTAGGGTTAGGGTTTGGCCTCCGCCGCCGCGCCATGGCGATCCTCTCGGCGCTCGCCACCGAGGTGTTCATCCCCGTCGCCGCCGTCATCGGCATCGCCTTCGCCGTCGTGCAGTGGGTGCTCGTGTCGCGGGTGAAGCTCTCCCCGGCCGCGGCGGCCGCGTCCGGCGGCGGCAAGAACGGCTACGGCGACTACCTCATCGAGGAGGAGGAGGGCCTCAACGACCACAACGTCGTCGTCAAGTGCGCCGAGATCCAGAACGCCATCTCCGAAGGTGAGGCCCTGGGATTTCCTCAGATCTGGGGGCTGGCTGCGGCTGGGTCCGCTTAGATCCGCGCATTTCGCGCTGCTCTGGCGCGTTTGCCAACCGAGGATTACGTTTTTAGTATATTTGTCGTTTATTAGAGGATATAGTACACACGTTTCTCGAAAAAGTGAGATCTTTGCGGGGGTAAAACCTCCGGACTCTCGTTATCCGTTCGTTTATTTAGTGAGATCTTTGCGTTGAAGTTCCTAATATTAGGCTGGGTGGCGGCTGGGTGAGCTCGAATGCCATTCTATTTTTACCCTCTTCGTGGACCATAGCTTACTATTGGCTAGACATGACAAAATGATGATTTTCTTTGGACTGAAACGAGTTTCAGACTGCATGATTTTTACGGAATGGAAGACAAATATCTATGTGGAGGGGGGGGGGGGGGGGGGGGGGGGGGGGGGGGGGGGTGTTGGTACCTCTGTGGGGGCTGACAATTGATGTACCCCTTCCCCCCTCCAGGGTCCAAACTATGTACTTTTTTATGATAATTTTGGTCACTACTGGCACCTGTCCCAAATATGGATTTTTTTTTTCAAGTGGGGGCTCATGTGATTTGTTTACTGTTGTTTTGCTAGTATTCGGTTCACGGGTCCCAAGTGGGGCTGGCAAATAATTCCTTTTTCTCACCCCTTGGACGTGTGAATCTGGGTTTCGGCTTTGGATGCTTGTAGTGGCTGGTGGATCTAGGCTTTGTTGAAGTGTTCTTTTAATACCTAGCGGCGTTCTTGCCCCTGTGTCGGTGCTGCATTAAAGATGTAGCTTTCAGTTGACATGGTCTCTGATCTTGCCTGGTGCCTTTCTTGTAGACTAAAATTTCGTATTGGAAGGTGCGTGATGTATCTGTCACAAACTGTTTATGTACACACTACACACATATTAGGCAGAGCACCATTGGCTGACTTAAGTTACCATTAATCAATACATGGGCTCCGATGTCTCTAGCGCTAGGTAGATCTGGACCTGGAAGTTCCTGGATAAGGGATGGGGATTCTCTGCCATCTGTCACCCACATGTCGTTTGTTCACTGACCTCTGAGCTTCCCATTTAGATCAGCATGGATGGCCTAGTGCTTATCAGATACATGCCCCATATGTGGGGTTTTGTTTTAAGCGTGTCACCAATCTTTGACCGGATTTGTTATTTTCTATGATTGAGATGGGGACACAGCAAAATAAGCACTTTTGGAGTTATCTGGTTGGGGGGCCATGACTTTGTTACTTCCCTGTGTAGTTGACAAATGGATGTTGGATGTGTCAGTCTGTATTAGGCACTAGTTATTTATTTGCTGATACTGGAGTAGTTTTGGTGTTCTTTCTGATCATGCTTGACTAGTATGCCATTGTATCGTACATAGTTTGCATATGCAGCACAATATAATCTTGTGTGGTGTTATATTTACACCCTAAACCATATGATTGATATCTCAAAATTGTCTTTTCTTTTATGGACAGGAGCAACATCGTTTCTTTTCACTGAGTACCAATATGTTGGTATCTTCATGTCTATCTTTGCTGTTGTGATCTTCCTCTTCCTTGGTTCGGTTGAGGGATTCAGCACGAAGAGCCAGCCCTGCACCTATAGCAAGGACAAGTACTGCAAGCCTGCACTGTTCACTGCACTTTTTAGCACTGTGTCCTTCTTGCTTGGAGCCATCACCTCTCTGGTATCTGGTTTCCTTGGCATGAAGATTGCCACATATGCGAATGCCAGAACTACCCTGGAAGCTAGGAAGGGTGTTGGCAAGGCTTTTATCACTGCTTTCCGCTCTGGCGCTGTTATGGGTTTCCTGCTTGCATCAAGTGGGCTTGTGGTTCTGTACATCACCATTAATGTATTTAAGTTGTATTACGGTGATGACTGGGAGGGTCTTTTTGAGTCTATCACTGGCTATGGCCTTGGTGGGTCGTCCATGGCTCTCTTCGGAAGAGTTGGTGGAGGTATCTACACGAAGGCTGCTGATGTTGGTGCCGATCTTGTTGGAAAGGTCGAGAGGAACATTCCTGAGGATGATCCTAGGAACCCAGCTGTAAGTTTTCTTGACATATAGTATTCATTTTAGGACAATTCTAGGAACTATACAATCATTAGTACATGGCATTTCCTTCCCTGAACTTTTAAATCTTATTTTGCAGGTGATTGCTGATAATGTCGGTGACAATGTTGGTGACATTGCTGGAATGGGATCTGATCTCTTTGGGTCATATGCAGAGTCTTCCTGTGCTGCTCTTGTTGTTGCATCTATTTCATCTTTTGGAATTGACCATGATTTCACTGGGATGTGCTACCCACTCCTTGTTAGCTCTGTTGGTATCATCGTCTGCTTGATCACCACCCTTTTTGCTACTGATTTCTTTGAAGTCAAGGCTGTGAAAGAAATTGAGCCTGCACTTAAGAAGCAGCTCATCATCTCCACCGTCCTGATGACTGTTGGTATTGCTGTTATCAGCTGGTTGGCCCTTCCAGCTAAGTTCACCATCTACAACTTCGGTATTCAGAAGGCTGTCTCCAACTGGTATGCTTTTTTTTTTTGTTAACCTTTGCCATTTATTTGTAGAATGGAATGTACCGTCTTGACAACTGCCATATCTTTGCAGGGGCTTGTTCTTCTGTGTTGCAATTGGTCTGTGGGCTGGTCTGATTATTGGTTTTGTCACAGAATACTACACTAGCAATGCATACAGGTTCGAATCCTACCAGTCTCTATTATGTTTTTCTTGTCATCATTTCTTTGTGATGGTGTTTTAATCCTAACATGTTTATTCTGTGGCAGTCCTGTGCAAGATGTCGCGGATTCGTGCAGAACTGGTGCTGCCACTAATGTCATTTTTGGTCTTGCCCTTGGATACAAGTCAGTTATCATCCCGATTTTCGCTATTGCTGTTAGCATCTATGTCAGTTTCTCCATTGCTGCAATGTACGGCATCGCAGTTGCCGCTCTTGGTATGCTGAGCACAATCGCAACTGGTCTTGCTATTGATGCTTATGGTCCCATCAGTGACAATGCTGGTGGTATTGCTGAGATGGCTGGAATGAGCCACAGAATCCGTGAGAGAACTGATGCTCTTGATGCTGCTGGCAACACAACTGCCGCTATTGGAAAGGTAAAAATGCTTTTTTATTCATTTGTTGGCTCAACTTATTCATTTGCCACTGTCATTATTGGCACTGTTGGTAGAATGAAGTAGTAGTAGTAGATAATAGGCAACAAAAGAACCATTGTACTCATCTGTAGCTTAATTCCTCTGTATCCCTACGTAGTAGTAGTAGATAATCTGCAACAAAAAGAACAATTGTACTCCTGTGGTAACTTAATTCATCTGTATCCCTTTGCAGGGATTTGCCATTGGTTCAGCTGCTCTTGTGTCCCTGGCGCTTTTTGGCGCCTTCGTCAGCAGAGCTGGAGTGACAGTTGTTGATGTCCTCTCCCCCAAGGTTTTCATTGGTTTGATTGTTGGAGCCATGCTTCCCTACTGGTTCTCTGCCATGACCATGAAGAGTGTTGGAAGTGCCGCCCTGAAGATGGTGGAGGAGGTCCGCCGGCAGTTCAACACCATTCCTGGGTTGATGGAGGGAACTGCCAAGCCTGACTATGCAACCTGTGTGAAGATCTCCACTGATGCTTCCATCAAGGAGATGATTCCTCCGGGTGCTCTAGTGATGCTCACTCCCCTCATTGTTGGAACCCTATTCGGTGTTGAGACTCTTTCTGGTGTTCTTGCTGGTGCCCTGGTTTCTGGAGTGCAGGTGCGCGCTTTGCCTTATTCTACTCTCTTTGTGCACTTCAATGTGTTTACTTGTTCTGGGATTTATGGATTTCTGCTTTTGACAGATTGCCATCTCTGCATCCAACACCGGTGGTGCATGGGACAATGCCAAGAAGTACATTGAGGTGAATGTTCTGAAGAACTCTCGTTGAACACCATGTCTCATCGTCTATGGTCAGTGCTAACTTTGTCCTCAACTTCATCCTGCTTGTTTCAGGCTGGTGCCAGCGAGCACGCAAGGACCCTCGGCCCCAAGGGATCTGACTGCCACAAGGCTGCTGTGATCGGTGACACCATTGGTGACCCCCTGAAGGACACCTCGGGCCCGTCCCTCAACATCCTCATCAAGCTCATGGCCGTGGAGTCCCTCGTGTTTGCCCCCTTCTTCGCCACCCAAGGTGGCATTCTGTTCAAGTACCTGTAAGGGCCACACCAAGCACATCAGAAGTATACGATCGACCGACCGTGGACATCTCGAATAACTCCTGCCACATCGCCAGTTCTTGTGTATTGTGCGCTAGCCGCCTAGCTGCACTGCTGTTTTTTTGGTCTCATTGTTTCAGGATTGCTGCTGCTGTTTGTATTTTCTCTTTGGGCCTCCTGGAGGCGTTACTGTTAGCCTTACTCTTACTCCCTGTAGCTCCACGTAGATGAGAACAGATGTCCTGCGTCTGGCAAATTTTCCCAGTCCCTTGATGATGGCGATGATGTTGAAATCTTTGAACAATGATACATGATTGTTGCATTGTACTAGTGGTAAATCATACTCCGTATTGCTCGTTGATGCCCACTCCAATCATCCAATGTTATGACCTGACACCTTGTTCGCTTGAGCCTATCAGTAGAATTAGCAGTTATTTAGTAGTATTTTTCTCTTACAACAAACTAGCAAAAAGTATTTTTAGCCATAATAATCCAACGAAACGTATAGACTGAGTTATAGTGGAAATACGAATGCTGTTTGTACTGTCATGGTTGCTGCCGACAAGTTTTCTTTTCTTGGACCCCGACGGTTGAACGTGGCTTCGCCACTGGCTTACGGCGGAATCGGATTACGGTCTAGTGCAAATCCGATAACGCCCAGTCGACTCCTGCCCTAGCGCTGCCGCCGCCGCCCCCGCCGTCCACCACTGCTGGTCCTCCTCCCTTCTCCTCCGGCATCTCGCCAGAGACTGAAGGGAGTGGGGATCTATTATTTTTAATAAGTTTTCCCTAGTAGATCTAATCATTAGGGTTAGTGTCTCTCCATGTCCAATTTCTTGGTATTGGAGTTTTATCTCCTTCTCTCCGGCGACGGTGAAGGGGAAGGGCGAAATTGTCTTCTCCATGGCGGCTCCGTTGAAGATGAAGGTGATAACGTCGGAGTTAGCATCTTCATCGACATGACGACATGAAGACTCTTGTGTTCCGGACGGTGACATTAAGGCAGAGATGATGTCGCCGTCATGGAATAACTTTCTCTGGTCTCTTCTCCGTTTTGTTGTGGTTAGATCTCGCCACGATGAAGTAGTAGGGGCAATAATTTTCAGATTAGTCTTCCTCACTCTTCGATGGCAGAAAGAAGAAGGAAGACACCAGAAAGAATAAGTTTCTCAATTTCGCCTACAGGAATGTTGGCCGTCGTTCGTTGGTCATTTGTTCTCAAGCCATTTAATGAGTGTTTGCCTATGTGGTCATCTATACTGCAAAGCATCTCACAGGTTAGGTTTTGAGTTGTGCTATTCACAGCGTGGGTACTATTTTGTAATACAGAGTGCTTGTAACGTGTTGATGTACCCAGCTATCATATAATATAATTCTTCTTTTGTCGCAAAAAAAAGTTTTCCTTTCCTATGGAAATACTTGCTTTTCATGAAATGGAGGAAATAAAACATCCACTCCAATTCTTTTTCTTTTTTTTTTTTGGAAATTTTTCCTAAATATGGATGGAGGGATGAGCTAGTCCTTGTTCAATAGAATGGAGGAATAAATATGTTGTGTTCTCGTGTTCCAAACACCAATTCCTATAAAATTCTTGTGTTTCTTTTATTTTAGTTTTCTCTGTTGTAATAATTTGGCCTGATTCTACCTCTTGGTTGATGAAGCCGGGTATAAAATATATCCATTATCCAAAAAAAATAAAATTCTTGTGTTTTATCCATTTTCTCAGGCCCTGAACCTTGAAGTCAAATTAAAATTTTCTTTTTCTCTGCACCACAATATTCTTTTATTTCTTTGGTTCCAAGCAAAGTTCTTTTTAGATGCTTTCCATTTTTGTTTTTGAAAAGTTGATACTTTCCTTGAACTCAGCAAATTTCGCCAATACCACTCTTATTTCACTGGTGTTTCCAACTATGAACTGAAAGACAATGGGAACGAGCTTTTCCCCTTCCCATCGTTCTTCAACCTCATCCCTTTTCTTTCGACAGATGCCTTGTACCTCACTTCACTTCATCTTACCAGATGGAAAAGCTTAGCTGTCCATCATCACCAATCACGCCAAACCCATTAAGAATCTACTACCCATCCAACTACTGCTCTAACTACATGCCGGGGCATTGAAATGTGAAATGCGAGCGAACATGATGGAGTACGGCGCCACAGCGATGGGCTGTGCTGCGTCCACCTTGACAGCCTCCAGTGTCGGGATGTTCCCTGCCGCGTCGGTGGCCAACGCTCTGCCGTTCAGCAGCATGACCTGGCTCCTCAGGTTGCCGTCCTTGGGGGTGAGATGGTACTCGTCTCTCACGGCGCCGGCCGCCTCGTCGACGCCGGTGAAGCTGGGGTCGTGGACGTGCCGGAACTTCCTGCCACCGACGTGCTTCCTTGCGCCATGCTTGTGCGCCGCCACGGCCCCTTGGGTCGTCACCGTCACTGAGACCTGGGCCGTCGTGTTGCCGCTGAGGTTGATCAGCAGTAGAGTGATTCCTGGCTGGACGAAGAGGACGCACACAGGGTAAAGATCGAGCGTGAATTCTCTAGGAGATGAAGGAGTTTTTTTGTTGTTGTTGCCGATGTGATGATGTTGCTGATGAAAAGGGAGAATTGCTTACTGAATCTTTTGCGCAGTGCGCATATGCGCGGATCTTGTTCGTGCCGCTGAATGTTGTTGCTAGAACTTTGGTTCCCATGAGGCGATGCCACAGTAAAGCACTGCACAAAAAGTTGGGAGGAATTCTGTCATTGAAGTGACAAATCGGCAACTTTGTTTTTCTTTTTTTGTTCTGGAAGATCAACTTTTTTAGCAATTGGGGGTAGTTCTATGCATTTAGGACAAAGGATTGTATCTTGTTCGAGCATCCAATCTTCTTGTACTCCAGCACAAGACAAGTTCTTTTCGTCGGTACAAGGCTAAGTTTTTCGTCTAGTGTTTATACCTACTATACTTGTTTAGCCATTAAGAACATTATGTATTTTTACCTGTAATAGTCAGGGTTTGGTTGGAACGTTGTGGTATTTAGCAGGCCGTAGTTGCCACCAATCAAACTCTGTCTGCAGTAGCTCTTTGTGTCATATTTTGCTGACATCCCAAGCTGATCTAAAAACCTTAAAAAAAACACCACCAAAACGAGCTCAAAAACATGTCCCAGCTACAGAATTCAACACCGGAAAACTTGTTGACTTACCAGAAGCTGAACACAAATGCATCAGTGACAAGGTGCCGTCCGCTGTTGTAAGCACCTCCAGCTTCCCCAACCCATGCGACAGTCGATGTTCCTGCGGATTTCAGCATCCCCTGAAGATTGCTGAATGTGCCTATAATTCCGTCGAGGGTTGATGGATTGAGGATCTTGTCAATCAGATGTGTGTCCTTTCCTGCGATGTTCAGTTCAGCACATTGTTTTTCAGTCTCTGTATGCATCAACCAAATTATCCGCGAGTAAATAGCTGTGAAGTATACCTGGTCCTAAATTGTAAATGTGGTGGGTGATCACATTCAGTAGATTTGGCTTGGTTTTGACAATAAGTTGGCTAAACCAGGTTTGGTCAAAGAATCCTCCAGGAGCAAGCACCAATGGTTTTGATGGATTGATTCGGTATACGTCGTCGATTAGTTTTTTTAGGGCGATCACATCTGCAGCATATTGGTCCGCGCCAACTCGAGTTCCAACTCCAGTACCACTAAGTTCATTTCCTGCAATTTTGTTTGAAATTAGCTAGTGACTCTAATTTTTTTGGAGAATTATTTTCAAAATTGCGGGACCCATAACGTTATTTATTATTAGGTACAAAAGCTGTGGATAATTCAGAAATTGGTATTAGGCAGCCTAACCACACATGCTACTGTCCTAAAGATTGGACATGTCACATGTCAACATCAATAATTTCAGAAAACTAGAGAACGCTGAAAAGATGTTTGGACAGAAACTCTAGCCCTTCTCTGAAAATAGATAGACATACTGAAAAGAGCCTTTCAGAAACAAGTTATGCATTAAAAATTCTCACTTTGAGACCAGACATATGAATAGAGACATACTGAAAAGATGTTTTTTTTTTCAGAAAAACTCTAGCCCTTCTCTGAAAGTAGATAGACATATGTAAAGAGACTTTCAGAAACAAGGCATACATCATTAAAAATTCTCACTTTCAGACCAGACAGTAGGGGCATTTCGCAACAACTAGCATGATAAAATGCACAATAAAACAACATACCAAGCTCCCATCCATGAATTCGGTAGCCCTTGTTTGCGGTATACCGAATCAGTGACGCCGCATTGGTGTAATCCCATGGCCCTCCCACGGATCCATCCGGCAACGGAACCCGGCCATTCAGCGCGTTGAGCCCGAACACAATCTTGGCACTGCAACACCGCCCGATGAATTTCTCATAGCCCAGAGAGGAGCGGAGAACTGAAAATTCAGTGGCTGGAATGGCGCTGAAAACTCACCCAGATTTCTGGAAGAAGGCGTTGAGCTCGTCCCACCTGCGCAGGGGCAGGCAGCCCTGCGTGAAGCCGTGCATCTCCGACACGTTCTTGGCGAACGGCGCGCACGGCCGCCCGCCGAGGTCCGCGGTGCCGTACACCACCTTGTCCTGCAGCGACCCTCCCAGGCGGAGGACCAGCGGCGGCGAGAAGGCTGAAACAAAAATTCACCACAGCATTGGCAAAGAAGCTACTGGGATGCATGGGATTGGGAGAACCCTCGATGGAGCGGAGCGGCCACGGGCCACGCCCGGTCGTCGGTCGCCTACCTCTGACGGCATTGAGCAGGACCTTGTTGGAGAGATCCTGCGCGAGAGGAGACGACAGACAGAAACTGCGCGTCAGCCAGCTGAGCTCGCGCGGCGTGTCCTTGGCTTGGACCACGAACAAACAGGGTCTTAATTACGCGGCCGTGCCGTCAGTCGTGAGTGACTCACTCACCAGGTTGAGCAGGCCGGCGCGGCCCCAGGCGCAGGTGCCGTAGTCGCACTTGTCCGGCGGCCACCAGTCCAATGTCGCGCACACGAAGTCCTCCCCGGTCGCCGCGACGGCGCGCCGCGCATCGACGGTGGCCACCGCCGGCTGCCCGGCCGCCGCTGCGCCGTCCGGCCGCAGCAGCAGCGCGGCCAGGAACCAGAGACCGCCGAGGAGCCGGCCCAGCTGCTGCGTCCCCGCGGCGGCCATGCCAACTCGTGGACCGACCCCGGCGGCCGGGGGAAGAAACCGAGCAATGCCTTCAGAGAGCAGAGCAGAGCGGAGCAGTGTCGCGGCTGGGGCCAACCTAGCCTAGTGCTGTAGTCCCCGGGGGGCTGGGAGTGGAGAGCACGCGGGAGGAGGACGCTGCTGCTGCCCACCCGCACCTCGGCTAAAATAGTAAATGCTACACGCCAAGGCATGGAGGCAAGCGGCAGAGGCCAGCCAGAGTGTGGAGCGGGGATCGGAGCCTGACAGCGCGTCGCGGGTCGCGGGACACCTCCACCGTGCGATGGAGACTTGGACCACTGCTATTCCGAGCTCGCGGGATCCTGTCCATGCACAGTGCGTGACGCGGTAAGCTCGCTCGGCGGCCTGGCGGTGGCGGGCCGGCGAAGTCGGTTTTTTCCGTTAGCGGTTGGCGCGCGGGCGCAGAGCTCACCACATACAGTGATACGGCTCAGGTTTTGACCGGGGATCGGCGCGACTGGGTGAGGCCGATGGGTTCTTTGGGGTGACCCACGGGTCACCGTGGTGGTGAGCACTGTAGCCGGCAGCAGCGGTGAGGACTGAGGAGTGAGGACAAGGCGGCAGGAGTAATAAAAAGGCGCTACTCCGGGGGATCCATCCGCCGTGTTGTCTTGTTGCTGCAGAGCAGAGGCGCAGGCTGCATCGCCCGGCCCGGCACGGCATGACATGGCATGGCACGGTCCCCTGCTTGCGGCCTTGTCCTAGTCGTCCGGCCGCCGGCGGCCTTGGCGCCTTGCGTTGCAGCAGTCTTTTGGTCTAGGCCTGTACTGGTGAAAATGGACAATGGGAGGAGTTTGCTGCTTTGTTCCCATTCTTCTTGAGAAGATTGGTGCGTGAATCACAATGTTCCGAACAGAGCAGCATAGGAAATACTACAAGAGAGGGAAAAAAACAGTGCAATTAGGATTGACACATGCTTGCACAGAGAAAAGAAGAGGGTTGAACACATGCTTGCAATGCCCATCACTCCGTCTTCTTTTTTTTTTTAAAAAATGAATACTTAACATGAGCTCTGTTTCTCAATTAAGAAAAATAGAGGTTTATGTACAGAAAGATCGAATGCCTAAAACACCCCAGAGGGCACAACCTACAGAAAAAACGATCTCCACTCCCCTTAGGTTAGAAACAGAGGGGGGCTAAGTTATGTTGTTAAAAACTCGTGAGTGGAGATCGATGTCTTCTTTGGCCTAAAAACACCATAGAGGGCACAACCTACGTATAGAAAAAAGAACGATCTCCACTCTTTGGTCTTGCGTCAATGGCGGTGTTTTAAAAAATCTTTCTGTTTCTTTCCAAATGTTCCACGTCGAAATCACCACCCCGTTGAAGTGTCGTCATCGCTGCCTTGGGATTGTGGCAGCTGCTTCCTCCCACCAAGCACAAATTTCTGTTGGCCGGACATGTGGCTGGATTAGTTGCACATTAAAATGCTCTAAGGTCAACACAAGGTTCCAAATCTCTTTGGCTAGAGGGCGGAATGGTGGTCGAAGTCTCGCATCGCACGGTGGAGGTGTCGCGCGCCCCACGCCAGGCTCGAATCCCCTCTACTGCTTGCCTCCATGCCTTGGCCTCTAGCATTTAGGTAGCGTTTGGTTACCGTGGGATTCGAGAAATTCGGATTAAAAAATCCTAGAATCTCATCAAACGTGATATGATTTTAGTGGATTTTAACACACATGCACGTAATCCAATAAAACACATCTGATTTTTTTTATCCAGATTCTTAAAATCCTCTCGGATCCAAACAAGACCTTACCATGTAGCGGTGCGGGTGGGCGGCAGGGCAGCAGCGTCCTGCCGTCCTCCCGCATGCTCCTCTCCTAGCCCCCCGGGGACTACTACTGGAGATTTAAAAAAAAACTTGCAAAGACCTGGGAAGGCCAATGTGCAGTAGCAGTGCACCATTCCACTGGTCCTCCGAAAAACTCCATTCATCGTCCAATTGCCAATCCAAAGGGAAGGGGAAGGGACCCTACACACAAGGATGGCCCGTCACAGCTTCGCTTTCCTTGTGGGCGCGCGAAACGGCTCATAATGGCCAATGCCCGACAGTGCCTTGGCTGGCTTTATTAGCAATGGCATGGGGGGGGGGGGGGGGGGGGGGGGGGGGGGGGGGCATGTCCTTTCCTTCAACTGGATGCATCTTGGATTCTTGGCTCTGATATTTTTTTTTGAAGGATGCCAATAATCAAGATCTGCACGGAGCATGATTTTCGTTCGCGCGGTTGCGAATTGTAGGGCCTCTTGAGTCTTGATCGATCGGATATAAGCTTGCTTCCTATTGCTCCTCTGAAAATGGTTCATGTCAGAATGAATATATGCCATGTGGTACTAGTTTCGTTATGGTTCAGATCCCATCCCAGTCCCACAGTTTTCTTTTTTTAATTACACAGTACAATTAAGACACTCGCACACTCACCTCTACTAACGCACGTACGTAAACCCTACTTCTATAAGAGTCTTTTTAAAGACTGCAACGGCGAATCCTACGAAGCCAATATATATATATATATATATATATATATATATATATATATATATATATATATATATATATATATATATATATATATATATATATATATATATATATATATATATATTGTTGTTGTTGTTGGTTTCTGACTTGTGAGCATTTTCATGGCGTGATAGTTAAATTTGTGAGAGCGATCGTAATCGAAAACCTCATGCTGGAACAGGCCACCAGATCGTGCAGGGTGTGCGTCCTCTTGGGTGTCCTAGTTTGCATCGACCCGTGGCAACGCGATCTGCAGTTACTGGAACGTAGCTTCCAAGAGGAAAGAGTGTAAAGCGTACGTTCTGCCGCTTTGTTCCAGTTCACAGCTTTGCTATAGTTGGATACTTGGACGGACACATTTGGTTCTATTGTACTTGTGCCAAGTTTTCTGATTCACTTTATCCTTTCCGTCCCCCTTTTTCTTTCATTTGTTTATATATGGGAACGGCCTGGCTGCTCAGGACCTTTCGAGTCTTGAGAGGCTCATCTTTTATTTGTTGCTTCGGTTTCCGAGACTAGGAGAAAAAAAAAACTTCCTTATCTTCTCTACCTTCAAAGCATAAGTTTATGATCAGCTCATCTCACGAAGCTGCAGTGCCACCGTGTATGGGTAGGACAGGAGTTTCATGTTTTCTAGAGAGAAAATCTTTTCTTAAGCTAGAATACTGGAGGCTATTTAGCCACCGGGGATCGATTTATTATTTATTTATTTATATTGTTTCTTTTTTTTGTTCAAACGAGTCACTCACAACAGGGCCCAGGGCAGGACAAAAGAGATGTTAACATACTAGCATACAAAATAAGGAGATGCAGTTGTGTTTCTCATTATTTTTTCTTCAATTCTAGCCCGGTTTTGTTCAATCGATTCATCTTTTGATTCTTGAACAGTATGGACCAGCGGCGGGAGGACGGCGGGCGCGGGTGAACAGTATATGAAGGGGAACAGTAACGGTACATATTGTTCATAAAATAACAGACAATAACACTGTTTGCAGGATCCGGCACCGCTAGGTTAACGGATATTACTGTTCATTAACGGGATGAACTACAGTACGGGGTATTACTGTTGATGAATAGGGAAATGATAGTGGGAAATACCCGTTACTGTGTACTACAGTACGAATCACCAGGTTTAAAGATCTAGGATTCTCCTACTGCGGTCGTTATGGGTGACAACCCTGGCCACAACCACAACGGCGGCAGAACCAGAGAAAGTTCAGGAACGACAACTAACCCCTTGCTCTGGAGTCTGGACAAACCGGGCGATCACCTCGAGAGGATCCGCGCATCCATCGTGGTCCTTCCACTTCTGCGCATCCTGGAGCTCGTCGTGGGCTCGCCCGGCTCTCGCCAACCGGGACTCTATTGGTTGGGCCGGCCGAGCGCCAAACCAGCCGCTGTGCTATATTTTGGTCCGGCCCAAGTCCTAAATCCGGCAAGCGACCCGGCACGAGGCTGGGCCTAGACCCTGGAGGCCCGAGGCGCTTTCGCTTTCGTTCCGATCCGCCGACGATGCATAGCCCGAATTGCACATGATCCGGAACTGCCTGCCGGTGCGGCGCACCAGCGGCGTGCCCGGCGTCTCAGGTGCTCGGATGATCCGGCTCGTTTGCGCACGAATCCGCCACCTGATCCCATGAAACGGGCGCACGCACGCACGCGCCACCACCCCCCTCTTACGTGGGGTGGGCGGCCCACCGATCCGTGAACGGTGT
This sequence comes from Saccharum hybrid cultivar R570, assembly GCA_038087645.1. Lineage (NCBI taxonomy): Eukaryota > Viridiplantae > Streptophyta > Magnoliopsida > Poales > Poaceae > Saccharum > Saccharum hybrid cultivar. The sequence goes on from JAQSUU010000245.1 coordinate 12,892,711, forward strand.
ACCGGCACCAGTCTGCCACCATCCAGCCAACAGACGCCAACAACCTCTCGTCGGCTCTCGCCCGTTTTTATAACCGGCTTCACGTGACGCCACCCGCCCATCGGCCAGTGTCCAGTGCCGCTACACACCAGAGCGCGCGCCCGCACATCCAGCAGCCCCACGGGCTGCCACCGCGCGCGGGAGCCTCACTTGCTGGCATCGTTGCTGCCGCTGCCGCTGCCATCGCCGCTCGCCGCGCACGCTCCGCTCCGCCGATGGACTGGTACGCGTGGCTCTGCAGGGCGGGGCTGCACCCGGACGTGGCGTTCGAGTACGCGCAGCTCTTCGCGCGCAACGAGCTCGGCGCCGCCGACGTGCGCCACCTGGACCACGAGTTCCTCCTCAGCATGGGCGTCGCCGTCGCCAAGCACCGCCTCGAGATCCTCAAGCTCGCCAGGAAGGACCCGCCCTCCTCCTCCTCCTCCTCCCACGGCAGGGCCACCGCCGTGGCCGCCGCCGCCGCCGCCATCACCGTCGTCCTGCCGTGGCGCGCCACCAGGCTGCTCGCCGCGGCCGTGCACCGGTCCGCGCGCTCGGCGCTCGGTCGCCTCCGCGCCTCGGTGTCGTCCCGTGCCCGGGACCAGGTCCGGGACCGGGACCGCGGCAGGGCGGCGTCCGTCCTCGCCACGCCGCGCTTGTTGCCTCTGCTGCGGCACCGCGGCGGGAGCGTCGCGCATAGCAGATGGACCAAGATCGCATCGCCCGTGGCGGTCCGTGGCGGGAAGCTCCCGTTGCCGCTGCCGATGCTGACGCACGTCAGCAAGCCCGTCCTGCTCACCAACAGCTGCGCCGATAAGTGGAGGGGCAACGGCGGCGCGGCGGTCAGGACGTTGCCCGCGCCTGCTGGGTCCATAGCCGCCTGCCTCACGAGTACCGACGTCTGCAGCTGCGACGAGGACGAGGAGGGGGACGGCAGCGGCAGCGACGTGGAGGTGGTGGTGGTGGACGTCGGCGAGGAGATGCGGTGGGAGTCCATGTTCCAGGATCTCAAGCCCACTTAGCCGAGACGCGCTCGCGTGCCAAGTGCGCCCTGCACCTGTGAGCTGCCTCTGCCTGCTGGCCGGTGCGTACCTGCCGGCTGCCGCCATCCAACCGTGTACGTACAGCGAGCGAAGACAACGTGCATGATGGCCAGTGCTCAGTGGTCACTACTAGTAGTACTCACTAGCTAAGCTACCTGCTTCCTGTTACTGTTATTGCAACTGTCTGTAAATGTGTGTGAAAAATAATGCCATGTGTTATTCTCTGAAAATTTGAGCTTGGAATCGATCCATGTTCACGCACACACGGACGTTGTAGGATCTTGTTCCTTGTGCGATCGGATCATGAGTTGATGATGTTAAAACTTCTAGGACCATATAACAGTAGATCAGTGGGGTAGAGCTATACATTTCGGTTATAAATATCAAGATCCTAGTGATGGATCTACCGGATCCGTGAGGGAGGGAGAGAGAGAGGAGGCAAACCGTCGGTAGGAGGGGTGGAGTTGGATCCGGACGCCATCACGAACGTTGATGGTGGCTGCGCACGGGCAGCGACGGTCGGAGAAGGGGAGCGCGGTGCAGTGACGGCGGCGGAGCTTCCCGTCGCTCACAGCGCGACCCTCGAGATCGGTTAGGGTTGTAGGTGGGGAAAGGCGGCTCAGGTGAACCTCGTGACTTGAGCCCCGGCTCCCCACCTCCTTTATATAGCGCTGCGCGACGGCGGCCCACCAGCCATTATTGGGCTGGGCGCCCCCGATCAGGGCGCGGATCAAAGGCCTAATGAGCCGTTGGGCTCATTAGAGGAGAGATCAATCTAACATTCTCCCCCTTGATCTCACTTATACTTTAACCTTTCATCTTTGACTTCAATGCTTTTAACTTTACTCGTTCCATCACAGATAAGTGCATAGAGCATGTTTCATCGTCACGGTCAATCGCCGATAGATTCGACAGCTACAATGCGCGTCTCTGATCAGAAACAATTACTTTAACTTTTGGGCCTTTTATTATAGTCCAGGAGTCATAGGCTTTCCCTTAAACCCATGCCGGTTACATGTTCTCTGAACACGTTGGGTGGTAAGCCTTTTGTAAGCGGATCCGCGAGCATCTTTTCAGTGCTTATATGCTCAAGATTTATAATTTGATCCCGGACTTTATCCTTCACAACATAATACTTTATGTCAATGTGTTTGGCAGCACCACTTGACCTATTGTTGTGAGCGTACTGTACTGCTGGATTATTATCGCAGTATAACTTTAGTGGCTTATGTATGCTGTCGACCACCTTCAAACCGGGTATGAACTTCTTTAGCCAGTTCACCTGCCCCGTTGCCTCATAACACGCTACAAACTCGGCATACATTGTGGACGATGTAGTGACGGTTTGTTTTGAGCTTTTCCATGAAATTGCTCCTCCTGCGAGAGTGAACACATATCCAGACGTGGATTTTCTATCATCTCCCGCATAATCAGAATCCGAATACCCCACTATCTGGAGATAATCTGATTTTCTATACGTCAACATGAGGCCTTTCGTACCTTGCAAATATCGCAAGACTTTCTTTACCAGTTTCCAGTGTTCAATTCCTGGATTACTTTGAAATCTGCCAAGCAACCCGGTAACAAAAGCTAAGTCAGGGCGCGTGCACACTTGAGCATATTGTAGGCTTCCGACAGCAGAAGCATATGGAACCACTTTCATTTGATCGAGCTCGTATTGGTTCCTTGGGCATTGAAAATCCCCATATCTGTCGCCCTTGACCATGGGTGCAGGTGATGCACTACATTTATGCATACTGAATTTCTTTAAAACCTTTTCTATGTATGCCTTTTGTGATAGTCCTAATACCCCTTTACTTCTATCTCGGTGAATCTCTATGCCCAAAACAAAAGACGCTTCACCAAGATCTTTCATATCAAATTTTGAAGATAAAAACTTCTTTGTCTCCAGTAGTAGATGAACATCACTACTAGCAAGTAAGATATCATCTACGTACAGGATTAGGAAGATATACCTTCCATTCTTAAACTTTGCATAAACACAATTATCCTCAATATTTTCTTTAAACCCAAAATTCTTTATTGTTCTGTCAAACTTCAAATACCACTGTCTTGAAGCTTGCTTTAACCCATAAATCGATTTCTTTAAGCGACATCCCATTCGTTCTTTTCCTTCCATGACAAAACCTTTTGGTTGAGCCATGTAAACATTTTCCTCTAGATCCCCATTCAAGAATGCCGTTTTTACATCCATCTGATGTAACTCTAAATCGTAGTGTGCTACTAATGCCATTATAATTCTGAAGGAATCTTTACATGAGACTGGAGAAAACGTCTTATTGTAATCAATCCCTTCTCTTTGTGTGAAACCTTTTGCCACAAGTCGCGCTTTAAACCTTTCAATATTCCCTTGGGAGTCACGTTTTGTCTTATAGACCCATTTACAGCCTACTGTCTTGGCTCCTTTAGGAATAGGTTCTAAGTCCCAAACTTTGTTGGTACTCATTGACTTTATTTCATCTTCCATGGCCTCAAGCCACTTGGATGAATTATCACTTCTCATGGCTTCTTCAAATGAAGTGGGATCACCCTCCATTTGAAATTCTTCAGTGTTATACACCTCATAATCATCAGGTATAGCTGATCTTCTAGCTCTTTGGGACCTTCTCGGGGCCTCCACATTTGGCACATTTTCAGTTTGGGGCTGTTGATGCTCCCCCTCATCTATGGCATCAGTTTGTATAGGTTCCTGAAGGACAGGTTTCTCATCATTATTTACTGTCACCACAGGAGAACTCACAATAGGTGTTGGCACTACAGTATCTGGCACTGTTGGTGTAACAAGAACAGGTAGTTCGAAGAATGGTTCCTGAATCATCGGAGTGGGCACACATACCCGCTTCTCCTCAAGAACAATTTCTCGAGCCACCATGCTCCCCCTCATCATTTCATCCTCTAAGATAACATCGTGTCTCGTTTCTACAAATTTTGTGTATCTATCTGAACAGTAGAAACGAAAATCTTTTGACTTTTCAGGATAGCCAATAAAATGGCAGCTAACTGTTTTGGGATCTAGCTTCCCAATATTTGGGTTAAACACTTTTGCCTCAGCAGGACTCCCCCACACACGTAAGTGTTTTAGTGAGGGTTCTCTTCCTGTCCACAATTCATATGGTGTTTTGGGCACCGCTTTGCTTGGTACTCTATTTAGAATATGAATGGCGGTTTTTAACGCCTCCATCCATAGACTCAATGGCAAGTCAGAGTAACTCATCATACTACGCACCATATCCATTAAGGTACGGTTTCGCCTTTCAGCTACTCCGTTCTGCTAAGGTTCGCCCGGTGTAGAATACTGGGCTACTATGCCATTCTCCTGTAGAAACCTTGCAAAGGATCCAGGAGCTTGACCATATGGGGTATGCCGACCGTAGTACTCCCCACCACGATCAGACCTGACCACTTTAATCTTTAAATTATGCTGATTTTCAACTTCAGCCTTAAATATTTTAAATTTATCGAACGCTTCATTTCTTTCTTTAATTGGATAAATGTAACCATAACGGGAGTAGTCATCTGTGAATGTTATGAACGAATCAAAATCATCCACACTTTTCACAGAAAAAGGACCACAGATGTCTGTGTGAATTATCTGTAGAATTCCTGTGCTTCGTTTAGCATCCTTTTTAATTTGCTTTGTGTATTTTCCTTTAATGCATTCTCTGCACTGTTCAAAATCTGAAAACTCTAATGGAGGAAGAATATCATTTTTAACTAGTCTCTCTATTCTCCCCCTCGAAATATGGCCTAAACGACAGTGCCATAATTTCGACGACGCATCTTGAGTTCTCTTTCGTTTTCTATTCACGTTCACAAACGAGAATACGTTATCATTCGCATCACATACGGAATTCACATTTTCACGAAGTGATAACAAATAAAGATCTTGCTTTTGAAAAGCAAGGCCAACACATTCATTATTACATAATATTTCACATTTGCCATCTCCAAAATGACAATCAAATCCATCGTTGTCCAAACATGACATACTAATCAAGTTTCTTTGTAATGACGGAACAAATAAAACATCTTTTAACAATAGAATGAATCCATCAGCAAGCTCTAAGGAGACATCGCCAACAGCTTCGACGTCTGCTTGACTCCATTTGCGACTTTAACGTGCTTTTCGCTTCTTTGCGTAGTTCTCGTCGAACGGAATCCCTGTAAAGAATTTGCAACATGAACAGTTGCTCCTGAGTCAATCCACCAAGTAGATTTCGAATACTGTACATACAGGGATTCATTTATAAACGTAATCATGTTCTCACCTTGCTTTGCCATGATCATCTTTAGAAATTCGGGACAATCTTTCTTGTAATGTCCCGTCTTCTTGCAGTGAAGACACTGATCTTTGTTCACTGTGAATTTGTTCTGCTGAGGCTGATGCTGCATGGGAGCTTTGCCCTTTGGCTTTGAGGGAGAGTTGGCATTGGCATTGAAATTCTTTCTTTTGTTGTCTTTAACAAAATTGAGAGTACCACCATTGGCGGCTTTTATCCTCTCTTCCTCCTGTGCACACATTGCCATACAACGTTCTAGATCCTATTTCTCGGGCTGAATGTTGTAGTTGACAACAAATGTGTCAAACTCTTTTGGTAAAGAAGCAAAAATTAAATGGACAAGAAACTCTTCCGTAAGAGCTAGATCCATTAGTTTTAGCTTGTTGTTCAAATGGTTCATTTTTTATATGTGCTCTCTTATGCCATTGCCATGACCACCTCCAGTGTATTTTTCTGTCACCAGCTGCTTTATCAGCTGAGTAGCATATGTCTTTGAAGAGCCATAGAACTGACTCTTTATCCTTTCCAAGTACTCTGTGACAGTGTCACACTCTTGGATTGAGCCCATTATGGTAGGCTCAATTGTGTTCTTTATGACAGCAACACACTTTTTATTGGCATTGACCCACTTTTGCTTTTGTAGGTCATATGCCATCTGTACGGGAGCATGGTCCCTCTCTTTTTTTTGCCATTCAGCATCAGACTCATTGGCCTCCCTCACCGGTGCCACAGGTTCACTGGGGCATGGTGTGGTGACCACCCAGTCCACCTCAGCCAAAACAAAGGCGAGGTCAATTTTCTTTTTCCATTCGTTGTAGTTGTCACCTTTGAGGGGTGGAATATCTTTGATAAACCCCATCAAAGAGTAACATCCTGAAAATATAAGTCATATAAAATGAGAACATAATTATAACATGAATAATTGCATGCTTTAATTCCAACGTTGGTCAAAATTAAAACATACAATTATTTTATACATTAAATCTACATCACCGTTGGGCAGAAATAGAAATAATGCATAATCATTTAAAATTATAATATTGCTATTAACAACGTTGGTCAGAAAATAACAATATCATAATCAACTCATTTTTAATCTCTTGGCTCTTAAAATCAAATTCTCCCGTTGGTTCGAATTTAATTAAAAGTCCATAATTACTTTAAATACGCAGCGGAAACATTAACATTAAATAATTATTTTCCTATTTTCCAGAAGCAACTTTACTATTTATTTGGCCATTTCGGCCCGATCCAGCAATCAGTTTGCGCGGCCCAGCGAAAACGGCCCAGCTACCCGTGGCCTAGCCGCGCTCGCCAGCTCTCCCGGCCCAGCCGCTTGCGGCCCAGCCGCGCGCTCCAGCGCTCCCCCGCGCCCAGCGCTCCCCCGCGCCCAGGCCGCAACCTGGGCCTGGGCCGGGAATTCGGCCTCGCGTCCTTTCCCGCCTGGGCTGCGGCGCTGGCCCAATTGATCTCAGCCGCTCGCGGCGATCGGACGGTTGTCCTTCAATGTCGCCGGATCAAAACCAGCGAACGCCGTCGTTCCCTGAACCCTAGCCCATTTCTCTGCTTGCTTTCTCCTCTCCTCTCCCACGGCGACGCTAGCGAAGACGAAGGGAGCGCGCGGCCACCTTGTCACCGGAGAAGAAGGGAGGACGACACCGGTGCCAAGCCCCTCGCTGGTGCTCGCGCTCGCCCATGGCAGAGCGGGCCACCGTCGAGCGGCTTTGGACCGCTGCCCTGAGCCACGGCCGAGCCGGGCCTCTGTCCGCGCGCCAACCATGGCGGCGGTGATCACCGCCCGCACGGTGATAGCTTTTCGCGTGACGGCGGTGTCGGGAGGACCGGGTAGGTTCCCCTCTTCATCCTTTTCCTTCCCCAAAAACCCGATCTAGGGTTAGGGTTTCATTTCTAGGGTTAGGGTTCTTTCTGATCCGATCCGAGATCGGGATCCAATTCATCCTTTTCCGGTTTCTTTGATTCGGATTTTGCACGATTTCCCGATTAGGGTTAGGGTTGGGGACGACACTGTTTTTCCCAAATCGCCTTCGGGTTCTTCTTTAACCTCATTAGGTTTAGGGTTCATCCGAACCATATCTTTTCTCAGATCCGACGGATCGAGTTTAGGGTTCAACCGAACGTCGGCCGACCCTTTTCTGCTTAGATCCGCACCAGCAACTTTCTTCTCGGGTAACTTTTAATTTCTTTTCCCCGACAGCTAGATCTACATGCTATGTAGGCGTCCGATACCAATGTTAAAACTTCTAGGACCGTATAACAGTAGATCAGTGGGGTAGAGCTATACATTTCGGTTATAAATATCAAGATCCTAGTGATGGATCTACCGGATCCGTGAGGGAGGGAGAGAGAGAGGAGGCAAACCGTCGGTAGGAGGGGTGGAGTTGGATCCGGACGCCATCACGAACGTTGATGGTGGCTGCGCACGGGCAGCGACGGTCGGAGAAGGGGAGCGCGGTGCAGTGACGGCGGCGGAGCTTCCCGTCGCTCACAGCGCGACCCTCGAGATCGGTTAGGGTTGTAGGTGGGGAAAGGCGGCTCAGGTGAACCTCGTGACTTGAGCCCCGGCTCCCCACCTCCTTTATATAGCGCTGCGCGACGGGGGCCCACCAGCCATTATTGGGCTGGGCGCCCCCGATCAGGGCGCGGATCAAAGGCCTAATGAGCCGTTGGGCTCATTAGAGGAGAGATCAATCTAACAGATGACGATCAAAAATACCTGCAGCATTTTCGTTCCTGCTGTAAAAGATTGAAAATATTTTAAGGAATACTACTCGTATGTCGTTAGTGTAGAGCCCTGACAACGGGATGGAATAGATAGAGGGGGGCCATGTTCACAACCGAGACAAAACAAAGCGTGGCGCCAAAACGAGCCGAGGTATCCATCCAGATCTGAACTGACAGTCGCCGCTCCACTCAAGGATTCAAACTGGGGACACGGCGTCTCGATGCACGGATGTAGATCTGTCGGCTTCAGCAAAGGCCTTGTTTAGATGTTGGAATTGGGAGGAGAAGTTGGAATAGTGTAGGTCACGTCGTACTGTAGCAACTTTTGTTTTTATTTGGTAAAAATTGTCCAAACTTTGACTAATTAGGCTCAAAATGTTCGTCTCGCAAAGTACAACAAAACTGTGCAATTAGTTTTTAATTTCATCTACATTTAGTACTCCATGCATGTGCCGACATTTTGATGTGACGGGGAATCTTCTTTTTGCATAGTGAAATTTGGGGTTGGATTTGGGAACTGAACAAGGGCAAAGTTTAGATGGCCAACCCTGGTCAGATCTCAACCACTACCTGAGTACCTGTTCAAAATTTCAGTGTTCAACTGCTGATGCTGCCCTGGCCTGCCCAGGCCTTGAAGAGGACCTGTTGACCTGCCGACCACAGCCCTATTTTTAGGCCACGAGTAAACCAAATTTTAAAGACAGCATGATTAAGACCTAACCAAATTTTAAAGACAGCATGATTAAGACCTGAGATGCAGTTTATTTCACAATTGGAGAAAGATGCAGATTCTTCCCAATATCATGAAATCCGCCAAAAAAAATGTCCATGAGCATGTCACATACAAGCACCACCGTTCTACATAAGTAGGGATTTCAGTTATACACCCCTAAAATTCGGGCCTCAGCACGTTAACCTGGAGCAACAGCACGAGCATCTGGTACAAGTAGCTGCACGAGACAATCGCCCCCTCCTCATATTAGAACAAAAAGGACCCAAAATTACAACACAGAGCACAAAAATAAGGTGCGTGCTCATGAATTACAGTAGATCATTTACGAAGCTATTCAGACCAAAAAACTGGATTTATTGTAGATGCAGAAAACACTACAGCTCGTATCGCCGTCGGTCAATGTGAAGAGTTCCTGGGCTGGCTGAAGGATCCCCCCGCATACAGCATCTGATACACTGGCCGGACCCTCACCGTCAGAACCGTGCTCAGCAATGTGCCCAAGCAAGCCGCGCCGGAGAGGACACAGAATGTTAGTCTGAAGCAATCAGGGCCATGGCATGCAATATCCGACCCTGATGTTGTGGCATGCTGCTTTTCCACTTCGAGATCGTAGACATATCCCGCAAGGGTGTTAAACAGGTATGCGCCTACTGGATTCGCCAATATTATGAAGTTGAATATCTTTCCAAAGTGCTTTAGTCCGAAGAGCTCTGATGAGGTTGAGATTATCACGGAGAGCAGGACACCATAACATATGCCGAGTAAGGCGACAGAGACGTAAAGTGTGGCAAGCTGACCCAATGCAAAGAGCAGGTATGTAATTATCATCACTACTTGGGTGCATATGATCAGAACACTTCGTGGAAGTGTCCTTGACCTGCAAAAGAAGATTGTAACTTAACCATAGGATGCAATGGCAACAGTTTTGAATCTCAACAAACTCATGTCTATCACTCACAAACAAGAAAGCTGTTCACTACACTACATTACATGTTTGTACACATGGGATTCAGGATTTTCCTTACTGACCCGTCGCTAGTTTGTCAGGCTTTCATGTTCTCTATTCACAATTTTTACCCAAGCTATTAACTAACATGAGAGGAGATGCATTAAAAGATAAAACGACCATAGGGCTGCTATGAAACTTTTCCTCAGGACAGAAATTCAAAACGACTGCAATGCAGTTTTAATTCAAAGAGGGGTTAACATGGTTAATAAATTTGGGCAGTTAGGAGCTATAAAGACACATTGGTTCGCTACCAGATATCTCTCAGTAGTCACTGCCCACTAGGCCAAAAACAATGTGAAATTGGTAGAGCTATTAAAGCCAATAATGGCCCATCATATGGAAACAATTATTTCAAAGAGTAAATAGTTAAGAAAATATAAGATATTCTGTTACCTGACAAGATACTCAGAAACAGCACCACCTCCCAGCCGGCCAAAAAAATTGCAGAAACTGAAGACAGAGAGTGAGATGGTTGTGTCGACAGCACCTGCAGCAATTCCTATTTGTGCTAGATTATTAACAACAGTGATTCCAGATCCAATGCCAACAAAGCATATTGCAAAGAGAAGCCAGAAATCAGCCTTCAGTATTGCTTCACGAAACCTGAAATCTTCTCCCCTTCTTGGTCTTCTTCTCTTCGGCTTTATAGCACCTTCACCCTCAGCTAAGAGAATATCAATGTCAAAGGAATCATCTTCTTCAAGATTACCAAGGTTTGATTCGGAGGAAGAAGGCAAAAGTGGTTCTGTGTGATCATTATCAGTTGTTGGAGAGTGTGAATCTGATGGGCGTTTTTTCTTCGGGAATAAAGTCATCTTCAATGGTATTGCCAGGGGAGCAAAAATGAGAAGAACCATAATGACAAGCAGAGAATAGTTCATAATGTCATTGAGATTCACGACATGGTCCAATATCGTAGCCCCAACCAGATAAAACCCAAGAAGAATGCTCGCCATTTGTGCAAACATAAAATGGACTTGCTCTGCATTCGTCTCCACCAGAGAGGGTTCACAAGGCTGGACAAAGTACATTGCCAGAAGGCACACAGCAGGAATTCCCAGAGCAAGAAAGAGCAAAAGTTTGATGGGTGAATCACCGAGCACCCCAGTGTATATTTCAGTGTAAACAGCGGCACTTAAACCTGAGTACCCTTTTAGAATGCCAGCAACAGCACCTCTGCTGAGTGGGAAGTTCCTCATGTTGGTCACTAGAACGGCAGTCGCCAACCATGCACCACCATTGGTAGCAAGACATAACGCAAACCATATCTGCAAGTAGGGTCATTAGTCAATTTACACTAGATCCAGTAAAATAAATCCCAGACTGGAAATACACTGCTTAGAGTAGGTGAAAATTTTTGTCTCAAGTTGAGGTTAGGAAAAAGGTAACCTCACTTAAAGCCTTAAAAGGGAAAGAAGAGTTTTTTTTTGACGGTCACCGGGGGGGAGGCGCTCCCCACCTGAATTTCATTATATTGTCGCCCCAAACGGCCCGTTAGTAGTTTACAACAACTTTGTCAGAGCAACATCACATAGACAGTGATGTGCATGAACATGAAAGAGAAAATTTACAGAAGTGCAGATGTTTCAGGGGTCGTTATGTAACCATGTCAAACAATTGACACCATGAATCGGCGATGTGTCTCTTGGCTCTGGGGAATCTACAGCGCCACTGTGCCGCCCTTGCTCTGCAGGCTGCTATCACCTGATCGACGCTGAAGGTTTCGTTTCTGAACACCGTTGCATTCCTTGCCTTCTAAAGTTGACAGCAAGCCCATGCAATGAACGCCGAGAACTCCTGCGAGGACACTCCTGCCGGCGGGCTGTGTGTGGATGGCGTCCATCGGTGTGGTCGTCATGGAGCTGAGGCCGATCTTCTGCCAGAACTGTCTTCCAATTGAGCACCCTCCCATGATGTGTTCAGGCGTTTCATCATGTTCGTTGCATATTTCACAGGTTGCATTTGGCAGCACATGTTTCCGGTGTAAATTAGTTCTGCACTGAATCCTTCCCGGGGTAAGTAGCCACATGAACATCTGGACCCTCGGTGGTGCGATGTTGCGCCAGATAAACCTTGCTCTGTCATCCGGAGGCTACCCTTTTCCTTTGAGTAGGTGGTAGATTGTCCCGGTGTCGAGGTCATGATTTTTCTTGCTGAATGGTGTGATCCTTCTGTCTGGCTGGTCAGTCAGCTCGGAACATGCTATCACGACTTGGACAAGTTGCAGTTCAGATGTTGCGGCCTGTTACAGTCTTGGCACCAAGTTTAGTCCGGAATGAAAGACTTCGTGTACTGTTGCATCCTTGTTATTGCAGTGACTGAACAAGGCCGGGTAGACGTCTGCAAGGGCATCGTCATCCAGCCAGACGTCCCTCCAGAATGAGCATGACATGCCGTCTCCAAGTTTCACCGAAGTGATTGCCTGGTAGAGCGGTAGTAGTGCCCGTAGAACCTCCCAGTGCCCTCCATGAATGTCATCATTGAGGTTTGCAATGCATGCTCTGGCCCTGACCCAAGCCGACCACGCCGAGGCTTCTGGACAGTGCAGCTTGTGTAGCAGTTTGAGGAGCAAGCAGATGTTCTGAATGCCCATGTCCCTGATCCCGAGACCTCCAAGGTCCTTCAGAGCACATACCTTGATCCAGGCCACCAGGCAGCTCGCCGGTGATGCTTTCCCCGTTTTATCACCCAACCAAAGGAATGCTCTGCGCTTGCTATCCATTTGCTTCAGGATTGCAGGTGGTAGCTGTAGTGAACTCATGAAGTAGACAAGCTGACAGTCAAGCACTGAGTTAACCAGTACAGCTCTCCCCATGGGGTTTAGAAGGTTAGCTTGCCATCCGCTGAGGTATCGGTCAGTCTTTTGGATGTAGGGAGTGTACGCAGACAGCGGCAGCTTGTTGATTGACAGTGGCAGTCCCAGGTATGGTTGGGGGAAGCACTCCCGCTTACAGCCAACTATGTTGACACACTGCATTACTGATTGCTCTTCCATGTGTATGGGCACCAGAGTACTCTTGGAAAAATTGATGTGTAGCCCTGACAGAGTGGCAAACTGGTCAAGGATGGATTTCAGTGCCGCGACATCAGCAATATCTCCCTGGAGCACGATCAGGGTATCGTCGGCATACTGAAGCACCGCACAGGGCAATGAGTTCTCAGTTGGGTGCTTGATTTCCCCGCAGTCAGTGATCATGCGCTGCAGTGTTTCGGCCACCAGTAGGAATAGGTAAGGCGATATTGGGTTCCCCTGTCGCAGCCCTCTTTGGCAGTTGATCCATGGGCCGGTGCATCCATTCACCAGAACAGCAGATTTGGATGTTTTCAGAATTTGTTCCATCCATGAGATCCACAGCTCGTCAGCCACGAGCTCTCATAACCGTGCTAACTCTAGAACACCCGATCCTCTAGTGAGATCTGGCATGTAAAAGTCCTAAATACGTGCATTGCAGGTAAACTAAGTGAAATGCTGCATTTAGACCCAAGTGCAGTCAAAACTTGTTTGCTAGCCTTTGTCAGGCAGCTTGTCCCCATTGTTTATGGAATCTCAGAAAGAGACATCTATTTTCCCTCAAGCTTACACCATAAGATGTATGGCACGTAGACTGCCCCTTTTGTTTATGGAATCTCAGAAAGAGACATCTAATTTTCCCTCAAGCTTACACCATAAGATGTTTAACCATTTTTTGGGTAATAATGGAGAATAAATCCCAGCATCAGGATAATAATCCATTTATTATGTTTACTTGCACAGCGCAAAAGTGCCAAAAAAAAAAGCGACCACTTGCCACAAAACAATGCCTTCCGCGGAAACCTTACGCATCAACAGAGTAACTCAACTTCCGTTTCACGACCTACTGGATCTTAAAAATCGATCAGCAATGTCTTTCGCAAAGAAAAAAAATCGATCAGAGTAAATTGATGAGAAGTAGCAAAACGAAGAGCGATGGTGGCGGTCGGCAGCTCACCAGCCAGTAGGGCAGCGCGGGCGCGACGCCGGAGACGAGGAGCCACGAGGTGCCGTACCCGAGCAGGCACGCGCCGGCGCCGATGAGGAGGAGCAGCGCGGGGTGGAGCCGGTTGCAGAGCACCCCCGGGAGCAGGCCGAAGTTCTCGCCGACGTCGCAGGCGACCCCGAGCAGAGCGAGGCGGCTCTGGTCGGCGCCGAGGGAGACCTTGAGCGCGTGCGAGTAGAGCGCGAACGTGGAGCTGGCGCCGCCCGCCACCTGCACCCACGCCGCCGCCCCCAGCCCCAGCCACGGCGGCCGGCTCCCCGCCTTCACCGACGCCGGCCCCCGCATCGATCTCGTTCACCGAGGGGAGCACCGGAGCAGCGTGCGCGATGTACAGCGGAGGCCTGGAGAGGGGGACTGCGGTCGGGATCGCGGGTCGGTGAGGGCTTTTTATGGGGGTTTGCGCTTGCGCAGTACGGCTGTCCGCGGGCGCCGCGCCGGACGGTGGCCGGTGAGCTTGGAACCTTGGGAGCTGGGCTTCGCTCGGAGTCGGGGTTTGCCGGTTTGGGTTGGTGGGGACGGTGTGCGCACGGACGCGTGGGTGGAGGAGGGCCGGAGCCCGGAGGTGGGAAGAAAAGCGGGGAAGGTGGATGTAAACACAGACAGGGGCCTTGTTTAGATTGTTTAGAGTGAAGGGAGAGAGAGTGAAATTTGGCGCTGTTGCCTTTCATTTATATTTGACAATTATTATCTAATTATAGATTAACTAGACTTAAAAGATTTATCTCGTAATTTACAATCAAACGGTGTAATTAGTTATTTTTTATCTATATTTACTGTTCTATGCATGTGTTCTAAATTCGATGTGACGAAGAAAAAACGAAAAAACTTGCAATCTAAACATGGCCAGAGTCGCAAACCATGGCGATTTCGATGGCGACGGCCGACGGGTCGGCGGCACCGGTCGGCGTGTGGGTGTGGCCGAGATCTCAGGGCTTTGCTTGCGAATTGCCATGTGATCGCGGCAGATTTTTCGCTGGGCCGCGCCGGCGCAGTGGACTGGACCATGGATTATTAAGGCCCCGTTCGGTTTGGAGGAGTTAAAGTTTAACTCTCATTACATTAATGTTTTCATAAATGCATGGAGCACTAAATGTACTTGTATGTCGACACATATTAGGAGTAATTTACGAGACGAATCTATTAAGCCTAATTACTTCAAGATTGGAAACTTTTTATCAAATAAGACGAAAGTGCTATAGTGTTTGTTAAACTTTAATATCCAAACCAAACAGGCCTAACTAGCGTGATGGACCGTGCACTGACCTGCGCGATTTTTTTTTTTATTTTTAGTCCAAATTTGAAACAAATTTTAAATTTAACCTGCGTTTGAATTTTTTTTTAAATCTAACCCGTTTGGCCCCGCCACCATGCATGGCGGGGCAAATGCACTGAACCCCGCCATGCATGGTGGCGGGGTACAGGTCCCACGTGACGGGTGACGTGGCATGCCACCCGGGTGTACCCCGCCATGATGCGTGGCGGGGTATGCCAAACCCGCCACCCATCATGGCGGGTTACACCCCGCCACCCATCATGGCGGGGCACGGCCTAAATAAAAGCATCTGTCCCGTTTGGCAGAGGGGGGACTGCGGTCGGGATCGCGGGTCGGTGAGGGCTTTTTATGGGGGTTTGCGCTTGCGCAGTACGGCTGTCCGCGGGCGCCGCGCCGGACGGTGGCCGGTGGGCTTGGAACCTTGGGAGCTGGGCTTCGCTTGGAGTCGGGGTTTGCCGGTTTGGGTTGGTGGGGACGGTGTGCGCACGGACGCGTGGGTGGAGGAGGGCCGGAGCCCGGAGGTGGGAAGAAAAGCGGGGAAAGTGGATGTAAACACAGACAGGGTCGCAAACCCTCGCGATTTCGATGGCGACGGCCGACGGGTCGGCGTGTGGCCGAGATCTCAGGGCTTTGCTTGCGAATTGCGATGTGATCGCGGCAGATTTTCGCTGGGCCGCGCCGGCGCAGTGGACTGGACCATGGATTATTAACTAGCGTGATGGGCCCGTGCACTGACCTGCGCGTGGGCTCGCAAGTTTTCAAGGAAAAGTTCCATTTGATCTCAATCAATTAGTAACTATTAAAAAGTCTTGTCTTTTTCAATTGTAAAAATGAATTTTTAGACTCCTTGATTTTTCAAACTGTCCAGTTTCCCTTCCTGAACGATCTTGAAAACGTTTTTGCTGATATGACCTCACGTCAACCACAATAGAATTGGATTTTCGTGATAGATCCGTGAGTAAATTAGACTATATAAAAATATTGAAATGATTTTTCAAAAAACTATCCAAATATTTTGTATTCCTAGAATTTCTTTAGATGAGTTCTAAAAAACATATTTTTGTAGTGTTTTGATAAAGTCTAATTGATCACTTGAGTTATCGTGAAAGTTCGCTTTCGAGGTGAGACTAATGGGATGCCACGTAGAACGGCTAATATGGTACCACCTACCACATCAGCCAAAACCATTTTAAAAAAATCCTCAGCAAGGTAAATCAGATGGTTTCAAGAGTTTGACGAGTCTAAAAATATAGTTTTCTAGTTGAGAGAGGCAAATCAGACTTTCGGAATAGCTGAGGACGCCAGATGGAACATATACTAAGGAGATGGGCTAGCAGGAATGTCAATAGGGCCTGATCCTCGATCCCCCCATGAGAATTCATCTAGTAGGGACCAGGCTTGTTCTCCCCCATTGGGATTTAAACAGGGAAAAGACATCCTGGCCGGGTTGGCGGGGATAGGGATGGTTCTCTATCCCCTGCCCCAATCTCCACACCGTTTATCATATATGCACTTATATGTTACTGGAATTTATGATGTAATTGTTGTTTAGTGTTCAGTTTTATGTGTATTGTGCTTGAGTATTAACGATAGACTATATGTGTACATTGTAGTGCATCAATTGTACACGTGTGCTAAAAAATACTTTCTTTTATATTAAATTTGAAAGTATCAATGCTGGGATGGGAATCCCCATGGGTATCATTCCCCGGCGCAGGAATAGGGATGGGGACCAAATCCCCGACCCTCACGAGCTTTTGTGGAACCAATGATTCTTTTCCCGCTAGCAAGAGAATGTGAAGTCATTCCCGACAAGAAATTCCTCATTGCCATCTGGGGTTGTGGTCAACCGGCACGCTACAGCTACTTTCGCAGGACTACAAATAGTTTTAGCAGTTGGTCCTTAGAGCATCTCCGAGAGTCTTTCTAAAACTCACTTTCTAAATCATCATTTGGAGAGTCATTTGTATAAAAACCGCTCTCTGTATCTTTCCATTCTCCAACAATTTCTCTATATCATATTTGCACTCTAGCGAGCCATTCTCGTTTTCTATTTTTGGCTAGCAAGAAAATATAACCAAATAGATAAGTTGTTGGAGAGCATTATTTCACCAAAATCTCTATTCCTAATCACTAGGAAGGATATAGAGAGTCTCTTGGAGTTGCTCTAACTTTACACAACTTATTTTGAGCTTTAGCTCTAAAGTTTAGAGCTCTAAATTAAATTTGGAGGTGGAAACCAAACACCAGAGATGATTTTTTTCCTGATACTAGCTATACTTACAAAATGATTTGGCTATAATCTCTTGGAGATGCTCTTATGTACTGTGCCAATGCTCCGTAACCAACTGATGAGAAACCATGACATGTAATCTTGTAGGATTTTGCTAAAGCATGCGCACGCAGTATTTACAACTTCCACGCGCACACCTCTGGAACACTAGTTTTTAGTTAAAAAAAACCCACAGCAGCCCTCTTCCCTAACTCTGACGCCCTCGCCTCCGCCGCCGGCCACCGCCCCGCCACGAGCGCTATGGTTCGCCGGAGCTCCGACGAACCCTAGCGCCCACGGTGACCGCCCTCTTCCCCTCTCCCCCCCCACAGCCACCATCTTCTCCAGCTCCGGTGAGCTCGCCGCCGCCATCTTCTCCAGCTCCGGCGAGCCTCCCCCGGCCGTTCTCTCGCCGCCAGCTCCCCTAAACCGCCCGCCAACCATCCCCACCGCCTGACCTACCTACCTCCCCCGACCGGCCATTCTATACTCCACCGGAGTTGGAGAAGAAAGGGATTAGTTCGCCGGAACCCTAACGTGGAGGAGGAGGAGGAGGTGTGAGATGAGAATACCTACCTCGCCGGATCCGCCATGGCCAAGGCCAAATCCGCCATGCCTGGGGCCGGATCCGCCATGGCCGGCAAGCTCGGCGCAGGTGGCGGTGTGGCCATGGCGCGGGTGCCGACGCCGCCGGTCGTCGTCGCCGGTCCCGGTGAGCGAGAGAGAGAGAGAGAGAGCCGGGGAGAGGAAGGTCGCCGTCGTAGGTCCCGGTGTGTGAGAGAGAGAGAACGCGCTGGGGAGAGGAAAGGGTGTGCCGGCGTTAGAGGAATAGAATGTGCGTTTGTTTGTTAGCATTTTCGAATCTTGTATTATAAGATTCAGGAACGATCAAACAAAAGGCCCCGATCTCAAAAAAGCAGGCATCGACATCAGCTAGTGCTCATGCTGCTCGTCTTGTCAACTGCAAATTTCAGAAAGAATATATATATGTTAGCAGCCAGCGCGATTACATACAGTACAGGCTTCAAGCACACGGAGCAATGAGCCTGTGCTTAAGGCTCCAAGCAATTTGGTTCAGTGCGTACGTATGCACGGGGCAGCACGAGCACGCGCGTGGCGACGTAGGACAACTTCCAGTCCCGCTGCCCTCCACGCGCGCGGAGGCGGTGCCGCAAACACGGAGCGACGACGTGGCTGAGCGATGGCCGCGATCGAGTTTGCAAAGAGGCGCCGGGGACGCCGCCGCGATCGAGTTTGCACGGCGTGGATTGGGGACGGGCTCCTTGGCGCTGCTTGTCCGTTCCGTCTGCACCGCCGCCGCACCTGCCGCTTGCGTCGCCATGCACGCTCGGTGGTATCTACATCTCTGGTTGGAACGAACTCTAACGTGGCATTACAGGATATGTTTCCATGGCGTCGGTACAACCATTATTTACGAGAAAATATTTCCTAGAGTAGCTAATTCTATGTAGAGAGAGAGAGAATATTTCCTAGAGTAGCTAATTCTATGTAGAGAGAGAGAGAGCTTACAAGGGAGCAGTTACAACTACCTTCATGTTTCCTAACATTATATTGGCTAATGGCAAAAACAAATCATCTTAGGAGCCGCAGTCGTCAGCTCTCCATGTCATAGATTATAGCCTGTTTTGGGATGTAGACACAGGGTCTATTTTGTTGCCTACGTTATCTTTTTTTTTTTGAAACGGTCGGCAGGAGCTCTACCTAACTTGTATTATCGATATAGAAGGGAACAAGCACTGTACAAAACAATAAAAAAAAAGGCTCCAAAACTAAACTAAACCTCAAACAAGGGAGGTAGGAATGATCTCACAAAGTTTTTTTTGGCTCCTGCTGCACACGCTAGTCTAGCGTTATCCTGTATTTTAGATTTAAGCAATAGAGTTGTTTATCTATCTTTAGTACCTACAAAGATTGTTATGTAAGCTCGCATAATACTTGATCGTATCAGGATATACCATTCTATATCTTACTAAAAGAGTAAGCAAGGTGGGACTAAGAGAAAGCCGTAAAGAGTTATGTAAATTTCCACAATGACTACTATAGGCCTATTCGGCTCGCTTTTTTCAGCGCTATCGCTGCTGATTTTCACTGTAGTACAATGTTTTGTGTCTCAAGCTAGCAGCACCTCAAACGGCTAGCTTTAAGTGGAAACGAACATGTCGACATAAAGGTGGGTCCAAATATAGAATAAAAGAATTGCCCCTTCCCTATACTCCTTACGCAAATCTCACGGCCAAGGCTGAGGTGAAAAAACAAAAATTGCTTACTGCCGGGTAGGAAGTTTGTTGCCGGATGAAAGAATCTTTTGCTCTTGCCGACTTTCACGATGCTTCTTGTCCACTGTAAGGCCTACTATATATCCCGTGTTTTTTTCTCGAATACGTAAGAACATTGTGTACGATGTACATTAAGAAGAAAGCAGGTTTATGTTACAAGTGGCCTTATATCCGGCCCGGCGCTGAACTGAAGGCTACATGTTTACAAGAACAACGAACAGCCGAGGTCTATGAGCCTGCGCTACCCGGGGTTCGGTGAGGCCAAGCTCGACAAACTTGCTGCTCCTGCCTGAATCCAGCGCTCGCCCTACTATCCCATGTTATTATTTACCGCTTTTTACCATGTTATGTTATTATTTACCGCTTTTTACCATGTTGCGGGTGCTCCAAATTACAAGATGTTTTGTTTTTTTCTAGATACGTAATTTTTAATATACACTTAGTTATACACTATGCCTAGATACGTAATAAAATTAATTTATATATCTAGAAAAACTAAAACATTTTATAATTTTGGATGGAGAAAGTAACATAGATTTTTACAAAAGCCGACGAGGCACATAAAAATAAGGGAATTACTCCTCCTCGGTCGCCTAATATTTTGCCTTCCGTCAGTCACCCGCGCCTGACCGTGCCCGCACCCACGCCCAGTGCACTGTTCATCTTCCTTACTGCGACGCCCGTGCCCTCGAGGAGGGTGCGGCTTCGAGGAAGATGGTTGAGGAGGAAGAAGACCGGCGGAGGTATGACTGTTGAACCATAGGATCAGGATCATCCTCGCATGATGGATAAGCACGCAGGCAAGCGTCGGGTGGTAGCGTAGTTCTAGGTTGGGAGTTCGACTCCCCACCTCCGTACAGTTTTGCGCATTGTAAAAGAAATTCTCTCATCTGTCCTACGCCAAAGCACATATCTAAGGTCCAGCTCAGTCTCACGTAGGCTGCGGTACCGCTGTGTATGGGTGGAGCGGGGGTTCAGGGTTTTTCTTGACCTACATGAGAAGTATTTCTTCTTAAGCACAGTGTCTGGGGGCTGTCATACCCCGTGGGACGTGTTTATTTTTTCCTGATGGATAAGCACACCTTCATGCACCTACTGTGGAGATAGACCCTAAAAATATTTTTTTTCATACTTCCTTCATCTCTTCTAGAATATTACTTCTACCAGAACATAGACGTGACTTAATCTGAGCAACCAAATGTAACCTTACAAAACACAGCTTGTTTACGCTGGACAATCAAATACTAACACGTTAGCGTCGGCTGTCTTAGGTTTTGCCGTATATCTTGGCACGTATCCCAACTATATATAGGGTAATCCTATATATATAGCTTGAAAAGTCAAAACATTATTTGATCGATACCGAAGGGATCGGATAGGTACTAAGGGTATACTTATAGGACGTGATTGTGTGGTGTGCTGACCTCGATCATTGCACACTGCTGAACCTCAGCGCATAGCTAGCCTAGAAGGTCAATCAGCAGAAACCACCAAGCCGATCGAGAGAGCATGGACACTGGCAAGGTGGCCGAGCAGCCGTGGCGCGCGGAGCTGCGGAGAGTCGACCTCCGGGGTCTCCGACCGGGCGGGCCTGGTTGGGTGGAAGCCTGCGCTGCCGTGGCTGCATCGATGGAAGAGCTCGGCTGCGTCGTGGTCGCCCACGGCGCGCTGGACGGCGAGCTCCGGCGGGACCTGTTCGGCCGCGCGATGCCGGAGCTCTTCGCCCTCCCTCTGGCGGTGAAGCAGGAAACACTGTCCGGTAGCCATATCGGCGGTTACATCGGGCCTGATCCCGTGAAGGCCCCTAGCCTCGAGAGTCTGCGCATCTCGGAAGCCACGGACGCCGGCTAAGTCCACGCCTTCACCAATCTCGTTTGGCCCCATGGAAACACTGCCTTCTGGTACGCAAACGCATGGATTATGCTGCTGTCTGCGTGTTAAGGAATATGATTTTAGTTGTCATCCTGCTGCTTGCTAAGGTGATCCATGTATGCAGTGAGACGATAGAAGCGTTTGCCAAGGGCATGCTGGAGTTGGACCACGCGGTGCAGAAGATGACTGTATGAATGTCTTTTGCTGTGACTGTGAGCACACTCGAGTTAATGTTAGGTTGGACCTGATAATGGCAACGTCGATGGTTTGAACTAAAAAAAATATAACAGTATCTGTTCGAAATCAATTTGAAGTGGGGCAGTTTTAAGATTTTGCAATGTCTTATGTCTCCGAGAGAGCAGATGGTCATTAAATTGCAAAAACAATAATTTCATCAGGCCTAGCATATCATGTAACAATATAGTCACTAAGTTTAAGAATGATGTGAGACTGAATTTTCTGAACCTATGCATTTGCACACTATGCATTGGGAAAAAAATCCTTACCACAAACGAGGCATGAAGGAAGTTACTAACCTGTAAATCAAGTACCTTGTGTTTCTTACTCTTCACCTAATACATAGGAACAAAGGCATGGCCACGATCTTCGGCATCATGCAGGCTAATGTAAATGCTTCTTTTTGTCAGACCCCTAGAGATGACTGAATCCGGTCAAAATTAGGCTTTGTTCCCAAAAAAAGGTAGCAGTTGATCTTCTAGGAAAATGAAAAAGAACACCAATCAATTGGCCCTGATGAATTATACGAAGACTATATGCATGGAACCGCCTAAAAAACAAGGTGCTTAGTAAACCTGTACAGATCTTGTAGAGAAAATTAAGCAGGCAACCACATGTCCATTGAATCGAGGTAAAAACAATGCAATAAGAAAATGCAGGTACGTTCCACAAAAAATAAAATAAACCCACGGTGAGCAACAAATCACCATGTTTGTTAGACAAAAAGAATCTATTGTTATGACATGTGAATCTGTAGGCAATGCTTTTTCTTTTGTTTATCTTTTTTACCAAAGATGAAATCACAATCTTAACAGTACATCATGTAGAGAATGATTGCTTCTTGTTTACCTCTCATCGCTTGATAACCAGTTTGAGATCTGGAGCCATTTCCCCCATGTAGCCATCTCCAAAAAAAAGAAAGTAACATTCATAATGGATCCATATGAGTTGGAGAACCATCGCTAGGTTCCCATTGCGCCCTGGCATAGAATACATTTGAAACAGGTAATATAATATGTGATATGGACATAATATATTACAGGGGACATCTCATTGTTACATGTATACATGGCAAAAACATATTCTTTAGTGAGAGCATGTATGAGCCGGCAAGGCTAAATAAAAGTTATGAAGGACCGGAAACGGCGACCAGAGGGGGGTGAATGGGAGCCTCAAATTTCTTTCGAAACTTTAAACCGCTGTCCCAAAATCAACCTCAAAAGGCACACAAACAAAAGCTACGAAAACTCGAGCCACCAAGAGTTAAGAGACACTAAAGACGTTCCTCAGATCGCTAGAAACCCAACGCAAAAGACGGAACTCGAATTGGAAACCGAACGGGCGAGAAACGGATCGCAACAGCACAAACTGCGAGCCACGGACAGTCCGCTACAGTCCGCAGGTCAAAAATCTGAAACCGAACTTCGCGGAAACAGTTCTGTTCTCGACTGAAAAACAACTGCTACAGTACCGCACACAGTCCGGGCTTGGGGGCCGGACAGTCCGCAAGTACGGGCACCGTGCAGCAAAAAAAACACAGAAAAAAATCTCAACTCCCGGACTGTCCGCTATAGTACCGCGGACTATCCGCGAAACAGCAGAAACAGAGAGCTCCGAAAATCGCCTCCTCTCTTCGATCTTTCGATTTGCGGCCAAATCTTCACCAACTGCCACGAAACTTGGTGAGCATGATCACAAGGTAGTAGGAGAGCTACCTCTAAGAGGTCATCGCCCAATTTGAAGCAAATCAACGGGAAATCGAAGGAGAATGAAAAACACCGATTCTTGAGACCAAGACCAAGAAATCGTCCGATCTACTTGCTCATGAGGAATTGATAGATTTCCTTCGGTGGAAAGATTCTACTCACGTCATAGCACGAATCAAGGCAACAAAAACGAACCAAAATGGTCTAGAAACGACGAATCGAAGGAAGAACTAGAGGGGAGAAAACGAAGAACGCGAAGAACACATCATGAACTAACAAATTGATTTCTCCGCCGAACACCGAAGGACACCGGAGGATTCGGGACCTCCTTCCCTCAAAGATTCATGGTTCTTACACTAATCGGTGGATTAGTGAACCTCTCTCTCGCAAGCAACTAGAGGTGGGGAAAACCCTAAATGAGAAAATGCAAAATGGAGGAGGTGAGGGAGATGGGGGCTCCCTCATCCTATTTAACAGGGCTATTACACAATCCTAGTTTTGCCCCTGAATACAAATGAGCCAAACCATTTAGCCCAAGGGCGTAAAGGTCCAGCCCTGTGTCATCTTCATCCGACGGCCACCGTGCCTCCTCACCGGTAGCTTCGCCTCAACGCGAACTCCCCGATGCTGCCACGTGTCGTCCGTTCCTCCTCGGAATCTCCGCTCGGGTTTTGAGGCCCAAACCCGTAAACCCGCCATCGATGGTTTTGAGGCCCAAACCATCAAACCGCTCTACGAGTAGCGTACTCCATACGCGCCCCCCGCCATCCGACACGTGTCACCTCCATGGTTAACACGGTCACTCCCATGTCTTCTCACGCTTGTCGATGTCCCAAGTGTTAGCCACCGCGGCTAGCCACCCGACCTCCGGGTCCCTCGGTCCAAGCCTCACGTCCGTCCTTCACCCCTCCGGTCCATCGGCACGACATGTCCTGCTTGACCTTCACCTCGCCGTCGGCTACTGCCTCCGTGCTCCACACCTATACAACACAAGCCAAGAGACATGTCGCATACAAGGCTTTCGCCAAGGTAGAGTTAATCACCACTCAACCTACTTCGTGGATCGCATTGACAATCACTCATCACAAAACGAACACACAAGGGTACTTATCAACCTTGTGTTCGTAATCTCCCCCTTGATGAGTGCATTGTCAACACCAATACACGAACAACTTGAGCAAAAGAAAAAGAAGAAGAGAAAAAAAGAGCTCAACCAAATGACCAAAAGCCAAAGAAAAGCCGAAACAGGTCATTTGAAATAAGCAAAACTTGGTCCCCAAAGACATGAGCAACGGCTCGACGCAACCAAGTAAAACAAAGCTAGCCCTCAAGAAGAGGCAACGAGCTCAACACCACTAGCAAAGCTCGAAAAGCCAAAAAACTGCTAGACCCTCCAGAAGAGGCAAAGGCTCAACACATCTAGCAAGCAAAAGCAACTCAAGTGCAACTCTCCCTGAACAAATGCAATCTCACTCAAATGAATGCATATCTCTACTTTGGGTGGAATTGGAACCTTCTCCCCTTGTTGACAACTTGTCCCCCTTGTTGACATGGTGAGTGTGACATATCTCTCCCCCTTGTTGACACATGCACTTATCAAGCTAGAGCCCAAGGATTGCAACTCCCCCTTAAAGCAGGCTATGGATGCAAAAATGTATAAATGCAAAAGCTTCAAGATTATAGCAAGTAGATTGAAAGAATGCTCTAGCTGATGCTGTCAGGTATACATAGCAACAAATACCAGTGCTAGCAAATGCTCAAAATGACCAAGTGAGATGAAATAAGGTATTTTAGCAAGTTTGATCAAGTTTGAGCAAGTAAAAGAGGGTTCACCACCAAATAAGCACATAGCAAAATAGACAGGAGATCAACCTTGTGCTACACATGTATGCAAAGTGAACTACCCCAAACAAAGTTCACACATCATGTCATGAGACAAACTTGTGATTTGATCAAATTTTTAGATATCAATTGAATTTTATCGGAGTTATGCAGCTTATCACCAAAGTTTGTCAAACAAATGTGTGCGGGAGGTTATCGATGCCATCAAAACCTGACTTATCAATCATGTCAAGCCTATGCCATAAGCAATCAGAAGCTTAAGACAGTGATCTCGGTATCCATTACAGAGCTCAAGTTCACCCTTAAGTGCAATAGAGAGCTATCTCGATACTCTGACATGGGACAATAAAGACCCATCCCGATCTTTTCATACCTTTTTTTTTAAGTTTTAGCATAAATTCAAGTTTCTCAAGCAAGTGTGTAACTCAAGGTATGAGCCATAGCAACTAAGCATATATATGAAGCAGAAAAGGGTTCTCGACACACCTACACCTGCTAGTTGCCACAAGTAGTGGTGAACATGTTTCAAATTTCTTCAGGTGTTATTCAAGTTCACGATTGAGAAAAGAACATTTTAGCTCATATCAAGAGATCAAAGTGAGCCTAAGCAAAGCACATCATGTATATCTATAACATCCCCAATAAGAGCATA
The DNA here is from genome assembly GCA_038087645.1 of Saccharum hybrid cultivar R570. Taxonomy (NCBI): domain Eukaryota; kingdom Viridiplantae; phylum Streptophyta; class Magnoliopsida; order Poales; family Poaceae; genus Saccharum; species Saccharum hybrid cultivar. Next base: position 12,918,724 of record JAQSUU010000245.1, read on the forward strand.
GTGTCAATCTAGCTACTATAAGGATGAAGCTCAAGATGCAATATAAAACATGATGATATGATATGCAAATATGATACAAAAGCAAAATCAAAAGCTAAACTAAAAAGAAAACCAAAGCTAGAATACAAGATCCAAAACTTTCCAAACTAAAAAGGGAGGCAAACTCCAAGCTCTCCTCGCAAGCGAGCAAACTGGGCTTGGTCAAGGGGTTTGGTGAAGATATCTACGAGCTGGTTGTGGGTGTCAACATGAATAAGGTCAATGTCTCCTTTCTCATAGTGGTCTCGCAAGAAGTGAAAACGGACCTCTATGTGCTTGGTTTTGGAGTGGAGAACGGGGTTTTTGGCTACACATATGGCACTGGTGCTATCACAGAATAAAGACACTTGTCTAAACTCTAAGCCATAGTCTCGCAAAGTAGCAACCATCTAAAGCAATTGGTAACAGCAAGCAGCAGCAGCAACATACTCAGCTTCTGTAGTGGATTGGGCTACAGTGGACTGCTTGCGAGAGAACCAAGACACAAGTGAAGACCCAAGAAACTGACAAGTCCCAGAAGTAGACTTCCTCTCAGTACGACAGCCAGCATAGTCTGCATCAGAGTAACCACAAAGAGAAAGAGAGGAGAAAGCCAAAAACCAAAGACCAAATTCGGGTGTGAAACGAAGGTACCTCATGATCCACTTGACAGCTTGACTATGCGATGTGCGCGGTAAAGACTGAAAGCGCGCGCACAAGCAGACCGCGAACTGAATGTCCGGTCTCATCGCCGTCAGGTACAGCAACGATCCGATCATGCTTCAGTACTCCTTCTGGTCCACAGCTTCTCCTTCCTTGTCCTTGTCCAGGGCCGTCGTGGTCGACATGGGCGTCGAAAGAGGCTTGGCCTCGCCCATATCAAACTTTCTCAGAAGATCCTTGGTGTACTTGCCTTGGTGCACGAATGTTCCTTCACGTGTTTGCTTGATTTGCAGCCCGAGTAAAAATGTCAACTCGCCCATCATGCTCATCTCGAATTCCCTGCTCATAGTCTCAGAAAACTTTGCAACAAGAGCGTGAGAGGAACCACCAAAAATAATATCATCCACGTAAATCTGAACCAAAAGTGTGTCAGTGCCTTGCTTGAGGAGAAACAAAGTTTTATCTACAGAACCCATCTTAAAGCCCTTAGTAAGCAAGAAGGCTTTCAAACACTCATACCAGGCTCTCGGGGCTTATTTCAATCCGTACAAGGCTTTGTGGAGTTTGTAAACATGGTTGGGATACTTGGGATTTTCAAAGCCAGGGGGTTGTCTCACATACACCTCTTCCTCTATGTACCCATTCAAAAAGGCGCTCTTCACATCCATTTGATACAGCTTGAACCCTTTCGAAGCTGCATAAGCTAAGAGCATCCTTATGGCCTCGATACGAGCCACAGGAGTAAAGGTTTCTTTAAAGTCTACTCCCTCTTTCTGACAAAACCCTTGAGCCACTAGCCTAGCCTTGTTCCTCACCACTACCCCATCATCACTTTGCTTGTTCTTGAAAACCCATTTTGTACCTATAGGGTGACACTCAGGTGGAGGTGGAACTAAGACCCAGACTTCATTCCTTTCAAAGTTCTGTAACTCCTCGTGCATAGCATTGATCCAATCAGGATCAGAAAGTGCGTGTCCAACATTTTGTAGCTCAAAATTAGCGACAAATGCGGAATGAGTGAAATGTGAGATTTCATATGACCTTGAGTGTGTAACACGCTGACTGATGTCGTCGATCATGGTTTGAGGCGGGTGGCGACGCTGGTTGTGCTGAGGGGCTTCCCTCAAAGATGTCGCCTCCCCCTCAATAACTGCTAGGGCCTTCTTAGGTGCAGCCGGCGTAGGTTGAGGAGGCAGCTCGTGCGAACCCCATGTAGTGGAAGAAGATGGGTCTAGTCCGTGAGCCAAAGTGGTTGTCGTAGACTCGACTGGAACAACAGAAGAGATCGGCTCTGCATCTCTCCAATCAGCATCTTCCTCATTCTCCTCAACGAAGATGCTCTCACCAATCTCCTGATCACCTGCACTTTCAAAGACAGGAACAGAACAAGGTATGGTCTCGTCGAAAGTGACTTCACAAGTCTCTATGACTCGGTTAGTTTCAAGATTAAGTACTCGATATGCATGAGAATGTGAAGCATAACCAAGAAAGACACCATCAGAGGATCGAGACTCAAATTTGTCTAAGTTACCTTGTTTCAGAATGAAGCACCTGCATCTAAACACTCGAAAATGGCTCACCTTAGGTAGTCAACCGAATCGCAGCTCATAAGAAGTTTTCTTCATGAAGACTCGAAGAAAAATGCGATTGGAAACATGACACGCGATGTTGATCGCTTCGGCCCAAAATCTCCTAGGAGTCCTATGCTCATCGAGCATCGTCCTAGCCATCTCAACAAGGGTCCGATTCTTGCGCTCAACAACACCATTTTGCTAAGGGACTTAGGGAGAGGAAAACTGATGCTCGAGGCCCAAAGAAGCACAAAAGATTTTAAAATGAGTATTTTTGAATTATGTGCCATTATCACTGTGAATCGCTCTCATGGCATTCTTAGGGAACTCATTTTGCAACCGAAGAATCAAATCCTGAGTATATGAAAAAGTCTCATCCTTACCCTCCATGAAAAACACCAAAGAGTAGCGAGAAAAATCGTCCACGATCACTAGAACGTACCACTTCCCACCCTCTGACCGAACTCGAGCTGGACCAACTGTGTCCATGTGAAGTAGCTCGCCGGGTTCCTTGGTCATGACTTGATTCACAGGTGGATGAGAAGCGGCAACCATCTTCCCGTGACGACAAGGGTGACACACCAAATCCTTCTCTAATTTAAACTTAGGCAATCCTCGGATTAGATTAAGTGAGCTCAACCTAGCTAGTAAGTTAAAGCTCAAGTGACCAAGTCTCCTATGCCACTTCCAAAGCTCAGAGGAAGATCCGACCACCAAACATCGAGAAGAGCCAAAGGAATGAGAAAAATTAGCTCGAAAGACACGACCAAAAGGAACAATCTGGCAAACAAGATTTCCCTGAGAGTCAAGAACTCGAGACAAGCCGGTCTTAAAGCGCACTTCAAAGCTATCTTGAAGGAGTTGTGAAACAGAAAGCAAGTTGAAATACAAGTTTGAAACCAAAGCAACATTCTTTAAGACAAAACTCTTGTTGACCCAAATGGTCCCACGAGAAAGCACCTTACCTTTGCTGTTGTCCCTGAATGTGATGTACTCCTTACATTGCACGGGGTCAAGGCTGAAGAACCATTTTGAACTTCCGGTCATGTGGCGTGAACAACCGGAATCAATGAGCCATATGTTCTCTAGGCCTCCGTCCTGCATCAATAGAAGGACATGGGATGAGCAAATGGCGCAACACTGGGGTTAGTAAACTGTGGAGAATACCAGTGTTGGCTCATTTGCCCTGGAAAAGTGTTAGGAAAAAAACCAAACATGTCATGTCCCATTTGAGAAAAGCGGGCACCACGTGGGGGAAAACATGGTCCGCTAGAGCTGTAGGACTGAAAGCCACTGCCACAAGGTCCAAAGTCATATTGATTATGACCTGAACCACGCCGGGCACGACCACCACGACCACCGCGTGGTCTAGCAACCTGAGGTCTAGCACCTTGAGGCATTGCACCTCTTGGCCTAGCATTGCGCCTCTGAACAGGCGGCACATGTACGCCATGGGGCGGACGGTACATGTTTCGGTTGTTCAATTCATACTCCCGCCACTCATCTCTCTTCCTCCTAAAGCAAAACTCAACAAGCTGACCATCCCTATGGCAATAGTCACATTGATACATCACCTCTCTCTTAGGTGGTTGTTGGCTCACTTTCTTGTGTGTATGTGTCACTCTTGATGACCTTTTGGCTTTAGGAAGGGGATCCTCAGAGATGTTCGGTAGAGTATCAAGTGGGTTCCTGAGATGGTTCGGTTTTGAAACACAAACTTGTTTCTGGGGTGGAGCTCTTGGAGGTTCTTCAAACACTCCATCTTTCACAGTGGGTTCGGTAGGCTTAGGTGGATTGATCTTGATCAATTTGGGAGTAGTGGAAGGTTTCTCACTTGGGCTCAAATCACTGAACTTACCAACTTTGCCATAGACATTTTCACCCTCCCACCTAGAGCAAAGCCTACTCCTGATGTCCCAGTTCCCCATTTGAACTGGCTCGTCATCATGTCCAACTGCGGCTCACTACAAGACACCCAATTCAAGATGGACCGAAGGTATGTATTGTCTTCCTCGGATCTCATCTTGTCATGCCTGCAAGACTCAAGCTCCAACACTAAGCTCTCACAACGTGCACACTCAACAACCGTGCTATCTAAACTGGCCTTCTCAAGAGCAAGGATCTTGGCATTCTTCTCTGCCAGCTCAGATTGCAAAGCCTGAACAAGACTTGCACACATCCAACAAGCTAGACCTAGCCTTCAGCTCATCGTTCTCATCTAACAAGGCAGCATACTTAGATTGCAACTCAGAAAAGTTAGTCATATGAATAGCACATTCATCGCACTCAACCTCGTTAGACACACGAACAACAAGCTTCTTAGCTTCCTCAAGCTCCTTCTCCACAATTCTGTTCTCGACTGAAAAATCTAAAACCAAACTTCGCGGAAACAGTTCTATTCTCGACTAAAAAACAACTGCTACAGTACCACGGACAGTCTGGGCTTGGGGACGGACAGTTCGTAAGTACGGACACCGTGCAGCAATGAAAGCACAGAAAAAAAAAATCTCAACTCTCGGACTATCCGCTACAGTACCGCGAACTGTCCGCGAATCGCGAAACAGCAGAAACAGAGAGCTCCGAAAATCGCATCCTCTCTTCGATCTTTCGATTTGCGGCCAAATCTTCACCAACTGCCACAAACTTGGTGAGCATGATCACAAGGCAGTAGGGGAGCTACCTCTAAGAGGTCATCGCCCAATTTGAAGCCGATCAACGGGAAATCGAAGGAGAACGAAAAACACCGGTTCTTGAGACCTAGACCAAGAAATCGCTCGATCTACTTGCTCATGAGGAATTGATGGATTTCCTTCGGTGGAAAGATTCTACTCATGTCATAGCACGAATCAAGGCAACAAAAACGAACTAAAATGGTCTAGAAATGACGAATCGAAGGAAGAACTAGAGAGGAGAAAACGAAGAACGCGAAGAACACATCATGAACTAACAAATTGATTTCTCCGCCGAACACCGGAGGATTCGGGACCTCCTTCCCTCAAAGATTCATGGTTCTTACACTAATCGGTGGATTAGTGGACCTCTCTCTCGCAAGCAACTAGAGGTGGGGAAAACCCTAAATGAGAAAATGCAAAATGGAGGAGGTGAGAGAGATGGGGGCTCCCTCATCCTATTTAACAGTGCTATTACACAATCCCAGTTTTGTCCCTGGATACAAATGAGCCAAACCATTTAGCCCAAGGGCGTAAAGGTCCAACCCTGTGTCATCTTCATCCGACGGCCACCGCGCCTCCTCACCGGTAGCTTCGCCTCGACGCGAACTCCCCGATGCCGCCACGTGCCGTTCGTTCCTCCTCGAAACCTCCGCCCGGGTTTTGAGGCCCAAACCCGTAAACCCGCCACCGATGGTTTTGAGGCCCAAACCATCAAACCGCTCCGCGAGTAGCGTACTCCATATGCGTCCCCCGCCATCCGACACGTGTCACCTCCACGGTCAACACGGTCACTCCCATGTCTTCTCGCGCTTGTCGATGTCCCAAGTGTCAGCCACCGCGGCTAGCCACCCCGCCTCCGGGTCCCTCGGTCCAAGTCTCACGTCCGTCCTTCACCCCTCCGGTCCATCGGCACGGCACGTCCTCCTTGACCTTCACCTCGCCGTCGGCTACCGCCTCCGTGCTCCACACCTGCACAACACAAGTCAAGAGACATGTCGCATACAAGGCTTTTACCAAGGTAAGGTTAATCACCACTCAACCTACTTCGTGGATCACATTGATAATCACTCATCAAAAAATGAACACACAAGGGTACTTGTCAACCTTGTGTTCGCAAGTTCATAGATAGGACGACATGCATGGTAAAGGCATATCCAGCAAGTAAACAACTTAGGAACTTATAACTGCAATTGTTAACTATGCACCTTCTGTAATGCCAAAACAGATAATCTATGTACCTCCCCTTAGCTGTATGATGCACTGATGCTCCTTGATCATCATTTGTAATTCGCCAATCAATGTTGAAGATAGGCACTGCCAGGCAACAGCATGACTGAACCACCAAGAGGTGTGATAGGAAGAAGACTGAAACAATCATTTTTCCCTGAGATCAAACCCAGTGAACAGTTAGAAGGCGTCAGGTTGCATAAACCTCATAGCACATAGTAAGTGATATGATCATAAAAATTAGCCCATGTACTCCTCATAATTTCTAGAATTTGCAGTGACCAATATATAATAAATTCCAGGTAGCCTGTAAATCAAGGTAGGCAAGATCTTTTATGGCCTGTTGAATATCGCTTCGCACCTATATTTTTCTAATCAAGCTGCAGATATAGAAACTCAGTGACTGTTTATGAGGTCTCAACCTGCACAAACTTCTACTAACCAATAATTGGTGCGATAGAGCATATGTTCCGCCATCCTAGAATTTATAGTGATCTACATGTGATTTTCAGACAGCATCTGAATGAAAACAAACAGGGAAAATGGAGGAGTATTTTCTCTCCCACACTCCTACATATCTATTTTACAATCCAGGATGTAAGCTAGATATCGTATGCAACCTTCAACTCTGCCAAATATATTTCACAACTATAACTAAACTGAAATGAAGTCTCATAATCATATAACCTGAGGACCCATAATAAACCATAAACATCTTACATAAAGCAGCACACTGGAAGAGAAGAGGAATTTTCATTGGTCCATTGGTAAACTCACCAATAGTTTGAGGAGTTGGCAGGATAAGATCCAGGATCTGTCATACCACAACACACCCACTATCCATTAAGGATGAAATGAGGCCTTCAGCTAACCGGCGACCTGCACAATCAAGAAGAAATAAGCATCATTAGCTGCGAACATAAAGAATAGCCTGTGGGCAAATGACAACAGACGAAGAACTACAAACTAAGAATCCGAATCTAGTTCAAGTACAGAAAAGAAATATAGATGATTGAATCTCTCCAAAGTCAGTTGAGCAGCAGCAGTGCCCTATACATAGTAAAATCAAAATGCCACAAGACAATGGGTTCAACATAACAAAACAAATAAAGCCTGACAATTGGTGCTATCCTCCCAGAGATGAACACAGAGCATGCAAACATTGGAGCAGCAGGTTTAGACCAAATCCTAGAACAGGAATCCAAGTCAACGTGGGGGAGAAATCAGAGAAACAAAAGCAACGTCACAAAATAAGAGGAAACGGGAGCACCTGAGGCCTTGTTTAGTTCCAAAATATTTCACGAAAAAACAATAGATTTCCTGTCATATCGAATCTTTGGACACATGCATGGAGCATTAAATATAGATAAAAAAAACTAATTACACAGTTTAGACGAAATGGACGAGGCGAATCTTTTAAGCCTAATTAAGTCATGATTGGACACTAATTACCAAATAACAACGAAAAATGCTACAGTAACATTTCGCAAAATATTTTTCAGGAACTAACCAAGCCCTGAGACTGCTCTGTGCCGACCGCGGCACCGCCGGGGCCAACCCGCACCGAGGACACCCACCATGGGCGGCCACATCAGGAGACAAGGAGAGAGGGGGGGAGAGAGAAAGATTCGCACGCGGCGCTGGGGGCATAGCGGCTGCGGCCACCAGTGGGCCCGGCGGCGCTGGGCCGGTGCGCTGCCTCGCCGGAGGACAGCCATCGCGGAGGGCCCAGTCGGTGCGCCGCCACACCGGGAGAGGAGAGAGAAAGAGAGACGCGACGGCGACGGTGGAGCTTGGGGGGCGCCGTCGCCGTCGCCGCTGGTAGTTTGCTTTTAAAATCTAGACTCTCAATTTAGCGCCGTTATTATTGGCTCTGATGTAACACTGCTGGGGCGACCTGACACCGTAAATCTTGGCGCAAGCACAGCGCCACTTCTCCTGATGCCAACCTGCTTTGCAGGTGTAGCGTCCGAGAATTGCAGAAAGAGAGCAGAGAGAGCACTGCAGAGAGAGGGCAGGGAGTCAGAGCACGAGCATCGGAAAAAAAAAAGAACATGCATTCATCGGCTGCAAGGGCATGGAAAATTTTCTCTCGTGCACGCGTATCGAGGATAGCTCTTCACCCTTCCTGTTATGCACGGTGGTCTATAGTGGTCTATAGTATGCATGTTTCATACTTCAACATTTCTACTGCTACTTTAATCTTTCTGCCGGTACTTCCTACCGATAGCAATGTAGGCCTTGTTTAGACGAGAGAATTGGGAAGAAAAACACTGTATCAGAATTCATGTAGCATTTCGTTTGTATTTGGTAAAAATTATCCAAATTTTAACTAACTAGGCTTAAAATGTTCGTCTCGCAAAGTACAACAAAACTGTGCAATTAGTTTTTGATTTTATCAACATTTAGTACTTCATACATTTGTCGACATTTTGATGTGACGGGGAATCTTCTTTTTGCATAGTGAAATTTGGGGAGAATTAGGGGAACTAAACAAGTGCGTACATGCATTATATAATTTAGAACAGAGTTATATTAAAGTATGTTAAGTTAACTTAGTAAAAATATAAGAAAACAAAACTTAAACAAAAAGGGATTTGAGTAGGTATATAGAAAATATTAATAACATTTATATCTTCAAATAAGTTTCTCATATAAGTAGATTCAACGATGTATCTAATGATACCAACTATCTCATGCACAGTAAGTACTACTCTCTCTGTCTAAAAATAATATGCAGTCTTATTTCAAATGCACCAATTATGTAAAAAGAATATATTATGATATTAAATACATACATTATAAATTTGACCAATTATTATATAAATTCATTATATAAAATTTATTTAACTTAACATACTTAAATACTCCCTCTGTCCCAGAAAAAATACAATTCTAGCAGGATCATGTTTTATATCTCAAGTTTGACCAATTATAGATAATACCAACTATCTCGTGCATAGTAAGTACTACTATCTCCGTCTAAAAATAATATGCATTCTTATTTCAAATGCACCAATATATAAAAAGAATATATTATGATATTAAATACATACATTATAAATTTGACCAATTATTATATAAATTTATTATATAAAATTTATTTAACTTACTATACTTAAATACTCCCTCCGTCCTAGAAAAAAATACAATTCTAGCAGGATCATGTTTTATATCTCAAGTTTGACCAATTATAGATAAAAATATCGATATTTATAATACTAAATAAATAACATTAGATTGAAATATATTTTTATGATAAATTAATTTGGAGCTATAAATATGAATACTATTCAATAGAAACCTAATTAATATATGAACCACTTTAACTTAACAAATACAACAGCCATATATATACTACTAGTGGTACTTGCATGGTCACCACTGCCTCTGAATCCTTGCCGAGCTCTCATCGATATACATGTATGAGAGGAAATTTTCCTCTACCCTTTAACTTTACAGGCGTGCCCGTGCAGCAGGCCTAGCTGCATGCATGCAGCCGCTCTCAGCTCTTTTTTTTCTTCTAGTACTAGCTTTGAATAGATAGGCCTTGTTTAGATAGCGAACTCGGGGGTGGCCGAATCTGCACAGTGCCACCCCCGAGCACTGTAGCACTTTTATTTTTTATTGTAAAAAATTATTCAAAAAATTATTAATTAGACTCAAAATGTTTGTCTCGTAAAGTATAACAAAACTGTGCAATTAGTTTATGATTTCATCTACATTTAGTACTTCATACATTTGCCGATATTTTGATGTGACGGAGAATCTCCTTTTTGTATAGTAGAATTTAGGGTGAATTCTGGAATCTAACAAAAAAAAAAAAGGTCATAGGCTCACGAGATGTCCGTCGTCCTGGCATGCAGTTGCCAGACGCTGCACCTGCAAGTCAGGTTGGCGCCAGGAGAAGTGGCACCGTGCTTGGTGCCAAGATTTACAGCATTAAGGTCTCCTCCACGTCAGCGCCACGTCGCCACGTCTGCGTCCAAGTCATCGTGACACACTCACTTTGACACCAATTACGTTGGCGCCAAGCTGAGGGTCTAGATTTTAAAAGCAAACTGCTAGGAGTGTATTTGAGAGAAACTTTTCAAAAAGGGCTAAAAAATAAAAAAGACGGTCCGCCGTCGCGGGCGAGACCGAGAGAGGAGGACGGGGAGAGGTGTGCGTGCCTGTGGTTTTTCTTTTTTTTTTTCTTTTCTTTTTTTTGCGGTGAGGAGGGGAGGGAGCAGATATTTTTTACGTTCAGAAACAGTAACTGGCTGGGTAACGGGAGCCGCGAGACGAAGATCAGCCGGACCAAATCTTTTTGGGCGACGTGGCCTAGGTGGCCTACCGGGGTTCACCACCGGTTTGTAGGGGCTAATTTTGGATTTTCTAGCATAGCGTTTGATGTATGAATTTTAGGTTAGGTAGGTAGATGACATAGTGTATGATGTAAATTATTTTTAGCTTTTCTAGTTATAGACAATATATGATACAAGTCTTTTTGATTTTTCTAGTTAGATATATTGTATCCACCGATACTATGCCACACCGTCGGTACACTAGTTGTGCACCATCGCCCATAACCAACAAATCCGTTGTCGCCTTACTGATTCGTTCATCCCTTGTCGTCTTTACAAGGTCATCCATCACTATATGACAGTCCATCTTTAGCGTCACCTGTGTCGTTATAAGCCGTTTTAGCGATATACGGTCGGTCGTTATAATTCTATAACGACCCTTGTATCTGTCGTTGATACTAGAGTCGCTATAAATATTTAATGGCGGACCGACTTTTAACAATCATCCGTCTGACGTTATGTGATAGATATACCGACCGACTATCCGACGCCTATTATAAACTTATAACGACACACTGTCTGATGATATATATTTATAGGGACCAACTATCTAACGCGGGGGAGGGCGCAGCGGCGGACCTGGTGGTAGGCGGTGCTAGTTGTGGGGGAGCGCGTGGCGCCGCGTGAGGCGATGCGGCTTGCGTGTGGTGAAATGACCGGCTTTACCGGCGGGCTGGAGAGAAATTGGAGCTAGGGTTTCATCCAACTTGTGGGCCATGTAAAAATTAGGCGTCAATTGGGCTAGCGGAGAGCACGCAGGCCCAAATTATATGTATCGATGGATAGTTGGACCATAATATCAAGATTTAATGACTGACTGTTAAACGGTAAAGCGAAGTAACAATAATGACTGGTAGTCTGTTGTAAAAACGAGATATAGTGACCGACCGATATTACTAATCTTTAACGTCTGACCTTCCGTTGCTAAATTGGTATTTTTTTAACGACTCCATGTGACGCTAAAGATAGGCTGTGGTGTAGTGCATCCTGAGACGCTCGACTGCCTCCCATGAGGCTAGGGGGAGAGCCGGAGTGCAGAGCAGCTGGCCGCTGGCGTACGCGAGGAAGGAGAACGGCAGGGAATAGGGATGGTGCTTGAGCATTGAAAATAAACAAACAGGTTGAAAGCAATAGTCGAGCGTCACGAACAGGTGTCCCAAGGCCAAGCACAACAGAATGACCACGGTCTACTGACTCCGACACGGTGTACAGAATACGTGCACAAATGACGACAACACAATTGCACAAAAACTAGTGCTAGATAGGCAGATAGCTTAGGCCGCGTTCACTTCCCCCTCCCAACCCAAAATATTTCCTCTTACACACATCACATCAAATCTTTCGACGTATGCATGGAGCATTAAACGTAGGTAAAAAAGATAACTAATTGCATAGTTTGTCTGTAAAGTTCGAAACGAATCTTTTGAGTCTAATTAATCCATAGTTGGACAAATTTTACCAAATAACAACGAAAAGTGCTACAGTAACTTTTCAGCTACTTTTCGCGAAGTGAACACACCCTTAGGCTCTTAGCGTTCACTTGGTGGGGTCAATTCCGCAGAACTCCTGGAGCGCGCTGTTCAATGCGGGCCTCTCCTGGCCGAAGCGGAACTTGACGTACTCGTCGAAGTCACAGGGCCTGAAGCGCAGGGGGCGCCGGTCGTGGTCCACGAGCTCCTCCAGCGCGCTCACCACGGCGCCGGGCCTCAGCGACGACCCGAACAGCGCCGACAGCCTCTCGCGTTTGCTTGGCGTCCTCACGCGGTGGACGCAGGCAGGCACCCTCCCGTTCGTCACCACCTGCATGCATGCACCCGTAAAAGTGTTGATGCTGATGGGGGCCTGCACATTGACGAGCTAGGGATGGAGGACCAGCATCCGGCCGCTTACCGTGAGCATCTCGCCGGCGACGACAGCGAACGTGCCGGGCTCAGGGGCCACGCTGATCCAGGTGCCGTCCCTGGCCTGCACCTCCAGACTCTCCACCTCGTGCTGCGCGATGGTGGTCACCATGGTGCAGTCCTTGTGCGCAACCGCGTACGTCGCTTCGTCGTCGACGTCGCCGCCGGCAGTCGGAGGCAGGGCCCCGTAGTGGGACAGCCGGACGTGGTAGTCGAGCGACGCGAGGTGCGAGTCGACGTGCTCCTTCCGCACGCCCAGGCTCTCCAGAACCATCTTCTGCACCGTTTGGTCCAACTCCAGCATGCCCTTGGCAAACGCTTCTATCGTGTTGCTGCAAAAACATCCATCGATCGCCATATATTTATAGCAAAGGCAGCACGATGACAGCTAAATTCATATATACTTAACACTTTGCTTACCAGAAGGCAATGTTTCCATCGGGCCAAACGTGATTGGTGAAGGCGTGGACTTTGCCGGCGTCCGTGGCTTCCGAGATGCAAAAGGCTCTCGAGGCTAGGGGCCTTCACGGGATCAGGCCCGATGTAGCCGCCGATACGGCTACCACCAGACAGTGTTCCCTGCTTCACCGCCAGAGGGAGGGCGAAGAGCTCTGGCATCGCGCGGCCGAACAGGTCCTGCCGGAGTTCGCCGTCCAGCGCGCCGTGGGCGACCACGACGCAGCCCAGCTCTTCCATCGACGCAGCCACGGCAGCGCAGGCTTCCAGCCAACCAGGCCCGCCCGGTCGGAGGCCGCGGAGGTCGACCCTGCGCAGCTCTCCGCGCCACGGCTGCTCGGCCATCTTGCCAGCGTCCATGCTCTCTCGACCTCCTTCTAGCTATGCGCTGTGGCCTGTGGTTCAGAGGTGTGCAATAATCGAGATCAACACACCCCACAATCACGTCCTATAAGTATACTCTTAGTACCTATCGTATCCCTTCGGTATCGATCAAATTATGTTTTGTTATCACTACATTAATGCAAGCAATCAATCATGTATGGTATCATTGATTGCTTACATTAATCTTAGCATTCATTATATTTTATTTATGCAGTATAACCTAAGATTTAGTCTTAGTGTTTGATTGTCCCATGCTAAAAAATGCCTCTGTGTTGCAACGAGAGAAATTGTATATACATTTAAAGCTTCTGAAGTTATAAACCCGTATAAATAGCAAGAGGGAATGTGGAGTAGGCAGGGAGCGAGACGTGGAGGGTGGGGAGCATAACATCCTTGAGGTGATAAGGATTGAAGAAAATGCTAGAGAATCAAAAGATATATCATCTATAAGAGAAGGTGCTGCTAACACCAAAACTTGTTGCAATAATCGGACTCATCTGAACAAGGCTTCGTCCATCATTCTACCAAATTTTTGGTGCTTCGGCACCCTCCCCGATTTGTAATCTCAATGACTTTGGGTCACATGACCCCTGTAGGTGCTTCGGCACCCTCCATCCACCGGCTTCCCAGCATCAGTGGAAAATTTATTCAGGTGGGGATCTCACAATCTCACCCCTCCAGTGTGAGTCTTCAAAAAATGATGGTGGGGCACAGGGCGAGTGGCTGGCGGGGCTCATGCTATGGAAATGAAAAGGGTTGTGCGGACACGAACAAGCAGAGGGGAGCAGTGCAGACAGAAAACAGAAGCAAGTCACTAAGTCAGTGTTGGGTTGAAAGTGACCAGGTCCATAAGCAATGATGGGCTAGACGAAAAATAGGATAAATTTTTGAATCTTTAATATTGGGTATAGATTGCTTAAATTATGCTACGTGTAGTCACATATATGTTCTAGTAGAGTTTTCTAGTGGAGGTTGGGAAATGAGAAATTTTCATTTTTTTATGTGCCTTATTATTGGCTTGTGCTAATCTATGTTACCTAATGCAATTTAATCTGGCGTACTAGCTAATGCTTGATATAAGAGTCTCTCTCCATGCAATCACAAACATAACTAAACTCGATCCATTGCACAAATCTAAATACAGGATAACGTAAGCAACAAAATACTAGGACATGATGAGATGACTACTGTGGCTCCTAAGGATTTATTTTTGCCATTAGCCACATATAATGTCAGAAAATATGAAGGTAGTTGTAACTGCTCCCTTGTAATTTTACTATATATCTAGACATAAAAAAAAATTAAAACGACTTGTAATTTGGAACAAGAGAGCAATAGATACCACTGAGTGTGCGCGACGACTCAATCGGCAGGTGCGGCGGAGAGCAGCGCCAAGCAGCCCGTCCCCAGTCCACGCCGTGCAAACACAAAAACTGTGTAGGAGCAGCACCCGCAATATGGTGGAAGGCGATAAATAATAGGGGATAGTAGGGCTTACATTACAGTACTGGACAAGAAGCATCGTGAAAGTCGGCAAGAGCAGAAGATTCTTTCATCCGGCAACAAGCTTCCTACCCGGCAGTAGTAAGCACTAAAGTTTTGTTTCCTCTCCTCATCCATCGGCGGCTTGTCCGTGAGACTTGCGTCAGGAGTACAGAGAAAGTGTAATTCTTTTATTCTTTATATATAATAATAATATTGAGACCCACATTAATGTCACCATATACATATATACATTGTTAACATTAAAGAGTCAAAATTCGTACCAGGCAGATCGATGAGCTTATAGCTCAGTGGTGGGACATCCGGGTGCCACCCACCCACCCAGGGCTCGAATTCTAGGTGTAACACAATAAAAATCCCCTCGCTGCACTACTACAGAATAAGCAATCACTGCTCAGAATTTTAAAACCGACACTGGTAGATACATCGCTGCTGATTAATAAGAAAAAAGTCTATCATTATCGAAACTTTATACCAACCGACAGTGATAGATATTATCACTGCCGGTTGCTACTGCAATTCGGCACTGATGTTTATCACTATCGGGCTGTAGTGCCAGCCGACACTGATCCACAGTCGGACCTGAAATTTTTACGTATCCCGGTTAACTCCAAACTCACGTCCATCCAATCCACACCTCTATCTATTCTCTCTTCACAAACTTCTCCTCTCGTGATTTCTTCCTCTGCACTGCTCGCTCCTCCCCCGCCTGGACCTCCATCGCGCCGCTCGCTCCTTACCCACTGGACCTCCCTCGCCGCTGGCCCCTCCCCCTCCCCGCGCCATCTACCTCCGCTCTGAGGGCTTCGCCAGCTCCGTCGCCGTTGACCCGCGCCTGTTCCGCCAAGAGGGGCTTGACACCTCGCCGTCAACCCGCGCCTGTTCTGCCAGGAGGGGAGCGACTACCTCGTCGACGACGGGAGACGGATCGAGGCCACCGCCGAGGTGCGCTTCTGCTACGCCTGGGACCCTTGCTAGGATCCGGAGTGCTGGTGCCCGATGGAGGTGGATCCAGATCCAATGGTGGCGAGGAGGAAGAAGGTGCGCCCGACGACGGATCCATGACTAGGTGTATTACTTCCCAATCCCATGAACATCTGCATCGTTCTTCTTTGTGATGTACGAATCCTTTTCCTTTGTCTATGATGTACTGAATCTGTGATGTATTGAATTTGTGATGTACGAATCTTTCCCAATCCTTCGTAATGTGCTAAACCCTTCTCCTTTGTGATGTACGAATCGATTTGTGGTTGAGTTGATTTGTGATGTGTTGAACCCCTCCTCCTTTGTTTGTGATAGAGCGACGGTGGTAACCAGCGAGCATGGCGGCGGCGGCAGTAACGAGCACGCTTGCTTAATGTATTCTTTTTTTAAGCCTATCACTGCTGGGTGAAGTACCGGCAGTGGTAAGCCAGGGCCTGAACATTACACCAAAACTGCTCAACAGCAGCAGACTCAGGATGATGGATCATCTACAACCACAGCAGATCATATGTCTTTTGCACCATTCAAACTACTTAGACTGCTCAACACAAAAAGAAAAAGAAAACTTTACAGTAGCAGTTTTGGTAGTTAACAGCAGGAGACTCAGGATGATGGATCAATAGCGTCCATTCTGCAATGTCTTGCTTCCATGTGGCACATCAGAGATCAGTGGGTCCTCCTAACAAAAGATCTGACAAAAAACATGCACAACATTCGTAACCAACTTCCGACTTAGCACTTGCACTTCAATGAGGTATGTGCTAGTAATAATTCCAAAGATTTAACTACAACAAGCTCCAGATAAATGCCTCAAGATATGCAAGAAATTAGCAGTCAATTATCTATTTAAAAAATCTGAAACAAGGTAGCATGAAAGTACAAGATCAACGGATCTGGTAAAAAATTGGTTTGGCTTTCCAGTGGTATATATTCAGTTTGCGCTGCTTAGTAGTTCATTCACAAGCCAAAACCAACTAAGCAAACATATTGAAGCTTCAAAGACAAGGAAGACCAAAAGATAAGCAAGGGAGAAGTCCCCGAGCTTGTCAACCTTTCTCACTCGCCCTGACTTTAGCTCCATCACGAACAGTCCAACACCTATGCTGATGAAGATGACACCCACACACACACCCTCTGCGAAGCCAACCACGGATGCGAAGTCACTGGGGTTGTCCATGGACATCTTTTTCTCTTGATCAATGGCTCTGCATTGTACCCATTTTGCAGTTCTCCCTGAACTCACCCTTCTCCACCAGAGATAAAGTCTGTAATCCTCAATGCTAGCAAGTCCTAGCAAACGATCCTCCATCACGATGCTGGTGGCTGGGGCTTAACTACAGACAAGAAATTATTGGTCCAGTCATACTTGACAATTGTAGCAGCCTCCAAGTAGATTTTGTCTCCAATGAGGAGATCACGGCTGTAAGCTGTAACACCCTGGTGTTATCTTGCCTGTTTAGGCACTAACCTTGCATGAGCCTAGCTTGATCCACTCCTATCATGAACCTATCCTCTTGTTGGTTAAACCAAAGTGATGAAACATTTATTTTGAACCAATGCAACATCCCTGTTTCACTAGTGCAACATCTCTGTTCAATTATTGAAACATAACTTGTACCTAAGTGCTGTTAAGCATGGCATGATATGACCATGGTTCTCCATGCAAGTACTTGTCTTACATGTCAATATACATCCTTGTGATGTATGATCATCATGTAACAATGACCTGAAACTAATGAAACATAGTATTGAAACATATGCAACAATGCTTGTCATTTTATGTTTCTATTATGTGTTAATTAGGGATCTTGGGTAAATGATACTTGTGATGGTCTAACGTGCGCTCTAGCACCTTAACTATGCTCAGGGTACCTAATGGAACAATGTTCATGTTGACCACTTAGCTTAATTATGCTTCTAAGTTATGGTTGCCTCTAGTTGACCACTAGAGTGCTTTTGTTTGACCAAATAGAAAGTATAGTTTAGAGTGTTTGCATGGCTATGCACTCTTAAGCAAAGTTGTAATAAATTTTATAAGAAACAAAAGTTGTTTTAGGACCTTGAACTAGAAATGTGCACAACATGCTCAAAAGTGGCTTACAAGTCAGTTTTCACTACTGTTCAGTAATTAGAAAATTGGCTAAGTCATTACTGCAGTTTCAGTTTACACGTGCCCCTGTTTGACAGCCTGTAATTTAAAATCTAGACTGAACCAGACCAAACCCTTATAAGCAAAGTTGGAGCACTCATGTAGCTCTACAACTTTTATGATTATAGATTTTGTTAGTTCACGCTAGTTTAAGAGTTGGAGGGCGTAGAAGTTTGAGTTTCAGACGCATTTTTGCAGTAGAATTGGTTAGCTCCTGGACTGATTTGAATCGGGCTCGGGCAATGGTCATGGCCGACCGGCATCAGAGAATGGCCGCCGCGTGGCTCTTCCGTTGCGCGAACGAGTGCCACGGCGTTGGCATGTATGTGTTGGGGAGGCAAACCGAGAGCTTCACCTGCTGCTTTCCTTTCCCATTCACCTGCTGCTCTTCCTCTCCCTTGTCCATTCTTCTCCATGGCCAAGAACAGCAGCCGTAGGAGCAGCGTTGCCGCCACCCAAAAAATCCACCGCAGCTAGGCACCATCCTTCGATTCCTCGTAGCCGCAGCAGCGCCGTGAGCTTCTCCACGTCTCCGACCTATCTGCGACGCCACTCGATCACCGGTGAGGGCCCGTGGACCAATGCCGCCAACATGGCTGCCATGAACACCGAGAGGAGCTCTTGCATGGCCTCTGTACCTCGATTCCCTCCTTGCTCTCTATCTATCTCATCCTATTGTCGCCTAGAGCTGCTGCTGCTCGCGCAACCGACCTCCAACTAATGCCAAAGCCAGCAAGGCCGCCGCCGACCGGAGTCCATCCCCGTACTTACGTACGTACGTACAGCGCCACTGTTGTTGCCGCTCCTTAAGCCATCGCTGCGTGTTAGTTGAGAAAATCGTTCGCTAACCTATCCTGATAGATGCGTCTCAACGAGCGGAATCCGTTGGTGGTGGTCGCATCGCCGGAAAGTTCGTCGTCGACGAGCTACGGCCGGTCAAAGTGTCACCTCTGCTTCTGTCCCTATGACGTGTGGGTCCAGATTGACCTTGGGTCCCAGCCGTCAGTCCCTAGGGGTGCACAGCGCTGGGTGTGCATAGCAGTTTCTAGGGTTTAGATGTTTTCGTTTTTAATCTTTTCAAGTTTCTGTGTGAGTCTTGTAAATTCAATATCTAGAGCTACAGAGGTCCGATTTGAGTGAAACTGTCACACCCATTTTTAAGGACAAAAATAGGATGCATAAAAGACTCATGTGCGCCCCAGGAAACAGTCGCACACATAAGTTGACAAATTACAAAGTATCATCACAGTGCTTATTACATAACGAATAAATATTTAAGACATAGTCTTGAACGATAGGTAATAATAACTAATAGTAATTCTTCAGCGGAAACTCCACACAGGGACACGGTTGACTGGTTGACACCAAGACTAGTACTCATTCCGATAATCTTCCTCTATATCTTCATCTGTTATGGTGGAAATAGCAAGGGTGAGTCCATGTCGAACTCAACAAATATAACACAGGGTTCATGAGGCTCAAAAAGGCTAGACATTGTTTAACTGCGTTTAGCTTTTAATCATATATTAGCAATTGAGTAGCATCAAGATAAACCGCTTCCCATTAAAGAACCAATGATCAATTGTAATAAGGATAATGAATAGCATTAACATGAGCAAATAATAATCAACAATAATTAAGCATGATATAACAGTTATGATCAACTATTCCATAAGAATCCCCAAGGCCGCTCGTATCCGTGAGCACGGCTAGTATACCAGTTTTTAACTCTGCGCAGAGGTGTACACTTTCACTGTGAGTCATGATTTCCAAATGAGTGGGGAGATCAAGCCCAAACACCCGAGAACCATATAAAGCCACTCAAAAGTTCGTCTAACAAGTTAGGGCCATTAGATTCACTCGGCAGGCAGATGTAGAACCCCCCTTCCCTGTGGCACAACAACCGCAGCCTATACACACTAGGCCAGGGGCTCGCACTACACCCAACGTGGCAAGCCTTTCTTACGCCATTTAAGGTAACCACTAACAAGCTAGAAAAGGTCTCTTGAACAACTAAAGCCAGAGCCATATAGCCCTCACAGCTGTACTGTATATCCCGGTTATCACTTACAGATAAGTCCTTATGGAGAGAAACCAGAGCATCAAAATAATACACATGCTCTAGCCCCCTTTTAACAGTAATAAAATCATCTTAATAGTTGATTGCTTAATCCATTAATCAAATTACAAGATCATTGTTCTTAGTTTAAGCACTAGCAGTAGCTACCCATATGCATTCCCAAGGTTGACAAGGAATCAAGATAACAATCACTAAGTTATAATCTCTAAGGTTGTCAAGGTAAGCACATGCATATGTATGACAATTCAATGTATAGGTAACAAGGATAGTCCTGTGTTATACTTGCCTTGATCAAAGCTTTCCAAGTGATACTGCTAACTTGGCTCAAAGTAATACTCCGAATCGTCCAGATACTGCTCACCTTCTATACTCGATCATCAATCAACAACACACATGCATCCAATCAAACAAACACGAAGCAAACAAAGAGATACAATTAGAACAGTACACCAACAGTAGCAAAACAGTAATAAAAGTTTATAAAACTCTTCTACACGTTTCTACGATCACATAGACGCAAAGATCACCAAATTCGGAGTTAAAACGTGAAAGTTATGAATTTTCTAAGATTTCCTATAGATAAATAAATACTTAATTATAAACTCGAAAAATAAATTATCAAAACTAACTGTACAACTACACTAACATGTAGAGCTCGCAAATACGAACCTAACGCAACTTGAACGGATCAAATCGGAGTTAAAATGAAGATTTTATGACCAAAACAATTCTAGTGGCAAAACTGTAATTATCTGAAAACGTATTTTTGATTTACCCGGGAGAGAATACGCTTTCCAAACACGAAAACGTACTTTCAGTTTTACGCTACGGACCGCGGGTTGATTACTAAAAAGTTGAGGGTCTCTTTAACAAATTTACCCCGCGAAGGGGTAAGTTCTAATCTTAGCCGTTGATCCGAGATCGTACGGCTGCTAATCGATTCAAGCGAGAGAGAGAAAAGAGACCGGCCATCTACAGTACATCCGGCCGGTGGCCACCATGGCCGCCGCCATGAACTCGCCGGAGAGCTTCAGCCCCACCTTTTTCGACCACAACTCGCCCCGCCACCAACACAAATCGAAAGAGGAAGCAAACTCGAACTCATCTATGCAGTTTAGTAGCGCTATGACGACCCGATGAGAGAACACGGCTCGGGGATGAACGGCGGCGCCATTGTCGGCCACGGTGAGATCCAATCCCGCGATACAAAGCATAAAAACTCAAAAGAAGAGCATTGGGAGGGAGAGGAGAAGATGACAAACTCACCCAAGCGAAGAAATTGACCTCCAATCCACCCAAAACTCCCCAACCGTTCAACCGCCGACCTTCAACAACCTCAAACCCTAGAACTCGATTTCACGTGGTGGAACTCGCGGTTTAGAGGAATAACGGAAAGAGGAGGGTCACGGCTTCACTTTTATAGCTCCACCGTGTCGTGTTCGGTTAGGAGATCCCGGTTAATTTGGCAAGGATCGGTGGCGGCAAAGTCCGGCTCGGTCACGAACATGATGAAGAAGACGAGACCGACAAGTGGGGTCCAGTGGTCAGCGAAGCAAGGAGGGAGAGGGCGCGGCTGCCGCGGCTCTGGGCCGGCCCACGCGGTCGCGAGCGTGGAGAAGCAGGCTCGGACCGACGGCCCAAAGGAAGAAGGAGAGAAAGCGAGCCGGTTCGGTTGGGCTTCCAGACCGCCAGGGAGAAGGTAAGTTGTTTTATATATTTTTTTCTTCTTTCTTTTCTTCATTTATTCACTTCTATATATATATTTTCCAAAACCAAATCAATTAAAATAAAACAAATATAACCACACCACAAAATAAAATAAATGCAACAGCATGAATGCATCACCAAATAGTTTTTAAAATTTTAATTTGCCCTTAATTGTTATCTAACTTATTTGAAATTCATTATTCCTAAAGTTTAGAATTTTTGGGTGTTACAAATTCTACCCCCCTTAAAAGAATCTCGTCCTCGAGATTGAACTGCTTACTCAAACAACTGCGGATATGATTTCCTTAATTCATCCTCTCTTTCCCAAGCTGCCTCTGCCTCTGAATATCGATTCCACTGCACCTTGCACATTTTAATAACCCGACTTCGAGTAACTCTCTCAGCAATCTCTAAAATCTTAATCGGAAACTCTTCATATGTAAGATCCTCCTTAACAGTCAACTCTTCTAAAGGTATCTGCTCCCCAGGCACCCGTAAACACTTCTTAAGTTGTGAAACATGGAACACATCATGTACTCCAGATAAATTCTCAGGCAACTCTAATTGATAAGCAACTTCCCCACGTCTAGTAATAACTTTAAATGGTCCAACATACCTTGGTGCTAGTTTACCTTTCATGTTAAACCTCTTCACACTTTTCATAGGTGACACCTTCAAATAGACATAATCACCTACCTCAAAAACTGAATCTCTTCTTCTATTGTCAGCATAACTCTTCTGACATGACTGTGCTACTCTCAAATTCTCACGAATCGCTCGCACTTGATCTTCTGCGTTTCTAAGAACATCTGTACCAAACACTTGAGATTCACCTGTCTGATCCCAAAACAATGGAGTTCTACACTTACGTCCATACAAAACTTCAAACGGTGCCATCTTAAGACTCTGTTGATAACTGTTATTGTAAGAGAATTCTGCATAAGGCAAACTCTTATCCCAACTAGTTCCATATTGCAATGCACAAGCTCTCAACATATCCTCTAATACCTGGTTGGTCCTTTCAGTCTGTCCATCTGTCTGTGGATGATATGCTGTACTAAAATTTAATTTTGTTCCCAATGATTCATGCACAGCTTTCCAAAAATACGACGTAAACTACGATCCTCGATCAGATACAATCTTCTTTGGAACTCCATGCAAACATACTATCCTCTACATATACAACTCTGCCAATTTTGGTCCATGGTAAGTAGTCTTAACTGGTATAAAATGAGCAACTTTGGTTAACCGATCCACTATCACCCAAATAGAATCATAAACTCTCTGAGTACGCGGTAACCCTACTATAAAATCCATACCAACTTCCTCCCACTTCCATTCAGGAATCTTCATTGGTTGCAACAATCCAGCAGGTCTCTGATGCTCTGCTTTCACCCTCTGACAAGTGTCACACAATGCCACATACTCAGCCACATCTCGCTTTAATCCAACCCACCAATATTTCTGTTTTAGATCCAAATACATCTTAGTACTACCAGGATGAATAGAATAAGCTGACTCATGAGCTTCGCGAAGAATTGCCTGTCTAACAGTTTGATCCTCAGGTACACACAGCCTCTTTCCAAACCACAAAATTTCATTATCATCCATTCGAAAGCCTGGTGACTTACCAATCACTATATCTTCCGCTATCTTCTTTAGTTTCTCATCCTTGAACTGACCCTTGTAGATTTCTTGCTCTAAGGTAGGCTCTATCACTAATTCCATTGTATTAGTAACAATGCCCAAATTCAAATATTCAAATTCAGCACATAACTCACTAGTCATAGACAACGTCTGTATCTTATTGGCATAACTTTTCCTACTAAGAGCATCAGCTACTACATTAGCCTTACCAGGATGATAGTGTATCTCAATATCATAATCCTTAATCAACTCTAACCATCTGCGTTGCCTCAAATTCAGATCTGACTGAGTGAAAATATACTTCAAACTCTTATGATCAGTGTATATATCACTCTTATGTCCAATCAAATAATGTCTCTAAATCTTTAAAGCATGAACTACAGCTGCTAACTCCAAATCATGTGTAGGATAATTCAACTCATGCTTTCTCAACTGCCTAGATGCATAAGCCACAACTCTGCTTTCTTGCATAAGAACACATCCCAAACCTTGACGAGAAGCATCACAATAAATAGAAAACTTCTTACTCAAATCTGGCAAAACCAAAACAGGCGCTGTAGTCAACCTCTTCTTCAATTCCTCAAAACTAGCTTGACATTTATCTGACCACACAAACTTGGCATTCTTCTCTAACAGAGATGTCATAGGTTTAGCAAGTTTAGAAAACCCTTCAATGAACCGTCTGTAATATCCAGCTAATCCCAAGAAACTACGAATCTCGCTAACATCAATAGGTGGTTTCCAATTTAATACATCCTTTACTTTACCTGGATCCACTGATATCCCTCCATTAGAAACAATATGACCAAGGAAAGAAACTTCCTTCAACCAAAACTCACATTTACTTCGCTTCGCATACAGTTTATGCTCTCTAAGTTTCTGCAATACTAACCTCAAATGTTCAGCATGCTCTTCCTCCGTCTTAGAAAATACCAGTATATCATCAATAAATACCACCACAAACTTATCCAAATATTCCATAAACACCTTATTCATCATGTACATAAAGTATGCAGGTGCATTGGTCAATCCAAATGACATAACAGTATACTCATACAATCCATACCTTGTAGTAAAAGCTGTCTTTGGAATATCAGAAGCACGAATCTTCAACTGATGATAACCAGAACGTAAATCAATCTTAGAGAACACACAAGCACCTCTCAACTGATCAAACAAGTCATCAATCCTGGGCAAAGGGTACTTATTCTTGATAGTTACCTTATTTAATGACCGGTAATCAACACACATCCTCTGACCACCATCTTTCTTATCAACAAAAATAACTGGTGCTACCCAAGGTGATGAACTAGGTCGAATAAAACCTTTATCTTGTAATTCTTTAATTTATTTCTTAAGTTCTTCTAATTCATCTACTCCCATCCTATATGGTCATTTGGCTATAGGTGTAGTTCTAGGAAGTAATTCAATAAGAAATTCAATGTCTCTGTCAGGTGGCATACCTGACAATTCATCAGGGAAGACATTCGGAAATTCCTCAATCACTGAATTCTCCTTAATAGTATCTTCAAGCTGATTCACCACAGCGGTTGGTTGCTTCTGCACTGCTACATCCACATTGATTTTATCTCCATTAGGTGCAGTCACAACTACCACTTTCTGCTGACACTGAATCTCTGCCTGATTTTGCTTCATCCAGTCCATACCCAATATCACATCAATACCAGATGTCCTCAACACTATAGGAGTTATCTTAAACTCTACCCCCCTTAATACCATACTAATTGGAAGACAACGATTACTGGTTTGCATGGTACCTCCAGGTGAATTTACTAAGAGAGGTTCTTTCATAGCTAGCATGGGTATACTATGCATTTTAACAAAAATGTTGGATATGAATGTATGAGATGCTCCAGAGTCAAAAAGAACAGTTGCAGGAGTGGAATGTACATTGAACGTATCAATCATAACTTCTGGTGCATCATGAGCTGTATCAGAAGACACATGATTCACCCTTTCAGTACCAGATTGCCTCTGGTTGCTCTTCTGGCTCTAAGGAGTCTGCTGGTTCTGCTTCTCAGGACAATGGTAAGACATATGCCCCTCTTTACCACAGACAAAGCATCTAGTAGGCGTGCTGGGAGCACTATTCTTCATGGGGGTAACATTGGAATTTCCAGTGCGAGGAGTCTGTTGCCCAGTCTGCTGATACTGTTGACGCTGTGGATATGATGAACGCTGTTGTGACTGATTACTTTGCCAATTCTGGGACCACCTCTGATTCGGATTACGATTCCACTGGCTAACCGGTCCCTGAAACTTCTGATGGAAACCGTGCTGAGGATTCGTGCGTTGACGGTTGTTGCTTCCTGAGCTTTGTACCTTCATCTTCCTCTTCCTGTCCATCTCTCTGCGCTCATTATCAAGCACAATAGCTTTATTTACCAGCTCTTAAAAACTAGCATAGTTGTTCCCCTTCAACTGCAAGCGAAGATCATAATAAATTCCCTTCAAGAAAAGACGCTGCCTGTCTGCATCTTCCCTCACTTCATTAGAAGCATAGCGAGCCAACTGGGTGAACCTGTCATGATATTCACTAACGCTCATCTGTCCCATCCTAAGGTTTCTGAATTCTTCCTGCTTCAGCTCAATTATACCTTCAGGAATATGACGAGCTCGAAAATCTCTAACAAACTCATTCCAAGTGATAGGAGGAGCATTGTCAGGGCGTGCAGCTTGATACGACTCCCACCAAGTCTGAGCTGTCCCCTGTAACTGACCAGATGCATATAACACATTCTCCATATCATTGCATTGGGCTATATTCAGTTGTTTCTCCACTGCCCTCACCCAATCATCTGCCTCTAAAGGATCAACAGCATGAGAAAACACTGGAGGGCGTCCCTTCAAAAATTCCCCACGCTTATCCCTCACTTGCACAGGCGGTGGTCCTCCTGCAGGGGGATTGTTCTGCATGTGCTGCATAAACATCTGCATCATCTGATTATGAGTTTGCATGAGTTCCTCTATAGTAATGGGTGGGTTAGCACCTCCACGACCTCTGCCACGACCTCTGCCTGACATCTGTTTCCAAAAACACAGAAATTGAAATTCAGTACGATCCGAGATGATGTATTCAATAGATAAGCAAAATCTGATTTTTCTGGGCGAACTCCAATTTCAGCAACTCAGTAAAACTGTCATATCTCGAGCTACAGACGTCCAATTCAGATGATCTTTACATGGTTGGAAATCTTACAAAATTATCTACAACTTTTATTCACAACACTTTTTCTGATTCTGTCAATAAATTGGCCAAAAACTGAACTTAACCCAAACTGTTTCAGAATTCTAGACTGTGCAGTAACTCCAACTTGGAACAGGTATATCTCTTAGCTCATAATAGATAATAAGGTGATTCTTGCGGGGTTGGAAAGATACAGAAGTCTAATTATTCCCAGTAAAATTTCTTAAATTTCTCATGAACGGATTTTAAGTTATTTCTAAAACATCCCAGACTGATCCAAAAATCAGCAAAGGACAGAACTAAGTTAACCTCATATTCAACTAATATATTTTGATCAAACTTAATATTCTTAACCATGGAACTTGTAGGCATGTCTACAAAACTCCAGCACACATTACAAAGATCCAAATCACACATTATCATAATAACAATCCATCAATCATACAATTGTTCACACCACAAACTGACTCTTAAAATAATCCAAACTTAAAATTAACTCGCAACTACTATCGTTCCTATTACATAGGGATTTTTCCTATTTCCTAATTAAGCTTCTCATAAATCTTGGGATGACCTAACTCCGCCCTTAATTGGTCAATCTCCTTATAAGCTTGCTCCTTAAGTTCTTTTTCCTTCAGCAACTCATCCTTCAAATCCACCTCATGGAGAGCCAATTCACGAGCTAATCCCACCGTAGCTTGTAAAGTCAAGGAGGAATCATCTGCAAGCGGCACGGTCCAAATACCCTTGCCATGTAAGAAACAAGGAAAATGCCGGAGTGCACCCTTTAACGTCTTGTCCGAGCGTAGACCATGGTAGTAAACAAATACATTGAAAGCGACATCCTCCATGCTTATCTCCACGGTTGCCCGGCTCACTCTGGTAATGAACTTTGACTCCACCTTAGACTCCTTAGTGGTAGGATCCCTTTTCTTAACCCATAACTCCGTTTCCCAATAGGAATCCATCCATGGATGACTATACTCTGCACTGCGATACTCCAACGTAGCTTCCCAGTCGTAGTAGTAGTTGTCCAAGGTTCTTGTCAACATGTCATGGAAGAAAGCATCAGCTTTAGGAACCATGATATGAAGCTTCGTAGTCCACCCCATAACTACATTCTCCATTGGTGTATCACCAACTCTTGATTCAGCATCAGATAGCTCTTTATCACCATCTTCATACGGCTCCTGAGGTTTAAAACGGGCAACGTACTGTGCAGCTAACAGACGGGGATAAGGAGACATCTACAAGATTTAGACATAGATTAGATAGAATCAATGTATTTTCACAATAGAATAAAGTAGAGGAAGCATAAAACTTTAGTAATTAACAAGGTGAAAAGAGGAAGCATGAATTAAGTAAAGTATGGATGCTATTAACGACCATTCTAACTAGGCTCGCGTCCTACAGTCAACACGGCTCTCATACCAATCTGTCACACCCATTTTTAAGGACAAAAATAGGATGCATAAAAGACTCATGTGCGCCCAGGAAACAGTCGCACACATAAGTTGACAAATTACAAAGTATCATCACAGTGCTTATTACATAACGAATAAATATTTAAGACATAGTCTTGAACGATAGGTAATAATAACTAATAGTAATTCTTCAGCGGAAACTCCACACAGGGACACGGTTGACTGGTTGACACCAAGACTAGTACTCATTCCGATAATCTTCCTCTATATCTTCATCTGTTATGGTGGAAATAGCAAGGGTGAGTCTATGTCGAACTCAACAAATATAACACAGGGTTCATGAGGCTCAAAAAGGCTAGATATTGTTTAACTGCGTTTAGCTTTTAATCATATATTAGCAATTGAGTAGCATCAAGATAAACCGCTTCCCATTAAAGAACCAATGATCAATTGTAATAAGGATAATGAATAGCATTAACATGAGCAAATAATAATCAACAATAATTAAGCATGATATAACAGTTATGACCAACTATTCCATAAGAATCCCCAAGGCCGCTCGTATCCGTGAGCACGGCTAGTATACCAGTTTTTAACTCTGCGCAGAGGTGTACACTTTCACTGTGAGTCATGATTTCCAAATGAGTGGGGAGATCAAGCCCAAACACCCGAGAACCATATAAAGCCACTCAAAAGTTCGTCTAACAAGTTAGGGCCATTAGATTCACTCGGCAGGCAGATGTAGAACCCCCCTTCCCTGTGGCACAACAACCGCAGCCTATACACACTAGGCCAGGGGCTCGCACTACACCCAACGTGGCAAGCCTTTCTTACGCCATTTAAGGTAACCACTAACAAGCTAGAAAAGGTCTCTTAAACAACTAAAGCCAGAGCCATATAGCCCTCACAGCTGTACTGTATATCCCGGTTATCACTTACAGATAAGTCCTTATGGAGAGAAACCAGAGCATCAAAATAATACACATGCTCTAGCCTCCTTTTAACAGTAATAAAATCATCTTAATAGTTGATTGCTTAATCCATTAATCAAATTACAAGATCATTGTTCTTAGTTTAAGCACTAGCAGTAGCTACCCATATGCATTCCCAAGGTTGACAAGAAATCAAGATAACAATCACTAAGTTATAATCTCTAAGGTTGTCAAGGTAAGCACATGCATATGTATGACAATTCAATGTATAGGTAACAAGGATAGTCCTGTGTTATACTTGTCTTGATCAAAGCTTTCCAAGTGATACTGCTGACTTGGCTCAAAGTAATACTCCGAATCGTCCAGATACTGCTCACCTTCTATACTCGATCATCAATCAACAACACACATGCATCCAATCAAACAAACACGAAGCAAATAAAGAGATACAATTAGAACAGTACACCAACAGTAGCAAAACAGTAATAAAAGTTTATAAAACTCTTCTACACGTTTCTACGATCACACAGACGCAAAGATCACCAAATTCGGAGTTAAAACATGAAAGTTATGAATTTTCTAAGATTTCCTATAGATAAATAAATACTTAATTATAAACTCGAAAAATAAATTATCAAAACTAACTGTACAACTACACTAACATGTAGAGCTCGCAAATACGAACCTAACGCAACTTGAACGGATCAAATCGGAGTTAAAATGAAGATTTTATGACCAAAACAATTCTAGTGGCAAAACTGTAATTATCTGAAAACGTATTTTTGATTTACACGGGAGAGAATACGCTTTCCAAACACGAAAACGTACTTTCAGTTTTACGCTACGCACCGCGGGTTGATTACTAAAAAGATGAGGGTCTCTTTAACAAATTTACCCCGCGAAGGGGTAAGTTCTAATCTTAGCCGTTGATCCGAGATCGGACGGCTGCTAATCGATTCAAGCGAGAGAGAGAAAAGAGACCGGCCATCTACAGTACATCCGGCCGGTGGCCACCATGGCCGCCGCCATGAACTCGCCGGAGAGCTTCAGCCCCACCTTTTCCGACCACAACTCGCCCCGCCACCAACACAAATCGAAAGAGGAAGTAAACTCGAACTCATCTATGCGGTTTAGTAGCGCTACGACGACCCGATGAGAGAACACGGCTCGGGGATGAACGGCGGCGCCATTGTCGGCCACGGTGAGCTCCAGTCCCGCGATACAAAGCACAAAAACTCAAAAGAAGAGCATTGGGAGGGAGAGGAGAAGATGACAAACTCACCCAAGCGAAGAAATTGACCTCCAATCCACCCGAAACTCCCCAACCGTTCAACCGCCGACCTTCAACAACCTCAAACCCTAGAACTCGATTTCACGTGGTGGAACTCGCGGTTTAGAGGAAAAACGGAAAGAGGAGGGTCACGGCTTCACTTTTATAGCTCCACCGCGTCGTGTTCGGTTAGGAGATCCCGGTTAATTTGGCAAGGATCGGTGGCGGCAAAGTTCGGCTCGGTCACGAACATGATGAAGAAGACGAGACCGACAAGTGGGGTCCAGTGGTCAGCGAAGCAAGGAGGGAGAGGGCGCGGCTGCCGCGGCTCTGGGCCGGCCCACGCGGTCGCGAGCGTGGAGAAGCAGGCTCGGACCGACGGCCCAAAGGAAGAAGGAGAGAAAGCGGGCCGGTTCGGTTGGGCTTCCAGACCGCCAGGGAGAAGGTAAGTTGTTTTATATATTTTTTTCTTCTTTCTTTTCTTCATTTATTCACTTCTATATATATATTTTCCAAAACCGAATCAATTAAAATAAAACAAATATAACCACACCACAAAATAAAATAAATGCAACAGCATGAATGCATCACCAAATAGTTTTTAAAATTTTAATTTGCCCTTAATTGTTATCTAACTTATTTGAAATTCATTATTCCTAAAGTTTAGAATTTTTGGGTGTTACAGAAACTAATTTTGTTGGTCTTGTTATGAAAATCTCTATATAATAGAACCATTAAACTTGTTGTTTGGAAATATTTTCTGTGCAGTATTAATTATCCTTGTTAAGTGTTTTAAAATGGCCTTTACCTTGGGAAATTCATAACTTGAGTTTGGTTGATGCCAAAAATGTGATTTCACTTGGGTTGGTCTTGTGTTGATATGTGTTACCAAGGAAAAATGCTAAAGCTGCAGTGACTTTATTGGAAATAGGACTTTGTGGTTTATCCTAGTTAAGTGCTTTTATAATCCTCGTTGGCTTGTCATTTTTGCATCGAATGTTCTACTGGCGCAAAGGCTATGAAAATTATACAGTAGCTATTGAGGACATGTATGAGCTACTGTAATTTTTGTAGAAATTTTGAGCACTTTTTATATATATTTATTATTCCACCTAATTATCTAAATAAATTAAGAAAATGCATTAAAAGAATTTATTTAGGAATGGACACTATATTTTCTGGTGTTCATTAGTCATGTGTGATATGTTGGTAAAGTTGGTTTTGTCTAATTATATGTTTGCAACATAAGTTAATAATTATTTCTTGCAAATTAGGTTTCTGGACAGATCTGGGAACTTAGCAAAGTTCTTCATGATAATGTGCTTTGTTGTGAAACTTATTTATATAAAAGTTGTAGATAATTTATGTATCTAGCTTCTGTTAAATTTGGTGGCATTTAACAATGTGGTTTAGGAGTTATAGCTGTTCAAAGTTAGGGTACAGAATTGCTTGCTCTCTGTTTGTCAGGAACAGATTCTGGAACTTTGTATTTTTAACTTGTTTAACTTATGAATCATGCTGTGATGATATTATATGAAATGTAGATAATTTTATAAGATTTTCATAATGTCTTCTTGCAAGTCATTTGGATTTGTATAACTTCAGATATGATTGATTTACTCAGCTACTGCATGTATGTCCAGAGTTGTTGAAAATACATGATTGCTTGGTTACTTTGCTTGCGTATTGCTAAGTGTGATTCATGTCTTTGGTGATTAAGCTAGTACACCTGAGACTTTGTAAATCTTATGTCATGCTTGGTATTGCTTTCTTTGCTATTTTAGCATGTTTGTTTGTGTTAGGTTACTTAAGTAATGTGATGTGCTTACGTGTCTTTACTATAACCTTATACTTGCCTTGATTAACGTGGGATGCATCATCTATTGCATTTCCTTATATTCATACACTTGCATCTTGCATTCCATTTAGGTACGCTAGCTAAAACGCATGAAAGATGTGGTGTTGGAGCCAAACCCGAAGACGGTGTTTGGTGGAACTATCCCGAAGATGGAAGTACTCAGCGAGTTTCATCTGACCAACACTAACTTGAGTCGGATCCCAGGCAAGCCCCGGAGCATTATAAGCCTCCTATCTTCAAAGCAATTAATTATATATATATATGTTATAAGTATTGTTGCATTAAGTGGTAGGAGTTGGTTGAAAACCCTTGCTGCATTATATCATTCCTTGTCCAGATATATGAATCATTGAATCCTACATAAAATAGGATCGAGTAGATGCTTAGCCCTGCTTTAAGCGGTAGAAGTCAGGTGATTTCCTGTCACCTGCGAGATATAGGGATATTCATATATGGCACGGTTGGCTATATTTGCTATCGTGGAATGGAACCATGTGTTAATAAAATGAAATGAGACCGGACGGGATGACGATAGTGAAGCAACAAGGCATGGAGGTCTTGGGTGTGAATCTATCCCCGTCTGAGTCGTTTAAGGACCGATTCGCTGTACGTCCTTGAGTCATATTGAACGCAGTCTAACACTTAGTTGGCCGGATAAGTCGTTCCGACCGCGAAGCCGAGTAATGTGATTCAGGCCGGGAATCGAATGGTAGGTTGCTTCTTGGAGGAGAGAAAGGATGTGCTTGGGGACATTGGCGTGAGACCAAGGGGGGGTTAGAGTCCCTATCACCTGGCAGAGTGTCGCCCTTGGGGTCGCGACATCATTCGGACCCGCGATTCCTGAATCATATGAAAAGGTGGCTTGTGCGACCTTGGCAGGGGCCTGCGCGGTGAGTGTTAGAAATACCCCTCCAGCTGGATAGGAATTCGATTCGAATCGTCGTCGCTCCCGGTTAGTGAGCACTTGACTTGAGCAGCGGCAACGTAGATTCCATTAAATTGAACGGATGGTTAATTGGATCACGATGGAAAGGTTGCCTCAATTTATACCTGCTATGGTTAATATTGTTTGCTCCTAATAAAGTGAGTGCTCTAGTACAGGTTCTAATATAGATGATAGGTTAATGATAATTAACTTGATGCTTAAGCATTAATGACTACTTATCCATATTAAGCTTTTATGCAAAATGTTATCAAGCTAGCCCACTTTATGTCAGTCTTGCATGATCCTTGGTGTCACCTTATTTCTGGTTTCTGACAGGTAAGTCTAGCTGAGTACCTTCTTATACTCAGGGTTTTATCCCCACTTGTTGCAGGTTGTGATGTATCTGGCGATTGCAAGAGTTGGTTGGCTCCTGCCATAGAGGCGGGGTGTGATCACGGGCATGATCCTTCTTATTTACCTTATCTCTAATTCTTTTGTTGGAAGTCGACTGTGGTACTGGCATGTATTTGAAATAAGATTAATGTTAGTTTCAAATTACTTTGCTTCCGCTACTTTTCAATATAAGTTGTAATAACTATGTTGAACTCCGATGAAAATTGATTTACTTGTGAAATGGTTGTAACATGTGACTTGTTATGTTGAATCACTACGATCTTGGCTTGTATGTTGGTTGGTTTGAGATCCCTCGTGATTTCATTGGACTACCGGAGTTATATGGGCTCAAGTGCGAGAATTTGATAATTTCGGTGATTGTTTTTGTACTTGTGCTCTTATAATTTGGACGGTTCTGTTACATAAGCCACACTAGGAACATTCTCGAGCGTGACTGGCACCCTCCACGCGCCTATCTCCGATGAGTTCATGACCGCCCACATGGTAGGAGTAGGACTCATGTAGTTGGTGACCAAAACCGAAGGGGCCACCGTGGCAGTCGACGTGATCGCAGCCGACCGGCGGCAGCGCAGAACACCGCGGGGCGAAATGTGGGGCGTCCACCAGAATATGGGATTATGGGCTCAGGCGCTCAGCTCGTCCGTCCCTCGGCCGTCTCAGCAACCGGCCCACAGTTGATGCCTGCCTACAATTATTCCTGACTCAAATTCGAACTCCCAAAGAGAGCGCGCGCGAGCGCGACGACGCAAGCGGCAGGTGCGGCGGCGGTGCAGACGGAGCGGGCAAGCAGCGCCAAGCCGCCAAGCAGCACGTCCCCAATCCACGCCGTGCAAACTGGATCGCGGCGGCGGCGTCCCCGGCGCCTCTTTGCAAACTCGATCGCGGCCATCGCTCAGCAACGCCGTCGCTCCTTGTGCGGCACCGTACCGCCTCCTCGCGCGTGAAGGGCAGCGGGACTGGAAGGGGTCCGAGGTCGCCACGCGCGTGCTCGTGCAGTCATCATGCTGCCCTGTGCAGACTGCAGACGCACTGAACCAAATTGCTTGGAGCCAGTAACCACAGGCTCTTTGGTCCGTGCTTGAAACATGTATGTAATCGCGCTGGCTGCTAACATATATATTTTCTTTCTGAAATTTGTAGTTGACAAGAACAGCATGAGCACTAGCTGATGTCGATGTATGCTTTTGTTTGATCGTTCCTGAATCTTATAATACAAAGACTACATGTCCAGGGTGCCTCCAGGACGCGTCGCCAGGCCGGACGAAGGCGACCCAGCTCGCCGGGACGTTGCGCCGTGCCAAGCCAGGAAACACCAACATCGTCGCCATTGTCTCCTCGTGTGCGGCAATCGGCCCCGCCATCGTCGTAGCACCACAACAGCTTGCTGCCGCTATCACCGCCTCTGGGTGACGCTGATAGCCATCCCAAGGTCGAGGTCTTCGTCATCCCGAGGAACACGGAGCTCGCTGCGTCTGAAGTGGACTTTGCCCTCGTTTTTGTCGCGCTCGTTGGTGGGAATCAGCATGCAGTCTCGCCGGCGGATTTCTGGGCGCACATTTCCTCGACGTTCCAGGTGTTGGAGGCATAGTTTTAAATCTCCCGCTATAGCTGCCGCTATAGCCCGCTATAGCCTTTTGAGGCATGGTGCCGCTATTTGTGTTCATGTATAATTTAGCCGCTATATCCCGCTATAGCCCGATATAGCTCCGCTATTAGCTGTTTTAGAGATATACCGCTAAACACCTTAGCCCGCTATTTAAAACATT
Organism: Saccharum hybrid cultivar R570; assembly: GCA_038087645.1. Taxonomy (NCBI): domain Eukaryota; kingdom Viridiplantae; phylum Streptophyta; class Magnoliopsida; order Poales; family Poaceae; genus Saccharum; species Saccharum hybrid cultivar. The sequence goes on from JAQSUU010000245.1 coordinate 12,953,829, forward strand.
GGTTGGAGGGCGCGTGTGTGTGCCTGGCTCGGGGGCAACTTTGCACGTGAGCGTCAGCTGGACGGCCATCCTAGCTCGGCGTGCGAGGTAGTTGGCCTTGAGGCCGAGGCGAACCAGGTGCCGTGGAGCCGTCCGAGGCAACTGCCACCCGCAGTCGACTTGACGCCAGACCCAATGTTGGTTGAAGTGGCAATCCAAGTTCCACCCCCTGACCGTCACTCCGCTTCAGAACTAGGCCATGTTGTGGAAATGGCCACCATCGTGGTCGAAGACCCTCCTAGCGATGTCCAGCCGACCTCGACTTCGCCTAGGGAAAAGTTCCTGGCCTCCCCATCGTCTTTGGCCGCCGAGTTTGCAAAGCAGGTCTTAGCACCGCTGAAGACTCTGCTAATCAAGGCGGCTCCACTACGTCGAAAGCGTCACTCCCCATCGTCTGCATGTAGTATTCGTCTTGCGGACAAGTGCGGTTCGCGTGCCGCGAATGCAACATTGCAAGCACAGAAAGTGTTGACCGCCAAGTGGGATCCAAATCCGCAGCCCAGCAGAATGCACCTGCTCAGGTCGTGGCTGCTTTTAAACAGACTCTACAGGAGCCACTTGATTCTGCAAAGCGGGCAGCTCTGCGCGAGCCGATGAAATTCGACTTGGCTGAGGTCGATTGCATGTTCGAGGAGACGTGCTAGTCTAGCTGTCTGTGGTCGTTTGGTCGCATATGCTTTCATGTAAATTAAGTTGACAATGTAACTTTGTGGGCTCAAGTCGGGGTTCTGTCCTTCTTCAGTAATCTCCTTGGATTACTGAAGACTGATGTAACCTTGATATTCTACTTCTGCTTAATAAAACATGTGTCACAGAGACATGTTCGTGAAAAGAAAAGACTACATATCCTGGTTGCTCATCAGTTGGTTACTTTTCGAGATATATAGATTTATTATATATTTATAGGTTTTCTAAATGTATTTAATATCTAGTAAGTGCATAGCAAAAATTATAAATCTACAAAAGTCAAAACATATTATAATTTAAAATTTGGAGGGAGTAATACAAGTTTGAACTGTATTTATTTTCATAGGCTTGGTTTGAGTGGTGTCTGCTGAGCCCGGTGATGTGAAATCTTCGAGCTATATGCTCCAAGATGCCTATGAAGATGCAGGCTGAAGGTCTGGCCCTTCTGCTAGCCCGCTGAATTATCATTTGATGCATTTGTGGTTGACCTTTATGTGATCTACATATGTAACCTGTCAAGTACCAAATTAGATTTTATTCCAAATATTCCCTTGCATGCAGTGACGAATTTAGGATGGAAGTTTAGGGGGGCTGAAAGCTTATCTTCAACCTTCAGCATCTACTCCTCAAAGCAGTCATGGCAAAAATTCTTGGAGAGGCTTTAGAGGGGGGGGCCCTCCCCGCCCGCCCTACCGCTAGATCTGTTCCTACTTGAACGACATCAACGTTTGGATAGCGCTAAATAGACAAAGGGTTCAATACCCATTTTTGGCCTTCTCCAACATAAGAACTCAAAAGAGAACTCTTTCTGCAAAATAGGTCTCTAGGAGAGAGGATGCTCATATTTGGGTTATACCTCTGCTGTCACCCGAAATCGGTCTCCCATATAGGTACTATGTTGCAAGTGTATGTTTCAAGTGTTTCAGTTGTTTCAAACGTATGTTGCAAGTGTTTTATCTGGATATTGCATATGTTGCAGTTGCTATGCATGTATATTGCAAGTGTATATTCTAAATATTTCACTTGTTTCAGAGTTATGTTGCAAGTGTTTCATCTAGATGTTGTATATGTTTCAAACATATGTTGCAAGCGTCTATTCAAATTGTTTTATCTGTTTCAGACGTACGTTGCAAATGTGTTTATCTAGATGCTGTAATTGCTATACATATATGTTGCAAACATATGTTTATAAATGCTTCACCTGTTTCAGACGTATGTTGTAGAAATGCTTTCATATTGCAACATTAGCAGGCGTAGAAAGCGGGCACATGCAAATGCGGTTCCCGTGTGCGTATCGGTCCCCACCTGCATGTGCATCAACATGCACAGAGCGGGTATCAGTAGGCATGAGGTGGGCATCCGTAGGCACGAGGCGCACAGCTGCAAGTGTAGGCGCATTAGCATGTAGGGACGGGTTTGCACCCGCAGCAGTTGCATGCAAGACGTGCAGGCGCAGAGTTACATGCGGGGCATGCTTTTTTTAAAAAAATGCGGTGCGGATGGGTGGGCGCAGCAGATGGAGCGAGCGTGGGCGTCCGGACGCGTCCTCGCGCCGTACGTCCGGGCTGCGGGCACTAGTCGCTCCGATAGATTATCATTGTCATTTTCTATAATTGGTTAGCATTGTCATTTTATATATTGGCGCACAGTTCTGTATTTGGGAAAAAAATAGAACGTCCATGTCATGATGAGCCGCTAGCTAGCGAAACAACTTGAATTGTTAGACTACCCGCACTCGGTGGTACTCTATATTCAACCTCTAAAAAGAATATTCTATCCTAGTCACCAAAAATTCTTACTTTATATTCAGTTTCCCCGCATCCATCCAACCTCTATATCATCCTCTATCCGCTGTGGACCCCATTTGTCAAGATTTTTTAATTAAAAATTCCCCCTCCTTCCTCCCATTTTCTCTCTCCTCTATCCACCCGCGCCGCCCCCTCACCGGCGTGGCAGAGCAGGGGCGCCAATGCGCGGCCAGCTCCTCCGGCGCGTCCCTCCACCTCCCTCTGCTCCCTCCCTCTCTCCCTTCTCCTTCCGACCATGGCGGCGCGGGGCGAGCTCGGCCCTCCGGCCATGGCGCGTGGAGGGCCTCGCGAGTGCGTCCGTGGTGGCCGGGCGTCCGCGAGCAGCAGCGGCGGAGCAGCAACAGCAGCATCCGCGCACGCTAGCGCCGCCGCGCCACCCTCCTCCTTCCTCGCCGGCTCCATCTCCTTCTCTCCCCCTCCGCGGCGGCCCTTCTCTCTCCTTCCCACACGGAGGACGAGGCCACGCGGGACCCACACCACGCAGGCGCGTAGCGCACCCCCGGTACCCCGCCACATTTGGCGTTCGGCCCGCGCGATTCCGGATGTCACGTCGTCCTAGCGTACGCCGCTGCAGCTCCCAGAAACGCTATGTGCTACTGCAGTTTTATTTGGCGTACGCCGCTGCGGAAGGTCTTAATGTCAGATCGATCCTTTGAAAGCAAACCTTATCCTATTGGTCTAGACTAATATAATTCGTTTTCGTATTGTTAGATTGACTTATGTCTCTTTCAGGAAATACAAGTTGACGGCGGGGAAGATTACTAGGAACTCACAGCATGCTTCGCGCGAGTTTCTGCACGATATCTTTAATCCCACGTGGTATCTAAAATTTTTCTCAAGTCTAAGTCACTTTGATTACCAAAAGATTTACATGGGAATAATTAAGCCCTCTGTTTTAAACATTATACTCCTACAAATTATGTACGTGTTCTCTACATCCCAACTTTGTAATTTTTTTTTGGGTTTTCTAGCATAGCGTTTGATGTATGAATTTTAGGTTTGTTTTTAGTTAGATGACATAGTGTGTGATGTAAATTATTTTTAGCTTTTCTAGTTAGACAAATATGATACAAGTCTTTTTTTATTTTTCTAGTTAGATATATTGTACCCTCTCCTATCTCCACTAATGCTATGCCACATAGTCTTATAGGGCCGTCCATCCTGAGACGTGCGGCTACCTCCCTCTCTCCTAACTATTGTGAATTGGAGAACTGCCATTACTATTCGCATATTTCAAAGCATGCTATTATAATTCTTCATCTACTTGAGATATGACAACCTATACATTTGGGATTCAGGTTAACTCGGTTTGACTCACTCTTGAGCTACCGTATTTTCGCATAGACAAAAATACCCCTCTACTCTCTTCTTCCTCCATTCACTGACGCACAGGTTCCACGATCCACGTGACACTGTCATGAGCCCTACTCTCCTCCTATGCTGGCAGCCGTGCTCCGCCCTCCTCCATGCGTTGCACCCTCGCCCCAGTGCTAGCAGACCGCACGCCGCCCCTCTGAATCCTATGCGCTACTCCTCATCTCATCTCGTCCTTGCTTGGGAATGGAAGAGAGCTGCACGAGCATGCGCCTCCACCGGGTGGTGCGGACCAGCACAGGTTGTGACACGTGTGGCCGTGGAGGTAGCAAGCTTGAGCACAGACGCGGCAAGAGGGGGAAGGGAGGGGGAGGCAGGCAACGCGATTTTGCATGGTGGCAAAGGGAGGAGGAGAAGACAGATTGAGGAGGAATGGGATGAATTTAGTTCATACGGAAATACTAACGCCTGCAGATGGGCACCCCTAGGGGTCATCAAGTGTATGAACCGGCAAGTTTCAAGCACGTAGGAAATTGCAATAGCATGTTTCCAATATCACAAATAGTAATGGTAGTTCTCAAATCTGCGATAGTTGTAATGGCACCAATCCAATTAACTCGTGCTAAAACGCCTAGCTCTAAAAAAACGAAACAGAGCACCTTGTATGCATGATGTATGAATTTTGGTTGCCTGAGATTAAGAAGGCGTGATGTTCAACTGATAACAAAAAATTACTTCATCTTAAGAAGAAACAAGGTAGATTACACATGGACATATACATAGGAGTATGATTATCTCACACTCTCACCCATTTTCATGAAAGCTTACAAAGATTAACTCCTGCTGTTTAGCACTGCAAAAATCATCAGAGCTGCAAATAATGTAATTAAAATCGTCACAACCAATTACTTTGCACATCAAAGCACTGCAGCGAATTGCCAAGCCCCATGCAAGCCATGTCGCGTAGCCCGATCCAGAAAGGCGCGCGACTAGAATCACTCTGCCTTGGTGACGGTGACGGCGCCGAACCAGCGCGAGCAGGTGTAGACGGAGCAGAAGGCCTGCAGCGTGGTGAGCAGCAACATCATGATGGCGGCGAGGAAGGTGAGCAGCTGCCACGAGCTGAACACGTACTTGCGCATGAACCGCTTCGTCTTCACGCGCCACCGCGAGTTGTAGTAGCGGTTCACCTCCTCGATCGTCCTGTCCATGAACTCCACCTTGGTGAGCCGCACCGACCGCGTCATCCCGTTCCACAGCTTGGCGACCTCGCCGTCGCTCTTCATCCGGTTCAGCGCCACCCCGCGCCGCCGCAGCAGCGCCACGTCCTCGTCGGTGTCGATGATGCCGTTCATCAGCTCCGTGTACCGTGCCAGGACCAGCGGGCCCGACGCCGCCGACGCCTCGTAGGCGACCAGGTTCCGGAGCACCACCTCCGTGTTGCTGTCCAGGGTCACCACGGGCAGCTGGAAGGTCGCCGTCTTGGCGTTGAACGCGATGGTGGACAGGTCGCCGGAGGTCGGGAGAAACTTGACGCCGGCGTTGACCAGCTCGGACACCGAGGGGATCATGATCTCCTCGATCAGCGGCGGCCGGGTTAGGTACCCAGCGGCGGAGGAGCTCGCGTCGCGGGGATCGTTGCTCCCGTCGCCTGACATGAAGGACCCCACGCCCGGCACGACGGCGAGCATCTTCCATGGCGCCTTGATGGCAAACTCGATCGGCTTCGTCACGTAGCGCATGGGCCCGGCCGTGTTGAGCCCTGACACGATGCCCCACACGGCGAGGAACAGCTGCTTCACGTACTCGCAGCCGGCCGCCGGCTTCCGCTCCTCGGCGCCGCCGCCGTCCGCGGCCTGCTCCTCGATGTCGTAGCCCTCGTCGCGGAAGGTCCCGTTGGCGGCGTCGGCCTCCTCCGTGGGGTCATCTGCCGGTTTCGGCACAAGTATGTAGTAGAGCACCTCCAGCAGGTGCGCGTGCTTGCCGACGTCCACCGCCGGGAAGTTGTCCATCATCTTGAACGGGCAGAGCTCCTTCGTGAGCCCGGTGACCATCCGCGCGAGCGTCTCGCCGGCCTCGTCGCCCGACGGGTGCTGCGGCTCCAGGATCTTGCGGAGCAGGAAGAGCGGGACCTGGTTCTCGAGCATGAGCATGTCGCGGAGGATGAGGCTGTGTGCGGACTTCCTCCCGGTGAAGTCAACTAGGTGCGCCATCCTCGACGACACCCTCCGCAGCGCCCTGCCGCCGTCTCCCTCGCCGTCGGCGACGGCGACGGCGTAAATCTGCAGGAACTCGAGCAGGAACGCGCCGTCGACGACCATCATCCACGCCAGCGTCTCGCCGTTGAAGTCGAGGTACCGGTGGTAGTAGGCGCGGATCTTCCGCTCGAGCCGCGCGAACTGCTGGACGAGGCCGTCGAGCTTGAGCCCCGCGCAGAGCCGCTTCTGCGCGCGGCGCGCCGAGGCGAGCTTGTAGCGCTCCATCTCGTACAGCTCGGGACGCCAGTGGTGGTAGGGGCCGAGCGCGATGAACTGAGGGGTGTAGGCCTCGGGCTTGTGCACCCGCAGCTGCTTGGGCACGTTGAAAACGGACACCGGGATGCCGTCGTCGTCGTCGTCGCCGCCGGCGGCGGCGTCGTCCTGGAGAGAGTGACGGATCTGGACCACCCACCGTACCTCGTCGAACACCAGCGGCGTCCCGTGGCGACTACCAGCTTGTTGATCCGATGAGGCCATTGTTAGTCCTCCGTTGTGTGTGCTTCCTCTCACGGTTGGTTGCAACTAGGAAGGAAAATCACTCCAACTAACCAGAAACGATGGTACTAGCTTGTGATTTACACATACATTGATTGTTATGTGTGGCGGGAGCCACTGGAGACAGGGGCAAGAACGGTGACAGCGAACAAGAAAGAAGGCAAAGAATTGGAACATAGAGAAATACTCATTCTGTCCCTCAATAAATAAAATTTTTTAAGTCGCTGAATAAATAGATTTCTAGTAAGTTTAGGACATATTATGATGACAGAGAAAAGATTATACTACCCTTCATTAATTGGATTCAAGCTGCAAAATAATTAGAGTATTTACTATATCCATCTAACTGCAGAAACTCAAGCCTGGATCAGTGAAAAACAGAGAGAAGAGAGGGGGTGCAGTAAATATGATGGGACTTCGAGAAAAATAAATGAGTCGATTGATTTATTTGTGACAAATATTTGTGCCAGAAATCTATTTATTGGACAGAGCGAGTAAACCCTAAACCATGTTATGATCTGACCGAGAAGCCATAGGGCCAAAACACATGAGTAATGAATAAAAAAGAACACATGAGTAACGAGGACAACAACATGTTGTTTCGGTATAGCCTAAAATTTTACATTATATTTGTACCTAATAATAAAAAGACAAAATTTCAGGCTCTTTTTTTTCGTCCATCCATTTTTTAGTTTATCTTCCTCTAACTACCGAACAATGAAGAGCTTCTTCTGTCCAGACTTATATATTTACAACCCGTGCTCATACGAGTTAGAGCTCTTGACTAGCACGACACAGAGTCTGATTTCAAAACGTATTGGGTTGTGTATGGTCTTTATTTAACCAAAGAGTCCATATGCCTACGAAAAAAAGTTCATACCCAATACAATTACTATATATAGTAAATTCGATTTTTTTTTCCTTTTCCGATTCTGTCATCTGTTCAACCTTTTCTCCTTTTTTTAAGACTATCTTTGATCATTTACTGTATCTTATCCTTTTTTATTTTCATATTCGTTCCACTTCTTTTCCTGATTTTCTCTTTTTGTTTTTTCTTCTTCTTATGATTACTATATATAGTAAATTCGATTTTTTTCCTTTTCCTATTCCGTCATCTGTTCAGCCTTTTCTTGTTTTTAGACTATCTCCGATCATTTACTGTATCTGATCCTTTTTTATTTTCATATTCGTTCCACTTCTTTTCCTGATTTCCTTTTTTGATTTTTCTTCTTCTATTCTTTTTTTTCTTTTCTGGATTATCAAGTCCGTTCATGCCCTTTCCCTTATTATTTTGCATGTCATCTTTGTTTTCCTGATTCTCTCATGATTTTTCTATAAACAAATAATAATAATAAACACAATATTATGGTTCTTTGGATCCTTCATCCTTCCCTAATCCTTAATAATCATATTATGGTTCTTTGTATCCTTCATCCTTCCCTAATCCTTAATAATCAAATATTCCTACTACTAAATTATTGATGTAATTTGATTAAGAAAAAATATTTTTATTATAATCTAGATCAGATAATAGTCTAATTAATTAAATCATGAACAGAAAACTTGGGCAGTTTATTCTCCAATCTAATCGGAAAGCGGCAGCGAGGGTTGCACCTCCGACAGATGTGGTGCCACGGGAGGCGATGGCGCTCGGGCGGCGAGGCGGCCAAGACAACCTGTTGAGGTGGGGAGGCAAGCAGAGAAGGTGCATGAGGTGGGGTGGGCTGCCTGCAGGGATTCCTCTTTTCCACTTAACGTTTCCGCTCTCTCATGAATAATTAAGTATGTTTATATATTTCTACTGATTTTGCATAGCATAAGGAATTTTCTAATTTGGCTGGTATTATTCTAAATTGCACTTTTATAGACGATGAGGTGGGGTGGGCTGCCTGCAGGGATTCCTCTTTTTCACTTAACGTTTCCGCTCTCTCATGAATAATTAAGTATGTTTATATATTTCTACTGATTTTGCATAGCATAAGGAATTTTTTAATTTGGCTGGTATTATTCTAAATTGCACTTTTATAGACGATCAATGTCCTAATGTAATTATTGCTTCATTACCGATGGATTAAATGCAAAATATACATATTAGTAACTAAGTAGAGATTTAAGTTTTGATTTCCTCCCGTTGCAACGCACGGGCATGTTTGCTAGTAAGTATTATAAATGTTTCATGAATAAATTTAGTAAACTGATTATCTTTACCATCTTCTATTTACTTTCTAACATAGCACTCATTTAGATACTCTATAATCTGTATCAGATTGTGACAAATTTGCCAAATACTCTATATGGGTAATCATAATTTTCGATGTGGGTTTTTAATATTCATTTAGTTGAAACCTTAGCTTAAATTATAGTGGCTCTGCATCCTTTTTTAAACCATTTAATATATATTTTGGCTTATATTTTTTTTATCTTATTAGTTGTTACAATTTATTTATCCAAGTTCGAACCCTAGTGTTATTGTGTCTTTTATTCGGAATTTCCTTTTATATTTTATGAAAAACATGAATTCTAGGTCCAAAGCTCCACTCTTTATTACGACAATCATGGATAGTTATTTCATCTTGCATTACACTAGTCAAGATGTTGAATTTATTTGTTGCGCTGAAGAATTATACACATAATATGATTATTTTGTAGAAACATAGAGTGCTTAAAACTAAATTAGCAATGCTGATATGCTCTAATGTTTCAAGTAAAATGTATAAACTTATCTAAAGTATTTGCTCCGTTCTATTGCAAGTAGTTTTAAATTAGTTCTAATTCAAACTTGTCTTACTTTGACCAAGTTTATAAAATATATTAAATCTACAATATCGAACAAATGCACTATAAAAATATATTTCGTGGTGTATATAATAAATCTACTTTGATGCTATAGATGTTTATGTATTTTTTTTTTGAAAAATGGTTAAAACCAGAGAAGCTTAGCTTTAGACAAAGCTAAATCAATCTACAATTTAAAATGGAGGGATACCAAATTACAAATACTGCCTTGGAGTATTAAAGTAGTTTAAAGTAAATATCCAGTGTGTACGTGGGTTTGTCAAAATATCTTTCCACAATTGATAAACTATTAAAATTATTATTTATTTTAACGTATCTATGTTTATTTGGTCTACATGGTGGCATATAATATTTTTAATTTAATCATGATAGAACTGTGTAGTTTAGAAACACATATAGCTTTTTTATTATTCAATTATTCTCCCTTATAGATTGTATTGGTATTAGATATAAATTTAGGAATGTTTTAGTTTATTTTTTATAGCAATAGAGTTAGGTAATCTATATATAAATTAAAATAGTGTTTTAATATTATGTTATAATAGCATAGGTGGGTGATTTAGATGGAAATTTAGTTTATTATTTTAAATTATCTTTTACAATGGCAAGTGTAGGTAACTTAGATCCAAATTTAAGATGTTACTCTATGTATTTTTTATAATGGTAAAGATGGGTAATTCTAGAAATTATAATAGCTCCGATGGCTATTATAATTATTAGAATCTGGAGTATCAAATAAAAGCATAGATGTTTCTGAATATGAGTGTTTATATTATCTAGTTTTTTCTCCTAGTATGTCTCCAGTAACTGTTTGAATCCTTCTAATAGTAAGATTGAATTAATAAAGTTGAGTTGGTGGCATGGTCCTTTCAGTTTTGACATGTCCAGATTCAGCTTATTTTTCAGTAGTCTCGTTGCGTGCCCATTCGTAGTGATCATCACCATGCCCCAGCTTCCATTTTATTTTTGCCCACATGGTTCTTCTTCTGCAATGGATGCAATCAGAGAGCTGCAGAAGTGGACCAGCTGCCCAGCTTGGCCTTTCACTTCCTGTCGCTCTCGGTCCTGCTGCCTGCATGCGTCCTGTAACTGGAGTAGTACCCTGCAGAAAGCAAAACAGGGAGAACAATCATGAACCGAAGCATACTTCACTGATTTGTAGTTTTGTACCTGCCAACACCATTACACCATGACCGGAGGCATATACTTCGTTATAATTGGTACACAAACCAAAACTAGCTGATAAGAACCCTTCAAGTTTGCCAACAATCTCCGATGAAACTCCATAATAAAGGCCAGACAGACACGGCACATACATTACTACAGGGTGGAAACAAGATCGAGTGACCAAATGATACCGGCCGATCGCCTCATCAAGGGAATGATGACACTGACATCCACATTATCCACACCACACATGCACCAGACTGGAAAGAACAGTGATCTGGGTCGTGGACCGATAGCCACCACGGATCAGACGCTAGCTGAAGAATCTTTGCACGGACCCATCCGGGCAGTATACTCTTAATATGAAATTCAGATTCGTGAAACATGCTGGCAGCTGAGCTACCACGATGATGAAGACAAGCCGTCATTTTCGCGTCTCGGAGAAGATCAGGGAATTAAATCTGTAGAAATTCCGCAGACTGTGTATGCATGCTTCGTTTTCATTTCTGAAGATATAGCCCATGGATTTGTCAAATGTTTTTTATGCAGCCCATTCCGGGATCCATTTCAGAAGCAGCAGGTGTCATGACAAATACTCGCTCACGTCTGCTTGTTTGTCGAGGCACCCAATTCGTACCGGGTTATGATTTACAGAAGACTTATTTAGGTCACGTTTCAACGCACGAGCACGATCCTAATAATACCTATATATGTGTATCATGTTAGAAAATGAATAAAGAAAAAATGCATAGGTAAGTATTTTTATTAGTTGTACTCCCTCCGTCCAAAAAACTAACTTTATAGAAAATATTAGCAACATTTATATCACTTAATAAATTTATTATGAAAATAATTTTTATGATTTACCTATTGATATTAATTATGCATTATAAATATTAGTATTCTTTTGTATATAATTGGTCAAAGTTAAAAATATTTGACTTCCCGGGAAATGAGAATGACGTTGTTCGTGGGAGTGATGGAGTAGATAGTAAGCATAAAGAGGCTCTTGTATTCTTACCCTTATTTTCGAGTCTAATTTTTTACCCTTATTTCTTTAACTTTGTGATTTTGCTCTTGCATTTCCAAAACAAAGACAGAGTTTACCTTTATTTCGTAATGTCAGTTCATCTAATAAAAACTAGTTTTCCCATGTAAATTTGACCCTAGCTTTTGAGTACTCTATGACAACCTCTATTTTGGCATCAAATGTTTGGACAACATTTTTATAGAGTTATTACAACAAAATTTGCAAAATATTTCAAATCTAAACAAAGTTTAACAAGTTGCACAAGCTTAATCAACTATCACCAGAAGTCGGAGGGTTAGGACAAGGTCACAGTTATTGCCGTCTTTCAATTTTTTTTGATTTTTTCCTTTTACTTTAATTCATTGATATGGCCTTTGCTAACATACTATAGAACAGGAGTGGACGGTGCCTTCAGATTCAAAAGTCGAGAGTAAAATTTTAAAGTAGAAGAAACGCGATAAAATCATTATTGGCTTTCAAAGCAGGTTAAGAACACCAATCTCTCTAAATATAAACTCTGAAAGCCAATAATGATTTTATTGACTTTCAAATCATTTTGGTAATATTATAGTCTGTGCTAAGCGAGCACGCATTGATGCACTACCACCTATTAATCTGTGCAATCGGCAATCAAGGTGTATAACCATGTTTGTTTTGCACATTTTACTCGTTCAGTATGGATAATGTTCATGTTTAAGCATGGCTGGCGTAAGAAAACTCACATGGCAAATTCTTTTCCTCAATATTATAGGCCTTACCCTGTTGAACTCTCCGGGATGGATTAAAGCAACTTGATATTGTTAGGCTTAGGCATACCAAATGTACGAATTATTGGAAAACATGTCAATTACTTGCTCCATTCCAAATTATAAGTTGTTCTGGCCTTTTTTAGTATATTGTTTTTGCCTATATATCTAGAAAAATCATAGCGACTTACAATTTGGGATGTGAGTACAAAAGCTTTTTTGAAAGACGTTCCCAACCCGTTTCTTTTTTTAATAAGGAAAATGCCACCCTACCATTAAACTTGTGCTTTCCTGGGTGATGAAAGACCACCCGGTGGTGGGATCGAGGTTAGAAAAAAAAACGGAAATGCCTTAGGCCTCATTCGGTTTGTCCTCGAACGGCCTGTTTCACCTGAAAGTATTTGGCCTGGATTGAAATTGGGACCGACTCGGAATAGCTATTCGGATAGGCCTGATCCGGAATGAAATCAGGCCATTCCAGGCCTTTCCACCCCTTCCTCAGCCCGGATTGGAGCCACACCTAGGCATGGTTCGGTTCTTCAGGAACCAGCCCTGAAACAATTTCTACCAAGAATGCTTGGCTAATTTATATAACCTTTGATGAGCTAGAACAATTCCTAGGTACATTCCTAGCTAACCGAACAAGCTCCTAGGAACACTACCAAACCAGGTTTCAGAGAACCACCAAGATCCACTCAATCTGGCCTAGAAAGAGAAACAGGTCTATTTTCAACATGGAACAAACGAACGAGGCCTTAGATATACTTCCTCAGTCCTAAAATAAAGATATCGATGATTTAAAATGTATCTTTAATTATAAGATATTCTAGATTGCTCAATCCAATCTATACATGCCTGTCTTTTAAACTCCATCCATACATGCTTTTTAAAGAACATCTTGGACGAAATGACTTCTATAATTGGTAACTCAAATCGATGACATGCATGCATGCCTTTTTAAACTATACATTACTACCGGACTCCTTTTGATACTAAAATTGTTTGTATACCTTGTATTTCAATAGGAGTAACCATCTTCATAAAACTCAAGTGCGACAAATGCATCTTAATTATTCTATGCCTTTATGAACTTTCTATGTAGGTGATTTTAACGATTGAATCTTCAGTTATACTCAAATTATACAGCACTGTTGATGATCACTCCCTCGAATCTAGCAGACTTAAAACCAAAATTTCAATAATCAGGTAAATAATCTATGCAATTTTGATCAGCGATGCAGTAGGATGCATCAATGCCTGGACCTTATCACTCTAACTGAAACATGTTTTTTCCCTTAATTGAAGCATGTTTTTTCCATGCTACGGGTCCTCTAACATTCTGTCAAAGGTTGTCAGGTACCTAATAATAAATGAATCAAATACCTTTTATATATGTTTCATTATTGGCAAAGATGATGCAAAATTTGAGGCAAAAAAGATCCTGAATTTGCCATAGCGTGTCCTCATGGTCTTCATGTATCTGCAAGTGTTTTTTGAAGAATATTGCTAGCTCTTGCAATGTTGCTTACTGATGCAATAGAGATTTTTATAAGAATCAGAGATTAAAGGATGAATGCAAACTCAATACCATGTCACTTTTCCAGCATAATTTTAAAGTTTTAAGGTGATATCTTACAGCATGCTTTACAAAAGCTGACTGGCTTTACCTTCAAGTTGATGCATCCAGAGAAAGCAACTACAGGTAGCATTTCGCTTCATCACCATATACTGATAAACTTTCGCACTGAAGATCGAAGAACAGTAGCTTACCAACCCATGGAAATGCAGAATACATCTTTCATCTGTTTTGCAGTAGGATGCTAGCCGAACTTGTTATGGATGCCAGTGTCTTGGAGCTCGCCTTCCAAGTGTAACATGGTCTCCATGACAATGAGCAGCATGGGCCATTCACAATACAGAATTTCCTCAATATCGTCGTCGTGGTTGTACTCATGCAAGTGGCTTCTTACATTTCTGTTGAGCCGCAGTAGATCAATTGAAGTCCTTTTGTACTCGTTTTTAACATTTACAACCCACTGGTTGATCTTTGCATTTGCCGTGGCAGTATCCAACCAGTCGTTCTTGTAGGGGAGATTGTACAGTATTCTGTTCTTCTTTGATCGGTTTTTCTGACCAAGATAATTGACAATTCTATCGTGTAGCATCAGGAAGACCTCAGTGCTGTGAACACAAGTAATCAAATGAGCCTGTGGTGACAACAATAAAGAGTCAAAGATGATAAAACTGAATAAAAAAATTACCGGTTTTTCATGGGCAGCAGGGCAGCATTGTTTACAATCAAGAATTCATCTTTCCATGTAAGGTTGTTTCTCCTCAAGAGCAAGAGGAAATCCTTGTAGTCCGGAGGCAATTTGTTGATATCCCCACCCGAGATCATAATCAACAGCTCCAGGACCCTGGAAAGGTGCTTGTAGTCATCTCTCACACGCTCAATGCTGAAGAAGCCTTCGCCAGTGAAACTGACCCCCCTTAGCTTGACATTCCCAGTGCTCCCAATCCAGACGTTGGACACCTGCAGAGGAGCAGTGAGGTACTTGCAGACTGAGTGCTGGTTCCTCAGTATCAATGCAAGTTTTCTGCTAATCCTAGTGGCTTCATCAGATAATCGCCAGAATGTCTTTGTTGTTCCTAACACCGACACCTGGATCAGCATCGCGTTGTTCTTCGCATAGCTTATCGCGCCGTGCAGCCTCTCGGCAGAATACTCGTCAATGTCCTCAGTGCTATGAACAAAGAGAGAAAAATGAGTCTGTGGCCAGAGAATAAAACTGAATCGACGAAGAAACAAAGAGCAGCATCTCACTTGCATTTATACTGAGAAGCCACCACTTCATCGCCAATTTTTGGACCAGCAGCCTGCCGAAAATACCCAATCAAGCACACGAAACCGAAACATTCAGGTGAAAAAATTGCAAGGAGCCAAGGACTGCTCTGGTCCCAGACTCCCAGTAGAAACAGATTGGTCCAGGAGGATCCTCTGTCCCTTTTGAAGAAAGAACAATCTCTTGTATTTTCTTTTCTTTTTTGTTTTAAAAAAATCTCTTGGCACGGGAAGGTCATCAAAGGCTGAGATTCCTCATATCCCTAGACTAAATTAAGGCTGGCACACATAGGCGTTCTACACGATCTGTTAGAGTTAGAGGATGACCTTGCATGCACGGATTCGACTACTTCAAAGAAATCATAACCTTTGATCCTGAGAAGGTAAAAATGTACTGTAAATCAAATGCCGAAGGTAAAAATGTACTGTAAATCAAATGCCATTCTTGCCTCTAAAATGTACTGTAAATCAAATGCCGAAGGTAAAAATGTATTGTAAATCAAATGCCATTCTTGCCTCTAAATATGCTGTCAATGGCATAACATTTTACTAAAGTTAATGGCGACACCTTGAGTTAAGAGTCTAAGACCACCACTGCAGCCAGCCGTGTCTGAACAAGCACATACTGCGAACACAAGGTTGACAAGTATCCTTGTGTGTTCGTTTTGTGATGAGTGATTGTCAATGTGATCCATAAAGTAGGTTGAGTGGTGACTAACCCTACCTTAGCGAAAGCCTTGTGTGCGACATGTCTCTTGGCTTGTGTTGTGCAGGTGTGGAGCACGGAGACGGTAGCCGACGGCAAGGTGAAGGTCAAGGAGGACGTGCCGTGCCGATGGACCTGAGGGGTGAAGGACGGATGTGAGGCTTGAACCGAGGGACCCAGAGGCTGGGTGGCTAGCCACGCTGGCTGACACTTGGGACATCGACAAGCGCGAGAAGACATGAGAGTGACCGTGTTGACCGTGGAGGTGGCACACGTCAGATGGCGGGGGACGCGTATGGAGTACGCTACTCGCGGAGCGGTTTGATGGTTTGG
The DNA here is from genome assembly GCA_038087645.1 of Saccharum hybrid cultivar R570. NCBI lineage: Eukaryota > Viridiplantae > Streptophyta > Magnoliopsida > Poales > Poaceae > Saccharum > Saccharum hybrid cultivar. The sequence continues at coordinate 12,970,050 of JAQSUU010000245.1, forward strand.
GCCTCAAAATTATCGGAGGCGGGTTTACGGGTTTGGGCCTCAAAACCCGGGCGAAGGTTCCGAGGAGGAACGGACGGCACGTGGCGGCATCGGGGAGTTCGCGTCGAGGCGAAGCTACCGGTGAGGAGGCGCGGTGGCCGTCGGATCAACATGAAGACCGGGTTGGACCTCTACGCCCTTGGGCTTATTGGTTTAGCTCTTATATATACAGAGGCATTTAGAGGAATGTAAAATAGCCATGTTATATAGAGGATGGCAGCCCCTTGCTTCCTCATCTCTCTCCCCACTCTCATTTACCCTCTTCTCACTAGGGTTAGGTTTTTGCTAGTGTTTCTTGAGAGAGGTAAAAAATCTGAGAATTTGTGCTTTATGCTGTGATTTGGAGTGGGAAAGGAGGCCCAAATCCTCCTTGTGTCCTCCGGGATTTATCTAATGAAGCTGTGATTTTCGTTTTGTGTGTTGTTCTTTTTTTCCCATTTTTCGTGCTTAGCTTTGATCTGTTTTTCCCGGAGTTTGGGTCAATCCCAGAGCATGATTTTTTGGGAATAGGTTTGTAGTATGGCGAATTTGATCTGTGCAAGTTTTAGGGCCGAGTTGTTTTGATTTGGGTTGGATTTCGTCGTTTTGGTGGCCGCCCTTTTTCGTTCGTGTTCGTCGTGTCCCTGTTCGTCAGCTCATCTTCGGTCCAGCTTGTTGCGTACGAGTTCAGCAGCATAGATGTTTGGCTGCGTGGGTCAGTGCAGTCCCTGTCCCACGCCGTAGTCCTTCCTTGCTCCGACCGTCTTTGGTGCCTGAGCACGAGCAGACCCGTGCTCCTCCCGGTTTGCAGATGCTCGTGTTTGGATCATGCCCCTTCTCTGCAGGTGCTAGCTGACCAGCACCAAGTGCTTTCCCTCTCTCCATTTTCCTTTGTTCTTGCAGTTTTTTTTGTTTGTACGTTTGAGCATGGTGCCATTCTGGATCAGTGCAGGTAGCGCCTAGCTGCTTTAGTTTGCTTGATCTCTGTGTCTCAAGGCCGTGAGCATTCTTGGCCTACGAGTGTTCATCTTCTGCAGGTTCAGCACCATGAATGTTTGCTCCAGGATATTTACCCAGTTTGTGCGTGACCATTTCTTCTCCTGAGCAGTGCGTGTGCATCATCCTGCCTGCTACCTCCCTTAGCCTCAGTTCGGTTTCTAGCATTTTGAAGTTTTATTTTTCCTTCAGGCTTTTCCCTAAGCAGAGCAGCTCGCAGATATTCTTGAGTGACTAGTGTAGCAGCCGTGCTAGCATCCTTCAGAGTTTGATTGGTCAGAAGTTTTGTTCTTGCTAAGTGATTTACTCCAAGCATTTAATGGCTCATCATTAGAGTAATTTTTTAAACTTGTTTTGCTTGAGTACTACTTACGTTTTGGAGGGTGCTGATCTGCTTCTTGCCTGTTACTGTCAGTTCTCTCTTCCTGTGTGTGCTGCTGCTCAGCCTTGATTTTTTTTCAGCCCCATTATTTGTTCCGCGGTTTGCACGTTTGAGCACCGATTTGAGTTCCGTCTTTTACGTTAGCCTCGTGGTGTCTCAATGTGTTCTTAGGGAATATCCACCCTATCATTTGGGCCATGAACATCACGTTGGTTGCTTCACGTGTTTGGCGGTGAATTTAGGACAGCGGCCGAATATTTCGCGAGAAATTTTACGGCTCCCATTCACCCCCCTCTGGTCGCCGTTTTCGGTCCTTCACATACACAGGAGTACTACAGTAGGGACCAAGGGTGTTAAAATCACAACCCTGGATTGCAAATTGTGGGATTAGAACTATTAGAGTCGTATAATCGTAAAAAATCGTAGAACCAACCAGATCAACTAAGACAGTGAAGTCGTAGGCCACATGATAAAATTGTGATTTTAGCAATCATCTTTTCAATATATAAATTATTGCAATATGGCAGGGATGCAAAAGGGGGAGGAAATGAAGGAAGAACACTATATGTTACTGGCAGTACTTTGCTAACAGCCTAACACCGATGTGGATTCGAACCTGGATCAGGGCGGAGGCGCCGACGGCGAGGCCGAGGCCGAGGCCGACACCTACGCCAACGCCGAGGGTGTTTCCCATGAAGGATCACTATCTTGCTGCTGCTGCGGCTGCTTCTTGTTTAGCTGCGGCCAGAGGTGAGGGAAGAGTTAAGTGAAAGGGGCGAGAAGAAAAATAAAGGAGACCTTCTTGCTTCTTGCTTGGCTTATAAGTCAGAATTTTTTCAGCTAACGAACAATATTTTTCTCTCACAATAAATCAGTGAATAATACTTTTAGCCATGGTTTCTCAGCCAAGCGAATAGGGCGATGTGACTGACTTTTCATGATGGGATGGTAAAACAGTGGTCAATTGGATTCCCTACCGTTACTTTGATAAATTTGTTCATTTTTTGATAAACTTATATATTTTCAATAAAAAATTATCATGTGTACCTTTATTGGTAATTCAATTGTAAGCAATTTATTTTTTTATTAAAAATACTACTACTACTACGCATAATTCTTTGATAAGAAAATCCAATATTTTCTGCAGAGAAAGGGGTTAATAGAGACCCAAAATAGCTATGAACTCCTTAACTTCTTAATTCCTTTAGTGTAAACAGTATGATCTAAAATCCTTATTTTTAATATACTAAAAGATACTTTTAAATAATATAATATGTGTAACGAGCATAGTGTTTCAGTTTAACTTGAGGACAAACTTAAAATTTTAAAATCCAAATCTAGATTCACGACATCATAAATCAAGATTACAACAAGAGCCACCATAACTTAAGCTAAGATTTTAACAAAATGCATTTTGAAGGTATATGGAGGTGCCATGCAAAGAGAAAAAACTACAGATATGAATGAAAAAAAATGCATCTAGTAATTGATAAATTTATCACAACTAGATAAGGATTACATAGTATTTATATGTGTATTGTGTTAGAAAATAATCAAAGAGGAAAAAATGTGCAAAGGGAAGTAACTTTTATTAGTAGTAGGTATTAAACATAAGGCCCTTATGTTCTTACCCTTGTTTTGTATTAATCTGTGCAATCTGGGACCAAAGGCGTATAACCGTGTTTGTTTTGCATTTTTTATGGACGTGTTCATGTTTAAGCATTTTTTTTATAACATGTTTAACCATGATTGAGTTAGTATGGACAACCTTGACGTAAGAAAACTCGGAGGGCTTTCGTTTTCCTCAATATTTTTTTTTGAGGGAAACGTTTTCCTCAATATTAGGATTTACCCCTGTTGAACTGCAGGAGGAATAAAACAACTTGTATTGTTAGGCACACCAATTGTACGAATTATTAGAAAACATGTCAGCTAGCACAAAAGCTTTATGAAAGAGGTTCCCAAATCCCAGCCGGCTCTTTCTTTCTTTCTTTTTTTAAAGGAAAATGGTCCCCCTTTCTTTTTTTAAAGGAAAATGGTCCCCTACGGGCCTACCCTTGTGTGCTTTCCTGAGTGATGGAAGACGGAGTGGTGGGATCGAGGTTAGAAGAGAGGGGAAATGCTTCATGAGATACAATAATTTGCATAAAACTCAAGTGCAACACTACTACTTCAGATATGTATCTGCAACTGCAAGTGTTTCCGAGGAATATTGCTAGCGTTGCTTACTGATGCAATAGAGATTTTTATAAGAACTAGAGATTAAAGGATGAATGCAAACTCAATAGCAAGTCAATTTCACAACATAATTTTAGAGTTTTAAGGCGATATTTTACAGCATACTTTACAAAGCTGGCCAGATTTGCCTTAGTTAACGGGACCAGATAAAGCAACTAGCCTATTACACAAACCAGGTAGCATCACTCCATCACCATAAACTTTAGCACTGAAGATCGAAGAACAGTAGCTTACCATTACCAACCCCAGGAAATGCAGAATACATCTTTCATCTGTTCTGCAGTAGACGGCTAGCCGAACTTGTTTTCGATGTCTGTGTCTTTGAGCTCACCTTCCAAGTGTAATTGGTTCTCCATGGCGATGAGCAGCATGGGCCATTCACAATACAGAATTTCCTCGACATCGTCGTCGTGGCCGTACTCATGCAAGTGGCTTCTTACATTTCTGTTGAGACGCAGTAGATCAAGTGCAGTCCTTTTGTACTCTTTTTTTTGAACATCTGATTTTACAACCCACTGGTTGATCTCTGTATTTGCCGTGGCAGTATCCAACCAGTCGTTCTCGTAGGGGAGATTGGAGAGTATTCTGTTCCTCTTTGCTCGGTTTTTTCTACCAAGATACTTGACAATTCTATCGTATAGCATCAGGAAGACCTCAGTGCTGTGAACACAAGTAACCAAATGACCCAGTGGCAACAGCAACAATAACAAAAACAAAGGCAATAAAACTGAGTAAAAAAAAATTACCGGTTTTTCAAGGGCAGCAGAGCAGCATTGTTTACAATCAAGAACTCATCTTCCGTTGTGAGGTTGTCCTTCGTCAAGAGCAAGAGAAATTCACTGTAGTCCAGAGGCAATTTGTTGATATCCCCACCGGAGATACTAATCAACTGCTTGAGCACCCTGGACAGGTTCTTGTAGTCATCCCTCACACGCTCAATGCTGAAGCCTTTGGTAGTGAATCTGGCCCCCCTAAGCTTGACATTCCCGGTGCTCCCAACCCAGACGTTGGACACCTGCAGAGGAGCAGTGAGGCACTTGCAGACTGAGTGGTGGTTCCTCAGTATCAATGCAAGTTTTCTGCTGATCCTTGTGGCTTCGTCAGATAATCGCCAGAATGTCTTCATTGCTGTTCCTGAAACCGGCACCTGGATCAGCATCGCGTTGTCCTTCGCATAGCTCGTCACGTCGTGCAGCTCCTCGGCAGACGACTCGTCAATGTCCTCGGTGCTATGAACAACAAAAAGAGAAAAATGAGTCTGTGGCCACACGACACAGGGACAATAAAACTAAATCGACGAAGCAGCGAGATGTTTCTAGCAATTTAATGAATTGATTATCTGACGAAGAAACAAAGAGCAGCATCTCACTTGGTTTGATACTGAGAAGCCACCACTCTGTTGGCAAGTACCCCACCACTCATTAGGTGTCCAATGTTTGAACCAGCAGCCTGCCAAAAGTACCCAATCACGCACACGTAACTGAAAACATTCCGTTAGAAAGATTTCACGAACTGCTCTGGTCACAATAACAACAGATTGGTCCAGGAGGATCCTCATATCATCAATTTATTATTGAGAAAGAACAACCTCTTGTCTTTTTAGAAAAAATAATAATTCTCTTGCAATGGGAAGGTCATGAAAGGCCGTCCATATCTACTCTTTGCCTTTCAAGTAAATAGATCTATATGACCCTTGATCGTCCCTCAATCTCATCCCTCTTATTGCATCATTCCCACCCTTCTTCTTCCATGTCTAGGTCCCACGGCAGAAGTCGGAGATCCAGGTTTTATCCTTCTCTAACACGGCGTAGGTTACACGGTAGGAACACAACAGGGGTAAAGATAGAACGAAGAACATTATATATTGATGGCAGTATTTTATCAACACCGATGTGGATTCGAACTTGCATCAGATCGGCGACGTCGTCGGCGCGGAGGCCACCACGGAAGCCAAAGCCAAGGCAGGTGTTGCCCATGGAGGATCACTATCTTACTATCTAGCTGCTCCCGCTGCCAAGCTCAAAGCAGCTGCCAGAGGTGTGTGGGAAGAGTAAAGTGCAAGGCGCAAGTAGTGGTACTACTGGAAAATAAAAACAAAGGAGACTAGACTCGAGACCTTCTCTTCTCACCTTCAATCAGGGCGACTGTTCATGATGGGATGGCAGCATGGTAGGCCATTGACTTGAGAGTTGAATAATCCCTCCGTCCTAATGCAGTTTTAGAACCGTAACCATATATTAACGTACGTCAAGTTTAACCAAAATTTATATAAAAAAATACTAACATTTATCGTACTAAATAGATACCATTAGATTTGTCATGAAACATATTTTATAGTATACTTGTTTGATGTTACAAGCATTAATATTTTTAACTATATATTTGTCAAAGTTTGGTCACTTTAATCGATAATGCATTTAGAATTGTATTCTTTTTCGGATAAAGGTAGTACCATTTAGTTTTGTTGTGTTTTTGTCATTGGTTTTTGTTGCATGTACATAAAATTTTGCATAGAGTTTTTTTAATAAACTGTTAGTTTCTGTATTTTTAATTTGTGATACAAAGGTTATAGACATGTGTTTTTATACGGGTTAGAGTTTTATAAAAGACACAAGTATTTCAGTTTGTGTACACCTAATCAAAAATACTTTTTTTATAGGTGTTGCTTTTTATAGGTGCTTTGTCCCTAGATAACGATTATCTACGCATTGTGCGTGAAACGGATCTAGATGGCAGTACACAAGACAGAGTTTATAGATAGGTTCAGCACCTTGTGAGCAGAAAACACCCTATTATGTTTTATGGATTCTATTGCTTGTGTGCTGTATGCAAAGGCTAAGGAAAAGTGGTAACGAGGCCCAGCAAAATGGTAAAGGGGGGGCTAGTCTGGCTAGACAAATACAAGGACCAGCAAAATGTGTGTGTGTATATATAAATAATAAATATTCATATAATCATAATGTTTGTTGTGACAACACATAGAATCAATTGTCCTTTTAGGGGGAACCATTATTTCCTACCTGAATTAGCATACTACATAAGCATACAATGATACAAACTGAATTAAAAATTCGCACGGATGAATGATGATCATTGCAAATTAGCAATGAAAAAAAATAGAAATCTGTTGGAATATAAGTGAATTGCCCACCTCTCCCCCATTAGCTTAAGCTTTTGGGTTGAACTGGTCGGTGCATGCAACTGGTCGGTACATGCAACTCAATATGGTATCAAAGCCAGAGGTCTCGAGTTCGAATCCTGGTTAGCGCAATTAAATAAAATAATTGCAGCTCACTCCTATTTCCACGTCTGAGGCCTGAGGGAACCTCCACGTGAGGGGGAGTGTTGGAATATAAGTGAATTGCCCACCTCTCCCCCATCAGCTTAAGCTTTTGGGTTGAACTGGTCGGTGCATGCAACGTAATAAAATCGTATCATGTGCCTGTGCGTGTAGCGTGTGGCTCTCTTGCTTCTTGCACCTACAGACTGACTTGCTCGCTCCTTACGCAGATGCGGACTGCAGTGATGCTGGCTCAGCAGCTGCCTGCTCGGCGCTCGACTGATCCAGCCTCCAGCGGGCCACGAGCAGCAACACCGCGACGGCCGACAGGATGGCGATTGGGTGGCTTCTGATGCAGATGCAGACTGCAGTGATGCTCGCTCGGTAGCTGCCTGCTCGGTGCTCGGCTCGACTAATCCAGCCTCCATCGGGCCACGAGCAGCGACGCCGCGACGGCCGACGGGATGGCGATTGGGCGGCCAGACGCGGCGACGCCTCGACACCTCTCTGCTCTCCGCCTGTACGCTGATCGCGCGGGGAACTGAAGCAGCGCGAGTGGCGAGTCACGCAAGGCGGTTTTCTCTACGACGTTTCTGCTTCCGTGGCCTGCTTGGCTGGGCCTTTGAGAGGGGATCAAAAAAAGTTTTGCCGGTTGGGCGGGGGTGGGGGGGAGGGAGGGGGGGAGTGGAGTCTTCTTACTCTGCCTTGTATTCAAACTAGGATCTGTCTACCCGACAACCGAGTGTAAAACACTCGAATTTTTTTTTGGCCGTGCCCCCGCCCCACCCTCCTCCATCTCTGGCGTCCCCGCCATCGAATCTGCCGCCGCCCACTGCTGCCACGCTAACCCGGCTTCGCTGGGCTATCACCATGACACCCCCGCCTCGCCCTCCTCCTCCATCTCCGAACGGCAAGGCAGCCGCCCACTGCTGCCACGCTAACCTGGCTTCGCCGGGCTCTCACCGTGACGCCCCTGCCCCGCCCTCCTCCTCCATCTCCGCCCACCGCTGCCACGCTAACCCGGCTTCGCTGGGCTCTCACCGTGATGCCCCTGCCCCGCCCTCCTCCTCCATCTAAGCCCACCACTGCCACACTAACCCGGCTTCGCCGGGCTCTCACCGTGACGGCCCCGCCCGTCCCCTGCCCAACCGCCTTCCTCCACCACCCGGCCAGCAGCGCCACCACTGCCTCGGCCCCCACCGCCCCCGCACCCGCCACAACCGCCTGTCCGGCCTTCCCACCCCAGTTTTTTTTTTCTAAACCTGCTAGAGTTGGAGAAGAAAGGGCACTCAACCCCAAACCCTAACCAAGCTAATCACAGGGCGCAAGAAATCGAGTGTTCTCCAAAACAATCGAGTGTTGTTTAGCATTTGTCTATAACTAACTATTATCTCCTAAGTCCTAATGAAGCTAACAGCGCAACCAAACAAGCATAAAATTGGCAGTTCATGTAAAAATGTCATGACATAATAAGTAAAATCAAACAACCAAACTGTGCTGATTGATGGGAATGAAAGCTTTGTGTTACCCAGCCAATTAACGCTAAAACAAGCACATTAAATGCCTTATTACCAACCTAAACCCTCTGCTTACCTGCTGATCAATAGTCTTAGCACCTTCCTGCACATCAGCCACATTGCTGCTGCTCTTCTTGGCCTCAGCCTCCGCCTTCACTGGAGGCGCAGAGGGGTGCGCCCCCTCGAGCAGGAGGACGGCCCTCCTGAATCCTGATCCCGTTGAGCCTGGCGTCGCTGGGCACTTCGCCCATCACGGCGAAGGGCACCCCGCCCTCATCCCCAACGCTGAAGCCAACGGCCTCCAGGAGCTCCACCCCGCCTTCCCTGTCCGCTACAGCCTCCTTGATCCGCGGGTTGCTCAGTCTAATCCGCCTGAACTTATCGTTGCCGGGCTCCCGGAGCAGATTGCCCAGCAGGCGTTTGACCACCTCTACGGAGGCCGGGGGTGGGTCGGCGGCGAGGTACGCGGCGGCGCGCGCGCGGGCGCCCCCCGCCGACGCGAGGCAGCCGTCGAGATGCTCGGAGATGGCGAGCTCGGACGGGAACGCGTCTCCGCAGATGGGGCACGCCGCGCCCCCCGCCGACGCGAGGCAGCCGTCGAGATGCTCGGAGACGGCGAGCTCGGACGGGAACGCGTCTCCGCAGCTGGGGCACGCGACGGTGGCGGCGGCCGCGGTGCCGTTCGCGTCGGGGCGGCGGGAGGAGGAGGAGGAGGAGGAGACGAGGGGTGTGAAGGGGGTGAAATCGGTGGTTGAAGTGGGCGGGGGAGGTGGCGACGGCCGCTTAGGGGCGGGCCTGGGGTTTGGGGCTTTGGGCTAGGGTTGGAGGGGCGGGCAGCGGGGTGGGAGGAGGAGGGGGAGGGGCCGGAGCCGAGGACGTGGGAGGTGCCCTTGAAGGAGGAGGGGGTCCCGGACCCGGAGGAGGTGACCTTCTTCATGAACTCCATCTTGTCCTTCATCATGGCGCCGGCGGCGGAGGAAGCGTGAGCGGCCGCGAGCAGAGGGGACTGGGATTGGGGGCGTGGGCGCGCTCACGCGGAGTAGACGACTTGGTTGGAGTGGCGCTGGTGGGAGTGGTGGATCGTTGTCGCTGCGGGGACGAAGCAAACGAAGAAAGAACGAAGTAGCAATAAAAGCGAGAGGCGATACAGCTTGATTGCAACAAAAAGTTCGTTTGTGCGGTTGTACACTTGTACTCCCTCCGTACTGGTATTAGAAGTCGTTTAGGACATGATTGTGCATACCAATGAGTCATTAATTAGGGGTAAGTTTTCCCTGTCTACCCCTATTAAATGCAATTGCGGGAGTATTTCATTTGAGAAACAAACCAACGGCGGACTGGTTAGGCCAGCGTGGTTGTAGCGGGGACCATCGCGGTGCAGGTTCGATTCCCTACCGCGTCGTATTTTTTTGCTTGTTTTTGCTTGTTTTTGTTTTGCATGTGTTTGCATGGCACTGTGCGGGACTTGCACGCTGGTGCCTGGGCGCGTTGTGCGGGAGTGCACGCTGGTGCCTGGGCGCGTCTTTTTCGTTTCGTTTCATTGATGGCGCGCTGGATGCCTAGCTGCGCGCTCGCTGGATGTTTTGCCGCGCCAAATTTTCCTTGTTTTCGCTGGTCGCTCGGCTGCGACGACGATTGGGTTCCCGTTCGTATTTATACGCCTGGCCGGCTGCAAATTAACAAGCACAAACAAAACACCGCACAAATGGCCAGCTCACTTGCTACCTTCGATCTAAACGTGCCTGTACCGGAAGCTGAAGAAGGCAACGCTGGGTTAGACCTCAACGAGCCTGTACTGGAGGATGATAATGACATCGGTAACGAGCCTGTACTGGAGGATGATAATGACATCGGTAAGTTTGCTTCCTTTCTTCCTTGCTTCCTTGCTTCCTTGCTTTTGGATTGAGTATGTTTGTTTGGCACCATCTCGGAGTCCAGCGGGGAGGAGTTGTCCTTGGGCGCCACCTCTGACTCCAAAGTGATGGAGTCCGACACCATCTCCATCTCCGACTCCGGCGCGACGAGCTCCATGGAACAGCGAGTGCGAGCGCGAGAGGAGATAGGCGAGCGGTGTGCGGCGTGCAGCGAGCGCGAGAGGCGAGCGGCGTACGGCGAGTGCGAGAGGCCAGAGGCGAGCGGCGTGCTGCGTGCAGCGAGCGCGAGAGGCGAGCGACGAACGGCGAGCAAGAGAGTCGAGCCGCGTACGGCGAGCGCGAGAGGCCAGCGGTGAGCAATCCCACCGATCGGCGTGCGGCATGCGTTGAGCGCGAGTGCAATAGGTGGGCGATTAAAGAGGCGGCGCTATTAACGCGTGCAAGCGCAGCGCATTCATTCACGCGTGGGAGCCGAAGCGTTTGCATGCAAGGGCAGAGGCGTCCAAAATAGCACTCCATCCCCAGGACGACATCCTTTCAACAGCTTAGCTCATTCGCTAGAACGACTTGTAATACTAGTACGGAGGGAGTACTTGTGCCTACCGGAGTACTCCCTCCGTACTGGTATTAGAAGTCGTTTAGGACATGATTGTGCATACCAATGAGTCATTAATTAGGGGTAAGTTTTCCCTGTCTACCCCTATTAAATGCAATTGCGGGAGTATTTCATTTGAGAAACAAACCAACGGCGGACTGGTTAGGCCAGCGTGGTTGTAGCGGGGACCATCGCGGTGCAGGTTCGATTCCCTACCGCGTCGTATTTTTTTTGCTTGTTTTTGCTTGTTTTTGTTTTGCATGTGTTTGCATGGCACTGTGCGGGACTTGCACGCTGGTGCCTGGGCGCGTTGTGCGGGAGTGCACGCTGGTGCCTGGGCGCGTCTTTTTCGTTTCGTTTCATTGATGGCGCGCTGGATGCCTAGCTGCGCGCTCGCTGGATGTTTTGCCGCGCCAAATTTTCCTTGTTTTCGCTGGTCGCTCGGCTGCGACGACGATTGGGTTCCCGTTCGTATTTATACGCCTGGCCGGCTGCAAATTAACAAGCACAAACAAAACACCGCACAAATGGCCAGCTCACTTGCTACCTTCGATCTAAACGTGCCTGTACCGGAAGCTGAAGAAGGCAACGCTGGGTTAGACCTCAACGAGCCTGTACTGGAGGATGATAATGACATCGGTAACGAGCCTGTACTGGAGGATGATAATGACATCGGTAAGTTTGCTTCCTTTCTTCCTTGCTTCCTTGCTTCCTTGCTTTTGGATTGAGTATGTTTGTTTGGCACCATCTCGGAGTCCAGCGGGGAGGAGTTGTCCTTGGGCGCCACCTCTGACTCCAAAGTGATGGAGTCCGACACCATCTCCATCTCCGACTCCGGCGCGACGAGCTCCATGGAACAGCGAGTGCGAGCGCGAGAGGAGATAGGCGAGCGGTGTGCGGCGTGCAGCGAGCGCGAGAGGCGAGCGGCGTACGGCGAGTGCGAGAGGCCAGAGGCGAGCGGCGTGCTGCGTGCAGCGAGCGCGAGAGGCGAGCGACGAACGGCGAGCAAGAGAGTCGAGCCGCGTACGGCGAGCGCGAGAGGCCAGCGGTGAGCAATCCCACCGATCGGCGTGCGGCATGCGTTGAGCGCGAGTGCAATAGGTGGGCGATTAAAGAGGCGGCGCTATTAACGCGTGCAAGCGCAGCGCATTCATTCACGCGTGGGAGCCGAAGCGTTTGCATGCAAGGGCAGAGGCGTCCAAAATAGCACTCCATCCCCAGGACGACATCCTTTCAACAGCTTAGCTCATTCGCTAGAACGACTTGTAATACTAGTACGGAGGGAGTACTTGTGCCTACCGGAGTACTCCCTCCGTACTGGTATTAGAAGTCGTTTAGGACATGATTGTGCATACCAATGAGTCATTAATTAGGGGTAAGTTTTCCCTGTCTACCCCTATTAAATGCAATTGCGGGAGTATTTCATTTGAGAAACAAACCAACGGCGGACTGGTTAGGCCAGCGTGGTTGTAGCGGGGACCATCGCGGTGCAGGTTCGATTCCCTACCGCGTCGTATTTTTTTTGCTTGTTTTTGCTTGTTTTTGTTTTGCATGTGTTTGCATGGCACTGTGCGGGACTTGCACGCTGGTGCCTGGGCGCGTTGTGCGGGAGTGCACGCTGGTGCCTGGGCGCGTCTTTTTCGTTTCGTTTCATTGATGGCGCGCTGGATGCCTAGCTGCGCGCTCGCTGGATGTTTTGCCGCGCCAAATTTTCCTTGTTTTCGCTGGTCGCTCGGCTGCGACGACGATTGGGTTCCCGTTCGTATTTATACGCCTGGCCGGCTGCAAATTAACAAGCACAAACAAAACACCGCACAAATGGCCAGCTCACTTGCTACCTTCGATCTAAACGTGCCTGTACCGGAAGCTGAAGAAGGCAACGCTGGGTTAGACCTCAACGAGCCTGTACTGGAGGATGATAATGACATCGGTAACGAGCCTGTACTGGAGGATGATAATGACATCGGTAAGTTTGCTTCCTTTCTTCCTTGCTTCCTTGCTTCCTTGCTTTTGGATTGAGTATGTTTGTTTGGCACCATCTCGGAGTCCAGCGGGGAGGAGTTGTCCTTGGGCGCCACCTCTGACTCCAAAGTGATGGAGTCCGACACCATCTCCATCTCCGACTCCGGCGCGACGAGCTCCATGGAACAGCGAGTGCGAGCGCGAGAGGAGATAGGCGAGCGGTGTGCGGCGTGCAGCGAGCAAGGTTCACATTACCGGTAGAAAAAAAAATACCGGAGGTCACCGATAAACGGGTTTATCGGATTTATCGGAAAATTTCTCGGTCAGAAATAAAACAAAAATACCTAATTTCTCTAGAAAATTATATAAGTTGTCTCTAAAGCATTTAATATTAAGAACTAGCACATAATAGTATTGATATAAGAGAATATCACACTTTCATATAGGTAGACTAGTGAAATATGGAATCTCGGTGATAAATAAAATTTATCGGACCTCAGCGATAAACGGGATTATCGGGTTTATCGAAATTTTATCGCCGATAAATTTTTCCCTGGCAGCGAGCGCGAGAGGCGAGCGGCGTACGGCGAGTGCGAGAGGCCAGAGGCGAGCGGCGTGCTGCGTGCAGCGAGCGCGAGAGGCGAGCGACGAACGGCGAGCAAGAGAGTCGAGCCGCGTACGGCGAGCGCGAGAGGCCAGCGGTGAGCAATCCCACCGATCGGCGTGCGGCATGCGTTGAGCGCGAGTGCAATAGGTGGGCGATTAAAGAGGCGGCGCTATTAACGCGTGCAAGCGCAGCGCATTCATTCACGCGTGGGAGCCGAAGCGTTTGCATGCAAGGGCAGAGGCGTCCAAAATAGCACTCCATCCCCAGGACGACATCCTTTCAACAGCTTAGCTCATTCGCTAGAACGACTTGTAATACTAGTACGGAGGGAGTACTTAGCTGCCAAGGCATCTTCGCTACTATAGACTGTGTGGCGGGCTGCAATACCTTTTGCTGGGCTGCACGGGCTGCTACACAGCCAAAGCCCGGTAGTGGCTTGGGAATCAAAATGGGCCTCTCGCGTTTCTCACGCAGCAGCAAGGGCCTGTTTGTTTCCGCGGTCCTGTCGCGTTTCAGCCAAAATCGTGAGAAAACCCTGCAGAACGCCTCAGGTCGAACGCGCGTCCGCCGGCCGCCGACAACAGCACCAGTGGAGGGGCGTGCGCCATGGTGCGCAGATGCAGGCACAAATTTTGAGAAAATAGAACTATAACTTGGATACTGTATAACATTGCATAATGGGAAATAATATAGGAATAGGCCAAAGCATACACTACAGCAGAGAAAGACATTACTGGCTATTCAAAACCCCCTTTCACTGGCGGATTTTGAACCGCCATAACCAACTCGGCAGTGATGAGCTGATCACATCACTGCCGGTTATGCCAAACCGGCAGTGATAGCTCATGTATCACTGCCGGTTCGTGTTACAAACCGGCAGTGATACTTGAGCCATCACTGCCGGTTGTTTTAACCAACCGGTTGTGTAGATTATATTATCACTGCCGGTTTTCTTTGAACCGGTAGTGATATACTTTTCACAATTTGCATTTTAATAATTGTTTTATTTTCATTTCGAGGGGAGGTGGTGGGGTGGGAGGTCGGGGAGGTGGAGGTGGTTGCTATTGATCAATTTGATATCGATGTGAAGGTGGTTGTTGATCAGCGACAATACAAACCCATCAACATTTATATTACAAAAGTTTCAAAAAAAACTTTAAGTATCGAATTAAGAGTCGCATTACAATAGCCTATCAATGTGGTCTCTTCCGTACTGCGCCTTGTACTTCTTAGTCCTCGCAATAGAGAATGATCCTTTCTTGGTCAATATCTCGTCCATCACAAGCCTTGCTATCTCCTCTTGAATTCCTCTCATCTCAAAATCTAGCATCTGGTTGTGATTGTTTGCTTTGCGTTGTAATTGAAGCAAGATAATATTTGAGATGCACAAACGTAAGACAAAATAATAGAAATAGGATGCCTACGTACCATGTGAAGGGTCGAGATGGCGGACTAGAGGGGGGTGAATAGTCCTTTCTAAAAATAATCGCGTCGGCAAACCGAAACAAATGCGGAATTAAAACTATCGGTCTAGCCAAGACTACACCCCTCTATCTAAGTTCACAAGCACCTCACACAGATCCTAATTAAGTAACTAAGGTGCTTTCCTTAGCAAGAGCTCTCCTAATTCTAGAGCAAGGTCACACAAACCTATGCACTAGTACTTTAGCAAAGCCGAGGAGCTCCTACACAATTCTAGTAAGCAAAAGCACGAAACCACCTATGCTCACTAGCAATGCTCAATAGCAAGGCAACTAATACCAAACTAGAGAGCGCAAATTACTTAGCTACACAAACTAAGCAATATGACTAACAAGGTTACACAAACCAAATTAGCCACGCAACGGTTGCTACTTCTATGCTACACAAGCAAGAACGTAACTAGCAAACTACACAAGCCAACTAGTTACAAGAGCAACTACACAAGCATAAGTATATGAAAGTAAATACAAGCTTGTGAATCGAAAGCAAACCACCGAGAAGTACACAAGGTTGACACGGTGGTTTTTCACCGAGGTTCACTTGGTTGCCACCAAGCTAGTCCCCGTTGTGGCGATACACCTACTTGATGGATCACGAGCTAATTGACGATCAAGAGTCAAACCCTCAGTGGGTGCCGCACATCCACTCTCAAGACGGGGATCCTCCAAGCCACGAGCTTTACTAGAGTTGCTCTTCGTGATCCCCGCGGGGTGAGCACAATCCCCTCACAAATCCTCCTCCGAAGCCACGCACAATCTCCACGCGTGCTTCAATGGAGTCGCAAGCCACCAAGCCGTCTAGGAGGTGGCAACCTCCAAGAGTAACAAGCACCACCGGCTTGCAACACGATCACCTAGTGCCACTCGATGCAATCCTCTCGATGCAACGCACTAGAATCGCTCTCTCACTCGATCCGATGAACACTATCAAGCATGAGTGAGTTAGAGGGCTTCCAAGTACTACCACATAAGCCACCAAGGCCAAAGTGTGCTCAGCTCCTGGCCAAGGCCGGCCAATGCATCTATTTATAACCCCACAGTCAAATAGAGCCGTTACCCCTTCACTGGGCAGAAATCAGGACGACCGGACGCGCCGGTCGAACTGACCGGACGCGCCGTACCGCGTCCGATCCTCCAACGATCACTGTGCCAACGGTCAAACCAATCGACCGGACGCGCTCTAGGAAACGACCGGACGCGCCGCTGCCACGACCAGACGCGCTCCAGGAAACGACCGGACGCACCGATCGCACAGCACCGCACGCGCAACGACATGACCGGACGCGCTCCTTGCAACGACCGGACGCGACAGTGCCAGCGTCCGGTTAGAGTCTAGTAAGCTCCTTCAACGACCGGACGCGTCCGATCGCGTGTGACCGGACGCGCCGCGCGTCCGATCAGTTCTACGCCACGCGCTACTCCTCTGGGCGTCAGACCGGACGTGCCGGTCCCACGAGTGACCGGACGCGCCGGTTGCAAACCCTAACAACCGCGGCTGCGTTGAACTGACCGGACGTATCTGGTCAAACCATGACCGTGTCCGGTTCAGCGTCCGGTCACCACTGTGACCTCCGTTTGCCTCCGTTTCTTCTTTGACTTCCGACGTAGTGGAAAATAGGCATTTCAACTCCTTGAAAACGCATGAATCCCGCCTCGCAAGCTCGGCGGGAGGGAGAGAGGAACCCAAACCCCTCTCTACTACTTAAACTCCACCGCCTTCGCAAATGTGCCAACACCACTATGTGAAAAACACCATGTGCATGTGTGTTAGCATTTTCATAAACATTTTCAAAGGGTTAGGCACTCAACTTGCCTCACCACTCGATCCTAACATGTATGCAAAGTTAGATCACTCAAGTGGCACTAGATGACCGATATGCAAACAAGTTTGCCCCTCTTGATAGTACGGCCATCTATCCTAAACCCGGTCATCAACTTCTCTACACACCTATGACCGGTGAAATGGAAATGCCCTAGGTTATACCTTTGCCTTGCGCATTCCACTCCATCTCCTCCGACGTTGATGCAACACATGCACCAACCATATCACAAATGATATGATCCACTTCATATCATCATGTGGCCTTGGTCCATCGATCTTGACCTCACTTGCTCTTCACCGTTGCATCGGTCCATCGACGCCAAGTCTTGCTCAAGCTTCACCTCTTCACGGTCCATCACTCCAAAGCCTCCGACTTGCCCTTCACACTTGCAACCGGTCCATCGAGCCAAGCCTCATCTTGATCTTTGCCACCTTGGTCACATGACTCCATGTCATGTCTCATATGCAATGAGCTCCTTCATGACACCATTACCTGTAGACTAATCCCTGTGTTTCTCACGTTAAACACAATTAGTCCACCTAAGGTTGTCGCTCAATTATCAAAACCAAACAAGGACCTTTCACCATGTCATCTCCCTTATTTGTTTTTGCGCCAAAGTATTTTAGCATTGCCCACATCACATAGAACCCGCATTCGTTGTTCCCCATCGGTTGATCTAGGGTCTTGAGATTCTCCATATACTTTACACTGAATGGGGCACTCCATTGCTTTTGCATCTTGCTATCGAGATTTTTCCAATTAGGTAATGCCTTCATTCTATGTTACGTTGTAAATGAAGTGTGAAGACCGAGGACATTACAATATCCTATGTGATTAGAAAGTGTTGTGATATTGGGTTCACTTACTTATTCAGCACTTTGACTAGGGGGTCGATAAGAGAAAGTGACTTTTTCTTTGAGTCCCACACCTCGATATGTGAATCTTCAAGATAGATATCTACGAGGATGAAATGGTTGCTGCAATCACAAAGTCCATGTTATTGAATGACATATCAAGAAAAGAAACACTAAAATAAGGGTCGAGAACACATACTCGCAGTTGTAGGGTAGGAGTACGTTCGTTTTGTTGTTTCTGAACATCCTTTCAAACTCAATCTTCAAACTTGTTGGTACATAGTCATCTTCACCAGGGCGGTGCATGTTGTCTCATTTACAAATATGGGATCCAAATAAGTATACTACAAAAATATATCTTATGACAAATCTAACAATACTTATTTGATATCATAAATATTGAGTTCTAGACAACATGTGATTCATCACTAAAAGGGAAACTGCATTCTGCAAGAAGGTTGCCATATCCAAATTCGTTATACATGTTAGTAGGCCAGTCAGCACTTCAGCAGGTAAGAAGAACCCAAAGCACACAAGTTTTATTAGCAATCAAATGCATCACGAACCTAACAAGCAATTCAGCCACCCTCCCAGAAAGCAACATTGAGGTGGGCATTCTATCGAACACCTTATGGGTACTCACCGAGTAAGCAGGGGTGGCGCGCTCAACAGCGACGTGGAGGAGCTCCTCGCGGCGTCGGCGTAGCTGTAGGGGACGGCGGCGTTGAGGAAGCGGTAGGGGACGGCGTCGTGAAGGGCGGCGTCGGGCTACGACGTCGTGCAGTGCACGTCGGGCGACGGCGGCGTGCACTGGCGAATAGCATCGAGCGCGTAAAATATCGTGCGCTGGCCTTGGAGCGCGCTAGCGCCTTATATAACCCACGCATCACTGTCGGGTGGTTATTAGAACCGGCAATGATGTCCCATATCACTGCCGGTTCTAATAACTACCCGACAGTGATGTCCCATATCACTGCCGATTCTAATAACCACCCGGTAGTGATATGGGACATCACTGCCGGGTGGTTATTAGAACCGGCAGTGATATTGATTATTTTTAAACATTTTGGGTCCCCAATTGATCTCAAATGGAAAAGTTGTAAACAACAAAGTTGTGGAACTCATGAATGTCTACAACTTTTATTTTAGTCATTTCTCAATTTGATAAAGTTTTATTAGGCATGTCTCATAAAGTGCTCTGTCTCACACAAAGTTATGTCACTTTGTTGGAAACATGGCATCCGTTATATCAACAAAGTTTCAAAATAATAGTGGTAGAACTCATCAATCTCTACAACTCCATATGATCTCAAATTCGATGCAAATTACTAAAACAACATTTCATTAAGGATTACATAGTTTATGATATTCTAACTATGATGGCCTCATCGTGATCACTCCGGAGGTAAGCAGGTTCGTCACCCTCTTCAAGGTAGGTAGGGTAATGCCTGCCCCAAAAGGAGCCATTTCTTGATAACCTTTGTACTCTTCTTCGTCCGTCACTCCTTCAACACCGACAATCTTCCTTTTGCCTTGCATGACTACTTGTAGTCTTCCCTTTGTATTATTATCACTTGCATAGAAGATTTGCAAAACATCCTTTGCAAGGACGAAGGGGTCATCTCTGTATGCGGTCTTGGATAGATCAACGGTAGTGAACCCATCATTGTCGGTGTTGATTTCATCTAGCCGGACCCACTGGCAACGGAAAAGAGCGACCTTCAACTGTCGTCCATAGTCTAGCTCCCATATCTTATTTATGAAACCATAGTATGTTGCCTCCACCGTGCCGTATTCATCGTGGGCGTCGAAACGAACAGCACTATTTTGGTTGGTGCTCTTTCCATCCTGTTTTTTATGTAAAATGTAAAACCATTTATATCATAACCTTGGTACATCATCACCGTAGTCGAAGGTCCGGGAGCTAAGAGATCTAGCTGACATCCCATCACCATTCCTAGCCTGCGGCGTCGAAACCAGTCACCGAATTCCTCCTTATGTTTTTTTCTCAAGCCAAGCCTGTGACCTACCGATGTGCTTACTTTGCAGTAACTGCTTGTGCTCATTAATGTATGCCATCACACCGTCAGCCTGCTGGAGAATAGCGAAGTGTGTCTGTCTGAAGGAAACCACTTCGACTATTTTGACAGCTTTCTCACCTATCGTTCCTTTGCCCCCTAGTCTTCCATCGTGACGAGATACTGGAACTCCGACCCGATTGATGTCCATATAATATGTGCAGAACTCAATGGCCTCCTCCGTTGTCCATCCTTCTACCATGCTCCCTTCTGGTCTGAATCTATTCCTAACATACCGCCTGAAAACTTTCATCAACCTCTCGAAAGGAAACATCTGGTGTAGGTACATTGGGCCAAGGGCTTTAATTTGGTCCACAAGATGAACAAGTAGATGCACTGATATGTCGAAGTAAGTTGGTGGGAAATGCATCTCAAGCCTGCATAGAATCTCGGTTATCTCCTGCTTCAGCTGGTCTAGCTTGGCCCCTTCAATGACCTTTTCAGAGATCGCATTGAAGAACGAACACAACTTTATGATTGGGGCACGGACCTTGTCAGGGAGGATACCTCGTAGGGCAACTGGGAGCAGCTGAGTCATAATGACATGACAGTCATGGGCCTTCATACAACCATAGTTAAACTTAAGTTCTCTCATGTTAACTAGCCTCTTCGGGTTCGCACAGTAGCCAGTTGGCACTTTGAGATCATTAAAGAAAGAAATAAGCATGGCCTTTTCTTCCTTTTTCAGTGTCCATGATGCCACCGGAAGTTTCAAGTGGCCATCCTCAAGAGTTATTGGGTGCAACTCCTTCCTGAGGCCCAGGTGTTGCATGTCCAAGCGTGTCGTGAGAGAATCCTTTGTTGTTCCCCCGGTGTTCATCAACATGTTAAGTGTGTTACCGCACACGTTTTTAGTTATGTGCATTGGATCAAGACAGTGACATACACTCAAAAGTGGCCAATAAGGTAGTTCCCAAAAGATTGATTTTTTCTTCCAGATACTACCGGCTGGCGCTGGTACTACACCTTCCCCCTTCCCAAGGACAACATCTGTGAGTTTGCTTACTTGTTTAAGTATCTATTTCCCGTCTCGATACTTTGGAGGTCCACGTTTCTCAGTAGTCCCATTAAAATCTTTTCTATTCCTGCGGTAAGGGTGATCCCTTCGTAGGAACCTACGGTGTCCCATATAGACCATCTTCTTGTTTTCTGGTAGATGTATAGCATCAGTCTCGTCCAAGCACTCGACACACCCAGTGTATCCTTTTGTCTTCTCTCCAGACAAGCAACCTCGCCCTGGCAGGTCAGTGATTGTAGCGATAAGTATAGCCTTTATCGTGACATGTTCTTTTTTGTACTCATCCCAAACATCCTTCACACCCGTCTCCCACATCTGTAGTAGTTCATCGATCACTAGTTGTAGAAGCACATCGATATCATTACTAGGTTATTTTGGCCCTTGGATTAGTAGTGGCATCTGGATGTATGACCGTTTCATACAAAGCCAGGGTGGAAGGTTGTATATACATAGCATCACTGGCCAAGTGCTATGATTGCTTCTAACCTGGTCAAACGGATTCATCCTATCTGTGCTCAAACCTATCTAAAGATGCCTTACCTCTCCACCGATGTTCTTATAGAACACAGTGTTGATAGTCCTCTAGTCCGACCCATTGGCGGGGTGCCTCAACATTGTATCTTTCTTACGCTCTTCGCCGTGCCAATGCAACAGTTTGGCTGACTTTGCATTTGCAAACAACCTATGCACTCGTGGAGCTATAGGAAAATACCATACGACCTTTATGGGCCCTCCTCTGGTCTTGCTTCCCTGATTTGACGGCCCTTGCTTGTATCGGGGAGCTTTACACTTGGGACATGCATCCAAGTCTTTATATTTTTCTCCACGATACAATATGCAATCGTTGGAACACGCGTGTATTTTCTCAACCTCGAGGCCGATTGGGCAAATCATTTGCTTGGCCAGGTAAGTCTTTTCTATTAACTCGCTACCCTTCGGGAGCAGTTTATGTAGTATACCTAACAAGCTATCGAAGCCTTTATCACTCAATCCATTCGTTGATTTGAACTCTAATAGCATGATGTTGGCTTCCAGTTTGCTTATTGGGCAGGTCGGATACAATGGTGTTTTTGCATCCTTTCTCATGATCTTCAGTTTTTTCAACTGTGTAGCGCTAAGGAATCCGCCATGCACATCATGTAGAAACTGTGAAATGCCATCATTTTCCTCTGTGTCGTCAACTAATGTATTCCTAAGCACATTATCGTTGGTAGGCACAGGTACTGTGTAGCATTGGTAATCATCAATAGGCAGAAATGCGTTTAGGGATACGCTAGGTATGGGCACATCATCATTGTTTTCTTGTGCAACATTTTGACCAACCTCCCCATGCAAAGTCCAAATCGTGTAGTCTCTCATGAACCCCCTGGTAATCAAGTGCAATCGTATATGCTCCACGTCGCCCTATTTTCTCGTATTCTTGCAATCTTTGCATGGACAAAATACAGGCTGTGAGTCCCCAGCATTGGCTCTAGCGAGCTTGATGAAATCGTCGATGCTCGTCAAGTACCGTTGGTCTGTACATGGCAGATCGTACATCCACCCTCGATCCATGTCTGCACAGGTAAAATGGGCCGGGCAGAGGAAACATAAGAAAGTTTTAATAAGAAACAATTATTGCACAATATTGAAGAACAATTATTCTACTCCATGCAACATAAAAATGGAGACACTAATTTTAAAAAGACTAAATTTGGAGACATGATCATGAATAACAATGTAGCTCCAAACAATGCCCATATAAATTAAAAATCGCAGCCCCATAAAAAATAATTATTGCACAATATTGTAGAACAATTATTCTACTCCATGCCACATAAAAATAGAGACATTAATTTAAAAAAATACTAAAATTAGAGACATGATCATGAACAACAATGTAGCTCTAAACCAGTGGCGGATGCAGGATGATAATCAAGGGGGGGCTAAAAATAATGGAGATATTGATTTGCATGAAGATTTAATAGTGATTTGAGATTTTTGCTACAGTGTTTCTAGTAGTAAATCAAGTCATTAGGGGGCTGGAGCCCACCCAGCCCCCTGTAGATCCGCCACTACTGCTCCAAACAATGCATTGTTTGGTGACACATGGGTTAATTTGCTCATCAACATTGTAAAAGAATCTACTCTACTCCTAAGAACCAATTATAACATCACATACTAACAATGCATTATAGCCATGAATTAGAAAAGTGCTCTGTAGAAGAATGGAGAAATAAGAATGAGAATAAAGCATTATAGCCATCAAAACAAAGCTAATTAAGCAATAAAATCGAAGGAATGGAGGCTGGTTACTAACCTTAAAGCAAAAAGATCAAGCCATTCTTCCAAATCCAAGTGGTAGCTTCACGGATTTGGACGACCGCAACATTGGAGGGAGTGGCCCAAACGCGCGCCTCTGTTCTCGGGATAAAAGAGTGGAGGAAGAAGATGACGGCTACAACTTTTTTGTGCTGTCAGGCTCATCACTGTCGGTTCTATCCTAGAACCGACAGTGATAGAATCAAATCACTGTCGGTTCTTGGCTTGAACCGGCAGTGATAAGTGGAGTTGTCGTCACTGCTGGCGGGAGGCACAAACCGGCAGTGATAGTTGTCATCACTGCCGGTTCTCACACCCCCCAATTATTTTCTGGTTGTCAGAGCCTAGAACCGGTAGTGAAGGGTCATCACTGCCGGTTGTCCTAATTTCGGCAGTGATGTGGCCGGCACTGATGACTGAATCTATAGTAGTGATAATTATACAGCTATTATACATGAAATTATTCCTGCAGTACTTGCATGTGCTTTTGAGTCTACAAATGAACAAGGATCTAGTTTGCTAGATGGCAGAGTGGAGTATCTATATAGAAGTTTTACAGAATGTCGAGCAGACATATAATACAAGGTCAGTAGCAAGTTGCCTAGAGCCTCTGCTGGCCTTGGAGATTGTCGTAGGAACCATTAGCAGGGCTTTTACCGCTTGTACAAAAGCATTATGGGGTACTTGGGGCGAATATTATACAGGGTCACTTACATTGATATAGGAATCATCAGTAGTATTTCCAGCTATGATCAGACTCCCAGCCATGTTCATCATCGTCTGAGTTGTTCAGCAAGGATTCGGTAGATAAACATGTTGTATGATTTCAGGCTTAATGATGGTGCGTTTGTAGGAATACAAGGAAGCAGAAAGAAAGAATTAATGTAAAGCAGAAAGAAAGAATTAATGTATCTTGTAAGTACTGTGTAGATATGAACTATTGGAACACACAGTTGTAGAATTTGTTTTTATTTCTTTATACTCCCTCCGTCCCTGAATGGAGGTCGTTGTAGGAAGTGTAGCGGACATTAAGGTTAAGCATGAAAGACCATAGTAGCCCTATAAGCAATCATGCCAGCACTGTTTTATCAAGGTGACATGCTCATTTAATGATCTCATCTCTATTCTCCATCCCACTCACAGCAATGAGTATTTTTCATAAACAAATGATACGGTACACCACTTTTCACATTTTCACATGCACACCCAAGCGGTGCACTTGTCAGAAGCGGCAAAAATCACTGCGCGCCTAAAACACTGGCTGATACACATGCCAAAACACAAAAATTTAAACAGCAGCTCCACGCGCTATTTTTGTAGTGCAAGGCCCCATAAAAGGCTAATAGCCACAGCTCTGCCAGCACCACTTGAGCCATTCCCCATCGATGGCCATTCCAGACTTGAACGCACCACCAAAGGGAGAGGAGGAGTTGCCTGATCTGAGCAAGAATCCTGCTCAACAACAACAAGAAGATGGTGGTCCCTTGCAAGAAGCAGTGAGAGCAGGTGAAGGTGGGGGCCAGATGGTTTACCTCTCCTCTTTCATCAAGGAGCCGGCCATGATGTCGAAGTCCATGGAGGGGCCACCAGTACATGACATCAATTTGGCTTCAATCTTCATGAAACTAATGAACAACAAGTATTTCGTCAAGGTAAGCACAGCGTTTGTATTCAAAATATTATTGTCCTGCTTCTATTTCTCTCTACTATCTCTTAAGATCTGTGTTTGGTTTCATTGTCTCCAGAAAAGAGTGCCATAGTTCTAAATATTTGGCTCTCTCTCCTAAAGTTAATGTGGGTTGCTTTCATTTTTCTCCTAACACGGGTGTACTATGCTGCCACTTCATTTTTTTCCTAACACACAAATTTTGGTTGCCGAATCAAGTAACATATGTCATTTTGTACAAGTAGTAGTCTGAGCACAGTTTCCTAATTCAAGTACCATGCAACATTTTAAAGTGTTTATCTATCTCACCTAAAACTCTTGTGTAGCAGATCAAAACTGTTGGCATCCCTATCATTTGAGTGATCATCGTCGTTATGGACAACAAGAAAGCCTGCAAACAGGTGATTATTGCAATTAGTACAGAGGCTGGTTACTAGCAAAATTTCTGCATGAAAAGCTTTATAAATTTAAACTACTTCCAAGCAATACAAGGATCCAGTAATAAGTTACTGGTATAGAACATCTAGACTACTCCCAAATTTTGACTTCAATATAACTTTTCTTCTTCTAAGTAATAAAATTTTAGTGTAGTATTGCATTTCTGCAACATGTGTCAGCCCAAAATAATTTGGTACTGCAGTACAGTTATTAGCTTCATGTCCAAAATAATCTGTACTGATCAGTTCTATTTTTATCTAGGTGAGTATAGGCCTTTTGATTTACACAATCATCAACATAAAGGAGAATTTACCCATCCATTTGATTTAAATGATCATTATCATGAAGGACAATAGCAAAACCTGCATGCAAGTGAATAATTTTGTCAGTAATCATGCACAAAAAACTATTTTTGTATGCACTAACAATATAGAAGAAACATATACATTTTTCTATAGATGATGGTACAACCTGGCATGATGAACAAGATGCCTTGGACGATCTCATAGAGGAGTTAGGAGTGTACCCTAATGCCGTTGACGTCGCATTTGATGAAGAGGAGTTGTCTGACTCAGATGGCAAAGAGGATCAGCAATCACATGACGACGAAGAGGATGAGCAAGCACATCATGAACATGAGCAACCACATGATGAAGATGATGACCAAACACATCAGATTGAGGCTCGATATAGGACAAAGGAAATAACAGATAGACAAAGATGAGACATATTTCAAGATTTGCTTCGGAGCAGTAACCATGGCAAATTAAAAAGAAACAGTCCAACTGTTATTACAGCGAAGTACAATGTCCATATACGTACAGTCCAGTGTGTATGGAAGAGAGCAAAAAAATGTTGGACACAGGGCATACTAGCCCTTGTTTAGTTCCCCCAATTCTCCCTCAAATTTCACTATGCAAAAAGAAGATTCCCTGTCACATCAAAATGTCGGCAAATGCATGGAGTACTAAATGTTGATGAAATCAAAAACTAATTGCACAATTTTGTTGTACTTTGCGAGATGAACATTTTAAGCCTAGTTAGTCAAAATTTGAATAATTTTTACCAAATACAAACGAAATGATATAGGAATTCTGATACAGTGTTTTTCTCCCCAATTCACCGAACTAAACTAGGCCCTAGTAGATGTCAATGGTTTGAAAGCTAAGAATTGCGGCCGAAAAAAATTCAAGTGGACCTCTCTACAGTTAGATATTCCCTTAAACAGAAGGGATACGATAAGGTCACTTGCAAATGCTCTAGGTGTCAGTAAAAGCACTCTGCATAGGTCGTTCAAACAAGGATTGCTACGACGACACTCCAACTCACTGAAGCCCTATTTGAAGGAAGCAAATAAAAAGTCTAGGTTGCAGTGGTGTGTCTCTATGCTCGAACAAAGTACACTACCAAATAATCCCAAATTCAAAGAAATAAAAAATATTATCCATATAGATGAGAAGTGGTTTAATGGGACAAGAAAGAATAAGACTATGTACATGCATCCAGACGACCACACATGACAGTGCAAAACAAGAATGCCATTCACAAAGTCATGTTTTATTCTGGAGTTACACAACCTAGATTTGATGCTGAAGGTTGATATTATTTTGATGGCAAGTTAGGCGTATGGCCTTTTGACCGTGAGGTAGCAATCTTGGTCATGTTTTATTCTTGTCTCGCTACATAAAAGCCACTATTCTATTATTTCTCATATGAATCTTTGTACTTTCAGGAATAGGCACAAAGAAGAAGTGGCAATAGGCCCAGGGGCACACCTATCATGAAAACAATGAAGGTTGATAGACAAACAATGAGATCTTATATGATCTCGAAACTTCTTGAAGCTATACGCATTCGCTGGCCTCAAGAAGATGCTCACGAGACAATTTGGATACACCAAGATAATGCTCCATCACATGTCCGCGCCGACGATCCAGAGTTTGCTGCAGCAGTTGCCCAAACCGGCCTTGATATACGCATAATGAATCAACCTGCTAATTCAACTGATATGAATTGCCTAGACCTTGGTTTCTTTTCTTCTCTTCAGTCGTTGACGGATAGAACGACATCTAGAAACATGGATGAGCTCATGGTGAATGTGATTAATGAATATGAAAACTACAACCCTGTTCTTCTGAATAGGGTATTCCTCACGCTACAAGGATGCATGATTGAAGTTATGAAAGATAACGGAGGGAATAGGTACAAGATCCCCCACATGAATAAGGAGAGGCTGGAGGCAGCAGGCATGCTTCCCAAATCTCTTAGTTGTGACAGGGAGATAGTTTAGAAGGCAATTGAGTTGTTGAACAACTAATGGAATTGTTTGTTTTGCTTTTGAGGTGTGCAACAACTAAGGGATATGGATGTCTAGCTTTTGAGTTCTGCAACAATTAAGAGATATGTTTATCTAGCAGATGTAACGCTACTGTGATGCGTGTACTTGTACATACATTTAGTTTCTTGTAATCCTAGTGGAGGCAAAGGAAAGCCTTTTGTGGTGCATGTATAAAAACTAGTTTGGGTTCTCTGAATACGCCAGTAATTCGGTTCATATTTTCCTAGACTCATTATATTAATATATATGCATCAGACAACAAACAAGCTAGCTAGTACTAGTTCACTTACGAAAGACTGAGAACAAATGAAGAAAAGAAATGGAAATGAACTTGTCAGCTTGCCAAAGGCAGATGCAACCAGCAGTCCGGCCTCTAGCGTGGCACTGCCTTTTTTCCAGCAGGTCAAGTAAAGTGGACCAACAGTCCATCACCAAGCCTTGAGCAGCCTGCGGCGAGCAACATGTCCTACTACTCTTGATGCGTTGCAAGTATGGAGTTTGGAGCCATAAAAAAATGTTGGGCACAGGGCATGGAACAACAACTAGATATATTAATTCAACTAGTACCATCTTCCCATTTATACTTAGTGAAACAGTAGTACCATTTACAGTAGTCAGAACTACTACAATATCCGAAACTACAGCGTGCACCTATCCCCTACATACACAAGGAAGGGCATGGACAAAAGAGGAGAGCACTACATGCTCAACAACAGAACCGTTTGATGAAATACTAGTGAGAACTACTACATTATCCACAACTAGAGCATGCACCTATCCCATACATGTACAAGGAAGTGCATGGGCCAAAAGAAGAGAGCACTACATGCTCAACAGATAAGCAACAAAAGACAGTACAATATATGGTAGTGAGCAGTTGTTTAGCTATCATGGTCGTCCATGGTCTTAGTTATCCGTACCTCTTGCCTCCCACACATTGATTGGTGTAGCCTCATCGTCTGTCTCTACATCAGAGAAGCTGTCCTTATGCTTGTTATCGTCCTTGGCGTCATCCTTATCATCCTTTTCATCGATGCTTGCAATGTGCCTTGTGCATGTGTTTTCCTTGTTGGTTCCAATCTGGCTTGTGCATGCCTTATCACTCTCCAACAGAACCTTGCGCCATTCATGGAACATGGTACTGCACAGGAGGTAAACAAAAATGATCAAGTTATAGTGACAATCTAAAAATACCAATGGCAGCAATTAGATGCCTTTGCCTTACCGCAAACAACCATGAGTTTTTTGTGACACCCTGCTTGCCAATGTGCTTCACCACAGGCATATCCTGTGGTTCTGTTTTAGGCACAAACTCATTGTCCTCGGCAACAAAGGACTGTTGGGGGCCTTCCTCATCCGAATCAGGGATCAACTCGAATTGATCTGCACCCCCTTCCTGCGTATCCTGAGCAAAATCCTAGCCTTCTATGGTCATGCGGTTGAGCTTCTTGTCCCACCAAGTTCTGCAGCGACGATCCCAGCCACACATCGGTTTGAAGGACTGCATCAGACCTTTCGATTGGATCCCCAAGGCGCGTCGCATCCGCAATCTCTGGAGAAACCGGGCACTCCCGTGCAGGCCTCTACCAATGTTTGTAGTATATAACGCCACCACCTGCCATCCACCGAGCGCCTTGAAAACCTGTTCGTAAATCGGAGTAGTATGTGTTACAATGTCTTATTATATACGAGTAGCAATGGCTATATATATTAATAGTTGCAATTTAATTTATTTATTTATCTATTTTATTTTTGGTGAATGGAACATGACATTAACAAAGAAATTCAGACTTAAATTTGGGACCAAACTAGCATCATCTAATAATAAATACTGCCAATGTTTGTAGTATATCTATCATGATACTAGATATCTTTGTGAGATTGTGCTACACGCTGACATGCACATGCATGATGCAGCAGTCATGATGGTTGTAGAAAGCGAACGGAATGGAAGATTGAAGAAAAAT
Organism: Saccharum hybrid cultivar R570; assembly: GCA_038087645.1. Taxonomy (NCBI): domain Eukaryota; kingdom Viridiplantae; phylum Streptophyta; class Magnoliopsida; order Poales; family Poaceae; genus Saccharum; species Saccharum hybrid cultivar. The sequence continues at coordinate 12,999,483 of JAQSUU010000245.1, forward strand.
AATTGATGTCGGTCACTTATTGGGTTTTAATTTAGAGCTCAAATTACCAGATTCTTGCCGGCCAATGAATCTGAATGGAAAAAATTGTTAAAAAACGGACGGATAGTTCAGAATCGATGAACCTCACCTTGGCCCTTGGTCCCTGTCGTGCACCGTGGCTAGATACGAGTAGCACACACCTCGTTTCCCTGTGCGCTGGCAGAAGTTTTGATCCAGAGAAGCGACGGGCATCGAAGATACGGGGCCGCCGCCGCACCTGCTGCTGCGACTTAGTGTGGCACCTGGGCAGCCCGCTTGACCCGTGCACTGGTGTGCTGAAGGATGTGAGGGGAAAAGCGACGGTCGATGAGATGGGCCCCACCTCTGCGCATGGCCACCAGAGCTCCGCCCAGATCTGCGCCCACTCCATCGCCCTTATTCTTCGACTGCGAGGCCTCAATCTGGTGGGTGGCGCAAGACCAGTGGACGGGAAGGCAGACCCGCAAGCCGCCACGGCTCTCGGACGAGGAGAGACCACGAATGCCATGGCAGAGACGGAGGGATGAAAAGGATAAGCCTCACCATCTGCTCTTTTTTTAAAATTTTTGTATCTGGTAGTGGACGACAGGAGGTCATGGATGGACGGCGGTTGTACTCTGGCTATAGGGTGGGACCCACACTAGGACCTAAAACGACATCTACTGTGGTACATTTTTTTAATGCTTGAACGACCTGTATAATGGGACCGAGGGAGTACTTCTCAATAAATGAAGAAGGATATATGAATGATATATTAGCGACAATTGTAATCATGTTCTGGGTCTCTCTATTTTAAATGAGAATATTGTTAGTATCGAAATGGAGGCCTTGTTCGGCTGGCTGGCTCCCAGTCAGCCAGCAGTGCTTTTTCTCTTACACCAGTTCAGCACCAGCCACCAGCCAGCCAGCAGTATTTTTCTCTCACAATAAATCAGCCTCAGCCACCAGCCACCAGCCAGCCGAACGAGGCCGGAGTGTATAGATGGCATACCTCGTGGATGGGAGGTTGCCTCGTCCTGACCTGATGAGTCAAATAATTATGTTAGCATGTACTATACAGATGGCCGTATATGTGGTGGGTTAAAGTTAATTGTCATTACCTGCATAAGCGAAATATTCCTTGTGGATTTCCTCCCCGTGTGTGGTATCAAGATCTGAGGATCCTGTTAATTTTGGGAGGAAGATTGTTAGAAATAGAGGTGGCTGTGTTTTTAAGTGGCGCTGTAATTGTATGAATGCTTATCTCGACATTGAGACATCAATGTTCTGGTGGGGTCTGCCAAGCATCTCTTCTGTATACATTTCATACCGTAGTGTCCAAACGTTGAGGAATCACCGTGCTCAGTTGTCTTTGTGACACCTATATGTGCAACGCTAGGTACAAGAGGTTCCGATCCGTAGGCGGAGACCTAGTATATGAGCGTTGCAGGTGTCAATGTTATGTCACGGATAGTGCAAATTCCGCTAAGGAGGCGGTGTATTGTTAGTTCACAACATAGGTGTGGCGGCATCCCAGAGATTTCAATGCTGAGGCGTTCGTTGGGTGGTAGCATGCATGAGCAGGTTGCTATGTTGTGGTTGATGGATCAGAGTTGAATTGGGTGTGTAGAGGCACTGTTGTGGAGTCGTATTTTGGGGTCCATGGCATGAGTGTGATTGTGTAGGTAGAAACAACAGCAAAGCCTTTGCTAAGCATGTGGAAGCTTGCATCCCAAGAGTATAGTTTTATAAAGTAGTCGGACCGATATGTTCTCTACTTGGATGTCCACCTGGAATTGTTGCTAGATTGCGTCTCTTAAGCTCTGGTGGCCGACTTCCCCTGCAGCTGATAATGGAAGCTTTGCAATTACTGCATTGTCAAAGACAATGGGATCCTTGCTATGGAGCTCCGATTTGTCAATTATTGTCAGGTTTGGGTAACGGTATCCTGCCATTTGGCTGAGCCTGTAGATCTCTGTAAATGTCCAGTATTTAGTAATATGATACATCAATATAACTATGTTTACATCTAGAAAGTAGTAGTGTTTATAAAGATGTTTAAAGCATGGATTACGGTTTGGTAACTCATAAGTGCAAAAGAGTTGGAACTGAAATTTTGTACCTGAGAATTATTTTTATGTGGCAAACAAATAGGTAAGTGTTTGGTGGTTGAAGGAGATACTACGTATATTTGGGATTCATGTGATATTGAAGGCAGGTTAAATGAAAGGGAGATTCCAGGCTAAGATCATGACAGGGAGTCCTTCACTTTTTATAAGTAAGCAAAATCTTAGGGTTCAGGTCATCATATAAAAATGGTAATTTGTTATTTTTTTATATCAGGTTCTAATGGTTGTGCTATTATTTACTTTTTAGGACTAATTAGGTTAATGTTCGGGTAGATCAAAATTGTCTATCTGTGTGGTATTGTATAATATTTCAATTGGAATAAGTGATCACTATTAGTGAATCGGTCTGAGTCAGATTGAAGCTCTCAAGAAGAGAGCTCTCTATATTTCAAAAAATCTAAAGACATGTATTAGCCTAGAATCACTAAAACAATGAAAGGAAACAGAGGGATTTGAAATACCTTGCTCTGTGAATAAGCTGCAGAAAGTACGTGTGTGAGGGAGACCGATCTAATGTAGTGTCAGGAGCGAAAATCTCAGGGCAGGGTCGCTGGCTAACACAGTAATGACGAGATCTTAAGTGAATAGATCAACATTTCTTAGTGGGCTCTTATTGAATTTAATAGGTTTTGGGAAACTTTGGAAAGGAAATGAGTCGGATTTCATACCTGGTTTGTTGATAGGTGATTGTTCTCGGTTTTTACTTGGAGGCGGTCACCGCCATCTTGTGGAACCCTAGGTCACCGGCGAGAGGTAGCCTGAGGACTGCATTGGTACCTGAATTATTGTTACGTATGTATTGTAAATTACTTTTCATAAATATAAAGAGATCAACAAGAACATGTAATGCAAAAAATAGCAGTATTCATAGAACCAAGCCAGTAGATACTGCCAAATATTTTTTTAATTAATGTATGAGTTTGAGAACTCCTCAGAGCCAATGACATGACCATTTCATGTCCCCAATTTTTAATAACCCAACTACTGAACTGAGGTGCTACATGAAGTAAGCAAATTTAGAGCAGGAACTAATGTTGCTGGATTGGTAAAGGACAATATAGTGGGTCCTTGTTGAAACAAATAATTTAAAAGGTGGGCAAGTTCATAGACATATGAATAAGCATATGAATAGGCAGTAAAGGCAGAAACAGACCGTGTACATAAGAACATATAATCGTATCTAAACAGGATCGAAAAGTAGAATTCGTGGTTGATGACCAAAGTTTTTTAGAATGGAACAGACTGGCTAATCCATCCTGAAGAACCAAATGGCAATTCGAGTAGCATAGTGAAGGCGGTAATTTAGAAGACAAGCAGGCTCACAAACGCAGGATAACCGAAAGGAGCACCTAAAAACAGTTTGTGTTGGCTGGACTGGGAAAACAAGAAGCAGGGGACTGGACAGTCCTACAGCAATGACAAAGGCGAACACAGCTGTGACAGAGACGACCCTGTGGTAAAATATAGGCAAAAGAAAATAGTGCAGCCATGTAAAACCGATCTGTGTGCATGCAAAGACTAAACATATACAATGTAAGAGGAGTATATAGTTACAACATTTCTTGTTCAGCACAATTGAGTTCAACACTAAGATAGCATTGTAGTACATACAAAATAAATTCAAAGATATATACATGGTTCATGCCACAACCATGAGCTAAGCTACTCATAGGTAACCGCTTTACTCTGACTCGACAAAGGGGTTGGGAGCATAGAAGTAGCTGTACACGAAGCCCATCTCACCTACAACAACTCAAAAGTAGCACCATGAAAATAAGAATTGTACTCCTCATGTCATATCGAATAATACTCAAAGGAACATGCATTGAGTCCATAGCAATGTAAACATTGTGATTTACATTAAAGTAGTTGGAATAAATAAAAGGGTCCACCTATCAAACTACAAACTAGGCATAGCACAAACTTAGGAAATAGCAAGAACTTAAGCATGAGGGTGGATCTCAACATTACACGAGTCCTTTCATCATGAGTCTACTCTAAAAGCTAGAAATGAGAAACTTGATCATAATCAAGAGTGTGGCATTCCAAAATGATCCATAACTCTAAGGGGGTGTACAACTTTTCCCATAAGAGGATGAGGCCACCACCCATATGACTCATCAATGCATAAGAGGTAAAGGAACTCACCACCTCAACCTTTACCACGTTTGTCCAAAATGTTTAAAGGATAGTCGAGATGTGTTTCTAACTATTCCTTGCCCCAAATCACTTTGAATCCATAAGATCACCCAATCAAACATAATACTTGGCTTACCGTCCCCATAATATGACATATACTAGTATGAAACGTGTTGTAATGTCCAAATAGGCTAGAGGGGGGGTGAATAGCCTAATTAAAACTTCTACAAGAATTACTTAACCACATGTGTTAGTACAAAAGGTGGCGAAGCAGAATGCACTAGCTCTAACTAATTAAGCAAGCCATCTACACAAGTCTAATACAAGGCTATCCACTAAATACAACAACAACTACAAGCTAGATACAAGAAGTAATGCGAGAGAAGAGCTTCGAGAGATTATACCGCCGTGTAGAGATGAGAAGTACCAATCAATCAATCACACAAGAGAAATGCTCGGAAAGAGAACGACACAAGAATTTATCCCGAGGTTCACTTGCTTTCCGGCAAGCTACTCCCCGTTGTGGCGATACACCCACTTGTCGGTTCGCGAGCTAATCGACTATCAAGAGTCGAGCCCTCGGTGGGCGTCGCACAACCGCACACAAGATGGGGATCCTCCAAGCCACGAGCTCCACTAGAGTATCCAATTCGTGAACTCCCGCGGGGAAGGATCAAGAACCCCTTACAACACTTGGTGAGGGCTCCAACAATCTCCAATTGTGAGCTCAATCACCTCCGCTGCTCCAAGCCGTCTACCGCGTTAGGAAACACAGAAGAGTAACAAGAAATCTGCAGTAACTCGAAGATCAAGTGCCTCTAGAATGCAACTCTCAAGTAATGCACTTGAATCTCACTCAATCTCACTCAAGATGTGCAATCAAGCAAAGAGATGAGTGGAGGGGTTTTTCTCTAGCTCAAAGGATGTCTCAAGGTCAGCAAGAATGCAAGAGATGCCCCCAAACCCTAGCCAACTTCTATTTATAGCGAAGGGGTATGCAGCTAGCCGTTACTGGACGTCGCAGTGAAAAACGTGATGACCGGACACACCGGTGAGGGTGACCGGACGCGTCCGGTCACTACAGGACAAACAGTAACAATTAGCGTCAGAGAGAGCCGTTGCCATGACCAGACGCGCTTCACGGTTTGACCGGACGCGCTGCACTCGGCGTCCAGTCGGAGTCCAGAGAGCTCCCACCGTGACCGGACGCGTCCGATCGTATGTGATTGGACGCGCCGCGCGTCCGATCAGCTCTTCGCCATGCTCTGCCCCTCTGGGTGCCTGACCGGACGCTCCGGTTCCATGAGGGACTGGACGCGCTGGTCGCGTGCCTTTCCTTTGCACCAAGGTGAACTGACCGGACACGCTGGTCAGGCCAGACCAGCGTCCAGTCACAAACCCTAGGCGCGCTGTGCCTCAGCCCTTGACCTGAGCTGACCGGACGCGCAGGTCCACCCTGGACCACGTCCGGTCCAGCGTCCGATCACTTTTTTTCAGTGAAAAACACACCGAACTAACGCCTCCGTTTCTCTGCCTCCGGCGCAGTAGAAAATAGGTGTTTCACTTCCCAAAAAGCGTCGAATCCCGCCTCGCAATCTCGGCGGGAGGGAGAGAGAGGAACCCAAACCCCTCTCTACCGCTCAAACTCCACTGCCTTCGCAAATGTGCTAACACCACCAAGTGTACACCATCATGTGCATGTGTGTTAGCATTTCACAAACATTTTCAAAGGGTTATGTTAGCTCTCTACTAGATCCTAATGCATATGCTCAAGACATTGATCTAGTGGCACTTGATTCCTGAGCTAACAGTGATTGCCCCTCTTGATAGTCGGCTATGTATCCTAAAACCGGTCAATCATTTCTCTACTCATCTTAAACCGGTAAAAGGAAAACCCTATGGTTATACCTTTGCCTTGTGCTCTTAGATCCTTCTCCTCCACTTGATCATCATGTCCATCATTTTATGTGCATTCCTTTATGATCTTTCTCATCATTTCATGCACCAAATCATGTGGTCTTGTGGCCATCTCTCCATGCCATCTCCACCTCCATCACATGTTGCTTATGCCTAGCTTAATCACATAACATTAGCAACTTTGGTGTCACTAAATTTCCAAAACCAAACTTGGGCTTTCAATCTCCCCCTTTTTGGTAATTGATGACAACCATATGTGCTTCCATGAGTTTGGTTCAATTGTGCACATATGTATGGATTTGAATTTTAGGAGAGTTACTACTATCAAATTGATGCTAAGGTATATAGAATGGACCGTTGAAGCGTGATACCAATCAGAGTTGTCTTTATATACCATCCTTAGCATCGATGTAGCTAGACACCACTTATAATACATCACTTGCAAAGATCACAAACACTAAAGTACCCCATGAGATCAACATTATAAGCAAAGGTGTCTAGATACCACTTGTAAAGCTACTCTCAACAAATCATCATTCAATTTCTATTTTTAGCATACACCATACAATCATGAATATGAATTTAAGATTTGCAATGCAACAATTCATCATGTTAATGCACATACAAATGCAACAAATGATTCATGAGCTTGCCCCCCTACTCGTGTGCTCAATTTTAATTGATCCCTTTCTAATGTCATATCTTTTGCTTTCTCTCCCCCTTACTATACCTTTGTGACTTACTTCTCCCCCTTTGCAACTTAACTTTTTATCTTTGTGACTTTTCTCTCCCCCTTTGTCAACAATCACCAAAAAGGTGCTAATTTTAGTGAGAATTAAGTCAATCAATATGAGGGAGTCCAAATTATGGTTCAATCTAGATCTCTTACCTAGAATATGTAATTCGGTTTGATCTAAGGACAAGCTTCTTCACACCTCATAAAGTATAAGGGTTATCTTGACCATGTTGAATTACACATCATGAGCTTATTTTCTAGATTCAACACTCGGTTTGCAAGCCCACAAACATGTCATATGCTACCACTAGATCAAACAAACATAGAATCAATAGTGGTACCATATATACATCGAAATCATTTGATTTTCATGAATGAGCCTATTTATCATGCAAATATGTCTATATGTTCTAAACATGTCCTTAGCAAAGTATGAATGATATGCCAAACAACTTTACCTTGCTATGTCAGAGGGGAGGCATGTCATATAAGAATGTGGGAGTGCACTCATTTCAAGTTGGAGAAATCAAGTATATTCAATTCATTCTTCAACTTGTAAAACATTTTCTCATCAAGTGGCTTTTGTGAATATGTCGGCTAATTGATCTTCGGTGCCAATGCTTTCAATGCTAATATCACCCTTTTGTTGATAGTCTCTTATGAAGTGATGCCTTATGTCAATGTGCTTGGTTCTTGAACGTTGAACCGGATTTTGTGTCATCTTGATAGCACTCTCATTATCACAAAACAAAGGCACATTCTTGAATTTGATTCCAAAGTCACTCAAAGTTGCCTTCATCCAAAGCAATTGTGCACAACAACTACCGGCACTAATGTATTCGGCCTTAGCGGTAGATAGTGCAACACTATTTTGTTTCTTTGATGACCATGAAATAAGAGACCTTCCAAGCAATTGACAAGTGCCACTTGTGCTCATTCTATCAATCTTGCAACCACCATAGTCGGAATCCAAATATCCAATCAACTCAAAGTTTGATCCCTTGGGAAACCATAATCCAACATCATGAGTGCTCTTAAGATATCTCAATATTCTCTTGGTTGTTTTCAAGTGACTTTCTCTAGGTGAAGCTTGATATCTTGCACATTTGCACACACTAAACATCACATCCGACCTAAAAGCGGTGACATAGAGCAAACTTCCAATCATAGACCGGTATAACTTTTGATCTACCATGTTTCCACTAGCATCAACACCCAATTGATCACTTATCCCCATTGGTGTACTCATTGGCTTAGCATCTTGCAATCCAAACTTCTTGATCATGTCCTTGATGTACTTCCCTTGACTTACAAAGTGTCATTCTTCATTTGCTTGATTTGAAGTCTAAAGAAGTAACTAAGCTCTCCAATCATAGACATCTCAAACTCATTTGCCATCATTTTTCCAAACTCTTCACAAAAGTCTTGATTGGTTGATCCAAAAATGATATCATCCACATAGATTTGCAACACAAACAAGTCAATGCCGATCTTCTTGGTGAAGAGAGTGGTGTCAACCTTTCCCATCTTGAACCCCTTAGAGAGGAGAAAGTCCCTCAACCTCTCATACCATGCTCTAGGTGCTTGCTTTAAACCATACAATGCCTTCTTGAGCTTGTAAACATGGTCGGGCTTCTTGTCATCTTCAAAACCGGGAGGTTGCTCAACATAGACTTCTTTATTGATGTAGCCATTGAAAAATGCACTTTTGACATCCATTTGATACAGCTTGATGTTGTGTGCACAAGCATATGCTAATAAGATTCTAATTGCCTCCAATCTTGCAACCGGTGCATATGTCTCACCAAAGTCAAGACCTTCAACTTGTGTGTAATCTTATGCTACTAATCTTGCTTTGTTTCTCATAACTACATCATCTTGATCTTGCTTGTTTCTAAAGACCCACTTAGTACCAATCATATTGTAGTTCTTCGGCCTTTCAACAAATTCCCAAACTTGTTTTCTAGTGAAGTTGTTAGCTCTTCATGCATGGCATTTACCCAATCAGAATCCTTCAAAGCATCTTCTATTTTTTTAGGTTCTTCAAGAGACACAAATGAGTAGTGCTCACAAAAGGATGCTAATCTTGATCTAGTTTGAACACCACTTTGAATTCCACTAATGATTTGGTCCAATGGATGATCTCTTGCAATGCTAGTAGGTTGGAGTATTGGGAGTTGGTTGCTTCCACTAGCTTAACCTTGATCTTGCACTTCATCATGAGAACCACTTGATTTGTATCAATTTGCACGCTTTAGTTGATCATTTGAATGTCATCATCATCAACAACTTGTGTTGGCCTAACATCACCAATATCCATATTTTTCATTGCTTTTGCCAATTGATCTCCTCTCACATCATCAAGATTTTGAGCTTTATTTTACGATCCTTGGGTTTCACCAAACTCAACATCATGAACTTCTTCTAAGGTGCCATTAGTGAGATTCCAAACTCTATATGCCTTGCTTGTGGTAGAATAACCAAGTAAGAACCCTTTATCACATTTCTTTTCAAACTTGCTCAATCTAGTGCCTTTCTTAAGAATATAGCATTTGCAACCAAACACTCTAAAGTATGCAATGTTGGGCTTTCTTCTATTCAATAGCTCATATGGTGTCTTCTCAAGCTTCCTATGGCAATAGAGACGGTTGCTACAATAGCAAGCTGTGTTGATGGCTTCACTCCAAAATGAATGACTCATATTGTATTCACTAAGCATTGATCTAGCCATATCAATCATGGTTCTATTTTTTCTTTTAACTACACCATTGGATTGAGGAGTGTATGTTGGTGAGAATTGATGTCCAATACCAAGATCATCACACAAATCTTCAATTCTTGTGTTCTTGAACTCACTACCATTATCACTTCTAATCTTCTTGATAGTAGTCTCAAACTCATTTTGCACCCTCTTGACAAAAGATTTGAATAGATCATAAACATCACTCTTGTCATAAAGAAAGAACACCCAAGTGTATCTAGTGTAATCATCAACAATCACAAAACCATACTTGTTCCCACCAATGCTAGTGTATGTTGTTGGCCCAAACAAGTCCATGTGCAATAGCTCAAATGCCTTAGAAGTGCTCATTTCACTCTTGCTAGGATGTGCATTTCCAACTTGTTTGCCGGCTTGACAAGCACTACAAAGTTTATCCTTCTCAAAGATGACATCCTTCAATCCTCTAACTAAGTCATGCCTCAAAAGTTTGTTCAATTGTTTCATTCCAACATGACCAAGCCTTCTATGACACAACCATCCCATACTAGATTTGCTAAGCAAGCATAAAGTCAATTGTGTCTCACTATCATTGAAGTCAACCAAGTATAAGCTACCATGTCTAAATCCTTTGAATATCAAATTTGATCCATCAACACTAATGACTTCAACATCAACACTACCAAATATGCACTTGAAGCCAAGATCACAAAGTTGTGCCACCGACAAAAGATTGAAATCCTAGCTCTCAACTAGCAATACATTAGATATGCTCATATCATTTGATATAGCAATTTTACTAAGCTCCTTGACCTTGCCTTTCTTGTTATTGTCGAAAGTGATAGCATCAAAACCACCATTTTGACTTGTATCAATTGATTTGAACATACAAGAATCCCCGGTCATATATTGAGTGCACCCACTATCAAGCACTCAATGCCTTTCTCCAGCTTTGTAATTGACCTACAAGATAAGATCAATTCTTTTTAGGTACCCAAACTTGTTTGGGTCCTCCAAGGTTAGTGACCAAGCTCTTTGGTATCCAAATGGCTTTCTTCTTTGAACCCATCCATGGTGTACCAATGAACTTAGCATGAACACCATTAGTACCCTTGGTAAGCATATAGAAAGAATCGAACTTAATTGAGGATACATTAGCATTGGATTTCTTGTTCATGCAATGTTGCTCTATGTGACCAACTTGCTTGCAACTTTTACAATAGCTACCATTGTTCTTCACAAAACGAGTCTTGTGGGGAGCAAAAGCGGTCTTGCCTTTCTTGGGGTTATAGCCCAATCCCTCTTTGTAGAGAGAAGCTCTTTGACTACCCAAGCATATAAGCAAGCGGTCCTCACCACCATAAGCCTTAGCTAAGGTGTGATTGAGCTCTTTTATCTCCTTCTTGAGATTTTTATTCTCAACTATAAGTGTAGAGTCACAAGTGAAACCATCACTACTAGATGAGGATAATGTAGATGCGCTACATGAAGGGTTAGTGGAAGCAACAACAATAGGCTTATGAAAAGATTCATCAATTATATCACATGATATGCCTATGTTGCAAGTTTTAGCTTTCTCAATATTAGTTGGCATGTTTTCACATTTTTCAACTAGAGAGAAATGAGCTTCATCAAGCATAGTGTGAGACTTTTGAAGCTTCTTATGATCTACCTTTAGATTCTCATAAGATGCCCTAAGCTCATCAAGTTCTTGTATAAGGCTTTTCTTATCCTTAAGCAAGCCCTTGCACTCCTTTCTAGATTCTTTAAAATATTGAGTGCAATCTTCTAGCATAGTGATTAGTTCATCTTTAGTGAATTCTTCTTCATCACTATCACTAACACTAGTAGAAAATAGGCGTTTCACTTCCCAAAAAGCATATGCTAGCTCTCTACTAGATTTCACAAACATTTTTAAAGGGTTATGTTAGCTCTCTACTAGATCCTAATGCATATGCTCAAGACATTGATCTAGTGGCACTTGATTCCCGAGCTAACCATGATTGCCCCTCTTGATAGTCGGCTATGTATCCTAAAACCGGTCAATCACTTCTCTACTCATCTTAGACCGGTAAAAGGAAAACCCTATGGTTATACCTTTGCCTTGTGCTCTTAGATCCTTCTCCTCCACTTGATCATCATGTCCATCATTTTATGTGCATTCCTTCATGATCTTGCTTATCAGTTCATGCACCAAATCATGTGGTCTTGTGGCCATCTCTCCATGCCATCTCCACCTCCATCACATGTTGCTTATGCCTAGCTTAATCACACTTGATCACATAACATTAGCAACTTTGGTGTCACTCAATTTCCAAAACCAAACTTGGGCTTTCACGTGTTCAAAACTCACTGCAACATGTATACAATCCTTAACTAGCCCAAGTTAGTAATGTCATCAGAATCCCGTTTCACCAAGCTTTGATCATATTAATTCTTTTTATTCACATTTTAGACATTTCCCCCTAGTTGTTCATTAGAACATGTAATATACAGATTGTCCAGCAATACTCATTGGACTGTCCAGTCTGAGGTGTTGGACCATCCATAGGATGGGCTTTGGTGACTTGGCAGTACTTAGTTCACGTGGACTATTAGTTAAGAAGGTCAAACCATCCAAGTGGAAATTTCTGGACCTAAACAGGGATGCTACTACTCAGTTGGGTTCTAATGGACTATCCATATGACTTAGTGGGTTGTTTGCCTAAACAGATTGGGCTTGTGCTAGGATTATACTCTTCTGATGTGGTATCATGGATTGTCATGTGATAGACCGAATGGCTCGCCTAAACAGCTTAGGACTTGGTGTCTTTCTAGACTGCTTGGTTGTGTCCTCATGGACTATTCATCTATCTAATTAGACTATCTTTCTTGACAACTCTTAGGCGATTTGGTTTTGTATGGCTCTGGGCTATATGGTTTGACTATCTGAGTGTACTCTTATACCATCCCTAGGAACAGGGTGAAAGTCTTATTATTCTGTAGTCATTTGTTTATGGAGGACCATCTATATGAGCACACAGACCATCCTTTTGACCTTGTAGGTTCACACAAGTCTCTGATGCTCATCCATGTTGAAAGCCCTAGTTTGGTTTTTGATAATTGATAAAATCTTGTGTACTAACCCTTGTCATTAAGTGTTGTGATTGAGATAGGGTGGTACACACCAAGTGATGGAGCTAGATGATGGTCATGGTGATGGTGGTGACCAAAAGAGGTGATCAAGTGCTCCAACCTGGAAAAGAAGAAAGAGGAAAATAAAAACCAAGTGTTGATCAAGGCAAAGGTATCAAATAAGTTTTTTGTTTTGGCACTCAAGACACCATAGAGGGTGTGAGTGTGTTTAGGATCGATAGCCATACTATTAAGAGGGGAAATCTTTGGCTAAGCGGTTATCAAGTGCCACTAGGTGAAGTCATACTTGCATATGCATCAGGACCCAGTGTGCTAACCAATTAGCCCTTGAAAAATGCTTTGAAAATGCTAACACACATGCACATGGGTCATACACTTTGTGGTTAGCAACTGGAAGCAAGGGTGAAGTGGTTGAAGTGTTAGAAAAAGAAAAGGAGAATAAGAGGTGAACTGGACCCTGGTGGCCTAGGGGGTCCGGACCCTGGCTGAGGCCGGTCTGAAACCAAACCCTAAGCCAGAGGGCTGCTACGGGTGTTCCGGACCCTCTGCTCGGCAGGGTTTCTGGACCATCTCAGCCAGGTCCGGTTGGCATGGCCGAGAGCAGCGCAGAGGCATGGCTGCTTCGGACCCTGTCGCATAGAGAGTTTGAAAGCTGGTGCGCGGTCCGGATGTGACGCAAGCAAGCGAGGAGGCGATGTGGCGCAAGGTGGTGTTCTGGACACGCACTATGCATTGTCCGAAGGCTAGGAGCGGACCAGGTCCGGAGTCTTTTTGGCTCTCGGGGAGCTCTCTGCATGAAAATCAAAGCAACCGGACCCGCGAGTGCTGAGGGTTCAGACCCTACCTTCTGGGTCCGGTCCGGTTGCACTAACTGAGAGCCATTGGCATTGATCAAGTGACTGTTGAGATCTAGCGGCTGCGTTTGAACGCAGGGACAGGTGGCGTGAATCCGAGAACCGGACCCTCCCTGTAGATGGTCCAGACCTTGGGTCCGGTCTGAGGGCCCGATCGGCCCCGAGTGAGTAATGGCTAGTGGAGGTCTTGGACCTCTATAAATAGAAGAGGCACGGTTTGGGCTCACTTTCTTGCACATTTTCATCAGTAATACATCCTCGTGAGCCTAAGCAAACACCTTCCACTCATCTCTATCATTGAATCATCATCTTTGTGAGATTGGGAGTGAATTCCTAGTGCATTTGCTTGAGTGATTGCATCTAGTGGCACTTGGGGATCATTGTGGCCATGGATTTCTTGTTACTCTTGGTGGTTGTCGTTACCTAGACGGCTTGGAGCAGCAGAGGAGCATTGGCACAAGTTGGTGATTGTTCATGGCCATCTCCCGGTGATTGTGAGGGGTCTTATACCTTCCCCAGTGAAGAGCCAAAAGGTAACTCTAGTTGATTGCTCGTGTCATTGAGTTACCTCACTTGTGGGTAGGTTCTTGCGGCGCCCTAGTATTGGGTTAGGTTTGTGAAACACCTATTAGCCGCCGAACCACCAAGTGTTGGTCGACACAATGGGGATTAGCGTGCCGGCAAGCACATGAACCTCAGGAGAAAAATTGATTGTCTCTTGTGAATTGGATTTCTCCCTTGGGATTCATATTACGATTGATCATCACTTGCCACGTGCGGTATAGCTATCTCTATCTCTTGTATTTACACTTAGACATACTTGTGTAGTGGTAGAAGTAACTAGAATTGCTTAGTTGAGTAGCTAGAAATAATTAGGAGTAATTCTTGTGCTAGCTAGCTCATTAGTGTAGAATTAGCAACCTAGACCTTTGTGTGCCATAGAGACTATAATTCGCTAGAATTGTTTGGATAGGTGGCTTGCATCTCTTGGTAGAGCTAGAGCAAAATTTGCTATCGCTATTTGTTGTACTAATCATTTTGCTAGTGATTTGTAGATTTTAATTAGGTTGTTTATCCCCCTCTAGCCATTTAGGACCTTTCACATGTGAACATAACATGGATAGACTAGTCTCTAGATTAGCAAGCATATATACGTGGACCATCCATTGAGTGCCACCATAATGTCCTTGGGAATGTATAATGGCTCTATGGTTTTGGTGGGACAAGTTGTGCATTTATGGACTGGGTAAACTACCGAACTGTTTAACGAGTTTGCACATAGGTGTCTAAGTCTCTACTAGCTAGGTTTTGCTCTGGTGGACCAGCTATGTGTGCTGGCAGACTTTTTGTCAATGCATAGTGGAGGCTTCGAAGTTCAATCTTAATCTTGTCGAGATTGGATTGGGGCAAAACTTCACGCAATACTTATTATAGGGTGTTCCTAGAGGCTTTTAGAACCCATCTAGGAAGGTACATGGTACAATGGTGGCTAGTCTACCATGTGTGAGGGTTCTTTGGGTGATTCCTAGGGTTAGGGTTGTAAGGGCTAAGCAAGAACTCACCAAGCAATCAGTATCTTACCTTGGTGACCTAGGTTTGTGTAGAGGTCGGATTAGGCTTCTTCTTGCCTCCTTTCTTAGCACTAATGCAATGGAGGGGAGCACTCCTTGCTCCTCCCAAGCAATGGGGATGAACTTCAGGGTGATGCTGCATATTAGGGCATCATTCTTGTCTTCTCCTTGGTCTCCTTCCCCTGCAAAAAAAATCACACATGCAAATCACATTGCATGCAAAATGAAGAGTACAAGGTCACGTGCAATATTACATGGTAATCAAAATGTATCAAGTCCAAAGTTGCAAAATAACAAAGATGCACAATACCTAAATATCACACGTGTATCAATCAAATCTAGAAAAGTATTATTTAATCTAAAACTTTCATTATTTTATCCTATTTTATAAAATAAAAAAATGAATAAACATATATTTCACTATTACCAGGTAATATGTGATCATAACCGTCAGATCGAAATAAATGAAGACTCATAGTCATTTCATAGTACCGCAGTGAAGACCTAACTCATCCGGTGTTGTTGATTTTGTCAAGCTAGTCGCTAGAGATATTTACGATGCGTTTGTATACACAGGGTAATCCGGCGTTGAGGTGGTCTACACGCCAAAAATGTTGGAATGTTTGGATTATGGCAAATAGACACGTCGGAGGTCCGGCAATGGTTGAATTGTACACACCGGAATATCACTGAGGCTTGTCCACAGATGGTATTTTTCAGTGAAGTTGATCAATTACACATGCCCGACGATCCGGAGTCACAACTCGCAAACAGAGCAGACCCATATCGTTCCATTCCTTTGCTGGATATATCGAGAAACAGACAGCAGGAAGTTCTCTGCTGACTGCTAAGCTTCAGCACAAAAATGACGCATAACCAGGAGCAAGGTGCAGATACTAGAAGCAACATCTATTCTTGTTAGTTGTCATCCCAAGGAGACAAAGATGGTAACTACCACAAGTGACACAGTTGAGCATTCAACAATCATTGAGGTCATGAGACACTTGGGACTACCTGACAGATGGATTCTCTGGGTGAAACTCATACTGTCATCAGGCTCTTCTGCAGTACTACTCCATGGTGTCCCTGGGAAATTCTTCAAGTGCAAAAGGGGAGTTAGGCAGGGTGATCCCCTATCTCCCCTCTTGTTTGTTTTGGCTGCTGAACTGCTGCAAATTCTCATCAACAGAGCAGCCCAAATGAATCTACTCATAAAACCCATCCCTCAGCCTACTGATGACTTCCCCATAGTGCAGTACGCTGATGACACATTGATGCTTCTTCAGGTAGATGCTAGGCAATTGGTTTTCTTGAAATCTCTCCTACATAGTTTTGCTGAATCAACAGGACTGCATGTCAACTATGCAAAGTCACAGATGTATTCTATAAATGTACCCCAAGACAAAATGTCAATCCTAGCCGGAACATTTGGTTGTAACATTGGTTCAATGCCATTCACATATCTGGGTTTGCCCATGGGCACTACAAAGCCAAAAATCGAAGACCTCACACCTTTAATGGACAGGGTGGAGAGAAGACTCTCAGCATGCTCAGTGTGGTTAGCATATACTGGAAGGCTCCAAATGATCAACTCCACCATCACACCAATCACCACCTATGCCATGTCTACCATTAAACTACCAAAAGGGGTAATAGAAAATATAGACAGGGCAAGGAAGCAATGTTTGTGGCGAGGGAACTCTGAAAAAAAGAGAGGTGGCAACCTTGTTGCCTGGCCAGTGGTTATCCAACCAAAAGACAAAGGAGGGACAGGAATTATAAATCTCCAACTTCAGAATGATGCATTGCTTATGAAGCATCTCAGCAAATTTTATAATCAAGAAGATGTGCCTTGGGTTCAGCTAGTATGGAGCAAATATTACATCGACCGAGTACCTCACACTTGCAGGGAGATGGGCTCCTTCTGGTGGAGGGATGTACTAAGGCTCAATGGTTTATTCAGACAGGTGAACAGATGCACAATTGGTAATGGTTCTACAGTCACTTTTTGGGGAGATTATTGGCTTGATGGCGTGCTGCTATACAAATTCCCAAGGCTAGCCTCATTTGCCAGGAGTACCGAATTGTCAGTATCACAGGTTATGCAAGCAACAGATTTGGATACACTCTTCATATTACCCCTTTCAACACAAGCCCTTGAAGAACTTGAACTGCTCCAAGATCAGCTTGCAAACATGACATATGATCAGGATACCAAAGACAGATGGTCACCAGTCTGGGGTAATAAGTTCACCTCCCGAAAATTCTACACACATGTCTTCAAAGAAGTAGAGGCACACCCAATTTACAAAATAATTTGGAAATCAAGATGTATCCCCAGGATCAAATTCTTTGCATGACTGATTCTAGTGGATAGACTCAACACCAAAACAATGCTACAGAGAAGGCACCTGAATGTGCAAGATGGCATAGCGTGTATCATGTGCAGCAGTGGTGAACAAGAAACTATAGAGCATCTGTTCTTCAGCTGCTCCTTCGCACAGACCTGTTGGGCAAAGCTCGGAATACAGTGGGACTTATCGCTGCAGCTGTATGAAAGATTTATGCAGGCAAGATCCACAAGCAACATACCGTGCTTCACAGAGGTGGTGCTTACAGCATCTTGGGAACTATGGAAGGTGAGAAACGACAAGATTTTCCAGAGACAAACGCCAAGTTTTGATAGATGGTTTAGCAATTTCAAAAGTCAATGTCTTCTCCAGTCAGTTAGAATAAAAGAGGACCTTCGGTAATCTTTCTGTGTATGGTTAGATGCTTTTAGTTAATTCTCCCATGTAAGTATGTTCTGAACTCTTCTTTTAAAATTTAATGAAAATGGCCACCACTGTGGGGATCTCCCCCACAGTTTCAGTTGTCAAAAAACACTTTCACCAGTAAGTTCTGAAGCTGAAAGGCCAATTGAAACCCATCCATTCAGGGGAACGCACCAAACCTAACTAACAGAAACAGAAAGCTACTGAGTTTTCTGAAACTTTCTGAACAAAAGAAGGCAAGCCGATTCTCAAGTCGTTGCATCCGAAGTATTCCGACCTCTGATTCCTGAACAGGGCTTGTGATACTGTTGTTAGAAGTTCTGCTCCCGTATCCCTCTATTGTCTTTGTGCATGAACATCTGGGGTACGGATCCTAGTCGATGGACCCCGAGCTTCCCGACCCGCTCTCCCCCCTCATCAACCTCCAGCCGCCGGTGCCCTCCCCTTCCAGATACGCACCATCCACAGCCGTCCCTCCCCTTCAACGCCCGGATCCGCCCCCTCCATCGCCCGATCTACCGGTTCATGGGTGCCTCTCTAGCGCTCTCCTAGGGGTCGCCGAGATCGTGGTCTCCGTCGACGGCGTCGCCAGCCCCGACACCAGCCTGCCGGCGAGCTTCCTGGCCCCGGCAACCACCTCGCCAGCCTTAGTGGACGCCAGCGCGGCCAGCCTCTCCGTCGCTGCCGTCGGCACCTGCGCCGCGGATGTGCCTCGCAGGGAGGACATCCAGTCGCTGCCTCCGGCCGCGGATACACCAGCCTCGTCTACGCAGCAGCAGCCGCTGCCAACTCCGGGCGCCAGCGCCGTGGGCTCCTCCTCGCCGCCGCTGTTGGGCCTTTCCACCGTAGCTCCTCGGCCGCTGGGGGCGGACGCCTTCGCTGCGGCCACCTCCGCGCGCCGGCCCATGTCGAAGATGCGTCCGTGGGAGGACGAGGTCCTCGTCGAGGATGTCCTGGATGACCAGGATGAGGATGAAGTTGACGACGAGGCTACGGCTCCCGCCCCCGCGACCGCCACTGAGCTCCTCTGCGCCTCCCTCGCCGACCCACACCGGATCGCTGACGGTGTCTGTAGAGCCCCTCCCTGTCTCCTCTCGCCACACCTTTCTTTCCAGCCACGCAGTCTTCGGGCAGACCCAAGGCTCTGCGCTGGATGGAGGATTCCAGCGACTGTGACCTCGACTGCGCGCCCTCGGCTGGCCAATCGCCGTACCTGGAAGCTGCTCGCCGGGCCTTCGAGGTGACGGCCTCCCCCGTGCTCAATCTAAAGCATGTGTCGGACTAGTCCAAGCCAAGCCAAACAAAGTAGACAATTTTCTCAAGCACAAGTCTGCGTAACAAAAATGAAAACCGATGCAAAGGATAGTAGGATACTAAACATAGCAACTAGTAAAAGAAGGCAGAATTACACTGAACATATTAGCTATGTACACATTGTCCATTTTCTGTTGTCTTCAGTAGGGTACTATGATCTACACTGTGAATATACTTCACTGAATCTTTTTGCACATCGAATTCAGAACAACAGAAGTACTGTGAGCTACGAGCTATATATGTTGCATTTATTCTCATCAGTGTTAATCCCTTGAATTGAACATCTGCCATCACGAGATCACTAAGAAAATTGCAAAGTCCTCACCTGGTGATCCGGCAGTGAAGACAACGATATCCATGCGCTCGTCGCTGCGAGGGAGGTCCGTGACCAGAGGCGTCAGCCGCCCATACAAGCCGGCCTTCACGCACGTGGGTCCCGTCGGGGAATTTGTCCATCGCGGCCGCGGTGGTGGTGGCTCGGCGGCGAGGCGCGTGGGCTTGCTAGGTTCCGCGGCGGCGCTGCTTCGAGGGGAAGGGGACGAGGACGGGGAGGAGGGAGCCGAGCAGAGCAGGTGTTCGTTGCGCGACGGTTTCGTTTGGGCGCCAGGGCGGGGCATTTCAGGGCGACGGCAAGTCGGTTGCGCTGCTCGTGCCGTCTTCAGCTGACAACTGGGGCCACCGCCGTAGCCACGTAAGGGGCCGTGCGGCCGTCTCTGCTTCAGTGACATGTGGGGCCACGGATGGTGGGGGTCCGACGCGGCAGGCACGATCGCGTTACACAGCCCATCTGTGCAATGTGAGCCGATGACGACGATTGTTTGGCCTCCCGGTGCAAACTCACCGGATAGAACAGTTTGTCTTAATCACGTATGTATACATTGTTTGTTTCCTACTCCATTCATTCTCTATTGTAAAACATTTTATATTTTATAGATATATTGCTTTTACTATATATTTGAAATATCTGAAACACATGTTTACAAGATGCCCTTTTAGAACAACCCTTACTGCTTGAAAATGGAGACTCATCGGCACGTGAAGTTCACCGGTGTAGAGCTCGCCGCTCTGGTGAAAAAGGCCGTGACGGGTCGCTTCGGTGGAGAAGGCGGACATCGCGCTGGAGAGAAGGCCGCGAGACGGAGGGAGGATAATGCGTACGCAATTGCATTACTTGCTGCAGATTCACGACTGATGGTGATCGATTCATGAGTAATCCGGCTGACATTCTGCAGGGACTTCCATACAATATTTGTCGTCCAGCCAAATGAGCCATGAACCTGTTTTGGGCAATTTTGCCAACTTCGCACCCTCTTCCCGATGAAAAGCATTATTGGCACCAAGAAGACACACCTCGGATAGCTTCCCATCAGTGAACTGGTTAATCGCTAGTTTGTAGGGCCGATCAGCATCGTTCACTTGGTGCACAAGCAGAACCGACCTCTTGAATTCATCGAACCGGCGAGCCATCTCGTCACGGTCACGCTCCTGGTTGAAGTGCTTGCACCAGCGCTCGTACAAGGCCCAGAGGGCTTCATCAGACTCGAGATCCTTCTCATCTGCCACGCACTTGTTTGCCTCATCTACCACAGGAGTCTGCAGCTTATCATCTTTAAAGCGCCAAGGTGTCAAGTAATTGCAATTTGGTTCGTCGCACGCACTAGTAATGTAAATTAAAACATGCTTCCCTATAAACCCATATCCAGCTAGCTCGAGTTAAATCGTCTACCCTAGATGGTCAATCCAAAGGGGAAATAAATTGATGTTCAGAACTTCAGATTGGGGGAAGATTACATATGATGGGCGACCCAAACTAGAATCGCCATTCAGACCGTCTTTTTTTTGTTTTTTTTTTTTTTTTGCCCTTTTTCGAAAGATTCTCTCAAATATGTCTCTGGTGGAAAGATTTCAAAAAATAGACTCTTATCTTAGCGCCATGGTCGTCGGCGCCAAGGTAACACGGCATAACGCCAGGGTAACTGGCGCCAAGACCTTAACGCGTGGCGCTGACGTGGTAGGGTCTTGGCGCCGTGATCTTTGGCGCCAAGACTTGACGCCACTCTAATTGGCGTCAAGCCTGGCGCCACAGATCATGACGCCAAGACCCTGTTTTAAGTACCCAAATTTATCATGAGATGGACATGTTGAAATTTGTTAAGTCTTGATATTTACTAAGGTTTAAACATATGCAAATTGGCTAAGTCTGGAATTTTACCATGAGATGGACATATACAAATTTTACCATGACTTGGATATTTAAAATTTTGGCTAAGTCTTTAAATTTACCATGAGATTAAGTCTTTAAATTTTGCTAAGTCTGGAATTTACAAATTTTGGCTAAGTCTTTAAATAACCAAGTCATGGTAAAATTTCCATATGTTCATCACATGGTAAAATTTCCATGTGTTGGAACTTGTTAAGTATGAAATTTTACCATAACATTGACAAATTTGATGTTATCCCATGGTAGTTGGTATTCTAACATATCCAGGCCGCAGCAAAAATCCTGACTACCTAATTTTACCGTGAGATGGACATACAAAGCTCTAAATTAACATGACTTGGACCTTAATTTTTCTATGAGATGGACATATAAAATTTTGGCAAAGTCTTGATATTTACCATATGATGGGCAACCTAGAAATTGGCTAAGTCTTGAATTTTACTATCACTTGACTATGCTAGAATTTCGCTAAGTCTAGATTTTTGCTATGATTTAAACATTAATAAATTTAAAATTTTACCATGACTTGGATATTGAAAAAGGGCTTCATGTTTTGGACTTGGATATTTAAATTTTTACCATGACTTGGACCCTAATTTTACTATAAGATGGAATTTTAAGTCACGTAAAAGGGGCTTCATGTTAAGTCATGGAATTAGGGTCAAGTCATGGTAAAATTTTAAATATCCAAGTCCAAACCATGAAACCCTTTTTCAATATCAAGTCATGGTAAAATTTTAAATTTGTCAATATCCAAATCACAGTAAAAATCCAGACTTAGCCATATTTTCATTCTCATCCCATAGTAAATTTAAAGACTTAGCCAAATAAATCTGGATTTTTGCTACGGCTTGAATATGTTAGAATACCAACTACCATGTGATAGACATATAGAAAAATGGCTTTTTAGCATGACTTTGATATTTATAAATTTAAAATTTTAACATGACTTGGATATTGAGAAATGTGACTAACTCTAGAGTTTTTACAGTGACTTTCTATTTGATCACTTAGAACAACCTAGAAATACTTAGGATAAAAAATAATATACATGGTAACAGGTCTGTAGCGCCAGGCTTGGCGCTAATGACGATGGCGCCAAGCTTGGCGCCAATGGTGACGGCGTCAAGGTGCTGCCACGTTAGCGCCAGCTCGGCGTCATCGGCCAAGTGGCATGAGGGCTTGGCACCAACGTTAATGGCGCCAAGTTGTGTTATCTTGGCGCCAGCGTTGATGGTGCCAAGCCCTAGGTCTATTTCCTGATATCTTTCCGTTAGGGGTATATTTGAAAAAATCTTTCGAAAAAAGGCTAAAAAACAAAAAAAAAGACGGCCATTCAGGTTCCTTACCCACCCATGCTGCAAAGGACAAAAGGATGCGAGATGCAAATTCCTGCCACAAACAAGAATTTATCTGAAGAGAGGAAATAAGTTATACCCAGGAAGAGGCAGCTGTCGCTATGCACGGAGTCGCTGCCCAGAGGGAGGCGGGACGAAGCGGCGCCACGGGAGGCGTCGCATCGTAACGAACGCGCTTCAGGGAGGAGGAGGTGCCCAAGGCTAGATCTGCTGCGGCGGCGGCGGCGTCTGTGCTTGAGCGGGCGGCGCGAGCCGAGGCCAACGCAGCCGCGCGGGACGCGCGACATGCGGCCGATGCGCTACTGGCGGCGCGCGCGCATGGACGCCATTGGTGGTGCCATTGCGATGGGAGAGAGCGCGCGCCCCACGCTTGGTCTCCCTCGCGTGATTCGCTCAGCCACGACGCCTTCCACGCATGCCGCCACAATCCGTGCGACTGCGAGAGCGCTTCCCATCGCAAGCCGCTCGCCCCCTCGTCGCCCACTCGCACGCGACACGACTTGCCGCGCTGCCGCACTCCATGCTGTCCTACGGCGCTCCACACGTTGGCTACGGTGTTCCTGGCTTCGGTGCCCCGCCTGGCTTCGGCGCCCCGCCTGCTTCCAGTACGGGGGAGCCTTTGGCGCGACCTCCCGCCCCAGCACCCTCCTTCACGGCCGCTCCGCTCCCACCGTAGCCCACCGAGTCGAACGTCGACTCCGGCACCGGCTCTCATATAGCTCACAATGATAGTAATTTATCATCCTCACACCCTCCTTCCTTGTTGGATTCTTCATCAATTGTTTTTTTTTGTAATGGGGCTTGGCTTCCCGTTCGTTGCACCGGGTCATATTATTTTCCTATACCAAATCGTCCTCTCTTCCTTAATAATGTCTTAGTCATATCTAGCATTATCAAGAATTTAATTTCTGTACGTCGTTTTACCACCGACAACAATTGTTCTATTGAAATTGACCCGTTTGGTCTTTCTGTGAAGGATCTCCAAACTCGGAGCGTGATCGCCCGGTGTAATAGCATGGGCAACCTCTACTCGTTCTTCCCACCCACCAGCACCTGCCCTTGCCGCTGCGTCCGTGTCCACTACCTTGTGGCACCACCGCCTTGGTCGCCTCGACTCAGAAGCTTTGTCCAAGCTCATTAGCTCTCAAGCTATTTCTTGCACTAAACCAAAAAATTATCATGTTTGTCATGCTTGTCAATTGGGTCGGCATGTTTGTCTTCCCTTCGATTCCTCACAATCTAGAGCCCTTAATAAATTCGATTTGATACATTGTGACCTTTGGACCTCACCCGTCACTAGTGTGCCCGGTTACAAATATTATCTCGTTACTCTTGATGATTGTTCTTATTATGGCTCTGTTCGCTTCTCTTATAATCCATACTTTTCAGCTTGTTTTTTCGGTCGGAACAGTGTTTTTCTCTCACACCAAATCAGCGAACAGTACTTTCAACCATAGCTTTTCAGCGAAGCGAATGGACTCTATATTTGGACCTTTCCGTTTCGCCTTAAGTCCGATACTTTTGCCACTCAACTCTACAAGAATGGGCAACACTCCAAATATAGAGTATGCAAAGCTATCGCTAACACTTTTTTTACTAAGGAAAATAGCCCCCCTACCCTTTAACCTGTGCTTTCCTGGGTGATGAAAGACCACCCCCAGTGGTGGGATCGAGGTTAGAACAGAACGGAAATGCTTTAGGCCTCATTCGGTTTGGCCTAGAATAGCCTGTTCCACCTGAAATTATTTGGCCCCGATTAAAATTGGGACCGGCCCGAATGGCTATTCGGATAGGCCTGATCCAGAATGAAATCAAGCTATTCCAGGCCTTTCCACCCCCTCCTCAGCCCGGATTGGAGCCACACCTAGGCATCGTTCAGTTCTTCACGAACCTGCCCTTAAACAATTTCTACCATGAATGCTTGGCTAATTTATATAACCTTTGATGAGGTGGAACAATTCCTGGGTACACATTCCTAGCTAACCGAACAAGCTCCTGGGAACACTTGGAGTCGAACCAAACCAGGTTTCAGTGAACCACCAGGATCCACTCAATCCGACCCAGAAAGAGAAACATGCCTGATTTCAACATGGAGCAAACGAACGAGGCCTTAGATATACTTCCTCAGTCCTAAAATAAAGACATCGATGATTCTAAATGTATCTTAAATTATAAGATATTCTGGATTGCTCAATCCAATCTATACATGCCTGCCTTTTAAACTCCATCCATACATGCTTTTTAAACATCATCTTGGACAAAATGACTTCTATAATTGGTAGCTTAAATCGATGACATGCATGCATGCCTTTTTAAACTGTACATTACTACCAGACTCCTTATTTGTTACTAAAATTGTTTGAATACCTTGTATTTCAATAGGAGTAATCATCTTCATAAAACTCAAGTGCGGCAAATGCATCTTAATTTTTCTATGCTTTTAAGAACTTTCTATGTAGGTGATTTTAACGGTTGGATCTTCAGTTATACTCAAATTATACAGCACTGTTGATGATCACTCCCTCGAATCTAGCAAACTTAAACCAAAATTTCAATAATCAGGTAAATAATCTACGAAATTTTGATCAGCGATGCAGTAGGACGCATCAATGCCTGGACGTTATCACTCTAACTGAAACATGTTTTTTTTCTCTCCCTTAACTGAACCATGTTTTTTCGATGCTACGGGTGCTCTAACATTCTGTCAAAGGTTGTCAGGTACCTAATAATAAGATGAATCAAATACCTTTTATTGGCAAAGATGATGCAAAATTTGAGGCAAAAAATCCTGAATTTGCCATAGTGTGTCCTCATGGTTTTAATGTATCTGCAAGTGTTTTCGAAGAATATTGGTAGCTCTTGCAATGTTGCTTACTGATGCAATAGAGATATTTATAAGAATCAGAGATTAAAGGATGA
This sequence comes from Saccharum hybrid cultivar R570, assembly GCA_038087645.1. Taxonomy (NCBI): domain Eukaryota; kingdom Viridiplantae; phylum Streptophyta; class Magnoliopsida; order Poales; family Poaceae; genus Saccharum; species Saccharum hybrid cultivar. The sequence goes on from JAQSUU010000245.1 coordinate 13,025,266, forward strand.
ATGCAAACTCAATACCATGTCACTTTTCCAGCATAATTTTAAAGTTTTAAGGTGATATCTTACAGCATGCTTTACAAAAGCTGACTGGCTTTACCTTCAAGTTGATGCATCCAGAGAAAGCAACTACAGGTAGCATTTCACTTCATCACCATAAACTGATAAACTTTCGCACTGAAGATCGAAGAACAGTAGCTTACCAACCCATGGAAATGCAGAATACATCTTTCATCTGTTTTGCAGTAGGATGCTAGCCGAACTTGTTATGGATGCCAGTGTCTTGGAGCTCGCCTTCGAAGTGTAACATGGTCTCCATGACAATGAGCAGCATGGGCCATTCACAATACAGAATTTCCTCAATATCGTCGTCGTGGTTGTACTCATGCAAGTGGCTTCTTACATTTCTGTTGAGCCGCAGTAGATCAATTGAAGTCCTTTTGTACTCGTTTTTAACATTTACAACCCACTGGTTGATCTTTGCATTTGCCGTGGCAGTATCCAACCAGTCGTTCTTGTAGGGGAGATTGTACAGTATTATGTTCTTCTTTGATCGGTTTTTCTGACCAAGATAATTGACAATTCTATCGTGTAGCATCAGGAAGACCTCAGTGCTGTGAACACAAGTAATCAAATGAGCCTGTGGTGACAACAACAAAGAGTCAAAGACGATAAAACCGAATAAAAGAATTACCGGTTTTTCATGGGCAGCAGGGCAGCATTGTTTACAATCAAGAATTCATCTTTCCTTGTAAGGTTGTTCCACCTCAAGAGCGAGAGGAAATCCTTGTAGTCCGGAGGCAATTTGTTGATATCCCCACCTGAGATCATAATCATCAGCTCCAGGACCCTGGAAAGGTGCTTGTAGTCATCTCTCACATGCTCAATGCTGAAGAAACCTTTGCCAGTGAAACTGACACCCCTTAGCTTGACATTCCCAGTGCTCCCAATCCAGACGTCGGACACCTGCAGAGGAGCAGTGAGGTACTTGCAGACTGAGTGCTGGTTCCTCAGTATCAATGCAAGTTTTCTGCTAATCCTAGTGGCTTCATCAGATAATCGCCAGAATGTCTTCCTTGTTCCTAACACCGGAACCTGGATCAGCATCACGTTTTCCTTCGCATAGCTCACCGCATCGCGCAGCCTCTCGGCAGAATACTCGTCGATGTCCTCAGTGCTATGAACAAAGAGAGAAAAATGAGTCTGTGGCTAGAGACAATAAAACTGAATCGACGGAGCAGCGAGATGTTTCTCGCAATTATCTTACGAAGAAACAAAGAGCAGCATCTCACTTGTATTGATACTGAAGTGTCGCCAATTTTTGGACCAGCAGCCCGCCAAAAATACCCAATCAAGCACAAGAAACCGAAACATTCAGGTGAAAAATTGCAACAACTGCTCTGGTCCCAGTAGAAACAGATTGGTCCAGGAGGATCCTCTGTCCCTTTTGAAGAAAGAACAATCTCTTGTGTTTTCTTTTCTTTTTTTGTTAAAAAAAATCTCTTGGCACTGGAAGGTGGAAGGTCGTCAAAGGCTAAGATTCCTCATATTCCTAGACTAAAATTAAGGCAGGCGCGCATAGGCGATCTACACGATCTGTTAGAGGACAACCTTGCACGCACGGATTTGACTACTTCAAAGAAATCATAACCTTTGATCCGGCAATCTACACAATCTTTTAGAGGATGACCTTGCATGCACGGATTCGACTACTTCAAAGAAATCATAACCTTTGATCTTGAGACAGGTAAAAATGTACTGTAACTTAAATGCCATTCTTGCTTGTGGAGCTCTAAATATGTTGCCAAGGACATAACATTTTACTAAATTTAACGGCGAGTCGGCGACACCTTGAGTTAATACCACCACTGCAGCCAGCAGTCTCTGAACAAGCACATACACATGAGTACTACAGTAGGGACCAAGGGTGTTAAAATCTCAACCCTGGATGCGATGTAAACTCAACCAGATCAACATAAGATAGTAAAGTCGTAAGCCACATGATAAAATTGTGATTTTAGCAGTCATCTTTTCAATATAAATTATTGCGATATGGCAGGAATGCAAAAGGGGGGAGGAAATGAAGGAAGAAAACTATGTGGACACCGGCAGTACATATGTTGACACCGATGTGGATTCGAACCTGGATCAGGGTGGCGGCGCCGACGGAGAGGCCGAGGGCGATGCCGACACCTACGCCAACGCCGACGGTGTTTCCCATGGAGGATCACTATCTTGCTGCTGCTGCTGCTGCTTCTTGTTTAGCTGCGGCCAGAGGTGAGGGAAGAGTAAAGTGAAAGGGGCGAGAAGAAAAATAAAGGAGACCTTCCAATCAATGGTGACCGACTGACTGTTCATGATGGGATGTCAAGACAGTGGTCAATTGGATTCGGTCAGTGTTTAGTTCCTTTGAAATTCCAAAAATTTTACAAGATTCTCCGTCACATTAAATCTTTGGACGCATACATGGAGTATTAAATGTAGATAAAAAATAACTAATTGCACAGTTTGTCTGTAAATGTCGAGACGAATCTTTTAAGCCTAGTTAGTCCATGATTGAATAAATTTTACCAAATAACAACGAAAAGTGCTACAAGAACTTTACACCCACTTTACACCATCTAAACACAATCTCTCAACCGTTACTTTGATAGATTTATTCATTTTAGTTGAAACATTGTTGGATAAACTTATATAGTTTAACTAAAAAATTATCACATGTGGCTTTATTGGTAATGTAATTGTAAGCAATCTATTTTTTGTATAAAACAATATTACTACTACACATAATTCTTTGATAAGAAAATCCAATATTTTCTCTAGAAAAAGGGGTTAATTGAGACTAAAAATAGCTATGAACTCCTTAACTTCTTAATTCCTTTAGTGTAGAGGGTATGATCTAAAATCCTTATTTCTAATATAATAAAAGGAGTCTTTTAAATAATATGTATAACAAGCATAGGGTTTCAGTTTAGCTTGAGGACAAACTTAAAATTTTAAAATCCAAATCTAGATTCACGACATCATAAATCAAGATTACAACAAGAGCCACCATAACTTAAGCTAAGATTTTAACAAAATACATTTTAAAGGTATATGGTGGTGCCATGCAAAGAGAAAAAAAAACAATAGATATGAATGAAAAAATGCATCTAGTAATTGATAAATTTATCGCAACCAGATAAGGATTACATAGTATTTATATGTGTATTGTGTTATAAAATAATCGAAGAGAAAAAAGGTCCAAAGGGAAGTAACTTTTATTAGTAGTAGGTATTAACATAGGGGGCTCTTATGTTCTTACCCTTGTTTCGAAGTATAAGTGTGATTTTACTCTCATTTGTTTAACTCTATGATTTTGCCTCTTCTTTCCCAAAACAAAGGCATACTTTACCCCTATTCCATTCAGAAGAGTTAACAGTATTAGCTCAACTAAATAAAACTAGTTTTCCATGTGATTTTGGTTTTTTAGTACTTGATTTTAACCTCTATTTTAATATGGACGACGTTCATGTTTAAGCATGGTTGAGTTAGTATGGACAACTTTGACGTAAGAAAACTCAAAGGGTTTTCATTTTCCTCAATATTATAGGCGAACTCCGGGAGGGATTAAAGCAACTTGGTATTGTTAGGCACACCAAATGTACGAATCATCTGTCAACTAGAAAAGCTATTTGAAAGAGGTTCCCAACCGGCTCTTTTTTTAAAAAAAGAAAAAAGAAAATGGTCCCCTACCCTTTAACCTGTGCTTTCCTGGCTGATGAAAGAGCACCCCCAGTGGTGGGATCGGGGTTAGAAGAGAAGGGAAATACTTCAGATATAGTCACTTGCATAAAACTCAAGTGTGACAACACTTCAGATATGTATCTGCAAGTGTTTCCGAAGAAAATTGGTAGCGTTGCTTACTGATGCAACAGAGATTTTTATAAGAATCAGAGATTAAAGGATGAATGCAAACTCAACGACAAGTCAATTTTACAGCATAATTTTAGAGTTTTAAGGCGATGTTTTACAGGCTTACAGCACACTTTATACAGCTGACCAGCTTTGCCTTCAAAGTTGACGGGACAAGAGAAAGCAACTAGCCTATTACATAAACCAGGTACCGGTAGCATATCACTCCATCACTATAAACTTTCTCACTGAAGATCGAAGAACAGTAGCTTACCATTACCAACCCCAGGAAATGCAGACTACATCTTTCATCTGTTTTGCAGTAGGACGGCTAGCCGAACTTGTTTTCGATGTCAGTGTCTTGGAGTTCACCTTCCAAGTGTAATTGTTTCTCCATGGCGAAGAGCAGCATGGGCCATTCACAATACAGAATTTCCTCGACATCGTCGTCGTGGCCGTACTCATGTAAGTGGCTTCTTACATTTCTGTTGAGACGCAGTAGATCAAGTGCAGTCCTTTTGTACTCTTTTTTTTGAACATCTGATTTTACAACCCACTGGTTGATCTTTGTATTTGCCGTGGCAGTATCCAACCAGTCGTTCTCGTAGGGGAGATTGGAGAGTATTCTGTTCCTCTTTGCTCGTTTTTTTTCTACCAAGATACTTGACAATTCTATCGTATAGCATCAGGAAGACCTCAGTGCTGTGAACGCAAGTAACCAAATGACCCAGTGGCAACAGCAACAACAACAAAAACAAAGGGCAGACAATAAAACTGAGTAAAAAAAATTACCAGTTTTTCAAGGGCAGCAGAGCAGCATTGTTTACAATCAAGAATTCATCTTCCGTTGTAAGGTTGTCCTGCGTCAAGAGCTGGAGGAAATCCCTGTAGTCCGGAGGCAAGTTGTTGATATCCCCACCCGAGATACTAATCAACTGCTTGAGCACCCTGGACAGGTTCTTGTAGTCATCTCTCACACGCTCAATGCTGAAGCCTTTGTCAGTGAAACTGGCTCCCCTAAGCTTGACATTCCCAGTGCTCCCAACCCTGATGTTGGACACCTGCAGAGGAGCAGTGAGGCACTTGCAGACTGAGTGGTGGTTCCTCAGTATCAATGCAAGTTTTCTGCTGATCCTAGTGGCTTCATCAGATAATCGCCAGAATGTCTTCGTTGTTGTTCCTAACACCGGCACCTGGATCAGCATCGCGTTGTCCTTCACATAGCTTGTCGCGTCGCGCAGCTCCTCCGCAGACGACTCGTCAATGTCTTCGGTGCTATGAACAAAGAGAGAAAAAAAATGAGTCTGTGCCTCTGTGGGCTGTGGCTACAGAGACAATAACACTGAATCAATGGAGCAGAGAGAAGTTTCTCGCAATTATCTGACGAAGAAACAGAGAGCACTAGAGCAGCATCTCACTTGCTTTGATACTGAGAACCCACCACTCTGTTGGCAAGTACCCCACCACTCATCTGGTGTCCAATGTTTGAACCAGCAGCCTGCCAAAATTACCCAATCACCCACACGTAACTGAAAACATTCAGTTAAAAAGATTGCACGAACTGCTCTGGTCACAATAACAACAGATTGGTCCAGGAGGATCCTCATATCATCAATTTATTATAGAAAGAACAATCTCTTGTCTTTTTAGAAAAAAAAATCTCTTGCAATGGGAAGTACATGAAAGCCTAAGAAGATACTCGTCCATATCTACTCTTTGCCTTTCAAGTAAATAAACCCCTATGTCCCTTGATCGTCCCTCAATCTTATCCCTCTTATTGGCTTATTGCATCACTCCCACCCTTCTTCTTCGACGGCAGAAGTCGGAGATCCAGGTTATCCATCTCTAACACGGCGTCGGTTACACGGTAGGGACACAAAAGGGGTATAAATATAGAAAGAAGAACATTGTATGTGTTGCTGGCAGTATTTTGTCAACAACGATGTGGATTCGAACCTGCATCAGATCGGCGACGTCGACGTCGGCGCAGAGGCCACCACGGCGGCCAAGGATGTGGCCGAAGCCGCAGGTGTTGCCCATGGAGGATCACTATCTTACTATCTAGCTGCTCCCGCTGCTGCTTTACTTGTTCAGCTACCGAGCTCAAAGCAGCTGCCAGGGGTGAGGGAAGAGTAAAGTGCAAGGCGCAAGTAGTAGTACTACTTGGAGAATAAAGACTAGACTCGAGACCTTATCTTCTCGCCTTCAATCAGGGCGACTGTTCATGATGGCATGGTAGGCCAATTTTAGAACCGTACCATGAAAGTATGTCAAGTTTAACAAAATATATACATATACAAATACTAATATTTATCGTACTAAATAGGTAATATTAGATTTGTCATGAAAGGATGAAACATATTTTTATAGTATATTTATTTAATATTATAAGCATTAATATTTTTAACTATATATTTTTTAAACTTCATTCACTTTAACCGATACTGCATTTAGAATTGTATTTTTTTAGACAGAGGTAGTACCATTTGGTTTGTTGTGTTTTTGCCATTGGTTTTTGTTGCATGTACATGAAATTTTGCATAAAGTTATTTTATAAACCATTAGTTTCTACATTTTAAATTTGTGATACAAAGGCTATCGACGTGTGTTTTTATACGAGTTAGAGTTTTATAAAAGACATAAGTATTTAAGTTCGTGTATGCCTAATCAAAAGTACTTTTTATAGGTGTTGCTTTTTATGGGTGTTTTGTCACTTGATAATGATTATCTACGCATTGTGTGTGAAAACGGATCTATATGGTAGTACACGAGACAGAGTTTAGATAGGTTCAACACCTTGTGAGGAGACGACACCCTATGTTATGTTTTGTAGATTCTATTGCTTGTGCGCCGTATGCAAAGGCTAAGGAAAAGTGGTAACGATAAGGAGTCTTCCTACCCTTCCTTATACAAATACAATCTAGGGAAGTAGGGTTTCGGAAAGATCCTATCATGATCAGTTTACATATTGGTTTTCTAATCGTTTACAACTAAATCAAGGGATGTGTGTGTGCGCCATACAAGGACACTCCAATTAATCATATCAAAATCAAGCTATCACTATTGGTCACACTTGATTTAATACAACTAATCCACTCGTTCCTGTAATCGCATAATCCATGATGTACACTACGTGCAAAATACACATGATACATTGCATATATAAACATCGTATAGCTCTCACACAAGTTCTTATTTCATGAATATTAGTTAAGTTATAGCACTTCTTGTTCAACACAATTGAGTTCAACACTAAGACACTGTAGTAGAAGTCTACAACATACATAACAAATTGAAAGATACATTCATGGTTCATGCCACAACCATGAACTAAGCTACTCATGGGTAACCGCTATACTCCCACTCAGCAAAGGGGTTGGGAGCATAGAAGTATCCGTGCACAAAGCCCATCTCACCTGCAACAACTCAAAAGTGGCACCATGAAAAAGAATGGTACTCCGCATGTCATACTCGAATAATACTCAAAGGAACATGCATTGAGGCCATAGCAAGGTAAACATGTTGGTTTACATTAAAGCAGGTGGAATAAGCGAACTGATCATAGATCAGTTGGTTAGGTTCCTTGTGGTGGAACCTGTCCACCCGGGTTCAAGTCCTCGACTTGGCACGTGTGCTCATATTTTTCTGGATTTATTCTAGGATTTAACGGCGCTATATATGCTTTTAGTGGTAGGCGATGTCCATGTCGACAGCGAGGCGCCAGTGATGACTTCGTGAATCTCGAGATCTGCCGGCTCAGTCATTTAGAGGTGCTCATAGGGGTAGGGTTTGCGTACATGTGTTCACAGGGGTGAATGTGAGTGCGTGTTGTGAGCGTCTGTGTTGTACTATGTAATTCTAAAAAAAGCATGTTGAAAAAATAAAATGGTCCACCTATCAAACTACAAACTAGGCATAGCACAACCTTAGGAGATAGCAAGAACTTAAGCATGAGGGTGAATCTCGACATTCCACAAGTCCTTTCATCACGAGTCTACTCTAAAAGCCAAAAACCAGGAACTTGCTCCAAAATGATCCATAACTCTAAAGGGGTGTACAACTTTTCCCATAAGAGGATGAGACCGCCACCCATACGACGTGTCAGTGCATATATAAGAGGTAAAGGAACTCACCACCTCAACCTTTTACACGTTTGTCCAAAATGTCTAATGGATAGTCGAGATGTTCAGGAATACAGGTTTCTAGCTACTTCTCGCCCCAAATCACTCTGAATCCATAAGATCACCCAATCAAACATAATGTTTGGCTTACCGTCCCCATAATATGACATGTACTAAGTATGAAAGGTGTTCAAAACTCACTGCAACATGTATACAATCCTTAACCAGCCCAAGTGAGTAATGTCATCAAAGACCCTGTCTCACCAAGCCTTCGATCACATTGATTCTCTTATTCATATTTTAGACATTTCCCCTCTTAGTTGTTCATTAGAACATGTCATATATAGATTGTATGGCAATACTCGTTGGACTGTCCAGTCTGAGGTGTTGGACCATCCATAGGATGGGCTTAGGTAACTTGGCACTACATAGTTCACGTGGACCATTAGTTAGGAAGGTTGAACCATCCAAGTGGAATTTTCTGGGGCTAAACAATAATGTTACTACTTGGTGGGGTGCTAATGGACCATCCATGTGACTTGGTGGATTGTTTGCCTAAACAAATTGGGCTTGTGCTAGGATTATACTCTTCTGATGTGGTATCATGGATTGTCATGTGATATACCGAATGGCTCACCTGAACAACTTATGACTTGGTGTCTTTGTAGACTGCTCGGTTGTGTCCTCGTGGACTTTCCATCTATCTCACTAGACTATCTTTCTAGACAACTCATAGGCGATTTGGTTTTGTATTGCTCTAGGCTATATGGTTTGACTATCCGAGTGTATTCTCATACCATCCCTGGGGACATGGTGAAAGCCTTAATCTGTAGAGTCATTTGTGTATGGAGGACCATCTATATGAGCACAAGGACCGTCCTTTTGACCTCAGTAGATTCACACAAGTCTCTGATGCTCAAGTCTAGTGCATCGTATGACTGTGTAGACCGTCCGTGTGAACATAGCAGGGATAGACTAGTCTCTAGAATAGCAAACATGTATACATGGACCATCCATGAGTGTCACCATAATGTCCCTAGGAACATATAGTGCCTCTATGGTTCTAGTGGGACAAGTTGTGCACTTATGGACTATCTGGATAAACTTCTGAACTGTTTGAGGAGTTTGCACATAGGTGGCTGGTTTTTGCTCTGGTGGACTGGCTATGTGTGTTGGCAAACTTTTTGTCAGTGCACAATGGAGGCTTCGAAGTTCAATCCTGATCTTGTTGAGATTGGATCAGGCCAAAACTTCACGTAATACTTATTATACGGTGTTCCTAGAGGCCTTTAGAACCCATCTAGGAAGGTACATTGGTGGCTAGTCTACCATGTGTGAGGCTTCTTTGGGTGATTCCTAGGGTTAGGGTTGTAAGGGCTAAGCAAGAACTCACCAAGCAAGCAATATCTTACCTGGTGACCTCTAGGTTTGTGTGGAGGCCGGATTGGGCTTCTTCTTGCCTCCTTCTTCTTATTCTTCTTTCTCGCCGCTAATGCACTAGAGAGGAGCATTCCTTGCTCCTCCCTAGCAATGGGGATGAACTTCGGGGTGATGCTGCACCTTGGGGCGTCGTTCTTGCCTTCTCCTTGGTATCCTTCCCTCTACAAAATAAAAAAATCACACTTGCAAATCATATTGCATGCAAAATGAAGCGTATACGGTCACCTACAATATTACATGGTAATCAAAATATATCAAAGATTTACCATATCTAAAGATCACATGTGTATCTATCAAATCTAGAAAAAAATATTATTTAATCTAAAACTTTCATTATTTATCCTGTTTTACAAAATAAAACATATATTTCACTTATTACCAGGTAATATGTGTTCATAACCGTCAGATTGAAATAAATGAAGGCTCATAGTCATTTCAGAGTACCGCAGTAAAGATCTAACTCATCCAGTGTTGTTGATTTTGTCGAGCTAGTCGCCAGAGATATTTACAGTGCGTTTGTATACGCAGGGTAATCCGGCGTTGAGGTGGTGTACACGCCGAAGTGTTGGAATTTTTGGACTATGGCAAATGGACACGTCGGAGGTCCGGCGATGGTTGAGTTGTACACACCGGAATATCACTGAGGCTTGTCCACAGACGGTATTTTTCAGTGAAGTTGATCAATTACACATGCCCGACGATCCGGAGTTGCAACTCGCAAACAGAGCAGACCCATATCGTTCCATTCCTTCGCTGGATATATCGAGAAACAGACAGCAGGAAGTTCTCTGCTGACTGCTAAGCTTCAGCACCAAAATGACGCATAACCAGGAGCAAGGTGCAGGTACTACAAGCAACATCTATTCTTGTTAGTTGTCATCCCAAGGAGATAAAGATGGTAACTACCACAAGTGTTACTCTGCAAAATCGTTCATCACATAACACTTTCACCAGTAAGTTCTAAAACTGAAAGTTCAATTGAAACCCATCCATTCAGGAGAACACACCAAACCTAACTAACAGAAACAGAAAGCTAATGAGTTTTCTGAAACTTTCTGAACAAAAGAAGACAATCCGATTCTCAAGTCGTTGCATCCGAAATATTCCGACCTCTGATTCCTTAACAGAGGACTTGTGATGCTGTTGTTAGAAGTTCTGCTCCCGTATACCTCTATTGTCCTTGTGCATGAACATCTGGGTACACTAACCCCTCAGCACCTATATTGGCAAAAGGAATAAGTAAAATAATAAGTCACACTTTTGATAGAGAGGGATAGAGAGTGCAGACAATCAGATACGACCAACACTATTGGCTAAACAAGTGAAACAACTAAATTTTCTGTTTCGGAGATCAGACTATTGGTAGAGCTGAATGTCTGAACTGTGGATCATGTTAAGAAATGAAATCCAACAATTTCTAGAACCCGATCAAATTTAGGATTTGCCCAAGGAATGCTAAATCCCAACAAGGCACTGTCAGTACTAGACCTGAGTTTTCAGCCATTCAAATGCTTCAGCTTAATCTAAAGCATGTGTCAGACTAGTCCAAGCCAAACAAAGTAGACAATTTTCACAAGCACAAGTCTGTGCAACAAAAATAAAAGCCTATGCAAAGGATACTACACATAGCAAATAGTAAAACAAGGCAGAATTACACTGAACATATTAGCTATGTACAGTACACATTGTCCAAGTTACATTTTCTGTTGTCGTCAGTATGGTACTATGATCTACTGAATATACTTCGCTGAATCTTTTTACACATCGAATTCAGAACTACACAAGTACTGTGAGCTACGAGCTATATATGTTGCATTTATTCTCATCGGTGTTAATCCCTTGGATTGAACATCTGCCATCACGAGATCACTAAGAAAATTGCAAAGTCCTCACCTGGTGATCCGGCAGTGAAGACGACGATATCCATGCGCTCGTCGCTGCGAGGCAGGTCCGTGACCAGAGGCGTCAGCCGTCCATACAAGCCGGCCTTCACGCACATTATGGTGTTGAAGACGTCCCCTGGGTTCGCAAGGGTCCCCACCTCGTACCTCAGGTTGAACACGGAGCGGCCGTAGAAAGGGAATGCGGGCAAACCCGCCGCCCCAAAGTTCCTCGGGTCCTCCGAACGCAGGTACCGGATCATCCGCCCCCGATCAGCCTCGGGCTTAGTGCGCCGCCGGAGCAGGCCGCTGCGGACTCCTTGATTCTGCTGCAATGGAACACTTGGTTAGGGAAACCAAACGGCCTGACAGAACCGGTGACTGAATGAAGAAGCAAGTCTGAATACACGGAATGTTCAGAATGTTCAGGCCGTAATGAGCACGGAATGTTCAGAAGGTAGATAACCATAACCAGTCCGAACTGTGATCCTGCAAGAATTCAGCATCTCACTCAATCAAGAACCCCATGCAGCCATGCTTAGTTCTAAATCACCCGGATGTCTTGATCCGATGCAGATTAACGAGTGGTAGACACCAAACAGAAACCCGTGAGGCAATCTTAATCTAGAACAGACAATGATTTTTGGATAACTGGTAAGAAATTGAAAGGCGAGCTGATCAATGTAAGCAAGAACTTCTCTCTAAAGCTAACCAATTGCAGAGGAATACGAATTCAAGAACCCAGAACTACAGCCGTGGGCTTCTGAACTAAAACAGTAGAACTATTCTTATTGACAGAACTAGTAATCCTCTGGCAACCAAAAATTCGATCACCGTGAACTTATCAGGAAGAATTCAGCAGTTAACGGCTCCAGTGAGCGCAGACTTTGGCTAGAACAAACGCAGACATCAGATTCAGCAGTTCTTGTGAGAATCGGCTAAAAACAAAACATCCAGGACTGGTTTTCCTCGCAAGCAAAAGCAACCCGTTCCACGAATCATGCTCCGCCCCAATCAGTGCGCGAGTGCGAAGGAGAAAGAAAGGACATGAATCAAACTCACCCCAGTCGGAAGTGGAAGGGCTGGCGGCGGCCCCTGTCTGGGTAAGACGACCTCGACGCTCCAATGCCTCATCGTGCTCCGCGTGCCGAAGTATTGATCCACGGTGACGAGGGTGATCCACGGGCGGAACCTGCCGTTGGCGCGGAGGTTGCCATTGTAGACGTGGCGCATGCGGACGTAGCCGCCGCTGTTGGCGCCCGCGACGGCGACGGGCCTCCACATGACGGCGTCCAGGTCCCGCGCGTCGTAGCCGCGCTGGATGGCGGGGACGCCGCGGTGGCCCGCCGGCTCCTCCTCTCCGGGCGACAGCGCGAGGTACCGGCCGTAGGCGGCGCAGTGGAGGAGCACGTAGTCGATGCCGTCGCGCAGGACCCGGTGCACCCGCCACACCGCGTTCAGGGTGCGCTCGCGGCCGAGCGGGCGCAGGGAGACCCCCACCCCGTCCTCGTCGGCGCGGAGGTACGACGCGCGGCGCACGCGGCTCCGCAGCCGCACGTGGGTCCCGTCGGGGAATTTGTCCATCGCGGCCGCGTGGGCTTGCTAGGTTCCGCGGCGGCGCTGCTTCGAGGGGAAGGGGACGAGGACGGGGAGGAGGGAGCCGAGCAGAGCAGGTGTTCGTTGCGCGACGGTTTCGTTTGGGCGCCAGGGCGGGGCATTTCAGGGCGACGGCAAGTCGGTTGCGCTGCTCGTGCCGTCTTCAGCTGACAACTGGGGCCACCGCCGTAGCCACGTGAGGGGCCGTGCGGCCGTCTCTGCTTCAGTGACATGTGGGGCCACGGATGGTGGGGGTCCGACGCGGCAGGCACGATCGCGTTACACAGCCCATCTGTGCAATGTGAGCCGATGACGATGATTGTTTGACCTCCCGGTGCATACTCACCGGATAGAGTAGTTTGTCTTAATCACGTATGTATACATCGTTTGTTTCCTACTCCATTCATTCTCTATTGTAAAACATTTTAGATTTTATAGATATATTGTTTTTACTATATATTAGATACGGTGTATATCTAAGAACTTAGCAAAACTATAAAAAGCAAAACATCTTACAAATTAAAATGAGAAAATATTTTTTTATTGTGCAAATACGTACACTTGTTTGGAGCTTTGTTCTGATTTTGGGTTCGACCCTTAGCGGTCTCATCATACAAAGGGATTGATTGAACGCTAGAGCCCGAATCAAATGCCAATAGACCAAAACTCTCTGAAACAAGGACAATAATAGCTGTAAAGCAGAAAAAATAAACCATAAGAACCAAGCACAAATGATATCGAAACGTACACCTGAAACACTTCAAATATACGCTTGTAACAGGCATATATATGTAACATCCAGAAGAAAAACACTTGCAACATATGTCTGGTATAAACGAAACATTTGGAACATACACTTGAAACATACGTGCATAGCCATTGCAACATGTGCAACATTTCGATCTACTTTTGCAACATCCCGATCTACTTTTGCAACACCGATACGAAACACTTGCAACATACCTCTGAAACATACGTTTGCAAGATGTCCTTTTACCACAACATCTCCTTGCTGCTTGGGAATGGATGCTCATTGGCACGTGAAGTTCACCGGTGTAGAGCTCACCGCTCCGGTAGAGAAGGCCGCGGCGGGTCGCTCCGGTGGAGAAGACGGACAGCGCGCTGGAGAAGGCCGCAAGACGAAGTGAGGCGCGGGGGATGGGGGAGTTGCGTGGCGTGGGATAGGAGCGCGCGCGGGGGATGGAGGGAGCAGATGACAGCAAGGCCGTCTGGCGTGGGCAAGAGCGAGCGGATGGTGCGGGCGGGAGCGAGCGAACGGCTGTGGTCTGGGAAGCATCGTCTGGGCTGTTGGACGCCCTGTTCCAAGCATTTCCGTTCAAAAAGAGTCGGATGGCTAACCATGTGTCTCTCCCGCTTTGTTTCTCTAGATGAAAGGGGAAAGGAACAAAAAAAAAAAGACAATGATGCTCTAGCTCCCCGGGGTAAGTTTACAAGTAAATCTAAAACGCATCCACAAGCTTGCCACATCAAAACAACCTCAACAACTGCAGCCACAAAGTGAAGGAAGATGGAGAACCAAACTAGTGCTCGGATGGCTAGTGATCTAAAACACATCCACAAGCTTGCCACATCAAAACAACCGTAGCCGCAAAATGAAGTAAGATGGAGAACCGAGCTAGTGCTCCGATGGCTAGTGATCTAAAGGACATCCACAAGCTCGCCACATCAAAACAACTGCAGCCACAAAATGAAGGAAGATGGAGAACCGAGCTAGTGCTCGGATGGCTAGTGTGCCAGGTGTGCTCGCTGCCGGCGCGAGTCCCTCGTAGGTATTTATTCCTAAAATTAATCTGCAGTCTCTCTCGTGTGAAGTCATAAAGGGATTGCGACATGCTCGTTGCCTACGGAGTCCTAGATGGTCCTAATGATCTCTAGGAAAAATACATTCTACTAATCTGTGAGTAGTTGTAGGTCTTGTTGTGTACGTGTGGTGTGAGTGAGGTGTTGTGCATGAGTAGCGTTGGTGCATGCTTGTGCAATGTGCATAAACAGATAGTAAGATACTACAACTACCTAGATGAGAGGCTTTAAAAAAAATGAAGGAAGATGGCCCCGAACTTCTAATCTGATCCTAAGCACAATTTTTTTTTTAAAAGCAATGGTCATAGCAGCCAGATTAACATTCTATGGCCTAGAAATTTGGCCAAGAAATCCATCACCCATCGGTCACATAAAGAGGAGCAAATCTGATAGCATTCTGAACATCATGACCTGTAAGCAAAGCATAACTTAGCACACATGCCTACAGACATAACACACACATGCTTATATAACTTACACAAGACAGTCCACACATCCTTTATTGCAGAAGGGTAATAAGTACGCGATCGCATTACTTGCTACAGATTCACGACTGATGGTGATCGATTCATGGGTGATCGGGCTGACATTCTGCAGGGACTTCCATATAATATTTGCCGTCCAGCCAAATGAACCTTGAACCTGTTTTGGGCAATTTTGCCAACTTCGCAACCTCTTCCCGATGAAAAGCATTATTGGCACCAAGACGCACCTCGGATAGCTTCCCATCAGTGAACTGGTTAATCGCCAGTTTGTAGGGCCGATCAGCATTGTTCACTTGGTGCACAAGCAGAACCGAGCTCTTGAATTCATCGAACCGGCGAGCTGTTAGCAACCCTAACTGATTGCTCACAACTCAGTTCCAAGTAGCAGAAACCAGGTATAGAGAGGAAGAAAGGGTTGGGAAGAAGAACAGTAATAAAGGTAAAGATAAAGGTAAAGCAATGTTCTGATAATTTGGTTGTTGATCCTTCGCTGCTGCCCCTGTATCCTCTTGTAGGTGATGCCCAGCTGTCTGTCAGGCCATTGCTTGACTTGACCCAAGCCCACGGCCCACATAAGGTCCCATCATGGATAGTCCCTGACACGAGCCATCTCGTCACGCTCCTGGTTGAAGTGTTTGCACCAGCGCTCGTACAAGGCCCAGAGGGCTTCGTCAGACTCGAGATCCTTCTCATCTGCCACGAACTCATTTGTCTCATCTACCACAGGAGTCTGCAGCTTATCATCTGTAAAGTACCAAATTGAAGTAATTACAATGGTTCGTCGCACGCACCAGTAAATTAAAACATGCTCCCGTATAAACCCATATCCAGCTAACACAAGTTAAATCCTATACACCAATATCCACTAACTCAAGTTAAATCGTCAACCCTAGCTGATCAATCCAAAGAAAAATAATTGATGTTCAGATTGGGGAAGATCACATATATATGATGGTTGATGTTCAGATTGGGGAAGATCACATATGATGGCCGACCAAAACTAGAATCGCCATTCAGGTTCCTTACCTACCGATGCATGCAAATTTCTGCCACGAACAAGAATATCGTCTGAAGAGAGGAAATAAGTTACGTACCTGGGACAGCCGGACAGGTCTCTCGCACACACATCGCCTCTCCCGAACTCTCTCGTCCTGCTACAGTCCGGAGAGGCGAAAGCGAGCGATCCAATCTCCGCCGGGGGAGCTGGCGGTCTTCCTCGCCTCCGATGGCCTTCAGGCTTGTGCGAGGTGATGGAGACGGCTGGCTTCTTGCCGGTCGGAGGTATAGGTCCTAGTAGATCTAGGTTTAGGTTTCCAGCGACGGCGTTGAGACGGCGGCGGTGGCGGCGGCGTCAAGGAATAAGGTCCTCTCACTCTCTTCCCCGTCTTGGTGGTGTTGGTGCTCCGCTCCGGTGCCGTCAACGAGGGCGTGGAGGTGGGGTTCCCTTTTGTGGATCCCCTGTACAGGAGTCCGGTGCTAGCGGCTCGTCGGGAGGTGAGTTCGCTGGCCTTGTGTTCTAAGGATGGAGAAGCAGCTTCGGTTTGTGCGGATGGTAGGAGAGTGGAGCTACAGACTCGGTTGTTCCATGGCGGCGTCAGTCGGCAATGGCAAGTTTGCATCCAGGGTCACTGGGGCTTGGGGCGCGTCCCCGGCCGATGGTTTCTCAGCGTTTGTTTCATCTCGTCCAAGATGGCGGGTGTCTACTGCGGCTCTTCTCAAAGCCTGCTGGCGATGGAGCTCTGGTTGACCTATGGTTGGTGGCGATTGGCTTCCGGCGATGGCCGGCGACGATGGAATCTGGAGGACTCGGGTTGCAGAGGTTCCAAGGACTGGATTGCAATTTCTTTGTTTTTTAGGGACCTTTGTGCTTTTAGCTCAGTTCCTTTGTCAACGTATCTGTATTTGTACGAGTCCCTGTACGGTATGCTTAACTATCAATACAGGTATGTTGGCAAAAAAAGTTACGTACCTGGGAAAAGACAGCTGTCGCTATGCACGGAGTCGCTGCCCAGAGGGAGGCGGCCATTCGTGGAGGCGTCGCATCAGAACGAACGCGCTTCGCGGGAGGAGGTGCCCAAGGCTAGATCTGCGGCGGCAGGGGCAGCGGCGTCTGTGCTTGAGCGGGCGGCGCGAGATACAGCCGTGGCCGCCCTGCGCGCGGCAGCCGCTGAGCGAGCGGCTTGAGCTGAGGCCAACACAGCCGCGCGGGACGCGCGATATGCGGCCGATGCACTACTGGCGGCGCGCGCGAGCATTGATGCCATTGGTGGTGCCATGGCAAACAAGACGAGACAAGGAGTTGAAACGGACGAAAAATTAGACTAGTGTCAACTGAAGTTTCATATCTCAGTTTTCAACGCACATCTAAATTTTAGAAACAGTGCAGAAGAGTTTTATCCTCATTAAACTCTCTACTTCCACAAAACTCTTATCACCTCTCTCTTCGTTAATACAGTGCCATGTCGGTATATTTAATGTCCATAAAACTTCATAAAATCCCCGTAGAAGAGAGAAATTTTTTCGTGCATCTCACTGGTGCATTGACGCCATGTCAGGGTGGGGCATCGATCTCAAGGCGACGACAAGCGCAAGTCGGTTGCGCTCGTGCCGGTCTTCAACTGACAAGTGGGCTGTAAGCCACATGATGGGCCGTGGGTCTACTCCACTAGCACCGGCGTACTCACGGCCACGGTCGTCGGGAGCCCAGGAATACTCTATGGGCTTTTGCACAAAAGATGGGCTGGTGGGTGACGTGGGCCCAGGCCCACCTGATGGCTGCGCCAATATTTCAAAAAAAATGGAGACATGTGGTGGCCGCGTGGGCTATATGATGCATTGCAATGACTAACTGCTCAATAGGATCTTGTCAAAAAAATTGTTCTATAGGAAAAGTGTAGTATAAAACATGTTGTAGATATGTACTATCTCTATGTGAAGTCGTTCTCACTTTTTGAGTAATCATTTTTTTAATTTTGACCAATTATATATAAAAGAATATTAATATTTGTAATATATAATTAGTATCATTAAATATACTTTCATACTAAAATTATTTAAAGACATAAATGTTGCACGTATTTTCTACAAACCTAGTTAAAGTTGAGAAAATTTGACCTCCACACATTCCATAACTTTCTATGGAGGGAGTAACCAATAGGAGCACAGGTTGTTTTCTCCGACCATCTGGAATCAATAAAGCTAGACTAACGAGCCAGCTCGGCTCGTTTGGCTCGGCTCGTTCTGGCTCGTTAAGATAACGAGCCAGCTCGGCTCGGCTCGTTATCTTAACGAGCCAGAAGGCCGGCTCGGCTCGGCTCGTTTACGAGCTTGAGCTGGCTCGTTTGGCTCGCGAGCCAGCCATATTAAAACATAAAAAATGTAATATGTGTATTATCTAAAGTTTGATAATGGTAATAATATAAAACTAGTCTATTCATAAGTCTTAATAAATTATATAAAAATAATATGTACTATTATATTATAATACTATACACCATATATTGTCTATGGTTCATACTCCATACCATATATGATGCATCTATTATCCATACATTCATTTAAAATAAAAAGAGTCAAATTAATCTAAAATTTATAGAGTCAAAGTCCAATCATCAACAAATTATAAAGTGTAAGACATAAAGTTATATAACACTAATAAAAGTTTAAGGCCAACAACTTTGGCTCGTTAGGCTCGCGAGCTGGCTCGAGCTGGCTCGTTAAGACACGAGCTAGGATGCTTGCTCAGCTCGTTTGAGAAATTAAACGAGCCGAGCCGAGCCACTATCGATCCGAGTCGAGCGAGCTATCGAGTTGCGAGCTTTTCACCCAGCTTTAGGAATCAATGCTGCACGCTGCAAACACAACGGTCTGATCATTACGATTGCCCATAGGCCATAATCCCAAATACTGCTCGAAACGGAAAAGGCGGCCGATCTTGCGCCCACTTGACCATACATTAACCGGTAGGTCGGGCGATGAGGCCAAAAAAGCACGTCTCATATGGCTATACCCCGTATAATAAATCCATAGGATATATGCATCGGATAAGGCCAGTTTCAATGAGGTTTCATCTAAGTTTCATGAGCATTAAATATGCTGATGTGGTATAGTATTGATGAAGAGAGATAATAGAAGTTTCATGAGAGTAGAGATAGTTTTATTTTTATGAGAATGAAACTCTTCTGTACTGTTTTCAAAATATGGATGGGTTAAAAATTGTGACATGAAACCCACTAACTACTGAGACTGACATGAGTACGCATGCAGCACAGCTGCACAAGCTAACTCCATGCAAAATCAGTGCCAGGGGAGAAAACAATCAAGTGCTTGCAGGTTACTGTTCTTAACTTTCCAGCCTGGTGTGTGATGTGGATCGGATGGCAGATTGTTATTGCCGTATTCGTACTGGGCGGTCGTTGCGTTTCTCGCGCCTGATCTCATCTGATGACCAGTAGTTTATGCCCCAGTTGACCATTGTCATTACCCTCGACACCGTGTCACTCTCCGTTGCCGGCAGTTCAATATAGTAGCTTTTCACACGAAGGTTTTTTTTAATAAAAGAATCCAAATGTTCAGAAGTCGATCTGTATATGGACTATGGACGCAGCATGATGGCACTGTCCAAAGTGTCCAGCTTTAACAGTGAGGACCTCTTGCACATCCACGCAGCAAGCTGCTGGCGGCTCCATATGCATGCCAAAAATAAGGGAAGTTAAAACAACCAAGTGGTGGAGAGATTCTTCAGCGTCCGGAACGAATCGATCGGTCCAAGAAGAAGGCCAATCGATCACTGTTCTTTCCTGTCCGGTGATCGACGACCCCCAAACAATTTTCCTGTTCGGCAGTAGCCGGTTGGCCGCCTGATCTAAAATGACTAAAAGTTTATTTTATACACCAGTTGATCGTTGTCACTGCTAGATCGTATCATCGCTCTCCAGTGGCAGCAGCTGATGAGCAGATGACCTGTAAAGCTGCTAATGCTTTGAGCCAAAACCGGTTCATATGGTTTGGTTTCTGTTTTGGGTTTGATCTAGTTCGGTGCAAAATGGGTTAGGTTTGGGTTAGCACGTAGATTGGTTCGGTTTGGGTTAGCATGTAGAATGGATTGGTTGGCACTTCTTCGTTGACACCTCGTCCGGCTACTTTGCACCGTCGTCGTGGGGCGGGTTGCATTGGGAGCCTAGATCGGGACATCGACATCGCCGTGGCGGCCGCTTACCAAAATGGTGGAATTCTCCTAACATTTTAATTAGTAATAAAACACTACCACTAGTTATAGCATATGAGAAGGCGTTTGGTAGGGAAAGTTTATACTAAATTTTGGTAAGCGGCCGCCACGGCTTCGCAGGCACGCACTGCTCCCTTGCCCTCCGAAAGCGAGCCGATGATGTACTACCACAACCCCTCGCTCAAGAAGCCACACCGTGCGTTGCTGCGTGTTTGTCAACGACGGCCACCTCCTGGCCACACTCTTTGACAACTGTCGTGCCCTTCAAGAGCGCCAGTTTAGTGTTGTCTTTGCTCCATGAAGCCTGTGTTGCTATTGTGAGTACACGAGTACTACTGGGAATGGCTCCAGTAGTATTCCTGTTTGTTTGGTATGGTCGGATGAGTACAAAATCGAAGTAATGGAAATGGTTCTAGATTGGTTTGGTTTCAATGTGTTCGGCCTGGTTTGGGTTGGTTTAGGAGAAGACAGAATCGGGGTGGAGCCAGCGTGGGTTCAACTGCATTAATCAAATGGTCTGGTGTGGATGTGTGGTGCAGATTTCAGTTCATTAGTAGGTTTACTAGCGTGCTACCAGATCTAGAGTTCCTGGCTTCTGCATTGTAGCCCCGAACTATTTCTTTGTCAGAAACCTGCAAATTTTGGGGGAAAAAATTGGGTGAGGATCCTCCTCACGCGAACACCATGCAAACATGCGGCTGATTCACCGATGCGTGGATGATGATACACCCTGGCTGACGATGCGGACTTCACGGACCAAAGCTTCCCCATCACCCCATGTGAAGTCTTTGGCTCCGTTCGGCTGGAATTATAAGCCGGCTGAAAAACACTGTTGGCTGATTTTTTTGTGAGAGAAAAATACTGTTCCAGCTAAAAAAATAAGTTGAATAAGACGGATTATAAGCCAGATGAACAAGGCCTTCGGCTCTCCCAGGCACGTGCGTCCCGGACGCTGTGGCGGTCCACGGATTGTAGCATGTCCGCACAGTGTGTAGGTGGGGACGGTCCTCACCTAATTTTTGTGGTTCTTATCTCACAATTCGTACGCTGGTTTAACTTGTGGCATGTTCCTAGTGTTTACACTGACAGTTACCACAAGGACTATACCAACCACTAATCCCCTTTAATTTGGCAACTGCTGGTAGCCAAGGAAGCATACGCCCATACAGTAAGTGGGAAGTTCAAAATCCACTCTGACTGATAACATTATTGTCTCCTCTGCAAAGAAAACGTGTGGAATAGCAAAGGATAAGACACGGTCAGTTCGACAACAGGAGGGGAAAATATGAGGCATGGTGATGGTACCTAAGAATGGACACCCAAATTTTACATGTGAAAAATGAAGACTCTACATTTCAAAAATTCAAACCAAAAGCACTGTGCCACCAACTTACACTTTATTCCTTATTATTTTTTTAACGAAATTAAGTAATCGTAAAATCACAGCTGCACAGCAGTATATATTCCAACGAGTGGTCCAATCGATATGCAACAAACCTGCAGGCTGCAGCTAAGCTAAGCTAAGCTTCTCTCGTAAGTGAGCTTAGTCAGTCAGTGATCGTGATAAGCCCGCAGCACCTACGTACGTGGCCAGTACGTGCACGGCGAAGGACGACTAGCAATGGCTTCCTCCGATCATCCAGACACCAGCCGTCACGGGGCGCCGCTGCTGGTGTTCGACGAGGTCCGGTGGGTGGTCCAGATCCGGCAGTCCCTGGAGGAGGACGCCCCCGGCGACGACGACGACGA
Organism: Saccharum hybrid cultivar R570; assembly: GCA_038087645.1. Classification (NCBI taxonomy): domain Eukaryota; kingdom Viridiplantae; phylum Streptophyta; class Magnoliopsida; order Poales; family Poaceae; genus Saccharum; species Saccharum hybrid cultivar. Next base: position 13,047,473 of record JAQSUU010000245.1, read on the forward strand.
CACGGTTATCCCGGTGTCCGTGTTCAACGTGCCCAAGCCGCTGCAGATGCACAAGCCGGAGGCCTACACGCCGCAGTTCATCGCGCTGGGGCCCTACCACCACTGGCGGCCCGAGCTGTACGAGATGGAGCGCTACAAGCTCGCCGCCGCGCGCCGCGCGCAGAAGCGGCTCCGGGACGGCGGGGTCAGGCTCGACGCGCTCGTCGACCAGTTCAAGCGCCTCGAGCGCAAGGTCCGCGCCTACTACCACCGCTACCTCGACTTCAGCGGCGAGACGCTCGCGTGGATGATGCTCGTCGACGGCGCGTTCCTGCTCGAGTTCCTGCAGGTCTATGCGGTCGCCGCGGCCAACGACGGCGGTGACGTCGCAACCGCCGGTGGCGACGGAAAGGCTCTGCGGAGGGTGTCGTCCAGGATGCAGCACCTGGTCGACTTCGCCGGGAGGAAGTCGGCGCACAGCCTCATCCTCCGCGACATGCTCATGCTCGAGAACCAGGTCCCGCTCTTCCTCCTCCGCAGGATCCTCGAGCCGCAGTGCGCGTCGCCTGGCGAGACCGGCGAGCTGCTCCCGCGGATGGTCACCGGGCTCATGAAGGAGCTCTGCCCGTTCAAGATGCTGGACAAGTTCCCCGCGATTGACGTCGGCAAGCACGCTCACCTGCTCGAGGTGCTCTACTATCTGCTTGTGCCCAAGCCAGCCGATGACGGCGCGGCGGAGGCCGACGCCCACGGCAGTCGCCGCGAAGACGGCTACGACATCGAGGAGCAGCAGCCGGTGGACGGCGGCGGCGGCGGCGATGAAGAGCAGAAACCAGCCACCGGCTGCGAGTATGTGAAGCAGCTGCTGCTCACCGTGTCGAGCATGGCGTCGGGGCTCAACAGCGGCCGGATGCGCTACGTGACGAGGCCGATCGCGTTCGCCGTCAAGGCGCCGTGGAAGATGCTCACCGTCGTGCCGGGGTTCTCGGCGATGAAGCAGCCCGTCGAGGCCTTCTTCATGTCCGGCGCCGACGGGAGCACGCACGCCCACGACGCCAACGGCGCGGGGTACCTCACCCGGCCGCCTCTGATCGAGGAAATCATGATCCCCTCGGTGTCCGAGCTCGCCAACGTCGGCATCCAGTTCTGCCCCACCTCCGGCGACCTGTCCACCATCGCGTTCGACGCCAGGACGGTGACCTTCCACCTGCCCGTGGTGACCCTGGACTCCAACACGGAGGTGGTGCTCCGGAACCTGGTCGCCTACGAGGCGTCGGCAGCGTCGGGCCCGCTGGTGCTGGCACGGTACACGGAGCTGATGAACGGCATCATCGACACCGACGAGGACGTGGCGCTGCTGCGGCGGCGCGGGGTGGTGCTGAACCGGATGAAGAGCGACGGCGAGGTCGCCAAGCTGTGGAACGGGATGTCGCGCTCCGTGCGGCTCACCAAGGTGGCGTTCGTGGACAGGGCCGTCGAGGAGGTGAACCGGTACTACAACTCGCGGTGGCGCGTGAAGACGAAGCGGTTCATGCGCAAGTACGTGTTCAGCTCGTGGCAGCTGCTCACCTTCCTCGCCGCCATCATGATGCTGCTGCTCACCACGCTGCAGGCATTCTGCTCAGTCTACACCTGCTCGCGCTGGTTCGGCACGGTGACCGTCGCGACGGCGGAGTGATTAGTGATCAGATTATTCTTGCACCTTTCTTGATCTGGCTACGCGACATGATGTGCGTGGGTTTGGCTTGGCTGGAAATAGTACAGTACACGGTTCATGGATAATGTGGTCGGCCATGCTGCTTTTTGTGTTGCTATTTGTTCGGATGTGTAAAGGGATTCCTTGCTTGTGATTGGTGAGATTAATAAAACTTGCGCATTCGCGCCATTTGTTTGAGGTTGTCATTATTGTTGTGTCCATTTAAATCTTATGATAATCAAAACACATCTTCTGTACTACAAGTACTTGAAATCAGGCGTTGCTATCCTCGGAAGTTTTCTTGTATGTTTCTAGGTCACTACACTTGCCCCTCGCCTCTCGCGTCCAGGGTGACATGAGTAGCTCTCTGTAACAGTTACAATCTCTTTCCTCTTATTAATGAAACACTTGTCTAAGTGCGTGTTCAAGAGAAAAAAAAAGGGGCCTGGCCACTTGGGGGAGGTAGGGCGTGTAGGTAGAGGAGGCGGGAGCAGTAGTAGAGCGGCTAGGCCATCGTCAACCATGGGCGGAGGAGGATGTTGGTGGGTGAGGGAGTTATGGAAATGGCTCAGCGAAGTCGGTTAGTGCGGTGGGAGGCAACGGACGTATACTCGGCAATGAGGTTGCCGCTGGGGATGGGAGACGGTCGGCGGCAGGGGAAGGAGCCAGAATTGGGAGTTGGTTCGCTCCGAGGAAGAAGAAAGGGATATTGAAGAAAAACAACACCACCTAAGCTAGGAACTGTTGGACTGACATTCAATAACTCCTATTCATTGCCTGAAAAAATAAATAAACAAGCGCCTATATAGTATTACTAATTTCCTAATCAAAATTAGGGTAAGTAGTCCTCCATTGATCGGTGCTTGCTACGGGCTAAAATCTTATATATGGTAATAATTTGGTAATTTAAAAGTTAATTGGAGGTATATCTTAGTTTATTTTATAATTGAATGACTTTTTAATTTATATACAAATTTAGCTGCTTACGCTCACTTTAATGTTGATAACTTCATCCAAATGTCCAATCAGAAACAATGATAGTCAACCTAACAATAGGAAACAGATTAGTCTCGTCTAGTTGATTTGACAAAGGGTTTGCTTGTGACCATCAAATTGAAAGATAATGATCCAAGATACTTAGCTAGATAGCTAGCAATTCATCATGAGATGGACAACTTGATCAGAGAAAAGTTGCCAGAGAGCTATTCCCTTGTGTCCCCACGGGAAGTGCTGGGCACTCAACATGATTTCTGCATGCTCCACACATTGCATGGATATAGTTTAGACTACAGGGCTGAGATGATGTGTTCCTCACCAAATAATTGTCCACTCTGTAAAGAAGCAATAAGAAAATTTTGTAACTACTACCCATTCTTTGCTTCGAACATGAGTATCACCCGTCAAGTAGGAATCCTATCAAACTAAAATCGTTTTTGGTGTAAGAATAAGTACGTGCTTTGATACACTAAAATGCATAAATGGGAACAAAGTGCATGAACAACTCGACTAATGATGCTTGCTATACAAGAAGATGTCTCAACTCTCAAGAAGAAGGAAACTCTATTGCTGAAGAACAAGGTAGCAGATGCTGATCCCATCAGCATTTTTTTTCAAACACAGTATAATGTAGATGTTTACATACAAGCATGAATCATGCATGCTAACTTTTTTTTTTCCTCTTTTCCAACCGGCTTAACCCCATTTCCATTAGAATATGGAAATCGCTTATGAAAGAGAAAAAAAAGGTCCGAAAAGAGAAAGAAGCCAAAGTGCTTATCTAGTGTATACGCATAGATCAAAGTGCCTATTGTTAAATAAGTAGGCAATTTCATGATTAATTTCAAAACATAAGTCATAGCAAAAATAAATAGTAGTATTTAAATCTCTAACATACTAGTTAAACCGAACAACATCAACATGGATAGCAACATGATAGAAACAACATGCATATTGACGCGCTCTCCCGATCGCCGCTCCCACAAGGCCACGGGAGAAATTCCAGACCATTCACGCGTAGGTGTCCCACGTCCGCGCCCCATCCCACCCTGCCTCGGCAAGGCGAGCAAGCACGTGTGGGTTTTCCTTCTCTCTCTGTACTAGACTTGGAGAAGTGGAGAGGGTTATGTATTTAAGTATGACAATCTCTACTTCAACTAGCAAAGTGGGACTAAAGTTCCCCACTTCCCCATGTGCATATATAAATGGGTCTTTAGAGATTGACGAAGGAACCACATATGCCTCATTATTGAGGCACATTGCCTATTGTTGAAAAGATAGTGTTCATAAATCGCAACTTTAATATTAAGATAGTCCACTTTCCACTCATCTACTTAGTGAATCCATGTTTTCCGGATGTCACCTCCATCTTCGATTTCAATTTAGGAAACCTCATGTTTAAAATATGAAGTTTCAAGATGAGAATTCAACTTTTTTTTTTGAAAAACCAAGATGAGAATTCAACTTCCAACGACCTTTTTTAGGCAGGATAGCCAAAACCATCCCGTTGTTTAAAATTTCTCCTCTCTTCTTAGACATATAAACAGTGGCGAGCTAGAGCTAATATGAGGGGGCAGGGCCGGCTCTAAGGGGAGGGCAGGCAGTGCGACCGCCAGGGGCCTAAGGAGCTAGGGGCCCAAGACCATATAGGTAATTAGTACATATAATTTTCTATTTGGCATAATAAACATTTGAAGGCCATCACAAACTAGCCCAAGTCGTAGGTATCTCTTCCTTCCAGTCCTATTCTACGTAACCTGATCCATTGAGCGGAGCACAAGCAAAGTTTCATTTGATCGTTTCCTGTCGCCGCCCATCGATGCGCTATCCTGCCTGAGGAGAGAAGACGCCGATGCCCATCCAATTCGCTCCTCAGTTCTCACCCGGCGACCGGCAAGCGACCATGGCAAGGACGCCGATCCGATTCGCTCTTCACAGTAAGCAACACCAACACACGATAGATTAGTATTTTCTAATTTATTTATTTACCTAGGGTTATAAATTTCTAATTCAATGTATTTATTTGAATATGATAAATGTTGCCTAAGAAACATTTGTCGGGTGCTCAAAAAAGAAAAAAAGAAAACATGAAGAAGGATATTTTAGACGATATTAATCTTGATTCTGTTCTTGAAGATTTTGCATCAAGAAATGCTAGAAGACGGTTTTTTACAAGGAACTGAAGCATTATATTTCTATTTTAGGTAATCATAATGGTTACTGTTTCTAGTTTTTTTTGTTACACTATTGTTATGTTTTATGAGGTATACATATATTGCAAAGTAATTTTTATTATTCGTACTATATACTGTAATTTTGATATTAAAAATTACTTCAACGGATCCTTATCTTCTTGCTTGCCCAAGGGCCCTTAAAATTTTAGAGCCGGCCCTGGAGGGGGGAGGGCGTGAGCTTGCCTCCCAATAAGCTTGCCATGCGAGGGGAGCAAATTTGGCTGGCTCGTTGTAACAAGGGAAATAAGAAGAAACCTTGCCACCACATGCCCTGACACTAGCTAGCTATCCAAACACATTTCTAACCTCAGTTTCTCGCTTGGTAAGGTCAGGAAAGATTTGCCAAAGTAACCAAACACGCCCTTAGACTTTGTACAGCACGATTCCAGATTTAGACTTCATTCAGCACAACTTCAAATAGTTGTGGCTCCTTACTAGAGTACATGGAGGCTTTTTTTTTGTGAGGAAGAGTACACGGAGGTGTTAGAGTTGTGAAGCTAAAAATAATGATTTATTGGCTCCTATTTTATTTTAAGAAAAGAGATAAAAGTAGCTCCTTACTATAATGTATAGAGGAGGTGACTGGAGCTCCACTAAACCAGGCCTTAATCTTGATAAGCAATATTTACATGGTAAAATTTGATTTTTCTAAGGTAATATATATGGTTTTTGAAAATTATATATAAAAATAGAGAGAGCTATACAAAATCAATAAATATATATACAAAATCAAGAATACTAGATGTATAGAATAGAAACAAATTAAAGAGTAGTGCTTATCTTGAGCAAACAAATTATTGGCGCTAGGCTGATCAGTGGATTAGTATTGGTTTGCTCAAGCTTTCACGCTTTCATGTTGCGCCGCGGGGGGTGCATGGCCCTAGATTGTCGAGGTGCACACGTGGTAAATTGAGATGATTAACACTTATAATTTCGTTTTCACCGCGGGTGCATCGGCACCCACACCATACACAGCTTCGCCCCTGCATATAAACTTTTAAATGTGAAACCATACATTTTAAAAACATTCGTTTTCCAACTCTGGGACTCATCCACATGGGGCTTGCTACTTTTTCTTTCCTTTCACACTTGTGAACTCATTCTCAAAGATTTTTTTTTCTCCCAAATCCCAACCAAATTCCTTGTCCATCCAAGGGAATGAGCCAGAAATGGGCCATCCATTGGGCCCCAGGCGATCTCGATGGCGACAACTGGGCTTGGGCTGGTTTGGATTAGAAGGATACATGCATGCGAGTTCCCAAAGCATAGATGGCTAAAGGAGTGGCACAACCCTACACGGGAATATGCCTCATGGGGCATGACACAGGCATGCACGATTATCTAACTGTGCCATTTTGTGCCAACACGCGGTAGGAACCTAAGCATGTCACAGCCGTAAGGACCATGTATCCATGATCATATCTCTTAGGTTTGGTGATTTAGATGGCAACACAAGTTAACATGTGTGTTAAAGATGTGTTAAACAAGTCAACAGGGTCCTAGAGATACAAGAAAAAAGTGACACAAAAGACTAGTGAAGAAATAGAGCAAAAAGGACTTAGTGTGTAGAAGTTGCACTCACCTAACGATATTGCGTCAACAAAAATGCATGCCCTGGACAATTTGGAGGAGGTGTCTAGCTAGACTCCATATGGATCAACTGACCGGGTGGTCTGGTGAGAAGAAAAGAAAAGTGTCGGACAATTAAAGGACAGAAGCGTCTAAGGGAATATTTCGTGGCGGAATATACACCGGAACATTTGACGGATGGTCCGACGTGAGGACTTATGACCAACATATCATCCTGTGATGATCAGAGACTTGGCTTCGGTGCAGAACTATATGACAGAGAACACCAGACCATCTAGCATAGGAAATGTGAAGGTGGCGTATCATCTGGTGTTGTCCAGAGAGGTGGCCAAAGAACGATGCACTGGCGGTCCAACAGAGAAGAGGGTGACCGGGGCTAAGGCTAGGTGGGCTCTTAATGGACTGACAATTTAACCATCTTGTGCTGATGCTGGCACTATGGGCCAAGGGAGCGGTCCAAGCATGGACTAGTAAACGGGCCGTGCCGAGCAGACCACAATGTCGGGCCATTGCGAGTGTCGTGCTTATATGAGACATGCTCTATATAAATCACTACATCTTGGCTATGCTAGTGCCAAGCTTATATGGACCATGCTAGTCACTACATTTTGTCTCTACATAAGTCATACACTTAATCATTCATCATATAGTTTCAACATTTTGCTAATTAAAGTAAGATATACAAAAACCAAAGAAAATTATGAAAAATGCAAACTCAAACAACAAACAAAGCACACAACCTATTAAAAGACAACAGTCCATACTCGATGAAAAATATTCATTGTTAGGGTTTCTAGCAATAACATGCACACTTCAATCTTAGTTTGTTACCATCTGAAGGACCGAAAATGGTGACTAGAGGGGGTGAATGAGAGCCGTAAATTTTCTCTCGAAATATTTTCAGTCGCTGTCCCAAAACACCACCAAACACAAGCGAGTTCTCGAAACTAAATTACTCAAGCCAACTGGTAATAAGAGCACTTAGTTAAATTCCTTGCAACGGTAAAAAGCCAACGCAACAAGAATTGGAGTTAAGTGAATCAAGATTCACCAGAAAAGAAACTGTTGCCGATAAGAAAGAAATCAGCAATGATCTTCAATGTTGGAAGCACTAACAATCACTTGCACTTGACTGAAAATTAAATAGATGACCATGCAATGATTACTTCCTGTAGCTGAAAGTGACAACACAAAATGGAAAACCAAATCACGAACAACTTTGCTCTTGGCGCTGGACACAGACTGCTTGCTGCAGTCAATCTGCTCGGCGCTACGCTGCAAAGAACGGATCAGAGAGAAGACAGTTACACGACACAGCAAGGGAGCGACGGGCTGCCTGGGCTCCACGGCGAGCACTGCATGGTGCTGCTTGCCTCCTGGGAAGATGCAGAGCCGGTCCTGGGCAGAACTGCTGCTGCGCTACCTGCTGAAGGAGTAGCACCACACACAGAGAAAGAACGAGCGTGAAGAACTGGACAAACACGCTCCAAAACTCACGCCGGATCCTGTCCGAGACTGGTGCGGGCGAACTGGTGCCCAGCACTCGAGCAGTGAAGGACCACGCTGCTAGCGCTCTGGAACCCAACACCCGTGAAGACCGACACCAAGAAGAACAGCGAACAGAGAGGGAACGGACGCGGGTCTGCCTGCTACTGAAGAACTGCCTGGTGCTCGCGACCAAGAGGCAGAGGATCGAACGCGGGCGCCGCTCCAGATGAGCACGCACGGTTTATCCACCGGCGCTAGTAGCGCTGCTGCAGAACCCCATGAGCCTGCGCCTTCAAACAACAAAGAACAGAACCAGAGCCCCCGAGCGCTCGAACACAGAAAAGGGGCGAGCACAAAATCGAACCAAACTCGACCAGATCAAAGGAACTCGCTCCCAAACTTTGCACATACCAAATTCAACCTAGCACGAACTCATCCCCAAGAAATCATCGTTCGGGATTGACCCAAACTCTAGAAAAATCAGACCGTAGCCAAGCACGAAAATAGTAAAAATAAGAACGAAAATCACAGCTTCAAAATAAAAACCCCAAAGGGCAAGAGATGGATTTGGACCTCCATTCCCACTCTAAAATCACAGATTTATTACACAAATTTGAAATTTGTGGACCTCTCTCAAGAACACTAGAGAACCTAACCCTAGGATGAAAAGGGGGAAATGAGAGTGGGAGAGAGGTGAGGAAGATAGAGGTTTCCTCATCCTATTTAACAGGGTTATTACACAATCTCAGTTTTGCTCCTAGATATTTTGAGTCGAATCACTTAACCCGAGGACGCTATGGTCCAACCCGAGGTAATCTTCATCCGACAGCCACCTCGCCCTTCATGAGATAGTTTCGCCTCGATGCGAACTCCTCGATGTCGTCACGTGCCGTCCGTTCCTCCTCGGAACCTCGGCCCGGGTTTTGAGGCCCAAACCCGTAAACCCGTCCACCCGATGGTTTTGAGGCTCAAACCACCAAACCTCCGCAAGTAGCGTACTCCATACGCGTCCCCCGCCACTCAAAACGTGTTACCGCCGTCTTCGACCAGTCGTCCGCCAAGTCCTCCTGAGCCCTGCTCGACTCGCACGTCCGCCGTCTTGACTCGGTCAACACTATCACTCTCATGTACACTTGCGTTTGTCGATGTCTCAGATGTCAGCCACCGCGGCTGGTCACCCGGCCTCCTGGTCTCTCGGTCCAAGCCTCACGTTCGCCCTTCACCGCTCCCGGTCCATCGGCACAGCACATCCCTACTTGACCTTCGCCTCGCCGTCGACCACCACCTCCGAGCTCCACACTTGCACACCACAAGCTAAGAGACGTGTCGCACAACCCAACTCACACCATGGTTAGTCACAAACTCAACCTAGGTCGTAGATCACGTTGACAATCACTCATCACAAAACGATATCAACCTTGTATTCGCACCATCCTTTTGTCAAAAGTGTGTGCACTATGTATCAAAAGCTACATTATTTCAACTTAACCAATAGACCAAATGATTGCACTTGCTCCCACGTAAACTTGAGTGTACAAATTTGAGTCTACTTCTTGTTGCTAAAGCCCCAAAAATAAGTAGCGTCCCTTGGTGATCCTAAACCCATGCAACAACTACTCTCCAAATAAAGTGTATGACATGACAGTAAAAGCAAGTGTTCAATAGTTTCCTTGCATGACTCCACCCCACTAAGGCTCAAACCGTGGTGTCCACACTATTTGGGTGTTTGTAAAATTAATGGCTATATGCATGGTGGCTAGATATGTTCATGTAATAAGCCTATCCCATTTAAATGACCATTTATTAGCTCAAATAAATGAACAAATGATATTGTTTAGTGTTTAGATGAACATAAGCTGCTACTACATCTCTAGTTGGTGCAAAGGCAGAAGATCATATTTGGTTCGATGGTGACTACAAAGCATGGCGAAATAAAAAAGGTGATAAATCTCTAGTGACTTTATTTGTAAAGTGCAAAGCATAAAAATAGTAGAAAATGATATGGAATCCAGAGTAATAGACAACTTATTATGGTATACTCCCTCCACATCGGATTTAGAAGTCGTTTTGGATAAGGTTTAGGTCAAACATTGGGAATATAAATTATCAATAACTTTTAAGTTGTTGAGTTTGCAAATGTAAAAATTATATGAATAGATTTGTCTTGAAAAATACTTTCATAAAAGTATACATATATCACTTTTCCATAAATATTTTTTATAAAAACAAGAGGTCAAAGTTGTGTTTTGCAGACCGTGTCGCTGTCCTAAATGACTTCTAAATCCGATACGGAAGGAGTATAGTATGTTCGATCTATGGTCATACTATCCTGGCAAGGGAAACAAGGTGCATATCTTGCGCAGATGGTGCAAATACACCATTTGACCCATGTCTTTGAAAAAAAATTGAAACTTAGAACATCCATAGTTCATCTTTTGTACTTTGTTACAAAGTAGAGATTTAAAACCATTTTTTCATGTACCACATCTGTCCTGAACTTTGCCATTTTTACGTTATATTTTCATCTTCGCCACAAGGTACATATATATGGATGGGCTATGTTTGTGCCAAGTTTCAAAATTGTTTGAAGTTTTGGAGTAGGAATTTTTGGGTGTATTTGCGCTGTTTGCAAGATGAGTTGCATTAGCACAAGATATGTGCCCGCTGGGAAACAAAAGATGGATGATTGAGATGTGCGATAAATTTCATTTCAAAAACCGCTTGGTTCATCTTTCATTTTTTTTGAGACAGGGTTTATCTTCCGGTTTTATGTACACATCTAATTGGCATGTCAAGCATCAACTATCAAAGAGCTAATGACTAGCTACTACAATCACTAGCTTTGAAAAGTATACATGTCTCGTCTTTAACACATTAAGAAGACTAATAGAATGTACTTTAGCGAGGAACACTGCAGCATATCCGGCAATGCTCAGCCATATGTGACACCGTCAACTGAATCTACGCATACAGTGTTGGAGTAAGTACACGACGCCACACATATTCTTCTGCTCCATAAAGCCGACCAAGTGAACTACCATTTTATCTTTTTGCCCCAATATAGAAGTGGGATATTTTTGCATTTAAAGAAACTGCTAAATAAACTTATGAAGTGTTTGGTCTAAAGAATGACCTTATCTAGAATGAAATGGTCCATCATGGAGTCATTGCATCAGGATAAATCCATTTCTCGTTATTAAGCTAACTTGTGGGGGATTATGTGGCAATAGACTAATAGATTTCATTCCTCGAAGGCTCAAACCAAACAAAAATGTAAGGAATGAGAAACCCTATTCCTTAAACTAAACACCTCCTTGGTGAACCATTCCACTTGGAGAGTAACAGTTACCCCCTGGTGATCTTAGTAATACCGCAGTTTGAACCTGGACACCCAGCTGCAGTTCTTTAATAATCCTGGAATTTGCTATTCTTGATTGATTTTTACTTCAAGAAGTTAGTACATCAGTGGTGTTTCTTCCCCTCTTCAAAGGGGGCAAAATGGAAAGGGGGAAACAATAAATGAATTACATCTTGGGTATTACTATCTTCTAGAGTAGGCAGCCTCAAGTGACGCGCTTACTAGTTTAAGGGGGTTCATCTAAAAATAGACAAAAAAAAAAACTGAACAGATGAAGAAAATTTTGCTCAGTGGTGTGTAGGCTTATGACCCCTTGGACCATAGTAATCGACATGAATCTCTGGCAGATTGTGACCAACTCTAGCTTTCTCTTCAGAAATGCTTTCCTCCATTTTTCCACCAGATGGCTCATTGTCCGTGTACCTCACTCCCATCTCCCCAGGTTTCTGAAATAACCAAAGAATGCACAACAGTTAGGAACTGCAGAAAGAATCACTGCACGGTGTGTATGAAATAATGCGTATGCGAATAGCGGTTACTTACATGAACCATCTGGTTGTTGAATGCCTCATGGCTCTCTGCATCCAGCCGAATACCCTGCACCCTTGCCGTCACCAGGAACAGAACAATGACAACCACCACCAATGGCAAGGAGTTCTTCATCTTATCTCTGTATGAGGATTTTGGAACAGTTCAGTAGTGAAGCTCAGTTGGAATAGTGAAGACAGATGAGCTAAGGTCTTTGTTGCTTGAAGCTGAACCATTTGACTCAGAGATGAATATATACATCTTTGCTCTGGAACACTACCCTGGCCCCATCCAGTGATCGGTGTACTCATGTCTGCAGCAGAGGGGTTACCTGAAGTACCAATGCAAAATGTGGCTATAGTTTATGTTCTCCGTGCCGGCCTTTGCAGAGGTATGCCTGCCCAAAATATGGTCCTTGTTTAGGCCACTGGCCCCTGGGATTAGGTGCTAATGCCATGCTTGAAAGTACCAAAGAGAACTATAACTTTGGCAAGTACTCTGCCTGGTCTCAGGTATGACATACATCTGCCCCTAGAAACGTGTGTTTGTCTGTAGAGAAATGTACACGAGTGCGTATATTTGTTCGTGCATTCCTCCAATAAAGTACAAGCGAACTCGTCAATTCGGTTATTTTACTGGCATATCGAAAAGGCATTATTTTGACCATGTTGCAAACAGACAACACTAGTCAGGCGACAACGATCGGTGTTTGCGCAACCAAACCATTTAGCTTACATTGTTCTCAACTGTGTTAAGCTTCATAATTTTTGTATCATGGGAGTGAGACCAGACAAGTGAACAATCATGTGAGAAGAACAGGAAATTTGACCCAGTCTTGACACATTTCAGTCAATGAATCGTTTGTTACATGATGTAAGGTCAATTTCAGGCTAGGCAGTGACATTTTTATTTACAAAAATGGGGGCAAACATTACACAGTGAGCTGGGAACTCACAGCTTCTTTGCCAGATTTACTTTAATCTGTTTCAAATCTCTCACAAGATGGAGCTCAAATTTCTTGGTTCAATCACCAACAAGAATAATATCAAGTTTGTTGGTTCAATTACCAACAAGAATCGTAACGTGTGTCGCAGCAATGGGTAACAACTAACAACAATGAGGCGCCGAGATGACTACATACAATTACAACTCGGCAATGCAACACAGCACCTAATTGCGACAAGAATGCGGCTACTGCCTACCCAGGAGTATCCTGAGGCTATTGAGCCCTTCAGCTGATATGCTCCGTGCCACCCTACCGGGACGGTCCACTTTGATCTGAGCAGGGGCCTCCAGGTGGAACGAGACCAACACCGCGGTTAAGTTGTCAGTGGCCCCTCGCCTTATTGCCTCCTCAACGATTTCCTTGCAGCATAATTTCACATCATTGTGCTCTTGGAGGCGCTTCCGTGCAAAGTCCACGGAGTTTTGATTTGAGAAGACATCCCAGATTCCATCACTGCCAATTATCAAGAACTCATCGTCCTTTGTTAGTGTGGTCATCTTGAGCTCTGGGTCAGCACTCAGGGGACCTCCTGGCTCGCCAACTTCTTTCATACCCTCAAGATGCCAGTCACCAAGCGCTCTAGTGACTCCTAGCAAACCATTCAGATAACCATCATCCACATAGCCACCAAACGATTCTATGCGCAATTTTTCACTGAGGCTGCAAGGCCTGTGATCCATGGACATTTCAATTGCAGTGCCACACCGGGAAAGAACTGCCCTACAATCACCAGCATTAGCGACCAGAAGAGACCTGCACGAATCATGCAAATTTTTAGCATTGGTCATAAAGGTTCAACAGATAACAAGTGCAAATAAATTTAAATGTATAAATATAGTATAAAGTTAGAGAGCGACACATCACAAATGGTGTGTGCCTTGGCAATTCTAAAACAAGATTATAAATCTGAAAAATTCTAAAAGAAAGTAGTAGATGCTGGGTAAGCTGAAAACCTGTACCAACCTATGAGGATCCATCAATGGTCTAAAGTTTAAACCATGGGCCTCTAAGATTCCGAATCCCAAATTCTCATTAAAGGGGTGCAATATTGAACGTTCTCAAGGAGAACAAACCGTGATTTATGTTTTTTTTTGGAACTCAACCGTGATTTATGTTGAGGACAATCAGTTCAATTTATATATGAACAGGTGAGTATCTAAAAGTCAAATAATCTTTTCTGGTTCACAATACCTCACCTAATATTAACTACTTTGCCTAAATATTTGCACACTTTTTAAAAAAGAAGAGTAAGCACATACCATCCCACGTTGGGTAATTTTTACAATTTGATTTAGAATTGTGTTACTTGGCATAAATAGAAGTCAACATTCAAATGTTTGCGTAAAGATTAGAACACGTTGAAGACTAGACCTAGTACAGCACAGTTACTGAACAGCCATGGTACTAGCTCTATACAACTTCAAAAGGCAAAACTTAGGGCCTGTTTGGATCACTAGGGCTAGTTACTAGTTGGGGCTAAAAATTAGCCCAAATTAGCTAGAGCCAGCTGGCTAGTTGGCTAACAACTAGTAGAAAACCTATTAGCCCTCCTGCTAGCTAATAATTAGCCCTTGTATCACTTGAAATGAGATGAAATATTGTACAGACATGATTGAACACTGTAGCTTCAGTTCTAAAAGATACTTGATACATTTTCACCAGATGTCCACTAAAATATTTCTTATGTAATCCATATGGTAGACATTGAACAATAAGGCTTTGAGGAAACCGATTATATACATATACAGCTCATGATATGATAAAGAACTCTTAAATATACTATGAAAAGCTGGGGATCATCATACTTATGACAGGAAAGTACCTTCCAAAAATCATTGCTGTAAGTGCAGTTGTGCCGGAGGATGTTGCTCTATGGAGAGAGCATGTCTCAGCAAACTGGCAATCAATCTGCATAAAGGACCTCCTCACAACCTTTTCAAGCTGAAGAGGGAAATCTGAATCTTCCACAATCACCCTTGGTAAATTATCACGAACGAAATGGGCAGCATCTTTTCCACCGTGACCATCAAAGACCTGATTATTGAAATGGAGAAAATAGATACCTAAGAGAAATATCAAGTTGTTGTGAATCGTGCATGCAGAATGATAACATGATTATCTAGGTTACCAATGATGAGCAAGTGTGCAACTCAATGAAATTATTGAGAGCACAGATCTGTATATTACTAACTGTACATATGTAGAATAAGTTTACTAAGACATGAATTTGTTCCATTGAACTTAAATAACTAACCAAGGAAAACAACTGCATACATCATAAAGAAGCAGACTCATTTTCTGGAAGGAGAAAAAAAAACTATAAGCCTATTTTCAGCTTCTGATATTGCAATGAACTACACATATGATATACTTGACTCAATGAGCGACCTCAACGTTCTACTGCTAGGCTGGTGGCCTGGTGCAGTGCGGACCAAATTTGTTATTAAGTCCTCTTCTTTATATGGGGTATTCTAGTGATGTACTCAGAATTTACCATCAGCATAGACTGCTTATTGATGTGCATGTTTGACAATATGATTGGTCTATCAAACTAGGAAAGGTAAAATAGAAGTCGGTAAGACGGCAAGTGTTTACCCCATAGAAGGAAACAACTTCATTATCTAACGATGGGAAGCCAAAGTTCTTAGCAAGGTCTGGAATGCACACGTGGGTATCTTCCATGTATTGGCGACCTCCGATATCAGACCAATCCCCCGATCGGATTACTGGAACAAAATTGCTTAACTTCTGCCTGAAATCAGCAGAAGTTGTGTTTTCGCAAACTCTCTCCATCTGCATGTAAACAGGATCAGTGCACAAGAATGAAATACAGGAAGCACCGAATGTGAATCTATAGATAAGCTGATCTAAATTACATGAAATCACAAAGTCAAGTTAGCGCAAGTAGCATTGAACATACTAATATAAGGAAACTCCATTACTTCAATTAATCATAAACCCAAATCCAAATGGCTATCAATTCTACTTTGGTGCTTGCACTCAAACAAATTCAGAAGTTCCCGTCAGAAAGAAGCACATTAAGCTATAGGAGACATTAATTCATCTATTTTAATGAATTAGTTTCCACCTTAGTAGGGACAGTAATTTTTTTTAGAAATAATTGTCCTGGATATGCAGAGCATCAATGGATAGTATGATACAACAAGCAGAGGCTGAGTTCGTAAATTGATAAAAACCATCTGAAACTACAAGCTTCAGTACTATTTGGTTATTCCTTGGCACAAATTAATGATGGCAATCGACATTACCAGTCTATAAAAGGACAATCCAGTAATCCACCCATGACAGCAACACCTAAAATCCAACTACAGTAGCTCACAAGCCATGGAAGAAAAATCTAGCAGTTTCTATCACGATGTGGGTAGCAAGCCTTTCAAAGTCAGTAGTAATCACATGGACCACTTCAGGAAAATGATGCCTTAACTGGTATCAGCACGGAAAAAACACGTTTTGTTTCATTACATTTCAGTCTTGATAGAGAAATCAAGTACATGTGCCCTTGGCAAGTACGTACTACTCTGAAGAAATTTCAGCTACAGTCAGAAATACACGAAAAAGTATGCTGTCGTGGCTGGGTTTAGTTCCCTGAAAAGGGTGCTGTAGCACGTTTTGGTTTTATTTGGCAAATAGTGTCCAACCGTTGACTAATTAGGTTCAAAACGTTCGTCTCGCAAAGTACAACCAAGCTGTACAATTAGTTTTTAATTTCATTTACATTTAGTACTCCATACATGTATCGAAAGTTTGATGTGATGGGGAATTTTTTTTTTGCATAGTACATTTTTGGAGGAACTAAACACAGCCCTTGAAATATCTTCTGAAGAAATTTCTGACATTTCCTGTTTGCTACGTACAATAGTCAGAAATTAGTTGTTCCTCTCTGTCACAGCACCTCAGAATGAGCAAGCAAATGATCGGACAGTTTGACAAATTTAGTATACAGTACAAAATCGAAACAACTTGAGAAATGATGAAAAGCGTGGGCCAGCCGCCTGCCACCGTTCACCAGGAAACAGCCACCGAACATTCCAGCCACAATGCAAGATTAACTGTACAATGCAAGAAACCTAACTCTGCCTCATTGAACAGTTCAAATCACCTTCTGATCTACACTTTCGTTAGCGCCAACTAAACACGAAATCGCCTAGATTCTTGCAGAATTCAAGAAAAAAAGAGACAGATGGATGAACAGAGGCGTGTACTCGAAGCAAAGACAATCATTGTTTTCTTTTGAATCCCTTCGCGAAAAGTAGCTGAAAAGTTATGATAGCATCTTTCGTCGTTATTTGGCAAAATTTGTCCAATTATGGACTAACTAGGCTCAAAAATTCGTCCCGACATTTACAAACAAACTATGCAATTAGTTATCTTTTTTATCTACATTTAATGCTCTATACATGCGTCGAAAGATTTGATGTAACGGGTGAAAGAGGAAATATTTTGGGTTGGGAGGGGAAGTGAACAAGGCCCAGGATCAAGCGCTCAAACGAACCGACAGAAAAGGGATACCAGATTCACAGATATACATCGAAAGTTTCATCCACGCAACAAAATAACCACCCGAAATCGAATCTTTAATTTTGCACCGAGCAGTCGACACGAACCTGAGCCAAGGGAAACTTAGCGGGCTCCTCGACCCCTGCGTCTCCAAAACCAAACCTTTCCGCGTTCTCCGGCTCCTCCACGCACATGGCACCGCGGTCCGGAAAGCTCTGCCTACGGCGTTCCTCTAGGCACGAGGCACAGCGCGCAGCTGGAGCTCCGCTGGTAGGAAGAAGAAACACGAGGTGGGAGGAGAGGACAGAGATAACAGAGAAGCAAAGCAAGTCAGTAGGGAGAGGAATAATTGGAGTGGGAGGCGAGGAGGGGAAGAGGAATCCGAGGAGGAGAGCAACGCAGAAGATTCTTTGGGAATATCTGTGGGGAAAGAAAGAAATCCTGCAGTGAAAAGGAGATGGTGTGTGGGGGAAGGCAAGGGGATAGAGATTGCGGTGGTTGTTTGTAGGAGCTCGGATTTTTTTTATGGAGGCAGTCGGGTGGGGACTGTGGGCAGTGGCGACTGTGACTTGGCGAGGAGAGGAGAGAGAAACGGAAGTGCGGTGCGCTCAGGTCCGGCAGGAGAGCGAAGAGCCAAGGAGGAAGAAAGGCACGTGGTGAACAGGCGTCAGATCTGACGTGTTTATTCAAGGGGCGAATTCTTTGAGAGCCATTATAAAAGACGGTGTTTTCCTAGTTGCCACTGAAAAATTCCATGTTCTATTTGTACCACTAGTTTATTTTTTGATGCCGCATGGACCATCGCCGTGACGTTCGTTAGTGTTTTGAGCTATTTTAGATAACGTGTCTGGCTCTTTTCTTGACTAATGACCATTATGCCCCTTCATGGTCAATACAAGCCCACAGCCCAGTCCAGCTCGGTCGACTTCTTTTCCTCCTCTCTCGCTCGACTCCCAGGAGCGCTCCTTTCCCGGCCAACCAACGAAACCCTAGCACTAGCGCTGACAGTAGAGGAGGCGACGGCGCTCGGCGGCGGCGCGCGTGCGGCAGCTGTGCGCGGGCGGAGGCTACTCTCAGCGCGCGGGCGGCAGCGGCGGCGGGTGCGCTCGGCGGCGGCGGCTCCGGCGTGCACCAGCTAAAGATTCCCCACCTCTGCTCCCCCATCTCGAACGGCAAGCAACTCGATTTGGTTGATGGGGTAGCCATAGGGGTCGATTTTGTGGAGCTCTGTCGCGGAGGAACGAAGAAGACACCGTCGAACCAGATGCTTTCATGGTTTCCAGAGGGGTAAGTCTTCACTTGTACTCCACGATTCATCTCTGGTTTCAGTAGATTAGATTCATTATCATAGTTGGATCTCGGGTAGATTCACTGTTAAACTACATCGTGTTCATCTGTAGGATGGACCAAGAGTCGAGCTACAATATAGAAATAAGGATTATTTCTACGAATACTCGTGGCCCGTGGTATAGCATTAACAAAGTGGTAGATGCAGACACGACGAATTTCAAAGATTTAGTTAATGAGATTGTGGACAAGTATCCACCTCGATATAAAGAAGCAGTGAAAGTGTACTACTACTGTTTTGTGTCTAAGTTGAACATTGAGGTCAGCACATACCAAGAATTGGTCGCTATGTTTGCCAGGCATGTTGAAACCAAGTGCATCTACATGTCTATTGCTCATCACCTTCCCAGCTGTGAGCCACCTCCCATACCAGATTGGGAAGATTTGCATCCTATGTCCTTTAAAAATCCAAGCACACCTTCCACTGATCCTACCACTAAAGCGGCTACTGAGACACATCCTTCTCAGTCAAATCCTTCCATTGAAACTGCTACTAAGACACATCCTTCTCAGTCAAATTCTTTTATTAAAACTGCTACTGAGACACATCATTGTCAGTCAAATCCTTCCACTGAAACTGCTACTGAGACACATCCTTCTCAGTCAAATCCTTCCACTAAAGCTAATACTAAAACACAACCTGAGGATCTTTACCTGATGAATCCTGAACCAGACAATGAGCATGTTGGAGTTGATGAGGAGAACCTGTACAGTGATATGGTACCCCAAAAATACCCAGTCCTACCATATGAGGAGAACCCAAGGAGTGACTCTGAGTGTGATGTTGATTGTGAGGAAACTGACCATGACTATGAGGACGGTTCTGGTGCTGACTTTGATGATGAGTTTAGGGGACAATTATGCATAGCTTGTGCAGTGGATGGACATAGTTGGATGTATCCAGTAGCTGTAGGTGTGATAGACTCAGAGACCAATGACAATTGGATTTGGTTTATGCAAAGGCTTCGGGAAGCAATTGGAGACCCAGTTGGTTTGACATTTTCTACAGATTGTGGCCAAGCAGTCATGGCTGGTGTCACTGAAGTCTTTCCAATAGCAGAACACAGAGAATGTATGTGGCATTTGGTCCAAAATTTCAAGAAAAGATACACTGGGAAAGTATTTGATGACCATTTGTGGGCTGCTGCTTATTCTTGGAGTTCATATTGGTTTGACAAAAACTACCTTGCAATGGCAGAAGCAAAACCAGAGGCTATGGAATATTTGAAGCAGAATCACAAGAAGCTATGGACCAGGAGCCAATTTTCCACATTTAGCAAGGTTGACTATGTGACAAATAACCTTGCTGAGAGCTTTAACAATTGGATCACGGAAGACAAGACATTGCACCTAGATGACCTAATGGACAGGATAAGACAAAAGCTAATGGTTAAGTGGAACAATAGAAGAAAAATAGCAAGGCAGATGGATGGTACTATACTTGCACCAATCTTGAAGAAGTTGAAAGAGGAAAGTAGGAACATTGACATGTAAGTAATTAGTGGATCAGATGGTGGAGATTTTAGATATGCAGAGGTCTGTGCCAAAGGTGGTACTGGATTTAGATATGTTGTAAATCTAGAGAACAAGACTTGCACTTGTAGGGCTTGGCAGCTATCTGGGAAGCCTTGTAAACATGCATTGGCCTTCATCACTTCAATCAGGAATGAGAGGATTGAGAATTATGTGGATAGTTATTTCTCAGTGCAAAAATTTAGATCTACTTATGAGGGCAGAATTCCTGCTATTCCTGGCAAAGAGATGTGGCCCAAATCAAATCATGGCTTTTTCATGCATCCCCCTCTACTGATATCCACATCTGGTAGGAGAAAGAATAGAAGGTGAAAGGATCAAGATGCCTAAGAGGGGGGGGGGGGGTGAATTGGGCTTCTCTAAAAATTAATTGCAAGAATTAAATCCTACAAGCCAAACTTCACCCCTAGTGCCTACTAGTGTTCCTTGTGATTCTACCGATAAAAGTTTTGCACCCTAAGTTCCAATCCTAGACTAGCATGGCAATTCTAGGAAAGTAAACAAGCAATGAAAGTAATGCACGAAAGTAAATGCTTGAAAGTAGGGGTTAGGAGCACGGCGATGTTTTTGCCGAGGTATCGGAGAGTCACCACTCCCCACTAGTCCTCGTTGGAGCACCCGCGCAAGGGTGTAGCTCCCCCTTGATCCGCGCAAGGATCAAGTGCTCTCTACGAGTTGATTCTTCGACACTCCGTCGCGGCGAATCACCCAAAACCGCTCACAACTTGAGTTGGGTCACCCACAATCTCGTCGGATGATCACCAAACTCCCAATCACCACCAAACCGTCTAGGTGATGGCGATCACCAAGAGTAACAAGCTAGAACTCTCACTTGACCACAACAAGCCTAATGAGAAGATGGATGCACACTTGCTAGACTCTTGTCACTAGAGAGGATTCTTAAACTTTGATTCGCAAATCTCTATCCTCACTAGGGCTCTTGCACTCTAAAGGTGTTTTCAGCTGAACAAATGAGCAAGAGACCTCTAAAAGAGGTGGAGGGGATGTATTTATACACCCCTCAAACAAATCCAACCGTTACCTTTCGAATCAGCAAAACGCGCCCTGACCGGACGCGCCTGTCGACATGACCGGACGCGCCGGTCAGGTGTAACGGTCGAATAGCGAAAGCTACGCTGAGTGACCGGACGCGCCGATATGAGATGATTAGACACGCCGGTCTGAGATGACCGGACGTGCCGATCAGGAATAATCGGACGCGTCCGATCATGCAAGAGCTTACTGGAAAAGTGACCTGACGTACGACCGCGTCCGATCATAGGTGACCGGACGCGTCAGGTCACCACGGGACCTTACTGGAACATGACCGGACGCGCCGATCATTTCACAGTCGTGCCCGATTATGCTGTTTACCCTCTGGAACACGTGTCAGACTGACCACCGCGTCCGGTCCTCTCAAGGACCGCATCCGGTCGATTAGTTGAAACCGCAGTGAAGTGTTAGTACTGACCGGACGTGTCCGGTCATGACCAGGACCGCGTCCGGTCATAGGTAAACGGCTCAAACGTTTTCTAAACGCGATGCAACTTGAACCAAGTTGCTTCCAACTGAACTCTGAGCTTTTCTCGAGCTACCTAGTGCTAAGTTTGGCAAGTATGCACCACACCTAAACTCAAGACTCACCTAGGTCAAGCTACTCGCTCATGCCCCCCTTTATAGTACGGTCAAAGGAAGAAACACAGATCCTAACGACTATTCCAGATGTAACTCAACACTTTGACATCCGGAACTAACCGTCCTTAATCTTGTCGTTGATCCTTTGAAAACCGAAACGATTTCCATCACGGGACATGAATCTCATATTGCCCAAAGCAGTTATCATCTCCATGACCTAACTTACCAACGTTTCTGCAAAACACACGTTAGTCATGGTAATTATGTGTTGTCATTAATTGCCGAAACCAACACCGGGGCCTAGATGCTTTCAATCTCCCCCTTTTTGGTGATTGATGACAACACTTAGATTTAGAAGATATGAGTTGAGGTTTTCGATCATGCTTGGTTCACATAAGCATAAAGCTGTAAGCACAAGAGGTTAGTCAATGCTTATGTGGTCCAAGCCAACTGAGTGTACTCATAAGATAAAACAAGAAGAGTTAGTACACATAAAACATAGCTCTTATGAAATCGAAGTAAGGCACGAAAGCACAACCTTATGAGGTAAAAACCATTAAGTGACATAAAACAAAACATAGTCTCACAATGCGGGGCGAGAAAAGTAAACATGATGTATGAAAGTAGCACACACGAAAAATGAAACCCTCTATCACCACTCCCCCTGAATCTATGCTCTCTCTCCCCCTTTGGCATCAACCGCCAAAAAAACTAATCTAGGGATCTGACGGGGGAACAGAAGCTGTCGTGTCTGGTGCCGAGGAGCACAGAGTGATCACAAACTGCGTAGCATCCTCCTCAGACTCTGAACTGTCAGGCTGACCCTCTAAAGCTGAACGTGGCAGTGAAGTAGTCTGGGTCTGTAGATGAGGTGCAGTGACTGAAGGTGTAGAAGCAACTATCGGATCGGTCACTGTCGCCTGAGCCTGAAAAACCCCTAGAGTGGGAGGATCTGTAGATGCAATTGAGGACGACAGAGTGTCTGTGGTAGCAGCCCCTGTCACTGGAAACACAGCAGTCTCTGAAGCCGACATGTCTGAGGTAGTCACGAAAGTCGAATGGGACGGTGTCGGCTGTCCAGTTAGCTCACTGTATGTAGCACTGAAATCAGGGAATGTCGGGCCTGAGAGGAGGTGTGGTCCCGGCTAAGTTGGTGGAGTAAAATCTGTCTGAATAGGCGTGTAGCTCGGAGACTGAAAAGTCTGTGGTATCTGCTGCTGAGGGAAGGTGTACTGAAAGCTCGGCTGCCCCTGACTCTGAGGTCCACCGGACTGTAAGGCTAGAGTCAAGACAGACGGCGGTGGCGGAACTCCCACAGTGACAAGGTGGCACAGGAGCTCTAAGTACTGCTGCTGAGTGGCTGCCTGCTGCCTCTGCATCTCGAACTGCTGATGCTAAAACTCGAGCTGCTGCCTCTGAAGCTCGTCCTGGCAAGCCTGAATCTGTGCAAATTCTACAGCTAAGTCCTATGCCTGTCGCTGCATCTGTATCTCCTATCGCTCTTAGGCCTAGGTCAACCTCTCAAGAATGGCCACCATGGCTGGATCTGAGCGGGAGGCTGAGCCAGAGCCACCGGCCTCGTGGTCGTGAGGCCGAGGAGAGCGGTACCAGGGGATGGGCTGGTAGTCTTCATCTGTACTGTTAGTGAGCACATCCTCGGCTTGATCAGCCGGCTGAGCATCTAAGTCTGCAAGCTCTGCCTCGGCAAGACCCTCAACGGTCTCGTCCTGCTCAGCGGCTGTTTCTGGTACCTCTGGCCTCTGTCTCTGTCCTGGGCCAGGTGCCTGCTCTCTAGTCACTGATGCCCACAGCTGACGGATGTCATACTCTGGGAAGGCTGTGGTAGTATCAGAAATTTCAGCTCTAATTTCTGCAGGCAACTCACAGGCAGTCCTGATGATGCAGCAGATCCAGTGTGCATATGGAAGCTGCCTGTGTCCCTTGAACCCCTCTGCCAAGGTATCCTCCATCTCACAAAGCATCAGATCCCAAAGGTCAAACGGGGTCTGTGAGACGAGATGATGTACCACCCATAGCTGCATGCGAGTGAGGCCCTCTCTGTATCCAAGCCTCGGAAGAAGTGTCCTCCTCACTATGGCATCCAGTACTCTCGCTATGGGTGTCAAACTGGCTGGCGTGCGTCGAGACCCTTCGCCAAAAGGCTCACGGAAGTAGGGTTGAATCAAGTCAGTAGGAGGCACTGTCCCGCCGTGAGGGCGTCTCGGAGGAGCAGTCTGTCCGAAGCACAACTGATGAATCTTGGTCTCTGAAGCAGGGAGTCTGAGAATCTCTCGTACCCTGGTGCTGTATAGCCTGTGGTCACGACCTCTCAAGGTAAAATGGATGAACTGATGTGCAGGGTCAATCCACAGTGACGAGTAGAACTCCATGACCCAGGTTCCGCAGTATGCTCTAGTCTGTCCAAGTAGATCTGATAGTCCTGGCAGAAAAGACAGATGAGGACGAAGCTGCTCACCAACCACACCAACTAATGCCTCTAGTCGACAGACTCTCTGGGGTCTGAAGGCTATTCCACTATCGACATAGGCCCTGTAGAAATCCTCGTGCAGAGGTGTGTAGAAGCCCTCTGATGCCCGGGGATCCCGCTGGGGTGGGAACCACTGAGTGACCTCAACGAACCTGAGAGCCTAGACCTATCTGGCTGTAGCACCCCTGAGGTCAAAGTGCTCAACTGGGGGGTGACCTCTAGCCCTGGGAGGTGGACGACCTCCACGACGCTGTCCCTCTGGCCTGGGAGTGACCTGAGCACGCGTACGTCCTGAGCGACGACGCTGTGGAGTCTGTACTGTCTGCTCCTCAGTCTCTTATGGATCCTCTGTAGGCTGCTCTGCAGGGGCATCCACTGTCTCCTCTGTAGCCTCTACTGTTTCCTCTGTGGCCTCTATACTGAGTTGTCGACCTTCAAGATAAAAACGACTCTCGCCAATGCGAATACCACTGCTCCTGCCACCCCTTTCTGCTGCATCAGCTGCATCTGCCACTGCCTGAGCTATCTCTGCCTCTGTAAGAGTTCTCTTCCTTTTCTTGGCAGCAATCTTAACTCGCTTCCCGCGAGCTACCTCTGTCCTCCTAGGGGGACTGTCATCCCCGTCACTAGGTGCCCCACCAGCGTTCTTACATCGAACCATACTGACAAGAGGATGTACTAACACAAACTAGAAAGGCAGATGATGTACTGAACCTTGTGAGGCTTGGCCTCAATCAGTATCCGCAGGCTTGGCCTTGGATTCACAACTGATCACCTGAACCACTCAGCACTGACAGGACAAAACTGAAACGATAGAATAGATAGATCTACTATAAGCAACATATTTATCTAAAAGATAAGCGAGAACCTAGTAGAAGCAAGCATGCGAGGTAAGATATGAGATGACCACGATAGCTACCTCGACGAGCGATGATCCGATGACCGGAAGACAATCTCGACGTATTAGGGTTACCCGAAGACGGCGACCAAAACCCTGGAATACAATCGACGATCGATTGACAATTGAATTAGTAATTCACTAGAAAATCGACGGTAAACCCTAATCCAAGGAGAAGATGTCACCTTGCGGAGACGGAGATGATCTAGGGTTTCGGTGAACCTCGCGATCTAGGGTTAGGGTTAGGGTTAGGGGGTGAACTTCGCGAGGACTTCGAAGAGCGTGCGCGGCAAAAGATCTCCGAGGGGAAGCTAGGGTGCGGGGGAGGTCTCCGGCGGCACGGCTGCGGTGGCGTAGCTCCGGCGAGGAGCACGCGAGCGCGGGTGCGGTGGCGAGCGTGGGCGCTGGGGCGAGCGCGGGCGCGGCGGCGGCGGTGCTGCTCGGTGGCTGGCGCAGCGGCTCAGCGCAGGTGAGGGCGCAGCTGCGGCAGAGGCGAGGGCGCGGCAGCTATGGCGTGGGCACGGCGGCTGGACGCGGTGAGACGGCGAGATGGAAAACGGCGGAGAGGAGAACGAGGCCGAGATGAGATCCAATAGTACGGTTAAAAGGGTGAGATCCGCTTTTTTGCGTGATGACCGGACGCGGTGGTCGAATGACCAGACGTGGTGAAGGCAGCGTCCGGTCACATTCCAGTAAGCTCCTGGAATGACCGGACGCGTCCGATTATCCACGATCGGACGCTGACAGCGTCCGGTTTGACATAGCCTGGAAATTTGGAACGGATGACCGGACGCGATGGTGGATATCGGGATCGGACGCGGTGGTCGACAGGGGTGCGTCCGGTGCAGCGTCCGGTTAGAGGTTTCGAAGAAAAACTTCGGGAATGACTGGACGCGCTGGTGGATGCTAAGACCGGACACGGTGGTGAAACAGAACCGCGTCCGATGCAGCGTCCGGTTCAGCGTTCGGTCGCTGTAAAAAGCTCTTTTTCAAACCGTTTTTCGACGCGACTTCTCCCAATCAAGTTCCAATTCAAAGAGACTCAAAATAAACACCAATTGGAACCTGATATGAGTGACCTCACTCAAACCCTCAAAATTTTCAAAATATTTTGCCTTAGGCTAGTATTATTTTTAAGAAAATATCTAATAAACACCCGAGGAGCAACATATGGCCTTGCAATAGAGTTTATGAACCCTTGGAAGCTTCAAATGCTTTCTCTATTTATGGACGAACACAGAGGTTACTCAAAGCTAAACCAAAAAGAAACGACAAAGCAACAACCATGCATATGTAATGCAAAACAAGAAAGGAGGGCTAGGTTGCTTGTCAAGTTTGATCCATGGTTAGGCTTTTTGACTCCTCCAAAGGAGGGTTATCGTAACCGTGTTAGACATGTCCTAGATGCATTGGTGGGAAAATAAACATGGCATAAAGTACAATGCAATGCAAGGGACAACACAAGCTCATCTTTTAAAATTACTAGAATCAAGCACATTTAGTTCACTTCTCAGTCTACAAAAAGTAGCCTCATCTAAAGGTTTAGTGAAGATATCCGCTAATTGATTTTCACTTCTCACACCTTCTAGTGATATATCATTTTTAGCAACATGATCTCTTAGAAAGTGGTGGCGGATATCAATGTGCTTGGTGCGAGAGTGTTGTACCGGATTATTTGCAATTTTAACCGCACTTTCGTTGTCACACAAAAGTGGTACCTTTTCAAGAACAACTCCATAGTCTAGGAGGGTTTGTTTCATGTATAAGATTTGTGCACAACAAGCCCCCGTGGCAATGTATTCCGCCTCGGCGGTGGACAAAGCCACACTATTTTGCTTTTTAGATGACCAAGATACTAAGGATCTCCCAAGCAAATGGCATCCTCTGGATGTGCTTTTTCTATCAATTTTGCAACCGACATAATCCGAATCGGAGTAGCCAACTAGTTGGAATCTAGCTCCTTTAGGGTACCAAAGTCCAATGCTTGGGGTATACTTAAGATATCTTAGGATTCTTTTTACGGCACTTAGGTGAGGTTCTTTAGGACACGCTTGAAAGCGGGCACACATGCACACACTAAACATGATGTCGGGCCTAGATGCGGTAAGGTACAACAAGCTATCAATCATAGAACGGTAAAGAGTTTGATCGATTGGTTTACCTCCCTCATCTAGGTCGAGATGTCCATTAGTTGGCATTGGGGTCTTGATTGGCTTGCATTCTTCCATCTTGAATCTTTTGAGAAGATCCTTGGTATACTTTTCTTGAGAGATGAAAATCCCTTCTCTCATTTGCTTGACTTGAAAACTAAGGAAGAATGTTAGCTCACCAATCATTGACATCTCGAACTCTTTTGACATAAATTCACCAAATTCTTTGCAATAGTCTTCATTTGTTGACCCGAAGATAATATCATCAACATAGACTTGACAAATAAAGATCTCTTCATTAAACTTCTTGGTGAATAGTGTGGTGTCAACCTTCCCAATAGTGAATCCCTTCACAATGAGGAAGTCTCGGAGACGCTTATACCACGCTCTAGGGGCTTGCTTGAGCTCATATAGCGCCTTGGACAACCTATAAACATGATTAGGATATCTAAGGTCTTCAAACCCGGGAGGTTATTCAACAAAGACTAGTTCATTTATGAAGCCATTTAAAAATGCACTTTTCACATCCATTTGATATAATTTCATATCATGGTGTGATGCATATGCAAGAAGGATACGAATGGCTTCAAGTCTTGCAACAGGTGCAAAAGTCTCTCCAAAATCAAGACCCTCAACTTGAGAGAACCCTTTTGCTACTAGTCTTACCTTGTTTCTTACTACTACCCCTTGATCATCTTGCTTGTTACGGAACACCCACTTGGTTCCAATGACTCTTGCACCTTTTGGATGTTCTTCAAGTGTCCATACTTGATTGCGGGCGAAGTTGTTCAATTCTTCATGCATGGCATTCACCCAATCCGGATCTTGAAGAGCTTCTTCTACATTCTTAGGTTCAAGACAAGAGACAAAAGAGTGATGTTCAACAAAAGAATTAAACTTTTGAGATCGAGTCATTACACCCTTTGTAGGACTCCCTATGATGAGATCTTGTGGATGTGCTTGAAGTAGAGGTGAGTTTCTTCGTTCAACCATTTGAGGAGTAGCATAGGGAGCATCAACATCTTGTGCTTGTGCCTCGGCTTGATGATGAGAGACATGAGTGTCTTCATTTTCAACTCTCTCATTCTTGTCATCATCTTGAGGCACATATGATGAAGATGGTGGATTGATAATTTGTACATCGTCTTCATCATCCTTAGGCTTGATGTCTCCCACCGGCATGTTCTTCATGGCCTCCCTCAATGGTTCATCACCTACATCATCACAATTCTCAATTGCTCCTTGGGAGCCGTTAGATTCATCAAATTCCACATCATATGTTTCTTCAACCAAACCGGTGGCATGGTTAAATACTCTATATGCTTTGGACTTCGATGAGTAGCCAACAAGAAAACCAATATCACAACATCTTTGGAACTTCCCTAGGTGTTGACGCTTCTTGTATATGTAGCATTTGCAACCAAACACCCGAAAGAATGAGACGTCCGGCTTTTTTCCATTTAGCAACTCATAAGGGGTCTTGCGAAGGAACTTTTGTAGGAAGAGGCGATATGAAGCATAGCATGCGGTGTTGATTGCCTTAGCCCACAATTTCTCCGGTGTGTTGTACTCATCTAGCATTGTTCTTGCAAGAGTGATCAAGGTCCGGTTCTTTCTCTCAACTACACCATTTTGTTGAGGAGTGTAGGTTGATGAAACTTCATGCTTGATTCCAATTTCATCACAATAAGCTTCAATGTTGGTGTTGTCAAACTCTTTGCCATTATCACTTCTAATTTTCTTTATCTTGACTTCAAATTTATTTTGAGCCCTCTTTGCAAACTTCTTGAAGCAATTTGCCACTTCGGATTTGTCATGAAGGAAGAAGGTCCAAGTGTATCTTGAGTAATCATCCACAATTACTAAGCAATAGAGATTTCCACCCAAACTCTTGTACGTTATAGGACCAAACAAATCCATGTGTAGAAGTTCTAGTACTCTTGATGTTGACATGTAGGCTTTGGTTGGATGAGTATTTGCAACTTGTTTGCCGGCTTGACATGCACTACAAGGTTTGTCCTTTTCAAACTTTACATCTTTCAAACCTCTCACTTATTCTTTCTTCAATAGCTTGTTGAGAGTGTTCATTCTAACATGAGCAAGCCTCCTATGCCAAAGCCATCCAAGTGTAGTCTTGGTGAACAAACATGTCATCAAGTTTGCATCTTCAGAGGTGAAGTCAACTAGATAGAGATTATTGTATCTAAACCCCTTGAAAATCACTTGCTTGTCATCTATCTTTGTAACAACCACTTTATTTGGAATAAACAAGCATTGGTAGTCAAGATCACAAAGTTGCCCAACGGATAGTAAGTTGAAACTCAATGAAGCAACATAGAGCACATTTGAGAGAGAATGATCATTTGATATTGCAACCTTGCCTATACCCTTGACTTTGCTCTTTGAATTGTCCCCAAATGTGATCTTGTCTTGACATACCCCATCCTCTTCAAGTGAGGTGAACATACGAGGATCACCGGTCACATGTTGTGTGCAACCACTATCAATCACCCAATGAGATCCACCGGTCTTGTAGTTCACCTACACACAAGAGATCAAGCCTTTTGTTTAGGGACCCAAACTTGAGAGGGACCCTTAACTTTCTCAACTAGTGACTTGGCAACCTAAATTTTCTTTGGCCTATTCTTGTTAGGGGGACCCAAGAACATGACTTTCATCTTTCCACTTGAGTCTTTTCTAAGCATGTAATGAGCATTGAAGGCAAAGGGTCTAGCTTGCTTGGGCAAGGGTTGTGGTGGTGGAGTTTTGCACTCATAAGCAAAATGGCCTTCTTGTCCACACTCAACACATCTCTTTGGCTTGGGCTTTGTCTTGCTTTGTTGTTGTTTAGCCTTGACCTTCTTTTCTTGATTTGCCAAGTAGTCAATGTCACTCCTATCCAATTTCATGACGGTGTTCATGAGTAGCTCACTTTGCAAATGTTGGCCTCTTGTGAACTTGCTTAGGCCGGTCTTGAGATGCTCTTTCTCTTGCTTGAGCTTCTTGTTTTCTTCAATAAGTGACTCATTTGAAGCTTGTTTTTCAAGAGCCATCAACTTCTTGTTCTCAACTTTAAGCATCTCATTCTCACTCTTGAGCTTGACATACTCATCATAGTCATTTGCCTCAACCACACTCTTGCATTTGCCGCTAGAGCCTTGCTCAAAGTTCTCAACAATCAAATCATCACATGATGTAGCTATATCAATCTTAATAATTTGGTTAGTAGCATCATGTGTCTCAAGAGCAAGCTCATTGGCAACAATAAGAGTATCATAATTGATTTTCAATGCAGTGTATTCATCTTTTAGCAAGTTTAGCCTAGTGATGAGTTCACCATGCTTCTTCTCAATTTTATCATATTTATCTCTAAGCTCCTTGTTAGAAGTTTTGAGCTCCTTGAGAGAAGAAGACATAGTTTTATTTTGATCTATGAGCTCATCTCTAGTCTTATGTGCACTTTCAAGCTTAGATGAGAGTAATTCATTTTCATGTTGAAGCTCATCATTTTCATTTCTAGTCCTCCTTATGATTTTAGAATATTTGTTTAACAATTTTACTAGTTCATCATAAGAGGGTGCATCATATTCATCATCACTATCACTATCATCATCATCACTATTGTAACAGAACCGACCAAATTATAAGAGCACAAGTACGAAAACAAAGCACCGAAGCGCTCAAATTTTCAAACTTGAGCCCATATAATCCCGGTAGTCAATCGAAACCACGAAGGATCTCAAACCAAACTGCTTACAACCAGGATCGCATCATTCAACATACAACATCATATGATACATTTCACAAGTAGTTCTGAAATAAGTTTACACAAACGGAGTAGCAAATATTACAAACCAAGTTTGAAAGTAGCGGAAGCATAACACACACACTAGTTAAATAAATACTGCCAGTCTGGATGATCGACATCCCGCAAAAGCATGAGGGAAGTACATAAAGACGATCACGCCCTTGTGATCTAGTCATCGTCACCCGCAGGGTGGAGACACGTCTTGCAGAATCCCTGATAAAGCATGTCATCTGCAACAGGAGGGAATAAACCCTGAGTACTGGAATGTACTCAGCTAGACTTATCCGTCGAAAACCAGAAATAAGATGACACCAAGGTTTATGCAGGGCTTACACAAGAGGCTAGCTGACATAACATTTTGCATAAAGGCATAAGTAATTTAAACTCTTATCACATGTACTAGCAGTTATTTTTAGCATTTACCTGTCATCTATCTTAGCACCTGTACTAAACATACACTTGATTATAATCAAACAACATGATTATTATATCCATAGCAGGTATATCATTATGGCAACATTGTATCATTCCCTTAACCACCAGTTCATTTAATGAGGTCTACGTTGCCGCTGCTCAAGTCAAGTGCTCACTAACCGGGAGCGACGGCGATTCGAATCGAATTCCTATCCAGCTGGAGGGGTATTTCTAACACTCACCGTGCAGACCCCTGCCAGGGTCGCACAGGCCACCGTTTCATATGATTCAGGAATCGCGGGTCCGAATAATGTCGCGACCCCAAGGGTGACACTCTGCCAGGTGATAGGGACTCTAACCCCCCCTTGGTCTCACGCTAATGTCCCCAAGCACATCCTTTCTCTCCTCCAAGAAGCAACCTACCATTCGATTCCCGGCCTGAACCACATTACTCGGCTTCGCGGTCGGAACGGGTTATCCGGCCAACTAAGTGTTAGACTGCGTTCAACATGACTCAAGGACGTACAGCGAATCGGTCCTTAAACGACTCAGACGGACATAGCTCCACACCCAAGACGTGAAGTGTCTTGCGGCTGTACTATCGAACTCCCGCCCGGTCTCAATTTCATTTTTAAGCATGGTTCCATTCACGATAGCCATAGAGCCACCCGTGACTCCTTCCTACATCTCGCGGATGACCGGAAATCACCCGACTTCTACCGTACTAAGCAGGGCTAAGCATTGACACGTGCCTAAACCTAAAATAGGATTAAGTACGATATCTGGACAAGGACAGGTATAATGCAACAAGTGTTTTCATATAACTCCTACAACTTAATGCAGTAAACAATTAAAAGTACTCAAGATTAATTTATAAATCAGTAGGTTCAGCATGCACCGGGGCTTGCCTTTCAGAAAAGTTGAAGGCCGGTGGTCAGGGCACTCGGGTAGATCTTCTGACGGAGCTTCCCCGACGTTGGTTTCTTCTGCTAATTCCTCCGGTTGACTCAGCACCTCCTCCGGTATCGCTTGTTCGAATTCGAGGAGTGTCACCCCCTCCGGTACACCTATTGCATGAATGCACAATAAATACCATGGATGCATAACGAAAGATGCAATATGCTCGGAATGGAATGCATTACAACAATTTAATGCTCTACTCAAATCACTTCAAAAGAGTAGGTGCAAATTTCCTCTCCGGTAGAGAAATACTCACCTAATCTACTTAACCTAAGATAAAGCTGCTCATCCTCAGTTAAGGCCCTAACACCTAACAATTACAAAAGTAGCATGTCTTAGGATATCACACCATATTAATCAGCAAAACACCACAGTAAGCATTCTGGACAGCAGCTACTTGTTTTTATCATAACTGGAGATTTACAATTCCAAAAGATATGATCTAAGCCAATCTGGAAAGCCTAAGAAATATACTACAATTCATTTTCAGACCTCAACTCCAAACTCCTAAGTTTTCCATGTCAAACTTCACAAGTTCCAGAATCTGTCCTCTCCAAAACAGAGAGTAGCAGATTTTGAACTGCCACTTTAAACAACAGTAACTCTCAAACTACTAAGCCAAATGCTTCCAAATTTTAACACAAGCTAGTTCATCAAGTTTACTCTAACTTTGGTATTTACAAGTTGTCCAGCAACCAATTTTATCAAAGCCAAATTTAGAATTACTACTTAGCTGTCCAGAAAACCTAAAATTACAAAGGTTAAATATTTATTGATGTGGCAAACATTCTCTAAAACCAAACTAATGCTACTACAAGTTCACAAATATCACAAAGACACCAGGAAGTAAGGTGTGCCCACCTAGAACATTTATTTAAACCCATTTCTCAATTTACTTAAGTAATTAAGTGGAATTTCAAACATATGTGTACACTGCTCCTAAAATTCTACAAAAATTACAGGAGACTCTCTGACCCACAAAGAGACTACTATAAAATTTTGAACTCAATTTATTCACAGAAACTTCCTACACAAAATTCCCAAGCCAAAAAGGCTGATTTTTGTATAAATAACAAAGCATAGTCAAAAGTGTCAAACAACAGATTTCTTAATTTTCTTGGACACTCTAGGGTACCAAGACATTCTCCAAAAATTTATAAGAACATTGCACATGTAGAAAAACTACTAAAATTCATTTTAGTATTTCCTAGAATAACAAGATAGCATTATAACTTGGAAATTACTTAATCACTGATGCCCAAATTTTTACCAGAGCTAGGGCTAGCATAGAGTAACCTACCCACCAAATTTCATGATTTATGGAACACTACAGCTCAAGTTATAAATTTAACAAATTTGCATGCATTCCAAAACACATTTAAAGGATCTATTAAATTCTTACAGACTTTAAACATCTCATGCCAGATTCATATTTTTCTAAAATACTACACATTATGTAGACCCTAATAAAATTTATCTCATGATTTTTGGATCATTAAAACCCTAGATCTTCATTTTTCCAAACCTTACTTAAAACTGTGACAAAATAAAGAAATGAAATAAATCCCAATTGAAACTGGGCCGGCCCGGCTTGCTAGCGCGGCCCAGCCAGCGCGCGGCCTGCCTCGGCGCCCCGCCCGCGCGCGCGGTGCTGACAGTGCGGGCCCGCAGGCCAGAGAGAGAGAGAGAGAGAGCGAAAGGGGGAAGACGGCCGCGACTCCGGCGAGCTCAAGCTCGCCGACGACGGCGACTCCGGCGACGAAAGGAGCACCAACGGCTTCCCCGTGACTTCCCGCATCGACCAAACCTAGATTTGCTGAACCTATCCCACCCTAGCTACGACGGCCATGGCGACCGCGGCTCGGAGGCGGCACCCGGTGGTGGTCCGGCGAGCTCCGGGGGTCAGGGACCTAAGTGAGGTGTGCTACGGCTTCCTGAGGACATGGCGGACCTCTCCATGCCACGGAAAAGGACGGAGGTGGAGCGAGTGCCGCTGGCCGCGTGAGCACCGCACCGGCGGCCATGGCGCGGCGGCGCACGACGGTGTTCCGACGTGTACCGGCCATCCCATCCGGTAACGTCATCACCTAGGCTTCTCTACCTGACCCGGAACCCAAAACATGTACTAGTGAGAATGGAGGATGACCGTAGGGAGCTGGCCACGGTGAGCCGCCGCGCGGACAGTGCGCCAGCGAGGACTCACGGTGGCGGAAACCGAAATTCGCCCTCACCTCTACACAATCCGGTCAAGCAACGGTTGGAGGAGGTGGAGGGGATGCTGGTGGAGCGGTGGACGGGATTTGGAGGACGGTGGTGCGACGGTGAGCTTGCACAAGCACGGGGCGGGCTGCGGCGATAATGGCGCCTCCGTTTTCCGCCTCGGTGAACCCGGCCAGAGCGAGAGTGAAGGAGAGAAGAGTGAGCGCGAGTGTGGGGGTGGAGGTGTCGACTCGGTCTTCATCTCCGCGCCTGGGCTCGCGACGTGGAGGCGACGGCAGAGCTCGGACGCCACGCGGCCAAGCGGTTCTGCCCGAGCGCCACGACACGGTCGTTGTCTGAACCTTGAACCCGACGACTTCGGCGTCCATTGCCCGACTGACGGCCAAAGTTCCACCGATCCTCGTTCCAAATCTAGCCGGAATTAGTGCTAAGTGTTAACAGCAATTTGGCAGAGCTATGTGAGAGCAACAAAATTGTCAATTGGAGCTTAGACTAGTTCGGCCTAGATTTGAAACTACAGAGCTCCAAAGTGGGTCACCCGAAAACTGAAACCCAGTTTCAGTCACAATGCCGACTGAAACCCGATTTTCTAGGCACCAAATCTCCTAAACCATTTAGAACTAGGTGATGGTGATATTGGCAATGTTGTAGAGCTACATGTGATCTACAAGTTTGTCAATATGAGTGAAAGCTGGTTTGGCCTGGTTTGCAAACTAAAAGCTCCTAAAGTAGGCATCAGTAAAACTGTAGGGTCAGATTCCAGACTTAGAAAAATTCTAAGTCTTGGAGCTACCTCTCTAACTGACTTGTGGGCCACTTTTGAGCATGTTAGGGTCAATTTCATGAGATGGTCATATTGAGACTTTTGTTCCCCATGAATTTCTTTACAACTTTGCTTAAGGGTGCTCTTCCATGCAAGGTCTCTAAATTAGACTTTTTAATTGGTCAAACTAGGGCCTTCTAGGGTCAAATGGTGGTCAAACTTCTCTTGGAGGGCAATTTAGTAATTTTGGTCAACATGAACCTTGTTCCAAATGTTACCCTAAGTATAACTAAGGTGTTGTAGGTCATGATTGGCTACCTTACCTTTTTGTTACACCAACTATCAAATACTTCATGAAATAAATCAAACAACCCTAGAATAAACACATGTGTTGCATCACATAAAATAACAAATATGAATGATGCATGCTTATGCTTATGCCATGCAAATGCAATGCAATTATGGAGCTAAACACTTGAGGTGTTACAGCCCTCCCCCCTTATAAAAATCTCGTCCCGAGATTTGGAAAGCGTACCATTTTTCATAGAATTCTTTATAACCATCCCGCAAATAATCCTCCCGTTCCCATGTAGCATCACTCTCACTTCCCTGATTACTCCACATCACTTTGTACCACTTAACCACTTTACTTCTAGTTACTCGTTCCTGAGTATCGATCACTCGGACTGGCTTTTCTTCATAGGTTAGGTCGGATTCCAGCCTGATATCACCTAAAGGAACTTGTTCCTCAGGAACTCGAAGACACTTTTTAAGCTGAGATACATGGAAAACGTTGAATATGGCTCTCATCTCAGGAGGTAACTGAATTTTGCACGCAACAGCTCCACTCTTGCCTATGATTTGAAAAGGACCCACGTATCTTGGCGCAAGTTTCCGCTTAACACCAAAACGTTGGACACTTTTCATTGGAGAAACTTTCAAATACACGAAGTCTCCAACTTCAAACTCGAGTGGTTTTCTACGACGATCCGCATAGCTTTTCTGTCTCGCTTGTGCTGCAGCCATGTGTTTCTGGATGGTACGGACTTGTTCCTCGGCTTCCTGGACAAAATCAATACCATAATACCTTCTTTCACCAGATTCTATCCAATTTAGTGGGGTTCTACACCTACGACCGTACAAAGCTTCGAATGGAGCCATCTTAATACTCTCTTGATAACTGTTATTGTACAAGAATTCGGCTAAAGGTAACCATTTTTCCCAAGAACCCTTGGATGAAATGACGCATGCTCGCAACAGATCTTCCAAGATTTGGTTAACTCGTTCTGTCTGACCCGATGTCTGGGGGTGATAAGCAGAGCTTCTCACTAACTTGGTTCCCAGAAGGTGATGCAAGTGCTCCCAAAAGCGAGCAGTGAACTGGGGACCACGGTCAGATATGATAGTACGAGGTATCCCATGAAGCCGGACTATCTGATTGAAGTACAACTTAGCATAGTCAGTGGGACGATAGTCCACTCTCACTGGGATGAAGTGAGCTGATTTGGTCAAACGATCAACAATTACCCAAATAGAGTTATGATTTTTGACAGTAGGAGGAAGTCCGACAATGAAATCCATACTTATCTCTTCCCATTTCCAGCCTGGAATGGAAAGTGGCTGAAGTAGCCCAGCTTTCATGTGCACAGCTTTAACTCTGCAACAGGTGTCACATCTAGCAACATATGCAGCTATCTCTTTCCGCATCTTGGTCCACCAATAAAGTGGTTTCAAATCATAATACATCTTATTGCTGCCAGGATGGATAGACAACTTAGAGGAGTGTGCTTCAGACATAATATCATTTCGAAGCTCTCGGTCCTTAGGCACAACTAACCTATCCTTGAACCATAGTACACCCTCTTCATCTATCCTGAACTGTGTAGTTTCTTGCTCTTTCATCTTACGCTTGATGTGGAATATACCAGTGTCAGTCTTTTGGAGCTCAATAATTCTGCTTTTGAGAGTACAACTGACAGCGATGTTGTACAAGACTGCTGGATGTAGAAGGCGAGATCGATGAAAATCAGTTTCAACTAAGGAATGACAATGAGACTTACGGCTTAAAGCATCCGCAACTACATTTGCCTTTCCTGGATGATAGTGCACTTGAAGGTTATAATCTTTAATCAACTCGAGCCATCTTCTTTGACGCATATTCAACTCGGGTTGGGTGAAGATGTATTTGAGGCTTTTATGATCGGTGTAGATATTGCAGACATTTCCCAGCAGATAATGCCGCCATACTTTCAAAGCATGAACAACTGCAGCCAGTTCTAAGTCATGCGTTGGATAATTCACCTCATGCTTCCGAAGTTGTCGAGAAGTATATGCAATTACTCGGCCTTCCTGCATCAACACACCTCCCAAACCTATGCCTGAGGCATCACAATAAACATCAAATGGTTTCTCGATATCCGGTTGTGCCAAAACCGGAGCTGAGGTTAGGAGGGTTCGCAGTTGGTGAAAAGCTGCATCACACTCAGGAGTCCAGACAAACCTGGTGTCTTTTTGCAGCAACCGAGTCATTGGCTTGGCTATTTTGGAGAAATCCGGGATGAAGCGACGATAATAGCCAGCTAAACCAAGAAAACTTCGGACCTCGTGAACCGAGATAGGAGCCTTCCAGTTCAGTACTTCCTGTACCTTGGCGGGGTCCACCATAATTCCTCCATCGGACAACACATGCCCAAGGAAAGGTACTTCTCGAAGCCAGAATTCGCACTTACTGAACTTCGCATAAAGTTGATGTTCACGCAGTCTTGTGAGGACTATACGCAGATGTTCAGCGTGATCTTCCTCATTCACCGAATATACCAGGATATCATCAATAAATACCACCACAAACTTGTCCAATTCAGGCATAAACACCGAATTCATCAAGTACATGAAGTGTGCGGGGGCATTTGTCAAGCCGAAGGACATAACAAGATACTCATAAAGACCGTATCTGGTAGAAAAGGCCGTCTTTGGAACATCTTCTGGGCGAATTGTAATTTGATGGTAGCCAGATCTTAGATCGATCTTGGAGAAAACTTTAGCTTTAGACAACTGATCGAACAGGATGTCGATGCGTGGTAGAGGGTACTTATTTTTGACAGTGACTGCATTGAGAGGTCTATAATCTACGCACATCTGCAACGACTGATCCTTCTTCTTTACAAAGATAGCAGGACATCCCCACGGCGATGAACTAGGACGAATCAACCCCTTCTTCAAAAGTTCATTCAATTGCACCTTAAGTTCAGCGAGTTCATTTGGAGGCATCCTATAGGGTCTCCTAGAGATGGGAGCTGTGCTAGGCAACAACTCAATTTTAAACTCCACATCCCGATCCGGAGGGAGCCCCGGCAAATCATCGGGAAAAATGTCCGGAAACTCATTTACTATGGGAATTTCAGCCAACGCCTTGGCTTGCACAGCATGTACTTCCTCAGACAAATCAACTTTTCTGGGAAGTTGCACCAGAAAACCCTTTTGATCTGTAGGATCTCTGAGCATAACTACCCGAGCGGATGTGTCAATGAGTACCCCATTCTGACTCATCCAATTCATGCCCAAGATAACATCTATGTCTAAACCAGGTAAAACCAATAGGGCAAGCGAATAACTTCGCCCTTCTATCTCAAACTTAAGGTTCCCCACTACTTTGTTTGTGGAAATATTCCCACTTGCAGCACTAATACAATAACCCACACCTTCAACAGTATGCAACTTGTGTGCAAATTTAGATGCAAACTTAGGACTGATAAAGGAATGCGAAGCACCTGAATCAAAAAGTACCACTGCGGGGTGTTGGTCAACTAGAAACTTACCAGCGGTGACCACCTCACCAGATGGAATTTCCTCAATGCTGTTATAATGGGCGTGTCCCTGACGACTACCTTGGTTGACATTCTTCTTAGGGTACGGACAGTTCCGGGCCCAATGACCTGGCTTGTTGCAATTCCAGCAAGGCATATTGCTAGGAGGAACACTAGAGCTGCTCTGTCCAGAAGTCCCCTTTGGCAGAGCGACGGTATAAGCCTTACGGAACCCCGTTTTTGCAGCAGGCTTCTTCTGCGGCGGACGGAACTTTGTATTCTGAGCAGGTGGGCGAGGGGAAGACCTCGGTGCCGCTGAGGCCCTTGACTGAGAAGCACTTGCCTCAAGGGCCCTTTTACGGCTCTTAGAGGCAGAATAAATAGTATTGTTGTTCTCCTGGGTCAAAGCATCGCTGATGAAATCATTGAAAGTAGTACATTTGCTAGTGCCCATAGTTTTCATCAGTTTTGGGCCGAGGCCCCTTTTGAAGCTAGCAATCTTTTTGGCATCGGTATCCACGAACTCTGTGGCATACCTTGCCAGGTTGTTGAAGGACTGCAAGTATTCAGTCAGGCTTTTGTTTCCTTGCGACAGCCTCATAAACTCGGTGTGCTTGATTGCCATAAGACCGGGAGGGATATAATTTCCCCGGAATGCCGCCTTAAACTGATCCCAAGCAATCGGGACATTGGCAGGCAGTGTGGAACGATAGTGGCTCCACCAAATACCCGCTGGACCATGCAACTGGTGAGAAGCATATTCAGTCTTTAACTCATCAGTCAGGCGAAGCAGACGAAACTTTTGCTCAATAGTATTTAACCACTCATCAGCTTGCAGTGGTTCTTCCGCTTCCTTGAAGAGTGGGGGCTTAGTATCCAGAAAGTCCTTGAAATCACTGTATTGATTGGGTTCTGGGCCCTGGCGGCCAGGACGAGCCTCCCGGTTAGCCAGCTGGCGCATAGCATCCGCCAACATGCGC
This sequence comes from Saccharum hybrid cultivar R570, assembly GCA_038087645.1. Lineage (NCBI taxonomy): Eukaryota > Viridiplantae > Streptophyta > Magnoliopsida > Poales > Poaceae > Saccharum > Saccharum hybrid cultivar. The sequence goes on from JAQSUU010000245.1 coordinate 13,087,865, forward strand.
TGCCCTTCGACCACTGTCTGCATCAATTCGGCCGAAGTAGGTGGTGGCGGAGGGGGTGGCTGTTCCTCCTCCTCATTTCCACGACCCCGACGTAGATTGTACGACATCTGCAAAAATGCATAGCCAATGAGCACTGACGATGTGGGAAATTTGTAGATGAATTATTGCGAAATGTCAATCTGACTGTATGAATAGATTTCTCATAATAATTAAGGCACAATAATTCACCACAACCGCACAATCCATTCTAGCGCATCGTTTGACGAGATCATACTTGGTAATCCAACAAGATGCTCTTTGATAAAGGCTCACTCACAGGGAGCACAACGGTTACCGGACCGTTTACGTTGCTATCTACATGATTTTCGACCTTTTGCACGGCACTTGGATTCCATCTCAAGATTTTTAGTTGACTGTGAAAGGCTACTTCAAACTGACCACAGAGAGACTTCTTAATGAAGAGTTCCATGGTGGATCATGACTAGCCACCTCGATACCTGCGCGTGCCAAGCAGCACAGTCTTATGTCGCGCGCCATAGGAGGCCCTCGGTTTCGTCGCGGCACCGAAGGGTGCTAATCGTGACACCATCATCGAACGCAACATAATAAGACATCAAGTTGTGATCGAAATTAACAGGTTCAAACTATATTCAGGAAACATACGAACCTTACATCCCAAAGTCAAGTTATTATAAGGCCTCACTCCTTCACAGGGAGGGCACAAAAGACGATCCTAACATTATAGGCACGTGATGACTACTCTAAGCATCATCCTCCGAGTCGGTGTCATGGATCTCCCCGCCGTCCTCATCACTAACAGGCTCTAACTCCTCGTCTTCTTCTTCTTCTGGCTCTTCCTCTGGTGCTTCTGCAGGTGGGGCATCCTGTGGTCCATCAACCTCTACTTCATCATCATCCTCAGCCATGAAGATTCCCGAACCCATGTCCTCATCGACGTTGTTGTTTCGAGGCAGCAGGGGATTAAGCTCGTTATTCAGGCGATGCACTTCTTCATGAAGGTTGTCATTGTATTCTTCAGCATTTTCTAACTGTTGCTCGAGCTCAAACTGGCGAGCTCTCAGAACGTTCTCCTCGTGCCAGGCTTCATCCCTCTGTTCCATCACACGGACCAACATGCGTTGACAGTTGCGGTTTGCTACTGTCAACCTCTGGACTGCAAGGGTTTCCTGGTCACGATCACGAATCACTTGCTCCAGTTGCTGATGAGCTGCATTTCTGGCAGCAGTCACTTCAGCCAACTCTGCCCTCAGCCTTTCCACCTCAGTAGGCTCAGGGCGGGGCTCACGTGGAGCGAGCTGGTGACGCGGTGCCCTGCCCCCAGTGGACTTACGAGCGGTCCTCTTGGTACGTGCCATCTGTAGCAACAAGATAAGATACGACTTAAAGTGAGGATCATTTAGGGGATACGAAATTTACTTTAGTCGGGAGTACAGAAATTTTTAAGGAGGGAGTAAATGATATGTATGATATAATTAAACATGATGCATGCACGTTTCGTACGTCCTCTCACCTTAGTAGAAACCTAGAGTTCTAACGCTAGGCGGTGGCATACATACGTTCTCTCATATAAGCGAAACTATCGGTCTACTCGTTACGCTGTTAGTGTACCTGCAGAAAACTTCATTGCAGCCCAACAATTCCCAATATAAGCACACAAGAAAGCAGTAATTTAAATACTTTCCATATATACATCCCCAAATGTATATACTTCAGTATCAAAGCTACCCGATATAGAGGTTCCCACAATTAAGTGCTTTTACATAGTTACATGGTTTAAACATGTAAAGATGTAAGTCACCAAAACTACTCTCCCCTAGACCGCCGGTTGGACGATCATGCTCTCACAACTCACACTTACCAGAGCGTCGAGGCAATTGATCCATACATTACCACCCAAGTGGATGGCATCCATACAATTTCACGCCGTATGGACGACGAAACAAAAAAACAAACAAGGCCCCCAAGTTAGTCTTTATAATAAGCCACCTAAGAGTCCTTATTTGGGCTAAGGGTTGTGATCACTGGCATACCAAAAAAATAATTTTTATAGTTTTTAACCCTTTTTATAAATAAATACTTTTGTTTTTAATTACCCGTAAGATGTGTTTAATGTTGAATTATGCTCCGGTACCAGCTGTAACAGAACCGACCAAATTATAAGAGCACAAGTACGAAAATAAGCACCGAAGCGCTCAAATTTTCAAACTTGAGCCCATATAATCCCGGTAGTCAATCGAAACCACGAAGGATCTCAAACCAAACTGCTTACAACCAGGATCGCATCATTCAACATACAACATCATACGATACATTTCACAAGTAGTTCTGAAATAAGTTTACACAAACGGAGTAGCAAATATTACAAACCAAGTTTGAAAGTAGCGGAAGCATAACACACACACTAGTTAAATAAATACTGCCAGTCTGGATGATCGACATCCCGCAAAAGCATGAGGGAAGTACATAAAGACGATCACGCCCTTGTGATCTAGTCATCGTCACCCGCAGGGTGGAGACACGTCTTGCAGAATCCCTGATAAAGCATATCATCTGCAACAGGAGGGAATAAACCCTGAGTACTGGAATGTACTCAGCTAGACTTACCCGTCGAAAACCAGAAATAAGATGACACCAAGGTTTATGCAGGGCTTACACAAGAGGCTAGCTGACATAACATTTTGCATAAAGGCATAAGTAATTTAAACTCTTATCACATGTACTAGCAGTTATTTTTAGCATTTACCTATCATCTATCTTAGCACCTGTACTAAACATACACTTGATTATAATCAAACAACATGATTATTATATCCATAGCAGGTATATCATTATGGCAACATTGTATCATTCCCTTAACCACCAGTTCATTTAATGAGGTCTACGTTGCCGCTGCTCAAGTCAAGTGCTCACTAACCGGGAGCGACGGCGATTCGAATCGAATTCCTATCCAGCTGGAGGGGTATTTCTAACACTCACCGTGCAGACCCCTGCCAGGGTCGCACAGGCCACCGTTTCATATGATTCAGGAATCGCGGGTCCGAATAATGTCGCGACCCCAAGGGCGACACTCTGCCAGGTGATAGGGACTCTAACCCCCCCTTGGTCTCACGCTAATGTCCCCAAGCACATCCTTTCTCTCCTCCAAGAAGCAACCTACCATTCGATTCCCGGCCTGAACCACATTACTCGGCTTCGCGGTCGGAACGGGTTATCCGGCCAACTAAGTGTTAGACTGCGTTCAACATGACTCAAGGACGTACAGCGAATCGGTCCTTAAACGACTCAGACGGGCATAGCTCCACACCCAAGACGTGAAGTGTCTTGCGGCTGTACTATCGAACTCCCGCCCGGTCTCAATTTCATTTTTAAGCATGGTTCCATTCACGATAGCCATAGAGCCACCCGTGACTCCTTCCTACATCTCGCGGATGACCGGAAATCACCCGACTTCTACCGTACTAAGCAGGGCTAAGCATTGACACGTGCCTAAACCTAAAATAGGATTAAGTACGATATCTGGACAAGGACAGGTATAATGCAACAAGTGTTTTCATATAACTCCTACAACTTAATGCAGTAAACAATTAAAAGTACTCAAGATTAATTTATAAATCAGTAGGTTCAGCATGCACCGGGGCTTGCCTTTCAGAAAAGTTGAAGGCCGGTGGTCAGGGCACTCGGGTAGATCTTCTGACGGAGCTTCCCCGACGTTGGTTTCTTCTGCTAATTCCTCCGGTTGACTCAGCACCTCCTCCGGTATCGCTTGTTCGAATTCGAGGAGTGTCACCCCCTCCGGTACACCTATTGCATGAATGCACAATAAATACCATGGATGCATAACGAAAGATGCAATATGCTCGGAATGGAATGCATTACAACAATTTAATGCTCTACTCAAATCACTTCAAAAGAGTAGGTGCAAATTTCCTCTCCGGTAGAGAAATACTCACCTAATCTACTTAACCTAAGATAAAGCTGCTCATCCTCAGTTAAGGCCCTAACACCTAACAATTACAAAAGTAGCATGTCTTAGGATATCACACCATATTAATCAGCAAAACACCACAGTAAGCATTCTGGACAGCAGCTACTTGTTTTTATCATAACTGGAGATTTACAATTCCAAAAGATATGATCTAAGCCAATCTGGAAAGCCTAAGAAATATACTACAATTCATTTTCAGACCTCAACTCCAAACTCCTAAGTTTTCCATGTCAAACTTCACAAGTTCCAGAATCTGTCCTCTCCAAAACAGAGAGTAGCAGATTTTGAACTGCCACTTTAAACAACAGTAACTCTCAAACTACTAAGCCAAATGCTTCCAAATTTTAACACAAGCTAGTTCATCAAGTTTACTCTAACTTTGGTATTTACAAGTTGTCCAGCAACCAATTTTATCAAAGCCAAATTTAGAATTACTACTTAGCTGTCCAGAAAACCTAAAATTACAAAGGTTAAATATTTATTGATGTGGCAAACATTCTCTAAAACCAAACTAATGCTACTACAAGTTCACAAATATCACAAAGACACCAGGAAGTAAGGTGTGCCCACCTAGAACATTTATTTAAACCCATTTCTCAATTTACTTAAGTAATTAAGTGGAATTTCAAACATATGTGTACACTGCTCCTAAAATTCTACAAAAATTACAGGAGACTCTCTGACCCACAAAGAGACTACTGTAAAATTTTGAACTCAATTTATTCACAGAAACTTCCTACACAAAATTCCCAAGCCAAAAAGGCTGATTTTTGTATAAATAACAAAGCATAGTCAAAAGTGTCAAACAACAGATTTCTTAATTTTCTTGGACACTCTAGGGTACCAAGACATTCTCCAAAAATTTATAAGAACATTGCACATGTAGAAAAACTACTAAAATTCATTTTAGTATTTCCTAGAATAACAAGATAGCATTATAACTTGGAAATTACTTAATCACTGATGCCCAAATTTTTACCAGAGCTAGGGCTAGCATAGAGTAACCTACCCACCAAATTTCATGATTTATGGAACACTACAGCTCAAGTTATAAATTTAACAAATTTGCATGCATTCCAAAACACATTTAAAGGATCTATTAAATTCTTACAGACTTTAAACATCTCATGCCAGATTCATATTTTTCTAAAATACTACACATTATGTAGACCCTAATAAAATTTATCTCATGATTTTTGGATCATTAAAACCCTAGATCTTCATTTTTCCAAACCTTACTTAAAACTGTGACAAAATAAAGAAATGAAATAAATCCCAATTGAAACTGGGCCGGCCCGGCTTGCTAGCGCGGCCCAGCCAGCGCGCGGCCTGCCTCGGCGCCCCGCCCGCGCGCGCGGCGCTGACAGTGCGGGTCCGCAGGCCAGAGAGAGAGAGCGAAAGGGGGAAGACGGCCGCGACTCCGGCGAGCTCAAGCTCGCCGACGACGGCGACTCCGGCGACGAAAGGAGCACCAACGGCTTCCCCGTGACTTCCCGCATCGACCAAACCTAGATTTGCTGAACCTATCCCACCCTAGCTACGACGGCCATGGCGACCGCGGCTCGGAGGCGGCACCCGGTGGTGGTCCGGCGAGCTCCGGGGGTCAGGGACCTAAGTGAGGTGTGCTACAGCTTCCTGAGGACATGGCGGACCTCTCCATGCCACGGAAAAGGACGGAGGTGGAGCGAGTGCCGCTGGCCGCGTGAGCACCGCACCGGCGGCCATGGCGCGGCGGCGCACGACGGTGTTCCGACGTGTACCGGCCATCCCATCCGGTAACGTCATCACCTAGGCTTCTCTACCCGACCCGGAACCCAAAACATGTACTAGTGAGAATGGAGGATGACCGTAGGGAGCTGGCCACGGTGAGCCGCCGCGCGGACAGTGCGCCGGCGAGGACTCACGGTGGCGGAAACCAAAATTCGCCCTCACCTCTACACAATCCGGTCAAGCAACGGTTGGAGGAGGTGGAGGGGATGCTGGTGGAGCGGTGGACGGGATTTGGAGGACGGTGGTGCGACGGTGAGCTTGCACAAGCACGGGGCGGGCTGCGGCGACAATGGCGCCTCCATTTTCCGCGTCGGTGAACCCAGCCAGAGCGAGAGTGAAGGAGAGAAGAGTGAGCGCGAGTGTGGGGGTGGAGGTGTCGACTCGGTCTTCATCTCCGCGCCTGGGCTCGCGACGTGGAGGCGACGGCAGAGCTCGGACGCCACGCGGCCAAGCGGTTCTGCCCGAGCGCCACGACACGGTCGTTGTCTGAACCTTGAACCCGACGACTTTGGCGTCCATTGCCCGACTGACGGCCAAAGTTCCACCGATCCTCGTTCCAAATCTAGCCGGAATTAGTGCTAAGTGTTAACAGCAATTTGGTAGAGCTATGTGAGGGCAACAAAATTGTCAATTGGAGCTTAGACTAGTTCGGCCTAGATTTGAAACTACAGAGCTCCAAAGTGGGTCACCCGAAAACTGAAACCCAGTTTCAGTCACAATGCCGACTGAAACCCGATTTTCTAGGCACCAAATCTCCTAAACCATTTAGAACTAGGTGATGGTGATATTGGCAATGTTGTAGAGCTACATGTGATCTACAAGTTTGTCAATATGAGTGAAAGCTGGTTTGGCCTGGTTTGCAAACTAAAAGCTCCTAAAGTAGGCATCAGTAAAACTGTAGGGTCAGATTCCAGACTTAGAAAAATTCTAAGTCTTGGAGCTACCTCTCTAACTGACTTGTGGGCCACTTTTGAGCATGTTAGGGTCAATTTCATGAGATGGTCATATTGAGACTTTTGTTCCCCATGAATTTCTTTACAACTTTGCTTAAGGGTGCTCTTCCATGCAAGGTCTCTAAATTAGACTTTTTAATTGGTCAAACTAGGGCCTTCTAGGGTCAAATGGTGGTCAAACTTCTCTTGGAGGGCAATTTAGTAATTTTGGTCAACATGAACCTTGTTCCAAATGTTACCCTAAGTATAACTAAGGTGTTGTAGGTCATGATTGGCTACCTTACCTTTTTGTTACACCAACTATCAAATACTTCATGAAATAAATCAAACAACCCTAGAATAAACACATGTGTTGCATCACATAAAATAACAAACATGAATGATGCATGCTTATGCTTATGCCATGCAAATGCAATGCAATTATGGAGCTAAACACTTGAGGTGTTACAACTATCACTATTTTGTACCTTTCGATCACCCTTAGCCATAAGGCATAGATGAGTAGTGGAAGATGATGGTGAAGGGGGCGGTGAAGGTGGTGATGAAGATGTTGGTGAAGATGATGATGGCCCAATCACAAGTGCGGCGATCTTCTCTTTTTCATTATCACTTTCATCGCCGGAGGACTCACATGATGATTCAATATCGGTGAGCCAATCACCAACAATATAAGCCTTGCCCCCCTTCTTCTTCTTGTAGAACTCTCTTTTCTTGCCATCTTTCTTCTTGTATGGCTTGTTCTTTCTTTCATCATCTTCTTCATCACTTGAATCATCTTTCTTGCCCTTGTACTTATTCTTATACTTGTTTTTTGGAGGCTTTGGGCATTGATGAGCTAGATGGCCAAGTTCTCCACAATTGAAGCAATCCATTTCGGAGATTGGCTTCCTTTTGCTACTAGTGAAGAATTTCTTCTTCTTGCCATCGAACTTGATGCCACTCTTATTGAGCTTCTTTAGCATCTTGGTTGTCTTCCTCACCATGAGTGCAAGTGATGCATCATCAATGTCACTTTCACTAGAGCTTTCTTGCACAATCATGGCTTGGACCTTCTTCTTTTTATTTTCATGGCTAGCTTTGAAGGCCAAGTCTTTCTTCTTGGAAGATGATGAGCCCTCTTCCAGAGTGATGTGCATGTACATCTCATGTGCGTTGATCTTTCCCAATACTTGAGTTGGTGTTGCGGTGGAGAGATCACTTTGGTGAAGTATGGTGACAATGTGTCCATACTTCTCAACGGGAAGAACACTCAAGATCCTCCTTGCAACATCCGATTGACTCATTTTAGTGAGTCCAATAGCATTGAGATCTTCTACATGAACATTTAAACGAGTGTACATTTCATTAGCACTTTCTTTGGGAAGCATCTCAAAAGAATTAATTTTCTTTAAAGTGATATGACAACGTTCCTCACGCTCACTCTTAGTTCCCTCATGGAGAGCACAAAGATTTTCCCACAATTCATGAGCATTTTTTGGCATTTCGCACATGATTGAAGATATCTTTGCCTAGTGCCCGGTAGATTGCATTTTTTGCCTTTGCATTCCACCGGTCGTATTTCTCCTCGTCACCACTTGGGTTAGCGGGATCCCTTATAGGAGGAAGCCCTTCGGTTGTGGCTCTAAGGCACCCAACATCTATGGCTTCGAGGTACGCATCCATACGAATTTTCCAATATGGAAAATCGTCTCCCTCAAAAGTGGGAGGTGGTCCTTCCCCATTAGACATCTTGCTCTAGGCGGTGAAGCCTAAATTAAGAGCAACACGACTCCGATACCAATTGAAAGGATCAAGATGCCCAAGAGGGGGGGTGAATTGGGCTTCTCTAAAAATTAATTGCAAGAATTAAATCCTACAAGCCAAACTTCACCCCTAGTGCCTACTAGTGTTCCTTGTGATTCTACCGATAAAAGTTTTGCACCCTAAGTTCCAATCCTAGACTAGCATGACAATTCTAGGAAAGTAAACAAGCAATGAAAGTAATGCACGAAAGTAAATGCTTGAAAGTAGGGGTTAGGAGCACGGCGATGTTTTGCCAAGGTATTGGAGAGTCGCCACTCCCCACTAGTCCTCGTTGGAGCACCCGCGCAAGGGTGTAGCTCCCCCTTGATCCGTGCAAGGATCAAGTGCTCTCTACGGGTTGATTCTTCGACACTCCGTCGTGGCGAATCATCCAAAACCGCTCACAACTTGAGTTGGGTCACCCACAATCTCGTCGGATGATCACCAAACTCCCAATCACCACCAAACCGTCTAGGTGATGGCGATCACCAAGAGTAACAAGCTAGAACTCTCTCTTGACCACAACAAGCCTAATGAGAAGATGGATGCACACTTGCTAGACTCTTGTCACTAGAGAGGATTCTCAAACTTTGATTCGCAAATCTCTATCCTCACTAGGGCTCTTGCACTCTCTTGCACTCTAAAGGTGCTTTTCAGCTGAACAAATGAGCAAGAGACCTCTAAAAGAGGTGGAGGGGATGTATTTATACACCCCTCAAACAAATCCAACAGTTACCTTTCGAATCAGCAAAACGTGCCCTGACCGGACGCGCCTGTCGACATGACCGGACGCACCGGTTAGGTGTAACGGTCGAATACCGAAAGCTACGCTGAGTGACCGGACGCGCCGATCTGACATGACCGGACATGCCGGTCTGAGATGACCGGACGCGCCGATCAGGGATCATGCAAGAGCTTACTGGAAAAGTGACCTGACGCACGACCGCGTCCGATCATAGGTGACCGGACGCGTCAGGTCACCACGGGACCTTACTGGAACATGACCGGACGCGCCGATCATTTCACAGTCGCGTCCGATTATGCTGTTTACCCTCTGGAACACATGTCAGACTGACCACTGCGTCCGGTCCTCTCAAGGACCGCGTCCGGTCGATCAGTTGAAACCACAGTGAAGTGTTAGTACTGACCGGACGCGTCCGGTCATGACCAGGACCACGTCTGGTCATAGGTAAACGGCTCAAACGTTTTCTAAACGCGACACAACTTGAACCAAGTTGCTTCCAACTAAACTCTGAGCTTTTCTCGAGCTACCTAGTGCTAAGTTTGGCAAGTGTGCACCACACCTAAACTCAAGACTCACCTAGGTCAAGCTACTCGCTCATGCCCCCCTTTATAGTACGGTCAAAGGAAGAAACATAGATCCTAACGACTATTCCAGATGTAACTCAACACCTTGACATCCGGAACTAATCGTCCTTAATCTTGTCATTGATCCTTTGAAAACCGAAATGATTTCCATCAAGGGACATGAATCCCATATTGCCCAAAGCAGTTATCATCTCCATGACCTAACTTACCAACGTTTCTGCAAAACACACGTTAGTCATGGTAATTATGTGTTGTCATTAATTGCCGAAACCAACACCGGGGCCTAGATGCTTTCAGAAGGTTCAAGGCAGCCACAGAAGGTGGAAGAGGGAACAAGGGTAGGCACCAGTGCCCCATATGTGCACAATATGGCCATCATTGGCATACTTGCAAAAATGGGGATCCAGCTGACATTGAGGCTATGAAATTAGAGAGGTATGCAACCATATTTTTGTATGTTCTACCATCACAAATATGACTACCAATAGCTGCATTAAATTTTGTAAAAATGACAGGGAACCACCAAAGAAGAAGAAGAAGGTAGCAGCAACCCTTGCTTGTACAATGGAGACTAGCATTGTGCCACTCACTGCCCCTAGAATGACATTTCCAGCAACATTGAGCACTTCAACATCAGAACCTAGGTCCAACAAAAGGAAGAGAAAGTCCCCCTCTATGACTCAATCATCTACTGCATCTATCAAGTAAGACATTTATCTATGTTGCTTGCTATACCTTGGGGGAGTTTCTCCCTTATTGCAGCAGCTTGCTGCTAATCTATTTGTCATTTATCAAAAATAAGAACATTTCTTAATTACATGTTCTTGCTGGACCAGAAGATCAGGGACAGGCTCCAATCAGGTGGACCCAATTCCATTGTCTATGTTGCTGCCTTCTCCACCTGAAACAACACAGGAAAAAAAACTAGAGAAGGAGAAATCTGTAGTAGGGAAGAAGACGACAAGAGAAGGGAAGAAGGCAACATCAGCCAAAAAGAAGGCAGCAGAGAAGGAAGCTGACAAGAACACTAGTTCTCCAGCCATGGGAACTAGGAGCAAGGTACAGAGTTCTCCATCCAGCCCTGCAATGGGAACTAGGAGCAAGAGACAGTTGCTGGTATAACCTAAAAGTTCTTGCAGCCATTTTGGTGTAATTTTGGTAATGTTAGTTGCATCTATGACCCAAACTGTATTAGTGTGGTCCAACTTGATGCCTATGAAATGGTATTTTTGACCAAAACTCTATGGTCCAACTACTCTTGGCCTAAAATCGCCAACGTGACTAAACTTATGTGCTTAATAGGTGACCAGAACTATGTTGCCTTCATTTCCAGTGATAATAGCTAGTTATGTTGCCTTCTTATGGGCTTGCTGAAATCTATGAGCATATTTATGTCATGCTATTTATGTTGCCTTCAATCTGTGAGCATATTTTTAGGGATATTTTTATGTAAGTTGCCACACAACAGGGACCAGGGAGCTCTCGCTGTTTTTTATGGAACATAGCCGTCGGTGGTGGCTTAGAAGGCAGAAGCAAATTTTTTCCAATCCATATTCATTAAAGGGTACTATGGACATCTTGTCTTCCTGTTAGGAGCCGTTTGAGGCAAAGTTCACGGCGGTGGCATGGAAGGGATGAAATTTTTGAACTGGTGTTCGACATGGAAGATCAAGTTTTCCGGTGTCATGCAAGGAACTTGAAACTTTTATAATGGTCCACAGGGAATTTGCCCTTATTCAAGGATGTCACAACTCACAGTTCTCGCCCAGAGTATATCTTCCTGAGTTTTAATAGATTATAATGACAGTTCGATCTTTAAGCAAAATTCATAATTGGGTAAAAGTCAGAGAAAGATGAATTTGGATTGTTGTAACCTAGACTAGAAAATCATGAAAACCTTGTCACAAGTTACTTCGTTGGATCGCCTCGAGCTTTTAAAAGTTTTATTAGTTGGTTCAAACAATACACAAACTAAGGCCCCGTTTGGTTACACCATGTTAAAGTTTAACTCCCATCACATCAATGTTTCCTCAAATGCATGGAGTACTAAATGTAGACTAATTGCATGCATGTCGACACAGATTAGGAGTAATTTACGAGACGAATCTATTAAGCCTAATTAGTCTAAAATTGGAAACTTTTTGTCAAATAAGATGAAAGTGCTATAGTGTTTGTTAAACTTTAACACCCAAACCAAATAGGCCCTAAAATGATTACCAAACATTGTATAATTTTTATGAGAATAAAGTTTTCATTCTTAGGTCTTTGCACAGTGAAAATCTTCTAGTAGTAGATAGTTTGTTTCTAGAATCTTATTCTAGAATCCAAGTGTTTGGATCCCATTTTTATTTTTCTAGTCATTCTCATTTTTAGGGGTCTAAATAGAATTTTACTCACGGACGATCTAGATCAGTGTATATGCATTGAGATAGAGTATGGTTGTAATTGAAATAGAGTCATCTCGCGGATGATCTAGATTAGTGTATATACCTTGAGATTAGAAGTTTATGACAAATATCCAAAGTTTCGATCTTTTCTCTTCTATGGATGTTTTTTTTTTCTCGCTCGGGTCTTTTATCCGTTTTTCATTAAGAGGAAGGGCCATAAGAAAGGCAGGAACACAGATACAAGGACTCGCAAGTAATCTTAGGATTATCGGCGGAATCCCAAAGACAAACGAACAACAAGAATACACGGGGGACCTCCACCTCTAATCACCAACCGACTATGTCTGCCAAAGAAAAAATACAACCATGCAAAGGTCGCCAACAATGGGTGAGTGAAGTCGTGGTGGCAAAGCATCCACCAGAAGAAGGCTCAGCATCCATCCACAAGTGACTAGGTAGCCATTGTGGAGAGCTCGTCATCCATCCACAAACGACCAGGTAGCCGCTGCGGAGAGCTTAGCATCCATCCATCCATCCACAAATGACCAGGTAGTCGCTGCGAAGAGGATGGTGACCGTATTCGCCAGCGACCAGATAGCCGCTGCGAAGAAGAAGACAACTGCGGTGACTCTAACACCCGAGGTGGACAGACCAGAGCGAGGAGGAAGCTGAAGCACAGGCAGGCACAACACAAGCAAGGGTGGTCCCAATGGTTGGTGGCCAACAACGAAGCCTCCAAGGAGGGTATGACATCCGCAGACGCCAACAACGTTGAATAGGGCACAAGGACTTTCGTCCTAGAACCGGCCCCAATGACCCACATGATGAATTGATCCTTCGACGATGCCTTCAAGAAGGTGGATAACGCAGCTTCGCCACCACCGCCGGCCCGAAGCTAGAAGTTGGGCAGGGTTTTCACCCTAGGAGCTAGATCGACCGCGGTCGCTGGGGATGTCCCTTGGCCCTGGCCACCGGGCCCTAGAGGCGCTGGCCACCAAAAGCAGTGGTGGCCCGGCCAAGCCAAGAGCAGCATCCTCCGGCAAGCCCTGCCAGCCAACTAGACGCCAGAGTCTCCAAAGCCGCGAAACCACACGACTGCAGGGGTGACCCACAGGCAGCGAGCTAAACCGGCACTGGAGGGCCTGGCTGAGTGCATGCACGTGGCCCAAAGGGAGAAGAGCTGCCACGTGCGCCCATGACCACGACAGACAAGACATCATGGACAGGTTGCACGGTGACCCACATGCCATCGCCGCGGCGGACCAGCAGCCCGTGGACGTGTACGTCGGCGAGGAGGACGGTGAGGGCGCCCGGGACCAAGCGCGCGGAGAGGCCCAGCGTCAGGCCCGGCTGTGGGCACCATGGGTAGTAGTTGGCGCGCAGCGTCACGCCGCAGTCTGCCCCGCCGACCCCGGCCGCCAGCCCCCGAAGGCAAGGGTAGCGCCACCCTTGCTCGACGAGCAGGCCAGCCAGCCAGATCCAGGCACCGGCTAGCTGACCCGGCTAGATCCGGCCATCGTCAGCACAAACAAGGCGGGTGGTGTCACAGAACCGACCAATTTATACTGGCTTAAGTAAGAAAATCATCTGTCGAAGCAGATAAATTAACGTACTTGAGTCCATACAAACTCGGTAGTCCGTGAAATCACGAAGGATTTCAAACCAACCAACATACAAGCCAAGATCATACAAGTTTAGCAGCCACAGTCACATATTACATAAAATTCGCAACATCATTTCGAATACATCGGAATTTAGAACATAAAGTTATTACAACCCAAGTTTATAAGAAAGTAGCGGAAGCAAATAGTTTCGAAACCCCCCCACACACTTAATTTAGATACAGTGCCAGATAATGATCAAGTCCCATAAAAGTAGTATATGAGACATAAGGAATGACCACGCCCTTGGTCCTAATTATCATCCATCACGGGATACAGACAGTTGATGCAATATCCATTATATATCTGGCCGTCTATAACAACAATGGGAACAAGACCTGAGTATGAGAAGGTACTCAACTAGATTTATCCATCTTAAACGGAAATAAAGTGACACCAAGGAGTATACAAGGCTTTCTTTTAGTGGGCTAGCTGACTCATTTGCGAAAAGCATAAGTTATCATGAATAAATCATTTTAAATATTAGCATCATCTTTATTATAACATGTCACTCTAGGTAAGCACCTATGCTATAGCAATCACTTGATTAACCATTGACATCAAGTTACCATCTCAGGTTTAGCATTTCCTATATCATCCCCATAACCATCTGTGTTCCATCATCATTACTACGATGCCATAGCTCGAGTCAAGTGCTCACTATCCAGAAGCAATTGTGAATCAAATCGATTCTTAACCAGCTGGTAATTTATTCCTCACATAAACCACGCTTCTCTCGTTAGGGTCGCTTAGATCACCAATAACACTATTCCGGTAGACGTCGCAGGACAACAATCATGGACCGCACTACCTAGGGGCCTCTCGACTGCTAGGAATCAGGCCCAGCTTGCCCTTGGACTCACTCTTCGTGCCCCCGTCTTACTCCCTTCAGCACCAGTCTGTCATCCCGAGTTTATCCCGGCCTAAATAGTGTCACAAGCTTCGCGGTCGAAAGGTACGTTATTCGGCCAGCTAAACGTGAGGCATGCGTTCAACATGACAAGAGGGACGAGCAACGATCGGTCCTTAACCGACACAGACGGAAACTATAAGCACCCCAGAACCTTTTCTGGCTGCCCAAACATTTATTCCGCCCAGTCTTCAATTATCCATCAACACTTGGTTATTTCTAGGATAGCATTCATAGCTAAGGTATTCAGGTAACCACCTATAGTTGCCGGTGACTGGAAATCACCGACTGCTACCGGTCTAAGCAGGGCTAAGCATTTATTTGATCCTAGACCTAGCAGGGTATAAGGATGTAATAAAGTAAACAAGAATATAATAAATGCATCAACAGTTTCACTCAAGTCCTATAACTTAATGCAACAATATATAGAACTTATATAATTAATTACTTTTATGAAGTAGGAGACTTAGGATGCTCCAGAACTTTGCCTCTTTCGAAAGAGCTCGGCTGGTGATCCACGCACTTTGGGAGTTCCTCGCTTGGCTCCTTAGCTCCTGGTGCTTCAGGTGCTTCTGGCGCTGGCACCTCCAGATCCTCCTCCTCCACTAGATGTGGCTCATCCTGCAATCCTGTATGGTGCATATGTTGGTGGTCATGAGAATGCAAGTGACGACCAATAATCATGATGCTTATGGATGGATGCAGATGAATGAACATGGTTAGTTACTTTTGATAGAGTATGTGCAAATCTCTTCTATCAGGTAGTCAACATCATCCAAGAACATGTACCATAAGCACATGTCATCTACTGTATTCTCTTCTACTACTAATTACCATCATGCACCGCTAATCACCATATAACCATAAACATAGGTACTACCATACTAACACCACAATAGCTACCCTATCATGCCAAGTCATACCAGCAAGTCAAAGTGCTTCAAAGATATACCAAATCACACTAAATACCCTAATCATGCATAAAGCAATATTAAATTAACTAATATAAACAAAAGCTACAACTACCATATATACTTTCTGAACTCCTAAAATTCTGAGAAAAATACAGTAGCATGCTGGTGCTCAATAGAGTCTATCATAAAAATTTCACAGCAAGTGCATACTTATTCTAGCCTACACAAAAATGACAAGATATGATGAATAAATGAGCATGAAAATACTTTGTACTATGAAAAGTATCAAACAATAGATTTCATATTTTTTCCATAGTCTACATAGTATAGAAACACTATAAAAAGTTTCACCTACATGTATTATTCATATTTTTGGCTCTAGGAATTTTACAAGAAACTAGCAATTAATACACATTATTTACCTAGCCATATTTTTCCACAGAATATGCATGTCATATATTTTTCAAAAAATGTACATTACATGAATAGATCAATAAAATTGGAATCACATTTTTCCGATATATACATGATTTACTATACATTTTACAAGATTACAACAATATCAAGAATTAAATAAAGCTATATATAAAGTATCACAAAATTGACATTCAACATTTTTAACATGTAGATTTGACAGCAAGGATCACAATAAAATTTGTTTCAACAAATTTGGAGCTATATAACTCGAGTTATACATTTTACAAGCTTTTCCCCATTTTTTGAAAATCATTTTCAAAATCATTTTACTTAAAAACCCGATCTGGTAAATGCTACGCGCACCCAGATCCAGGGCACCCGAGGCACTAGCAGCTGGGTCCCGGGGTTAACTTGACCCCACCCGTCAGCCACACGGGGCAGGGGAGCGGCGCTACCCCGCCGGAGCTCACCGCCGGTGAGGTTTTCGGTGGCGGAGCTGACATCGTTGGGTTCCTCTCGCCATCGCGAGTCTAACCATGTGGAAGACGACGATGATTGTGGCGGTTTGCCATGCCGGCGATGTGCAGTGGCGGGCGGCAGCTCGGCTCGCCGTCGAGTAGGGCGCTCCCGGCCACGGCGAGACACGGGAAGAAGCGCGTGAGCTACGCAGCGCCGAGGCAGAGACGGTGCGCGCGAGAGAAGAGAGAAAGAGGGGGCGGAGCAGGGTTGGCGACGGTGGACCGCTATGGCGGCCATGCCGGAGACGGAGAAGAACGGCCAAATCCGGCCTATATCTTCGATGACGGCGGCAGATGGCGAGCGTGGAAGAGGCGCGAGGCCGAGCGAAGCTCCGTGCGCTCGCTGGCGACTCGGGCGCGGCAATGGCGGAGCGTGGCGGTGTAGCAATGGCGCTATGACCCGCGGCTGCTGCTGCACTACGGCGAAATGAGGGCGAGGTGGAAGCAGGGAATGGAGTGGAGTGAGGCAGGGCGAGCGGGGCGTCATTAAGGCGAGCGCACGCGTCGTGGGGGCCATTAGGGTGCCACCCGTATGCTGTCACCGGTGACCAGCCTCCACGCGGCGGCCACGGCCTGAAACCAGTCGGCACGGGCACGCACGACGCGTGGGAGCAGACACACGGAGGGGACGGGCTAGCTTGCCGAGCTGGACCGAAAGCGGGGCGACGACCCGTTTAGGAAAAGAAATTCATTTTTCTTTTTATTTTTACCAAAACAGTCCCCAAATTCCATTTTTGAGCAAGAAAAATTCATTTTTAGGACTTGGTGCAAAAATAGAAGTTGTTCCAAAATTTTTGTTCTACAACTTTACCAAAAGAAGCAAGGTTAAAATCCAAATAGATTTTGAAATAGAGATTTAAAGTCAATTTAAAACAAAGCCCTAATTTTGAAAGATTGTTTTTAAAAGCATAATATGGTAAAACTTTGAATATAAACTTGCTCCAAATTGCATCCTAAATATTTCTAGATTGTTTAAGTGATCAAACAAGTACACACAAAGCGTTACAAGCATTTGCATAGCATTAAATCTATTGAAACAAAACATTGCAACATACTTGTTTCATTAGCATGTTTCAAGCTATATTTCATGTGATGCTTATGAATGCATAATGATGATTATGCTCATGATTTGCTAATGCTAATGCATGCTTAACACTGGGTGTTACAGGTGGAGGCCTTCCCAAGCCCCAGCCGCCATGCGCCTGCAGCTGTCGCGACTCCGCCCTGGCCGAAAGAAGATCCAGCCGATGCCGACACCCTGGTGCTTGCAGACGTCAGATCCGGTGGCCGGGGCACCAGATCCGCTGGTCGGCCGGCCAACGATGCAGGAGAGGAGGTGGGAGGTGGAGGGGGGACGAGAGGGGGTGGTGGAGAAAGAGAGAAGAGCGCGCAAGGGGATGCCTTTTTGGGCTCCCCTGCTAGCCACCGCCGCCGACGCAGAGGAGGTGGCGTGGCAACGGCGGCCAAGTCGGTGGGGAAGGGGCGCCGAGCTTCGGCGAGCGGTGGGGGCCCTTGAGTCGCCCCCGCGAGGAGACGACGCGAGGGTCAGGGGAGGAGAACTCTTCTATGGGTGTGAGGTGATAGGATGGGAATGGTCACGATGGGTTGTGTTCTCTGAGGATGTGTTTGGTTGGTAGACAGGAGTTGCCTCGTATAATCTACATGAGTGGACGCGGACTAGGTAGAACTGTATTTACAAGAAGAAGAAAAACATTTTGTGAGGTTGCATGAGATGATGCAAATAATTTGAGATGTTTAGTTGCTTACAGAACATATATAACTTATCTAAAAGGTGAGGCTGACCTGTCATATTGTAACACCCAAAATTTTTAAGTTTGGGAATAGCAAAATTTTGATTTAATATGCCCTAGTTTTTTAGCATAAATAATATAGAGAATAATTTATTTGGGAATCAAAGGTTGATGTTAGGATTGGGTATTTGATGATGCATTCATGTTGTTGCATTTGATTTATTATGTGGTATGGTTTTTATTTCGTTTGATTTGGATTCAAAATTCATTTTGAAAATGGTATTGAAAATATGTTTATAAAAAAACGAAATGAATCACTCACCCTTCTTCCCTTTGCGGCCCGGTGGCCTGGTTGGCCTGCTCTGCTCTAGCTTGGGTCGCCCGAGGCTGCCAAGCAGCCCATTTCTCCGCAGGCCCGCTCTCCCTCCCTTGCTGCGTTCGCGTGGGCCGGCCCAGGTGTTACAACGGGGCGCGCCCTCCTTCTCCTCTATATCACTGACGGCTAGGGTCCACCTGCTAGAGCATCTCCTTCCTCGTCTCGTGAGCAAGCCAGAGTCGAGCTCGGCCTCAACCGAATCCACCCGAGCAATCCGGGATTTCCATCCAAATCGTCGTGTCTTAGGGCTATATAAGTGTAGCCGTGTCTGCCGTCTTCTCTTTTTCCATCTTAACTCCGAGCCGAACGCCTTCAACTCGAGTTTAGGGAGTTGAAAACCCTAAGCTTCTCTGCCTTCCGTCGACGGAGCTTGCCGTTCATCCCGCACCCTCCTTCTCTGCATTGGTGAGCTTGCCATCTCCTTCTCTTCCTCCCCATGCTTTTCTTTTGGTCTGTGATGTCCTAAATCCTTAGAACGAAGAACTCCGGCGAGTTTTGCCGAAGCCGACAATGGCGCCGCTGCGCGGATGTCTTCCCCGGTGACAGCGCCGCTGGGCTTCCTCCTTGAGTTGCCATAGCCATCCAAGATCAGATCAATGGCTCATATTAGAAGATACCCCTTCGCTGGGTAAAATTGTTAAAGAGACCCTGAGTTTTTCTTTATTAAAACCCGCCATCCTAAAGCGTCTTCTGGAAATACACTTTCTTCTTTGGAAAACGTAATCTTCACCGGATTAAATGAAAATATGTTTCCTATGTTTCAAAGTGATGTTCCAAAACTTCAAATGCTTGTATCTTGCTCATTTTAACTCCGATTTGACCCATTCAAGTTGTGTTAGGTTCGTATTCGCATGTTCTACGTGTTAGTGTTACTGTTTAGTAGGTTTGCAACATTTTTGAATTTCGATTTTATATTAAAGTAATTATTTGTCTGTAGGAAATCTTAGTAAATTCATAACTTTCACGTTTTAAATCCGAATTTCGTGATCTTTACGTCTATGTGATCGTAGTAATGTGTAGGAGAGTTTTACAAACTTTTTATATTGTTTTGCTACTGTTGGTGTACTGTTCTAATTATGTCTCTTTGTTTGCTTCGTGTATGATTGCTCGGATGATTGTGTGTTGGTGCTTGGTGATCGAGTTTAGACGGTGAGCAGTTTCTGGACTATCAGGAGTATTACTTTGAGCCGGACCAGCAGTATCAGTAGGAAGACTTTGATCAAGGCAAGTATAACATAGGATCATCCTTGTTGTCCTATTCATAGAAAATACTATTCATATGCATGTGTCTTCCTTGACAACCATAGAGATTATAACTTAGCTATTGATATCTTGTTTCCTTGTCACCTATGGGTTGTGCATTTGGGTACCTGTTGCTAGCCCTTAATTATGAACGATGATCTTGTAATTGGACTAATGAATTAAGCGACCAACCTTTAAAGATGATTTTACTACCGTTGAAAGGGGGCTAGAGCAATGGGTTATATTGTTGCTCTGGTTTCTCTCCGTAAGGACTTACCTGTAAGTGATAACCGGGATTTACAGTACAGCTGTGAGGGCTATATGGCTCTGGCTTTAATTGTTTAAATGACCTTTTCTAGCTTGTTAGTGGTTACCTTAAATGACGTAAGAATGACTTGACACGTTGGGTGTAGGACAACCTCTAGTCTATGAGTATAGCCGAGAAGGAATTGTGCCACTTGAAAAGGGGTTCCTACATCTGCCTGTCGAGTGAATCTAATGGCCCTAACTTGTTAGACGAACTTTTGAATGACTTTATATGATTTTCAGTGTTTTGGGACTAGCTATCCTATGCATTTGGAAATCATGACTCACAATGAAGTGTACACCTCTGCGCAGAGTTTAATAAATTGGTATACTAGCCGTGCTCACAGATACGAGCGACCTTGGGGATTCTTACATAATAGTTTATCACCATTGTTATATCATTATTGTTGTTACTATTATGCTCATGTTAATGCTATTCATTATCTTTATTACAAATGATAATTGGTTCATTAATGAGAATTGAATTACCTTGATGCTACTCAATTGCCAATTATATGATGAGTAAAAGCTAAATGCAGTCAAACAGTGTCTAGCCTTTTGTGCCTCATGAACCCTGTGTTATGCTTGTTGAGTACGACATGTGCTCACCCTTGCTATTTTCACCACAACAGATGAAGATTATGAAGATGATTATCGCAATGAGTACTAGTCTTGGTGTCAACCAGTCAACCACGTCCCTGTTTTTGGAGTTTCTGTCAGAGATTTATTTTTAGTAGATACTCTTTTATGTCTGAGACTATGTGATAAGTATTCATTCGCTATGTAATAAGCACTGTAACGATACTATGTAATTTGTCAACTTATGTGTGCGACTGTTTCCTAGGGCGCACATGAGTCTTTTATACACCTTATTTTTGTCCTTAAAAATAGGTGTGACACACATATGGGTCCATCCTCTATAACCTGCATCCATCGAACCATGCTTCGTAGTGAACCTTGTTTCGGTCGGTCTCCATCGAACCAGATTCAGACCCATATACCTCTGCATCGGTGAAGTCTAGTTAGAATAGTGGAGGGATGCAACAAAATAGGCTTTGTTTTGCACATACAGATGAGGTGAGTTAGGACACGGTAAAAGTGCAAACAGACCTTTAGGACCTATTTATATCTATACTTAATATTAAAGAGACAAAATTTCTCTACACCATTTTTTCGTCCGGCCCTTCTCTAACTAACTCGATTATGTGAATATGGAAATTGTCGTCTACAACCCTCCTATTTTATATGGCAATCTCGAGCTTGTTAAATAACCTAGATAGGAATCATAGTCCTAATCTAAATAGGTTCTTCGGATCCTAAGTACCTGAATAGGAATCCTAATTATAATATTGGTGTGTGAGTCATGAGTGTGGAGACATAAAAATCGGTCGATACCAGCGTCGACATGACCGAACTCTGAACAGGCTTGGGCGGTCAGCCAAATAGAAACGAACGGGACTCTCACCGACAAACAAAGGTATGCACACGACCAAACAAAAAATGGACGTACGGACACGGCAAAGGGGAAATTCCAAATGGGACTCCCGGGGATGCACGCCTCTTTTTATTTCCTATTTTTTATTTCTTTTTTTGGTATTTTCTGTTTTTTCTTACAAAAGCTAAAACACAACTACACAAATGATTTTGCAAGACGGTGCCCTTTTATTAACAGAGGCGGTCACAAAATTCAACCGCCTCCTAAAATCCTGACGGATTAATGGAGGCGGGCATTTTGATTTACGGAGACGGTCAGTTTTGCCCGCCTCGTAAAATCGATTTACGGATTTACGGAGGCGGGCAACTTTAAAGGCCCGCCTCTGAAAAGGGCGAGGCCCAATCCAGCAGTCACCTATATAAGATGGACTTAGGGTTTCAAGGTCACTCACTTCCTCCCAAATCCTCAGCCGTCGCCTCTCCTCTCCTCCCTCTCGCTCGCTGGCGAGCACGCGACTCTAGGCGCGAGCACACCCGATTCCGTCTCCTTCTCCTCCATCGTCACCTCCACGCGCGGCTCTCTCTCCTCCCACTCCTCCACGCGCGGCTGCCTCTCCTCCCTCTCCTCCAAGCGCATGGCTCCCTCTCCTCCTCCACCTCCCTCTACTAGATGGAGGCGGCGTGTGTGGTGGGGTGCATTGGGGAGGAGCTGAACGGCGTGGTAGCTCGCGAGGGCGGCGGGGCTAGGCCGTGGAGCCCTCCAGCACGGCGCCGGACAGTACCGGCCGGGGAGCCCTCCACCCGGCGCTCGGTGGTGGCAGGGGGCGCTCGATCTGGTGGAGGAACGCGCCCGCAGCTCGATCTGCGGCGGATCTAGTGGAAGAACGTGCCGGTGGCTCGATCTGCGGCGGATCTAGCCAAGAGGTGCCAGGATCTGGTGGCAGGGCTTCGATCTGCGCTCCCCGGCAGTGGATACGACGATGCGGCGGCGTGGTGCGCCCAGATCTGGCGGATCGAGCTTCCCTGACGCAGCCTGCGTCCTCGCTCCTGTGCGCGGCACGACGGGGCTAGATTCGGGTACTAGGCTGAGAATGGGCTCGTTGGTGGGCTCGGGATTGGGCTCGCCGACGGGCTCATGGATTTTTTTGTTTTTCCGATCGATTAACCGAGGCGGGCGTTCTAAGGTGCCCGCCTTCGTAAACAGATTATCCGAGGCGGGCAGGGCAACCGCCTTCGTTATGCCACCATTAACGGTGACCTTTGATTAGAGGCAGTTACCTTTGCCCACCTCCAAAAATGAATACGCCCGCATTCTTTTTATCTTTTATATTATTTTTATTGTATTTTTTGTTTCACTATAATAATTATTATGTTCATTTTCTTTTCTTTTCTTTTTATATTTTATTCTTTTTTGTATTTCTTTCTTTTTCCTTTCCCCTTTTGTCTTTATGTTTTCAATAGATTTTTTAATCTTCTATTTTTCTTTTATATTACTAAATTAATTTTTTAATATTTAATTTTTTATTTTCTATATTCCATGAGATGCTATGTTCATATAGCATAGATGTGATATTCTATAATTTCTCTTCTTTCTTTTCACACAGGCAACAATTGAGAACAAAACAGACCATGAACATGAGTTTTAAATATAAAAAAGTCTAAAAGACTTATTCTTTTTTATTGCGATGTTCACTTGGCATATAATGACATATTCTATGATGTTTTTTTTGTAATGTTTAACTATTATACATGTGATGTTCACGTGTTATACATGTTATGTGTTGTGATGTTTTTTCATATTCACGTGGTATATATGTGATGTTCTATGATGTATTTTATGATGTTCGCGTAGTACACATGTGACGTTCTTGTAGTATACAAGTGATGTTCTCGTAGTATACATGTGATGTTTTTATAGTATATATGTGATGTTCTATGATTTTTTTGTGATGTTCAATTAGTATACATGTGATATTCACATGATATAAATGTTAATTCTATGGTGTTTACATAGTATACATGTGATGTTCTATAATGTATTTGATGATGTTCTATGACGTATTTTGTGACGTTCACATAGTATATATGTGATGTTCTGTGTTATATTTTATGATATTCACATATCATATATATGATGTTCTAGATGTATTTTTCTAATCTTCACATGGTATACATATGATGTTCTATATTGTATTTTTCTATGTTGTTTACATTGCACACATGTGATGTTGTATGATATATTTTTGGATGTGCATATAATTTTAATGTTCTATGATTATTTTTTAGTATTCATATAGTACGTATGAAGATGGTGTGTGATATATATTTTTGATCTTATATTGTTTAATAATGAAAATATTTTGTATCTACCGGAAATATTAATATGTTGTAGTGGCAGGGGAATGACATCCTAAACCTTGTGGTCTTGGGTTCAAACCCTTGCACCTTCATTATTTTTACTATTTTGTTAATGTTATTTTCTTTCCCTAGAGAAAGAAATTATTATTTCGTGAATGTTATTTTCTTTCCCTCGAGAAAGAAATTATTATTTCGTGAATGTTATTTTCTTTCCCTGGAGAAATAAAAAAATCACGGAAAAAATACCACAAAAAAAAGAAATCGGTACCGGATGCCCGAAAAAATGCTACGAGAAAAAAATGCCACGAAAAATGCCAGGCTATTTTTACTATTTTGTGAATGTTAGAAAGAAAAATCGTGGAAAAATTATCATGAAAAAAAAGAAATCAGTACCGGACGACCGGAAAAAATGCTGCGAAAAAAATCAGCATCGGTGCCAGGCGTTCCAAGCGCGGGCGGACGGGTGTGTAGGAAAACAGGTGCCGGCGCCGGGTTACGGTCCGAGCGTTGGACCCTAACACCCCCCTAGCATGCCCCTCAATATGTTGTCCGGATCCGCGTCGCCTTCCATCACACCACACCCACACCGCATGGATCCCCTTGGAAGGTAAAAATCGGCACCAAGATCGTATCAACATTCAACAACGTAAGTAGATCTACACAGTGAACATATAATATGATATGCTTTAATACAAAGTTTTTGTTGTACCTTTAGATCTATGCTTTTCTGTAATTAATTGGAATAATTCATAACTACAGCTTTTATGATCCAATTATGGTGGAATTTTTATGGTGGGCTAATTATTATATGCTTTAATTGTAATAAAAATTTCATACTCATTGGATCATATATAATTTAGTTATAGATTTATTTAGGTTTATGCTTGTTAAATCTATGCTTTATCTATAACTAAGTTATACATGATTCAATGAGTATAAAATTTTTACAATAGTTCAAGCATACAATAATTAGCCCACCATAAAAATTTCACCACAATTGCACCATAGAAGCTGCAGTTATGAATTATTTTAATTAATTACAGAAAAACATAGATCTAAAGCTATAGCAAAAACTTTGTATTAAAGCATACTATATTATATGTTCACTGTATAGATCTACTCATGTGGAATCCAATAAAATTGGATTTTTCATTTTATGATTTTTCTGTGATTTACTATGATTTTTCAAAGATTTAGCGGAAATAAAAAAAAGACAGACAAAACCACCATCACAATAGCAAAACCACTGTCCAAAACCGTTTGGGGGTTATTTAACTTGTTTTTTTGAAAAGTTCAGGGGGTAGAAAATCCGGTTTTATAGTTTGAGAGTGAAGTAGTCCACGCTGAATAGTCGAGGGTTACATAGACTTTTTTCATTGGAGGAGAACAGTTTGGGAAAAGACAACAGTTGAATGAATGGACACGTCCCATCAGAGACATGGTTAACTAACTAACCTATCTCTAACTGCTCCTGTGAATGGATGAGATCATCACTTGAAAAGGTGCCTGTTGGCAACTGGCGTCATTTCACAACAAATTGCATCTAACATCTATTTTCTGTGTTGCAAATTATATGGTACAAGTTTAGATTTGTTCTAAGTTAAAGTTTTAATCGTGTTAAAAAATTAACATATATAATACCAAATTAATACACTTTCAAAATATATTTATGGTGGTTAGGAATTAATTTTATGTTTAGATGTTATGTACTTTTTTTTATAAATTCGGTCAAAATTCAAAACATTTGACTTGTGAAAAGGCAAAGTGACATATTTTGCTGGACCAATCTGCATCCACCTATAAAGTAGAAATACTTATGACATTTTTATTCATTACTTTGCCATGAATAAAGCATGCCATGAAAGCAAACAAAGTACAGGGTTATTTTTTTATTCTTCCCTGGGTTTCTGTATCATGAAGTCCCACAGATCTGCCCTTGGTAGTGAGGAATATATAGTCAATGTCCAACGGTTTGAGCTGAGGAAAAAAAATTCATATCAGATTTCACATCTATATTGTACTAAACATTTTTGTAACAATAAGAACATGGATACTATCAAATACTTACATCCACATTTACTTCCCGCTGGCGGCACTGGTCTGTTGTACTCCCCTGCAAGACGAAGAAGCTTAGGTAGGCTTATTTCGCTCTCGTCTCCAGGGGTGAGAATATGGCAAATGCAAACAATGTCAGATAGTTTGATAGCACGAATGCAAAGGATGGTTTTGATGCAATCGTGCTTAACCAAATCCCTCTAGTGATAACAGTCTTTCTCACCCAAAGCTCGATGAGCCGTAAACATGGTAATGACTAAAGAAAAAAACCCAGGAGTTGAAGCATTACTTTTGGAGACATCATGTACCACTACAGCTAGCGTTGGTTGAAAGGATCAAGATGCCCAAGAGGGGGGTGAATTGGGTTTTTCTAAAAATTAATTGCAAGAATTAAATCCTACAAGCCAAACTTCACCCTTAGTGCCTACTAGTGTTCCTTGTGATTCTACCGGTAAAAGTTTTGCACCCTAAGTTCCAATCCTAGACTAGCATGCCAATTCTAGGAAAGTAAACAAGCAATGAAAGTAATGCACGAATGTAAATGCTTAAAAGTAAGAGTTAGGAACACGACGATGTTTTGCCGAGGTATCGGAGAGTCGCCACTCCCCACTAGTCCTCGTTGGAGCACCCGCGCAAGGGTGTAGCTCCCACTTGATCCGCGCAAGGATCAAGTGCTCTTTACGGGTTGATTCTTCGATACTCCGTCGCGGCGAATCACCCAAAACCGCTCACAACATGAGTTGGGTCACCCACAAACTCGTCGGATGATCACCAAACTCCCTATCACCACCAAACCGTTTAGGTGATGGCGATCACCAAGAGTAACAAGCTAGAACTCTCACTTGACCACAACAAGCCTAATGAGAAGATGGATGCACGCTTGCTACACTCTTGTCACTAGTGAGGAATCTCAAACTTTGATTCTCAAATCACTATCCTCACCAGGGCTCTTGCACTCCCTTGCACTCCAAAGGTGTTTCTCAGCTGAACAAATAAGCAAGAGACCTCTAAAAGAGGTGGAGGGGATATATTTATACACCCCTCAGACAAATTCAACCGTTACCTGCCGAATCACCAAAACTCGCACTGACCTGACGCACTGGTCATCGTGACCGGACGCGCCGGTCAAGTGTAACGGTCGAAAACCAAAAGTCAGCGCTGAGTGACCGGATGCGCCGGTCAGAGATGACCAGATGCGTCCGATCATGCAAGAACCTAACTGAACTTTGACCTGACGCTCGACCGCGTCCGATCATAGATGACCGGACACGTCAGGTCAGCGTGGGACCTTACTAGAACGTGACCGGACGCGTCCGGTCACTTCACAGTCGCATCCGATTATGCATTTACCCTCTGAAACACGTGTCAGACTGACCACTACGTCCGGTCCTCTCAAGGACCACGTCCGGTCGATCAGTTAACGATGCAATGACTTGTTAGTACTGACCGGACGCGTCCGGTCAAGGGTAAACTGCTCAAACGACTTCTAAACGCGACGCAACTTGAACCAAGTTGCTTCCAATTGAACTTTGAGCTATTCTAGAGCTACATAGTGCTAAGTTTGACAAGTGTGCACCACACCTAAACAAAAGACTCACCTAGGTCAAGCTACTCGCTCATGCCCCCCTTTATAGTACGGTCAAAGGAAGAAACAAAGATCCTAACGACTATTCCGGATATAACTCAACACCTTGACATCCGGAACTAACCGTCCTTAATCTTGTCGTTGATCCTTTGAAAACCGAAACGATTTCCATCAAGGGACATGAATACCATAGTGCCCAAAGCAGTTATCAACTCCATGACCTAACTTACCAACGTTTCTGCAAAACACATGTTAGTCATGGTAATAATACGTTGTCATCAATTGCCGAAACCAACACCGGGGCCTAGATGCTTTCAATCTCCCTCTTTTTGGTGATTGATGACAACACTTAGATTCAGAAGATATAAGTTGAGGTTTTCGATCATGCTTAGTTCACATAAGCATAAAGCTGTAAGTACAAGGGATTAGTAATTTGCTTATGTGTTCCAAGCCAACTGAGTGTACTCATAAGATAAAACATGAAGAGTTAGTACACATAAAAAACATAGCTCATATGAAATCAGAGTAAGGCACGGAAGCACAACCTTATGAGCTAAACACCATTAAGTGACATAATAATTAAGACACAGTCTCACAAACTCATAGTCACACAATGCAGGGCGAGAAAATAAACATGATGCATGAAAGTAGCACACATGGAAGAACGAAACCCTCTATCAACACTCCCCCTGAATCTACGCTCTCTCTCCCCCTTTGGCATCAAACGCCAAAAACAAAAAACTAAGGATCTGACGGGGGAACAGAGGCTGTCGAGTCGGGCGCCGAGGAGCGTGGAGTGATCACAAACTATGAAGTGTTCTCCTTAGACTCTGAACTGTCAGGCTGACCCTCTGTAGATAGACGTGGCAGTGAAGCGGTCTGGGTCTGTAGAGCAGGTGCAGCAACTGAAGGTGTAGTAGCAACTATAGGAGCAGTCACTGTCGCCTGAGCCTGAAAGACACCAAGAGTAGGAGGATCTATCGATGCTACTGAAGATGGCAGAGTCTCTGTAGTAGCGGCCCCTGACACTAGAAGGGCAGCAGTCTCTGAAGCTGACATCTCTAAAGTAGTCACGAAAGTGGTGTACGAAGGTGTCGGCTGTCCAGTCAGCTCACTGTAGGTGGCACTGAAATCAGGGAACGGAGTACCTGAGAGGAGATGAGGTCCCGGCTGAGCTGGTGGAGTAAACCCTGTCTAGATAGGGGTGTAACTCGAAGACTGAAATGTCTGAGGCACCTGCTGCTGGGGGGAGGTGTACTGAAAACATGGCTATCCCTGACTCTGAGGTCCACTGGACTGTAATGCTGGAGTCAGGACAGACGGTGGTGGAGGTACCCCAACAGTGACAAGGTGGCGCAGGAGCTCTAGGTACTGCTGCTGAGTGGCTGCCTGCTGCCTCTGCATCTCGAACTGCTGTCTCTAGAACTCTAGCTGCTGCCTCTGGAACTCGTCCTGACGAGCCTGAATCTGAGCAAATGCTGCAGCTGTGTCCTGAGCCTGCCTCTGCATCTGAACCTCTTGTCTCTCCTAGGCCTGGGTCAGCCTCTCAAGAATAGCCACCATGGCTGGGTCTGAGCGGGAGGCTAAGCCTGAGCCACCGGCCTCATGGTCGTGAGGCCGAGGAGAGCGGTACTGGGGGATGGGTTGATAATCCTCATCTGTGCTGGCAGTAGCAACATCCTCGGCTGGATCAGCTGGCTGAGCATCTAGATCTGCTAGCTCTGCCTCAGGAAGACCCTCAACGGTCTCGTCCTGCTCAGCAGCTGTCTCCGGTACCTCTGGCCTCTGACGCTGTCCTAGGCCAGGTGCTTGCTCTCTGGTAACTGATGCCCACAACTATCGGATGTCATACTCTGGAAAGGCTGTAGTGGTATCAGAAATCTCTGCTCTAATCTCTGCAGGCAGCTCACAGGCAGATCTGATGATGAAGCATATCCAATGAGCGTACGGAAGCTGCCTGTGACCCTTGAATCCCTGTGCCAAGGTGTCCTCCATCTCACATAGCATCAGATCCCAAAGGTCAAACGTGGTCTGTGAGATGAGATGATGTACTACCCATAGCTACATGCGAGTCAAGCCCTCTCTGTATCCAAGCCTCAGAAGTAGAGTCCTCCTCACAATAGCATCAAGGACTCTGGCTATGGGTGTTAGGCTGACAGGTGTACGTCGAGACCCCTCGCCAAAAGGCTCACGGAAATAGGATCGAATCATATCTGTAGGGGGCACTGTCCCGCCGTGAGGGCGTCTCGGAGGTGCAGTCTATCCAAAACACAGCTGATGAATCTTTATCTCTAAAGCAGGGAGTCTGAGAATCTCTCATACCCTAGTGCTGTAGAGTCTGCGGTCACGGCCTCTGAATGCAAAGTATATAAACTGATGTGCTGGGTCAATCCAAAGTGAAGAGTAGAACTCTCTGACCTAGGTCCCGCAGTATGCTCCAGTCCATCCAAGAAGATCTGATAATCCAGGTAGAAAGGATAGATGCGGACGAAGCTGCTCACCAACCACCTCAACTAAGGCCTCCAGTCAACAGACTCTCTGAGGTCTAAAAGCAATCCCGCTGTCGACATAGGCCCTATAGAAGTCCTCGTGCAGAGGAGTGTAGAAACCCTCTGAAGCCCGGGGATCCCGCTGAGGTGGGAACCACCGAGTGACCTCAATGAACCTGAGGGCCTGGACCTGTCTAGCTGTAACACCCCTGAGGTCAAAGTGCTCAACTGGGGGTGACCTTGAGCCCTGGGAGGTGGACGACCTCCACGACGCTGACCCTCTGGCCTGGGAGTCACTTGAGCTCGCGTACGTTCTGAGCGACAACGCTGTGGAGAGTGTACAGTCTGCTCCTCAGTCTCCTCTGGATCCTTTGTAGGCTGCTCTGCAGGTGCATCCACTGTCTCTTTTGTGGTCTCTGTACCGAACTGTCGACCTTCAAGGTGAAAGCGACTCTCGCCAATACGTATGTCACTACTCCTACCACCTCTCTCTGATGCCTCTGCTGCATCTGCAACTGCCTGAGCCACCTCTGCCTCTGTAAGTGTTCTCTTTCTCTTCTTGGCAGCAATCTTCACTCGCTTGCCGCGAGCTACCTCTGTCCTCCTGGGAGGACTCTCGTCCCCATCACTAGGTGCACCACCAGCGTTCTTGCAGCGAACCATACTGACAAGCTGCTGGATCTGAGAAACACTAGAAAGTAACAGATGATGAACTGACACTCGTGACGCTTGGCCTCAATCCGTATCCGTAGGCTTGGCCTCGGATTCACAACTGATCACCTGACACACATAGCACCGATAGGACAAACTGAAACGATAGAATAGATGGATCTACTATAAGCAACATATATTGTCTAAAAGATGAGTAAGATCCTAATGAGAGCAAGCATATTAGATAAGATATAAAAGGACCGTGATAGCTACCTCGAAAGAGCGAAGATCTGATGAACGGAAGAAGATCCCGACACGCTAGCCCAGAAACGACGATCGAAACCCTACGAAGACGGAGAGGTTCGTGGAGTTGACAACTTCACGAAAAACGCCTCGAAGAACGGGTTCGGGTGGCTAGGGTTAGGGTTGCATTCGGAGAAGCGGCAGCGGGTTCAGGCTCGGTGGGCACGGGTCAGCTCGACGACGGTGGCACGCTGGACGGCTCGACGGCGGTGGCGCGCTGGACCGCGGTGGTGTGCTAGGCGGCGGCGCTGCGGCTGTTGTGGAGATGCGGCGGCGCTGCAGCTGCGAGCTTCACGGGCGCGGGAGCGTGGCACGGAGGCACGGCACGGGGGCGGGCGAGGAAGGCGTGGCGCGGCTGTAGGGCGCGGGAGCGAGGGCACGACGAGGTGCGGAGGCTCGGCGAGATGGCAGCGCTCGGGAACTCGGCGAGTTGGCGGCGGATTTGAGACGGAAGAGATGAAACGTGAGATCCGAACGCACGGTTAAAAAGGGTGAGATCCGCTTTTTATCCGATGACTAGACGCGGTGGTCACATGATCGGACGCGGTGGAGGCAGCGTCCGATCACAGTCTAGTAAGCTCCTGGAATGACCGGACGCGTCCGATTAGGCACGATCGGACGCTGACAGAGTCCGGTCATATTTTGCCCGAAAAACTAAAACTCATGACCGGACGCGGTGGTCAGCAGAGACGCGTCCGATGCAGCGTCCGGTCACAGATCTTGAAGAAGAACTTCGGGAATGACCGGACGCGCTAGTGGACGCCGGGACCGGACGCGGTGGTGAAGCAGAACCGCGTCCGATGCAGCGTGGTCTAGCGTCCGGTCGCTGTAAAACGCCTTTTTCAAACCGATTTTCGACGCGACTTCTCCCAATCAAGTTCCAATTCAAAAAGACTCAAATAAACACTAATTAGAACCTGATATGAGTGACCTCACTCAAACCCTCAAAATTTTTCAAAAATATTTTGCCTTAGGCTAGTATTATTTTTAAGAAAATATTCAATAGACACCCGAGGAGCAACGTATGGCCATGCAATAGAGTGTATCAACCCTTGGGAGCTTCAAATGCTCTCTCTATTCATGGACAAACACAGAGGTTACTCAAAGCTAAACCGAAAAGAAACGACAAAGCAACAACCATGCATATGCAATGCAAAACGAGAAAGGAAGGCAATGTTGCTTGTCAAGTTTGATCCACGGTTAGGCTTCTTCACTCCTCCAAAGGAGGGTTATCGTAACCGTGTTAGACAAGTTCTAGATGCATTGCGGGAAATTAAACATGACAAAATATACAATGCAATGCAAGGGACAACACAAGCTCATCTTTTAAAGTTACTAGAATCAAGCACATTTAGTTCACTTCTCAACCTACAAAAAGTAGCCTCATCTAAAGGTTTAGTGAAGATATCCGCTAATTGATTTTCACTTCTTACACCTTCTAGTGATATATCATTTTTAGCAACATGATCTCTTAGAAAGTGGTGGCAGATATCAATGTGCTTGGTGCGTGAGTGTTGTACCAGATTATTAGCAATTTTAACAGCGCTTTCATTGTCACATAAAAGCGGCACCTTTTTAAGAACAACTCCATAGTCTAGGAGGGTTTGTTTCATTTATAAGATTTGTGCACAACAAACCCCCGTGGCAATGTATTCCGCCTCGACGGTGGACAAAGCCACACTATTTTGCTTCTTAGAAGACCAAGATACTAAGGACCACCCAAGCAAATGGCATCCTCTGGATGTGCTTTTTCTATCAATTTTGCAACCGGCATAATCCAAATCTGAGTAGCCAACTAGTTGGAATCTAGCTCCTTTGGGGTACCAAAGACCGATGCTTGGGGTGTTCTTAAGATATCTTAAGATTCTTTTTACGGCACTTAGGTGAGGTTCTTTTGGGCACGCTTGAAAGCGAGCACACATGCACACACTAAACATGATATCGGGCCTAGATGCGGTAAGGTACAACAAGCTACCAATCATAGAGCGGTAAAGAGTTTGATTAATTGGTTTACCTCCCTCATCTAGGTCGAGATGTCCATTAGATGGCATTAGGGTCTTGATTGGCTTGCATTCTTCTATCTTGAATCTTTTGAGAAGATCCTTGGTATACTTTTCTTGAGAGATAAAAATCCCTTCTCTCATTTGCTTGACTTGAAAACCAAGGAAGAATGTTAGCTCACCAATCATTGATATCTCGAACTCTTTCAATATCAATTCACCAAATTCTTTGCAATCATCTTCATTTGTTGACCCGAAGATAATATCATCAACATAGACTTGACAAATGAAGATCTCTCCATTAAACTTCTTGGTGAATAGTGTGGTGTCAACCTTCCCAATAGTGAAGCCCTTCTCAATGAGGAAGTCCCAGAGGCGCTCATACCACGCTCTAGGGGCTTGCTTGAGCCCATATAACGCCTTGGACAACCTATAAACATGATTAGGATATCTAGGGTCTTCAAACCCGGGAGGTTGTTCAACATAGACTAGTTCATTTATGAAGCCATTTAAAAAAGCACTTTTCACATCCATTTGATATAGTTTCATTTCATGCTGTGATGCATATCAAGAAGGATACGAATGGCTTCAAGTCTTGCAACGGGTGCAAAAGTCTCTCCAAAATCAAGACCTTCAACTTGAGAGAACCCTTTTGCTACTAGTCTTGTCTTGTTTCTTACTACTACACCTTGATTATCTTGCTTGTTGCGGAACACCCACTTGGTTCCAATGACTCTTGCCCCTTTTGGATGCTCTTCAAGTGTCCAAACTTGATTGCGGGCAAAGTTGTTCAATTCTTCATGCATGGCATTCACCCAATCCGGATCTTGAAGAGCTTCTTCTATATTCTTAGGTTCAAGACAAGAGACAAAAGAGTGATGTTCAACAAAAGAAGTAAGCTTTTGAGATCGAGTCATTACACCCTTTGTAGGACTCCCTATGATGAGATCTTGTGGATGTGCTTGAAGTAGAGGTGAGTTTCTTCGATCAACCATTTGAGGAGTGGGATGGGGAGCATCAACATCTTGAGCTTGTGCCTTGGCTTGTTGATGAGAGACATGAGTATCTTCATTTTCGACTCTCTCATTCTTGTCATCATCTTGAGGCACATATGATAAAGATGATGGATTGACAATTTGTACATCGTCTTCATCATCTTTAGGCTTGATGTCTCCCACCGGCATGTTTTTCATGGTCTCTCTCAATGGTTCATCACCTACATCATCACAATTCTCAATTGCTCCTTGGGAGCCGTTAGATTTATCAAATTCCACATCATATGTTTCTTTAACCAAACCGGTGGCATGGTTAAATACTCTATATGCTTTGGACTTTGATGAGTAACCAATAAGAAAATCAATATCACAACGTCTTTGGAACTTCCCTAGGTGTTGACGCTTCTTGTAGATATAGCATTTGCAACCAAAACACCCGGAAGAATGAGATGTCCGGCTTCTTCCCGTTTAGCAACTCATAGGGGGTCTTGCCAAGGAACTTTTGTAGGAAGAGGCGATTTGAGGCATAGCATGCAGTGTTGATTGCCTCGGCCCATAATTTCTCCGGTGTGTTGTACTCATCTAGCATTGTTCTTGCAAGAGTGATCAAAGTTCGGTTCTTTCTCTCAACTACACTATTTTGTTGAGGAGTGTAGGTTGATGAAACTTCATGCTTGATTCCAATTTCATCACAATAAGCTTCAATGTTGGTGTTGTCAAACTCTTTGCCATTATCACTTCTAATTTTCTTTATTTTGACTTTAAAATCATTTTGAGCTCTCTTTGCAAATTTCTTGAAGCAATTTGCCACTTCGGATTTGTCATGAAGAAAGAAAGTCCAAGTGTATCTTGAGTAGTCATCCACAATCACTAGGCAATAGAGATTTTCACCCAAACTCTTGTAAGTTGTAGGACCAAACAAATCCATGTGTAGAAGTTCTAGTACTCTTGATGTTGACATGTAAGCTTTGGTTGGATGAGTATTTGCAACTTGCTCGCCGGCTTGACATGCACTACAAGGTTTGTCCTTCTTAAACTTTACATCCTTCAACCCTCACACTAATTCTTTCTTCAATAGCTTGTTGAGAGTGTTCATTCCAACATGAGCAAGCCTCCTATGCCAAAGCCATCCAAGTGTAGTTTTGGTGAATAAACATGTCATCAAGTTTGCATCTTCGGAGGTGAAGTCAACAAGATAGAGATTATTGTATCTAAAGCCCTTGAAAATCACTTGCCTGTCATCTATCTTTGTAACAACCACTTCATTTGGAGTAAACAAGCATTGGTAGCCAAGGTCACAAAGTTACCCGACGGATAGTAAGTTGAAACTCAATGAAGCAACATAGAGCACATTTGAGAGAGAGTGATCATTTGATATTGCAATCTTACCTATACCCTTGACTTTGCTCTTTGAATTGTCCCCAAATATGATCTTGTCTTGACATACCCCATTCTCTTCAAGTGAGGTGAACATACGAGGATCACCGGTCATGTGTTGTGTGCAACCACTATCAATCACCCAATGAGATCCACCGGTCTTGTAGTTCACCTACACACAAGAGATCAAGCCTTTTGTTTAGGGACCCAAACTTGAGAGGAGCCCTTAACTTTCTCAACTAGTGACTTGGCAACCCATATTTTCTTTGGTCTATTTTTGTTAGGGGGACCCAAGAACATGACTTTCATCTTTCCACTTGAATATTTTCTAAGCATGTAATGAGCATTGAAGGCAAAGGGTCTAGCATGCTTGGGAAAGGGTTGTGGTGGTGGAGTTTTGCACTCATGAGAAAAATGGCCTTCTTGTCCACACTCAACACATCTCTTTGGCTTGGGCTTTGACTTGTTTTGTTGTTGTTGAGCTTTAGCCTTCTTCTCTTGATTTGCCAAGTAACCAATGTCACTTCTATCCATCTTCATGACGGTGTTCATGAGTTGCTCACTTTGCAAATATTGGCCTCTTGTGAACTTGCTTAGGCCGGTCTTGAGATACGCTTTTTCTTGCTTAAGCTTTTTGTTTTCTTCAATAAGTGACTCATTTGATGCTTGCTTTTCAAGAGCCATCAACTTCTTGTTCTCAATCTTAAGCATCTCATTTTCACTCTTGAGCTTGACATAGTCATCATAGTTGTCGGCCTCAACCACACTCTTGCCTTTACCGCTAGAGCCTTGCTCAAAGTTCTCAACAATCAAATCATCACATGATGTAGCTATATCAATCTTAACAACTTGGTTAGTAGCATCATGTGTCTCAAGAGCAAGCTCATTAGCAACAATAAAACTATCATAATTGATTTTCAATGTAGTATATTCATCTTTTAGCAAGTTGAGTCTAGTGATAAGTTCACCATGCTTCTTCTCAAGTTTATCATGTTCATCTCTAAGCTTTTTGTTAAAAGTTTTGAGCTCCTTGAGAGTAGAAGACATAGTTTCATTTTGATCTTTGAGCTCATCACTAGTCTTATATGCATTCTCAAGCTTAGATGAGAGTGATTCATTTTCATGTTGAAGCTCATCATTTTCATTTCTAGTTCTTCTTATGATTTTAGAGTATTTGTTCAATAATTTTACAAGTTCATCATAAGAAGGTGCATCATATTCATCATCACTATCACTATCATCATCATCACTATCATTGTTTTGTACCTTTCGATCACCCTTAGCCATGAGACATAGGTGAGAAGTAGATGATGATGGTGAAGGTGGTGGTGAAGGTGGTGATGAAGACGTTGGCGAAGATGATGATGGCCCAAACACAAATGCAGCGATCTTCTCTTTTTCATCGTTGCTTTCATCGCCGGAGGACTCACATGATGACTCAATGTCGGTGAGCCAATCACCAACAATGTAAGCTTTGCCTCCCTTCTTCTTCTTATAGAACTCTTTTTTCTTGCCATCTTTCTTTTTGTATGGCTTGTTCTTTCTTTTCTCATCTTCTTCATCACTTGAATCATCTTTCTTGCCCTTTTACTTGTTCTTGTACTTGTCTTTTGGAGGCTTCGGGCATTGATGAGCTAGGTGGCCAAGTTCACCATAATTGAAGCAATCCATTTTGGATATTGGCTTCCTTTTGCTACTTGTGAAGAATTTCTTCTTCTTGCCATCGAACTTGATGCCACTCTTGTTGAGCTTCTTTAGCATCTTGGTGGTCTTCCTCACCATGAGTGCAAGTGATGCATCATCAATATCACTTTCACTTGAGCTTTCTTGCACCATCATGGCTTGGCCCTTCTTCTTTTTCTTTTCATGGCTAGCTTTGAAGGCCAAGTCTTTCTTCTTGGAAGATGATGAGCCCTCTTCCGGAGTGATATGCATGTACATCTCATGAGCATTGATCTTTCCCAATACTTGTGTCGGTGTTGCGGCGGAGAGATCACTTTGGTGAAGTACGGTGACAATGTGTCCATACTTCTCAACGGGAAGAACACTCAAGATCCTCCTTGCAACATCCGATTGACTCATTTTGGTGAGTCCAAGAGCATTGAGATCCTCTACAAGAACATTCAAACGAGTGTACATTTCATTAGCACTTTCTTTGGGAAGCATCTCAAAAGAATTAATTTTCTTTAAGGCAATATGATAGCGTTCCTCACGCTCACTCTTAGTTCCCTCATGGAGAGCATAAAGATTTTCCCACAATTCATGAGCGTTTTTGGCATTACGCACATAATTGAAGATATCTTTGCCTAGGGCCCGGTAGAGTGCATTTTTTACCTTTGCATTCCACCGGTCGTACTTCTCCTCGTCACCACTTGGGTTGGCGGGATCCTTTATAGGAGGAAGCCCTTCGATTGCGGCTCTAAGGCACCCAACATCTATGGCTTTGAGGTACGCTTCCATACGAATTTTCCAATATGGAAAATCATCTCCCTCAAAGGTGGGAGGTGGTCCTTCCCCATTAGACATCTTGCTCTAGGCGGTGAAGCCTAAATAAAGAATAACATGGCTCCGATACCAATTGAAAGGATCAAGATGCCCAAGAGGGGGGGTAAATTGGGCTTTTCTAAAAATTAATTGCAAGAATTAAATCCTACAAGCCAAACTTCACCCTTAGTGCCTACTAGTATTCCATGTGATTCTACCGGTAAACGTTTTACACCCTAAGTTCCAATCTTAGACTAGCATGGTAATTCTAGGAAAGTAAACAAGCAATGAAAGTAATGCACGAATGTAAATGCTTGAAAGTAAGGGTTAGGAACACGGCGATGTTTTGCCAAGGTATCGGAGAGTCGCCACTCCCCACTAGTCCTCGTTGGAGCACCCGCGTAAGGGTGTAGCTCCCCCTTGATCTGCGCAAGGATCAAGTGCTCTCTACAGGTTGATTCTTCGACACTCCGTCGCGGTGAATCACCCAAAACCGCTCACAACATGAGTTGGGTCACCCACAAGCTCGTCGGATGATCACCAAACTTCCAATCACCACCAAACCGTCTAGGTGATGGCGATCACTAAGAGTAACAAGCTAGAACTCTCACTTGACCACAACAAGCCTAATGAGAAGATGGATGCACACTTGCTACACTCTTGTCACTAGTGAGGAATCTCAAACTTTGATTCTCAAATCACTATCCTCACTAGGGCTCTTGCACTCCCTTGCACTCTAAAGGTGTTTCTCAGCTGAACAAATGAGCAAGAGACCTCTAAAAGAGGTGGAGGGGATATATTTATACACCCCTCAGACAAATCCAATCGTTACCTGCCGAATCAACAAAACTCGCACTGACCGGACGCATTGGTCGTCGTGACCGGACACGCCGGTCAAGTGTAACGGTCGAAAACCGAAAGTCAGCGCTGAGTGACCGAACACGCCGGTCAGGGATGACCGGACGTGTCCGATCATGCAAGAACCTAACTGAACTTTGACATGACGCTCGACCGCGTCCGATCATAGATGACCGGACGCGTCAGGTCAGCGTGGGACCTTACTGGAACGTGATCGGACACGTCCGGTCACTTCACAGTCGCGTCCGATTATGCATTTCCCTCTGAAACACGTGTCAGACTGACCACCGCGTCCGGTCCTCTCAAGGACCGCGTCTGGTCGATCAGTTAACGACGCAGTGACTTGTTAGTACTGACCGGACGCATCCGGTCATGACCAGGATCGCGTCCGGTCAAGGGTAAACTACTCAAACGACTTCTAAACGCGACACAACTTGAACCAAGTTGCTTCCAACTGAACTTTGAGCTATTCTAGAGCTACCTAGTGCTAAGTTTGACAAGTGTGCACCACACCTAAACAAAAGACTCACCTAGGTAAAGCTACTCGCTCATGCCCCCCTTTATAGTACGGTCAAAGGAAGAAACAAAGATCCTAACGACTATTCCGGATGTAACTCAATACCTTGACATCCGGAACTAACCGTCCTTAATCTTGTCGTTGATCCTTTGAAAACCGAAACGATTTCCATCAAGGGATATGAATACCATAGTGCCCAAAACAGTTATCAACTACATGACCTAACTTACCAACGTTTCTGCAAAACACACGTTGGTCATGGTAATAATGCGTTGTCATCAATTGCTGAAACCAACACCGGGGCCTAGATGCTTTCATTGGTGATATAAGGACCAATTATAACTTCTTTTCTAGCACATATATAGCTTATGTTGTGAGTCATGTTTGCACTGTGCACTTCTATTTATAAGACACATGATGTAGAGCCGGAGTGCATATTAATGTCAAGTATCCTCAATCAAATCCATACTATTGCATTAAAACAAAGTTGTATATAGCAAAAAGTTTAGAAATCTTGAATAAACTATGAATAATGCATCAAACTTGAGCTATGAAGAAAATTAATAATCAGGAATCGTTGAACCAACATGCAGGCAACATGGATATGACTAAATTAATTTTGATATCTTAGGAGCACGCCCTCAACTAACAAATTCATGGGTTATTTATTTTTGATATCTATGGAGTATCTCTTTACTTCTCAATTCTTAATCTAGCACTAATAATGCAAATATTGCAATAATCTAGCACTAATAACTCCAAAAATAAAGCCTTTCGTAGTTGTAGTGTAATGACCAGGACTTGATTGCCGTCAAAATCTATGGGTTGATGTATTTTTCACATGATCCAATGAGTAAGTTTCCTTAGGCCTCGTTTAGATGAGTGAATTGGGGAGAAAAACACTGTATCAGAATTCCTGTAGCATTTCGTTTGTATTTGGTAAAAATTATCCAAATTTTGACTAACTAGGCTTAAAATGTTCGTCTCGCAAAGTACAACAAAACTGTGCAATTAGTTTTTGATTTCATCAATATTTAGTACTCCATGCATTTGCCGACATTTTGATGTGACGGAGAATCTTCTTTTTGCATAGTGAAATTTGGGAGAGAATTGGAGGAACTAAACAAGGGCTTAGTTACAGAAGTGACATGACATTATAAATGTCAATGCTTTGTTTCGGCAGAAATTGTGGTTTGGTAGGAATCCACGTATCAAGAGACTAATGCACCTTCATTTCATGACCTTTTTTTCGAACTTAGGCCCAAAACAAAAATATATTCCTTCTATGGCCTTCTGTCTGATTTAAGCCATTATGGTGTTAAGTGTGAGGTAAAATGATCATTTTACCCCTGGCGAAAAAAATAAAATACAGAGCTAAGTTTGTTTATTTTAGATTTAGAGTAATATTGCGCAGATAAGGTCACATATAGTGTATAGTACATATTAAGATACACAAAAATATGAGATAGGTTCACACATAAATTGTTTACAGAATAGGTCACATATAGTATATAGTACATAATAAGATACACAAATATATGAGATAGGTTCACACATAAATTGTTTACAAAATACATGTGAGGACAACTGTTGCTGTGAGCTAGCATCAGCAGCTTGTGTTTGCAAGGATCAGGGAATGAATGGCGGCTTGCTTACTCGTCGTCGTGCACGGGCACGCCGCAGGACAGAGCAGAATAGTAGCTCACGTTAGCGCACAGCATCAGCACAATAGTGTCAAGCAGCAATTAGCATACGGCTTTGTGTCTTGTGAGTTGTGACTTGTGCTTTGCTCTCCACCACCCGAGAGAAGGACGTGGTGCGGCCGTAGTGCGCGATCCGCATCTTGCGCTGCGCCTGCGCAGCATGCTCCCGCTGTGCCGCGGCGATGCTCCCGGCTGGCTCGAACGCGTCCTGCGCCGCAAATGTCACTACCCGCAGGACAGCGCCGGGCTTCCTGGCCTTGGACCTGCTCTTCTCCGCGGCCACGGCGCCCACCGCCTTCGCCGCCCTCGCGGCGACCGAGGATGGCGTCGTAGGGGGCAGCAAAGAAGCCACCGCCGCCGCACGGGTGTTCTCGGAACGGCTCTTGCGCGCGCCCTGGAGCCTCCTCTGGTGCGGATCCGGCCAGATCTGGCGCCGCAGAGGAGTCCGCCGGCGCCGGGCGGCCCCCATCGATGCAACCGTCCTCCATTGGCCGCCGACCACGCGGCCATCTCCTCCCTCTTTTTTTTCCTGAACAAACGCGACTTACTATGTGTGTTACAGTCTACAGAGGAAGCAAGGGTAATTTAGGCATTTAACGTAGCTGATGAAGGAGAAGTAACGATAGAAGCAAACAGACTTGACGGAAGGGCGTAGAAGGCAATGAAAATCGTTTAGGATCAGATAAGCAAGTTCAAAAAAAAAGGCCATACAAGTAAAACACTTTTTTAGGGCCACATAGGTAATTATCTCACATATCAATGAAGGTCAGCAACAAAAGAATAAACGAGGATTTTATCTTGGTTTAGCCCCTTGTTCGGATAATAGCCCCACGTATCACTTAATGTCAATGCTTATTTTTTGTATTATCTTGAAGGAAAAGAGTTACTATAATATGTGTCTATGGTTTCCTAAGCAATGTGATGCTGATTATCACTATACACTCCCCTAAAGAAAGATTATTACCATACACTATCTAGCTATCTATATTATGTAGATATCTATCTGTGGATTTATAGCCGTGTCAGATCAGAGTCCTTATGATACATCAAGTGTTTACACTGTTTTGTCCTCTAAGGTTTCCATATTAAAGTCTTTTGGTTGCTTGTTCAAGATAGGCTTAGCACAAGAAACATCTTGAGAACAAAGAATATGCAGTGTTCTCTACAATGACTCCTGCAAGGAAACGGTTGAACACTTGTTCCTTTATTGTTAGTTTTGCTAAATCTTGCTGGAACCTTATTGGGATTCAAGTTCCAAACTCTTCAGACTCTCTGCAAGTTCTAGGAAGCTTCAGAGACCAGCTTAGGGTATCCTTTTCATGGAGGTCGTCGTCCTTATGTGCTGGAGCATTTGGTCAGTTAGAACCTGTCTCATCTTCAGAGGAGAAGCAGTCTCGCTTAATGCTGCAAACACGGCTTCAAAGAAGTCTACGGCTGGGTTATCCGGCACGCGAAAAAGAAGCACTTCCCCCTTATTTTTGAATGACTAGAGCAGCTTGTGCAATTTGCTTCATTTTCTTTCTTTCCTTTTTTGTTTCTTGAACCCTCTTCTCTGCAATGTACTCTTGTTGTTTATGCTTTTAATATATTTCAGTAGGGATTGACCTTCGATCCTTCCTGTTTCCTCATATCCGGTAGCCGGGTGATGACTAAGTTCCAGTCTTATACTACTAGGACGTCTTGGCATCATTACCAGCCCCTTGAGCTAACCTACTAAGAGCAACTCCAAGTGTCTAGCTAAAACATTTTGTAAAATTAAATATAACTATTATTGGGGAAAAAACATCTTCGACGTTTCCTCTCCAAATTTGATCACTCTGTATCCTAGAAACTTAGGTCACTACTATTGGATAACCAGCGTCACTCGCTACTAGGGCTTCTTGCACGCTCGATGGCCCCTCCCGCCTAATTTGTCACCCCCTTTGATGATTGGGGAATGATGGTTGGGTTGATTGGTTGCTCAACTATTTCAATTGGAAAGAATCGATTTATGTACTCCCTCCATTCCAAATTATAAGATGTTTTTGTTTTTCTATATACATAGTTTTTTCTATGCATTTTGATATACACTATGTCGAGATATATAGTAAAAATAATATATCTAGAAAAGTTAAAACATTTTATAATTTGGAATTGAGGGAGTAGATTACATACAGTTTGGTAGTCTAACCGGTGCCGAAGCATTTCTAGGAGTAATCGATTGCATAGCGTGTTTTTTTATGCAATAGTTAAAATTGCTCTAGGTCTGTTTCTAGGATTTAGCCATACTGAAATTAAGAAGCAATTTAAATATTTTGTACCGAATGATCACAAGTTCTAAAATGAATTTTATGTTGTACTTGTACACTATAAATATGCCTTTGCATTGAGCATAGAGGGATTTGCATTAGAGTTTTTAATATGAAACTTTATATTTTCACAAATTTAAATGCATCTATTTTCTCATTGCAGTTTTCTGAAGATGAACATGACAAGGGGAGGACGATGATGAAGAATTGTTGAAAAAAGCGTTACTATTCCTCTATTGCTTACTAGTATTTTTTTATAGACACGTGCATGTATGTACTAGTGGCAACAAACAACCAATCTAAATACAGGACGCAAGAAATGGCCTAACTAAGCTCCTGCTAAGTACCTACAATCTGACATTTGAAGCATCCCCAATTCAACTAATATTGCTACTTTAATTTCAT
Source organism: Saccharum hybrid cultivar R570 (assembly GCA_038087645.1). NCBI lineage: Eukaryota > Viridiplantae > Streptophyta > Magnoliopsida > Poales > Poaceae > Saccharum > Saccharum hybrid cultivar. Next base: position 13,131,689 of record JAQSUU010000245.1, read on the forward strand.
GTGCTAAGCTTGGTTACTATCTCATCCTTTGCCAACCGTATCAAAAACAGGATGGCAAATGATATGGAAACAATCAACATGAAAAATACACTATTCCATCCTCTAGTTGAAATGTAACCCGTAAGCAAGTGGCCCAGAGTTGCACCAACAGAACCAGTGCCATCAACGATCGCAGAAACTGTCGCTAGCACCCGTGAATTTCTGTTGATCGCATCTTGGGTGACAAGATCAGTTGCTACAGCTGTGGTGATGAGAGAGTTTGGACCATTCACAAAGTAACCAGAGAGGAACATGAGACCAATGTTGTGATTGCATCTAACATCTATTTTCCGTGTTGCAAATTATATGTTAGTTTAGATTTTTTCGAAGTAAAAATTTTTAATCATGTTAAAACAACTAACATATATAATACCAAATTAATACGCTTTCAAAATATATTTATGGTGGTTATGGAATTAATTTTATGTTTAATGTACTTTTTTTGATAAATTCGGTCAAAATTTAATCATTTGACTTGTGAAAAGTCAAAGTGACATATTTTGCTGGACCAATCTGCATCCACCTATAAAGTAGAAATACTTGTGACATTTTTATTCATCACTTTGCCATGAAAAGCATTGCATGAAAGCAAACAAAGTACAGGGTTATTTTTTATTATTCTTCCTTGGCTTTCTGCATCATGAAGTCGCGTAGATCTGCCCTTGATAGTGAGCGATATGTAGTCAATGTCCAACGGTTTGAGCTGACAAAAAAGTTCATATCAGATTTCACATCCATATTGTACAAAACATATTTGTAACAATATAAGAACATGAATACTATCAAATACTTACATCCACATTTACTTCCCACTGGCATTGGTCTGTTGCACTCCTCTGCAAGACGAAGAAGCTTAGGTACGCTTATTTCCTTCTCGTCATCGGGGGTGAGAATTCGGCAAATGCAAAGCACGTCAGATAGTTTGACAACACCAATGCACTCAGCGGTTGGAGGGATGATTAATTTTGATGGTTTTGTCGCAATCGCGCTTAACTAAATCTCTCTAGTGATAACAGTCTTTCTCGGCCCAAGCTTGATGAGTCGTAAACATGGTAAAGACTAAAGAAAAAACCATGAGTTGAAGCATTTCTTTTGGAGACATCGTCATGTACCTCTACAGCGTTGATGGTATAAAGGCCAATTACAACTTCTTTTCTAGCACATATAGCTTATGTTGTGAATCATGTTTGCACCGTGCAGTTCTATTTATAGGACACACATGATGTAGAGCCGGATTGCATATTAATGTCAAGTATCCTCAATCAAATCCATAGTATTGCATTAAAACAGAGTTGTATAGCAAATATAAATGTTTAGAAATCTTGAATAAACTATGAATAATGCATCAAACTTGAGTTATGAAAGAAAAATTAATAATCATAAATCGTTGAACCAGCATGCAGGCAACATGGATATGACTGAATTAATTTTGATATCTTAGGAGCACGCCCTCAACTAACAAATTCATGGGTCATTTATTTTTGATATCTATGGAGTATCTCTTTACTTCTCAATTCATAATCTAGCACTAATAATGCAAATATTGCAATGCAACTCCAAAATAAAGCCTTTTGTAGTTGTAGTGTAATTGCTAGAGGACTTGATTGCCGTCAAAATCCATGGGGTTGATGTATTTTTCACATGATCCAATGAGTAAGTTTCCTAAGTTACAGAAGTGACATGATATTATGTCGTGCTTTGTTCTGGTAGAAATTGTGGTTTGGTAGGAATCCACATACTAATGAATGTTGGCAACAAAAGAACAAACGAGGATTTTATCCTGGTTCAGCCTCTTGTTCGGATAATAGCACCACATGTCAGTGAATGTCAATGCTTATTTCTTGTCTTATCTCGAAGGAAAAGTGTTACTGTAATATTTGTCAATGGCTTCCAAAGCAATGTGATCCTTGATTATCACCATAGACAATCTAGCCATTTATATCATGTAGATATCTATCCGCGGATTTGTAACCGTGTCAGATCAGAGTCCTTGTGATACATCAAGAGTCTACACTGTTTTATCCTCCAAGGTTTCCATATCTGGTAGCCGGGTGACGGCTAAGTTCCAGTCTTATACTACTAGGTCGTCTTGGCATCATTACCGATCCCTTAAGCTAACCTGCTAAGAGCAACTCCAAGTATCTAGATAAATTTTTTTGTAAAATTAAATGTAACTATTATTGGGCAAAAAACATTTCGGTCATTTGCTCTCCAAATTTAATCGCTCTGTATTCCAGAAACTTAGGTCACTACTATTGGATAACCAGCGTCACTCTCTATTGGGGCTTCTCGCAAACTCAATGGCCCCTCCCGCACTAATCTATCATCCCCTTTGATGATTGGAGAATGATGGTTGGGTTGATAGGTTGCTCAACTATTGCAATTGGGAAGAACCGATTTCATGTACTTCCTCCATTCCAAATTATAAGATGTTTTTGTTTTCTATATACATAGTTTCTGCTATGCATTTAGATATACACTATATCTAGATATATAATAAAAATAATATGTCTAGAAAAGCTAAAACATTTTAAAATTTGGAATTGAGGGAGTAGATTACATACAGTTTGGTAGTCTAACCAGTGCAGAAGCATTTCTAGGAGTATTCGATTGCATAGCGTGTTTTCTTGATGCAATAGTTAAAATTGCTCTAGGTCTGTTTCAAGGATTTGACCATACTGAAATTAAGAAGCAATTTAAATATTTTGTACCGAATGATCACAAGTTCTAAAATGAATTTTATGTTCTACACTATAAATATGCCTCTGCATTGAGCACAGAGGGATTTGCATTAGAGTTTTAATATGAAACTTTATATTTTCACAAATTTAAATACATCTATTTTCTCATTGCAGTTTTCTGAAGATGGGCATGACAACGAGGAGGACGATGATGAAGAATTGTTGAGAAAAGCATTACTATTCCTCTATTGCTTATTAGTTTTTTTTATAGACACGTGTATGTCTACTAGTGACAACAAACAACCAATCTAAATACATGACGCAAGAAACGGCCTAGCTAAGCTCCTGCTAAGTACCTACAATCTGACATCTGAAGCATCCCCAATTCAACATATATTACAACTTTATTAATTCCATGTGCTAAGCTTGGTTACTATCTCATCCTTTGCCAGCCGTATCAAAAACAGGATGGCAAGTGATATGGAAACAATCAACATGAAAAATACACTATTCCATCCTCTAGTTGAGATGTAACCCGTAAGCAAGGGGCCCAGAGCTGCACCAACAGAACCAGTGCCATCAATTATCGCAGAAACTGTCGCCAGCGCCCGTGAATTTCCCTTGATCGTGTCTTGGGTGCCAAGATCAGTTGCTACAGCTGTGGTGATGAGAGAGTATGGACCATTCACAAAGTAACCAGAGAGGAACATGAGACCAATGTTGTGCTGCATGGATATGCTTCCATATGTCCGGTACACAATGAGTGCTGGGATTGACAGAAAGAGGAACAGAACTGATGTTATTGCACGGGCACCTATGGCATCCGAGAGAAAACCAGCCGAAATCCCTCCTAAGACGCCTCCAATGTCGAATACAATTGATAAAATTCCTGAAGCCTTGTGTGACAAGAACTGACCTGCTACGGCTGCAAAATCAAAAATAGGTTGGCATCAAGCAAAAGTAACGACTCCCTGACGTTTCATGCTAAATTGAAAATGACTGATACTCCACAAATGAATTCTACAGAAGCAACACATCCAAGCAAAAGCAATCCTCTAATTTCTGAAATATACATTTCAAGGTTTAACTTTGGAATGGAAGGACAGGTATGTTGAAAGCTACTCGTGTCAAACTCTACTATCTCTACCAAGAAAATTAGGTTCCCATCATAATAGATGTACACAAGTACAATTCATTTGAAATTTCGATCACCAATTAAAACAGTTCAACATGCAAGCAAAAGAATGTTATCAACAATAATGGGGTGTTTGGTTTGTGGAACCACCTCATTCTAGTCTCTAGATGAGGTAATGCATCATGAGTTCATTCCTATGATTTTAGTGGAATCACCCTATTATTATCTTGTCCATTCCTCAAACCAAACACCCCTCTAGGTTGGCATCTTATTATAAACTTAAGAACAAGCTAAAGCTGGTTCATAATATCAACAGATTTGCTATGCTTAAAAAAAGGGAGCCCAAGAAATAACTTAAGGTGACAATGTTCCAACTCACAATATATAAAACAAGGTTTTGTAGAAAAACAAATTCAGACTGTTTGGCGATTGTATCTACCAATTCAACTGATTGAAACTATAAGAATCATCGTTCCCCAAAAAGAAAAAAAAAAGAAACTATAAGAATCATATATCTAGTCTGAAACATGAAACTGCAATTGCTGGCAAGAACAGAATTCGTTGACTGATACTTGAACAGCCCAATCCTTGGAAATACAGTACCATCAGATTTGAGTGCGAACTATGATCAAGAAACAAGCACATACACTACCATTGTTAATGCGATAAATGTATGAGCAAACAAGCACATACCATTATTCCTGATATAGAATGGCAACCAGTAGAGGAAGGTGTAGGCAACGAGCTTGGAGAAAAATAGGCAGAATGCATATGGCGCCACGCCAGGCAGTTTCCATGCCTCCACGAACCCGATTGCTCTCGGCAATTGTGATCCCATTTCCAGCTCGAACTCGTCATCCTCATTCCCTTGAACCTCTTTCTTATCCTCCCCAAGGAGCCCTACCTCCTCCCCACCATCCCCATTCATCTCAACCTCCATTACCTCCACCTCCAAGCCAGCCTCGCTCGGGTGCGCGACCAAGAACACCAGCACGACAACTCCGAGCGCGGCGATGACGACCGCAGGAACCAGGAAGGACCAGCCCCATCCGAACTCGAGCACGGCCGCGGCGAGGACCGAGCCGGCGATGTTCCCGACGGAGGTGTGCGAGTTCCACACCCCCATGATGGTGCCGCGCTTGGAGGCGTGGCCGAACCAGTTCCCGACGACGGCGACGACGCAGGGCCACCCGGCGGACTGGACGACGCCGCTGGCCACCTGCGCGGCCACGAAGAAGGCGAGCGCGTGGACGTCGAGGAAGTAGGCGGCGCCGAGCGCGGCGCACGCGGCGCCCGACGCGAGCATGGCCGTGCCGAGGAGGCGGCGGAGGTCGGCGCGGTCGGCGAGGTGGCCCGCGGCGAACATGGCGAGCGCATAGGAGGAGAGGAAGGCGACGTCAAGCTCACCGAGGCGGTGCGGGCCCCGGGCGCCCGAGAAGGGCGCCCAGTCCGCGGAGAGCACGGCCTTGACGATGCTCGGCGGCTTGCGGGAGGCGTGGAACGACGCGTAGGAAGCGAAGGTGAGCGCCAGCACCGCGTACTCGTGCCGCCCGAGGCCCCGCGCGGGCGCGGCCGCCGCGGCTTCCATCGGAGGGGCTGATGCTAGTGGGGAGAGAGGAGGGCATGGGAGGAAAGGGGGAGGTGAGATCTGGCATCGAGGTCAGGGAGACGAGTAAAGACGACGACGACCCTGGTGGGACAAGCAAGGAGCTTTGACTCCGTTGCACTTCTTTGAAACCTGAATTTTTCCTGCCTTTTTTCTTCAGAGACTACTGATTAGCTGTTGCACAGTGCACAAGATGGAGGAGTTCTAATTTTCTGAAGTCTGAAGAACAGGAGACAAAGGATGTTCAGATTCAGACTTCGGACTTCCAAATCCAAGTTTCCAACCCAAATCCTGAAGTCAGGAGGCAAAGGATGTTTCTGAAGCCGGACGCAGATTCACTTAACTTTGCATTAGAGCAAAAAGGAAAAATAATTACATAACAACAAATAAGTATCTCACAAATCGTGTTGATACCTTCAAAGTGCAAGCGGCTTACATTTCATATTGAGTTTGGTTAACACAACTTTTCACAGTTTTATTCCAAATAGATAACTGAGTAAACTATGCATTCAGGAAAAACAGGTACACAGGAGGTATATGTCTGTACGAGCAGTGCCTGACATTTTTTTTTCCTTAAAGCACGCTCAGAACCAGATAAGAAGAACACACACACACATCTCTCAGTCATCTACATTGCAACTTTCACCAAAGGTGCATGTTTGACATACGGAGTAGTGTATGTGTTTGACAAAATAATAAAAAAGAAACAGTGGCATTGTGCCAGACATTCTCAGGAAAATTCAAGCAGAAAAGGTAAGGAACCGGCAGCCTTGGGTAAAACCTCTATGCATTCCATGGTATCATCGACTCATCTTCTATGTTTGGCAATTGTCATGTATCAAAGTCAGCTGGAATGGAAATTTCTGGCAAACTAAATTGTGAGCCAAATTTGTAAAAGGTTAATTAGCGGCGTAAGAGTCCCAGTTTGGTATGTTGTCTGTTGCTTCATTGACCATTTTCACAAGCGTCACCTGTGCACAACACAAAAATCCATCGCATGGGTTAATAACTACTCCAAGAGTTGAAGAGTATAGCAAACTGGGGCAGAAGCAAAGAATCATAGCCATGCTCTATATCACTGAAATATCTCAACAATAGAAGAAAATTGTTGGGATTTATGGACAAACAACTTTTTATCATAAGTAAATGCTTTATATAATTCTGTGATAAAGCATACAGAATGTTTAGTTATCTCATAGGCCTTAAGTGTTTCAATGATCCTCCTTGTTTTGCAACTTCAATGGCTAATTGGCTGTAATAATACTTTTTTCCTCTCGTTTTTTATGTACCGTAATATACTAACAATTTCATACTAGCACTCGAAAGACTAGATTGGCAAGGAACATTGTTTCACATCTGAATGAAATGGTACACAAATATTGAAACAAAAATGTCAAATATTTGCAAACAGAGCAGAACCATACCACACTTTGGGGCACACCATTTGGCGGTAATGGCAAATTTCTAGGCGGAGGTTTATCCTCGTAAGATCTCTTGTCAAATCTCCATTCTCCAATTTTGCCATAAGTCGACTTACCCTAGTGCAAAAGAAGAACATGCTATAAGAACAGAATCACGAGTCAGATTCCCTGAAGTTCTGCATCACAATATGAATCACGTACCGTCATGTCATAATCACACCCATAAGTATAATGTATAATAAAAGCATCACCAACTTCCAAGTCCCAAGGTGGCTGAAAAGTGAAAACAGAATCAAATTATCATCTAAGAACAGAACCGCACAACTTCCTGATATGGATGGCCACATGATATAATTAACTGAACTCCAAACCTGAATCATAAAGTCCTTGTGTAAGATGTTGCCCACTCCATGGAGAGCAGATGCCACGGCATAGGCATACCTATTTCCCAGAAACACAATATAACAAATAATTAGATACCTACTCACATTACGAATGAAATAGCATAGAACTTGGGATGCATAAACAGACCAAAAGCTTTAGACAATAAGAAATTGATTGGCAGGACGTTACATTTCAAGAACCCAGCCAAAAGATTTATCAGCATCAGGATCTTTTTTCATTGCTATTGAAATATTCATCCATGTCGGGGCAATCCTTCCAAGAGATTCCTAGCAAAAGAAGGAGAAAGCAATAGGATTAGTTCTGTAATTTCAAGTAGATGCTTTGGGTACATTCAAGAAGAAAATAGCTCACCTTCTCAATAATGACAGGAGAATTTCCTATAGGATCAATCTTAGTGATTGGCCCCTTGTCTTCAGGGAAGAACTTACGCAACGCATTCTCATATTTTTTAGGCTCAATATAAAAGAAATGGAAAGCTGCTGCCTGACCATCTCTCGACAAGTTTGGGATAGGCTTGACAATTATATGATCTGGCTCTGCCATCAAGATATAGCTGCACATAGTATGAAATTAACTAGCTATTGAGTCTGGACTCTGGAGGGTGATTATTGCTTCTCAAATAAACTCACTATAAACTTACTCTTCCTTTATGTCTGCCTTTTGGAGCCACTGAACAAATGCCCATGGCCTGTTGAGAACGATGTATCCCTGAGATTTAAGATGAACTCTGTTAGTAGAAAATTCCAGCAGCATTTCTAGTAGTAAAATTGAGCCACAAATTCCTGTATGCTCTCGAATTGCTAATTATTTTTGAACAAAAATCGAATTGGTAATTCATCAAATTACTTTGCACCAACGAAAAATGAGCAATGGACAGGATACAGAAAAGCAGCAATGGTTGCAATTCACAATAGACCGCCATGATGACATGGCTACAACTGACCATTACTAGCAGCTGGCATACTACACCAATGATGATTTTTAACTTTCTTCAGACGCAATATGATGAAAAGCTGGTATCAGCAGGGTCCAGTCATGTTTACAAGGCTGACATTACAAGCCTTTTCACCATAAGATATCCTCGCGGCCAATCTGTTTTTCACCTATCAACTTGGCCCTCACAACTTTCTCATTTCATTTGTCCACATTCTTTTACAAAACAAAGGAGCACAGTTGTTATTTGTCCAGATGTTTTATGTTTTCATGATTTTTTTTTCAGTGTTTCCAGAACCTGTGTTCAAAATATTTGTCTAATCAGATACCCACACGTGTTGGAACACCTATGTCACATTCCAAGTGGTATTTGGCGCATCCCAAAAGAAATTGGGACACCTGCGTCCAAGTCGGTCACTGACGCCCGCACCTGTGTCCATATGTAGCAACGGATTTCTTGCCTCAAATTTTGCAGTGAAGCAGGAGCAGGACTGCAGGACTTTGTCAGGACCTTGGATTTGTACATGGTACTTGCAAATGATAACGTGATATGAAGCTGAAGCCAAACAACCAGACAAAGGAAACCACTTCTGTATTCATAGCGGCAATGTAATCCTCTTGCTCTTTAAAATGCTGTAAAACTTTTAAAATATCCGCCGGGCCAGCTTTGGGCTATCAGTGAATTCAGGTGGGGGACTCTCTCCCCTTCCGTTGCCCTGTTGCCACTTCAAAAAAAAAAAAAAGGAAACCACGCTAGATTGTAGATATGCTCCAAGAAGGCAAGAACTACTGTGAGGTTCTTACTTTTCTGCTACTCAGTTATCCATTCTTTTTTGAAAGAAATATCCTTTTTTTAGGATACTCAGATGTCAACTGGCACCATGAAAGCTCAAATGTCTTCCATGTGCCTTTTGAAAATTGAAACATCAACTAAATCACGGAATTCCACCTTGACTCCTTGAGAAATCTAAGCATTTTCTCGATTTCGTGTAACTTTAACAGTTACATTTCTCAACAATTCCAACTAACCAACAACAATAAAACAGAGAGCCAACGAATAAAGCAATGAAATATGACGAACTTTGCCGTTTCGCGAAGCAAAAAAGCAACAATATACCTGATCCCCATCGGGTAGTGGGTCGGCGACGAATGTGGGGATCTCATCCATGAACTCGTCGGGTTTCCCGGAGTGCAGGACCCTGGTGAACCCACCCATCTCGCCGCCGCCCGGCGCCCGGCGCGCCTCCTTGAACCAGTGGTACATGACGCGGCATTGCCACGTGTTGTACGCGTTCCCCGACGCGGTCACCGCGGTGTGGAACGCCCTCCGCCTGGCGCCGAAGCGGCGGGAGGTGGCGGTGGGGAAGGAGGAAGGGAGGGGCTGGAGGGAGGAGCGGAAGGAGATGAGCACGTTGTAGGTGAGGAACGCCGCGGAGAGGGACACGAGCACCAGCGTCAGCGTGCCGCCGCCGCCGCGGCCGCACGGCGCGGCCATGGCGGGGCGCGCGGGCGAGGGAGAAGGCGGCGAGAGTGAGACGTCCCGAGTACCGAGTGTGCGAGTGTTTGGCAGTTTTTGAGATTTTTTATTTATCAATTTGATTCAGATATGCATTGAATTCTCTTATATATTTAAATAATAAAAACCCATTAGTCCACAGAGAACAAACATATGTTCTCTCTTTTTTTCAGCAAAAAAAACGTGTTATTCGAGTGTGTTGATAATCCTATATTAACGAGCGAATTATATTTTGTTTGTCTTTCATGTAAATTAATTATTATTACTTTCGATCTAGATCCAACTATATTTCTTTTTTTAAAATTTTACTGATATCAATGTGTTGTAATATAAACTTATACTAGCTTGTTGCACGGTTATTTGGATGATTTGCGGCTCAGAAATTTATTCAACGATCGTCATATATTTTGGTACATTTTGGTCATGTTCATCTGGCTTATAATCCGTCTTATTCAGCTTGTTTTTTCAGCCGGAACAGTATTTTTCTCTCACAAAAAATCAGCCAACAGTGTTTTTCAGCCGGCTTATAATTCCAGCCGAACGGCTCCTTTGTAATGAACTCTGTATCAGTGTGCCTTAGAATCAGACTTTATACTATTGTTTGGACTTTCGTTGTTCTAAGTAGAATAAGCATGGGCCATGAGTCTAGGTCAGATATAGACAGATATAAAAATCGATTCACTCTTAATACTAGAGATATAGATATAGATAGAGATAGAAATATAGATTTAGATTTTATCCCTAACCCATCCATATCTCATGCTCTAAATCCTATTCTAAGGGTATGTTTTGCACGGTTCTAGCTCCAAGTTAAATATATAGTTTGTAAAATAAAATTAAAACTCTTTAAATATTTATATTTGATCTCAAATATGAACATAATTGTTTGTTTTAGATACCCCCTCCATATTCAAAAGTTTTTAGAGTCGGATTTCAACCAAGAAGGCATAATGCCTACCTATAACCACCTCAATGGTGCAAGTGAGGTCCATTGGCAGCCTCTTTCTTCCACAACCTTATCTCATGATGTTAGCTTTAGTTATTATTTACTCTCCCCTCTAGCGCTTCATTGGCCACCCTGCTACACCACCATCAAACGCTATCCTCACATGGATGCCATTATCGTACAATCACTACAACACATTCGGTGTTATGTGATTTTCAGAAATTGTCCTGAATGTTTTTTCATCATAGACGCTTCCATGACAAAAACTCTGTCATCACAGGTGTGTCAGTAAACCCCTTCTGTGACAAACTAGAGAGAAATGTCACATAGTTAAAACGAGCCTATTTTGTCACAAACATTGACAATGCTTCAAAATGGCATAACTCGTTGCACATGTCTTTGACCCATGGATGATGACATGTCTAGTGACGTTTGCAGATGAGGTCCATTTGCATGCTGGGCCTAGGTTGGTTACTTAAACCTGGCAATGTGGGCTTAGCCCAATTTTTAGGCCCAATTTTCTAGCTCCACTAATCCTTTTTTTAAGTACCCAATTCAGCAATCTGACCTCATTTAGGAGGCCCAATGATAATGATGAGAAAATTTCTTATTTGGCCCTCAAAATAATACTCTTTTCTCATTTGACATTGAAACTGAAAATCTTTCCTATATGTCCTCAACTCGATTTTTTTCTTTCCTATTTGATACTTCTGTCAGTTCAGGGTGTTAACCGTGTTAAGTCCTATGTGAAAAGTCTTTTTTACCCCTAAGATTTTTTACCACTACTGCAGCGCCTTGTGTGTTCCTGGGCGCGCCGGCTCTGCTTGCGCACGCCTGGGAAAAAAATGTGTAGGGACCGGCCACACCCACGCATGGACGAGTATCCTTCCGGCTGGCTTGGCGTCCAGGCGTCCGTATCCGCTACCCTCCCGGCTAAGGGCCTGTTTAGCGGCAATTTTTTTTTTTTGCAAAATGACACTAGCAAATTTCGTTGTTATTTGATAATTAGTGTCTAATCATGGTCTAATTAGGCTTAAAAGATTCGTCTCGTTCATTTCGTCTAAACTGTGTAATTATTTTTATTTTTTATCTATATTTAATGTTTCGTGCATGTGTCTAAAGATTTAATGTGACGAGAAATCTACAAAATTTTGCAAAATATTTTAGAATTAAACATGGCCTAACTGACTCGGCTCGAGGCGACGCCCGCGGCGGCTGAGCAGCTGGCTTGGTCAAATCTCGTCCCGGAAAAATCCGCAACGCAACGCTGCTGCCTTTTCTCGGTCACCCCGCTGCCTCTCCGCTGCACACCGCTGCCGCTGTCGCTTTCTCCTCCATGGCGGTCTGCAACCGCTCCTCGCCGTCCTCCGACCTGCAACTGCTATGTCGCCGTCTTCACCCGATTCGGCGGTGCCGGAGATGCCGCAACTCGCTATCCGTCTCACCCGATTCGATGGTGCCTGATGCAGCAGCTCTCCATCCGCTGTAGTTCATGAAATATAGTAATTTGGGCCTTGTTCACTTCCCCATCCCAACCCAAAATATTTTCTCTTTCACCTATCACATCAAATCTTTCAACGCATGCATGGAGCATTAAATGTAGGTAAAAAAGATAACTAATTGCATAGTTTGTCTATAAACGTCGTGACGAATCTTTTGAGCCTAGTTAGTCCATAATTAGACAAATTTTGCCAAATAACAACGAAAGATGCTACAATAACTTTCAGCTACTTTTTGCGAAGTGAACACACCCTTGGCACTTCGTGCTAGTACTGATGTGGTCATAAATCATAAACTATAGTAGTAATTTGGCACTTCGTGTGAATATAGTCAACTATATCTGTGTGACTATGTCTAATTTTGGGCTAGCCTGGAGTTTTCTGAAGTGAAGGAAGAGAGAGCAGTGTCCACCATCGGATTGCAAGGAAGCTCGTGAGAGTCCAGGCCCAAAATGCAAGTTAGGAAGATTCGTAGCTCTGAATACCAATTGAGTAGTAATATGCAGCTGCTTTCAAGAAACAACAATCACAGTAAGTAGGCCGGCCCTGAGGCCGCGGTGCTGGCATCGGCCGCCCCACAGACCGTGCAGGCTGCGTCCATGACCGCGGCGCCCTCCGCCGAGATGGCTCGGGCAGCGCCCGTGCCCACGCCGCGCTCCACCTCCATGGCTGCGCGCGCCGCCTGCTTGGGCGCGCGGACCTCCACCGTGACCGCGCCGCGCTCCATCTGCGTGGCCGCGCGGACCTCCGCCGTAGCCGCACCAACCTCCTCCATGGCCGTAACACCATCAACTGAAGTCGCGCCACCCTCCCCCGAAGCCGCGCCGCCATTCGATGAAGCCGCACCGCCCTCCGCCTCCATTGCTACGCCGCCCTCGATCTAGGGTCAGGGGAGGGAAACGGCCTGCACGACCGGACTCGAGACCAGAGCAAAAAATCCACTTCCCATAGCGCCCGTGGAGGTTATCCGACGCCCGAGATTCATCCAGTTACATTGAGATTTGGTCCAGGGTCCCCACTTTACATGCGAAAGTATAGCATCTTTAGATATTTTATCTATACGGTCAGCTTTACATGTGAAAAGTACAACATCTTTCGAATCCCTAGGCAAACAAAAGATGGCTCAGATAAACTCCCCGGCCGCTACTAGAATCGGTGATGCATTTCTGGACTCGAGACGTGTCGACCAAATTACGAACGGCCACGACTCGTTTTCTTTACTGAAGGGCATTATGGTCTTTTCGCATTGCCTCAGTTGGACAACTAACGGTGTTGGCTCATAGATCTAACGGAAGTGTCAAATAGGAAAGGAAAACTCAATTTAAGGACATATATAAAAGATTTTTTTTAGTTTCGATGTCAAATAAGAAAGGAGCATTATTTTTGGGGTCAAATAGGAAATTCTCTCGATAATGATAGTGACACCAATTTTTTTCTAAGATATTATTTCGAGCCAAAAGATTTATTGTTCAAGAGATACACAATGCAGGGCAAAGAAGTCAATGCTTCATCGTGTTATGCAACTGATTGTGTAATGATGCATCAAAAGGAGAGGGAGCCAACCCCCCTACAACATGGCTCTCTGTGGCTAAGGATGCACACAAAGGAGAGGGAGCCAATCAGCCAACCCTCTTACAACATGGCTCTCTGCTCTCTGTGGCGAAGGACCCAATGGTCACTAGATGAGAGGAGACGGTGGGGCGCCAGGACTATAACTAGCCTAATCTTCCCATGGCCCCTAATGGAGGAAGATGTATCCTCCATGCAGGGGCGGACCCAACATATTAGGAGTGGAGGCATAGTTCGCCACTCAAGTTATTTGTTTTCAAGGAAATTAGGACCTTTAATTTGCTCCATAGCTAGAGATTTAGTGAGAAAGGTGCTGCCACTCATTTTTTTGGTTGGGTCCGCACCCCTGCCTCCATGATGCCCCCAAAACTCACCAACGTGTTAAATGGTGCGGAGGAGCAGTGGAGGTTGCAGTCCATGGTGGATTGCGGCGAGGTTGGACACAAAATGGATCATGTTACGGGCCTCTACGTGCGATGAGTTGCAAAACTAAGAAATGAAGTTTGTATATAGGGGTCAAGTATGGTGCGGAGGAGTAGTAGCTACTTGCTGCAGAACAGTAAATTATTATTAATGGCATTCGTATTAATGGCATTCGTACACATTGACAAGTACAGGGCGTACGTCCAAAGACTCCAATTACACATGTTGGCAGTACGTTCGTAGACGGATGGCTGCAGCCGCGTATGGAATGCTCAAGGTGAAGTTGAAGCATGCATACCACCGCCACAGATAAGAAGAGGCCAGACATTCATGCAACACAGGACGGGAAGCTCTCACAGGTCGCAGCAGGCAGCAGCAGAGGCCACCCTACTACGCCACCAAATATTTATTTTGATCTAAAATATGAATAAAATGGTTTGTTTTAGATACTCCCTCCATATTCAAAAGTTTTTAGAGTCAGAGTTCTACCAACAAGGCATAAACATCATCTTAAACCCTAACTCTTTTGTTCAACGACATTGTTTGCCCAATGCATACCTATAACCACCTCAATGGTGCAAGTGAAGTCCTTTGGCAGCCTCTTTCCTCCACAACCTTATTTCATGATGTTAGCTTTAGTTGTTATTTACTCTCCCCTCTAGCGCTTCATTGGCCACCCTTCTACGCCACCATGAAGCACTAATCCTTACATGGCATACAATCACTACAGCAAATTTGGTGTTATGTGATATTCAGAATTGTCCTGAATTGTTTTTCATTGCTGATGCTTCCATGACAAAAACTCTGTCATCACAGCAGTAAACCCCTTCTATGACAAACTAGAGAGAAATGTCACATATTTAAAGACGGGCCTACTTTGTCATAAATCCGTTGCCCATATCTTTGACACGTGGATGGTGACATGTCAGGTGACGTTGCAGATGAGGTCCATTTGCATGCTGGGCCTAAGCTGGTTACTAAACCCAGCAATGTGGGCTTAGCCCAGTTTTTAGGCCCAATTTTCTAGCTCCACTAATCCTATTTTAGTACCCAAATTCAGTTCAACCTGACCTCATTTAGGAGTACCAATGATAATGATAGTGACACCATTTTTTTCTAAGATATTATTTCAAGCCAAGAGATTCATTGTTCATGAGATACACAATGCAGAGCAAAGGAGCCAATGCTTGGTTGTGTTATGCAAGTGATTGTGTAATGATACACACAAAGGAGAGGAGCCAACCCCACTACAACATGGCTAAGGACAGGGGCGTACATCCAAAGACTACAATTACACACGTTGGTAGTATGCTCGTAGACGGACAGCTGCAGCCGCGTATGGAAAGCTGAAGCTGAAGCATGCATACCACCACAGATAAGAAGAGCTGAAGAGGCCAGGCATTCAGGCAACACAGGACGGGAAGCCCTCGCAGGTCGCAGAAGCAGAGGCCCAGCTCGACATCACACCAGCGGCGGCGGGGGCGCGAGCATCGTCCCGGGCCTGTTCCACAGCGGCGACGGTGGCGACGACCACGGCGACCTGTCACCCAAAGACCGCCTGTTCCAGATTTCCCGCTGGCCACGGGAGGCCCCGCCGCTGCCGGCCGCCGCGACGGCACCGCCCGCGACGCATGGCTCGTCGTCCCTCGCATCCCCATCCGCAGCAGCTACATTTCAGACACGATACATTAGTTGACGCCGTCGCCTAGAGAAATCCAAAACGAAACTTGATTAGTCGCCGGAATATACCCAGAGGACGCGAGGAGCAGACTGCTCTGGCGGTGCAAGACCACACGAGGATGGCGGCCACGAGCATCCAAGCAAAGAACCTGCTGCGACTCATGGCGGCCAGGTCGTCGTGAGCGTCTGCGTCTCAGCTGGGAGCCTAGGACTGGGGAGCCTCGTCAGCGCTTGGCCTGTTAATGTACTTGCCGATCGGTTTCGGATCGATGCGAGAGGGTGTCGACCACCGAACTGCCGAAGCCGATCGATCTGGAGTTAAGCAGGCTGGTTAGTAGGTGATGGCAGCGTGTGTGTGTATATTGTTAGAATAGATCTCAACCGAATTGGCCCAACGGCCAATTCGGACCCTTTAAACACGTCCTGATCGGGGGCATCCAATCCAACGAGGTTGGTGGGCCTCCGTCGCACAGTGCCATATAAGAGGGTCACCCTGTTCATGGGCTGGTTTTGGCGGTTTGTGGTTAAATTCCAATCCAACCCAGGATCAGTGCGCCCGGTGCGGTGCGGGCCGATTTCCGGCGGGTTGGTATAAATTTGATTAGTATATTGGGTTGGTTTGGTCAACCGGTTTCCATGGTTAACATGGGTTGCGTAGCTGAAAATGAACCTCCTGTCCAGCCTGGGGCGGTCCTGGTCGTGGTCGGGGTCGCGACGGAGCAGCGCCGAGAGTGGCACTGCTATGCGCTTCCCCGAGGGCGGAGGCGATGTGGCCAAGGTGCGCCCGCGCGGCCCTGAGCTCGGACGACAGGCCCCCCGAGGCCGAGGTGGTGACGACGACAGCCACCATACCAACAAGGCGACCTCCGCTACCGCGGCCCTCTTGCTCCTAGACAAAGCCCCTGTTGAGGCAGTGGCGGCGGCAGGCCTACCCGACCTGCCTCTCTCCAACGGCGCCTCCGCTTGATGTTCCCCGCTGCGCGCAACCAGCTCTTCTTAGCGAGCACCGAGGGTCGCCGGTGGAGGAGGAGCTCGAGGTGTCGTCGACCAGCAGACTGCTCGGGTGCGGCGTGTTCAGCGGTCAGATCCTGCCGCCGATGCCGCCCGGCGAGGCGGGGCCATCCCCGGCGTAGCTTGCCCTGGACGGGCTCGTCGGGGCGCTGGAGAAGAAGTAGCAGTAGGCCGGGAGGTGGTCGCCGCCGGCGATGGTGGCCGCGGTTCTTGGGCTGCACGGTGCGCTTGGCGCCATGACAGGCACCACCACCTCCATCTCGAATCCTCGAAGGCTTCTTCGCTTGCTGCTCTCTTCTCATGCCCACCGCTGCCGGGCTCGCCACTGTCGAGCTCGCCGCCGCCGCCGCACTCACGCTCACGCCTGCTACCGCGACGCTCTTTTTTCCCCTGGGTTTCGATGGTTTCTATGGGCTGTAACCGTGACCGGATAAGGCTAAAAAAAATCCGACGCTGGGTACACGGGTTGGAACCCAGACCACTCTGTAACCGCGATGGTGGTTTTCGTTGGATTGGTTACGGGCCGGCACTCGGTTTCGTTAAACCGTTGAACAGGGTGATAAGAGGGAGTGGGGGCCACGGGCTCAAGCCACGATGTTCACTGCCCAGCCGCTACCCCACTCCAAACCCTAGCCGATCTAGAGGGCGGCACGGCCAGCGGCGGGAAGCGCCACTACCACGCCACTGGACCACCACGCCGTACACCGACGCCATGGCGACTTCTTGCACCTCTGCCAAGACCGAAAGGTATGGGCCTCTTCTTCCCTCTCTCTCTCTCTCCGGATCTCTCTGTTGGATATGTATCTATGTGTATTATTCCAAATGCCAAAAGAACACACCCACGCGATCTGCACCTAGATGATTCTTCAGTTCCTACAATGGTACCGGAGCCTAATCTAGAGTATAGATCCAGTTGGGAAATGAAAAGAATCAAGAAAAGAAAATAGAAATAAGGAATCTGATTTTGAATCGGGTCAACAGAGTTAAACCCTAGAAAGGGAAAGATCAAAAAGAAAGAACGGAAAAGAACACTGAAAACCTAACCCTAACACCAAACCCTAGAGGGGGAAAAGGATGGAGGGGAGGCGGACCTACCTAGGTTACCTTCCCGCCGTCACCACCGCCTGCTGTCTCCAAGACGGCGTGCGGAAAGAACGACCCGAGTCGCTGGCCGGCGAGTCCACGCCACCGCGGGGCGCTGCGCGACGGGCTCGGGAGTCAAAGGGCCTCGCCACAAGGCCGCTCGACGGCGGCGCGCTCAGCCTCGGGTGAGCGCGCGCGTCGGCGAGGGGCCCCGAGGCGGCGCCGCCACCTCCTCCTCCTCCGAGCCGCCAAGGACGGCTGCCGCTTCTACTCCGTCATCTTCGGTGCGGCGTAGGAAGCAGAAAGAAGAGGGGAAAGGGAAGAGAAAAGCAAGAGGAGCTACCTCTGCCATCTCCGGTGGCGGCCGCCGCGGGCAACGCTCCCCGTGCGGCTGCGGTCGAGTGGAAGGCGGAGGGGAATGAGACGGAAATGGAAGCTAGGGTTTTCGTAGACGGCGGCCGGGGGTGGTGGGGTTTTTTGTTTTTTCCGAAATCGCCTCCCAACCGTCCGATGAGAACGAGCGGCTCAGATCGCACGGGCCAGATTCGGCCCAGGCGGGATGGGAGTTTCCCGGCCCAGGCCCAGGTTGCGGCCTGGGTGCGGGGAGCTCGGCGCACGATCACGGTTGGCCCACAGGCCTCCTCGCTTGTTGGGCCGCGCAGAGTCAAATGACGCGCGCGGACGCTTGCTGGGCCGCACGCCGCGAGTGCTACGCGCTGCTGCTGCCTATGGGCCGCGCGCACTGCTACTGCTGAGCTCCGGGCTACACAGTGCTGGACCGGGCCAAAATGCACAGTGATGATTAAGAATTGTTTTATTATTTTTCAGAAGCAAATTTTGATGATTTCCTTCAAAGAATGATTTAAAATCTCTGATAATTTTGAACCGTGTTAGAATTTTCAGAGAATAGAAAAGTACAGTAAAATGCTTCTGAAAACTAGATAAAGAATTTTTGTCAAGTTTCCGCCGCAAAGTTAAAGTTCATTGTCTTCTCATTAAATTCGAACCAACGGGAGGATTTAATTTGAAGAGCAGTTATAGTTATTCAGTAAATGATGAAAAGTTTATTCTCTAATTAAAATTAGAGGAATAGTCAATTTATGGATAAGATAAATTATAATATTGTTATTTTCTGACCAACGTTGATGATAACAATATTATAAGTTTATTTAAGAGTTTAAGTTTAAAGAAAATTAAAGAAAAATATAATGTTGTTATTTTCTGACCAACGTTGATGATAACAATATTATAATTCTATGAGTTTTATGTTTAAAGTTTAAATCTCTGATAAATTTTACATCAAAGTGACCAATTTCCAGAGAATGGATAAGAAACAGGACATGCTCTAGATCGAGCAAAATGTAATGTATTTTCATGTTTCCGCTGCAATAGTGATGATGATCTTCAAAATTAAATTCGAACCAACGGGAGAATTTAATTTTGAAGAGGGTTATAAGATAATTGAGTTTTCATATGTTAATTCCATTTCTGCCCAACGGTGATGTGGAATTGATATATAAGATTGATGGTTTTGTTCTATTTCTGCTTAACGGTGATATAGAATAGAACTTAAAGTTTTAAAAGTTTAATGTGCATGTCTTTAACCAGACCAATGTAGGGTTATTTTCATGCTTATTATTGTTGATTATTGATTAATGTTTCAGACAAAGAACTTCATGCCTTTATTCTTGAAGGGTGAAAAGGAAATGAGTTGGGTACTTGTGACCCAGAAGATGAAAAATGCAATTTTTGCAGAAAGAAGACCATTGTGTAAGGGACTACGGTCTCTTTAAAGAATGGCTTCAAAAAAAAAGAATTCTAGTATATTGATCCAAGAAAAGATATAGAACAATAAGAGCTTAGTTTAAGAGTTTATTTTAAAAGATGTCTTTTATGTACTCTTTATAATAATAATAATAATAATAATAATAATAATTAGTTTTTAGTTTTTATCATCATGATATGAAATGTAATAAGTGACATGCATGTTTAATTTGACCAACGTCGGATTAAGCATGTGTGTTAAAGAGTATTTGGATTTATTCCCAAATTTGATGATTGAATATGAGCCAATATTGACATTTATGTCCCTTCAAGAAAATTATCTCGTATGGCGGGAAAAAGTTTGTGATAGTACCCGCATGACGGGAAAAGTTTGAGAAAATACCCGCATGGCGGGGTAAAGTTGGTATAGTACTTATGTTAATCAATCCTGCATGGCGGGAGAAATTTTGACATAGTATTTATCCTGCATGGCGGGAGAAAGTTGTGATGACTCATGTGCTTTGAGTGTATCCCGTACAGGGAGAAAAGTTTAGGGTAGCTCTCATGCTATCCTAGTATGAGTTTATAGAGAACAAAAAGTTATAGACGAACCTCAAGATAAGAATGACATGCAAGTGTGACTTACGAAAGTATTAATGATAAAAGACTATGTTGAGTTTTTAAAGTGAAATGAGGAAAAAAATACTCCCATACGAATTAAGAAATAATTTCATTTGCATGATGTAATCATGTGGGTGAAGTAAGTAATCAAAGTTTCCTCATTCACAAGAGTTCTGAATAGTTTTCGAAATTGTGGTAGAAAAGTTCGTACCATATTTCGAGGGGGAGAAAGGTGAGATCAATTAAGAAAGATACTTCCCCATATGCATTGAAGGCAAGAGTGATCTATAAAAGATGAATGTGATCTATAAAAGATGAATGTGATCGTCGGGGGAGTAAGACGGTCATAATAATAATACCCCAAAGTAAAGAAATAGCTAAATTCATGGACATTTTACAGTTCCAATATAAAGATAGCATAGTCGGTCAGTATTCATACTGGACGCATTCAGAGTTATTAAGACGGTGCTAAACACGCCATATGAGTTTCAACAGATTAAACCCAAAATAAGAAAGTTTAAAGATGGGACAATCTGGGGGAGCATGGTACAAAGAGACCTAACTCCACAAGGAGGATGAATAATATAAACAAGGATCTTGTTACACAGGACCTTGTAGAATCAATTGTCTTTTGGCAATAAAGATCAAGAAATCCTAGTAGCTCAGGCTCTAGAAAGTCTCAAAGAATAAGAAAATCAGATATTTCTGATGACTATAAAGTCTATGTTAGTGAAATTCAAATAGAGGGTAATCCCACCTCATTTGAAGAAGCCATGAGAGACGTTCACTCGTCTAAGTGGCAAGAAGCAAAGAAAGATAAAATGAAATTGATGATACCAATAATATTTTAGGATTCAGAATAAATTCCTAAGGAGCCAAAACAGTAGGTTGTAATGGGTCTACAAGACGAAATGTGACTCCAAAGGGAATGTGTAAAGATGTAGAGCGCGACTTAAATCAAAAGTGTTTTGCGCAAAGCGAATAAATAGATTAACAATGAGTGCTAATGGCACATCATGATCTGACTTACATCAGATAAAAGTAAAGATGATATTTCCCAATGAGATTTGTATAAAAATGATTACGTGGCATAACCCAGAGGTTTTGTCATGAAAAGAAAAGAACGTAAGAGATACCACCTGTAGAAATCCCTTATGGACTAGAGTAAATCTCTAGACAGTGACATTTAAAGTTGAAGAGTCAATTAGAAATTTTGGGTTAAAGAAAATGAGAGAACAATTGCATTTGTACAAAGTTATAGAATGAGAAATTTATTTTCTAATCATGTATATGTGGATGACATCTTACTTGTTAGTAGTGATGTCAATCTACTGCATGAAAAGAAGAAGCTCTTGTCCTCAAGGTTCAATAAGAAAGTTCTCGGTGAAATGTCTCTCGTTATAAGGATTGAAACTCACCGAGATAGAAGAAAAGGGGTATTAGAACTATCGCATAGGCATGCTAAGAAAAGTTTCTAAAGAAATAAAGTACCTATGCGGGTAAACCTACGCCTGTTTCCATGGTCAAGGGTAATAGTTTTGGGAACTTTAGTGTTTCAAAAGGCAATGTGAGATTGTTATAGATGGACGTCCTATATGCTCTAGCTGTTGAAAGCTTAATGAGTACACAGATAAGATATTGCCCTGACATAGTTCATATATCCGGGTTATTTTGGCAAAAGTCCAGTCCAGATATAGATCACTGGAATGGAGTTAAGAATGTCGGTCTCATGCTAAGAAAGAAAGAACAAGTACTCTCAAGTAGTTGTGGGTACAAATATTAAATTTTGGCGAGATGTTTAGTGAAACACACATAGTAACTAACACTCGCAGTTGGAGTTTTATTGTGGAAAAGCTCCAAAGAAATAGTTTTAGCATCGTCAGTGATGCAAGGTTATAGTATAGCATGATATAAGGCTGCGGGACAGGCAAAACAGTTAAAGAACTTTACCCGGAATGAATAATGGTTGTTAACAGCAATGACCATTTGAATAGTTTGCTCCTAAGACAACGGGTCAAATGTACTGCCAAACACGTTGACATTAAAGTTATACGTTATAAAGGAGAAAGTCCGGAATCATACTAAAAGGTATTGAACATATAAGTAACAAGAAAAGCTTACGGATCCGCTTACCAAGGCTTACCACCCAGTGTGTTCAGAGAACACACAGTCGACATGGGTTTATGGTATAGCATATGCTTTCCGAACAATAAAGGGCCCAAAAGTTCAAGAATATGTTTCAGAACAGAGACATGTATTGTAGCTGTTAAATCTATCGGCAATTGACCGTGACGATGAAGCATGCTCTATACACTAATCTGTGATGAAACAAATAAAAGTGAAAGCAATTAAAGTCAAAGTTTAAAGTTAAATGATAAGTTGAGATCGAAGGGGAGAATGTTAGAATAGATCTCAACCGAATTGGCCCAACGGCCAATTCGGACCCTTTGACCACGCCCTGATCGGGGGCATCCAATCCAACGAGGTTGGTGGGCCCCCGTCGCACAGTGCCATATAAGAGGGAGTGGGGGCCACGGGCTCAAGCCACGAGGTTCACTGCCCAGCCGCCACCCCACTCCAAACCCTAGCCGATCTAGAGGGCGGCACTGCCAGCGGCGGGAAGCGCCACTGCCACGCCGCCGGACCACCACGCCGTACCACCGACGCCATGGCGACTTCTTGCACCTCTGCCAAGACCGAAAGGTATGGGCCTCTTCTTCCCTCTCTCTCTCTCCGGATCTCTCTGTTGGATATGTATCTATATGTATTATTCCAAATGCCAAAAGAACACACCCACGCGATCTGCACCTAGACGATTCTACAGTTACTATATATATATATATATATATATATATATATATAT
Organism: Saccharum hybrid cultivar R570; assembly: GCA_038087645.1. NCBI lineage: Eukaryota > Viridiplantae > Streptophyta > Magnoliopsida > Poales > Poaceae > Saccharum > Saccharum hybrid cultivar. The sequence continues at coordinate 13,154,884 of JAQSUU010000245.1, forward strand.
ATATATATATATATATATATATATATATGTAATTTTGTATAATAATACCACTGTTGTTGATATATGGGGCTGGTGAAACGTATTAGACAATAATTGCAGCTCGTGCGCGGGTTTTTAATTGAGATTAGCTAATGGTATTAGATTCATCAGTTGACCCCTGAACTGCAGGCCGCGAATGCGGGTCAAATATAGTACAAAACAACGCTTGCACTTTGCCATTTTCACTAAACTTCATGAAAATTGCCAAAATACCTGTTTGGAACAAACTTCATGAAAATTGCCAAAATACCTCTTTGGACAAAAGCAAGCAACGCCTGTTTGGCAGAACTTTGATTTCTCGAAAATATGTACACCAACTCTGATTCTAGTTTACATTACAGGAGAATAAGAGGAAGTTTCTGATTCTGACTCTTCTAAATCCCAAAACTGTTGCTGCTAGGGATTCCTCTGGTTTTCATTTCATAGGATTCTCAATTCTCATATTCTTTTTTGAGAGGAGCGGCTTGAATTATTCCTACCAAACACACCCTTAGAAGTTAGAACGTCAGGGGATTTTAAGAGAATACCTTGCATGTAGTCGAATGAAGCCCCAGATGATTACTGTCAGTTATTTACACTGTAGTGTGATAATGGTGACTAATCATTTCTGGATTCGAGAAATCTGAAAGTCATTTGCCCGCCACTGGCTATAACACCTGGAATATAATTGAAACCCTTGCAGGAGCAGGAATGGTCACCCGGCATACTCCTATATAGCGACAAAATTCATGGAAAGCTACCGATCATCCGTTGGCTGTTCGTAACGTACGCAAACACGTGCTCGTTTTTATAAGCTTCCTCGCAATCGCAAGTGATCGATAATATCATAATAGTCTATTATATGGTGGACTTTGCTGCAGACGATGGTCATGCATTGCTAACGTCGGTTTGTTGTTTAGGACCTAGATATGCTGATTTGTTGTGAGAGAAAAACACTGTTAGTTCGCTGAAAAGTAATATGGAAGCAGTTCGAGCGAACAGGGAATCATCAAAAAGGAAGCTTGATATCCTTTATAAGTCACTGGATCATGCACTAAGGACATCAGCTAAAGACCAGAGGGCTCATATCACCCTAAGGCCTTGTTTGGATGCATGCATATCCACTTCAATCCATATGTGTTGGAGTTGATTAGTATAGAACTTAGTTTAATTTTACTTCAATCCACTTCAACACATATAGATTGAGATGAATAAGGGTTAGTTTGGCAGAGCTTCATTTCATCTCTAAAAGGGCTTAGATTTTGGCTTCTCTCATGGAGCAGCTTCTCTAGCGAATTTGAAGCCTTCCGAAAAAAAACGTTTGGCAAAAACGGCTCAAATGGCATGCTAAATTTGTATGTAGGAACCGAGAGAAACCACGTTTACACCACTCCTCCCGTTAGCTCACTTTGATATTGGAGATTAGAAGTGCATTTTTTATGTTATTTCACTTTGGTTATTGATGAACTTAGTAGTAAAATTGTATTTGAATTTAATAATATGCACTTTAATTAAGTTGAATTGAATAAATGTCCGAATAGAAATCCGAGTCCAAGACATCATTTTGTATCTATATTCGAATTCGAAGTAAAATATGGTAAAAGATGATATTCAAGTCTGATTCCACGGGTTTGCTAGAGTCTGGACGTCCAAATGGACAGGGCATCCAGACACCCGCGCCTGCAGTACTTTTTCCACGCCGTTTCGCACACCCACACGGGGCCTAGGGCGTCCCGAACATCACCAGCATTGAGAAGATGGGGAGGGAGCAACATATGCCCAGCCAGTGCCGAGAAGAGGAGATACCGAGGCAAGGCAGCAGAAGGCGAGGAGAGAGATACAACACCCGATTTACTTTTGAAACATTCGGATGCAACACTTGCAATATACATGTCAAGGCAGATGAAACACTTGAAACATGCATCTGAAAATACTTACAAAAACACCTGAAAACACTTGAAACTATTGCAAAAACATATGCAACATCCAGACAAAACACTTGCAATATATGTGTGAAACATATGCAACATCCAAATAAACACACTTGCTACGTATGTTTGGAAAACAGATGAAACATTAGGAACAGAAGCTTGCAACATACGTGTACAACCGTTGCATATGCAACATCTCGATCTACTTTTGCAGCATCCATATGAAACACTTGCAACATACCTATGAAACATCTGAAACACATGAAATATAGGCTTGCAACATGTGTTCTTCACCATTCTTCCGTACGAGGCAACATAGAGCGGGGGAACGGCCGGTTCTGGCCAGCTGACGACCGAGGATGGTGGACGACGGCCGATGGGAGGTTGCGTCGGCCAAGCCGACAGTGGACCGGGTGCTAGAGCTGCCAAGGATGGAGGACGACAGCCATAAAGCGCTGGCGGAAGGCCAGGAAGACGAGCGCGTGAGCAGGAGGACAACGACGGCCACAGGGGAGATGGGAGGTCGCGCCGGCCGAGGTGGAGGAGAGCCACCGCTGTCGGCGGACCTCCCGATTCGGTCGATGGGAGGTCGTGCTAGCCAGGTCGGTGGCGGACCGAGCGCCAGAGCTGCTAGGATGTTGGATGACGGCTACGAAGCGTGAGCAGAGGCGAAAAAGACGAGCGCGGTGGAGTTAGGCGAGGTGGATAGGGCCATGAGAGCGAATGGGCATGCAGGTTTTTTTAATAGAGAAGCCGTCCGAACGGACGGACACCCTGACTGAAGCATTGCCGATGATTCTATGCAAATTTTCCATCCCTAGACCCTAGGGAATGAGCAGGAGGAATGGACTGCGAGCTTGAATGCCTGTTAGGCCATCAGGCACGGTTTAGCACTGTAGTTGACGTCATTCGTGTACTGTTCATACTGTAGATGGCTTTTTTTTTTGCTCCGCTAATTTTTTCACACACACAAAAGGCCGGCGCAGCGAAGCGCGCCTCCATGTGCTAGTATTCTATACACATCGATGGATTGATGGTCCGTCGATGAGGGTGGAAGCGGAATCGCAGATCCAAGCTGATCTGGGTCTTCGGAGCTAAGCTGGATTTTAGGTAAGTGGAGCACTATGCAACTAATCCTGCTGGCCTGGTGCGATGTATCGTATGCAATAATGGTAGCTCGTGTGCAAACTTACTTCAAAACTACATTGGAGTTTAGGACTCTGGCTTATGCTGGTTACGATCTAGACTCTGTTTGATAGGATATCTTTTCAAACGGCTTCACCTGTAAATCTAGAGAAACTGTGTTTAGGTGATTTTGTCCTTATAGAAGCAAGAGGAATCAAAGCTATAAAGTCTGTTGAGAAGCACCGTCGAAGAGAGACTCAGGTCCTATTTGTGAGAGACTTAGGTCCTATTTGCCAGAACTTCCAGAGCCGATTCTTTGCTGAATCTGGTTACAGCTCTGCCAAATAGTTTTTTAAAATGATAAGAGGCTGAGAGCTGAAAAAGTAGCTTCTCCTAATTCTGTGAAGTGGTTCTCCATCGTGATTTTGAGAGTTTATTCTAAAGAATCAAAGAGAATTACTTTTAGCCACAAAATCACTTCTCTCAAAGAATCAGCTTCAATAGAGAATTAAAATAAAATAAAGCTCTATCAAACAGACCCTTAGGCTCCTCTGGTAAAGCTTCACTCGGCTTCAATGAAATAAAAAATAGTGACTTCAGCTGCTTCTAATTTTTAATAAAGAGAGAAAAGAAGACTATTCATAAATAGTCATGCTATTTTGACGCAAACAGTACACCGTTCAGTGAAACGTAGTAGATAGATATGCAGCTACAGATGGAATCCTAGGCCTCGTTCGGTTCCTTGTTGGGAACCATTCCCTGAAAAAATTCTCAGCCAGAATGGTTAGCTAATTTGTATAGGTTCGATCAAGTTAGCTAATTTGTATAGGTTCGATCAAGTCGGAATGGTTTCTAGGCTCCTTCCAGGCTAACCCAACGAGCTCTAAAGCGGCGACAGATCCATGGAAAACTACGTGGCTTCCATCGGCGGTTGACGACAGGTGGTCCGTAGAAACAAAAAATACGGTGCAGGGTACGTACTTTTCCATGGTCATAAATTATTTAGGTCATGGAAAACCACTGTTTATTGAAGACGAGGGTGGACTTTGCTACGCCATGATCATGAATTATTTAGGTCGGCTGGTGACCCAGAATAAAATTTTGTTGATAATAAACAGGTATAAAGATGTACTAATTCGAGCTGTGCTAGCTGTCCCCTGCTAGCAAACCATGAGCAACGGCAGTCAGGCATGAGAACAAGTGCCTACTCCTATCAGCATTGCGCGGCAGGTGCTGCACGTAGCACAACGACGAATAACTGACTGAGGAGAGGGAAGCAACTGGTGCAAAGCTGGCGGCGAATGAATGTGTGAAGGTCGCTAAAATATGGTTTTGAACCGGTTCAAAACTCTAGTGTTAGGATTGCAAATCATAGAATCATAACTAATAGGTTCGTGTCATAGAACTATATATATTAACTAAGACTGTAAAATTGTACCATATAATGGCAATGTTAACAATTATTGGCATGTTTGACATAGCTCCACCAACAGATTTATGAGCTGCTGTGAGCTGTTTTTTGCCAAACATTTTTTTCTTCAAAATAGCTTTATGGATGAAACTGTTTTTTCTCCTCACACATAGATGAGTTGAGATGAAGCTGAAAAAAAGTAGCTTATCCTAGCTTTATCTCCCACATGTGGGTCCCACTATTCGCAAGGACTGTTTGTGCCCCTCTCGGGGAAAACCGCGTGGGTGTGAGGACCTGCCGGGGGAAGAGCACGCGTGGCTGCCGGGAGGGCTCACACCGCTGCCAGGAGAGCACGCGTGGCCACCGGGAAAGCACGCGTAGCAACAGGGCGGTGGCTCGCGCCCGCCATGGTGCGGATATAGGGGAGAGCACGCGCAACCGCTGGGAAAGCACGAGCTAGGATGCACAAGCGCAGTTGCCGGGACCACGCACACGGCCGCCAGCCGGGCACGAGCAGTGCGCCCACCGTGATGCACAGCGCGACCATCGTGGGGGACTTCGCCGTCAAGGGCACGGGGCCGGGACTCCGCCACCGGGACTGGGGAATTGGGCTGGGGGCTGTGGCCGTCGGGACGGGGTGCAGTCTTCTAGGGGCTGCGGCCACCCGGGGCTCGGCCAGCCGGCTTTTTTTGCGTGGCCTTGGGAAGAAGATGGCAAAAAGGGCAATAAAGAGAGAAAAGAAGACTATTCATAAATAGTCATGCTATATTGACACAAACAGTACACCGTTAAACGTAGTAGATGGATAGATATGCAGCTATAGCTCAGTAGCAGCTTGAATTCTAAGGCTGTCTGCACCCACGTCCGCTACAGCCGTCCGCTAAAAATTTAGTGGGACAAAAGTGCTGTAGCGGGATCCGCTACCACCTACGTGCGTCCGCTATTGTCGTGGTCGTCCGGGAAATAAAGCGTGCATACCGGACCTCCGCTAAAAGGCCGCGGGCCCACACAGCAGTGACGGCAGGACATGGCGCATGCGCGGGCGAGCACAGCATCGCAGCTGACAGAGCGCAGCAGCGGGAGGGAAGGAGGAGAGAGGTGACATGCAACTGTGGGCCCCATTGATTCAACAAACAAAAAATGTTATAACTCACGAACAAAAAAAAACCAAATTAAATTCCGATTGCACCATTAAATTTGTTTCAATAAATTCTTGAAAATAAGATCTCACATGGATATATTTAAATAAAATTTATAGAGGATGACAAGTGGGGCCATTGTTGGGAGTTAGTATAGAGTATGAGATATAAAGGATGAATGAGTGCGGGAGAAAGTGATATAGAGTAGAAAATCTTGATGACAAGGACATAATATTCCTTTTAGAGGATGGATATAGAGGATGATGAGTGCGGATAGCCTAAGGCGACTTTGCTACGCCATGATCGTGAATTATTTGGGTCGGCTGGTGACCCAGAATAAAATTTTGTTGATAATAAACAGGTATAAAGATGTACTAATTCCTTGTCAAAAAAAAACCTTGTCAAAAAAAAAGATGTACTAATTCGAGCAGTGCTAGCTGTCCCCTGCTAGCAAACCATGAGCAACGGCAGTCAGTCATGAGCGTCAGGTGCTGCATTGGTCGTAGCACAACGACGAATAACTGACTGAGGGAAGCAACTGGTGCAAAGCTGGCGGCGAACGAATGTATGAAGGTCGCTAAAATATGGTTTTGAACCGGTTCAAAACTCTAGTGTTAGGATTGCAGATCATAGAATCATAACTAATAGGTTCGTGTCTTAGAACTATATATATTAACTAAGACTGTAAAATTGTACCATATAATGGCAATTTTAACAATTATGAGCCTGTTTGCATAGCTCCACCAACAGATTTATGAGCTGTTGTGAGCTGTTCTTTGCTAAACATTTTTTTCTTCGAAATAGCTTCATAGATGAAGTTGTTTTTTTCTCCTCACACAGGGATGAGTTGATATGAAGTTGAAAAAAGTAGCTTATCCTAGTTTTATCTCGGTCTCAGCTGTGCCCCTCTCAGGGAAAACCGCGTGGGCGTGAGGACCTTATGGGGGAAGACCGGAAGAGCACGCGTGGCCGCCGGGAGGGCTCATACCGCCGCCGGGAGAGCACGCGTGGCCACTGGGAAAGCACGCACAGCAACAGGGCCGTGGCTCGCGCCCGCCGTGGTGCGGACATAGGGGACAGCACACGCAGCTGATGGGAAAGCACGCGCTAGGATGCGCAAGCGCGGTTGCCGGGACCACGCACACGGCCGCCGGCCGGGCACAAGCGGTGCGCCCACCGTGATGCGCAGCGCGACCATCGCGGGGGACTTCGCCGTCAAGGGCACGGGGCCGGGACTCCGCCACCGGGACTGGGGAATGGGGCTAGGGGCCGTGGCCGCCGGGACGGGGCGCAGTCTTCTAGGGGCTGCGGCCACCTGGGGCTCGGTCAGCCATCGGGCTTTTTTTTTTGCCTAGCCTTGGGAAGATGGCAAAGAGGGCAAGAAAAGAGAAGGTGCAAGGCTATTTTGGTAATGTATTCTTTTTTCTATCAAAGAAACTGTTTTGCCATATAGGATCATGAAAACAGCTTAGTTTCATCGGTAAATCTGCTTATTGAGCTGACAACTAAAAAAACAGTTTTATCAGTGAGGCTGAGCTGTGTTAAACGGGTATATATATATATATATATATATATATATATATATATATATATATATATATATATATATATATATATATATAGTGTGTTTTTCAGAACAGTTCTTTTTTCACCAGATCGAAGAGTACGCTCAATGTAATATCTTTATACAGAATGTCCGAACTCAATCCGAAGCACACACAAGTAAATGCTGACTGTGGCAGATTGATTCAAGGGGGTAACTGCTAGTGTATATAGCAGTTTACGCAGCCGAAGATACACAAACGTTCCGGAAAATCACACTAGTCGCCGGTACGCGCATGCCCAATGCGAGGTGGACACACATCCAGCCAGGCCCAGGCCAATTCGACATCACACTCTCGTCGTCCGCGACGGGGGTGGCCTAGGCATCGCCGTGGCCTAGTGGCCTTCATCCTGTTCGACACCGGCGCTGGCGGCAGCTTCGGCTTCGCCCCCAAGGACCGCCGGTTCCAGATCTTCCCGCCGCGGTAGCCGTAGGCCCTGTCGTCGTCGTTGCCCGCGGTCACAACGCCGGCGGCGGCGGCCCAAACACTCCTCCCATCCTCATCTTGAGAGGAGCGGACAGGGGCGGCGAAAGAACCCATGAAGACGACGACCATGAACAGCCAAACTAAGATTCTGCGACTTATGGCGGTAGCTAGGGCTAGCTGAGGAATGCTTTTGGTTTTGGGAGTTTAGAATGAAGTGTGTCCAAACTCATCAACTCATGTCGTATATATAGTACTGCACATGCGATTTTGCGATGGATGCGAGGGTGTCCAAGGCTTATCGAACTGCTGGTCGCCAATCTGCTAAGAAGGCTATTAATTAGTCAGCTGTATTATGTATTATTATACTGCGCCATGCACCTACTGGCTGCTGATGCAACGAATGAGTGGTACTGGTACAATGCTTGTAGTTTGTGCGCAGGGTTTTTAACTTTTTATTGACTCCAATCTATGATGTTACATTCATTGGTTAAGTTTTTTTTTTAGAGGAAGTTGACCTCACAACTCACATCAAACCGGCCGACAGACTTTGGTGGCGCACTATTTGAAACATGAAATGCCCTATGGCTACATGTCTTTCTGTGTGTTTTTTTTTTCAGTATACACACAAGGAAATTAGTCATTGACGTGTCGGTTTCAAAAATCTCAATACAAAACATACTAAAACCCACAGGGAAATTACAAAATTTCTCTGTGCGTCATGATATACACACAGAGTAATTGTAATTACCCTGTCGGTGTTGTAGAAACGCACAGGAAAAAATAACTATCTTTTCTGTTCATGTGTTACGCACAGAAAAAAAATATACACACGCACAGGGAAATCTAATCGCGGGCAAGGATGGGTTGGCGCCGCTGGTTTTGGCGTTGGCGGCTTGGCGCCTTCTGCTAGTGTGTCATTTATGTGAACATGTTGCTTTTGGCAAAGTATATATATAACTATTTTGTTGATGTAAAATATTTGGATATCTTATTTGCGTGTATGCTATTGCTATATGAAATGCTACACATGATTTTGGATGACCTAAAACTATCATTTGTATGCTAATATTATGATGTGTTTATAAATTAAGCTGCTAATTGAATGAAACAAATTGAACATGTTATTACATCACATGATTACATGTGTAGTAATATTGTTTTATATATCATAGAGTGCTTAAAATTGAATTATTAATAGTGATATGACATCATGTTTCGGTTAAAATGTGTATAAGCTTATTTAAAACAATAGCTTATAAAATTTACTTTTATGGGGGATTAACATAAATTGAAGTGAATTGTCAGTGTTATTGATACGTGGTTTGTTAAGTAAATATTTCTTTCATGCTTTATAAACTATTAATAATATTTATCCTAATATATACTACATGATGAAACATAGCATTATGCTTATGTTCAACGACATAGTTGTAGAAGTGCGTAGCTTAGAAATATATATACCGTACTTTAATTTACAGATACTGAATTGTTTTCCCTAATAACATTTATTAGTATTTACATGTAGATTTGAGAGATATTGTTGTTTATTTTCTATAACAGTTGAGGTAGATATATTAGAAATATAAAAGTGATACTTTATATATCTTTCGTAGTGACATATATGCATAGGTTGAATGCAAATTTATAGGTTACTTTGCATTATCTTTCATAATAGGTAATTTATTATAAATCATTAGGAGATATTTTAAAGTATCTTTTATAATGGCGGATGTACCTATGAGATTTCATTGTAGAACAAGTACTGTTGTCATCATCAACTAAGCAAGCTTTACATAGAGATGTGTATACGGAATGTCTGAAGTATAGTTTCTCCGTTAAGAAAAGAATGCAATTTTAACATAGTATTAACATAAAATACGTTAAATTTGACTAATATAAAAGTATCAATATTTATACTATCAAATAAGTATTATTAAATTTGTTTCGAGATATATTTTCATAGTGTACTTATTTAGTGTCATAAACGTTAATATTTTTATCTATATAGTATTCCATTAAATTTTAGATACTTCAAAAAAATACATCTAGAATTGTATTCTTTTTAGAAGGGAGGTAATACACAGGCAAGTGCTGACTGTGGTAGATTAATTCAAGGGTAAATGCAAGTAGCACTTTACGTAGCGGAAGATACACAAACACACACTACTCGCTGGTATGCGCATGCCCAAGGAATTTGACACACATAAGGAGTCAAGGAGAAGCAGCAGGCCAAGTCGATGACATCACATTCTCGTCGGCGACGGTGGCGCAGGCAGCGCCGCGGCTTTCTTCTTGTTCGACACCGGTGCTGGCGGCAGCGTCGCCCTCGCCCCTAAGGAACGCCTGTTCCAGATCTTCTTCTCGTTGAACTATGAATAATGCATCAAACTTGAGTTATGAAAGAAAAATTAATAATCATAAATCGTTGAACCAACATGCAGGCAACATGGATATGACTGAATTAATTTTGATATCTTAGGAGCACGCCCTCAACTAACAAATTCATGGGTCATTTATTTTTGATATCTATGGAGTATCTCTTTACTTCTCAATTCATAATCTATCACTAATAATGCAAATATTGCAATGCAACTCCAAAATAAAGCCTTTCGTAGTTGTAGTGTAATTGCTAGAGGACTTGATTGCCGTCAAAATCCATGGGGTTGATGTATTTTTCACATGATCCAATGAGTAAGTTTCCTTAGTTATAGAAGTGACATGGTATTATGTCGTTGCTTTGTTCTGGTAGAAATTGTGGTTTGGTAGGAATCCACATACTAATGAATGTCGACAACAAAAGAACAAACGAGGATTTTATCCTGGTTCAGCCTCTTGTTCGGATAATAGCGCCACATGTCAGTGAATGTCGATGCTTATTTCTTGTATTATCTTGAAGGAAAAGAGTTACTGTAATATTTGTCTATGGTTTCCAAAGCAATGTGATCCTTGATTATCACCATAGACAATCTAGCCATTTATATCATGTAGATATCTATCTGCGGATTTGTAACCGTGTCAGATCGGAGTCCTTGTGATACATCAAGAGTCTACACTGTTTTATCCTCCAAGCTTTCCATATCCAGTAGCGGGGTGACGTGTCACACCCGGTTTTCTAAAGAACAAAACCAGGCTAATCATATGTGTGCCCAGGAAGTCCACACATATGTCAGAATAAAAAAAGTATCAAAACAATGTTTATATAAAGCGGAAAACATACTATATTAACACTTACAATTATCAGAGTGTCGCGGAACGGTCACTAATCTTTTCTTCAGGCTCCAACATCACAGGGACGGCTGACTGGTGGCTCCATATGCCAAACACTTCTGAAAAGACTTCTGAAAACTCCACTACACTTTCATCCTTCTTCTAAGCAGCACCTTTCAACACACTGGAGTGTGGTGGAAATAGCAAGAGTGAGTCCATGTCGAACTCAACAAATATAACATGGGGTTCATGAGGCTCAAAGGCATAACATAGGTTTATCAGCATGTAGCTTTTATTTAGCATTAATTCAGTATATCAATGATATCAAAGTGTCTCAATGTAACAATAAACATATGATCCATGTGAAATGATTAACGAATAGCAAAAACATATCCATTATTAATGATCAACTATTCTATAAGGGTCCAAGGCCACTCGTGACCGTGAGCACGGCTGTTATAACAGTTTTACACTCTGCAGAGGTTGTACACTTTCACTGTGAGTCGTGATTTACCCTTTCGCCCGAGGTGATCAGCCTCTTGACCCACTACCAAGGAAGGTCGGCAGGGTTCACTATGAAGTCTTTCAAAGGTTCGTCTAACAAGTTAGGGCCATTAGATTTCACTCGGCAAACAGATGTAGAGCCCCCCTTCCTGATGGCACAATAACTCGCAGCCTATACACATAAGGACAGAGGCCGCACTATACCCGATTCGTCAAGCCGTTCTTACGCCATAAAGGAATACCTCTAACAAGCTAGAAAATGTCCTTCTATATGACTAAAGCCAGAGCCATTTTAGCCCTCACAGTTGTACTGTAAATCCCGGATTTTCGCTTACAGATAAGTCCTTATGGAGAGTAACGAGAGCACCAAAGTAACCCCATGCTCTAGTACCCTTTAACAGTAATAAAAATCATCTTTTATTGTTTATTGCATATTCCATTAGTCAAATTACATGATCATAGTTCATATTAAGCACTAGCAATACTAATCCATGCAGTATAATAGGTATCAAGGAATAAGATCAACACTAAGTCATCCTTAACAAGGAAACATATGCATAATGATATTATTTGCTTATTGTGAATAGGACAACAAGGATAATCCCATGCTATACTTGCCTTAGAACTTGCTTTATGCCCAAAGCAACTTGCTCTGAGAAATCTCAACTTAATATTTCATTTGCAACTTCTGGCACTCAGCTTCTGGTCTTCATCTTCGGATCTTTGGCGCTCACGGATAGTCTTTCTTCTACTCGTAGCAACCAAGCACAGTAGACAAACAACAAACACAACTAAGAACAAACATCATACAAAGAAGGCACTTTAAAAGGAAGCGCACTACACGTCACGGCTTGTTGCTATGGTTACGGGAACGCAAGAACGACTAAGAACAGAGCTACTGTTAAAAGGACACGAATATCAAAATGTTTGCAACATAGTGAAGAAAGACACTCTATACAATTGATCTATTTTATTTAATGAAATAAAATGATGAACATTTTGAAGAAATAAATTAGAGTGGAAATAACTAATTCGTGTCAAACTATAAAATCTATAGTTAAACCTTAATCATCGTTTATTCGGAAATAATTATATTTAGAAATAATTACATATCATTTAATCCCTTTTAGCACTTATGGTTTAGAATATGCAAGATCAGCTAATCGAATCATTATATGCTTTGTATTTAACTAAGCAAATTATAATTAAGAATCATTCAAGTTAGTACTAATAAAGTTAAGATTTCATTACTAAAGATCAAAGTATAAACTTATATTGCTTTTAATTCAAAAAGGCATAAATTAAACACTAATCAAAACAACTATATGTTTTCTGTTTAACTAAACTAATCATAATTGATGAAAACACATTAAGGTTGATGTTAATCACATTAACATTTATTACAAAAGACCGAAGCATAACCTAAGTTGCTTTTATTTATAATTTAGAAAACATAGAACATGTGTGAATGACTAAACGACCAATATATGTTTCAAAGGTTGATCTAAGTAAGTCTCATGATTGAGAAGGCATTGTGGTTGATATTATTCATGTTATAAATAGTTTATGAAAGACCGATATAAAGCCTAAATTACTTTTAATTCAACAAGGCATTAAATAAATACTAATCAAATTGCACTTAATCTGACTTTATATGAATCATGTTTAAACTAGGCAAATTACAACTAATCAAATCATTATATGTTTCTTACATAAACTAAACAAGTTATATTTAAGAAACACTTAAGTTCTTATTAGTCATAATAGCATTTGATTATTTATAAAAGACTAAAATTTATAAACCAAAGCTACTTTTAATTTGAAAAGACAATAGATAGACATTAGTTAAATTAACTACATGCTTCATGTTTAACTAAACAAGTTAAAATTAATCAATACCCACTAATGTTGGTGTTAATCAAGTTAACATCTATATTATAAAAGAACGGAGATAAACCCTATATTACTGTTAAGTATAAATATGGTTGCATAAGCATTAATTAATTTAATATTTAACCCATAAAATTTTAGAGGTGTGAGACATGCAGAACGTTGCTACTAACATAAAGTTTACATAGGCACGATCGCAACGCAACGAGTTAACCCTACGTTGCTTTTAAATTTAAAACAGCATGACATAAGCATTAGTTATTCTAATTAAATATTTATGAATTATATAACCTGACACATATACAAGCACTAACCGAACCATCTCATGTTTTATATTTAAACTAAACAAATTATAACCAAGAATCAGTTATTGCTTTTTAATTAATTAAAGAGAGCACTTAATAAACTAAACATTAATCAAATTTATTATATTCATAAACACGGGACATGAAAAACAGCGTTGCTAACATATCGCTTACATCGCCATGACCACAAAGCAACCAAAACGGAATTATAATTTTATATTGCTTGTAATTATAAAATCAGGTGCATATATTAATTAACTAATTTAATATTCAACTATATATAGAAAAACATGTGGCACGAAAAGTATTAATACTACTGCGTAGAGCACGATGACGCGAACCTAACGCAACTTGAACGAACTAAATCAGACTTAAAATGAATAAACAGTGGCTAAATTACTGCTAGTGGCAATATCGTAAATACCTCATCATCTTCCTATGGTCGTCTTCTCCATCTGGACGTGATGTCCATGCAGCTATGGGCTGCTGCTGCTCGCAGGGGAGCTTGGGGATAGCTGGCCGGGCAGCCAGCTGCATGAGGCAGCGTGGCTGGCAGCCTGCCACGCGCCCAAGGGCAGCAGCGGCTGCTGTCCTGGCTAGCCAAGCGGTTGGCAGCGGCCACACCTACGTAGCTGGCGCGCGACGCGTGGGATGCGGGGCGCCGGCGCTGTGGGGCGAGGCCGTGGGCGCGGGATGCGGTGCGGCCGCGGGTTGGGCCCTCCGGATGGCAGCGCACAGGGCCGGGATGGCCGGGAAAGGAGGAGGAAGGTGCCAGCCATGAAGGTTCGCCGGAAACCTGATCGGAAGAGAGAAAGAAGAAAGGGAACACGGTCAAACAGTCATGGATTCGCGAAGAGGAAAACACGACGTTGTAGAGGAGATCGATACGAACGAAGCGGAATTCGAAAAAGATGAAAAACATGACCGGGAAAGCTCGCCGAACCTTCGCCGGAAGTTCGCCGGAACGCAAGCTGTAGATACAGAACTTCGGCGAGGGGTGGAGGGAGCTACGAGCGGCGGCTCGCGATAAGAAGGGAGAAAATTCTAATTTACTACACGAGAGATTTCCCAAACTAGGGGCTCCTCTACGGTAGTTTTGGTGTGCTTTTACCCAAGGGATAGGTACGTATATATAGGGAGGAAAACTCTCCACCTCCATGTCAACTAGCGATATGGTGCTAATTGACGTTGCACCATCCACCTTTACTAATAGGCCTAAATAATTATAAAAGCCCATTAGTAAATAAAGACATGGGCCTTTGGGCATGAGGAAATCTGAGATATTTTATTATTTTCGGAATTAATTAATTTCATGGATAAAATAATTCTAGAAAAGTCCAGAATTGAATTTTAAGCCACGAAAAATACCTCGAAGGCTCCGAAAATTTAGGGAAAATTCTCAGAGATATTTTAGAATGAGACGAACCCAAATAAAGTATTTGGAGCTCATGAAAAGATTGATGAAGATATCAAGAAAAATGATTAAGCTCACGGAAATTGAAATTTTAAATCCAGAAAATACCAAAAAAATTTCCGGTGAGAAGCAAACGTCGTCCTATGGTAATTTAAAAATAAAAGCACTCACCAACACCAAAGACAAGCATCACACAAACACCACATTATCAAATTAATATGAAAAAGTTTAAAACCACAATTTTCTATATTTAAATTAGCAGCAACTTAACTTATCTAATAAATTTATTCAGATATTGAAATCATTTATTTTATTTAGTGTTTTCCAAGCACAACCCAAAATTGAAAATTTTGGGGTGTGACAATTCTACCCCACTTAACAGGAATCTCGTCCCGAGATTTGGAGAGACTAGGGAGAAAGATAAAATAGACCAATAAGGTTGTTTCGAGACTTTTTGACAAGTTCGGATATAAGCGTCAAGGATTATCAAAGGATAACAAAAGAACATTGGATTGATCGTTAAGATTGATTCAAGTTAATGAAAAAAGATCAAAGGATTGAAGGTCAGCATAAGTGAAAAGGAAGATCAAGGAGATTGAAAAGATATATCAAGGTTGATCATCGAGTCTTCACTTTATAAGGTGTAAAAACAAGGGTGGAGATTAGCAAGAGATAACGTAAGAGATAAAAAGATATCTTAAGGTGCTCAAAACTCCTGGATTCAAGTTTTATGAGACATCACGAAAAAGTGACAGACTAGCATTGATTGAAGAAAGGTAAAGACTAGTTTTCCATTTCATCATTTGGGAAGACCAGTGGGAAGGATAAATTGATCTTCAAGTCTTTGTAGGTCTTTGAATCAGGATTTATAAGATGTAAGGACAAGGGTCAAAAGTTGTCAAATGTTGATAAGAAAAGTAAAGATTGATGGCAAGAAGGTGAGACTGGTTAAGAGGCAAGGACTAGCAAAAGATGATATTATGATAGCGATTGGTCTCTGGATCTTCTTGTCTCGTGACTTGAGATTGATGATGGTGGCGGACGCTACCCCACTTAACAAAGATCTTGTTCCACCTGGCGATGTCATTGAAGGCAATACTTTCTTTGAGGCTTGCTGCTATTGATGAGTCCTTCATGTGTTGATCCTCCCTTGGGTTAAGATAAAGGAGAAAGCATAGAAACCAAGAGTAAGCATGGATGATTTATGAAACTATAAGAATTAGGATTGATCGAAGGTTAAGTAGATCAAGAGAGGATACTACCCTACTTTAACATAGATTGAGCTAATTCTCAAGATGATTTCGGGCCTCCTTTGGAACACAAGAACAAAGACAACACACAGGCATTACATCAAACAATACAAGCACACATCAGGCAAAACAATGCACCAATCACATCATCGGTACTACACGTGCTTCTTCAACAATGGTGGTCATTCTAATGGCACATTGGAGATAATAAAAGGCCATCAAACTTTTGAATAAGGTAAGATCAGAAACCTTTTGGTAAAAACAACACAAATCAAAAACCAAGGGAGTAAGAAATAATAGCTCAAAGGAAGCTATCAAGGAGGGGATATAACAGGACAAGGAAGAAGAAATAATCAAAACCAAAGGGTCAAGGGATGACAAAATAGTTTTATCATAAAATAAGTTTTAGAAATTGTTCAGTGCTACTTGGCATACGTCCTACAGTCAACACCGCTCTGATACCACTCTGTCACACCCGGTTTTCTAAAGAACAAAACCAGGCTAATCATATGTGTGCCCAGGAAGTCCACACATATGTCAGAATAAAAAAAGTATCAAAACAATGTTTATATAAAGCGGAAAACATACTATATTAACACTTACAATTATCAGAGTGTCGCGGAACGGTCACTAATCTTTTCTTCAGGCTCCAACATCACAGGGACGGCTGACTGGTGGCTCCATATGCCAAACACTTCTGAAAAGACTTCTGAAAACTCCACTACACTTTCATCCTTCTTCTAAGCAGCACCTTTCAACACACTGGAGTGTGGTGGAAATAGCAAGAGTGAGTCCATGTCGAACTCAACAAATATAACATGGGGTTCATGAGGCTCAAAGGCATAACATAGGTTTATCAGCATGTAGCTTTTATTTAGCATTAATTCAGTATATCAATGATATCAAAGTGTCTCAATGTAACAATAAACATATGATCCATGTGAAATGATTAACGAATAGCAAAAACATATCCATTATTAATGATCAACTATTCTATAAGGGTCCAAGGCCACTCGTGACCGTGAGCACGGCTGTTATAACAGTTTTACACTCTGCAGAGGTTGTACACTTTCACTGTGAGTCGTGATTTACCCTTTCGCCCGAGGTGATCAGCCTCTTGACCCACTACCAAGGAAGGTCGGCAGGGTTCACTATGAAGTCTTTCAAAGGTTCGTCTAACAAGTTAGGGCCATTAGATTTCACTCGGCAAACAGATGTAGAGCCCCCCTTCCTGATGGCACAATAACTCGCAGCCTATACACATAAGGACAGAGGCCGCACTATACCCGATTCGTCAAGCCGTTCTTACGCCATAAAGGAATACCTCTAACAAGCTAGAAAATGTCCTTCTATATGACTAAAGCCAGAGCCATTTTAGCCCTCACAGTTGTACTGTAAATCCCGGATTTTCGCTTACAGATAAGTCCTTATGGAGAGTAACGAGAGCACCAAAGTAACCCCATGCTCTAGTACCCTTTAACAGTAATAAAAATCATCTTTTATTGTTTATTGCATATTCCATTAGTCAAATTACATGATCATAGTTCATATTAAGCACTAGCAATACTAATCCATGCAGTATAATAGGTATCAAGGAATAAGATCAACACTAAGTCATCCTTAACAAGGAAACATATGCATAATGATATTATTTGCTTATTGTGAATAGGACAACAAGGATAATCCCATGCTATACTTGCCTTAGAACTTGCTTTATGCCCAAAGCAACTTGCTCTGAGAAATCTCAACTTAATATTTCATTTGCAACTTCTGGCACTCAGCTTCTGGTCTTCATCTTCGGATCTTTGGCGCTCACGGATAGTCTTTCTTCTACTCGTAGCAACCAAGCACAGTAGACAAACAACAAACACAACTAAGAACAAACATCATACAAAGAAGGCACTTTAAAAGGAAGCGCACTACACGTCACGGCTTGTTGCTATGGTTACGGGAACGCAAGAACGACTAAGAACAGAGCTACTGTTAAAAGGACACGAATATCAAAATGTTTGCAACATAGTGAAGAAAGACACTCTATACAATTGATCTATTTTATTTAATGAAATAAAATGATGAACATTTTGAAGAAATAAATTAGAGTGGAAATAACTAATTCGTGTCAAACTATAAAATCTATAGTTAAACCTTAATCATCGTTTATTCGGAAATAATTATATTTAGAAATAATTACATATCATTTAATCCCTTTTAGCACTTATGGTTTAGAATATGCAAGATCAGCTAATCGAATCATTATATGCTTTGTATTTAACTAAGCAAATTATAATTAAGAATCATTCAAGTTAGTACTAATAAAGTTAAGATTTCATTACTAAAGATCAAAGTATAAACTTATATTGCTTTTAATTCAAAAAGGCATAAATTAAACACTAATCAAAACAACTATATGTTTTCTGTTTAACTAAACTAATCATAATTGATGAAAACACATTAAGGTTGATGTTAATCACATTAACATTTATTACAAAAGACCGAAGCATAACCTAAGTTGCTTTTATTTATAATTTAGAAAACATAGAACATGTGTGAATGACTAAACGACCAATATATGTTTCAAAGGTTGATCTAAGTAAGTCTCATGATTGAGAAGGCATTGTGGTTGATATTATTCATGTTATAAATAGTTTATGAAAGACCGATATAAAGCCTAAATTACTTTTAATTCAACAAGGCATTAAATAAATACTAATCAAATTGCACTTAATCTGACTTTATATGAATCATGTTTAAACTAGGCAAATTACAACTAATCAAATCATTATATGTTTCTTACATAAACTAAACAAGTTATATTTAAGAAACACTTAAGTTCTTATTAGTCATAATAGCATTTGATTATTTATAAAAGACTAAAATTTATAAACCAAAGCTACTTTTAATTTGAAAAGACAATAGATAGACATTAGTTAAATTAACTACATGCTTCATGTTTAACTAAACAAGTTAAAATTAATCAATACCCACTAATGTTGGTGTTAATCAAGTTAACATCTATATTATAAAAGAACGGAGATAAACCCTATATTACTGTTAAGTATAAATATGGTTGCATAAGCATTAATTAATTTAATATTTAACCCATAAAATTTTAGAGGTGTGAGACATGCAGAACGTTGCTACTAACATAAAGTTTACATAGGCACGATCGCAACGCAACGAGTTAACCCTACGTTGCTTTTAAATTTAAAACAGCATGACATAAGCATTAGTTATTCTAATTAAATATTTATGAATTATATAACCTGACACATATACAAGCACTAACCGAACCATCTCATGTTTTATATTTAAACTAAACAAATTATAACCAAGAATCAGTTATTGCTTTTTAATTAATTAAAGAGAGCACTTAATAAACTAAACATTAATCAAATTTATTATATTCATAAACACGGGACATGAAAAACAGCGTTGCTAACATATCGCTTACATCGCCATGACCACAAAGCAACCAAAACGGAATTATAATTTTATATTGCTTGTAATTATAAAATCAGGTGCATATATTAATTAACTAATTTAATATTCAACTATATATAGAAAAATATGTGGCACGAAAAGTATTAATACTACTGCGTAGAGCACGATGACGCGAACCTAACGCAACTTGAACGAACTAAATCAGACTTAAAATGAATAAACAGTGGCTAAATTACTGCTAGTGGCAATATCGTAAATACCTCATCATCTTCCTATGGTCGTCTTCTCCATCTGGACGTGATGTCCATGCAGCTATGGGCTGCTGCTGCTCGCAGGGGAGCTTGGGGATAGCTGGCCGGGCAGCCAGCTGCATGAGGCAGCGTGGCTGGCAGCCTGCCACGCGCCCAAGGGCAGCAGCGGCTGCTGTCCTGGCTAGCCAAGCGGTTGGCAGCGGCCACACCTACGTAGCTGGCGCGCGACGCGTGGGATGCGGGGCGCCGGCGCTGTGGGGCGAGGCCGTGGGCGCGGGATGCGGTGCGGCCGCGGGTTGGGCCCTCCGGATGGCAGCGCACAGGGCCGGGATGGCCGGGAAAGGAGGAGGAAGGTGCCAGCCATGGAGGTTCGCCGGAAACCTGATCGGAAGAGAGAAAGAAGAAAGGGAACACGGTCAAACAGTCATGGATTCGCGAAGAGGAAAACACGACGTTGTAGAGGAGATCGATACGAACGAAGCGGAATTCGAAAAAGATGAAAAACATGACCGGGAAAGCTCGCCGAACCTTCGCCGGAAGTTCGCCGGAACGCAAGCTGTAGATACAGAACTTCGGCGAGGGGTGGAGGGAGCTACGAGCGGCGGCTCGCGATAAGAAGGGAGAAAATTCTAATTTACTACACGAGAGATTTCCCAAACTAGGGGCTCCTCTACGGTAGTTTTGGTGTGCTTTTACCCAAGGGATAGGTACGTATATATAGGGAGGAAAACTCTCCACCTCCATGTCAACTAGCGATATGGTGCTAATTGACGTTGCACCATCCACCTTTACTAATAGGCCTAAATAATTATAAAAGCCCATTAGTAAATAAAGACATGGGCCTTTGGGCATGAGGAAATCTGAGATATTTTATTATTTTCGGAATTAATTAATTTCATGGATAAAATAATTCTAGAAAAGTCCAGAATTGAATTTTAAGCCACGAAAAATACCTCGAAGGCTCCGAAAATTTAGGGAAAATTCTCAGAGATATTTTAGAATGAGACGAACCCAAATAAAGTATTTGGAGCTCATGAAAAGATTGATGAAGATATCAAGAAAAATGATTAAGCTCACGGAAATTGAAATTTTAAATCCAGAAAATACCAAAAAAATTTCCGGTGAGAAGCAAACGTCGTCCTATGGTAATTTAAAAATAAAAGCACTCACCAACACCAAAGACAAGCATCACACAAACACCACATTATCAAATTAATATGAAAAAGTTTAAAACCACAATTTTCTATATTTAAATTAGCAGCAACTTAACTTATCTAATAAATTTATTCAGATATTGAAATCATTTATTTTATTTAGTGTTTTCCAAGCACAACCCAAAATTGAAAATTTTGGGGTGTGACAATTCTACCCCACTTAACAGGAATCTCGTCCCGAGATTTGGAGAGACTAGGGAGAAAGATAAAATAGACCAATAAGGTTGTTTCGAGACTTTTTGACAAGTTCGGATATAAGCGTCAAGGATTATCAAAGGATAACAAAAGAACATTGGATTGATCGTTAAAATTGATTCAAGTTAATGAAAGAAGATCAAAGGATTGAAGGTCAGCATAAGTGAAAAGGAAGATCAAGGAGATTGAAAAGATATATCAAGGTTGATCATCGAGTCTTCACTTTATAAGGTGTAAAAACAAGGGTGGAGATTAGCAAGAGATAACGTAAGAGATAAAAAGATATCTTAAGGTGCTCAAAACTCCTGGATTCAAGTTTTATGAGACATCACGAAAAAGTGACAGACTAGCATTGATTGAAGAAAGGTAAAGACTAGTTTTCCATTTCATCATTTGGGAAGACCAGTGGGAAGGATAAATTGATCTTCAAGTCTTTGTAGGTCTTTGAATCAGGATTTATAAGATGTAAGGACAAGGGTCAAAAGTTGTCAAATGTTGATAAGAAAAGTAAAGATTGATGGCAAGAAGGTGAGACTGGTTAAGAGGCAAGGACTAGCAAAAGATGATATTATGATAGCGATTGGTCTCTGGATCTTCTTGTCTCGTGACTTGAGATTGATGATGGTGGCGGACGCTACCCCACTTAACAAAGATCTTGTTCCACCTGGCGATGTCATTGAAGGCAATACTTTCTTTGAGGCTTGCTGCTATTGATGAGTCCTTCATGTGTTGATCCTCCCTTGGGTTAAGATAAAGGAGAAAGCATAGAAACCAAGAGTAAGCATGGATGATTTATGAAACTATAAGAATTAGGATTGATCGAAGGTTAAGTAGATCAAGAGAGGATACTACCCTACTTTAACATAGATTGAGCTAATTCTCAAGATGATTTCGGGCCTCCTTTGGAACACAAGAACAAAGACAACACACAGGCATTACATCAAACAATACAAGCACACATCAGGCAAAACAATGCACCAATCACATCATCGGTACTACACGTGCTTCTTCAACAATGGTGGTCATTCTAATGGCACATTGGAGATAATAAAAGGCCATCAAACTTTTGAATAAGGTAAGATCAGAAACCTTTTGGTAAAAACAACACAAATCAAAAACCAAGGGAGTAAGAAATAATAGCTCAAAGGAAGCTATCAAGGAGGGGATATAACAGGACAAGGAAGAAGAAATAATCAAAACCAAAGGGTCAAGGGATGACAAAATAGTTTTATCATAAAATAAGTTTTAGAAATTGTTCAGTGCTACTTGGCATACGTCCTACAGTCAACACCGCTCTGATACCACTCTGTCACACCCGGTTTTCTAAAGAACAAAACCAGGCTAATCATATGTGTGCCCAGGAAGTCCACACATATGTCAGAATAAAAAAAGTATCAAAACAATGTTTATATAAAGCGGAAAACATACTATATTAACACTTATAATTATCAGAGTGTCGCGGAACGGTCACTAATCTTTTCTTCAGGCTCCAACATCACAGGGACGGCTGACTGGTGGCTCCATATGCCAAACACTTCTGAAAAGACTTCTGAAAACTCCACTACACTTTCATCCTTCTTCTAAGCAGCACCTTTCAACACACTGGAGTGTGGTGGAAATAGCAAGAGTGAGTCCATGTCGAACTCAACAAATATAACATGGGGTTCATGAGGCTCAAAGGCATAACATAGGTTTATCAGCATGTAGCTTTTATTTAGCATTAATTCAGTATATCAATGATATCAAAGTGTCTCAATGTAACAATAAACATATGATCCATGTGAAATGATTAACGAATAGCAAAAACATATCCATTATTAATGATCAACTATTCTATAAGGGTCCAAGGCCACTCGTGACCGTGAGCACGGCTGTTATAACAGTTTTACACTCTGCAGAGGTTGTACACTTTCACTGTGAGTCGTGATTTACCCTTTCGCCCGAGGTGATCAGCCTCTTGACCCACTACCAAGGAAGGTCGGCAGGGTTCACTATGAAGTCTTTCAAAGGTTCGTCTAACAAGTTAGGGCCATTAGATTTCACTCGGCAAACAGATGTAGAGCCCCCCTTCCTGATGGCACAATAACTCGCAGCCTATACACATAAGGACAGAGGCCGCACTATACCCGATTCGTCAAGCCGTTCTTACGCCATAAAGGAATACCTCTAACAAGCTAGAAAATGTCCTTCTATATGACTAAAGCCAGAGCCATTTTAGCCCTCACAGTTGTACTGTAAATCCCGGATTTTCGCTTACAGATAAGTCCTTATGGAGAGTAACGAGAGCACCAAAGTAACCCCATGCTCTAGTACCCTTTAACAGTAATAAAAATCATCTTTTATTGTTTATTGCATATTCCATTAGTCAAATTACATGATCATAGTTCATATTAAGCACTAGCAATACTAATCCATGCAGTATAATAGGTATCAAGGAATAAGATCAACACTAAGTCATCCTTAACAAGGAAACATATGCATAATGATATTATTTGCTTATTGTGAATAGGACAACAAGGATAATCCCATGCTATACTTGCCTTAGAACTTGCTTTATGCCCAAAGCAACTTGCTCTGAGAAATCTCAACTTAATATTTCATTTGCAACTTCTGGCACTCAGCTTCTGGTCTTCATCTTCGGATCTTTGGCGCTCACGGATAGTCTTTCTTCTACTCGTAGCAACCAAGCACAGTAGACAAACAACAAACACAACTAAGAACAAACATCATACAAAGAAGGCACTTTAAAAGGAAGCGCACTACACGTCACGGCTTGTTGCTATGGTTACGGGAACGCAAGAACGACTAAGAACAGAGCTACTGTTAAAAGGACACGAATATCAAAATGTTTGCAACATAGTGAAGAAAGACACTCTATACAATTGATCTATTTTATTTAATGAAATAAAATGATGAACATTTTGAAGAAATAAATTAGAGTGGAAATAACTAATTCGTGTCAAACTATAAAATCTATAGTTAAACCTTAATCATCGTTTATTCGGAAATAATTATATTTAGAAATAATTACATATCATTTAATCCCTTTTAGCACTTATGGTTTAGAATATGCAAGATCAGCTAATCGAATCATTATATGCTTTGTATTTAACTAAGCAAATTATAATTAAGAATCATTCAAGTTAGTACTAATAAAGTTAAGATTTCATTACTAAAGATCAAAGTATAAACTTATATTGCTTTTAATTCAAAAAGGCATAAATTAAACACTAATCAAAACAACTATATGTTTTCTGTTTAACTAAACTAATCATAATTGATGAAAACACATTAAGGTTGATGTTAATCACATTAACATTTATTACAAAAGACCGAAGCATAACCTAAGTTGCTTTTATTTATAATTTAGAAAACATAGAACATGTGTGAATGACTAAACGACCAATATATGTTTCAAAGGTTGATCTAAGTAAGTCTCATGATTGAGAAGGCATTGTGGTTGATATTATTCATGTTATAAATAGTTTATGAAAGACCGATATAAAGCCTAAATTACTTTTAATTCAACAAGGCATTAAATAAATACTAATCAAATTGCACTTAATCTGACTTTATATGAATCATGTTTAAACTAGGCAAATTACAACTAATCAAATCATTATATGTTTCTTACATAAACTAAACAAGTTATATTTAAGAAACACTTAAGTTCTTATTAGTCATAATAGCATTTGATTATTTATAAAAGACTAAAATTTATAAACCAAAGCTACTTTTAATTTGAAAAGACAATAGATAGACATTAGTTAAATTAACTACATGCTTCATGTTTAACTAAACAAGTTAAAATTAATCAATACCCACTAATGTTGGTGTTAATCAAGTTAACATCTATATTATAAAAGAACGGAGATAAACCCTATATTACTGTTAAGTATAAATATGGTTGCATAAGCATTAATTAATTTAATATTTAACCCATAAAATTTTAGAGGTGTGAGACATGCAGAACGTTGCTACTAACATAAAGTTTACATAGGCACGATCGCAACGCAACGAGTTAACCCTACGTTGCTTTTAAATTTAAAACAGCATGACATAAGCATTAGTTATTCTAATTAAATATTTATGAATTATATAACCTGACACATATACAAGCACTAACCGAACCATCTCATGTTTTATATTTAAACTAAACAAATTATAACCAAGAATCAGTTATTGCTTTTTAATTAATTAAAGAGAGCACTTAATAAACTAAACATTAATCAAATTTATTATATTCATAAACACGGGACATGAAAAACAGCGTTGCTAACATATCGCTTACATCGCCATGACCACAAAGCAACCAAAACGGAATTATAATTTTATATTGCTTGTAATTATAAAATCAGGTGCATATATTAATTAACTAATTTAATATTCAACTATATATAGAAAAACATGTGGCACGAAAAGTATTAATACTACTGCGTAGAGCACGATGACGCGAACCTAACGCAACTTGAACGAACTAAATCAGACTTAAAATGAATAAACAGTGGCTAAATTACTGCTAGTGGCAATATCGTAAATACCTCATCATCTTCCTATGGTCGTCTTCTCCATCTGGACGTGATGTCCATGCAGCTATGGGCTGCTGCTGCTCGCAGGGGAGCTTGGGGATAGCTGGCCGGGCAGCCAGCTGCATGAGGCAGCGTGGCTGGCAGCCTGCCACGCGCCCAAGGGCAGCAGCGGCTGCTGTCCTGGCTAGCCAAGCGGTTGGCAGCGGCCACACCTACGTAGCTGGCGCGCGACGCGTGGGATGCGGGGCGCCGGCGCTGTGGGGCGAGGCCGTGGGCGCGGGATGCGGTGCGGCCGCGGGTTGGGCCCTCCGGATGGCAGCGCACAGGGCCGGGATGGCCGGGAAAGGAGGAGGAAGGTGCCAGCCATGGAGGTTCGCCGGAAACCTGATCGGAAGAGAGAAAGAAGAAAGGGAACACGGTCAAACAGTCATGGATTCGCGAAGAGGAAAACACGACGTTGTAGAGGAGATCGATACGAACGAAGCGGAATTCGAAAAAGATGAAAAACATGACCGGGAAAGCTCGCCGAACCTTCGCCGGAAGTTCGCCGGAACGCAAGCTGTAGATACAGAACTTCGGCGAGGGGTGGAGGGAGCTACGAGCGGCGGCTCGCGATAAGAAGGGAGAAAATTCTAATTTACTACACGAGAGATTTCCCAAACTAGGGGCTCCTCTACGGTAGTTTTGGTGTGCTTTTACCCAAGGGATAGGTACGTATATATAGGGAGGAAAACTCTCCACCTCCATGTCAACTAGCGATATGGTGCTAATTGACGTTGCACCATCCACCTTTACTAATAGGCCTAAATAATTATAAAAGCCCATTAGTAAATAAAGACATGGGCCTTTGGGCATGAGGAAATCTGAGATATTTTATTATTTTCGGAATTAATTAATTTCATGGATAAAATAATTCTAGAAAAGTCCAGAATTGAATTTTAAGCCACGAAAAATACCTCGAAGGCTCCGAAAATTTAGGGAAAATTCTCAGAGATATTTTAGAATGAGACGAACCCAAATAAAGTATTTGGAGCTCATGAAAAGATTGATGAAGATATCAAGAAAAATGATTAAGCTCACGGAAATTGAAATTTTAAATCCAGAAAATACCAAAAAAATTTCCGGTGAGAAGCAAACGTCGTCCTATGGTAATTTAAAAATAAAAGCACTCACCAACACCAAAGACAAGCATCACACAAACACCACATTATCAAATTAATATGAAAAAGTTTAAAACCACAATTTTCTATATTTAAATTAGCAGCAACTTAACTTATCTAATAAATTTATTCAGATATTGAAATCATTTATTTTATTTAGTGTTTTCCAAGCACAACCCAAAATTGAAAATTTTGGGGTGTGACAATTCTACCCCACTTAACAGGAATCTCGTCCCGAGATTTGGAGAGACTAGGGAGAAAGATAAAATAGACCAATAAGGTTGTTTCGAGACTTTTTGACAAGTTCGGATATAAGCGTCAAGGATTATCAAAGGATAACAAAAGAACATTGGATTGATCGTTAAGATTGATTCAAGTTAATGAAAGAAGATCAAAGGATTGAAGGTCAGCATAAGTGAAAAGGAAGATCAAGGAGATTGAAAAGATATATCAAGGTTGATCATCGAGTCTTCACTTTATAAGGTGTAAAAACAAGGGTGGAGATTAGCAAGAGATAACGTAAGAGATAAAAAGATATCTTAAGGTGCTCAAAACTCCTGGATTCAAGTTTTATGAGACATCACGAAAAAGTGACAGACTAGCATTGATTGAAGAAAGGTAAAGACTAGTTTTCCATTTCATCATTTGGGAAGACCAGTGGGAAGGATAAATTGATCTTCAAGTCTTTGTAGGTCTTTGAATCAGGATTTATAAGATGTAAGGACAAGGGTCAAAAGTTGTCAAATGTTGATAAGAAAAGTAAAGATTGATGGCAAGAAGGTGAGACTGGTTAAGAGGCAAGGACTAGCAAAAGATGATATTATGATAGCGATTGGTCTCTGGATCTTCTTGTCTCGTGACTTGAGATTGATGATGGTGGCGGACGCTACCCCACTTAACAAAGATCTTGTTCCACCTGGCGATGTCATTGAAGGCAATACTTTCTTTGAGGCTTGCTGCTATTGATGAGTCCTTCATGTGTTGATCCTCCCTTGGGTTAAGATAAAGGAGAAAGCATAGAAACCAAGAGTAAGCATGGATGATTTATGAAACTATAAGAATTAGGATTGATCGAAGGTTAAGTAGATCAAGAGAGGATACTACCCTACTTTAACATAGATTGAGCTAATTCTCAAGATGATTTCGGGCCTCCTTTGGAACACAAGAACAAAGACAACACACAGGCATTACATCAAACAATACAAGCACACATCAGGCAAAACAATGCACCAATCACATCATCGGTACTACACGTGCTTCTTCAACAATGGTGGTCATTCTAATGGCACATTGGAGATAATAAAAGGCCATCAAACTTTTGAATAAGGTAAGATCAGAAACCTTTTGGTAAAAACAACACAAATCAAAAACCAAGGGAGTAAGAAATAATAGCTCAAAGGAAGCTATCAAGGAGGGGATATAACAGGACAAGGAAGAAGAAATAATCAAAACCAAAGGGTCAAGGGATGACAAAATAGTTTTATCATAAAATAAGTTTTAGAAATTGTTCAGTGCTACTTGGCATACGTCCTACAGTCAACACCGCTCTGATACCACTCTGTCACACCCGGTTTTCTAAAGAACAAAACCAGGCTAATCATATGTGTGCCCAGGAAGTCCACACATATGTCAGAATAAAAAAAGTATCAAAACAATGTTTATATAAAGCGGAAAACATACTATATTAACACTTACAATTATCAGAGTGTCGCGGAACGGTCACTAATCTTTTCTTCAGGCTCCAACATCACAGGGACGGCTGACTGGTGGCTCCATATGCCAAACACTTCTGAAAAGACTTCTGAAAACTCCACTACACTTTCATCCTTCTTCTAAGCAGCACCTTTCAACACACTGGAGTGTGGTGGAAATAGCAAGAGTGAGTCCATGTCGAACTCAACAAATATAACATGGGGTTCATGAGGCTCAAAGGCATAACATAGGTTTATCAGCATGTAGCTTTTATTTAGCATTAATTCAGTATATCAATGATATCAAAGTGTCTCAATGTAACAATAAACATATGATCCATGTGAAATGATTAACGAATAGCAAAAACATATCCATTATTAATGATCAACTATTCTATAAGGGTCCAAGGCCACTCGTGACCGTGAGCACGGCTGTTATAACAGTTTTACACTCTGCAGAGGTTGTACACTTTCACTGTGAGTCGTGATTTACCCTTTCGCCCGAGGTGATCAGCCTCTTGACCCACTACCAAGGAAGGTCGGCAGGGTTCACTATGAAGTCTTTCAAAGGTTCGTCTAACAAGTTAGGGCCATTAGATTTCACTCGGCAAACAGATGTAGAGCCCCCCTTCCTGATGGCACAATAACTCGCAGCCTATACACATAAGGACAGAGGCCGCACTATACCCGATTCGTCAAGCCGTTCTTACGCCATAAAGGAATACCTCTAACAAGCTAGAAAATGTCCTTCTATATGACTAAAGCCAGAGCCATTTTAGCCCTCACAGTTGTACTGTAAATCCCGGATTTTCGCTTACAGATAAGTCCTTATGGAGAGTAACGAGAGCACCAAAGTAACCCCATGCTCTAGTACCCTTTAACAGTAATAAAAATCATCTTTTATTGTTTATTGCATATTCCATTAGTCAAATTACATGATCATAGTTCATATTAAGCACTAGCAATACTAATCCATGCAGTATAATAGGTATCAAGGAATAAGATCAACACTAAGTCATCCTTAACAAGGAAACATATGCATAATGATATTATTTGCTTATTGTGAATAGGACAACAAGGATAATCCCATGCTATACTTGCCTTAGAACTTGCTTTATGCCCAAAGCAACTTGCTCTGAGAAATCTCAACTTAATATTTCATTTGCAACTTCTGGCACTCAGCTTCTGGTCTTCATCTTCGGATCTTTGGCGCTCACGGATAGTCTTTCTTCTACTCGTAGCAACCAAGCACAGTAGACAAACAACAAACACAACTAAGAACAAACATCATACAAAGAAGGCACTTTAAAAGGAAGCGCACTACACGTCACGGCTTGTTGCTATGGTTACGGGAACGCAAGAACGACTAAGAACAGAGCTACTGTTAAAAGGACACGAATATCAAAATGTTTGCAACATAGTGAAGAAAGACACTCTATACAATTGATCTATTTTATTTAATGAAATAAAATGATGAACATTTTGAAGAAATAAATTAGAGTGGAAATAACTAATTCGTGTCAAACTATAAAATCTATAGTTAAACCTTAATCATCGTTTATTCGGAAATAATTATATTTAGAAATAATTACATATCATTTAATCCCTTTTAGCACTTATGGTTTAGAATATGCAAGATCAGCTAATCGAATCATTATATGCTTTGTATTTAACTAAGCAAATTATAATTAAGAATCATTCAAGTTAGTACTAATAAAGTTAAGATTTCATTACTAAAGATCAAAGTATAAACTTATATTGCTTTTAATTCAAAAAGGCATAAATTAAACACTAATCAAAACAACTATATGTTTTCTGTTTAACTAAACTAATCATAATTGATGAAAACACATTAAGGTTGATGTTAATCACATTAACATTTATTACAAAAGACCGAAGCATAACCTAAGTTGCTTTTATTTATAATTTAGAAAACATAGAACATGTGTGAATGACTAAACGACCAATATATGTTTCAAAGGTTGATCTAAGTAAGTCTCATGATTGAGAAGGCATTGTGGTTGATATTATTCATGTTATAAATAGTTTATGAAAGACCGATATAAAGCCTAAATTACTTTTAATTCAACAAGGCATTAAATAAATACTAATCAAATTGCACTTAATCTGACTTTATATGAATCATGTTTAAACTAGGCAAATTACAACTAATCAAATCATTATATGTTTCTTACATAAACTAAACAAGTTATATTTAAGAAACACTTAAGTTCTTATTAGTCATAATAGCATTTGATTATTTATAAAAGACTAAAATTTATAAACCAAAGCTACTTTTAATTTGAAAAGACAATAGATAGACATTAGTTAAATTAACTACATGCTTCATGTTTAACTAAACAAGTTAAAATTAATCAATACCCACTAATGTTGGTGTTAATCAAGTTAACATCTATATTATAAAAGAACGGAGATAAACCCTATATTACTGTTAAGTATAAATATGGTTGCATAAGCATTAATTAATTTAATATTTAACCCATAAAATTTTAGAGGTGTGAGACATGCAGAACGTTGCTACTAACATAAAGTTTACATAGGCACGATCGCAACGCAACGAGTTAACCCTACGTTGCTTTTAAATTTAAAACAGCATGACATAAGCATTAGTTATTCTAATTAAATATTTATGAATTATATAACCTGACACATATACAAGCACTAACCGAACCATCTCATGTTTTATATTTAAACTAAACAAATTATAACCAAGAATCAGTTAATATTAATCAAGTTAAACCTAAATTGCTTTTTAATTAATTAAAGAGAGCACTTAATAAACTAAACATTAATCAAATTTATTATATTCATAAACACGGGACATGAAAAACAGCGTTGCTAACATATCGCTTACATCGCCATGACCACAAAGCAACCAAAACGGAATTATAATTTTATATTGCTTGTAATTATAAAATCAGGTGCATATATTAATTAACTAATTTAATATTCAACTATATATAGAAAAACATGTGGCACGAAAAGTATTAATACTACTGCGTAGAGCACGATGACGCGAACCTAACGCAACTTGAACGAACTAAATCAGACTTAAAATGAATAAACAGTGGCTAAATTACTGCTAGTGGCAATATCGTAAATACCTCATCATCTTCCTATGGTCGTCTTCTCCATCTGGACGTGATGTCCATGCAGCTATGGGCTGCTGCTGCTCGCAGGGGAGCTTGGGGATAGCTGGCCGGGCAGCCAGCTGCATGAGGCAGCGTGGCTGGCAGCCTGCCACGCGCCCAAGGGCAGCAGCGGCTGCTGTCCTGGCTAGCCAAGCGGTTGGCAGCGGCCACACCTACGTAGCTGGCGCGCGACGCGTGGGATGCGGGGCGCCGGCGCTGTGGGGCGAGGCCGTGGGCGCGGGATGCGGTGCGGCCGCGGGTTGGGCCCTCCGGATGGCAGCGCACAGGGCCGGGATGGCCGGGAAAGGAGGAGGAAGGTGCCAGCCATGGAGGTTCGCCGGAAACCTGATCGGAAGAGAGAAAGAAGAAAGGGAACACGGTCAAACAGTCATGGATTCGCGAAGAGGAAAACACGACGTTGTAGAGGAGATCGATACGAACGAAGCGGAATTCGAAAAAGATGAAAAACATGACCGGGAAAGCTCGCCGAACCTTCGCCGGAAGTTCGCCGGAACGCAAGCTGTAGATACAGAACTTCGGCGAGGGGTGGAGGGAGCTACGAGCGGCGGCTCGCGATAAGAAGGGAGAAAATTCTAATTTACTACACGAGAGATTTCCCAAACTAGGGGCTCCTCTACGGTAGTTTTGGTGTGCTTTTACCCAAGGGATAGGTACGTATATATAGGGAGGAAAACTCTCCACCTCCATGTCAACTAGCGATATGGTGCTAATTGACGTTGCACCATCCACCTTTACTAATAGGCCTAAATAATTATAAAAGCCCATTAGTAAATAAAGACATGGGCCTTTGGGCATGAGGAAATCTGAGATATTTTATTATTTTCGGAATTAATTAATTTCATGGATAAAATAATTCTAGAAAAGTCCAGAATTGAATTTTAAGCCACGAAAAATACCTCGAAGGCTCCGAAAATTTAGGGAAAATTCTCAGAGATATTTTAGAATGAGACGAACCCAAATAAAGTATTTGGAGCTCATGAAAAGATTGATGAAGATATCAAGAAAAATGATTAAGCTCACGGAAATTGAAATTTTAAATCCAGAAAATACCAAAAAAATTTCCGGTGAGAAGCAAACGTCGTCCTATGGTAATTTAAAAATAAAAGCACTCACCAACACCAAAGACAAGCATCACACAAACACCACATTATCAAATTAATATGAAAAAGTTTAAAACCACAATTTTCTATATTTAAATTAGCAGCAACTTAACTTATCTAATAAATTTATTCAGATATTGAAATCATTTATTTTATTTAGTGTTTTCCAAGCACAACCCAAAATTGAAAATTTTGGGGTGTGTCATGACGGCTTAGTTCCAGTCTTATACTACTAGGTCATCTTGGCATCAGTACCGATCCCTTAAGCTAACCTGCTAAGAGCAACTCCAAGTATCTAGCTAAAACATTTTGTACAATTAAATGTAACTATTATTGGGCAAAAAACATTTCTGTCGTTTCCTCTCCAAATTTAATCGCTCTGTATTCCAGAAACTTAGGTCACTACTATTGGATAACCAGCGTCGCTCTCTATCGAGGCTTCTCGCACGCTCGATGGCCCCTCCCGCACTAATCTATCATCCCCTTCGATGATTGGGGAATGATGGTTGGGTTGATAGGTTGCTCAACTATTGCAATTGGGAAGAACCGATTTCATGTACTTCATCTATTCCAAATTATAAGACGTTTTTGTTTTCTATATACATAGTTTCTGCTATGCATTTAGATATACACTATGTCTAGATATATATAGTAAAAATAATATGTCTAGAAAAGCTAAAACATTTTAAAATTTGGAATTGAGGGACTAGATTACATACAGTTTGGTAGTCTAACCGGTGCCGAAGCATTTCTAGGAGTATTTGATTGCATAGCGTGTTTTCTTGATGCAATAGTTAAAATTGCTCTAGGTCTGTTTCAAGGATTTGACCATACTGAAATTAAGAAGCAATTTAAATATTTTGTACCGAATGATCACAAGTTCTAAAATGAATTTTATGTTCTACACTATAAATATGCCTCTGCATTGAGCACAGAGGGATTTGCATTAGAGTTTTAATATGAAACTTTATATTTTCACAAATTTAAATACATCTATTTTCTCATTGCAGTTTTCTGAAGATGGGCATGACAACGGGGAGGACGATGATGAAGAATTGTTGAGAAAAGCATTACTCTATTGCTTATTAGTTTTTTTTTATCGACACGTGTATGTCTAGTGACAACAAACAACCAATCTAAATACATGACGCAAGAAATGGCCTAGCTAAGCTCCTGCTAAGTACCTACAATCTGACATCTGAAGCATCCCCAATTCAACATAGATTACTACTTTATTAATTTCGTGTGCTAAGTTTGGTTACTATCTCATCCTTTGCCGGCCGTATCAAAAACAGGATGGCAAGTGATATGGAAACAATCAACATGAAAAATACACTATTCCATCCTCTAGTTGAGATGTAACCCGTAAGCAAGGGGCCCAGAGCTGCACCAACAGAACCAGTGCCATCAATTATCGCAGAAACTGTCGCCAGCGCCCGTGAATTTCCCTTGATCGCGTCTTGGGTGCCAAGATCAGTTGCTACAGCTGTGGTGATGAGAGAGTATGGACCATTCACAAAGTAACCAGAGAGGAACATGAGACCAATGTTGTGCTGCATGGATATGCTTCCATATGTCCGGTACACAATGAGTGCTGGGATTGACAGAAAGAGGAACAGAACTGATGTTATTGCACGGGCACCTATGGCATCCGAGAGAAAACCAGCCGAAATCCCTCCTAAGACGCCTCCAATGTCGAATACAATTGATAAAATTCCTGAAGCCTTGTGTGACAAGAACTGACCTGCTACGGCTGCAAAATCAAAAATAGGTTGGCGTCAAGCAAAAGTAACGACTCCCTGACGTTTCATGCTAAATTGAAAATGACTGATACTCCACAAATGAATTCTACAGAAGCAACACATCCAAGCAAAAGCAATCCTCTAATTTCTGAAATATACATTTCAAGGTTTAACCTTGGAATGGAAGGGCAGGTATGTTGAAAGCTACTTGTGTCAAACTCTACTATCTCTACCAAGAAAATTAGGTTCCCATCATAATAGATGTGCACAAGTACACTTCATTTGAAATTTCGATCACCAATTAAAACAGTTCAACATGCAAGCAAAAGAATGTTATCAACAATAATGGGGTGTTTGGTTTGTGGAAACACCTCATTCTAGTCTCTAGATGAGGTAATGCATCATGAGTTCATTCCTATGATTTTAGTGGAATCACCCTATTATTATCTTGTCCATTCCTCAAACCAAACACCCCTCCAGGTTGGCATCTTATTATAAACTTAAGAACAAGCTAAAGCTGGTTCATAGTATCAACAGATTTGCTATGCTTAAAAAAAGGGAGCCCAAGAAATAACTTAAGGTGACAATGTTCCAACTCACAATATATAAAACAAGGTTTTGTAGAAAAACAAATTCAGACTGTTTGGCGATTGTATCTACCAACCACCGTGATGCGCAGCGCGACCATCGCGGGGGACTTCGCCGTCAAGGGCACGGGGCCGGGACTCCGCCACCGGGACTGGGGAATGGGGCTAGGGGCCGTGGCCGCCGGGACGGGGCGCAGTCTTCTAGGGGCTGCGGCCACCTGGGGCTCGGTCAGCCATCGGGCTTTTTTTTGCCTAGCCTTGGGAAGATGGCAAAGAGGGCAAGAAAAGAGAAGGTGCAAGGCTATTTTGGTAATGTATTCTTTTTTCTATCAAAGAAACTGTTTTGCCATATAGGATCATGAAAACAGCTTAGTTTCATCGGTAAATCTGCTTATTGAGCTGACAACTAAAAAAACAGTTTCATCAGTGAGGCTGAGCTGTGTTAAACGGGTATATGTATATATATATATATATATATATATATATATATATATATATATAGTGTGTGTGTTTTTCAGAACAGTTCTTTTTTCACCAGATCGAAGAGTACGCTCAATGTAATATCTTTATACAGAATGTCCGAACTCAATCCGAAGCACACACAAGTAAATGCTGACTGTGGCAGATTGATTCAAGGGGGGTAACTGCTAGTGTATATAGCAGTTTACGCAGCCGAAGATACACAAACGTTCCGGAAAATCACACTAGTCGCCGGTACGCGCATGCCCAATGCGAGGTGGACACACATCCAGCCAGGCCCAGGCCAATTCGACATCACACTCTCGTCGTCGGCGACGGGGGTGGCCTAGGCATCGCCGTGGCCTAGTGGCCTTCATCCTGTTCGACACCGGCGCTGGCGGCAGCTTCGGCTTCGCCCCCAAGGACCGCCGGTTCCAGATCTTCCCGCCGCGGTAGCCGTAGGCCCTGTCGTCGTCGTTGCCCGCGGTCACAACGCCGGCGGCGGCGGCCCAAACACTCCTCCCATCCTCATCTTGAGAGGAGCGGACAGGGGCGGCGAAAGAACCCATGAAGACGACGACCATGAACAGCCAAACTAAGATTCTGCGACTTATGGCGGTAGCTAGGGCTAGCTGAGGAATGCTTTTGGTTTTGGGAGTTTAGAATGAAGTGTGTCCAAACTCATCAACTCATGTCGTATATATAGTACTGCACATGCGATTTTGCGATGGATGCGAGGGTGTCCAAGGCTTATCGAACTGCTGGTCGCCAATCTGCTAAGAAGGCTATTAATTAGTCAGCTGTATTATGTATTATTATACTGCGCCATGCACCTACTGGCTGCTGATGCAACGAATGAGTGGTACTGGTACAATGCTTGTAGTTTGTGCGCAGGGTTTTTAACTTTTTATTGACTCCAATCTATGATGTTACATTCATTGGTTAAGTTTTTTTTTTAGAGGAAGTTGACCTCACAACTCACATCAAACCGGCCGACAGACTTTGGTGGCGCACTATTTGAAACATGAAATGCCCTATGGCTACATGTCTTTCTGTGTGTTTTTTTTTCAGTATACACACAAGGAAATTAGTCATTGACGTGTCGGTTTCAAAAATCTCAATACAAAACATACTAAAACCCACAGGGAAATTACAAAATTTCTCTGTGCGTCATGATATACACACAGAGTAATTGTAATTACCCTGTCGGTGTTGTAGAAACGCACAGGAAAAAATAACTATCTTTTCTGTTCATGTGTTACGCACAGAAAAAAAAATATACACACGCACAGGGAAATCTAATCGCGGGCAAGGATGGGTTGGCGCCGCTGGTTTTGGCGTTGGCGGCTTGGCGCCTTCTGCTAGTGTGTCATTTATGTGAACATGTTGCTTTTGGCAAAGTATATATATAACTATTTTGTTGATGTAAAATATTTGGATATCTTATTTGCGTGTATGCTATTGCTATATGAAATGCTACACATGATTTTGGATGACCTAAAACTATCATTTGTATGCTAATATTATGATGTGTTTATAAATTAAGCTGCTAATTGAATGAAACAAATTGAACATGTTATTACATCACATGATTACATGTGTAGTAATATTGTTTTATATATCATAGAGTGCTTAAAATTGAATTATTAATAGTGATATGACATCATGTTTCGGTTAAAATGTGTATAAGCTTATTTAAAACAATAGCTTATAAAATTTACTTTTATGGGGGATTAACATAAATTGAAGTGAATTGTCAGTGTTATTGATACGTGGTTTGTTAAGTAAATATTTCTTTCATGCTTTATAAACTATTAATAATATTTATCCTAATATATACTACATGATGAAACATAGCATTATGCTTATGTTCAACGACATAGTTGTAGAAGTGCGTAGCTTAGAAATATATATACCGTACTTTAATTTACAGATACTGAATTGTTTTCCCTAATAACATTTATTAGTATTTACATGTAGATTTGAGAGATATTGTTGTTTATTTTCTATAACAGTTGAGGTAGATATATTAGAAATATAAAAGTGATACTTTATATATCTTTCGTAGTGACATATATGCATAGGTTGAATGCAAATTTATAGGTTACTTTGCATTATCTTTCATAATAGGTAATTTATTATAAATCATTAGGAGATATTTTAAAGTATCTTTTATAATGGCGGATGTACCTATGAGATTTCATTGTAGAACAAGTACTGTTGTCATCATCAACTAAGCAAGCTTTACATAGAGATGTGTATACGGAATGTCTGAAGTATAGTTTCTCCGTTAAGAAAAGAATGCAATTTTAACATAGTATTAACATAAAATACGTTAAATTTGACTAATATAAAAGTATCAATATTTATACTATCAAATAAGTATTATTAAATTTGTTTCGAGATATATTTTCATAGTGTACTTATTTAGTGTCATAAACGTTAATATTTTTATCTATATAGTATTCCATTAAATTTTAGATACTTCAAAAAAATACATCTAGAATTGTATTCTTTTTAGAAGGGAGGTAATACACAGGCAAGTGCTGACTGTGGTAGATTAATTCAAGGGTAAATGCAAGTAGCACTTTACGTAGCGGAAGATACACAAACACACACTACTCGCTGGTATGCGCATGCCCAAGGAATTTGACACACATAAGGAGTCAAGGAGAAGCAGCAGGCCAAGTCGATGACATCACATTCTCGTCGGCGACGGTGGCGCAGGCAGCGCCGCGGCTTTCTTCTTGTTCGACACCGGTGCTGGCGGCAGCGTCGCCCTCGCCCCTAAGGAACGCCTGTTCCAGATCTTCTTCTCGTTGAACTATGAATAATGCATCAAACTTGAGTTATGAAAGAAAAATTAATAATCATAAATCGTTGAACCAACATGCAGGCAACATGGATATGACTGAATTAATTTTGATATCTTAGGAGCACGCCCTCAACTAACAAATTCATGGGTCATTTATTTTTGATATCTATGGAGTATCTCTTTACTTCTCAATTCATAATCTATCACTAATAATGCAAATATTGCAATGCAACTCCAAAATAAAGCCTTTCGTAGTTGTAGTGTAATTGCTAGAGGACTTGATTGCCGTCAAAATCCATGGGGTTGATGTATTTTTCACATGATCCAATGAGTAAGTTTCCTTAGTTATAGAAGTGACATGGTATTATGTCGTTGCTTTGTTCTGGTAGAAATTGTGGTTTGGTAGGAATCCACATACTAATGAATGTCGACAACAAAAGAACAAACGAGGATTTTATCCTGGTTCAGCCTCTTGTTCGGATAATAGCGCCACATGTCAGTGAATGTCGATGCTTATTTCTTGTATTATCTTGAAGGAAAAGAGTTACTGTAATATTTGTCTATGGTTTCCAAAGCAATGTGATCCTTGATTATCACCATAGACAATCTAGCCATTTATATCATGTAGATATCTATCTGCGGATTTGTAACCGTGTCAGATCGGAGTCCTTGTGATACATCAAGAGTCTACACTGTTTTATCCTCCAAGCTTTCCATATCCAGTAGCGGGGTGACGGCTTAGTTCCAGTCTTATACTACTAGGTCATCTTGGCATCAGTACCGATCCCTTAAGCTAACCTGCTAAGAGCAACTCCAAGTATCTAGCTAAAACATTTTGTGCAATTAAATGTAACTATTATTGGGCAAAAAACATTTCTGTCGTTTCCTCTCCAAATTTAATCGCTCTGTATTCCAGAAACTTAGGTCACTACTATTGGATAACCAGCGTCGCTCTCTATCGAGGCTTCTCGCACGCTCGATGGCCCCTCCCGCACTAATCTATCATCCCCTTCGATGATTGGGGAATGATGGTTGGGTTGATAGGTTGCTCAACTATTGCAATTGGGAAGAACCGATTTCATGTACTTCATCTATTCCAAATTATAAGACGTTTTTGTTTTCTATATACATAGTTTCTGCTATGCATTTAGATATACACTATGTCTAGATATATATAGTAAAAATAATATGTCTAGAAAAGCTAAAACATTTTAAAATTTGGAATTGAGGGACTAGATTACATACAGTTTGGTAGTCTAACCGGTGCCGAAGCATTTCTAGGAGTATTTGATTGCATAGCGTGTTTTCTTGATGCAATAGTTAAAATTGCTCTAGGTCTGTTTCAAGGATTTGACCATACTGAAATTAAGAAGCAATTTAAATATTTTGTACCGAATGATCACAAGTTCTAAAATGAATTTTATGTTCTACACTATAAATATGCCTCTGCATTGAGCACAGAGGGATTTGCATTAGAGTTTTAATATGAAACTTTATATTTTCACAAATTTAAATACATCTATTTTCTCATTGCAGTTTTCTGAAGATGGGCATGACAACGGGGAGGACGATGATGAAGAATTGTTGAGAAAAGCATTACTCTATTGCTTATTAGTTTTTTTTATAGACACGTGTATGTCTAGTGACAACAAACAACCAATCTAAATACATGACGCAAGAAATGGCCTAGCTAAGCTCCTGCTAAGTACCTACAATCTGACATCTGAAGCATCCCCAATTCAACATAGATT
The DNA here is from genome assembly GCA_038087645.1 of Saccharum hybrid cultivar R570. Lineage (NCBI taxonomy): Eukaryota > Viridiplantae > Streptophyta > Magnoliopsida > Poales > Poaceae > Saccharum > Saccharum hybrid cultivar. Next base: position 13,195,216 of record JAQSUU010000245.1, read on the forward strand.
ACTACTTTATTAATTTCGTGTGCTAAGTTTGGTTACTATCTCATCCTTTGCCGGCCGTATCAAAAACAGGATGGCAAGTGATATGGAAACAATCAACATGAAAAATACACTATTCCATCCTCTAGTTGAGATGTAACCCGTAAGCAAGGGGCCCAGAGCTGCACCAACAGAACCAGTGCCATCAATTATCGCAGAAACTGTCGCCAGCGCCCGTGAATTTCCCTTGATCGCGTCTTGGGTGCCAAGATCAGTTGCTACAGCTGTGGTGATGAGAGAGTATGGACCATTCACAAAGTAACCAGAGAGGAACATGAGACCAATGTTGTGCTGCATGGATATGCTTCCATATGTCCGGTACACAATGAGTGCTGGGATTGACAGAAAGAGGAACAGAACTGATGTTATTGCACGGGCACCTATGGCATCCGAGAGAAAACCAGCCGAAATCCCTCCTAAGACGCCTCCAATGTCGAATACAATTGATAAAATTCCTGAAGCCTTGTGTGACAAGAACTGACCTGCTACGGCTGCAAAATCAAAAATAGGTTGGCGTCAAGCAAAAGTAACGACTCCCTGACGTTTCATGCTAAATTGAAAATGACTGATACTCCACAAATGAATTCTACAGAAGCAACACATCCAAGCAAAAGCAATCCTCTAATTTCTGAAATATACATTTCAAGGTTTAACCTTGGAATGGAAGGGCAGGTATGTTGAAAGCTACTTGTGTCAAACTCTACTATCTCTACCAAGAAAATTAGGTTCCCATCATAATAGATGTGCACAAGTACACTTCATTTGAAATTTCGATCACCAATTAAAACAGTTCAACATGCAAGCAAAAGAATGTTATCAACAATAATGGGGTGTTTGGTTTGTGGAAACACCTCATTCTAGTCTCTAGATGAGGTAATGCATCATGAGTTCATTCCTATGATTTTAGTGGAATCACCCTATTATTATCTTGTCCATTCCTCAAACCAAACACCCCTCCAGGTTGGCATCTTATTATAAACTTAAGAACAAGCTATAAAGCTGGTTCATAGTATCAACAGATTTGCTATGCTTAAAAAAAGGGAGCCCAAGAAATAACTTAAGGTGACAATGTTCCAACTCACAATATATAAAACAAGGTTTTGTAGAAAAACAAATTCAGACTGTTTGGCGATTGTATCTACCAACCACCGTGATGCGCAGCGCGACCATCGCGGGGGACTTCGCCGTCAAGGGCACGGGGCCGGGACTCCGCCACCGGGACTGGGGAATGGGGCTAGGGGCCGTGGCCGCCGGGACGGGGCGCAGTCTTCTAGGGGCTGCGGCCACCTGGGGCTCGGTCAGCCATCGGGCTTTTTTTTGCCTAGCCTTGGGAAGATGGCAAAGAGGGCAAGAAAAGAGAAGGTGCAAGGCTATTTTGGTAATGTATTCTTTTTTCTATCAAAGAAACTGTTTTGCCATATAGGATCATGAAAACAGCTTAGTTTCATCGGTAAATCTGCTTATTGAGCTGACAACTAAAAAAACAGTTTCATCAGTGAGGCTGAGCTGTGTTAAACGGGTATATGTATATATATATATATATATATATATATATATATATATATATATATATATATATATATATATATATATATATATATATATATATATATATATATATATAGTGTGTGTGTTTTTCAGAACAGTTCTTTTTTCACCAGATCGAAGAGTACGCTCAATGTAATATCTTTATACAGAATGTCCGAACTCAATCCGAAGCACACACAAGTAAATGCTGACTGTGGCAGATTGATTCAAGGGGGTAACTGCTAGTGTATATAGCAGTTTACGCAGCCGAAGATACACAAACGTTCCGGAAAATCACACTAGTCGCCGGTACGCGCATGCCCAATGCGAGGTGGACACACATCCAGCCAGGCCCAGGCCAATTCGACATCACACTCTCGTCGTCGGCGACGGGGGTGGCCTAGGCATCGCCGTGGCCTAGTGGCCTTCATCCTGTTCGACACCGGCGCTGGCGGCAGCTTCGGCTTCGCCCCCAAGGACCGCCGGTTCCAGATCTTCCCGCCGCGGTAGCCGTAGGCCCTGTCGTCGTCGTTGCCCGCGGTCACAACGCCGGCGGCGGCGGCCCAAACACTCCTCCCATCCTCATCTTGAGAGGAGCGGACAGGGGCGGCGAAAGAACCCATGAAGACGACGACCATGAACAGCCAAACTAAGATTCTGCGACTTATGGCGGTAGCTAGGGCTAGCTGAGGAATGCTTTTGGTTTTGGGAGTTTAGAATGAAGTGTGTCCAAACTCATCAACTCATGTCGTATATATAGTACTGCACATGCGATTTTGCGATGGATGCGAGGGTGTCCAAGGCTTATCGAACTGCTGGTCGCCAATCTGCTAAGAAGGCTATTAATTAGTCAGCTGTATTATGTATTATTATACTGCGCCATGCACCTACTGGCTGCTGATGCAACGAATGAGTGGTACTGGTACAATGCTTGTAGTTTGTGCGCAGGGTTTTTAACTTTTTATTGACTCCAATCTATGATGTTACATTCATTGGTTAAGTTTTTTTTTTAGAGGAAGTTGACCTCACAACTCACATCAAACCGGCCGACAGACTTTGGTGGCGCACTATTTGAAACATGAAATGCCCTATGGCTACATGTCTTTCTGTGTGTTTTTTTTTTCAGTATACACACAAGGAAATTAGTCATTGACGTGTCGGTTTCAAAAATCTCAATACAAAACATACTAAAACCCACAGGGAAATTACAAAATTTCTCTGTGCGTCATGATATACACACAGAGTAATTGTAATTACCCTGTCGGTGTTGTAGAAACGCACAGGAAAAAATAACTATCTTTTCTGTTCATGTGTTACGCACAGAAAAAAAAATATACACACGCACAGGGAAATCTAATCGCGGGCAAGGATGGGTTGGCGCCGCTGGTTTTGGCGTTGGCGGCTTGGCGCCTTCTGCTAGTGTGTCATTTATGTGAACATGTTGCTTTTGGCAAAGTATATATATAACTATTTTGTTGATGTAAAATATTTGGATATCTTATTTGCGTGTATGCTATTGCTATATGAAATGCTACACATGATTTTGGATGACCTAAAACTATCATTTGTATGCTAATATTATGATGTGTTTATAAATTAAGCTGCTAATTGAATGAAACAAATTGAACATGTTATTACATCACATGATTACATGTGTAGTAATATTGTTTTATATATCATAGAGTGCTTAAAATTGAATTATTAATAGTGATATGACATCATGTTTCGGTTAAAATGTGTATAAGCTTATTTAAAACAATAGCTTATAAAATTTACTTTTATGGGGGATTAACATAAATTGAAGTGAATTGTCAGTGTTATTGATACGTGGTTTGTTAAGTAAATATTTCTTTCATGCTTTATAAACTATTAATAATATTTATCCTAATATATACTACATGATGAAACATAGCATTATGCTTATGTTCAACGACATAGTTGTAGAAGTGCGTAGCTTAGAAATATATATACCGTACTTTAATTTACAGATACTGAATTGTTTTCCCTAATAACATTTATTAGTATTTACATGTAGATTTGAGAGATATTGTTGTTTATTTTCTATAACAGTTGAGGTAGATATATTAGAAATATAAAAGTGATACTTTATATATCTTTCGTAGTGACATATATGCATAGGTTGAATGCAAATTTATAGGTTACTTTGCATTATCTTTCATAATAGGTAATTTATTATAAATCATTAGGAGATATTTTAAAGTATCTTTTATAATGGCGGATGTACCTATGAGATTTCATTGTAGAACAAGTACTGTTGTCATCATCAACTAAGCAAGCTTTACATAGAGATGTGTATACGGAATGTCTGAAGTATAGTTTCTCCGTTAAGAAAAGAATGCAATTTTAACATAGTATTAACATAAAATACGTTAAATTTGACTAATATAAAAGTATCAATATTTATACTATCAAATAAGTATTATTAAATTTGTTTCGAGATATATTTTCATAGTGTACTTATTTAGTGTCATAAACGTTAATATTTTTATCTATATAGTATTCCATTAAATTTTAGATACTTCAAAAAAATACATCTAGAATTGTATTCTTTTTAGAAGGGAGGTAATACACAGGCAAGTGCTGACTGTGGTAGATTAATTCAAGGGTAAATGCAAGTAGCACTTTACGTAGCGGAAGATACACAAACACACACTACTCGCTGGTATGCGCATGCCCAAGGAATTTGACACACATAAGGAGTCAAGGAGAAGCAGCAGGCCAAGTCGATGACATCACATTCTCGTCGGCGACGGTGGCGCAGGCAGCGCCGCGGCTTTCTTCTTGTTCGACACCGGTGCTGGCGGCAGCGTCGCCCTCGCCCCTAAGGAACGCCTGTTCCAGATCTTCTTCTCGCCGCGGTAGCTGTAGGCCGCCCCTAAGGAACGCCTGGCTACTAGGTGATGGTAGTGTATATATTTGTAATACCCCCTGTTGTTGATATATGGGGCTGGTGAAACGTATTAGACAATAATAATTGCAGTTTGTGCGCGGGTTTTTAATTGAGATTAGCTAATGGTGTTAGATTCATCAGTTGACCTGGGGACGCTTCAGCTGGCCGTGGATGCGGATTAAATACAAATGAAATGGCACAGGAAGTTCAGAAAATGGCAAAGTGTAAGTTTTTTTTTTTTGACGAGAGCAAAGTGTAAGCCTTTCATGAGAACTGGCGAAGGACCTTGTTTGGGCAGGGATCCGGTTTCTTAAATATATGTTTTTAGATAAACTAACTCTCTGAATCTCTCGTTGAAGGCAAGGTTTTCTGATTTCTTGAATATATATAGGAGAATCAGGGAAAGTTTCTAGTTCTCACGCTGAATCCTACAACTGTTTGTAGGGATTCCTCTGTTTTTCTTTGGTAGCTAGTGATTCTTTTTTTTTTAGAGAAGCAGTTTGGATAATCATAATCTATATATCAAATATCACAGGATTGTAAGAGAATATTTTGCATTTCAAATGAAGCCCAAATGATTATTACTGTCAGTTTTTTAGACTAATCATTTGTCAGTTTAAGAAATGCGACATGCCATGTAGCGACGAAGCTAGAGACCTAGTTGAGGATTCAAGATTGCGGTGTCAACGACGGAGGAAGGCGGTCAGAAGGAAGGCGTAGGCGTGGCAATTCGACGGTCTCGCATCTGTTGGCAGTGGACCACGAATTTGACGAGGAGGCCAGCGTGGGAGGCGCCCATGAATTTGGCAGAGATCGGCGTGGGAGGCGATGGCCAGCAATTGAGTTATCTAAGATGACCTGCGTGATTGGCGGCAGATGGTTTCGCATTGTGGCGGCTGTTTTCGACGTCAAGAGGTGTTCTGACAGGCAGCTGGAGGATATGTGTAGCACTTTTATATTTTGATGAGTTAACTAGGTCGAGAAACTTTGGTGTATGTGACTTGGGTTTGGGTTTGTGTGAGTTTGAAGTGTTGTGTAATACTCCCTCTGTCTCTGAAAGGATGACTAACTTTATAGAAAAGAGCATCAATATCTATGTCATAAAATAAATATTTTATGAAAATATATTCTATGATAAATTTAATGATATTAATTTGGTATCATAAATCTTAGCGTTTTTTTCTAGAAATTTGGTCAAAGTTTAAAAAGTTTGACTTAAGACAACTCTAGGAATCCATCCTTTCAGGGATAGAGAGAGTAAGGAATAATGCATCGGTCGATGCAAAGGCTGGGATATTAGTATATTCCCTTTTTTTAAAAAAAAAAAGTTATCCATCATCCGTAGGCTGTTCATAACGTACGTAAACAAGTGCACGTTTTTATAAGCCTCCTCGCAAATGATCGATAAAATTAATCACAATAGTTTACTCTTTGGTGGACTTTGCTGCATGATGATCTTGCAATTCTAATGTCGGTTCCATCATCTGGGACCTAGATATGGATCGGATTGGAGCACAAGAAAGGAGGGGGAAAAAGAACAGAGCTAGGAGATGGCAGAGGAATGATTCATTACGGAAGGTCACAGTACATTTTTCATTTTTTTTAGAAACGTACATTGTATTATTGCGTACTCCTTTTACGACAGTAGCTAATATAGCTATTACATGGGCCAGGCCCTTTAGACGCATGCAAGCGTGTTAATTCATTCGGGACTCATCACACGTGTTAATTCATTCGGGACTCATCATACAACGAGGCCCAATACCAGGAGACGGAGACAGAGCTTGCTGCTGCTTGTCCCAAGCGGATGCAAACGGGTAGGCTTGTTGGAGTCGTTCAGCATCTTCCCAGGTAGCGACTCGCGAGTTCCACCGGTCAATGTGACTAGGATACCAGAACTTGGTCAACCAGACGACAACCCTTCTGAACTTGACGGCAGAAAGCTGGAACACGAGGCGGATCAATGTCAACTGAGAATACCTTTGGAAGAGCAATTTTGGTTGGCTTGAGTCGTGAAACATGGAACACCGGGTGAAGTTAAAAAATGAGATAGAAGAAGCAACTTGTATGCCACTAAGCCAATGCGATCAACAATTTCGGCCCTGTTCATCTGGCTTATAATCCGTCTTTTTCGGCTTGTTTTTTCAGCCGGTCCTTGTTTAGATCCCAAATTCTCCCCCCAAATTCCACAATGCAAAAAGAAGATTTCCCATCACATCAAAATGCCGGTAAATGCATGGAGTACTAAATGTAGATGAAATTAAAAACTAATTGCACAGTTTTGTTATACTTTACGAGACGAACATTTTGAGTCTAATTAATTAATTTTTGAACAATTTTTTGCACTAAAAAACAAAGCTGCTACAGTGTTCCGACACGGGCACTGTACCTACAGTGACCGAATCGGGCCCCCGAATTAGGGATCTAAACACGGCCCGGAACAGTATTTTTCTCTCAAAAAAAACAGCCAACAGTGTTTTTCAGCCGGCTTATAATTCCAGCCGAACGGCCCCTTCAAATGGACCGAAGTACTTGAAAGTCAACTTCTGATTGGAGCCAGAGACGACAGATGACAATGAAGACTGCACACATGGTTGCAATGACCAAATCACCCACATGGAACTGACATTTTGAATGATGGCGATCAGCCTGTCTTCGTCTGTTGCTTAGAGCGGAGCAAATGTTGACAAAGGAGGTCATTCATAAAGAACGGATTTTGGAGAGACATACACAGAGGGGGGGATTCATCACGGCAGTAAGCCAGTAACGTGTGACATTTTGGTTTATTTCCTTTGGCAAAACTTTTGCCTAGCACTTTTAGCTCATGTTTTGGGTAAATGGGTCTAAACATGTGGAGCAAAAAGGGGGAGGGGCTAAAGTTTTGCCATTTGCAAAACTAGGCTAAAAGCATCGGGGTGTGTGAAGGACACCTCATTTTGCACTTTTAGCCCAAACTTTTGTCATGGATCTAAACACCTCAAGCAAGACTAAAGTTTAGCTGCAAAAGTTTATGAGCTAATTTTTTGCCATGGCAAATGGAACTAAACAGGGTCTTTATTTCACCATCATACAATGTTTTCCTAAACGCTAAACGGTAAACAGTCGGTCACCCTTCGTTTAGCGTTTAGACCGGTGTTTAAACGGAGTTAAACGGCCTAAACGGTCTTGTACAATAACAATAAAATATACATATTTATGTAGGTAAAAATAAAATTTGCTAGAAACCATACATATTTACACATGTAAAAATCAAATATTCTACCAAATAATCTTGTTGAAAGAAATCTAAATCACACAACACTTCCTATAATTACAATGTTAATTAGTTTCATGTTGATTGTGATAGACGTAGTCCTTTAATTCACTTAATTATGGATTAAATGGTTGTTTAGCTCATTTAATCATGTTTAATCTGATTTTATTTAGACCGTTTAGATGGGATTGAACAGTTTAAACGGGTTTAAACGGCCCAACCGTTTAATTCACCGTTTAGGGCCTAAACAACACGGTTGACTTCTATGTACCGTTTAAACGGTGTTTAAACGGACTAAACGGCCGTTTAGGCGAACAGTGCCATCATAACCTATATATGGCTGGTTTCGTTTGCAGTAAAAAAAGGACAACAATGTATGAACAGCGCTACGCGCGCGAGCTAGCTTTAGCCGTGCTTGCATTTTGGCAGGGCAACTATGTTGCCTCGCACATGAAGAAGTTTGGTTTTTTTAGCAGGAGCGTCTCAGTCACTAGCCATTCTTACCGTGCCGGTACTCGGGTCCCACTAAATTAGCCGCCCATGGGTTAGTAGAGGCGGCTGGTGTTATCAGCCGCCTCTGAAAATCAACCTATTTTCAGAATTAGTTGGCTATTGAGCTGACCCTACTAATGTTCTTGGATGGTAACGATAAAGTTGGTGCCAATGACCATGGAGGACGTGTCGAGGACGAGGAAGGTGGTGATTATTTGGAGAAAATGCTTCAGGTCATTGGACCAATAGTGATACTAAAGAGCATGAAAGGTCTAGAAAATTTGGAAAGGGTGGAAAAAGCTGGGAAGGAGAGTTTATATGGTGTCGAAAAGAGTTGTCTGACACACTGGACAGTTCTATGTTTGGTGCTTGAGCTGCTCATCCTGAAGGCTAAGTATAGTTAGTTGGACTGCAGTTTCAATGATCTATTTCATCTCTTGTCATGGTTGTTTCCGCAGCCAAACTCTCTCCTGTTTTTCAGCACTACTTCAGTAGTACTTTTCAGCAAAAAAATAATATTTTTCTCTCACAACAAATAAGCATAAACAGCAGCATAAGCCAAATTTCAGATTGTTTTCTTATAGTGGCCTGATCGAACACAACTATATTAGTAACAAACCACTCGGCGATGATGATCTGCTAGAGCTCGTCGGGGACCTTTGAAAAAGTTCCTTATCGAAGAGATTGTACACAAGGATGTGGCACGTACCATGACCCAATGTCCACGATAATAGGTCATCAACCTGAGTGTCAGGCTCTTCATGAGTCGGAAGGATTAAGCATATGTTGTTAGTGATGACAATGTGTATGTAATGTGACATTAGTCTCGGACGTGTCCTTTGGATTTGATCAGACATGCCAAACGTTTTGCCGGAGAAGTCGTTTTTCAATGAAAGCAGAGGAGCCAGAGTCGTTTTGGAGCTCCTAAAGAGGAGCCGTGCCAAACACCCCCTTAGTGGTGAATGTGATATATTAGCGAATTATGTCGATGACATATTAGTGTAATCATGTGGTGTTTGGTGGATCTGAATATACACGTATATATACGTTTTGGTGACATTTTGTATTTAAATTGTGAATTTAAAATTTGGCGAGAAAATGAATTGCAGGGCAGCTAGAAAGTCAAGCCGCCTCTACAAATCTCACAGCCACCCTTGAAAAATAGATTTGTAGAGGTGGCTTTTGTGTGAAAGAAACACTTCCACGTAGCTGACATTACAGACGCACCGAACGTGTGTGTTACACGTGTAGTGTAGCAGTACCCAAATAGTAGCAGCATCGTTATTACAGAAGAAACATTTTCACATAGGCTGACAGTTACAGACGCACGAAGCCATGAACGTCCAAATTAGACGTGTGTAGGGCTGTAGGCACAGATGGACAACGCCGAGCAACCTCGAGGTGCATGGAACGCTGCAGATCGAGCAGAGCACGTCCAAGGGATACACATGGGAAGACACGCACGCGAGCAGTGTGGTTGGGTTGGCCTTGGCGTCACTGGAGGAGCGGCGGCGGGGGCGCGATCACCGTAGCCTTAGGCTTGTTCGGCAGCGGCGGCGGCGGCAGACCCGTCGTCGTCCTCGTCCCCATCAATCGCCTGTTATGACTAGGATTATTACCCTTGCTGGAGGGCATCCGCCTGTAGCGGCTGGCCGTCGCAAAGCCAGCGGCAGCCAGTACCCGCCTCGTGTCACCGTCCTCAGCTGCATTCCACAATCCACATGATATGTTATCATCAAGCAGTCAGTTAGCAAGTCGAAGTGAAACGTACCGGTAGGGCGCGAGGAGAAGCGGACGTGGACAGCGCACGAACACACGAGAAGGAGGAGGACGGCGACGACGAACAACCAGGTGACGAGCCGGCCGGTGCGGCGATTCATGGCGGCGACGGCGAGCTCTTGCATGCAAATTAAGCTGCTAGTTGCCGCGCGCGCGGAATGGACTGAGCCGAGCCGAGCTGGCTCGATATCCACACGAGTCGTCAGCTCGTGCTGTACGTATATCTATATACGCCGATTGATCGAGATGATCAATCGACGACAAGGCTGTCTGCTGGGACCTGCTGGATCGAGCTGCCGATCGAAGCTGATCTGGAGCTACGAAGGATTTAGGTGGTAAGCACTATATTATAGTAATCCTGCTTGCTAACGCGGCTGGTGCGATGTACTATCGAGAGTGCAATAATTGTCGTAGCTCGTGCAGAGTAGACTACTTACTTTTCGTCGGAGTTTGGGACTGGCTTATGCTTATGTTTTTTTTCTCGATCACGTAAAAGTCTTGCGCGTCTTTGTATTAAGATAGAATTGGTTTGATTACAAGTACCGGGCTTTTACAAGATATACAATAAAGCTTGAGCCCTCTCCAGACGACTGGCTTATGCTTATGTTAGAATTTAGATTCATCGGACAGACGGCCGGCCGGCCGGCCGGTCTCCTGATGCTGCGCGCATATAATTGGAGACATCGACTGTGTTTTCCTTGTTCTAGAAATCCATTCCATGTAAATTTGAAGCCGACTTCGATGGATGGATGGATAGATATATAGATATGTAGCCGTAGACCGTAGTAGCTCAGTAGATGGAATAACCCTGAAGCAGCGACAGATCCATGGAAAACTACGTGGCCTCCTTCGGCGGTTGATGACATGGAACAAATAATACGCTGCTAGCTGGTACTAGCTAGTTAATCGCTGTTTATTGATGCATGAGAGTGGACTTTGCTACACGATGATCATGCATTATTTAGGTCGCCTGGCGATCCAGAATAAATGTGCTTCGTAAACAGGTAAAATATATGTACTAATTCGCGGATCTCGAGCAGTGCTAGCTGTCTCCTGCAACGGAAGTACGGAACCATGAGCAACGGCAGTCAAGCAGAGCAAGTGCCTATCAGCCTATGATGATGAGCATTGCGGCAGCAGGTGCAACACATTGGTAGCACAACGGATAATTGAGGAGAGGGAAGCAACTGCTGCCAAGCTGCCTACGTGCGTGGAATGTCACTTTTCCTGAACAGTTCTTTTCAACAGATCAATCAAATAGCAACTTTTTGTGATTCATGCATGGATATGTGGATGAATCCTTTGACTTTGGGCTCCAGAATTATGTTACTGGCCGGTGGTCCTAATTGCAATCAGACCCACCTAGCAGTAGCACAGTTGCATGGAGATGGAGACAAAGTCAGAAGAGAGCCGCCTCATCCTGCCTGGAATCATGTTAGGGCCGGGGCGACCTCATATTCTCCTCAACTATCGAAGTTGGGACTTGGGAGGCAATGCAACACTACCGGAAACAGTATCTTTGTCGAGTGTCATATGCTTTGCCGAGCGCCGCTCTCGGCAAAGTAAGACACTCGGCAAAGATCGCTTTGCCGAGTGCCGGGCACTCGACAAAGAAATGCACTCGGCAAAGAGCCTAGCTCCCGGTAAAGATTTACACTCGGCAAAGACGACCTCACAAACGGTGAGCCCCAACGGTGACCCTTTGCCGAGTGTCTGCTGTTAGGCACTCGGCAAAGTTTTTTTAATTACTTTGCCGAGTGCCACGAATGCCGAGTGTCAGAATCTTGGCACTCGGCAAATAATTTATTTTTTTTTTCTTTTTGCACCCAATTTTTTTTTTGCAGCCCTACTACAGTATTAGGAGCTAGATTTTAAAATTTGGTATATTTTTTATGTTTTTTGCTGCATTTAGTTAATTTGTATCATTTACTTGAATTTTTTCGTAAAAAGCAAATTTGAACTGCAGGTGCATGGAATAATGGAATTTAGTCATTCAAAAAATGATATTCATGCTTTTGAGTGTATTATGAGGCGCTATCTAGGAACGCACCCGAAATTTCGAACATCGTGTTCACGAAACATGGGCACCGACTTGCGAGCGATTTATTTTTAAATTCTATTAAATACAAACGAAGTCCGAAAATCACAAAAATTTTCAAGATGTCATGATATCGCATGTGGAGGCTATGATAAAAAATTAAGAATGTTTCGAGGAAGTTGTGACGTACGTTGCTTAAAACCCAGACATCTCCACATGTGTTATCACAATATCACATGTGGTTTTTTTTCTTTGCCGAGTGCCCAGCTGTGGGACACTCGGCAAAGAATTTTTTTTAAAAAAAAACTTCTTTGTCGAGTGCCAAGCAGAGGGGCACTCGGCAAAGAATTTTCAAAAACAAATTCTTTGCCGAGTGCCCAGCGGTGGGGCACTCGGCAAAGTACCCATTAACGTTATCTCCCCCGTCACGGTAACTTTTCTTTGCTGAGTGCTGTCGTGGCACTTGGCAAAGCCTTTGCCGAGTGCCCGACAAAAAACACTCGGCAAAGAGGTCTTTGCCGACGAATTTTTTGCCGTGTACTCTTTGCCGAGTGTATTTATGGCTTTGCCGAGTGTCCTGGACACTTGGCAAAGCGCCTGATTCCCGTAGTGCAAGGGGCCAAATGATGAAGATGGAGCTAGGTAAGGGGATGTTTGGGCATATAATAAGATGTATCTATAAGATTTCATTATAAAACACTACTGTCACGGCCAACCACAGGCAAGCTTTACATATATAGAGAGATTTGTACAGAATGTCCAAAGCACACGATCGAGTACATGCCAGGACTGCGACAGATTGATTCAATGCTAGCAGCAGTTTGCGTATGCATATGCATGCCCAAGGAATTGGACACGCATCAGGAGAAGTCGACGGCATCATCACGCTCCCGTCGGCGACGATGGTGGCCCAGGCATGGCCGCGGCCTTCATCTTGTTCGGCACCGGCGGTGGCGGCAGCTTCGGCTTCGTCGCCCCCAAGGAGCGCCTGTTCCAGATCTTCCCGCCGCGGTAGCCGCCGTAGGCCCAGTCGTCGTTGCCCGCCGTCACAACGCCGCCGCCGGCGGCCCAAACACTCCTCCCATCCTCTTGAGAGGAGCGGACGGGGACGGCGAAAGAACCCACGAAGACGACGACCATGAGCAGCCAAGCTAAGATTCTGCGACTCATGGTCATGGCGGCTCCTAGCGCCAGCTCAGCTCAGGAATGCTTTTGGGAGTTTGGAATGAAGTGTGTCCAAACTCATCAACTCGTGATGTATATATAGTACTGCACATGCGATTTTGCGATGGATGCGAGGGTGTCCAAGGCTTATCGAACTGCTGATCGCCAATCTGCTAAGCAGGCTATTAGTCAGCGCTGTATTATTATACTGCATGCACCTACTGGCTGCTGAGATGCTGATGCAACGAATGAGTGTACTGGTACAATGCTTGTAGCTCGTGTGCTGGTTTTTTTTATTGACTCCAATTTATGATGATAGATCATTAGATTCATTGGTTGACCTCACATCGAATGGCCGACAGATTTTGGTGGCCCATGCGATTGAGGCAGTCAGTGTTATACCCCGCGAGCTCTGCCTTCATTTGTCTCAAAAAACATTCCTGAGGATACTACTTCCTCCATCCAAATTATATGGCCAGTTTCGGAGGGAGTTTCATTAGAGTTTTATTTGCATTTAATGAGCTACCACTAAAGCAGTTTTGATGATATGGCAATGTTTTTTATAAAAGAGAGAATAAGTGAGTTTTATAGGGATGAAACTCTCTTGCACGAATAACAACTCTCTATGAGTCATTTAATTTAATGTCTATGAAACTCTAGAATGAAACTCACCATTGAGAATAGGTGTTTCATCCATATTTCATTCCATTCTACATGATGTGGTTGTCTTGGAAACAACGTAATGAAACTCTTCACTGAGACTGGCCTAAGTATCTTTGGCTTTTCTAAATCGATAGAGTAAAATGCACTCTGGATTCTTAAACTTCTCAAGAATCCATGAAAAGTTTAAGTAGTACCACCTGTAACACCCCAGGTGTTGATCACCAATTAAGTAGTGGGTTTAAGCTCAAACATGATAAATTAGTAGAGATGACGATGCCAAAGTCAAACCTATGGAAATAAACCCTAATCTAAACTTGGATGTTGCACCCTTCTTTGCATATAGGACATTTTTAAGATATGTGCTTGGGTGTTGTTATCAAAGTATCTTCACATGTCTCACATCAGTAACTATCTATATGAAGCCCTGGAAAAGTTTCATGGAGTTTGGAATCAAAAAGTCACATGAAATGATAAGTTCCATTCCTATTGGAACTTGCATCATTAAGTGAATGGAATTGTAGATCATCAGCCAAAACTTGCAAACTTGTCCAAATGACTCTAGATGAACTCTACAAGACCTTAACTACACTTAGGACACTTAATGGAACAATGTTCATGTTGATCATTTTGCCTAAATATGCTTCTAATTGGTGGTTGACCATGTATGGACCCTGGAGCCCTTTGGTTTGACCATTTCAAAAGTGTGACCTAGAAGCTTTGCATGACTGTGCACCCTTTGACAAAGTTGTAGAGAATTTTATAAGGAACAAACTTTGTTTAAGAGTCAAGTCATGAAAATGTGTGTAACATGCTCAAACAGGGCCCACAAGTCAGTTTTAGGGCTGATTTCAGCACTTAGCCATTTTAATCCCTGATTTCGGTGTCGTCGACGTTGGCATCGCGCGTTCTCCAAAAATTGCTAAGCAACTCAAGTTTGTCCAAATACAAAAGTTGAAGCGTATATTGTGGAGAGGATAATGCCTGAAAATGGCACTTGTTCGACTACTTTTCGCCTAGCAAATTGGAGTTTTGTTAATCGCTTGGAATGCTTTGACAATGTCATTTTGGCACTTAGTTATCTCCTAATCCAGAGCACTAATGGTCATGAACCCTAAATAGATATTGTAGAGGGTTACGTGGGCAACAACTTTGGTTCTTGGCCCAAGGTCCAGTTCGACCAGTATCTAGCCCAAATCGTCGTCCAACCGGCCCACGTTGTAACCCGACACGTGTTCGGCAGAATGCCAAGACGGCCGACGCGTGCTCCGTGGCGTGGCGGCCATGCCCGTGCCGCGTCCCCACTGCATTGCCGCGCGTCCTCGTTCCCTCTCGTGTTGGTAAAGCCCGAGCTGCAACCGAGCGCCTCTCCACTTCTCTCTCGCATCTTCTCCGCTCTGGGTGCGCGAGAGCAAGCGCCGCAGCCATGGCCACCGCGGGCAGGGCCGTTCGGCACCCCCATGGCTTCATGCGTTGCGGCCAAGCCAAGCCGTCACCGGCCCTGGAAACTCCCCTTACGCCTTGTACACGCTCGATAGGAGCCGTTGCCGCTGCCTTCATCCGGCTGTTGCTCACCGAGCGCCGCCATCGCCATGGTCGCCATGGCCGAGCTCCATGGCCGCCGGTGTTCCTCCAACCCCGAGCCTCCTTGTCCTCAACCGTGCTTAGCACCACCTTGACCTCGTCGCACCGCCCGCGAAGCACCCCTTCCTCGGTCCCGTTGGTCGCCGGCAAGCTCCAGCGACGGAGCCGCCGCGGCAGCACTGCCGGTCACCGTGGTCAGGCGGTCACGAGCCACCCCAGGCTGTGGCAAGGCCACCTGCGGGTGCGCCCGAGCACCGCGGTCCTTCCCCGCCGCTTCCGCGACGCCGGTGAGGCCCTCATCGCCCGGAGCAGCGAGCTCCGGCGACTTCCCTCTGCTTTCCCGGCGTCCAGAGGAAGGGGGCGGTTCCCTCTCTCTCTGTCTTCCTCTGTGTGAGTGACATGTGGGTCCAACCGGGCAGTAGGCCCCGCATGTCAGTTAAGGCGGTGGCTGTTTGGGTATGTTTTCGGGTGCGCCTAGCAGATGCGGTTAGGGGTGGATAATTCTGATTTTGAACTTCAAATCGGTGTAAATCTTCTAAAATTCATATCTCTTGCTAGGTAATTTCAAAAATAGCAAAAGTGGACTTTTTGGAAACCTTGAGAAAATATCTATGCATTAGAGTCATAAAATGTTATATGTTTGTAGATTCTTTCTGATGTCTTTATTTAAGTGTTAAAAATGCTCTTAAATACCTTTAAACTTGACCAGAGCAAGATCTGAAGTTTTAGAACTCCAAAAATGATGATTCTTATTTTGTTAATTTTTTGATGACATATACTTGCTAAGAAAAATATAAAACTTATAGGTTGTTTCTGGGTTTCAGGATGTTTTACCTAGATCTTGTTAAATGGAAAATAGATGCTTGTTTTCCTTGTTTTTTTAATATCTTGAGTGTTGATGCTCCAATTGATGTGAAAATTTTATGGTAGGATCTTCATGCTATGGATGGACTGTGGTATAAATTTCATGGTCATTGCTTATTGTATGATCTAGTTATTGATGTAACTTGTTTAAGGCTTGATAAATAGCTTATAAATAATATATAATTGATAAAATAGAAAATGTTGTTCCATTACCTTAGTATGATGTTTCTCTATCATATTGATTCATAATATGGCCTTGTGTTCACAGAAAATATTGAGTGTTAGGTTTAACTTGCTCTCACATGATTATTGCAATAACTATTTGTCTTTTTCATAGAGCTTGATCTACTTGCCCAAATGGATTTAAATTTGGACAGTCGACTTTTGAGAGCATATTTAGGCCACTGTAATTTTTGTAGAATTTATTGTGCACTTTTGATAGGTGTTCATAATTCCACCTAATTATCTAAATAAATTAAGAAAATGCATTGAAAAAAATTATTTAGGAATGGACACTATGTTTTCTGGTGTTCATTATTCATGTGTGACATGTTGGTAAAGTTAGTTTTGTCTAATTATATGTTTGCAACATAAGTTAATAATTATTTCTTGCAAATGAGGTTTCTGAATAGATTTGAGAATATTGTTAATTACCCTATGCAAATGAGGTTTTCATGTCTTGTGTGCTACAACAAAGTTGTTGTGAATTTCATGATCTAGCTGCTGTTAAATTTTGGTGGCATTTGGTCAAGTAGTTTTTGAGTTATAGATGTTTAAAGTCAGGTTCCAGATTTGGTTGCTCTCTGTTTGGAGCAGACCAGAGTCTGTAGTTTCATCTTTTCAACCAATTAAACTTGGGAATCAGGCTTAGTGGATATTAAATGAATTGTATACAATTTCATAATTTTTCCATAATGTCTTCTTGTCAGTCATTTGGAGTTGTAGATCTCCAGTTATGATTAAATTACTTAGCTGCTGTTCTGATGTCCAGAAGGTAGCAATTTCTAGTTCTAGTGCTTTGATTAACTTTGCCATGCTTGTGTATTGAAGTGTGACACCTATATTTGTTGGTACTTGTTTTGGTACCTTAGGATCTTATAAGACTTGTGTCTTGATTGATGTATTTGTAATCTTCTATGTTATGCCTTTGTGAGGATTAAGTTAATTAGCTCTAGGTGTTTATGAGAACCTTGGTATGCTTGTTTGATTACTCTGTTTATTGCACTTCTATGCATTCATACATATGCATTATTGCATCTCATTTAGGTACGCTAGCTGAAGCACGTGAAGGACCTGATGTGGAGCCAAACCCGAAGATGGAGTTGGTAGATCCATCCCGAAGATAGAAGGACCGGACAAGTGGTAGATTGGAAGATACTCGCCAAGCAAGTTTTATCTGACATACTCTAACTTGAGTCGGATCCCAGGCAAGCCCCGGAGCATTATAAGCCTCCTATCTTCAAAGCAATTAATTCTATATATGTTATAAGTATTGTTGCATTAAGTGGTAGGAGTTGGTTGAAAACCTTGCTGCATTATATCATTCCTTATCCAGATATATGAATCCTTGAATCCTACGTAGACTAGGATCGAGTAGATGCTTAGCCCTGCTTTAAGCGGTAGAAGTCAGGTGATTTCCTGTCACCTGCGAGATATAGAGATATTCATATATGGCACGGTTGGTTATATTTGCTATCGTGGAAAGGAACCATGTGTTAATAAAATGAAATGAGACCGGGCGGGATGATGATAGTGAAGCGACAAGGCATGGAGGTCTTGGGTGTGAATCTATCCCCGTCTGAGTCGTTTAAGGACCGATTCGCTGTACGTCCTTGAGTCATGTTGAACGCAGTCTAACACTTAGTTGGCCGGATAAGTCGTTCCGACCGCGAAGCCGAGTAATGTGATTTAGGCCGGGAATCGAATGGTAGGTTGCTTCTTGGAGGAGAGAAAGGATGTGCTTGGGGACATTGGCGTGAGACCAAGGGGGGGTTAGAGTCCCTATCACCTGACAGAGTGTCGCCCTTGGGGTCGCGACATCATTCGGACCCGCGATTCCTGAATCATATGAAAAGGTGGCTTGTGCGACCCTGGCAGGGGCTTGCGCGGTGAGTGTTAGAAATACCCCTCCAGCTAGATAGGAATTCGATTCGAATCGCCGTCGCTCCCGGTTAGTGAGCACTTGACTTGAGCAGCGGCAACGTAGATTCAATTAAATTGAACGAATGGTTAATTGGATCACGATGGAAAGGTTGCCTCAATTTATACCTGCTATGGTTAATATTGTTTGCTCCTAATAAAGTGAGTGCTCTAGTACAGGTTCTAATATAGATGATAGGTTAATGATAATTAACTTGATGCTTAAGCATTAATGATTGATCATCTATATTAAGCTTTTATGCAAAATGTTGTCAAGCTAGCCCCACTTTATATCAGCCTTGCATGATCCTTGGTGTCACTTTATTTCTGGTTTCTGACGGGTAAGTCTAGCTGAGTACCTTCTCGTACTCAGGGTTTTATCCCCACTTGTTGTAGGTTGTGAAGTATCATGGCGACTGCAAGAGTTGGTTGGCTCCTGCCTTAGAGGCGGAGTGTGATCACGGGCATGATCCTTCTGAGTTATCTTCTCTCTAATGCTTTTGTTGGAAGTCGACCTTAGTACTGGCGTATATTTGAAATAAAGGTGTTGTTAGTTTCAAATTACTTTGCTTCCGCTACCTTTGAAATTAAGTTGTAATAACTATGTTGAACTCCGATGTACATTTAATTACTTGTGAAATGGTTGTAACATGTGACTTGTTATGTTGAATCACTACGATCTTAGCTTGTATGTTGGCTGGTTTGAAATCCCCCGTGATTTCATTGGACTACCGGAGTTATATGGGCTCAAGTGCGAGAATTTGATCACTTCGGTGATTGTTTTTTTTGTACTTGTGCTCTTATAATTTGGACGGTTCTGTTACACCACCCACCGTCTTTTTTGTTTTTTTAACCCTTTTTTCGAAAGATTTTCTCAAATACGTCCCTGACGGAAAGATTTCAGGAAATAGACCCAGGGTTTGGCGCCATCCACGCTGGCGCCAAGGTAACACAGCTTGGCGCCGTTGACGTTGGCGCCAAGCCCCCATGCCACTTGGCCGACGACGCCGAGCTGGCGCTGATGTGGCAACACCTTGGCGCCGTCACCATTGGCGCTAGGCTTGGCGCCATTGACGATGGCGCCAAGCTTGGCGCCATGAATCTTGGCGTCAAGCTGTTGGAATTTCTTAAGTTTGGAATTTTATCATGAGATGGGCATATGGAAATTTGTGAAGTCTATAAATTTACCATGAGATGGGACATGTTGGAATTTGTTAAGTCTGGAATTTTACCATGACATTGACAAATTTGATGCTATCGCATGGTAGTTCGTATTCTAATATATCCAGGCCACAGCAAAAATCCTGACTACCTAATTTTACCGTGAGATGGACATACAAAGCTCTAAATTAACATGACTTGGACCCTAATTTTTCTATGAGATAGACATATAAAATTTTGGCAAAGTCTTGATATTTACCATATGATGGGCAACCTAGAAATTGGCTAAGTCTTGAATTTTACTATGACTTGACTATGCTAGAATTTGGCTAAGTCTGGATTTTTGCTATGATTTGGACATTGACAAATTTAAAATTTTACCATGAGTTGGATATTGAAAAGGGGCTTCATGTTTTGGACTTGGATATTTAAAATTTTACCATGACTTGGACCCTAATTTTACTATAAGATGGAATTTTAAGTCATGGTAAAAAGGGCTTCATGTTAAGTCATGGAATTAGGGCTTCATGTTAATTTTACTATAAAATTTTACCATGAATTGGACCCAAATTCAAAACATGAATAATTTGGAATTTGGCTGAGTCTTGAATTTGGATATTTAAAATTTTACCATGACTTGGACCCTAATTCCATGACTTAACATGAAGCCCTTTTTACCACGACTTAAAATTTTATCTTATAGTAAAATTAGGGTCCAAGTCATGGTAAAATTTTAAATATCCAAGTCCAAAACATAAAGCCCTTTTTCAATATCCAAGTCATGGTAAATTTTTAAATTTATCAATGTCCAAATCACAGTAAAAATCCAGACTTGTATATGTTAGAATACCAACTACCATGTGGTAGACATATGGAAAATAGTTTTTTTTACATGACTTGGGCATTTACAAATTTGAAATTTTACCATGACTTGGATATTGAGAAATGTGACTAACTCTAGAGTTTTTACAGTGACTTTCTGTTTGATCACTAGAACAACCTAAAAATACTTAGGATAAAATATGATATACATGGTAACAGGTCTGTGGTGCCAGGCTTGGCGCCAATGACGATGGCGCCAAGCTTGGCGCCAATGGTGATGGCGCCAAGGTGCTGCCACGTCAGCGCCAGCTCGGCGTCGTCGGCCGAGTGGCATGGGGGCTTGGGGCCAACGTTAACGACGCCAAGTTGTGTTACCTTGGTGCCAGCGTGGATGACGCCAAGCCCTGGGTCCATTTCTTGAAATCTTTCCGTCATGGGCGTATTTGAGAAAATCTTTCGAAAAAAGGGCTAAAAAACAAAAGAGACGGTACCACCCAAGATGCATTTTACTCTTCTAGATGCACTTAGGTATACACTACGTCTAGATAGATATATGTAGTAAGATTAATGTATCTAAAAAGGCCAAAACATATTAAAATTTTAAATTTTGAAATAGAGGGAGTATTAAATAAGCATCGATGCTACCATTTTGGAGCTCGCCAGGAACAAGAAGACCCGCTGGGAAGCTTTCCCAATTCAGAATTCCAAGAAAAAGGGTTACTTTACTTCTCGGAAACCCGATCCATATGAATGCCTGCTGGGACACCGATGTTCTGCACGGCGCAAAAGCCCAGTACTTGAGACGAGTACATCGAGACTATAGTCGGCGGCGACAAAGAAACAAGCGTATGCAGACAAGGCAACACAGATGAAGGGCGTGTTTGGTTGCAACCCTCACGTGAGGAGCGACTTTAGGCAGACACATCTGACCTAGGCGTTCGCGTGGCGTTGATGCTTGGCCCAGGCAGCAGACACATTTCCTTAGGTGGAAACCAAACAAGCCTGGAGTCCACAAGTACCAAGGGCGATCGTAGGTGATAACCTTGCATAGTTGGATGCGGGCTGAGGATGCGGCAGATGAGTGCTCGGCCCACGATGCACGCAAAGTTAGGTGGCGCAATTGAGTCTTGAGCGGCTAGCACATGAACCTCCAGCAGTGCTCTGGTGGCAGCTACAATGGAGGCGAAGAAGAGCAGGGGGAGGTGAGGCGAGGAGAGTTACAATTAGAGTGAGGCCAGTCTATTATGGGCATCTAACTCTATTTTTTAGGGAGATAAGAGAGATATTGGTGGCAAAAAAATTTTTGAGCTATCGTGAATTGTTGGAGCAAGAAAAAGGCTTCTCTTATAATATGACAATTTTATGGGGACAAGGAGTGGTATTACTGACATTAAGGAACTATTGGAGATGCTCTAAGTAGAGTTTTACATGGTTTTAAGTTTATTGTTACAAGAGTCGGTGAAACAAAAAGTAATGGCTTTGTTATTGGCTTCTAGTTATCGAAGAGAGAAAGAGTTTTCTAATAATGGCACTATAGTAAGTCTTAGTCTTTCGAAGGTACTTATAAAGGTAAGTTGTGTGCACATATGTTCATATGGGTAAGTGTGTATGTATACGAATGTATGTGTTTGTAAACAGCTCCTTGAATGAGAGCCTTGAATTCATTGTATGGCACTAAGTAAAAAATTGCCAGTGCCCCCTACAGACGCCGGACGAACGCGCGTCTCTGATATGAGTTAACATACGCGCGTCTGCAGCTTATTACAGACGCGTTAGCCAGCCTCCTGATGCGCGCATATAACTGGAGACATCGACTGTGGTTTCCTTGTTCCATGTAATTTGAAACCGACTTCCATGGATAGATAGATATGCAGCCATAGCTCAGTAGCTGGAATCCTGAAGCAGCGACAGATCCATGGAAAACTACGTGTCCTCCGTCGGCGGTTGACGACAGGTCCTTGGAAAAAAAACGCTGCAGGTACGTACTAATTAATCACTGTTTATTGATGATGAGGGTGGACTTTGCTACGCCATGATCATGCTATTAGCATTATTTAGGTCGGCTCGCGACCCAGAATAAACTTTCTTCATAAACAGGTATAAAGATGTATTAATTCGCGGATCTCGAGCAGTGCTAGCTAGCTGTCCCCTGCTAGCGAACCAGGAGCAACGGCAGTCAGGCAGAGAGCCTATTTGGTTGTGTCCTCAAGCAGATTTGCCTGACCAGACACAATTCTCAGGCGTTGAATTTTGGTTGCCTATAGGGCTGAGACAGTTGCCTCGCTAACTAGCTGCCTGCCAGGGCATGATCCAAACAACCCACAAAGTCCTATCAGCAATGCGGCAGGTGCTGCATTGGTAGCACAATGGGATAGCTGAGGAGAGGGAAGTAATTGATGCAAAGATGGCAGCGTGCGTGGAATGTTGCTTTTCCTGTAAAAAAGTTGTTAAAATCATGATCCTGAATCGAATCGGAATTCTAGTGGTGGTAGGATTGCAAATCATAGAATCATAACTAGCAGATTGTGGAATTGTAGAATCATCTCTATCTTGATCTTTAGGAGCGCTTCTCTTGGGTGTGGTGCTACAACCCGATGTTGAGTGTTAGATATGGCGATATGCATGTGTAACATGTTATCCCACACAATGACACAACAACATGATAGCGTCAAGGCCATACATAGTCAATTTATATCTTGTAGGATCCATAAGTTTGTTAGTCAAGATCCTAGTAAGTATGTGGCTGCATATTAGTCACATGGATCATTCTCTTAGTCAAGATCCTGGAAAATGTGTGGTCGCATGCAACAGGTTGTTGCCACGCGAAGGGGCTCTTCCTCGCATAATAGTTAAAACGCAATCGCGCGGTCACCTGAGCTTGGGCACCAGCATTCCACGCCATATGCGCCTCTAATTATCTTTCATGGTCATCAAAGCTTAGATAAGGATCCACCCAAAAACTTACATCGCTACAATGACGACGAGCGAGTTCCAGTACTCCTCTGTTCGCCTTTCAGATCTCAGATAAGCTGAATAAGAACAACCATGCATGCCTTATGGGAAGCGGAGGTGTGCAATCTGCGGCGCACGCATGGAGGGTCATCTTACCAGCAAGACCGCCGCTCCTGAAGCTGTGGTTGAAGAAAGGGGGCCGACAACAAGGCCGTCAAGGTCCCCAACCCGGCGTACGAAGAGTGGTATGCCCGAGATCAACAGATTCTCGGGTGTATCTTCTCTTCGGTCTCCAAGGAGGTGTTCACGCAAATCACTTCCGCACAAACGGCAGCCTGGGCTTGGCAAGAAGTGGTGAACACTTTCATCGTGCAACGATCGTGTCTGGTCTGTCAACGTATATATAGCTGACATCTCCACGACATAGAAGGGGGCCATGACCATCACTGAATACTTCACCAAGATGCGGTCTCTCGGTGATCAGATGACTGCCTCCAGGAAGCCACAAATGATAAGAAGATGACGCCGCATGTCACGACCCGACGGTCGCTCCAAATTTAGGTAAGATCCGGCTTTCTTGTCTTTTCTCATTGACTTCACTACCATATTATCAAATTGCTGATGTGGAAGCCTAATTAATTAATACATGAAAAACTTTTCTTTCGGTCTTCGTTGGGACTACATTTAGAAGAGAGAGAAATGCTATTAAGAGGTGCAATATGTTAGACCCAGGTGCTAGCTTAGATTCAACATGCACCTTTGTCCTATTCTAGCACCCGGTGCCAAGGAAATAAAGAAAAATAGTCTCCCTCTCTAACCTTGCTTCTCCATCTCGGGGAAATTTGTGGTGCAAACATGCAAAACAATTCAAAAATTATACTTCAGTTATTCGAAGATTTTTTTTAAACTTGTTACATCCATAGTACATTCATATATGTATTCTATAAAAGTTGAGATGTAAACTCAAACTAGAAAAAATCATTAGAAAATAACAATTTCAGTTGCTTTCACTACAAGACAAAACCTAGATTTTTTGTCTTCTAGCGCTAATGCACCTGAAATTTGTTATTTTCGTATCATTTTGTGTAGGTTGAATTTGCATATTAACTTTTGTATATGGATACATACACTATACCATAGCCTAAGCTAGCGTCCAACCAAGGGTCGGTAAAAATATCGATATGGCGTTTGGACGGTCGGTCGGTATAACTTAGTGGCTTACGGTCGGATGCTATATATTGTTTTATCGTCCGAGGGTTGGCCGCTATTTCTATTTAAGTTTACGGTTGGACGGTCGGTCGCTGAATATTAACTTTTGGGTCCGTCAGTCCGTCGGTATATTGAATTGGGCCCGCCTGTCATACTAGCCGGCGTATGTGTGTTCGGATTTGGAAAAACCCTACCCGCTTCTCTTTCTTTCCTCCCCCCGCCGCCGCACTCCCATCCCATACGTCCGCACACAATGCGCCGTGCCGCGCTGTTCGGCTCTCCAGCGCGCCCCCTCCACTTCCCCCGCCGTCCCCGGCGCCCCCGGCAGCTTCGCCCGCGGTCCCTGCCAGCCGGCCGCCTGGCGCCCACCCGGCGCCCCCTGCCAGTCCCCGCGCCGGACGCCCCCGGTGATTCCCGTTGCCGCCGGCCCTCTTCCCCTCACCCAGCGCCCCCGGCACGGCCCCCCGACGGCTCCTCGGCAGCGTCGAGCTGCCGCCGTCGCGAGCCCTAGGGGCGCCTCCAACACCCGCGAAGACCTTGGTGGCAAGCCAAGGGAATGCCGCCACCTACGTCAAGGAAAAGCAGGCGCCGGTGCTTGAACGCCGGCCCTCCACAGATGTGGCCCGCACTGCCTTGGAGGTGCCGGACCCGGCCACAACACCGGTGGATCTAGCTGCAGACACGGTAAAAACGTAGAATACGTCCAGGTCAGTTCTTGTGCGAAGATCCCCATCCCCTCTTCTAGATCTGTGTCGTGTGGTGGCCTGGTGGGCAGCTGCTTCACTGATCTGTGTCGTGCTGGAGCAGCTCTAGGAACAGCAGTGTGATGGGGGAAGTGGAGGGGTGGCTGCTGTTGGCTTCAGCATGGTGGCATAGCAAGCGGATTCCATATGGAGTTGAGAAGATTCCTGATTTTTTTTCCATGTAGCATTTGATTGATGCATTGATTTTATCTTCCATAGTTTCTGTTTCTGTTCGAGAAGTGGAAATTACTCCTTGCAGGGTTGGTGTTTCAGGTGAGCTTCCCGATATATCTCGGTTGATTGTGTCTCCTGTGTTAGTTAGCGCTATGAGATGAGCTATGAGATGTTAGTTAGCGCTTCTGTTAAACTTGCAGATGGCTCAGACCCCTGTTAGCGCTTCTGTTAAACTTGCAGATGGCTCACACCGTAGCGTTAGCACGGGCAATATACTAGTGGCTTTAATAGCTGCATGAGTTTGACCATGCAGTATGTCATTTCACTTGAATAATAACATAACCAATTTGATGAGAGGATATATGGGGCTCATTAGCTTTTAAGTTTAAGTGTTCCTCTCTCCCTTGTTCTGATTTGGATCTACAATGGATTATGGTGTTTTGCTATTGATTTGTACTAAAGCAGCAGCAAGCTTGATGGTGTTAAAGACTCCTAGGTTGGCTGCAGAACTATAATATGTGTGTTTTGCTTGATTTCAGTCTGTGGGCTCTAGGTTGTACTGCTTGTGAATTTTGCAAACTCTTATGCATACGATTCAAATTCTGTTAATCCATTCAAATTGGTTCCAAATTATTATTAGGAGAAGTGCCACTGCAGAGAAAGAATTGTCTAAAGAATGTCGAACTCTGCTGCAGACCTTGCTTTATGAGCCTGTAGGGTTGGGTTACATATGTAAATAGCTGCTGTAATAGCTGATTTGCTTTTAAGTTTGTACTATCATTATGTCAATTTACTGCTGCAACCTTGTATCACAGGGAATGAGATATTTATGTTTGGTCTCATCAACTATGCAACTTATTATTTCAGTTCCCCGATGAACGTACGAGATAGCAAAAATGAGATGCAAAGGAGTTGGTAAGCACGAGAGACAACCCTATAAACTTTCCGCAAGATAAAACGTGACACTGAATGTTGCTAGCAGTTTGGATCCTAGATTCAACTCTACATCATTTAAGCTATTTTCACCGATATCAAGTTTCATGTTGTATTCATGATGGATGTAAACTTTTATTTTTCAGGTGAGAGGTAATAGATAGAGGTAGCCTGATGCATGCAGCAAGCGGTTGGACTGAAGTGCTCATGGTGACTGCATTGATTAGCTAGAGATAAAAACTCTTGTAAGGACTTTCTAGTGATGAATAATTTGTAGAGAGTACCAGCAAACCATTGAGATGTAAGACAAATGCTTATGGATATAATATAATTGTGAGCTATGATGAGCTTCTTTGTCATGATTGTGTATTGTCCAAAATGGAATTGTTAATTGTATAGTTCATTGATTGTATGTTTGATTGTATGATTAGTACTCATTCTGAGGTTAATGAATAATTACGTTATTATTTTCTTGTATGGATAGTGTATGATGGTTGGATGCTATATAATATATAGCGTCAAACTATTGGTCGCTATAAGTTTGTAACTGGCGTTGAACGGTCGGTCGCTATATCTTTAACGTACTGTCGAACGGTCGGACGCTATAAGTAAGGTCGGACTCTAAAACTTATAGCGACGCCACTTATAGCGACCGTCCAAGTTGGACGCTATATATTTATAGTGACCTACCGTAGGTCGCTATATCGACTTATAGCGACCCACCGTAGGACACTGTAGATAGGTTGTGGTATAATGATATATGGATGCACTATCAATGTACCGAGTTCCAAAAAAAAAATGGATGGCCGAAGTATGATTTTTGGGAATGGTTTGTATGTTTGCACCTAAGATGTGATTTGCACAAGAGGAGAAAAGGTAAAAGTGTTTTTGTTCTCTTTTCTGGTAGAGTGGGGCCTACATAGATTGCTACACACTAGACCATTTTATATCAAGGTAGAACCTCTTGATGTGTAAGCTAAAAATAGTATACTCTAAAGTTGCCCTTAGAGCAAGTATAATAAGGGGCTGTAAGTGAGTTGTATGCTGACGTGGAGGAGACAGAGGAGGAGAGTGAAGAGAAGCGGTTGTAAGCTTACAACCAGCTTATGCACAAAAACTAAGAAGTTATGTGAGACAGACAAGTGGACTGTAAGACCGTCCACAGCGTCGCCGATGCCTCAAAAAGATTTGTTCAGCCACCTGTACCGATGCTAGGATTTTATTTGTTTGGACAGCGTGGGCACCGATGCCAACTGAGCCTGTGTCAGACATGCATGTACGGAGACTGGTTGGGATACCTCTGTTTGTGACTGAGGCCGGGTGGGATAGAATTTTTTATTCTTCAGGCATCGGCTCACCTACATGCCTCGGTGCCAGGAATTTTGAACTCGGCACCGCTCCCTGCAACGCGATGATTCGATGCTTGGAGACTCTCTCTCTTCTTTCAGCACCAGCAATTTCATACGTTGTGGCCGATCTAAGCCGGCTAACTATTATACGAGTTGGCTGATAGATTAGCTGTAAGTTTTTTTTTGCAGCCAGCAACCGACTGTATTATTAGCCTTGCTCTTATAGGTTTGGACACTTGCGCTGGAGGGAAGAGGACGAGGCGGTAGAGGAATGGAGATGGCGGGAGAGCCTATAAGATACAGTATACACTTCTCGTATATATACCTATGATGAGGTGTCATTGTAGAAGACTACAGTCATGGCCAAACCAGGCAGCAAAGCTTTACATATTATAGATATATTTATACAGAATGTCCGAAGTACACAAGTAATAATGAAGTAAATGGGGACTGTGTGGCAGGTAGATTCAAGGGGTAGTACTGCTAGTAGCAGTTTACGCAGCGGAAGATACACAAACGTTCACACTACTCGCTGGTGGTACATATGCATGCGGCATGCCCAAGGAATTAGACACACATAAGGAGAAGGAGCAGGCCAAGTCGATGACATCACATTCTCGGCGGCGACGGTGGCGCAGGCATCGCCGCGGCTTTCTTCTTGTTCGACACCGGTGCTGGCGGCAGCTTCGGCCTGGCCCCCAAGGAGCGCCTGTTCCAGATCTTCCCGCCGTGGTAGCCGTAGGCCCTGCCATCGTCGTTGCCCGCCGTCGTTACAACGCCGCCGGCGGCGGCCCAAACACTCCTCCCATCCTCTTGAGCGGAGCAAAGTGGGGCGGCGGAAGAACCCACGAAGACGACGACCATGAACAACCAAGCTAATTTTCTGCTACTCATGGCGGCTGTACTGCTGGCGCTAGCCGCTAGCTGATCAGGAATGGTTTTTGGAGTTTGGAAGTGTGTCGCTGTGTCCAAACTCCTCAACTCATGTTGTGTATATATAGTACTACGTACACAGGCGATTTTGTGATGGATGCGAGTGTGTGAAAGGCTTATCGAAAACTGGCCGGATGCTGAAGCTAATCTGCTAATTAAGCAGGCTAGTAGTAGTTAGCTGTAGTATTATACATTTATACTGCACTGCACCTACTGGCTGCTGAGCTGCTGATGCAACGAACGACTGTATGTATACTGGTACAATGTTTGTAGTTCATGTGCAGGCTTTTTTGTTGACTTCAATTTATGATGTCAGATTCACGTACAGGTTGACCTCATCACATCGAATGGCTGGCCGACAGACTTTGGACCTTTGGTGACGCATGCGATTGAGGTTGGGGCAGGCAGATGCCAGTACTCTCCGCGAGCTCCCTTCGCCTGTCTCCAAAAAACGTTCCCATCCTCTGAAAGTTAATCTGCTAGCTTGTCTCCTTTGAATTTCGTGGCTTTTGAAACCACTCGGAATCTCGAAACTCTGAAAGATTTCTTTTTATAAGTTTTGGAGAACTACGCGGTGTCCGCCGGCTGTTGACAACCCACGCCGATAGATACATGACTACATGTGTTAAGCTTCGTGCAACCAATTATTCGTTGATGTTGACTTTGCTCCACGATAATCACGCAAGAATAAGGTAGGTCAGTTCGTGATCTAGCCTAAATTTGTTTCTTCAGATGGGTTTAAAAGACGTACTTATTGGCGGATCCTGAGTTGTGCTGTCCCCTCCTACGGTACCGCGCTTGAAAACATATGGGTGTAGAGCGGGTACCTATAGTTATTTTTACCTGTCGGTGGGTTTCCATATCCGCACTCTAAATGCACATCTACTGCTACATCAAATGGATAGGTTTACACATTCAAAATAGGCATGGTCTGTTTGTACTGCTACTTATCCTATAAGAGCAACTCAAAAAGACTTATATCTTTCCTAATTTTTAGAAAAAATAGATTTTTGGTGCAAAAATACCCTCCAACGCACTCTTCAATTGGATCTTCAAATATAGACATACTCTATTTTGGGTTTCTCACTAGCCAAAGATGGAGAGCGAGGATGACTCTAGAAAAGTTTTTTGAGGGTACAAAGATATAGAGAGCGATTTTTACTCAAATAGGTCTCCAAACGATGCTTTGGAGAGTAAACTTTAGAAAAAACTCTCGTAGATGCTATAATGATGGAGTTCAGCATCTCCAAACATATCTCCCTATTATGCCATGTTTTGAACTACTCTGCTCTAGGTCTTTTAAGTTGACTCAAAATTCCGCAGGCCAAACAATATTACTCAAAAAGCGAATATGGGCTAGCACAATAGCACTACGAAAAATGCATCTAGGCTCTAAGTAGGTTTTGGTGGATTGAATGACAAAATGATTAAGGTACTAATGAATTTAATGAGAACTGTAGGTGTATTTAGTCCCAAGTATAATTGATATGTGTTTGGGCTCACTTATGAAGCAAATGACATAATTGAGAAATGAGTCCAAGATTATCGATGAAATGCATGAATGATAATCATGTGGTGAATATGATAAAGAAGACATGGTTTGATGGATATTCATGGTTCTCTCATATGAATCTTGGTTGTGATTTGGAATTTGGGTTTCATAATGCATTACACTAACGTCAGAATAGCCTCTTGAGAGCTCCCAATTCACCCCTTGTGAAATTTGAGTGATATTTTTCATATCCATTGATGTGGAGGGCGATATTTGAGTCTTTGTGACCACTAGAGAGCTAAACACAGCCTTGAGCACTTCTTGATAGTGTCAAGTCCATAGTGAAGCATTTGTTACTCTTGGAGCTTCGCTCCTAGACAGCTAGGTGTCACCGGTGAGTATCCAAGTTTGTGGAGTGCTGCAGAGCATGGAAAGTGGTTGAGAGCAACCCAACTAGAGTGCACCCTGGAGTGGTGACTCACAACTTCCACAATGAAGACAAAGGATCCAAATCGGGATCTGAACTCCGGGAAATACATCGATGCTTCTCCCTCTTTAGGGTGGGGTGGTAGCAACGTTGAAGCTAGGTTGAGAGATGATACAAAGAACCATGACCCTTGGATTCAGTTGAAGCCTCTGCGGGAGGATTATGAGCCTTTGATTTTTTTAATGTTGTTGTATTTCTGGGTACAAATTGTGTGCTACACAAAGGTTAAATTATCTCAGCGGGAGACACAATTTGAGGTATACCCAGCTTTGTTTTGATTGCTACTTTATAGTGTAGATAAATGCTATTTAGTAACTATATATTGAGGAGGAGGATTACTCGCGTCTCGCGTGCTAGGTCTCACGCTGCCAGCGCCAGTGCTGCCACTGCCGCCGCCGGTCCTCGCCTCCACCACCGCTGGTCCCCCTCCCTCCCCCCTCCGGCATATCGCCGGAGGCTGGAGGGAGTGGGGATCCATCGTTTTAATAAGTTTTTGCAGTAAATCGAGTCCTTAGGGTTAGGGTCTCTCCATGCCAAGTTTCTTGGTTTTGCGGATTTATCTCCTCCTCCTCATCTCTGGCGACGGCGAGAGGGCAGGGTGGAATCGTTTTCTCCATGGCGGCTCCGTTGAAGATGAGGGTGACAACTACGGCGTCAGCATCCTCACCGGTATGACATAGAGACTTTTATTTCCGGACCGCGACATCAAGGCGGAGATGGTGTCGCCGCCATGGAATAATTTTCTCTGGTCTCTTCTCCGTTTTATCGTGGTTAGATCTGGTCACGATGAAGGACTAGAGAGAATAAGTTTCAGATCAATCTTCCTCATTCTTTAGTGGCAGAAAGAAGAAGAAGGAAGACACAAGAAAGAAGAAGTTTCTCAACTCCGCCTACATGAATGCTGGTCGTCGTTTGTTGGGCGTCTGTTCACAAGCCTTTTACCGAGTGTTTGCCTGTACGGTCATTCATACTGCAAAGCATCGTACATGTTTGGTTTTGAGATGTGGAGCTATTCACAGTGTGGGTACAATTTAGATGAAAATCAGTTTCTAGATACTTATGTAATCCAGAGTGCTTGTAACGTGTTGATGTACCCAACTATTATCTAATATAATTCTTCTTTCGTCGCAAAAAAAATTAATTGTATATTGACTTGTGGATCAATTTTTATGGTATTTAACCGATTCTTTAAACATTTTTATCGGTTCAGATATGAAAATTTTGGTCCGGCAATACCCCACCTAGATCCGCAATTGTATATACCTATGAGATTTCATTGTAGAAGACTACTGTCATGGCCAAACCAGGCATCAAGCTTTACGTAGAGATATATTTATATAGAACCCTCCCCCCTTCCTCTTCCGTCGCGCCGTCGCCGGAGTGGGCCACGCGGCCTGCCGGGATGGCGGCGGCGGGCCTCCTTCTGCTATTGGCGGCGTGGGCACTCCTTCCTCTCCCCCTTTTTTCCCTTCCTCCAAGGCATTGCGACGGCGGAGGCGCCGACCTAGGCCGCTATAGGGCCTGGGCGACCAGATCCAGCGCCCAGATGGTCGGATCCAGCGCCCCCAGGGCGGGGACGGCGCCCACATAGTGGACTGGCCGGGGGCCGACCCGAGGTGGCCGGAGCTGGTGGCCTGGACAGCTGCAGCCAGTCAGGCCGGCGTGCTCATGATGGCTGGGTTCGGCGGCCCCCGGTGGGGCGGCGGCGGTGGATGTGGGCGTGGAGATGCAACGGCGGTGGATCGGCTTTGACCTCTGCCATGGCCCTGCCGTTTCGCGAGCGTTCGACGCGACAGACGGCGTGGCAGAGACGGTGGCGGTTCGAGGACGACGTCGGCGGTGTCAGTAGCAACAGGACGATGGCAAATTCGTCAGCGAGCAAACAACATGCTTGTCGGGTCCCTTCTTGGGCGATCTACAAGGAGTTGGCGACGACTCGATTGGCTGCGGTCCATGTGGACTGGCGCTGCGGTGGGTGGTAGCGCATGTCTGCGACCACTCTTCCGCAGCTGCGACAACGAGTTGAAGGCGGCTCCTCGTTGCTGGCTGCTCGTGCTGGGAATTGACATGGATGGCTGCAAGTTCATTGGTTGGTCTGGTGTGGCGGTTTTGGAGGAGGCTGCTGTTGTAGCTGTGGCCACGGTGGCCTCTTCGATGGGGCTTGGCGGGTACGGTGTTGGTGGCGGCGTGTCTACTACCAATCTCGGCGTTTCGGTGGAAGGTTACGGTTTGTGCCTATCCTGGTGGATGGCTGGACATGTTGTAGGTTTCTCTTATGGGCAATCTGTGATGAGCTGGCAACTATCGAGTTGGCTGCGATCCACGGATCGATGCGGTGATGACTGGCTACACATGTCTGTTTCCAGCTTGTTGCCGTAGCGTCAATCGATGGAAGGCGGCGTTTTACAGACGACAGCCCAAGCAGAGTTGCTAGCGGCATGTCTTGAAGACTGCTAGCTGGCGACGTGCAGTGGTGTTGGTGGAGCTCCTTGCCGTTGCGTAGGAACAAGTGTGATGGTCGGTATCAAGCGGGATGGAGGCGGTCCTTTTGGGCTGGCGCAGTGTCGACATGCCACGCATGCCTGTGGCATGGTCGGCATGGCGCGATCTCCTGCTAGCGGGTGATTTCCTATGTGGTGCTTGGGTGTGAAGGTTTTGGAGATGGAGGACTTTCGGGCTAATGCCCTGCCCGACTCTGAGTCGTGGCCAGCAATGGTGACGCCTTGGCGCCACAATCCCCGTTGGAGGCATTGTTGTGAGGTCTCTCGTCTCCTAAGAGTTTGGTTGAAAAATCTCGGTTCTCTGCTTGGCGTTGGCGGCATTTGTGAATATCGCTTCCCTCCTTGGAGGCATCGCTATTGAGAGCTCCCCCTCCCTCAAGCTCTTCACTTGTTCTCTACGGCGTGCTTGGTGGTGTTTGCCTGCTGGTGCTTTGGAGGTTTAGCGGATTGCTTTTGTTGTTGTAGTGTCAAGTTTCGCAGCACCATGAGTATTTTTGTTTTATTTGTTGTATGTTTTTATATGTTACTCTTCTTCTCTGTTAATATATGCCTTGCGATTTTCTTGCCGGTGGTTTTAAAAAAAATATTTATACAGAATGTCCGAAGTACAGTAAATAAGGACTGTGTGGTAGATTGATTCAAAGGTAACTGATAGTAGTAGCAGTTTACGCAGCGGAAGATACACAAACGTTCTCGGCGGCGATTCATAGGTAACTGGTACGCGCATGCCCAAGGAATTAGACACACATAAGGAGAAGGAGCAGGCCAAGTCGATGACATCACATTCTCGGCGGCGACGGTGGCGCAGGCATCGCCGCGGCCTTCTTCTTGTTCGACACCGGCGCTGGCGGCAGCTGGCCTCGCCCCCAGGGAGCGCCTGTTCCAGATCTTCCCGCCGCGGTAGCCGTAGACCTTGCCGCCGTTGCCAGCCGTCACAACATTGCCGGCGGCCCAAACAGTCCCCCCATCCTCTTGAGCGGAGCAAAGTGGGGCGGCGAAAGAACCCACGAAGACGACGACCATGAACAACCAAGCTAACATTCTGCGACCCATGGCGGCTGCTACTGCTAGCTAGCGCTAGCTCAGGGATGGTTTTTGGAGTTTGGAAGTGTGTCGTCACTGTGTCCAAACTCAACTCCTGTTGTATATATATAGTACTACGTACACAGGCGATTTTGTGATGGATGCCAGTGTGTCCAAGGCCTATCGAAAACTGGATGCTGAAGCTAATCTGCTAAGCATGCTGCTAGTACGTAGTAGTTAGCGCTGTAGTATTATACTGCACCTACTGGCTGCTGATGCGCTGCTGATGAGCTGCTGATGCAATGCAACGAACGACTATATACTGGTACAATGTTTGTAGTTCGTGTGCAGGCTTTTTTGTTGACTTCGATTTATGATGTTACCTCCTTGGCGCCTTTCTAAAAAAAAATTAAGATGTTAGATTCATTGGTCGACCTCTCACATCGAATGCATGGCTGGCCGGCAAACTTTGGTGGCGCATGCGATTGAGGTTGGGGCAGGCAGATGCCAGTGTTAAAACATGTGGATCACAGTGAGTAGATCTAGGGGTACATTTCTTTGATAAATAGCTCCTACTACATCATCTACGAGATCAGCGGGGCGGAGAGGAAGAGGGGTATCACAGACCAGCGGTGGCCGTAGAGGAGGAGTTGGAGCCGTCCATGTCATCGGTGAGGTCTGCTCGAGGGCAGCGACGGTCGGTGAGGGCGGTGACGGTGATGAGCAGTGGCGACCGGTGGTGAAGACGGGTGGCGGCGGTGCTTCCCATCGCTGGTTGCGCCCCTCACTTAGATCGGTGTTAGGGTTTGTGTCGGTGGGGATTGTGGCTCCGGGGAACCTTGTGCCACGAGCCACCGGCCCCTACCTCTCTTTATAGCGCAGTGCGACAGGGGCCCGCTAGCCATAGATGGGCTGGGCGTCCCAAATCAGGGCGCGAGGTCAAGGCCCAAGTGGCCGTTGAGCCAGCCTGGTGGGGAGATCAAACCAATATTCTCCCCCTTGATCTCAACTTAAATCTTTGACTTTGAACTTAAATGTTTTTCACTTTTATTTGTTCTATCACAGATTAGTGTATAGAGCATGCTTCATCGTCATGGTCAATCGCCGATAGATTTAACAGCTACAACACACATCTCGGTTCTGAAACAGATTCTTTAACTTTGAGCCCTTTTAATTGTCCAGGAATCATAGGCTTTCCCTTGAACCCATGTCGGCTACATGTTCTCTGAACACGTTGGGTGATAAGTCTTTTGTAAGCGGATCCACGAGCATCTTTTCGGTACTTATATGCTCAAGACTTATAATATGATCCCGGACTTTATCTTTCACAACATAATACTTTATGTCAATGTATTTGGCAGCACCACTTGACTTATTGTTGTGAGCATACTGTACTGCCGAATTATATCGCCGTATAACTTAAGTGGTCTATAGATGTCGTCAACCACTTTCAAACCGGGTATGAACTTCTTTAGCTAGTTCACCTGCCCCGTTGCCTCATAGCAAGCTAAAAACTCGGCATACATTGTGGACGATGTAGTGACGGTTTGTTTTGAGCTTTTCCATGATATAGCTCCTCCTACGAGAGTGAATACGTATCCAGACGTGGATTTTCTATCATCTCCCGCATAATCAGAATCTGAGTATCCCACTATTTGGAGGGAATCTGATCTTCTATATGTCATCATGAGGTCTTTCGTTCCTTGCAAATATCGCAAGACTTTCTTTACCAATTTCCAGTGTTCTATTCCTGAATTACTCTGAAATCTGCCAAGCAACCCGGTAACAAACGCTAAGTTAGGGCGCGTACACACTTGTGCATATTGTAAGCTTTCGACAGCTGAAACATATGGAACTGCTTTTATTTGATTGAGCTCATACTGGTTCTTGGGGTATTGAAAATCTCCATATCTGTCGCCCTTGACTATAGGTGCAGGTGAAGGACTATATTTGTGCATACTAAATTTCTTTAAAACTTTTTCTATGTACGCCTTTTGTGACAGTCCCAATACCCCTTTACTTCTATCTCGATGAATCTCGATCCCTAGAACGAATGAAGCTTCATCAAAATCTTTCATATCAAAATTTGAGGACAAAAACTTCTTCGTTTCTAGTAGTAGACTGACATCACTACTAGCAAGTAAGATATCATCCACATACACAATTAGAAAGATATACTTCGCATTCTTAAACTTTGCATAAACACAATTGTCCTCTACATTCTCTTTAAACTCAAACTTTCTTATCGTTCTATCAAACTTCAAATACGACTATCTTGAAGCTTATTTTAACCCATAAATGGATTTCTTTAGACGGCATCCTATTTGTTCCCTTCCTTCCATGGCAAAACCTTTTGGCTATGCCATGTAAACATTTTTCTCCAAATCCCCGTTGAGAAATGCCATCTTTACATCCATCTGATGTAATTCTAAATCATAATGTGCTACCAGTGCCATTATGATTCTAAAAGAATCCTTACATGAGACTAGAGAAAATGTCTCATTATAATCAATTCCTTCTCTTTGCGTGAAACTTTTTGCCACAAGTCGCGCTTTAAATCTTTCTATATTCCCTTGGGAGTCATATTTTATTTTGTAGACCCATTTACAGTCTACTATTTTGGCTCCTTTAGGAATTATTTCTAAGTCCCAAACTTTATTGGCACTCATTGACTTCATTTCATCTTCCATGGTTGCCAACCATTTCGATGAGTGGGCGCTTCTCATGGCTTCTTCATATGAGGTGGGATCATCCTCCATATGAAACTCTTTAGTATCATAAACTTCATAATCATCAGGAATGGCTGATCTTCTTGCTCTTTGAGACCTTCTAGGGGCCTCCACATTTGGCACATCTTCAGCTTGAGGCTGTTGCTGCTCCCCCTCATGTGTGACAACAGGTTCTATGGGATCCTGAAGGACAGGTTCCTCATCATCATTCATTGTTGCCACGGGTGGAATAACAACAGGTGCTGACACCACAGTGTCTTGCATTGTCGGTGCAGCAATAGCAGGTAGCTCAAAAAATGGTTTCTGAATCATATGATTGGGCGCACACACTCATTTCTCTTCAAGATCAATTTTCCGAGCTACCACGCTCCCCCCTCATCATCTCATCCTCTAAGAAGACAGCGTGTCTCGTTTCTACAAACTTTGTATGTCTGTCTGGACAGTAAAAACAAAATCATTTTGACTTTTCAGGGTACCCAATGAAATGACAACTTACTATTTTGGGATCTAGCTTTCCAATGTTTGGGTTAAAAACCTTAGCCTCAGCAGGGCTCCCCCCCACACGTAAGTGATTTAGTGGGGGTATTCTTCCTGTCCACAACTCATACGGTGTTTTAGACACCGACTTACTTGGTACTCTATTGAGAATATGAATGGCGGTTTTTAACGCCTCCATCCATAAACCCAACGGTAAAGTAGAGTAACTTATTATACTGCGCACCATATCCATCAGGGTACGGTTACGCCTTTCAGCTACTCCATTTTGTTGAGGTTCGCCCAACGTGGAATACTAGGCTACTATGTCATTCTCCTGTAAGAACCTTGCAAAAGGTCCAGGCACTTGTCCATATGGGGTATGTCGACCGTAGTACTCCCCCCATGATCAGATTGGACTATCTTAATCTTTAAATTGTGCTGATTTTCAACTTCAGCCTTAAATATCTTAAATTTATCCAACGCTTCTGTTCTTTCTTTAATTGGATAAATGTAGCCAAACTGGGAGTAGTCATCTGTGAATGTTACGAATGAGTTATAACCCTTCCACACTTTTCACAGGAAATGGACCACAGATGTCTGTGTAAATTATCTCTAAAATTCATGCGCTTCGTTTGGCATCTTTCTTAATTTTCTTTACATACTTTCCTTTAATACATTCTATGCATTGTTCTAAATCTGAGAACTCTAATGGAGAAAGAATTTCATTCTTAACTAGTCTTTCTATTCTTCCCCTCGAAATATGGCCTAAACAACAGTGCCATAATTTCGACGACGCATCATGAGTTCTCTTTCGCTTTCTGTTTACATTTTCAGACGAGGATACATTTTCATTCACATCACATACGGAATTCATATTTTCATGAAGTGATAACAAATAAAGCTCGTCTTGCGGGAATGCAAGACCAATACATGCATTATTAAACATTATCTTACATTTACCATTTCCAAAATGACAATCATAATCATCATTGTCCAAACACGAAACAGAAATCAAGTTCTCTGTAAAGTAAGAACATAAAGAACATCTCTAAGTAAAAGTGTGAACCATCAGCAAGTTCTAGAGAAAGGTCGCCAACAGCTTCAACATCTGCTTGGACTCCATTTCCGACTTTAACGCATCTTTCTCTTCTTTACATAGTCCTCGTTGAACGGAATCCCTGCAAAGAATTAGCAACATGAACAGTTGCTCCTGAGTCAATCCACTAAGTAGATTTTGAATATTGTACATACAGAGATTCATTTATGAACGTAATAATGTTCTCACCTTTTTTTGCCATGATCATCTTTAAGAAATCGAGACAATCTTTCTTATAATGCCTCGTCTTCTTGCAGTGAAGACACTGATCTTTCTCCACTGTAAACATCTTCTGCTGAGACTGATTTTGCATGGGAGCCTTTCCCTGAGCCTTTGAGGAGGAACTGGCATTAAAGTTCTTTTTCTTGTTATCTTTTAAATAGTTGATAGTACCACCATTTGAAACATTTATTCTGTCCTCCTCTTGAGCACACATAGCCATGAGCTTCTCTAAATTTCACTTTTCAGGCTGCATGTTGTAATTAATAACAAAGATGTCATATTCCTTTGGCAAGAAAGCGAAAACCAGATGGATAAAGAA
Organism: Saccharum hybrid cultivar R570; assembly: GCA_038087645.1. NCBI lineage: Eukaryota > Viridiplantae > Streptophyta > Magnoliopsida > Poales > Poaceae > Saccharum > Saccharum hybrid cultivar. The sequence goes on from JAQSUU010000245.1 coordinate 13,234,285, forward strand.
TTCATCCTTGAGAGCCAGATCCATTGATTTCAGCTTAGATGCCTGATTATTCATTTTTAATATGTGCTCTCTTATGCCACCACCAGTGTACTTCTCTGTAATCAGCTGCTTTATCAGCTGGGTGGCATAAGTCTTTGAAGAGCTAGTGAACTGACTCTTTATACGCTTAAGGCATTCTGCGATCGTGTCACAGTCTGAAATTGAGCCCACTAATGCAAGCTTAATTGTGTTCTTTATCACAGCCAAACATTTCTTATTGGCTGTAACCCACTTTGTCTTATCAAGGTCATATGACATCTTTACGGGATCAAAGTCCCTCTGTCTGGTCTACCAAACAACATCAGTCTCATCAGCCTCCCTCACCGGTGTCTCAGACTCAGTGGGGCATGGTGCGGTGACTACCCAGTCCACCTCGTCCAAAATAAAGGCCAAGTCAAGCTTTCTCTTCCATTTAATATAGTTGTCTCCTTTGAGAGTAGGGATATCTTTAATGCAACCCATCAAAGAGTATCCACCTGAAATCACAATTCATGTAAAGTAAGAATATAATAACAACAATTGTATGCCTTAGTTCTAACGTTGGTCAAAATTAAAACATACAACTGTTCTTTATAATAATTCTACATCACCGTTAGGCAGAAATAGAATTAATGTAAGAAAAAATTATAATTAACATCATAATATTGTTATTAATCAACGTTAGTCAGAATAATAATAATAATATAATAATCAAAAAACATTATCTATTTTTTAAAATTAAATTCTCCCGTTGATTCGAATTTAATAATGAAAGCGACAACTTTAAATACGCAGCGAAAACATTAACAAATTCTATAATTCTATTTTCCAAAAACTCTTAAGATACTATACTATTCTCTGAACAAAATTACCGTTGGACAAAAATTGTACAGAGATTTACATCAAAATTGACTCAAATTTATCATTAAAACCGTTTCTGGAAATAGAAAAACACAAATTCTCAAAATTTTCCTTTTATTTGGCCCGTGGCCCATCTCGCACGCGCGCCGGCCCACGGCCCCGCACGCGCTGCCGCTCTTGCCGCGGCCCACTGCCCGCTCTACTGCCGCGCGTGCAGCGCGCCCCACGCCCCAGGCCACAACATGGGCCTGGGCCGGGAAAGCGCCCGCCCGCCTAGACCGAATTCGGTCCTTTCTTTCTTGGCCGTTGATCTGTGATGAGCCTGATCATATGGCTGAGCACACATCTCGCGAGGTCAAAAATCCCAGCCGCACTGTCATCCTGTGAACCCTAACCTCATTCTCTCCCTCCCCTTCTCTCTCCTGCTCACGCCCTTCATCCAGAAGTATCAGCATCAGAGCCAGCCATCCATGGCGGCCGGAGGGGAGGTGACGGCGCCGCCGTGAGGCCTCTCGCCAACGCGCGTGCTCGTTCGTGGCTAAGCATGCCGCCGTCGAGCGGCCACGTGCTGTGGTGCCCTGTGCCCCTACCCGCGCGCGGACGAAACGTCGTCGTGCGGGATCATCCCGCTTAGCGGCGGTGGCGCCGGCGGTGAGGTGAGTCCAAGTAGGACCTCCCCCACTCCGACTTCTTTCTCATCTGTGGGGCTTTCTTTAGGGTTGGGGTTCGAGTACTTGGGGTTGGGGTTTGACCGAATCAAAACCGAATCCCCTCCTTCTATTTTCTACCCCAAAGATCTAGATCTACTCAAGAACCCAGCTCCGATACCAATGTTAAAACATACGGATCACAGTGAGTAGATCTAGGTGTACATTTCTTTGATAAATAGCTCCTAGTATATGATCTACGAGATCAGTGGGGTGGAGAGGAATAGGGGTATCACAGACCAGCAGGGGCCATAGAGGAGAAGTTGGAGCCGTCCATGTCGTCGGTGAGGTCTGCTCGAGGGCAGCGACGGTCGGTGAGGGCAGTGACGGTGATGAGCAGTGGCGACCGGTGGTGAAGACGGGTGGCGGCGCAATGCAGTGGCGGCGGTGCTTCCCGTCGCTGGCTGCGCCCCTTATTTAGATCGGTGTTAGGATTTGTGTCGGTGGGGATTATGGCTCCGGGACTCATGCCACGAGCCGCCGGCCCCCACCTCTCTTTATAGCGCAGTGCGATAGGGGCCCGCCAGCCATATATGGGTAGGACGCCCCCGATCAGGGCACGAACTCAAGACCCAAGTGGCCGTTGGGCCAGCCTGGTGGGGAGATCAAACCAACAACCAATACTCTTCGCGAGCTCCCTTTGCCTGTCTCCAAAACACATTCACATCCTCTGAAAGTTAATTTGCTAGCTTGTCTCCTCTAAATTTCATGGCTTTTGAAACCACTCAGAATTTCGAAGCTCCGAAAGATTTCTTTTTATAAGTTTTGGAGAACTACGTGGCATCCGTCTGTTGTTGACAACCCACGCCGATAGATACATGACTACATGTTTAAGCTTCGTGCAACCAATTATTCGTTGATGTTGACTTTGCTCCACGATAATCACGCAAGAATAAGGTAGGTCAGTTCGTGATCGAGCCAAAATTTGTTTCTTCATATGGGTTTAAAAAGACGTACTATAGTTATTTTTACCTGTTACGGTACCGCGCTTGAAAACATATGGGTGTAGAGCGGGTACCTATAGTTATTTTTACCAGTTGGTGGGTTTCCATATCCGCACTCTAAATGCACATCTACTGCTACATCAAATGGATAGGTTTACACATTCAAAATAGGCATGGTCTGTTTGTACTGCTAGTTATCCTATAAGAGCAACTCAAAAAGACTCTTATATCTTTCATAATTTATAGAAAAATAGATTTTTGGTGGAAAAATACCCTCCAACGCACTCTTTAATTGGATCTCTAAATATAGACATACTCTATTTTGGGTTTCTCACTAGCCAAAGATGGAGAGCGAGGATGACTCTAGAAAAATTTTTTGAGGGTACAAAGATATAGAGATCGATTTTACTCAAATAGGTCTCCAAACGATGCTTTGGAGAGTAAACTTTAGAAAAACTCTTGTAGATGCTCTAATGATGGAGTTCAGCATCTCCAAACATATCTCCCTATTATGCCATGTTTTGAACTACTCTGCTCTAGGTCTTTTAAGTTGACTCAAAATTCTGCAAGCCAAACAATATTACTCAAAAAGCTAATATGGGCTAGCACAATAGCACTACGAAAAATGCATCTAGGCTCTAAGTAGGTTTTGGTGGATTGAATGACAAAATGATTAAGGTACTAATGAATTTAATGAGAACTGTAGGTGTATTTAGTCCCAAGTATAATTGATATGTGTTTGGGCTCACTTATGAAGCAAATGACATGATTGAGAAATGAGTCAAAGATTATCGATGAAATGCATGAATGATAATCATGTGGTGAATATGATGAAGAAGACATGGTTTGATGGATATTCATGGTTCTCTCATATGAATCTTGGTTGCGATTTGGAATTTGGGTTTCATAATGCATTACACTAACTTCAGAATAGCCTCTTGAGAGCTCCCAATTCACCCCTTGTGAAATTTGAGTGATATTTTTCATATCCATTGAAGTGGAGAGCGATATTTGAGCCTTTGTGACCACTAGAGAGCTAAACACAGCCTTGAGCACTTCTTGATAGTGTCAAGTCCATAGTGAAGCATTTGTTACTCTTGGAGCTTTGCTCCTAGAAAGCTAGGTGCCACTGGTGAGTATCCAAGTTTGTGGAGTGCTGCAGAGCATGGAAAGTGGTTGAGAGCAACCCAGCTAGAGTGCACCCTAGAGTGGTGACTCACAACTTCCACAATGAAGAAAAAGGATCCAAGTCAGGATCTGAACTCCGGGAAATACATCGATGCGTCTCCCTCTTTGGTTTCCTCATAATAGCATTCAATTCTTATTTACATTACATATTTGAGCTTTCGCCTCTGTCTACTAGGTTATGCTTGTTTGTGGGTGTAGGGACACTTTGACTAAGTCGCATAACACCTAAATACACCATCAAGCACCTTGGTTTGAAGTGGAGAAGGAAAGAGCAAAAATAGTGTTTTGTGCATGACCAGTGAAAGCAGGCCTAGGCTAATTTCTCCAAGGACGTTCAAACCAGCTTTAGAACACTGCCCTGCTAAACCAATTTTGGTAGGTTGAGCTCCAACTTGTTGTTTAATTGCTAATTTTGCTTGACAAGTTTTGTAGAGCCTATTCACCCCTTATGGGCATCAACTCGGTCCTTTCAACTACATTGTTTGTGGAGCTCCTCCTTAAAATTTGAGCTTTGAATTTTCTCGAGTAGTTGGGGAAATTTTTCAGCACTTGGACTGATAAAATATTGTGTGTTGTTTTGTTATTTTCCCCTTAAGGCCACCGCTGCACCCTTGATCATCCATTCTCTTATAGAAACCTGCCCCTGGCCACTTCCTCCAACCCTAGGGACACCGGCCAAAACCACATGCTACAAGGTTTCCCTATCAAGCTGGCCGCCGCAAATCCGCAATGGATGGATTCAAACAATGATCCTCCACCAGCCAACCCTATTTTTCACCCCCGAACTCCTTCGTCATGGCTGCTCATTGGCCACACCATCAAAGGACCTTCTTCTAGGGACCCGATCGCCCAAAGCCTCCTCGCATTTGGTCAGGCCATGGCCATTGGCAGTGAAGAGCGTGCACCAGACCTTAGCAAGGTAAATCTTAGATTTGTATTGTATTTGCATCTGAAAGTAACATGATTGATTAGTGAATAAGCCTCAAATATCAAAAGAAGCACCGCACAACATCCTAGGGGCATATATATGAGACCATTCACATGTAACATTCTACTAACCAAACAACTGTTGTTGCTACATAGTGTATTGCAACTCCAAAGTGGATATACTCCATGGTGAAGTGGAGTTGGTTTTATTGAAGTTGAGGAGTCCCAAACAGGTGCTTAGTTTCACTGTTATCTAGTTTGGGCAAGTGATTATGGATAATATTCAAGTGGGCGAAAAATATACAATAATGATCCTAGTTTATATGTTGGTAAGCATGTGTGTGTCCAAACACTCTCAGTGACGGGTATACCAAAAGTGCATAGAAGATATTGTCAGGGTTATGATACCCTGGGTATCTTAGTACACCGATTAGTTAGCCTCTTGGGCGGCCCAACCAGCAGAAGCCCAGCAACTACGGCCCATCTAAGCCACGCGGGACTTGAGCCACATACCAAGGCAAGCGGTCAACCACAACCTCACCCTTCTCCTTCCACTGCACGCTTTTGCAGCACCGCATGACCTCTCCTCCGTCTCAACCCCAGGAGGGAGCGAAGGGAGGTTGACCTACACCAAGTGCGCCAGCCCTGACAAGGGTAGGCACGCTCCACTCACTCTGCTAGGGCTGAGAGGACAGTTATCCTCTCAGTCTAGATAGGCATCATCCCTACGCCACCCTGCACAGACAAGACAGCACCGCCAGACGGTGATGACCGGCACAACGTCTTGCCGTCCAAATACAGCCCAATGAGACGGGCGTACAACCCCACCCACTATGGGATGGAGCACTTTCAAGGCCGGCCAAGCCACCAGGGACCTCGACCCCATAGCCTGGGATCTAGGCCACCGGCATCACGATCAGCAAGGCAACCGATGACCCAGGAGAGGCTACCTACTCCCATACTAACGCCATGATGCTACCAGAAGAACGGGAGATGATGACGAAGGCCACGACAAGCTCACGTCGCACAAGACGGTTGGCCAACCACCACCATGCCAACAGTGTCGTCACGACCGGCACTATAGCACCACGCCATGCCATGCTGCGACGTGGGAACAAGACCATGACGACAACCATACCAGGACGTGGGCTGACGCCAAGATAAGACAGCCTTCCTTGCAAGCCAAGCTTACTAGTTTCTCCCTCCCTCAGGCTCACGACCACCTAGTCGGGAGAACCTCTCTCTTTGTATGTAACCTGGCCCCCGGACTCTATATAAGGGCGGTCAGGCCTCCTTTCCAAGGGAACGGACTCTCGAGACTTCGTTCGGTCTTCATCCACCTCACTCCTTCTACCTCTTTTTCTTAGCTTACACACCCCATTGTAAGAACTTCAGAGTATTCAACCGAGGAACACGCACTCGAACTCTCTCTGAGACTGGACGTAGGACTCCGGCTTGAACCAGTATAATTCCTTGTGTCTTTGGATGCTACCATCGTCTTCCTAGAGCAGCGCGACACACGTATAAATTCACTAGTCGGTTGACAAAACACTGACAGATACCGTAAAAGAATGCAAAATATAGGGTGGCATGAAATTGCTTTAGATCAATGCATGACGCTACATGGAAGGTTAATTATGATTTTCTTTAGATAACAATACCAATTCTTTAATGGATCGACAAATGACCAAAAACTGGTGTGTCGAGAGTCGAAGGTCCTCCACTATTCTACAAAATGAGGTGAAGTGACCGAAGATATAGGTGAAACAAAAATGCATGGCAGTGAAGAATATGCTGAAAGCATATTAGGGTTTAGTTACAAGCTTAATTTCATTTTTTTGTCACGGATATGCCTGGAATATATTTGTGGATGGATTTTTTGTAAACTAGATCGGGTCATTCTATCCCACCCCCACCTATGCCCTCTATAAATAGTGCAACCCTGCACCCGACATGACAAGTTAGTAGTAGATAGGATGCCAACATTTTTCATTGATATCTATCCTTTCTTGATAGTCAAGGTTTAATTCCTTGGCTTCTTCATTCTTTGTTGTTTGAGTTTCCTTCTAGTTCTATTAGAGCAAAGAAAACATTATTCTTCGTCCCTTTCATTTTCATGTCTATGCTATTCATCTTCTCAACTAGTGTCCTAACTTCGATCCTAGCCTTGATATTCTATGACGAGGTAAGTGAATAAGATAAGGAACATAGCGACAACCATGGTTGGCAGAATGAAGAATCTTTCTTAATACCACCATGGAACAAACATACACAATATAGGCTGATGTGTCAACCTCTTTGAACATAAGAAGCAATCAGAGCAGACCAATTATTGGGTCATGTTGTTCAAGTACTGTCAAATCTTCAAAAGACGCCAACAAATACTCATGGAATAAACCAATTGGGTCATACTTGGCCCTTACCAGTGCATCCTTGCAAGGGACTCCAAGGAGGACTAATGGAAAGTGTGAGTTTTCCGATACCTTGAGAAAAAATATTGTGCGGAAGTTTGCATTCTCTAACTCAATTTACGTTCCCGTATTAATTGCTTTGCATTTCTTGGTGTGTACTTTACCTTTCTAGTCTAGCTTGTTAGGTTAGTTGATAAGATTGGAGTCTAGGATGTAAAACACTTTTTGTGTTAGAGATAGCAAACACTTATAAAACTTAGTGTACATTTAAATAGACCTTCCGTAGGTTTTATAAGTGGCTTTGAACCTTAGTTTTTAAGTGACATGATTTATCCCCTTCTTAGGCATCACGGTCCCTTCACAATGAACTAGATAAAATTATGCCTGGCATGGACAAACAAATCAAGTCCCACTTTCATTTCTAAGACAACAATATCAATACACCTCTTATGAAGAGATACCTAATCATTCAAGTGACTCTCAAGAACTTAGACAGTTTTGAACACATCACGACCAAGATACACCGGCAATCTCAATTAACAAGAAATCAACACTATCCATCAAATTACAGGACCATCTGTAGACAATTGGGTATAACCCACAGAATGTGTCCAAGTTCAATGGAGCCTTTGACCCTCGACAATTTGTCATGAGTTTCGAAGCAATTGTCGCTTCGGCTGGACTGGATGAATAAACACTAGTGAAAAATTCATATTTTATTATTGATGTATAAAAACTTTCAAGGTTTCAAAAAATTGTCGCTTAGAATCATAGGTACGTTAACTGTAAGCAACTAGACAAAGATCCATTAAAAATTATGTCTACAGATTTGTTCAGATCAAAGCCCAAGCTCAAGATGTTGGTGTGATGAAACAATTATTTCATTGGTAGTTCAAGTTCTTGGCATTGGATAGTGTGCTTTGCACTTCTCAAGAGAACCTCAATGAAAACAATCTCAGAACTCTTGAAATCCATAGAAAAGAGTTGTCGATCATACAACGATTACTAAAAATAACATAATCGTATTGAGGTAATCAACGAAGCAGCTAAACAATGATGTGCAGTCGAAGCCTCAGTAAGGAAGAAACAACCAACCTCAATAACTGTTTATGAATGTTAGTAACATTATTGATAATGAAACACCCCACTACCACTGACATTGCCACCACGTACCAAACATCAAAAACTCAAGAAAAATTCAAATCGCGGAGATCATTCAAACCGTAGAGGTCACCAAGATCGAGGATCAAACAAGAATGCATATTTGCAAGAGGAAAAAAGAAAAAAAGAAAGAAAGAAAGAACTGAAATTACAATAGATGGTCTGCCTATTCTGAAATTCTAAGGCGGTACTTCTTTGCTCTATAGAATAGCATAAACAGCTTTTTTCTCTGTTTTTTTTCTGCAAAGAGGATATGGTTTATTTTGAAGTAATAATGATGGTGGTTATAGCTGTTTTACATGAACTGACACGGTTTTAAAATCAGTAGTATTATTTCGGTGAAAATACAGGGATAGATGTTTTAGTGAACAATCAAAGCGAATTTCAAATAACACAAGTATCATAGATTCATTCATAGTGACGGGTACACAAATAACAACCTTTATGTGGCGATAAATACACAAACGTTCAAACCAGACATCTTTTTAGGCTTAAGTTCTACTAGGAAGGAATTGGAGAAGTGGAGAACACACATACAACTATACAAGAGGAAAAGCTAATTAGCACCTAGCTCGATGATGTCAGGCTTTCTTCACCGATGGCATCCGCACAGGCATCGTCTTTGACCTCATCATGTTCGACAGCTCCGGCGGCCCCGCGGTCATCCTCGTCCCCAGTACCACCTCCTGTTCCTGTTGCGCGCTGTTGGCTTACGCCCCGGCCCCTCCGCCGCCGGCCAGGGTAACGCCGGCGGCGGCCCATGCCTTCATCCCAACTAGAGCTGAATCATATATATGTAACACAGATCGATTAGCTGCTGCTTGCATGATTGCAGTTTAGCCGCAGTAGTAGAAACTAGAAATCCAAACCCAAAACTAATTATGCAAGTGAGCGTGTGACGGCGTACCGAGAGTGCGCATGGAGCAGATTGGGGATCCGGAAGCACATGAAATCGGCCTTGAGGAAGACGACCACGAGAACCCATGCGATGACTTTGCGATACATGACGGCAGCTGGTTACGTTAGCTCAGGAATGAATTTGGGAGGTTGGAAATATGCCGAGCCTGCTGTATACATGTGTACATGTGTCTGAAATGACAAAACCAATCTCTAGCTAACAGCTAGCAGGTGCGGGGTACTTCATACTTCACATGCTTTCCTGATGCTGCTGAACTGCTAGTGCAATGTACTATTACATATGTTATATACAACTCCATATAGCGCATAGCTTCCGCGCGCCGAGGGCGATTTGATTACTGTCGGTTTACTGTTTGCCGATCCGGAGTTGCCACATGCGTGTCTTAGCATCGTTTTGGTTTCTTCCAATTAATTGGTGGTGCTCTGCTTCGGTAAAAAAAAAAAGGCTTCCATCTCTCTTGACTCAACCCCACCAATTCCCCTCCCCTACCCGGTGCCAACCCTCCCCAACGGTTAGTCCTCGCCACCCCCAACTAGCTCGTAGTTGGATGGATGTTGTGGTTGCGTCCTCATCAAGTCTGCTTTGCACTCGGTCGTCGCCTCCACAAAGCCCTTCCCGCTCGCAAGAGAAGGATGTGCATGACTGCAAGGATCATGCACCTCAAGCTCCAGCTATTTTTTATCCCCAATCCATGCTTGCACCTTTGCTGGAGTCATTACAATCAGAGTTTCAACAACAGATCACGCATTTGGAGGATTTGGTGAGGCCCCTCAGGGATGAGATTTCAGCTATCAAGTTGTGGCTAGCACGTGTGGCCACCCACTTGAAGCATGCAGAGCTACCAAGAGAGGACCTCTCTGTTGATGTGTCTGGACTTGTTGGTCCCCACGTAGAGCCACCTAGAGAGCTTTCTTCCGTTTCCAATATGGCTGAGCTCTTCGGGACCTGCTCTCCTATTTGGCACTCTCCGACGCCAGTTATCCTCCCTTCTCTTGTAGAGGCTTGCACGTCTACCGACTCCTTAGTTCATGGGAAAACATGTGCAAGCAGTGCTGATTTCATCATTGGTGAGAAGACAATAGAGCAAGCCATTGCAGCGCCATTGGACGCCCCCAATGTGCAAGTATTAGAGGGGACGTTGCGAGATGTTGTCACCCCTATTGAGGATTTGGTTCTAGTGGAGGACGCATCTGATGACGAGGAAGTCTCTCAAGTGACAGTTGACCCAATCTCTCTCATCACCATCGAAGACGCCCCCATGCATTCTACGGCCGAGGTTAACGCAGCAGCCCCCCCAGCAGATGGAGGATCCACCGATAAAGGCAACGTCTTCTTCGTCCGCCACAACTAGGATGGAGCAGGACGTGGCATGTCCTCCTATACACACCCCTTCACCACCTGTTGTGACAACAAGACGTCGACGTAAGTCCTACGATAAGTCTTCACTTCGCCGAAGTGTCCGTCTTGCACAACGTAGTGTGTTAAAAGATTTGGGCATTGTTGGGAAGGATGACAAGCTTGATGGCGATGCAATGCAAGACATCGTAGACTGTTTGAAGGAATTATTGCCGCCAGACCTCCTCAAATCGTTGATGGGTTTAAAGGGTCCTGCCTTCTGGAACCTTGTGGCGGAGGTCTCTTGCCTCTTCGTAATGCGTTGTAGGGGTTTGTTGCTGTTGTGGTTGTCTTGTTGTTTCTCTTGTTCTCGTTGTCGATAGCTTATTGTTGGTAGTCGTAGTGTCTTTGTTGTGGTTCTTGTTGGTTGTGGTCGTCTTGTTGTTTTCGTTGTGCTCAGTCTGAGCTTATCTTCTTTTTAATATAATCGGCCGCTCTCCTGCCTGATTCGTTTCGGAAAAAAAAAAAACTGTGAAATGAAAAAAAAATAAAAACGCACCGCCTCGCCGAGTCCGCTTCCGGCTTTCCCCATCCTCGTGCCGCTCCGCCGTCGCCTCCTGCACAGCCGCTCCGCCGTCGCCTTCTCCTCTGCGAGGGCCCTTGCTGCCCCGTCACTTGCCTTCTCAGTTCCAGTGCCCGCCGGCCGCTGCGCCTTCTCCACGTCTCCTTCCTCATCTTCCCCTCAATCTTGCCCTCGCCTAAGCTGATCCGCCGCCACCGCGGCATCGCCTCCTGCTCCTAGATCTAGAGATGAGCGCTGGCCAGTGGTGGACATCGGGAAGGCGCAGCGAAACGCAGGTCTTGTGCGGCTAGCGATGGACGGGAGGGCCAGCGGTGCCCGGGTCCGGGCGCGCCACCTCTGGTCGGGGACGGCAGTGGCGGCGAACGAGGGGTATGTGGTGTCCTCCTATCGAGTTACATGCTTTATCTTTCTTTCTCGCATCCCCTCAACTGATTTGGTTCTTCGTCTAGGGTTCAACCTGTGATGCCTACTGCTTCTGGATTGCCGGCCTTACCATTGTTCTCTAGGGCCAACTGCTGTCGCTAGCTCACAGGTAAAGTATTTCCCTGTCAAACTTCTCAGCTAGGCACAACCTTTGCTATCCCAAACTATTTAGTCTACTGCATCTACGTCTTCTGTGGTACCCCTTTTTTTTTACTCATGTGACCTTCTAGACCTAGTACCTATTATCCTGTATTACCCAGATTGCAATTTCTGCTAGATGATTCCTTGGTCTGATTTCGGGTTTGGTTGAACCAAAGGCTGTAACATTCAGACAAATACAAAATATAGAGATATGTTACCTACCTTATAGGGATCTTTCTATAGGTCAGGTTGAATGTTTCCTATACGTAAATTTTGGTTCTAGACAGTAATGCTCAACACATACAGTGAAAAAGAAAAAACATTCTATATATGCCTGTTTTCTACTATGTTCAAGCTATTGCGATAGCCACTGATGGTGCTTTGGATTTCCTATCAATGGGAAAAGTTAGGAACTTGAAGAACTGGATCAATTGTAAGGCCACAATATAGTTCTGTCCACATATTGGGCGCCCTATGTATTAATTGCAAGCCTATGTGTTATTTTTGTTATTATGGAAAGAAATTTGCTCCTTTACATTCTTGCAGTTTCCTCATACCTCTGTACATCTTTGGTTTTCAGGCTATGAAACTAATTTGAGAATTATTGCTTCTAATATAGTACGCTCAATTGAATGGATCCATTGAGAATCTTATTAAGTCATTCTGGAATGGTAATGATTTATGATATATATATCAATAAATGTAATATTGAACCAGCTTCCGACTTGGGTTGTTTCATTTACTAACCATGTACAAATGGTACGCAATGTTCATGCCTCCACTTTTTTTTATCTCATACTGCCGATACAACCCAAATTCGTTTCTGTCATGTATCTTTGATATGTTCTGCACTAGACAATCTTATATGTTGGCTAGAGCATGTGCAATTGATTTAAAACACAATAAGATAATCGATTTTTTTCCTGTTTCCTACGCCTTAGCTTGAAATACATGAGCCCTGTTTTATGACATCCATGGTCACACGACCTTTCATTAATGGATTCTAGATAAATATGTTCTTTCTGAACTGGTTTCTACTGCAGTCCTTTTTATACAGTTAGTAGTCATTAGACAATATCATCATTTACCATTTACATGCTTGCCTCATAGCTACAGTGGACAGGCTCCAAAATAGAGAGAGCTTCTGAATAGGAGTAACAGGGAGACAGGTAACATATGTCTACATTTTGTGACAGCACGTAGACTGAAAAAATGAAATATGATAGAATTGGACTTCCAAATGATGAGCATAGTCAAGTTTTGGTCTCATTTCTCAAAGCAGGGTATCCAGAGGTTTAAACAAGCATATAAAGTAATGCAGTAGATATGCCTGAGAATCTGGTAAGGTTTTCACAGGGAAAAAAAAGAACCTATAGTTGTTTTAGAGTCAATATAACTATTATTGTGCTATATCCTTTGCACGCCACTTGCTTACACATGTCCTTGTTGTGATGTCAGCACCATACTTATTTTTGTGAATTTGAGGCTATCAACTTCTCTGTAGGAGGAATGTGATGCCTGCATCAAAACTGCTCTTTGCGCCTGCAAAATACTGTTTCATATTCTATCCTTTTTGCACTGCAAGCTTTTACTAATCGCATTGCACACGATCATGTGGCCTTACCAACTAATATGTGCCATTTTTATGCAGGGCTCCTTGGACGAAATGGTCAAAAACATGGAAGGGCAACATATATTCCGTAATATTTAGAATCCAGATGAAAGGTTCATCTAGGTACTAATTTTCTCCTGTGCTTGCCCAATGGTACTGAACAATTCCTTCCTTTGATCTATAACATAATCTATTCGTATGCTATCATGTAATTTCTGCACTCTGTAAATAGCTGTCTAAAAGAACTAAAGCACTTTGTCTTTCTTGGGATCCCCTGCATCTATGACCTATCCAGTTTCTGTCTTCAGCGTTAATATACTTGCTCTATGGGCTGCCTGCACATTATATACCAAATTACTATATTCATAATATCTTACTTCTGGTTAAGTCCCTTATTCAGGTTTTCCCTACTTCATTCTAGCTGAGTTCTTGGTTAATCACATGACCCTCCTTGTGACTTAAGTACTACGATTTTGTTCCCTAAAGTTCCATGCCATGCATATGCTTCAGGAAAGAAACTATTATAACTACCATAACTGATAGCCATTTCTCCGCTGTGATATACAAGCAAATAAAATTGTATTATCTTTTGTGTTGCCCCTTTTAGATTAATGTTGTTTCCTACTGGTATTAATCTTTTGTATTAGAAATGTTGAAATAATCCTTTTCGTCTTTGTAGGGAGAACTACCATTCCTACAATGGAGTTTCATGATGCATTGATTTCAACAAGATGCTCATGAATTCTGAAATACGATGCTCAAGTGCAGCCGTTGAAAAATTTTCATGTCCTGTTTAGGCATGGTCCTTTTTCATTTTTATGCTGCAACTTATCATTTTCCCATCGTTAGTTGGACACGTCTGTTTTCGTGTATACATAAGAATTGGCCTTAACTATTTAGTACCAACTGTGATGGGTATGTTCGTATTGTGTATGCCAAAATTTTTTGTCATTTGGGTCGGTCTTCAAATGAATAGCTTGCTGGCACATGGACCTTGAAGAGTATCTTCTCCCCCTCTTCAAATGGATAGCTTACTGGCACCCTATGTCGGCTACTATGTGCTATGCACATTGGTTTTACTCGAGACACTTGCTAAATCAAAGTATGTATTTGCCTAATTCATTTTAAGCAACCATCAATAGACAGACAAACGAAGACGAACATGCCCGAACAAGACGGGCGCAGCGGAGCGCGCCTACCGTCCTAGTATGTACAATAGCTTGTGTATAGATTTTTAATCGAGACCACAGCTCGACGGTCTCATGGAGAACTAGCTACGTGCTGTCCGTCGTCGAGGTTGACAAGGCACGGCAACAGGTGAAAAGTTTGTGTGAGTTTTAATCAGGGTTGTCATGAGTTAAAAAAGGAGAGATTAAAGCGGATTATTTAGACTATTTTGATGAGACTATGCGAGGGTACAAGTACAACTTTTTATTGCATGGATCATTCTTGGAGTCGATTTTATTTGCATGACATTTGCTTCTTATATGAGTCTAAATACATAAATCATATTGAGACTAAACATATATAGATAGTCTCATCAAAATATATAGGTTAATTCTTTAATTTAATCGTGTTGTCATTGGCAAATTCGTGCAGGGCAATGCTAAGGTACAACATTTACCTTCAAGGAGGTAATATCTCAAATCAATCTGAGCCATTGATTGTTCATATTTTATAAATTACTTAATAAATTAATAAATCCAGAAAAAAAACATAATCACTGCGGTTTTCCCTAATCAAGGGAGAAAAGATCTCGTCTCGATTCCCATGGGATTTTGACGGATCGCGCACGGAAGCGGTCGAGCGGCCAGACGAACTCACGTCGGGTGCAGTGCAGAGAACACGCTCGATCATCTTCGTGCAGGGTGTGATCTACTGATCTAGTTGACATTTGTTTTTTTTTTTCAAATAAATTCAGTTTTGTGAAATTGTCCATATAGCTATTCGCATTGCCAGCCACGTACTAACACGTATACACACGCTACCTACATGTAAGTCAGGTACACATACTCACATTACCGGCCACTCGCTAACACGTGTACACATAATACACATATGTCACGTACACGTAATCACGTACGTCTGTACGGTAACACATACTCAAATGCTATTACTATCACACGTACAAGTCATATTAAATAAAAAATCAAGTGTATCAGGTCACATACAAAAATACATGGTAACCAAAATATATCAAGTTTAAAGTTGCAATTTTTTTAAAAAAAAATTGCCATATCCACCAGATCATGCATGCATCAATCCAATCTAGGAAAAAATTGTATCTAAAACTTCCTTTATTATTCAATTTTACCAATTAAAAAAATAAATAAATATTTATTTTATCTATTACCTCTTGTCATAACCGTCCGATCAAAATAAATGAATGACTCACAGTTACTTGGAGGTACCGCAGCAAATCCCATTGGTGCATATAAGATACAAACATAGCTAATATGGCAAAATATGTACTCACTAGTTAGGTGCTATAATTAATGGATAATCCAACCTATATGAACATCCCAAACCAAACTTAATACTAGATTGGTTGCAATCTACTAAACATGATCACACTTGTACTAGAAATTTTGAACCTTCTATTTCTGGACAAAGAAGATATAATATTTTCATCTATCCTACTTATTCAAAATTGAGTAGCAATATTCACACAATAAATCATTGCCATAGTCGTATCAATACCTATGCTATTACCCTAGTATCCGATAACAAACTATTGGTCACCTTTAAGTAAAAACACAAACTTATACGATCACAATATTGGACAAGAACATAGTAGTTGCTGCAAAAACACAGAAACAATATGGTTCCGGTCCTAAAAAGTTTATGAACTACTACTAGTAAAACCAGATTCATGTTGTAAACCATTAATCATATCTAGTGTGAAAAAACCACCTGGGCATGATTAGAGTAGAGGGTTAAAATTCAAGAGCAATAGACACTAGCTATATTCACGAGGGGCGGCATCAACTTCTTGGTGATGCGGTTCCATCGCTAGTGGCTTGTGTGATGGGACGTTGTAGAGCATTTGCTTCTTTGTAGTGCGAAAACCACCAGCTTCGTGATAGCCATTTATAGTGCAAAAACCAACTTAAACAGTTTCATAATGTATGCCACAAACCCATTATTAACCCTATCTAGGGCCTAATGAGTTTGTCACACCAGTAATGTTTGTGCCCACATGCACCAACTTTTCAGTTACAATACCCATTTGAGCATTTTACAATTTATTGGAATAATCTGCACCTCATACGTTGTTGTATGATAAATCTATAATTTTTATCTTAAATTTTAGATTAGTATAGTTGGAATATAATTTATCTTAAATTTTATATTAGTATAGTAGGGGCTAAATTAGTATAGTAGGTTATAATTTATCTTAAATTTATTTAGTATTATAAAGTAGGGGCTAAAGTATATAATAATAGAAAATATATAATATATCTTAAATTTTAGACTAGTATAGTAGGGGCCGCGCGAACGCGCACCTTCGGGTGGCTGGTGCTGATTTGCTCTGAGAGAAAAATACTGCTGGTTGGCTGATGGCCGGTGCTAAAATGACGTGAGAGAAAAACACTGCTAGCTAGCTGCCAGGCGTATGACGTCCACTCTCCTACTTAAGGAGATGGTAGACCAACACATCCACCATGTGCAATGTGGACTATTGATCTAGGCCATAGGTCTTTTTGGTCACCTATACCCCGTCCAGGTAAGTATATTTCCAAGGTAACCTAAACCCTGATTGTATATGGATGCCCCCGGCTCAATACCTAATAAAGTTTCCGTTTGGGACTAAATCCAAGTTGAAGCGTCTCAATCTCGGCCTTCTAACGGGCTCCATATGGCATTATGGCAGCTGATAGCCAGACATGGATGGCCCATCGGCATATTCGTTCCCGGGCCCATGGCCCAGTAACAACAACTAGCTCTCATTCTTTCTTTTGAAGAAACGATGAGAATGGAAGCCGATCTGGTCCGCCATGATTCAGACTTTCAGAGTAAGCACTAAGCAAGTCTCCTCCATTATTGTTGTAATAATGGAATCGCCTTTCTGACAAAACTTGCCAACGGCAGCGACAAGCACGTACACCTGCAGGCTTTGGACACGAGGCATAGGTCTCTCCGTCTCTAGTATTCCCTCGAATGCAATTTTCACATTTCGACTTGTCAAAGTTTGACTAAAATTATAAAAAAAATTAATAATAATACTTATAGGACAAAATAAATACCATTAGATTAGTTATAGAACAATAATTTTATTTGGAGATATGAATATTAATATTATTTACTATAAATTTAGTTAAACTTGAGCAAGTTTAACACGGTTTCCATAATTGTATTTTTTTTCTAGGATGGAGGGAGCAGATAAGTATAAAGACCAGAGAGATCCTACCACTTGCGCGCCCACCACCAACACTCCTAACAGCCATTTCATTTTCACCGCCATGGCGCCATTAGAGGTGTGTGTGGAGGTGATAAGGGCGGCGCCATCGAAACCGACGTGATGCATGCGCCATCAGAGGCGTGGCGACAAGAACTGCCGCTCCGGGTGCAGGGCACGTGATTACACGTACGCGCGCCCAGGGGGCCACGCCAGATGGATTATTGCATGTCTCCGGCTTGTCAATGCCAGCGTTCAGAGTCCTGGGTAGTGGTAGGAAGGACCAGTCGCAGTCTCACTGGAAGGCAGTGTTTAGATCCTCAAAGTTCTAAAAATTTTACAAGATTCTCTGTCACATCGAATCTTTCGACGCATGCATAGAGTATTAAATATAGATAAAAAAATAACTAATTGCACAGTTTGTCTGTAAATGTCGAGACAAATCTTTTGAGCCTAGTTTGTCCATGATTGGATAAATTTTACCAAATAACAACGAAAAGTGCTATAGGAATTTTACACCAAACTTGAGTTCGGCTGGTTTCTGGCCTGCGCTCCTGCAGGCTGCAGCTACTGACCAGAGAGTCCCCGGAGCCCGGGGATGCCTAGGTCAGCAGTCTGTGGGAGGACTGGCACTCTCAGCCTCTGCAGACCCCAAGTATGGTAGTGGAGACCAACAACCACTAGGGACATGTATGGCTATGGCATGTGTACATCACCAACGAAATGGGCATCATGATCATCATCCTTTGGAAAGCACAAATTCCGCGAGAATACTGCAGGAATTTTAACCGAAAAAATCAGTTCGAACTTCGAATCCTGTGTGATTACGGGGAACAAGAACAAGATCCTAGTACTACGTTCTAAAGGGACGTGGAACACTGGGACTACGTGATCTTGAACCGAGCAAACAGACAATTATTAAGTTCAAAGTAACAAAACTGTACACAGAGGCTGGCGGCAACAAAAACGCTCATCAGTTGCTCGCGCGATCGAGGACACGGCAAAAGTGCAAACGGCACAGCCTATGCCGAACTCTGCACACCAAAACCGTCGAGGCACCCACGGGTTCTTCGTCCGCATTTCGCCGTCCTCCGCTCTGCGCCACACAAGGCCAGTCACCACTCCACTAGCGTGCCAATGGCATGGGCCGCATGGCTGGCGTGGGTCGACAGCGACGACAAGGCGCTCGCTGGGTCGCCCCAATCGAGCCTCTGTCTAGGCGCTAGGCGGCGGTGCCGTGGGGATTAATTATTACTGGCGGCGGCGGCGGCGTCGACGGCGGCGCGGCAGAAGGGGCAGCGGGAGGTGCCCTCGAGCCAGGGCAGCGCGCAGGCCCAGTGGAAGCGGTGGCCGCAGGGGAGGTGCGCCAGCACGTCGCCCGCGCGGAACTCGTCCAGGCACACCGCGCACTCCGCCTGCTCCGCCGCCGCCCACCGCGGCCGGCTCCACCGCATCAGGCGCCGCATCACGCCCTTCTTCGAGTACACCTCCCGCTGCATGCCCGACATCGCCGGAGCAAGCGCCGACCTCTCGCCGCGTTCGTCCGCCGCGCCGGCGGCGGTACCGCGCCCGCTGGTGCTTCGGTGCGGTCTGCTCAGCTTTATGCTCCCCGTGCTGTGATGCCTGCAAGATGAGATCTTTAGGCTGGCACGGAACAAACGACGACCTCTGGATGCATCGACCGACGTGTCGTGTCGGTTGGCAGCCTGGCAGGTCTACCTCTTGATGGCGATGGTGGCCTCCCTCTTGCTCCTCAGCTTCTGGTCCAGCCGCTCCTTGGCCTCCCGGGCATTGCTGTCCAGCGTCCACCCGTGGATCATCTCCATCACGCCGCCCCGCTGCTGCAAACAGAAGCTCCCAATTAAGAAACCAATCACCCCACCGTCTTTTACCGCTTACTGTGACAACACAAGCAAGTGATGGTTGTGATTCTCGATCGTACCTTGCCAGAATTGGCGGCGCCGCCAAGGCCAGCACCACCGTGACCGGCCGCGTACAGGCAGAAGGAGGACCGCCTCGTGCCTCCGGCCGCCTCCGCCCCCACCCCCGCCCCGGCCTGCCGGAGCCGCCGCCGCCGCGCGCACTCCACGCCGGGGAGCATCCCAGCCATGATGACCATTCACGCAGCACACCTCCGGTCCTCAGTAGTCCTCTATTACCACAAGCCGCCGCGCGCAGCAACGATCGAACGGTGGACGCGGCGAGCCGGGGCCCACAGCGCACCTAATTAACCGCGGGCGCGTTTCCGTGCCGAGGATCCAGCCACTCTCGCGAGACCCACGCGGGCGCCGGCCATTTGAGGCAAGCGCTCGTCCGCCATCTCGTCCTCTTGCTCCTTCTGGTATGGATGGGGTGGGGTGGGTGAGCAGCAGTGATGGCAGCGCCTCTGGCTGCAAGAATCCGCCCTCGCCGCGCTTTAATAGCCGCCACTCGTGTCATGACAGGGGCGGGGGCGCGCGGCGCGGCGCGGCGCGGCCAACTGCCTCGCCACGACCATGGGGTGCGGGGTGCCGGGGGAAGGGATCGAATCATGGCATGGGTTGGGTCTGGTTCGGCGGGCCCCGCCTCGTGATGGCGACGAAATCCACCGGTGAGTGAGACTGCGAGAATTATTGGGGTCGGATCAGGTCGTGTCAGTCCACACACCACCACACTGATGTGATCGCCGGCTTTAGTTCACTTTAAAATGTAAAAAGTTTTCGAGATTTCCGTTACATCGCATATGTGAGTACATGTACGACGTATTAAATGTAAGTAAAAAAATAATTAATTATACAGTTTGTCTGAAAATATCGAGACGAATCTTTTGAGCCTAGTTAATTCATGATTGGACAAAGTTTATCAAATACAAACGAAAAGTGTTTCAGTACTTTTTAAAAAATTTTGGAAACTAAAATGGCCCTGCACTGCATCTATCTCGCGGTGAAAGATACTGTCACTGCCACCTCTTGAAAGATCTCTCCCTGCCGAGTGCCGACCTGTGAGTAGGTGTTGCCAGGGTTTTTTTTACCGACCGGTCACCCCAAACCGGCCTCCGGTTCCGGTTTACCGGTCCGGTTTACCGGTAACCGGTCGGTAACCGGTCAAATTTGAATTTGAATTCAAACGCGTCTTCGGTTCGGTTCGTCACCGGTTTACCGGGCGGTTTGGAGCGGTAACCGCTCGGTTTGAGTTTGAAATTTTCTTTTTTTTCAAACTTCTATACGTATAAATAAATACTAAACGAACTCGAATTTGAAAAAATTTTACACCATTGGCTTCTATAAATCATGAACTATTTTTAGGAATTTTTTCAGCATTTTTTGTTTTTTTTTTTCAAATTTTAAATTTGAATTTGGGGGCCTTAACGGGGCAGGACCGGATTTTTTTTCTTTTTTTTAAACTTCTATACGTATAAATAAATACTAAACGAACTCGAATTTGAAAAAAATTTACACCATTGGCTTCTATAAATCATGAACTATTTTTAGGAATTTTTTCAGCATTTTTTTTCAAATTTTAAATTTGAATTTGGGGAATACCTAACTGGACCGGACCGGAACCGGTCCGACCCGGTTAGGCCGGTAACCGCGGTAAACCGCGGTTTACCGAGCGGTTTTTTTTAACCCTGGGTGTTGCTGCATTTGAAAACTACTGCATGGATTTTTTTTTTTGTGGGGTGGCGGGGGACAGAAAATTTCACAGAAACGCCATGGTCATGGATGGATTTGCAGTGAGACTAAAAACACAAGCACGAGAAGAGCAGTGCTTTCGAGCTCCGATCTGGTGGTCAGTGCAACCGCAACAGGCAACAAGTCGAAAGCAGGGTTGGTCGACCAGTGAGATCGAACCCAACCATGCGACTCGAGACGAATGAATGGACCAACCTCCGGGCCGTGGCAGCTGGTGAGAGGGACCATGCGGCGCCTTCGCCGAAGCTTCCGGGTAGCAGCGGCCGGACAGCCAGACAGGGCATGCATGGCACCCGCCATTAACCATTATTTCCTGGCTGCTCGCACCGTGCTGCCCCACGTCTCGTTGCTATCGGCGCAGGCAGGACTACAGCGGTGTGCATTAGTGTGTTGTTAACCCCGGGCCCGGCCCGTTCCCCATCTCGATTGCTCACTTGTTCAGGCATTTGGCATTTGGCATTTCTCTATCGCTCTCCACTCTCCACGCATCATGACGCTCAACTGGTGGTGGTGGTGGCGAATGGCGATAGGACAGACACTGATGAGTGATGGGCCTGCACTGCGTTCAAAATGAGATTGGAATGCCGCCGCTGCCATGTGAGCGTGACCTGCCGACCATTGGGAGCCTAGCTAAGCGTCTTTTGCTTCTATCTTTTCGCCAGACCACGTACGCGCGCGGTGTGTTCCTTCCTGAGCTCTCGAATTGTTTATCCACACAAGTACTATACCATATCGCGATGATTGCTAGGTGTATCGTCATGATCGCTGATCCCCGTATTATAATCTGATGATTCTGCTCACGGAATCGGAGTTAGACATCAACCGGTCAGCTCTAAACATTCAGTCGATCAGGCAACGATCGGACGGGGCTAGCATAGCATCTGAGATCCCAAAGACGAGCTGTATCGGAAACGAGCAAGCGAGCAGACCTTGGTAACGTCTCACGGAGCCGGCGCGAGCTTCTCGAGGATCGGCAGTGCACTGACGACGTCATGATCCCTGATCCCGTATTACGATCTGATTCTGCTGGCTCTAGGAATCGGATCGAGACATACCGCATACGTCGTGGGAGCAAACTGCCATCCTAGCCATGTCATGATCACCGGCAACTGAGACCACATCTCCATGATCTGGACATTCTCAGACGAGCTCTAAACATTCAGTCAGGCATCGATCGGACAGAGCTATAAGCCTATAACATAGCATGAAGCATCTGAATTCCAAAGTTGTGCTGTATCATCGTAAACGAGCAAGCGGGTATCTTGGACCCGGCGAGCGCACTGGCGTCAGATGAACGAACGTCTTCTGTGACGTTTGCCACTGCTTCAGTTTGGAACTAGCTGACGCCAGAGGGAAGGGACAAATTGCAGCGCCTTTCCAATATCGTCAGTGATTCAGATCCAGATAGGCTATCTGGCCGGGCCCGTTCATGGCTATCGTACGGCCTCACAGAAGGCCCAAATTTCGGTTCTAAAGTCCACACTCCACCGCGAACTGTAGCCTGTGAAAACCAGCAGCGTCTACGGGCCGACGAAGATATCTGCATGGGCCGGGGGAGAACGAAGGCTCAGCCTGACCTGGGCTTCTTATCGTATCGTCGTCGTCCTAGCTGTGTGGCAGTGTGGGCCGCACGGAAACCCGCCGGCTGGCCAGGGCCACGACCACCGCCCACGCACGGGGCCATCCATATGGACTCGGGGTCTCGGGCTTTCCTCAGAGGGAAAAAAAAAGGACTCGGGCCCCCACCCTCCGCGCGCACGCCGACTGGCCGAGGCGAGCTGACAAGCTACGTACTACACGGCACGCCGGACAGCAAGCACGCCACGGCTACGCTAGCTCCACAACTTCCGTGCAATTTCGCGCGTGGCAGTGGCACTGGCACCAAGAGAGCATGTCCCCTGTAGGGGCCCAAGTGCAGCAGACCTGCAGTCAGCAGACTCTCCACGTGGACAACCATGCCGATATACTTTGGCCTCACGCCGTGCGTCCGTTCGCGTTCGAGCTCTTCCCAGCAGGTCGGCAGTCCACGCGGCATGGGCCACCATGGCGGCATGGCCATGCCGAAAGCCTTGGTTTTGTGGATCTTGCCGAAAGCGGAGTACAGTACGTACATTTGGGTGGCCAGTGACAACGACTGGTCCACGAGATTTATTACCTGATCTGATGCGTAATTTGGACTTGGAGCGTCAGATGATTTGGGCTTGTCTGCAAGTAATCTCGGTTCCGGAGAGAGGGACGGACAGGGCCGGGTCCCGTGGAATGGAACACGAGTGACACTGAGATATCGGCGGGGCGGTGACGTGATGTCGGCCGGCGTGGC
Organism: Saccharum hybrid cultivar R570; assembly: GCA_038087645.1. Lineage (NCBI taxonomy): Eukaryota > Viridiplantae > Streptophyta > Magnoliopsida > Poales > Poaceae > Saccharum > Saccharum hybrid cultivar. The sequence continues at coordinate 13,257,905 of JAQSUU010000245.1, forward strand.
GCGTGCGCGTGGGGCCCCGGAGCCTGGACACCGCGGTCGGTCGTGCCCCATCGTGATCGTCAGGTGGTGCGCTCGCTCGCTTTCCCGTTTTTTAGAACATGGTCGTTGTCAGTTTGTCACTGAGATCTTTTGCGAATATTTATATATATTGGAGTTATATTTTGCTCTACTTTGTGGCCAGACGTCTCGGTTTCAGGATGACACCGAACTTTACGGCCTACTAGAATATGTTGTTGAGTGACGTCAGCAACGGAGCTCATGCACGACTGCTCCGCCGCTGCTCGTGTCACCACTCACCAAAAGCTCTGCGGCCTGTGGCTCCAACACGCAGGATAGCTAGCTAGCTGGTCAAGGACAATTATCCGCGGAAGGGAAAAACGGGCACGAATTCCTCGTCTTCCCCTAGGAAACTACACGCCCAGTCCGAAAAAGAAATGTGAAGGCGGAATTGCTCTGCCCATTCGCCCAGCACGTCGGGGAGGCGCGTCACCTGTGACCCTCGTTGTGCCGACGTCGGCCGAGCCACACGGCAGACGGCACACCATCCAACCTGGCCCGCGCCCTGTGCTCTGCAGCAGCCGGACCGCGACGCGTAGCGGAGATGGGGGCGGGGTGCCGCCGCCGGCTCCCGCACACGTCGTCACGCCGCGCTTGCCACGCGCCGTCCCCTCCGAGCTTGCCTTCGCGCCGAAGCACTTTCCTTCGATTTGATTAGGTTCTGTTTAGTTTCAAGAAAATTTTGCAAAATTTTTCAGATTTTTCGTCACATCGAATCTTTAGACACATGCATGAAGTATTAAATATAGATAAAAAATAAAACTAATTACATAGTTTAGACGAAATGGACGAGATGAATCTTTTAAGCCTAATTAGACCATGATTGGACAAATACTTACCAAATAACAACGAAAAGCGCTACAGTACCATTTAACCAAAAATTTTACATCTAAACCGGCCCTTAATTATTAATGGGCGAACGGGTCACCGAGGCGTGGCGGGCGACCTGGCAGCGGCAGGCGTTGGGTAGTGCTGGCGGGAAACGGACGCCTTGTCGCGACGCCCGGCGCCGTCGCGCGCCCCCACGCCACGCCCTGGTTCGGGTTCCCAGACTTTCAGTATGTTTGACCATGGTGGAGGGGGCGGGGAAGGACGATAAAGTGCTGCTCGAATAGAAAACAGTCGGTTAATGCGGGGAAGGACGATAAAGAGCCTGTTTAGTCGGTGAAAAGGCCTAAAAAAGTTTGTACAGTAACTGTCACATCGAATATTAAGACGCATGCATGAAGCATTAAATATAGGTAAAAAAATAACTAATTACACAGTTAGTCTGTAAATGTCGAGACAAATCTTTTGAGCCTAGTTAGTCCATGATTGAATAAATTTTATCAAATAATAACGAAAATTGCTACAGAAACTTTACCCAAACTTTTTCACCATCTAAACAGGCCCTTTTAGTATGTTTGACCATGGTGGAGGGGCGCGGGGAAGGACGATAAAGTGCTGCTCGAATAGAAAACAGTCGGTTAATGTGGTGTTTAGGAATAGGAAGTTAGGAACAGCTCCTTGGCTGATAAAAATTGTACATAAACCGTTAAAAATTCTAGGAAGTTACGAATCTATTTGAAACGTACAAATTCTACCTAAACCGTTAAAATTTACCCTAGAATTAATCTAATTTTACACAAAAACACACTATAATAGGAAAAAAATTTCGTGCGTTCCAAATAAACCCGTAAAGTTGGGCGGAGGGAGTAGAATATACTCCTAGTTCGTACTGTACATGGCTGCACAAACATTAGATAGCACAATGAATTAGTGATGCCACACTGATCCACCCTCTCGCAGACTCGCACATGACTGCACAAACATTAGGGAGCACAACGTAGCATACCATTCGTCGGTCCCTAGTCCCAACACAGACTCTGGAGTAGAAAAACACCATCACTGTGTCTGGCCATTGGTTTATTGCACCGCGCAATATTTTATGTCCCGATTCCCGAACCAAACCGGCCGATGCAAAAGTGCGTCGAAAACTCGAGATTACGAAAAGTCAACAGGAGCACGCGCCGCCGGCATTGGCACGTAAGGACACATGCATTGCTACACATAAGCAGTTTCATAGGTTATTTCATACAGTGCTACGTCGGATTTTGGTGACACGAGAGAGAGAGTGAGGTAAGGCCGGCCTCGATGCAAATCAACATCTTCATTGTTTTAGCCCTTCCTTGATTTTCATCCTGCATCCACCACTGCTAGGCAGTACATATGCGAGTGGATCGTGGAGTCAGAGAAAGTGAATGCACAGGGAATTGTGCAAGCTAGGCGATGAGTTTCGTCGCTTCTGATTGAAATTTCTAGTTCTCTCTCATCCACATCATCAAATAGCTAGCGCAAATAGACTTGATGGGGAAGTCCTAAGAGAAAGAAGTGGTTATTTTGCGAAGCAACTACTTTATAAGCTAAAATTTAGGACTACGGGATAACTTATACACCATTGTACAAGTGGTTGTTGTCATACAACTCACAAACATTCCTTTGTTGTATGCATAAGGACTCTTTAATTACTATGAGACAACTTAAAAAATAAACCATTGTACATATTAGCTCTTGAGTTATCTTTAAATTTCGTGACATTGCATGAGACTATCTACGAGATAATACCAATGTACTTGCCCTAATCTCTAGCTCGTGGTTCGGAATTCACGTGGGACCCATTGGTCAGCTTCTAGCGGAGTTAATCGAGCCTGTGACAGTACATACCTTGCGCTAGATACGGCACGTCAAATGTTTAGCAATGTCGTGCCGAACCAAACCGAGATATCTAATTCGTGGTTCATGACTCACGTGGGACCCGTTGGTCAGCCTCTAGCGGAGTTAATCGATTACGAAACAGCGCACTGTCTGCCTGTGACGGTACGTACCTTCCGCTAGATACAGCGCTTCACGTGTTTAGCAACGTCGTGCCGGACCAAACCGAGATATTTTCTTCTAGTGGAGTTAAATCGATTACGAAACAGCGCGTTGTCAGCGCGTAACGGTACATATCCTACGCTAGATACGGTGCGCCACGTGTTTTGCAACATCGTGCCGAACCAAACTGAGATATTTGCCGGCCTAAAATCTCCCAGATTTAAGGCTTGTTTGGATCAGTTTCAGATTTTTAAAAACTAGTTTTTGTCTCTAGTTTCTGAAATCTGGATTCTGAGTAAAAACTAGTAGTGTGTTTGGATCCTCTAGTTTTTAAGAATCTAGCTTCATTTATTACTCTATAGATCACAAAAACTAACAAAAACTATGTATCAATAGCTTTCTAGTTTTTAAGAATCCAACAAAAACTAAGAGTGTTTGGATCCCACCCAACTTATAAAAACCAAATTCTTAAAAACTGGCAAAAACTGGAGGAATCCTAATAGGGTCTTAGCCACCTAATCGCCCCGGCCGCTCGACGCGACACGGTAGCCGTGTTGCGGTAGCAAAGCGTTTCCATTGTTAAGGGGTTGTTTGGTTTGCCACTGTAGCCTGCCTCGCTAGGTGTGGCGTCGCCAAAGCTTTTCCTGTACCCGTGGCTCGCCACGCTCGCCACAACGACAACGCCAAAGGTGAGGCGACGAATTCCGGCGCCACAGCTGTGGCGTGTTTTTGTGCTGGGAGCAGTGGTGGCAGCCACACCTTTGACCGGAACCAAACAGCAGCCGCAGTCTGTGGCATGGCGCACTCGGCACGGAACCAAACACCAGCCTAGCTCTCCGTGGCTGTCGCAGGTGTGGTGTGGCGGACAGCGGTGGGCAACCAAACAACCCCTAAGGTCTTGTTTAGTTCCTCCTCCTAAAGTTTAGTCCCTATCATATCGGATGTTTGACACATGCATAGAGTATTAAGTATAGACTAAAAAAATAACTAATTGCACATATTGCGACTAATTTGCGAGATGAATTTTTTAAGCTTAATTAGTCCATGACTAGACAATGTGGTGCTACAGTAAAGTTACAGTAACATATGCTAACGGTAGATTAATTAGGCTTAATAAATTTATCTGATGACTCATGTGACCCCAATGTAACCTCCCTACACTTTAGCCGCCAGATTTAAAGGCCACCGAAATCACCCAGCGCACGGGACGGACGGCGGTCAGTGGGTCACGGTCACAGGCTCACGGCCAAAAGCAAGCGCGCCTGTCAGACACGAAGTTGCAGTGTGGAGGTCGCGGGAGGGCCCCGGAGAACTTATCCCCCGCACCGCCCGTTTCCCACCGCCGATTCCGCGATTCGTTTCGGTGCCGCCGCAGTGGAGCGGAGCCACCGAGCCAGCCTCCTGCCGTGCCGTGCCGCGCGCGTCCGGTGCCGAACCGAGCGAGAGTGGCCAGGCAAGTGGGGATTGCGGGAAGGAAGGAAAACCCCCCGCGCGAGACTCGCGTCGCGCCTCCGGCCTCCTCCTCCTCCTCCTCTCCCTCCCGCGCTTCGGATTCTGTTACGCCCTCGCCAGGGCCTCGGCGAGCGGGCGGTGCGCGCGAGTGGCGGAAACCCTAGGAGGCGGCGGTGATGGCGATGGCGAGCAGGGCGCCGGCGGGGGACCCCAGCAGCCCGAGCGCGAGAGCGTGGGGCGGCGGCGAGGACGAGGCGGCGTCCGGTGCCGGGAAGGTGAAGCTGATGTGCAGCTACGGGGGCCGGATCGCGCCGAGGCCCGGGGACGGGGCGCTGCGGTACGTGGGCGGCCAGACGCGGCTCATCTCCGTCCCGCGCGCCGCCTCCTTCGGGGAGCTCCTGCGGAAGGTGGAGGCGGTGGACGAGGCCTCGGCGTCCTCCGGCGGCGGGGTGCTCGTCAGGTACCAGCTCCCCGGGGAGGACCTCGACGCGCTCATCTCCGTCTCTGGGCCCGAGGACTACGACAACATGATGGAGGAGTACGAGAAGCTGGCCGCCGCCGCGCCCGACGGCTCCGCCAAGCTTCGGGTCTTCCTCTTCCCGGCCTCCGGGACCGACGCGGCCGGCTGCGGCTCCGGCTCCGGCGGCGGCGGCTCGGGGCTCCACCACCTCGCTGCAGCCGCGGTGGACGAGTCCGGGCAGCGGTACATCGACGCCATCAACCGCGTCTCCGCCGAGGCCATGCGGCGGAAGGACAGCGTCGCCAGTGCCGGTTCCTCCGCGCACAACTCCGAGGCATCCGAGTACAGCGGCCTCGTGGAAGGTATGTCGCCGCGTGCGGTGCCGCCGCCGCCTGCGTCCGTTGCCACTGAGTATTCGTATTCAGGTGGGGGCCATTACCTTAGTGCTTTCCCGGACTCGGTTGGGTTCACTGCAGTCTCTGTGTCACCTTCGGCGATGGGCATCCCAGCGCAAAATCCCATCCTGGTTAGGACAGAGCCGTCAACGTTGCAGCCTCATCAGGTTGCTGCTGCTGCTTATGCAACACCGCATCAGCAGCCTCAAGTAACCACTTATGTGCAGCAGCAGCACCAGCAGCAGCCTCAAGTCACCCATTATGTACCACACCAGCAGCCGCCTCAGTCTGCTTCTTATGTGCAGCAGATGCCGCAGTCGTATATAGAGCCACAGCAGATACACTACATCAACGCCCAACAATTTGGTGTGCATGGGGTGCCACAATCTGTCAATTATGTGCCTGTGCAAATGAGCCAATTCATGCCCAGCATTCCCGCGACGGGTTCTATGGCGACCACCGCTGCTCAAGTGGGTACGTTCAGGCCTGCTTCCGCAGGTGCAGAACCTGTTCTGGAGACCACGCAGTTCACAAGGCCAGTGCAAGCTCAGTTTGATCAGAGTTACCGGGTGGTGCAGACTCCACTGTCGCAGCTTCCTCCTTTGTCTTCTGTGCATCTGCAGACAAATGATGCGCAGAGGCAGAGATTTGGTGTTCAACAAGCGATGACAAGCGCAGTAAGCATGCCAGTGGTGACCAGCTCAGGCACAATTCCCGTGGTGGTTAGCTCGGCCACTGTTCCATCGTTGAGGTATGATGATTGCACAATGTGCCAAAAAGCATTGCCGCATGCCCATTCGGATAATATTATCCGGGAGCAGGGAAATTCTCGTGCAACGGGAAACCTTGAGGCAGCTCTGATGTTTTACAGCCCGCATCAAGACAGTGCATCCAACAAATCTAGTCCAGGTGGAAGCTCAGGAACACCCACGAACTATCTGGCGGAACCAAGAGCTGGGAACACAGCAGTGATGGCACAATTTGATCCGACTCTTCCTGCCAGAAAACCTGCAGTTCAGGCAACTGCATCTCCAGATACAGGCGTGCCGGTTCAACCCACCATGATTGCTTTACCAGTGTCTAGTGCACCTGCTCCAAATGGAGTATTTGTGGGTCATTCTCCTCTGGCTGGGGCTGAAGATCATATCAGGTACCAGCAGCAACCGTTCTCTTATAGCATGCAACCACCACAAGTTCCAGTGAATGGCCCTCAAGGCATTGATGCCAGTGCATACAAGGATTCAAATAATCCAGCAGCGGAACCGCTTAGAGAATATGCACGTGATCTTCCTCATGACTATACCAGAGCTATTGATGCTCGTATGCAAGCTGTTCATTTGGGTCCTATTGCACCACCAGAATCTAGTGTGCAAGGAAAGACTTCTATTCCTCATGGTGTCATTGATCATGCCAGAGTTGGGAAGCCACCTGTAAATATTGATGGTAGTTCTATCTACAAATCTCAAGCTGGAAGGTATCATATGGGGATTACAAATGCCTTTACTGCTCCTGCTTTGACCCAAGAGGACAACATTGCCAGGCACAGTGAGCAGCCACCTTATGCTTTTGATGTTGGTGCACAAAATGTCCATCCTGACATAATCCAGCGACCACCCAATCTGCCTGTCCAGAGCAACCTTAGAGTTCCCATTGAACCACCTGTTTCCAATGAAAAGTTTACTGTACAACCACCAAACTCTGGTGCTCAGGTTCCTGCTGGGCCTCCTCTACAGCATCCTAATGAAATGCCCGATCACTTGGTTTCTGCTCCCCCCAATGGAAGCAGTAAATTTCCATTGCAGGCTACTGTTGGAATTGATCGTGTTGAAGCTACACAAGAACCAGCTTACACAGATTCACTTTTCTCAAATCAGGATCCTTGGAAAGCAGTGGGCAATGCTTCTTTAGTGCCTCCAAGACCAACCAAGTTAACTAAGGAGCCTGCTGTTTCTGGAGGTCAATATAATGATGGCCATATGCCTGATATGAACACGCATGCTGCCGTACTCTTTGAAGAAGACCCAAGTTTTAAGGATATCCACACAGTGAAATTGAACAAAGGTTGGTACACTCTGTCATCTTATACTATTTGGGCAGTTTTACTTGCTATCATATTATTTCAAAATCATAATGGACTAAGCAACAATTCCTCTGCCACTCTCTTTCATACTTTTTACTTCTGAAAGGATTTGGAGAAGATAATATTAAGCGACAATTACAAACTGTTGCTGAAGGGGTAGCAGCATCAGTTCTTCAGCCACCCTTTCCTGAAAAACCAGCTGCATTCTCTGGGGATCACATTGATTCACATGGAGCAGTAGTTGATGCAAAAGTTCAGGTGGGAGATGTTTCTATCTTCGCTGACATAAATCATTGTTCTTTGGTTAGTTGTAATCTTTTGCTTTACTTTTGGGTTCAGGATGAAGGGAATAATCAGTCAGACAAAACAAGCCAGGGGGTTCAAGTTTTAGATGACATCGATAACCTTCAGGTTTTTGTCTAGCTATTATTTATTTCCACATTTTATGCGAAATTTTAAATGTGTTATCCTTATTTTCCACTCTGTTGATAACAGATAATAAAGAACAGTGACCTTGAAGAATTGCGCGAACTGGGTTCTGGAACCTTTGGTACTGTTTACCATGGAAAGTGGAGAGGTTCGGATGTTGCTATAAAGAGAATCAATGATCGATGTTTCGCTGGGAAAGCATCTGAGCAAGAGCGTATGGTATGAAATGTTTTGTTCTAAATTGAATCCACAATGTTCTAACTTTTCTTTTGTTTGTAGAGGACTGATTTCTGGAATGAGGCATGCAAGCTTGCATCTTTGCACCATCCAAACGTAGTAGCATTCTACGGTGTTGTTCTAGATGGACCTGGTGGATCTGTTGCAACGGTAACGGAGTACATGGCTAATGGCTCACTCCGACAAGCATTGCAAAGACATGAAAAGTATACTACTCTTTTCAATGCCAACATAATGCTTTTCATATGATGACAACTTTAAGTTCATCTTATTCTATCAGCAGGATCTTTGATCGGCGTAGGCGTCTATTAACTGCAATGGACGTTGCATTTGGAATGGAATATCTCCATGGGAAGAATATTGTGCATTTCGACTTGAAGAGTGACAATCTGCTTGTCAACCTAAGGGATCCTCAACGGCCTATATGCAAGGTGCTTATCTTCATAAACACCCTCCCCCCTAATTGTGCATGCACAGTAAACTAGATCAGATAACCCTTAATAACTTATGCCAGTGAAGTAATGCACTTGTACCTTATGCTTATACTTGGATGCGTAGGTTTTTTTATTTGTCTTTAAGGCAGCAAGTGACTAAGTAAGATCCAATCTTTTTTTCACTTGTATTAATTAATCAAAAGCACACTCCCACTCATATGGACTAATGTGTTTATGGAGTACAATATTATATTTATTTTATAGAGTGTGCAATCTTTGAATGTGAGAAATGTCTTCGACTCTTGCCATACCAAGTATGTAGTAATTCTTTAGAGAATTGTTGGTTCCAGCACTAGCAGAACAACATGCAAGGTTTTAAGCATCTCTGATATTCTTGGTTGCGTTCGGACATGAGGATGACCTTCCTATTTTTGTAGGTTGGTGATTTGGGGTTATCAAAGGTCAAATGCCAGACACTAATCTCTGGTGGAGTAAGAGGAACACTTCCTTGGATGGCCCCTGAGTTGTTGAATGGCAGCAGCAGCCTTGTCTCTGAAAAGGTTTGGTTCAGTTGCACCCTTTGGCCTAATGTGTGCACTCCGTTTTCTTTGACATGCGTCTGGAGGAATGTGTGCCTGTTCCCTGGGTGACCTTCATATTCTTTGGATGTAGGTTGACGTTTTCTCGTTTGGCATTGTGATGTGGGAGCTACTTACGGGTGAAGAGCCTTACGCTGAGCTGCACTATGGTGCCATTATAGGTACACGCACATAACTTATGCTGTTATTATATCTTATACTTAGGGAATCCAATGCCATTCTTGTCCCTGAACTTTCTGCCAACTTCACTCAGGTGGAATCGTGAATAACACGCTGCGACCTCCGGTGCCCGAGTCCTGTGATCCCCAGTGGAGGTCACTGATGGAGCAGTGCTGGTCAGCCGAACCCTCGGAGAGGCCGAGCTTCACCGAGGTCGGCAAGAGCCTGCGCGCCATGGCGGCGGCTCCTACCAAGGCACAACAACAATCGAAATAGATGTTTTAGCCTTCTTCTGCCTCTCGCGCCCTTCTGTTTAGCAGACGGACTGTTTCAGTCTTCAAGCCGAGGAGGTGCCATGACTAGCCTGGCTTCTGTACATGAATAAGTTGAAGAAAGATAGGAGAATGTGGCATGCTTATAGAGTCGGTGGATGGTTGATGCTTCTTCCTGTCTTGCATTTGGCATGGATCGTGGAAATATATAGTATATAGTAGCACTAGCACAGCGTAGTGTAAGAGTGAGCCGTGAGCATGTAGGTCAATCATCAGTACATTTGGCGAGTGATGCTCGTGCGGTTTCGTCCATTATGCCCTCGTGTTCGTCGTTTATTTCTCGGTTCTGTCCGGGATTTCTTTTTCGTCCGTGTTGATGTACCAGTGCCGTGGAAAAGAAGTGGAGCATTTCAACAGAAAACAAGCGGAGTGACCGCAAACTTTCTGCGGTACAATCCAAATGAAACCCGCCACGTTTGTACTGTTTGGACTGATGGTTGTCCACAAATGACAAAATTGTGGTACGTCCTCTTTGGACTGTGATGTTGCCCGCAGATGACAAAAGTATGGTACGGCGTTTTCTGTTTTGTGGTGGAACTGGAAAATGCGACGTAATGCCGTCAGTCAAGAGGAACAAGACAGGCGTCTTCTGTTTTGTTGTGGTACCGGACGTGTCTAACGCGAAATGCCGTCAGTCAAATGGAACAAGACAAATGAATGAACTTGAGTTAGTTGCCAAATCCAAGCAGCCATCAAAGCGACGAAAACTACGGACGTGAAAAAAAAGGCAGGCCAACTGAAGCGTTGATTCTTGATTGTCTGTCAGTTTTTTTGGACTGACCTGTTTCTATTGATGTAGCAGAGAGTATAGGTGGGTAACACTAGTTCATCAGCCTCAGGGCGCCTGTTCGTTCGGACGCGGTGCTTCCTAGGCCTACACGCTACCGGCCCAACAACACTTGCTCCCCCTCAAAAATATCTCTCCCACCCCCTACTGAGAGTCGTCCCCTTCACTCCAACAACGCCTGCTATCTCTTAAAAAAATCTCTCCCAAGTCCCACCCCATACCGAGAGTCATCCCCTTCACTTGTCTTGTTCCTTTCGAAGTAGATAAGGCCTGCCGCCGTGCCCACGCCCGACCACAGCCGGCCATGGTCGGCGTCGCTGCAGGCTTCGCCTCGTGCCGACAGTGTCCCACGTGTCTTTCCGACCCAGCGCCACCTTCCACGCCCGGGGCCCCTCCTTGTTGGTGCGGTTCCCGGCCAGGTCGTGGGTGCGGACGCCACCGGCAAGGCTCATGGTGGTCGTGCAGTGCTTGCCCTCATATGAGAGCGAGGAGGAGGAGGAGGAGGGGCTTTGGAGGCGGCAGAAGATGGGGGAAGGAGGGACCACGAGCTTGCTGGCTACCGCAGTTCCACACCAGGTAGGCCGGCGACGCTGTGTTTCAAGTGTTTCAGGCGTCTCAGACTCATGTTTCAAGTGTTTCATCTGGATGTTGCATAAGTAGATCCTAGGATGTTGAATGACAATATACACATGTTGCAAGCTTATGTTTCAAGTGTTTCAGTTATTTTCCAACGTATATTTCAAGTGTTTCATCTAGATGTTGCAGAAGTATATCTGGATGTTGCATAGAATGCATGCTTCATGTGTTTCATACATATGTTGCAAGTGTTGTTTCATCTGGATGTTGCAAAAGTAGATCTGGATGTTGCACATGTTGCAATGGCTATACACACATGTTTGATTCAAGTGTTTTATCTGTTTTCAGTCGTATGTTGCAAGCGTTTCAACTAGATGTTTCAAAAGTAGATTTGGAGGAGCACATGCTGCAATGGTCCCGGTGGCTAGGGGACAGCGGCCTGGCGCAGTCGCCTGCTACTGCTGTTAGGGCGTCGTTGTGGGTCACTGTGTGGCAACTAAGGCCGGCAAACACCTCCGTGGCTCGCATCCACAAGCAGGATGAGGTGTGCGTGCTCCTGTCTGTTACGGCCCTGTTACGCGGGCGAGGCGGGCACGATGCATTTGAATGGGGAGCAGCATCTGGATGCCTCCTACAGCTGGACATTCGGGCACTAGCACTTCCGTATTTTCATTGTTATTGTTGTTGACGTTGATTTGGGTCACACAGCGGTAGGGGCTAGATCATCCGGACAACGACCTAGCACGCAGTGAGGAGGAGGTCCTAACAGCGAAGCCGACCAGTAGGTCAACGAGGCCGATTAGATGCTCGTTCTTCGCCCGATAAACCCATGAATACCTCCCGGGTAGACCCATCGAGAAGAGATTTTTTTATTTTTAGCCCAAATTTAAAACAAATTTTAAATTTAACCCGCATTTGAATTTTTTTTAAATCTAACCCGTTTGGCCCCGCCACCATACATGCGCGGGGCAAATGCACTGAACCCCGCCATGCATGGTGGCGGGGTGCAGGTCCCACGTGGCACGCTGTAGGCCAGCATGGAAAGGAGTATCCCGCCATGCATCATGGCGGGGTACCCCTAACCCGCCATGAATCATGGCGGGGTACAACCCCGCCCATTTAAAAGCCCGGGCACTTCTTGTTTTTGGCCATTCATCCATTCCATTTCCCGCAGCGCCCCTCTCCGCCTCAGGACCGAGCTCCCCTCCCCTCGGCGCCCCTCCCGCCTAGGGCCCCTCCCCGTCGGCTACCGGCCCATCGTTGGACCTTGTTCCGGCCACCCCTTCTCTGCGTCCATCGTTGTAGTATGTTTGAGTCATTTACAGCAAGTTTACGGAAGCCATGGCACGAAGAATTGCGTTTACGCCAAAGATTAAACGAGTGTTACCAACTACATTAGTCTAATCGAAATAACCAAGTAGAGTACTGCTGCTACACCTACACATAATTTAATTGTTCTAGCACTACATAACTATAATTGTTCAAGGAAGTCTGCCCGCTGTATGTAGGTCGCGTATCGCTCGTCCCAGCTATGTACGCGGTGCGTGCGAACACGAAGCGCACGCAACGGCCTCTACTTCTCCGACAAGGCCTGGGCCTGGTGGTCCTTGTCGTAGTCCGCCTCAATGAGGCTAAAGCGCGGATGAGGAGCCCACGCCTCCATCTTGCAACCCTAAACCTGCCTGTTTGAAAAAACAAAGACAACATTAATAACATTAGAACAATTAATAACGTTATAAAAAACAAAGACAAGTAAATTTGAAGATTAAAATATCATAAATGCATGTTTACAATATAAACCACCACTTGTCTCGCCCGCCTATGAAATCTAGCGTTATGACCAGGATTCTTGCAAATGGAGCAAAGGTTCTGCGCACGTTCTTCGTCAAAGTCCCCGCCACCATACATGTCGGCGCCGTAACCTTTCATATTGTCCATATCGCCTTTCAGTCGCTTCTTCTTCCTCCTTCCCTTTCCTACCTTCTTCAGGTCCGGATAAGGCGCGTAGTCCTCACCATAATATGGAACTGCGACTCGTCAAGGTATGGCTCAAAACTCTTCTCCCAAATTTTGAGGGTGTTGGCACGGAGATACAAGGGTGACATGTATGGTGCAACTGTGTGGTCAAAACCTCTAAGCCAACGAGAGGTGATCATGTGTGAGCAAGGGGCATGCATGATCTGAGGGATGTTGCAACTGCATTCTACTTTATCAAGATCGACACGGTACGTTCGCCCACCAAATCGTTCGCCGTCCAGGTTTGTGCCCCCTCTAGCTCGTACGCAGAAAACAAGCATGTCCTGTCCATAAGCCTCGGCAACCTGTTGTTTGGCTAATTCCTCAGCCTCCTTCAAATATTCGTGTGCAGCCTTCCCCCATCTTCCAAGCTCCTCTTCATTCCTCAGCGCGGCGGCCGCGGCGGCGGGGGCGCAGCGGGGAGCGGCGGCGCGGCGGGGCGCGGCCGGGTGTAAGGTCCTAGATGGCTAGAGGGGGGTGAATAGCCTATTAAAAAATTCTACAAGAACCACTAAGCAAACTTGTTAGAATAACAAACGGCGCAAAGCGAGTTTAGCTTAGCCTACGGTTGTAATGCAAGCCTCCTATCCACAAGTCTAGTAGATTATGATCTCTAGTTCATACAAGGGCTATGTCACTAAACTTACACTAGTGAGCAAGCTATCAAATACTAGCAAGGGATATCACTAGAGCTACACAAGATAACTAGTAAATATAAATGCGAGAGATAGGATTATGAATCTTATACCGACGGTGGAGTGAAGATGTTGCCAATCACCAAGATGATATACAATCAATCAATATTGACAACAATATAATATGAAGACCAATCACCGGGAGACAAGAGACACAATATTTTGTTCACCCGGTGTTCACTTGTGCACCGACAAGCTACGTCACCGGTTGTGTCGACCAACACTTAGATGGTTCCTCGGTGCGACCCTCAAGTCACTTGCCCCTCAAGGCACGCCCCGCAAGGCACCGCAAGACACCACTCTCAAGTGAGGTAACTCAATGACACGCGCAATTTACTAGAGTTGCTTTTGGCGTCCCGCCGAGGAAAGCACAAGAACCTCTTACAATCAACCGGAGGTGGCCAAGAACAATCACCTTCTCTTGCCAACGCCTCCAACAATCTCCAAGCCGGCTAGGAGCGGTACTCTCCAAGAGTAACAAGAAATCCACCGGCCAAACCACCCACAAGTGCCACTAGATGCCCTCAAGCTATGCAATGCACTTTGGGATCACTCAATCTCACTTTTGATTTGCAATCAAGCAAGAGAGATGAGTGGGAGGAGTTGTTCTAGCTCAAAGGATGCACAAGTATGTTAGAAATGGCAAGAGACCTCCCCAAGGGCCGGCCAACAAGTATTTATAAGCATCCCATCCAAATAGAGCCGTTACAACCCACTTGTCCGTTTTTCGCGGGACCACCGGACGCGCCGGTCGTAACAGACCGGACGCGCTCAACCGCGTCCGGTGTCCCTACGACGTCCACGTGTTCACGAAATTCAAATTCGTCCGTTAGATCTTCCAACGGTCACTGCGCGCCAACGGTCAAACGAGCCACCGGACGCGCTGTTGCGAACCACCGGACGCGCCGGTGCGCACAGTTCCCGCGCGCGCAAAGACAAGACCGGACGCGCTGCTCGCAACCACCGGACGCCACAGTACCCGCGTCCGGTGCGAGACCAGTAAGCTCCCGAGACCACCGGACACGTCCGATGGTGTGACACCGGACGCGCACCGCGTCCGACGTCCTCGTTTCCCTCAGGGCGCAAGACCGGACGCGCCGGTCCCGTGGGTCACCGGACGCGCCGGTGCCAGACCCTAGCTCGCGCGCCTGACGCCCGCGCTGCACTGACCGGACGCGCCGGTCCACCGTGACCGCGTCCGGTGCAGCGTCCGGTGCAGCGTCCGGTCACCTCTGTGACCGCGTTCGCCTCCGTTTCTTTTCCGACTTCCGGCGCAATGGAAAATAGGCATTTCACTTCCCCGAAATCGCCTGAATCCCGCGCTCGCACGTTCGGCGGGAGAGAGAGTGGAACCCAAACCCCTCTCTATCCACAAACCACAGCGCGACCAACCCCACCTTTGCAAATGTGCCAACACCATCAAGTGTACATCTCCATGTGCTTGTGTGTTAGCCTTTTCTCAATCATTTTCAAAGGTTTTCCAGTTAGCTCACTAGGCCCTACATGCAAAGCACTTCATGAATTCACCTAGTGGCACCCATGCGTCGAATAACCGATAAGACTTCCCCTCTTAATAGTTCGGCTATCGACCCTAAACCACTCACACCCTCTATGGTGTCTTGAGTGTAAAACAAAATGGCCCTATGGTTATACCTTTGCCTTGAGCCCATTTTGCTTCTCCAAATGATACGATCCACTTCATATCATCACATGACCGTCTCGGTCCATCGACCTTGACTTCACTTGCTCTTCACCGTTGCATTGGTCCGTCGGCGCCAAGTCTTGCTCAAGCTTCACCATCGCATGGTCCTTCGCTTCGAAGCCTCGACTTGCCCTTCACCTTCACAACCGGTCCATCGAGCCAAGCCTCATCTTGGTCTTCACCATCTTGGTCATATGAGTCAATGTCATGTCTCATATTCAATGACCACCTTTATCTAAATCATCCACTTAGATACAAAGGTTAGTCCTAGGTTTCATCAATTAGCCAAAACCAAACTAGGGACTTTCAATCTCCCCCTTTTTGGTAATTGATGACAACCCTTACAAAGATGATTTTGATAATAAAAGTTTTGAACTTGTCATACTTGTCCAATCATTTTGCTCATAAGTAAAGTTTGGACAATTATCACAAGCTCGGTTTTGGTAGCATTAGCTCCCCCTACATATGTGCATAGAGTTTGGATTGAAAGCTTTTGCACATATGCATGGATAGAAGTGTTGGGAGAGTAATTCTACCAAAATGATGCTAAGGTGTAAGAAATGGACCTTTGAAGCGTGATACCAATCGGAGTTGCCTTTTACACCATCCTTAGCATCATGAAGTAACTAGACATCCATCAAAACTCAAGAACCCCGTGAGATCAACATTATATGTAAAGGTTCTTGGACCACTTGTAAAAACAACCTTTAGGCAAGTCTAGATACCACATGTAAAACTAATCCTATGCATGCTAGTAGATCATTTCATCATCCAAGTTCTATACTAGCATTGCACCACACAAGCATGTATATTGAATTTAAATACATGCGCAATGAGCAAGTCATATGAGAATGCACAAACAAATGCAACAACTTTGTTTATGAGCTTGCTCCCCCTACTTGTGTGCATCAATAAATTTATTTACCCCTTTATCATGTTGAATCATCTTTTTCTCTCCCCCTTTGTCAACAACTTACCCAAAAATGGGATCAAATTGTGGAGAGAAGAAAAATGTTTGATGGAGTAGGTTAAAATTTATCAAATTTGGTTTAACCTAGAACACTTGCCAAAGATATTTAATTCGATTTGAACCAAAAACAAGCTTCTTCACACCTCCTAATAAGGGTTATCTTGCCTATGTTGAATTAAACACTTATAGCAAATCTTCTAGTTTCAACACTAGGTTTGCAAGCTCACAATCATGTCATATGCCACCACTAGATCAAAACAAACATAGAGGCAATAGTGGTAACATATATCCATCAAATTCATTTGATTTATCATGAATGCTCATGCATACCACTTATTATGTCTACATGCTCTAGCAAGTCCTTAGCATAGGATGAATGACATGTCAATCAACTTTACCTTGCAATGTCGAAGGAGAGGCATGTCAATAAGTGAGTGGGGTGCATTCAACTCATGTTTGAGAAATCAAGAATATTCAATTCATTCCTTAGCTTGCAAAACCTCTTTTCATCAAGTGGCTTAGTGAGAATATCGGCAAGTTGATCATCGGTGCCAACACTTTCAATGGCAATATCTCCCTTTTGTTGATGATCTCTAATGAAATGATGTCTTATGTCAATATGCTTTGTTCTTCCATGTTGAACCGGGTTTTGTACCATCTTGATTGCACTTTCATTATCACATAACAATGGCACATTCTTGAAATTGAGGCCATAATCCTTCAAAGTTGATTTCATCCATAATAATTGTGCACAACAACTCCCCGCACTCACATATTCGGCTTCGGCGGTAGAGATTGCCACACTATTTTGTTTCTTTGAGGACCATGACACAAGTGATCTTCCAAGTAATTGACATGTGCCACTAGTGCTCTTTCTATTGATCTTGCAACCCCCATAGTCGGAGTCCGAATATCCAATCAATTCAAACTTTGACCCCTTAGGATACCATAGTCCAACATCTCTTGTTTGCTTCAAGTACCTCAATATTCTCTTTGCGGCCGTGAGATGACTCTCTCTAGGTGAGGCTTGATATCTAGCACACATGCAAACACTAAACATGACATCCGGCCTTGATGCGGTGACATAGAGTAGACTTCCAATCAAAGACCGATATTCCTTTTGATTCACCATATTGCCATCAAGATCACTATCCAAATTGCCACTTGTACCCATTGGAGTTGAAATTGGTTTTGCATCTTGCATTCCAAACTTCTTCAACATGTCCCTTATGTATTTCCCTTGACTCACAAATGTCCCATTCTTCAATTGCTTGACTTGGAGACCAAGGAAGTAGCTAAGTTCACCAATCATAGACATTTCAAACTCTTTGGCCATCATATCACCAAATTCTTCACAATAGGCTTGATTGGTTGATCCAAAGATGATGTCATCAACATATATTTGCACTATGAATAGATCATTTCCAATCTTCTTGGTGAATAGAGTTGTATCAACCTTCCCCATCTTGAATCCCTTAGAGAGAAGGAAATCCCTTAGCCTCTCATACCATGCTCTAGGTGCTTGCTTTAAGCCATATAAAGCCTTCTTCAACTTGTACACATGGTTGGGTTTCTTGTCATCTTCAAATCCGGGCGGTTGCTCAACAAATACTAACTCATTGATGATCCCATTGAGAAATGCACTTTTGACATCCATTTGATATAGTTTGATGTTGTGTGCACAAGCATAAGCCAATAGAATCCTTATTGCCTCCAATCTTGCCACGGGAGCATATGTCTCATCATAGTCAAGACCTTCAACTTGAGTGTAACCTTGTGCAACTAGTCTTGCTTTGTTTCTCACTACAATGCCATCTTGATCTTGCTTGTTTTTGAACACCCACTTGGTTCCAATCACATTGTAGTTATTTGGCCTTTCTACCAACTCCCAAACATCATTTCTTGTGAAATTATTAAGTTCTTCTTGCATAGCCATGATCCAATCGGCATCCCTCAAGGCTTCTTCTATCTTCTTTGGTTCTAAGGTTGACACAAATGATGCATGCTCACAAAACATTGCCAATCTTGATCTTGTTTGCACACCACTTCTAATATCACCAATAACACTATCAATGGGGTGATCTCTTGCAACATGTTGTGGTTGGAGTACTTGCACTTGATTGCTTGAGCTTGGTTGATCACTTGATGTATCTTGATGAGATGTACTAGCACCATGATTTTGCACTTGAGAGTCACTAACTAGCTTGAATGGTGAATTAAGCACTTGATCTTTATCATCATCTTGAATATCAATTACTTGCTTTGCTCTAATGTCCCCAATGTCCATGTTCTTCATTGCTTCCACTAATAGAGTTCCACCAATATCATCTAGATTTTCTTCTTCATCTTGTGACCCATTGGTTTCATCAAATTGCACATCATGGACTTCTTCTAGAATGCCACTTGAGTTGTTCCAAACTCTATAAGCTTTGCTTGTAGTTGAATAACCAAGTAGAAACCCCTCATCACATCTTTTGTCAAACTTCCCCAATCTAGTGCCTTTCTTCAAGATATAGCATCTGCAACCAAACACCCTAAAGTAAGAAATATTGGGCTTTCTTCCATGAAGTAGCTCATATGGGGTCTTCTCTAGCAATGGATGACAATATAGTCTATTGATGTAGTAGCAAGCGGTATTGATTGCTTCATCCCAAAATGATTGACTCACATTGTACTCATGAAGCATTGATCTAGCCATATCAAGCAATGTTCTATTCTTCCTCTCAACTAAGCCATTTGATTGTGGAGTGTACTTGGCCGAGAATTGATGTCCAATACCATAATGATCACAAAGTACCTCAATTCTTGTATTCTTGAACTCACTTCCATTGTCACTTCTCACTTTCTTGATTCTAATCTCAAACTCATTGTGAACTCTAGTGAGAAATGTCTTGAAGGTGTCAAACACTTCACTCTTGTCACTAAGAAAGAATACCCATGTGAATCTTGTGAAATCATCCACTATGACAAATCCATACTTATTGCCGCCTATGCTTGTATATGTTGTTGGTCCAAATAGATCCATGTGCATCAACTCAAATGCTTTGCATGTGCTCATTGTACTCTTCTTTGGATGTGAGCTTCCAACTTGCTTCCCGGCTTGACATGCACTACAAAGCTTATTCTTCTCAAATTCAACATCTTTCAAACCATTGACAAGATTGTGAGTTGTAAGCTTCTTCAATTGTTTCATGCCAACATGACCAAGCCTTCTATGCCAAAGCCAACCCATGCTTGATTTGGAGACTAAGCAAGTTGTCAAAGAAGTTTCTCTAGCATTGAAGTCAACTAGGTAGAGATTCTCATATCTAAAGCCCTTGAATGCCATATTTGAACCATCCACACTAATAACTACCACATCATCAACCCCAAAGATGCATTTGTAGCCTAGATCACATATTTGTGCCACGGATAGAAGATTGAAATCCAAGCTTTCAACTAACAACACATTGGAGATACTCATGTCATTTGATATTGCAATCTTGCCCAAGCCAATGACCTTGCCTTTCTTATTATTGCCAAATGTGATAGAATCAACACCACTATCATTGTCATTGATTGAGTCAAACATTCTTGATGTACCGGTCATGTGTTGAGTGCACCCACTATCAATAATCCAATGCCTTCCTCCGGCTTTGTAATTGACCTACAAGCAAATCAATGAAGTTTGGGTACCCATTTTTGCTTGGGTCCTTGTAGGTTAGTAACTAAGCTCTTTGGTACCCAAATAGCCTTCTTCTTTGGGCCCACAATTGGTGTACCAACAAACTTAGCTTGCACACCCTTCACACCCTTGGTAAGCACATAGCAAGAATCAAAAGATATAGCATTAACAAGGTTCTTGCTTTGGTTCTTTTTATTGCAATTATGCTCTAGGTGCCCAACTTGCTTGCATCTATTGTAAAACCGACCATTGCCCTTCACAAAGCTAGGCTTTGGAGTTGCAAAGGCCGACTTGCCTTTCTTGGGGGTGTAGCCCAATCCCTCTTTGTTAAGAGAGAACCTTTGGCTACCCAAGCATTTAAGCAAGCGGGCCTCACCACCATAGGCCTTGCCTAGGGCGTGAGTGAGCTCATCCACCTCTCTCTTGAGAGTCTCATTCTCAACCATTAGTGAGGCATCACAAGTGAAACCATCACTAGTAGTAGAGGTAGAGTTGGTGGTGGTGGATGAAGAGCTACAAGAAGGGTTAGCATTTGACATGATGATAGGTTCATTAAAGGATTCATCAATTATATCACATGTAACACCTATATCACATGATACAACAACCTCCTTCTTTTCTTGTTGCTCAAGTAGCAATGAGTGAGCCTTTTCAAGCTTGAAATGAGCCTTACCAAGATCCTCATGGTCTTCCACTAGACTCTCATGAGTGGTCTTAAGCTCACCAAGAACCTTCTCAAGTATTGCTACTTTCATTGAAAGTTTCTTGCACTCCTTGTTCTTAGCAATAGCTATGTCTCTAGTTTGTTGCAACAAGTCATATAGTTGTTCTTTAGTTGGTTCATCATCATCATTTTCATTATCATTATCATTATCACTATCATGAGCATATTCCATTTCACTTTCATCATCACTCTCATCATATAATACCTTAGCTTCTTTAGCCATGAAGCATGAAGAGGATGAATCAAATAGTGATGGCTTCTTGTTGATAGCAATGGAAGCAAAGGCCTTGTTGGATGATTCTTCTTCTTCTTCATTATCATCACTTTCCCAAGTGATCACATAGGCACCATTTTTGCCTTTCTTGAATGTCATCTTGGCCTCTCTCTTCTTCTTCTCAAACTTGCCCCTCTTGTTGTTCTTCTTCTTGTCATAGGGACATTCGGCTTGAAGATGTTCGGTGCTATCACAATTGAAGCACTTCCTTTGTTGCTCATTGCTCTTGAAATTGTCATTTCTCTTTTTGAAGCCTCTTCTCTTAATGAACATGTGACCCATTTTCTTGACTACAAAAGCAAATGCCTCATCATCAATTTCATAATCTTCATCTTCATCATTGTCTTCTTCTTCTTCAATGATGGTAGCTTTGCCCTTGGAGGAGGTGGCCTTGAATGCCACGGTCTTCTTCTCCTTCTCATCTTCCACCTTCTCCTTGTCATCAACATCTTGATCATATTTGTCATAGGTCAATACTTCACCAAGCAAATCATTAGGCTTCATTGTTTCAAGCCCATCTCTTTGTAACATCATGATCAACATCTTGAATCTTCTAGGTAAGCTCAATAAGAACTTGTGACAAAAATCTTGATCTTGAGTCTTGTGCCCTAAGCTCTTGAGATCATTGACTATCACTTGCAATCTATGAAACATTTCAATGATTGTTTCATCATCCTTTTTCTTGAAGTTCTCAAACTCACTTTTGAGCCCATATAGCTTGGCACTCTTCACAACCTTAGTGCCTTCATATGTCTCACTCAACCTTGTCCAAACTTCACTAGCCAATTCCAAATCTTTGATGCCCTCAAACACTTTTGTGTCAATACCATTGTAGAGTGTATTGAGAGCCATTCTATTGCATGTTCTATTTGCTCTATCTTCATCGGTGAGATGATTGGGATCAATGATAGCAAAATCATTCTCGGTGACTTGCAATACTCTCTCATGAATAGAACCAAGGTACATTGTCATTTTTCTCTTCCAATGAGCAAAAGAACTAACACCATCAAAGAACGGTGGCTTGCCCCCAACATGATTGAACACAATTTGAGCCATTTTTCACACCGAAGGATGTTAAGCCTTGATTAAAACGGTGACCACGGCTCCGATACCACTTGTAAGGTCCTAGATGGCTAGAGGGGGGGGTGAATAGCCTATTAAAAAATTCTACAAGAACCACTAAGCAAACTTGTTAGAATAACAAACGGCGCAAAGCGAGTTTAGCTTAGCCTACGGTTGTGATGCAAGCCTCCTATCCACAAGTCTAGTAGATTATGATCTCTAGTTCATACAAGGGCTATGTCACTAAACTTACACTAGTGAGCAAGCTATCAAATACTAGCAAGGGATATCACTAGAGCTACACAAGATAACTAGTAAATATAAATGCGAGAGATAGGATTATGAATCTTATACCGACGGTGGAGTGAAGATGTTGCCAATCACCAAGATGATATACAATCAATCAATATTGACAACAATATAATATGAAGACCAATCACCGGGAGACAAGAGACACAATATTTTGTTCACCCGGTGTTCACTTGTGCACCGACAAGCTACGTCACCGGTTGTGTCGACCAACACTTAGATGGTTCCTCGGTGCGACCCTCAAGTCACTTGCCCCTCAAGGCACGCCCCGCAAGGCACCGCAAGACACCACTCTCAAGTGAGGTAACTCAATGACACGCGCAATTTACTAGAGTTGCTTTTGGCGTCCCGCCGAGGAAAGCACAAGAACCTCTTACAATCAACCGGAGGTGGCCAAGAACAATCACCTTCTCTTGCCAACGCCTCCAACAATCTCCAAGCCGGCTAGGAGCGGTACTCTCCAAGAGTAACAAGAAATCCACCGGCCAAACCACCCACAAGTGCCACTAGATGCCCTCAAGCTATGCAATGCACTTTGGGATCACTCAATCTCACTTTTGATTTGCAATCAAGCAAGAGAGATGAGTGGGAGGAGTTGTTCTAGCTCAAAGGATGCACAAGTATGTTAGAAATGGCAAGAGACCTCCCCAAGGGCCGGCCAACAAGTATTTATAAGCATCCCATCCAAATAGAGCCGTTACAACCCACTTGTCCGTTTTTCGCGGGACCACCGGACGCGCCGGTCGTAACAGACCGGACGCGCTCAACCGCGTCCGGTGTCCCTACGACGTCCACGTGTTCACGAAATTCAAATTCGTCCGTTAGATCTTCCAACGGTCACTGCGCGCCAACGGTCAAACGAGCCACCGGACGCGCTGTTGCGAACCACCGGACGCGCCGGTGCGCACAGTTCCCGCGCGCGCGAAGACAAGACCGGACGCGCTGCTCGCAACCACCGGACGCCACAGTACCCGCGTCCGGTGCGAGACCAGTAAGCTCCCGAGACCACCGGACACGTCCGATGGTGTGACACCGGACGCGCACCGCGTCCGACGTCCTCGTTTCCCTCAGGGCGCAAGACCGGACGCGCCGGTCCCGTGGGTCACCGGACGCGCCGGTGCCAGACCCTAGCTCGCGCGCCTGACGCCCGCGCTGCACTGACCGGACGCGCCGGTCCACCGTGACCGCGTCCGGTGCAGCGTCCGGTCACCTCTGTGACCGCGTTCGCCTCCGTTTCTTTTCCGACTTCCGGCGCAATGGAAAATAGGCATTTCACTTCCCCGAAATCGCCTGAATCCCGCGCTCGCACGTTCGGCGGGAGCGAGAGTGGAACCCAAACCCCTCTCTATCCGCAAACCACAGCGCGACCAACCCCACCTTTGCAAATGTGCCAACACCATCAAGTGTACATCTCCATGTGCTTGTGTGTTAGCCTTTTCTCAATCATTTTCAAAGGTTTTCCAGTTAGCTCACTAGGCCCTACATGCAAAGCACTTCATGAATTCACCTAGTGGCACCCATGCGTCGAATAACCGATAAGACTTCCCCTCTTAATAGTTCGGCTATCGACCCTAAACCACTCACACCCTCTATGGTGTCTTGAGTGTAAAACAAAATGGCCCTATGGTTATACCTTTGCCTTGAGCCCATTTTGCTTCTCCAAATGATACGATCCACTTCATATCATCACATGACCGTCTCGGTCCATCGACCTTGACTTCACTTGCTCTTCACCGTTGCATTGGTCCGTCGGCGCCAAGTCTTGCTCAAGCTTCACCATCGCATGGTCCTTCGCTTCGAAGCCTCGACTTGCCCTTCACCTTCACAACCGGTCCATCGAGCCAAGCCTCATCTTGGTCTTCACCATCTTGGTCATATGAGTCAATGTCATGTCTCATATTCAATGACCACCTTTATCTAAATCATCCACTTAGATACAAAGGTTAGTCCTAGGTTTCATCAATTAGCCAAAACCAAACTAGGGACTTTCACCGGGGCGGCCGGGGCGCGGGGGAGGGGCTCCGGGCGACGGTGGCGGCTCCGGCGGCGGCTCGGCGTCGCTGGGGGCGCGGGCAACGGCGGCGACGCGGCTGCAAAGCCGAGCGGGCGTGACGAGGCGCGGCTTTTATTTAGGTCGTGCCCCGCCATGATGGGTGGCGGGGTGTAACCTGCCATGATGGGTGGCGGGTTTGGCATACCCCGCCACGTATCATGGCGGGGTACACCCGGGTGGCATGCCACGTCCCCCGCCACGTGGGACCTGTACCCCGCCACCATGCATGGCGGGGTTCAGTGCATTTGCCCCGCCATGCATGGTGGCGGGGCCAAACGGGTTAGATTTAAAAAAAATTCAAACGCGGTTTAAATTTAAAATTTGTTTCAAATTTGGACTAAAAATAAAAAAAAAAATTCTCGAGAAGACGCACGACAGGGGTGTTCTAGGATTGGCAAGGCCACCTAGAACACCCACAAATCCCGTCGAGAGACATGTAGGACAACAAGAGTTGGAAGAGATAAGGGTAAAAAGTGGATATAAATTGATAATAGTACCTCAATTGCCCGTGTACTCCATATTTTATATGGAGCAGGGGTAGTCTTATCTCGTTGGAAAACCAATGCGGTACTATTTTCATATCATTTCATAGAGTTTTTTTAGATGGGGCCAAAACTACATGGGCCGATTCTAAAACCTGCCTAGACCCAATTTGAGTGTCAACGATTGTCTCCGTCAATATGTGTGTTTTTGCATTGCAATGTCTGCCGCACAAAGCATCGTTTTTTTCTGTAACTTAATGGTAGATTGTTGAAAATCTTTTTTTTAGATAAAAGCTTGTTGAGAATCTTGGAATGAAGCATGTTTGATGCACACGATTGAAGATCTTTTTTTCTTTCTGATGGTTGGAAGATAACAAATAAACTCGACTGGTGTTGAGAAAACTTACGGTTTTCTGCTGGCAACAATTTGGCTTGTAGTTGTAGGATCGATCGTATCAAATTGGAAGAGTATCCAGCATTTCTGGTGATACCACAATCAGATTGAGAAGGGAATGACACCAGAGATGTGGAGAAGGCCCGTATAGCAAATTCAGATGTCGTTGGAATTTGAGAGACGTTCAGAACTCCAAACTACGCTTTCAGTGCTTGCATGAGAAGCACTTGCTGACTACTCCCTCTGTCCCGTAATACAGTGCATTCTAAAAATTCTAAGACAACTTAAGGGAACACTCAAATGACGCATGTACCCATAGATTATTTCAATTATAGAGTTTCTCCTCAAATCAAGGCTTCCTTTTTAACAAACCTTGCCAAATCTAAACATAGTCATTATATAGAATGGATTGTATTTCAATACAAATTTTAGAAGTCACAATGCACTCTATTTTAGTACGGAGGGAGTACGATCGAACCATTCCACCATTGCGGTGCACGCAGAGGACAGGATAGAGCATGAATGGTTTTTTCTTTTCTTTTTCTTTCTTTCTTTCTTTCTTTTTACAAGAAGAGCATGAAGTTATCGTTACTCCTATAGACTACCAATAATGACCTGGAGCTCTTCGATCTGTGAATGAAAATCTGCCTGGTGGACGGTGGAGTAGCTAGCTGATCTTGCCTCTGAGCAACCTAGCATCGTGCAGTTGCTTCATCGTCGTGCTGCACCGGAGGTTGGTGCGCGGAGACCGCGCGCATGTCATCGACGCTGGTCATGTTGCCGTGTCGTCTTAGCCACTTAACAATACCCCAATGTTTACGGCCGATCTCTTTGTCAGTAGTTCAATCCACTTTGGACTACTATTGGGCATAATCCACGGAAATCCTACTATATGGCCACCTCCATCATGGCCTGTCCCAACCGTGGTTGACCATTTTGTCAAGTTTATGATGTCGTTGGCATGCGTGAAGATGGAAAAGCCCTCATTTTCTAATATAAAGGAATCGCTGAGTGTATGCAATCCAATAATGTTACAGACGAAGTAGCAATTAGGATACAACACACCACATAAAGGAATTACAAAATAGCAACAAAAGGAGATTAATCTAAGCTTCAATTGGATTGGGAAACATCCAACCAAACCGCTAAAAGGCTCCAGGACAATAACCTGAACCAATCATTACGTGCATTACAAAGCGGTTGAAAAATGGTATTCCAAATTATGCTAGACACATGGCAATTTAAAAAAACAAGTGATGAATAGTTTTATTAGCTTTGCAAAAACAACACACTTAGTGCTTCCTTGCCAGTGTCTTTTAGGCAAACTATATTTAGTTACAATCACCCCTTAATTCAAATACTATAAGAAAACTGTAATCTTGAGAGGAACTCTCACTTTCTAAAGATTACATTTCCTTGGTATTGTTCTGAATAAGTGCATTATGCATTGATCGAATTATGAATTTGCTGTTATTATGCAAATCACACTTAAAATGTCCTCATCATTCAAGCTAACCTCAGCACCCTTGAAACTGGTTCAAACCAAGTTGCTAGATTGTCTCCTACAAAAGTTCTCTGAAAAGAGACATTATTAAGAGGGACTGAATTTAGCGCAATACCCACCGTTGCAAACTTCCTTCTAACCTTCTGCTATATATCAATAGAAATAGGCATTGTCAGCACCAGTTAGTTCAAAAAAAAAAACTTCCATCTTACAATTATGTATAGTGTGGGGTAAGCCAACATCAAAGGTTTATCACCAATCCAAAAAATAATCTTCCCAAAATATAATTTGCTTCAATTTCCATTTTGAATCTTGAAACTACCA
This sequence comes from Saccharum hybrid cultivar R570, assembly GCA_038087645.1. NCBI lineage: Eukaryota > Viridiplantae > Streptophyta > Magnoliopsida > Poales > Poaceae > Saccharum > Saccharum hybrid cultivar. The sequence goes on from JAQSUU010000245.1 coordinate 13,284,928, forward strand.
AAAGATAAGAAATAATCCTTTACATGCATAAGGCCGAGTGCTTAATTGAGCGTGAAGGCCAAGGCACCTGTTTGGATTAAGGGTATCTATATTTTATGCAAAATTTCTACACCTTTTTTTATATATATACAAGCCATAAGAAATGGGATTGTTTTTAAAAGACACATATCTTAGTATTACTACTTGGAGGCTCTAAATATTCCTCCACATTAATCCCCAATTCCTCATGAAAAGCCAAAAAAGGTAAATCTTATAAATTCTCTTAAGTTACAAACATCATGCTCTAAATATTCCTCCACATTAATACTCAATTCCTCATGAAAAGCCAAAAAGGGTAAATCTTATAAATTCTGTTAAGTTACAAAATTATGCCATCTATTCAGTAGTGTCTAATCATCCTTGACAATGATAGCCATTAAATCTACCGTTTTCTAAACTATTATCCACCACCATAATTATGTAAAACAATCTAAAGTAACTCTGTAATACTCAAAGTTTGAGAGATGTCTATAGAGATCTTCATGCTAAGGTCTTGTGGAAGGCCCAATAATTCTATTTTTTCTAAGTAATAAATACGTGCATGCTGCCTACCCTTTTAGTTAGTGGTCAACGTACTGAAGACCAGATAATGTGAATTAGATATCACCCACGACTTGGTTAGTGGTCAACGTACTGAAGTCCATATCATGGCATAGAGGTGGGACTTGGGCCGTGCCGTGCCGGCACGGCACGGCCCTCTCGTGCTTCGTGTCATTTTGGGTCGTGCCTTCTAGGCACGGGAGGTACGTTGGCCCGTGCCGATATGGCACGGTGAATCTTTTCTTCGGTCCAAGCACGGCCCGTGGCACGCTGGAACGCCTTCGGGTAGTGCCGGCCCAAGCACGGCCCTCAAAACATCTTTGCTAGTTTTCTTTTTCCACTCGTGATATATATATATATATATATATATATATATATATATATATATATATATATATATATATATATATATATATATATATCTTATGTGTACTATTTTAATAAAAGTTTAATGATTTGCATAATCTATTCAAGAATTAGATAAGAGGTAGTATAGTAAATACTAGAAAATTATATTATATAGTTGTAGAAGTGTGTACATGCCATTTGCGTGCCGTGCCGACCCAAGCACGGCCCAAAATACGGGCCGGACCATGTAGCCCGCCGTGCCGAGATTCTGGGCACGGCACGGCTCAAAATATTTCGTGCCGTGCCGTGCTTCGAGTCGTGCTAAAAGACCGTGCCATAACCCGTCCTCAAATGGCACGACAAGTCCCAGCTCTATCATGGCAATTAGATCTCACGCACGATGTGCAAGCAGGTACAACATATCACTTTGTAATTCCTACTAGTAGTACCATAGAAAAAATTGAGTTAAAAAAGCATCGGTTTGCACGCACTCCCTCCCTATTTAAATCACAGGGACGTAGTGTCTGTTCACAGCTAGAAGCAACTAAGCCAAGGATCTCCATCTCTAGAGCTTGCTTTCCACAAATCCAGATAGCAAAGCTAAAGCTTTCTCCACAATGCCCAGATACTTTCTACAGTATTTAGTTCCTCTTTGCATTCTCCATCTCCACAATGCCCAGATTCCTCGCCCTCGTAACCATCACCGTTGCCGTTGTCAGCTCCTTCCATGTCTCTGCAACGGAACCGGCTGTCGTCGATCGTAATTCGCTACTCTCCTTCAAATCTGGCGTCCAAGGGAACCTTTCCGATTGGGGCTCCCATAGGATGCGGACTTGGAGTGGTGTTACATGTGACTCGAGAGGGCGTGTAATTTCCCTCGTACACCCTGCCTTCAACCTCACCGGTGTCATCTCACCGGCGATCGGCAACCTGTCTGCACTTGAGGTTCTTGATCTCAGCGGCAACCAACTTTCTGGCAGCATTCCCCCAGAGCTTGGCAAGCTGTCACAGCTGGGGTATCTGAGCCTTGACAACAGGGGTTATCCCTGAAACGCTTAGCCTTCTAAAAAGCATGACTTACATTTCCCTCTTTTACAACAATCTCACCGGTGAAATCCCAGATATCTGCAATTGCTCCTCCTTGACCACCATTCTCCTATACGAGAACAACCTCACCGGTTTGATTCCTTCTCTGCACGATGTCAGCTTCCATACCTGGATACGCTCGACCTCTTTCGTAACAGGCTCGTCGGCGTCATCCCGTCATCATTATCGAATTTTACTAACCTTACCATGGTGGAGTTAAATAGTAATTTCCTCAGTGGTGTACTGCCATCTCAAATATTCAACAAACACTGTTCACTTGAGAGTCAAATCAGTCAGCCAGCCAACAGTGTTTTTCTCTAAAAAAAAACCAGTCAACAGTACTTTTAGCCAGCCAGATCAGCCCAAGCGAACAGGCTAATCTCTCCATGAACTCGACCTGTCCTACAACAACTTCTCAAGTGATTGCGGGAACACCAACCTTGAGCCTTTCCTCACTTCTCTAGTACTGAACTGCACCAGCATAGATGTGCTTCGTTTGGTCTCAAACGGCATTGGAGGCAACATCCCGCCAATCATCAGCAACTTGACAGCCGTTCTGATCTACCTGGATGACAACAAAATTAGCGGTGCAATTCCTCGGGCCATCGGAAACCTTCCCTTGCTGGAAACTTTAAGCCTATCCAACAACATGTTGGAGGGCCCAATCCCCTCAGAGATCTTCCAACTGCAAACGCTTAGTGAATTAGACTTGTCATATAACCAAATCAACGGAGGAATACCAGAGACCCTGTCCAATCTCACTGAGCTGAACCAGCTTATTCTTCGGAATAACCGGATCAATGGTGAAATTCCCAAATCCATAGGTGCAGCTCAAGAATTATTTTTCATCGACATATCCTACAATTGTCTTCAAGGTGCGATACCGGAAACCTTGTCGAACCTCACTTATCTGGAGCGTCTTGTTCTCAACGATAACCAGCTCTCAGGCCCCATAGCACCTGGTCTTAGCTGAAGCAAGAAGCGTGATCATGGGCCTTACCAGTTACCAATAGCATATATTCAGGTTACTATTACCAATAAACCGGGTCTGGGCTTAACGCCGTCAGAGTCGGTCAGTGTTGTGTAGGTACCTAGCAACAGATAGCAATAATATACATGCCATTGTTCGTGATTTGCTCGTTGGTGCATCACCCTGATGACAGAAACAGATCCTGTTCAAAATTCAGGGCACTATTTTTGTCAGTCAGATTAGGAATTGTAGATGATGCAATGCAAATCAATGGTCTATGTAAAGGGAGTCCTCTGCAACAACGTCAGTTCCTGCCTACGCTACGTCAAAGCGTTAGTGAAGGTTGTTCTTGTGTATAATAACAAACTAAGTTTAATTCTCTTTAATATAAAGATCGTGGTTTCCTTGAGTATTATTGAGAAAATTAGTTCCAGTTTGTTGCTAGAAATTTATGGAGGCCTTGAGAATTTTGAACGAGTGCTTGAGGACTTTGATCTTCTAGCCCATTTCTGGTAGTACCAGAAGCCCATGCTAGAAAGGCCCCGCCCAGGCCAAAACTCTCCCTGCGAGATCAGGCCCAGCCGAGCCCCGGGCCCTGAGTTCGTGTGGCGCCGCATACTCTCGCGCAAAAGCCGAGCAGGCTCCAACCAAAACCTCACAAAGCAGCAGCCGCCCACCTTCCCCTCAAAAAAAAAAAAAAAAGCAGCCGCCCACCTTGCTCGAATCCCCGCCGCGGCGTCTCCAATCCGCACGAAGCGCCCCCAAAATGCCGCGGGTGACGCCGGCGGGCGCGAGGCTCATCCTGGACCACGTCCTGGGCGACCCCTCGGTCCCCGCCGCCGCCGTCGACAAGCTCCTCGCCGCGCTCCCCTTCCCCTCCGACCCGACCCCGCGCCTCCGCCGCGCGGTCCTCCTCCGCCGCCTCGCCGCCGACCCGGTCTCCGAATCCTCTCTCGACACGCTCCAGCTCCTGGCCTCGCTCCCCGCCCCCGCCTCCCCAATCGCCGCCGCCCACATCGCCGTCGCTGCCTTCATCGCGGCCTCCGCGTCCGACTTCGACGCCGCCGCGAGGGAGCTCTTCGCGCGCCCCAACGGCCGCGCGCGCCTCGCGGTCGACGAGGGAGGGTCCCCCGCGCTCGCCTCCGATGAGGTCATCGCCACGGCGGACCAGTTCGAGGCCGCCGTCGGGAACTCCTTCTCTCAGACCGTCCTCAGGGGCCTGTGGGGCGACCGGTCCGCCACGGAGGAGCGGGTCAGGGAGCTCCTCGCCGCCGAGTGGGCTGCGATTGGGCCGTCGCTGCTCGTGGCGGCGGCTGAGCGGATCGTCGGGGATGGGGCCGTCGAGACATGGCGTGCCGCGGATGAGGCCACCCGTGTCAAGTTGCGCATTTTGGGTGAGGATTTTTGTTTTTTGGTGCGTGGTTTCCCGGGCATTGTGGTTTGATGAGTAAATTTGTCGGTAGCCTCTGAATTGGATGAGTCACGATGCTATAATTTTGCTCATGCCATGGAGCAGAGAAGATAACCTAGATAGTTTACAATAAATGCAGATGCAACTCAAGGTTATATACAAGCAATGTACTCGTTGCCCATTGTATTTTGCAGCAGCATTGTGATATTTGAGTAGATTGCTTTATCTCTGGTGCAATTTAATAAAAAATGGGAGCATTGAGTCAGAATTTAGAGTTCATATTCATCTTGGGCTAGAAATCTATTTGCCTTAAAGTGTTATCTCTGAAAGTTGAAGCTATCCCAAACAGGTAATTGGAGTGTGCTTGCTATTTTTGCTTCTTCTAGTTTCTTGTTTATCATAGATCAAACTACATAATTTTAATCTTGTGAATAGTTTTGACGGTGCCACTACAATATTTTAATGGCTTTATACCACTCACATCAGTTATTATAGTATCTTTTTGTTTGTCTGCATCTATGTTTCTTATTGGTTTTGCAATTCTATGCATTCCATGTAGAGCAGTTTGCGTTTCATCTCTTTTGGGCCAGCTCTAGGTCTTTATGTGCATTGTTTTGCAATTCTGGTGTTCACAAGGTCATGACCTTCATAGCCTATAATTGATTATATGAAATGAAATTTACAGCTGGGGAAGAAAAAACACGTGAGATTCTGGGCAAACTAGAAGAACCTACCTGCAGTGCAAATCCAATTTCAACGCCAGCTGTTGAGAAGGTGATTGACGCGCTCAAAACAAGCTGTGCTGACCTTCACAGTGTTGTGGAGGATCCGCTTCCAGCTGCGAAGGCAGTTGCAGATGAGGTATTGGCTGCAAGGATGGAGAAAGCCGTTAGTTTGAATGCTGAAGAAGTAAGAGGTCAACCAACAACTTGTGGCACTGCAGGCCCGAGTGCTCCTAATTATAAAGACAAGGGTCCAAGTACAGGTAAACCTCACAACCTTATGGATTGGAACCCAACAGCACGGACCTTTCAGGTGAGCATTTGTTTTTGAAAGAGTTATCTTTACTTTTGAACTTTCTCCATACTGAACTTGCTTTGATTGGTAAATTGAATTTGTGATTGTAATAACTAGCTTTTGTTTCCATTGTGATTGAAAATGATATCAGTGCCTATATCATGTCAATATTTTGCATTAAACCTTGTGTGTGTACATTTTATTCATTTCTCTACTGATTGAGTTTTCAGTACAAATTGTTCTCTACATTGCCAACTTTCTGCTCCTGCCTACATTCCCTATGTTTTCTACAAAATCTGGATGATATTTGTTATGAAATATTTTGAGGATATATGTGTTCTTGGTAAGATGCTCTGACCATGACAAGAAATAATCAAATGGGGTCACAAAACCTGATAGTTGTAGGATTTTGTTTCACTTCAGTAAGGTAGCTACTGAAATTTGGATTTCGGATCATGAATGCTCCACTACAGTCCCTCTTTGTGTTGCACTCAAATGTAAACTTACTATAGTCTAATTTAAGCTCAATCTAGATACCTCATAACTTTTAGTTAGCCTATAGGATAGCTTAGTATCACAACCGCAAAATGTTAGATTCCAGTCATGTTTCTGAAAAGAAAACACTTGTTTGCAGTGGGAGGAGTCACCTGGTCCTGAGAGTTCAGAATCATCATTACGTAGACCGCACTTGCCTAGCCCAAGGAGAGCACCAGTTTCTCCTTTGCCACTGGGAGAAAACAAGAATAGGCGTAGAAGGGCAAGGAAGTGGTGCTTGTTAGAAGAAGAAACACTAAGACAGGGTGTTGAACAGTATGTTTTGTCTTGATGTTCAGATATTATTGTTTGACATCTCTCAGCTTTCTTGTTCTAAAACACTGGTGTTTAGATTGCTGTTGTTGTATGTTCCTCGTCGTTATGTTGTGCTTGTTTCATGTGTAGGTATGGTAGTGGCAATTGGAAGGATATTTTAAATAACAATCCTGACGTTTTTATCGGCAGAACACCGGTGGGTACTTGATTACGGAGTATTACATTACAACGAAGTTGCTGTGGTTGCCATTGAAGGTACTGACGGGTTTTATGTATGATGATGTATTGTAGGTGGACTTGAAGGATAAGTGGAGGAATATGATTAACCGATAATGTAATGGAGAAACATGTAGGTGGACGCTGGAGCCCCTACTCCTTCGGACAGGACTACTTCACGCTCTAGAGCAGTAGAGCACCTTCTAATGGTTTACTAGGGTGCAGTAGCTAGCCTGTTTACCACTTACACTGTAGTCGTGATGCATTTAGCGACGTCACCAAGTGAGCACACTAGACTCTATCGAACTCCAGTTTCGCTAATCTCGGCCAAACTTTATGCAGAATGCTTATCGAGTGGCTGATTCACCGCACAGGTGTATTATGAACTCTATTTTATACGGAGTATTTCTTATATGTATGCTGTTATCGTTCCTGCATGCTTTGCATTGTAGCTTACTCGTATATGTAAAGTATACATACATATACAGTAGTTCAACATTACCCTGCGTATCTGCAGCGGGTACACAAAACGCGTACTGGAGGACGCGTTTATAGTAAAAACCGCCGTAGCGGGGTACTCCATCGTTCCGGACCGGCCTCCACCCGGGGTCTGTGGCGGACGTATGGAGCTTCCGGTATCACGCACGCGGGCCCCGCACTCGTGGGGGGACAGAGAGAGCAGCAGGCCAGCGCTTAGGGGATGGCTGCCTGGGGACGTCGCGTAGAGCTCCGCGGGTTAGGACAAGCTCGTGGCTGCGACCGAGCTCGCCCGCGCCACGCCGTGCTGGAGCAGAGGAGCCCGTCCATAGTGGCCGGCCCTGCGCCCGCGACTGAGCTCGCCCGCGCCGCGCCGTGCTCGCCCGTGCCGGAGGAGGCGGCAGTCCCCGCGCCGGGCCCGCCGGAGGGAGCAGAGGAGCTCCGCGGCGGTCGGCCCCGCGCCCACCGGAGGAGGCGGCCGCCCCGCGCCGCCATGGCCGTGCCCACCGTGCACGACGAGGAGCGCGGGCGACACGGCCGGGAAGAAGGGGAAAGGATAAGGAGAGAGAAGAGAGAGAGGAGAGAGGAGAGAGAATAGGGAGGGAGGGTGGTCGGTGGGAAAAAAAGAAAAAAAACTGACGCGTGGGTCCCACTGATATAGAGTAGAGATATAGAGGATGGATGGGTGCGGAAGAAAGTGATATAGAGGAGAGAATCTCGATGACCAGGACGAAATATTCCTTTTAGAGGATGGATTTAGAGTACGACGAGTGCGGGTAGTCTAATATTGGATGCTCGACGGCCGAAAAGGCCCAATAAATGGCCCGAACGTTGACCATTGATGACTGGGCTTCCTGATTCAGTACCTGGAAAGTCCAATCAGTCCTGGAAGGGAATCCTACGGGCTGAGAATGCGCCAGGACCACCAAATCCTCGCCACCATCCCAGGGAAAAAAGGGTGATGCTGGCGCCCGGACGCCCGGCTCAGGGGGGCGTCCGGACGCACCGACCCAACCCCCGACTCCAACTCCATTCAATCCGAAACAGACCTCCGAACGGGCAGTCGGGACATCCCACCCTCACGGGCGGCCGGACCCCCCGCCGCGCCGCCCAGTCCCACTCCAGCCATCCCGCCACGCCGCCCCGTCCCCCTCCAGTCATCCCGCCGCGCAGCCACGTCCCACTCCAGCCATCCTGCCGCGTTGCCCCGTCCCCCCTCATCCATCCACCCACCCCGCCCATCCCCTCACCGCACCCCTATACAGCAGTCACCGCGCCCCCGGCTCCCCAGATGTCTCATCTCCTCTCCAACGTGGAGTTCCCCGAGGGGCGCCATCCCCCGCCGATTGTTGAGGGTCGTGAGGCAGATATATGGCTTCCACAACGCAACGAGGGATCAAGCTTCGTCTATGGCGCATTGGAGTCTCGTGTTGCGATTTCCAGGGGCAAGGAGGTAGTGGAGACGAACCCTTCTTCTTCAAAAAAGCATGTAAGATGTGCATCTATGACCCCATGTTGCAATTTGCTTGAGTTGTGTTGTTTCAGACTACAAATCTCTGTTGCAGTAGCAATTTGGGGACCATAGTTTGCAAGTAGATGCTCTGTTTTACCACTACTGAAACGTGTGTTACACTAATACTGAAACACTTACAAAAAACCACTGCAAACAAAAAAAAGAAATTATAGGTGCCTATATATGCCATGACTAGATGCTATGTTTTACCACTACTGAAACGTATGTTACAATATTACTGAAACACTAAACCAGGTTGAACTACAATAAAAAAACAGAAATTCTGGGTGCCCTGTGTACATCATTACTAGATGTTGTGTTTGAGCAGTAATTAAACATGAGTTACTACATTGCTAAAACACTAAAACAGATTGTATTGCAACAAAACAAGAATTCTAGGTGCTTGTATGTTCTCTGATACCCTATTTTGTACTATCTGATAATGTGTATCACATCTGATACATAATTGGAACTAAACCAATTTTGCAAAACACTTTGAAACTTGTAGGACAACATGACTCATGGGAGCAAAAACATCATTGCGCATCATCAGATTGCTGCAACTTCAAGTGGACATCATCAGATTGTTGCAACTACAAGCACTGACATGGATGCCGTTGTTTTAGAAGTATGTTTCTGGACACACTCTAACGGAGTTTGGATGTTTTCTTCAAAATAATTATTTGTTGTTGACTGCATGTGTAACGATAATCTGACAGCACATTTGCAATGCAGGGTTCCATGGGCCCTGATCTTGATCAGAGTCTTTGTCATGGGGCAGAAGGTCAGCAATTTGAGGATGTTGAGGTGCAAATATTTGATGATGAGGTGGTGTATGAAGAAGAAGAGGACGTTGTAAGCTCCCAACAGTTGGTACCATTTGAAGGAATGAAGTTTGATACACTAGATGAAGCAAGGAGGGTGTATAATGCTTATGCGTTCAAGATGGGATTCAGTATCAGGATAGGTTCATCGAGAAGCAGCCGTGTGAGTAAGCAGGTGATACAGAAGGAGTTTGAGTGTTCGCATGCAAGGATTACACCTGCTGAAAAAGAAGACAGTGCATCAAGTAATACATCGTCAGTAGCAACGACAGCATCCAAGAAGAAAAGCGCCAATGCCGTGATGACTACTGCAACAAGGAAGCGGAGCACGCTGAAGAAGGCAGATTGCAAGGCACATATGGCAGTGGGTCTGCGTGGGGGGAGGTGGAAGGTCATGGTGTTTCAAGCAGAGCACACACACCCTATGGTGAAAATAAAAGGCAGGGTAAGGCAACTGCGATCACACAGAAAAATATCATGGGCTGATTATGAGCTATTGAAGACACTGCACCATCGAAACATCTCCACCATGCAGATCATGTCAGTGCTAGGAGACTTCCATGGAGGCGTGGGAAACCTTACATTCAACAGTAAAGATGTCTCCAACATGAGGACACACTTGTGGGCAGGAGTACGGTACAGAGACATGGATGCTGTCCTAGAGTACTTCCAGAAGTTACAAGCGGAGAGCCCCAACTTCTTCTATGCTATCAAGCTAGATGCCGAGAATGCCGTGAGGGGGTTGTTTTGGGTTGATGGCAGATCAAGGGAGTTGTACAAGTGCTTTAAGGATTGCATATTCTTTGACACGACGTTCTGCACTAACCGGTACAACATGCCCTTTGCACCAATTGTTGGGATCAACAATCACACTCAAAGCATCCTGCTGGCTTGTGCTCTGCTTCCGGATGAGACTACTGAAACATTTGTCTGGGTCCTTCAGACACTCAAGGATGCAATGGGTGGGATAGCACCGACCAACATCATGACTGACCAAGATAAGGCCATGAAAGCTGCAATAGAACAGGTATTCCCTGGTGCAACACACAGGTGATGTAAGTTTTATGTGCTCAGCAAAGCTTGTGAGAAATTTGCTTGGTTAATCAAGAAAAACCTAGAATTTGCAGACGAGTTTGACTATTGCATCAACTTCACAGAGTCACCGGAGGAGTTCGAGACTTTGTGACATAACATAGAGGTGAAGTATGAAATGCATGGCAACGATCACTTCTAGAACATGTCTTCGACAAAGTCTATGTGGGCGCCTGCATATTTCAAGAAATGCTTCTTTCCTTTCACAAGCACAATAGGGAGATCTGAGAGTATGAATTCCTTGTTCAAGAAAATGGTGCACTCACAAGACTCAGTGTTGCAGTTTCTTACCCAGTATGAGTACATAATGGAAACAAGGGTCGAGAAGGAATATCAAGAAGCAGCCAAAGGTGAAACAACAAATCCACCGCTGTGGGGGAGGTCTGAAATTGAGAAGCAAGCTTCCAAGTTCTACACAAGAAGTGTTTTCTTCAAGTTCCAAGAGCTCCTACGTGATTCGACGGCATTAACTATAGGTGCAATTGCTACAGAGGGGAGCCAAATGACAGTACATGTAATATGGGTGTACATTCATGCCTCAGACTTTGTGTTCCATGATATTCATTACTACTAAAACATGCATTACAATAATACTGAAACACTAGCCAGAGTCTACTGAAACATACAAAATTCCCCTTTGTACAATCTACTGAAACATAAAAAATTCCAATGTGTTGCAGATGTTAAAATGAGTATACAAGGAAGGTGAGGAAACATTGAAAACATACAATGTTGCTACGAATCGGGGGTCTGAAACATACTCATGCTCTTGCAACATGTTCGACCAAGATGGTCTACTGTGTCCTCACATACTGAAAATCTTTACCATACTTGATGTGCAACAAATACCACAAAAGTACCTGTTGCATCGATGGTCAGAAGAAGTAACGCTGAAAGTGCCTCAACATTTGGCAGGCCCTGAGCCAGTTTTTGGAGTTCCAGCAACAAATAAACTAAGATACAATGCGCTGTGCAGGAAAATGACACAACTTGCTGTTGATGCTTGTGTGGGGCCAGAGGAATACAAGGTGGGTTCAGAAGGCATCGATCAGCTGAGGGAAAAGGTGAGGGCAACCACCAAAGCGTTGATTTCGTGGCGAAATGATCAAACAAATGCAGTTGGGAATGAAGATGAGGCGGAAAGAGTGAGTGGAAAGAAGAAGCGTGGGGTGAATCGAACAATCTACAAGAACCCTCCGGCAACTGATCCAAAGGGGAGGCCCAAGGACAAGGTTGATCGTTTCAAGACTATTGTTCAACAAGTCAAAGAAAAGGCAATCAAGAAGAACAAGTCCAAGGCTAAGAAGACCAAAGGCAAAGACTCGACATGCTTGATATGCCACGAATAAGGCCATGGTGTAGAGGCTTGCAAATACTTGGTAGCGGCAATGAACATAAGGGACACAGAGTTAAAGCTGTAAAATGAACATGTTGCATGTATTATGTGATACTTTATGCATTTTATTGATCATTTGCTTGAACACAATTTGAAGTGATACAGGTACATTCATTGTCTCACGAACGAAGCTTATTATTCATCACAATGTAGTTGTATGAACTACTGTTACATCTGAAAAAAAACTCTAATGAAACCACAGAATTTCGCTACTGTTATATCTGAGATCATCTAATGAAACAGCCGAGTCTCAGTAATGTTACATCTGAGAAACATAAAAAAAAGAAACATCATACTTCACTACTGTTACATCTGTAATGCTCTATTGAAACAGATGACTCTCACTACTTTTACATCTAAAAAATATGGATACTGAAACAACATAATTTAACTACTATTACATCTGTAAATGCTCTATTGAAACAGCCGACTATCACTACTGTTACATCTGAAAATATGGAAAATGCAACAAAAGCAAAAGGTTCCTGCTGTCACATCTGAAGTGCTCTAATGAAACAGTCAAGTCTCACTGCTAATACATATGAAAAATGCGCTCATGCTAACAGCAAAAAGTTTGACAAGCGAGGGCTGAATGGAAAAAAAGTAAATGTTGCAACACAATCTTAAGAAACTAACCAACATTTTTAGAAAGATGTTCGCAGTACACAACATTGCAGTAGTTAGTAGACTTTAGGTGCTACCAAAAGGTAGATCAACATCATGCCATGATGTAACCAGGGTATGATAACCTAAAAAACACAAGCATTCACATATTTGCCACGTAGAAAAATAGTGGGTACTGCACTCATTTATTTACAAGAATACTGGTGTTTCAATGCACATTGTTTTCCTGACACCTCCCTAAAACTACATAGCATCAACTTGATTAGGTCTCCTTGGACTCATAGTTCTTCACAAAGTCATCTAGCTTGACCACATTGTGTTGGGATAGAAGCAGTAGTGCAGCAGCGTGTTTCCTGTACTCTAGGACTGACCCCTGGGAAAAGACATAATAAAAATAACAGGTTAGGAGACCAAAAATGAGCAAGCACATTTAGAGACAAAAAAAGACATAGGAGTTGCAAAAAATAAGAAATTTTAAAAATGGAAACACATACTTTCTCAAGTGAAGAATCCACCAACTTCTTGCCATCCATATAATCCATTGTGTACAGCCCGTAGTCAAACCTTGCAAGAAGAAAAAGGAACAATAAATCATGTGAACATACAAATCTTTAGGCGATATTCAAAGGCATGGGCATGCTAAATTGTAAAAACATACGAATTCTTTTGTTTAGGTGCTATAGGGTAGGTCCACTCAAAGTGAGACACGTCAGTTCTGAGTACCCCATGTTTCATTGTTGTGGTTGTAAAATTCTCAATCTGAAAAACAATGAAAACAATTCAGCAATACACATAAAACAGAAAATCGATAGCAACTTCAACAGCTCATAAATAAATGTGCAACATGTACAGGAGACAATGACAATTTACAAAACACTAGATGGCACTAAAAAAATCAGAAAAACTATTATTTGGTAATTTTTAGCTTGCTAGTTAAATCATATGAACATCATGTCATCACGTGTTGAACTTTATAACATACACCCACACATATGTTGCAACAAAAAAGTCAACGAAAAGGAGCTATTTCAATAAAGGTGGATTGAGTGTGCAAAGGAAGCCACTTACCAAGTTCTTGGCATGCTTCAAACATGTGCTCTCCTTGGAGGCACTCAAAGAGTCGAAGAAGGCAATTTGCTTCATGAACATACTAACACAAACAAGCACCCAGTGGTAATCAAATACTAGAGGGAAGAACATCTGCATAGTACCCAATGAAACAGTACAAAAAAAATCAAGGCTGAAACATATATAGATACTTACTGCACCACATGGGGTAGTACCAGTGACACGGAAGACAAAATCAGAGGACTGAAAGTATATGGAAAACAAAACAATGTATGTAGAGCTAACATACCATATCCATCTCGGCGATAGTCCACTTTTCGTTTATCTGGGTGTAAAGCTTCTTGCAAGTATCTTCATGACAGAAAGAACTTAGATCAATGCTCATGAAGTCCTATCAAATCACACATTAAAAAGGGTGGGAAATAGAAAAAAATAAAAAAAGCTAAATAAAAAATGAGGTTTAGGAATTCAGATTGAAATACAAAGTCACAAGTCTGTAATATTACCGTGGCCAATTGGGGGAAAGCAAATTTTTTATCTCTTGTTTTCTTCTCTTCATACAATTGAAGATGATCAAGATTGAACTGGTAACTCCACAAAGACATTACATTGTTACCAACCAATCCACGTGCCTTGAAGGAATCATAGAGCTCATCATACGTAATGTGGAAGCCATTGATTTCAATGAAAGGTGGCCTTGTAGAAAAAGAAAAGGCAACATAATCCATAAAGAAACAACAATAGCGAATGAACTATGGAAAACAAAAAAAGAGCTAGTTTCAACACATGAATAATACATTCGAAACAACTGAGAAAGCCTAATGCAACAGATAATGACAGCACATTAATCAGGGCATAAAAAGTGTAGGACAATGTCAAAAAAATGAAAAAAAATTAGGTAGGGTTGGGAGGGGGTAATCTCACGGTTGGCTTTGACCCTTTATCTTGAATCCCTGATCAAAAGCTCTTTTAGCTAAAAACTTGATCCACATTTCTTTGGTATCATCATCATCAGACTTGTGTCTTCTTTGCTTCTGTCCTAGGCCAACATCAATTATTTTCCTCTTCTTTCTATTCCTTTTGTCAATTGTGCTTGAGCCTGTTTGTCTTTCCTTGGAAGCCTCAATGATTGGGTCCCCTAGACAAAAAAATTTAGGGCTCAAAGTACATGGAAACATAAAATACTGAAACATATATTGTTAGCTAGTAGAACACATTGGGTGGTACTAATCAAACAATGGAAAATCAGGGTGAAACATATGGAAGCATATAAACTAAAACATTTATGGATAGCCACTGCAACACAAGAGAGTGCCAATGAAACAGTAGAAAAAACAGGTACTGCAACACATGAGGTGATAACACTGAAACATGCATAGAGAGCTACTGTAAACACATGAGATGATAGCGGTGAAACATGCATAGAGAGCTACTGCAACACATGAGGTGATAACACTGAAACATGCATAGAGAGCTACTGCAACACATCGGGTAATGATACTGAAACATAAAAAAATAGAGCTACTGCAAAAAAGGACTATAAGACAAAAAAAAACAAAGTGTTTACCAGTAGGTGTAGGCGTAGGGCTTCTGGATCTTTCTACATAGACATCCTCATACTCTGGTTCATCAGGTTGGAATAGGTTAAATGAAGGAATATCATCAACATATGAAGACACTGATGGCTTGCAAGGAACTGAACCTCTTTTACTATCCTCTGGTGGGATTGGTGGAGGTGAAGAAACTGGTGCTTTTGTACTCGCCTCAGGTGGGATTGGTGGAGGGGAAGCAATAGGGCCTTTTGTACTCTCCTCTTGTGTGATTGGGGGAGGGGAAACAACTGGACCTTTGGCACTCTCATCTGGTTCGATTGGTGGAGGCGAATAAACAGGAGTTTTTGTGCTCTCCTCTGGTATGATTGCTGCACTTGAAGTACTTGCATGTCCTGTACTCTGTAGTGGGATGGATGGTTTCTTGGGTGACTCAGCCGGAGAAAAAGTAAAGTCTGGTGCAGGATACGCATTGGCATTGTCATTGGAAGGTTTCTTTGCCTGGCTCATCTTACTTGACAAATCAGCAACATCATTCAGACGTTTGTTCAGATCCATCAACTTAGAAGCCAACTCAGCACCACGCTTTGCCATGATCGCCTTCCCTTGCTCTTTCATTGATTGCGCAAGCTCATCAAAATCTTTCTCCACCAAAGAATTATGCTGCGCCAATAGAACTTGGTATTCTTCGGAAAGGGACTGCAATAAAAATAATATTTGCAATGTCAAACATATGAAGTGGGGGGAATGCAAACATGGGAGAAATTACACTGCAACAACTGAATGCAAATTGTGCAACATGTAGGGAATGACACTGAAACATATGAAGTTGGGGGGAATGAAACATGGGGAAAAAGTATAGTGCAACAAACTGAATGCATTGTTGTGCAACATCTATGCAATGTATGAGAGGGTTTTGACAAAAAAAAATCACCTCAACGGAACTGTAGGAGTGCCAAAAGGACGGTGACTGGAAGTGCCAGGGCAATTCTAGTCCTTAAGACTTGGATGCATGGGATCTTCTTCTTCTTCGTACATTGGTGGCTAGGGTGGCTTGACAGCCTCTGCTCCAAGCATTAGCGGCGGGTGTTTGATGTAACCAGTCATGGGCACTGGGTTGGGATAGAGGCTGGTCATTCGGAACTAACAATCAATGAAGGTATATTATATCAAAAAATAATATAATGACTATAATAAATGATTAAAGATGAATGAAGCTGAAAAAAGCATCAAACTCACAGGCTGTTTCCTGAATGCATGAAGCTGAAGCCTACTCCGGTCAACCTTTTCAATGAATTTAAAGTCATCGTTCGTGACATGGCAGATGCGTGGGACGGAATAATTGATCTTGTGAGTAGCCTGGTCAGCAGGTATGGCAAGGTAGTCCATGTACGCAATCTACATTCAATAGAAAAAACATGAAGGCCCAAACATTAGGAAAACATGTAAAGGAAACATGTATATATAGCTACTGCAACATACATAGAGAGTTGTTAAAACACATGAGGTGATAACACTGAAACATACATATAGAGCTACTGCAACATACATAGAGAGCTACTACAACACATCAGGTGATAACACTGAAACATACATACAGAGCTACTGCAACACATGAGGTGATGCCACTGAAACATAAATATAGAGCTACTTCAACATGAGATGATAACACAGAAACAAGTGTGAAATAAAGATGCAACACATGAAGTGGTACCCCCTGAAACATAAATAAAAAAGAACTACTAGAAAACATCAGGTAGTACTAATGCACTATAAAAAAAAGAAGAAAAAACACATACCGCCAAGACAGCAAGGCATGAACCAAGGTAAATGCTTGATGAAGCACCTTCAGCGTCGGGATCATGCTTCTGGAACTTTTGGACTTGATTCATCAGCTCATCAAGAATGTGCCCAGCCCAGTCAAATGATTTAATCTTAGAGACATCTTGTAAGTTGTACAAGTACCGTAGGGTGGTTGCATTGTCTGTATTTGGGCAGAGTACAGACCCCAAGGCAAGCAACATGAATGCCCGTATGAAAGAGTCCTTGTCCTTAGGATTAGTCAACACCTCCATGCACTTGGACCACTTCCCCTTGAATCCTTCCATAAAAGGCTCATGAATCTTCTGAAAAGCCTCATATTGATCAGCGCTTCCAGTAAGCATAATAGACTCTTCTCCACTAGGCACACCAAGAACATTGCATACAAGCTGCTTGTCCAATACAAAGACTTTATGTTTGAGCATGAACTCTCTCAATTCAACATCTACATGTTTCATGATTCATGCAACGAGCTTCACAGGGATAGAAAACTCAGATATGGCAAGTAAAGAACCAAAACCAGCATCTTCAATCCACCTAATCTGCTCTTGACTGAACTTATGGTCACAGATCCTGTGGACTGAAAATCTTGTTACGAACTCGACGTCACCATTTCCTTTGCCTTTTTGAGAGCAATAATTCCTGCACAAAAAAACAAAAGAAACAACATATTAAAAATAAAAAAAAATCCGACAAATTGGGGGTACACAGTTCATAAAAAACACATGGCTGATTGTACATGATCCAAAAACACACGGGAGGACAACATAGATGTGCCAAAAAAAACACATGCTATTATATGAAAAAGGCATGACACATTGAACATATCATGGTGACCATTTAAATCAAAAGATAGGATGTAGTTTGGTCATCATGAACAAATAAAACACAACATACAAACTATTTTCAGTCAATCTCACTGAATTGTAATGATATGTGTTAGGATACTGCATCATGTTTGGTATTAATGAATCAAAATTCCATAAATCTATTATTACAAATCTCTTGACTCTTGCTTAGATATTACAACCTTGTCAGATATTGTGAGATAAATTGAGATATGCTACTGGAAACAAATGGCAACACGCAAAAAGAAACAGTAGGGGCACAAAAAAAAACAGTGCTACCAGAGCACTATGCACACGCAGCTACAACCCACTTATGCAAAACTAGTAACAGGGTCTGCATATAAATCAACATAATAGTATCAGGATGTGCATAATCATCATAAAAATTGTACAAACTACATAGCACTAAGCACAAAATCCACCTACGTAATCATACCTTGCTGCTTCAGAACCTTCTTCATTGAGGATTTCTTCATAGTTATGTTGCTTCGAACTTTGGTGGAAGATGATTGCCCTGCCTTCGTGTTGGGGGCCTTGCTCATTGACAGAGCCGCTCGTGCCCTACTGCTACACACCTTCCTCGCTGCCACACGCACGCGACCACATCCCCGTCCATCACCTGCCTCCTCGTCGGTGCTGCTGGGCGATTCGCCTCTGACGGGCGAAGCATCCAGGCCTGATCTGGTATGCATCGCTGGAAAACGAAGTTTGGTCGGGAGGAGTGGGCGGGAGGCAGGCAATCGGCGTCGTACCTGCAACGCTAGGGTTAGGATGATAGAAAATCGTCGCAACCACTGTGAAGCACGGGAAGCGCGATGCACATACTCACCGCTGCGGGCACACGCCGCTCTTTACTTGCGGCGAGCAGGAAATGCAGGCGTCGCGGCGGAGAAGGCGCGACGCGCTGGAGGCAAGCGGCGTGCGCACAACGCGGTGGATGCCGGCGCGGTGGAGGCCGACGCAGTGGACGCCGACGTGGTGGAGACCGGCACGGTGGAGGCCGGCGCGGCGGCGGGATGACGTAGTGCAGGCACCCTCGCTCACGTGGAAAGGCGGTTCCCCGCGGCGAGGAAGACGCAGCCACGCCTGCGGTGGAATGAGGAGAAATGCCCGATCCGAAACGTCACCGGAGGGGAAAACGCCCCGTTACGTGGAGGGGTTTGAGTCATCCCGTCCGCGTCCGAAAGTTCACAGACAGGCCGCAGGCCCACGGAGGAGCGCATCCGGCCGGTTGCGGCCTTGCGGGCGCGTGCGGACGCCCTCAACAGAGCATAACCGAAAAAAAAAATCCTCACCCGCACGCTCTTTCTCTCAACAACGGCAGCTGGAATCCAGGAACCGCCGCCGGCAGCTTTTCTCGTCAAAGCCCGGAGCGCTGGACGCCATGTTGCCCCCGCTTTCTTCAGCTCCTTCCCGTCTGCTCCCCAGGCGAACTGTCGCTTCCGCCACCGCGGCCACCGCCTCCTCGCCCTCGCCTGCGCCTTCGCCTTCGCCCGCAGGAGGGCACGGCCACCGCCCCCTGCGCTACGCCGTCCTCGGCGCCGGCTTCGCGGGTCTCTCCGTCGCGTGGCACCTCCTCAAGGTCACCCTCCACTTCCCCTCTTCCTCCTCCCTCCCTGTGGGTGATACGACAAGCAGAAATCGGCTGAACCGACGCTGGCCCGATTTCAATTTTCAGCATAGCCCGAGGGATTCCCGCGTGTCGGTGGACATCTACGACGAGAACGGGGTCGGGGGAGGCGCGTCGGGCGTCTCGGGAGGGCTCCTCCATCCCTACTCGCCTAAAGGTCCTTCCTCCATCGTCTCAACCAAACCATCTGAAAGTCATTGGTTTCGTACCCCACCTATGGCTACTCAGCGAATGACCTGGCATCCAGCTTACTTCATTTCTGTTATGCGTTTGAATTCTTTGTTAACTACAGTGAAGCTTCTCTGGAGGGGTGCTGAGTTCTGGAAAGAGAGCATGGATCTCCTTCGAAGTGCAGAGCAAGCAAACAGAACCATGGGGTCAGATACAACTAATGAAGATGATAACCTTATCTGGAGAAGGCAATGCATACATTACATCTTTGCAGCTACTGTAATCTGTAGTCCTTTACTTCTTGTCTCCACCTGCTATATATTTAAGGAGAGCTTCTAACTGAGCAGGGGAATTGTACGGCCACCTACAACTGAGAAAGCTGCAGACATATTGCTGGAGGTACTGCTGGATTGAGATTATGCAGATGCGCTAAGGTGCTTCTTTTGTGTTTCTTGGCGCATCATTTTAATTGCTTCAACCTATTCAAGATAGAATGTTCAGAGTTGCCTCGAGAGTTGCAGCCTTCAACTGCTTGATTCTGATGCCGCACAGCGCCTGATCCCTGGGCTGTGTACCCCATTTGACTTCGCAGTTTACATGCCACTGGCACTGAACATCAACCCTAAGAAATATCTACAGGTTCTGCATTGCTTCTTGCTTTCTGTCATTGTCACTTGTTTTGCCATTCTCTGTAGCCTGTACCTTGATAAGCAGACCTATTTCTTTCTTGGGTTTGTACAGGCACTGTTCTCTGCATGCCAAAATCTGGCAGATGAAGCATCCTCATTACAAAGTGAGCAGAAAGAATTCAAGCTTTACAAGCAACATGTTGATAATCTACACCATTTGGCAGGTAAATTCTGGTAGTATGCAGTGAGAATCAACAACAACAACAACAACAACATAGCCTTTTGTCCCAAGCAAGTTGGGGTAGGCTAGAGATGAAACCCAAAAGAGACGAGAAACAGGGAGACACATAAAGGGACATAAATGGCACAAGACAAAAAGATGTCACGGTTCAGGCACGTTGATTGCCAATCTCCAAGCGCTCCTGTCCATAGCTAAATCCTTGGAGATATTCCACTCCTTAAGATCTCTCTTAACGGACTCGTCCCAAGTTAGTTTAGGTCGACCTCTACCGCTCTTTACATTATCGGGTCGCTTTAGAACTCCACTACGCACCGGCGCCTCAGGAGGCCTCCGTTGGACATGTCCAAACCATCTCAACCGATGTTGAATCAATTTCTCCTCAAACCATCTCAACCGATGGTAGTATGCAGTGAGAATAATGGATATATTTCAATGTTCAGTAACTTGTATTTTCTGTTGTGTCATTATCCTTCACATTTTGGCTTCCAAAACTACCATTTGTATTTTTGGTCACCACTTAATCATTTTAAGTAATGACACTAAATTGAAACTCTAATAGTGTCAGCTTACACTTAATCGGTGTGGTACAGAACTAGAAAGGTTAATGGATTGCATATATTTGACAGTTTGTATGGCTCTTTGAAGCAATTTCACTGCAGTAAGAATTTTTTTTTATGCCTAAGGCACTTCAAACATGTGCAGGCAATTATGATTCGGTGATCATCTGCCTTGGGGCCAAGGCTCACTCACTTCCTGAACTTGCAAATAAGTTGCCACTTAGGACCTGTAGAGGAGTTATCGCTGAATTTCAGTTGCCATCCAATACAGTGTAAGTAGGTTCTGCATAATGAAAATTTACACTATTAGTTTGGCAAATCTGATTGATGCATATTGCGTTTACTTCCTGCAGAGAAGAGTATAGCAGTCAAAGCCCTTCAATCTTATCTGATGCATGGCTGGCATTCCAGGGACCACGAACTGTTTCTATTGGGTCAACTTGGCAATGGAAGTCTGAGAACGATTCTTCAACTGTATCTGATGAAGAATCTCTTACAGCAATGGAAGAGTTGCTCCCAAAAGCTTCTGGCGTATATCCAAGAATAAATAAATGGGATTTTGTACGTGCAAGAGCTGGAATACGAGCCATGCCTCCACTTACAGCTAATGGGTCATTGCCACTTTTGGGTTGTTTGGACAATTTACTAGGCAAGAAGAGCAACTGCACATTTTGGCTAGTTGGTGGACTTGGTGCCAGAGGTCTTCTGTATCATGGTTTAGTTGGAAAGTTGACTGCCAAAGCTGTGATTTCCTGTGATGAAAACATAATACCTTCTGAGTTCACGTGCTGGAATGTAATTAAGCCTTAGTGAAAGCTTAGATGTGGTTCAAACTTCAAGCATGCCGTTCTTCATCTGTAGGAAATGGAACCCTTGTAGATGAGCCAAAATCTGGCAAGGATGGTGCAAAACCCATGGTGTCATCCTGGTGCAGTGAGCCAGTCACTACTGCATATTGAAATCTGCCCAAGGCATTCCACGTCCGTCCATGTAAACACAAATGCCACCACAACTCTGCAAGTAAGATGATGTTCTACTTCAGATGCCTGACCTTGTGTCCAAAGAATTGTGCCGAGCCTGTATGTTTCCCCTGGTGAACTCAAATGGCAGCGCTGAGGCTTTGTTGAGGTGCAAGTCTCTTTCTGTCCTAGGAAACAATTGGCTGAGTGGAGCAGAGGTCCGTTGACACATGTTCCTATACTTTCATATTACTCTTAGATCCCTTTGTGTTTCGTTTTCTAATTTCTTATGTATTTCCTACTGTTAGTTGAATCGTCACTTCTGTAAACCTCTCAAAGGTTATGAGTTTTGCATGAGTAGAGTATTCAGATCAGTAATGTATTCTGGCATTCACTAACCAGTTAGAGGGATTGTTACTTTCAAACTAGGAACCATTTAGCATTTACCATGTTTGATGCTAGTTTCTCATGATTTAATGGATTTGGAATTGTAAGAAATATTTTGAAATGTCGGTTTATGATTAGTCATCCATTTGCTAATGGACTTGTGATACACTTCAACTTTACCCATAACTCCAAATCAGGGAATCAAACCAAAAAAAAAAGACTGGCAATATGATGATTAGATGAACAGAACTAAGTATATTGTATGGATGTTACACCTCAGCATTCCCGTACCTTTGTATAGTGTATAGCTGTACAATGTAGAATTAAGAACACAACAATACGTAGGTACATATTCACTTGATCAGATACACCAGATCTCAGAAAAGCTCTCTTGCCGCCCAAAAAACCACATAAGTACACCTAAGGAAACGAAGAACACAGGATTCCCCCTCCGGCCACCGCTGGACGCCGTCGGTCACGCGGTGTAGCTCTACGGAAAGGTATCGACGCCGATCCCCTTCTGCTAGCTTCACCACCGACTCGACGTGCCTCTTGAGTGTCTGCAGCTCCACAAGTCTGCAGGCATCAAGAAGACCGTTGAGATCAGCGGCGCTAGAGATGGCTAGTTCGTCGCCGGAGATCGAAGACGGTGGCTAGGCTAACGTACCTTGCGACCTTGGCGGGCCTGTTCGGTGAGCTCGGAGGAGGGTGGAAGGTCGGAGCAGGTGGCGAGCTGGTTCAGGCCGTGGAGTGTCCTCTGCTCTACCGCCCACTGTGCCTCGCGCTCGCCCTTGCCGCAGTCCTTGTTCGTGAACGCCGTCCGCGCGAGACAAGCACCAAGAAACGTATCACTGGAGACGACGCGACACAGACAGAGAGACAACGGCAAGGCGACCGATCAAGGCTACGTCATCGTCAGCTCAAGATCAAGGCAGAGTAGACGACAACAGTGGAGCAGTTTGAGTGAGAGTGGCCAAGCTTGCCTTGTTCTGGACGTTGTTGCCCGTGGCCTTGCCTCTGAGCGCTGCGCGGATCATGAACTTGAGCACGTCGAGCGGGATGTAGGTGACGACGCTGAAGATCCAGATGGCGCCGCCCCACGCCCAGCCGATCCCCTGCATGCGGCAGAAGTCCCAGTCGGCGTACACCGCGATGCACGTCGCCACCAGCTGGGCGGCGAAGAAGGCGAAGAGCAGGAGGAAGCCCGGCCGCTCCACGAAGGACCAGCTCCGGGACCGCGTCACGAAGATGAGCGCCTGGCTGATGATGCTCACTTGGAGGTACAGCGCCGCCATCAGCTCCCTGTCGTTCTCCTTGATCGACATCACGCCGAACACGTCCTGTGCATCATATCGCATGGAAATGGAATGGCTGCTGGGTGAGTGAGGTTGCTACCAATGCAAGGACAATGGACCTGGCAATGGCAATGGGTAGGTGTACCGTGAAGAAGTCGGTGTCGTGGGCGAGGTAGAAGAAGACGGCGGTGACGATGGCCATGTAGGTGCCGAGCACGATGCCGGTGGCGAAGATCTCGTCGAGCTTCCACGAGTCAGGGGTGGGCGACGGCTTCACGCGGTCCTTGGAGATGGTCATGATGGTGCCGTCGTTGAGGATGGCGATGATGAGCACCATGAAGGGCGCGAAGTCGAACTTCCAGATGAGCGCGATGAGGAGGAAGCCCAGCACGATGCGGATGGTGATGGACACGGCGTAGATGGTGTAGTTCTTCATGCGCTGGAAGATGGAGCGGCTCGTCAGCACGGCGCTCACGATCACGCTCAGCCCGGGCTCCGTCAGCACGATGTCCGACGCGCTCCGGGCCGCGTCCGTCGCGTCGTCCACGGCGATGCCGATGTCCGCCTTCTTCAGCGCCGGCGCGTCGTTCACGCCGTCTCCGGTCATGCCGCAGATGTGGTTCCGGTCCTGCAGCCGCTTCACGATCTCGTACTTGTGCTCGGGGAAGACCCCCGCGAAGCCGTCGGCCTTCTCGATGAGCTCGTCGATGTGCATGCCGTTCACCGTGCTGTTCTTGTCGCCCAGGAGCGTGGTGGAGGGGTACATGTTGGTGCCCATGCCTAGCCGGCGGCCGGTCTCCTTGCCGATGGCGAGCTGGTCACCGGTGATCATCTTCACGTTGACGCCCAGGTGGAGCGCACGGCGGATGGTCTCCGCGCTGTCGTGCCTCGGCGGGTCGAACAGGGGCAGGAGGCCGATGAATTGCCACGGGTCACCGGCGCTCTCCTTGCTCTTCTCCGGCACCTGCTGGTACGACACGCCGAGCGACCGGAGGCCGCGGTCGGCGTACCCGTCGATCAAGGCATGGACCTTCTTCTCGGCCTCGGCGCCCATGTTGCAGAGCTCGATGATCTGCTCGGGAGCACCCTTGCTGACCCTGTGCCAGTCGCCATTGCCGTCGATGTAGGTGATGGCCGTGCGCTTCTCGACCGGGTTAAAGGGGAGGAAGTGGACTTCCTGGATGCCAGCGCGGGCCTCCTTGGGGTCGGCGAGCATGTTCACGATACAGGTGTCGATGGCGTCCTGGTTCTCGACGCGGGAGGCCCTCGCGGCGTAGAGGAGCACCATGTCCTTGTCGACGCCCTTGGAGTACACCTCGATGAGGGACTTGTCGACGGTGAGCTTGTTGAGGGTGAGGGTGCCGGTCTTGTCGCTACAGAGCATGTCCATGCCGGCCATCTCCTCGATGGCCGTCATGCGCTTGGTGATGGCCCCCTGCTGCGACAGGCGGTGGGAGCCGATGGCCATGGTGACCGAGAGCACGGTGGGCATGGCGATGGGGATCCCGCCGATGAGAAGCACGAGGAGGTTATCGATGCCGTCGCGGTACGCGCGGTGCTGGATCGGGTACATGACGACGATCTCGACCAGCATGCCAGCGGCGATGGAGATGATGCAGAAGTTGCCGATGGCCGTGAGCACCTGCTGGAAGTGGCCGACGTTGTTGGTGCTGTCGACGAGGTGCGCCGCCTTGCCGAAGAAGGTGCGCACGCCGGTGGCGATGACGACGGCCTCGATCTCTCCCTGCTTCACGGTGGAGCCCGAGAACACCTCCTGCCCAGGGTGCTTGTTCACGGGGAGCGACTCGCCGGTGAGCGCCGACTGGTCGATCTTGAGCGGGTCGCCCTCGAGCAGCCTCGCGTCGGCGGGGACGATGTCGCCGAGCTTGATGCTGATGATGTCACCGGGCACCAGGATCGACGCGTCCTGCTCCTCCCAGCTGCCATCCCTCAGCAGCTTGGTCTTGGGCGCCAGCCCGGCCATGAGCGCCGCCGCTGCGTTCCCGGCGTTGGCCTCTTCGATGTAGCTGATGGTGGAGTTGATGAAGAGCAGCGAGACGATCCCGACGAAGTCCTGCCAGTCGGGCGGCCTGCCGCCGCCGTTGGCGAGCGCGATGGCCATGATGGCCGCCATCTCCATGACCCACGAGAGCGGGTTCCACATGAAGCCCAGGAACTTGAGCAGGTTGTTCTCCTTCTTCTCCTCCAGCTTGTTGGGTCCGAACGTCCTGAGCCGGTTCTCGCCCTCCGTGCTGGACAGCCCCTTGCGGTCGCATTTCAGCGTCTTGAACACCTCCTCCACCGGAATCTTGGACTGCAAATCCCAAAGCCATCATCAAGCTAGCATCAGTGCGCGCGCGGCGTGGTCAACAAGGACGGTGATCGCGGCTGCGCACGTACCAGATTGACGTCCCCGCCTATGGTCTCCGGGGAGATGGACGCCATGGTTGCTTCTTTTTCTTGTTTTCTTTTATTGGAGTGCGTGCGGGGAGCCTCGCTCAAGCCAAAGGGGCGGGCGCCGTCCGGCCGGTCACGAGCTCACCGCGCCAGGGGCGGAGGTCTTCCGAGCGCACGGAGGGAGGGCGGGGCACGCACCGCTGCCTGCCTCTGCCTCTCTCTCCGTGGATGGACGAAGACGGCATTGTCCGTAACACGGGCGCGGCCGCCTTATAGGGAGCAACGGGCGCGGGCGGTGCCCCCGCGACACCGAGCTCTTTTTTTGGCTGCCCGTGCCCGGCCTTCGTGGAGCGCCTCTAGTTCGCGGCTTCGTCTCGGCGTGCGCTGGCTCCGAGTGCGCGGACCTCGAGGCGTTCCGGGTGCTCGGCGAGGAGACGACACGCGGAAATACCAAACCGCGACGCCATGCGGCCGCATACGCTCCTGGCATAGTGCTCGTCAACTCCTGTTCTTAGAGCATCACCAATATGTTCAGAAAACAGTCCAAAAGGCATGGTTTTTAGTTGTCTCAAAAAAAAGGCATGGTATTTAGTTCCTTGCCAAAAACTACATCAACTGACTCTGGGATTCTGATACATAAATGCATACAACACTCGAGTATTTTGGAGCAATCCAACGCTTGATTTTTCTCTTCTCTTTTCTTTCTCTCCCTCCCTTCTCCAACTCCGTTGGGCTTAGAAAAGGGAATTAGGGGAGGGAGGCAGGCCAGGCAGTGGGGATGAGAGAGAGACGGCAGCGAGACGGAGGTGGCGGTGGCGTCGCCAGAGCGGGCGACGACGGAGGTGTCCGGGCCAGGTTGGGGCGGGAGCGACTATGGCCATGACAGCGGCGGGGGGATTAGAAGGAGGAGGTTGCTGCGGGCACGATAGGGTCTCGCCGGAGTTCCACAGCCACGACGTAGCTACGGAGCTCCGATGATACCCTACCATGCCACGCGCGGGGTGGTGGGCAGCAACAGGGCGAAGGCAATGAAGGAGGAAGGACCATGGACCAGAGGTAGAAGAAAAGAGATGAAGCGTCCATCTTCATCTCCGACAGTCAGAATGAATCGAGTGTCCAACGGCTTCAAAACACTTGATTACTGTGTAGACAGACTCTTATGATATATCCACATCTTCATATAAATAGGTCTAAGCTCTTACGTTCACTTTTAACCACTTAAGCTCTTACAAGCACTTTTAACCACAACTCTTATGCCCACTTTCAATCACTAATATTTGGGACAACTCCACAAACTCCATCACGGTAGCTCTAAGAAAAACTTAGAGGGTGTTTGGGACTGCTTCACTCCAGGTTTTGCAGCTCCGCTCCAGTTTCATCTCGCTAAACACCAACTCTGCTCCGTAAAAAAAAAAAGAAGTTAGGGACTAATTTCACCTTTCGTACTACCTTTGGAAAAAGATTACCCACACTGCCATCCATTACACACGTACTGTTTCGTTTTTCTTTTGCTTCTTCCTCCGTTCGCCCGACTCGCCCAACGCCGCCATGCGAGTTCCTGCGCCGCGCCGCCTAGCGTTCCGGCCACCACGACGACCCCTCAATGCCGACATGGAGGCAACGAGATCGCGGAGCCGCCCCTCTCTTTGCCTGGTGCCGCCGTCCAGTCTTCCTCCTTGGTGCCGCGTGGGGGCCTGCGGGGGCGAAGCCGTACCGTGGCCATCGACACCACGGTTAGCTGCCTCGCCGGCCACCGGAGCTGACCGGGAGGCCCCAGATGCGGTCTGCTTCATCAAGGGTGGCAGGCTGGCCGACGAGCTCGCACAGGTGTTTGATTGATTGGTTAGAGATTTCCTGAAGCATACAACCTGTTTGACCGAATGCCTCTGCCAAGAAATAATTACGGACCAGTATGAATGTGCAAAAGAAGACAAAAGTAACCACGGAGAGTATGCAAATATATGATTTTTTTCACTTATCTTGTACCAAAGATTGCAAATAATTTTTTAGGATAATAAGAATCACTTAGAAAAGCTAAATATAACATAAAACATATGAAGGGCAGAAATGGTTATTCTCACCAAAATAGGTACGAGCTAGAGCAGAGCTACATCACCTGCTTCAGCAACTCTACATTAGAGCTGTTGCATAGCAGATTTGGTGGAGCATAGCCGAAAAAACTAGAGCAGAGCAGTCCCAAACAGGCCCTTAGATTTTGTGAAGCACCTCTTTAGATGCTCTCATAACTCCACATAGGTTTTTCTTTTCCAGAGTAGAATAGCTTTTTTTTCATAGAGTAGAGTTGCATGGAACTGTAAAAAAACGTGGAGCGGAGGAGTCCCAAACAATCATTAATGTGAGAAAAATGTATGTTTGAGAGTAGACATGGAGGCCCTTTTCTTGCTGGTTACTAAGGAGCCGTTCGGCTGGAATTATAAGCCGGCTGAAAAACACTGTTGGCTGATTTTTTGTGAGAGAAAAATACTATTCCGGCTGAAAAAACAAGCTGAACAAGACGGATTATAAGCTAGATGAACATGACCTAAGACAACAGAGCATTAGTAAGAGAGAGGACATTTCATGACAGAGCATTAGCAGACCCAAGCAATACTCCCTCCGTGGCTCCGTTTCAAATTATACAACAACGTTTTGACTATTGTACATATATTGTTTTTCATCTGTATCTAAACAATTATATATATAACATATATAAAAAAGTCAAAAACATCTTATAAATTGAAACAGATGAAGCTGTCGACTTCAAAACAGGCCCAAGATGAAAACAGAAAAATAGTGAACCACATTTGAAATGTGGAACTCAATGCCAGTCATATCATAATAGAAGGAACTAATGGCCCGTTTGGTAGAGCTTCGGCTCCAGCCAAAACAGCTTCAGTTATGGCTTCATCTATGAAGCAGATTCACTTGGGAGCTGAAGCAGTTTCTTTGGACCGTTTGCCAAAACAGCTTCGCCTGGTAGTCCAAAACAACAAAATGTCCATATTGCCCTTTTTTTTTTTCCCTTTTTCTCCTTTTCTTTTCTCTTATTTTTCCTTTCCAATTTCTCTTTTCTTTCTATATTCTCTATCTTATCCTTATCCCACATGTCACAGCACGGGACCTTCCTTCATGCGGATGAGATCTCCGAGTGCCGCCCCGTCGTTTCTCCACGCGGACGCGGATGGGACTTCTCTCTACCTCCCGTCAGTTTCTCCGAGCGTCTGAGCGGTGCCACCTCCTCGCCGGCGCGCGCTCCAGCCGCCACCCCTCACCGGCATGTAGTCCACCGCCACCTCCTCGCCGACCCTTCTTCCTCCTCCCCGCCAGGGCTCTCCTCGCCGCTGCACCTGCCCCCACCTCCACCACACCGGGTGCTCGCCCTCCCTCACCGCATGCAACTCCCTACCGTCAGGGGCAGATCCAGCCTCCACGCGCTGGGGTCCACCGGTGGCAGATGGGAGCTAGGAGAAGCTCGATTTTTCAGCTCCACCCAACGCAACTGGTATGTGAGAGCGCGTTTTGTGGAGATCTTCATGAAGAGCACCTGCAGAAAGAGCCGTTTGGTATGAGGAGCTGGAAAATGGCTCCGGTAGCTGCCTCCGAATCCATACCAAACGCCCCCTAAAGAAGACCCTCCAAGATACACAACTTGACCCCCCCCCCCCCCCCCCCCCCCCCCCCCCCAAAGCAGCTGAAATCGATTCAAGATGTCAGTGCATTCTATTCCTACGTCTTTGCTGTGTTCCAAAGAGGCCATTACCCTCAGCAGCTGAAATCAAAAGTAACAGATGAGCTAGATAAGCAGCCTGATCGTTATTCACATGAATTGTCCAGTTCTGATTGTGAAATGATCACCAGGAACGTAGGTTTACACAGCCATCCACCGAATAGGGAAATCATCTTCAGACAATAAACCATGCATACTAATTCAAGCAACAACGCCTCTACTGATTCACAGCTTTTCTATGGAAAACACAGGTCAGGAACATCTATCCAAGTAATCCAGTGTCAGGAGTGAATGCAATTTAAACAGCAACATAAAATTTGTCGCAAGTGCTCCAGCAGCCAAGAAAGAACATCCAATGTATTATTCAAAAGCACCATGGTTGTACTCGTGTAACAAGTGTACACATACAGCAACCAACTCGTAACATGTTTCTGATCTACATACACACATATAACCAAGCAATATAACTCCATTAGGAACCTTGATGGAAACTACTAAACTATCATGCCAGATCATATAACATTGCACGGAAGAATGCTCTTACTATCATAGACTATAACTGGTACAAACAACCAGCACGAAGCATTGGCCAATTGCTCATCCATTATAACTAGATACTACACCATTTTGAGTACAAGGAATACAGGACTATACAGACAATCCGAATTCTGAAATTTTGAGTACAAGGAATCCAGGAGGATACAAACGATCCGAATTCTGAAAAATTGCACCATCTTCAGCACAAAATAGCACAGGAGACATAACTGTAATAACACCCAACACTATGGCCCCGTTCGGCTGGAATTATAAGCCGGCTGAAAAATACTGTTGGCTGATTTTTTATGAAAGAAAAATACTGTTCCGGCTGAAAAAATAAGCTGAATAAGACGGATTATAAGCCAGATAAACAAAGTCTGAATTATAAGCCGGCTGAAAAATACTGTTGGCTGATTTTTTATGAGAGAAAAATACTGTTCCGGCTGAAAAAATAAGCTGAATAAGACGGATTATAAGCCAGATGAACAGAGTCTATTCACATGCCTACAGCATGCCAGCAAATAGAGGCATTCAAATTATCAGAAAATTAGCAGATCAAGTGCATACCAAATCACGAGTAAACCACCCTAAATCATAGAAAAGTGTTGAAACCAGACAGTTAGGTGAGGAATGGACAACCATGCACAATCAGAGAAGCATAGCAAACTGGCGAAATAATCAAGCCTGGGCGTTCGGGTTACCCGATTTTTTCGGGTCGGGTAATTCGGGTAATTCAAAATTCGGGTAATGAAAATTGCTACCCGATATTACTCCCGAAAAAACACTACCCGCAAATTCGGGTACCCGATAATTCGGGTTCGGGTATTACCCGATATACCCAAATTTACATAAAACAACAAACTACACTAAATTTCAGTAGCGATCTATACATAATTTCAGCAGCAATTTGTATAGAATTTCAATAGCAATTTGTAGAGAATAATATATTACAGTCACTCATTCAAATAGAGAGAATTATATTCTAATAAAGTGATAAGTTAAATGGTTCAGCTAACAACACATGATAAATACAAAGACAAAAACAAATCTTTGGGTAGTT
The DNA here is from genome assembly GCA_038087645.1 of Saccharum hybrid cultivar R570. Taxonomy (NCBI): domain Eukaryota; kingdom Viridiplantae; phylum Streptophyta; class Magnoliopsida; order Poales; family Poaceae; genus Saccharum; species Saccharum hybrid cultivar. Next base: position 13,316,168 of record JAQSUU010000245.1, read on the forward strand.
CGGGTAGTTTGGGTACCGGGGGATATTACCCGAATTACCCAAACTAATTTCGGGTAATCAAAATCGCTATCCGAATTTAGGATCGGGTACCTCGGGTTCGGGTAATTTGGATCCGGGTTCGGGTAATTCGGGTACGGGTAATGGGTATCGGGTATTTTGCCCAGGCTTAGAAATAATTGGCTCGGGATCAACTGATTAAGGCACTGCAGGTTAAATAAATTCAGCATAACATAAAGGCGGTTCTTTAACCATCAGACAAACATGATATTCTCAGTATGCTACTACAAGCACAACTGATAAGATCCCTTTTAACACAAACAAAATCTTAAACAAGAACTTCCTAGCTTGCAGAGCCCTATCCTCCCCAAGCATCGTTGGCCAGCATCTCTTCCACCGCTCAGAAGCCGAGCTTGGTGCGGCGCCAGTGCCTGCGCTTGGCGTTGTACCTGACACACAGAACCAAAAAAAAAAGAACAAATGATCGATGGAAACACGGGACAACTAGCGAAACAGGACGAAGGTGCTTATGCCAACGAACCTGATGGTGTTGTCGGTGCGCATGCGGATCCAGTAGGGGATGGGGCGGTTCTGGCGCATCTTCTTGGCCAGCTTCTTCTTGATGCGGAAGGTCTTGTGGGACGGCTGCGCGGGGAGGCAACACAACACGACGGGAGAAAACGTGAGATCAGCGAGGAACACCACGACTAGCCCATGAATCCAAGAGCTTAAGCGCAAAGGTCGGAGATACGTACCATGGCTTCGGCGGCTGAGACGACGGAAGTACCGGCGGCGGCGGCGGCGGCGGCGGCGGCGGAGGAAACCCTTGGATGGGAGAGATCGAGAGGACGGAGGCCGCTAGGGCTTTTATCGGGGAGTCACGGGTGGAATGGGCTGGATGGGCTCGACATATTTGGGCCTTGTTAAGCGAGGGAGATTGGGCTTTTATATATGTCCTATACAAAAGGCCTCATGTCATACCCTCAATTCGGGTCCGCCCCTGCTCAAGCTCACGTGAAAGAAAACCGTCGTCGTAGTTTACATATTCCTCAACTCAAAACATACCTCTCAACTCTCAAAGCCATTTAAATTACGATAATGCTCCCATGCAGGCATCTGTCTGTCCGTCCGGACACCGCGCGCCACACTTCACTTCGCACGCTTCCGTCTGTGCTGCTTGCTCCCGCCAGCGATGGGTGTGTCGTCCGTGACAGTTGCTCCCTCCCGTCACTCACCCTGCCCGTCGCGCACCCGGTCCGCAGATTCGACCCCCGCATCGCGCAGCCCGCCCGTTGCGCGGCCCGCCAGCCACGGCCATCCCTCACCGCGCCCCTATCAAGCGCACTTCCTCTCTGCTCTCTCCCTCTCTCGCTCTTTATCTCGCGTCCGCTAACAGCAGAGCACCTCCCCGACCTTTTTCCCAACCCCCAACGCCGCCCGGATGACTCGTTACCGCTGCCCCAACTGATCCGTTGGGCACACGTGTCGGGTGCCTCGGGTCATCCCCGGCCGAGCCTAGGGCACCCACGACGCGGCCAGATGCTGGTGGTGGTCGCGCGCCGCTGACTCCCACCCTTATAGCCGGAATCAACTAGCCGGGCCTCCCCTCCCTTATGTTGCAAATGCATGTTTCAAGAAACGTTTCTAAGTTATGTTGCAATTGTTTCATATGGATGTTGCAAAAATAGATCGGGGATGTTTGCACATGTTGCATCAAGTGTTTGAGAGGTATGTTGCAAGCGTTTGTTCAAAATGCTTCATCTTTTCTAGACGTATGTTGCAAGCGTTCTAATCTGAATGTTACATATGTTTCACACATATGCTACAACGTTATGTTCTAAATGTTTCAGTTTGTTTTAATCTTATGTTACAGTAAGTGTTTTCATGTTGCAAGTTACAAGTGTTTAATCTGAATGTTGCATATGTCTCACACATATATTGTATGTGTATGTTCCAAATATTTCATCATCTTCTGACATATGCTGCATTCGAGTGTTTTCATGTCGTAAGTGTTTCATGTTTCAGAGATATGTTCAGATAGTCATGGGGGCATGGGATGCGCGCCAGTGGATGGGGCGAGGCAAGCCAGTGGGTTGTGGAAGGGGCGTGCGGCGCCCTAGGGGTTTCGGACGGGGCGTGCGACGCGCCGAGGGTTACGGACGGGGCGGGCTCAGGGTCGGCGCGCGCCGCGCTTGTGGACCGGCGTGCTGTGGGACGGCAAGCCGTGCGATGTGGGAAGGCTGGGGCAAGTCGCCCGTATCGGACGGACTCCTGTGGATCGTACCGTATGGGTGGGGAGCTACGTCCGGACACGCTCCTGGGACCAGACGTCCGGGCGCTAGTGCCTCCCCTTTAAATGATCTTCATGCTCTAGTTAGAATTAACTACCACGATGTTCTTTTCATAATTAAATAATAATATTTCAATAAACGCTTCATAAGGTTTTGAAACCAGAAAATGACCTATAGGCTTGTCAAATTTTAAGAAAGGCCCTAAAGATAGATTGGGATATGATAAAACCTAAATAAAATATACTAAGATTGTTAAAATATATCTAGAATCTTCCCGAACTTAGATTTAAATCTAAGAAAATTGAAAATATATTCAGAACAATATGGAAACTTTTTTCAAAACATTATAATCAATGTCTAAATATGGTTTACCAACTTTCGACTACAAAAACGCAACAACTTCATACTGGTTGCATCTCTTGTTTTGTTGTCGAAAGTATATAAACCACATTTAGATATTGATTAGATTGTTTTGGATTTTTTTGATTTTTGTTGGATATTTTTCTTTTTCTATAGCTAAATTTAATTTATAAAGTTTCTTGATATATATTTATGATCTCTAGACATTTTATTTAGGTTTATCGTGTCCCAATCTATCTATAAGTTTTTTCTCAAAAAAAAGCTTAGAGATATTTTTCATAGTTTAAAAACCTTTTACAAGAATGAATTTAATTAGATAATAAGACAAAGCCACCTTGAAAACCACTTCTAACCTAGGCAAGGAATCAATGTTCACCTAATAGTCGTTTAAACATTGTACAGTGTATTCCATTTTCATTTAATCTATATCATTTAAACGACCATTTTGCCCGTTTAAGTGGTTGTTTAGCCCAATAATGGTTGAACTTAATTCTGAGATGACACTAGGAGATAGTTTAAATGTTTTGGGAGTTAAAGGAAGACAATTTTCCTGATCTTAAAGTTCGAAGAGGAAACCTAGACTACAACAATAGTTCATAGAAACAAAAAGGGCTTTTCCACCAAAAATTCTATTCAGTGAGAAAGCTATGAATTGTGAGTTAGGAAATAAAAGGCCATTTTTACCTCTCTGAATTGTGAGTTTAGGTTCCCCTGACCGAAATTAGACAAACTATCTTCCTCGACTCACAAAAAGATTCGCTATCCCATTTAGAGGTGGTTTTAAAGTCTAAAAAATATGGTAAACAACTGATGAGGTTTTTATACCATAAACAATATCTTTGAGTTTCCAAAAATCTGGAGGAAAATTCTAGAGATATATTGGTAGGCGAGAAGCCTAATAACACTTATAGCTCGTGAGAACATCTAGAAGCTTCCAAAAATGGTTTGGCCCAAGGAATATGAAAAAAGTCCAATAATTATTGAAAATTGCTAAACATGGTAATCAATGTCGACTTTCATTTTGAAAACTTTCATAAATGAAAATAGGGGATGCAACTAGAATGAATATAGTCATAATTAATGTTGCATTCATGTTGGTTGCATACCATTATTTTCCTGTGGAAATTTTTTGAAAAAATGCATGTAGATATTTTTTTGTGAGACCCAGTTACAGACGCAGACGCTCATATCACGAGCGCACACTCACCTGACCCCTATAAGCACCTCCGAAGAACTGAATTGAACCGACGAATCTTGAGATTAACGAAGTTACTATAGGCGTATCGCTGTCGATGGGCACGTCGCCTACCACTGAAAGAATAGCGCCGTTAAATCCTGGAATAAATCAAGGAAAATACAAGCACCCAGGTCTAGTCGAGGAATACAAGCATCTGGGTCAAGTCGGGGACTTGAACCTGGGTGGACAGGTTCACCACAAGGAATCTAATCAGCTGAGCTATGCTCAGTTCGCAATGCATGTAGATATTGATTAGAATATTTTTTTAGAATATTTTGGGAATTTGCAAGATTTTTGGGATATTTTCCATATTTTCCTAAATACAATTGCTTGAAGCTTCTAGTTTTCCTTAATTAGATTTTCTTTTTGAATAAACAGGAGGGCTTTCCCCTTACTGGATTTTATATTAAACAACAAAAAGGGATATAGAGTCTACAACAAACGTACAGGAGACGAAGAAAGAAACAAAGAAAATAAAGAAAATTACACAAAGGAGGCTAGCCATAAATCAAGAGATGGATTGTATTTAGTCCCAGCCCGTAGCCTAACTAGAGCTAGCTCTTTTCTGAAGACTTCTTTGCACCGACGTGTCGAATGTTGTTCTCCTCTAAAGATCAAGTCATTTCGGAATTCAGACCGACCAAATTGGCCATCACATCACCACAATTATTTCTATAAAGAAAGGCCTTTAGAGAGAAGACTTAAACTGGGATAACATTTGGAAGGGATCATCTTGGATGAGCCGAGCAAGCCCCCAGCAAGTTCCAACAGGTCATTTTTTGTGGTTTATAAAACTTTATTAGATGTTTACTGGGTTTTAATTTAAAAGAATGAAACTACCTTGAATACCACTTAATCATGGCAGGGAGGTAATTAAAACCATTTCGAGAGTTGAGGGAGGTACTTTGCCTTATTTTGCAGTTTGCGGAAGAAACCTAAACTCTAATGACAGTTTATTGAAGCAAAATGACTCTTATCTTGCCCAACCTTGTCAATACTTTTCGCACTGGGGGGGGGGGGGGGGGGGGGGGGGGGGGGGGCTCTAGCCCCCCTACCCCAATGTTGCCACCTTGCTTGTATTTCTTAATCATATGATGGATCTGTCTTAGAATATAGCTATATTTAGCCTTTCTCAAACACATTAATTAAGTCTGATATTGATGCCTCACGCTTTGGGGACATTACTAAATCGAAGTACCCCTTCAGAATACCATGGCAGAGTGATACTCCATCGGTCCTCTGGAATATAGTGGGATTAAGTTGTCTTTGTTTAAATTATTTTTAGTTTCATATCAAAAAATAAATAAATTATTTTAAGTTTGACCAAGGTTTTTGAAAAAAAAATGACATATCAAATGAGTATCATAACATACATTATCAAATGTATTTTTATAGTTTACCTCTTTGATTCTCTAAATGTTAATCCCGCAAAAATTTATTTTCCACTATACATAAGGTCAAACTTAAGATGATTTGACTTAGGATAAAATCAAATCTATTTTATTTCAGGATAGAAAGAATAAGGGTTTGTTTCCGTGTTTTTTGTTGTCTGGTGCAGGTGTACAAACAGCATGGACAATATTGACCGGAACTGGAACAGCTTGAGAGAGTGGGAGAATGCGCAAAATATGAAAACACAGGAAAATAAGACATTGATACACTTTTATTGACACTTATACATAAGGGGAAAAAACCGATTATACATGATGAAACTATGAAATCGAGGGATGGAGTTGCACAACACAGTAAATGCGCAGGCCGTGATTCGCAAGCGCGGTTTGCAGCATATAATTGAGTAAACATGCATATGCGCGCAGCAAGCTACTATGCTGGATCAAGCACTCGTATCGTATGCAACGCTACCCATGCTGCCAAAGGGAGTGCCATCATGAGCAGAGAGTGCGCCGCCGGTGCTGCCGCAGCCGCGGGCGCCACCGTCTCGAAAATGAGCTGCTGGGACTTGGCGTTGCCGATGTCGTAAGTCATGGTCCTGCTCCTGCCCGTCTGCAGCAAGCTGCCCAGGAGCGACACGCCTTGAGACGGCAGCATGGTAAGACATGCCAGGCCGGTGCCGCCGTTGCTGGTGTCGTCGGTGTAGAAGTAGTTGTACTCTTTCAGCTCCATCATCACCTCTCCGTCGAACACCAGTGCCATCTCCGGGACCGCCACGACGGATTGGCTCTTGTAGCACAGGTCGGTCAAGGCCAAGCGCCGAGCCGTCAACAGGCTTCACCGATGAGTTTTGTTTGGCGAAGGCCTGCTTCACCATGTTGTACGCGGTCTCCTCGAGGAACGTGACCGGCATCGTCGTGCTCAGGAACACGCCGCCGGATCCGTTGGCACGGAGCTCGAACGTCCCGGCTGGGATGTCCACCAGGTCCTTCCCGACTTTTATGCCGGTGAGGTTGACGCAGTAAAGCTCAGGGTATAGACTACTGGTGAGAAGAGGGGCCGTCGTCGTCGTCGTAGCCTGTTTCACGTCGTCGCCGCCGAACCGGAAGGAGCTGCTGCCACTCTGGGAGTCGTCGTCGGACGCCAAGAAGTAGGAGAACCAGGAGAGCTGGAGCTGCGACACCAGGGACAGGGGGCCCCTGCTGAAGCCGAAGACTCCGGAGGCACCCGCGAAGTCGCCGACGCTCGCGACGCTGCAGCCAAACACCAAGTTGGGAACGGATATATCACCAAACGTGAACATGTCGTTGGCGAGGTAGCCGGTGGTGTTGGTGTTGGCGCCGTAGACGCCAATGCACCCGCAGTAGTCCTGGTCTGCTTCCGTGCCATTAGCGGTGCATGTCTGAGTGAGCATGCTCTGGCAAGTGTCGCTGCCGCAAGGAAGCGCCGCGAAGGTGGGCGACTGGTCGGGCTGGAAGGTGGGCGCCGGCAAGCAGGCGCTGCAGGGCGCGCACTGCGACCACACAAGCGGGCTGGTGATGTCCAGGATACCGGAGATGTTCTGCGGCGACTATGCACCGGTGCCGACGGAGAGGTTGAAGATAAAGAGACCGGCCGTGTCGGCCGCCTTCACCTCATCGGTCTTCTGACCTCCGGAAGGCGGCACGAGGTCATTTTTGTGCTTCCAGAAGCGCTTGATGCCTCTGACTATAGAGTTCGTTCGCTGTGTGCGAGCGCCACCGTGGTAATTAACCTTAGGATTACGAATATACATACCGGCCAACACGAGCAGCGCCGGCACGAGAACCAGGAGAAGAGCAGCTACTGCTGCCACTACCAGTGGGAGGCTCCGACCCATTGTGTCGAGGAGCCTTGCTCGACAGTAGGAACAAGGTCGTTGACTCGTTGTTTTCCTTTCTTGCTGTCTTGAATTCTTGATAGAGGAGTGGAAAACACACACGCATTGCATACAGAATGTGCTACGGTTTTTATAGCCGGTACCAGCTGCCGAGAAGCAGAGAGGCACACTTTCACGGGTTCTGTTTCAGAATTTTGTTTCTCTCAACAGCAGCAGATACGCGCTTCACTGGATGTGTTCAGGAACTTGTTAGCATTTTGAATGGATCGTTTACTTACGATATTTAATTTTTGGTTTTATATGCTAACTAAATTAGGGGGGCATCATTCGTTAGTTAGACAACTACATCTTGATCACAAATGGTTAGTACTTTTGAAGGGATGGATTTAGAAATTTTCTTATATACCAGCACAAGCAATCGTTATATTTGGTGAATGCCAAACAAAAAAATGAGCGGTATTCCCCTAAAAAAAGAGCGGTATTGCTTTGACACTGGCGTCAGGACGGATGCACGCTCCGTCCAGAGATGCGCGTGCTTCACTCCTTTGTGTGTTGCCGCCGCTACCTCCACCCACGCTCTGCGTCATCGCTGCCGCCCCGCGCCCACCTGACCCTCTGCGTCACCACTGCCATTCCCACCCGCCCTCTAAGTCGTCGTTGCAGCTGCCGCGCCCACACCCACCTTCTGCTCCAGTGCTGCCGTGCCTACCCACCCTCTATGTCGTCACCGCCGGCCGTGCCGCCCCCACCCGCCCTCTGAGCGCCGCCGCCTAGCTCTGCATTTCCGGCGAGCTCCGCGCCGCCGGCGAGCCCTACCCGGTGATTTCCACGTGCTGACGAACCTCCATTCGCCGAAGCAGTAAGGAGATGTTACGCTGAAAGTGTATGTTGCAAAAGTATGTTTCAAAGGTACAGTGCAAATGTTTATATCGATGTTGCAAAAGTAGATCGGAATGTTGCATATGTTTCAATGGCTATACACATATGTTTCAAGTGTATGTTTCAAATGTTTCATCTGTTTCAGAGGTATGTTGCTTGTGTTTCTGTCTAAATGTTACATAAGTAGATCTACATGTTGCATATGTATGCAATGGATATACACATATGTTGCAAGTGTATGCTCCAAATGTTTCTTCTGTTTCGTACGTACGTTGCAAGTGTTTGATCTGGATGTTGGAAAAGTAGATTTGAAAGTTGCATATGTGTGAAATGGCTATACACGGATGTTGCAAGTGTATGTTCCAAATGTTTCCTGTTTCAGACGTATGTTGCAAGTGCTTCATTTAGATGTTGCAAAAGTGGATTTGAATGTTATATATGTTTTAGGTGACCCACGGGGTTTTCCGTATGCGTGCGGGAAATAAAGTGGGCACTGGTGGTCAGGGCATGAAGCAGTAGTGGGGTCCACGTGTAGGAGGTGAAAAAAAATAGGCAACACACATGCATCACGGTTATTCGCGCGAGGCGGGGAAGGTGACCCACGAGGTTTCCCGCGTGCGCGTTGAAAGGTCTTGATGGCTAGAGGGGGTGAATAGCCTAATAAATTTTTCTACAAAAAGTGCTAGACAAGTTTATTAGTAATAACAATTAGCAAGATGCAAGTTTTGCCTAGCCTAAGAGGGGTTTGTGTCGGGTACCAAAAACAAGGGCCCCCCCATAATCAACGATTAAAGAAAACAAAACCAACGGGACTAGCCGAGACAGTGAACGAAACGCCTCGACCATGATCCGACTCGTACGAGGCTCGCTCGACGGAACGCCTCGACCATGTTCCGACTTGTACGAGGCTCGCTCGACGGAACGTCTCGACCACGTTCTGACTCGTACGAGGCTCGCTCGACGGGACGCCTCGACCACGTTCCGACTCGTACGAGGCTCGCTCGACGGGACGCCTTGATCACCGAAAAATCTCCGACTCGCACAACCCAAGGTCGAGCCGGTCGACCCACCTCATTCACCAACTCTGGGACAAAAGTTAGAGCATTTAATACGAACTGCCAACCACTTCCTACCCTCATGGCTACAGCGGTAACCAGCATGGAAGCAGTACCGATGTCAAATCTTACTTTTTACTGCCCATCCCGGGATGGCCGGTGAAAACCTGTCACTGCACGCACCATACTGGACACTATTCCGCCACTGATCACCCTCGAGGTGAATACGACGAGTACCGTACCCCGCGATTCCAGGGACTCAGCCATATCCGTTGAAGGGTCGAGATGGCGGACTAGAGGGGGGGTGAATAGTCCTTTCTAAAACTTAAACGTGTTGGCTAACCAAAACAAATGTGGAATTAAAGTTATCGGTCTAGCCAAGACTTCACCCCTCTAACTAAGTTCACAAGCACCTCACAAAGATCCTAATTAAGCAACTAAGGTGCTTTCCTTAGCAAGAGCTCTCCTATTTAATTCTAGAGCAAGGTCACACAAACCTATGCACTAGTACTTTGCAAGCAAGAGGAAGCTCCTACACAACTAGAGAAGCAAAAGCACAAAGCTCCTAAGCTCACTAGCAATGCTCAATAACAAGGCAACTAATGCCAAATTAAAGAGCGCAAAACACTTAGCTACACAAACTAAGCAATGTGACTAACAAGGTTACACAAACCGAATTAGCCACGCAAAGGGGATACTTCTAGCTACACAAGTAAGAAGATAACTAGCAAGCTACCCAAGCAAACTAGTTACGAGAGCAACTACACAAGCACAAGTATATATGAAAGTAAATACAAGCTTGTGTTGCACGAAAGCAAACCACCGAGAAGAGTAGACAATGTTGACACGGTGATTTTCTCCCGAGGTTCACTTGGTTGCCACCAAGTTACGTCCCCGTTGTGTCGACCAACACTTCGTGGTTCAGCGGCTAATCGGTCACACACCGAGCCTCTCAAAAGGCACCGCAAGAACCCACCATAAAGTGTGGTAGCTCAATGACACGCTCAACTAGAGTCGCTCTTCGCGATCCCCGCGGGGTGAGCACAATCCCCCTCACAAAGCTTCTCCGGAGCCTCGCACAATCTTCTTGCGAGCTTCGACGGAGCCACAAGCCACCAAGCCGTCTAGGAGGTGGCAACCCCAAGAGTAACAAGCACCACTGGCTTGCAACACGATCACCTAGTGCCACACGATGCAATCTCTCAAAGCAACGCACTAGAATCGCTCTCTCACTCGATCCGATGAACACTATCAAGCATGAGTGAGTTAGAGGGCTCCCAAGCACTACCACACAAGTCACAAAGACTATAGTGTGCTCAGCTACCGGTCATGACCGGCCAAGGCATCTATTTATAACCCCACGGTCAAATAGAGCTGTTACCCCTTCACTGGGTAGATTTCGGGACAACCGGACGCGCCGGTCGTAACTGACCGGACGCGCTCAGCCGCGTCTGATTCTCCAACGGTCACTGACCCTAACGGTCAAAACAACGACCGGACGCGCCACAGGCAATGACCGGACGCGCCCGTCAAACAACCGGACGCGCCGCTTTGAACGACCGGACGCGCCGATCGCACTGACTCGCGCGCCTGCGAAGCAACGACCGGACGCGCCCCTCGCAACGACCGGACGTGACAGTGCCCGCGTCCGTTTAGAGTCCAGTAAGCTCTCTCAATGATCGGACACGTCCGATCATGTGTGACCGGACGCGCCTCGCGTCCGATCGTCCTTGCGAAACTCAGTTTTTCTCTGGACACCTGACCGGAAGCGCTGGTCCCGCGAGTGACCGGACACGCCGGTTGCAAACTCTAGCACCCGCGCCTGCGCTGTACTGACCGGACGCGTTGGTCGCACTGACCGGACGCGCCGGGTGTGACCGGACGCGCTGATCCCGCAACTGACCGAACGCGCTGGTCAGGCCTGAGTAGCGCTCAACGAAACAATGACTGGACGCGTTGTTGAACTGACCGGACGCGATAGTGCCAGCGTCTGGTTAGAGTCCAGTAAGCTCCCTGGATGACCGGACGCGTCCGGTCATCAGTGACCGGACGCGCTGCGTGTCCGATCATCAAACTGAAAAACGCACAGACGCTGAACACTGACCGGACGCGTCCGGTCATACAGAGACCGCGTCCGGTCCAGCGTCCGATCATCTCTGTGACCTCCGTTCGCCTCCGTTTCTTTTCTGACTTCCGGCATAGTGGAAAATAGACATTTCAACTTCTCGAAAACGCCTGAATCCCGCGCTCGCAAGCTCGGCGGGAGGGAGAGAGAGACCCAAACCCTCTCTACCGCTCAAACTTCAACATCTTCGTAAATGTGCCAACACCAACAAGTGATCACCACCTTGTGCATGTGTGTTAGCATTTTCACAAACATTTTCTTCGAAGGAATTAGGCACTCAACTTGCCTCGCCACTCGATCCTAACACGTATGCACAGTTAGATCGCTCAAGTGGCACTAGATGACCGATATGCAAACAAGTTTGCCCCTCTTGATAGTACGGCCATCTATCCTAAACCCGGTCATAAACTTCTCTACACACCTATGACCGGTGAAATGGAAATGCCCTAGGTTATACCTTAGCCTTGCGTATTCCACTCCATCTCCTCCGACATTGATGCAACACATGCACCAACCAATCACCAAATGATATGATTCACTTTATATCATCACGTGACCGTATTGGTTCATCGATCTTGACCTCACTTGCTCTTCATCGTTGCCTCAGTCCTTCGACGCCAAGCCATCACACAACTTGCCCTTCACCCTAGCAACCGGTCCATCAAGCCAAGCCTCATCTTGATCTTCTCCACCTTGGTCACATGACTCCATGTCATGTCTCATATGCAATGAGCTCCTTCATGACACCATCACATGTGGACTAATCTCCTGTGTATCTCACATAACCACATATTAGTCCACCTAAGTTGTCACTCAATTACCAAAACCAAACAAGGACCTTTCAATCTCCCCCTTTTTGGTAATTGATGACAACTCTACAAAGATATGGAAATTAAGTTCTTTTGGACTTTATGCCACTTATCCAACATTTAAGCTCTATGTTAGAATTTGGATAAGCACCATAAAATCTGACTTGGTAGTGATAACTCTCCCTACATATGTGCTCAAATGGATTAGTTTCAAGCTTGCACATATGCATAAATATGAAAATTGTGGGAGGGTTAGCACTACTAAGTGATGCTAAGGTGTATAGAATAAACCTTTGTAGCTTGATACCAATTAGTAGCTTGATACCATTTGAAAATCATAAGTTTGCCATCATCCTTAGCATCATGAGTAGCTAGACATCAAAAACACTAGAAACCCTGTGAGATCAACATTAGAAGCATGGTTCTAGTTTTTGCATGATAATCACAAGTCTAGCTAACATCCTATGTATGCTAGTTATCAAATCATCATTCAAGTTCTATAACTAGCATACACCACACAAGCATGCATATTGAATTTAAGAACTTTATGCAATGCAAGCAAGCACATGAATTATGCACATATCAAATGTAATCAATCAAAGTTCATGAGCTTGCTCCCCCTACTTGTATGCTTTCTTTGTCCAAGAATGTTTGATCCCCTTATATTCTTCAATGTTACTCCCTCTTTGTCCATGTCCATGTCCAATCTTTCCAGTCTCTCCCCAGAGCTCAAAAAGCTTTCATATCTTTGTCCAACTTCTCCCCCTTTGTTATCAATTTCCATAAAAGATGTTCTTCTCAATTGATACAAAGGCTTGTATTGGGGTAGATGGTTAAGACTTGAATATTGTATTTTTGATGGACATTACCACATATGTTGGAATGACAAACTTTATGGTTGCTCTTGAGATACCACATAGGATCTTTGACCTTGATACCAATCGGTGGGGCTCCTCCCCCTATGTCATAGCATGTGTCATTCACTTGAGATACCACTTGAAGATGAGGGTAGCATTGCTTGATTTGATCACTTAAAGTTGAGGATCACTTGTGAAACCATCGTCTTGCATGAATGATACCACGTGAAGATACCATGAGTAGAAATGTGATACCATTTGAAAGAATTTTCTAGTATGGATTCACTTTGAAGGATTTGGCAATAATATTCACTTCTTGAACATTTTCTATCTTCATGAGTACCACTTGTAAGATATCACTTGTAGATCATAATCTAGACACCACTAGTGAATACCACTTGGAAGATCAATTTGAGTCTAGATACCACTTGAAACAAACTAGATATCTATTTTCATTGTTGTCTTGTGCTTGTACTCTTATCATTGTCATGAGCTTCTTGTATGACTTGAACTATGTTGATTTGCCTAAGATTCCAAGTCCGGTTTGATCCAATGACAAGCTTCTTCACACCTTATGCTAAGGGTTATCTTGCTAATGTTGTAATTGTCACTTGTTAGCAGTCAAACTAGATCAAGTACTTGGGTTCACTAGCTCATGAACAAATTCATACTTATACCACTAGGTCAATTAACCATTCAAGCAATAGTGGTAGACTATGAATTTAAACTTTTCATTTGTTATGCATGATCCTAATAAGCATGTACTATATGCACTAACCGCATACTAGTAAGGAATGAAATGATCATGCACATTACAATGATACCTTTGCTATGTTGGAGTAGAGGATAGTCACATAGATTCCAAATCATTACTCCAATAACAATGTGAAGTCCAATTTATAAGCTTGGTGAAGACCAATCATCATAGATAAATCCATTCTTCACCCATATGAAATGAAACCACTAATAATCAATTACACTTTCTTGTTGTGGTTGGCTTGCTTCATTATATCATCTTTGCTTGTATGAGAGAACTACTTAGAATACCACTTGAAATATATGACTAGCTCTCTTTTGGGTGTTGCTTGCTTTTCTTGATCAACCCTTTTGATTGCTTCAACTAAGCATCACAAGTTCCTCGGATCACCACTTCCATGTTAGCCTTCCAAGTCCCAAACTTGGTTTCACCTACACACGGCGGCAAGCCCCTCACTAGGAAGAAGTGACCTTTCTCCAAAGAACCACTCTTGATACTCACTTGAAATGATATAGTTTGATTGATCCAAATGATGAACTCAATCTTGATGAATAATCCTTGAATCTACATTTGAGTCCAACTCTTCCTACATGTTTAAGTTCTTTTCTTTCTACCAAATGATCTCCAATCATCACTAGAACTTAAACTTCATCTTTATCTTAAGTGTGATCTTAATCTTCAAATTGAGTACCAAATAAGTACATCAAGTACATTTCACAATCAAATGTTCTTGTACTCATTGCTTTTCATGTTTCTAGATCAATCCAAAACCAAACTTAGGTACCTCAACCACTTATAAACAAGTTTCTAACTTGAGGACCTTTCAATTAAAGTGACTCTAGATTAATCCAATGATTGTCACTTTTCTGGCAGATTCTGTACCCTTCAAAGAATAATTCATATCTCACAATGTACGGATCTAAATGCCATAAAATTTGGTGGAGATGTGATTCACTAAGTCATCTAGCAGCTGTAAAAATTTGAGATTCATTTGACATCCAGATTGCTACCAGATTTCAAATCTTCCACCACTGCTACATGCTGAAAACTGCTGCACTATAGCTGACAAGATGTACTCCAAAGTCGAAGCATCTCTTATCCACTTCTCATGAAATTTCTACAGCATCTTCTTCCATAAGTGCAGAGCATGTATACCAAATTTCAAGCCAATCCAAATAGATTTGATCACTCAAACATGGCTAAGATCACTGCTAGCTCAGATTTTTAATTTTAGACAGATTTCAATACATTGAGCAATACTTCATCAAATATGAATCAAACTTGAAACTAACTTGTTTGAATACTTTCACAATACATATATCCATCCAATCCACTTACTAAATGTCATCTCATGAAATTATCCAACACAAACCAATCCAAACTTGATTACTAAGCTTTTAATCCATTCAATCATCTCATAGCAAGCAACATTGCATATATATCCAATTCAATCAACTCATATGCACCCAAATAAAATGATCAACAAGTGATATACCTTGGTTAGCTCATAATCATCCAATAGCAAGCTTTCAACTTGAATATTTACAAGCCATCAAATATATCCAATAAATCACCACAATCTTTAACATTGCACTTGTATGTTGTAGCACTTGGACTTCACTTATTTTGACTTGGCATTGAGATTGGATATGCATTGAGCTTCATAACTTGACTCAATATATGATGAACAAAATGAAACCAATTGAATCAAGCCTCCAATGCCGATGGTACCTATAAATAATCATCCACTCTTTGATGGTACCCAAACAAGTTTGGGTCCTCTCAAGTTAGGTGCAACATACTTAGGCATTGCCTTAGTATGAATAGCGGGATGTTTTGAAATAGCAATCATAGAGGTACCATTGCCATCCTTTCTAAGCATATTAGTATCAACAATTGAACTAGACTTAGAATTCTCACCTAGAGGACATGAATGTGCCATGTGTCCCCTTTTCCGGCATGAGTAGCAACTTCTCTTAGATTGAGTCTTTTCTTCCTTGCTCATATGTTGCTTCTCATTGCCTTGCCTCTCACGAGTTGCTTGAATCTTCTTTTCAAGCTTAGTAGGACACCCCGAGGCAAAGTGTCTCATATCTCCACACTTGAAGCACTTGATGTGAGCATGTACTTTCTTCTCGATTTGATTCTTGCTCATCATCTTGGCATCTTGGATGTGCATTGGATGCCTTGCTCTACCACCCCTTCTTGTTTTCTTCTTCTTCATCAAGTCATCATCATCTTTATGGTTGATCTTGACTTGATCTTGGGGCTTTGCTTTTGGCTCAACTTGAGACTTCTTGGTAGGGCAACACTTGGCAATATGTCCCACTTCATGGCATTGGTAGCACATGAGTTGGGATAGCTTCTTTGCATCTTGCTTCTTCTTAATCTTGCCCTTGCTCTTGTTGTAGCCAATACCACTCTTATCACCATATCTTCTTTGATTGGTCATGATATGCTCAATGGCGATTTTAGAGTTGTAGCACCTCTCCAACTTGTTGCTCAAATTCTTCACTTCACTTTTGAGCTCATTGTTCTCCTTCAAAAGGTTAGTCTCACAAGACATAGAAGTAGAACAAGCATCTAATTGTGAAGAACATGGCATATATAATAAGTCATCACAAGAGATGGATACATGCTTCTTGCCTACATCACAAGGGTTAGTAATATGTGATTGATCATTTGACCCAAATGATGAGCTCTCACTATATTTGGTTTCTTCATTAGAAAGCTTCTTAGTGAGTAAAGCATGTTCTTGTACCAAGTTATCATGAGCAACACTAAGTTCCTCATGAGCCAATTTTAGCTCCTCATGTGAACAAGTAGTAACATAAAGTAGATGCTTTTGTTGTTCACATGTGGTCTTTAGAAAAGAGTTTTTATTTTCCAATTTACTTACTCTTTCCATTTCCCTTTTCAAGGCTCTTGAGAGTTTATATAAAAGCTCTAAATTTGGATCATCACAATCCACAACAAAACCACCAACATGTATCTTATTGTTACCATGTGATGATGTTGAAGAGCTTGTTGAAGCATCACTCTCATAGCCATCATCTTCACCATCAAGTGTGCATGAGGTAGAATCAATGTGTGCATCACTTGTGGCATTATCATTCTTCTTGTCAAGTGATGTTGTGATATGATCATCTTTGTCATCACTTGACCGTGAGGTGGAGCAATGCTCCACAACCACCTTGTTGTGGTCATGCTCAACATCCTCATGTACCTCCATCACTATGTGATCATCCTTCTTAAATTTTCCATCATCCCAAATTGAGGAGTCACCATAGTGATGCTTGAGCGCCGTCCACATGCTATGTGCACTTGAGAGACCCCTCACCTTGTCAAAAATCTCATCATTCAAAGCTTTGATTAGATAAAACTTAGCTTGTGCATCAAGTGTTCGGCAATCCTTTTGAGCTTGGGTACGGTTACCATACCCATCCAAGTCATGAGAAAAACCAACAACTATGATCCACCAAAACTTAGGGCCAAGAGCACGAAAATGATTAAGCATGTGATTTTTCCACCGTGCATAGTGAGTGCCATCAAAAATGTGTTCCACACAATCATCTAGCCCATAAGTCGCCATCCTCTCGGGTCGGTGAAGACCGCAAATGAGAGACCTGGCTCTGATACCACTTGAAGGGTCGAGATGGCGGACTAGAGGGGGGGTGAATAGTCCTTTCTAAAACTTAAACGTGTTGGCTAACCAAAACAAATGCGGAATTAAACTTATCGGTCTAGCCAAGACTTCACCCCTCTAACTAAGTTCACAAGCACCTCACAAAGATCCTAATTAAGCAACTAAGGTGCTTTCCTTAGCAAGAGCTCTCCTATTTAATTCTAGAGCAAGGTCACATAAACCTATGCACTAGTACTTTGCAAGCAAGAGGAAGCTCCTACACAACTAGTGAAGCAAAAGCACAAAGCTCCTAAGCTCACTAGCAATGCTCAATAACAAGGCAACTAATGCCAAATTAAAGAGCGCAAAACACTTAGCTACACAAACTAAGCAATGTGACTAACAAGGTTACACAAACCGAATTAGCCACGCAAAGGGGATACTTCTAGCTACACAAGCAAGAAGATAACTAGCAAGCTACCCAAGCAAACTAGTTACGAGAGCAACTACACAAGCACAAGTATATATAAAAGTAAATACAAGCTTGTGTTGCACGAAAGCAAACCACCGAGAAGAGTAGACAATGTTGATACGGTGATTTTCTCCCGAGGTTCACTTGGTTGCCACCAAGTTACGTCTCCGTTGTGTCGACCAACACTTCGTGGTTCGGCGGCTAATCGGTCACACACCGAGCCTCTCAAAAGGCACCACAAGAACCCACCATAAAGTGTGGTAGCTCAATGACACGCTCAACTAGAGTTGCTCTTCGCGATCCCCGCGGGGTGAGCACAATCCCCCTCACAAAGCTTCTCCGGAGCCTCGCACAATCTTCTTGCGAGCTTCGACGGAGCCACAAGTCACCAAGCCGTCTAGGAGGTGGCAACCTCCAAGAGTAACAAGCACCACCGGCTTGCAACACGATCACCTAGTGCCACACGATGCAATCTCTCAAAGCAACGCACTAGAATCGCTCTCTCACTCGATCCGATGAACACTATCAAGCATGAGTGAGTTAGAGGGCTCCCAAGCACTACCACACAAGTCACAAAGACTATAGTGTGCTCAGCTACCGGCCATGGCCGGCCAAGGCATCTATTTATAACCCCACGGTCAAATAGAGCCGTTACCCCTTCACTGGGCAGATTTTGGGACGACCGGACGCGCCGGTCGTAACTGACCGGACACGCTCAGCCGCGTCCGATTCTCCAATGGTCACTGACCCTAACGGTCAAAACAACGACCGGACGCGCTCCAGGCAATGACCGGACGCGCCTGTCAAACAACCGGACGCGCCGCTTCGAACGACTGGACGCGCTGATCGCACTGACTCGCGCGCCCGCGAAGCAACGACCGGACGCACCCCTCGCAACGACCATACGCGACAGTGCCCGCGTCCGGTTAGAATCTAGTAAGCTCCCTCAACGATCAGACGCGTCCGATCATGTGTGACCGGGCGCGCCTCGCGTCCGATCGTCCTTACGAAACTCAGTTTTTCTCTGGACACCTGACCGGACGCGCCGGTCCCGCGAGTGACCGGACACGCCGGTTGCAAACCCTAGCACCCGCGCCTGCGCTGTACTGACCGGACGCGTTGGTAGCACTGACCCGATGCGTCGGGTGTGACCGGACGCGCTGATCCCGCAACTGACCGGACGCGCTGGTCAGGCCTGAGTAGCGCTCAACGAAACAATGACCGGACGCGTTGTTGAACTGACCGGACGCGACAGTGCCAGCGTTCGGTTAGAGTCCAGTAAGCTCATCAGTGACCGGACGCGCTGCGCGTCCGATCATCAAACTGAAAAACGCACAGACGCTGAACACTGACCGGATGCGTCCGGTCATACAGAGACCGCGTCCGGTCCAGCGTCCGGTCATCTCTGTGACCTCCGTTCGCCTCTGTTTCTTTTCTGACTTCCGGCATAGTGGAAAATAGACATTTCAACTTCTCGAAAACGCCTGAATCCCGCGCTCGCAAGCTCGGCGGGAGGGAGAGAGAGACCCAGACCCTCTCTACCGCTCAAACTTCAACATCTTCGTAAATGTGCCAACACCAATAAGTGATCACCACCTTGTGCACGTGTGTTAGCATTTTCACAAACATTTTCTTCGAAGGAATTAGGCACTCAACTTGCCTCGCCACTCGATCCTAACACGTATGCACAGTTAGATCGCTCAAGTGGCACTAGATGACCGATATGCAAACAAGTTTGCCCCTCTTGATAGTACGGCCATCTATCTTAAACCCGGTCATAAACTTCTCTACACACCTATGACCGGTGAAATGGAAATGCCCTAGGTTATACCTTAGCCTTGCGCATTCCACTCCATCTCCTCCGACATTGATGCAACACATGCACCAACCAATCACCAAATGATATGATTCACTTCATATCATCACGTGACCGTATTGGTTCATCGATCTTGACCTCACTTGCTCTTCACCGTTGCCTTGGTCCTTCGGCGCCAAGCCATCACATAACTTGCCCTTCACCCTAGCAACCGGTCCATCAAGCCAAGCCTCATCTTGATCTTCTCCACCTTGGTCACATGACTCCATGTCATGTCTCATATGCAATGAGCTCCTTCATGACACCATCACATGTGGACTAATCTCCTGTGTATCTCACATAACCACATATTAGTCCACCTAAGTTGTCACTCAATTACCAAAACCAAACAAGGACCTTTCATCCGTTCACTGTCAACCCACCTCGACCCGACCTCAACCCGGCCTCGACCAACTGACGGTCAAGGCTTGCGTGACATAGGACTCGGAGTCTTTTCACCGTCTCATCCTCTACGTCACCATGGTGTCCGGAGATGGCTGGCCATTCTCAGGACATGTCGCTACAGCAACCTCCACAGCGATCGACAAAACTTCACCTCAAAGGCACCCCTGGTGTCCCTGCCTCCTCTTACCCTATAAAAGGGCAGGCAGAGGACTCTACAGAGAAGACGGGGAACAACGGACGATGAAAAGAAAACCAGTCTCCATCCCACCACAGAGATCAACATCTCAAGTAATCTCCTTTGTACTCTCACTTTTTCTCTGAGACCTTGGATCGGTTCCCTCTCTCACAGCTTGTAACCCCTACGCAATCACTTAGGTGCAAGGAAATACAATACTCCCCCTCCCTCGCTAGACGTAGGGCCTTCTTTTGCCCGAACTAGGATAAACCTCCATGTATTCTCCTTGCATCACCATCCAGATTAGGGACACGCAGCATTGATTCACTCGTTGGCTTAGGACCCTCGTATGACCAAACGCCGATAGTTTGCAAGCCACCTATCCAATTGGCAATTCTAGTTTTGAATCACTCAACCGCACAAGTTAAAACCGCAAGAGTGACAACTAAGACAAACTAATCTACTAAAGCTAACAAGGCAACTAGGCAAGACAAAGACTACAACAAGATAGTAACAAAAGTAATGCAAGAGTAGGTCTAGAAGTGATTTTACCGAGGGGTGATGAATAGAGCCAACCAATTGATATATCCAAATGATGATCCAATCAAGTAGCCAATCACCGAGATAAACCAATCACAATCACGAAATGATGATAAATGATTTATCCTGAGGTTCACGTGCTTGCCGGCACACTAATCCCCGTTGTGTACCCTTACACCACGTGGTTCGGTGGCTAATCGGTCTAACACACCGAGCCTCTCAAAAGGCGCCACAAGAACCTACCAATGGTTAAGAGTTGCAAAGACACGAGCTATCCACTAGAGTTGGAATTTGGCACTCCGCCAGGGAACCACAAGAACCCCTCACAAGACAATCACCGGAGCCGGCCACGAACAATCACCAACACGTGCCGGACCTCCACCGCTGCTCCAAGCCGTCTAGGTGGCGGCAACCACCAAGAGTAACAAGAATTCCCACAGCAAAACAATCCCTCAGGTGCCTCTAAATGCAAAGCAATGATTAATGCACTTAAATCACTCAATCTCACTCAAGAATCGCAATCGAATGCAAGGAGATGAGTGGGGAGAAGTGTGAGGGCATTGGCTTAGCTCAAGATGCTCACAAGTATGTCAAAGTGCCAAAAGTCAAGCCCTAGAGCCGGCCAACACATATATATAGACGTACCCCTTCGAATAGAGCCGTTATCTAAAAATGCGCAACAGACGCGACATCCAGCATCCATCGCTCACGAGGTCGCAACGTGTCCTGCGTAGTCAAATTTCCAATAGACGTTTTCGCGCCAACAGACGTGTCCGTCGCTACGGAAGTCGTGCGTCCGTCGTTCACCAGACGCAGTCCAGTAAGAGTCCGTCGTTCACCAGACGCAGTCGAGCACCCATCAGACGCGTCCGTCGATGGTGCACCAGACGCACCCAGCGTCTGTCGTTGCTGAGGCTGCAGAGCTGCTGATGTAGCTTGCGACGGACGCTGACGCACGGCGTCTAACGCCGTTCCACCGGCACGTCTGATGCTTGGACGAAAACAACGTGCAAACGAGGGTTAGCCAACAGACGCTGACGTCAGCGTCCGTCACTCCCGAGACCAGCGTCTGACGGGTGTTACTCAGTGAGAAACACTCCCACGACTTCGCCTCCTTTTTCATCATTCGGCGCAGTGAAAAATAAGCATTTTATCTCCGTGAAAACGCCTGAATCCCGCCTCGCAAGCTCGGTGGGAGGGAGAGAGGACCCCAAACCTCTCTCTACCGCTCAAACATTACCTTCGCAAATGTGCTAACACCACCAAGTGTATATCACCATGTGCATGTGTGTTAGTATTTTCACAATCATTTTTAAGGCGTTTCGTTAGCTCTTTACTAGATCCTATTGCATATGATCAAAGAATGACACCTAGAGGCACATGTAGGACTCAATTGCAAAGAGAATTCCCCTATTCATAGTACGACTATGTATCCTATGTCATCCACACCCTCTATGGTGTCTTAGATACAAATCAAAAAGTCCTATTATATACCTTTGCCTTGAGCATCATGATTTGGCTTTGCACCTCCATCCAACTCCATCATGGCAAGCACTTGATCACATCACCATTGCTTGATCTTTGCTACACCATGTCGTCGCACCAACCACATCATAGCTACACACATGTCTTTTTCTATGTGGTTAGTACTAGGTATTGTCACTAATCACCAACATCAAACATAGGACTTTCACGCGTGCAAAACGAAGCGAGCGCGAGTTGTCAGGGCAAGAAGCAGCGGTAGGGTCCATGCGTAGGCGGTGAAAAAAACGGGCACCACGCGTGGGGCGTGGTTATTCGTGCGAGTTGTGTTTGGACGGACGCCCGCATCCAAACGTTGGAGCGGCTAGCTGTACCGAAAAACGAGGCCATATTTGTTCGGGCACAAGCTAGCTGTATTCCCTTATTTTTGTCCTACAGCGACAGGCATCAGCCATCCACCCCATTCCACGTACAATTGCCCGGCCTCTCCCGGTCACTTTTTTCTCCAACCATATGCTATTTTTCTCTTCTGCCTCTACTGATCCTTAATGGAAGAGAACTCACTGCCTCTGCGTGACCGCACATAGCGTTTACAATGTTACATAGTTTCAGTGGTATTACTATTGAATCAGGGAAACAAGAGATTAGAAGCCAGCCATGCATGACAGAGTCTATTATTAAATTTTCATCGTCCGTGAGAGGTGAACAACTCCAATATAGTGGTATCTAATTTCTAACTTTGCCTAAAACCGCAGCCAGTACTTTGTCTCGAAAATAGCCTGCATAAAAGATGTATATTTATAATTAATTTTCTTTTCAGAATATTCCTTGCACCGAGACTGTCTTTCATAAGTAGACAAAAGAAAAAGGTTTGCACTTCATCTAACAAGTACTTTTCCACAACCGATTCTAATAAGATTCATGAATACTCCTATGGCCCTTCGATTTTTTGTAAGCTCTGCTTGAGCTGAAAAGAAATTTGTACCCGAAATAATGTCCAGTTATCACATAATACAATACTGTGTGGTTTACTGTACTTGCCAGGAGTTCGTCTTTTATAATACGCTTTTTAATGAATACCATACGATACCAACAGACGCTTTGTGAGGAGAATTCAGAAGGCAGAGATCGGAGAGGCTTTGAAGAGGATGAAGGGAGGTAAAGCGATGGGCCCTGATGATATCCCCATTGAGGTGTGGAGATACCTAGGCGCCAGAGCGATAGTATGGTTAACCAAGCTTTTTAACCTTATTTTTCGGTCAAACAAGATGCCTGAAGAATGGAGTAGAAGTATATTAGTACCTATCTTCAAGAACAAGGGAGATGTTCAAAGTTGTACTAACTACCGTGGGATTAAGTTGATGAGTCATACGATGAAGCTCTGTGAGAGGGTTATCGAGCATCGCCTAAGGAGAGTGACACATGTGACCCAAAATCAGTTTGGGTTCATGCCTGGTAGGTCGACCATGGAGGCGATTTTCTTATTACGACAATTGATGGAGAGATATAGGGAGCAGAAGAAGGACTTGCACATGGTCTTTATTGACCTCGAGAAGGCATATGACAAAGTACCGAGAAATGTCATGTGGTGGGCCTTGGAAAAGCACAAAGTCCCAACTAAGTACGTTACCCTCATCAAGGATATGTACAGGGATGTGGTGACGTTTGTCCGAACATGTGATGGCGACACCAGTGACTTTCCAATTAAAATAGAACTGCATCAGGGGTCAGCTTTGAGCCCTTATTTATTTGCTTTGGTGATGGATGAGGTCACAAGGGACATACAAGGTGATATCCCTTGGTGTATGCTCTTTGCTGATGATGTGGTGCTAGTTGACGACAGTAGGGCGGGGGTTAATAGGAAGTTAGAACTATGGAGGCACACGTTAGAGTCGAAAGGGTTCAGACTTAGTAGGACTAAGACCGAGTACATGAGGTGCGATTTCAGCGCGACTAGGCACGAGGAGGGAGACGTTAGCCTCGATGGGCAAGTGGTGGCCAAGAAGGATACTTTTCGGTATTTAGGGTCGATGCTACAAAAGGATGGAGACATTGATGAAGATGTTAGGCATAGAATTTCAGCCGGCTGGTTGAAATGGCGTCAAGCTTCTGACGTTCTCTGTGACAAAAGGGTGCCTCAGAAGCTGAAAGGTAAGTTCTATAGGACAGCGATTCGTCCGGCGATGTTATATGGTGCTGAGTGTTGGCCTACAAAAAGGCGACATGTCCAGCAATTGAGTGTAGCGGAGATGCGTATGTTGCGTTGGTGTTGTGGGCACACAAGGAGGGATAGAGTACGGAACGACGATATTCGGGATAGGGTTGGGGTGGCACCAATTGAGGAGAAATTGATTCAACATCGGTTGAGATGGTTTGGACATGTCCAACGGAGGCCTCCTGAGGCGCCGGTGCGTAGTGGAGTTCTAAAGTGGGCCGATAATGTAAAGAGCGGTAGAGGTCGACCTAAACTAACTTGGGACGAGTCCGTTAAGAGAGATCTTAAGGAGTGGAATATCCCCAAGGATTTAGCTATGGACAGGAGCGCTTGGAGATTAGCAATCAACGTGCCTGAACCGTGACCTCTTTTGTCTTGTGTCCTTTATGTCCCTTTATGTGTCTCCCTGTTTCTCGTCTCTTTTGGGTTTCATCTCTAGCCTACCCCAACTTGCTTGGGACAAAAGGCTATGTTGTTGTTGTTGTTTTTTAATGAATACCATAAGTCAAACAATATTATTGGCATGATAATCAGACAATAGGTTCGGTAGCTAATTTTGTTTATACAGCACCTCTAAACTAGGCTTCAACGGCGATAGAAGGAATTGTTTATTTCCCATAATTATTAGTACCAGCAGCCATTTTCAAATCAACCTGAATCAAAGCAGTGGCCGGCTTTTCCTTTTCGTTATGTGACTATATTTCAGTTTTGGGGCTTAAACGTTTCTACCCTGTTTTGATGTCCATTTATGATTTTGCCCATATTTTTTAAACTTTGTGATTTTACCCTTCCTATTTTTAAACGAAGGAAGAGTTTACCTTTAGTTTGTTAAGTCCCTCTAACGGTGTTGACTTTTGGACAAAACGACAACTTTGC
This sequence comes from Saccharum hybrid cultivar R570, assembly GCA_038087645.1. NCBI lineage: Eukaryota > Viridiplantae > Streptophyta > Magnoliopsida > Poales > Poaceae > Saccharum > Saccharum hybrid cultivar. The sequence continues at coordinate 13,341,430 of JAQSUU010000245.1, forward strand.
CCATATGTTTTTACCCCTGTTTTATTATGTTATTTGTGTTTTTACCCCTAGTTTCAGATGGCAAGTTGACATTTTTTATATAGAATTTTTAGAAAAAATCGACAGCATTTCAACTGACAATCCACATAAACACAATGTAATATCACACAACTAGTACATATAAACCAGATCCATGCAATATGTCATCATAGTACCACAATAGAAGCCAACATAAAGATCCAAATGACATGTCAAACACTAACATATAGGTCTAAATGACATGTCAAACAAAAGTAGGAGCTACTAGTGAGTTCTCTAGGCAACTAGTAGTGAGCTATATATCAAGCATCGAAACCTAACAAAGTAGCAAGCCTCCCAGAAGTTGCTCCTCTTCCCCTCCTTCCTCTTCTCCTTCCTGAAGCACTTGCACTTTATATGAAAAAGAGAAGAATTATGTTAATAAAGTTACTAAATTATGTAGTAAAGAGAAGCAATGTTGGCTTGTCTTACTTTGTCTCATTGTTGGCCTCTGCTGACCCTCTTGCTCTAGATGGCAGTTAGTTACGAACTTATACAGATGGCATGTAGAGTGCCGATTCCCGAATATGTCCAAATCAACTTAGCGTATTTAATGGACTAGAGATCAGCAGTCTTGCCATTCATTTCATCTCAGATTGGAAGCATGATCCACGGGGCTCCCAACAGATGTCAACCTAAATACGTCCAAACTGACTTAGCACAGTATTTGACACTCTGGGATCAGCATGAGTCTGCTACTCCATTCAGTCCATTGACAGTAGAAGACAGCCTTGATCCATGGGCTCACAAGTCACAACAGATGTCAACCAGGGAATTATAACGAAACTTCACAGAGAGTGCAGTCCACTACACTACTGCCATTCTAGGTAAGGTCAAGCAGCGAAGCACCACCAAACCTGACTACCCCGTCGACAATGCAGCAAATTCACATAGCACATACTACTTGTTGCAGATCAAACAACATCTCCAAGCATGCACTTTCCTATCATTAATAGCTGCACCATCATACCTCCAGCATATACTATTACCTACAAACGATCAGAGATGAAGTGAATCACCCCCAGTTTGATCTATGCCGATTTAGCCATTCATAAGGGTTAACGATACACTGAGTGGCTCACTCTCCCACTCCAGATCAGCTCAAATCTCGCTGAAATTTGCAAAGCTACACTAGGATTATGACTACATGGGCCAAATTCTACCAGAAACAAAGCTTAGATCCATGCTTTCCCAACGAAATGGACATACTGCACTGCAGATCCATACCTTAAACGATCTTTTCAGCGGGGCCTCCACTGCACTCCAGATCCATACCTGAAACGATCTCTTCAGCCGGAGCAGCGGGCGAGGCCCCAGCCGTGCCGCCGCGGGCGCGAGCCGGGGCGATGGGTCGGGGCGGCCTCCGCTGCGCGGGCGCCCCAGCCGGTACTCGCGACGCCGGGGGGGGGGGGGGGGAGCAGGGCGGAGGGAGGACGAGTCGCAGGCACGAGCTGAGGGGGAGCAGGGCGGAGGGAGGAGGAGCCGCGCCGATGCCGGTAGCTGCGCCGACGCCCGGACGAAACCCTAACTCGGGAGTTGTCGCAACTCTGTTTCGCGACTTCGGGAGCGGACGAGCGATTCGACTGAGGAAGGAGAAATAGAGAGAAGGGTAAAACTGTCTTTTGGTGTAGGTGCATTTTATTTTTTTTCTTTTTTTAGCCATTTAATCCCACCATTTCTCACGGTGTTAGTAAACGGGAGCTTCATCTGGAAAAAAAAACAGTGTAAAATCGCAAAGTTAAAAAAAGAGGGATAAAATCACCGTTGGACTATGGAATAGGGGCAGAAATACTAAAATCCCTTCAGTTTTTTCCTTTCCTGTGAAAAGGTTTGCTTTCCTATGACATAAACTAGAAAAAATAGAACATCCATTTTATGCTCTTGGAAATTTTTCTACATATGAATGGAAAGATGTGCCGGTTCTTATTCACTGGCATGGAGGAATAAACATGTACTTATATTCTTGTGTTCTAAACACCATTCTTATAAGTGTGTTTTTCAATCCTCTGTTTTCTATCTATACTAATTTCCTGTTTCTATATTTTTTATTTTCCTATGTTATGTATTCCTTCATTCAAAATAGGTGAAATATACTGTTGAACCAACACTTACTAGTTTTTTTAGGGAACTTCTTACTAGTAGTTCTTAAACATGCCTCATAGAGTCATGTACACCCTCAAGATTTGGGCCTACCCCATGCTCAGCTAAATATCTGTTCAGTGGAGAAGAGTTTATACGTGGGCCGAGAATTGGTAGCAATCTCTAGTCCGGTACGAACCGGACTTTTATTTGGACCAGCCTTGCGTGCTCATGTTTCGCGCGTGGAAAGGGGGTGTGCCATCATGATCACGATGAAGTTCGGCCCAGTTTGTTGGAGGCCAAGAACGACCAATCAGCAATAATAAGAGACCATAAAATTCTTCTCTACCAAAAAAGGAATCAAATCTGCTAAGAATAGGAATCAAATATCGTCTACAAATAAAATAACTTTGAAACCACCACCAGTTAGAGGTGTGATCTGTCCAGTGGTAAATAGTTTAGGACATAAGATATATGGTTTTATACTTTCATAAAAAAAATCAGATGATGTCCATAGTTAAGAAAAGCATCTCTAAGAGTTTTTTCTGAAACTCACTCTATAAATATTTACTTAGAGATCCATTTAAATAAAAGTCATTCACTATATCTTTTTATCCTCCAACAGTTATGTTTATCCTCCAACAGTTATGTATATCTTGTACGTACTCTGAAGAGCTACCTGCGCTTTGTGTATTTGGCTAGTGAGAAATAAAGAATAGAGAATGAAAATATTTGAGGTCTAATTCAAGAAGTTGTTAGAGGACATTTTGTTCAGCTTGAAGGCGTACGATGAAATGTTCAGCGGTGACCCCACTTATATGTAGGTGCTACGTGAGTTGTTCCTAGAAGACAGCGAGGTGGGCTCGTGCAAGCAGCGCCGCCACCGTTCGCCAGCCTGGGCATAGGCCTCTTAGTCGGCGTCATAATTTGGGTTGATCTCTGTCCAATGTAATAGCATAGCTTAAAGTACACTATGGAGGGTCTGAGCATTCATGTATAATTTATTGACTCATAGGGCGCCGCTAAGGCGCGTTGTATTAAATATTTTCTCTACTTTAATATAAAGACGCGCAGACCTTTTGCGTGTTCAAGAAAACAGGACATTTTGTTCACCAAAATCTTTACTTCTACCAATACGGAAGCATATATAAAGAGAATCTTGGACCTCTCTAAACGCTTCATGGCTCTGTCGCGTCTCGCACGTGGAAGGTCTGTGCCAGCATGATAAATTTAATTCGACCCTGTTTATTAGTGGTGTGGCCAAGAACAACGAATCGGCAATCAGAGACCATAAAATCCTCTACAAAATCAAATACCATCTCTCTCATTTATACATTATATATCATACTCGATTAGCTAATCAGGAAGCACGCCGCTCTCGAGGTTGTTTTCTATGATCCCATTGGCCACTCTCATCGTTGATCTCATGATTAATTTCTGGACATGGCATTATGGCAAACAATCATCACGAATGACCACATGGCGTCTCCAGATGCTGTCTTCGCAACGCCAGGAAACAATGGCAGGTTAGTAGCAGCAGCCAAGCAACAAGAACAGGATCTGATGCTGATGTGCTGACCGAGATTAACAAGCGATCGACACGCGGAAATGCGCTTGGTTTCAGTCAGCGACGAGTCCAAAACCAGCACAGCGCGACGAGGGCAAGACACGTCTCATGTTTGCATGCGAGCATTGCAATTAGCTGAAAATCTGGTTGCGTCAAGGCACGCACATGCCCTCACATAATTTTGTCGGCTTTATTAAATTAAAATTGTGTGCGTTATAAAAAAAAGGGTTTGTTAATTTTCTGTTTGCAGTGTACTGCTTCTCCAGATTCCCCTGCTCCATACATGAATTTGCATGTATAGTGTGCAGAAGACACAGTATGCAGGGTTAAGTCTGAGTTGTTAAGGCATGCATTCGGATTTGAAGAATCGAGTTAGGCTAGTAGAGTGCTGGCAGTACTACGTCAAAAAGAAGGATACTGTGGCTGCGGCTGATTTGGAGGTGATTCGTGGTGTCAGAAAACACTGTTTTATGGTTGAAAAGTAGAGTTAATTCCGGCTGATAAGCTCAAGCGAATGGCAAGCAAATCGTCGTGTCCAGGTCATCGTCTGTCTAATAAGCTCAAGCGAATGGCAAGCAGATCGTCGTGTCCAGATCATCATAAGATGCACCGTGCTCCCTTTCCTGGCGGCAAACAAAAAACACCAAGAAACGTGGGCCGTCACACATTAATTCAGAATATGTTGATCAGTTAACGGCTGCATTCGGTTTGGGTGTTTGACCACCTGTCCCGTTTTATCAAATCCTACTGGGAGCAAGGGCCTGTTTAGTTCCCGAAATATTTTTGCAAAATGTTACTGTAGCACTTTTCGTTGTTATTAGGTAATTAGTGTCCAATCATAGCCTAATTAGGCTTAAAAGATTCGTCTCGTGAATTTCGTCTAAACTGTGTAATTAGTTTTATTTTTTTATCTATATTTAATGCTTCATGTATGTGTCCAAAGATTCGATGTGATGGGAAATCTACTGTTATTTCGTAAAATATTTTGAAACTAAACGAGGCCTGAAAAACACACTTTGTTGCAATGAAGCGAGGCTAATTTTAGGATGCTGTTTGTAATGGTGAAAGCTCAAAGCTCAGAAGTGAAGAAAGGACAGAGATTGATAGTCCGCTCTCAGGCTGTCCGCAGTGGGTACTCTAAAGCATACTCTAAAGCAAGTAAAAACTGTCATATTCGGTACTCTAAAATAATACTCTATTATTTCTCTCACTCTATATATAGAGTAGTACTATGCTTACTCTATATTCATAGTTAGAGTGGGCAATAGCGGCCCCACTAGCTAAACAAAGGAAAAAATGCTATAACTCACAAACCAAAAATCCAAATTAAATTTCGATTGCACCATTAAATTCGTCTCAATAAATCATTTAAAACTAGATCACACATGAATATATTTAGATAAAGTGACAAGTGGGTCCTACAGTGAATAGAGGATGATATAGAGGATGGATGGGTGCGGGAGAATTGAGTATAAAGGAGATAATCTTGCTAACTAGGATTTATAGATGATGAATATAGAGATCATGAGTGTGGATAGCCTCAGGATGCGAAATGCCGCCGGTGATGGACTGACGTGACTTCATGGAATACTCACACGGTAGCTTCAGACTTTCAGCCTGACTTGGCAGCAACGGGCGCATGTGTTAGGTTAGGCGACAAGATGGATGGACCCTTCACCATACATCTATTCTCTGCAACTTTCAGAGACGACAATAGCGCGAAAAACAGGAGGAAATTCAATAAGAGGATGAATGAATTGATAAATAAACAAGGAGATGAAGAAACACTACGTAGGCTGGTAGCCCTTGAACAGGGATAAAACAACAGCACAAGGAGTCAAGGACATGCTGCATGCAGAGAACAGGCAAGGCAGCTCTCAGAGTCACATGGCTGCACTGTTTGTCTAAACGGGTGTTTAGCCTGTTTAAATACCGTGTAAACGTGACACGGTGGTGCTCCGTTTTCGTTTAATCATTCGTTTACCCTGTTTAATTGTCCGTTTAGCCCGTTTAATGAACTGTTTAGCCCGAATAATGGCTAAACGGTTGGTGACCGATTGTTTACCGTTTAGAAAAACATTGCATGGCTGACACGATCTATAGGTTAATGGATCCTAATCCAGAAGTGTTCACTGGGAACTGGTCATTGACCAGTCACTTGTTTCCAACTTACCCTCAAATGATCCAGCAGGTGAGATCATTATCCTTTGCTACTGCCATACTCCCCCATTTTCAAGTCTGTTTTTATTTTGAAACAAAGGGTCAGAAGTGTGCCCCTCTATCACACGCTTATGTATATAAACCACTGAAACCAATTCTTAGTAGAGGTGTGTGTGTGCGTATGTTTATGGGTCTGATTGGTTGCTTGCATTAACATGTATCCAGTCTTGTCATGTGCAGTTTATTTGTGTTTGGTTGTCTGCATAAGTTTTTACGTAATCTTGCACAGTGTTCAAAGCAGACTCAATGCAGGCATGCAGCATTAGCTAGTACGACATATTTAGTCGTATAAGGCAAATGCAGATTTGCACATGCCAATAAACAAACTAAAAATGAAATATTCTCACACACAACAAAATATAAATAATCGAACAAAATTGTACCAAATGCGGTATACTTTTTTTTTTGCGAAACAATGCGGTATACTTGTAGGACAACCAAACATCAAGACACACATATGTTTGTGTTGGCTTGGGTTATGCTGCGTAAGGTCTAATGCAGGCTAAGCTAATACAAGCAACCAATCATACCTAATATGAATGAGCATGTACATATGTATATCAGCACCTATATTTTGAACCTGATTTTTTTAATAAAAAAATTACGATATGTCTCCTACGGTCAAAGTAGAAGAAGAAATTAAAAACAATAACATGTGTGCTACTGTTACCTGCAGCCTGCTGCTGCCGCTGAACAGCGTGGTTTGTGTAGCCACAGCGCTGCAGATCGGGAGATCCGGCCAAAGATCCGCCCTCGGATGTCTTCTTCCCAAGCGCTGATGAGCCCCCGATCCTGTGCCCTGACACACCCATCTCGCGCATGCCGGCAGGGGGGCCGTAGGGGCCGGAGCGCTGCCGTGCGGCCACGTCAGGCGCGCGCCGTGCAGAGAGGCCCAGTGGTCGTCTGGCGCGAGATCCCCCGATGCAGATTCGATCAGCCGTGACATGACGGCTAGTATGTTTGGACAAGCAGATAGCAAAGGCTATTAGGGCCTTGTCTCTTCCTTCCAAATTTAAGTTTTTTTTCGTTCTCTCTGTCACATCAATTTTTAGACGCATACATAGAGCATTAAATGTTGATAAAATAAATAACTAATTGCACAGATTAGTTGTAAATCACGAGACGAATCTTTTGAGCCTAGTTAGCCCATGATTAAACAATATTTATCAAATACAAACAAAAATACTATAGTTAGAAAAATTCTAACTTCCCACGCTCTAAACAAGGCCTACCTGTGCTGGCCATGGCAGACTGTGAGTTCAACAGGTTTAAACACAAGCACCTGCTTGTGCAGAAATGGTTTGGAGCTGCAGAATCCTAGACCGCTACTCGTCTGCCTCTGAATATCCGTCGTTTATGTTTTTTTTAAAATCAACTTTGACTAAATATATATTAAAAATATTAATATTTATAGTATATAATTAGTATTATTGGAAAGATCTTTGAATTTAGTTTTTAATAAATTTGTTTATAGATACAAATGTTACACGTATTTTTTATAAATCAAATCAAATTTGTGGCACGCACAGCGACAGATATAAAGTAACGAAGAGAGTAGACGGCTAGACCCTAGCATCTCCTCAATTTGTTCAGTTCAGCGTTCTACCAGCCAGGAGTACCCTCTTATTCAAGAAAGAAACTTTTTATTTATGCTTGTAGACAGTAGGCCCTGGTTTAGATTGAAGAAAATTTCAACCCGATGAGTAGTACCACTTTCGTCTTATTTGGCAAATATTGTCCAATCATGGACCAACTAGGCTCAAAAGATTCATCTCGTGATTTCCAACTAAACTGTGTAATTAGTTATTTTTTTTTACCTACATTTAATACTCCATGCAAGCGGTTAAAAATTGATGTGATGGAGAGAGAGTGAAAAAAACTTGGAACTTTGAGGCAAACTAAATAAGGCGTAGATGCAAATATTTTCTTCTTGGTAGCATGTGTGATCATGTTCTGAGGTAGCCAGATTAATGTCCCTACCAGTACTATGGAGCAGCAGGATGCCAGTAATAAGTGTATTCATATATCCAATTCCTTTTAGATTCATGCATGTAGCTAGTTTTTTTTTCATAGTTTAGTACTTTAGTATCCCAACCAATTCGAAGTTGCCACTATATAATGTATATATGAGTAGAAAAATCAGCTTGTTGGACACCAGTGTATGTGTCAACAACTCTATCTTAAAAGAAAGAGTAAAAAAAGTTTGGCAAGATCCTTTTCTTCAAGTGATTATTGGACTACCTAATGCATGCTTTCTTGCCTACCTGAAAACACTACTACAACTAGGCCTGGTTTACTTTGCAATTTTTTTTTGAACCCGATGAATAGTACAACTTTTGTCTTATTTGGTAAATATTGTCCAATCGTGGACCAACTAGGCTCAAAACATTCATCTCGTGATTTCCAACTAAACTGTGTAATTAGTTATTTTTTAGCTACATTTAATACTCCATGCAAACGGCTAAAAATTTATATGATGGAGAGAGTGAAAAAACTTGAAATTTGGATGGCGTCTAAACAAGGCCCTAGTCAACTGCTACCGGAACCTGCCCACATGGCTCAACAGTTTACTCCCTCAGTTAAAAAAAGTCATTCTCGCTTCTTAAAAAATCAACAACTTTTAACTTTGACCAAATATATTTAACAAAATATTAATATTTATGGTACATTAGATAGATCGTTGAATGTACTTTCATCATAAATTTATTTGGAGATATAAATGTTGCGCGTATTTTCTACAAATCTAGTTAAAGTTGAGAAAGTTTGACCAGCATGATTCTCGAAGCGATTCTTTTTCTGGGACGGACTAGTATCTGCTATATGAGCCCATGACCCTCCAAAGGAAGCACACAGCAACCCTGCCTGCTCCAATGATCCCCCGATGCGATGCTCCCCAGAACATGACACACCAGTCCTCCTCCTGAGTCCTGACCCTTCCTGAAACATCCTGTATGTAGATCAGATCAGATTACCAGCTAGCATGTACACATGAAAAAAGAACATAACACCAGTATGTGGATGTATATATATGTCAGCATGGCTCTGAAAGCCTGAACCCAATGGACCATTTTTGCATACGGCCCTGTTTAGATGCAAAAAATTTGGTAAAATGGATATTGTAGCATTTTCGTTGTTATTTGACAATTAGTGTCCAATCATAGTCTAATTAGGCTTAAAAGATTCGTCTCGTGGATTTCGTCTAAACTGTGTAATTAGTTTTATTTTTTATTTATATTTAATGCTTCATGCATACGTCCAAAGATTTGATGTGATGGGGAATATGAAAAATTTTGCAAAATTCTTGGAGAACTAAACTGGGCCTACATTGCAACCACTTGTAGAACCCCAATTGCCTGGCAGTAGCAGAGGACACCAACGCTAGCGTCCAAGCTAGAGACGCCGACGAACCAAGATCGCGTGGTGGATACGGTGCATGCACGAAGGCCGGCCAGCAGTCCATGATGGCATACCATACATGCATGCAGAATTTGCAGCGGCAGAGGTGGTATGCTTGCCTCGTCAGCGGCAGGCATGCATGCACTGGAATAGTGGGCGTGCTCTTGCCTTGCCTTTGATATATGATATGATCCATCGTCCGCTCTCTGCTCTTCCCAAGGCGCAGGCAGCTCTTTCCAATGCGACACTTCTGGATCCATGGATGATGCCAAGGGAGCTACGATGTAGCAGCCCAATGGGCAATGGAGGTGATTTCAGGGTGTTTGGTTCGAGAAGTTAAAGTTTAACTAATACTGTAGCACTTTCGTCTTATTTGACAAAAAATTTTCAATCTTGGACTAATTAGGCTTAATAGATTCATCTCGTAAATTACTCATAATCTGTACCGACATGCATACAATTAGTCTACATTTAGTACTCCATGCATTTAAGGAAACATTGATGTGACGGGAGTTAAACTTTAACCAAATGAAACCAACCAAGCCCTTCGGCGTCTTCATCTGCACAGCCACTCCGAGTCCCCAATTGGTGGGGCATGGAGTTTGTGATCGTAGAACTACGAATGTGATCTGATACTCCTGCTCTAGAAGTGAATCTCTACCCGAAAATGTTTCTCTATGCTTCTCTAGATAAACTCTATGCATACATGGCCTCATATATGGAGTGACGGCGAGAAGCAAATCTCTGACCGAAATGTTTCTTTATGCTTCTCTTCTCTAGATAACTATGCATACAGACTCCATGTATGGAGTGATGGGGAGATGCTATTTTTTAGCTTCCAACCTCCTACATCATTTCAGGGAACCACATCACAGAATAGTAGAATCAATTCTCACTAAATAAACTGTTTAGCAAAGCTCCGCCTAGATTTATACTAGAAGCTGCTTTGGGAGCTCTACCAAACAGGCTCTTAGGGCCTGTTTGATTAGATGTGTTAAAGTTTAACAAATACTGTAGCACTTTCGTCTTATTTGACAAAAAGTTTTCAATTTTGGACTAATTAGGCTTAATAGATTCGTCTCGTAAATTACTCCTAATCTGTGCCGACATGCATGCAATTAGTCTACATTTAGTACTCCATGCATTTGCCGCAACATTGATGTGATGAAAGTTAAACTTTAACATTCATAAACCAAACAGGGCCTTAGATGCAGTTGCATTAATGTTTTGTTTCAATCTATGAAGTGGACACCAGATTAGGTTTTAGGAAGACAGGTGGTTAAGTACACAAGCTTTGAAATTCCGATCACATACCCATCTTTATTTAATATTCTTCATCGAAAACATGCAATGACAGAAGTGCTTAGTTCGAGTTCTCTGAGCGTCTCTCCTTCAAGAAATCTTTAATGGAGAACATGATAACTGACCAATACAATATTGTTGTTCGTGTAGCTTTTATATTAATCTAAATGAGGGTTTGACTCATTTTGTCTAGAGTCTTCACAAAGATGGCATTTTCACAGTCAAATCTATATGTAGCTATCTCGTCAATAATGGGGTTAAGGTTCCATAGGAAATTTGTCATTTGAAAAAAAAAAACTCTCAAAATAAAAATGCATGCGGTACTTTAAAAGAGGGGTCACCCTTACTAAAGGTAATTGAGCTAAGAGAAATTGGAAAGGTAATAAAATATGTTGCTTTTATAGTAAGTCAGAGACTACCCAACATCTTTTCTTTAAATGTCATTATGCCCAAGCCTTGTGGCATGTTGTGCACCTCTTTTAGGCAGCTCTACCTTACTACAGATATCCTTTGTAGGGGCGGTTCATGATGATTTGTAGGGGGCCCTACCGAAGGGTGGCTACAAATGCCCGATTTGTAGAGGCGGCTGGCCAACTGCTCCTACATTTCATTTTTTAGAAATTCGCGAATCCGGGCCCAAAAAAATACGATTTTCTTAATCCAGGGAGGCCCCCACCGATCAGCGCGCACTAAAATTCGTGTAAAATCGCACGCTACCTGACTGCCAAGGTTTGAACACGTGACCTCGGGCTCGTGCGAGCCCTCCTCTAACCACTTCACCCAATACTCACTTGTGTCTATATTGGATTTTGATTCCCCCTATATTATCCTAAACCGAGCATAAATTGATTGTTTGAGGCCCTAAACGAATTCAAATGAAAAAGTTGTCAACTATAAAATTTTATAACTTTTTGAGATCTACAGCTTTCATTTTGATAGTTTCTCCATCCGTGGTCGTTTATAAAATTTGAATTTCACATTTGAGAAATTCGAACGTAGTTTTCCTTGACAAGATGATTTCAAATAAAAAAAGTTGTTAACTACAAAGTTTCATAACTTTTCGAGGTCTACAACTTTCGTTTTTTGCTGTTTGTCCATCCAAGGTCGTTTAAAAATTTCAAATTTTAATTTTTAAAAAATTCAAACATAGTTTTCCTGGACGAGATGTTCTCAAATGAAATGTTGTGAACTACAAAGTTTTAGCCAAAGATTAAAAAGAGAAATCAGTGTTCTTCAACAATTTCAAAATTGAATTTCAAATAACATTTTGAAGCAGTAAATCATTTCAAATGAAGAAGTTGTAAACAACAAAGTTTCATAACTTATCGAGATGTACAACTTTTATTTTGGTCATTTCGCCATCCAAGATCGTTTGAAAAATTCAAATTTTAATGCTTATTTTTTACTATTCGACGTCTATTTGCAGGGGCGACTCGTTTGGCCACCATTTGTAGGGGCACCCCTAAAAAAAGAGGGTGTTGCTACAAATCATTTTTGTAGTAGTGAGAAACAACAAATATGGAAAGAGATAATAGTTGAAAGCATCTAGACCCCGGGAGTTGGTTTCGGCAATTGATGACAACGTATTATTACCATGACTAACGTGTGTTTTGCAGAAACTTTGATAAGTTAGGTCATGAGGTTGATAACTACTTTGGGCACTATGTTATTCATGCCCCTTGATGGAAATCGTTTCGGTTTTCAAAGAATCAACGACAAGATTAAGGACGGTTAGTTCCGGATGTCAAGGTGTTGAGTTACATCCAGAATAGTCATTAGGATCTTCGCTTTTTTCCTATGGCCGTACTATAAAGGGGGGCATGAGCGAGTAGCTTGACCTAGGTGAGTCTTTTGTTTAGGTGTGGTGCACATTTGTCAAACTTAGCACTAGGTAGCTCAGGAAAAGCTCAAGGTTTAGTTGGAACCAACTTCGTTCAAGTTGCGTCGCGTTTCGAAGTCGTTTGAGCTGTTTACCCTTGACCGGACGCGGTCTCTGTCACGACCGGACGCGTCCGATCAGTACTAACAGTCACTGCGTTTTCAACCTGGTTGACTGGACGCGGTCCCTGCGAGGACCGGACGCGTTGATCAGTCTGACACGTGTTTCAGAGGGTAAAAGTATAATCGGACGCGACTGGAAAATGATCGGACGCGTCCGGTCACGTTCTAGTAAGGTACTTAGCTGACCTGACGCGTCCGGTCATCACTGATCGGACGCGGTCGAGCGTCAGGTTAAAGTACAGTAAGGTTCTTGCACGATCAGACGCGTTCGGTCACCCCTGATCGGTGTGTCCGGTCACTCAGCGGTATTGTTCTGGTTTTCGACCGTTACACTCGACCGGCGCGTCCGGTCACATCGACCGGCGCATCCAGTCAGTGCGTGTTTTGCTGAGTTGGCTAGTAACGGTTGGATTTGACTATGGGGTGTATAAATATATCACCTCCACCTCTTTTAGAGGTCTCTTGCTCATTTGTTCAGCTGAGAAACACCTTTCAAGTGTAAGGGAGTGCAAGAGCCCTAGTGAGGGTAGTGATTTGAGAATCAAAGCTTGAGATCCCTCATTAGTGACTAGAGAGTAGCAAGTGTGCATCCATCTTCTCATTAGGCTTGTTGTGCTCAAGTGAGAGTTCTAGCTTGTTACTCTTTGTGATCGCCATCACCTAAACGGTTTGGTGGTGATTGAGAGTTTGGTGATCATCCGGTGAACTTGTGGATGATCCAACTCATCTTGTGAGTGGTTTTGGGCGATTCACCGCAACGGAGTGTCAAAGAATTAGCTCGTAGAGAGCACTTGATCCTTGCGCGGATCAAGGGGGAGCTACACCCTTGCGCGGGTACTCCAACGAGGACTAATGGGGAGTGACGACTCTCCGATACCTCGAGAAAACATCGCCATGTTCCTAACCCTTACTTTCAAGCATTTACTTTCATGTATTACTTTCATTGCTTGTTTACTTTCCTAGAATTGCCATGCTAGACTAGGATTAGAACTTATGGTGCAAAACATTTACCGGTAGAATCACTAGGAACACTAGTAGGCACTAGGGGTGAAGTTTAGCTTGTAGGATTTAATTCTTGCAATTAATTTTTAGAAAAGCCCAATTCACCCCCCCTCTTGGCATCTTGATCCTTTCAATTAGTATCGGAGCCAGGTTGCTTCTTATTTAGGCTTCACCGCGTAGAGCAAGATCTCTAATGGGGAAGGACCACCTCCCACCTTTGAGGGAGATGATTTTCCATATTGGAAAATTCGTATGGAGGCGTACCTCGAAGCCATAGATGTTGGGTGCCTTAGAGCTGCAACCAAAGGGCTTCCCGCTATCAAGGATCCCGCCAACCCAAGTGGTGACGAGGAGAGGTACGACCGGTGGAATGCAAAGGCAAAAAATGCACTCTACCGGGGCCTAGGCAAGGATATTTTCAATCGTATGCGTAATGCCAAAAACGCTCATAAATTATAGAAAAACCTTTGTGCTCTCCATGAGGGAACTAAGAGTGAGCGTGAGGAATTCTATCATATTGCTTTAAAAAAATTAATTCTTTTGAGATGCTTCCCAAAGAAAGTGCTAATGAAATGTACACTCGATTGAATGTTCTTGTAGAGGATCTCAATGCTCTTGGACTCACTCAAATGAGTCAATCGGATGTTGCAAGGAGGATCTTGAGTGTTCTTCCCGTTGAGAAGTATGGACACATTGTCACCGTGCTTCATCAAAGTGATCTCTCCACCGCAACACCGACACAAGTATTGGGAAAGATCAATGCACATGAGATATACATGCACATCACTCCGGAAGAGGGCTCATCATCTTCCAAGAAGAAGGACTTGGCCTTCAAAGCTAGCCATGACAAGAAAAAGAAGAAGGGCCAAGCCATGATGGTGCAAGAAAGCTCAAGTAAAAGTGATATTGATGATGCATCACTTGCATTCATGGTGAGAAAGACCACCAAGATGCTAAAGAAGCTCAACAAGAGTGGTATCAAGTTCGATGGCAAGAAGAAGAAGTTCTTCACAAGTAGCAAAAGGAAGCCAATATCCAAGATGGATTGCTACAATTGTGGTGAACTTGGCCACTTAGCTCATCAATGCCCTAAGCCTCCAAAAGACAAATACAAGAACAAGAACAAGGGCAAGAGAAATGATTCAAGTGATGAAGAAGATGAGAAGAAGAAAAACAAGCCATACAAAAAGAAGGATGGCAAGAGAAAAGAGTTTTACAAGAAGAAGAAGGGAGGCAAAGCTTACATTGTTGGTGATTGGCTTACCGACATTGAGTCATCATGTGAGTCCTCCGACGATGAGAGCGACGATGAGAAAGAGAAGGTCGCCGCATTTGTAATTAGGCCATCATCATCTTCACCGACATCTTCATCACCACCTTCATCGTCATCTTCACCATCATCGTCTACTTCTCACCTATGTCTTATGGCCAAGGGTGAACGAAAGGTACAAAACAATGAGAGTGATGATGATGATAGTGATAGTGATGATGAATATGATGCACCTTCTTATGATGAACTCGTAAAATTGTTGAACAAATACTCTAAAATCATAAGAAGAACTAGAAATAAAAATGATGAGCTCCAAAATGAAAATGACTCACTCTCATCTAAGCTTGAGAATGCACATAATACTAGTGATGAGCTCAAAGATCAAAATAAAATTATGTCTTCTACTCTCAAGGAGCTCAAAACTTCTAACAAAGAGCTTAGAGATGAACATGATAAACTTGAGAAGAAGCATGATGAACTCATCACTAGGCTCAACTTGCTAAAAGATGAATATACTACATTGAAAATCAATTATGATAGTCTTATTGTTGCTAATGAGCTTGCTCTTGAGACACATGATGCTACTAACCAAGTTGTTAAGATTGATATAGCTACATCATGTGATGACTTGATTATTGAGAAATTTGAGCAAGGCTCTAGCGGCAAAGGCAAGAATGTGGTTGAGTCCGACAACTATGATGACTATGTCAAGCTCAAGAGTGAAAATGAGATGCTTAAAAATGAGAACAAGAAGTTGATGGCTCTTAAAAAGCAAACATCAAATGAGTCACTTATTGAAGAGAACAAAAAGCTCAAGCAATAAAAAGAGCATCTTAAGACCGGCCTAAGCAAGTTCACAAGAGGCTAACATTTGCAAAGTGAGCTACTCATGAACACTGTAATGAAGATGGATAGAAGTGGCATTGGTTACTTGGCAAATCAAGAGAAGAAGGCTAAAGCTCAACAACAATAAAGCAAGTCAAAGCCAAAGCCAAAGAGATGTGTTGAGTGTGGACAAGAAGGTCATTTTGCTCATGAGTGCAAAACTTCACCACCACAACCCTTGCCCAAGCATGCTAGACCCTTTGCTTTCAATGCTCATTACATGCTTAGAAAAGATTCAAGTGGAAAGATGAAAGTCATGTTCTTGGGTCCCCCTAACAAGAATAGGCCTAAGAAAATATGGGTTGCCAAGTCACTAGTTGAGAAAGTCAAGGGTCCCTCTGAAGGGTCGAGATGGCGGACTAGAGGGGGGGTGAATAGTCCTTTCTAAAACTTAAGCGTGTTGGCTAACCAAAACAAATGCGGAATTAAACTTATTGGTCTAGCCAAGACTTCACCCCTCTAACTAAGTTCACAAGCACCTCACAAAGACTTTAATTAAGCAACTAAGGTGCTTTCCTTAGCAAGAGCTCTCCTATTTAATTCTAGAGCAAGGTCACACAAACCTATGCACTAGTACTTTGCAAGCAAGAGGGAGCTCCTACACAATTCTAGTAAGCAAAGCGCACAAAGCCTAAGCTCACTAGCAAAGCTCAATAACAAGGCAACTAATGCTAAATTGGAGAGCGCAAAACACTTAGCTACACAAACTAAGCAATGTGACTAACAAGGTTACACAAACCAAATTAGCCACGCAAAGGGGATACTTCTAGCTACACAAGCAAGAAGATATCTAGCTAGCTACATAAGCACAACTAGAACAAGAGCAACTACACAAGCATAAGTAACTGACCGGACGCGCTCAGCCGCGTCCGATTCTCCAACGGTCACTGACCCCAACGGTCAAACCAGCGACCGGACGCGCCGCTGCCAATGACCGGACGCGACCGTCAAACGACCGGACGCACCATTCAAACTGACCGGACGCGCTGGTCGCACAACGGCTAAGTCACGAAGCACTGACCGGACGCGCTGGTCCAACTGAACGGACGCGCCGGTCGCCCAACGGCTAACTGCGAAGCAACGACCGGACGCGCTGGTCCCGAGAATGACCGGACGCGCTGGTCGCCTGAGCAGCGCTCAACGAAACAACGACCGGACGCGCTGAAGAAACATGACCGGACGCGACAGAGCCAGCGTCCGGTTAGAGTCCAGTAAGCTCCCTGAACGACCGGACGCGTCCGATCATCAGTGACCGGACGCGCCTCGCGTCCGATCATCGAACTGAAAAACGCGCAGACACTGAACACTGACCGGACGCGTCCGGTCATGCAAGGACCGCGTCCGGTTCAGCGTCCGGTCACCTCTGTGACCTTCGTTCGCCTCCGTTTCTTTTCTGGACTTCCGGCGTAGTGGAAATAGTCGTTTCAACTTCTAAAAAACGCCTGAATCCCGCGCTCGCAAGCTCGACGGGAGGGAGAGAGGAACCCAAACCCTCTCTACCGCTCAAACTTCATCGCCTTCGTAAATGTGCCAACACCAACAAGTGATCACCACCTTGTGCACGTGTGTTAGCATTTTCATAATCATTTTATCGAAGGAGTTAACCACTTAACTTACCACGCCACTCGATTCTAGCAACGATGCATAGTTAGATCACACGAGTGGCACTAGATGACCGATATGCAAGCAAGTTTGCCCCTCTTAATAGTACGGCCATCTATCCTAAACCCGGTCATAAACTTCTCTACACACCTATGACCGGTGAAATGGAAATGCCCTAGGTTATACCTTTGCCTTGCGCATTCCATTCCATCTCCATTGATGTTGATGCAACACATGCACCAACCAATCACCAAATGATATGATCCACTTCATATCATCACGTGACCGTATCGGTTCATCGATCTTGACCTCACTTGCTCTTCACCGTTGCCTCGGTCCTTCGGCGCCAAGCCATCACACAACTTGCCCTTCACCCTAGCAACCGGTCCATCAAGCCAAGCCTCATCTTGATCTTCTCCACCTTGGTCACATGACTCCATGTCATGTCTCATGTGCATTAAGCTCCTTCATAACATCATCACATGTGGACTAATCTCCTGTGTATCTCACATAACCACATATTAGTCCACCTAAGTTGTCACTCAATTACCAAAACCAAACAAGGACCTTTCACCCTCTCAAGTTTAGGTCCCTAAACAAAAAGCTTGATCTCTTGTGTGTAGGTGAACTACAAGACCGGTGGATCTCATTGGGTTATTGATAATGGTTGCACTCAACATATGACTGGTGACCCTCGTATGTTCACCTCACTTGAAGAGAATGGGGTATGTCATGAGAAGATCACATTTAGGGACAATTCAAAGAGCAAAGTCAAGGGTATAGGCAAGATTGCAATATCAAATGATCACTCTCTTTCAAATGTGCTCTATGTTGCTTCATTGAGTTTCAACTTACTATCCGTTGGGCAACTTTGTGACCTTGGCTACCATTGCTTGTTCACTCCTAATGAAGTGGTAGTTACAAAGATAGATGACAAGCAACTGATTTTCAAAGGATTTAGATACAATAATCTCTATCTTGTTGACTTCACCTCTGAAGATATAAACTTGATGACATGTTTGTTCACCAAAACTACACTTGAATGGCTTTGGCATAGGAGGCTTGCTCATGTTGGAATGAACACTCTCAACAAGCTATTGAAGAAAGAACTAGTAAGTGGCTTGAAGGATGTCAAGTTTGAGAAGGACAAACCTTGTAGTGCATGTCAAGCCGGCAAACAAGTTGCAAATACTTATCCAAGCAAAGCTTACATGTCAACATCAAGAGTGTTAGAACTTCTACACATGGATTTGTTTGGTCCTACAACTTACAAGAGCTTGGGTGGAAATCTCTATTGTCTTGTGATTGTGGATGACTACTCAAGATACACTTGGACCTTCTTCCTTCATGACAAATCTAAAGTGGCCAATTGCTTCAAGAAGTTTGTAAAGAGAGCTCAAAATGAATTTGAAGTCAAGATAAAGAAAATTAGAAGTGACAATGGCAAAGAATTTGACAACACAAACATTGAAGCTTATTGTGATGAGTTTGGAATCAAGCATGAAGTTTCATCAACCTACACTCCTCAAAAAAATGGTGTAGTTGAGAGAAAGAACCAGACTTTGATCACCCTTGCAAGAACAATGCTAGATGAGTACAATACACTGGAAAAATTGTGGGCCGAGGCAATCAACACCGCATGCTATGCTTTAAATCGCCTCTTCCTACAAAAGTTTTTTGGCAAGACTCCCTATGAGTTGCTAAATGGAAAGAAGCCGGACGTCTTATTCTTCCGGGTGTTTGGTTGCAAATGCTACATCTACAAAAAGCGTCAACACCTAGGTAAGTTTCAAAGACGTTGTGATATTGGCTTTCTTGTTGGTTACTCATCAAAGTCCAAAGCATATAGAGTATTTAACCATGCCACCGGTTTGGTTGAAGAAACATATGATGTGGAATTTGATGAATCTAACGGCTCCTAAGGAGCAATTGAGAATTGTGATGATGTAGGTGATGAACCATTGAGGGAGGCAATGAAGAACATGCCGGTGGGAGACATCAAGCCTAAAGATGATGAAGACGATGTACAAATTGTCAATCCACCATCTTCATCACATGTGTCTCAAGATGATGATAAGAATGAGAGAGTTGAAAATGAAGACACTCATGTCTCTCATGAACAAGCCGAGGCACAAGCTTAAGATGTTGATGCTCCCCAACCATCTCCTCAAGTGGTTGATAGAAGAAACTCACCTCTACTTCAAGCACATCCACAAGATCTCATCATAGGAAGTCCTACAAAGGGTGTAATGACTCAATCTCAAAAGCTTGCTTTATTTGTTGAACATCACTCTTTTGTCTCTTGTCTTAAACCTAAGAATGTAGAAGAAGCTCTTTGAGATCCGGATTGGGTGAATGCTATGCACGAAGAATTGAACAACTTCACCCGCAATCAAGTTTGGACACTTGAAGAGCATCCAAAAGGTGCAAGAGTCATTGGAACCAAGTGGGTGTTCCGCAACAAGCAAGATGACCAAGGCGTAGTAGTGAGGAACAAGGCAAGACTAGTTGCAAAGAGGTTCTCTCAAGTTGAAGGTCCTGATTTTGGAGAGACTTTTGCACCCGTTGCAAGACTTGAAGCCATTCATATCCTTCTTGCATATGCATCACATCATGAAATAAAACTATTTCAAATGGATGTGAAAAGTGCATTTTAAATGGCTTCATAAATGAACTAGCTTTGTTGAACAACCTCCCGGGTTTGAAGACCCTAGATATCCTAATCATGTTTATAGGTTGTCCAAGGCGCTATATGGGCTCAAGCAAGCCCATAGAGCGTGGTATGAGCGCCTTCGGGACTTCCTCATTGAGAAGGGCTTCACTATTGGGAAGGTCGACACCACACTATTCACCAAGAAGCTTAATGGGGAGATCTTCATTTGTCAAGTTTATGTTGATGATATCATCTTTGGATCAATAAATAAAGACTATTGCAAGGAATTTGATGAATTGATGTCGACGGAGTTCGAGATGTTAATGATTGGTGAGCTAACATTCTTCCTTGGTTTTCAAGTCAAGCAAATGAGAGAAGGGATTTTTATCTCTCAAGAAAAGTATACCAAGGATCTTCTCAAGAGATTCAAGATGGAAGAGTGTAAGCCAATCAAAACCCCAATGCCATCTAATGGACATCTCGACCTAGATGAGGGAGGTAAACCAATTGATCAAACTCTCTACCAATCTATAATTGGTAGCTTGTTGTACCTTACCGCATCTAGGCCCGATATCATGTTTAGTGTGTGTATGTGTGCTCGCTTTTAAGCGTGCCCTAAAGAACCTCAACTAAGTGCTGTAAAAAGAATTTTAAGATATCTTAAGCACACCCCAAGCATTGGCCTTTGGTACTCTAAAGGAGCTAGATTCCAACTAGTTGGCTATTTCGATTCGGATTACGCCGGTTGCAAAATTGATAGAAAAAGCACATCCGGAGGGTGCCATTTGCTTGGGAGGTCTTTAGTATCTTGGTCATCTAAAAAGTAAAATAGTGTGGCTTTGTCCACCACCGAGGCAGAATATATTGCCACGGGGCTTGTTGTGCACAAATCTTATACATGAAACAAACCCTCCTAGACTATGGAGTTGTTCTTGATAAGATGCCACTTTTATGTGACAACGAAAGTGTCGTTAAAATTGCTAATAATCCGGTACAACACTCACGCACCAAGCACATTGATATCCGCCATCACTTTCTAAGAGATCATGTTGCTAAAAATGATATATCACTAGAAGGTGTAAGAAGTAAAAATCAATTAGCGGATATCTTCACTAAACCTTTGGATGAGGCTACCTTTTGTAGGTTGAGAAGTGAACTAAATGTGCTTGATTCTAGTAACTTTAAAAAATGAGCTTGTGTTGTTCCTTGCATTGCATTGTATCATATGTCATGTTTAAATTTCCGCAATGCATCTAGAACTTGTCTAACATGGTTACGATAACCCTCCTTTGGAGGAGTGAAGAAGCCTAACCGTGGATCAAACTTGACAAGCAACCTAGTCTTCCTTCTCGCTTTGCATTGCATATGCATTGTTGTTGCTTTGTCGTTTTTTCGGTTTTGCTTTGAGCAACCTCTGTGTTCATCCATGAATAGAGAGAGAGAGCATTTGATGCTCCCAAGGGTTCACAAACTCTATTGCATGGCCATACGTTGCTCCTCAGGTGTTTATTGCATATTTTCTTAAAAATAATACTAGCCTATGGCAAGATATTTTGAAAAACTAGAGGGTTTGAGAGAGGTTCCTCATATTAGGTTCTAATTAGTGTTTATTTGAGTCTTTTTGAATTGGAACTTGATTGGAAGAAGTCGCGTCGAAGATCGGTTTGAAGAAAGGTGCTTTACAGTGATCGGACGCTGGACCGGACGCTGGACCGAACGCGATGCTGCTTCATCACTGTGTCCGGTCCCGGTGACTACCAGTGCGTCCGGTCATCCCGAAGACCATCTCAAGGATCTGTGACCGGACACTGCACCGGACGCGACGTTGTGACCACCGCGTCCGGTCCCGGGCACCACCACCGTGTCTGGTCATGCGTGTTGGGTTCCCAGGTAAACTCTGACCGGACTCTGTCAGCGTCCGATCATCCCTAACCGGACGCGTTCGGTCACGCCAGGAGCTTACTGGACTCTGACCGGACGCTGCTCCATCACGTCCGGTCAGTGGACCACCGCGTCCGGTTATCGCGGGAAAAGCGAATCTAAGTCTTTTTAACCGTGCATCTGTCACCGTTTTCAATCCGCCGAACCCGAACCCTAGCCGCCTCCTCGTCGAGTTCTCCAGCGCCGCCGCGCCTTCTCCACCGCCGCAGCTGCCCCACGCGCCGCTATCTCGCGCCCGTGCAGCCGTGCCTCCTCGCTGTCCCGCGCGCCGCCGCAGCCGTCCCGCGTGCCGCCGTAGCCGTTCCGCGTGCCGCCGCAGCTCTTCCGCGCAGCCGCGTCGTCGGTGCTCTCCCGCGTAGCCAGCTCCTTAGCCGTGCGAGCCAGCTTCTCCTCCTCGCGCCCATCCATCATCTCCGGCAGCCGCAGTCGTGCCTCCGACCGTCGTACCCTACGATCTAATCCTAACGGCAGTGACGTCTTCGACTTTCTCTGGCCGTTCTCTATAACACCCTAAAATTTTGAAAAGAAGAAAAATAGGAGAAATATGATTTTTGTATATTTTTGTAAGCATGCAAACTTAGAATGATAATAATTTTTATAAATTTAAAATCAAATATAAGGGTAGAAACATGATTGAGCATTCATGCTGCTGCATTTGAAATTTTGTGTTGAGTGGTTTTAGTCAAATTAAAATTGGATTTGAAAATCTTTTGAAAAATGGCTTTGAAAAATTAGAAAAAGAAAAAGAAAATGGAAAATCAGCTCATCTCGGTTTCGGCCCAACTCAGCCGCAGCCCGCCGCCTCGGCCTGCCCAGCGTGCGGCCCGTCGCTTTCTTCCGCGCCCCGTTCCCACTCGGGCCGAGCCCAAGTCGCGGCTGCTGGCCTGTCTTCACGCACGCGCGGCCGCGTCCCGCACCGAGCCGCTGACGAGTCGGTCCCACCTGTCAGTGACCACCTCCCCTTTCCTTTCTTCTTCCTCCGGTTCCTTCCAACCGCGAGCGCCGCCTTCCTCTCTCCATCGGATATGGGAGATCCGAATCCCCCTCCGTATCCTTCCCTTTCCATTTTTCGTGATGCCTACGGGCTATAAAACGGAGCCCCTGCATCCTTCCGCCCTCATCCCACCTCTTTGGGGCCGCTGTAGCCGTCAAATACCGCCACCACAAGCTCCTTCGCCTCCACCGCCGCCATCCCGAGCTAGCCACCACCCTCCGGTCGTCCTCCGGTCTTATTTTCGCGCGAGGTAAGATCGCCGTGAGTTGCTCGTTCTTCCGGTGTCTTCGGTTTTGCGAACGGTGCTCGGTAGGGCTGTCTTCTCAAGCTCCGGCGAGCTCGGGCCATTTCCGGCCATGGCGCCGCCGTCGGGCTCCTGTAGCCGTCGGCTGATTCCTCTCTCTCTCCTCCGATATGATCTGATCCATCCGATTTAAATCCAACGATCTAGATTAGAAGATATCGGTTCGTTCGTAATTTTGTAAAAGAAACCCTGAGTTTTTAGTATATCAACCCGCAGTCCTAAAACGTAAAGCTCAGAGTACGCTTTGATCGGTTGAAAACGTATTTCGTTTCGGTAAATGAAAAATACGCTTTCTGATATTTACAGTTTTGCCACTCAACTTGTTTTAGTCGTAGAATCTCCGTTTTAACTCCGATTCGATCCATTCAAATTGTGCTAGATTCATAATTAAGATCTCTACATGATAGTAGGACTGTTTAGTAGGTTTGTAATAATTTATTTTTGAGCTTGAATTAAAGTAATTATTTATCTATAGGAAATCTTCATAAATTCATAACTTTGTCGTTTTAGCTCCGTTTTTCGTGATCTTCGCGTCTGTGTGCTCCTAGCGAGTCGTAGATTCGTTTTAAAGACTTTTTATCTTATTTTATTACTATTGGTGTACTGTTCTAATTATAGTCTTGTTTGTCTATGCATGATTGTTCTGGATGAATGTTGTTGCTATTGTTGATCGAGTATAGACGGTGAGCAATTCGTTGGAGATCAAGAGTTTTACTACGAACAAGATCACCAGGACCAGTTTGAGCAAGGCAAGTATAGCATGGGATTATCCTTGTTGTCCTATTCATATTAAGCAAATAATATCATTATGCATATATTCCTTGATAAGGATGACGTAGTGTTGATCTTATTCCTTGATACCTATTATACTGCATGGATTAGTATTGCTAGTGCTCAACATGAACTATGATCATGTAATTTGACTAATGGAATATGCAATAAACATTAAAAGATGATTTTATTACTGTTTAAGGGTACTAGAGCCTGGGGTTACTTTGGTGCTCTTGTTACTCTCCATAAGGACTTATCTATAAGCGAAAATCCGGGATTTACAGTACAACTGTGAGGGCTAAAATGGCTCTGGCTTTAGTCATATAGAAGGACCTTTTCTAGCTTGTTAGAGGTTACCCTTATGGCGCAAATGGGGTAGAGCAGACTGTGGATCCCTGCGTGGTGTATCACACAGACTGACTTTAGAAACCTAGCGGCCCTAACTTGTTAGACGAACCTTCGAAAGACTTCATAGTGAACCCTGCCGACCTTCCTTGGAAGTGGGTCAAGAGATTAGCTACCTTGGGCGAAAGGGTAAATCACGACTCACAGTGAAAGTGTACAACCTCTGCAGAGTGTAAAACTGTTATAACAGCCGTGCTCACGGTCACGAGTGGCCTTGGACCCTTATGGAATAGTGGATCATTAATAATGAATATATTTTTGCTTTTCGTTAATTATTTCACATGGATCATATGTTTATTGATTATATTGGGACACTTTGATATCATTGATATACTGAATTAATGCTATATAAAAGTTACATGCTGATAAACCTATGTTATGCCTTTGAGCCTCATGAACCCCATGTTACACTTGTTGAGTACGAGATGTACTTACGCTTGTTTATTTTTCTTACTTGGATAAAAATCCTGGATGGGTAACAGATGGTGCAAGTAGTGACTACTTCTACTTTCCGGAAGATTACTAGACTTGCTGTCAACCAGTCAATGTGCCTGTGATTGGAGCTACCACGAGAGTTTTTACATTTTACTTCCGCTATATTATTGTAAAGACTATGTGTTATTAATCGTGATGTAATAACATTCGTGATGATACATCCTTTATAATTTGTTAACTTATGTGTGATTGATCTCTGGGCACACATAAGGGTATGCACTCCATTTGGTCGATAAATGGGTGTGACAAATTGGTATCAAAGCTATTGTTGACTGTAGGACGCAAGCCTAGATAGAAATGGTTGATTTAGTGTCATCTTTTCACTATTTTTATGCTCATTATCTTGCCCTTGTTATTTGATAAATTTTTATGCTTCTTATGTCTCATTCTATTACGAAATTTTGCCTCTATTCTAATTACATCTAAAAACTCTGTAGATGGTTCGTGGCCGCAAGACTGCCCGCATCACCACTGGAGGACACTACTCACCTCGTGCTTTGATTGCACCTGAAGAGCCATAAGAGGAAGTACCCTAGGAGAATGAGCAGACCCCTAAAGTACCAATCCAAGTGCCAGCACCTTCTCAGGAAGAACCCGAGCCTGAAGAAGACCCTGAGATCATCGAGATTGAAGATGATGAAGAGGAGGAAGCTAATGGAGGAGAGCAACCCCCGTCTCCCCCACCTGGTGCAGCTGCTGAGGATGTGCCACCCCCTCCAATGGGTTGGACTATGAAGATCTACCACAAGGCAGGAGGAAATGTTGTTTCTCACCATCGACTTGTGGGAATGCTCTCTGCCTACTTCGCTGATTGGCACCCAGCTGTGGAGTATGTCTGTTGGGAGTACACCCATCCGCTAGAGGACACTTACTGGAAGGCAAGAGCGAGCATTTTTCCTAAAGATGAAGAAAAAGGAGCATACCAGCTGGACAGGATGTATGCTCACATGGGTCGTCGAGCTACCATGGAGGATAGTATTGAAGATGCTGCTTTTGAAGCATGTATGGGCCTTCGCTACCTTTGCTTTGACAGCATGAAGCATGATATCCACCGCTACCTCCCTCGTGCACACCCCAACCTTGGATGGGCCATGATGGATCCAGTGCAGTTGGAACCACTTCCTCGGGTGATGGTGAACTTTGTCTATGACATGATGGAGAGGAAGCTGCAGTTAGAGGAGATGGTAAAGGCACAGGGGAAGACCATCAAGAGGTGCCAAGCAATGATTGATGAACTCCGAGCAAACCAAGGCATGGCAAAGATTTATGAGACATTAGAGAATGATCCACGCCAGTAGAAAATAGGAGTCCTTTATGTAATAAAAACGTTCTTAGTAACGTCAGTTGAGTCTTCGAGTCTGTCGTGTGGTTTGAACTTTGGTGTGATAGTTGCTT
This sequence comes from Saccharum hybrid cultivar R570, assembly GCA_038087645.1. Classification (NCBI taxonomy): domain Eukaryota; kingdom Viridiplantae; phylum Streptophyta; class Magnoliopsida; order Poales; family Poaceae; genus Saccharum; species Saccharum hybrid cultivar. Next base: position 13,367,769 of record JAQSUU010000245.1, read on the forward strand.
TATCATTATGTTTATGTGTGAGTTGGATTTTTGTTATGAGTGCTGGGGCTTGTAGGTATGTCTACAAGATCCATTTTTAAGAATAAAATTCTATTAGTCAAGGGAATAATAGTTGGGTTTGGTATTGTCTCGTTTCTGTCCTTGCTGTTTTCTGGAGCAGTCTGCAATATTTCTGATATGGTTCAAAAACGGGTTATGCAACATTTATGAAATTTTTATGAGAGAAACTAGGCTTAAGCACCTTTCAAATGCCACTGGAATCACCTTTTTATCTGATCTGGTTCGAGAGATATAACTGTTACAAGTTAAAGTTTCTGCACAGTCTGGAATCTAGAACAGTTTCTGTTGCGCCTTAATTTTCATTAACTTAACGACATAATCTGGTCTTATGGTCTAAATAGAAGTTGTGGGGAACTTCATAAGCTTTCCAACCATATAAAGCACGCCTCTATTGGACTTCTGTAGTTCGAGATATGATTGATTTACTGAACTGATCATATTGATATTCGCTCAGAAAACTTTCAGATATCATTCTTTATCTTATAAGTGGTTGATAACATGGAAATCTCAAAGTTTGCATTCTTATGGATGTCAGATGGCCGGAAGAGGAAGAGGCAGGGGTCGTGGAGGTGTTCCCCCGAATCCACCACCACCACCGCCACCAACTATTGAGCAACTTCTGGCAGTGCAGACACAACTCATGCAACAATTGGTGCAGAACCAACATAATCATCCAGTTGCTGGAGTACCGCCACGTGATAAGCGTGGTGAGTTTTTGAAGGGTCATCCCCCGGTGTTCACGCATGCCGCTAATCCATTGGAAGCGGATGATTGGCTCCGTGCCGTGGAAAAGCAACTCAACATTGCTCAATGTGATGACCGTCAGAAGGTATTGTTTGCTTCTGGACAACTCCAGGGAGAAGCTCAGGACTGGTGGGAATCATATGAGTATGGTCGTCCCGCCAATGCTCCTGCAGTCACTTGGCAGGAGTTTAGAGAGAACTTCAGAGCTTATCATATACCAGAAGGAATAATAGAGCTGAAGGCAGAGGAATTCCGGAATTTGACCCAGGGGTCATTGTCTATAGCTGAGTATCGTGACAAGTTTGCCCAGTTGTCACGATATGCACCACATGAGGTGGCCAATGACAATGATAAGCAGCGCCGCTTTTTGAAGGGATTGTATGATGGATTACAACTGCAGCTGATGTCCAATACCTATCCCAATTTTCAGACGCTTGTGAACCGCGCTATCGTGGTGGACAACAAGCGCAAGGAGATGGATGCCAAGAGGAAAAGGCTTCAGGGACAGACTTCTGGTAGTAACACTCGTCCCCGTACTGGTTTCCAGCAGGTTAATCAACAGAGGCCTCCTTCTGGTCAGTGGAATCGTGGTCAGGTCCCTTTCCGCAATCAGTTTCCGCAACGTCCCCCATTCCAGCCGCAGAATGGTAACCAATGCCCTCCGCAGCAGAATGGGAATCAACCTCAGCGCCAGGGTCCTTCCAATAATACTCCAATGAAGACCAGTGCTCCCAATACCCTCAACAAGTGTTTCCGATGTGGAAAAGAAGGTCACTTGTCCTACAACTACCCTGAGAAGATCAATCAGCAGACTCCACAGAGGCAGGGTAGTCACCAGAAGCCTGCATCTAATACTGGAAGGGTGAACCACTTGTCCCAGGAAACCACAGTGGAGGAACCAGAAGTTATGCTTGGTACGTTCGATGTCCATTCCACTCCCGCCACTGTTCTTTTTGATTCTGGAGCATCACATTCTTTCATATCACAATCATTTTTTAGAATACATAGAATTCATTTGTGTGCCATGAAGAATTCTATATTGGTAAACTCACCTGGTGGAAGTATGCCAGCATCTTATCGTTGTCTCCCGATTAGTCTCATTCTAAGGGGGGTAGAGTTTAAGGTGAGTCCTATAGTATTGAGAACAGCTGGGATTGATCTTATTTTGGGGATGGATTGGATGATACAACAACAAGCAGAGATTCAGTGCAAAGGGAAATCAGTAGTGTTGACAACACCAAAGGGAGATAGGATCAGAGTTGATGTGAAAGTGCAGAAACAGGAGACCGCTTTAGTGAATCAGCTTACTGATGGTGCCAACAAGGAGGACCAGGTTGTGGAAGAGTTCTCCGATGTGTTTCCCGAGGAATTGCCAGGTATACCGCCAGACCGTGATATTGAATTTATTATTGAATTATTACCTGGGACTGCACCCATAGCTAAGCGTCCATATAAAATGGGAGTAGATGAATTAGAAGAACTTAAGAAACAAATTAAGGAATTGCAGGATAAGGGTTTCATTCGTCCTAGTTCTTCACCTTGGGGAGCACCAGTGATTTTTGTGGATAAGAAAGATGGTACTCAGAGGATGTGTGTAGATTATCGGTCTCTCAATGAGGTTACCATCAAGAATAAGTACCCGTTGCCCAGTATTGATGACTTGTTTGATCAGTTAAGAGGTGCTTGTGTATTCTTCAAGATTGATCTTCGTTCTGGATATCATCAGTTGAAGATTTGTGCTAGTGATATACCAAAGACAGCTTTTACCACACGGTATGGGTTGTATGAGTATACAGTGATGTCTTTTGGTCTGACTAATGCTCCTGCATACTTTATATATTTGATGAATAAGGTATTCATGGAATATCTGGACAAGTTTGTAGTGGTATTCATTGATGATATTCTAGTATTCTCCAAGACTGAGGAGGAACATGCTAAACATTTGAGGCTAGTTTTGCAAAAGCTCAGAGAACACCGGTTATATGCCAAGCGGAGTAAATGTGAGTTTTGGTTGAAGGAAGTTTCTTTTCTGGGTCATGTTGTCTCAAATGGAGGAATATCAGTAGATCCTAGCAAAGTGAAAGACGTATTGGACTGGAAGCCACCAACCAGTGCAAGTGAGATCCATAGTTTCTTGGGATTAGCAGGCTATTACAGAAGATTTATAGAGGGATTTTCTAAGCTTGCGAAGCCAATGACTACACTATTGGAGAAGAATGCCAAGTTTGTGTGGTCTGAGAAGTGTCAGGCTAATTTTGAGGAATTAAAGAAAAGATTGACCACTGCACCAGTATTAGTTTTGCCAGATCTGAGTAAACAGTTCTCTATTTACTGTGATGCATCTCGTTTGGGTTTAGAATGTGTTCTTATGCAAGAAGGTAGAGTTGTGGCATATGCATCAAGACAGTTGAGAAAGCATGAATTAAATTATCCTACTCATGACTTGGAATTAGCTGCAGTGGTTCATGCATTAAAGATATGGAGACACTATTTGATTGGACATAAAAGTGATATATATATTGATCACAAGAGTTTGAAGTATATCTTCACTCAATCAGATCTGAACTTGAGGCAGCGTAGATGGCTAGAGTTGATAAAGGATTATGATCTAGAGGTGCATTATCACCCAGGAAAGGCTAACGTCGTTGCTGATGCTCTTAGTAGGAAAAGCTACGCTAATGAAATGCAAGTAATGCCTTTGGCAAGAGAGTTGTGTGCTGAATGTGAGTATCTGAACTTAGGGTTTACCATCAATGCAGTAGAATTGGTACTAGAACCTACTCTGGAGCAAGAGATACGCAAGAGTCAGATGAAAGATGCAAAATTGAGAGAGATAGTGGAGAATATAGTGAAGGGCAAATCACCAGGATTCCATAAGGATGATAAGGGTACATTATGGTTTCGAAAAAGGTTGTGTGTGCCAGAGGATAAGACTATCAGAAAAACAATTTTGAGTGAAGCTCATGAGTCAGCTTATTCCATACATCCAGGGAGTACTAAGATGTATCTGGATCTGAGAGAGAAATATTGGTGGTATGGTTTAAAAAGAGATGTTGCTGAATATGTTGCTTTGTGTGACACATGTCAAAGGGTGAAAGCTGAACATCAGAGACCTGCAGGATTATTACAACCTATGCAGATACCCGAATGGAAATAGGAAGAAGTTGGTATGGATTTTATAGTTGTATTGCCACGTACTCAGAGAGGGTATGATTCGATTTGGGTAATAGTAGATCGCTTAACAAAGGTTGCTCATTTTCTGCCAGTTAGGACTACATATAGCAGTGCAAGGTTGGCAGAATTGTATATGGAAAGAATAGTGAGTCTGCATGGAGTTCCTAAGAAAATTGTGTCTGATCGAGGTACCCAGTTTACATCTCATTATTGGCAAAAGATACATGAATCACTAGGAACCAAGCTGAATTTTAGTACAGCTTACCATCCACAGACAGATGGACAGACGGAAAGAATTAATCAGATATTGGAGGATATGTTGAGAGCTTGTGCTTTACAATATGGTACTAGTTGGGATAAGAGTTTGCCTTATGCAGAGTTCTCCTATAACAATAGTTATCAGAAGAGTCTTCAGATGGCACCGTTTGAGGCTCTGTATGGACGAAAGTGTAGGACCCCGTTGTTCTGGAATCAGACAGGGGAAAGTCAAGTGTTTGGGCCTGATGTACTCAAGGATGCTGAAAAGAAAGTAAGAATGATTAGGAATAATCTAAAAATAGCTCAGTCCAGACAGAAGAGTTACGCTGATACTCGGAGAAGAGAGTTAATCTTTGAAGTAGGAGATTATGTATATTTGAAAGTATCGCCAATGAGGAGTGTGAAAAGGTTCAACATGAAAGGTAAATTGGCACCAAGATATATTGGACCTTTCAAGATTATAGAGAGACATGGTGAAGTGGCATATCAGTTGGAATTACCAGAAAGTTTGGCAGGTGTACATGATGTGTTCCATGTGTCTCAACTGAAGAAATGTTTGCGAGTACCAGAGGAACAGATTCCGTTAGAGGAGCTCACTGTTAAGGAGGATCTTACATATGAAGAGTTTCCAGTGAAAATTCTAGAGACTGCCGAAAAAATTACGAGAAGTCGAACTATTAAGATGTGTAAAGTTCAGTGGAATCGGTACACAGAGGGTGAGGCCACTTGGGAAAGAGAAGAGGATCTGAGAAAAACCTACCCGAAACTGTTTGAGTAAGCATCTTCCGAATCTCGGGACGAGATTCATCTTAAGGGGGGTAGAATTGTAACACCCTAAAATTTAGAAAAGAAGAAAAATAGGAGAAATATGATTTTTATATATTTTTGTGAGTATGCAAACTTAGAATGATAATAATTTTTATAAATTTAAAATCAAATATAAGGGTAGAAACATGATTGAGCATTCATGCTGCTGCATTTGAAATTTTGTGTTGAGTGGTTTTAGTCAAATTCAAATTGGATTTGAAAATCTTTTGAAAAATGGCTTTGAAAAATTAGAAAAAGAAAAAGAAAATGGAAAATCAGCTCATCTCGGTTTCGGCCCAACTCAGCCGCAGCCCGCCGCCTCGGCCTGCCCAGCGTGCGGCCCGTTGCTTTCTTCTGCGCCTCGTTCCCACTCGGGCCGAGCCCAAGTCGCGACTGCTGGCCCGTCTTCGCGCGCGCGCGGCCGCGTCCCGCACCGAGCCGCTGACGAGTCGGTCCCACCTGTCAGTGAACGCCTCCCCTTTCCTTTCTTCTTCCTCTGGTTCCTTCCAACCGTGAGCGCCGCCTTCCTCTCTCCATCGGATATGGGAGATTCGAATCCCCCTTCGTATCCTTCCCTTTCCATTTTTCGTGATGCCTACGGGCTATAAAACGGAGCCCCTACATCCTTCCGCCCTCATCCCACCTCTTTGGGGCCACTGTAGCCGTCAAATACCGCCACCACAAGCTCCTTCGCCTCCACCGCTGCCATCCCGAGCTAGCCACCACCCTCCGGTCGTCCTCCGGTCTTGTTTTCGCACGAGGTAAGATCGCCGTGAGTTGCTCGTTCTTCCGGTGTCTTCGGTTTTGCGAACGGTGCTCGGTAGGGCAGTCTTCTCAAGCTCCGGCGAGCTCAGGCCATTTCCGGCCATGGCGCCGCCGTCGGGCTCCTGTAGCCGCCGACTGATTCCTCTCTCTCTCTCCTCCGATGTGATCTGATTCATCCGATTTAAATCCAACGATCTAGATTAGAAGATACCAGTTCGTTCGTAATTTTGTAAAAGAAACCCTGAGTTTTTAGTATATCAACCCGCAGTCCTAAAACGTAAAGCTCAGAGTACGCTTTGATCGGTTGAAAACGTATTTTGTTTCGGTAAATGAAAAATACGCTTTCTGATATTTACAGTTTTGCCACTCAACTTGTTTTAGTCGTAGAATCTCCGTTTTAACTCAGATTTGATCCATTCAAATTGCGCTAGATTCATAATTAAGAGCTCTACATGATAGTAGGACCGTTCAGTAGGTTTGTAATAATTTATTTTCGAGCTTGAATTAAAGTAATTATTTATCTATAGGAAATCTTCGTAAATTCATAACTTTGTCGTTTTAGCTCCGTTTTTCGTGATCTTCGCGTCTGTGTGCTCCTAGCGAGTCGTAGATTCGTTTTAAAGACTTTTTATCTTATTTTATTACTGTTGGTGTACTGTTCTAATTATAGTCTTGTTTGTCTATGCATGATTGTTCTGGATGAATGTTGTTGCTATTGTTGATCGAGTATAGACGGTGAGCAATTCGTTGGAGATCAAGAGTTTTACTATGAACAAGATCACCAGGACCAGTTTGAGCAAGGCAAGTATAGCATGGGATTATCCTTGTTGTCCTATTCATATTAAGCAAATAATATCATTATGCATATATTCCTTGATAAGGATGACGAAGTGTTGATCTTATTCCTTGATACCTATTATACTGCATGGATTAGTATTGCTAGTGCTCAACATGAACTATGATCATGTAATTTGACTAATGGAATATGCAATAAACATTAAAAGATGATTTTATTACTATTTAAGGGTACTAGAGCCTGGGGTTACTTTGGTGCTCTTGTTACTCTCCATAAGGACTTATCTATAAGCGAAAATCTGGGATTTACAGTACAACTGTGAGGGCTAAAATGGCTCTGGCTTTAGTCATATAGAAGGACCTTTTCTAGCTTGTTAGAGGTTACCCTTGTGGCGCAAATGGGGTAGAGCAGACTGTGGATCCCTGCATGGTGTATCACACAGACTGACTTTGGAAACCTAGCGGCCCTAACTTGTTAGACGAACCTTCGAAAGACTTCATAGTGAACCCTGCCGACCTTCCTTGGAAGTGGGTCAAGAGATTAGCTACCTCGGGCGAAAGGGTAAATCACGACTCACAGTGAAAGTGTACAACCTCTGCAGAGTGTAAAACTGTTATAACAGTCGTGCTCACGATCATGAGTGGCCTTGGACCCTTATGGAACAGTGGATCATTAATAATGAATATGTTTTTGCTATTCGTTAATTATTTCACATGGATCATATGTTTATTGATTATATTGAGACACTTTGATATCATTGATATACTGAATTAATGCTATATAAAAGTTACATGCTGATAAACCTATGTTATGCCTTTGAGCCTCATGAACCCCATGTTACACTTGTTGAGTACGAGATGTACTTACGCTTGTTTATTTTTCTTACTTGGATAAAAATCCCGGATGGGTAACAGATGGTGCAAGTAGTGACTACTTCTACTTTCCGGAAGATTACTAGACTTGCTGTCAACCAGTCAATGTGCATGTGATTGGAGCTACCACGAGAGTTTTTACATTTTACTTCCGCTATATTATTGTAAAGACTATGTGTTATTAATCGTGATGTAATAATATTCGTGATGATACATCCTTTATAATTTGTTAACTTATGTGTGATTGATCTCTGGGCACACATAAGGGTATGCACTCCATTTGGTCGATAAATGGGTGTGACATTCTCCGGCAAAGGTCTTTCGCACGAGTTCGACTCTGCAAGGTGATTTCATTGTCTTGATCCTTTTAATTAGGGTTTGCTGATGGATTCCCGGTGAAATTCTAATGCTCCTTTGATCTTATCGGTACTCCAGCGTTTGTCCATTGTTTCTGAGGAACCCTAGCGCGTCAAGGTCTCTTATCCTTTCATCGGAGTTTCGCTCATCCGAGGTGGCTATCACGATCTATTCGTTTCTTATCTCGTATGCTTGCTTTCATAAGGACCTTGCTCATCAGGTAGTTAAAATATAATGCTTAATAGTAGTTCTATCTATTCCATCTTTACAGAGGGTCTTGTCGGTGCTCTGTGTGTGTCAGGTGATCAGCTGTGAATCCGAGGCCAAGCCTACGGATACGGACTGAGGCCAAGCCTCACGAGTGTCAGTACACCATCTTACCTTTCAGAGTTTTCTCAGTTACAGAGTTCTATCAGTATGGTTCACTACAAGAATGCTGGTGGTGGACTGAGTGACGGGGACGAAAGTCCTCCCAGGGTGACAGAGGTAGCCCGTGGCAAATGCAAGAAGTTAGCCGTCAAGAAGAGAAAGAGGACACCCACTGAGGCAGAGATTACACAGGCCGTCGCTGATGCAGCAGAGCGTGCAGAGAGGGGTGGCAGGGGTAGTGGGATTCACATTGGCGAGCGTCGCTTTCATCTTGAAGGTCGACAGCTCGGTACTGAGGCCACAAAGGGCATAGAGGACCCACCTGTAGAGCAGCCCACAGAGGAAACAGAGGAGACAGAGGAGCAGACCGCTCAGACTCCACCGCGTCGTCGCTCAGGACATACGCGTGCTCAGGTGACTCCTAGGCCAGAGGGCCAGCATCGTGGCGGTCGTCCACCTCCCAGGGCTTGAGGTCACCCCCTAGTCGAGCATTTTGACCTCAGGGGAGCTACAGCATGACAGGTATAGGCTCTCAGGTTTGTCGAGGTTAGTCGGTGGTTCCCACCTCAGCGGGATCCCCGAGCTTCAAAGGGCTTCTACACACCTCTGCATGAGGATTTCTACAGAGCCTACGTCGACAGCGGGATTGCATTCAGATCTCAGAGAGTCTGTCGACTTGAGGCTTTAGTTGAGGTGGTTGGTGAGCAGCTTCGTCCACACTTATCCTTTCTACCTGGTCTGTCAGACTTTTTAGGATGGAATGGAGCTTACTGCAGGACTTGGGTCAGAGAGTTCTACTCCTCACTTTGGATTGACCTTGCTCATGAGTTCATACACTTTGCATTTCGAGGCCGTGACCACAGACTGTATAGCACCAGGGTACGAGAGATTCTCAGACTCCCTTCTTCAGAGACGAAGATACACCAGCTGTGCTTTGGACAGACTTCACCACTGAGATGTCCTCACGGAGGTACAGTACCACCCACAGATTTGATCAGACCTTGCTTCTGTGAGCTGTTTGGCGAGGGATCCAGACGTACACCTGCTAGCATGACACCCCTTGCCAGAGTGCTAGATGCTATTGTGAGGCGGACTCTTCTATCGAGGCTAGGATACAGAGAGGGCCTGACACGGATGCAGCTCTGGGTTGTTCATCACCTCATCTCACAGACACCGTTTGATATTTGGGATTTGATGCTATGTGAGATGGAGGACACTTTAGCAGAGGGCTTCAAGGGTCACCGACAGCTACCTTGTGCTCATTGGATCTATTTTATTATTTGATCTGCGTGTGACTTGCCTGCAGAGATTAGAACTAAGATATCTGATACCACTACTGTATTTTCAGAGTATGATATTCGACAGTTGTGGATTTCAGTGACTAGAGAGCAGGCACCTAGGCCAGGACAGCGTCAGAGGCTAGATGTTCTAGAGACAGTAGCTGAGCAGGACGAGACCGTTGAGGGTCTTGCTGGGGCCGAGCTTGCAGATCTTGATACTCAACTAGCTGATCTAGTTGAGGATGTTGCCACTGACAGCACTGACGAGGATTACCAGCCCATCCCCTGGTACCGCTCTCCTCGGTCTCACGACCATGAGGACGGTGGTTCAGGATCAGCCTCCCGCTCAGACCTAGCCATGGTGGCTATACTTGAGAGGCTGACCCAGGCCCAAGAGAGATAGGAGGTTCAGATGCAGCGATAGGCTCAGGACACAGCTTCCGCATTTGCTCAGATTCAGGCTCGTCAGGACGAGTTCCAGAGGCAGCAGCTGGAGTTTCAGAGGCAGCAGTTTGAGATACATAGGCAGCAGGCAGCCACCCAGCAGTAGTATCTTGAGCTCCTGTGACACCTCGTCACTGTTGGGGTACCTCCACCACCGTCTGTCCTTACTCTAGCACTACAGTCTAGTGGACTTCAGAGTCAGGGACAGCCGAGCTTTCAGTTTACCTCTCCCTAGCAGCAGGTTCCTCAGATGTTTCAGTCCCCGAGCTACACTCCTATTCAGACAGGGTTCACTCCACCAGCTCAGCCCAGACCTCACCTTCTCTCGGGAACTCCTTTCATTGACTTGAGTGCCTCCTACAGCGAGCTGACTGGTCAGCCGACACCCTCGCACACCACTGTTGTGACCTCTTCAGGGATGTCAGCTTCCGAGACTGTAGCTCTTCCAGTGTCAGGGGCTAGGACTACAGAGACTGTGCCGTCGTCTGTTGCCTCGACAGATCCTCCCACTCTTGGTGTTCTTCAGGCTCAGGTGACAGAGACTGCTCCTATTGTTGCTACTACATCTTCAGTTCCTGTACCTGCTCTACAGACCTATACTGCTTCACTACCACATCTATCTACAGAGGGTCAGCCTGATAGTTCAGAGTCTGAGGAGGATACCTCACAGTTTGTGATCACTCCGCGCTCCTCGGCACCCGACACGACTGCTTCTGTTCCCCCATCGGATCCTTAGTTTTGTTTTTGGCGTTTGATGCCAAAGGGGGAGAGAGAGTAGATTCAGGGGAGTGTTGATAGAGGGTTTCGTTTTCTTCGTGTGCTATATTCATGCATCATGTTTAATTTCTCGCCCTGCATTTTGTGACAAGTGTGCTTGTGAGACTTTATTTTATATCATGTCACTTAATGGGTTTTAGCTCATAAGGTTATGCTTCCGTGCCTTACTCCGATTTCATATGAGCTATGTTTTATGTGTACTAACTCTTCATATTTTATCTTGTAAAGTACACTCAGTTGGCTTGGAACACATAAGCAATTCCTAACCCCTTGTGCTTATAGTTTTTTGCTTATGTGAACCAAGCATGTTCGAAAATCTCAACATTTAAATCTTCTGAATCTAAGTGTTGTCATCAATCACCAAAAAGGGGGAGATTGAAAGCATCTAGGCCCCGGGAGTTGGTTTCGGCAATTGATGACAACGCATTATTACCATGACTAACGTGTGTTTTACAAAAACTTTGATAAGTTAGGTCATGGGGTTGATAACTACTTTGGGCACTATGGTATCCATGCCCCTTGATGGAAATTATTTTGGTTTTCAAAGGATCAACGATAAGATTAAGGACGGTTAGTTCCGGATGTCAAGGTGTTGAGTTACATCCGGAATAGTCATTAGGATCTTCGCTTTTTTCCTTTGACGTACTATAAAGTGGGGCATAAGCGAGTAGCTTGACCTAGGTGAGTCTTTTGTTTAGGTGTGGTGCACATTTGTCAAACTTAGCACTAGATAGCTCAGGAAAAGCTCAAGGTTTAGATGGAAGCAACTTCGTTCAAGTTGTGTCGCGTTTCGAAGTCGTTTGAGCTGTTTACCCTTGACCGGACGCGGTCTCTGTCACGATCGGACGCGTCCGGTCAGTACTAACAGTCACTGTGTTTTCAACCTGGTTGACCAGACGCGGTCCCTGCGAGGACCGGACACGTTGATCAGTCTGACACGTGTTTCAGAGGTTAAAAGTATAATCGGACGTGACTGGAAAATGATCGGACGCGTCCGATCACGTTCCAGTAAGGTACTTAGCTGACCTGACGCGTCCGGTCATCACTGATCGGACGCGGTCGAGCGTCAGGTTAAAGTACAGTAAGGTTCTTGCACGATCGGACGTGTCCGGTCACCCCTGATCGGTGCGTCCGGTCACTCAGCGGTATTGTTCTAGTTTTCGACCGTTACACTCGACCGGCGCGTCCGGTCACGTCGACCGGCGCGTCCGGTCAGTGTGTGTTTTGCTGAGTTGGCTGGTAACGGTTGGATTTGACTGTGGGGTGTATAAATACATCCCCTCCACCTCTTTTAGAGGTCTCTTGCTCATTTGTTCAGCTGAGAAACACCTTTCAAGTGCAAGGGAGTGCAAGAGCCCTAGTGAGGGTAGTGATTTGAGAATCAAAGCTTGAGATCCCTCATTAGTGACTAGAGAGTAGCAAGTGTGCATCCATCTTCTCATTAGGCTTGTTGTGGTCAAGTGAGAGTTCTAGCTTGTTACTCTTGGTGATCGCCATCACCTAGACGATTTGGTGGTGATTGGGAGTTTGGTGATCATCCGGCGAACTTGTGGATGATCCAACTCATCTTGTGAGCGGTTTTGGGCGATTCACCACGACGGAGTGTCAAAGAATCAGCCCGTAGAGAGCACTTGCTCCTTGCGCGGATCAAGGGGGAGCTACACCCTTGCGCGGGTGCTCCAACGAGGACTAGTGGGGAGTGGCGACTCTCCGATACCTCAGGAAAACATCGCCGTGTTCCTAACACTTACTTTCAAGCATTTACTTTTGTGTATTACTTTCATTGCTTGTTTACTTTCCTAGAATTGCCATGCTAGACTAGGATTGGAACTTAGGGTGCAAAACTTTTACCGGTAGAATCACTAGGAACACTAGTAGACACTAGGGGTGAAGTTTGACTTGTAGGATTTAATTTTTATAATTAATTTTTAGAAAAACCCAATTTACCCCTTCCTCTTGGGCATCTTGATCCTTTCAATAGTGTCAAATTCAATTAACATTACAACTAGATTTTATTACCAATAAAAAAAGAGGAAAACCATGCGAGTAATTACACGCATGCACAAGTTATCCAAACCAGACAACAATGTCTTGGCTTGCCCGTAATGAATTATCGAAGCATTTTCAATTTCCGTGTACCTCCTTCATCCACCATGCTCTATGCCTCACTAACTTACCAATGCGGAAATAGATGCGGCCATAGCATGGCCAACAGCAATGTGGTAGAATGGCAGAGATAGTATGCTTGAGACAGCTCACAGTATCGGTAATGGACTAACGGTTCTACTTTTTGTTCTGGGGAGGCTTAAGGTGCCAAATGAATGTTAGCGCCATGACAAGGTCAACCAGCGACTGCTTGAGGCAACAGTTGCTCCAGCCTGCAGTATGAACAACTTTACGATGAATCCACCATTGTTTACGGCAAAGAAAATGACAAATCCGCAAGAAAAGATACAAAATGATCCAAAATTTATATTTACACAAGAGGCCAAGTATCTTAAATATCTGTGCCATACTCGGAGTGTGTAATATCAAGAAATGAAGCTCACCAAAAGCAAACCGAAGGTTACTGCAGAGGCGGAACTAGAGAAAAAAACTAAAGGCCTGTTTGGAACTTTTGCCGCCGCTCGCTTTGCCTAACCCGCTCACCTTACCTCACCTAGCCCGCTCGCAAGGCAATCATCGAAGCCGTTTGGTTCTCTTGACGGCCGCTCGCCTTGCCTCCGACTGCAGCTCGAGTGGAGCCCAATCCGGCGGGGCGGAGCTCCGATTCGGTGACAGCGCAGCCCAATCCAGTGGTGGAGCTCGACGCGGCGGTGGCAGAGGTCGATCCGGCAGTGGCAGAGGTCGATCCAGTGGTGGCGAAGCTCCAACCAACGGCGGTGGAGCTCGAATCGACGACGGCGGGGTCGATCTGGAGAGCTCGAATAGGCGGCAGCGGCGCTTGAATTGACGGCGACTCGGCGGCACACGCGAGCACGCGAGCGGCCAAGCAAGCCTTGTCCGCGCAGGAGAGCCAAATCAGCTTTCTTGTGTCGGCAAGGATTTCGAGCAAGCTTCCCAAGCAACGAGGCGAGGCGAGCGATCGGCAAGGGTTCCAAACACGCCCTAAGGGAGGCCAAGATGAAGGTAAGGCTTGGAGGTAGTACCTTAAAAGAATTTCTTTCCTTTGAAATACCTACTACTACAATGGCTAAAACAGGAGTATTTAAAAAAAAATAGACAATGGAGACGGGGGGCTTGGCCCATGCTAGCCCCCCCTAGTTCCGCTGGTGGTTACGTGTCACCTTGATTTGGCCTGACATATATTTTCCTAGCCACAGGTAGGAGTGGGGAAAAGAAGAAAAGGTAGAAGGAGACAACAATAGATTTAGGCTAAGGGCTGATTTAGATCCAAATTTTTTGGCAAAATAACACTGTAGCGTTTTTCGTTGTTATTTGATAAATATTGTCCAATCATGGTCTAATTAGGCTTAAAAGATTCGTCTCGTCCATTTCGTCTAAACTGTGTAATTAGTTTTATTTTTTTATCTATATTTAATGCTTCATGCATGTGTCAAAGATTCGATGTGACGAGGAATCTGAAAAATTTTGCAAAATTTTCTGGGAACTAAACAGGGCCTAAGAAATTGGTCGACGATGTAGCTCCAGGATTTGTGTTGACGGATAAACTAAGGGCACATGAAGAAAGAGGATAATTGCAATCAAATAAATAAGCAATATTGTCTCAAAAATATTTTACAAATAATAGGTAATGAGAAAGAACTAGCTATATTACTATTTGTGTAGATCATCTTGCTTAGTTAAGAATAGTTTTATCTCTAACTCCTATAAAGGAGAGAAAAATCATGGCTCCACTTCTCCTAGCAATGGCGAAGCAAGAGTAAATTAGAGGGTGGTGCGCTTGTCTTATAAGTGTAAAAATTAAAGTTGTAACCACGGTGAAAAATTGATCCTAATATTAGTTTTTCAAATTTTTATGAACTTGTTTACACCCATAGGCTACAACTACAACGTAGCTTCACAGTTGTCTCCTAGTATAAGACAGTTCTAGCTCCTCTATGACTTCGCTGTTGAATATATTTTTTACATTGTCGCTTGAAGTCAGAGCCAGAGCAGCTCCTCGAGCTATAGCAAACAACCCCTTAATAATATGAATCTCAAAGTGTTCGTCAGATTTGTTAGTCATACCCTCAGTTCCAAAATAGTTGACGCTTTACGATTTAAATTCAAATTTTGTCTTAAAATAGTTGTCATTATCACCTCTTAATGTACCTTTTTTTTCTCCTAATACATATTTTTCTTTTCTCAATCCCTATCTCTACTTTTTGAGGAGTATTTTACAGTCTGTTTGGTTCACGGAATCATGCCATGCGGAGCCATCCGACCCTACCTCCGAGCCTGAACATGTTGTTTGGTTTGCCGCAGGAACCAGTTCGTCCGTCACCGCAGCGCACACTCTCCCAGCGTAAAAGCGTCATCGATCGATTCCTCTGGAAACCGTCGGACGACACCATGCTGCATGTACTGACGCCGGACGGGATTGCTCCTCAAACCAAACAGGCTGTTAGTCTTTTGCCTTCTATGGGCGTGTTTAGATGTGAACATTTTTTGAGAAAAGTTCTTGTAGTATTTTTCGTTGTTATTTAGCAAAATTTGTCTAACCATGGATTAACTAGGCTCAAAAGATTCGTCTCGATATTTACAGACAAACTGTACAATTAGTTATTTTTTACTTATATTTAATGCTTCATGCATGCGTTCAAAGATTCGATATGACAGTTACTATGCAAAAATGTTTGCCTCTTTTCGTTGTTGATTTTCGTGATTGGGGGGAAGGCGGGGGAGTATTTATTTGGCGCGAGCAGAAGGAGGATTTTATAGGCTGCTGGTACTATGGCGGCGACCTCATCCATCTAGGGCGTGTTTAATTCCTTTCAAAAAAAATTTCAACTCTTCGTATCGAATATTTGGACACATGTATAGAGTATTAAATGTAGATAAAAAATAACTAATTACACAGATTGCAATAAATTTGCGAGACGATTTTTTTAGCCTAATTAATCCATGATTTGACAAAGTCATGCTACAGTAAATATGTGTTAATGACGGATTAATTAGGCTTAACAAATTCGTCTCACTGTTTTCAGACGAGTTATGTAATTAGTTTTTTTTATTAGTATCCGAACACTTCTTCTAACACCCTTTAAAATATTCGATGTCACACCCAACTTTTTCACGCCACTGACTAAACACCCTCTTAAAAAAAAAACTTTGCCCCCACCGGACACCTTTTCCCCTGGGCATGCTTTGCGGCTGGCCGGGACCCAGGAGACAGAGAGAAGTAAAGGATGCTCAACCCATGCTGGGCCCACAGTCAGCCAAACATCCTGCACTTGAAGCACTATGGCCCACTCAGAAGCTTTTCCCTGCCCTTATTTAGTTCCCCAATTCCCCAAATTTCACTATGCAAAAAGAAGATTCCCTGTCACATCAAAATATCAGCAAATGCATGAAGTACTAAATGTTGATGAAATTAAAAACTAATTGCACAGTTTTGTTGTACTTTGCGAGATGAACATTTTAAGCCTAGTTAGTCAAAATTTGAATAATTTTTACCAAATACAAACGAAATGCTACAGGAATTCTGATACAGTGTTTTTCTCCCCAATTTACCGAAGTAAACGAGACCCCTATTTAAAGGCTCCCAGAGCTCGCCGCACCAAATCGCTTGGCTCACTCCTCAGCTCCCTATCTGTCGCACACAACGAACGCAGAGGGCAGAGCCAGAGCAGCTGCCCCCTCCGATCCGAGCGAGCAAGGGCGCCACCGTCTCCAACTCCAATGGCGCGGCCACAGCAACGGTACCGCGGCGTGC
Source organism: Saccharum hybrid cultivar R570 (assembly GCA_038087645.1). NCBI lineage: Eukaryota > Viridiplantae > Streptophyta > Magnoliopsida > Poales > Poaceae > Saccharum > Saccharum hybrid cultivar. The sequence goes on from JAQSUU010000245.1 coordinate 13,384,350, forward strand.
GGCAACGCCACTGGGGCTCCTGGGTCTCCGAGATCCGCCACCCCCTCCTGTACGTGACCCGTGCTTCTTGGCTGGACCGGACTATGTCCATCGATTCTTGGCGTGACTCTGAGTGGCTGGCTGACCATGGCGGCGTTCTGATTCTTGGATTCTCTTCTGCGTGCGTGCAGGAAGACGAGGATCTGGCTGGGCACCTTCGAGACGGCCGAGGACGCGGCGCGCGCCTACGACGAGGCGGCGCGCATCATGTGCGGCCCGCGCGTACGCACCAACTTCCCCGAGGACGCCGCCGCCGCCAGCGACGGGCAGCAGCAGGCCGCGTCGTCGTTCCTCTCCCCCGCGCTCGTCGCCAAGCTCCACCGCTTCAACCTCGCGTCCGTGCAGGCGGCGCGCGGCAAGGCCGACGCCGCCTCGGCAGCAGCAGCCTCGGCGCCCGCCGTTCTCCCGCGCATCGCGGCGATGCCTGCCGGCAATGTCGCCATGGGAATCGCCCCCTCGCCGTCGGCGGCGGCGGCGGGGGACTGGAGCGGCGGGTTTCTTGAGGAGCAGTACGTGGACCAGATGATCGAGGAGCTGCTAGACTCCAACTTCTCCATGGAGATCTCCTACTAGTTTCACACGCACACGACGCGTCGTCCGTCCCCTGTCCCGCCTCCTCTGCTCTGTCTCTGTCTCTGATCTCTGTATTTGGTTTCGTCAGTCAGCTCAGCTAGGGAGTGTAGGGAGTTTAGCCATGCCAGGAGGAACTCGAGGTTACTTTGGTCAGACGAGTAGCCTGATGTGTATACGGTAGCATCGTCAGAGCATAAAAAAAGTTGGATTGGACTCCATTTTTTCTACTGCCATAGTGCCATTGTTGGAAACTTGGAACATCGAGCTTATTAGCATAACAACGGACCGCGAGTAAGGCCTGGTTTAGTTGCCATCGAATGTTTAGACACGTGCATGAAATACTAAATATAGATAAAAAAAATAATTGTATAGTTCTCGGAGAAATCGCGAGTCGAATCTTTTAAGTCTAATTAGCCATGAAAAGCCTTAAGTGTTACAGTAACCAACATATGTTAATGACGGATTAATTAATATCATTAGATTCGTCTGCAGTTTCCTGACAGGTTATACAATTTGTTTTTTTATTAGTATTCGAAACTCTTCCCGACATCTTTCTGACACCACACTCAGAAATTTTCTTTTTACGAACTAAATGCAGCTTAAACTGAACAAGGAGCGCACATGTAACTGATAAGCATAACAACGCTGCATTGACCACGAATGGTGGTGCTTGGAGTCTCTTCTCTTGCGACGTGTTTTGATTGACAAGTCTTGGATTGGGACGCTTAGATGCATGCTTTCTGCTACTACGAAGATAGCTGATCGATGCGTGTGTGTGTACTACATGCCCTTGGTACTTCGGATACCAGGCCAACTTAACTGCGAAGGAAAAAGGAGCTTCTTCTAGTAAAATCCGTGGACAGAGGCTGATTTATTATGAGAGAAAAATACTGCTGGCTGACTGGTGGCTGGTGCTGAACTGGTGTGAGAGAAAAGCACTGCTCAACCAGCCAGCCGAACAAGGCCGCGTGATTTATGGCTTCTCTGGCACCCAAATCCTCTGCACTGCAGTGATTCAGCTGCGTGCTGCGCTACTGCGCCATGGCAATGGTCTGGCTTATAATTCGTCTTATTTAACTTGTTTTTTCAACCGAAACAGTATTTTTCTTTTAAAAAAAAATCAGCCAACAATATTTTTCAACCGGTTTATAATTTCAGCCGAACGGCTCCAACGGCAGGGGTAATGCAAGTCGTAGGCTCGCAGCAATCTGAGGCGCATAGTGTAGTGCGTCATCGATGACAGTAAATGGTGAAGAAGGGGGGACTGATCGTGATCTGCTGCTGATTGATTGAGGGCTCGTTCAGTTGCAAATTTTTTTTTGCAAAATGACCCTATAGCATGTTTCGTTGTTATTTGACAATTAATGTCTAGTCATGGTCTAATTAGGCTTAAAAGATTCGTCTTGTTCATTTCGTCTAAACTGTGTAATTAGTTTTATTTTTTATCTATATTTAATACTTTATGCATGTGTCTAAAGATTCGATGTGACAAGAAATCTGAAAAATTTTGTAAAATTTTGTACGAACTAAACCGGCCCTGAGTAGTACTCGTATCTAGGCAAGGATTCAGGTCATCATGGCATGTGCCTCCACATGCGCCTCGCCCAATCATGCTGCCCCGCTCGGGCTCTCCTCGGGCCTTGAGACTTGCGACGCAAGAGACGTCGTCAGCCTGCTGCCTGCGCGCTTGCCCGCGTTTGTCAAAAGAATCCGCGCCCTTTTGCGGCTGTGACACCGACGGATATGCTTATTATAGTAGGAGCCAGGGCAGCAGATATGGTAAACCTTCGGTTAGTACATGTTACCCGTTAGTACTCCCTCCGTCCAACAAAACAAGCAATTATGGGAAGCGTGCCAGTCAAACTGACTCAAGTTTGACCAAGTTTATAGTAAATAGTATTAACATTTATGTCTCCAAATATATTTATTAAAAAAATATATTCTATAACTAATCTAATGATACTTATTTTGTATTATAAATATTAGTATTTTTTTATATAAATTTAGTCAAAGTTCAAACTGTTTGACTTCTCGAAAAGCGAGAATTGCATGTTTTTATGGACGGAGGGAGTATAACCTAGTGTAGGAACGTTCCGTATCCACCGGTTTTCGCCCCTATAGTCAACTCTTGCATTTCTGTTCTACTCCTACCAGATAGAAAAAATGTGGTTAGTTTAGGGCCTGTTTGGTTTCGTTTTTTTGTTAAAGTTTAACTCTCATCACATCAATGTTCCCTTAAATGCATGGAGTACTAAATGTAGATTAATTGCATGCATGTCGGTACAGATTATGAGTAATTTACGAGACGAATCTATTAAGCCTAATTAGTCCAAGATTGGAAACTTTTTTTCAAATAAGACGAAAGTGCTACAGTGTTTGTTAAACTTTAACTCATCAAACCAAACACCCCCTTATATATGGCAGGCACATTTGTCAAGCGAGGTGTGAGGTAACGCCGGAACCAAGAGAGATCAGTCAAGCCAAACAGCCCACTAGCAGTCTAGCACCATGTTACCACCCCTTCTCCGATATCGCTCCTGTTTCGATAATGCTTAGATGCGGACGTCCATCTGTCCGTCCGGACGTAGCTTCCTAGACCGTGGAAATTTCCCTACTCGCCAACGCGTCGTCCGCTCGTGCCACGCCACGCCCCCCACCGTGCCATGCTCCATCTCCCACCGCGCTCCCCATCCACCGCCGCGCCCCACTCCGCCTCACCTGTCGCGGCCACAACGTGCACCGCGCCACCAGGAGAAGGTAGCCGCCGGCCGGGACATCGTCTCCCTCAGTCGGCTGAAAACGCCACGCCACCACCGACCTTGCTGCCACTATCGTAGTTCCCCACCAGGAAGGCCGTATTCGCCACAAGGCACGACCTCGGCAAGGAGATGTTGCGCTAAAAGCGTATGTTGTAAACTATGTTTCAAGTGTTTCAGAGTTATGTTGCAAGTGTTTTATTTGGATGTTGCAAAAGTAGATCGAATATTACATATGTTAAAAGTGTTTCATACGTATGTTGCAAGCATTTGTTCAAAATATTTCATCTGTTTCAAACCTACATTGCAAATGTTTGATCTGGATGTTGCATATATTTTCACACATATGTTTCAAGAGTATATTTTAAATGCTTAAGTTGTTTTAGTCGTATGTTGTTGCAAGTGTTTGATCTTGATGTTGCATATGTTTCACACATGTTTCAAGCGTATATTCTAAATGTTTCAGTTGTGTTTCGGTCGTATGTTGCAGCAAGTGTTTGATCTGGATGTTTTCACACATATATGTTGCAAGAGTATATTCCAAATGTTTTAGTTGTTTCAGTTGTATGTTGTAAGTGTTTCATTCATGTTTCAAGCGTATACTCTTGGATGAGATGACCGGAGTCTGTGGCGCGCTTCCGCAGATGGGGGTGCGAGCGCATGGAGAAGGCGTGGGAAGCGGGTGCCAGCATAGACGGTCCTCGCGTGCGCGATACGGAGCGGGCATAGGTGGTCTCTGCGTGATGTGCGGGAAGAGGAGGAGGGCGCGGGTGGTCCCCTCGTGCATGCGGGTGCGTGAAACGGAGTGGGGTCAGGTGGTCCCCGTGTACGTGTGGGCATGTGTGAGCGAATCGTTGGTGGCGTGGCTGAAAGTCTGATGTTTGGTGTTGGTAATTAGTGACAATGTCTAAGTACTAATCCTATGCCTAAGTTGTATGTAGCATATGAGAATTAGTACATTCCAAGGTTGGTGGCAAGATGGACATGATGATCATGATGACCACACTTGGATTTGGACGTAACCCTACGTGATCAGGACAAAGGTGTATGCTTAAGGGTTGTGTTTTAGTAACCAAGACACCTAGTGGGTGTGGTTATATTATAGGATAGATAGCCATACTATAAAGAGGGGAATGACGCGACTATTGAACTCCTAAGTGCCTCTAGGTGTGCATTTCATAATCATATGCATTTGGATAGAACTAATAACGTCTCAAAAAATGATTGTGAAAATGCTAACACACTCACACATGACGAGATCACTTGGTGGTGTTAGCACGTTTGCGAAGGCGGTGGAGTTTGAGTGGTAGAGAGGGTTTGGGGTCCTCTCTCCCTCCCGCCGAGCTTGCGAGGCGAGATTCAGGCGTTTTCGAGGAGTTGAAACGACTATTTTCCACTACGCCGGAAGTCAGAAAAGAAACGGAGGCGAACGGAGGTCACAGAGGTGACCGAACGCTGGACCGGACGCGGTCTCTGTTTGACCAGACGCGTTCGGTCAGCGTTCAGCGTCTGCGCGTGTTTCAGTTTGATGATCGGACGCGCAGCGCGTCCGGTCACTGTCGACTGGACGCGTCCGGTCGTTCAGGGAGCTTACTGGACTCCAACCGGACGTTGGCACTGTGGCGTCCGGTCTGTTCTACAGCGCGTCCGGTCACTGTTTTGTTGTACGCTGCTCAGGCTTGACCAGCGTGTCCGGTCAGTCACGGGACCAGCGCGTCCGGTCAATCCCAGCGCGTCCGGTCGTTGCTTCGCAGCTAGCCGTTGTGCGACCGGCGCGTCCGGTCAGTTGGACCAGTGCGTCCGGTCAGCGCGACTTCGGCTGTTTCAAGATTCTAACGGCTCTATTCGAAGGGGTACGTCTATAAATACTCGTTGGCCGACTCAAGGTTCTACCTCTTGAACATTTGACATACTTGTGAGCACTTTGAGCTAAGCAACTCCCCTCCCACTCATCTCTTTTGCTTCTTTGCATATTCGAAGTGAGATTGAGTGATCCAAGTGCATTTGCATTGTGAGATTGCATCTAATTGGCACTTGGTGATTGATTTGCTGTGGGATTCTTGTTTCTCTTGGTGGTTGCCGCCACCTAGATGGCTTGGAGCAGCTTGGAGGCGTTGGCAAGAGTTGATGATTGTTCTTGGCCACCTCCGGTGTTTGTGAGGGGTTTGTGCCTACCTCGGCGAAGCGCCAAAGGCAACGTTAGTAAATTGCTCGTGTCATTGCAACCTTTTGTTATTTGGTAGGTTCTTGTGGTGCCTTTTGAGAGGCTCGGTGTGTGACCGATTAGCCACCGAACCACGTGATGAAGAGGGACACAACGGGGACTAGCGTGCTGGCAAGCACGTGAACCTCAGGATAAATCTTCGTGTCATCACTTTCATATTGTGATTGATTGATCCCGGTGTTCGGTTGTCTTGGTATTCATTGTTGATCATATTGGTTGGCTCAATACTTCACCCCTCGGTGAAACTATCCTAACTCAACTCCGCATTACTTTCTTAGTTATCTTTGCTAGCTAGTTAGCTTTACTAGAGTAGCATATTGATGTTCATCATCATTTTATTAGAGATCATCAACAAAAGGGTGACATTGCTATTGAGGGTGTGGGCACCGAAGATCAATTAGCCGATCTATTCACCAAGCCACTTGATGAGAAGAGATTTCACAAGCTAAAGAATGAGTTGAACATACTTGACTTCTCCAACATGAGTTGATGCACCCCATATATGATATGCCTCTCCTTCAAGCCCCAAGGTACAATTGGTTGACATGTCATACATTCTATGCTAAGGACTTGTTTAGTGCATCTAGTCATAATTTACATGTTCTAGGCTCATTCATGAAAATCAAATTAATTTGAAGTTTATATGGTGCCACTATTGTTTCCATGACTTGTATGATCTAGTGGTAGCATATAACTTGTTTAAGTAGCTTGTGATCCTAAGTGTTTAATCTAAAAAACTTGTCTAAATATTTGCTTCAACATGGTGCATGATAACCCTACTAGTGAGGTGTGAAGAAGCTTGCCCTTGGATCAAACCGAAGCATTTTATTTATGCAAGCAATCTAGGTTGAATCACAAACTTGATCCTCACCCCATAATTCAACATGATAATCTATCTAAAATTGGTCCCTTGTGGTCATTGGTGCCAAAGGGGGAAAAATATTATTCACAAAGATAGAACTCAAAGGGGGAGAAGCACAAAGGGGTAGAAAAATGTTGTTCACAAAGATAGATTCTAAAGGATGAGAAAACCTAAAGGGGAGAATTGATAAAAGAAGGGGATCAACTAACTTTTTGAGCACACAAGTAGGGGGAGCAATCTCTTAAGCATGATTGTTGCATTTCTTTGTGCAATTCATATGTATGATGCATAGTTATGCATTTCTTTTTCTCCGATACATTGCTTGTGTGGTGACTTGCTAGTATAAATTGAATGATGTATTGAGGTACTAGCATGAATAGAAAGTAGTTAGATTTTTCTTGCTTCATGTTTTTCAAAGTGGTACTAGAACCTTGCTTATAATGTTGATCTCACGAGGTTTCTAGTTATGTTTGTGTTTTTCCAAGTGGAATCTAACTACACAAGGTGCTAAGATGGTGTTTATCGCTACTCCGATGGTATCACGCTTCAAAGGTCTATAATCTTAAACACTAAGCACCTATTGGTAGTCAATGCTCCTAATCTTTCCTATCTAACATGTATTCTTTCAAAATCCAAACATATAGCATACATGTAGGGGAGCCATTGCTATCAATTTGAATTCATGATCACATGTCCATAATTCTTACACATGGTAATATACTTGGACAATGTGACATGGGTTCAATCAAAATTTTATCATAATATCTTTGTGAAAGGTTTGTCACCAATTACCAACAAGGGGGAGATTGAAAGTCCGATGTTTGGTGTTGGTAATTAGTGACAATGCCTAAGTACTAATCCTATGCCTAAGTTGTATGTAGCATATGAGGATTAGTACATTCCAAGGTTGGTGGCAAGATGGACATGATGATCATGATGGCCACACTTGGATTTGGACGTAACCCTACGTGATCAGGGCAAAGGTATATGCTTAAGGGTTGTGTTTTAGTAACCAAGATATCTAGTGGGTGTGGTTACATTATAGGATAGATAGCCATACTATAAAGAGGGGAATGACGCGGCTATTGAACTCCTAAGTGCCTCTAGGTGTGCATTTTATAATCATATGCATTTGGATAGAACTAATAACGTCTCGAAAAATAATTGTGAAAATGCTAACACACTCACACATGACGAGATCACTTGGTGGTGTTAGCACGTTTGCGAAGGCGGTGGAGTTCGAGGAGTTGAAACGACTATTTTCCACTACGCCAGAAGTCGGAAAAGAAACGGAGGCGAACGGAGGTCACAGAGGTGACCGGACGCTGGACCGGACGCGGTCTCTGTTTGACCAGACACGTCCGGTCAGCGTTCAGCGTCTGTGCGTGTTTCAGTTTGATGATCGGACGCGCAGCGCGTTCGGTCACTGTCGACCAGACGCGTCCGGTCGTTCAGGGAGCTTACTAGATTCCAACCGGATGCTGGCACTGTGGCGTCCGGTCAGTTCTACAGCGCGTCCGGTCACTGTTTTGTTGTGCGCTGCTCAGGCTTGACCAGCGTGTCCGGTCAGTCACGGGACCAGCGCGTCCGGTCGATCCTAGCGCGTCCGGTCTGCGCGTCAAGCACGTCCGGTCTACGCGTCAAGCGCGTCCGGTCGTTGCTTCGCAGCTAGCCGTTGTGCGACCGGCGCGTCTGGTCAGTTGGACCAGCACGTCCGATCAGCGCGACTTCGGCTGTTTCAAGATTCTAACGGCTCTATTCGAAGGGGTACGTCTATAAATACTCGTTGGCCGGCTCAAGGCTCTACCTCTTGAACATTTGACATACTTGTGAGCACTTTGAGCTAAGCAACTCTCCTCCCACTCATCTCTTTTGCTTCTTTGCATATTCGAAGTGAGATTGAGTGATCCAAGTGCATTTGCATTGTGAGATTGCATCTAGTTGGCACTTGGTGATTGATTTGCTGCGGGATTCTTGTTTCTCTTGGTGGTTGCCGCCACCTAGATGGCTTGGAGCAGCTTGGAGGTGTTGGCAAGAGTTGGTGATTGTTCTTGGCCACCTCCGGTGTTTGTGAGGGGTTTGTGCCTACCTCGGCGAAGCGCCAAAGGCAACGTTAGTAAATTGCTCGTGTCATTGCAACCTTTTGCCATTTGGTAGGTTCTTGTGGTGCCTTTTGAGAGGCTCGGTGTGTGACCGATTAGCCACCGAACCACGTGGTGAAGAGGGACACAACGGAGACTAGCGTGCCAGCAAGCACGTGAACCACGGGATAAATCTTCGTGTCATCACTTTCATATTGTGATTGATTGATCCCGGTGTTCGGTTATCTTGGTATTTATTGTTGATCATATTGGTTGTCTCAATACTTCGCCCCTCGGTGAAACTATCCTAACTCAACTCCGCATTACTTTCTTAGTTATCTTTGCTAGCTAGTTAGCTTTACTAGAGTAGCTCCTTTGTATAGCTTGCTAGTTGTAGTTATAGTTGTAGTTACCTTCTCGGTTTGACTTGTGCGGTTGAGTGCAATTACTAGAATTGTGATTTGGATAGGTGGCTTGCAAACACCCCATAGGCTAAGCAAAACTCGCATCTCGCTATTTGTTATTTTGATAAACTTATTTAGCTTATCTTTGTAGAAAATTTTAAAAGGTTATTCACCCCTCCTCTAGCCATCAAGACCTTTCAAGTGGTATCAGAGCCGTGGTCACCGTTTGCAAGGCTTAATAACCTCGGTGTAAGATGGCTCAAGTTGTGTTCAACCATGTCGGGGGCAAGCCTCCATTCTTTAATGGTGTCACATCTTTTGATCATTGGAAAAGAAAGATGAAGCAATATCTTGGCTCTATTCATGAGAACGTTTGGGAGGTGACACACCATGATTATGCTATCATTGATCCCGACAACCTCACCAACAATGACCGCACCAACAACCAATGCAACACTATGGCTCTCAATACTCTCTACAATGGGATTGATGCAAAGATCTTTGAGCAAATCAAGGATCTTGAGATGGCAAGTGAAGTGTGGACAAGATTAGAGGAAACATATGAGGGCACTTCAACGGTAAAGAGTGCCAAGCTCTATATGCTCAAGGATAAGTTTGCAAGCTTCAAGATAAAGGATGATGAGTCCATACCGGAGATGTTCTATAGGCTACAAGTTATTGTCAATGATCTCAAGAGCCTAGGAGAAGATGTCAAGGACAAGGACTTCTCACATAAGTTCTTGATGAACTTACCTAAGAAGTTTGCTATCTTGAGAAAGATGATCCAAAGAGAGGGTTTGGACAAGGTGACTCCAAACCAAGTGCTTAGAGATGTCATAACCGATGCTCAATATGATGATGATGAAGATGAAGATGAGAAGAAGGAGATCAAGGTCAAGCAAGATAAGACCACCGCATTCAAGGCTTCTTCTTCCAAGGGCAAGAGCAAGGTTGATGATGATAATGATCCATTTAATGATGAGACCATGGCCCTTCTAGTGCAAAAGATGGGTCGGTTCATGAAGAAGAGAGGCTATGGTGCAAGAAAGAGAAAGGACTTCATGAAGGCAAAGGAGGTGCTTTGCTACAATTGCAATAGCCCCGAACATGTAGTGGCAAAGTGCCCCTATGAAGACAAAAGATATCATGATGGGGAGTTGAAGTTAAAGAAGAACAAGAAGGACAAGAAGGAGAAGAAAGAGAAGAAGAGCTTCACTATCAACAACAAGAAGAAGGGCGGTGGTTATGTAGTCACTTAGGATAGTGACAACTCCGACAGTGATGATGATGCAAGCTCTAGTGATGATGAAAGAACCACTCGGCGAGCCATTGCAAGCATCGCCCTCTCTAACAAGCCATCCATCTTCGACACTACATCAACATGCCTTATGGCCAAGCCTACCAAGGTAAAATATGATGATAGCGATGATGATTCTTGTGCTAGTGATGGTTGTAGGAGTGATGATGAGGAGGATGAGGACTACTCCAAGGATGATCTATTAGGCATAATAGATCAAATGAGCAAGGGCTACAAGAGGACAACCAAGAAGTGTAAGATCTTGGAGCAAGAGCTCATTGCCAAGAGCAATGAAAATGATGCCTTGATGGAGGAGCTTGTTGCTCTCAAAAAGAGTAAGGAGTGCAAAGGAATTGAACAAGAGTCAAAGCTCTTAGGAAATCCTTTGATGAGCTAGAGGCCTCTCGTGAGTGTCTAAAGGAAAACCACAAGGATCTTGAAGTTGCTCACACTAGGCTTAAGGAAGCCCACTCCACTCTACTTGAGCTCATCAAGGAAAAGAACCTCAAGTTGGAGAAGTTTATGAAGGAAGCTAAGGAGGAGCAAGTGATTATCACTTGTGATATTGGACTAACATGTGATATTATTGATGATTCTTTATTTGTTGGTCCTACTAATGCTTCATGTAGCTCATCATCATCCACCACAACCAACTCTATCTCTACTACTAGTGATTCATCACTTGTGGTTGAGAATGAGACTCTTAAGAGAGAGGTGGATGATCTCACTCACGCATTAGGCAATGCCTATGGTGGGGATACCCGCTTGCTAAAATGCTTGGGTAACCAAAGGTTCTCTCTTAACAAAGAGGGTTTGGGCTATACTCCTAAGAAGAGCAAGGCGGCCTTTGCTACTCCAAAGCCTTGCTTTGTGAAGAGCAATAGTCGTTATTGCAATAGATGCAAGCAAGTTGGGCATCTAGAGATTAATTGCAATAAAATAAACAAGAACAAGAAAAATGCTAATATACCTTATATTCCTTTTGATTCTTGTTATATGCTTACCAAGGGTGAGAAAGGTGTGCATGCTAAGTTTATTGGTACACCAATTGTGGGTCCAAAGAAGAAGGCCATTTGGGTACCAAAGAGCTTAGTGACTAACCTCCAAGGATCCAAGCAAGTATGGGTACCTAAGAAATATTAATTTGTTTTGTAGGTCAATTATAAGGCCGGAGGAAGGCATTGGGTGCTTGATAGTGGGTGCTCTCAACATATGACCGGTGATTCAAGAATGTTCAACTCTCTAAAATCAAATGATAGTTGCATTGATAGTATCACATTTGGTGACAATAGCAAGGGTGATATGAAGGCTCTTGGATGGATTGCAATCTCAAATGATCATAGCATTTCCAATGTGCTACTAGTTGAAAAGCTCAATTTCAACTTGTTGTCGGTTGCTCAATTGTGTGATCTAGGTTTCAAGTGCATATTTGGTGTTGATGATGTGAAGATAGTTAGTGTTGATGGCTCCAATTTGATCTTCAAAGGTTTTAGATATGAGAATCTATACTTGGTTGATTTCAATGCTAGTGACACTCAACTTTCAACATGCTTGCTCACCAAATCAAGTATGGGTTGGTTATGGCATAGAAGACTTGGTCATGTTGGCATGAAGCAATTGAACAAGTTAGTGAAGCATGACTTAGTTAGAGGCTTGAAGGATATCACATTTGAGAAGGATAAGCTATGTAGTGCATGTCAAGCCGGAAAGCAAGTGGGCAACACTCATCCATTGAAGAGCATTATGAGTACTTTCAAGACATTTAAGTTGTTGCACATGGATCTATTTGGGCCAACTACATACACAAGCATTGGTGGCAACAAGTATGAGTTTGTGATTGTGGATGATTTCACTAGATATACATGGGTATTCTTTCTTGGGGACAAAAGTGATGTATTTGACATATTGAAGAAGTTCATCAAGAGAGTGCAAAATGAGTTTGAGACCACAATCAAGAAAGTGAGAAGTGACAATGGAAGTGAGTTTCGAAACACAAGAGTTGATGAGCTATGTGATGAGCTTGGAATCAAGCATCAATTCTCGGCCAAGTATACACCTCAATCAAATGGCCTAGTTGAGAGAAAGAATAGAACCTTGATTGATATGGCAAGATCAATGTTAAATGAGTATAATGTGAGTAATTCATTTTGGGCCGAAGCAATCAACACGGCTTGCTTCTATAGCAATCGCCTCTATTGCCACAAGTTTCTAGAGAAGACACCATATGAGATCTTAAATGGAAGAAAGCCCAACATTGCATACTTTCGGGTATTTGGTTGCAAATGCTATATCTTGAAGAAGGGCACTAGATTGAGCAAGTTTAAAAAAAAAATATGATGAAGGATTCCTACTTGGTTACTCAACTACTAGCAAAGCTTATAGAGTTTGGAATTTGGCTAGTGGTCAACTTGAAGAAGTACATGATGTTGAGTTTGATGAAACAAATGGCTCTTAAAATAAAGAAGAAAACTTGGATGATGTGAGAGAAACTCAATTGAGTAATGCTATAAAGGAAATGGATGTTGGTGATATTAGGCCAAAGCAAGTGATTGATGTGGATGACAACAAAGATCAAGTGCTCCAAAGTCCAATTACACAAGCTAGTGGTTCTCTAATGCAAAATCAAGCTAGTACATCATCTCAAGTGCAACAAGATCAACAAGTGGCTAGTTCATCATCTCCAACTCATGATCAACATCAACATCCAAGCAATTAAGTCCAAGTGCTTCAACCAACTAACATTGCAAGAAACCATCCATTGGATTCCATCATTGATGACATATAAAGGGGAGTTCAAACTAGATCAAGATTGGCATCTTTTTGTGCTCACTCTTCTTTTATGTCAATGGAAGAACCTAATGACATTGATAAAGCATTGAGAGATCCGGATTGGGTAAATGCAATGCATGAAGAGCTCAACAACTTCAAGAGAAATGAAGTATGAGAATTAGTTGAGAGGCCTAAGGATCACAATGTCATTGGAACAAGATGGGTCTTTCGCAACAAGCAAGATCAAGATGGGATAGTAGTAAGGAACAAAGCAAGACTAGTGGCTCAAGGTTACACACAAATAGAGGGTCTTGACTTTGGTGAAACTTATGCCCCGGTTGCAAGATTGGAAGCTATTAGGATCTTACTTGCCTATGCTTGTCCTCACAATATCAAGCTATATCAAATGGATGTGAAGAGTGCATTTCTCAATGGGTACATCCAAGAGGAGGTGTATGTGGAACAACCTCCCGGTTTTGAAGATGACAAGAAACCCAATCATGTATACAAGTTGAGGAAAGTTTTGTATGGATTGAAGCAAGCACCTAGAGTATGGTATGAAAGATTGAGGGACTTCTTGCTATCCAAAGGATTTGTCATGGGCAAAGTTGATACAACACTATTCACTAAGAAGATTGGGAAAGACTTGTTTGTGTTACAAATATATATTGATGATATCATATTCGGTTCAACCAATCAAGATTATTGTGATGAGTTTGGGAAACTGATGGCAAAGGAATTTGAAATGTCAATGATTGGAGAACTTAGTTTCTTTCTTGGACTTCAAATCAAACAAATGAAGGAAGAAACATTTGTGAGCCAAACCAAATACATAAAGGATATGCTAAACAAGTTTGGTATGGAAGATGCAAAAGGAATCACTACTCCAATGAGCACTAATGGAAGTTTGGATAGTGACAAGAGTGGCAACATGGTGGATCAAAAGCTATATAGATCAATGATTGGTAGCCTACTCTATGTGACGGCATCAAGGTCCGATGTGATGTTTAGTGTATGTATGTGTGCAAGATTTCAAGCCTCACCAAGAGAAAGTTATTTGAAGGCAACAAAGAGAATATTGAGGTACTTAAAGCATACACAAGATGTTTGATTATGGTATCCCAAAGGTGCAAGCTTTGAGCTAGTTGGATATTCGGATTCCGACTATGCCGGTGACAAAGTGGAGAGAAAAGAGTACCTCCGGGACTTGCCAATTGTTGAGAAGATCACTTGTCTCATGGTCATCCAAGAAGCAAAATAGTATTGCACTATCTACCGCCGAAGCCGAATACATCACCGCGGGTAGTTGTTGTGCACAAATCTTGTAGATGAAGGCAACATTGAAGGATTTTGGAATCAATTTCAAGAATGTGCCATTGCTATGTGACAATGAAAGTGCCGTGAAGCTAACTAACAATCCGGTTCAACATCAAAGAACAAAGCATATTGATGTTCGTCATCATTTTATTAGAGATCATCAACAAAAGGGTGACATTGCTATTGAGAGTGTGGGCACCGAAGATCAATTAGCCAATCTATTCACCAAGCCACTTGATGAGAAGAGATTTCACAAGCTAAAGAATGAGTTGAACATACTTGACTTCTCCAACATGAGTTGATGCACCCCATATATGACATGCCTCTCCTTCAAGCCCCAAGGTACAATTGGTTGACATGTCATACATTCTATGCTAAGGATTTGTTTAGTGCATCTAGTCATAATTTACATGTTCTAGGCTCATTCATGAAAATCAAATTAATTTGAAGTTTATATGGTGCCACTATTGTTTCCATGACTTGTATGATCTAGTGGTAGCATATAACTTGTTTAAGTAGCTTGTGATCCTAAGTGTTTAATCTAAAAAACTTGTCTAAATATTTGCTTCAACATGGTGCATGATAACCCTTCTAGTGAGGTGTGAAGAAGCTTGCCCTTGGATCAAACCGAAGCATTTTATTTATGCAAGCAATCTAGGTTGAATCACAAACTTGATCCTCACCCCATAATTCAACATGATAATCTATCTAAAATTGGTCCCTTGTGGTCATTGGTGCCAAAGGGGGAAAAATATTGTTCACAAAGATAGAACTCAAAGGGGGAGAAGCACAAAGGGGTAGAAAAATGTTGTTCACAAAGATAGATTCTAAAGGGTGAGAAAACCTAAAGGGGAGAATTGATAAAAGAAGGGGATCAACTAACTTTTTGAGCACACAAGTAGGGGGAGCAATCTCTTAAGCATGATTGTTGCATTTCTTTGTGCAATTCATATGTATGATGCATAGTTATGCATTTCTTTTTCTCCGATACATTGCTTGTGTGGTGACTTGCTAGTATAAATTGAATGATGTATTGAGGTACTAGCATGAATAGAAAGTAGTTAGATTTTTCTTGCTTCATGTTTTTCAAAGTGGTACTAGAACCTTGCTTATAATGTTGATCTCACGAGGTTTCTAGTTATGTTTGTGTTTTTCCAAGTGGAATCTAACTACACAAGGTGCTAAGATGGTGTTTATCGCTACTCCGATGGTATCATGCTTCAAAGGTCTATAATCTTAAACACTAAGCACCTATTGGTAGTCAATGCTCCTAATCTTTCCTATCTAACATGTATTCTTCCAAAATCCAAACATATAGCATACATGTAGGGGAGCCATTGCTATCAATTTAAATTCATGATCACATGTCCATAATTCTTACACATGGTAATATACTTGGACAATGTGACATGGGTTCAATCAAAATTTTATCATAATATCTTTGTGAAAGGTTTGTCACCAATTACCAACAAGGGAGAGATTGAAAGTCCGATGTTTGGTGTTGGTAATTAGTGACAATGCCTAAGTACTAATCCTATGCCTAAGTTGTATGTAGCATATGAGGATTAGTACATTCCAAGGTTGGTGGCAAGATGGACATGATGATCATGATGGCCACACTTGGATTTGGACGTAACCCTACGTGATCAGGGCAAAGGTATATGCTTAAGGGTTGTGTTTTAGTAACCAAGATATCTAGTGGGTGTGGTTACATTATAGGATAGATAGCCATACTATAAAGAGGGAAATGACGCGGCTATTGAACTCCTAAGTGCCTCTAGGTGTGCATTTCATAATCATATGCATTTGGATAGAACTAATAACGTCTCGAAAAATAATTGTGAAAATGCTAACACACTCACACATGACGAGATCACTTGGTGGTGTTAGCACGTTTGCGAAGGCGGTGGAGTTTGAGTGGTAGAGAGGGTTTGGGGTCCTCTCTCCCTCCCGCCGAGCTTGCGAGGCGAGATTCAGGCGTTTTCGAGGAGTTGAAACGATTATTTTCCACTATGCCAGAAGTCAGAAAAGAAACGGAGGCGAACGGAAGTCACAGAGGTGACCGGACGCTGGACCGGACGCGGTCTCTGTTTGACCAGACGCGTTCGGTCAGTGTTAAGCGTCTGTGCATGTTTCAGTTTGATGATCGGACGCGCAGCGCGTTCGGTCACTGTCGACCAGACGCGTCCGGTCGTTCAGGGAGCTTACTGGACTCCAACCGGACGCTGGCACTGTGGCGTCCGGTCAGTTCTACAGCGCGTCCGGTCACTGTTTTATTGTGCGCTGCTCAGGCTTGACCAGCGTGTCCGGTCAGTCACAGGACCAGCGCGTCCGGTCTGCGCGTCAAGCACGTCCGGTCTGCGCGTCAAGCACGTCCGGTCGTTGCTTCGCAGCTAGCCGTTGTGCGACCGGCGCGTCTGGTCAGTTGGACCAGCACGTTCGGTCAGCGCGACTTCGGCTGTTTCAAGATTCTAACGGCTCTATTCGAAGGGGTACGTCTATAAATACTCATTGGCCGGCTCAAGGCTCTACCTCTTGAACATTTGACATACTTGTGAGCACTTTGAGCTAAGCAACTCCCCTCCCACTCATCTCTTTTGCTTCTTTGCATATTCTAAGTGAGATTGAGTGATCCAAGTGCATTTGCATTGTGAGATTGCATCTAGTTGGCACTTGGTGATTGATTTGCTGTGGGATTCTTGTTTCTCTTGGTGGTTGCCGCCACCTTGAAAGTCCCTAGTTTGGTTTTGGCTAATTGATGAAACCTAGGACTAACCTTTGTATCTAAGTGGATGATTTAGATAAAGGTGGTCATTAAATATGAGACATGACATTAACTCATGTGACCAAGATGATGCTTGGCTCGATGGACCGGTTGTAAAGGTGAAGGGCAAGTCGAGGCTTTGAAGCGAAGGACCATGCGATGGTGAAGCTTGAGCAAGACTTGACGCCGACGGACCGATGCAACGGTGAAGAGCAAGTGAAGTTAAGGTCGATGGATCAAGACGGTCATGTGATGATATGAAGTGGATCATATCTTTTGGAAAAACAAAATGGGCTCAAGGCAAAGGTATAACCATAGGGTCATTTTGTTTTGCACTCAAGACACCATAGATGGTGTGAGTGGTTTAGGATCGATAGCCGAACTATTAAGAGGGGAAGTCTTATCGGTTATTCGACGCACGGGTGCCACTAAGTGAATTCATGAAGTGCATTGCATGTAGGGCCTAGTGAGCTAACTGGAAAACCTTCGAAAATGATTATGAAAATGCTAACACACGTGCACAAGGTGATGATCACTTGTTGGTGTTGGCACATTTATGAAGGCGATGAAGTTTGAGCGGTAGAGAGGGTTTGGGTTCCTCTCTCCCTCCCGTCAAGCTTGCGAGCGCGGGATTCAGGCGTTTTTGAGGAGTTGAAATGCATATTTTCCACTACACCAAAAGTCGGAAAAGAAACGGAGGCGAACAGAGGTCACAGAGGTGACCGGACGCTGTACCAGACGCGGTCATGGTATGACCGGACACGTCCGGTCAGCTCAAAGCAGCAGTCAGGCGCGCGGGTGTTAGGGTTTGCAACCGACGCGTCCGGTCACTCGCGGGACCGGCGCATCCGGTCAGTCGTCCAGAGGGAACTGCAGTTCATAAGGACGATCAGACGTGCGGCGCGTCTGGTCACACGCGATCGGGCGCGTCCGGTCGTTGAGGGAGCTTACTGGACTCCAACCGGACGCTGGCACTGTCGCGTCCGGTCGTTGTCTGGAGCGCGTCCGGTCATTGCTTCGTGGGCGTGCGGTGCTGTACGATCGTCGCGTCCGGTCGTTCGGGCGGCGCGTCCGGTCGATTGGGAGGCGCGTCCGGTCATGGCGTTTTGACCGTTGGCGCAGTGACCATTGGAGGATCGGACGCGGTCGAGCGCGTCCGGTCAGTTTCGACCGGCGCGTCCGGTCATCCTGAAAAATATCCAGTGAAGGGGTATAACAGCTCTATTTGCTTGGGATGCTTATAAATACTTGTTGGCCGGCCCTTGGGGAGGTCTCTCGTGATTTCTAACATACTTGTGCATCCTTTGAGCTAGAGCTTCTCCTCCCACTCATCTCTCTTGCTTGATTGCAAATCAAAAGTGAGATTGAGTGATCCCAAAGTGCATTGCATAGCTTGAGGGCATCTAGTGGCACTTGTGGGTGGTTTAGCCGGTGGATTTCTTGTTACTCTTGGAGAGTACCGCTCCTAGCTGGCTTGGAGATTGTTGGAGGCGTTGGCAAGAGAAGGAGATTGTTCTTGGCCACCTCCGGTTGATTGTAAGAGGTTCTTGTGCTTTCCTTGGCGGAGCGCCAAAAGCAACTCAAATGGATTGCGCGTGTCATTGAGTTACCTCACTTGAGAGTGGTGTCTTGTGGTGCCTTGCGGGGCGTGCCTTGAGGGGCAAGTGACTTGAGGGTCACACCGAGGAACCATCTAAGTGTTGGTCGACACAACTGGTGACGTAGCTTGTCGGTGCACAAGTGAACACCGGGTGAACAAAAATATTGTGTCACTTGTCTCCCGGTGGTTGGTCTTCATATTGTGTTGTTGTCAATATTGATTGATTGTATATCATCTTGGTGATTGGCAACATCTTCTCTCCACCGTCGGTATAAGATTCACAATCCTCTCTCTTGCATTTACTTTTACTAGATTATCTTGTGTAGCTCTAGTGGTAGCTTTGCTAGTGGTGTTGTTAGCTTGCTCTCTAGTGTAAGTTTAGTGACTTAGCCCTTGTGTGAACTAGAGATCATAATCTACTAGACTTGTGGTTAAGAGGCTTGCATCACTACCGTAGGCTAAGCAAAACTCGCTTTACGCCGTTTGTTATTATAACAAGTTTGCTTAGTGTTTATTGTAGAATTTTTATAGGCTATTCACCCCCCCTCTAGCCATCTAGGACCTTACACACCTGGATGGCTTGGAGCAGCTTGGAGGTGTTGGCAAGAGTTGGTGATTGTTCTTGGCCACCTCCGGTGTTTGTGAGGGGTTTGTGCCTACCTCGGTGAAGCGCCAAAGGCAACGTTAGTAAATTGCTCGTGTCATTGCAACCTTTTGCCATTTGGTAGGTTCTTGTGGCGTCTTTTGAGAGGCTCGGTGTGTGACCGATTAGCCACCGAACCACGTGGTGAATAGGGACATAACGGGGACTAGCGTGCCGGCAAGCACGTGAACCTCGGGATAAATCTTCGTGTCATCACTTTCATATTGTGATTGATTGATCCCGGTGTTCGGTTGTCTTGGTATTCATTGTTGATCATATTGATTGGCTCAATACTTCGCCCCTCGGTGAAACTATCCTAACTCAACCCCGCATTACTTTCTTAGTTATCTTTGCTAGCTAGTTAGCTTTACTAGAGTAGCTCCTTTGTGTAGCTTGCTAGTTGTAGTTGTAGTTGTAGTTACCTTCTCGGTTTGACTTGTGCGTTTGAGTGCAAATATACTAGAATTGTGATTTGGATAGGTGGCTTGCAAACACCCCGTAGGCTAAGCAAAACTCACTTCTCGCTATTTGTTTTATTGATAAACTTGTTTAGCTTGTCTTTGTAGAAATTTTAAAAGGATATTCACCCCCCCTCTAGCCATCAAGACCTTTCAGTGGCGTTTCCCGCGGGCACGTGTGATGGAGGCGCGTGCGTCGCGCATCCGTCCAGACTAGAGATGGCAACTGGTACTCGAAACCCGAGTACCCGACGAGTATTACCCGATAAAGAGGTGGGTATGGGATAAATTTTCTACCCGTGGGTACGTTATTGGGCAAAATCCTATACCCATCGGGTATGGCGGGTACGGGTGCGGGTGTATACTACCCATACCCGCATACCCGCGAGTAAGACATACCCGCAAAAATAACTAGCCAACCTTAGTTATTTTAGCGCATATAAGTCATGAATTTGGCCCATTGAGACATCCACTATATTTCTAGTAGATTGCCTTTGTTGTAATGATGCTAATAATGTTTGTTAGCATGTTTGTAACTTGTTGGAAGCTTAGAATGATTTATTTTTGCATGTGACTATTTGATATTTTTAGGTAATTTTCGGGTATGCTATTGGGTACGGGTTACCCGTCGGGTGAGAATTACCCGACGGGTACGGATATGAAACTATTTTTTTACCCGCATGCGGGTATGGGTAAACCGACGGGTAAAATTTTGCGGGTGCGGGTACGGGTACGGGTGGGCACTACCCGTCGGATACGTACCCGTTGCCATCTTGAGTCCAGACGTCCGGGCGCTAGTATCTCTGCTCCTGTTTCACCAACAATGTCCGGGTCCGACTAGACAGACCCCAAGTCAAGCTCTGACTAGGCAATTAGGTATGGGTTTGTGCATAAATCTATGATTAGATTTAATTTATGGATTACTAATCTAAACCTCCTATAAAGCTAAGACACACTAAGTGATTCTATGCAATTTGATTGGTCCAATCCTAAAAAGTGATGTAAAGCTAAGACCCACTAAGTGATTCTATGCAATTTGATTGGTCCAATCCTAAAAAGTGATGTAATGTGACGTCATCAAATCAGTTACCCACACTAAGCCTCATTTATCTCCCACTAGCTATTTCTTTTGAAATAGAAAAAAAGTCGTAGCACCTAAACCAAGTATCGTAATTAAAATCCAATTGTACCATGGTGTTCCTCACAATAAACTCTTCAAAACAAGACTCTACATGGATATATTTTGATAACTTTTTTGTAAACATTTAAACGGCCGTTCCTAAGCAAAAGCCTAGCAAAACTGTCGTTTCTAAGCAAAAACCTAGCAAAACTGCATATCACATGGATTACATGTGGTCCTCCAAAACATGCATGATTTTGTGAAGGAAACCTCCTAGAACTTTTGGGAGGGGGGGATGACCCTCAGGTATAGTAGGGGTGAGGGGCTCGGCTGGATGAGGTTAGCCTCCCGTACTGGCCGATCCTATAGATTAGTGACCATGTTTTCTTTGATAACCGTTTCTACGAAAAACCTAGCAAAACTGAATATCACATGGATTACATGTGATCCTCCGAAACATGCATGATTTTGTGAAGGAAAACTCCTAGAACTTTTGGGAGGGGGATGACCCTCAGGTATGGTAGGGATGAAGGGTTCTGGTGGATGAGATTAGCCTCCCGTACTGGTCGATCCTATCGGTTAGTGACCGTGTTTTCTTTGATAACTGTTTCTAAGCAAAAGCCCGTTTCTAAGCAAAAACCTAGCAAAACTACATATCACATGGATTATATGTGGTCCTCCGAAACCTGCATGATTTTGTGAAGGAAAATTCCTAGAACTTTTGGGAGGGGGGGTGACCCTCAGGTATAGTAGGGGTGAGGGGTTCGGGTGGATGAGATTAGCCTCCCGTACTGGTCGATCCTATAGGTTAGTGACCGTGTTTTCTTTGATATGATTTTTGTTGTCTTTAGTTACACTTCTAGGAAAAAAATTAAATCTGTTCTCTGCTTATATCGCATATATACTTATGTATTATACACCAACGAGATTTCTTCTGCATCTTTTTTCTCCTAACTCAAAATTACTATTGCATTCCCGCGGCAACACGTGGGAAATTCACCTAGTATAATTAGCACAAATGTATAACCTGCAGGAATTAAACCCATTTATGGGTTCACGGATAAACCCGCTTTACGTACAGGCAACCACCCTCTCTTGACTGCGGCCAATTTTCAATTCCCTCGCATACTTGCAGCCTATGTAGCTATTTTGGTTCATGTAAAAGCTTATTCAATTCCCTCTTTTTTTCCATTTCTCCTTTTCATCTTCCACTGTTACATGAATTTTAGTTATTTATATTTGTCTTTTTCCTTCATAGTTTTCATTTTTTTATTTATTTTGTTTTATTATTTTTCTTTATCTTTTTACTCTTATTCTCGTGCATACAAATGTTATTCTTCTAAATTATGACATATATTATTACTATCTTAAATTAAATTCTTTTATTTATTTTATTCCAATTAATTTGTTGGACTCCTGGACCAGAATATTATTCTCTTAGCTTGAAATATTATCAACTTGAATCTGGAATATTATTCTCCTAAATCTTGAATATTATTCTCTTAGACTAGAAGTAATCTTCATTGAAATGATAACACATCTCACAACTCGCCTACAAAATGAGACACTAGAAAATTTCGTTGTATAATTAGGCTATGCTTGTGTGTATGTAATGAGCATGGTCGGCCACATAAGGGCGGTTTGGTCACCAAATGAACAAAAAAATTGGAAATCACCTAGATATTTCGAATGTACCCTGTTGTACATAAAATTTCATGTACAAAATTTACATTGCAAGATTATTCGTGTTTTTCCAAAATCTTTTATCCAATGCTAAATTGAAACCATTTCATTTGTATTGGAAAATGTTATATCTCCTACTCTCGTACAACTAAAAAGAAAGAAAGCAAGAACACGGTTTGGTGCCACATTTGATCGGGTCGTCTCATCTGCCCCGTTGCTTGCGATACTGCAGCTTCGCGCCCCCTCCCTCGCTCCGCCTGCGATACCCTCGCGCCCCCTCCTTCGCTCCGTCTCACGCCTCCCAAAGAACGCCCGGTCTTTCCTAGCGCAATCAACGCCCGTCTTCCCTCTGCCTTGTGCCTCCCATCGACGATCGCGAGACCTCGCCCTCTCCATCGCTCCGCCGTCGCCAGCAATGCCACCTCCTGCTCGCGCCGGAGTTGCTCCGGCGGCTGCCGCCGCCTCCACGAACGCGCCCGCCGCCGCCCCGACGCGCCGCCGCAGGATCCCCAGGTGTGCAAATCCCTGCCTGCTGTGCGAAACCGAGCACCGAACCCTAACTTAAGCTGTGTGTACATGTCTGCGATCCGCCCCCGATCCCCGGCCAACAGATCGCCGAGGAGGAGAAGGGCCGCCGAGGTTCGCGCCCGCGCCGTCGTCCTCGCCTTGCGATCGCCCACCACTGCACAAAGTTGTTCATATGTTTGTACATACCCGTGCCATAGTCCTACAGATGTAACAATCAGCAGTTGTGGATTTAGCCAAATTAAAGTTTGTCGCCGAATGGGTAGGTTACTACATACTACTAGAGTACTTCTGTTGCACTGGCATGCTGTGTCGTAGTTAGCAAGTTATTTAGGTGAATTAATTTTCAATAATTATGTATAATTTTGTCACCGAATGGGTAGGGTATTATGTCATACTAATCAAGGTGTCAGCGATGTAAGTAGCAATTTTGTGAAGACGATGTTTGGAGTACTAAGTATGAGAAGGCCTGACGTTTGGAGTACTAATAATCCAATTATCTCTATGAATCTATGATTTCTAATTTACAACCTGTTTGCTATTTCTAATTTACAGCAAAATGATATGTGGGATAGAGAAATGGCCAAATGGGTTTATTATCTGGTAATTTATTTATTTGTGATATATGTGATACTAGCTTCTTTGTTGGGTGGAGTGTTTCTTCCGAGTAGAACGTTAGATCCTCTATGCATATGCATGAATGGTTGCTCGATAAATAAATAGGCTATAGTCTCACACTTCAGTTTATGAATTGGAATCTGATTGGCAGAATTATCATCGTCACAGACCATACCTTTAGCAGGCAGCAAGAGAAAAGGGTAACTGGAGTCAAATGTTCCCCAAAAATAAGGCAGAAGGCTCAATGTCAGCCAGACTTCTACGAGATTCATATCTGATTTTGCACAGGATGGTCGAAGGCTGCAAATGGACTTTATAATCCAGCTATGGATGATGGAAATTTTAGGAGAATTTCAATTCATGTAGGGCTACAAGACTATCTTAAGCGTATCACAAACAAGACATTATAGAATATATAATTGTAATGAACACTGTTGTTACGGTTTGAATTAGATTTTTTTAAATTTACATCAAAACTTTAATTATATTTTACTGGTTCATGCATGCTTTGAGTAAACTCACGTAATAGTATGAGTATCATCACACTTAATTTTTTTTGTGGTATGTACAACATACATTAAAACTTAAATTATTGTGGCAGTATTTTGCTCGCCAGCTGCAGTCCTACAGATATTGGCACTCCATTTGCAGGTAAATTCTGTGACTGCTGGATAATTGGCATGATTCTTTTTTACTTTTGAGTTCCTGAATGCTTAATCCATGGAATGGTAAGCAATTAATTCCCAGTAATTTGACTGTGAACTGTATGTTGATATGAGAAATGACAGTCATGGCCTTAGATCCGGCAGCTTTGCAACAGAGCAGTGGCAGCCATGGCTTGTCCAACTTTCTGAAATTGGCATATTAGTGAGCATCGGATCTACATGTATTGTCAATGAAAATCTTTTTAACATTACACAGGTTTAACATTACACTGAGTGTGATATTTATAATTTGTACTTCACTGCATATGTATAGTATTTGTAGTGACTCTCCAGTTTGGTGGTTGCTTTAATAAGAGAATAAGTAATACCTCCTCAACAGTTTAAGCTCATAAAGTTGCGAAGCATATATTTTCTTCTTACAGTTTAGACTCATGAAGGAGCATGTTTTTATTTCCAGTTTAGGCTCACGAAGGAGCTTTTTTTTTTGTTTCAGCTTAGGCTCATGAAGGAGCTTTTTTTTTGTTTCAGTTTACGCTCATGAAGGAGCTTAGGCTCATGAAGGCGCCCCTCCTCAGTCCTGCATCTGGCTGTCTACACGGTGAGCAATGGCGGATGCAGATCTGGTTCTTTGTTTGATTTTGAATATCAGCAGATTGATTCACGTCATATTTTCAGTTTGCCATTCAGTTAGATGAAGCACGCAATTATCATCAGTTTGATGTAGCTGCAGATAGTATGTTTCATAGTTTTAGACTATGACAAAAAGGCTTGCATCATTTCAGGCTTGCACTGCTTACGGACGGCTACCGATCGCTGTCTGTCAGTCAGTAACCCTTCAAAGACTGCTTGTGTTTTACCTCTCATCACGCAAATGTCTCATATTGATCTGCAATAGCAAAATCATTAGCATGCATGATGCAATGTGCATCCTGCAGGACACATGTTGATCTACAATAGCAAAATCATTAGCATGCTCACAATCTTTGATTTCAGCTTTGCCTTTATGTATCCCTAAATTTGTGTAGTGTGTTGTGTTATGCCACAATTAAACTAGCAGTCCTTATATTAACTTGCTCCAAAAATGGAGGATTGCGAATTTTTGGTCACTGTTCAGAAATTCGGAAGTGGTGCTAATCTGATCTCAAATACTTGCAAAATATCTCTGTAGTGATTGTGCTCCTACTTGCACTGTGCAATTTACACTTATCACCTCATTTTAAGTAAGTATACTAATGAACCACCATGTTGTATCATTGACAGGTGATCCGACAGACTCAACTGTTTTGAGAAACTTGCATGTAGGATTAGGGCATTCTCTATTGGCTTACAAAGCTACCATATGTGGAATCACAAGGTTCAGGTAGGTTACCAAATAATTATTTCTTAGATGGATTATATTAGCTTTGTTGAGATATATAGAGGCTTCCTGTATTATAACCATTACCACTTGGCTTTAGTTGCATATATGTCAGCTACGCACTCTTATTTGATATATATAGTCATTGCAGTCTTAAATCAACTAAAAATTTGTTCAATCACTGGAAGAGACATCTACCCAGTATAAGGCTTTATGAGATAGAAGGAACTTCCAATTGGTTCTATGTCCACCTGTTTGAATTTATTAGTTGCAGAGATAAAGACAAGGTAACAGTTTTAATACAGTATAATCCTTGCCCTTGGTGCTACTGCTTGTGATTCGTCGTGTGCTGATTAGCACCTCCAGCTCAGGCCTTAGGGATCAGGGCAAATTGCTGGTAATCATGCTCCTTGGATGCTGATTTGTTACGTGGTTTGCTGCCCAAGGTGATGGAGGTAACAGGTACTCCTTCACCTGGAACTTGTGAGGTACTCCACTGACCTCCTCTGCTTCTTGGTTAATGTCCAATTTTTCTTGCTTTTACACTGACTAACTGGATTGATTGGCTTGCCTCTTGCGCCTCGATTATCGGCCAATATCATTCCTCAAATGTTCAAGTGCATCCAGGTGGCTTTGTTTCTCTTGCTTGCCTGTCATCTCCTATCCTGCAAGGTCACAGACTCACAACTTTGTTTCATACTTACAATGATCATGATCAACTATACTGTTTTTTATAGGGGCAACTTGCAGGGTTCTGCTCAAGGTTTGTTTTTTGTTGCTCATCAGCTGACTGTTTCATTGCTGCTGCCATATGCTCCACGAGGAGGCTTAGGTGCTGGACCAATGAACACATCCGGTTTTGGATAGCTAATTTGTTTCAATAAAATAGATAATATTGTAGTTTCCTGGAGAGGTCTAGCTTGAATAAACTGGTCAGGATGAGAGGATCAGATAGAGACTTGGTAGGCTGCTCTCCAAAATGCATTGTGCAGTCACTGAAAATTATGTTCCTCAAATACTACATTGTGGTACCCATGCTTCACATCAGTTTGGAAATAACTGTATTTAAGTGATAGGGAACAGTCATTTTTTAACGAAGTTGATCAATATGAACTATGGATATAGTGAAGAGTCATTTCTTAGAATGGAGAACATATTTGTTTTTTTAACTATATCATGTTCCCCTCAAAAACATATGATTTCGTAATTTTCGCTCCCGTTGCAACGCACAGGCATGATTCTACATATTGCTGATACTCAAGTGGATACTTTATTGTACAATATATGTCTGCATGGAATAGTCATAAAGCCACACATATTTATACGGTGAGTATAACATACTTTGTTTTAAGATTATGTGAGATTTTTCAAGACACGCAATATTACCCATGTGACAGGCACTAATATTCACATATATACTCGGACCAGTGGCGGATCCAAAGGGGGGGACTGGGTGGGCTGTAGCCCCCCTAAGCTTGATTTTTGCCTTAAAATTACTGTAGCTTAGCCTCAAATCCATCATTAATCTTCAGTTTTAGCACTAAACCTTCATTATTTAGCCCCCTAGATGCTTATCCTAGATCCGCCACTGACTCGGACCGGTGTATAGGATGATATGGAGATGCGGCGGAACTTATTCGTGGATTTATTGGCACACGAAAGAAATGGTTATCGGAGATATCTTCTAATCGATATAAAATATTATTTTAACCGTATTACAGAAAGGTCTATAAAGTAGAGTTTGTGAGCATGCGACGTCGTGCTCTCTGTGACTGTGTTAATTTCACAAACTTTTTTTTTTGGATTAAATGTCACTTTAACGTTGGTATTTAATTTTTACAATATTGTTATCTTATCATATGATCCATGTGTTTTCGTTACAAAATGTTAGCTATCCCGTAGCAACGCACGGGCACGCTACCTAGTGGCAAGGAAAGGGAAAGGCAGAAAATGTTATCTTTTTAATTTTTATAATTCAACTTTGACATATCTCCTAATACATTCTGATTTCGATGTTAAAACTGTGGTGCAACGTAAAAGATATGTTTAATTTTTTACCAAGATCGAGATATAGATTTGGTGCACAAACTGAAAAAAGTTTGTTCGTTTTGTTATGAGAGGAATCGATCTAGAAAACTGAATGCATGATCTTTGTTCAAAGAGTGGACTAGCTCAATATATATCTTCCCCCATTTGATGGCCCAATTATTACGACACGAATTTAATGCAGTGGTGAGGGCCCATATGCGTTGGGCCAAAAGAATTACATGCTAGCCCATTGGAAATTTAACTTGTTTTTCATAGACCGTTTTTAATTGCTAAAGCCAAGTCATTTTTTTTGAAAAATAAAATGCAAGCTTTTGAAATAGGGTATTGCCAATTTATTTCCTGAAAATTAAAATTTACCGACTTGTTTTCAGCTTTTCTGATGAAATATACCCAAAAACCCAACCTTGATTACCAAATGCTTGATAAGCAAATTAAAATCGACGTGTACAAGATTGCAACCGCTTGTAGTCTGCCAACTTAAACTATTAGACCCATTCAGTTAAACATCGAATTTGTTTGTCTATCAAATTATTTTGTTCTCTACGTGTGAAGCAATCACATTGTCCAGGCAAGCGAGGCAGGTGAGGTCAAACTTTCAACCCCCTATTTTGACCCCAGCTCACATCCGTAACATTCACACCAAAGAACACCATCACTAGTATCATTTAGGCACCTCAGCCCTACACAAGACTTATATGCAACAATCTTTTTGATTCGTGCTATTATTGGTCTAACTTTTACTGCTCCCTCTCCAGTAAAAAAGTATAGTGCCTTTTTCTCTGAGTCAATAGGATGCTATTCTAGTCTGCTGAACTCCAGAACCATATTTTCAAATGTGGGAGACTCAAATCAGTGGAGTATTTAATTGTATCACTGAGCGAATATTTAATTGTATTACTGAGCCTCATAGGTAAATTATATAGGAGTATATTGTAGTCCTCCCTTAGAGCTAAGATGCTATAATTACAAAAAAAAAACACATAATCTATCTTATATGAAGATATCTCTAAATAACTGTAGCCCATTTCTATTTCCACATTTGAGACTGATAACTACTCCATCCGTTCCAAAATAAGTGTTGTTTTTGCTTCATAAGGGCGTCTTTGTTGTACTGTGCAATTCTAAAAAAAATACTTTTAACTTTGACCAAATATATACAAAAAATAGTAATATCTATAGTATATAATTGATATCGTCAGATAGATCGTTGAATCTATTTTCATAATAAACTTATTTAAATATATAAATGTTGCTGATATTTCCTACAAACCTAGTCAAACTTAAGAAAAATTAGTCAGTACGAATACATTTATTTTGGAACGGAGAAAGTAGTTGGTACTCTCACGTTGTCACATCGAATGCGTGCTTATACACAACATAATTTAGCTCGGTAGTCGGTAGGTTCTATGTGAGTTTCTGATTAGTAGAGCTCGTGTCTGTAAACGTTTAGAAGACCAAAACACATCACGAAACTATAGGACGATGCAGGATGTCTTGGTGACAATTGTGTGTGGGAGCCTCTTTGGGTTTGTGAGTTTGGCCATGTTTAGTTTCCACTCAAAAAATTTTCTCCTCGTCATATCGAATATTTGGACACATACATAGAGTATTAAATGTAGATAAAAAAACTAATTGCACAGTTTGCATGAAAACCGCGAAACGAATCTTTTAAGCCTAATTAGTCCATAATTAGCCATAATTGCTACAGTACACACATGTGCTAATGACGGATTAATTAGGCTTAATAAATTCGTCTCACGGTTTCCAGGCGAGTTATGCAATTATTTTTTTATTAGTATCCGAACACCCCTTCTGATATCCCATGAAACATCCGATGTGACACCAAAAACTTTTCACCCACGGACTAAATAAGGTCTTTGTCTATGTTAATTTTTGTCCGGTTTAAGTTTGAAGTAAATCCCCACCAAATCTTCCACCACAAAATCGGACAGGGATTTGTGGTGGACCCCCAAGTTTGGCAGTCAATCAGTGTTCAGACTACAGAGTAGAGTTTGACAGGAAATGGTCAACACTGTATTCTGTTGCCGTCCCTGTAGACTATTGAGAGTGTGTTTAGTTGGTGAAAAGTGGATGAAAAGTTACTGCAGCATTTTTCGTTTTTATTTGACAAATATTATTCAACCATTAATTAATTATGTTCAAAATATTCGTCTCGCAAAAACCAGACAAACTTAGCAATTAGTTATTTTTTATCTATATTTAATACTACAAGCATGCGTTCAAATATTTGATGTAATTGATGGAAGAGGAAATATTTTGAATTTGCATGGGAAGTGAACGCACCTGAATTGTGCTCCTGCTCGCCAGTCCTACAGTCTACAGTATCTCTCGCATTGACTGTTTGGCGTTTCCTGCTTTGCTTGCAACACTGCGTGTTGACAGTGGGCCGCCGCACGGATCCGTCGTTGGAAGCCATGTCCACGGGTGACTGGTGGCGTGTGGCTGGCTCTCCGGGACACGTCAGGGTAGAGCCAGCCGGCCGCGAATAGTTGACACACGGCGTTGGTTGACTTTTCACGGCTGCGGGCCCGCGATACACATCACCAATTAATTTTAGACAAAAAAGTGCAAATTACTCTCCCTAGAAAAACATATGCCCAACAAATCAATATTCTGATTTTTGTTCAATTTGTTTCTTCGATCATTTCAGTTGGTCCAATCCATCATTGATTTTTTTGTTTTTTCCACATACAAGTTTTCTTGCCGAAATATCCGGTATTTCTCCTGCATATAAGGTTAGAGTTTTGACATCACGCTTCAAAGTGCGGAAGGAATCACAAGTTCTTCAATGTATCAGTGTTTTTTCACATATGAGTTGAGTCTAAAGTTCAAAATCTGCGAACCAGTGTGGTGCGTTATTTTGTCACGCCACGTACGCTCGCACAGCCAAATGGATCGTACGTGTAAAATGTTTTTGTCTCGTTAAAATTTTAAATTTTGCCTAAAATTGTTAAAAATAAAAGAATAGGATGCACGCTTTTTTTATTTGTTCAAGCTCATGCAGAAACACGCAACTGTAAATCTGTTATAAACTCGAAAAACACGGTGTTTGGAAATTTCTCGTTTTTTTTTGAGAGAGAGAGCGCGCGTTTGGAAAATTTCAATCATGCGCGAAATACAAAAATCGCACCAAAAAAGGGTGGAAGACCGCGTCACATTTTACACGCGGCCATCTCGAGTCGCCGGTCTCGCCGCTACGTACGCACTGGTGCAAGTGCAACTACTCCTTCTCGAGCCGCCAACAAAACTTTGGTCCATCAAGAAGCGTCCCGCGTGCGCCGCGCCCCAGTACCCTGTACCCATGCCGTTCTCCTGCTTCCCCGCCGGCGCCCGAGGTGGCGATGCGTCCGCGGCGCCGCCATCCTCCTCGGCGACGTCCGTCTACTGGACCCACCTCGGCGGCATCACGCTGACGTGGTCCCGCGCGCCGATCGGCCTCCTCCTGGCCGCGGAGCTCCGCCTCGCCGGGGACGACGAGCACGACGGCGACACCGCGCCCGCGCGGTTCGCGTTCCGGCCGTGGCTCCCGTGGCGGCGGCGCGGGTCGAAGCTGTACTCCGCGCCGGGCGGCCGCGCCGTCAAGTTCTCGTGGGACCTGTCGCGCGCCCGCTTCGCCGCCACGGGACGCCGGCCGGAGCCCGTGTCCCGGTACTCCCTGCACGTCTCGGTGGACGGCGAGCTCGCGCTGGCCGTCGGGGACCACGCGCCGCCCCTCGCGTCGTCCGCGGGGCTCCTCCTCTCCCGCCGGGAGAACGCCGTCGCCGACGACGGCCGAGGCGAGGCCTACTCGACCACCGTCAGCGTCGCGGGCGAGAGGCACGACGTGTCGCTCGCCGTGGAGGGATCCACCATGTGGGTCGCCATCGACGGCGAGAAGGCCCTCCAGGTGCGCCGGCTCCGGTGGAAGTTCCGCGGCAGCGAGAGGCTGGACCTCCCGAGCGGCCGCCGCATCCGCGTCACGTGGGACCTCCACGGCTGGCTCTTCTGCCAGGACGCGGCCGCCGTCTTCGTCCTCCGCTTCGAAACCTCCGACGCGGACGACAAGGACGACGTGGACGACGACGGCGCCAGCCCGCACGTGCTGAGTCAGGGCTCTTTCAGTTTCAGGAACCACCACCAGGCACACGGCGGCGGCGGCGAGAGCTGGTACAGCAGCGACAGCGATAGGAGGGGGTGGAGGCGCGGCCCGTTCAGGTCGGGCTCGGACACATCGCCGTCGGTGTCGGTGGCGTCGACCTCCGCGGTGTCGTCGGCCGGCAGCGTGGCCACGGTGTCCGAGTGGGCGGCCGCGGAGGAGGCGGCGGCGCTCAAGGACGGCGGTGGGTTCTCCCTCGTCGTCCAGCTCTGGAAGAAGAGGAGATAGTGGTAAGTGCGTCGCCAATCCATCGCACTGCCTGCCTAGCATTGCATGGAAGAAGATCGATCGATCTCGCTCGTGCCTGGAATTTGGAAACCAATGCATGTCGGAGAACGGAGAGGAAAGATTTTGTCAAACTGGATGATCAATCTGCGAGTAAAGTAAAGTTTTTTGATCTGTCGTGCTTTTCTGTATGCGACTCGGTCCATAAAAATGGCAACGAATTCAAAACATGGCGATTTGTTCTGATTCTCTTTTGCCCATTTAACTGAGATTATATAAAGTATGGATTATAAGACCAGTGAACAGAGCCTTAATTCAACTGAGATTATATAAAATGAGCTATCACGGGGACACTTCGAGTTTATAGCAACATGGAATGGATATTGTTTGTGATACAGCTTAAACCTTCAGCCATAGTAAGTCGTTTCGTAACAGTGCATTAGCTTTGTTATTTGGATTGCCCTTGACTCCGTCACAAGCACAAGCTGTGGTGTGACTGAGAAATAGTCAAGAGCCACGACCGGTGCTTTAGCGGCGCGTTGCTCTAATTGCAAAGCAAAATTTCCCCTCAAGCTCATTTGCCCATGCCTAATCCACCCTTCTCTTGTCTTTGTTATACTTCATTTGTCTGTCTAAAATAAATCAATTTATAAAATCATCGTCGGTCAAACTATTTTAAATTTAACTATTTTTTAGAAGATGATAACAACATCTATGACATTAGATAGGTATACTAAGAAAGTAATTTGGTGCCATAAATATAAGCGCTCTTTTCTATAAAATTTGATCATACTTAAAATAGTTTGATCTATTTTTTTAGCATTTTAGGTATTGAGAGATATCTAAATTGGATTTTGGTACATAGTGGAAACCCTTATCCTAAATTGCAAGCAAGTAGAGATGATTCCAAGTGACACCATGAACGGTCGAGCTTATAAGAACAGTGACGTTGGTTTTAGAGTTCTTAGTTACGAGGTTCTCTAATATTTGCTAGATTAAAAGAGACTTGACGAGACAATAAACGGCCTAGTTGTGGCTATGGGTGCAAGGGAGCGGTGACGAGGCAGCACACCCCTAGCTATGGGCAGTACAAGACTTGCGAATGGGCATTGTCGAGGTAGGGGTGAAGGAAGCCAATGGACTAGTGTAGGATGGGTAGCGAGCATAGACTCGGCGGCGGTGATGCAGATTGGCACCGGGGATGAGAGGATGTTAAACGTAGGAGTAAAGAGTGTGTTTTCATGGCGCCTATAGAGAAGATACTCAGGTGTTAAATGGAGGAAAAAGAGAAGACACCTCTAAGTCTAAGGAAATAAAAAAATGTTTATACACCAATTTCATCCACATCGAATTTATATATTAGAATAGCGGATAGAGGCATCATTCAAGGGTTCAGGTCTACTTACTTTATCTTTCTTTCCAATTTTAGTGTGGTTTTGATAAGAACCTTTTTTTTTGCTTTGTGGATAAAAAAAGAGTTTTTTTTAAACCGCTTGTTTATCGGATAGAGAATCAAGGGCTCGTATTGGTTGCATGAAAAAACTTCATTTTTTAGATACTTGAAATATAACATTCTTTTTAGTTGAAAATGTTGCTCGAATCGCTCATAAATACAAGGTAACCTAGGATTTTAGGACAATTTAAGGGAGGTAAGAAAAGTCAAATGTACCACGTCAAAGTAAAGTGTACTATCTTTGATTTGATCGGGCCAAATATAAGGAAACAAAGAGGCGGGAGAGAGACATTGTAATTAATTAATGATGAAGGAGTCTTAGTTGACCCTAAATCCATTACATTTGGGGGGGAAACTTCAATCATCCTTGTCAAAACAAACCCCTTCAATCATCTCTTACACTATTTGGAAAGAAGTACCTCTCTGCTACCATCATCCACGGAAGCTTTTTCGTGAATGAAGCGTGAAAAGACACTGTTTATTTTTTTTCCTCCAAAATGTCGCTCGCAGTCGCAGTTTGCTAGTGATGGCGTATTACGTGCAATCGCCGTCATCTGTGATTAGTAAAATTCACTTCCACCGCGTGTAGAGGTGTCGACACTCTACGTCAAAGGTCCTGTTCATCCGGCTTATAATCCGTACTTTTCAGTTTGTTTTTTCAGCCAGAACAGTATTTTTCTCTCACAACAAATCAGTCAATAGTGTTTTTCAGCTGGCTTATCAGCACAGCCGAACGGGACCAAAGATTTTAAAAAATTTTGGCTGTACACACTCAACAGCGACACATACCCTTTTCTGGCTTTCTCGAACGACAGAGGAGCCGTTCGGCTGGAATTATAAGCCGGCTGAAAAACACTGTTGGCTGATTTTTTGTGAGAGAAAAATACTGTTCCGGCTGAAAAAACAAGCTGAATAAAACGGATTATAAGCCAGGGCCAGAGATACCGCTGGCTGCATATATATGCACCGCGTCGATATTCAAATCCTATGGTCCGTTCCACGGGTCCTCCAGTCCCGGGCAAAACAAAACCCAAACCCTTTTTGTTTGATCTCCAAAGCCGTACGTATGATATGGTATGGCCTATGGTATGATCCGCAGTCCGCAGAGGGCGACCCCCTATTTTGGCCTTGTTTAGATCCTAAATTTTCTTCTAAATTTCACTATGCAAAAAGAAGATTCCCCGTCACATCAAAATGCCGGCATATGCATGAAGTGCTAAATGTAGATGAAATCAAAAACTAATTGCACAGTTTAGTTGTACTTTGCGAGACGAATCTTTTGAGCCTAATTAATCAATGTTTGGACAAAAATTCACAAATACAAACGAAATGCTACAGTGCAGAATCTGGCACTATGCAGATTTGGGTCATCCCAAATCAGGCCAACTAAACACGGCCTTTGTTTGAAAACGAGTTGCAACGCAAGTATCGATCCGCATCCGCCTCCATGACTTCGGCAGTGTTTAGTTCCTTCAAAATTCCAAAAATTTTACAAGATTCTCCGTCACATCAAATCTTTAGACGCATGCATGAAACATTAAATGTAGGAAAAAAAATAACTTTTTGCACAGTTTGTCTGTAAATGTCGAGACGAATCTTTTGAGCCTAGTTAGTTCATGATTGGATAAATTTTACCAAATAACAAGGAAAAATGCTACAGAAACTTTACACACACTTTACAACCATCTGAACACACCCTTCCTTCCTCCCGTCTGACCACGCGGAGGCGGCGAGAGTGAACGCACGACCGGACCGCCGCCGTGGCATGCTGCTCGTGCTCCCGTTCGCTGTTCCCGGTCTGCGAGGTGGATACTTCACCACCGGCAAGTACACAGGCGGTGTCAGTGTCGGTGCCGTTGACGAAGCGAAAAAGGGTGGGGGAAAACAGAGCACCGAGGGGGCCTCGCGTCGCGCCGGTCCCTGCGGCGTGGGCTTCTGGGGCTGGGCCGGTAGTGGAGGGAGTCGTGGAACGGCGCGCAGTGTGGGATTCGGCGGAGTCCGCGGACTGCAGCCGTGCGCTGCGCGGCTCGCGGAACCGCGTGGAGGCCGCTCGCCCCGGTGGCCCGGTGGCTGGGCTGCCCCGTGCGCCGACCCGGGCCGTCTCATCTGGCTTGGCGCTAGGCAGGCCGCTGGCGACGTCAATGTCACCACTACCAGCACAGCAGCTGCTGTTTAACATAACATCTCAGCCATCTCTCATGATTGACCCTCTCTTGTCGTCGTTGCTCAGGACAGAGGGTACGAATCGAAGCTGCGATCGTTAGTTTTAGCCTATCATCAGGCAGCGATCGCGTACCGGGATCTGGATGGATGCAGCATTCCACGCGAGGACCGATCATCAACATCGCTGCGCGGCTGCGCCTAGGGGTACGGGCGGTCGGTCACACAGGACCAGAGTGACGGGCATTAAACTCCGCCGGAGAATGCGTTGCATTGCATCAGGGAGGTGGATGACCATTGACCAGAGTGACGGGCACCCACGACGGACGGGGAGCTGGACTGAACATTTGCCCGCTGTTCTGTTCCTGTTGGAGAGCGTCGGTGGGTGCGTGCGTGCATGCATCCGAGCAGTACAATGCCATGCCACCCCATACCTACGTACATTACGTGATTAATTAGTAGTACAAGGACACTTTCCTTGTGATTGAGAAATCCTGGACGTCATCTGCACAGTGCAGGCGGCGGTCTGGGTAGGAGAAAGCGCGAGCCAGCCAGCGAATCATCATTGGTGACCTGGCCGCGGGGATCATTAGGCCACGTTTAGATGCTGGAAAAATTTCAACTCGATAAATAGTACCACTTTCGTCTTATTTGATAAATATTGTCCAATCATGTACCAACTAGGCTCAAAAGATTCATCTCGTGATTTTCAACTAAACTGTGTAATTAGTTATTTTTTTATCTACCTTTACTATTTCATGCATGGATCCAAAGATTGATGTGATGGAGAGAGTGAAAAAATTTTAACTTTTGAAGTGACCGCGGCATTACTTGGTGGTGCACGATGCCAGACGCGACCGCGGCAGCTGGAAAGGCCGCCCTACTCTACTCTCCATGGCCATGTCCCATGTCCCATGGGGGCGGGGGCGGCCGGGCCTGGCGGGCGGCACGTTCCAGCTCCAGTTCCGACGCGGCATACGGCATGCTTCGTCAGCTGGCGATGGATCAATGATTCGGTCCGGTGGCCGGCAGGGGGACAAGCGCGGAAAAGGCGCTGTCCGGTGTCCACACAAAGGAAAGCCCATGCCCCATCAGCATCCATGATTAGCCTTTGCCTGCCCAGACCCAGAGAGGCCTGAATCTGATCATTCTGCACCGTACCAATGTATGTACTCCTACAGTCGTAGAATCCACCCAACAAGCTGCCATGCCGTCATGCCGATTTGATTCTCTCGAGCACTGCCCTGCCCAGTTTCAGCGGATATTTGAACGAGATGATGATCCAACCCGGTCAAGGTGACACGCATCAGCGAGTCGATTGGTCGGATCGGAGCACTCTGTCAACAATTGGCAAGTGGCAATCGCTAGCTAGGCAGCTTGCTGTACCTGCACGACTGGACGACTACTAGTAACGTGCAGACAGACGTGCGGTCCGTCGTCTGACTCGTCTTGACGCGCGCTTTATTCCGAGCACTACCGCAGGCGTCATCGGAGTCGATACCATCACAGCTGCCGGTCGGGTCAACCGCCCTTTGCAGCCTTGCCGGTCCACGGCGGGGAGCGAGCGCCACTAAAAAACGACGCGCTCGTACACCGCAAGCGCGCGCCGTCCCACTCGACCCACCCACCGTCAAACTCCCTACGTACTACGTGCACTCGACCCTGGTTAGTGGTTGCATTCAATCACCACTCACCAAGCGTATGTGCTGGGCTTCGATTCGATGCTTGCAAGTGCAGCCTGAGTCTGAGTGTGCTGGTGTTGGATCCAAAGACGAGGAAAAGACGAATGCATTCCAAGTTGGTGTTGGATCACTCGCCCAAAGAGAATACAGACGGATCGATGCCAGTGGCGGATCCAGGAATCAAAACCTGTGGGGCCAGCCAGCAGAAGCTGTGGGACCAAACCATATATGCTACAGTAAAATCACACTAGATTCGTCAAAACCTGTGGGGCCGGATGGCCCCACAGGCTGTACCTACGTCCGCCACTGATCGATGCCAAACAGCAAGAGTCACGTCGTTGTCACAACCTACTATGATTAACCACAAAGGGCATATTTAGTTCCCAGAATTTTGCAAAAATTTTTAAGATTTTCCATCGTATCGAATCTTTGACACATGCATAAAGCATTAAATATAGATAAAAAAATAAAACTAATTACACAGTTTAGATGAAATTTATAAGACAAATCTTTTAAACCTAATTAGACCATGATTGGACACTAATTGTCAAATAACAACGAAAGTGCTCCAGTATCATTTTCCAAAAAAATTTAGCGAACTAATCAAGACCCGAGGTGGCAACCGGCAACAAACACAAACACTAGCTCGGGGTCGGCCCACTGGATGATGATCACTAGAGCCTAGCAGAATTAGTACCAACAACCGGAATTAAGACCCCAAATTAACCACGGTAAGTACTGCTACTCCGATCTTAGTAGGCACGCACTGCTACTACTACTAGCAAAGATTCAAATAATACGTAATATGCACAGAGTTGTTTAGTAATAAGATACGGAGCCGTTTACGTGGTGGACCCCGACGACGTTGACGTCGAGGCGTCTGCCAGCGGCAGCGGAGGCGGCGGCGAGGCAGACAGCGGCCGGGGCACAGTCAGGTTCTTGCGCCGGCCCACGGAGAGGGACCGGAAGAACGTCCTCGGGCGCGGCGGCGCGGGCGAGGCCTCCTGGCGCGCGGACCGGCTCCGGACGCCGCCGCCGCCCTTCCCGGCGGCGGAGGCGGAGGATGGGGTGCGGCGCACGACGGCGCGGCCGTTGCCCGGGATGACGCAGGTGAAGACGACCCCGATCTTGGCGAGGCGGTTGACCCAGCGCGGGATGCGCGCGCGGCCGGCGACGAGGCGGCGGCACGCGGCGTCGCAGAAGTGGTTGCAGTTGCGGGACACCAGGTTGTAGGCGTCCCCGGGGAACTCGGCGGCGAGGTCGGAGATGAGCGCGCGCACCTCGGCGCGGCTCAGCTCCGTCGTGCCCACCAGCACCGACTCCCGGAACGTGTAACCCGGGCACCGACGCGGCACCACCTCGAAGATCCCGCTGCTCGCGCCGTCGTGCGCCCCGTACGCGTACTCCACACCGTGAACTGCACGGCAGGCAGTCAGTCGTCAGCACAGCACAGAGCGAGTCGTCGTATTAGGACGGACGCGGCGGAGGAGGAGGGAGGGGACCCGCGGGTGGGTGCCTGGTGAACAGAACGTGCCTTGCACGCCGGAGTGGTAGACGCCGAGGCCGAGCCACCGGGCGTAGCCGTTGGCGGGGGTGACGTCGTACACGTTGAGGAAGACGGGGCTCGACGCCGATGCCGCCTCGCCCGCGCCCGCGCCCGCGCCCGCGCCGCGCTGCTGCTGCCGCGCTGCCCGTACCGTCGGGGTGGACCCCGCCGAGGAGCCCATCAATCCGCCTCGCCGTCGCGTCGGCAGGCCGGTGCTTGCACGGCGAATTTCACAAGTAGCTAGCTAGCTAGCCTGTGCGCGGCTGGCTGGCACTGGTCGCCCGCCCGGCTGGCGAGACAAGGGGGGCGGGGCTCGCGCAACTCGCGCCCCGCACGCGCACCCCGGCACCCGCGACCCGCCGTGCGCCGAGCCCGTACCACAAGCTGTAGAAACAGCGAAAATCCCGCGCTGGGCGTCGCCTTCTCCTGCTCGTTTTGCTGGGATGCGATGATGAGTGTCCCGAATGCGCGCGCTGGCCGTGCGCGCTTGGAATAGAGAGACTGAGAGAGCATGGACACTGCTGATAGGCAAGTTTGTTTGGTGCCGTTGCAATCGATGTTTG
The DNA here is from genome assembly GCA_038087645.1 of Saccharum hybrid cultivar R570. Lineage (NCBI taxonomy): Eukaryota > Viridiplantae > Streptophyta > Magnoliopsida > Poales > Poaceae > Saccharum > Saccharum hybrid cultivar. The sequence continues at coordinate 13,423,939 of JAQSUU010000245.1, forward strand.
CTTCCACAGGAATGAATGTCTGGGCCGGGAAGGAAGGAGTGGGTACATTAGGGCACCTCCAGTGTACTGCAGAATCGAACCGAGGGAGAAGCAAATCGAACCGAGAACACGAGGGCTTGTTTAGTTACCCGACTCAGGGGGGCCGATTCGGCACAGTGCCATTCCGAGCACTGTAGCATTTTTTTTAATAATTATTCAAATTTTGATTAATTAGGCTCTAAATGTTCGTCTCGTAAAGTACAATAAAACTATGTAATTAGTTTTTTTTATTTCATCTACGTTTAGTACTTCATATATGTGCCGGCATTTTGATGTGATGGGGAATCTTCTTTTTATCTAGTGAAATTTGGAGTGAATTCTAGAATCTAAGGCCTCGTTTAGTTCAGTGAATTGAGGAGAAAACACTGTATCAGAATTCCTGTAGCATTTCGTTTGTATTTGGTAAAAATTATCCAAATTTTGACTAACTAGGCTTAAAATGTTCGTCTCGCAAAGTACAACAAAACTATGCAATTAGTTTTTGATTTCATCAACATTTAGTACTCCATGCATTTGCCGACATTTTAATGTGACGGGGAATCTTCTTTTTCATTGTGAAATTTGAGGGAGAATTGGGGGAACTAAACAAGGGGCAACAATGCCTAGCGGTTCGGCTGCTCGTCGTCGGAAGTAAAAGCGAACCAACGTCACCCCAAAAGTTAGAATTTTTTTATTTTCTCCATCACATCAATCTTTGAACCGCCTACCCCAACTTGCTTGGGACAAAAGGCTATGTTGTTGTTGTTGTATCAATCTTTGAACCCATGCATGAAGTAGTAAATATAGGTAAAAAACAACTAATTACACAGTTTAGTTGGAAATCACGAGATGAATCTTTTGAGTCTAGTTGGTCCACGATTGGACAATATTTGCCAAATAAAATGAAAGTGATACTATTTAGCGGATTTTTTTTCAATGGCCTAAACTCAAGCGTCGAACCGTGCTGTGGCTGTTGTAATAAAATATTTCTTATACAGGACAATCATTGATGGTGTTGCTGTGAAACCTCGTAGCCAGGGTCACTCCTGATTTGTTTAATATTTCTTTGGAGCAAACACCGACGCCACACTACAGCTCTCTCAAACCGAACTGTACCCAACCAAACCTTGGCCACGTTTAGATGCTGAAAAAATTTCAAACCGATGAATAGTACAACTTTCGTTTTATTTGGCAAATATTGTCCAATCATGGACCAATTAGGCTTAAAAGATTCATCTCGTGATTTTCAACTAAACTGTGTAATTAGTTATTTTTTTACCTATATTTACTACTTCATGCATGGGTCCAAAGATTGATGTGATGGAGAGAGAGTGAAAAAATTTCAACTTTTGGAGTGCATCTAAACAAGGCCCTTGTCAGGCCCCGTTTAGTTGGCATACAAACCCAAAATATTTTCTCTTCCATCTATCACATCAAATCTTTCGACACATGCATGAGCATTAAATGTAGGTAAAAAAGATAACTAATTGCATAGTTTGTCTGTAAATGTCGGGACGAATCTTTTGAGCCTAGTTAATCTATGATTAGACAAATTTTGCCAAATAACAACGAAAGATGCTACAGTAACTTTTCACCTACTTTTCCCGAAGTGAACACACCCTCAGTCAGTTCGATTTTTTTAGCACTGGTGCTGCTCTTACTGATTCTTTCTTTTACCTTTCTTGTATCTTTTGTACATTATTGTATAATAATATGTGGGGGCACACTGCATTTTATGATGATTCAGCTTTCGGTGAAGTGACCGACCTCGGCTGGTCGTATGCTACGCAAGGGTAATCTGAAGTTCGCTCCAGCTCAGTCTCAATCTCGACCTGCTTTAAATGGAAAATTGAAAATTTACCTATCTCTTGGTGTGTTCACTTCGCGAAAAATAGCTGAAAAGTTACTGTAGCATTTTTCGTTGTTATTTGACAAAATTTGTCCAATTATGAACTAACTAGCCTCAAAAGATTTGTCCCGACATTTACAGACAAACTATGCAATTAGTTATTTTTTTTATCTATATTTAATACTCCATGCATGCGTCGAAAGATTTGATGTGATGGGTGGAAGAGGAAATATTTTGAGTTGGGATGGGGAAGTGAACAAGGCCTCTGTCCTCATAAACTGCCGGCATGCCTGTTCGCTTGAATTTATCCGCGCTACTTTTTAGTGAAGAAACATTATTTTTCTCTCACAACAAATCAGCATCAACAGCAGCAACATCCACCGCTGAATTTCAACGGCAAGATGACCCACTCTCCTCTATGCTCTTCGTGCTAGTCATAGAGGTGATCAACCACATTGTGTGCTGGCTTGACAGCGATGGTCTCCTCGCGCAGCTTGGGTCCGCTGCGGTTCAGCAAAGGGCGAGCCTCTACGCCGATGATTTGATCCTTTTCGTGGTGCCTAACGAGAACGATCTACTGGTGTTTAGGTTGATTCTCCAGATTTTTGGCCTTGCGTAGGGGCTCTTTGCTAATCTCGACAAGAGCGTGGCGACGCCGATGCACTACACTGACGGTGATATTGAACGGGTACGAGAAATCCTCTCCTGCCGGATCGAGGGTTTCCCTAGTCGCTACCTGGGAATCCCCCTGTCCATCTTTAGATTGAAAAGGGGGACAAGCAGGCCATCATTGACATTGTGGCTGCTCGCATCCCACTGTGGAAAGGGAACATGCTCAACGTCACGGGCAGAACGACTCGTCAAGGCCACTCTCTCGGCTATCCCCGTCCACACGTCCATCGCGATATGCCTCTCCTCATGGGCAATCGAGAGCATCGATAAGTTGCGTAGAATGTAAATTTGGTCTGGCTCGGACTCGGTCTCTGGAGGACAATGCAAGGTCGCTTGGGAAACTGTGTGTAGGTCACGCGAGCTGGGGGGGCTCGGCGTGGCTGACCACCGACGAGCAGGAGTGGCGCTCCGGGTTCGGTAGGCGTGGCTTCCCCGCGTCGACCACGATCGGACATGGTGGTCGCTACCAGACTCCGAGGAACGCTCGGTGGTCGCAAGCTTCAGGGCGGCCACAGTCTCGGCTCTGGGGAACGGGGAGTCCACTCTTTTCTGGACGGACAACTGACTATAAGGTAAGAGTGTTCGTTGCCTGGCACCGGCGGTGTTTGCAGCAGTCCCCAAAAGGAGACGGAACATCTCTGTCATGGAGGCACTTCAGGGGAGGGCCTGGGTCCACCAGATCGTCGGGCCGTGAACCATGAGACTCCTCACCGAGTTCATCAGCCTTTGGAACATTGTGGAGCAAGTGCAGCTGTTGCCGGGCATGCCGGACACATTCACCTAGCGGCTTACTGCAGATAGGCAGTACTCCGCGTCTTTGGCGTATGGAGCAATGTTCGTCGGCTCCTTAAGACCGTTCAGGGCAAAGCAAATTTGGAAGACCTCGGCGCCACCCCGTGTCAAGTTCTTCTTCTGGCTCATCATGCATGGTCGCTATTGGACGGCACACAGGAGACGTCACCATGGGCTGCAGGAGAGCGACGTCTGCATTATCTGCGACCAGGCCATGGAAACAATGGATCATATCATTCTAGGATGCGTCTTCAGTAGAGAGGTGTGGGCATCATGTCTGAGAAGGTTCCTTCTCCATGATCTTGTGGTCGTCTAGGAGGCAGGCATCATGCTTTGGTGGACTAGCTCCAGTAAATGCCTGCCCAAGGAAATCCGGGGTTCGACTCCCTTTTCCTCCTAGTCGGTTGGCTATTGTGGAAGGAGAGAAATGCGAAAAACCTTCAGTAGCATTGCCTAGGTTAAGACCGGAGAGAAATTACCGAAACAAGTTCTTCGGTTTATAGATTTAATAACTCACATGAATTGACGAACAACTCTTATGTGACCTACGTTCTGGTTAAGATGAATCACATAAAAACCTAGGTTAATTTAGTTAGTGCATAAAACTGTAATGAGAATCCTGATAAGAAAAATGGAATACGTAGCTTTAATTGTTTGACATGAAAAACAATTTTTATAACCGAAAGTGCAATATAGTGTATAATTAAGAAGGTACCATTTTTGGAGAATTATAGTAAGCAAAATAATTAGATAGTGCCTAAAAATCTTGTTCCTATAGTTTGGTATGAGGTATGAGTTATGGCATAGAATGTTTGTTGGATGATGATAATAAGGTTTAGGTGTTTTAGAAATTATCGCCAAAGTGTTAATGATGGGTTAATCTAACTTGAGATCCTCGGCTCTTCCAAGTCTGAAGAGGGATGGCGATGCCATGTTGACAATTAAATTCCAAAAAATTTTGTTAAACACCAATTCCAGGTTTTCGCACTGATGGTTACATCTAGCGAAGATCCCTGCCATAGTATGATTGTTGGGGTTCGACGAATTAATTTTGAGCACTTATTAATTCTCCTAACTCCTTATAGCAGCACGGGTTCGGACCTTGGGCCTTTGGGCCGCGGTCACCGCACCACTCGGCGCTCGCTGGCACGTCTGGCCCCGCCGTGCACGCGTCGTGTTACGCTCTGGCCGGCCGTGGCTGCCTGCCTGCCCGCGCCGGTAGGTCCCGGCCAGGCATGTCCGCTCAGCTGCATCGAGTCTGGGCCGCGCTGCTGTTGTGTGCCGCAGACGGGTCCTTGGCAGTGCCAAGCGCACCACCAAGGCCGCCTTGCGCGTGCTACCGCTGTGCGCGTAGGCTCGCACCCGCGATGGCCTGGCCCGATACTGCTGCGTGCGCGCATCGACCTCCGGCCGCCGAGCCACACACGGGGGCGAGCCGTGGTTGCGGAAATCGTTACCTTGGCGACGTGGCGTCCGCCTCGCCCTCGACATGCGTACCATAGGCGGGTTCCATTGCTCGTCGCACCGGGGTCGGGGACCCCGGTCACAGTGGCGATGGGACGCCCCCTGCCCTGTCCTACTAGCTGCCCTCGGTGAGCCCCGCTCGGGTTGGCCGCTTCTAGTCATGAGCACACGCCAAGCTGTCACGACTATGCTGTTGGCCCCGGTCTTAGTAACGATGGGACACCTCACCGACTCGTTTGCCTCCGCTAGTCGAAGTCGGTGCCCTTCTTAGCCGTTGCTCGGCCATGGCCACGCTTAGACGCTGTAAGGCCCTAGATGGCTAGAGGCGGGGTGAATAGCCTATAAAAAATCATACACGAACCACTAAGCAAACTTGTTAGAATAACAAATGGCGTAAAGCGAGTTTTGCTTGGCCTATGGTTATGATGCAAGCCTCCTATCCACAAGTCTAGTAGATTATGATCTCTAGTTCACACAAGGGCTATGTCACTAATTTTACACTAGTGAGCAAGCTAACAACACTACTAGCAAAGCTACCACTAGAACTACACAAGATAATCTAGTAAATATAAATGCAAGAGAGAGGATTGTGATTCTTATACCGACGGTGGAGTGAAGATGTTGCCAATCACCAAGATGATATACAATCAATTAATATTGACAACAACACAGTATGAAGACCAATCACTGGAAGACAAGAGACACAATATATTTGTTCACCCGGTGTTCACTTGCGCACCGACAAGCTACGTCACCAGTTGTGTCGACCAACACTTAGATGGTTTCTCGGTGTGACCCTCAAGTCACTTGCCCCTCAAGGCACGCCCCACAAGTCACCGCAAGACACCACTCTCAAGTGAGGTAACTCAATAACACGCGCAATGTATTAGAGTTGCTTTTGATACTCCGCCGAGGAAAGCACAAGAACCTCTTACAATCAACCGGAGGTGGCCAAGAATAATCTCATTCTCTTGCCAACGCCTCCAACAATCTCCAAGCCGGCTAGGAGCGGTACCCTCCAAGAGTAACAAGAAATCCACCGGCTAAACCACCCACAAGTGCTACTAGATGCCCTCAAGCTATGCAATGCACTTTGGGATCACTCAATCTCACTTTTGATTTGTAATCAAGCAAGAGAGATGAGTGGGAGGGAGAAGCTTTAGCTCAAAGGATGCACAAGAGTGTTAGAAATGTCAAGAGCCCTCCCCAAGGGCCGGGCAACAAGTATTTATAACCCCCATCCTCGAAACTAGCCGTTAGCTTCTCCACACAACATAAACGGGGGCGACAGACGCGTCTGTCGCCTACCCGACAGACGCTCACCCTAGCGTCTGACACCTCCTCGTCGTGCCACGTGTCTCGCGCAGTCAAGCTTCAACGGTCGATTTCATTCCGTCGGACGCGTCTGTCGCATTTGCCACTCAACGTCTGTCAGTCGATAGACACACTCTAGTAAGGTCTGAATCTTCGTTACGCCGACGAACACGTCCGGTGGTCGATCGACTGACGCGTCTGACGCTCGCTCAAATCAGTGCCGAAAACGTCCACGCGACAGTGTAAGGTCCAAATAGGCTAGAGGGGGGGTGAATAGCCTAATTAAAACTTCTACAAGAATTACTTAACCACAAGTTAGTACAAAAGGTGGCGGAGCAAAAAGCACTAGCTCTAACTAAATAAGCAAGCCACCTACACAAGTCTAGTACAAGGCTATCCACTAAACACTACAACAACAACAAGCTAGATACAAGAAGTAATATGAGAGAAGAGCTTCGAGTGATTATACCGCCGTGTAGAGATGAGAAGTACCAAACAATCAATCACACAAGAGAAATCCTCGGGAAGAGAATGACACAAGAATTTATCCCGAGGTTCACTTGCTTCCCGGCAAGCTACTCCTCATTGTGGCGATGCACCCACTTGTCGGTTCGCGAGCTAATCAACTATCAAGAGTTGAGCCCTCGGTGGGCGCCGCACAACCGCACACAAGATGGGGATCCTCCAAGCCACGAGCTCCACTAGAGTATCCAATTTGCGAACTCCCGCGGGGAAGGATCAAGAACCCCTTACAACACTTGGTGAAGGCTCCAACAATCTCCAAATGCGAGCTCAATCACCTCCGCTGCTCCAAGCCGTCTACCGTGTCGGGAAACACGGAAGAGTAACAAGAAATCCGCAGCAACTCGAAGATCAAGTGCCTCTAGAATGCAACTCTCAAGCAATGCACTTGAATCTCACTCAATCTCACTCAAGATGTGCAATCAATCAAAGAGATGAGTGGAGGGGTTGTTCTCTAGCTCAAAGGATGTCTCTATATCTCAAAATGTGCAAGAGTTACCCTCAAACCCCGGCCAACGTCTATTTATAACGAAGGGGTACGCAGCTAGCCGTTACAGACGACGCAGCGAAAAACGCACTGACCGGACGCGTCCGGTCACTACACGACAGCAAGAAACAGTGCGTGTCAGAACTAGCCGTTGCCGTGACCGGACGTGCTGAACCGATTGACCGGACGCGACAGTGCCCGCGTCCGGTCGCATTCCAGTATGCTCCCGTTGAGACCGGACGCGTCCGATCGCACGTGACCGGACGCGCCACGCGTCCGATCGTTACTCCGCTTCGCTCTACCCTTCTGGACGCCTGACCGGACGCTCCGGTTACGTGAGGGACCGGACGCGCCGGTCGCGCGCTCTGATTCGCTCAGGAGAACTGACCGGACGCGCTGTTGAACTGACCAGACGCCACAGTGCCAGCGTCCGATTAGAGTCCAGTAAGCTCCCTGGATGACCGGACGCGTCCGGTCATCAGTGACCGGACGCGCTGCGCGTCCGATCATCAAACTGAAAACCGCGCAGACGCTGAACACTGACCGGACGCGTCCGGTCATACAGAGACCGCGTCCGGTCCAGCGTCCGGTCATCTCTGTGACCTCCGTTCGCCTCCGTTTCTTTTTCGACTTCCGGCGCAATAGAAAATAGGCATTTCACTTCTCCAAAAAGCGCCGAATCCCGCCTCGCAAGCTCGGCGGGAGGGAGAGAGGAACCCAAACCCCTCTCTACCGCTCAAACTCCACCGCCTTCTCAAACGTGCTAACACCACCAAGTGTACATCACCATGTGCATGTGTGTTAGCATTTCACAATCATTTTCTAAGGCGTTATGTTAGCTCTTTACTAGATCCTAATGCATATGCTCAAGACATTGATCTAGTGGCACTTGATTCCCGAGCTAACCGTGATTGCCCCTCTTGATAGTCGGCTATGTATCCTAAATCCGGTCAATCACTTCTCTACTCATCTTAGACCGGCAAAAGGAAAACCCTATAGTTATACCTTTGTCTTGCGCTCTTAGATCCTTCTCTTTCACTTGATCATCATGTGCATCTCCACCATGATCATCATTTTATGTCCATGCACCATCTCTTTGTGATCTTGTGGCTACCACTCCTTGCCACATACACCTTCATCACATGTGTTGCTTATGCCTAACTCAAAACACTTAACACATGGCATTAGCAACTTGGTGTCATTAATTACCAAAACCAAACTTGGGCTTTCAGACAGACGCGGGGACAGTGACTTTGCCAGCGTTTGTCGCGGCCTCATCACTGCGTCTGACGGCTTGCCCACACTAGGGCCAAACCCCGCGCTAGGGTATGGCAAAAGACGCTGCTCAGTAGCGTCTGACGCTCAGGGCAGCAGTGTCTGTCGCCCATAAGTTGGCAAAAATGCAACGTTTTCTCGCTCCGCTTGTTTCACCCTTTCACTTATGAGCTAGACAAAGTATGTGTAGCACTTTAGCACATGTTTTAGCTCGTGAAACACCACGTGACATCGCCTCCAAATCTTGACATTGACATAAAGGAAAATAGACATTTTATTTCCTCGAAAACCCCAAACCCCTCTCTACCCCTTAAACTCCATCGCCTTCGCAAATGTGCCAACACCAACAAGTGATCACCACCTTGTGCACGTGTGTTAGCATTTTCATAAACATTTTCAAAGGTTTTACAGTTAGCTCACTAGACCCTACATGCAATGCACTTCATGAATTCACCTAGTGGCACCCGTGCGTCGAGTAACCGATAAGACTTTCCCTCTTAATAGTTCGGCTATCGATCCTAAACCACTCACACCCTCTATGGTGTCTTGAGTGCAAAATAAAATGGCCATATGGTTATACCTTTGCCTTGAGCCCATTTTGTTTCTCCAAATGATATGATCCACTTTATATCATCACATGATCGTATTGATCCATCGACCTTGATTTCACTTGTTCTTCACCGTTGCATTCGTCCATCGGCGCCAAGTCTTGCTCAAGCTTCACCATCGCATGGTCCTTCGCTTCGAAGCCTCGACTTGCCCTTCACCTTCACAACCGGTCCATCGAGTCAAGCCTCATCTTGGTCTTCACCATCTTGGTCACATGAGTCAATGTCATGTCTCATATTCAATGACCACCTTTATCTAAATCATCCACTTAGATACAAAGGTTAGTCCTAGGTTTCATCAATTAGACAAAACCAAACTAGGGACTTTTAGACGCCCAGCTCGACCCAAGCACCTTCGCGTTCAATAACAGAGCCGTCTTCCACCTCCTAATTCGTGCCGCCCCGACTCCCTTTCTTTCCGGTTCAGCTTGTCCGCAGCTCCTCCTTTATCCCATCCGGCTGCCCAGCCCACCCTGAGCCTTGGCAGAACTCTGAGCATCATCAATTTGGCATTTGGGTCATTGCCGGTCATCTAGCCGCCGGAGCAGAGCCTGTATTGGGGGGTAAGCCCCTCCTTCGTTTTCAGTTCCAATTAATTGGTATCATTAGACCCGCCTTGACCTCCTCTGTTGGGTGCTCGCCTCGGCTAGGTCAGGACCCTCGCCAGCGACGTGCTGACGCGGCGCGCCACGCTCGGAGTGCCGCCGACCTCGCTACTCGCACGTGGCCATGTCACCCCGGCACCCCTCCGCGCCAACGGTCGCCACCGTGGGCATCTTGATGAGCCCCTACTGCTTTTCCGCCGCCGCGTTAGTCCCGTTAGGGCCTTAGCCCGCCGGTATGGCCTCGCCGCCGGCGTGAATCGCTGCTCGCCGCTACAGCTCGCGCTTGTGCGCGTCCTGGCTTCCCGTTGGCACGCAGCGTCGTTGCTCGAGCCATAGATGGCAGTCGGCCTCTTAGTTTAGTCTGAGCGGGTCCCTAGTGGCCAGCGCAACCGTCCTGTGTCAGTCGACGTCGCGCCGGTGAGCGTGGGAACGACGGGGACCAGCCCGATGCGAAGACAGGTTTATCTAGGGGTCAACCTGCTAATCATCTCTCTGTGAGAATAGTGCGAGCAGTAGGAGCCAATTATGCTTAAATGTCATACCGCGCTGGGCCTTTCGGCCTTGGGCTGTCATGCCGTGCGTGTGCCCGTGCCCCACGCTGGGTCTTTCAGCCTTGGGTTGTCGCACCATGCGCGCGTCTGCGCCCCGCGCTGGGCCTTTGGGCTGCCGGGCCAAAATGGGTTGCCACTGGCTTTTCCTTTTTTCTAAAAACGGTTTTAATTTAGCTTTCGAGCTGACTTGTAAATTCAAAATAAAATTATGTAGAGGTCCGAAAATTGTGAAACCAATTTTGTTAGGTTTCCAAAATCATGCTCTACCTGTTAGTGTATCTGGTTCACATAGCACTAAAATATTTCAAGGTCGCTCTAAATATTCTAACATGCTTAAATATTACTAAAGTATAAACTTGTGAGAATTTTTGTAAGAAAATGGTAAAAGTGTTGACTCTGAAAATTTTACAATAAACTCCTAATATTATTATCTACTCTCTGTAATTTTTTGTAGCTCCAAAATAATTGGTTTGTTAGGATAGTTTATGAGCCCTAGATTAAATATCTATTAAATCGGTAAAATGAATAAAGCAACACTTGGGCTTATATGACTAAAATACTTGTTGGGAAATGGAGCTTTATTCTATGACGTAGATACATAGCCTAAGTACGGTCATCGTTAGAACTAGCTCGTTAGCTTGAGAGACGTAAATCGTATTTTACGCGTCACAGTTGGCATTGATTAATTATGTTTTTGCGTTGCACCGCAAATATCATAATAGGAACCATGATGGATCGTGGAGTCATCTGGAGTAACAGAAAAGACGGTGATTCAATGATTGTGGCGCTTGATGGAGTGCTAACTTTTGGTTATTTTTCACCCAGGCAAGCCCTGGTGCATAACCCCATTATTCTGCACTTTATTTTATGCTTATGCATTAAGTTTTAAGGAGTTGTATGAAATCCACTTGCACATATATATATATATATATATATATATATATATATATATATATATATATATATATATATATATATATATATATATATATATATATATATTCTTATCCCATGAGTCTTACTAGTATGTCAGGATCGTGTAGCTTGATATGCTATAGGACCCCGGTAGAAGTCGAGTGATTGTCTGTCACTCACGAGAAATAGAAAATATATTATTGTTACTATTATCATGTTACCATCACATGGAATATAAATACATATGGATAATAAATGGAGACCGGGCGGGACTAGACTTGGATGGACTTGGACTTGGTTGGGCAACCGAGCGGGGCTTAGGTTGCATTTGTCCCGCCTGTGTCGATTGAGGACCGTCCGTTGTTTGGACCCTAGTCAAGTCACAGACTTATTGTTCCGAGCACATACTTGCTTATGGGAGCGGGAAGACTTGTTACTCTCTTGTCACGTGTTCTGGCTTTTTTCGAACCCACTGTTATAGGTGGATTATAGGGTTTGAGGTCTAAGCACCGCACTGAGGCTAGGCCTCAGGTGTTGAGGGCTTGGAGTCCCAGTTTGGACGGGGACCTGGACCCCTTGACAGGAGTAGAGTGGGTTGGTCTTGTCTGTGCCCGGGGTATAGATGAGGCGTGTGTTTTTTGAGGTACCCAGCTAGGCTACATTAATTCGTGAATCGCCGTTTCTACGTGACGGTACGACTTGGCTACGATTTGGCACCGTAGTAAGAAGTGAAACATGAAAAATGGTAAAAGGAATCTGATTGCTCAACTCTTGCTAAAAAGTAGCATATGCACCTTTAGTAATGCTTCCCGCAGTTACAATAACCCACCGGCCAAATAGCCTTGCATATCCTTGGAGTCTTTTCTCTCCTCCTGACAGGTAAGTCTTGCGGAGTATAATTGAGTACTCATGGTTTGTTCTACCCTGTTGCAGGTGATATGTTTTTATGGAGTTGACACTTGTGTGTGCAAACCTCCTGGTGGGCTCAGTGAGGATTTCATTTACGTTGCGGATATAGAGATGATTTATAACTCTCACAAAAATGTTTTACAAAGGAAAGACTCATAACTTGTTATCATTTCATGTATATAAATGTTCATCATGTTAATGTTAACTTGTCATTAAACGATTATTATTTCCGCTGAAACTCTAATAACATTTTATATTCCGCTGTTATTGTCAAATCATGAATTACTCTGATGTTGTATTAAAAGGGATGTAAGAAATGACAAAGATGTTGTAAGCTTTACCCTCTCATTTATGATTCTGATAGAAAATGTGGATTTTCGAGTTCTTCCATGGGTGTGCTCGACAGAATCGTATAGTTTAGTGCGCTCCCTTGGGTACTTAGTGTCTAATGAAAGACAAGTATTCTTGGAAAGGACATTAGATTAGGCGGTTCTGCCTCATCTTATGTCGCAAATTTGGTTTTATGTAATCACAACCACGTGCGAGTTGTTCAAGGGGCAAGGGCTATGGGTTTTGGTAACCTTTGGTTTACCGTGACCCAATTGTTTTGTAACGAAACTTTCTCTGCTGCTTAATGAAAAACGTGCCGATGCACGATCTCGAAAAAAAATGATCCGCTCATCCGCTGCAATCCATGCATGGTACACCTCTGTCCTAAAAACAAAGCAATTTTAAATTTCTTTGACGCCATTATTATTTATGTGGTCTCCCTTATTGTCATTAAAATTGTACTCCCCCATGAGTGCCATTATTTGAAACTTTTTTTTTTCACACGAGACATCTCACTTCCATTATGAAATAACGGAAATACAACATTCAGACTTACAGATAGACAGAATTCAGAAGAAGCAACCTATGACATAACTGAACCTGCAGACAGTACGAAGGCCGACCTCCAGAACAGTTCCATGCACACAGACAGGTGCAAACCATCATCACCACAGAGCAGCAACGCGCTCTAATAATTAAAACGGCCAGAAACTTACAGAACGAAAGAACAGGAACCATCATTTGAAACTTGTGTTTCCCTTAATGCCACTTCTATCATTAAACCGTTATAAGTTGCTGTGATGTTGGTATAAATGACAATTTTGCTCATCCCAACTCTTAATAAAATTTTGCTCGTTTTCTTTACATAGGTGATAGGTCAGTTGTGTCGAATTAAGTTGCACGGTAATATAACATATAGGAGTACATGACATGACATGAGGATTATATAAGTTTAACACAATCGCACGTGCATGACACATCTTGGATGCCCAAGTCATACTGTCCGGCTAGACTAGGCGCATGCCATGTTAGAGCATAATTTTTTAATGAGAATTACAAAAAAAATATACTCAGTTTCAAAGGAATTACAGAAATAACGTGACCCCATTCCAGAAAAAATGTTTTAAAAATCGTTAGCTACAATTTTAATGTGAGTTAAGGGACCATGACGCCTAATGGTCTAAGAGGGGGTGAATTATGTTACTTAAAGCATACTTCCTTCGTTCTAAATTATAAGTCGCTTTGACTATTTTGGTACATCCATTTTGCTATGTATCTAGATATTCGCTTTGACTTTTTTGGTACATCTATTTTGCTATGTATCTAGTTCAAGATACATAGCAAAATAGATGTACCAAAAAGTCAAAGCGACTTATAATTTAGAACGGAGGGAGTAAGATCCAAAAACTATTTATAAAAAGCCTATATAAGTTTGAGTCAAATTTATCAGCGGCCCTTAAACTTGTAAGACTGTGTCATATAGGTTAATGAGCTTTGAAAATACATTTCTGCTCGATGAATGTCGATCACATCATAATTTGGAATGTCCACGGCCTGAACAACGATCCGCGCTCGTCGTGGCCTAGTTAGAGTCTGTTCTTCAGGAATATGTCCCCATTCTCTGTCTGCAAGAGATAAAGGTCGCTTAACTTTCATTGGCCAAGCAGGAGGCGTTGCGGGAGCTGCTCCATGGCCCATGGTGTCGTCGACTCGTCGAGGGTGCCGGGGGAAGGCACGCTCACTGCTGGGGCTAAATTCGAATAACTCTATTTATGTATTGGTCGCAAAAGCTTGCGTGCATAATTGTATAAGTATCTTGGTCGTCCGATCAAAAAAGTAATCTTGGTCGTGCATACATTTGGCTTCCCTACGGTGCAACAATCGTTGTTCTCATGGGGAGCCGAGTGATATGCGTTGTATAACAAACTCTAACCTCCTCTTAATGAAACACGAGCCGGAAAGGCCCGTTCTCGAGGAAAAAGAAAAAGCTATGTACCAAGAGCCAAGAGGTAACAATGTCGTATGACATACAACGAAAATGCCAAAGAAAAACCAGCCTTGTGTATACAGCGAGAACTCTGAAAGCATCAGCAGCCTTACTATTCCTCCAACACCCATGTACAACAATCCTGGAGCTAATCCCTTGTCTAACCTATGTTTACGAATGTTTCCTGTACTAACATCATCTTTGTTTCTTGCCGCCAGCCAAGATCCGAGAGATTTGAAGCCCTCGGCTAAATGCCTGATTAAAGAGCAATCTCGTCTGGAACTCCGAGACAAATGGGAACCATGCCAGCACCGCCACCGGGACGAAGATGACGATCCCCATCAGGTATTCGTACCCCCTCGAGAGGGCCTTCACAGATCCCCACAGCCCACATGCCTTGATCACCGGTTTACTTGCTTGAGATATCTGTTGTAAAGGTCAGAAACGGATTGGAGTCTGAAATGTTTTCTATAGCAATCAACCGTTTTACAGAAAACATCGAATACTCAGAGGTACCTTCCAGCTGGCCAATAGTTTAAAGTCATTTTCATCTCAACAGTTTTTTAGGCATCATACTTAGCATATGACATTTAGGAGATTGAGAAACGAAATTAGAGGGGTGATACTGACGGAGGTACCTGCAGAATGGCCCATCCTGTGGGTGCAAATGCAAGGAAGCTTGCGAATATGTCACCGACTGTAAGATGCAGAACAGTGAAAAGAACTGCCAGTGTTCCAACAGATCCGATGAACAAGAACAATTTGAGAAGCCGGAACATAAGCTGGAAATCTGCACTAAATTTCTTCCTACCCATGGATACCACCTAAAGAAGATTTTGATCAGAAACTTAACAAGGGCAGCTCATTTTGAAGAACTTAAGGAAGACAGTAACCAGATGCACACACAGCATATACATGTATTTCAAAGCTACCAGGGAAATAAAATTCACCTTTAGGACCATCACCACAGCAACAATAACCAACCAAGAAAGACCGTAAACCTGAAGCCACAAATCATATTTTTAGTGTACAGCCACAATAATAGCGTTGAATAGTTCTCTTAAACAACAAAAGAACTGTGTGGTGGTTTATCCACAAAGCCTCGAGTTCATTGAATTCTTTGAAGAAACTCAAATGAAAAAAGAACTTACAGAGATGCTTTTGTTGCCAGCAGATATATTCAGGTGGTACATGATACCGTATTGGAATATGAAGAACCTGAGAGATAGTATGATTTCCCAGAAACGGCCCAATAGACCTGTGGACTGTAAATGTTCCTGCTCCTCTTCCCACCAGGATTCCCAAGCCTTGTTAGCAGGAACCCCAATGCCACCTCGACTGCTAATCCATTTGGTCCAGTCATCCCAGTCATCTACTATTTTCTGCCACTCAAATCCTGATGGATTGAAGAGGAATGGAGCGAATAGCCAAGTTATGACCAAGAACCACATTGATGATGTCAGAAGTATATAGGCAGTCGAATCTGTAGCAACATCGCCATACAACTCATAGACTACTAGCAGTAACATCAGCTCAAGTGCTTTCACAAAATGGCTTCTGGAGTACATTCTGTAATTCTCAGCAAACCTTACATGGCGAACAACAAAGCCTCTGCCGGTTGCCCTATATTTTGCACCGCCATGGAGAATTGTGCGGCCAAAATAATGTGACTTGGTCCCAAGGGAGAAAGTGAAGAACACTGAACAAAGCTGAAGTTGCATGATTATGAAATCCCCTAGGGCACTTCTGAAACCTCTTTCTAGCCCAATCTCCATAAACATTGGCAATGCCATTAAAAGACCTAGCTGCACAATAGACTGAGATCCCATAGCCGCTTGAAGTGCACGGTTCCCTCTCATCCGTGCTTGTTTCATAATTGCAAACTCCAGTCCACTTAATGCTAAGTACAGTCTTCCGTACAAGAAAACATAAACTATTATCACAACCATCTGTACAACATCAAGACAAGAACATGAGAAAACATGTGATGGAGGAGAGCTGTTGCTAACAAATACTGTAATGCAAGCTAGTGCCACATATACATTACCATTGAGCTAATATAAAACCCAACAGTTGTAAAATAGCACGAAAGCATCCGGAAGAAGTCAAATCGATGACCAAGCCTGTAGATATCTCTGCTGAGTATCTGCTCCCCATTTCCGCAAGCAACTTTGGCCTCAAAGAGAGAAATTTGATTGAGACCTACATCACGCCCTTTTCCCACTTGGATGTACTCATGATGGGTGACATTTCCTCTTCTTAGAGTCGAGTTGAAACCTGAAAATAATATTCAACTCCATGCATTCAAGAGCAGAAATGGGTAACAAACAGAAATCCAAGAAGAAAAACTTCTGTTGAGAATGTGCCTGAGCACACGTTTCATTAAATCACATACCAGCAAAAATGTCTTCACTTAAATTTATACCACAGGAAGCCTTGCTGATGCCTCCTCTTGTAATGTGAAAAATCCTATCGAACACATCAGGATGTCCATAGTGAAAGCGGACCCTGCACAGAGAATGAAGTACGTCAGGTACAGAGTATTTAGACAACAAAGTGTGACGCCTTGTGTCTTCTCATAAAGTAGCTGTTGGAGTATAGGAGTATTAGGCCCATGAGGCCCATGTATGCATCACTATATAGCTACCCTTCTAGGGTTAGCCCAAATCAATAGAGTCACAATTTCCAACATGGTATCAACAGCCTAGGGTTTCTTTTCCCCATCCCTTCCCTTCCCTGCCCTCTCCAGCCGCCGCCGCCACCTGCCGGCGCGCCGCCGCCGCCGCCCATGGCCGGTCGGCCTCCTCCCCCTCCCTCCTACTTCCACACCTTCCCTCCTCTACCCACCTCCTCATGGGCGCAGGTGGCTGGAGCCCCCGCCGCCGCTGCTAGCCCCAGCACTGGAGCCGCCGCCGCCGCTGGCCCGCGTGCTGGAGCCGCTGCCGCTGCTGGCCAGCGCCTTCCCGGCGCCGCCGTGCCTCCTCCTGCCGCCGCTGGCCCGCCACCTCCAGGCGCTGCCGCGCCTCCTCCCGGCGCCGCTGCTGCCCTGATCGCGGCCGCGGGCGCGGACCTAACTGGCGTTGCTGGGGACGCCGCCGCTGCTGGGGACGCCGCCGGGCCCGTCCTTCCTGGCGCCACGGGGCACGCCGAGGCCGTCCTTCTCCCGGCCGGCCGGATTTCGGCACCTCCACCCGCCGGCGTCCGGGCAGCTGCTGCCGCCATTGCGGCCGGCCTGGGCATGCCGCCCTCTGCTCCTCTGCCCGCGGGGATGGACAACCTGGCCCCGGGCGCCTCTACCTTCCCCGACCCGCCTCCGCTGCCCCCGTCCCACCTCTACGCCACCCGTCCGGACTCCGCTCTCGCTGCCGCCCTCGTCGCTGCACGTGCTGCGGCAGCCGAGGGCCAGGCGCGTGTGTGTGCGCCTGCCCTCGCTTGGGAGCGCGAGCGGGATGCCGCCGATGCCCTGGCCCGCCAGATCGCCGAAGCGGAGCAGCGTCTCGTCCTTCCCGCCTACCACGACCTCGGGGCCACATCCTCCGGCTCGACGGGTCACCGCGCGTCCACCATTGCGGTCATCTGGCACGATTCGGCTGATCCCCTCGTGGCGCAGCTTCACTATCAGGCCGGGGGCGTTCAGAACATCCGTCTGCTTGTCCCGGTCGTCCTCGAGCCCGAGTCGCCCTCCTACGCCCGTTGGCGGGACCTGGTCCTCCTCACCCTCCGCCGCTACGCCCTCGACGACCACGTCCTCGTCGATGCCTCGATCACGGCCCAGACCCCCTCGTGGCTGCGCCTTGACAGCATCGTCCTCTCCTGGATCATCGGGACGATCTCCCTCGACCTCCACGACCTCGTCCGCAACACGGCTAACGCTCGCCAGGCATGGCTGGCGCTCGAGGGCCAGTTTCTGGGCAATGCCGAGGCCCGGGCTCTGCGGCTCGATGCGAGTTTCCGGACCTTCGTGCAGGGTGACCTCACTGTTGGAGAGTTCTGCCGCAAGATGAAGGCCATGGCGGACTCCCTCGGCGACCTTGGCTGGCCTATGGAGGACCGCATCCTGGTCCTCAACGTCCTTCGCGGACTCAGTGACCGCTACGCCCACCTCAGGACGTGGATCACCCGCCAGCGCCCCTTCCCCACCTTCCTGCAGGTCCGTGACGATCTTGTCATGGAGGAGCTTGCTCAGGGCATCCAGCCAGGGTCCACCCCCGCGTCGGGGTCCTCGACTTCCTCGACGGCGCTTGCTGCTACTCCGCCGCGTTCGTCCGCTCCGCCGCCGTCGTCTCTTCTTGGTCCCCCTCCCTCCGGGCCGAGCGGGGTTGGGGGGGGGGCGTGGCGGCCGCCGTCGCCGCGGCGCTGGATGTGGGGGGGGGGGGTGGCGGGAGCAACCAGGCGGCGCCGACGGCTCCACAGGGTGCACCATGGCCTTCTTTCCACAACCCGTGGTCAGGGCGCATCTCTATGTGGCCCTTCCACGCTCCCGACGGTGAGCCTCGCCCGCCGGCGGCCATGCTCGCTGGTGCTCCACCTCCCGGCGTCTACACCACGTCTCCGTGGGCTACACCTTCCGGCACCTCGCCCGGGCCTGCATGTTGGGACCAGGCGGCCTTGGCACGCTTTTTCAGCACTATGGACCTAACACCTCATGTCGGTCCTGAGTGGATCGCCGACTCGGGTGCTACCTACCACACCACCCCTGACCCTGGTATACTCTCATCCGTTCATTCTCCCTCTTCTTCTCTCCCTTCGTCCATTATGGTCGCAAATGGTTCGTGTCTTCCAGTCATATATGTGGGTGCCGCCGGCGCTCATGGCTCCTTTCGCCTTCCTGATGTTCTTGTTGCCCCTTCTATGGTTCACAACCTTCTTTCTATTCATCGTTTTACAGTTGACAATTCATGTTATGTGGAGTTTGACTCTTCTGGTCTTACTGTAAAGGATTTGGCTTCCCGGCGTCCTCTGCTCCGATGTGACAGCACGGGTCCCTTTACACTCTTCGCTTCCCGGCGGCTACTTCATCTTCTTCGCCGTCCGTTTTGTCAGCTGCTTTCACCGCCACTACTTCCTCCACTACTTGGCACCGGCGTCTCGGCCATCCTAGACGTGATGCCCTGCTGCAGCTCAGTCGTAGTTCCGACATTCCATGTACTCGGGCTCATGATGAGCATTTGTGTCATGCGTGTCAGTTGGGCCGACATGTTCGTCTTCCTTTTTATAGTTCTTCACATGCGGCCCGCATGTTTGATCTTGTACATTGCGACCTATGGACCTCTCCTGTCATCAGTATTTCTAGATATAAGTACTATCTTGTGGTGGTCGATGATTTTTCTCATTATTCATGGACCTTTCCCTTGCGTGCGAAGTCTGATGCTTTCCCCGCGATTCTTCACTTCTTCGCTTGGGTGTCCACACAGTTTGGCCTCACCATCAAGGCCGTCCAGTGTGACAATGGTCGTGAATTTGATAACTCCACCTCCCGTGCCTTCTTCCTTTCTCACGATGTCCAGTTGTGCATGTCTTGCCCTTATACCTCCTCTCAGAATGGCAAGGCTGAGCGCATGAATCGCACCACTAACGACACCATGCGCACTCTTCTTCTTCAGGCGTCGCTTCCTGCTCGCTTCTGGGCTGAGAGCTTGCACACCTCCATCTATCTCCTTAACCGTCTTCCTTCCGCTGCCTGTCCAGCTCCCACGCCACACCACGCTCTTTTCGGTACCCCTCCTCGGTACGATCACCTTCGAGTCTTCGGGTGTGCGTGTTACCCTAACACCACAGCCACCGCTCCCCACAAGCTGACACCCCATTCGACTCTTTGTGTCTTCCTCGGGTACTCCCCGGATCACAAGGGTTACCGTTGCTTTGACCTTACCTCTCGTTGGGTCCTCATCTCTCGTCATGTGGTGTTCGATGAGTCCGTCTTCCCTTTCTCCACCACCACCACACCCACTACCACCCCTGACCTTGACCTGTTCTCTCTGTTTTTCACTGACACGGTGGTCCAGCCACCTTTGCCGTGGTCTCCTGCAGGTACTCCACCGGGCTCCTTGCCGGGCTCGTGTCCCCGCTCGCCGCCAACCAGCGACGCCCCTGGCCCTGCGCCCTGCACGGGTCCGGAGGCGTCGCCCTCCGGTGCTGCCCCGGCACCTCCGCTCGGCGAGGTACCGGGGGCGTCGTCCTCCGGTCCTGCCCCGGCCCCTCCGATCGACGGGGGTCCGGGGACGTCGGCTACCGCCCCTCCTCCGCGTTTCGCCGAGCCAGTGCGCGTCTACCAGCGACGTCTGCGACCTGCTCCACTGCCTCCGTCACCACCGGCAGACTCTTCTCCGCCGGCGACACCAACACCGCCGCCACAGTCGCCGGCTGCCCGTGTCGTGCCGTCGGTGTACCACCCACCACTCCTTCAACGACACCCTCTACATGTTCACCCTATGGTGACGCGGCACGCGGCTGGTACCCTGCGGTCCCGGGCTCTCGCGGTGATGCCCGCCGACCCGCAGGTCTCTCCAGTACCCTCTTCCGTCCGCGAGGCCTTGTTGGACCCCCACTGGCGCCGCGCGATGGAAGAGGAGTACGCGGCACTCCTCGCCAACCAGACATGGGATCTAGTGCCCCGTCCGCCGGGCTCCAACGTCGTCACCGAAAAGTGGATCTGGACACACAAGCGTTGGGCTGATGGCACTCTCGAGCGGTACAAGGCTCGCTAGGTTCTCCGGGGCTTCACTCAGCGCCCTGGGATCGACTATGATGAGACCTTCAGCCCAGTGGTGAAGCCGGCCACCGTCCGCACGGTGCTGTCGCTGGCTCTCGCTCGGTCATGGCCCGTCCATCAGCTGAACGTCAAGAATGCCTTTCTGCATGATCTTCTCACTGAGACAGTTTACTGCAGTCAGCCGGCGGGGTTTGTTGACTCTTCCCGTCCCGACATGGTCTGCCGGCTCAACAGGTCTCTCTACGGCCTCAAGCAGGCCCCCCCGGGCGTGGAACACTCGGTTTGCTGCTTTCCTACTGACACTGGGGTTTCTGAAGGCTAAGTCAGACACATCCCTGTTTATCTATCACCATGGAGCTGAGACTGCGTACCTGCTGCTCTATGTTGATGATATTGTCCTTACAGCCTCCAGTGAGTCACTCCTCCGCCGCATTATCACCTCTCTTCAGCAGGAGTTTGCTATGAAGGATCTGGGTGTGCTTCACCACTTCCTCGGGGTCACTGTTGAGCCTCATCCTGCCGAGATCCTTCTTCACCAGCGGCAGTATACTCTTGATATCCTGGAGCGAGCCGGGATGACTGACTGCAACCCCTGCTCCACTCCGGTTGACACCCAAGGCAAGCTGTCAGAAGCCGAGGGCGACCCAGTCACAGATCCTACTGCCTATCGGAGTTTTGCTGGTGCCCTTCAGTACCTCACCTTCACCTGGCCGGACATCACCTATGCAGTTCAACAGATATGTCTTCACATGCATGATCTCCGAGAGCCTCACCTCACTGCTCTCAAGCGCCTCCTCCGCTACCTCCGCGGCACTGTCGACTACGGCCTACTCCTTCACCGGTCATCCTCCACCAAGCTTGTCGTCTACACTGACGCCGACCAGGCCGGGTGTCCGGACACTCGGCGCTCCACCTCCGGCTATGCTGCCTTCTTGGGCGGCAACCTAGTGTCCTGGTCGTCCAAGCGCCAGCCTGTGGTCTCCCGCTCCAGTGCCGAGGCGGAGTACCGCGCTGTCGCTAACGGTGTGGCTGAGGCCTCCTGGCTCCGGCAGCTTCTTGCCGAGCTCCACACTCCTCTCTCCTAGAGCATGCTGGTCTACTGCGACAACGTCAGTGCGGTGTACCTC
This sequence comes from Saccharum hybrid cultivar R570, assembly GCA_038087645.1. Classification (NCBI taxonomy): domain Eukaryota; kingdom Viridiplantae; phylum Streptophyta; class Magnoliopsida; order Poales; family Poaceae; genus Saccharum; species Saccharum hybrid cultivar. The sequence goes on from JAQSUU010000245.1 coordinate 13,446,076, forward strand.
ATCCACCAACCCCGTTCAACACCAGCGGACGAAGCACGTGGAGATCGACTTACACTTTGTCCGTGATCGGGTTGCCATCGGCGAGGTGCGGGTCCTTCACGTACCGACCACCTCCCAGTTCGCCGACATCTTCACCAAAGGTCTCCCGTTCTCGACCTTCACCGAGTTTCGCTCCAGCCTCAACATCACCAGTGGCTAGTTGCATCTGTGGGGGGCTTGTGTGTGTTCTTCTTTTCATGTCCAGTCTGGAACTCCGCTGTGCCGGTAGTTCAGACTGCGGGGGGGGGTGTTGGAGTATAGGAGTATTAGGCCCATGAGGCTAGGCCCATGTATGCATCACTATATAGCTACCCTTCTAGGGTTAGCCCGAATCAATAGAGTTACAATTTCCAACAGTAGCCCAACAGTTTATCATGTCAACATGCTTAAACTTGAAAAGCTTCAACGCAGAAAAAATTTCAAGCAACTGATCTATTTTTTATTTACTAGTAATCTGAGACATGTTCATGCGTGCTTTCAAGTGCAGAAAGAATATCCTTAAATGATCATCTCGTAACATTTTCCTCAGGAATAGTTGCCATAGATGCTCAGCAGATCCAATATCATATTGCAACATATAAGACACTCGGTGTTTACATCATGATAATAATTGATATTGTTTCATTCCAATATGACATAAGAAAATGATTCATACTCACTTCAATGGATTAGCAAGGACCCTCTGTCCTATTGTCACAAAGCTGGTTTCCTGGTTGCTCATAAACCATGCAAGTGACGACACACTACAATCCACAGTTATAAAAAATTAGTTGCTGATGTGGAAATTATGATGAAGAAAACACAATGATAACCGCAAAGTTTCAACCTACCCTCCAGTAAATATATGCTCACGCACTCCAAGAATTGTGGGTTGACGGACACCATGGTTTTCATTAAACTCTTCCAGCAAATTTCGCATTTTCAAAGCCTCCTCCAAATAGTTGTCCTGAAGATAATTCATAAATACAACACATATTGCAACATATATCATGACTTGTACCATAGCCACTCAATTCACCTGATTCATGTCGATAGTTTGGAGCGCTTCACCCCGTGTAAAAATGATTGCATGATTTTGATTTTCTGGTTTGCCTTCACCTAATTTTGCTGGTCCTGGCAGTTTTATACGGTATATTTCCTTCACAGATACAAAGTGTAAGCATTATTGAAGTTGACACCATAGGTTTTGAATGGTGGAAAAGGACTTGTACTCGTGGTTAAGCTCACCTGATCATGATTGTCGAGAGCTTTTACTAGAACTGAATAAAAGACCTTCTGCACCTTGTCACCTTCTCTCTCTTCTACTTCATCAATGTATGCCACACGCAGACCAGGGTAACTGTAGTTTCAAATTGAAATTACCTCAAAGTGATTAGTTTTTTTTTTGGGAGACTTCACTATAATTCAATGTTAACTACTGAAATTAAAAAAAAAACAACCGAAGTAGTCTCCTTAAATTGGGAAAAAAACATCTTGGATATATCATATCTAGTGATTGGCAAAATGATCTAATTCTTATTTCTTTCTCAGAACAAACGACTTACTTCACCATCAAGTTCAAGATATCTGTTGCACGTCGATCACCAGATTGTTTCTGATTTCCATATATCTGGCAAGTAGCAACATATGTAAATTTCATGTCTGCTACAGCCTCGAGCTGAGAGGACAAAGATCTTTGGCTTTTCTTCTCCTCCTCTGCTGGATCTGCAACTGCTTTATACCCTTCCAATATCTCTGCAAGAAATACAGAGCACAGATCAGTAGCATTTTTTTAAGGCACTAAAAAATGCACCACCTGGAATTTGAACAAGCTTACCAGATTCAGAAGCCATGTCAAGGAACGCTTGAAGCTTCAAAGCCCTCCTATAGTACATCATGCCTCTAACTACTCGCATATTAAAAGAAAAACATATATCTGGTAGTTAGCCAAGTCATCCTTATTAGATAAGATAAGGCAGATGATGATCAAATTACCTGTTCTACAGAGTGTCTGCCCTCTAAGAGAAGCCCAATGACGAAGTTGTAGGACATTTTCCTCGTTTCCCCATACTTCACTTTCTCTTTTGCAATTAATTCTTTCCATGAAATTGTTCCATTCATCTACATCAGGAATCAGGATAAAAAAGTGGGGAAATTGGTAACACAATAATAAATAATTGAAGCATTAAGATTGAAGGGAAACCAAAGAGAAATGGAACCTGGATAGATCTTTTGTAGGTAGAATATAATTGATACACCATCTTCATTCTCCAGATCAAGATCACTTTTCGAATATACAGTTTCCTCACTATAGTAAGGAGTCATAACACTGCCAGGTGCATAGAGTGACATAGAATTATGTAGAGTTCAATCTTTTGCACTGAAATTCTTATTACAGAGTACACTTAAACCTAACAGGGTTAAGAGATGTTGTCATGGTGAATTTATACTTTTTCTGGATATAAAACGTTTAACTGCCACATGTACAACATGGTTGGTAGAGAAAATCAGAAAAGTTTTTTATGTACTAGATTGCATCTGAAAAAACCATTTGTGTTTCTTCTGTGTTGTTCAAGGAAAAAAAAACATTTGTGTTTCTTCAAACAGAAAAGCGTACACTTTTGGTCAACACAAGAATAAAAATGGGATCAGGGTTTGGTAATGGTATTTATATTTCTCACATTGGCTATTTGGCTTGTCCCTTTTCTGGACAGTATACTCTGTTCTACTTGAAATGAATCAACAATAGCCAAATTCCAGCCATTGGTTTAAATAACACATATGAAGTAACTTCTAAAAACAGACAGAAGAGTAACTTCTGTTCTAGTAAAACATCACAACTCAGCCATCAGGTCTGAAGTCAGGACTGTCTGAATCAAGCCAGAGCAAAATTGGCAACAGATGTAAAACTCACAGGACTTTAAGAATGTTTCAGAAGCAAACCAGCGCCATTATGACATCACCAGAGGATTTATGGTCAAATAATTGATAACTTTGTACAATGGCCATTGTCTGGTTTGTTTCACAAAAACTTTTGATGTGGGGATCTCCCCACAGTTCATTTGTCAAAAAAAGGGTCACCCGCCTCAAATCCAATATCCACAGTAACTTGTGCATAGTCCTAATGTAGTTTTTTTCTCTTTATTTGAGGGCACACAGTTTGAGATTCAAGTTCATTCCAAAAGTATTCATGTAAACTTGTGAACAACAGATCATCATGATTTTCAATTTTTTCATTTTAGGGAATACTAAGCAGAGGTGGGAACATACTAGGATTCAATCAAAATATTTGAAAGACAGGAAAAATATCAAGGTTACAGGGATAGAATACCAGCTAGTTAACGCCTAATTGTCCTCATTAATTAAATCAAAATAGTTTAAATGCATAATAAGTTTTAGTTTTCTCATTTTTTAAAGAAATTCTTGAATAGGATCTTCTTGCAGCGAGTCAAGAGAAACAGAAGAATTATGATACTGCGCTATCATTAGACACTACCAAATTTGCAATAATGTGAACAAGTTGCTATATGAGAATAACCTGAATGAGAGCATTTTGCGTACTCTAGGTGCACGTGGCATGTCCATGAATAGTGAATTAGTGAAAAATGCTATTCTTCGACGAGCTTCTAAATTTGTTGGGACGTCCATTGCAGATTCTTTCACAGTCAAAAGAAGGTACAGTCGCTTAATCTGTAGACAATTGGAGCTTGTGAACACTGTTATACGAGACAATATACTCTAAGATGCATGCTTGGTAATAAAGGCAATCAACAATTTGCTTATATAACCTGTTCTTCCCACTGTGCTGAAACCGGAGGAGGGAAAACAATTGCAGGCTTTGTACCAGAGCCCGCAAAAAGCTGTCTTCTCGGAACTGAATCCTTGTTACCGTGACCAAACTCAGCCAGCTCTCTGAAAATGATAAAAGGCAACAATAATTAGTTTCCTATTCACATGAAGATGTGTATATAATTATCAGGAGCTCAACAAAGAACCTAATCTCATTAACCATCATATCTCTTGTTATCACTTCTAACATGTCTTGAAGCAACAGCACCACATTATCAAACTTTGAGGCATCTCTTTCTTTCTGCAGGTGGCCGTGTAATGTTAGCACCACATTATCAAGCCTCTAACATGTCTGTCTTAAAAAGTTGAAACATTGAAATTGCCAAATAGGAGAACATTGAGTAAAGTAGTAAAATTGCATTACCAAGGTAGATACAAGCTCTACAAATTTCTTGCAAAGAACTGGGAGTGCGCTCATTCTAAAGTTGGCAAGGAACGTATTCTTTCCAATATTAGCTTCTATTTCTTTGATTATAATACCAATAATCCTGTTGATGTTAATGAACAAACATTCCAAAAGAGGATCAGCAACTGAACATGGAGTTCAAAGACATAAGTGCACAAACAGCCATGCAGTTGAAGAAGCCAAACACATATGCCTTCAGTACCATTTAGGTTATGTATTTAAAAACAGCTAAAGCTTAATAACTAGAATCATTCCTTTATACTATACATCTATGGTGGTGCTTGTCTGTCCTCCCTGGTTCATTTTGGAATAGTTAGTTCCTGAATATTGAAATATGAATATGTGCATCCATATGCAAATCAGCAAATGTTGGATTCAATATTCTTAGTATAGGATTTGTAACCTTGGCTCAGTGGCTCACACATGCCTAATTACATAGAGTAATGTAAAGCTCATATTTTGATATTGATTCTGGAATCATTAGTAAGAGTGAAAATAATTCAGTCCAAGATACTGGTTATATGACCGGAGGCTTGTTTTTTAACGCAATGGTAGGAGCTCTGCCTTTCAATTAAGAAGGAAGCAAAAGAGAGAGAATTACAGGAGTGACAAAGGGGCACACATGACAGGCTCCCCCAACCTGCCAGAACACATTCCTTACTTAATTGAGCGGCAGAGCTCCTGCCTTTTTCTTAAAAAAAAACTGCCAGAACACAAGAGACACAGAGTGCCCAAGAGCCAAAAGAAGGCTTCTAGGGAATTTTATCTCCTACAAAGGAACAAGTATATTCGGCTTAGTATGTTGCCAATATTTAGCTACTAGGGAACATGTCAATTAATTTATTATGAACCGTAACTGACGGTGTTTGTTGGGTCTCAACTCTAGCCTACCCCAACTTGCTTGGGACTGACAGGCTTGGTTGTTGTTGTTGTTGTTGTTGCCTCCAGATAAGCACCTTTGGAACTGATGCTTGTTGTTAGAGAGTGAGATTCTATTGATTTGGGTTAACCCTAGAAGGGTAGCTATATAGGTAACCATACATGGGCCATATGGGCCTAGCCTCATGGGCCTAATACACTCACATTCCAACACCCCCCGCAGTCTGAACTACCGGCGCAGCGGAGTTCGAGGCTGAACAAGAAAAAAAGAAGAAAGAACACACACACGTCCCCCCCCCCCCCCCCCCACAGACGCAATTAGCCACTGGTGACGGTGAGGCTGGAGCGAAACTCGGTGAAGGTCGAGGACGGGAGGCCTTTGGTGAAGATGTCTGCGAACTGGGAGGTGGTCGGGACGTAAAGGACCCGGACGTCGCCGATGGCCACACGGTCACGGACGAAGTGTAGGTCGATCTCCACATGCTTCATCCGCTGGTGCTGCACGGGGTTGGTGTAGAGGTAGACCGCACTGACGTTGTCGCAGTAGACGAGTGTGCTCCTGGTGAGAGGGCGGTGAAGCTCAGCCAGGAGCTGGCGGAGCCAGGCGGCCTCGGCCACGCCGTTGGCAACGGCACGGTACTCCGCCTCGGCACTGGAGCGTGAGACCACCGGCTGTCGCTTGGACGACCAAGAGACAAGGTTGCCGCCGAGGAAGACAGCGTAGCCGGAGGTGGACCTGCGCGTGTCCGGGCAGCCCGCCCAGTCAGCGTCGGTGTAGACAACCATCTCGGCAGTGGAGGACCGGCCGAGGAGCATCCCGTAGCCTTTGCCACGGAGGTAGCGGAGAAGCCGCTTCATAGCAGCCAGGTGGGGCTCCCGCGGAGCATGCATGTAGAGGCAGAGCTGTTGTACAGCATAAGTGATGTCCGGTCGTGTGAAGGTGAGGTACTGGAGTGCGCTAGCAAGATTCCGGTACGCGGTAGAGTCCGCTGGTCCAAGCATCGGACCCCTAGCCTCTGACAGCTTCCCCTAGGTGTCAACCGGGGTAGTGCATGACTTGCAGTCAGTCATCCTTGCTCGCTCCAAAATGTCACAAGTGAACTGCCGCTGGTGGAGGAACAGGCCTGAAGGTCGGGGCTCAACAGTTACGCCGAGGAAGTGGTGGAGCACCCCAAGATCCTTCATAGCAAATTCCTTCTGGAGAGAAGCAATGATGCGGTGGAGCAGAGACTCGCTGGAGGCGGTGAGAACAATGTCATCCACATACAGGAGCAGATAAGCAGTCTCACCCTCATAGTGGTATATGAACAGGGAGGTGTCAGACTTGGCCTCCGTGAACCCAAGAGTCTGCAGGAAGGTAGCGAATCGAGAGTACCAAGCCCGGGGTGCCTGCTTGAGCCCGTAGAGAGATTTGTTGAGCCGGCAGACCAAGTTAGGACGAGAAGAATCCACGAAACCGGCCGGCTGACTGCAGTAGACCGTCTCAGTCAGAGTGCCATGGAGGAAGGCATTCTTGACATCCAGCTGATGTACAGGCCAGGAGCGCTCGAGAGCCAGTGAGAGGACAGTGCGGACTGTAGCTGGCTTCACCACTGGACTGAAGGTCTCATCATAGTCAATGCCGGGCCGCTGGGTGAAGCCACGGAGGACCCAGCGAGCCTTGTAGCGCTCCAAGAAACCATCAGCACGCCTCTTGTGCGTCCAGATCCACTTGCCGGTGACAATGTTGGAGCCCGGCGGTCGGGGCACGAGGTCCCATGTGTGGTTGGCGTGGAGGGCCGCGTACTCCTCTTCCATCGCGCGGCGCCAGTGAGGATCCGCCAAAGCCGTGCGGACGGAAGAGGGTACAGAAGAGATCCCCGGCTCGCAGGCGGCGGCGGTGAGGGCCTGCGGGCGAGACGCCTGCCTCGTCACCATCGGGTGAATGTGACGAGAGTCTCGGTGAAGAAGAGGCGGATGGTACACAGGCGTGTCGGCGCGAGACCGCGGCGGGGCCGACGGAGAACACACTGGTGGCGAAGGCGACGACGCTGGAGCCGGCTCCCGCCGCCGCTGGTAGACGATGCTGAAACGCCCTGGAGGAGGTGGTGGCGTACCCGGCTCCTGGCGGCGCTGGTAGACGAGGCCGAAGCGCCCGGAAGGAGGTGGGGTCGGGGCGCTCGGTCCCACGATCGGAACGTCAGCGTCAGGTACAACGGGAGGCAACGAAGCCACAAGGAGCAAAGGTGGAAGCTCCGGTGCGGTCTCGGGCGTAGCAGGTACTGGAGGAAAGTCCTGGTGCGAGGCCGGCAGGGGCGAGGTGGTACTACCAGGAGGTCGCGCCAGAGTAGTACCTGCAGGGTAGAGGAAGAAGGGTGGCGGAATCACCGGGTCAGTGAGAAAAAAGGAAGCCTCAGCAGGGTCAGCAGGAGGTGTGGAGATAGAGGTGGTGAAGTAAGGAAATGCCGACTCATCAAACACGACATGGCGAGAGATGAGGACACGGCGAGAGAAAAGGTCGAAGCATCGGTAACCCTTGTGATCCGGAGAGTATCCGAGGAAAACACAGAGGGTCGACCGGGGGGGCCAGTTTATGAGGAGCGGTGGCGGCGGTGTTAGGGTAACACGTACACCCGAAGACTCGAAGGTGGTAGTAGCGAGGAGGGGTGCCGAAATGAGCGTGGTAAGGTGTGGGAGCCGGGCAGGCAGTAGAAGGAAGACGGTTAAGGAGATAGGTGGATGTGTGCAGACACTCAGCCCAGAAGCGAGCGGGAAAGGATGCTTGGAGCAGAAGGGTGCGCATGGTGTCATTGGTTGTGCGGATCATATGCTCTGCCTTGCCGTTCTGAGATGAGGTATACGGACAAGACATGCGCAGCTGGACACCGTGAGAAAGGAAGAAGGCACGTGAGGTTGAGTTATCGAACTCACGGCCATTGTCGCACTGGACAGCCTTGATGATGAGGCCGAACTGAGTGGATACCCAAGCGAAGAAGTGGCTGAGAGTTAGGAACGCCTTAGACTTGGCACGCAGGGGGAAAGTCCAGGAGTAATGGGAGAAATCATCGACCACCACCAAGTAGTACTTATAGCCAGACATGCTGAGAACAGGGGAAGTCCACAAGTCGCAATGGATAAGAGCAAACACACAAGTGCCATGTGAGGAAGAAGACTGAAAGGGAAGACGAACGTGACGGCCCAGCTAGCACGCATGGCACAAGTGCTCATCGTGAGCCCGAGGACACCGAATGTCTGAACTACGACTGAGCTGCATGAGGGCATCCCTGCCAGGATGGCCGAGGCGGCGGTGCCAAGTAGTGAGGAAAGTAGTAGCGGCGAAAGCGGCTGAGGAGATGGGAGGCAAAGAAGGTGAAACAGACGCCGGAAACTGAAGTGTGTAGAGGGGTCCAGTGCTGTCACACCGGAGCAGAGGACACCGGGAGGCCAAATCCCGCACGGTGAGACCAGATGGGTCAAACTCAACCGAACAAGAGTTGTCAGTTATGAAACGACGAATAGAGAGAAGGTTATGAACCATACCGGGAGCCACAAGAACATCAGGGATATGAAAGGAGCCGTGGGAACTGGCAGTGCCCACGGAGGAGACAGGAATGCAAGTGCCATTGGCGACCATGATGGAAGAGGGACAGGAAGGGTGGGGAGTGGGGAGGACGAAGAGAAGAAAGTAGACTCGCATCGGGCGTGGTGTGGAAAGTGCCGCCCGAGTTAGCGATCCAATCAGGACTGGCTGATCGCAGCCCTGCGGCAGGAGGAACTGCAGGCGGAGGGCTGGCGGTGGTGCTGAAGGAGTAGGCCAAGGCAGCTGGGTCCCAACCGACAAGCCCGGGCGATGTGGGGTGAGACATTGGAGGAGCAGCAGTGAGCATGGCCGCCGACGGGCGAAGCTCACTCCGTGGAAGCACCGACGACTGTGAGGCATGGAGGTGGAGTGGCTCCGTCTTGGCGGGCGCATGGACCCGGGCCTCGGTAGCCGCGCCCGACGGCAGTAGGAGGGCATTGGCGGCGCCTGGGAGATGGCCCGGCTGCGGCGGAGGGTAGGGAGCCGACGAGGTCCTACGCACGAGGCGGCGCCGACACGTGGCACGAGAGGCAGCGGCGGTGGTGCCGGTGCTGCGCACGCCCGCATGCCAGCCAGCCGCGGCCAGGCCTGCAGGGGCAGGAGCTGCCAAGCCCGCAGGGGCAGCGGCACCCAGAGCAGCAGGGGCAGCGGCGCCCAGAGCAGCAGGGGCAGGGCCGCTTCAGGATGGGCAGCGGCTGCGCCCACAGCGCCAGCAGCAGCAGCGGGAAGGGCTGCGGCGGTGGTGCCGCCCGCGGCGGCCACCACCGTTGCCCCCCCCCCCCCCCCCCCCGGTGTCCGCCTGGACGGGTGTGGCCGCGCCTGGAGCGCCGGTTCCCGCAGCGCTGGCCAGCGCGGTTCCCACCGGCAGGGGAGGAGGAGGCGCGTGGCCCTGTGGCGGCGGTGGGGAAGCAGACGCGGCTGAGGCGCTGGCACCAGCAGCGCCAAGCAGGGGCGCGGCGGCCGGACCAGGAGGCACGGCGGCGGCGGACCAGGAAGCAGGGGCTGGGGCTGGAGAACGAGTGACCTGCGCCCAGGAAGGAGAGGAGAGGGGAGGGAAAGAGGTAAAGGAAGAGGGAGGGGGAGGAGGGCGGCCAGCCATGGCCACCGGCGGTAGGGGAGCCGGCGGCTGCAGGTGGCGGCGGCGGGTGGAAGAGAGGAGAACTAGGCTGCTGATACCATGTTAGAGAGTGAGATTCTATTGATTTGGGCTAACTCTAGAAGGGTAACTATATAGGTAACCATACATGGGCCACATGGGCTTAGCCTTATGGGCCTAATACACTCACATTCCAACACTTGTGACAGGCATGGTTTTGCAGACAAAAAGAGTTCAAATTTTTCTACCACATTTACTTAGCTGGCTTCACATTTACCATTTCTTAAGTTTTTTTCATGATTGTTCTCTTGTAGAACTTATTTTGTGTTCGATCTTAACCTTTGTGCCGCTAGTCCATTCTCCTAATACAAATGGTTTTTATGGCATGTCTAAATGAGCATAGTAGTATCATTAGAAATAAAAGGCTAACAAATACATATAGTGACATTGTTGAAGGAAAAGGTGCCTAGCACCACCTCATTTCTTAGTCTCATATGGAAGTGCTTATTTCCTAGAGCACTACAGTGGAAGCAAGTTACAGTTTTACAGAAGAATTTCGTGTGACAATGTTAACTCCTTTCGTCGTGAATAAATATTTGAATAGTATGAAAGAATTTGTTAAAACAAACAGCATGAAAAGAGTGGAAAATGTTGGAAGATACCTTTTTTCATTTTCTCCAACCACCAATAAATTAAGAACAAGTTTGAATGACTCATAACATTCCAGTACAGCACATTTCATGTACTCATCAGCACATATACGTTTCCAAAGATCTGAATCTCTAGGTCTAAATTGTGCTGCCATGTCTAAAGCTATAGGTATCTGCATCAAACAGAATAAATTGCTATCATATATATTATTAAAAATATGCAAACAAGTTACAAATCTATTTTGCCAAACCTTGCTAGCAAGCAAGAACAGCGGCCACTGCATCAATTTGAGGCTGGGGTCTGACGAATAAGGAACCACTAGCAAGTCCATCTCCCTATGCATCAAAAGGTTCTCAGCTGCACTGCAACAATAATATCTTCTTACTAAACATGAGGTAAGTGCCTCACCTATCACTTATAAGATCTTCTTCCCGGAAACTGCATATTACTTCATTCCACAATTGAGCAAACTTGGCGGCTTCAGTTCTCTTGTTGGGAGAAACCTGTATGTTCAATAACTTATAATAAGGAGTTACCTTAGTTTATTAGGGGAATCATGCTGAAAAATTCAGTCATTTGAAACCTCAGCAAAGCGCTTTGAGAGTGAAAAGCGCCTGTTTCTGCTTTTATCTGAAGGCACCAAATACGTGTTGAAGGCTCCAGGCAAAGAATGGAATCGTGATCTCAGCATTCCCAATGTTCGTATCTAATGCAGATAAATTAACAGCTCATTTAGAAAGTAGATTGGGTATTATTCAACTGTTAAATGGTATACACATGTCTAACTATTACAGAAGGCCAATAACTTTTTTTAAAATGAAAATGATAACATTGATAGAAATGTGGCAACAGTTAAAGGAGTGAATCAGATCGTGCGTGCAACAAGCCAACAGAATAAGTCTCTGTGCTGAACTTTATTAATACAATATGAATAGAGTATATGTCATTAAATAAAACAACAAAAACCTTGAAAATTGATCATAAAAGAAATAAAGAGAACAGTAAGCCAGAAAACACATCCTTACAAACATAAAATGCCTTGTGAAATTCAATTGAATTTTAAGGCCGCAGAAGCATTTCAACTGTTAGGACATTTCAGTAAGATTTTTCCATACAGAACATGTTTTGCATAAAACTTTGTTATATTGTATACAAATTCTTTCATTTGTAAAGTTAAAGCTTATTGGCTTATGCAACTCCCTGTGACTTTAATTTATTCAGTTACCCACTTAATACAGAAGTCATTGCAAAAAAAAAAAAAGGTAATCAAACTCTCTACACATTTTAATGCTCGACAAGTAACATAGACTAATTTTGGTTCATTATTACCTCCCCAAGTCGCCCAAGTGCTCCAGTCATGCCACCAAATATTGTAGAGAAGATGGCGTACCAAATCTGTGTATCCATTAAATACACCTGCAATAATTAAAGGCAACAAAAATGAATATTAGAGTTATAGTTCATGTTTCAAATCAAAGGAGAAGAATAAGACAAATATTACTAGCCAGATAATATATACAAGTCGGGTAAGTAAATCAAAGGCTATGAATAAGATGATAAGTAAATCAAAGGTGATGACTAAGATGATATTACTAGACAGATAATATTTAATATAAGTTGGGTAAGTACATACCAGTAGAACAGGAGCCCAGAGCGACATGATGGCACCAATATTATAGGATGCTGCAAAGGTAATAGTTTTATATTATATAAAGGAAAGGATTCCCTCAATGAAGACCCTACCCAAAAAATAACGAATGAATGAAGGAAATAATCAATTACCATTTGGAAAAAATTCATGCCACTCATATTTAATATTATGGACACCCATTACGTCCTTTGTTGGTTTTATCAGAGGTTGAATCTGCAAATTAAGATGAGTTTTAGATCCAGCACATAAAAGAATCATTGCAAAACATCTAAATATAGAACTTACTTGGACAAAGTAGCTGAACGAAAATTTGGAGCACAACAGCAAAATCCAAAAAAATGTATACCTTTGAATTGAACAGAGGAGAATAAGCATCCCATGAGAGAAGACTAGTAATAATAAACAAATATTGAAAATAAACAAAGAGTATGTTAACTTACTTAAAAAGTGAAACCTGGCTTTCGTGCATTCCACGCCCAACGTAAATTCGTTTCTGCAATTTTTTGTGCAATTAGGATGGTATACAAATGTATGGAACAAGAAATGGTGCACGGAATTATTTTTATGCAGCAAAACCAAGGAGAAATCTCCGAAACAGACTTTCTAAAGAAATCTCCAAAAGCTTGGGTGCATGCTATGAAAATAGTTAAGTGTACGAAATGTTTTGACCGACTTGACTGTGGAAGTATTTATGCAAACATTTTCAGATAATGCTGATTAGACATCTACATTTGCTGGAGTAGCACATAATATGACCTCCTTTATTAATTATGTAGCTCTAACAAATGCAATAGGTAATGCTTGCTGAAGAAATATTGTTAGAGAAGAGAATTGCAGTATGCTTTGAAGAACTATACAATTACCAAAACCACACTTAATCAGACAAAAGTCAAAAGATGAGATAATTTCTTCCTTTTTTTTCTCGAAAAACGCAGGAGAGCTGTGCTTCATTGTATTAAGAAGAAAGATGGGTTAAGAACCCTTTACAATACACACCACACACCAGACTGTTTGACTGATTACATTCGTGCCCGTGAACTAGTTGTCGATGCGACCAAAACCATACATGCTAACCATCAGAGAGTGGGGCAGTCAGGAAGGACAACCCCCGAGCACCTGCCATGCACCATAACCGGTGCTCCTCCCCTGCAGCGACCAAGGCCCTAGGGACGCTAGGTGTTACCATCAACACTTGTAGTCCTTTGACATTTTTTTATGGGACTCTGTTTTATGAGCTAACTCTTGTCCAAGTCCAACTACAAACACTAGGATGCCTGACAGATAACACAAGATTGGCATATAGTGGGCATAACAATCCAAATTGACAATAATTCATGATGCTCTTGTAAACTTGACTGTCACTTGAATAATCAAAGAAATGATCAAATGCATTTTTGCAAGAATGACCAAATTACAGATCTAGGAAATCTATGAACAAGAGCATGAATAAGTCAGTGACCAAATGCATTCTTGCAAAATCAATTGAATCCTGTCCAAATAATAGCTTAAGACTTTGCCAAGTATAAATTTGTTGTCTCACAGCAGAAACTTTGGGAAGAGCTTTTTACAAACATGTTGCATAAGTAAATTTTGAAAATATATATACAACAAAAATAAAAAGACTAGATTGAATTGAATACCTGAGACCACCACAAAAGCAGTCTAACAATATGCCAGTCTGAATTTTCTATCCACCTTCGGAACATTGGAAACAGGAAGAGTGCTGCACTAAGGATATTAGGTATTAGGTACACTGCCACAGCCAGGATATATAGAGGTGGCACCCCTTTGACATAACGGAGATATTTATCTAAATCCTTGAGTGGTAATAAGTTGACTTTAGATGCTGTGCTAATGTAGAAAAATGGAAGAACCACTGCCCACACGGCACTAACTATCATCTTCAGAATATTTCTCATGATGTCAACGAACTTGCATCTATGACTGCCAGGAAAGTTCAGAATTAAGTCCAAAATGCCTGCCATCAATTATAGAAAAAGGTCAGTCATACTTTGAACTAGAAACATTTTTTAAACGTAATGGCAGGAGCTGTGCGTTTCAAATAAGGAGGAAGAAAGTGTAATATTGTGTTTAAATATCTGAGGACACATAAGCTCCAAATTCAAGAGCATGGACAGAACATGACTGCTCCATGCTACATATAGTTCTCAAGACAGATGAGATGAACGGATGAGATTGAAAAATTTTGGGGATCAGTAGAAGATATCAGCAGAAGGTTGGACAAGCGATTTTTTAAAAACGAATTCGCCAACTGAAAAGTTGTAAGTGGTAAGGCTAACAGATATTATCAGATGTTCTACAGATTCCCTCTAGCAATAATTAGATATCAGTCATTAGTCTGCATTTGAATTCCATTATTTGTTCAGTATCTACTAACTGAGAAGTTCATCTGGCACCGTTTTAATAATGAAGACAAATTCAAATAGTTCATTCCACCCTAAAAAACCCACTTTGTCAATCACTTTACAGAAGGTTAAAGTACAAAGAGTGAATTAAAGAACATAAGGCAACAATGGCTTTGGCTTCCACAAAGATATATAGTTCAGAAAAACTTGCTGCCTATCATGTTGATATGTACATATTTAAGAAAAATTTTGGTCAGCAAAAGCATGTTAAGGGAGATTGTTTAACGGGTGTGTCCATGCAAAAATACTAACCCCAGTCATGGAATTGGCTTGTAATCAGATCTTTTTTTTTTCCTATCTATCAATGAAATGACAAGCGGCTCTCCTATGCATTTAAGAAAAAAAAGAAAAAGCATGTTAAAGGGGAACATACTTTGGAGGAACTGTAGAAATGCTGCGGTGACGAATACACTAGATAGAGAATACAAAAGGTCTTTCCGAAGGATTTCGGTCACTGAATAATCATTCCAGGCAAAAATCAGCATTGCCTGTTCAATAAGTCACTAGAAGATTAGCAGGTGTCAAACTGTAGTCAAGATAAAAGAACATCCATATGCAATTTCAGTATAGTACCTGTAGAGCCAAAATGTAGAAAGTCCACATTCGGTCAAAACTTCGGAAGATGTGCCAAAATGTTCTAGTCTCAACAAAATTTGTCTTCCCCGTACTTTTCGTGGAATCCTTTTGTGGTGAGCTTCCAGCCTATAAATAACGTTTGTCAAAAAGCAATTCCCAATCAAATTTCTTGGCAAGAGATATTGGCTGAACACATATGGATATCAAATTTGTACCATTGTTACAGGCCTTGAATCATGCACAGATTTGAAGAAGTCACCATCATCCCGCATGGGCCACCCAAGTGAGAAGCAATCAGATGTCCTGAGTGAAACGGAGTAGGACTTGTTACACGCAACGCGAAGGACTGGTTATCCGTAGAGCAAAGAAGAAATATTTCCCTTTTATAGAAGAATGGCTAGAGCGCCAATTGTGATCTTTTTAATATTCTTTGTGTGCTTTTTTGTTTCATGAATTCTGTTGCTTACACACTCCTTTTTAATTCTATTATTAATATATTTAACCAGTAGGGGGCTACCCCTCCTGTTTCTTCAAAAAAAAAAAAACCACAACATGAAGGAGTAGACATGTACTAAGAAAATAAAGCAGTGAACAGACCAGAAGTACTCATTTAGATCATCATAGTTAGACCACGCAGAATGTGGTGTCTTCCCATGTTGTGATTTGCCTGCCTCCTGCAAATAATCACAATAATCCGTATTTAACAAAACTAATTGCACATTTTTCTATGTGATGATTTATCAAAGTACCTTTCTGATGACTCTATAGAAAGGCGTAACCACTTTCTTCAAGAATGCCTCCTCATCCCCACCATAAGATGGCCTGATATTCTCCCCAGTCACAATACTAACATTTCCAGCTAGCAGACCATGCAGCTCATATGCCATCTGAGCAAATCGAAGATGGCATGTCACAGTGTATAAACTTTATTGCACCGAGCTTTGCCACAAAATATGATAATTAAAAAAGTGTATCATACATTATGGAAGATGTAGCAAAGACACTCCGGCATAAATCTGATATTTGCTGCTTCACCCCATATTAGAAGATAAAGACCTAGGTATAGAATCTTCCGCTGCTGAATTTCCTGTGGTTGTGCGCCTTGAGGAAATCTGCAGTCGCAAGATCATCAGTACCATTTACAGTAAGAGTGATTTTTTTTCTCTGATAACAATTGTAAGGAATACACCTTAAGCTATGCTTCCGTGACAAAAATTTGCACCACTTCCTGTAATTGTTGAATAGCTTAGTCATCACCACATCAACAGCTCGGTCATCAAGCTGTTTGAAGGATAAAGAAAAATTCCAGTTAACTGAGAGGCATGAAAAACAAAGGGCTTGATTAGTATTCTCTAGTAATACACTTTAGGCACATGCATGCAATCTAATACCCAATCTGTTGTGTAATATGTCTGTGTGTGTTTGGACTGAACTATAGTTATATTCTTCACCATATGATATAATGCAATTAATCAATAATCCTCTCACATTTTATATGCAGCTATTTCAAAACTCAGTTAATCTGATGCCAGTATCACGGCACGTTTCGAGCCAACACAATTTACTTCAGGAGACTTACAAGTTCGACAACAGAAGAAAAGTCGCATAATATATCAAAATTTTCACATCCTTATGGTCAAGCCACCAAAATGAATTGTGAGAAAGAGCAAACCTTGCTGAGTGGATCGGGCTTTGGCTCGAGCCTAATGTGGACATTAGCAAGGAAGAGAATCAAATGCTCTCTTTGATTCCGCACACTATCTCGCTGCACATAAGAAGAAAGCTAATGTTAGATACAAATGTTTTTCTTTTGAGGGGATGTTAGATACAAATGTAACCAGGTTTACTAGGAATATGACCAAAATGATCCATATTCCATCTACAGTAGCGCAGGACCAAAATTCCCATAATAACAAAAAGAGCAAGCAAACTGAAATAGAACCAGAAGACCTGAAAGCCAAACATAGCTCTCAACAAATCCAACAAATCAAGGTCGCCACCCTTCTGCCTCTGTGGCTCGAATGTTGAAGGCCAGGTCAAGCCCCGTATGTTCCGCAGGGCTGCAACTGCTGCTTTGATCTGTTAATATTGCACTATTTCATTAAATCAGTACAATGGCGTTATTCTTTTAGAGGAAATGCATTCCACAGTTATGGATCGTACATACCTCCTCCAGCTGCATGATGGACTGGGATGCACTGGCGGCATCAAGGGGGAGGATATTGAATGGTGTGTAGATGTCTTTCTTCTCTTGCACATCCTTGTGCAAGCGAATAATCTGTGCAGGGGAATATTAGAGAAACCCATTAGATACATTGCAATAGAACTAATTAGAATAGATGGCAAACACGAACCTCAGGATTGAGCTCCTCGACTTTCTCATTTTTATTGACGGCGCAGAGTACCTCAAAGAGGACTCCAGCGGTCTGGTAGGCCTTCCCAAGTTGAGCCCTGCAAGCGACATTGACATGGGACATGGTACGCATGGGTAGGATTAGATTTATACATACATTGGAGAGCTCTGGTTGGAAACTTGGGAATTACCTGTCAGCTTGTTCCCCTTTGTCAAGTGCACGAACATAGTTCTCGTAGTACTGTTGGTAAAAACTCTCGATCTCGCGAGCATCACTTTTCTTCACACGCTTAGCAAGACTAGGGCTATTATCCTGTGTTGTTGCAAAAGAGTGAAAAAAAAAACACAATCTCAATAGTTCAATAACAAGTTGAAAGATATAACAAAACTAATAGGGTATTTGGTTTGAGGAATCTTTCCATTCTAGTAAAAATCAAAAGGCAAGCTATTATCCTGTGTTGTTTCCAGCATAATGTACCTTCATTTTTTAGGCTCACAGGCACATATATTGTTCAAGACTAGGGCTACTTTATCAGTGCCAAAACCTACCATATATATGTTGCACATAAGCCAAAGGATGTTAGATCAGTTGGTCTAGCACTCCGGCGGCACCCCTCAGGTCCTGAGTTCGACTCCCGGTGGGAGCGAATTTCAGGTCTGAGGGTTAAAAAAACCCCCTCGCTGGTCCCGTGTGCCAAAGCACTAGTGGTGCGGCCCGTCCGGCCTGCGGTAACGGAAGTCTGGGCAACGGATGACCCGGCCTATGGGCAACGGAAGTCACCGGCCCGACACCGGCCCAGGTAACGGTCCCCGCGGTGTCCGCTCCTAGTGTCGGGACGGGGCCAGGGTTCGGGGGTTTTCTCGGCTCGGGGAACTGAGAGTTCCTTCTTATTTGAAAGCCGTGGGGGCGGTCTTTCCCCCACCGGGTCGAGTTTTTTTTATGTTGCACATAAAGAGAGCTAAAATGAACGAAAAAAATTCTAATTGATATGATGCTTGAACTACATGTTTAATAGTTCAACAAAATAGTAAAAAAAACATTGCTAATACACACAAAAATAAATATTTCATTCAGTAGTGCAATAAAATAGTTAAGGATATTGTATGGTACACACAAAAAAAATGTTTCATTCAGTTGTGTGTGGGACTATGTGGGTGGGATGGGGTGCGGGGGATAAGACATCATCTTCATTTTTAAACGATCTATAAATTTAAATTGATGATTGAACTTTCAACAAATTGAATGAACAGAATAAAGCTACAAACAGTAGGAAATGGAAATTAGGGAGTAGACTATAGACATTAGAGGAAAAATACTTAAATTTGGAGGGTGTAGGCGTGTAGCTATAATGGAGCAGACGTACAGGAGTGGAACTGTGTGAAGGCCAGAGAGCCAAAATGGAGCTGCAGGCCTACACCTTGTGGGCTATCGCAGTGCTGCAATGCTGTCAGGGCCCAGGGCGGCGCGGCGCCGCTGCTCCGGCTGCGCCCTGCCACTTGCTACCGATCGGCTTACACGAGCATGACAGTGTGAGCACAGAGCAGGGAACAGGTGGACAGGCCAGCAATCCGAGATGAGTTATCGAGGACTGAGGGCGTCAAGCCAGCGTAGGGATCAGGATCCAACAGGGCGGCAGCGGGCGGCCGGTCCATGGTGGTGGGAGCGAGCGAAAGGGACGATCGGGCTGTCGGCGTCGGAAGGGAAGGTTCCCGTTCCTCTGGTTGGACTTGGGCCTGATATTTCATATGGGCCAAAAATTTATACATGGTAGTAGGAGTTATCAGGCCACGACTAGGGCCATGGCCCTAGTGGCCCTAGGCCCAGGCCCGCCGTCGCCGAGCAATGTTTTCAGAATTATTATCCAACTGTGACGAATTTGACAGCAGAGTCAGATTACAAACCATGCAAGCCAAATAAGGTTACTGGCAAGCTAAAAACAAGCAATAAACGAACTAAAATGAATAAACCCAAAGGAGAACACCACATATACACTATAGCATGCAAGACAATATGGAGCAAGGGTGTGTCTCACCTTCTCAAGACGTTGGAGCAGAGCTGTCTTGAACTGCCTAACGCCACGGCCGATGGAGTTTTGATCCAGCCGGTGCGCCTTCTCGAAGGCATAGAACCGACCTAATTTCACAGCGAAACTATATATCAAGATGAAATCATCAAAAGGCTAACAACTTGCATTTATTTTGCAGGAAGTACGAAGTAGCACAAACCGATCTGGACATCATATAGTACGGTTTATTATTTAAACAAAAACTAAATGTACGTGCCTATTCTATCCAAGTCTCAAATTCCAGTAACGAGATACTATTCATGCCAATCTGACTGCAAACTGGTTTATACAAACAGAGAAAGTATGGGCAGGACAATCATATATATAGTGCATCTAATCTGTGCTCTGAAAGACAATAGTCCCCGAAACAAACAATTGATGCATACTAATGGCCACATAGAAAACGAACTATGATACGTGCGGGTGTGAACAACTGAGCATACTCCTAAATTTCCTCTCCGAAGCAGGGAGCCGTCGCAAAACCAGAAAAGCTCGTAGAGAAACGGCAGCAGCAACTCTTTGTCTGAACAGACTCGGATGCATGATCACAATGATTGAGCAAAACCTCTTCGAAAATCACGAATCAAGGCGTGCATGTGGCCCAAAAATTATCAGAATAAACTTGTCGAAACGCACGAACAAAAAAGTTAGAAGCAGACAACCAGGCTAAAAGTTCATCAGAAGCGCTCGATTAAATTCATTTCGTCGCAAAATTCAGACCAAACGCGTCAAAACTGCACGAGAGTGCGCCACAATAATTCCCGAGAGCAGGAATGCAACATACAGAGGTAGGCGACCCGGGGGCGCTCGTGCTCGATCTCGGCCGCGACGCGCAGGATGGGCGCGATGCTGTTGAGCGTGGATGGGACGACTTCGTTGTCGAAGACCTCCATGGAGAAGGTGGCCATGCCCGCACCCCTCGACCCGCGGCGGTTGAGCCCCGACCCGAGCGCGGACGTGGGCGTCACCGGCTCGTTCCCCGCGGCGTGCCCCGCCGCAGCCGACGACGGCGGCGGCGGCGGCGGCTCGTCCCCGCCACCGCGCGGCGCCGTCATCTTCGCCGCCGCTCCACCACCACCACGCCGCGCACGGTCTCCAGGCGATCCTCCTCCCGCTGCATTGGGCTAGGGTTAGCGCCAGAGAATAGGGGGATTCGGGCGGAGAGAGAGGGAACGGACACAAACCCCAAACCGCGAGGCCGCGACCGCGAACGCTTCGCCGCCGCCTTCCGGCTCCGCCTCGGCTCGCCTTCTCGGGGAAACAAACGGAGGAGGTGACAGGGGAGACGGGTGAAGAAATAGAGGGAGTGGTCTTGGTGCCCGTCGTTATTTATACTTCGATCCGACGGCTCAGATGAGCTTCTTCTGGGGAAAGCGGGGCGCGGAGGAGATCAGAGCCGTCTGGCCGGTTGATCGCTGAGCTCCGCAGCTTGGTGAGGCGGTTGCCCTGCCTGGACGGTGAGCCGAGCGTCGAGGCGGGCCGTTGGAACACATCCCGCCTTTTGTCACTTGACAATTAAGCTACACGCCTTGCCTCGTAGCGCTGACACCTGTGCCCAGCGATACTCATCTGTGAAGGGTCGTGCTTTTTTACGTACAGAAATAATTGCGAGGCTCATGCGTTCTGTTCAGCCAGTTCTCGGGCCCGGTGTCAGTGAGCCGTTAGAACGTACTAGTAGCGTGTGTTCCTGCCGTCAGAAATTCCGTGACTCCGTTTCACCGCCGAGGGCCCGAGGCCAAAGGCGAGAGGCGAGAGGCGAGCTGCGGTGTCAGGCTGGACTTTTGTCTTCTTCCGCGAGAAACGGGAGGAACCTTCTCTTATCTCTGTCACGTGGGCCATACACGGTTGAACGGTCGCCTAGCGGAACTGGCTAATCTTATCATGTCTTGCATAGTTGCGTGACCAAAGTCTAGACTCCAAAGCATACGGATGTCATCGGGCTCTATACTCTTGCTAGGTTTAAGTTTAGCGAGAGGATTACACAACCAATCTATCATAATAGGTCATGCTTTTGGTATGACCCATATCTCTATCCATATTTAAACCCCGAGAAAAATTCTATTCATATTTAATGCTCTCTACTCTTGCTAGCCTATTGATCTTTGCTAGAACATCAAGCACGTGACTTCTCGTCTAAGCCATTTCGACAGAGTAGTTCATTTCCTTAAAAAAACATAAATCGTTCGTAATCATGAGTTTCATATCTGTAAACCACTACAAAGGAGATATATGAGAAAAAACTAATAAGTATATTGCATCAACAAGGGTCGCACTTAGCAACCGACAACAGGTGTAGAGGTGGAGCTAGAGCAAATCTAAGGGAGATACATCTTACCTTGTGGGTGCAATGATCTAGAGCAAATAGGTGCAAAACTACCATTTTCATTTGTGTGGGTGCGGCCTCACCCACATGTTTCAATATAGATCCGTCCCCGGTGTACTTGCCATCCTCAGGCCATCAGCAACAAGGAGGCTACAAATGAATGGCTTCAACCTAAGAGATTGAAACTAAGCAAATCAAGATTGTAAGTGAAGGTCACAAATACTAAATATTTGCATAGCTAGCACTATAAATCTAAGTTGTCTCTAAAAAACGTGACATTAAACTGCAACATGTATCGCTATGCTCTCTAACATTCATGCTCGATGTTAATATGTTTTCATATGATTGATGATCCTAACTCACAATCTAAAACATATATGGTACCAATAATAAGATACTAAAAACTGCAAACTTAAGTACGATATATTTGGGCTAGTGCAAAATATGTACGCTGATCTCTCAAGTATATCTTAAGTACACTCTCGTATTGAGATGTTATCTAACTCATATGAGGGAAAAAAGAGCACAACAACTACAATCTAGTAAACTCCGAAAAGCTTTGCCTCCTGGCCCTTTTATCATGTCAGAGCTAGGGCCGCTTTCCTCTTCGAGATCTCGCCGACCACTAAGATTATCGGTAGGCACATTGGAAGACTTGTGGAAGGTACTTGGGCCTGGAGTGTAGAAAAGAATGGTAATGTATATTTGTAAGGTCAACCTAGTTATTATTGATTTCTAGCTCAAGAATGCTGACCATTTTAAAATAACACTGCTTGCAGTTAAGTTAATGAAAACAATTCAGTTTGTAAGTTCTTTGGAAACTTAAAATACACCCCCAAGCAAAAAAAAATTTGGTGGTTTGTTATCAATAATTTTGTTTCTGTTCATGCAAAACTGGCCAAAAAATATAGATGTCCAATTTTTTGTCCAGATTGTGCAGTTGAAGAGGATATAGCTTACCATGCTTTAACGCAATGCACTTTGGCTAGTGTTTTCTGAAGTTCTTTCAAAACTATGTATGACATTAAATTATCACTGCTGCACCCAACTACCTAGAGCCATGACCTTCTTGATAGTACATTGTTTGCAGGATAAATGCAATACTGTCTTATGTGGCATGCGGGCATTATGGATAGCAAAGAAGTAGTCGAAAACATAGGGAAACATCAATTTCTATAACTCAATCACACAAGTGTGCATGGGAAATGCCAACTGATCTTTTCCATTCCATATGACTTCACATCATAAAGTACAATATACGTGCAAAATATAATGATTACTATGGTATTTATTTTAGCTTGGCTGCTAAATGTCTCGTGTAATTTTTTGTCGCTCTCATATATTGCAAATTAATCAATAAGAGAGATAAAGCTATCCTTTTATATCAGAAATAAGCTAGGCAAAACATCCAATCCAAGACGCAAGCTAATACATGCTCTGTTCGGAAAAGCTTACGATCCTATGTAACACCCTGAAATTTTGAAGAAATGAAAAATAGGAAAAATATGATTTTTATATATTTTTGTGAGCATGCAACTTTAGAGTAATAATAATTTTTATTAACTTAAAATCAAATATAAGAGTAGAAACATGTTTGTGCACTCATGCTGTTGCATTTAAATTTTTGAGATGAGTGGTTTGATCAAATTCAAATTT
Organism: Saccharum hybrid cultivar R570; assembly: GCA_038087645.1. Lineage (NCBI taxonomy): Eukaryota > Viridiplantae > Streptophyta > Magnoliopsida > Poales > Poaceae > Saccharum > Saccharum hybrid cultivar. The sequence continues at coordinate 13,469,585 of JAQSUU010000245.1, forward strand.
GGATTTGAAAATCTTTTGAAAATTTGCTTTGAAAAATTAGAAAAAAAAAAGAAAAAGAAAAGAGAAATCCGTTTCATTCGGATTTTGGCCCGCTTCTCTTCGCAGCCCAGCGCGCGCGGCCCACCTTTCCCTCTCCCGCGCCCCGCTCCCGCTTGGGCCGAGCCCAGGCAGCGGCCGCCGGCCCAGCTTCACCGCGCGAGCGCGTTTCCCCGCTTCCAGTCGCTGACGACACGGGCCCGCACGTCAGGTCGCCTCCTTCCTCAAGCCACCGTCGGATTTCCCTTCCAAAAACTCCACCGACCGAATCCACATCTCAATCTCCCTTTTTCCTTTCTTGGAGCCGCCTCTAGGCTATAAAAACGGGATGCCGCACCCCTTCGCTTCACATTGACCTACGAATCGTAGCTTCTAACGTCCCGTGGTGGCTACGCCCGAAGTGCCGCCCTAGCCATCCGCCTCTCCGAGTCGCACGCGCTCCTCGCTTCGTTCTCGGCCTCGATTTTGCTCTAGGTAAGATCGCGTTGAAGTTATCTACCCACTGGTGTTTTTGCTTCACGATTTCATCCACCGTAGCGCGAGTTAGCCTTCTCCGGCCATGGCGCCGCCGCGGAAGGGTCGCCGTCGGGCCGATTCCGGCCGGAGCACCGCCGGCCACTTTCTCTCTCTCCCCCCATTAGATCTAGGCCGTTCGTTTTGAATCTGACGATCGAAAATCAAAGATACCCGTTCGGCTGTAACATTTGCTAAAGAGACCCTGTAAGATTTAAGTTGTAAACCCGCAGTCCCAAAACGTATTATCCCGCGTTCGTTTTGATCGGTTGAAAGCGTATTTCGTCTCGGTAATTGAAAAATACGTTTTCTGATATTTACAGTTTTGCCACTGAGTTTGTTTTAGTCATAAATTATCCGTTTTAACTCCGATTTGACCCGTTTAAATTGCGTTAGATTCGTATTTGCGAGCTCTACATGATGATAGAACTGTACAGTAGGTTTGAGATAATTTATTTTCGAGTTTATATTAAAGTAATTATTTATCTATAGGAAATCTTAGAAAATTCATAATTTTTACGTTTTAAATCCAAATTTCGTGATCTTTATGTCTATGTGATCGTAGTAACGTGTAGAAGAGTTTTACAAACTTGTTATACTGTTAGTGTTACTGTTGGTTAGGTTTTCTATCTTTAAGTTCCGATGTGAGATTTAATCTATTACTTTAATAAAGTAGATCTTGTTTAAATCATATCTTCTACGTTTTAGATCCGTTTTAGCTCATTCGAGTTGCGTTAGATTCATAGCAACGAGATCTACGCGTTAGTGATAGTGTTTACCATATTACTAATTCTGAAATTTTATGGTTTAAATCATATCTTGATTAATAATTATGCAACTGGGTTTTGTAAATAAAATATGATTTGCTTTACTTTAGTTTTATAATTTGAATCTAAATTTGACTTAATTCCGTATATAGTATTTATAAAATATTTTATATATGTTACTATATAATTAAAACTCATGAAGCTAATAGTTTTATATTTTCTCCTATGAGCAAATCTTTCGGTAGATGTATCTTTTCAACCGTAGCTCTGATTAGTGTGCTTTTCGCGTCTGTGTATTCGTAGCGAGACGTAGATTCGTTCTACAAACTTTTCATCTTAATTTTATGTTTGGTGTACTGTTCTAATTTAGATCTATTGTTTGCTTCGTGTATGATTGTATGGATGCTTGTGTGGTGATTTATGATTTCGTCCAGTCGGTGAGATATACGTGGTTATCAAGAAGAAGAAGAAGAACGTTGAAGATTAAAGCTTACCGAAGGATCGGTGTTTAAGGCAAGTATAGCATGGGATTATCCTTGTTTCCTATTCACCTTTAATATACTTAATTCATGTGCATGTGTCTACCTTGTTACCACTAAGGATATCCTAGTTTTTGTATCTTGTACCTTGACACCCATGGGAAGTTGCATTGGGTAGTATTTATGCTAGTGCTCAAGATAAATAACCATGATCTGTAACTTGACTAATGATATATGCAATAAACGTTTAAATGATGCTTTAAAGCAATATGGCTCAAGAGGGCTAGAGCATATTTGGTTGTTTTTATGGTGCTCTAGTTTCTCTCCATAAGGACTTATCTGTAAGCGAAAATCCGGAACTTACAGTACAACTGTGAGGGCTATATGGCTCTGGCTTTAGCTCAGTATGAGGACATTTTCTAGCTTGTTAGAGGTTACCCTTGTGGCGCAAATGGGGTAAAGCAGACTGTGGATCCCTGCGTGGTGTATCACACGGACTGACTTCGAAAACCTAGCGGCCCTAACTTGTTAGACGAACCTTTGAAAGGCTTCATAGTGAACCCTGCCTGCTCACCTTGGGAGTGTTTTGGGGATTGGCCGCCTCGGGCAAATGGGTAATCACGACTCACAGTGAAAGTGTACAACCTCTGCAGAGTGTAAAACTGTTATAACAGCCGTGCTCACGGTCACGAGTGGCCTTGGACCCTTACAGAATAAATGATGAACACTGATGATAATGATAATACTGATGATATTGATGCTCACTAATGATTATTGTTTCTTGCTATACATTATTCTCGTTTACATGATCATGAGGTTATTTGGGATTTTGGTAAACTTGTTGCTACTCAATTGTTAAAGAGATGACTCACTAAAAGCTATTGTAGTAAACCCGTGTCAAACCTTTTGAGCCTCATGAACCCTATGATATATTTGCTGAGTTCGACATGGACTCACTCTTGCTATTTCCCCACATCTCAGGAAGGGTACCAGACTGTTAGATTCTGGAATTGTTAGGCTTGTGATCAACCAGTTAGTTTGATCCTGGAGTGAAGGTTGCACCCGGTGTTCGGAGTTGTCTTTCCGCTGTGTTGCTCTTTAAGGTATATTTTATACTATTGTGTTATGTATATTAAGCATTTGTCTTTTGATATTACACTTATCTGTGGCTATATGTGAGATTTGTCTTCTTTATTTCACATATGGTGTATGTCTGGTTTTGTCCTTAAAATCGGGTGTGACAGATTGGTATCAAAGCAATGCTGACTGTAGGACGCAAGCCTAGTTAGAACTGGACGTTTAGCATGTTCTCATTGTTGCCTATTTCTTGCTTCTCTTTAACTTTGTTATTTTCTCAAAGTTATGCTTAATTCTATCCCCGTTCTGTTATAAAAACCTTGTCTCTATTTTGAACCTTTTCTCCTTGTCTATTAGACGGCTCGTGACGAGAAGACTGTGGATTTCAGAGGTTAAGAGGACTGAATTGTGTCGCTCTTGCTCACTTTTGACAAGAAACCATTAGCGATGCAAAATCAATTACTAGAAGAAATGGCTCAACATGGGAATTCTCAACGATGCTTATCTCAAGGTCAAGCCAACATATCCAAGGGGTCAGAGAAGATACAAGTAGCAGAAGTTTGGAAGAATATGAAATCCAATAAAGATGTTGATAATAAGGCATTTGGAGAGCAGGAACAATGTCACTGCTGTAAGCATTATGGTTTTCCCTGTCTTCGAAATGAGTCTAATAAGGGGAAAGTCAAGGTGGATCTAAATTTTGAGATCAACATGGACAAGAAGAGAAAGGCAATCTCATTAGAACCACTAGTGGAAAGCAATGAGCAAGCGAGTTCTACTACATTGTCACATGCAGCCCTGATCCCCTGTCAAACAAATCCAAACCCTGAAGAGTTAGAAGCCCTCCCGCTAAAACTACTCCCCATGAAGTAGTCATAGATGGGTGGACAATTACCTATAAGGAGTATCAACCCCGAAAGGCCAAACAAGCTAGGAAACAAGCCAAAGGGACGAAGGTGAACTTTTATGGCCAGCAAGATAGCAGCATACCAAACAACAGTTCCTTGGAGTATGACATCACAAAAGATCCAGCTAAGAGAAAGTGTTATCATTGCCAGCAGGAAGGACATTATATCAAATCTTGCCCACAGAAGAATCAACAACAGCAAGATCCAGGACAGGATGTCCAAAAGGAGCATGTGCAGGGAAATAAATTAAAGAGAAATTACAATCATGGAAGGTTGAAACATGTGGATATTTCCACCATTCCTGGAGCTAAGGAGGTCATGTTTGGATCAATACCAGTAAGTTCAGGAAATGCCAAGGTTTTGTTTGACCCCAGTGCCTCACATTCGTTCATATCTAGACAATATGCAAAAGATCATAACATACTTATGCTTCCAAAGGGAAAAACAGTTATGGTTGAAACTCCAAGAGGTGAAATAAAGGCAGACCGCGTATGCCCAAAAGTTAGTCTTGACATAAAGGGGGTAAATTTTAAGGTAAACCTCATTGTTTTGGAATTAATGGGCATTGATGTTATCCTTGGAATAGACTGGTTATCTACTTGTAAAGGAGTGATTGAGTATGCCCAATGTTCAGTGTTTCTAACTACACTTTCAGGAGAAAGGATTAAGTATGAGGGTATTAAATCTATACCTGAGGGATGCCAGGTTGACCCATCTTAAGGTATGAGTTATAAGAATGGTAGATGCAGAGATTCAGATGTCCATATAAAGCAATAAGGAATGTAAGAGACGTTATCTACTCTGGATACTGCTACAATCACACCATGTTTAAGGAATAGGAGTTATGTCCCGTGTAATAAAACCGTTAGTAGCCAAGTTGAGTCGTCTTAATGTGTGGCTAATGAACATTTAAGTGTTTAGTTGTTTTGTACTTATGTTTATGCTTGAGTTGGAATTTTGTAATGAGTGGAATGATCTCGTGGGCTTTGACCATGATTTCATTTAGTTTATATGTATAAGGTATAAGGATTAATGAAATAAATAGCTGGGTTTTGGTTATCTCCTGCTTTCTATATCTTGTCTTTCGGAGCAGCCTGTCTTTATCAACTTATATCTCTGTTCTTGAAAGACCAAAAATCATGAGAAAATTCTGGACAAGAGTGGACTTCAACATCTATCTCTAAATGCAAGAACTACCCTCATAGCTATTTTGGATTGGGAGATACAAAAATCACAAGACGATGCAACTGTGCTGTCTGAAACCTAGAACAGAATCTGTTATGTGTTGTTTTCGGTCAAGTTAGCTGCAGAATCTGGAAGTGTGTTCTATAAGTAAGTTGCAGAGAATTTTATAAGCTTTCCATCGGTGTAAACTACAGCTTCATTGGATTAACAAAATGAGAGTTACAGCTGTTTTACTGCACTGCTGATTTTCTGCTCGTGAGAAATTTTAGATTTCTTGTTCTTACCCATGCACAAGAGTATTATTGGGATGTCAGAACACTTTTATGCTAAGTAGCTCATCTAGAAAAAGGGTTCAAGCTACCCTATTTAGTGTCTCTTATTTTAAGGGGGGTAGCCAATGTAAAGAAGGATTATTAAGATTGAACTCTTTAGTTGGAAGTATTGGTTAGTCTCCATGATTGAGTTGCCACTCTTGAGCAAAAATGTCCTGTGAACAAGGTTGATAATTTTGGATCCATGGAGACAAGAGTTGTCCTTTTTGGATAGTTCATGATTATGATCATCTATACTTGCTCGTGTTGCTGATGTTGGTCACTTGATGACAGGAAGTGTAGTGTCTCATGACTCAGGAGCCCTATATGACGTCTCGCACTAATATGTGGGAAAAAATTGATGTTTCTGCCATTGAAGGATGTTATGGGTATGATGAAGCCGAGCACTATCAAAACAACAATGTTGAAGAGCAAGTTGAGAGTGAACTAAGTCAGAATCCACAACAACGAAAGTGAAAAAGGAAAGCCCATAAGAAGCCTGCTCAAGGAAGCAAAGCGCAGCAAAACTATGTCAATGGAAGACTGAGCAATGTGGATATGGATAAAATTCATGGAGTTACCAAAGTAGTGGGAGGTTATATTCAAGTAAGTTCAGTACAAGTTTTTGCTTTATTTGACCCTAGTGCTTCGCATTCTTTCATTTCCGCCGACATGGAAGAGACGTGCAAGATGGTGAAGTGTCCAATGAGGAGGCCTTTGCTAGTTCAAACCCCAGTGGGAGAAATGCAGGCAGATCAGATATGCCCGAATGTCAGTCTTGTCATAAATAAAGAAAACTTCACCGCGACACTCATTGTGTTGGAGTCACTTAAAATTCACGTGGTTCTTGGTAATGGATGGCTCTGTGCACATAAAGGAGTGATTCATGGTACTCGGTGCACAATGCTCTTAACAACACCGTCAGGGAAAAGAATTGAGTATCAAGGTGGTCGACTTTTACCTGAGGGAGATGAGAATGATCAATTAGAAGATAGGTACACCGAGGATAGCAAAGTGGACCATGAGTTTACTGGAGTCATAGCAGAGGAACAAATAACTTTGGAGAAGCTTTTAAGTTCGTTTAGATCAAGAGACCTCAGGCAAATGTTTGAAGGAGTCTAAGAAAAGGTTGAAGTAAAACCCAAGTATTAGCTTTGTCAGATCCAGACAAGAGCTTCATATCTACAATGATGCACCTTATCAAGGTGTGGGATGTGTCCTTATGCAAGAAGAAAAATATAGTACCTTGTTCATTAAGTCAACTAAGGAAGTGTGGGTTGAATTACCTAACGTGTTATCTGGAGTTTTCCACTATGGAGTACTGTCTTTTGGAAGAAAAGTGACATATAGGAGGGTCACAAGAATCTACAGGACATCTTCGCTAAGTTGGTCTTGAATTTGTGATATCCTCGTTGGAATGAAATGGATTAGGACTTGGAAAAGTGCTATTACTTGGAGAAGTAAAAGTCGCAGCCGATGCCCTTAGCAATGGAGAATAATGCTAAGAAGGTTCGGGTGACACCAAGGATTAAGAATCGTATTCCAAATTTGAGCAACTTGACCAGAATCATTAATGTTTTGAAGGTTGGTAGTAGAAATTCCTTCTGACTAAGAGATTCGTCAGGCTCTGTTGGAAGATAAGTATTTTAAGGAAGAAAATTCATATTATAGGAAAGGTGCCTAGTGATTGGAGATACCAGAGTATTGTTTGGAGCATTTGTCAAAAATCTTGGAATTAGTTACATGTATGCAAAGTAAGATGGAATTCTTATCAAGACGATGGAACTACACGATGAAGTAAAGAACAATCTAGAGACGAACTATCCCTATCTCTTTTGTCATCATCTTCCGAATCTCGGGACGAGATTCATCTTAAGGGGGGTAGAATTGTAACACCCTGAAATTTTGAAGAAATGAAAAATAGGAAAAATATGATTTTTATATATTTTTGTGAGCATGCAACTTTAGAGTAATAATAATTTTTATTAACTTAAAATCAAATATAAGAGTAGAAACATGTTTGTGCACTCATGCTGTTGCATTTAAATTTTTGAGATGAGTGGTTTGATCAAATTCAAATTTAGATTTGAAAATCTTTTGAAAATTTGCTTTGAAAAATTAGAAAAAAAAAGAAAAAGAAAAGAGAAATCCGTTTCATTCGGATTTTGGCCCGCTTCTCTTCGCAGCCCAGCGCGCGCGGCCCACCTTTCCCTCTCCCGCGCCCCGCTCCCGCTTGGGCCGAGCCCAGCCAGCGGCCGCCGGCCCAGCTTCACCGCGCGAGCGCGTTTCCCCGCTTCCAGTCGCTGACGACACGGGCCCACACGTCAGGTCGCCTCCTTCCTCAAGCCACCGTCGGATTTTCCTTCCAAAAACTCCACCGACCGAATCCACATCTCAATCTCCCTTTTTCCTTTCTTGGAGCCGCCTCTAGGCTATAAAAACGGGATGCCGCACCCCTTCGCTTCACATTGACCTACGAATCGTAGCTTCTAACGTCCCGTGGTGGCTACGCCCGAAGTGCCGCCCTAGCCATCCGCCTCTCCGAGCCGCACGCGCTCCTCGCTTCGTTCTCGGCCTCGATTTTGCTCTAGGTAAGATCGCGTTGAAGTTATCTACCCACTGGTGTTTTTGCTTCACGATTTCATCCACCGTAGCGCGAGTTAGCCTTCTCCGGCCATGGCGCCGCCGCGGAAGGGTCGCCGTCGGGCCGATTCCGGCCGGAGCACCGCCGGCCACTTTCTCTCTCTCCCCCGATTAGATCTAGGCCGTTCGTTTTGAATCCGACGATCGAAAATCAAAGATACCCGTTCGGCTGTAACATTTGCTAAAGAGACCCTGTAAGATTTAAGTTGTAAACCCGCAGTCCCAAAACGTATTATCCCGCGTTCGTTTTGATCTGTTGAAAGCGTATTTCGTCTCGGTAATTGAAAAATACGTTTTCTGATATTTACAGTTTTGCCACTGAGTTTGTTTTAGTCATAAATTATCCGTTTTAACTCCGATTTGACCCGTTTAAATTGCGTTAGATTCGTATTTGCGAGCTCTACATGATGATAGAACTGTACAGTAGGTTTGAGATAATTTATTTTCGAGTTTATATTAAAGTAATTATTTATCTATAGGAAATCTTAGAAAATTCATAATTTTTACGTTTTAAATCCAAATTTCGTGATCTTTATGTCTATGTGATCGTAGTAACGTGTAGAAGAGTTTTACAAACTTGTTATACTGTTAGTGTTACTGTTGGTTAGGTTTTCTATCTTTAAGTTCCGATGTGAGATTTAATCTATTACTTTAATAAAGTAGATCTTGTTTAAATCATATCTTCTACGTTTTAGATCCGTTTTAGCTCATTCGAGTTGCGTTAGATTCATAGCAACGAGATCTACGCGTTAGTGATAGTGTTTACCATATTACTAATTCTGAAATTTTATAGTTTAAATCATATCTTGATTAATAATTATGCAACTGGGTTTTGTAAATAAAATATGATTTGTTTTACTTTAGTTTTATAATTTGAATCTAAATTTGACTTAATTCCGTATATAGTATTTATAAAATATTTTATATATGTTACTATATAATTAAAACTCATGAAGCTAATAGTTTTATATTTTCTCCTATGAGCAAATCTTTCGGTAGATGTATCTTTTCAACCGTAGCTCTGATTAGTGTGCTTTTCGCGTCTGTGTATTCGTAGCGAGACGTAGATTCGTTCTACAAACTTTTCATCTTAATTTTATGTTTGGTGTACTGTTCTAATTTAGATCTATTGTTTGCTTCGTGTATGATTGTATGGATGCTTGTGTGGTGATTTATGATTTCGTCCAGTCGGTGAGATATACGTGGTTATCAAGAAGAAGAAGAAGAACGTTGAAGATTAAAGCTTACCGAAGGATCGGTGTTTAAGGCAATTATAGCATGGGATTATCCTTGTTTCCTATTCACCTTTAATATACTTAATTCATGTGCATGTGTCTACCTTGTTACCACTAAGGATATCCTAGTTTTTGTATCTTATACCTTGACACCCATGGGAAGTTGCATTGGGTAGTATTTATGCTAGTGCTCAAGATAAATAACCATGATCTGTAACTTGACTAATGATATATGCAATAAACGTTTAAATGATGCTTTAAAGCAATATGGCTCAAGAGGGCTAGAGCATATTTGGTTGTTTTTATGGTGCTCTAGTTTCTCTCCATAAGGACTTATCTGTAAGCGAAAATCCGGGACTTACAGTACAACTGTGAGGGCTATATGGCTCTGGCTTTAGCTCAGTATGAGGACCTTTTCTAGCTTGTTAGAGGTTACCCTTGTGGCGCAAATGGGGTAAAGCAGACTGTGGATCCCTGCGTGGTGTATCACACGGACTGACTTCGGAAACCTAGCGGCCCTAACTTGTTAGACGAACCTTTGAAAGGCTTCATAGTGAACCCTGCCTGCTCACCTTGGGAGTGTTTTGGGGATTGGCCGCCTCGGGCAAATGGGTAATCACGACTCACAGTGAAAGTGTACAACCTCTGCAGAGTGTAAAACTGTTATAACAGCCGTGCTCACGGTCACGAGTGGCCTTGGACCCTTACAGAATAAATGATGAACACTGATGATAATGATAATACTGATGATATTGATGCTCACTAATGATTATTGTTTCTTGCTATACATTATTCTCGTTTACATGATCATGAGGTTATTTGGGATTTTGGTAAACTTGTTGCTACTCAATTGTTAAAGAGATGACTCACTAAAAGCTATTGCAGTAAACCCGTGTCAAACCTTTTGAGCCTCATGAACCCTATGATATATTTGCTGAGTTCGACATGGACTCACTCTTGCTATTTCCCCACATCTCAGGAAGGGTACCAGACTGTTAGATTCTGGAATTGTTAGGCTTGTGATCAACCAGTTAGTTTGATCCTGGAGTGAAGGTTGCACCCGGTGTTCGGAGTTGTCTTTCCGCTGTGTTGCTCTTTAAGGTATATTTTATACTATTGTGTTATGTATATTAAGCATTTGTCTTTTGATATTACACTTATCTGTGGCTATATGTGAGATTTGTCTTCTTTATTTCACATATGGTGTATGTCTGGTTTTGTCCTTAAAATCGGGTGTGACATCCTAGCTTCCTGTCAAACCCGGTTTTCTAAAGAACAAAACCAGGCTAATCATATGTGTGCCCAGGAAGTCCACACATATGCCAGAATGAAAAAAATATCAGAAACAATGTTATTATATAACATATACATAGCTATATTAACACTTACATCAGAGTATCGCGGAACGGTAACTAAACTTCGGGCTCCATTCTTCTCAGGGACGGCTGACTGGGGGTAACATATGCCTAGCACTTCTACTAGTCTTCTGGAAACTCCACTACACCTTTGTCCTTTCTCCGAGAAGCATCTTATTACACACTGGAGTGTTGGGGAAATAGCAAGAGTGAGTCCATGTCGAACTCAACAAGTATAACACAGGGTTCATGAGGCTCAAAAAGGCTAGACACTGTTTGACTGCGTTTAGCTTTTAATCATCATATAATTAGAAATTGAGTAGCACCAAGGTAATCCAAATCCCATTAATGAATCAATGATCAATTGTAATAAGGATAATGAATAGCATTAACATGAGCATAATAATAATCAACAATAATTAAGCATGATATAACAATGGTGATCAACTATTCTGTAAGAATCTCCAAGGCCGCTCGTATCCGTGAGCACGGCTAGTATACCAGTTTTTAACTCTGCGCAGAGGTGTATACTTTCACTGTGAGTCATGATTTCCAAATGCATGGGTTTGCAAGGCCCAAAACATCAGAGACCATATAAAGCCATTCAAAAGTTCGTCTAACAAGTTAGGGCCATTAGATTCACTCGGCAGGCAGATGTAGAACCCCCCTTCCCTGTGGCACAACAACCGCAGCCTATACACACTAGGCCAGGGGCTCGCACTACACCCAACGTGGCAAGTCATTCTTACGCCATTTAAGGTAACCTCTAACAAGCTAGAAAAGGTCTCTTGAACAACTAGAGCCAGAGCCATATAGCCCTCACAGCTGTACTGTATGTCCCGGTTATCACTTACAGGTAAGTCCTTACGGAGAGTAACTAGAGCATCAAAATAACCCACATGCTCTAGCCCCCTTTCAACAGAAATAACATCATCTTAATTGGTTGATTGCATAATCCATTAGTCAAATTACAAGATCATTGTTCATAATTAAGCGCTAGCAGTAGCTACCCAAATGCATAACCCATAGGTGACAAGGAAACAAGATATCAATAGCTAAGTTATAATCTCTATGGTTGTCAAGGAAGACACATGCATATGTATAATAATTTCAGTGAATAGGACAACAAGGATGGTCTCATGTTATACTTGTCTCTTTCCCAAGGTTAAGCTGCTCAGAATCTTCAACCTCTGTCTCTGATCTTCAGCTTCTGTTATACTTGTTGGTCCTCACTTTCTGGTCTTCATTGCTAACGAACCACGCTTCCTCTACTCGCAGCAACCAAGCAACACAAATGAACAACCAATCATACAACTAAGAACAATACACCAATCAAAAGAAACACTTTAAAGGAGAGCGCACTAAACGACATGGCTCGTTGCTACGATCACGAAAACGCAAGAATAACAGATAACGGAACTATCGTTAAAAAGAAAAAGACTATCAGAATACTTATATTATAAAAGGAACCACTGCATGCTTGATTTATTTTAGCTAACAAGATCATGGAAAAGTAATTAGTTTGGATTAGACAAATCATATTTGGACTCAACACTGAGTTGAAACTAACCATAGTTTATATATTTTATAAATATTCCCACATAATATTTTATTAAACAAGTTATGCTTTTATATTTGCAAAAGAAATAATTTTGTGAGAGCATCCAAACGCACGTCAAAGTGCTAGCCTAAGCAATTTACAAATTAAAAATATGTTTATGTTAGTAGCTAATTATTTTAACATTTATTTACATATACAAAATCGAAATGTACCTCCATGTTGTTTTTAGATTGAAAACTGGTTATGTACCCATTAATCGAATTAATATTTAACAATGAACACAAGAAGTGATGTAGCGGCTATCGGGAGTTTTATGTATTACAATAGAAAAGAAAAGGCTACATGCTTAATTTATTTTAATTAAACAAGACCATGTGAAATACATTAATTTAGATTAGTCACTATACAATTTAATTAGAAACCGAGCTAAATCTAGTCATGCTTTACTTCTATAAATATGTCCTATATTTATTTAAGTCATTCAAACTATAGCTTGCAAAAGAAATTAAAATATGAGAGAGCATTATACGATCGTGTTTAAGCTAGACAAAGTTTAATCAAAACATATTTGAGTTTATACTATTCAATTTAATATTCATTTGCAAAAGGACGATGTGGCAACAATATATTGCTTTTGATTATTTTATATATAAAGGTACTAGTGGCACATGAACTTTAATCAAGTTAATATTTAGATTCATAAATATGGACACTAACATGCACGCTGTTATAGCAAATCGGAGGTAAAACAGTGATATGGCGCAGGATTGAAGTTGTACGTTGGAAAGGGAATTATGTGCAGACGGGCATGCATCAACATCATCTTTGATCAATAAAATAATAGACAAGGAGGTGAGGCTGACCTGCTATAAATCGACCAGCAGGAGCTTGCAATTGATGAACAGGAACAACTATGTACGTTGTTGCTGATGGACAGGTTCTGAACAAGGATTGCTACAGCTGAGATGACTTCGTGTTTGCTTGTGAGTTCGCGAACATGGATGCTTCATCAGCTTGTAAACTCGATTGCTGTGGGAAACGCTAGCATCCATCTAGCAACCGCAAGACGGCGCCGTACGAAAGCAGTTTTATAGCTGCTATCTTGTACGATGATTGAACATGGTGATGGACAGCCAGCGACGTTGGGCGGCCGGCATCCATGATAGTCAGCAGGTCATTCGGTTTGGACAGGCGAGATTGCTCCAGCTGCTAGGGCAAAGGGCGGCGCCATGGACGGGAGCTTGAATCAGACATCACCGAAAACATGCTTGGGAGAGATGAAAAGCTAGCTAGCACGGAGAACTCACCTAGGCGCTTCACGAGGACAAGGAGAGACTCGACGACGACGGGTGGCAACGGCGGCAGCTCTGCTCGGCGAGATCGGCGGGACGGCAGGGCACGGAGTCGCGGACGCCGCGGAACTACAGAAAGCCAATCGATTGGACGCGGTACGGCCAGGCCGGGCAGCGAGTCGATTACGGCGGCAAAGCGATGGAGTGATGGACAAGTGGACGATCGGCCGCAGCAGCTCCTTCACCTTGGTGCGGGGTTCGGCAGGCACGATGGCGAAGCTTTGGACGGCGTCCGCAAGAACGGTGGCTTCGTCGGTTCGTCGGCAAGATCGAAGGCGATGGCAGGAAGGCGTTAGGGCTCATGGTGGCGGCTGTGGAACATCTATATACATATAACATATGATCGACTTAAGGATTAGGAAAAAATACAATCGGCCGGCTGCCTGCTATTTATAGACAAAAGAGATGGTCCAATGAAAAATGTGGTGATGAAAATTGACCTGGAGTCCTTGACGTGTGGGAGTTTGCATGATGCAAAACAAGGAACAAGGTATATATATATATATATATATATATATATATATATATATATATATATATATATATATATATATATATATATATATATATATATATATATATATATATATATATATATATATATATATATATATATGATCAGCTATCTTAGTCTCAAGGATTTAAAAAGGATACAATCCGCCAGAGTGTAGTCATATTCATGTATGTATATACACATATACACCTTGGCCTTGCTTTTCTTCATGCACATGCACCACGAGACAAATTACGTGATGCACTTGGAGTTCAGGCTATGATCACGTGATGCAGCTGGACTCTTTCTCTTTCCTTTTTCTTCTCTTGAATCCTTGTCCTTGCCTCAGGTGCGGTTGATTCTTCCTGGCCGTGTGAAGCGTGCGGCGGCACGTTGACGAGAGCTAGGGCATAGGATGCCTTGATTTGTTGTAAAGAAAACGACCAAAGACAGCGGCGACTTGATATAAATAGGGAGGCTCATCTGATTGATCCACCGATTTGGATTCCAACTAGATCAGCCTTTGTTGGTAGCGACGGGAAAGGAGTAGACACTAGCACGTATTGCACTTGCATGCACGTATACATATATATGTATATTCAAGATACGACGAGAGATGGAGGGAGCTACGAGCGGCGGCTCGCGATAAGAGTTGTACTTCTGAAATCAGGGCGTCGAGGGCTACGCCGGCATATATATAGTCGTAGGGTTTGGAAACTTTTCAGAATTTCTTAATTTCGGGATTATTTTAATTCCGCTAATAAAATAATTCCAGAAAATCTAGAATTACCTTTTTGGCCGCGAAAAATAGCCCGGAGCTCAGAAAAATCACCGGAAACATCCTGGAGACTCTTGGAAAGATAAGTAACTCAACTAAATGAGTTTGAGCTCATGAAAAGATGGATGAAGAGATCAAGGAAAAAGATTAAGCTCACGGAAACTAAAATTTTAAATCTAGAAAATGCTAAAAAGTTTTCCGATGAAAAGTAAACGTCATCCTATGATATTTTGAAAATAATAGCACTCACCAACACCAAAGACAAGCATCACACAAACACCACATTATCAATTTAATATGAAAAAGTTTAAAACCAAAATTTTCTATATTTAAATTAGCAACAACTTAACTTATCTAATAAATTTATTCAAATATTGAAATCATTTATTTTATTTAGTGTTTTCTAAGCACAACCCAAAATTGAAAATTTTGGGGTGTGACAATTCTACCCCACTTAACAGGAATCTCGTCCCGAGATTTAGAGAGACTAGGGAGAAAGATAAAGTTGATTTTGCAAATCTTCACGCTTCTCTGATCAACTCTTATCTAATGATGATGCCACAAACTCAAAACCAACTTTGTAAATGTCTCCTTTAGACCCTTACGATTCTTGTAGATGGTTCTAACAGGTTACCAACCCTAAGAAAAGATACTTGCGCTCGATAGTGACTTTACAACCATGTAGCTAGCTGATGCTTCCAGGTGACGAAATAGAACATATAAACCTCCATCTTGTATCGTCTTTTAGTTCGACAAACCCTCTTAAGAAGAGATCAACTAGAGTACACCGAAGGATAACTTGCATTTGTTTCTGAGTGATAACTACTATCGTGTCCTTCTATCATGTCAAAGAGACTCATGAGCATATGCAAGAACAAGTAACCTGCACTTCCTCGCGAGCAGAAAAATAGCAGTGCAGAAATACAGTTATATCTCGAGTTCTACGAATCCAATGATATTGTAGCTTATACCGTTGGAAAGCTTATCAAATTTACTACAACTTCCTTATAGAACACTTCTCCAAATTCTGCAGTTAAGGTAGTCGAAAACTATGAACAACAGAAACTATTCCAGATTATTGACAGCACAGATGCACCGCCTTGTGATTTTCATAACTCCCAAACCATAATAGATATCAGGGTGGTTCTTACGGTCAGAGAAAGATATTAAAGTCTACTATTGTCCAGAATTTATCCATGATTTTTGGGCATCCAAAAATAGAGATATAAGCTAAGGTAGACAGACTGCTATAAAAAGAAACAAGATAAGGTAGAAACGAGATTCAAAGACACTAGAGAGATAGATAACACTAATCTTCAAGTCTTCATGCTTCTTTGCTTTGTGTTGATGAGATATAAGATATGGATCGAAGATCGCCAAAAGATGACAAGAAAGATAAGGTTTGATCTTTAGTTCTTCGTACCTTGTCGCTTGAGATTGATGATGATTGTAGCGAATGCTACCCCACTTAAGAAAAAGAAACTAGGGGACACCAAAGTAACTTGCATCTCTTTTTTTACTAGATAACCATAATCATCTCTAATGTAAGATTCCAAGGCAAATCAATGAGATTCAAAGATATCCAATGATATATTCACTTATACAAGATAAGGAAGTAATGCAGAAATTTTTTTGGGCGAATTCCAATTTTAGTATTGCAGTAAATCTGGCATAACTCGAGCTACAAAGATCCAAATGAAGTGATCTTTACATGGGTGGAAAGCTTATGAAATTATCTACAACTTTATTAATAACACTTTTCCAGGTTCTGTCATTAAATTAATCAAAAACAGAGCTTATCTAAAACTGTTCTAGAATTCCAGACTGTGTAGTAACCTCAACTTAGAACAGGTATATATCTTAGCTCAAAATAGATAAAAAGGTAAGTCCAGTGGGTTTCGAAAGATACAGAAGTCTAGTTATTCCCAGTAAAATTTCATAAATTTCTCATGTCCCTATCTTGAGATATAACAGAAACATTGCAGACTGCTATAGAAATCAGCATGTGGAGTATTACGTAAAACCTACCCCACTTAACAAAGATTTTGTTCCACCTGGCAATGTCATTGAAGGAAACACTTTCTCTAAGGCTTGCTGCTATTGATGAGTCCTTCATGTGTTGATCATCCATTAAGATGAGATTAATAAGGTAGCATGACAACCAAGGGTAGACAGGAACGGTGTAAGAGAAAATGGCATGAATTAGGATCGATTGAAAGATAAGTAAGATACAAGATGTCACTACCCCACTTAACATAGATCGAACTACTTCTCAAGACTTATACCTTCCGGGCCTACCTTTGAAACACGAGAACAAGAACAACACACAAGCAACACATCAAGCAAAACAAGCACACATCACATCATCGGTACTACACGTGCTTCTTCAATAATGGTGGTCATCCTAAGGGAAAAGTATGGATGATGAAAAGCCATCGAATCTTTGAACCAGGTAAGATCAGAAAACTTTTAGTAAAAACAACATAAAACAAAATCCAAGGGAGTAAGAAATAATAGCTCAAAGGAAAGCTATCAAGGAGAGGATACAACAGAACAAGGAAGAGGAATAGTCAAAATCAATGAGTCAAGGGATGACAAAATAGTTTTATCGTAAAATGAGTTTTAAATGCGTCCAGTGCTACTTGGCATACGTCCTACAGTCAACACCGCTCTGATACCACTCTGTCAAACCCGGTTTTCTAAAGAACAAAACCAGGCTAATCATATGTGTGCCCAGGAAGTCCACACATATGCCAGAATGAAAAAAATATCAGAAACAATGTTATTATATAACGTATACATAGCTATATTAACACTTACATCAGAGTATCGCGGAACGGTGACTAAACTTCGGGCTCCATTCTTCTCAGGGACGGCTGACTGGGGGTAACATATGCCTAGCACTTCTACTAGTCTTCTGGAAACTCCACTACACCTTTGTCCTTTCTCCGAGAAGCATCTTATTACACACTGGAGTGTTGGGGAAATAGCAAGAGTGAGTCCATGTCGAACTCAACAAGTATAACACAGGGTTCATGAGGCTCAAAAAGGCTAGACACTGTTTGACTGCGTTTAGCTTTTAATCATCATATAATTAGCAATTGAGTAGCACCAAGGTAATCCAAATCCCATTAATGAATCAATGATCAATTGTAATAAGGATAATGAATAGCATTAACATGAGCATAATAATAATCAACAATAATTAAGCATGATATAACAATGGTGATCAACTATTCTGTAAGAATCTCCAAGGCCGCTCGTATCCGTGAGCACGGCTAGTATACCAGTTTTTAACTCTGCGCAGAGGTGTACACTTTCACTGTGAGTCATGATTTCCAAATGCATGGGTTTGCAAGGCCCAAAACATCAGAGACCATATAAAGCCATTCAAAAGTTCGTCTAACAAGTTAGGGCCATTAGATTCACTCGGCAGGCAGATGTAGAACCCCCCTTCCCTGTGGCACAACAACCGCAGCCTATACACACTAGGCCAGGGGCTCGCACTACACCCAACGTGGCAAGCCATTCTTACGCCATTTAAGGTAACCTCTAACAAGCTAGAAAAGGTCTCTTGAACAACTAGAGCCAGAGCCATATAGCCCTCACAGCTGTACTGTATGTCCCGGTTATCACTTACAGGTAAGTCCTTACGGAGAGTAACTAGAGCATCAAAATAACCCACATGCTCTAGCCCCCTTTCAACAGAAATAACATCATCTTAATTGGTTGATTGCATAATCCATTAGTCAAATTACAAGATCATTGTTCATAATTAAGCGCTAGCAGTAGCTACCCAAATGCATAACCCATAGGTGACAAGAAAACAAGATATCAATAGCTAAGTTATAATCTCTATGGTTGTCAAGGAAGACACATGCATATGTATAATAATTTCAGTGAATAGGACAACAAGGATGGTCCCATGTTATACTTGCCTCTTTCCCAAGGTTAAGCTGCTCAGAATCTTCAACCTCTGTCTCTGATCTTCAGCTTCTGTTATACTTGTTGGTCCTCACTTTCTGGTCTTCATTGCTAACGAACCACGCTTCCTCTACTC
This sequence comes from Saccharum hybrid cultivar R570, assembly GCA_038087645.1. Taxonomy (NCBI): domain Eukaryota; kingdom Viridiplantae; phylum Streptophyta; class Magnoliopsida; order Poales; family Poaceae; genus Saccharum; species Saccharum hybrid cultivar. The sequence continues at coordinate 13,488,338 of JAQSUU010000245.1, forward strand.
GCAGCAACCAAGCAACACAAATGAACAACCAATCATACAACTAAGAACAATACACAAATCAAAAGAAACACTTTAAAGGAGAGCGCACTAAACGACATGGCTCGTTGCTACGATCACGAAAACGCAAGAATAACAGATAACGGAACTATCGTTAAAAAGAAAAAGACTATCAGAATACTTATATTATAAAAGGAACCACTGCATGCTTGATTTATTTTAGCTAACAAGATCATGGAAAAGTAATTAGTTCGGATTAGACAAATCATATTTGGACTCAACACTGAGTTGAAACTAACCATAGTTTATATATTTTATAAATATTCCCACATAATATTTTATTAAACAAGTTATGCTTTTATATTTGCAAAAGAAATAATTTTGTGAGAGCATCCAAACGCACGTCAAAGTGCTAGCCTAAGCAATTTACAAATTAAAAATATGTTTATGTTAGTAGCTAATTATTTTAACATTTATTTACATATACAAAATCGAAATGTACCTCCATGTTGTTTTTAGATTGAAAACTGGTTATGTACCCATTAATCGAATTAATATTTAACAATGAACACAAGAAGTGATGTAGCGGCTATCGGGAGTTTTATGTATTACAATAGAAAAGAAAAGGCTACATGCTTAATTTATTTTAATTAAACAAGACCATGTGAAATACATTAATTTAGATTAGTCACTATACAATTTAATTAGAAACCGAGCTAAATCTAGTCATGCTTTACTTCTATAAATATGTCCTATATTTATTTAAGTCATTCAAACTATAGCTTGCAAAAGAAATTAAAATATGAGAGAGCATTATACGATCGTGTTTAAGCTAGACAAAGTTTAATCAAAACATATTTGAGTTTATACTATTCAATTTAATATTCATTTGCAAAAGGACGATGTGGCAACAATATATTGCTTTTGATTATTTTATATATAAAGGTACTAGTGGCACATGAACTTTAATCAAGTTAATATTTAGATTCATAAATATGGACACTAACATGCACGCTGTTATAGCGAATCGGAGGTAAAACAGTGATATGGCGCAGGATTGAAGTTGTACGTTGGAAAGGGAATTATGTGCAGACGGGCATGCATCAACATCATCTTTGATCAATAAAATAATAGACAAGGAGGTGAGGCTGACCTGCTATAAATCGACCAGCAGGAGCTTGCAATTGATGAACAGGAACAACTATGTACGTTGTTGCTGATGGACAGGTTCTGAACAAGGATTGCTACAGCTGAGATGACTTCGTGTTTGCTTGTGAGTTCGCGAACATGGATGCTTCATCAGCTTGTAAACTCGATTGCTGTGGGAAACGCTAGCATCCATCCAGCAACCGCAAGACGGCGCCGTACGAAAGCAGTTTTATAGCTGCTATCTTGTACGATGATTGAACATGGTGATGGACAGCCAGCGACGTTGGGCGGCCGGCATCCATGATAGTCAGCAGGTCATTCGGTTTGGACAGGCGAGATTGCTCCAGCTGCTAGGGCAAAGGGCGGCGCCATGGACGGGAGCTTGAATCAGACATCACCGAAAACATGCATGGGAGAGATGAAAAGCTAGCTAGCACGGAGAACTCACCTAGGCGCTTCACGAGGACAAGGAGAGACTCGACGACGACAGGTGGCAACGGCGGCAGCTCTGCTCGGCGAGATCGGCAGGACGGCAGGGCACGGAGTCGCGGACGCCGCGGAACTACAGAAAGCCAATCGATTGGACGCGGTACGGCCAGGCCGGGCAGCGAGTCGATTACGGCGGCAAAGCGATGGAGTGATGGACAAGTGGACGATCGGCCGCAGCAGCTCCTTCACCTTGGTGCGGGGTTCGGCAGGCACGATGGCGAAGCTTTGGACGGCGTCCGCAAGAACGGTGGCTTCGTCGGTTCGTCGGCAAGATCGAAGGCGATGGCAGGAAGGCGTTAGGGCTCATGGTGGCGGCTGTGGAACATCTATATACATATAACATATGATCGACTTAAGGATTAGGAAAAAAATACAATCGGCCGGCTGCCTGCTATTTATAGACAAAAGAGATGGTCCAATGAAAAACGTGGTGATGAAAATTGACCTGGAGTCCTTGACGTGTGGGAGTTTGCATGATGCAAAACAAGGAACAAGGCAGCGACGTGGATATATATATATATATATATATATATATATATATATATATATATATATATATATATATATATATATATATATATATATATATATATATATATATATATATGTGATCAGCTATCTTAGTCTCAAGGATTTGAAAAGGATACAATCCGCCAGAGTGTAGTCATATTCATGTATGTATATACACATATACACCTTGGCCTTGCTTTTCTTCATGCACATGCACCACGAGACAAATTACGTGATGCACTTGGAGTTCAGGCTATGATCACGTGATGCAGCTGGACTCTTTCTCTTTCCTTTTTCTTCTCTTGAATCCTTGTCCTTGCCTCAGGTGCGGTTGATTCTTCCTGGCCGTGTGAAGCGTGCGGCGGCACGTTGACGAGAGCTAGGGCATGGGATGCCTTGATTTGTTGTAAAGAAAACGACCAAAGACAGCGGCGACTTGATATAAATAGGGAGGCTCATCTGATTGATCCACCGATTTGGATTCCAACTAGATCAGCCTTTGTTGGTAGCGACGAGAAAGGAGTAGACACTAGCACGTATTGCACTTGCATGCACGTATACATATATATGTATATTCAAGATACGACGAGAGATGGAGGGAGCTACGAGCGGCGGCTCGCGATAAGAGTTGTACTTCTGAAATCAGGGCGTCGAGGGCTACGCCGGCATATATATAGTCGTAGGGTTTGGAAACTTTTCGGAATTTCTTAATTTCGGGATTATTTTAATTCCGCTAATAAAATAATTCCAGAAAATCTAGAATTACCTTTTTGGCCGCGAAAAATAGCCCGGAGCTCAGAAAAATCACCGGAAACATCCTGGAGACTCTTGGAAAGATAAGTAACTCAACTAAATGAGTTTGAGCTCATGAAAAGATGGATGAAGAGATCAAGGAAAAAGATTAAGCTCACGGAAACTAAAATTTTAAATCTAGAAAATGCTAAAAAGTTTTCCGATGAAAAGTAAACGTCATCCTATGATATTTTGAAAATAATAGCACTCACCAACACCAAAGACAAGCATCACACAAACACCACATTATCAATTTAATATGAAAAAGTTTAAAACCAAAATTTTCTATATTTAAATTAGCAACAACTTAACTTATCTAATAAATTTATTCAAATATTGAAATCATTTATTTTATTTAGTGTTTTCTAAGCACAACCCAAAATTGAAAATTTTGAGGTGTGACACTTCCCAAGGCATACTTAATCGAGCAGAGAAATATCACATTTAACCCTACGCTGGTACTCATCCTGCCACTCATAGCTCACTTTGCTTCGAACTAGTACTTACAGGAATAAATGGGAGTACAAGTGGGATCGACTGCACGACTAGCCTATGAAGCTATAGTTGCATTCTTTGCCAAACATAGCATGGAGCTAAAGGCTATGTTTATATTGCAAGTTTTTTCACTCTCTCTCCGTCACATCGAATCTAGGAACACATGCATAAAACAGTAAATATAGAAAAAAAAATAACTAATTACATAGTTTGATTGTAAATTACGAGACGGATCTTTTGAGCCTAATTAATCCATGATTGAATAATAATTACCAAATACAAACGAAGTACTACCGTGCCAAATTTCACTCTCTCCCTTCAATTTAAACCAGGCCAAAGTTGCATGCTTATCCGCAGCGAGGAAGTACCTAATATAAATCTTGCAGACGCTAGAAAAAGCACTCCGTGGGTGCAAGAGGGCGTATCCCTATAAAAAAGTGCTTGAAAATGATCTTAAACTCCACCTGTGAGTAAAGCGCGCCGGGTATTGATCTGTCCTATAGAGATGCTCGCCCAAGTGCAACATGTCTTAAGTGAAGCATGAATGATCCGATGCTGATTCATGCAAACATCCATGCATCTTTAGCCCCCAGAGACTTGATAGGTTGACATTTCATACGAGACTATGGCCTTGTTCACTTCCATTCAACCCAAAATATTTCCTCTTCCACCCATCATATCAAATCTTTCGACGCATGTATGGAGCATTAAATGTAGGTAAAAAAGATAACTAATTGCATAGTTTGTCTGTAAATGTCGGGACGAATCTTTTGAGCCTAGTTAGTCCATGATTGGACAAATTTTGCCAAATAATAACGAAAGATGCTACAGTAACTTTTCACCTACTTTTCGCGAAGTGAACACACCCTATTAGAGATAGCTTGATGTAATTTACTATTGCAAGTTCGAACGCTTAATTAGTTTTAGAGCTCGTTTGGGACTGTTTTGCTCTATCTTTTTTAACTTCGCTCCTAAGTTTACTAGCTAAATATAGACAACTCTACAAGCTCTATAAAAAAGGAATTGAGAGTCAATTCCGGTTGTTTTGTGTCGGTGTCTAGAGGACCGGGGGTTTAAACAGAGCGACGAGTGAATTTGTATCTGTACGTCTAGGTCCGGATGGTGTGCAAAGTGGACACAAGGATATATACTGGTTCGGGCAGGAACGACCCTACATCCAGTGGGTTCTACTTCTGCTCGTATTGTCTTGCACCGGAGTGCTCTGTAACACCCTCGGTGTTACGCCTTAATCAAAATATTAAACCATGTCATGAGCATCATGTTTATGTATTATTGCATGTGGTAAATGAGAAATTAAATTTTATTGCACTAATTCTCAAATTGAGCTCTAATTTATTCCTTGTCCAAGTTGTCCTTCCAGCACGTCATCTCTGTCCACGTGAGAGCTCCATAGCCACAAAGTCAAATGATAAATTATTGTCATTCACTAATTATTGGCATACCACTTGGCAAGATTTTTATCTCCATCAATCTCGCGACGCGCCACTGTCATCTCTCGTTGTTCTAATTATCCCGCCTTTACTTCGCTTGCTAATCACCTTGCAAAATCATCAGTGCACAACGCGCTACCACTGCCATAGTGTGTCGCACACGCTACGCATTAATATCACTCGCAAGTTCGGACCGCTAAGCACTCCGCTTGCACGCTGCTGAGGTACTTTGCAGGCGAAGGGCAGACACCATTTGTCCACACGTCGCAGCGCAGAAATCACTGTTCACGTGTGGAAAACACTGTTCACGCGTGGAAAACACTGTAGCTCCGCAGAAGGCACTGTTCATCCGAAGCACCCTGTCGCCCTCCCACCGTTTTATTACCTTTAAGCAAGCTAGTTTAGCCACTAACCTTATGACGCGTCGCTGTCGCGTCTTTGCTTCTCCATTCCTGCGTCTCCTGTCTTTAAAAGGATACACCGAGCTATTTCGCTCCGCTGCTCACTTGCTTCTTTCGAATTAAGTTTCTCTGTTCTTACCCATGAAAGCTGCGTCTATCGATTTCTCCTGAGCTGCAATAATCAGCTGAGGTAGCTAGTCTATAATTGATCTTTTCATTCTCTAATGTTTCCTTGACCTGTGATCTCCTTCCCCGTTAATTCCTTGACCTGTGATCTCCTTCCTCGTTAATTCCTTGACCTGAATAAATGAACCAGCACCCCAACGCCAAGCACGTTCAGCCCAAAGCTCACTCCAGTCATGATGTGCTCGTAAGTCTAAGATCACTCAAAGTCCATCATTGAATTAATTCTCTCATGACCAAGACCTCACCACCGCACACGGCACGGAGCCAGAGGACAGCCCTGCCAACTCGTTTCATGCTTTCTGACTACTCATGACCACCCACGATCAGTGCTATATATGGCTCTGCTCCACTCCACGCAGGGCAAGCATTTGCTAAGCTCCCTGGTGTCTCTCCTCTTGCATTGCCTCCGCACATCGATCACCGTAGGTGGCACTTCATTCAATTCTGAGGTAGCTAGCCTGTAAGAATTCCTTCATTCTTCTTCTTATTTTCTTGACTCGCGGTCTCATCTAGTAATTCTAAGACCTACAGTCATGTGCAAGTCAACTAGTTCAATTGCGTGATTAGCCTCCTCCAATAATATCATTTTCTTCATCTCTAGAGCTCATTTGAATTTATTTATTGATTGTGAAATAAATTTTGTTAGATTCCTAAATTCATGATCTATCTATTAGTATAATTAGTTCGTATAGTTCAGTGATACCTTTAGGGTTACTTTATTATTTTGAAATGCTTATTATGATTATTTAGAGGATGAATTTTTTTTATGATGCATGGTAGCTAGTGCACCTTGTTTTATTATATATATAGTAAATTGATATTAACAATAAGGATGCCTTTAGTTGCTAAGATAATACATGAAATGTTTCATACTTGTTTAGTGGGAATAATAGGTAACTTTGCGTATTAGTCATTAGAGTTAGCTTAGTAGCTCGGTAGATGTATTCTTATTTTAAGAGTTGTGGTTGCCTATATATTAATTATTGCATCATCATTTCATGCATATAGTGAACGAATTGGCGGAGACCGTGACTGTCGGTGATCAGGAGTACGAGGAAATCGTTGAGGAGTACGAGGAGGAGATTCTCGTGCCGGAGGAGAACCAGAAGTCGTTGACTGACTTTACTGACACCGCGCCTGCCCAAGGCAAGCCCCGGTGCATAACCCTTATTTTGCAAATCATTATATATATATATATATATATATATATATATATATATATATATATATATATATATATATATATATATATATATATATATATATATATATATATATATGTTGTTCATTTATGTTGCAGGAGTTTTATGATACCCACATGCATATATCTATATTTACCCATGAGCCTTACTAGTACAGGATCGTGTAAAAAAATTTGCTTAGGTTTATCGGTAGCGTGAGGAACCTGTCGTTACTCACAATAGGTGGTTATTATTATTATTACACTAATGATGAAATGATGGAAAAGGAAATGGTGACCGGGCAGGGATATGGTATGAGTTTTGGTGGGTGTAAAAGGTTGTGTCCCGCGGCCACGGGGCATAGCTTGGTTGCACTTTTTTCCCTGTCCATGTCGATTAAGGACCATTCGTTGCACTGGATCCCCGGTCAAGTCACAGATTTATTATCCCGAGCATATACTAGCGGATGGGGGGCTAGGAAGACTTGTTACTCTCTTGTCATGGGCTCCGGCTCTTTCCGGACCGACTGATTGGAGGCGGGGATAGGTGGAGGTTTTAGCACCGTATTGAGGCCAGGCCTTAAGTACGGGAGCTAGGAGTTCAAGTTTGGATGGGGACCTGGAAACCTATGACAGGAGGGGAACGGGTTGGTCTTGATTGTGCTTGGGGTACAAGCGAGGCGTGTGTTTTTCGAGGTACCCAGCTGGGCACATTGATTCGCGAATCGACGTTTCTACGTGACGGTACGGCTTGACTGCACTCTGGTACCGTAGTAAGAACTGGCATATGAAAGATGGAAAAATGATTCTGATTGCTCAACCCTTGCTTGATGATAGAACAGGTGCTTACATAGCAGGTTGGATAATGAATTTAACATGGCTGCTAATAAATTAATGAAATAAGGACTCACTCTTAGTATTGCTTTCCGCAAACAAGAACCCACAAGCCATAAAGCCTATCATATCCTTGAGAGTCGGGAAATATATTCTCAGTCGGGTAAGTCTTGCGAGTACATTGTGTACTCAGGGTTTATTTACCCTTGTTGCAGGTGCTGCTTGAGAAGCTAACTGTTGTGTGGAGGATTTTTCTGGTGGGCACAGACGGATCCTTATATCGTTTCGTTAGATGTTATTCTATTCCGCTGTTTAATTTATCGCACTCTGAACTTTGGTACTGTAATAAAGAATTTCTGAGACTCTTTATTGTATGAAATGGATTAAGTATTGTAAGCTTGTACTCATTATTGGATCCCGGGTGTAAAATTATAGAACGCTTCGAGTTCTCCCGTTGGGTGTGCTCGACAAAACTGCTTGACTTGGCTCACTTTTGGGGTGCTTAGTGTCTAGTGGAAGACAGCGCCTCTAAAAGTGTGTTAATTCAGGTGGTTCTGCCATAGTTGGTATCAGAGCAATAATGAGTTCACGAGCTTAATCACCTTTTCAAAAACTTAAAACTTTGACCAACAAAAGCTTTGCGAAAAATAGGATGCGGTAAAATTAAGTAAATAAGTATAAGCCCTAACAATATGGTCTATCTAGGATAGTGGCACTGGTTTTATCTAACCATTTTCTGCAGGTACACTAACTTACGCTACGTAAGAAAGCGCTAGTGTTCGGAAAGGAGTGTACGATGTGCCAAAAATTCAAACGAGTGCCGCTATATTCCGGCTTGAGTGAACGCATAGGCTGATGCATGCATCATAAGAAGAAAATTTGTTAAGCTAAACCCCTTCATGTATAATTTCTAGATAGTTAAAATGATAGGGTAATAAAAAAAAGAAATGCTTCGATCCTTAATAAAAGCCTTATCAATTTCTCTAAGTCTCTTGTTCCTAGTCTGAAGGTTCTCTATTTTTTTTGGTTCCTATCTGGTCACAGATGGATCTGAGGTCCCGTCGTGTGGGCACTGGGTCTGGTCGTGGGAGCACCAGTGCCGGTGTGGGACGTGGCCTTGGTGAAGGTCATGGTGAAAGTGGTCGCGACAATGGTAACAACAATGCCAACGGGCAGAGCCGTGAGGCCCCACTCTTGGGTCCTCCTTCCCCGCCACCACCACCGCCACCTCCGATGACTCCTGCGGAGATGATGGCGGAGATGTTGGCTTCACGTCAGGAGATAGCCCGTGCCTTGGAGATGATGGCACAGGCTCTTGGCGGCTTCGTCCGCGGAGGCCACGGTGGCAACGACGGAAATGGGGGTGGTGCCCGCGGTCTTGAGAGGCCTTGTTCTTATCAGGACTTCTTAAAGACCAACCCGCCCACGTTCACGCCGACTGCGGAGCCTCTAGACGCGGAGCATTAGCTTCGTGTGTTGGAGCAGAAGTTTCTGCTACTCACGGTGACCGATGAGCAGAAGGTGCGCTTTGCCGCACAACAGCTTTTGGGATCTGCTAGCGCATGGTGGGATACTTTCAATGCCATGCAGCCGGCGGGTCATCCTGTGACTTGGCAGGAGTTCACCACTGCCTTCCGAGAGTACTACATTCCTGCGGGTGTTCTGAACAGGAAGCTCTCAGAGTTCTTGGACCTAAAACAGGGGAGCATGTCTGTGATGGAGTATGCCAATAAATTCAACCATCTGGGACAGTACGCTGGGACTCATGTTGACATAGATGAGAAGAAGAGGGACCGCTTCTATCGTGGCCTCTCTTGTATTTTGCAGAAGGATCTTTATACTAGGAACTACTAGACTTTCGGTACTCTGATGAATGCTGCCATTTCTATGGAAGAACTGCAGCGTGACACTCAGGCTGAGTGGAAGCGCAAGCGGGGAATCTCTGGGTCTTCTAGTCACCCGCAGTCACAGAAGATGCAGGTTGTCAAGAGGATGTCCTACCATTCCCCAGGTGGACAGTCGTCTCGGCAGCCTCAGCAGACTCGACAAACACCGTCGACTCTGTACCGTGCACCTACTCAGCAGGTGCAGCAGGCCCAGGGATCGCAGTTTCCACCTCGTCAGGGGCAGATGATCAAGTCTACTACTTGTTTCAAGTGTGGCAAGGAGGGCCACTTTGCTCGGGAGTGTCCCGAGAACCGGGCTGCTCAGTCTTCCCAGCCGTCCGCCAACTCTCACTTGATCAAGAGGACGGTTATTAAGAAGAAGGTGCCAGTGAGTCGCTCGGGACAGGTTAACTACACCGAGGCTGAGGAGATCCTGCAGAATGAGCCTGTGATGGCTGGTATGTTTACCATTGACTCCCACCCAGCATTTGTGTTATTTGATTCTGGAGCATCGCATTCATTCATGAGCATGGGGTTTGCTGAAAGGCACAATATATCTCTTATGGCTATTCCTTTTGCCTATAAAATTAGCACTCTGGGTGCGCAGATGTGCATAAATACCCGGACGGACAAAGTCAACTTAGTGCTGGCCACTCACACTTACCGTCTCCAGTTCATGTTGCTACCTGGACAGGGCATTGATGCAATCCTGGGCATAAATTGGTTGAAGGTTTATGGGGTAGTCTTGGACCTTAAGAGGAGAGTTGTTGAGTTACGACTTCCTTCTTCTGAGGATAGGATGTCTCTCCGTATCTCTCCAAATTCTGTTTCACCAGTCACTGCTAATGTTGAAGCTTCTCCTGATCTTGTCTCTATTCCTGTGGTCTATGAGTTTCCTGATGTCTTCCCTGAAGATTTGCCTGGGTTACCACCAGATAGAGATGTGGAGTTTATCATAGAGTTAGAGCCTGACACTGCTCCTATTTCACGGCGTCCTTACTGCATGGCTCCACCAGAATTAGCAGAAATGAAGAAACAATTAGAGGAATTGCTGAAAAAGGGGTTTATCCGTCCTAGTTCTTCTCCATGGGGTTGTCTAGCCATTTTTGTGAAGAAGAAGGACGACACTCTGCGGATGTGTGTGGATTATCACCCTCTCAATGCGGTAACCATCAAGAATAAGTACCCTTTGCCTCGCATTGATGCTTTGTTTGATCAGTTGGCTGGTGCTAGAGTGTTTTCCAAAATTGATCTTCGTTCTGGGTATCACCAAATAAAAATCCAGCCCCAAGATATACCAAAGACAGCTTTCTCTACTAGGTATGGGCTTTATGAGTACCTAGTCATGTCTTTTGGTCTCACCAATGCTCCTGCATTCTTCATGTACCTCATGAACTCAGTCTTTATGCCGGAGTTAGACAAGTTTGTAGTGGTGTTCATTGATGATATTTTGATATATTCCAAGAAAGAAGAAGAACATGCACAACACCTTCGCACAGTCCTGAACCGACTGCGAGAGCACAAGCTGTATGCCAAGTTCAGCAAGTGCGAGTTTTGGTTGGATAGAGTGCAATTTTTGGGACATGTTCTAACCCCTGAAGGTGTATCGGTTGATCCTAGTAAGGTGCAGGATGTGCTAAGTTGGAAATCTCCTGAATCAGTGCATCAGATCCGTCAGTTTCTTGGTCTTGCTGGGTACTATCGGCGCTTCATTCCAGATTTCTCCAAGATAGCTCAGCCTATGACTAAGTTGCTTCAGAAAGACTCCAAGTTTGTGTGGAGTCCAGCCTGTGAGAAAGCTTTCCAAACTTTGAAGAACTTTCTTACCTCTGCTCCTATTCTGGCCCAACCGGATATTGACAGGCCATTTGATGTGTATTGTGATGCCTCTAAGACAAGACTTGGTTGTGTGCTTATGCGAGAGGGACAAGTGATAGCTTATGCTTCCCGTCAACTGAAAAAGCATGAAGTGAATTATCCCACCCATGATTTAGAGCTTGTTGCAGTTGTGCATGCTCTAAAGATATGGAGACACTATCTGTTGGGAAACAAGGTGCATATTTTTACTGATCACAAGAGCCTCAAGTATATTTTCACTCAACCTAAGTTAAATATGAGGCAAAGGAGATGGCTTGAGTTAATCAAGGATTACAATCTGGAAGTCCATTATCATCCTGGAAAAGCCAATGTGGTGGCTGATGCGTTAAGTCGAAGGTCACACCAGGATGATGAAGAGTCCTTACCTCTCTCTCACTCTGTAGTTTTAGCTCACATTGCTCTAGTCTCAGATTTGTTGGAGCAAGTTGTTATTGAGCAAAGGCAGGATGCTTTAGAGATTCCTCATATCAAAAAGTTGATTGATGAAGGACGTGGTCCCCATTTCAGCATTGATGAACAAGGTGTGGTGAGGTACAAGAATCGTTTGGTGGTTCTCGGAAGTGATGAGCTTAGAAGAAAGATTTTGGGGGAAGCCCATAGTTCCAGGCTATCCATTCATCCGGGAAGTAACAAGATGTACCATGATTTGCGCCACTTGTATTGGTGGTCAAATATGAAGCAGGATATCACTAAGTATATTGCAGAATGTGACATTTGTGGAAGGGTGAAGGCAGACCATATGCGTACGCCTGGTTTCCTACAGCCTTTGCCAATCCCAGTGTGGAAATGGGAGGATATTTCTATGGATTTTATTATAGGATTGCCTCGCACAGTAAAAGGGCATGATTCTATTTGGGTTATTGTGGATCGCCTTACCAAGTCTGCCCATTTTCTTCCTGTGGATGGAAGGTATACAGCCATGCAATATGCTAAGTTGTATTTTGACCGCATTGTAACTCTCCATGGAGTCCCTCTTACTATTGTTTCTGATCGTGGATCGGTCTTTATGTCCCGCTTTTGGACTCAACTCCAGAAATGCCTTGGAACTAGTCTTCTCAGAAGTTCAGCTTATCATCCGTAGACCGATGGCCAGACAGAAAGAGTCAATCAAGTGCTGGAAGATATGTTGAGAGCTTGTGTCATTTCTTTCCTAGAGAAGTGGGATGAGTGCTTGAGATTGGCTGAGTTTTCTTACAACAATAGTTATCAAGAAAGCATTCGAATGGCACCTTTTGAGGCTTTGTATGGCAAGAAGTGTAGGACACCACTCAACTGGGTTGAAGTAGGAGACCGTGGTTACTTTGGGCCTGACTTTATCCTTGAAGCAAGAGGAAAGTTGGAATTATTCGGAGTCATTTGAAGGCGTCTCAGAACCGTCAGAAAACCTATGCGGATAAGAGAAGAAGGCCTTTGCAATTTGAAGTGGGTGATTATGTGTATCTTAAAGTGTCTCCCATGAAAGGTGTGCATAGATTTGGTGTCCGTGGAAAATTAGCTCCTCGCTATGTTGGGCCTTACAAGGTTTTGGAACGGCGTGGTACTGTTGCTTACCGCATCCAGCTCCCAGATATATTGTCAGCCGTCCATGATGTTTTTCATGTGTCTCAGTTGAAAAAGTGTTTGCGAGTTCCTGATGAGGCAGTGGAGATCAAAGGACTCCCTCTCCAAACTGATCTTTCCTATATTGAGCATCCAGTCAAGATTTTGGATGAAAAAGAAAGGGTGACGAGAAACAATGTGGTGAAATTTTACAAAGTCCAATGGCAGAATCACTCGGAGGATGAGGCAACTTGGGAACTTGAGAGCTATATTTTGAAGCATTATCCTCATCTCATTCCTAGCTCATCAATGTAATTATTTAAATTGAAATTTAATTCTACCTCTCTCCTCACACTAGACACATGAAATCTCGGGACAAGATTTTCTTTTAGGGGGGTAGAGCTGTAACACCCTCGGTGTTACGCCTTAATCAAAATATTAAACCATGTCATGAGCATCATGTTTATGTATTATTGCATGTGGTAAATGAGAAATTAAATTTTATTGCACTAATTCTCAAATTGAGCTCTAATTTATTCCTTGTCCAAGTTGTCCTTCCAGCACGTCATCTCTCTCCACGTAAGAGCTCCATAGCCACAAAGTCAAATGATAAATTATTGTCATTCACTAATTATTGGCATACCACTTGGCAAGATTTTTATCTCCATCAATCTCGCGACGCGCCACTGTCATCTCTCGTTGTTCTAATTATCCCGCCTTTACTTCGCTTGCTAATCACCTTGCAAAATCATCAGTGCACGACGTGCTACCACTGCCATAGTGTGTCGCACACGCTACGCATTAATATCACTCGCAAGTTCGGACCGCTAAGCACTCCGCTTGCACGCTGCTGAGGTACTTTGCAGGCGAAGGGCAGACACCATTTTTCCACACGTCGCAGCGCAGAAATCACTGTTCACGTGTGGAAAACACTGTTCACGCGTGGAAAACACTGTAGCTCCGCAGAAGGCACTGTTCATCCACAGCACCCTGTCGCCCTCCCACCGTTTTATTACCTTTAAGCAAGCTAGTTTAGCCACTAACCTTATGACGCGTCGCTATCGCGTCTTTGCTTCTCCATTCCTGCGTCTCCTGTCTTTAAAAGGATACGCCGAGCTATTTCGCTCCGCTGCTCACTTGCTTCTCTCGAATTAAGTTTCTCTGTTCTTACCCATGAAAGCTGCGTCTATCGATTTCTCCTGAGCTGCAATAATCAACTGAGGTAGCTAGTCTATAATTGATCTTTTCATTCTCTAATGTTTCCTTGACCTGTGATCTCCTTCCCCGTTAATTCCTTGACCTGTGATCTCCTTCCCCGTTAATTCCTTGACCTGAATAAATGAACCAGCACCCCACAGCCAAGCACGTTCAGCCCAAAGCTCACTCCAGTCATGATGTGCTCGTAAGTCCAAGATCACTCAAAGTCCATCATTGAATTAATTCTCTCATGACCAAAACCTCACCACCGCACACGGCACGGAGCCAGAGGACAGCCCTGCCAACTCGTTTCATGCTTCCTGACTACTCATGACCACCCACGATCAGTGCTATATATGGCTCTGCTCCACTCCACGCAGGGCAAGCATTTGCTAAGCTCCCTGGTGTCTCTCCTCTTGCATTGCCTCCGCACATCGATCACCGTAGGTGGCACTTCATTCAATTCTGAGGTAGCTAGCCTGTAAGAATTCCTTCATTCTTCTTCTTATTTTCTTGACTCGCGGTCTCATCTAGTAATTCTAAGACCCACAGTCATGTGCAAGTCAACAAGTTCAATTGCGTGATTAGCCTCCTCCAATAATATCATTTTCTTCATCTCTAGAGCTCATTTGAATTTATTTATTGATTGTGAAATAAATTTTGTTAGATTCCTAAATTCATGATCTATCTATTAGTGTAATTAGTTCGTATAGTTCAGTGATACCTTTAGGGTTACTTTATTATTTTGAAATGCTTATTATGGTTATTTAGAGAATGAATTTTTTTATGATGCATGGTAGCTAGTGCACCTTGTTTTATTATATATATAGTAAGTTGATATTAACAATAAGGATGCCTTTAGTTGCTAAGATAATACATGAAATGTTTCATACTTGTTTAGTGGGAATAATAGGTAACTTTGCGTATTAGTCATTAGAGTTAGCTTAGTAGCTCTGTAGATGTATTCTTATTTTAAGAGTTGTGGTTGCCTATATATTAATTATTGCATCATCATTTCATGCATATAGTGAACGAATTGGCGGAGATCGTGACTGTCGGCGATCAGGAGTACGAGGAAATCGTTGAGGAGTACGAGGAGGAGATTCTCATGCCGGAGGAGAACCAGGAGTCGTTGACTGACTTTACTGACACCGTGCCTGCCCAAGGCAAGCCCCGGTGCATAACCCTTATTTTGCAAATCATTATATATATATTGTTCATTTATGTTGCAGGAGTTTTATGATACCCACATGCATATATCTATATTTACCCATGAGCCTTACTAGTACAGGATCGTGTAAAAAAATTTGCTTAGGTTTATCGGTAGCGTGAGGAACCTGTCGTTACTCACAATAGGTGGTTATTATTATTATTACACTAATGATGAAATGATGGAAAAGGAAATGGTGACCGGGCAGGGATATGGTATGGGTTTTGGTGGGTGTAATAGGTTGTGTCCCGCGGCCACGGGGCATAGCTTGGTTGCACTTTTTTCCCTGTCCATGTCGATTAAGGACCATTCGTTGCACTGGATCCCCGGTCAAGTCACAGATTTATTATCCCGAGCATATACTAGCGGATGGGGGCTAGGAAGATTTGTTACTCTCTTGTCATGGGCTCCGGCTCTTTCCGGACCGACTGATTGGAGGCGGGGATAGGTGGAGGTCTTAGCACCGTATTGAGGCCGGGCCTTAAGTACGGGAGCTAGGAGTCCAAGTTTGGACGGGGACCTGGAAACCTATGACAGGAGGGGAACGGGTTGGTCTTGATTGTGCCTGGGGTACAAGCGAGGCGTGTGTTTTTCGAGGTACCCAGCTAGGCACATTGATTCGCGAATCGCCGTTTCTACGTGACAGTACGGCTTGACTGCACTCTAGCACCGTAGTAAGAACTGGCATATGAAAGATGGAAAAATGATTCTGATTGCTCAACCCTTGCTTGATGATAGAACAGGTGCTTACATAGCAGGTTGGATAATGAATTTAACATGACTGCTAATAAATTAATGAAATAAGGACTCACTCTTAGTATTGCTTTCCGTAAACAAGAACCCACAAGCCATAAAGCCTATCATAATCCTTGAGAGTCGGGAAATATATTCCTAGTCGGGTAAGTCTTGCAAGTACATTGTGTACTCAGGGTTTATTTACCCTTGTTGCAGGTGCTGCTTGAGAAGCTAACTGTTGTGTGGAGGATTCTTCTGGTGGGCACAGACGGATCCTTATATCGTTTCGTTAGATGTTATTCTATTCCGCTGTTTAATTTATCGCACTCTGAACTTTGGTACTGTAATAAAGAATTTCTGAGACTCTTTATTGTATGAAATGGATTAAGTATTGTAAGCTTGTACTCATTATTGGATCCCGGGTGTAAAATTGTGGAACGCTTCGAGTTCTCCCGTTGGGTGTGCTCGACAGAACTGCTTGACTTGGCTCACTTTTGGGGTGCTTAGTGTCTAGTGGAAGACAGCACCTCTAAAAGTGTGTTAATTCAGGCGGTTCTGCCACATGCTCGTAGTAGGAGTTTCAAGCTTTCGAGAGAGAGCGGATCCTAGGTCTCTTCGGGGGATTTGTGTGTGAGATGTGTGTTTCGGCTGGTCATTGTCTTAGCGAGGTGTGTGTTCCTCGTTTTCTATGTTCGTTCCGTCGGGGGGTTGTTGACATTTCTTACATCACTATGCACTAAGTTGTCATCCCTAGCATGATGCTCAAAATGCTGGTAATTGTAACTACACTTGAAAACTCTAAATAATATTAAAACATAAGTATTCGCAAGCGCACAGATAAATCACCTATTGTAGTATTCTACCTAGAGTATTTCGAGTATCGTTTATTTATTTTAATCCCAAAGGAAAGACCGTGAGGCAACTGTTTATATGACTAAATAAATGTGCAAACCTATGATAAACCAACTACTCTTATACTTTATCAGGGGTAAGTCAAGTAAAAGATAAATAAATGATAAATAAGTTCAACATGATAATGGTATTCCAGAGATAGAAAGCAGAGACTCATTAAAGGTAGTATGATTAATCTAGAGATTCGGTCAGAGTAAGAATTCCTAAGTTATTCCTAAACACTAAGTCTTATTGCTCACTCTAGCATATATATCTTCATCTACTAGTAAAACTAAATCAAGGCAAAATTATAAGGAACATCAGCTAGGGAGAATCTGAAACATAGTCTTCATCTTCTTCGAGACTGAGCTCTACCAATCAATCTATATACGGAGGATGGACTGCAAAGGACTCAACACAGTTGTCACCTACGTGATCTACCACCTCCCGGCACATAGTGGGCACTCGCAGGGAAATTTTATATCTAAGCACCATGCTTACATAATCAAAGCTACTTAACTCTTGCGCGAACTGAATTAAGTACTCTACGAACATATGCAAATGCAAATCATCAAATAATACTATATACAATTATAACTAGAGCAAACTAAGAATATAATAAAGAGGAACATAATATTGAAATAGAACAAAGCCATAAATGAGATACAAAGGCAAATTACCAAATCTCTAGATGAACAGATCCGGAATCCTGAGCAAATCGCCCAACTCTACTCCAAACTCTCTACAAAGCCTATACTAAGAAATTAAAGAATTAGAGCTCTCTCTATCTAATCTCTAGAAACCCTAATATCTAGACTACTCTTGACTTATGATTAGGTGATGATGTCCTTCAAGAGGGGGGTCTGAGTCTTTATTTATAGCCCTGAGGAAGAACTGTCAGCCCTTGGATCAAACCGACTTCACAACGGTGGAGATGCATCCTAGGAGCACGGTCGAGGAAGTCTCTGGCAGGGTGTAGAGGAATCCCTCTGTGGGGGGCCAGGCAGCACTAGGGTGGGGTCGCCAGCCCCACCTGGCACCCCGGCGAGCACGGCGACGGTCTATTGGGCCTATTGGGCCTTAGCCCATTAGGGTTAATTAGTCCCTTGCTTAAGGGCCAAGTCAAACCTCTCTATATAATGAGAGGAGATGTATCAATCTAAAATCAAGCAAGAGATTAGAAGGAAAAACCTTCTCTCTTGCCGGCCGTGGGCGAAGCCCCGCGGCCGGCGTTCCCAGCGCCGCTCACAGCCCTAGCCGCCGGCCCCCTCTGCCGCTCGCCGACGTGAACAGTACCCGCGCGGGTACTGTAGCGCGCGGGTACTGTAGCTCCGCCGCCCTCTCTCCTCTCGATCCCAACGACGTCCATAACATGGGAAAAGATGAAAGACAAAAATAAAAAAGGTGGCCTCGGGTGCGGCGTCTTCCTCCTTATCTGGTGGGAATAGTTTCTCTGCAGCGTAGAGATGCAACATGTGTTGATCTTTTGTCCTCTCCATCCGCTAGTGCAACATGTTATGGCCATGCTTCGTCCTGTGTGCTTTTATGCTATCGAAGACGGGCGGTACGGGCGCTCGGATTTGCGTAGAGAGGGGAGTAGGTGGTATAGTTGTTGTCACCCTCGTCACTGTAGAGGTATGGATGTCGTGGTGGTGGAATGACCGGGGTCATGTTGGGTCAGGACGTGGTTCCCATGCTCTTGTTCACTATGCATGGTCACGTCCGTCCCATCGGTGGGAGTGGGTGCCGTGGTTGGGGGGGCCCCATGGCTCCCCGTCTTTCTAGAGGGCTCCACGTGTCCCTCGGGCGAGGCAAAAGTACGCCGAGGGGGTCAGGTGCTCCCGTGCTTACGCTACCGGGGTCGGGTGAGGCGGAAATCATTCCCGACAGGGCGTAGGGGTCGGGCGCTTTGATGACGTCATGGGGGCTCGGACGAGGCGAAAACTACCACCCGAGGTGTCTATCTCACCCGAGACCTTTCCGCAAAGCTCGAGCGGGATGGAGGTTGGCTCTCGACTTTGAGCGACTAACATGTTGTCAACGCCTTTAGCGGGTTGGTTTTATCGGGGCTCCTACGATGGGGCTTTATTAGACGTGCAGGGTGTCATATTTCACCATACGTCGGGTACCCTAGTATTTTGATACCCTACAGTAGCCCCCGAGCCTGTGGAGGAGTGGAGCACTCCTTCAGAGGCTTGAGAACGAGCGACTGCGGCACCCTGCTTACCGTTTTGTTATATTTTTATTTATTTGGGTAGAGTTCTATCCGGTGGATGCACGTGAGTGCGCCCGCCGGGTGTAGCCTCTGAGGCCTTGGAGGGGTGTGGTACCCCTTCAAGGGCTTTAATCGAGCGAGTGAGGTGTTTTTCGTGTGACTGCAGGGCGTACAAGGAGCCCCCAAGCCTTTAGTTTTGACCATTTGCTAGGTCGGAGTGTGGGAGCAGCCCTTGAGCCCCTGCGCATTGTAAGGGGCGACTGGGTGGCCCTTCTACCGCTGTGTCATTACCTCTTGCGTTTTTTAGCAGAACAGAGGGTTATGCGTGAGCCCTCGTCATCCCATTTGGGTGCGTTGTAGTTTGTTTGTTTTGAGGGAAGCTGTTCGGTGGGTGCACGCGAGCGCACTCGCCGGGTGTAGCCCCCGAGGCCTCAGAGGGATGAGTTATCCCTTCAAGGGCTTTGATTGAGCGAGCAAGGTGTTTTTTTGTGTGACTACAGGGCGTGTAAGGAGCTCCTAAGTCTTTAATTTTGACTATTCACTAAGTCGAAGTGTGGGAGCAGCCCTCGAGCCCCTGTGCATTGCAAGGGACTGACCGGGTGGCCCTTCCGTCGTCGTGTCGTTACCCCTCGCGTTCTTTAGCAGAACATAGGGGTATGCGTGAGCCCTCATCATCCCATCTAGGTGTGTTGTAGTTTGTTTGTTTTGAGGGAAGCTGTCCGGTGGTTGTGCGCGAGCGCACCCGCCGGGTGTAGCCCTCGAGGCCTTGGAGGGATGAGTTATCCCTTCAAGGGCTTTGATCGAGCAAGTGAACTCGCCTGGGGGGATGAGACATCGCGCTAGGTAACAGTTATTGTGACGCTTCGTGTCCTAGTGCGTGGGAAGGTGGGGAGGTGATCGGAGCAAAGCCGGCCCTTTCACATGGTTTTCTTGCCATGTTTAAATGGACCATGTGTCGTTAACAAGAGATAGTTTGCCTTCCCGAGGCATGGCGCGAGACCGACGCGGCACCCTCGGAGGATGAGTAGGGTGGTTGGGCGACACATTGAATGTCGTAGGAGTCGAGAGGCCTCCTTGGGGTCCTTTATAACTTGAGCCACGGCGCCCGACCCTAGCATCTCCGTTCTTCCACTCCTACTTTCTGTATTCCTTTGCCACCTCAGCCATCGCCATGGAGCACGATGACTCTTCTAGGGGCTCATGTGTGGGTGCGCTAGGAGAGAGGGTCGGGACGCCCTCTCACCGCTATCATCTTGATCCCGGCGTCATCTCCATGTCCGGGTACGACTAGGCCCATCACGTGGTGTGCTGGGGTGTCCCTACACCGCTTCAAGAGGATCGGGAGGAGCTCGCTACCGCCAAGGCGGTGGTGACATCGCTGGAGGAGGAGGTGGTGCTCGCCCGCTCGCAGCGGATGGAGTCAAACTATCAGTGCGCCGATGAGTGGCCCTCCGTCTCCTTGCTTTGTCTTTTAGTTAGTATGATGTCTTATTCTTGGCTTTGTTTTGTGAGCAGAGCTGCTCACGGAGGTGGAGTCCCTCCGTAGCGCCGCTGACATCCTGGCCGACTTCGTTCGTGCTCTAGCGGGGCACCGAGAGGAGCGTCTCCTTAGTGCGCGGGCACTCATCCGGGCGGTGATCGAGCATGCCATCTGTCGAGGAGCGGCCGTTGCGCTGACGATGGCCCAGGCAGCCACCGACGTGGAGCTCTAGGACGTCGAAGGCGTCCCCATGGGGAAGGGGCTGGGAGACTACGAGGACCTCCTTGAGGGCTTCGAGCCGGCGGTGAACGTCGTCACTGCCCTTATCCCTACGGACCAGGTCCTTAACGAGGATCCGTAGGCCTAGCTTAGGACCTCTCCCTTCCCTTAAATGTAAAAAAAATCTTTATCAAAGAATTAAGCTCGTCTAATCGCTGTCATGTTTGTTTCGCTTCCATTTCCTTCCTTGTTGTGCCTTGATTCGATTGGCAATGGCGACCGGCGAGGCCACCGAGACTTAGTTTATTGAAGGGTTTTAAAAAGGAAAGAACTCGTGTGCGCGTAGCTTGTGCGATTTTTGATAGATTGATCAAACGTTTAGGTGTCGCGGCTTCCCATGTCCTGAGGTAGGGTCAGATACATCCACTTTGATGCATCTACTTAGACCTAGGGTCATAGGCTCGTCGGGGAGCTCGGGATGGTTCGTTTGTGGGTCGGACATTTCTGCCCCTGGGTCCTCCGAAATCCCCGCTCGCGCGTGGGCCCGGTCAAGAGGCTTAGTTAGTATATCCCTCGTGCATCTTTTTCACAAAGAGGAGGGTTTGGACAACACCATGGCATCCCTCACTGGGTCGAGCCATGGTGTCCGTTGAGTTACAATTGGGTTAGTTCAAGTGAAGCCTCGGTTCCCGTTCACGAGGATCCGACGGAGGTAAGCTAGTGACCGGCTTCAAAAATTCTCGACGGTTGGTTTAGGGAGTTCCTAGGGTTGTTCGACCGACCCCGAGGGCTTGTTGCCTTTTTTTGGAAAAAAAACTCTCGAACCATAAACCGGCCCGGACTTGAACATGGCTCGAGAAGGCCCTCGATGCTCGGCATGTCCGGGTTTTGGCTGCTTGTGTGCCCCTTCTCATGCCATCCCTCACTCGAGTGACTCGGTGCAGCTATTGAACCCTCCATGGGCCAGCCTTCAAACTCCGTGTCATAACGGACCGTGAAGGGGACAAACCTCATTATGTAGTTATTGCTGATGATTTAACTTAGGGTTTGAATGAGAATAAATTTCAGCGAGTAACGTGCTTAGATTTCAAATGTGTGCGTAGACTGATTAACTTCCCAAAAGTAAGATAATCAAATCTTGAGCAGGGGGTGATGCGGTGATCTAACGATCATGGCGTGTCGATGTCGTGCGCAGCCCCTGCCTCTAGCATCGTGGCCACGTGAGCTCGTAGCCACCGTCGTCAGAGTCGCCGCCGTCGAGGAGGTAGTCGCAGACACTGACGAAGCGACGTAAAGCCCCCGGGTCATTGAGCCTAGATATAAGGTTCTAAATGGCTAGAGGGGGGTGAATAGCCTTTTTGAATTTTCTATAAGCTTTACTCAACAACAAAGTTAGTATAAAAGATGACGAAGCTAATTCTAGCACTAGCTCAACTATGCTAAGCAAGCCACCTACACAATTCTAGTTAACAAGGCTATGATCTCTAATTCACACCACAAGCTAAGTCACTAAGCTACTTACTCCTATGTGATACAAACTACTCTAAGCATACTAGACAAGATATGGTGCAAGAATGTAAAAGGGGAGTGAATTGATTCTTATACTGATGGTGTAGAGAAGAGATGTATCCAAAGAATCAATTACACACAATCACAATGAGAATCTTCGGCAAGAGATGACATAAGATTTTTTATCGAGGTTCACTTACTTCCCGGCAAGCTACTCCTCATTGTGGCGATACACCCACTTGATGGATCGCGAGCTAATCAACTATCAAGAGTTGAACCCTCAACGGATCCCGCACATCCACTCACAAGATGGGGATCCTCCAAGCCACGAGCTTCACTAGAGTATCCAATTCGTGAACTCCCGCAGGGAAGGATCAAGAACTCCTCACAATCACTTAGTGACGGCTCGAACAAGTATCCAATCATGAGCTCAATCACCACCACTGCTCCAAGCCATGTAGGGTGTCGGGAAACACCCAAGAGTAACAAGCAATCCGCAGCAAACTCGAAGATCAAGTGCCACTAGATGCAACTCTTGATGCAACACACTTGAATCTCACTCAATCTCTCTAGAGTATGCAACCAAGCAAGGAGATGAGTGGAGAGGAAGTTCTCTAGCTCAAAGTGTGCCTCAATATCTCAAAAGTGCAAGAGACAACCCCCAAAACCCGGCCACCATCTATTTATAGCGAAGGGGTAAGCAACTAGCCGTTACAAGACATCGCAGTGAAAAACGTGATGACCGGATGCACCGGTCAGGATGACCGAACGCGTCTAGTCACAACAGGACAAACAGTAGCAGTGTGAGTCAGAGAGAGCCATTGCCGTGACCGGACACGCTTCACCGTTTGACCGGACGCGCTGCACCCGGCGTCCGATCGGAGTCCAGAGAGCTCCTCGCGCGATCGGACGCGTCTGGTCGCATGTGACCAGATGCGCCACCGCGTCCGCTTAGCACTAAGACACGCGCTGCCCTCAGAGTACATGATCGGACGCTTCGGTTCCGTGAGGGACCGGACGCGCCGATCCGCGACCCTCTCGCGCGCGTGTTTGCCTGCGGTTTGAACTGACCGGACGTGCCTGCCGCGTCCGGTCACTTTGACCACAGCGTTCGGTCACTGTTTTTTAGTGAGAATTACACCAGACTTATGCCTCCGTTTCTTCATCTCCGGTGCAGTGGAAAAAAGGCATTTCACTTCCACAAAAAGCATCGAATCCCGCCGAGCAAGCTCGACGGGAGGGAGAGAGGAACCCAAACCCATCTCTACCGCTCAAACTCCACCGCCTTCACAAATGTGCTAACACCACCATGTGTATATCACCATGTGCATATGTCTTAGCATTTTCATAATCATTTTTCAAGACGTTATGTTAGCTCTCTACTAGATCCTAATGCATATGCTCAAGATGATGACCTAGTAGCACTTGATTCACGAGCTAACCGTGATTGCCCCTTTCGATAGTCGGCTATGAATCCTAAACCCGGTCAATCACTTCTCTACTCATCTTAGACCGGCAAAAGCAAATTCTATTATTATACCTTTGCCTTGATCACTTTGTTCCATGTACATCTCCTCATGCTTGATTATCATGATCATCATTTCATGTCCATGCACCATCTCTTTGTGATCGTGTGGCCACCACTCCTTGCCACATACACCTTTATCACATGTGTTGCTTATGCGTAACTCAAAACACTTAATACATGGCATTAGCAACTTGGTGTCATTAATTACCAAAACCAAATATGGGCTTTCACCGGAGAAGTCAGCGCCAGCCCAACTGCCATCGTCTTCATCGGAGCTGGTGCTAGAGGCTATCTCGGTGGTCGTGAGGAATTCTATAATAGCCTACACATGGTGAGTCTGCAGATCCACGGGAATCTCTCCCACATATGGATTAAGGTGAACTGTAGTTGAGGACTAGCCGCGGGCTTTCCCGTGGCTGTGCGGCTTACCGGCCCGCATTGATCTGCCTCGAGAACCTCCTGGCCAATCGTTCTCTGGGACCTGCCCCTCGTCGATGTACGAGTGAAGGCTGGATAGGGCCTCAGAGATGGCGTCGATGTCAATGGAAGGGGAAGAAGGACTAAATCATAGTCCACTCCTGTGTAGAGGAAATATAGGATGCCGAACTGGACGTGGGAGCCTAGAGTAAAGCGGATGCGAGGGTTGGCCATCGAGACCTAAGAGATGGAGTGTGACATGCAGTAGCCCCCTACCTGGTGTGCCAACTGTCGGTGTCTAGAGAACCGGGGATCTAGACAGAGCGACGAGTGAATTTGTATCTGCGCATCTAGGCCCGAATGGTATGCAAAGCGGATGCAAGGGTGTATACTGGTTTGGGCAGGAATGACCCTACGTCTAGTGGGTTCAACTGCTGCTCGTGTTGCCTTTGCACCGGAGTGCTCGTAGTAGGGGTTACAAGCTTTCGAGAGAGGGAGCGGATCCTACGTCTCTTCGGGGGATTTGTGTGTGAGGTGTGTGTTTCGGCTAGTCGTTATCTTAGCGAGGTGTGTGTTCCTCGTTTTCTGTGTTCGTTCCATCGGGGGGTCCTTTTGATGTGGCCCCTGCCTCCCCTTTTATAGTTTCCAAGGAGAGGCCTCGGTTACATTTGTGGTAAAAAGGTGAAGTGGGAAAAGACGAAAGAGAAAAACAAAAAAAGGTGGCCTCGGGTGCGGCCGTCTTCCTCTTTATCCGGTGGGAATAGTTTTTCTACAGCGCAGAGATGCAACAGGCGTTGATCTTTTGGCCTCTCCATCCGCTGGTGCAACATGCTGTGGCCATGCTTCATCCTGTGTGCTTCTGTGCCGTCGGGGACGGGTGATACGGGCGCCCGATTTGCGTAGAGAGGGGAGTAGGTGGTATAGTTGCCATCACCCCCGTCGTTGTAGATGTATGGATGTTGTGGTGGTGGAATGATAGGGTCATGTTGGGTCAGGATGTGGTTCCCGTGCTCCTGTTTACTGTGCACGATCACGTCCGTCCCATTAGCGGGAGTGGGTGCCGTGGTTGGGGGCCTCGTGGCTCCCCTTCTTTCCAGAGGACTCCACGTGTCCCTCGAGCAAGGCGAAAGTACGTTGAGGGGGTCGAACGCACCTGTGCTTACGTTGCCGGGGTCGGGCGAGGCAGAAATCGTTCCCGACAGGGCGTAGGGGTCGGGCGCTTTGATGATGTCACGGGGGCTCGGACGAGGCGGAAACTACCGCCTGAGACATCTATCTCGCCCGAGACATTTCCGCAAAGCTTGGGTGGGACATAGGTTGGCTCTCGGCTTCGAGCGACTAACATGCTGTCAGCGCCTTTAGCAGGTCAGTTTTACCGGGGGCCCTACGATGGGGCTTTAGTAGATGTGCAGGGTGTCGTATTTCACCATACGTTAGATACCCTGGTATTTTGATACCCGACATTTTGCAAAGCATCTAAAGGATACTCCATAAACTCAATTTTTATGGAGTTATTGTATAGTAAATAAAGTTAGTGAAAACAGAATTAATTTTGGTCGAGCGAACAATCCCACACACAATGAGTCAATGACATGGGCGGATCCACCAATCTGGCAAGGTCTGGCGGTTGCCAGACCTGCTAGCTGGCTGGACCGTGCAAGTGTAACCCCCTCTTCCCATTGCTCACGGCAGGATATCAGTGAGGAAAAAAGCATAAGGGTGCTATGCGCTCACGTACATAGGTATTGTGGGTCGTTGCTTGGTCAAAATATAAATGAAAATTGTCTATTACTAGTACTAGTATATATTGATAAGATCACAGTATATATTTCGCTATTGCCCTGACTAGCGATTTTGCACTTATATTTCACTAAATAGTTTCATTCCGCAGCGTTGCCCCTAACACCATATCCATGATTCATTTTTACAATGCGTCTTAAGGGCGGCTCCAGTGTGAGGCGAACCAAACGGTTCGGATAGAAGCAAAGTTCGATTGCTCCAGTGTGAAAGGATCAAGATGCCCAAGAGTGGGGGTGAATTGGGCTTTTCTAAAAATTAATTGTAAGAATTAAATCCCATAAGCCAAACTTCACCTCTAGTGCCTACTAGTGTTCCTTGTGATTCTACCGATAAAAGTTTTGCACCCTAAGTTCCAATCCTAGTCTAGCATGGCAATTCTAGGAAAGTAAACAAGCAATGAAAGTAATGCACAAAAGTAAATGCTTGAAAGTAAGGGTTAGGAACACGGTGATGTTTTCCTGAGGTATCGGAGAGTCGCACTCCCCACTAGTCCTCGTTGGAGCACCCGCGCAAGGGTGTAGCTCCCCCTTGATCCGCGCAAGGATCAAGTGCTCTCTACGGGTTGATTCTTCGACACTCCGTCGCGGTGAATCGCCCAAAACCGCTCACAAGATGAGTTGGGTCATCCACAAGCTCGCCGGATGATCACCAAACTCCCAATCACCACCAAACCGTCTAGGTGATGGCGATCACCAAGAGTAACAAGCTAGAACTCTCACTTGACCACAACAAGCCTAATGAGAAGATGGATGCACACTTGCTACTCTCTAGTCACTAATGAGGAATCTCAAGCTTTGATTCTCAAATCACTATCCTCACTAGGGCTCTTGCACTCCCTTGCACTTCAAAGGTGTTTCTCAGCTGAACAAATGAGCAAGAGACCTCTAAAAGAGGTGGATGGGATGTATTTATACACCCCTTAGACAAATCCAACTGTTACCTGCCAAATCAGCAAAACACGCACTGACCGGACGCGCTGGTCGACGTGACCGGACGCACCGGTCAGGTGTAACGGTCGAAAATCGAAAGTCAGCGCTGAGTGACCGGACGCGCCGGTCGGGGGTGACCGAACGTGTCCGATCATGCAAGAACCTTACTAGACTTTGACCTGACGCCCGACTGCATCCAATCATAGATGACCGGACGCGTCAGGTCAGGTAAGAACCTTACTGGAACGTGACCGGACGCATCCGATCACTTCACAGTCGCGTCCGTTTAGACTTTTACCCTCTGAAACTCATGTCAAACTGATCACCGCGTCCGGTCCTCGCAGGGACCGCGTCCGGTTAACCAGTTAACGACGCAGTGACTGTTAGTACTGACCAGACACATCTGGTCGTGACAGAAACCACGTCCGGTCAAGGGTAAACTACTCAAACGACTTAGAAACGCGACGCAACTTGAACCAAGTTGCTTCCAACTGAACTTTGAGCTTTTCCTGAGCTACCTAGTGCTAAGTTTGACAAGTGTGCACCACACCTAAATAAAAGACTCACCTAGGTCAAGCTACTCGCTCATGCCCCCCTTTATAGTACGGCCAAAGGAAGAAATAAAGATCCTAACGACAATTCTGGATGTAACCCAACACCTTGACATCTAGAACTAACCGTCCTTAATCTTGTCGTTGATCCTTTGAAAACCGAAACAATTTCCATCAAGGGACATGAATACCATAGTGCCCAAAGCAGTTATCAACTCTATGACCTAACTTATCAATGTTTCTGCAAAACACACGTTAGTCATGGTAATAATACATTGTCATCAATTGCCGAAACCAACATCGGGGCCTAGATGCTTTCAATCTCCCCCTTTTTGGTGATTGATGACAATACTTAGATTCAGAAGATATAAGAGTTGAGGTTTTCGAACATGCTTGGTTCACATAAGCAAAAAGATTTAAGCACAAGGGGTTAGGAATTGCTTATGTGTTCCAAGCCAACTGAGTGTACTCATAAGATAAAACATGAAGAGTTAGTACACATAAAACATAGCTCATACGAAATCAGAGTAAGGCACAGAAGCACAACCTTATGAGCTAAAACCAATTAAGTGACATGATATATAAGATAAGTCTCACAAGCACACTTGTCACAAAATGCAGGGAGGGAGATTAAACATGATGCATGAATGTAGCACACAAAGAAAAACAAAACCCTATATCAACACTCCCCCTGAATCTACTCTCTCTCCCCCTTTGGCATCAAACGCCAAAAACAGAACTAAGGATCTGACGGGGGAACAGAAGTTGTCATGTCGGGTGCCGAGGAGCATGGAGTGATCACGAACTGTGAAGTATCCTCCTCAGACTCTGAACTATCAGGCTGACCCTCTATAGATAGACGTGGCAGTGAAGTATCCTCCTCAGACTCTGAACTGTTAGGCTGACCCTCTGTAGATAGACGTGGCAGTGAAGCGGTCTGGGTCTATAGAGCAGGTGCAGGAACTAAAGGTGTAGTAGCAATAATAGGAGCAGTCACTGTCGCCTGAGCCTAAAAGATACCAAGAGTAGGAGGATCTGTCGATGCAACTGATGATGGCACAGTCTCTGTAGTCCCAGCCCCTGACACTGGAGGAAAAGCAGTCTCTGAAGCTGACATCTCTGAAGTGGTCACAAAGGTGATGTGTGAGGGTGTCGGCTGACCAGTCAGCTCACTGTAGGAGGCACTCAAGTCAGTGAAAGGAGTGCTTGAGAGAAGGTGAGGTCTGGGCTGAGCTGGTGGAGTGAACCCCGTCTGAATAGGAGTGTAGCTCAAGGACTGAAAAGTCTAAGGAATCTGCTGCTGGGGAGAGGTGAACTGAAAGCTCGGCTGTCCCTGACTCTGAGATTCACTAGACTGTAGTGCAGGAGTAAGGACAGACAGTGGAGGAGGTACCCCAACAGTGACCAGGTGTCGCAGGAGCTTAAGATACTACTGCTGGGTGGCTGCCTGCTGCCTCTACATCTCAAACTGCTGCCTCTGAAACTCCAGCTGCTGCCTCTGGAACTCGTCCTGACAAGCCTGAATCTGAGCAAATGCGGCACCTGTGTCCTGAGCCTGTCGCTGCATCTAAACCTCCTGTCTCTCCTAGGCCTGGGTCAGCCTCTCAAGTATAGCCACCATGGCTGGGTCTAAGCGGGAGGCTGAGCCTGAACCACTGGCTCATGGGCGTGAGGCCGAGGAGAGCGGTACCGAGGAATGGGCTGGTAATCCTCGTCTATGCTGTCAGTAGCAACATCCTCAACCTGATCAGCTGGCTGAG
This sequence comes from Saccharum hybrid cultivar R570, assembly GCA_038087645.1. Classification (NCBI taxonomy): domain Eukaryota; kingdom Viridiplantae; phylum Streptophyta; class Magnoliopsida; order Poales; family Poaceae; genus Saccharum; species Saccharum hybrid cultivar. Next base: position 13,517,566 of record JAQSUU010000245.1, read on the forward strand.
CATCAAGAGCTGCAAGCTCGGCCTCAGCAAGACCCTCAACGGTCTCGTCCTGCTCAGCAGCTGTCTCTGGAACCTCTGGCCTCTGACGCTGTCCTGGACCAGGTGTCTGCTCTCTGGTCACTGAAGCCCACAGCTGTCGAATATCATACTCTAGAAAAGCTGTAGTGGTATCAGATATCTCAGCTCTAATCTCTGCAGGCAGGTCACACGCAGATCGAATAATAAAACATATCCAATGAGTATGAGGTAGCTGCCGGTGATCCTTGAATCCCTCTGCCAAAGTATCCTCCATCTCACACAGCATCAGATCCCAAATATCGAACGGTGTCTGTGAGATGAGGTGATGCACCACCCATAACTGCATACGGGTCAGACCTTCTCTGTATCACAGCCTCGGAAGAAGGGTCCACCTCACAATAGCATCAAGTACTCTAGCTAGGGGTGTCAGCCTGGCAGGTGTACGTCTAGACCCCTCACCAAACGGCTCACGGAAGCAGGGCCTGATCATATCTGTGGGTGGCACTGTCCCGCCATGAGGACGTCTCAGAGGTGAAGTCTGTCCAAAGCACAGCTGGTGTATCTTCGTCTCTGAAGCTAGGAGTCTAAGGATCTCCCGTACCCTAGTGTTTTACAATCTGCGGTTACGGCCTCGGAATGCAAAGTGAATAGACTCATGTGTTGGGTCAATCCAAAGTAAAGAGTAGAACTCTCTGACCCAAGTCCCACAGTAGGCTCCAGTCCGTCCAAGAAGATCTGATAAGCTAGGTAGAAAGGATAAGTGCGGACGGAGCTGCTCACCAACCACCTCAACTAAAGCCTCCAGTCGACAGACTCTCTGAGGTCTGAATGCAATCCCGCTGTCAACATAGGCTCTATAGAAGTCCTCGTGCAGAGGTGTGTAGAAGCCCTCTGAAGCTCGAGGATCCCGCTGAGGTAGGAACCACCGACTAACCTCAACGAATCTGAGAGCCTATACCTGTCGTGCTATAGCTCCCCTAAGGTCAAAGTGCTCAACTGGGGGGTGACCTCGAGCCCTGGGAAGTGGACGACCTCCACGACGCTGGCCCTTTGGCCTGGGAGTCACCTGAGCTCGCGTACGTCCTGAGCGACGACGCTGTGGAGAGTGAACTATCTGCTCCTCTGTCTCCTCTGGGTCCTCTGTGGGCTGCTCTGCAGGTGCATCCTCGGTCTCTTCTATGGCCTCAGTACCGAGCTGTCGACCTTCAAGGTGAAAGCAACGCTCGCCAATACGAATCCCACTACTCCTGCCACCTCTCTGCTAGCTCTGCTGCATCTGTAACTGCCTGAGCCACCTCTGCCTCTATGAGTGTCCTCTTTCTCTTCTTGGCGGCTATCTTCACTCGCTTTCCACGAGCCACCTTTGTCTTCCTAGGAGGACTTTCGTCCCCGTCACTAGGTGCACCACCAGCATTCTTGCAGCGAACCACACTGACAAACTGCTGCGACTGAGAAAACCTAGATAGTGACATATGGTGTACTGACACTCGTGAGCCTTGGCCTCAATCTGTATCTGCAGGCTTGGCCTCAGATTCACAGCTGATCACCTGACACACAAAGCACCGACAGGACGCACTGAAAGGATAGAATAGATAGAGCTACTATAAGCAACATATATTATCTAAAAGATGGGTGAGATCCTAATGAAAGCAAACATATTAGATAAGATATGAATGAACCATGATAGCTACCTCGGATGAGTGAAACTCCGATGGAAGGAAAGTGATCTTAATGCGCTAGGGTTCCCCGGAAACGACGAACAAAATCCTGGAGAACCGATGAGATCAAAGGTTGTATTAGAAATTCACCGAAAATCCATCGGCAAACCCTAATTCAAGGCAATAAAATCACCTTGCGGAGTCGAACTCGAGCGAAATGACGTGATTGTTAGGGTTAGGTCGAGGCGCGACGGTCGAAGGCGAACTCGGTGGCGCGACTGCAGAGGAACGGCGACGCGCGGGAAGGCTACGACGGCGGCGCGCGGGGCGGCTGTGGCAGCGCACGGGAAAGCTACGACGGTGGTGCACGGGTTAGCGGGCACGGGCGTGAGATAGCACGGCGGCTCGGAGCTGCGAGCGTGGGCTTTGGTGCGGTGGCACGCGCGGCAGAGCGACGACTGCGGCGGCGACGCGCGGATCAGCGAGCACGGGCGCGGATGCGGTGGCGTGCTCAGGCGCGGGCGCAGAACAGCAAGCATGGGCGCGGATGAAGTGGCATGCTCAGGCGCGGGCGTGGAACAGCGAGCTCGCAGGAGTGGGACGGCGGCGCGTGGTGACGAACTACGGCGAGGAGGCGCTAGGGTTCGGGCTTTGGCAGACGACGGTGACAGATTGAAAAGAGAGAGGTGATGAAGTACGATTAAAAAGACTTAGATCCGCTTTTCGCGCGATGACCAGACGCGGTGGTCGCCTGACCGGACGCGGTGGGGCAGCGTCTGGTTAGAGTCCAGTAAGCTCCTGGAGCGACCGGACGCGTCCGATTAGGGATGATCGGACGCTGACAGAGTCCGGTCAGAGGTTGCTCGGGAAACTCAAGCGCATGATCGAACGCGGTGGTGGTGGCCGGGATCGAACGCGGTGGTCGCAACGACGCGTCCGGTGCAGCGTCCGGTCACAGATCCTAGAGAAGTTCTTCGGGATGACCGAACGCGCTGGTGGACGCCGGGACCGGACGCAGTGGTGAAGCAGCACCGCGTTCGATTCAGCGTCTGGTCCAGCGTCCGGTCGCTGTTTAACGCCTTTCTTCAATCCGATATGTGACGTGACTTATCCCAATCAAGTTCCAATTCAAAGAGACTCAAATAAACACCAATTTGAACCTGATATGAGTGACCTCACTCAAACCCTTAAAATTTTCAAAGTATTTTGCCTTAGGCTAGTATTATTTTTAAGAAAATATGCAATAAGCACCCAAGGAGCAACGTATGGCCATGCAATAGAGTTTATGAACCCTTGGGAGCTTCAAATGCTCTCTCTATTTATGGACGAACACAGAGGTTACTCAAAGCTAAACCGAAAAGAAATGACAAAGCAACAACCATGCATATGCAATGCAAAGCGAGAAAGGAAGACTAGATTGCTTGTCAAGTTTGATCCATGGTTAGGCTTCTTCACTCCTCCAAAGGAGGGTTATCGTAACCGTGTTAGACAAGTTATAGATGCATTACGGGGAATTAAACATGACATATAATACAATGCAATGCAAGGGACAACACAAGCTCATTTTCTAAAGTTACTAGAATCAAGCACATTTAGTTCACTTCTCAACCTACAAAAGGTAGCCTCATCTAAAGGTTTAGTGAAGATATCCGCTAATTGATTTTCACTTCTTACACCTTCTAGTGATATATCATTTTTAGCAACATGATCTCTTAGAAAGTGGTGGCGGATATCAATGTGCTTGGTGCGTGAGTGTTGTACTGGATTATTAGCAATTTTAACAGCACTTTCATTGTCACATAAAAGCGGCACCTTTTTAAGAACAACTCTATAGTCTAGGAGGGTTTGTTTCATGTATAAGATTTGTGCACAACAAGCCCCCGCGGCAATGTATTCCACCTCGGCGGTGGACAAAGCCACACTATTTTGCTTCTTAGATGACCAAGATACTAAGGATCTCCTAAGCAAATGGCACCCTCCGGATGTGCTTTGTCTATCAATTTTGTAACCGGCATAATCCGAATCGGAATAGCCAACTAGTTGGAATCTAGCTCCTTTGGGGTACCAAAGACCGATGCTTGGGGTGTACTTAAGATATCTTAAAATTCTTTTTATGGCACTTAGGTGAGGTTATTTAGGGCACGCTTGAAAGCGAGCACACATGCACACACTAAACATGATATCGGGCCTAGATGCGGTAAGGTACAACAAGCTACCAATCATAGAATGGTAGGGAGTTTGATCGATTGGTTTACCTCCCTCATCTAGATCGAGATGTCCATTAGATGGCATTGGGGTCTTGATTGGCTTACACTCTTCCATCTTGAATCTTTTAAGAAGATCCTTGGTATACTTTTCTTGAGAGATAAAAATCCCTTCTCTCATTTGTTTGACTTAAAAACCAAGGAAGAATGTTAGCTCACCAATCATTAACATCTCGAACTCCTTTGACATCAATTCACCAAATTCTTTGCAATAATCTTCATTTGTTGACCCGAAGATGATATCATCAACATAGACTTGACAAATGAAGATCTCTCCATTAAGCTTCTTGGTGAATAGTGTGGTGTCAACCTTCCCAATAGTGAAGCCTTTCTCATTGAGGAAGTCCCGGAGGAGCTCATACCACGCTCTAGGGGCTTGCTTGAGCCCATATAGCGCCTTAGACAACCTATAAACATGATTAGGATATCTAGGGTCTTCAAACCCGGGAGGTTGTTCAACATAGACTAGTTCATTTATGAAGCCATTTAAAAATACACTTTTCACATCCATTTGATATAGTTTCATTTCATGGTGCGATGCATATGCAAGAAGGATACAAATGGCTTCAAGTCTTGCAATGGGTGCAAAGCTCTCTCCAAAATCAAGACCTTCAACTTGAGAGAACCCCTTTATAACTAGTCTTGCCTTGTTCCTCACTACTACGCCTTGATCATCTTGCTTGTTGCGGAACACCCACTTAGTTCCAATGACTCTTGCACCTTTTGTATGCTCTTCAAGTGTCTAAACTTGATTGCGGGCGAAGTTGTTCAATTCTTCATGCATAGCATTCACCCAATCCGGATCTTAAAGAGCTTCTTCTATATTTTTAGGTTCAAGACAAGAGACAAAAGAGTGATATTTAACAAAAGAAGCAAGCTTTTGAGATCGAGTCATTACACCCTTTGTAGGACTCCCTATGATGAGATCTTGTGGATGTGCTTGAAGTAGAGGTGAGTTTCTTCTATCAACCACTTGAGGAGAGGGTTGGGGAGCATCAACATCTTGAGCTTGTGCCTCGGCTTGTTCATGAGAGACATGAGTATCTTCATTTTTAACTCTCTCATTCTTATTATCATCTTGAGGCACATGTGATGAAGATGGTGGATTGACAATTTGTACATTGTCTTCATCATCTTTAGGCTTGATGTCTCCCACCGACATGTTCTTCATTGCCTCTCTCAATGGTTCATCACCTACATCATCACAATTCTCAATTGCTCCTTAAGAGCCGTTAGATTCATCAAATTCCACATCATATGTTTCTTCAACCAAACCGGTGGCATAGTTAAATACTCTATATGCTTTGGACTTTGATGAGTAACCAACAAGAAAACCAATATCACAACATCTTTGAAACTTCCCTAGGTGTTGACGCTTCTTGTAGATGTAGCATTTGCAACCAAACACCCGGAAGAATGAGACGTCCGGCTTCTTCCCATTTAGCAACTCACAGGGGGTCTTGCCAAGAAACTATTGTAGGAAGAGACAATTTGAAGCATATCATGCGGTGTTGATTGCCTCGGCCCACAGTTTCTCCGGTGTGTTGTACTCATCTAGCATTATTCTTGCAAGGGTGATCAAAGTCCGGTTCTTTCTCTCAACTACACCATTTTGTTGAGGAGTGTAGGTTGATGAAACTTCATGCTTGATTCCAATTTCATCACAATAAGCTTCAATGTTTATGTTGTCAAACTCTTTTCCATTGTCACTTCTAATCTTCTTTATCTTGACTTCAACTTCATTTTGAGCTCTCTTTGCAAACTTCTTGAAGCAATTTGCCACTTCAGATTTGTCATGAAGGAAGAAAGTCCAAGTGTATCTTGAGTAGTCATCCACTATCACTAGGTAATAGAGATTTCCACCCAAACTCTTATAAGTTGTAGGACCAAACAAATACATGTGTAGAAGTTTTAACACTCTTGATGTTGACATGTAAGCTTTGGTTGGATGAGTATTTGCAACTTGTTTACCGGCTTGACATGCACTACAAGGTTTGTCCTTCTCAAACTTGACATCCTTCAAGCCTCTCACTAATTCTTTCTTCAATAGCTTGTTGAGAGTGTTTATTCCAACATGTGCAAGCCTCCTATGCTAAAGCCATCCAAGTGTAGTTTTGGTGAACAAACATGTCATCAAGTTTGCATCTTCGGAGGTGAAGTCAACAAGATAGAGATTATTGTATCCAAAGCCTTTGAAAATCACTTGCTTGTTATCTATCTTTGTAACTACCACTTCATTAGGAGTGAACAAGCATTGGTAGCCAAGATCACAAAGTTGTCCAACGGATAGTAAGTTGAAACTCAATGAAGCAACATAGAGCACATTTGAAAGAGAGTGATCATTTGACATTGCAATCTTGCCTATACCCTTGACTTTGCTCTTTGAATTGTCCCTAAATGTGATCTTCTCTTGACATACCCCATTCTCTTCAAGTGAGGTGAACATACGAGGATCACCGGTCATATGTTGAGTGCAACCACTATCAATAACCCAATGAGATCCACCGGTCTTGTAGTTCACCTACACACAAGAGATCAAGCTTTTTGTTTAGGGACCCAAACTTGAGAGGGACCCTTGACTTTCTCAACTAGTGACTTGGCAACCCATATTTTCTTAGGCCTATTCTTGTTAGGGGGACCCAAGAACATGACTTTTATCTTTCCACTTGAATCTTTTCTAAGCATGTAATGAGCATTGAAAGCAAAGGGCCTAGCATGCTTGGGCAAGGGTTGTGGTGGTGGAGTTTTGCACTCATGAGCAAAATGACCTTCTTATCCACACTCAACATATCTCTTTGGCTTGGGCTTTGACTTGCTTTGTTGTTATTGAGCTTTAGCCTTCTTCTCTTGATTTGCCAAGTAACCAATGCCACTTCTATCTAACTTCACGACGGTGTTCATGAGTAGCTCACTTTACAAATTGTCACACCCGGTTTTCTAAAGAACAAAACCAGGCTAATCATATGTGTGCCCAGGAAGTCCACACATATGCCAGAATGAAAAAGTATCAGAAACAATGTTATTATATAACGTATACATAGCTATATTAACACTTACATCAGAGTATCGCGGAATAGTGACTAAACTTCGGGCTCCATTCTTCTCAGGGACGGCTGACTGGGGGTAACATATGCCTAGCACTTCTACTAGTCTTCTGGAAACTCCACTACACCTTTGTCCTTCTTCCGAGTAGCATCTTACTACACACTGGAGTGTTGGGGAAATAGCAAGAGTGAGTCCATGTCGAACTCAACAAGTATAACACAGGGTTCATGAGGCTCAAAAAGGCTAGACACTGTTTGATTGCGTTTAGCTTTTAATCATCATATAATTAGCAATTGAGTAGCATCAAGGTATTCCAACTCCCATTAATGAATCAATGATCAATTGCAATAAGGATAATGAATAGCATTAACATGAGCATAATAATAATCAACAATAATTAAGCATGATATAATAATGGTGATCAACTATTCTGTAAGAATCCCCAAGGCCGCTCGTATCCGTGAGCACGGCTAGTATACCAGTTTTTAACTCTGCGCAGAGGTGTACACTTTCACTGTGAGTCATGATTTCCAAATGCATTGGTTAATTACTCCCAAAACACTGAAAACCATATAAAGCCACTCAAAAGTTCGTCTAACAAGTTAGGGCCATTAGATTCACTCGGCAGGCAGATGTAGAACCCCCCTTCCCTGTGGCACAACAACCGCAGCCTATACACACTAGGCCAGGGGCTCGCACTACACCCAAAGTGGCAAGCCATTCTTACGCCATTTAAGGTAACCTCTAACAAGCTAGAAAAGGTCTCTTGAACAACTAGAGCCAGAGCCATATAGCCCTCACAGCTGTACTGTATATCCCGGTTATCACTTACAGGTAAGTCCTTACGGAGAGAAACCAGAGCAACAATATAACCCCTTGCTCTAGCCCCCTTTCAACAGTAATAAAATCATCTTAATGGTTGATTGCATAATCCATTAGTCAAATTACAAGATCATTGTTCATAATTAAGCACTAGCAGTAGCTACCCAAATGCACAACCCATAGGCGACAAGGAAACAAGATATCAATAGCTAAGTTATAATCTCTATGGTTGTCAAGGAAGACACATGCATATGTATGATAATTTCAGTGAATAGGACATCAAGGATGGTCCCATGTTATACTTGCCTTGATCAAAGCTTTCCTGTTGATACTGCTGGTCTGGCTCAAAATAATACTCCTGATCGTCCATATACTGCTCTCCTTCTATACTCGATCATCAATCAACAACACACATGCATCCAATCAAACATACACGAAGCAAACAAAGGGATACAATTAGAACAGTACACCAAACATAAAATTAAGATGAAAAGTTTGTAGAACAAATCTACGTCTCGCTACGAATACACAGACGCGAAGAGCACACTAATCGGAGCTACGGTTGAAAAGGTACATCTACCGAAAGATTTGCTCATAGGAGAAAATATAAAACTATTAGCTTCATGTGTTTTAATTATATAATAACATATATAAGATATTTTATAGATACTATATATGGAATTAAGTCAAATTTAGATTCAAATTATGAAACTAAAGTAAAACAAATCATATTTTATTTACAAAACCCAGTTGCATAATTATTAATCAAGATATGATTTAAACCATAAAATTTCAGAATTAGTAATATGGTAAACACTGTCACTAACGCGTAGATCTCGTTGCTATGAATCTAACGCAACTCGAATGAGCTAAAACGGATCTAAAACGTAGAAGATATGATTTAAACAAGTTTTCCTTCAATAAAATAATAGATTAAATCTAATCACGAATTTTAAAAGTTGAAAACACATCTAACAGTAGTATAAGCATGTGGATTATGAAATTACGAACCTAACGCAAGTTGAACGGATCAAATCGGAGTTAAAACGAAGAAACGGTGAGGATCCATTATTGATTGTAAGTGGTGTATTTCTATAGTATTGTTGGATTTGTTTTTCTATAAGAAAACGGCCATATAACATATATGTGATGTCATGTGATGTCATCAAGCTAATTGGAATAGCTAACTGGAGCAGGGAGCACGCACGGCGCACGACAACAACTGATGATCGTATAGGAGCTCAACAAAGCTAGCAGGGTGCAAGTCAAGAAGGGAAAACTAACCGGAGGCGTGCGGAGGTCCTCACCGATGCCAGATGAGGAACAGCGATGTCGGCGTTGAAGCAGACAGCGGCGAGATTGGGTAAGCTTCAAGCGGGGGTCACCACGGCATTGGACGGAGCTAGGGCTCGATGGCGCTGCGAATCGGGGCGAGGCGAGGGCAGCAGATGGCATTCGCGGCAGCTTCGGCAGACGGCTCGACTCCTCGACGAGATTGGTCGTGTGCGGCAATGGCGACAGCTAGAGCTTTCACGTGTGGGCAGCAAGCCCTGGTGGCGTTGACAAAGAACACTCCAACTGCAGATCGACACGGCGACATGAAGCTAGGATCAAGAGGCGGCGGCAGCAACGAAAGCTATGTTAGGGCAAAGCGGCACTTCGTCCTGCTGCAGGAAAGAAAAATAGAAAAACAAGGAGATGACAAGGGCCTTTGGCATGCCATATATGTATAGTATATATATATACTAGCTGACCCTTGATCCGGCTTTGATCAAAATCGAGTTCAACTTGGCTCCCTCCCTGACGTGGAGTTCGAGTGGGACAAGGAATTGGACAGCTGATACATGTGTTGAAAACGTGCATTGGCTGGCTGCCTTCGGGCTTTGGCCACAGATGGAAACGCTCGGCTCGATGAAGTGCAGGGCCAGAAAGGATCTGAAAGCACAGAGCATAACGGACGGTGTCCGGCGAACTTGCACGTAAGATCAAGAAAAGAGGATGGTATGCATGGTGGCATCCTCACCATGTCACCGTGTGTAGAGGGCGATCAGGATGACAGAGGGGAAAAAGGAGACGGCAAGCTAGCATCCGACAAGTGCTTCACATGGTCAGACTCCCCCGTGCTCCTCTGGCCTTGAAGCGTGAATCGTGGGCAGAAAACTCTGGAAGCCTTGCACATATCTTGATGGAGAGGCTCCAGCTACATACGGAACACTTCAGGCTTCGGCGACGTCCTGGCCGTCGAACTCCACCAACAGGGGCGACGCAAGTTGCGTACGGCGGTGGCAAGTGCTAGGGCAAAACCGATGGAGTAGATACACGCATCATAAAAGACGATGGCTTCGCCTTTTATACGGCGCACTGGCTGGTAGGACTCCGAGTCGGCAATGAACTCCGGTGCCGAAGAGACGAGAACGCCGCGACGCGGCAGCTTGACGAAAAACTCCGGGTTGCTCCAGCAAGGCTCTAAAGCGATGGACTCGAGCATGGCTTTTCCTCTTAACTTCGATGGTTTCAGCAAGATCGTGTGGAGGCCGATGATGCGGAACAGAGCGGCGGCGGCGTCATGCATCATAATGGATTGGTTTGTTTCCATAGGTTTGGAAAAGGATACGATGAGCTGAGTCTGCTATTTAAAGACATGCACACGGTAAACGGCAAAGACGGATATTGAGTCCAGGAGTCCCTACGCTCTACGCGTGCGGCATGCAGTTTAGGTGAAAATATAGTTCGGTTCCCCTTTGGTAGAAACAGAACCAAAGCACGGCCTAGTTGCTTGCTTCTTCAGATTATGTCATTACGTCAAAGCACTTGCATGCACGTATACATGTATATATGTATATTTAAGATATGGCGAGAGGTAGAGGGAGCTACGAGCGGCGGCTCGCGATAAGGGTTGTACTTCTGAAACCAGGGCGTCGAGGGCTACGCCGGCATATATATAGTCATAGGGCTTGGACACTTTTCGGATTTTCTTAATTTCGGGATTATTTTAATTCCGTGAATAAAATAATTCCAGAAAATCTAAAATTACCTTTTTGGCCGTGAAAAATAGTCCGGAGCTCAGAAAAATCACGGGAAAAATCCTGGAGACTCTTGGAGAGATAAGGAACTCAACTAAATGAGTTTGAGCTCATGAAAAGATTGATGAAGAGATCAAGGAAAAAGATTAAGCTCACGGAAATTGAAAATTTTAAATCCAGAAAATGCTAAAAAGTTTTCCGATGAGAAGTAAACGTCGTCCTATGATATTTTGAAAATAATAGCACTCACCAACACCAAAGACAAGCATCACACAAACACCACATTATCAATTTAATATGAAAAAGTTTAAAACCACAATTATCTATATTTAAATTAGCAGCAACTTAACTTATCTAATAAATTTATTCAAATATTGAAACCATCTATTTTATTTAGTGTTTTTCATGCACAATCCAAAATAGGAAATTTTTGGTGTGACAAATCTACCCCACTTAACAAGAATCTCGTCCCGAGATTCGGAGAGACTAGAAAGAAAGATAAAGTTAATGTGCAAATCTTCATTTTTCTTTCGTCAACTCCTATCCAATGATGATGCCACAAACTCATAACCAACTTTGTAAATGTCTCCTTTAGACCCTTATGATTCTTGTAGATGGTTCTAACAGGTTACCCACCCTGAAAAAGGATACCTGCGCTCGATAATGACTTTGCAACCATGTAGATAGCTGATGCTTCCAGATGACGAAAATAGAACGTATAAAACCTCCATCTTGTATCGCCTTTAGTTCGGCAACCCCTCTTAAGAAGAGATCAACTGGAGAACACCAATGGATAGATTACATGTGTTTCTGAGTGATAACTACCATCATGTCCTTCTACCATCTCAAAGAGACTCATGAGCATATGCAAGAACAAGTAATTTGCACTTCCTCGCGAGTAGAAAAATGGTAGAGCAGAAATACAGTTATAACTCGAGTTCTGTGAATCCTATGATATTGTAGCTTATATCGTTGGAAAGCTTATAAAATTTACTACAACTTTCTTATAGAATACTTCTCCAGATTCTACAGTTAACGTGGTCGAAAACTGTGCACAACAGAAACTATTCCAGATTGCTGACAGCATAGATACGTCGCCTTGTGATTTTCATAAATCCCAAACCATAATAGCTATCAGGGTGGTTCTTACGGTCAGAGATAAATATTGAAGTATACTATTGTCCAGAATTTATCCATGATTTTTGGGCATCCAAAAATAGAGATATAAGCTAAGACAGACTGCTCTGGAAAGACAGGATAAGGTAGGAACGAGATTCAGAAAGATTAGAGATATAGATGACACTAATCTTCAAGTCTTCATGCTTCTTTGCATTTGTGTTGATGAGATACAAGACATGGATCAATGATAGCCAAAAGATGACAAGAAAGATAAAGTTTGATCTTTAGTTCTTCATGTCTCTTCATGCCTCGTCGCTTGAGATTGATGATGGTAACGGACACTACCCCACTTAACAAAGATTTTGTTCCACCTGACAATGTCATTGAAGGCAACACTTTTCTTTAAGGCTTGCTGCTAATGATAAGTCCTTCACTTAAAACTTACTAAACATACCTGATATGGAGGTGATGTCATCTAAGTTTTCATGAAACTAACTATAGACTTCCAATCATAGAGATAACCACTTCTTCCAAGTGAAGCTCTAGGACATACGAAACATTCATCTTGCAACACTCACAACTTTGCTACCCCCTTAAGAAAAAGAAACTAGGGGACACCAAAGTAACTCACATCCCTTTTATACTAGATAACCATAATAATCTCTAATGTAAGATTCCCAGGCAAATCAATGAGATTCAGAGATATCCAATGATATATTCACTTATACAAGATAAGGAAGTAATGCAGAAAATTTCTGGGCGAATTCCAATTTTAGCAGTTCAGTAAATCTGGCATAACTCGAGCTACAAAGATCCAAATGAAGTGATCTTTACATGGTTGGAAAGCTTATGAAATTATCTACAACTTTTATTAATAACACTTTTCCAGGTTCTGTCATTAAATTAATAAAAAACATAGCTTAGCCAAAACTGTTCCAGAATTCCAGACTGTGCAGTAACCTCAACTTAGAACAGGTATATCTCATAGCTCAAAATAGATAAAAAGGTAAATCCAATGGGTTTGGAAAGATACAGAAGTCTAGTTATTCCCAGTAAAATTTCATAAATTTCTCATGTCCATATCTTGAGATATAACAGAAACATTGCAGACTGCTATAGAAATCAGCATGCGGAGTATTACGTAAAACCTACCCCACTTAGCATAGATCAAGCTACTCCTCAAGACTTATACCTTTCGAGCCACCTTTGAAATATGAGAACAAGGATAACACACAAGCAACACATCAAGCAAAACAAACACACATCACATCATCGATACTACACGTGCTTCTTCAACAATAGTGGTCATCCTAATGGCACCTTGGAGATGATGAAAGGCCATCGAACTTTTGAACAAGGTAAGATCAGAAAACTTTTAGTAAAATCAACATAAAACAAAATCCAATGGAGTAAGAAATAATAGCTCAAAGGAAGCTATATCAAGGAGGGGATACAACAAGAAAAGGAAGAGAAAATAGTCAAAATCAATGAGTCAAGGTATGACAAATTAGTTTTATAATAAAATAAGTTTTAGAATACGTCCGGTGCTACTTGGCATACGTCCTACAGTCAACACCGCTCTGATACCACTCTGTCACACCCGGTTTTCTAAAGAACAAAACCAGGCTAATCATATGTGTGCCCAGGAAGTCCACACATATGCCAGAATGAAAAAGTATCAGAAACAATGTTATTATATAACGTATACATAGCTATATTAACACTTACATCAGAGTATCGCGGAATAGTGACTAAACTTCGGGCTCCATTCTTCTCAGGGACGGCTGACTGGGGGTAACATATGCCTAGCACTTCTACTAGTCTTCTGGAAACTCCACTACACCTTTGTCCTTCTTCCGAGTAGCATCTTACTACACACTGGAGTGTTGGGGAAATAGCAAGAGTGAGTCCATGTCGAACTCAACAAGTATAACACAGGGTTCATGAGGCTCAAAAAGGCTAGACACTGTTTGATTGCGTTTAGCTTTTAATCATCATATAATTAGCAATTGAGTAGCATCAAGGTATTCCAACTCCCATTAATGAATCAATGATCAATTGCAATAAGGATAATGAATAGCATTAACATGAGCATAATAATAATCAACAATAATTAAGCATGATATAATAATGGTGATCAACTATTCTGTAAGAATCCCCAAGGCCGCTCGTATCCGTGAGCACGGCTAGTATACCAGTTTTTAACTCTGCGCAGAGGTGTACACTTTCACTGTGAGTCATGATTTCCAAATGCATGGGTTAATTACTCCCAAAACACTGAAAACCATATAAAGCCACTCAAAAGTTCGTCTAACAAGTTAGGGCCATTAGATTCACTCGGCAGGCAGATGTAGAACCCCCCTTCCCTGTGGCACAACAACCGCAGCCTATACACACTAGGCCAGGGGCTCGCACTACACCCAAAGTGGCAAGCCATTCTTACGCCATTTAAGGTAACCTCTAACAAGCTAGAAAAGGTCTCTTGAACAACTAGAGCCAGAGCCATATAGCCCTCACAGCTGTACTGTATATCCCGGTTATCACTTACAGGTAAGTCCTTACGGAGAGAAACCAGAGCAACAATATAACCCCTTGCTCTAGCCCCCTTTCAACAGTAATAAAATCATCTTAATGGTTGATTGCATAATCCATTAGTCAAATTACAAGATCATTGTTCATAATTAAGCACTAGCAGTAGCTACCCAAATGCACAACCCATAGGCGACAAGGAAACAAGATATCAATAGCTAAGTTATAATCTCTATGGTTGTCAAGGAAGACACATGCATATGTATGATAATTTCAGTGAATAGGACATCAAGGATGGTCCCATGTTATACTTGCCTTGATCAAAGCTTTCCTGTTGATACTGCTGGTCTGGCTCAAAATAATACTCCTGATCGTCCATATACTGCTCTCCTTCTATACTCGATCATCAATCAACAACACACATGCATCCAATCAAACATACACGAAGCAAACAAAGGGATACAATTAGAACAGTACACCAAACATAAAATTAAGATGAAAAGTTTGTAGAACAAATCTACGTCTCGCTACGAATACACAGACGCGAAGAGCACACTAATCGGAGCTACGGTTGAAAAGGTACATCTACCGAAAGATTTGCTCATAGGAGAAAATATAAAACTATTAGCTTCATGTGTTTTAATTATATAATAACATATATAAGATATTTTATAGATACTATATATGGAATTAAGTCAAATTTAGATTCAAATTATGAAACTAAAGTAAAACAAATCATATTTTATTTACAAAACCCAGTTGCATAATTATTAATCAAGATATGATTTAAACCATAAAATTTCAGAATTAGTAATATGGTAAACACTGTCACTAACGCGTAGATCTCGTTGCTATGAATCTAACGCAACTCGAATGAGCTAAAACGGATCTAAAACGTAGAAGATATGATTTAAACAAGTTTTCCTTCAATAAAATAATAGATTAAATCTAATCACGAATTTTAAAAGTTGAAAACACATCTAACAGTAGTATAAGCATGTGGATTATGAAATTACGAACCTAACGCAAGTTGAACGGATCAAATCGGAGTTAAAACGAAGAAACGGTGAGGATCCATTATTGATTGTAAGTGGTGTATTTCTATAGTATTGTTGGATTTGTTTTTCTATAAGAAAACGGCCATATAACATATATGTGATGTCATGTGATGTCATCAAGCTAATTGGAATAGCTAACTGGAGCAGGGAGCACGCACGGCGCACGACAACAACTGATGATCGTATAGGAGCTCAACAAAGCTAGCAGGGTGCAAGTCAAGAAGGGAAAACTAACCGGAGGCGTGCGGAGGTCCTCACCGATGCCAGATGAGGAACAGCGATGTCGGCGTTGAAGCAGACAGCGGCGAGATCGGGTAAGCTTCAAGCGGGGGTCACCACGGCATTGGACGGAGCTAGGGCTCGATGGCGCTGCGAATCGGGGCGAGGCGAGGGCAGCAGATGGCATTCGCGGCAGCTTCGGCAGACGGCTCGACTCCTCGACGAGATTGGTCGTGTGCGGCAATGGCGACAGCTAGAGCTTTCACGTGTGGGCAGCAAGCCCTGGTGGCGTTGACAAAGAACACTCCAACTGCAGATCGACACGGCGACATGAAGCTAGGATCAAGAGGCGGCGGCAGCAACGAAAGCTATGTTAGGGCAAAGCGGCACTTCGTCCTGCTGCAGGAAAGAAAAATAGAAAAACAAGGAGATGACAAGGGCCTTTGGCATGCCATATATGTATAGTATATATATATACTAGCTGACCCTTGATCCGGCTTTGATCAAAATCGAGTTCAACTTGGCTCCCTCCCTGACGTGGAGTTCGAGTGGGACAAGGAATTGGACAGCTGATACATGTGTTGAAAACGTGCATTGGCTGGCTGCCTTCGGGCTTTGGCCACAGATGGAAACGCTCGGCTCGATGAAGTGCAGGGCCAGAAAGGATCTGAAAGCACAGAGCATAACGGACGGTGTCCGACGAACTTGCACGTAAGATCAAGAAAAGAGGATGGTATGCACGGTGGCATCCTCACCATGTCACCGTGTGTAGAGGGCGATCAGGATGACAGAGGGGAAAAAGGAGACGGCAAGCTAGCATCCGACAAGTGCTTCACATGGTCAGACTCCCCCGTGCTCCTCTGGCCTTGAAGCGTGAATCGTGGGCAGAAAACTCTGGAAGCCTTGCACATATCTTGATGGAGAAGCTCCAGCTACATACGGAACACTTCAGGCTTCGGCGACGTCCTGGCCGTCGAACTCCACCAACAGGGGCGACGCAAGTTGCGTACGGCGGTGGCAAGTGCTAGGGCAAAACCGATGGAGTAGATACACGCATCATAAAAGACGATGGCTTCGCCTTTTATACGGCGCACTGGCCGGCAGGACTCCGAGTCGGCAATGAACTCCGGTGCCGAAGAGACGAGAACGCCGCGACGCGGCAGCTTGACGAAAAACTCCGGGTTGCTCCAGCAAGGCTCTAAAGCGACGGACTCGAGCATGGCTTTTCCTCTTAACTTCGATGGTTTCAGCAAGATCGTGTGGAGGCCGATGATGCGGAACAGAGCGGCGGCGGCGTCATGCATCATAATGGATTGGTTTGTTTCCATAGGTTTGGAAAAGGATACGATGAGCTGAGTCTGCTATTTAAAGACATGCACACGGTAAACGGCAAAGACGGATATTGAGTCCAGGAGTCCCTACGCTCTACGCGTGCGGCATGCAGTTTAGGTGAAAATATAGTTCGGTTCCCCTTTGGTAGCAACAGAACCAAAGCACGGCCTAGTTGCTTGCTTCTTCAGATTATGTCATTACGTCAAAGCACTTGCATGCACGTATACATGTATATATGTATATTTAAGATATGGCGAGAGGTAGAGGGAGCTACGAGCGGCGGCTCGCGATAAGGGTTGTACTTCTGAAACCAGGGCGTCGAGGGCTACGCCGGCATATATATAGTCATAGGGCTTGGAAACTTTTCGGATTTTCTTAATTTCGGGATTATTTTAATTCCGTGAATAAAATAATTCCAGAAAATCTAAAATTACCTTTTTGGCCGTGAAAAATAGTCCGGAGCTCAGAAAAATCACGGGAAAAATCCTGGAGACTCTTGGAGAGATAAGGAACTCAACTAAATGAGTTTGAGCTCATGAAAAGATTGATGAAGAGATCAAGGAAAAAGATTAAGCTCACGGAAATTGAAAATTTTAAATCCAGAAAATGCTAAAAAGTTTTCCGATGAGAAGTAAACGTCGTCCTATGATATTTTGAAAATAATAGCACTCACCAACACCAAAGACAAGCATCACACAAACACCACATTATCAATTTAATATGAAAAAGTTTAAAACCATAATTATCTATATTTAAATTAGCAGCAACTTAACTTATCTAATAAATTTATTCAAATATTGAAATCATCTATTTTATTTAGTGTTTTTCATGCACAATCCAAAATAGGAAATTTTTGGTGTGACACAAATGTTGGCCTCTTGTGAACTTGCTTAGGCCGGTCTTGAGATGCTCTTTTTCTTGCTTGAGCTTTTTGTTCTTTTCAATAAGTGACTCATTTGATGTTTGCTTTTCAAGAGACATCAATTTCTTGTTCTCATTTCTAAGCATCTCATTTTCACTCTTGAGCTTGATATAGTCATCATAGTTGTCGGACTCAACCACACTCTTGCCTTTGCCTCTAGAGCCTTGCTCAATGTTCTCAATAATCAAGTCATCACATGATGTAGCTATATCAATCTTAACAACTTGGTTAGTAGCATCATGTGTCTCAAGAGCAAGCTCATTAGCAATAATAAGACTATCATAATTGATTTTCAATATAGTATATTCATCTTTTAGCAAGTTGAGCCTAGTGATGAGTTCATCATGCTTCTTCTCAAGTTTATCATGTTCATCTCTAAGCTCTTTGTTTGAAGTTTTGAGCTCCTTAAGAGTAGAAGACATAATTTCATTTTGATCTTTGAGCTCATCACTAGTCTTATGTGCCTTCTCAAGCTTAGATGAGAGTGAGTCATTTTCATTTTGGAGCTCATCATTTTCATTTCTAGTTCTTCTTATGATTTTAGAATATTTGTTCAATAACTTTATAAGTTCATCATAAGAAGGTGCATCATATTCATCATCACTATCACTATCATCATCATCACTCTCATTGTTTTTTACCTTTCGTTCACCCATGGCCATAAGGCATAGGTGAGAAGTGGACGATGATGGTGAAGGTGGTAATGAAGATGTCGGCGAAGATGATGATGGCTCAATCACAAATGCGGCGACCTTCTCTTTCTCATCGTCGCTCTCATCGCCGGAGGACTCACATGATGACTCAATGTCGATGAGCCAATCACCAACAATGTAAGCTTTGCCTCCCTTTTTTTTCTTGTAAAACTCTTTTCTCTTGCCATCTTTCTTTTTATATAGCTTGTTCTTCTTCTTCTCATCTTCTTCATCACTTGAGTCATTCCTCTTGCCCTTGTTCTTGTTCTTGTACTTGTCTTTTGGAGGCTTCGGGCATTGATGAGCTAAGTGGCCAAGTTCACCACAATTGAAGCAATCCATCTCGGATATTGGCTTCCTTTTGCTACTTGTGAAGAATTTCTTCTTCTTGCCATCGAACTTGATGCCACTCTTGTTGAGCTTCTTTAGCATCTTGGTGGTCTTTCTCACCATGAGTGCAAGTGATGCATCATCAATATCACTTTCACTTGAGCTTTCTTGCACCATCATGGCTTGGCCCTTCTTCTTTTTCTTGTCATGGCTAGCTTTGAAGGCCAAGTCCTTCTTCTTGGAAGATGATGAGCCCTCTTCCGGAGTGATGTGCATGTACATCTCATGTGCATTGATCTTTTCCAATACTTGTGTCGGTGTTGCGGTGGAGAGATCACTTTGATGAAGTACGGTGACAATGTGCCCATACTTCTCAACAGGAAGAACACTCAAGATCCTCCTTGCAACATCCGATTGACTCATTTGAGTGAGTCCAAGAGCATTGAGATCCTCTATAAGAACATTCAATCGAGTGTACATTTCATTAACACTTTCTTTGAGAAGCATCTCAAAAGAATTAATTTTCTTTAGAGCAATATAATAGTGTTCCTCACGCTCACTCTTAGTTCCCTCATGGAGAGCACAAAGGTTTTCCCATAATTCATGAGTGTTTTTGGCATTACGCACACGATTGAAGATATCCTTGCCTAGGCCCCGGTAGAGTGCATTTTTTGCCTTTGCATTCCACCGGTCGTACTTCTCCTCGTCACCACTTGGGTTGGCGGGATCCCTTATAGCGGGAAGCCCTTCGGTTACGGCTCTAAGGCACCCAACATCTATGGCTTCGAGGTACGCCTCCATACAAATTTTTCATATGGAAAATCGTCTCCCTCAAAGGTGGGAGGTGATCCTTCCTCATTAGACATCTTGCTCTAGGCGGTGAAGCCTAAATAAGGAGCAACTCGGCTCCGATACCAATTGAAAGGATCAAGATGCCCAAGAGGGAGGGTGAATTGAGCTTTTCTAAAAATTAATTGCAAGAATTAAATCCTATAAGCTAAACTTCACCCCTAGTGCCTACTAGTGTTCCTTGTGATTCTACCGATAAAAGTTTTGCACCCTAAGTTCCAATCCTAGTCTAGCTTGACAATTCTAGGAAAGTAAATAAGCAATGAAAGTAATGCACGAAAGTAAATGCTTAAAAGTAAGGGTTAGGAACACGGTGATATTTTTCCGAGGTATCGGAGAGTCGCCACTCCCCACTAGTCCTCGTTGAAGCACCCGTGCAAGGGTGTAGCTCCCCCTTGATCCGCGCAAGGATCAAGTGCTCTCTACGGGTTGATTCTTCGACACTCCGTCACGGTGAATCGCCCAAAACCGCTCACAAGATGAGTTGGGTCATCCACAAGCTTGTCGGATGATCACCAAACTCTCAATCACCACCAAACCGTCTAGGTGATGGCGATCACCAAGAGTAACAAGCTAGAACTCTCACTTGACCACAACAAATCTAATGAGAAGATGGATGCACACTTGCTACTCTCTAGTCACTAATAAGGAATCTCAAGCTTTGATTCTCAAATCACTATCCTCACTAGGGCTCTTGCACTCCCTTGCACTTCAAAGATGTTTCTCAGCTGAATAAATGAGCAAGAGACCTCTAAAAGAGGTGGAGGGGATGTATTTATACACCCCTCAGACAAATCCAACCGTTACCTGTCAAATCAGCAAAACACGCACTGACCGGACACGCTGGTCGACGTGACCGGACGCGCCGGTCAGGTGTAACGGTTGAAAACCGAAAGTCAGCGCTGAGTGACCAGACGCGCCGGTCGGGGGTGACCGGACGCGTCCGATCGTGCAAGAACCTTACTGGACTTTGACCTGACGCCCGACCGCGTCCGATCATAGATGACCGGACGCGTCAGGTCAGGTAAGAACCTTACTGGAACGTGACCGGACGCGTCCGATCACTTCACAGTCGCGTCTGTTTAGACTTTTACCCTCTGAAACTCATGTCAGACTGATCACCGCGTCCGGTCCTCGCAGGGACCACGTCCGGTCAACCAGTTAACGACGCAGTGACTGTTAGTACTGACCGGACGCGTCCGGTCATGACAGAAACCGCGTCCGGTCAAGGGTAAACTGCTCAAACGACTTAGAAACGCGACGTAACTTGAACTAAGTTGCTTCCAACTGAACTTTGAGCTTTTCCTGAGCTACCTAGTGCTAAGTTTGACAAGTGTGCACCACACATAAACAAAAGACTCACCTAGGTCAAGCTACTCGCTCATGCCCCTCTTTATAGTACGGCCAAAGGAAGAAACAAAGATCCTAACGACTATTCCGGATGTAACCCAACACCTTGACATCCGGAACTAACCGTCATTAATCTTGTCGTTGATCCTTTGAAAACCGAAATGATTTCCATCAAGGGACATGAATACCATAGTGCCAAAAGCAGTTATCAACTCCATGACCTAACTTATCAATGTTTCTGCAAAACACACGTTAGTCATGGTAATAATGCGTTGTCATCAATTGCCGAAACCAACACCGGGGCCTAGATGCTTTCACAGTGCAAACATCGGTATGTGGGATTCATATGCTACTTAAAAAATTGTTTTCTCCATCTGTCTCGTGGCCACGCGGAAGATTCTGCGTCCGACGTTTCATCTCTCTCCCCCCATATGTGTACAACACTAAATATTTAATGGTCGACGGTTCGGCTCCTCTGCACGGTTCGCTTTATAGTCTGACAATGATGGTTCGCTCGCTCCAGTGGTCACGGTTCGGTTCCCTTCTCCCTCGGTTCGATTTTCACGGTACACTGGAGCTGCTCTAAGAAGCTATGTAATCATCTATGCCTGGAAATTGACGAAATTGTAGCTACATCTAGTCAAATTTTCTAACGTTTGACTAAGTTTATAAAAAAGAATACCAATATTTATAACACAAAATAGGAATAGATATATTCATGTCGAATATAATGACCTTTATTTGGTATAAAATATTAATAGTTTCTGCATAAACTCAATATAATTTGACTTGTACTGAGCTATAATTGTGTTCTCCTCTGAATGAAGGAGTTGTAGCTTATTAGGTGCGCATGACAGTTGACAACACCTATATGAGATGTTAAGCTCTTGCACTTCCAGTGATAACTTCGTAGGTGGATTTTAGTTCCGGATCCGCCGCTAAATCACATAAGCCGTCGGTGCTACAGGCTACAGTCAACATGGAGTGCATCCTCTGAGAGCCACCCCGCGCGTGCGTCCAGTGCACAGTGGACGAGCCACCAAACAATGCGGCCCGGCCTATCAGGAGGTTTGGAAAAAAAAAGCGAGCAAAAAGAAATGGAAATGGTATTGCGGTCTTGCTCTCCATCCTCGTGGTCGGCGGCCGGAGCAGCTGTAGCCGCGCGCGCCTCCGCAAACCCTCCTCCTCCTCGCCCATCCTCGCCTCCGTCCCGTCCCAGCCGCAGGGTCATGGACGCTGCTGCCGGCGTAGGCCGCCACCGCGTCCGAATCGCAGTCGTCGGCGACGTGGTACCCTTCATCTCTCTTGACAACCATGCGCTCTCTTCATTAGGAGGGAGGGGACGCCAGACATATGGGTTTGGTACGGTTATAGCCCTTTGTTATCCCATGTTGGGTTCCAGGTTCAAGGGATTAGAAGCAAGGAGACGAGACACGAGAGAGGATTTGAGAACTGGGGTTCTGCACATTGACTTGATTGTTGCGGTTTTGGGGTCACTGGATGATGCAAGCCTCAGTAGGGTTCGGGGATGGGCGCGGGACTCAGACGGTAGTTGATTTCTAGAGTTCCAGTTTGGAATGTTTGAAATGGGGAGATGATTTCCTTTGGCCCTTGAGCCTTCGGGGTAGACAATTAGATGGGTTGTGTTTCTCCCAAATTTGAGCATAGCCAAGCATAGAGTCTCAGGCGGATCCTTTGATTCCATGTTCTGCTGGATTCCTCATGGATATGATTTAGGAGTAGGAGAGTGAATGACTTACTTTTGTGCTTGATCAGAGTCAGTGTCGGACCATTAATTGTAGTAGTAACAGAATAACTCCTGTTCCATTTATTCTTCCGGGCTTAAAATTCATATGATGAGATCTCTAATCGTGTGCTGTACTAATTTATTGGCTTTTACGTGTTAATCCTTTCAGCACAATGATTGGGCCCTTGAGGAAGATTCAAAGGCGCTCCAATTTCTTCAGGTATTGCATATTGACCTTTTAGCTTTCTGATAAACTAGTCCATTGGATATCTTGTTAGGCTGTGTACACTTCATATTTAGCTTCTCTCTTCTCTCTAGTTCTATAGTTCTACAATGTGCTATTGTCTAAAATATGTCCTATTCCATGTGCTTTCCATGCATTTGCAATACTTCCTCGCACAGTGACATCAGAATCGAACAGAAAATATTTGTATCAACATCACTGTAGGAAACTCTTTTCTCAGAAACTCTAACTTGCTCTCTGTAAATGCAGCCGGATTTAGTGCTTTTTACAGGTACACTGCTTTCCAGATATTTCCTTTACTTCATTTTTTACTCAATTATTCTGTGAAATGAATTATTGGTGTTTGCCATCTTCTGTTTTCCTTTTCCTCCATATATGGCAGGTGATTATGGCAATGAGAATGTTGAACTTGTCAAAAGCATTTCAGATCTTCAGTTACCAAAGGCGGCAATTCTTGGCAATCATGATTGCTGGCACACGCATCAATTCTCAGAGAAGTAAGAGTCATGATTTCATCTTGAAAGGAGAAAGTACTAAAGTAACTCAATTTCTTTTTATGTCATCATGTACTTGGTTGGCATTCAGGAAGGCTGATCGTGTTCAGCTTCAGCTTGCAAGGTAAAGATATTCCTGCTTTTTGCAATGAGCTATGTGTTTAATTGTTTATTGCAATATTTTGCTAGGATAGCAGGGTTATTTTAGGAAGGAAATTTTGTTGAAGTAGATGTTGCCCTTGTAGATTGCATAATTGATGTTATGCTCTTCAGCTGTCTTACACTTGATCACCGTCACTTTAATAGTTTCAGCTTTATTGTTTAGTAATTTCTTTCCTCTTTAGAAGAATGAAATTGGAATAATACTGAACCCAATTGGAAGTTAGTTGAGTAAAACTGTACTAGCCTTCTAGGACTAAGTTAAAAGCCGATTCTTGGCCTAAGTACCTGATGGTGCTCAACCAGGTTATAGTCATGTAGAATGATCCTGGGGTTAACTGTCTTCGCTCTTCACTAGATTAATATACTTTCTAAGCTGGAAAATGATCAATAGTACTTATATTTCATATCCTTTTTCTTATTAATATCAGCCTTGGTGAGCAGCATGTTGGATACAAATGTTTGGACTTCCCATCAATTAAGCTGAGCGTTGTTGGTGGACGGCCATTTTCCTGTGGGGGTGGTAGGCTATTTAGACCAAAGCTTCTGTCAAAATGGTTGGTAAGAGATATGGTAACTAATACATACATATGCTTGTTAACTTTTCTGTTTTGTACTTTGATATTTCTTTTGTCATTTCCTTGAATTTATTTTGAGATTTTGTAATATTCTTGGAATCATGGATTTACAACTTACCACCCAAGACGAATAACTTATTATTAAGTTGCATGCACCGACCAGTTCAACCCAAAAGCTTAAGCTGATGGGGAGAGGTGGGCAATTCACTTTATATTCCAACACTCCCCCTCACGTGGAGGCTCCCTCAGGCCTCAGACGTGGAATAGGAGCGAGCAACAATTATTTTATTTAATTGCGCTAACCAGGATTCGAACTCGAGACCTCTGGCTTTGATACCATATTAAGTTGCATGCACCGACCAGTTCAACCCAAAAGCTTAAGCTGATGGGGAGAGGTGGGCAATTCACTTTATATTCCAACACTTATGGAGTTATTTTCTCACCAAATGCATTTCATGCATGGTATTACTCCCATTTTCATGTGTGTGTGTCTCGGCTGCAGGATTCCAAAGCATAGTCATACACTCATACAGATCTCTTACACACGTTCGCTGATACAGTTGTTTGAATAAATACTAGTAACTGAACTGATGGAGTGATGGGGGTGGCTAACCTCCAAGAATAAGGAAAGCGACTGTTTTTTTTTTTTTTTTACTTCCATCAAGAGCATTCACTGGGGTCTGTTGGGGAAGCAAAACCAATCTGGATCAGGATTTCACAAGAAATAAGAATTGATGCCTTGGTTCAATGTTTTGTATTGTTGAGATCCTAGTTGTATCACTTGACTGGTTATCAGGTTCTTTTTTTTGGCAGTAGAATTACAACTGGAATGACCTTAGGTGGTAGGAAGCTGGGTGGAATGGTGATAACTGATAACTGGTACCTGTTTGATTTGAGTTGACTCTTGTCCAGCAGTGCACTATAGATTGATGCTTTTAAGGACTGAAGGCATATCTTATATTTAGAAGGATGGCTACCTTTGACTGGATGCACACAGTTTGTCTGCTCGTTTGATTTTGATTGTGGAACTAGCTTATTTGATTCACATTCATACATCGCTAACTATGATTAACACTATTCATCCCCAAAATTTATCATTTAAGCTTTTTAACCTTATTTTTCGGTCTAACAAGATGCCTGAAGAATGGAGGAGAAGTATATTAGTACCTATCTTCAAGAACAAGGGAGATGTTCAAAGTTGTACTAACTACCGTGGGATTAAGTTGATGAGCCATACGATGAAGCTCTGGGAGAGGGTTATCGAGCATCGCCTAAGGAGAGTGACACATGTGACCCAAAATCAGTTCGGGTCCATGCCTGGTAGGTCGGCCATGGAGGCGATTTTCTTATTACGACAATTGATGGAGAGATATAGGGAGCAGAAGAAGGACTTGCACATGGTCTTTATTGACCTCGAGAAGGCATATGACAAAGTACCGAGAAATGTCATGTGGTGGGCCCTGGAAAAGCACAAAGTCCCAACTAAGTATGTTACCCTCATCAAGAATATGTACAGGGATGTGGTGACGTTTGTCCGAACATGTGATGGCGACACCAGTGACTTTCCAATTAAAATAGGATTGCATCAGGGGTCAGCTTTGAGCCCTTATTTATTTGCTTTGGTGATGGATGAGGTCACAAGGGACATACAAGGTGATATCCCTTGGTGTGTGCTCTTTGCTGATGATGTGGTGCTAGTTGACGACAGTAGGGCGGGGATTAATAGAAAGTTAGAACTATGGAGGCACACGTTAGAGTCGAAAGGGTTCAGACTTAGTAGGACTAAGACCGAGTACATGAGGTGCGATTTCAGCGCGACTAGGCACGAGGGAGACGTTAGCCTCGATGGGCAAGTGGTGGCCAAGAAGGATACTTTTTGGTATTTAGGGTCGATGCTACAAAAGGATGGAGACATTGATGAAGATGTTAGGCATAGAATTTCAGCCAGCTGGTAGAAATGGCGTCAAGCTTCTGGCGTTCTCTGTGATAAAAGGGTGCCTCAGAAGCTGAAAGGTAAGTTCTATAGGACGGCGATTCGTCCGGCGATGTTATACGGTGCTGAGTGTTGGCCTACAAAAAGGCGACATGTCCAGCAATTGAGTGTAGCAGAGATGCGTATGTTGCGTTGGTGTTGTGGGCACACAAGGAGGGATAGAGTCCGGAACGACGATATTCGGGATAGGGTTGGGGTGACACCAATTGAGGAGAAATTGATTCAACATCGATTGAGATGGTTTGGACATGTCCAACGGAGGCCTCCTGAGGCGCCGGTGCGTAGTGGAGTTCTAAAGCGGGCCGATAATGTAAAGAGCGGTAGAGGTCGACCTAAACTAACTTGGGACGAGTCCGTTAAGAGAGATCTTAAAGAGTGGAATATCTCCAAGGATTTAGCTATGGACAGGAGCGCTTGGAGATTGGCAATCAA
Source organism: Saccharum hybrid cultivar R570 (assembly GCA_038087645.1). Lineage (NCBI taxonomy): Eukaryota > Viridiplantae > Streptophyta > Magnoliopsida > Poales > Poaceae > Saccharum > Saccharum hybrid cultivar. The sequence continues at coordinate 13,544,443 of JAQSUU010000245.1, forward strand.
CGTGCCTGAACCGTGACCTCTTTTTGTCTTGTGCCCTTTATGTCCCTTTTTGTGTCTCCCTGTTTCTCGTCTCTTTTGGGTTTCATCTCTAGCCTACCCCAACTTGCTTGGGACAAAAGGCTATGTTGTTGTTGTGTTGTATCACGGAACTGCTCTTCACCTTTTGTCCATGATGTTAGGACCAAATGGTAGACTAAAATAGGGAATTTGCAGCTCTAGCTAAATCGGCTACTATTTGGTGGTGTAGTCATCCACAGTAGCTCTTGGAAAATTTAGATCTATGCCTGGTTTTATTGCATTGGCAATGTATGCCACTGACTTCTTCATTATTGCATAACTACTTTCCAGAAAATATAGCTTCACTTTTTTTCGATCAAATATAGCCTCACTTCATGTCACACAATATTCTCGTTTCCTTCTTTTCCTTAGAGGAGGTTTAGCCCTTGTTGATACCTGTAGTTTTGATCCATCTTCACCAATCACCTTTGACCATTTACTATTGTTACAATACCTTGTAGTTATGATGTCAATGATATGGCTGGAAGTGCAAAGAAGATATATGATGCTGCTGCAGGTGCACCAGAGGGACATTCTGCCATTATTGCTTGCACATAATGGACCAACAGGTCTCTGAACATTTGATTGAGCAAATTTCATAGGTAGTTCATGAAACACATGAAGAAAATGTTTGAAGTCATAACATGACTATACAATGCTGTGGTTATGCAGGTCTAGGTTCAAGAATGGATGATATCTGTGGGCGGGATTGGGTACCTGGTGGCGGTGACCATGGCGATCCAGGTCTGGTGTTCAAGGCAATACTGTCCCTCTACTTACTTTGCCTCTCCTTCACACAGCTACTTCATATGTCGCATGCTTGAACAAAAACTATGTAGATCTTGAGCGAGCCATCTCCGATCTGCAAAGGGAAACCAGAGTTTGCATTCCACTGGTTGTTTTTGGGCACATGCACAAGAGCCTAGCCTACAGGAGAGGCTTGAGGAAGATGATCGCCTTTGGTGCCAACCACACCATATATCTGAACGGAGCAGTTGTGCCTAGAGTGAAATTTTCCCAAACAATTCCTAGGTACGAGCAAAATCAACCCGAAGGATCGGGATCCATAGCTCCAACATTGCGCGCGTTCACCATTGCGGATCTCTCTGAAGGGCGTGTGGAGAAGATCTCCGAGGTCTGGGTGCTGGTGAGTGGTGCTAGGACTGAGGTTGAGGAGGAAATCGTCTTGTATAAGCATCCTCAAGAGCATATGTGATGTTATAGACGAAAATGTAACTGTTGTGAATGCTGTAAATGTGCTGGGCGATGCTTAAGTTGTTTAATGAGTGTTACAAACTGCGTTGTATGCCAACTGAAAGCAGCACTTTATTATAGAGCCTGTAGCCTAATGTGCTTGTTTTCGCTTGTGATGTTCTGGTACGGCTTCTACTTTATTATTACTAGCAAAATGTGCCTGTGCTTATCGAAAATGTAATTTTTTGCATGGTCATTTAGACAATTTGTTACTCAGAAATTTATTCAATGATCATGATTTGGTCTTGGTCATTTAAATAATTTGTTACTTGGAGTCGACAATCACGATTTATCCTAACGTTTTGGAATCCAACTTTATACTGTCGTTAATATGTCTTTGAATCGGACTATTTTTCATCTAACACGTCTTGAGTCTTGGACACGGAGGACAAGTGCATTGTGGACAGAATAAACGAAAATGTCGTGTGGGACATGGACGCAGAGGATAAGAGCAGACGGATGAAAGAATCGGTTTGCTCTTTAGCATTGTGGAGATTAAAAAGAAATGGATGAAAGAATAGCTTTGTTCTTTAAGAGATTAATTAGGTATAGATAGATATAGATTTTAGTAGATTGACCGTAGGAGAGATCTTTTTAATAGATTAATTAGGTATAGATAGATGTAGATCTAGTAGATTGACCACCGTAGGAGAGATGTTTCTCCGTTCAAAGGAGAGCGCGTCAGTGTGCGCCCAAAAACGTGAAGAGAATCCCAGCGACTTTCTAGTTGCTATCCGGCAGCCGTTTTGGGCGACTTGTCGCGTGTCCGCGTCCACCCTCTCCCTTCCTCGGTCGTGGCCCGTTACCACACCCCGCTACCCGCTTCTCTGCGTGGGCACCTGACGCCGCGACCGCGACCCCGAGCGGGCTTTGCCGGCCAATCGGCTCGCCCGCGCCGACCACCGCGTCGACCGCCGCGCCTCCTCGCCTCGCCGAGATCACCTGAAAAGGCAAGCGAGGCCAGCCTGAACCCCCCGAACCAAAACAAAGAGAGGGTCATTTCGTCTTAGGATCGCAACCTGCCCGGTCGCGCTCGCCCACCCCGCGCCCCCAACTCGCCTGCGTTCGACTTCCTCCGCTCTCCCGATTTCTCCTCCGATTCCTTCGCCGACCCGTTTCTTCTTCGCAATTTGTTGCGCGGGCCATCGCCGCCGGTGCCTGGGTACAGCAGCTACAGGGCAGGCCAGGTCCCCTCTTCTAGGAGAGGCCTCGCCCGCCGCCTCCCGCCCCGTCTGGCCGTCTCTACGGGCGCCGTTGCCCGTGGAGCGGAGATCCATCCGGACTTGGATCGGTCTCGTCTCCTGGTAAGCAGGCCCATCGTGCTTGGATGGATTCTAGAGCCTATACGGTAGTGATTGGAGTCATCAATCAAATCCTTCCTTTTTCTCGCTTGGGTTCAGTTCAGTTGCGGATTTGTCTGCGGCGTGGTTCCGTACTAATCTAATCCAATCATCCATGGTTCGAGTAGGTTCTCTATTTGGACGATAAATAATCTGTTGAGACTTACACAATTGAACTTGGCACCTAAGTGCTGGTGCAGTTTGTTTCCCAATAAAAATTGGTGGGGGTCCAATTTCACCCATTCTGATCTCACCATTCTTTTTGTGTGTCTTAACATTTCGGTATCATTGCAGATAACAGCTATTGTTCTATTGCCAGTTCGAGCAATATGGGTTGGCTGACCAAGTTTTTTAGAGGCTCAACCCACAATATCTCGGAAGGGCAGTATCACAGCAGGCCTGCAGAAGACGCAGCATGGAACGAACCCTCTAGCTCTCCTGTTGTCACTGTAAGAACCTTATGCGATACGATCCTGTTACCATTTTATGTTTTTGAACAATGCCATGTGCTGGAGTTCCTCGTTACATTCCTAAACTCTAGTTGAGGATAAAAAGAGGTAATTCTATTTATCTAGCTTAGGCAAAGGAGATGCAGTTGGCGTGAGCTCCAAGAAAACTTGTCATGTTCTTATTATTAAGAAAAATGAAAGCTCTGATGTATACAATGGATAGAATTTTGTACCCCAGTGACATGAAAGGACAGCTTTTTTACTCCCGCTGCTATGAATATATACCACTATGTCTTGTCCATTAGAATTTTCCTCATATGGATACCTTTGAGATTGATGACATGAAAACAACATTTTTGTTATTGCTTGTGGTGGTTGTGGCAACGTTGATGCTTCAATCAATATGCACATACACATCAGCCAATTTCTGGGCAACTATAAGCTTCTAATAAGGTTTTAGATGGCTCCAAGCGACCAATTATTACTTCAAAAATACCATATGCCTTTGTTATTACCTTCTAAGCAATAAATTTATTATCTCACTGATCAAATATTGACATGCAATGTAGGACATCCTTTCAGAGTTTAACAATGAGGATATTGACCGTGCTATAGCGCTCTCTCTATCGGAAGAGGAGCAAAGAAAGGCAAAGACAATAGGTTGGTATGCTTTCTTATTAATTTATGACGTGACATTCATCCAGGTTCTTAATGTTTTAGAGGAATTGTTGTCACTTATGTTTACCTATGATGCGACATTGTCGAGGTATTTAGTGTTTTAGAGAAGCACCTATCTCTCATATTAACTGGTACTTAAAAAAAATCTTTCAAGCCATTCCACTGCATATGATGATAGTACGTTCATCGGAAATCTTTGCTTTAGGATAGTTAACTTATTGCTGTCCATTGTTTCTGATCTTGTCTAATTTTGATTTTGATCAAGAAAGTCGTTTTCCTTTTCCATCTTTAAGTGGAAATAGTTCATTCTAGATTTCTATGGATTTCTTAGGTAAATGGAAACATCAGGTCACAAAAAGATCCATCCATAAGAAAACAAGGAGTTATCTTATAGTTAATTGTTTTTTGTGGCATCCTTCCTTCCAATCATTATTCTTACTTTTAAAGATGGATTCAAGAATCTTTTCTCCAATTTTTTAAATGTAACAATTGCTCACTGAATATTCTTTTGGACTGCAACCAAGACCAAGTAAGAAAAGTGCATCCCTGAATTGAGCATTAGTGTGTTACATAGTAGTATATTGTGTTCAAAATGTTCTCTAAGACTATTGTACTCAATTTACTAGCACTGCTAGTTTTCTTATGAATTTATGCAGTTAATGTGTGACACTTTCTGGTTTAATTTGTTTTTACTTCTAGATAAGGATATGCATTTGGAGGAGGATGAGCAACTTGCAAGGGCTATCCAGGAAAGTTTGAATGTTGAATCACCCCCTCGCAGAAATGGCAGTGCCAATGGTGGCACTACATATCATCTGCCTCGCGAAACTGGCAATGGTGGCAATGCATATCAGCCACTTCGCGAAAATGGCAGTGCCAATGGTGGAAATGCATATCACCCATTACCATTTATGTTCTCATCCGGATTCAGGTTTATTTCAGTTTGGTTACTTTACTATTCTGGCTTTTGTGCAATTTGACTCGTTGCTTATGAAATAGAAAATAAGCATATAACTGATCTGATATTTTAGTTTACCAGAAAGGAAGTACGCTAAATGAACTCATGGAGCATACAGGCAGGCTGCATACTACTGCCTATTTTGTTCTACTTCCACCTAAAGCGCCTGAATATTGATTTATGTAATTCATTCCCTGTACCGCATTCTGTTTAATGGCTTCACAAACACTGCTAATCACAACGAGATAATGTGTCTTGAGTGAGAACTCATACCAGCAGACTTTTCAATGGCTGCAGTCATTTCGTATTAACGAAATTACCTAGGACTAGATACTTTTTTGTTAAGAAAATATCTATAGAAATTAAAGCTGAAGAAGAATCAAACTGTACACCCCACACCTCCCACCAACTGAGCTATGCATTTCTTTGTTGGAAGGAACAGAGAAAAAGCGAATATGGGTGCCTCCACTTTTGAACAGCTAATATAAAGTCCCGGCCTGGTTTTTCCCCACTAATCAATTATGTTACAACCACTGAACAAACTTGGTTGTCCTATCAGGAAAGTTCCAGTTGAGTTTGCATAAGTAAAGAAGCCAAAGGCATGATGGCATAATTATTTAGGAAAAAACAAATCCCACGCAGCTTTAGGTATACAGCTGAAATGTTTTTATCTGATTTGTGTAGTGTGCATGTTATTATGCCAAGTTCGGTTTCCTTATCTTTTCTTCAAGTCTTTAGGAAAACTGTTACAAACTGTGGTGAAATTTAGAGCTCAGATGTAAAATGAAAGCAATCTTTTAAAGTGGAAGGGGCTTGTGGTTATGAGATACCTTATATGTAGAAGGATGAAGCATGTCCTCAAGGATGTGGTTGCCTTAAACAGAAGTGCCATGGACATGTGAAATTTTCCAATGCTATCAAAAGAATAAGAAATTGTAGATATATGAATTTTCAAATGCTGTCAAAAGAACAAGAAATTGTGTATGATTTTTCACCTCGATTGCAATAAGAAAGACGCTGTAATGCTCAAGAATACACTAGGATGTTTGGCATGGAAGATATCATTCTGACCTTTTATCTCTTTCTACTATTTTTAATATAAAGTGTACTTTTCTGCAGAGCGTGTGCAGGATGTCACAGAGAGATTGGTCACGGGCGTTTTCTCAGTTGCATGGGAGCTGTTTGGCATCCGGAATGTTTTCGTTGCCATGCCTGTAGTCAACCGATATATGACTATGAGGTAACTTTTTTGTCAACTTTTTAGCAGTTTCTTTCAATGTACTGACCTTAAAGCCATGCTGCAGTTCTCCATGTCCGGGAATCATCCATACCATAAAACTTGCTACAAGGAGCAGTTTCACCCAAAATGTGATGTCTGCAAGCAATTTGTAAGAATCACTTTATTTACCCTGACTGATCTGTTTGTGCTATAAGTTGTTTTTGTTGTACATTTTACATGCCTGTTTGTGCTAAGAAAATCTGCCTCCAATATCATGGAGAATATACTTTCTCTACATTTTCCATGATTGGCATGTTTACTCATGCTAATATCTGATTACTTGCATGATTTTGTTGTAAATTTTTGCAACTACCAAGGCTTGGAAGCTTGTAGTTACTCACACATTTTAGTTAGCTGATTGATTATGTTTGCAGTAAGTAGAAAGTTGATTGTGTTGACTTCTACTTTTGGTTTTCATATGTTCTTTTCAGATTCCTACAAATATGAATGGCCTTATTGAATATAGGGCACATCCTTTCTGGCTGCAAAAATACTGTCCTTCACATGAAGTGGATGGTACTCCTAGGTGCTGTAGTTGTGAAAGAATGGAGGTATGCCCAGTTAGCACGTTTTTCTTTCTTAATTTGGTCTTGTGGGCATATTTCATGGTTAGAAGAGAGCCTCTTTGTGTGAAATTTGGATCAATTCATTCCAACATGGTTCGTTTACTTACCAGCCAAGGGAATCAAGATATGTATTACTGGATGATGGTCGTAAGCTCTGCCTGGAGTGCCTTGATTCCGCAGTGATGGATACAAATGAGTGCCAGCCTTTGTATCTTGAAATTCAGGAATTTTACGAAGGACTGAATATGAAAGTGGAGCAGCAGGTTCCTCTGCTTCTGGTAGAGAGACAAGCTTTGAATGAAGCCATGGAAGGAGAGAAGGCTGTATGTTTACTATGCTCAAAACCCAAAATTTCCTTTTCTACCCCACTATACTGTTAGCTGTTTCTTTTGGGTACAGGGTCACCACCATCTTCCAGAAACAAGAGGACTGTGCTTATCAGAAGAACAGACTGTTAGCACGGTGAGAGTTTTTCCAAACACCAATTGGATTATTCTTTCCTCATTTAGTTCATGTTCTGTTCCAATTTTGTTGTTCTGCTGGATTCTGAACAAGACAATGATGTTTTCAGATACTGAGGAGACCAAGAATGGCTGGAAACAAAATTATGGGAATGATAACAGAGCCATATAGACTGACACGGCGATGTGAAGTGACTGCTATTCTCATTCTGTATGGTCTCCCAAGGTGAAACATCAACCTTTTGTTTTGTATAATGTCACAATCAGCACCTCCTGACCGAAACAATAAGCAATTCTGCTCCAGCTTTAATCTCTACGTGCACTTTTGCCCTCTTTCTTTTGACTATTTGCCATTGCCCCTGCTTTGGCCAAGCCAACGCACAGTTGCCCCTGGTTTGGCCATTTTTTTGCAATCAAAGTAGGCAAACCATAGGGATTGGTGTGTTTGAGTTGGTCAAAGCAGGGGCAATGGTGCAGAGTTGAAGAAAAGGGGGCAAACGTGCAGTTTAGAGGTCAGAGTTGAAGAAAAGGGTACAACTAGGTCAGCAAAGTGGTTTTCTTTCAGTTCCTTCAGAATTTTGTTCCTTCAGTGTGCCCAAAAAAAAGTTGCATGAGAACCAAGCTAGTGCTCGGGTGGCTAGCGCAGCCAGGTGAGCTCGCTGCCGGCGCGAGTTCAATTGCCAGAATCAGACTCGCGACTCTCACTGGATGTGTGTTCGTGGGTGTGTTCGTGCATGATCATATGCTACAGCTGTACCCAGATAAGAGGCTTAAAAAAAAGTTGCATGGAATTGGAGATGTCTGGATTACGAATGAGGAAAATAGTTTACTCTTGTCCACCGTCACAATATCTTCTCCTGTATGATATGGAGATACTATGTTATTTTGTTTGCTTCTACATCGTTGAATCATTATGTATGCTCAAATTTATTTGTATAGACTTTTATGGTTTTTTGTTCTTGCAGATTGTTGACAGGTTCAATTTTAGCTCATGAGATGATGCATGCATGGTTGCGACTTAAAGGTGATACCTGTTCTTCCTTGGACCAAAACAGGGGAGACCTGTTTAATTAGATCTGACACATAGCAACTAAACTAATCTTTTAGTTCTAGCTTATCAGCCATGGTATAATGTTTTTCTCTCACAACAAATCAGCGAACAATACTTTTCAGTCTGGCTTTTCAGCGAAACGAACAGGGCTGTGACATTAAGTTGTTTTCAAGACTGAACAAGTTTTTATTAGCCACTGCTAGTGAACTTGTGAGGCTGCCATGTAAATTGTTGGGACCCAATTTTGGTGTCACGTGTCATGGATAATTACTAACTAGAAATAAGAACGCAATCAATGCTAATTTTTAGGTGAAGAAAATCTTGCGTTCGTTTGGCAGTTGTCATAATCATTTGCCTACATATCCCATCTTCTTGAAATTGTTACACAGACATTTCTGCTAACGAACATGTCATGACAGGATACCGGACACTGAGTCCAGACGTAGAAGAGGGCATTTGCCAAGTTCTTGCTCACCTGTGGATCGAGTCAGAGATCATGGCCGGATCAGGCAGCAGCGCTGCTTCGTCATCCTCAGGATCTTCTTCATACACGTCATCCAAAAAGGGGGGGCGGTCTCAGTTTGAGCACAAGCTTGGGGATTTTTTCAAGCATCAGATCGAGACGGATGCTTCCATGGCCTACGGAGAGGGTTTCAGAGTTGGGAACCGGGCCGTTCTTCAGTATGGCCTGAAGCGCACCCTGGAGCATATCCGGCTAACAGGGACCTTTCCATTTTGAAATGGCATGGATTCACATTTTGGGAAAGCTTATATTATTATATACACGATTGTCATCCAGAGTTCCTTTACAGCCAAAGAAACCAACTGTACAAACATTCTTTCCAGAATCCATATATCTTGGAAGGGCAAAATGAAATATTAAATGATTGAGATAGATGGCCAGCCTGACCAATCATTTTGTATTGTGACCAAACTCTGGAACGAAAACAATGGTAATTTTTTTTATATGACATGAATTTCAATAAATAGCAGTACCATTTTACAGTATATATACAGTTGTTTTCACTTGTGAACTTATCTGGAGCTATTCCCTCCATTCCAAATTATAAGGTGTTTTAGCGTTTTTAGATATATCATATCATTTGTTACTATGTGTTTAGACACGTGTATATCTAAATATATAGCAAAAACTATATGTTTAGACACATCTCTTATATTTCAGGTGCTTGAATTTTTATATGATTTCAGACAAAACTCTTGTACCACCAGTTAGTACAAGTAAATTGTCACTTTTGTGGTTTGTTATTTGTCTTTATGCCATAACATATCAAATTTTTGTCCTTGTCTGACTATAGAAATAATTGTAAGTTGTTAAATTGTCTTTGTGCCAACACATAACAAATTTTGTCAGATTTATTGTTTTGTGTAAAGGGTTTTTTAATTCTTGCAGAAATTGTAACGAACTAAAACTGTAATTTTAGTATAAAATATATGCAATAACCATTGCCTGAAACAAAACTAAAATTCAGGAAATCCGTGTATTTAGTATGGGTTTTCTGTTCTGGCAGCTGACGAGCTGAATTCGAATTTATTGTTGGGAGCGGGAGAGTTATTTATGGTATCCCACCTTTGAATATCCACCAACGGCAAGCGCTGCAGCCATCGGATTCGGCAGAACAGTAGAAAATCTCACCGATCTTGCCGGACTCAGCCAGCCGGTCCATAGTGCAGACAGTACTGTACGTGCCGGCACGCGGTTCCCGGCTTCCTCCTGCCTCTCCCTTGATAGGCGTCGGCCTCCCCATTGGTACACTGCCAATTGCGCTTGGCCGGATCAGTAGGGTTTCAGCTCCTACCAAAATCGCCGGTACCACCGGTACAGTACCTGACCGATGCTACCGCGCCTGGTAGAATCTAGAGGCGTAGGTGTGGCCTCGTACAGCCAGAGAGCGAGAGTGAGAGCCGCCGGGCGGCCGGCCCGTGAATTCAAGCTAGAGCCAATCCCCTATATGCCATCAAAACTTATAAAGATCCCTTACTTGCCATCACAAATTATGCAATCCCTTCAAAGTCATCAATATAGATCTTTTATCCCTTGTATGCCATTACCGTCATACCACAGTTAGAGTGCTGTTAAATGATAGGATGAAAAGACAATTATATCCCTATTATTTCTGTAGTCTAATCCCTTACATGCTATTGCTCTGATAATAGTGAACAATATATACAGACCGACCAAAATAGACAAATATAACATGACAACAAATATTTATTTTTTATTCCAGCATCATTTTTAAGCATCCATTGCTGTCCATACCAGCATATTTCCAAACCATTGTTGATGTCCATTACAACATCATTTCAAGCATCCAAACAGCCATATGCATTTCAAGTAAATACAAGCCATCGTCATCAACACCCACATATTCATTATGTGGTTCAGGATTTACAAGATAACCATCATCGTCGTCGTCATCATCATCTGACTCAGATGGAGGATCAGTGAAATGGCTTGTTGTAGGCTTAGGGGGCTGGTTTGGCAACATCAGAATTGTTGCATGATCAGTGGAGAGGCTTGTTGTAGCTATAGATGGAGAAACCAGAGATGGTGTGCATGGGATATCATCTGAATGCAAAGCTTCATTATCTGGTTCAGGAGTGTAGGACTCGTTGGGCTCGGTGAATGCAATAGTCAAGTGAACTATCTTGCCATGAACATGCTTGCTAAACATTTCAAGTAGGCCCTGGTCTGTTGTGACTTTTGGGAATGTTTTCTGGGCACCATCATGGTAAAAAAATGCACAATCTCATTATATCCATGAGGGTACTGATCAACAATTTCTTCGACAAGGTCCTTAAAATTGCATAGATCAGAATCCATGACCTTACTGCATCTAAAGCATGAGAACTCCTTCCTACGCTTTTTAAGATTGCCAACAAGTCTGATTTTTAGTAAGTAACTTGACTTAGGGTCCATCCTGTGAATGAACGGACCATCAAAACTATGCATTTTACAAGAATTTTAATTATTTTTCCTAATTACAATCAGACAAATGTAGAAGGAAAAGGATGAGAACAATTTTTACCCTTCAGGAAGCCAAGAGCTGTCGCAGCCTTGCGAAGGCATCACCATGCCACTTGGGCTACTCATCTTCAGATCATCAGGTGATGAAGAACAGAGCGAGGCACGGTCACGGCGGTCGGGGCAGCGCTGTCACGACTGGGGGCGGACGCAGTCAGTGGGGGCGATGCGGTCACGGTGGTGGAGAGGCGCTGGCAGACGGTGGGGAAGGGGCGCGCACACTCGTGGCGAGCCTGTGGAGGCGGCGCGCCCAGCTGACCAGGACGGGGCGCCCAGCTGATGGCGGCGTCCTGGGCTCAAACCAAGGGGGCGGCGTCCTGGGCGAAGAAGCAAAACCGAGGGAGCTGCCAGGAGCCCAGGACTCGATCTAGGGTTTCATGTGGTGCGGAGCTTTTTTTTTTTCTTTTGACCGGATGTGCTGCCGCTCGGCTGGGAGAGAACGACGGCCTCACCTTTTTCTCTCGAGAGATCTTTTTTCTCTTTGCAGGAGTATCCGTGAGGGGTACAAAAGGAAGTGATTTGACTTAACGGCGTTATAACGTTTGCTTCACTAGTATTAGTCAATATTCAGTTTAGTGGCATACAAGGGATTATAAATTTATATTGATGGCTCTCAAGGGATTGTATAATTTATGATGGCAAGTAAGGGATAGGTGTAGATTTTAATGGCATATAGGGGATTTTCTCTTCAAGCTACCACAACGGATGGAGGGACATTTACGGTATCAGCCGGTAGTACATACGCACTGGCGGAGTGCCCCCCCCCCCACACCCCAACATCACAGAAAAAAAAATTTATATAATATATATTTAATAATATATATTAGAAAGATATAATAAAAGTTTTATCATATATTTTTTATGACTTCTGGATAATAAAATCACATAAATTTGTATTTTATCTTTGGATAAGCTCATCTACGGTGCAAAAATCCAAACAAATAAGCTACACTCGGTTATTTTATGGTTGAAACTCTTCGACCGGCCCCCCTATCGATAATTTCTGGTTCCGCCACTGTACATACGTACGTATTAGGCAGTGTTTAGTTCCTTCAAAATTCCAAAAAATTTACAAGATTCCCCGTCACATCGAATCTTTGGACGCATGCATGAAATATTAAATATAGGTAAAAAAATAACTAATTACACAGTTTGGTTGTAAATCATGAGACGAATCTTTAGAACCTAATTAGTCCATGATTGAACACTAATTATCAAATACAAACAAAAGAGTTACCGTGCTTCTAAAAATTTTACAGGGACAACTGAACACACCCTTACTCCTATAGTACTTTGTACAGCGAAACCATAAAGATCGGAATCTGCGGGGGGACAGGTGCTACAAAAATCTCGATGCACCATCCTGCCGTGCCGGCAAATTCCTCCGCCGCGAGCGCCTCGCCGGCCCTTGTCGATCGGCAGCGCAGCGCATGCGCATCATCAGTTCCCTCCGAGACTCCGATGCCTTCCCCAGGTCCCCTCCTCCGCTGTCCGGTCCTCGGAAAGGACGACCGTGAGAAACGGACGGGGACATGCGTTTCAGGCGTCGCATAGCGCTGGCAACCCCAGTCCAGACGGCAGCGTCGCAGGCTCTCGTCTGGCCGGCGTGGCAGGAGCAGGGCCGGGGCGCCGAGCTCGGTGTGCTGTGTGCAGCCAGAGCCCAGAGCGAGCCAGCGGACAGGCCGCCAGGTGTTGCACTGGCAACTCGGCGGCCAGTGTGGGTGTGGGCGTGTGGCCACGGCAGCCCGCGCCCGCACGCGTCAGCCGTCAGTACGGGGGCGCCAAATTCGGCAGGATCCGCAGTTATTGCCGCCGTTACTGCGGAAGTACTACTGTAGTAGTGGCGGGTCTGCGGGTGAGGAGGCAGCATTCACTCCGGGAAAATCCGGAGTTAAATGAACTGGAGATCCTCTCGTTTTGACCCGCTGCTCCATCCCCGGCTGCACACACACGGCTCGCCGGCCGGCGGTGAGTTCAAGCTGCTAGACTCGAGTGAGGCACGGAATAGGTGTGCTCCTACTCCTACCTACTCCGACCTGCTACAGTTATAGTAAGGCGTAGTTGCTCTTTTTTTAAAAGGGAAGTTGCTCTTATTAGTTGCACACCTCTCGTTCCACCGCGCGAGCGTAATCCTACGTACGTACAAGCTTTGCTGGCCGTTGGCCCGTTGCACAGCTGCGTGCATGCATGTGTTCCGGCCGATCAATTCGAATCACACACGGCGACATCTTCTGAAAAGGACCCCAAATTAGTAACAGGATATATCGTTCATTAACCATGCAAATCTCTCATACAGTTAGCGTGGCCGGGTACGAAGATATGAGATATCGATCGTCGGCCGGGCGGTCTGTGTAAAGCACGATAGATCATCATGCCGTGGCCGTGCATATATAGCTAGGGCCTTGTTTAGATGCACATGAAAAGTTAGAAATTTTTCACTCTCTCTCCATCACATCAATCTTTGGACCCATGCATGAAGTAGTAAATGTAGGTAAAAATAATAACTAATTACACAGTTTTGTTGGAAATCACGAGATGAATCTTTTGAGCTTAGTTGGTCCACGATTGGACAATATTTGTCAAATAAGACGAAAGTGGTACTATTCATCGTGCTGAAATTTTTTCAGCATCTAAACGAGGCCTAGATCGATCAACGATCGTCAAGCGCGCGCGCACGTTTGATCTTGGAATGTGTGTCACTTTTTTTTCCCTGGGCCGAGCGTTGATGAAAAGCTGCGATCGATGCTGGAGAAAAGGTAGTCCTGGGCTTCGATGTATGCTGATAATGATGATGTTAACAAGGAGACGGAACAAGAGCTAAATGTTAGCGACGGTCGGATATGCATAGATACGGAGTGAGAGAGTGAAGTGGACAATGTACATACTACTCCGTACTCCATGCAGCATATTTTTCTGTCTCTCTTTAATACACGTACTCCATGCAGAGAAGCTGTACTGGCATCCCTGACTTAGATGGAAAAATCCCTGGATGTGCCTCCCTCTTCTTCTAAATTAGCCCTTAATTATTTGTATTAATTAACAAAAAAAGATCGTCATCTAATCCAGCGAATGCTTTGCTCGCACATATCATGCAGAGCGTCCTGTGCACTCACGCCGACAGCAATGCGGTTCTAGTACTGTGTCGAGAGAGAGATTTTTTCGTTACACACGCGCCCTGTACGTATCACACACGCCTCTGCTGGCAGGGGAGGGGTTGACTTTGGGGATCTTTAACTCGGCGCGTCAGTGCTGTCAGGCCTGATTATTGGAACTGTACACACAGACAGATGGCATTTATTGGTGTACTACTGCCACTGACACACTCACTCGTGACAGAGGCGTACGTGTACATATACGTACAAAGATACAGGCAATGCAACCGGTAATCGCGGGAGTAGATACGCCGTTTGGGATAGATTGTGCACTCGTTACGCCGTACGTATGTGTACGTACGTACGTACGTGCGTGCGTGAGGAGCCCCCGCGGATCCATCCAGCACCGGGACCAAAATCTACTTACGCACATGTATGGCACATGCACGCGCGCACGAGAGAAACGCCCGGACGAACTGTGTGTAATCTCACTGCGGAAGTTGTGCTGGTTAAATTTCTTTTAAACTTGCCTCCGCCTAAAAAAAAAGTAAGTTCGTGCTAGTCGAAGTTTTAAGTTTGACTAGGTTTATACAAAACATTATCAATATTATTTGTATCTTCAAGTAAGTTTATAATGAAAATATTCAGTGACTCATCTAACGAACATATTCGTGGGCGTATTATAATTATTAATATTTTCTTATATATATTATTTGATTAAAGTTAAAAAATATTTGACTTCTGAGAAGTGAGAATGACACTTTTCTAAGATGGAGGGAGTAGAAAATATTAGTAATATTTATATCTCTAAATAAGGTTCTTATAAAAATATTTTCATGCTTCATCTAATGATATAATTATGCACCATAAATATTGATATTTTTATGTATATTTAGTCGAAGTTAAAATTATTAGACTTTTTGGAAAATAAAAATAACACTCGGTGTGGGACGAAAGGAATACGTGCCGCGCAGACAGGCGGATCGGAGCTGCACTTTCCTGCATGCGTATGGTAGCGTAGTAGCGATCATCATCGGTAGTGTGTCCAGGGTGTGTGTGGACGTGAGATAATATGATAATCCATATACAAAACTTGCCGACATGATTAGCTACCGGTAATTAATAATCTTATTATATCAGCAAGAAATGTTTAAGATTCCCAGCAGAATTATTAGAATGACTGACAAACGCGCCAAAAAAAGAGAAATGTTCCATGAAAGAATCATTTAGAATTGATTCTCATTTTTTTAAACTAGTCTAGAGGAACACAAACGCCCAAAACATATATATGGTTTCTTTTGTGGTGGAGGGACTATACATCCCCTCTATATATAATTTCTGTGCACGCCCAGAGCATATATGAAAACCACATAAACACCTTTCTTTTATGGTGGAGGGATTATACATCCGCTCTATGTATCCCTGAGCATACACGAAAACCATAGCTCACAGCGGATGTTTTATTTCCACTGTTTTGTGAAGAAGTGCTTTCCTTTCTTGTGGACTTGAGAGGTTCGTTCTTCCGTTGCAAAAAGAAGTTCTTGAAGCGAACAAACCTCTAGCCTAGTGCCCTAGTGTCTGGTGCTTCTTAGTAGCACCTTGCAAGCCAGATTCAAATCCCTATGGGACGATTTTGTGGGCTGATTAAAAAAACAAAAAAATAGGTAGAGGGCTTTGTCGCCGACGGTTAAAGAAAACCGTAGTTCTTGAGCCCTCCTGTTCTCTCAACAGTAGTTCTTTAACCGTTCTTTTGGAATCGTCTCCTCCAGTTTTGCTTTGGTTTACCGTTCCTTCGGAATCGTTTGTTCTCCTATTTACTCTCTCGCTCATGCGCATATCCTGATTGATCGTCGGAGTACATACATGCAGTTCGCATGCGCGTGGGTACGAGATACTGTACGCCGGCTGCAATAACACACGCTGTACTATAGACAGACGAATAATTACCATTGATGTGCGCGTATATATGCATCGCGTTACAGTACATATAATTCAAGGTGCAATATACTATATATTATTGTTTGCGGGCGCGCTGTGGGTGTATATGTGCGTTAATTACTGTGTAGTACGTATGTTGTACTTGTTAGCTAGCAGAAGCACCGAGAGCCATCTTAATGGTTAAAATTACACACGGTTTTCAGAGTAGCCACGCCAGTAAAAAACTATCCATAGAAACTATGCCACACAAATACACAATACAGGGGTCTTGGTCATCTTTTTTTATCTTTCTTTCTCGCTCCAAACTTATCTTCTGCCTGCCTTTTTCCTCTAGAAGAAGCACAAGCAGAGCAGGTCGCCCCTCGCCGGACATCAGGGATGCAAGGGGCCAGGCCACCGACCGCGTTAAGCTTTGCCTCCCTGGTCGTCAGCGAGCTTGGCCCTGTCGCCAGGAGCTAGAGCTCACCCGCACCATGAAGCTCGTCGTCGTCATAGAGCCCGGCCGTGGCCTATGCAGACGTCGAGCGTCCCGGGCACCAGCGGCGCGGCGAGGTCTGGTCTGGTCGAACGACAACGCGGACGCGAGTGGCCTGGGCAACGATGGCGCGACCTTTGTGGACAGCGAGCGGCCTGGCCGATGGCGCCGCGATGAGCGCGTCCTGGGCGGACGCGAGCGGCCGGGAAATGACGGTGCGGCCTGTGCGGACGGCGAGCGCAGCCTCTGCGTACGGCGGCGTGGCAAGTACGGATTGGGCGACGGCGGCACGATGAGCATTGCGCGGCGCTGCAGCGAGCGCGGAAGAGGAAGTCTCGTCGCGGGCCGTAGAAACGGGTCGCTTCCTCCCAACGGCGAATTAGCGATTTCTTCGTTCACAAGTTGTATGCGGATGACGCGGCAATCTTCGCGGACCCGAGCAGCTTTGAACTTCACGGTGAATGCTCAGGTCTCAAAGTGAACATATCCAAGACAGAGATCTTCCCCATTCGAATGGACAACAACACCGTCTGCCATTTGCTTCAAAACTTCCCCGGAAAAATTGTAAAATTCCCAGGGAAATATCTTGGCCTCCCACTACATATCAGAAAGCTACGCAAGGTGGACGTCCAATCATTGATAGACAAAATTGGAGCTTGACTGCCTGGATGGAAGGGAAGGTGGCTATCCACGACAAGAAGGGAGACCCTTGTGAAAACAGTATCGTCCTCCCAACCAATCTATCGTATGACGGCTTTTCCGGAGCAAAAATGGTTGATTAAAAGGATTGATCGATTGCGAAGGAGCTTCCTACGGAGGGGAGAAACACCGGACAAAGTTTATGGAGGCCACTCGATTATAAATTGGCCAACTGCTTGCCTTCCAAAAATAAAAGGGGGTTTGGGGTCTTAGACCTCGAACGTTTTGCATGGGCGCTGAGATTACGCTGGCTTTGGTTTCAGTGGTGGCAAAAAGAAAGAGCCTGGAACAACATGGAATTACCTTGTGATAGTCGAGATCGTGAACTTTTTTGCGGCATCCACAATAGTAACGATCGGAGATGGAAAATTTGCCAAGTTTTGGTTATCTTCCTGGGCACAGGGACAGACCCTGAAAATTATTGCACCTACGCTTTTCAGTAAAGCTAAATGGAAAAATATTACGGTGCTTAATGCTGTACAGAACAACAAATGGATTGACCACATCAGCGTTCAGCAACAGAAATTCATGAGTACGTATTGCTCTGGAATCATGTCCGGCGACTCCAGCTGGATGAGAGCAGCAAAGATAGCATAATTTGGAGGTGGACGGTGGATGGGGAATACACAACAAAAAGTGCGTACCAAGTTCAATTCCAAGGGACTTTCAGCAGGCTGAAAATCACACCCGTGTGGAGAGCAAAGGCGGAAGCGAAATGCAAATTCTTCGGATGGACACTACTACACAAAAAAAGATCCTAACTGCAAACAATTTGGCTAAAAGGCATTGGCCAAATGACCCGATTTGCAAGCTCTGTAATACCGAACCTGAAACCCCCACACATCTATGCAAAGACTGTGCCTTCACCAAACGGGCATGGGCTTTCCTAAGACAATGGCTTGGTTTAGCGGTAATTGACAACATTGGACCAAATGGATCACTGTACAATTATTGGCGAAGATGTCGTGCTAAATTTGACAAAACCCAACGAAGGTCGTTCGACGGTGTTTTGATTTATTTCTGGTGGAATATATGGAAAGAAAGGAATAGGAGAACTTTTCAGAGCAAGAGACTACAGCCGAAGGAAGTAGCTTTCTTATGTAAGGAAGACATCGAACAATACCAAAGGGCCACATCAAACTACACCGAGCAAGGAAACCACCAGTAGGAAGATAGAAATCGGCAGCATATACATAGATAGTTGTTTTTTCCCCTCTGTCTTTTTCTTTTTCTGTACAACCTTAGTAGTGTGTAAGAAAGGGTAGGTTGGATATCAGCAGCAGTAAGATAGGTAGGCGAGTGGTTCTAGGTAGAGTAGCTGCTAAAGTAGTTTTATTTTCGAGTTTGTAAGTTTTTTTTTTGTCTTTTTCCTCGTATAATAAAAATTCGGCAAAACTTTTGCCGCCTTTCGAAAAAAAGTAGACGTGGTTTCTCATCTAAGAAACGGTTTCACCAGATTTTCCTCTCTTCTTCGTTAATTAGGTTGTCACATTAGAATTTTGTTTAGTTAGCAGAACAATTAATAAGGATAGAAACTACTTTAATATTTCATTGGGAGTGCCCTAATGACACATCGACGTAGTACATACAGTAAGGCCAGTTTCACTTATGGATTTCATTTCTCAGTTTCCAAGACAGCCATGTCAGCCATGACAGCCATGTCGCCAATTAAGAAATGAAACTAAGATCCCGTTTGGCAGGGCTTCACTTCACTAGCAGAGCCATTTTTTTTTGGCTTCAGCTCCATGAACGGCTCCATTGGTGGAGCTGAATCCGTTTTAGTAAACTGTTTGACAAAAGAGCTTCACCTTTGTATCATACATGCCTGAGAGAGGTCAAATGTCCAACATACCCCTGTGTACGCTTCACGTTTGTATCATGCATGCAGTGTACGTTTCTATATTTTTTTTCATCCGAGTAAATTTGAATTTAACAATTTAAATTCAAAAGTTATTAAATTATAAATAAAATTCAAAAATTACAAATAAAAAATAACACAAGGAACTCGCAACCAATAGTATTGCATTGCTTTTTTGCACAGTACAGATCTGTTCAAACAAATATGCCCGTTCAAGGCGATGATATAATACACAAATCATATATCATGATATAATGCAAACATATATAATCACGATGAATAATATATCAAAAGTGACAAATAATAGATGTATGCTGGTCACAATATTGTAGTAGCTATTGATAAAAAATACGAACATCCAAATCCAAGAATATTGCTAGCTGTTGATAAATATGACAAGCCGAGCCAAGCCAGGGGCCTCCGCCGACGGCGCCAAACCAGGCGCTCTTCTGCGGGACGCGTACAAGCATACGAGAGGGAAGAGAAAAGGTCGTGAACAGAATGACGAGGTGTGGCGCTTTTTTTCCGGTGGCAATTTACGTAATTTCTCAAATACTAAGGGCAGGGGGTCACGGCGCTGGAGAAGGAGCCAGGAGAAGCCACTATTTTTGGCTCCTTTCCACCCCAAAGGCATGTGAAAGCATGTTTTTAGGGGCTCCATCGGTGGAGCCGTTTTATTTTACCCCGTTTGGCAGAAAACGGCTCCAAATGACTTCTGAAGCCGCCGGAGAAGCCCTGCCAAACGGGGTCTAACTCTCTCAGTGGAGGGTTTCATTTCACTGTTTCCAATACAAGTTGCAACAGTTAATGTATGCATGATGTTGTAATCCTATATGCCATGTAAACTATGTAGCCATTTTAAAATATATCTAAATTAAACATAGTCACTTTGTGTAACTACAATATATCGCATGTTGACAAATAATCATATAAATATATTAATTAATCCAATATTCATGAGTGTATACGCATATACTGAAATGATTACATATAATTTAAAGGGATTATATTTCGTACTTCTCACACTCGACAAGCTAAAAGTATCAGGTTCATTCATGTACGCAACAGGGGAGAAAATTTTCTGCATGCAAGCTGAGCAAGCATGTACGTGCATGACACGTGAAGTCCAACAACCAGCCACCATTCCGTCCCGTAACGTGGATTACTACTCCAATAGGTACGCGTGAACTGCGGCGCCACAGAGGAAAGGAGAAGACGCGTAACGCAGGGGATGGAAACTCTTTTGCTCTCTCCTCTTAAATATCTCGGCACATGTGTCGTGTTATTTAGGCCTTGTTTAGATGAGAGAATTGGGGAGAAAAACACTGTATCAGAATTCCTGTAGCATTTCGTTTGTATTTGGTAAAAATTATCCAAATTTTGACTAATTAGGCTTAAAATGTTCGTCTCGCAAAGTACAACAAAACTGTGCAATTAGTTTTTGATTTCATCAACATTTAGTACTCCATGCATTTGCCGACATTTTGATGTGACGGAGAATCTTCTTTTTGCATAGTAAAATTTGGGGAGAATTGGGAAACTAAACATGGCCTTAATGAGAATGAAACCCTATGAAACACATTGGAACTAGCCTAATACAATTGCATGCATGTATCTTTTCTCATCCCGGCCCCTAGCTAATTACACTTAAACACACGTGATACGCTGTACCTTGGCGACACGGAGTATATATATTAGTGTACGCAACGCACGTGGCACGTTCGTCGTACGTCGTATGTATGTGCGCACGGCACGCGCGCGGGTCTCCAGCCGACTGTTTTGTTTTGGATGGGTTTAGTTTCTCATTTCACCTCAAAAAATTTTAGATTTTGGTTCATCATTTTGCAGAATTGAACTAAACACCATGCAAAATTTTTGGCAAAATGGTATCCATTCTCCATTTTGAATTTTGGCCCCAAGAAGCCAAAAAAAAAGCTAAAAAGCCAAAAAAAAACCTCACCCACCCCATGAAAAAATTGGTATTTTGGATGGAACTAAACACACCCATAAAAATTTTGACATTTTGTATTTCATCGTTCTAAAGTAATTAACATTTTGCATTTTGTATTTCATGGGACTAAACACAGCCTTTATTGATTGGCGAGCAAAACGCAAACACATCATCATTCTCACGACGACGACGCGCGCGCGACGGACGCGCGCGGGTGCATTGCATTCATGGTGGCCGCGTTGGCACTGCTTTGACACCAGATTTCGATGGATCCATCTATCGGCCGGCCGAATCCCCCCGAACAGTGAGTCCGCGGGGCCGTACCCGTACGCATATACGTACTCCGGATGTGACATCGTCGACCTGTGGATCCGGCGAGCGAGCGTGCAGTGCCGGCCGGGCGCGCGCGGCCGGATGGAGGATCGTATCGCTTGCATGCACAGCAGTACAGTACGTATGAGAATCCAGAAACTAGCGTAACAGCGGACGGATCGGATCCCCCGGCCGGCACGTAACGTCCATCGATCGATCAACAGGGTTATTAAATATTAATTAATATAATATATGGGCACAGCGTCAATTCTCGCGTCGTTCTTACCCGTTTGGGTGTAGCAAGCGTTTTCCCCATTCGATCTGAACATCGACCGCGGCCTCTATCAGCACGCAACAAGCAAGCGACCACGGTGGCCCATTGGTGGGGGCTTCCACAGTTACGCCTCCAGGAACAAGTGGGGACGCAGTAATCAAAGCTGCCGATTGATGACGATGAGTGATGATATAGACAATAAATAAATAAATAAATAAATAAATAAATAAATAAAAACCCACTCAATATTTACCACATGTTAGTTTTTTTGGGTGCTTCAAAAACGGTAGAATTATGATGGCACAGATCCAATTAGCCCTAGTTTTTTTTTCCCGATAATGCTTTTGTGAGGGCGCCTGTCCGGGCGTGTCCACGCCGGGCGCGCCGTTCTGGATCTGGGCACCGATCGCCCCATCAATTTGCAGCCACCGCTAACCAACTCACCTCACTCACTCACTCCAACACCACGCACCCAGTCCCTCGCTTCCTCCTTCCTTTCACGGCTCGCGCCCCGCGCGCTACCTCGACACGCGGCCATGGTCGCCTCCTTGGCTGCCGGTGGCTTGCTCCCCCACCCCGGCGGCCTTCTCCCCCACCCCGGTGGCCCCTTCCACCACCCTGGCACTCGATGTGGAAGCGGTGGTCGCATTGCGGCAGCGCGCGGGCCATCGCCGTCGACCGTCGCGGCGGTCCTTGTCGCCACCACCGGCGATGGCCAAGCTCCGAAGCAGCCACCGCTAGCCGCCGCCGCCGACCCCGAGCAGCCGGAATCGACCGACGACGCAGCCTTCCCCTCCCCTATGTTCCCTAACCCCGACGGCTCCTTCCCCTACCCCGACGTCCTCCTCCCCCACCCCGGCGGCGCCCCCGCCCCCCCCACACACCGGCGCCCTCCCCCACCGAGAGCCTCCAATGCCCGCAGATCCGGCGGCCATGGCACTCCCTACAACATGCTCTCTCTCTCTTCCCCCTTATGTTGCAATTGTATGTTTGAATTATTTCAGATGTTTTAAATGTATGTTGCATTTGTTTCATATGGATGTTGCAAAAGTAGATCGGGGGATGTTGCATATGTTGCAATTGTTTTAGAGGCATGTTGCAAGAGTATGTTTCGAATGTTTCATATGTTTCAGAGGTATGTTTCATCTCTGTTTTTTCCTGACGCATGTTACAATTGTGTTTATTCGGATGTTGCATATGTTTCACACATATGTTGTATGTGTTTTATTCGGATGTTGCGTATGGTTGCAATGGTTTTCAAGTGTTTCAGAAGCATATTTCAAATGTTTCAACTGCCTTCAGACGTACGTTGCAACCGTTGTATTTGGATGTTTTAAAAGTAGATCGGGTGTTGCATCTCTTCTCCTCCCACCTTGTACTGCATCATCTCTCCTGGAGCCGGCAGAACATCCATACGAACGAGGGATGGGCGATGGGTGTGGGACGAGGGAGCTGCGTGCGTCGGGCGCAAGCGAGGGGCTACGTACGGACGAACGCTGCCTCCGGAGCGGGATGGGCGCTGGGCGGAGGGGGCTGCGCACGTCGCGGTTGGGAGCAAGGGCGCAAGCGCGTGGTGACGTGGGCACGCTCTCTTGTTGCGCGGGCGCAGCCGACGCAATTCTGTTTCGATTTACATGAGGGGGCGCGGCAGGTGCGTCGAATGGGAGCCGCGGGACCGTACGTCCAGACGCTAGGCTTGCCGTTTTTTCCCTCATGGAGTTGGATTACGAGGCCCCATTCACTACAGGATCGGAATGGTCATGCTTCAAAATAAAACTGTCAATTATAAATTATTACTCTCGGTTGTTATTAACAGCCGGTAATAGTTAATAGTATAAAAAATACGATCGTTTGGAGGGGCTCTTTCTGGCTCTGGCTCTGGTACGTCCAGGCGCAGAGGCTGCCGCCGCGACGGGCGACACGATGGGACTCGCCGGATCCTTGGACGGACTATTAAGGCGACGGCATCATCAGTTAATGACGAGTTGATGGCGATGTTTGTACGGGTCCATGGATATTATAGTATAGGCCGTGTTTAGATCCAGAGTTGGATCGCCGGATTCGGTAAAAGTTGTCGGAACACTGTAACATCTTTTGTTTTTTAGTGTAAAAAATTGTCCAAAAAATGGTAAATTAGACTCAAAATGTTCATCTCGCAAAGTACAATAAAACTGTGCAATTAGTTTTTGATTTCATCTACATTTAGTACTCCATACATTTGTCGACATTTTGATGTGACGAGGAATCTCCTTTTTGCATAGTAAAATTTGGGGTTGGATTGGGGAACTAAACAACGCCTATATATATATGGATGCATATATGGGCACGCAGGCATGGCCGCCACTGAGATTCTGCCGACTTTAAATCGATTGGTCGGGAGGTATTTGTATTTGTAGGAGGGAATTTTTGAAATCCAAGTGATGAGATGAGGGGCTCTGTATCCTGAGTTGAGTTTTAGTCGTAGTAAGTACTGTTAGGTTTCAAAGTTCTGAGGTTCATTAGATCAGGTTCATCATAGCAGATACAAGTGAAAGATTCACAGTATAAATATAGCGGTCCTATTACATGATCTACCGGAAAACAGTAGAGACAGAGAGAAAAGGGTGATAGGTAGCAAACCATCGAAAGCCGTAGTGGTCGAAGCTCTGGCCGGGGTTTCGCTGATAGACGCCATTTGCGCGCCGGCAGCGACGTTCGGTGGAGAGGGAGTCGGCGCTGTGGTGTCCTCGGCGGCGGCGTGTGTGTCGGGGTGGCGTTGCCGGCGTCGGTGGTGCTTCCCGTCGCTGGCAGCGCCCCTTCTCAAGATCGGGTCTAGGGTTAGGATGTCGGTGGGGTGATTGGCGGCGTGGTTAACCTCGTACTGCGAGCCCCGGCCCCCACCTTTCCTTTATAGCGCTGTGCGACGGGGGCCCACCAACCATGTAGGGTTGTGCGCCCTCGATCAGGGCGCGCTAACAGGGCCCAGTTAAGCCGTTGGGCCTAACTGGTGGGAGATCAATCCTAACATTCTCCCCCTTGATCTCTCATCTATTGTTCGTTCTTTAATTTCATACTCAAAACTTTCGATTCATATTTTTCTTGCTTCTATCCTATTCCATTACAGGTTAGTGCATTGAACTATCTCATCGTCACAGCAATTAGTGCCGTTAGACTAACAGCCACAACACATTCCTCCGTTTTGGAATGAAACTTTCTTCTGGACCGTTCATATGTTCGGGAATCATAGGCTTTCCCTTAAACCTATGCCGGCTACGTGTTCTCTGAACACGTTGGGTGGTAAGCCCTTTGTGAGCGGATCCGCGAGCATTTTCTCTGTACTTATATGCTCAAGATTTATTATATGATCCCGAACTTTATCTTTCACAACATAGTACTTTATGTCAATGTGTTTGGCAGCACCACTTGACCTATTGTTGTGAGCATACTGTACCGCTAGGTTGTTATCACAATACAACCTCAGTGGTTCATTGATATTATCAATCACTTTTAATCCGGGTATGAATTTCTTTAGCCAATTCACCTGCCCCGTTGCCTCATAGCATGCTACAAACTCGGCATACATTGTCGAGGATGTAGTTACGGTTTGTTTGGAGCTTTTCCACGATATAGCCCCTCCTGCGAGAGTAAATATATATGCTGACGTGGATTTTCTTTCTTCTCCCGCATAATCGGAATCTAAATACCTCTCTATTTGCAGGGAATCAGATCTTCTATACATTAGCATGAGGCCTTTCGTACCCTGCAAATAACGCAGGGCTTTCTTTACCAATTTCTAATGTTCTATTTCTGGATTCTTTTGATATCTGCCAAGTAACCCGGTAACAAAAGCTAAGTCAGGGCATGTACACACTTGAGCATATTGTAAACTTCCAACTGTTGAAGCATACGGTACTGCTTTCATTCGGTTAATCTCATATTCGTTCTTGGGGCATTGATGTTCCTCAAATCTATCGCCCTTAACTATAGGAGCAGGTGAAGGACTGCACGTATGCATACTAAATTTCTTTAGAACCTTTTCTATGTATGCCTTTTGCGATAATCCTAGAACCCCTTTCTTCTGTCTCGGTGAATCTCTATTCCCAAAACGAACGAGGCCTCACCGAGATCTTTCATATCGAAGTTTGAGGACAAGAATTTCTTCGTTTTCATTAGTAGATTGACATCACTACTAGCAAGCAGGATATCATCCACATACAAAATCAAGAATATGTACTTTCCATTCTTGAATTTTGCGTAAACGCAATTGTCCTCAATATTTTTCTTAAACCCAAAACCTTTTATTGTTCTATTAAATTTCAAATACCACTGTCTTGAGGCTTGCTTCAATCCGTAGATTGATTTCTTTAGGCGGCATCCCATATTTTCTTTTCTTTTTACAACAAAACCTTTCGGTTGTGCCATATAAACATTTTCTTCCAAATCCCCATTAAGAAATGCCGTCCTTACATCCATTTGATGTAACTCCAAATCATAGTGGGCTACAAGTGCCATTATAATTCTGAAGGAATCTTTACATGAGACTAGAGAAAACGTCTCATTGTAATCAATCCCTTCCCTTTGCGTAAAGCCTTTCGTCACAAGTCGTGCTTTAAATCTTTCTACATTCCCTTGGGAGTCATATTTTGTTTTGTAGATCCATTTACAACCTACTGTTTTGGCTCCCTTAGGAATAATTTCCAAGTCCCAAACTTTGTTGGTACTCATTGATTTTATTTCATCTTTCATGGCCTTAAGCCACTTCGATGAGTGGTCGCTTCTCATGGCTTCTTCAAATGAGGTGAGATCATCTCCCATCTGAAATTCTTCTGTTTCATAAACTTCATAGTCAATAGAAATAGCTGACCTTCTTGTTCTTTGAGACCTTCTAAGGGCCTCTAGCACTTGTTTCTCATTGAGTTGTTGCTGTTCTTCCTCATGTGCGATATTTGGTTCTATAGGTTCCTCAAGGACAGGCTCCTCATGGACAGGTTCCTCATATTCATTCATTGTCGTCACGGGAGAACTTGCAACAGGTGTTGGCACTATAGTGTCTTACACTGTCGGCACAACAGCAACAGGTAGCGTAAAGAATGGTTCGTCAGCCATCGGAGTGGGTACATGTACCCGCTTCTCCTGTAGGCTTATTTCTTGTGCTACCATGCTCCCCCTGATCATGTTATCTTCCAAGAACACAGCGTGTCTTATTTCTACAATCTTCGTATGTCTGTCAGGACAATAGAAGCAATATCCTTTCGATCTTTCTGGATAGCCAATAAAATGGCAGCTGACTGTCTTGGAGTCTAACTTTCCTATGTTTGGGTTAAACACTTTTGCCTCAGCCGGACAGACCCACATATGCAAATGGTTAAGTGAGGGTTCCATTCCTGTCCATAATTCATACGGTGTTTTAGGCACCGATTTGCTTGGTACTCGATTAAATATGTGAATGACGGTTTTCAGTGCCTCCATCCATAAATTAATCAGTAATGTGGAGTAACTTATCATGCTTCTTACCATATTCATTAAGGTACGGTTACGTCTTTCAGCCACTCTATTCTGCTAAGGCTCCTCCGGTGTGGAGTACTGAGCGACTATGCCATTTTCCTGTAGAAACTTTGCAAACGGTCCAGGAATTTGGCCATATGGGGTATGTCGCCCATAGTACTCTCCACCTCGGTCTGATCGTACTATCTTTATTTTCTTATTGTGCTGATTTTCAACCTCAGCTTTAAATATTTTGAATTTATCCAATGCTTCTGATCTTTCTTTAATTGGATAAATATGGCCATAACGAGAGTAGTCGTCTATGAATGTTATAAACGAATCATAACCATCCACACTTTTCACAGGAAATGGACCACATATATCAGTGTGGATTATTTCTAAAGTTCTTGCGCTTCGTTTGGCATTTTTCTTAATTTTCTTGACATACTTTCCTTTGATGCAATCAACGCATTGTTCTAAATCTGAAAATTCTAAGTGCGGAAGAATTGATTCTTTAATCAGTCGTTCTATTCTCCCCCTCAAAATATGGCCCAAGCGACAGTGCCATAATTTCGAAGAGGCATCATCAATTCGCTTTCGCTTCTTAGTTACATTTGCAGATGGGGAATTATTCATATTCTCATCGCATACATTATTCGCATTCTCATTAAGAGATAATAAATAAAGCTTGTCTTATCAGAAGGCAAGACCAACATATTTATTATCAACAAGTATCTTATATTTCCCATTACCAAAATGGCAATCAATTCCATCATCATCAAGTTTCGAAATACTTATCAAATTTCTACGCAAAGAGGGAACATAAAGTACTTCTTTAAGTCTAAGTACAAAGTCATTATTCAATTCTAAAGATAAATCTCCAATGGCTTCAACATTGGCTTGCACTCCATTTGCAACTTTAATCGTTCTTTCTCCTCTTTGCAATGTTCTCGTCCCACTTAACCCCTATAAAGAATTTACAACATGAGTAGTTGCTCCTGAATCAACCCACCAAGTGGATTTAGCATAACATAAATACAGGGATTTATCTACAAATGTAATAAATTCATTACCTCTCTTTAGTAGAGATTTCAGGAAGTCTGGACAGTCCCTCTTGTAGTGTCCCTTCTTGAAGCAGTGCTTGCATTGATCTTTCTCAGCTCCACCATAGGAGTTGTTCTGCTGATTTTCAGAGTCGTGGGGTTTCTTTCCCTGTGAATTTGAGGAAGTGACCTTATCCTACTTGGGTTTTCCTTGTGGTTTAAAATTCTTGCCATTAAAGTTCTTTCTTTTGTTATCCTTCACAAAGTGAGCGGATTCACCCTGTGAGGACTTTATCCTCTCCTCTTCTTGAGCACACATTGAAATAAGTCTTTCTATGCCCCATCTTTTAGGCTGCATATTATAGTTCACAATAAAAGTGCCATATTCTTTTGGTAAAGAAGCAAAAATCAAATGAATTAAGAAATCATCTTCTTTCAAATTCATTTCCTTTAGCTTAGATGTCGTAGTGTTCATCTTCAAAATGAGCTCTCTTATGCTACCACCAGTGTATTTCTCATTCACAAGCTTATTAATCAGTGAACTTGCTGTGGCCTTGGTAGACCCAGTAAACTGACTCTTGATTTTATCAAGATATTTTGTGGCAGTAACACATTAAGGGATTGAGCCCCTTATCTGTTCTTCTATGGTGGCCTTGGCTACCAACAGGCACTTGCGGTTGGAGAGAGTCTATTGCCTATGTTCAAGATCATATCTCATTCTTATCTCAGCATGATCACGCTTTCTAGCAGTGAAATCAGCGTCAGATTCATTTTCGTCTCTCACCGGGTCCTCTGGTTCAATGGGACACGGTGAGATGATGGCAAAATCGACCTCTCTCAACGCAAGTTCCAGTTCATATTTCTCCCGCCACACACGGTAATTGCTCCCGTTGAGTGTCGGGATGTTCGCGATGTTCACAATGCATTTGCCTCCTGAAACCACACCAGAGTAAGTGAGAAACATTTATATATAAAATCGCATGCTTTAACCCAACGTTGGTTAAATTAAAACATATAATTAATCCATGCAAAAATTTTACATCACCGTTGGGCAGAAATAAAATTGATGCATAATTTCTCATGGATCAAAATTATAATACTGTTATTAACAACGTTGGTCAGAAAATAACAACATTATAATCTCATTAAAATTATCTGAAATTCATCATTTCTCTTAAAATTAAATTATCCCGTTGGTTCAAATTTAATCAAAGAGAACAATAATTATCATGCACAGCGGAAACATTAATGATCTTTCATATTATTATTTTATAGAAACACTAAAAAAAATCATTGTTTTCTGAGCAAAATATCGTTGGACAAAATTGCACAGAAAAATTCACATCAAATTCAATTCAAATTCATCAAATACATGTCAAAAATTTCTTCTGGAAAAATAAAAACGAAATTTTAATCTCTTCTTCTATCTTGGCCCGAAAGCCCATTTTTCTTTCGCGTGCCACTCTTGGCCCGCTCAGCGCTCATCGGCTCGGTTCGGCCGAAATCGGCCCGTTACTGGAGGGGATGCCGCGCCCAGGCCACAACCTGGGCCTAGGCCGGCAATTCGCCCCCCCCCCCCCCGCCGCGCGTGCTCGCCCCGCCTGGGCCTTTCTTGAGCCCAGTTCACCGCGACGATCTGTCCGTCCATTTCGATCAGACGATCGTCCGTGCGTGTCACTAGGACAAAACCCCAGGGCGGCCGGCTGCACCTCAACCCTAAACGGCATTTCATTCCTCCCCTTTTCCCTTTCTCTGTCTTCACCGTAGCCAGAGAGTAGGACGACAACTTCACAGGCCATGACGGCCGGAGGGAAAAGGTGGTGGTGCCGCCGCTGGGCCCCTCGCCGGCGCGCGAGCTCGCCCTAGGCGGAGCTCGTCGCCGTCGAGCGGTCTTGTGGGCGGTGCCCAGAGCCGGGGCGCCACGCACGGCGTGGCTGCGCCCCCCGGCAGCTTCTTCGCCAGCGCCGGCGACTAGGCCCGGCCCCGCGAGCTATTTTCTTCGGTCATGCGTGCGGAGGCCAGAGTCGGCCACACCGAGCGCTGGCGATTCCCCCCTCCTTTTATTATTATTATTATTATTAGGGTTAGGGTTCCCAATTTCTTTCCCGATCCGCAGCGGATTGGATGAGTTCTTCGTTCTTCCTTTGGATTTTTTGGTGTTTCTCATTCGGATCCGTTGGAATCCGTCATTTTTCTTTCAAATTTCCTTTCCAAACACTAGATCCACGGGTCCGGGTAAGACCTATCCTTCGGTCTTTCTTTCTTTTACCACGATGGGTTTCTCAGTTAGGGTTAGGGTTTCATGTTCTATATCTTCCCGATCTGAAAAAAACCAAATCGGTGTTCGGGTTGTTCTTCGTTTCTTTACCCCGATCTAGATCTTTTTCTAAAGAACCGTGGCTTTGATACCATTGTTAGGTTTCAAAGTTCTTAGGTTCATTAGATCGGGTTCATCATAGCAGATACAAGTGAAAGATTCACAGTATAAATATATCGGTCCTATTACATGATCTACCGGAAAACAGTAGAGACAGAGAGAAAAGGGTGATAGGTAGCAAACCATCGAAAGCCGTAGTGGTCGAAGCTCCAGCCGGGGTTTCGTTGACGGACGTCATTTGCGCGCCGGCAGCGACGTTCGGTGGAGAGGGAGTCGGCGTTGTGGTGTACTCGGCGGCGGCGTGTGTGTCGGGGTGGCGTTGCCGGCGTCGGTGGTGCTTCCCGTCGCTGGCAGCGCCCCTTCTCAAGATCGGGTCTAGGGTTAGGATGTCGGTGGGGTGACTGGCGGCGCGGTTAATCTCGTACTGCGAGCCCCGGCCCCCACCTTTCCTTTATAGCGCTGTGCGACGAGGGCCCACCAACCATGTAGGGTTGGGCGCCCTCGATCAAGGCGCGAGAACAGGGCCCAGTTAGGCCGTTGGGCCTAACTGGTGGGAGATCAATCCTAACAAGTACTATATATGTGGGGAAAAACTACTAGAATAGTTAACCCTATTGTAGTAGTATATACTACGAATCTTTCAATTAGCAAATAAAGAAAAAAGTGCCGTACGTGTCATGTACATATGGCGTTGATGATGTAATGCGAACACTATGGACGCAATCTTTTGTTACAGATAACAACAAGTACAATTATTCAGATCAGAGCACTGTTGTTACGTTGTCCGCAACATTTTCGTACTCATGGCACGTTTAGATTGCAAATATTTTGAACTCGATGAATAGTACAACTTTCGTCTTATTTGACAAATATTGTCCAATCGTGGACCAACTATGCTCAAAAGATTCATCTCGTAATTTTCAACTAAACTATGTAATTAGTTATTTTTCTTATCTACATTTACTACTTCATGCATGGGTCCAAAGATTGATGTGATAGAGAGAGTGAAAAAATTCTAACTTTTGAGATGCATCTAAACGAGGCCTCATACATCATCCCCTTCACCCACCACCAAAAGTTGACAGCCCTTTTTAATTTATTGTGCACCCAGATGTTCATTATTGACTCATCATCAAGAAGTTACCTCAGGATCAATTGGTTGGCCCGATCGCCAACACATGCCGGACGTTAATTCATACTACTCAGGATAGTATTGCAAAAAGGAAAAAAAATCTGACGACTGCACTTTAATTGGCGGATTCAGCGAATTAGGTCCTGTTTAGTTTCCGCCTAAAAACTTTTCACCCTGTCACGTCAAATGTTTGGACACATGCATGAAACATTAAATGTAGATAAAAAAAACTAATTGCACAGTTTGTATGGAAACTGCGAGACGAATCTTTTAAGCCTAATTAGTCCATGGCCTTAAGTGCTATAGTAACACACATGTGCTAATGATGTCTTAATTAGGCTTAATAAATTCGTTTCGCGGTTTCCAGGTGAGATACGTAATTAGTTTTTTTAATTAGTATCCGAAAACCCCTCCGACATCCTACGAAACATTAGATGTGACATAAAAACTTTTTACCTATCAACTAAACACCCTCCTTATCTACAATCTTGACCATTATAGTTAGGTACAAGCTACTAGCTAGCTAGCTTAGGGTGCAGCTGTGCGCAGCATGTAGCACCAAATAAAAAACACGTCTGTGCAACGACGGCGAGTACGTGCATCATCATCATATTGATCACCCGGTTCGTTTGAGCTATTCAGCTAAATCAGCAGTCATCTAACAGTATTTCTTTTTCACAATAAACCAGCGAAACTAACAAGCTGGATCGTTCGCGTCACGCGTTTTTGGTATCTCGACCCGTCTCTCATCAGGACATACAGTGTATACGTGCATCACGCATTCATACATACGCACGTACTGATCGATTCAAATCATCTCGTAGCACAACATTCGATCGCATGCACATCTAGGACGACGAAGAGCGATGAATGACGTCCGTCATGACAACGCGTCAACTTTTTTTCGAAATCGATCGAGAAATTATATTACAGGCTAGAGCGAGCTAGCTAGCTTTGGGTACACACGTACGTACGAGCCGCGCTATTACGTCCTTGGATCCGGCAGAGCTGCACAAGCACAACACATGCATGCATAGCTCCACGGATTTTGCCATATCGGCGTAAGGCTGTGCCAAGATATCGACGCATGATCACCATTCACCGCGTCTCTTTTTCTCGCCCTGCACAACGCAACGCCCGGATTGCATGCCGGACCATTCATAGTCATAATACTGGCCGGCACGCACTGGGAGTACAGTAATAAGCACCAGTGCTTGGATCGATCGAGGACGTAGCGTAATTACGTACGTCGACACTTTATCTGATCAACCATCAGGCTTTTGCTTTTTGGGATGGTGGTGGTGGTTATTGTTATTGACGCATGGCAGGCAGGGGCCGAGTGATCGCCGGCGGCTGCTACCGTTTTTTTTTCTTTCTTGTTCAATTCTTGCTCATCTCGGAGCTCAGCTATGCTTCTTTTACGATGCAAATGCAATGCAAAGGAGCTCACAGAGTACACACGGACGAGCTAGTCAGCTACTACTGGTTGCAAGATTTCTATCCAAGATTTCTAGAATGCCTTAATTGGTGTCATAAATATTATTATCTTATCATATAAATTTGATCAAACTTAAGATCATTTGACTCTCCAAGATTTCTAGAATGCCTTATAATTTGGGACCAGCTAGTCAGCTACTACTGGTTGCAACATAGGCAGCAGGAGCAGTACATCCTTATAACATTTTAATTTACTGGTATATGTTTCTGCGTCTATCATACCCTATTTGCTAATTCCACGTCGTCCAGATAAGCCGGCACACAATTTATGTGCCTGTTTGGTACAACTTATAGGTATTTATGGTCAAAATATACTGAAATTAGAAGTCAAACAACATGTTGTTCTTGACCATGCTTCTCTCACAACACTCATTTTGTAATAAAACATAAAAAACTAGACTAGACCAGCTTATTTTGATCGTATTTTTCTTTCATATATATATAAGAGTGTGCCCCTTATTAGAGAAGCGCTTTTCCTCTGCCAAACATGGCCTACAATACTTTGATGGCAATTCGAGGGTTTGACAAACCATGCATAAATCTTCTCTTAATAATTATCTAGAACCGCGTGTCACGACGGCCGAAGAGAGAAAAGGGAGCTCCGATGGGCGATGGCTGAGGTCAGTCTCAATGGAGTTTCATCAAAGTTTCATGGACATTAAATATGTTGATGTGACACCGTATTAATGAAGTGAGAGATAATAAGAGTTTTATGAGAGTAGGGCCACGTTTAGATTGCGAAAAAATTTCAAACCGATGAATAGTACCACTTTCGTCTTATTTGACAAATATTATCCAATCGTGGACCAACTAGGCTCAAAAGATTCATCTCGTGATTTTCAACTAAATTGTGTAATTAGTTATTTTTTTATCTACATTTACTACTTCATGCATGGGTCTAAATATTGATGTGATGGAGAGATAGTGAAAAAAATTTTAACTTTTAGAGTGCATCTAAACAAGGCCTAGAAAGAGTTTCATGGGGATGAAACTCTTCTGCACTGTTTTCAAAATATGTATATGTTGGAAACTGGTTCACGAAACCTTCATTGAGACTGGCCTGATGCAATGCAAAGGTCAGAAAAAAATATCGTGTCCAAATAATAATAACAGTTGTGATGGTTGATGCAACGCAAAGACCATGAAAAGTATAATAACAATTGTTATTATTATTCCTAGCCTTTGCATTACATCAGCCATCCTCCATCTTTCTTGGTCCTTGCATGTTGCATTGCATCAGCCATCCTCCATAGAGCTCTCTTTACCCTCTTCCTCCCCCGTGACAAAGCACAAGAGCCAAACATCCCTCAACTGCCACCGGAAGCTTGTGGAGCGCGGGCCCCACCACCTCCCTGCATCTCCCCGGCTGCGTCGCATTCCTCTCGCCGCTGCTGTGCCACCCCCATACGCTACTCTGACCTCTATAAATCAGCCGCCCACACGTTCCCCGCCACCCCAATCCAGCCATCCATCCTCCCGCGCTCGCCGTGCTACCTCCGGCCGCGGCATCCTCTCCTCTCCCACGAGCCAACCGTCACCGTCACCGCTGCCCGCCTGCCGATTGCCGCCGCGCGAGCTTGGGCCGCCAGCCAGTGCTGTTCCCGCGGCCTGGCCAGCTTTCGTTGCCGTTGCGTGCGTTCTTGGCCACCACCTGGACGGTCGCTGTCGCCTCCCCACCCCATCCTCTTTCGGTGTCGCTGTCTTTTGGGCTCTCCCCCGGCCCGTCGCTCTTCCTTCCTTTTGCTTTCCCACCTCCTGCCTGCCTGCCCCTGCCTCGGCGCTCAGCAGCAAAGCAATCATGGAGGCGCGGTGGGTTCGTTCCTGACCTCCGTCCCGTCGTCCGCCGCTGTCCCCCCCGGCGACAAATCACGCCGCGCCTTTTCTTTTCTTTCCCAGTTTCAGGTGTTGTTTTGCCACTAGCTGCTGCTGCTGGCTTTTTCCCGGCTTTCGCTTTTCTGCTCTCTGCATCATCATCGTCAGCTTCGCCCCTCCCGCGTCGTCTCTGCTCAGCTAATCGCTTTCTCTTCCGCTGGCAGCCGCGCACCTCGGAATCAGGTGCTGCTGTGCTGGGCGAGTTCCCCCCCTCTTCCTTGTTCTTGCCAGGCATTACCTTCTCAGGATTCGCTCCAATTTTGCCCAGCCAGGCCTTCGAGCCGATCGATTGGGGGCTGAAACTCTTGGGAGTTTTCCTGCTTTGAGGCAGCTTCCTTGTTGGGTTTTGCTGCTGCTCTGACTTTGCCGGCGAATCCGGATGCTTCTGGGCGCTGCTGCGAGGATGGAGAAGGGGGCGATCACGGGGAGGAGGGAGCGGGATCAGTTCCCCGTCGGCATGCGGGTCCTCGCCGTCGACGACGACCCCGTGTGCCTCAAGGTTCTCGAGACCCTGCTGCGGCGCTGCCAGTATCATGGTGGGCACTTCACTTGCTTTTGCTTCATCCATCCATCCATCCATCCCCATTGTGTTATTACTGTTCTATTATTATCTGCCTCTAGGTTGGCTTTCACTTAATTACCAATAGTTACCACTAGTCACTTTGTACATGTAGATAGTAAAAAAAAAAACGTGTCTGCGCTGCAACTGCACTTTGTACAATCTGCACATCCAGGACACTGCTTTTGCTGCTGCTGCCTGCAATTTATCATGTAGGAGTACTAACCATCACTTAGCCCGTGTTTAGATCCGGATTCCGGATGCCGGAATCGGGAGCTGCTGCTACAGTGTTCCTGTCGGAACACTGTAGCAGCTTTTGTTTTGTAGTGTAAAAAATTGTCCAAATATTGATTAATTAGACTCAAAATGTTCGTCTCGTAATGTACAACAAAACTGTGCAATTAGTTTTTGATTTCATCTACATTTAGTACTCCATGCATTTGCCGACATTTTGATGTGATGGGAATCTTCTTTTTTCATAGTGAATTTTGGGGTATGGATTTGGGAACTAAACAAGGGCTTAAATGTTCTCTGCGGCTTGCAATAGTTACCACATGTGGAGTAATTTTTTTTCCTTCCACGATCTGACATGTTTGTCGCTGGGGCATACTGCTAATGCAACTCATTATTATCTTACGGATGGGACTGTCGTACTAATAAACTGATAATAAGAGTGCCCTGTGCTTCATTGACAGTAACAACGACCAACCAGGCCATCACTGCGCTGAAGCTGCTAAGGGAGAACAGGGACATGTTTGATCTGGTTATCAGTGACGTGCACATGCCCGACATGGACGGATTCAAGCTCCTTGAGCTTGTAGGGCTTGAGATGGACCTACCTGTCATCAGTAAGCTTCAAATCTTCCTTTCGTTCAAAAAAAGAAATTCCTATTCTAGCCAAGTGCTCTTGACTCTTGAGAGTGAGAGGGGCTTGCTCAGTAATGCTGTTTCCACATGTAAAATGTGGATGCTAATCATGTATATTCTGTGGCAGTGTTATCAGTGAACGGGGAGACAAAATCTGTGATGAAGGGTATAACTCATGGCGCCTGTGACTACCTCCTAAAACCTGTTCGTATCGAAGAGCTTAGGAACATATGGCAGCATGTTGTCAGGAGGAAGTTCAGTAAGCGCGAACGCAGCAATCTTGACATCTACAAAGATTTCAACAAGTTACCAAGCACAGATCCATGCCACGGCCACAATCAGATGATTGCTGGGGCTTCTGACCAGAGTGGGAGGATCAGCAAGAAGAGGAAGGAAATGCATAGCGACGAGGAAGATGACGGCGAGGAGAATGATTTCCAAGAAGGTGATGAACCCTCGGCTGCTAAGAAGCCAAGAGTTGTTTGGTCAGTTGAACTGCATCGGAAATTTGTTGCGGCTGTCAACCATCTCGGAATTGATAGTAAGAACTGTTAACCCTCCCTTTTGCTTTATGTTATTGTCCTTACATATTGCAGCAACTCATTTATGTTTTGTCCTTTATTTTGCTGTTGTTGCAGAAGCTGTACCGAAAAGAATTCTTGAGCTTATGAATGTGGAGAAACTCACCAGGGAAAATGTCGCGAGCCATCTACAGGTATGGCATTGGCATGCACTTCCTCCTCTGTCTATTTTTTTAGCCTGTGATGCATATGAACCAAAACCTTAATGGGAAGTGGGTCCAGCATCATAAACCATCAGATTTTTTATTGTTAAAATATTCACTTACTTACTATGGTAAAACCAAGTGTTGCTTACCATAGCTTAGTTTTGTGTTATGGCTGGTGCTAAAAATATCATGAAAGATATTATTTCAATTTTGATGTTTTTGTGTTTGGGCATTTGTTCAGTTGGTTTGGAACAATCTACATAATTGATGCAAATCCATGTTATTTAATTCCTCGGCAACCCTAAATATGTAGATAGTTCATGCAAAAGTATATTGCTTACTCTGCTTTCGAGCATGCCGATGAGTAGATTAAGGTTTTATACAAACTACTACAAATTTCCAGATTGGTTGTACACATAGTACAAAGTACAAGTTTACCTTATTTGCTTATGTTTCCAATTTTACCACCCTCAATCTACCATTTACCTTTATTAAAAAAAAAGTAGTGGACTAAGCTGGAAAGCAGTCACCTGTACTTATGTCATGCGGGGTATATATAAATTGTGGTACGTACTTATGTTAATGCCTAATCAGTTAGTGTTGTGTGATATGCAGAAATACAGGCTCTATCTCAAACGGTTAAGTGCTGTGGCGTCACAACAAGCTAGCATTGTTGCCGCTTTTGGAGGTAGAGACCCCTCATTTCTTCACATGGGAGCCTTTGAAGGCCTTCAGAGTTATCAACCTTTTGCCCCCTGTGCTGCTCTATCATCCTTCAGCGCACACGGCTTACTAGGTGGAACTAGCGCCACAACATTCGGGGTCCCGGAACTTGCTCCTACCATGACAGTTCAAACTGCTACCAACAATGGCATAATGAGTCACTGTGCTGGTGATGCAAACAAATTTCAACTCTCTGGTTTACAAGAAAACCAACAAGCAAATTTGGGACAAGGCTCGGCCACATCTCTTGGGCTGCCCCAACTACAACAAAAGTGGATCCAGCAAGAAACTAATGACTTGTCTGCTGTCTTTTCTGGGAGTGCACTGGCTAACACTCTGTCTGGTGCACTCCAGAGAGTTACAAGCAGTCCATTGCCACCACAAGAATTTTTGGAGAGCGCACAAACCAAAGTCAGTGCCCAGCCACCAATAACAATGCCATCTGTGAGTTTAGAACTGGTTGAAAGGAGTGTTGGAGTTTCGGCTAATTTGCAGGAGTCTAGTATATCCCAGCAGGGTGCTCTTCCAATAAATGATGGATTTACTGCTGACAAGTTACAATTGCATGATCCATTTGATAGCACTGCTGGAACAAAATTTTTGGTAAACATGCCTGTTTGTCCTTCTGGTAGCCTTAGAGCAGCCAGCAATACCAAGGGTGGTGCTAGTTCTTGCAGTACAGTGCTGCTCGCTCCTGATACTGGGAGACATCCAAACTACTTGCAGTTTGGAGTTGCAGGCAACTCAAGACATGACATGAATGAAATTAAACAGGACCATCTACATCAAGGATTGAGCACTGGAAGTTTCAACCATAATTTTGGAGCCTGTATGACTGAACAGACAAATCCAAATGTGTCATATCTTATGCCACAAGTGAAGCCTAACACCATGGCATCAGAAGATAAACTGAAGCAGAGGAATATTTATGACTTGGGGATTCCAAAGCTCCATGGTGGTTTTAGCTCTAGTAGCTGCAATTTTGATGGTCTTCTCAATTCCATGATCAAGGCGGTATGGACCCTCACAGTTCTTCTATCTGATTTTAGAAGAAAAAAATCCTACAGCTTATCTACATGAATTATTTAACATTTCAACTATACTAGTAGGTTCAATGCTTTTTCTGTAGTCTTTACTCTTAATTTTGCAAGTTGCAAAGCCTTCCCTAACTTGAGGCATTGGAACCATACCTAGCTGACCCACTATAAGTACTTGAAATGTTACACTCTTTTAAAAGAAAAATTGTAGAGCCAAGAACCCCACAAAACATGTATGATCCTTCAAATCTGATTTGTTGAAGCCATGTTTTTGTTCTAATGCAGGAGAAGGATGATCTCTCATTCACGGATAACGACCTGGGGTGCGACTTCTTTCCACTTGGTGCTTGCATATGAGACCTCTTAATAATCCCTCGTGCAGATTGGCCCTCTATAGGATGGGTCGATGGGTGGAGATTGTAAAGTACACTATTTAGGAGCATTAGCCAGTTATGCTGCCTGATGTGTTTCTATGCCTGCTACTGTGCACACTAGAAATACTTGGGATACAAGTAGCTAAGGATATGGCTTGTAATCTGCACTTTCTCCTTTTCGAAAGGGAAATGGAAGTGATTATGGTTAGGTAAAAAAGGAGCAAGTATAATGCTCCAACTTCATATCATCATCATCTTAAAATTTATCAAATTTTGTTTCCACATGACATTTGCGCTAAAGTTGGAGCCCACAGCACCATTGTGCAGATGACATTATAACCTGATTTGATTTCATTGACTTTCTAGAAGAATGAAAAAAAAAACTTTGTTGATGAGAAGTAAAATCCAGATGCACCTGAGCTGGTTACGACAGAAACTAAAAAAGAAGCAAATACAGATGATAAGTAAAATCCAGATGCACCTGAGACACCATTGTTTAACTGCTAAAAGATATTAAAAAAAACTGCTAAAAGATACAGGTTGCTGATGAACCCTAGGCCTAGGGTACTAAGACACTACAACTGTGCGCAATGACCAGATGGATGCTGTGAGCTGTGATCATCGCCATCCTAGTCGACGAAATCGCTGATTTCTTGCGTTCTTCACCCGATGCAGAAATGAATTCTGTCAATTCTCACGTTTGCAAACACTGCGAACAGCTTCCACTATCTTCTGCCGTAATATTGGCTTTGTCAGGTGCAGATCCATCCCGGCATCGATAGCCTTCTGCAGATCCTCCTCGGTGTCATGCGCGGTCAATGCGATGATCGGAGTGTGAACTCCGTAGCGTTGTTCTTCCTCGCGGATGAGCTTTGTGGCTTCATAGCCATCCATATTGGGCATCTAAAATCAAACAAGAAATATTAGCAATGTCAGGCAATCATCAGATGGAGAGCTTTGTGTGTGCACATGCAGAGTTAAACAAGTTTTGGTTGAACAAACCTGGCAATCCATGAAGATGACATGGTAGGGCAAGGGCACTATTTCCTCTTGTGAAACATTGGCTTGCTCAAGAGCTTCTTTGAGCAAGTTCACAGCCACGGCTCCATCTTCAGCTACTGTGACAGTTGCTCCAAGCTGGTTCAGGATTTTCCTTTGGATTGTTTGCAGCACTACAGTGTCTTCAGCCAGCAAGATCTGCATCCCAGCAAGAGGCTTATCATCTTCAGGCTTCTGTTCCTGAACCAAGCTCGAAGCTTGAGTTGATGCAGCAGCTTCCTGCACACAAGGAACAATGACATCTGGCAAACCTTGCTGCTGGCTGTTGTTCCCAGCAATGTCAGGACCAACTTGAGAAGACTGTGCTTGTGCATCTGAAGCCTGGAGGTCTCTCAGGGTCATAAGGAGAGTGAACAGGCGAGACCCATGCACCGGCTTTCGCAGGACGAGATCGCAGCCCTGCTCCTTGAGCCTCCTCAGATCACTGGAAGGGGTCTTGATATCCTCCAGCAGAACAACTTTGCATGGGGCCTCATGCTTGATCCTGGCAAGTTTAGCCATCTCCTGGCAAATTTCTTCCAATCCACCACCGGACACGTCGATGACAATAATGATACCAGAAGGAATCCCCACAAGGTTGGCTCTCCTGGGATCAGTGCTGTTCCTCAACTGGTTCACCATCTCCTTGGAGCTGAAGCACCGGTCGGCTCCGCTGCAGTCGGCGGCAGCAGTGGCCATGCTATTGCTCTGCACCTTCTCCAGCGTGGCGCTGATGAACTCGGCTTGCCGGACCAGCCAGACTTTGACTCCAATGCTCTCCATCCATGTCTGCAGGATCCTCCTGGTTTCAGACCCATGAACGTAGAGAACGCAGTGCACGCCCTTGAAGATGCTGGCCTCTTGAAACGCTGAGGCTCTGAAATTGGAGCCGTTCAGTGTGCCTGCTGATGGAACTGACGGCCCTTCTTCTATGTCTTGAGGCTGTTGCACCTCGCTCATCTTCAGCAGCACGTTGAACGCGAAGCATGTTCCCCTTTCCCCGGGCTCTTTGTCCTTGATGCTAATCTCTCCTCCCATCAAGCGTACCTGTGATCATGAAGACCAACATGATCAAAATTTTATTACAAAGAAAATGAACAGGATTTGTTTATATATATTTGATTTGAGTAGTAACTTACAAAGGACTGCACGATTCCGAGCCCCAAGCCTGTGCCGCCTTGGCCATTGTTCACCTGAACGTAGTTCTCAAACACAGACATCCTCTTCTCCTTGGGGATCCCAATGCCGGTGTCAACCACTTCAAAGTAAAACTCTACCAGATTGGGGTCATTCTGCACATGATCCTGGCCATCAGGATCCTCCCTTCCTCTGAACAAACGTGCCAATGAACCGCCGCCGCCGCGCGCAAACCTTGACGGAGCGCTGACGCCGCTCCCGGCGATCGGCCGGGTCGCCCAGCCCCGGAGGAGGACGTGGCCATCGTCGGTGAACTTGAGGGCGTTGCCGAGCAGGTTGTCCAGGATCTGCTTGAGGCGCTTGCTGTCCCCGAGGACGGCCGCGCATCTCAGGACCGAGAAGTCGCAGGGGTCCCAGATCACCTCGACTCCTCGCCGGACGCCCGTCACGTTGGCCATGTCCACCGACTCCTGCAGGACGTCGGCCATGCTGAACTCGGCTTGCTCCAGCTGCATCTTCCCCGACTCCACCTTGCTTGTGTCTAGGATCGAGTTCAGTATATCTGCAGAAAACAAATCGATCATATCCTCCTGAAATAAAATTGCTACGATCATAGTATTACTTATATTAAGTTTCAAAAAAAATGTACTTATATTTAGTATACGGCAACTAGCCCTGTTTGATAGATAATCTGTAGTCTGATTGCTGATGAAACACCTACGAACTCCGTCCTGTAGCTGGCACCTTTCCTAGTTGAACGTTTTAATTGCTAACCTATATTAGCAGCATTAATCCTTCCTATTGTAGCTGAAAAAATACAGTAGATCACAATCCTACATTTTTTCTAGTATTAACTGGTGGATTAGTAGACCATATATAACATTAAAAACATCATATATTCATATTAGCTGCACCAATACTTCTACTTTCCGAGCTAGACGATGATGAACAAAGCTTGATGCAAATTGCAAATTACTGTATATTATTTTATAAACTAGAGATCAGTCCAGGGTTCAGACTAACCGAACAGCTTGTTGGTGCAGATGCCCATCTGGTCGAGGTTTTCCACGATGCCGGGGGCGGGGAGCGCCTGCGCCTCCGGCCGGGACATATCCACGAGGCCGGCGATGGCGGCCAGCGCGGACCGGATGTCGTGGCTGGCGCTGGCGAAGGCGTTGCTCTTGTTCATGCTCTTGCGCTCCGCCTGCCGCAGCGCCTCCTTCTGCCGGACCAGGTCGGCGTTCAGCGCCATCTCCCGCGCCGCCGCCCGCCGCAGCCCACGCACCGCGAAGGCGCACGACACCACGGCCACCAGCAGCAGGGCACACGTGAGGACGATCACGGCGATGCACAGCGCCTGGAGCATGTGGCCCTGGACCGGGGGCCGGAGTACCAGCCGGAGCGCCTGCGGGACGGGGACACGAGGACGACGGCGTCAGGACTCAGGGAAGCATGCATGCATGTGTTAGATCAGGAGAAGACAAGCACCGTGACACACCCGGCCGTTGGGCGTTGGCCCAAAAGCCCAAGTTTTTTTTTGTGAAAGGAAAATATACATTATTAACATGGAATGCATGCGTATCGTATCAGCATTTAGGAAAGGAAAATACTCGAACGATGCTATTAAGGATCAAATAATATCTGATGATCTCTCGGAAGGATTGCGCGCTGTATGATAGACTACTTGCCACGTCATTAATTGCCAAAAACAGCAGACGCATACGTGTAGTATATACTACTCTTTTTGTTGCACACGTACCACTCGTACTCCGGAGACGTCGAGCATGGCGCACGCGGCTTTGTACCGGTTGTGCTTGGGCCCCCCGGAGACGACCTGGCCGAGCTCGGGCGCGGCGTCGTCAATGGCGGAGGAGGCGCACTTCAGCTCGGAGAACGTGAGCGTGTCCTCCGCCGTGTCGTCGGCGGTGCGGTAGTGGTAGCCAAGCAGCAGAGGTTCGTAGTTGGCAGTCGCTGATGACGCAAAGTCGTCCTTGTCGTCGCCGACCGCGTAGTACACGTCCAGGCCGTCCTGGACGCCGATGCGGGCGGCGGCGGCCTCGTAGACGTCGTGGACGGCGACCGCTGCCGAGACCACGCCGCCGACGGGCGCGGAGAAGAAGAGCATCCGGACGCCCGGGCGCGCCCACCCTTCCCAGAGCGACGCCGCTGGCGGCGAGGCGTTGTTCTTGCTCGCGACGAGGGGCGCCGCCTGCGTCGTCGTCGTAGTGTTCGGCAGGAAAAACCCGTCTGTGGCGGCGGCGGCGGCGCTCCCGACCAGGCGGCCGGTCGTCGGGTCCACCGCCTGGGTGCACCACCTCTTCTGCGAGTCCGTGAACAGCGCTCTCGCCTCGCCGTGCTCCGTGCGGTAGAAGGCGAACGCGTGGCCGTCGGCGCCGGCGTACGACACCTGCGCCAGCAGC
Source organism: Saccharum hybrid cultivar R570 (assembly GCA_038087645.1). NCBI lineage: Eukaryota > Viridiplantae > Streptophyta > Magnoliopsida > Poales > Poaceae > Saccharum > Saccharum hybrid cultivar. The sequence continues at coordinate 13,588,444 of JAQSUU010000245.1, forward strand.
GGCTGCATGGCGAAGGCCATGAACATCTTGGGCCTCACCTGCCAAGTCCACGTAAGCAAGCAACCACGTGTCAGTTGTGACCTAACTCGCGTATATATATAATAAGACAAAAATGGCAAATATATGGAGTGCAGTAATGGCGACAACGGCAATAATGGAAATAAAAAATAAGGCTAGCTAGCACTTGGGAGATCGAAGCAGGTGATGGTTCGTCGTTGGTCGCGGGCTCCCGAGCGGCGTCGGCGATGGCGACGGCGGAGCGGTTGGCTTCCAGGAGCGGCTGCATGTTGCCGGCGACGTGCCGGAGCGCCAGACCCATGGTCTCTACGTTGGCTTCATCTATGGTTCTCGTCGTTTCCCTCAAGGAGAGCAAAAGCACCACAAGGCTGAGTACCATGACGACTCCGACGATTGCCTGCATATAGATGTGAACGCGAGTGAGGAAGATTGCTATGACAGTAAAATCCACACATTTGAGCGTTCCATGTGAAAACTTCACTCCTGTCTAATAAAAACTGCGGTGAATTTTTTTGTCGTCCTTCTAAAAAAATATGAAAATTCACCCGTATGTTCATTTTCTATTTCATGGTTTTCCTGCAAGAAATGACCAGGTACAATGTTCCTTGTAGCTGTATAATAACAAAAGTTGGTTCTAAATATCCTCAAAGGCAATGCTAAATTTATGAAAGTAATACTTCTTCTAACTGATAAATAAAGCTATCTTGTGGCCTGAAAGATGGACGTAGTTTTTTACACCAAAACGATTGTAATATAACTAGATTCTCAAAAGTTTCCACTGATATATATTCTCTCCCTCCCCCTCCCCCTCCCCCTCCCTTCCCACCATCCACCACCATGGCAGATCTAGAAATATATCTTAGGAGACGTCCATACTCCAATGACCATGTGTGTGTGTGTGTGGTGGTGGTGGTGGTGGTGTAGATCTAGGGCTCAAGCTCTAGCCACACCCAGTGATGAATCTGCCCTGTCCCCGATTCCCCCCCTATCCCACCCTCGCCCCACACACACAAAGAAAAAAGTTATTCAGCATATTTGCAAAAATGCTCATTTTTACTCACCAAATATTTTTACTAGATTCATATACTATTATAGTAAAAATATAGTTTTAGATCCTGTTTAAGATTAGTCATGGTAAAACAAATATAATAGGAAGATAGATGCAACTACCGATGCAACAAAAGAGCCTTGGGAAAGTGCTTGTGGTCCGTGACTAGCTGTCCTTACCAGGGGTAAAAGCATACACAAGTACTGGAGAAGGCATTTTCTTGCTTCTCTATTCGTTTCTACAGTCGCCATGACTTTTGCCTACTCGTACTTGTTTTTGCCTTTGACTAATGACTAGTGAGTTGACGAGTGTCTTTGGGTCGCCGCCGCCTTTTTATAGACGCCCCGAGCCCGGCCGGGAAACCAGGAGGTAGAATACCACTAGCGGTTTGGCTCCTCTGGTTTTGAGCGATCCATGAGCGCGTTTTTGCTCCCTTGTGTAACGGCAGCAAAATGATATAGACTCTATCACCTGCAATTAATGTTGGCCAAATTATAAACAAATCAACAATTCAAAGGATTTTCTTCCCGTTGAGAAATTTGTCACATGTGTGGACGCGTGGTATTTCAGCACGGGCCGTGCACCGAGGCCTCGGACGTGCGTGTTCACGGCGTGTGCTCGCCAACCATACATCACGCTGGTGAAGAGTGTGAAACTAAGCGGCCCTCTATTTTAAAATAAAATCTTTTTTTACTAATAGCATTCATTTGTCTTAGTTGTTTTACTTCTTAAATTTGCATGATCTTATTGATTCTTATAGATATGCTTTGACTGGGATGTATAGCTGGTTAGACATTATTGTTAGAGATATACATACTAAACTGCGGCTACAAAACCAGAAAACCACTATGGGTGGGCCTAAGTATTGCCCCACAACCAATTTTGAACTTTGACTTGTAAACTTTGAATGTATGACCAAACCTACAAATGGCATGATGTAAAAAGTGTGTAAAAAAAAAAAGACAAATATAGGATCTTATATTCAAATATACACAATAGTCGCTAATAATCAAGGAGCAAATAACCTAAATTACAACATACATGCCATCTCAGTAATTTTTCTTTCGGCGGTTTTATTGACAAGTGGTAGATATTGTTCTTTTTAAATTATTGCATCATCCGACTATAAACGTAGGCACCGTACAATATAATAAATACGTACGGGTGGATTTGTGTACCGGCTTTTCGTTAAAAGCAACTGATATAATAAACTCCACTGTGGATGGAAGTGAACACGCACATTGGTTTTGGCGTGTGTTCTTTAGTTGTAGAGTAACACTAAAGTTAAAGCATGTAATGCGTTATTCGGTCCAAGTAGATGGCAATTGTCGACATACGCATTATTTAAGAGATGTCTAAGGAGCTTGTCTACTTCGACGATTTTGTGCATAAAGTGGATTGTTCCATAGCGTGCCACCTGCCACGTGGGGTTCTCACAAACACACGACTACCGGTTGTCGAGGTTTTTTTTTTTTGCTATTTTCACTTACTTCACATCGAGAGTTTCTAGGTGATATATATATATATATATATATATATATATATATATATATATATATATATATATATATATATATATATATATATATATACTGTTAGCACCGCCACAATTTTCTGTAAGTGGTCGTCAATGTCTGTAGTATAACCTCCATCTTTCCTAACAATTTTGATAATTGCCAACTACGTAATCCTCAACAAAAATAATTACCCAAAGTTTTACAGTTAATGAACAAAAATACTACATATGTTAGAAAAATTGCAAGTATTATTGATTCTTATAGATATACTTTGACTGAGATGTTAGCTGGTTAGACATTATTGTTAGAGATATACATACTAAACTGCGGCTACAAAACCAGAAAACCACTATGGGTGGGCCTAGGTATCGCCCACAACCAAGTTTGAACTTTGACTCATAAACTTTGTATGTATGACCAAATATACAAATGGCATGATGTAAAAAAAATGTGTAAAATAAAAAAAAATAGACAACTATACTAAATATACACAATGTCGCAAATAATCGAGGAGCAAATAACTAAATTATAGCATACATGCCATCTCAGTAATTTTCCTTTTGATGGTTTTATTGACAAGTGGTAGATATTGTTCTTTTAAATTATTGCACGGTTACGTCATCTGACTATGAACGTAGGCACCGTACATTGTAATACATATATGTATGTGCGGATTTGTGTACCGGCTTTTCAGTTAAAAGCAACTCATATTAATAAACTCCACTGTGGATGGAAGTGAACTCGCACGTTGGTGTTGGCGTGTGTTCTTTAGTTGTAGAGTAACGCTAAAGTTAAAGCATGTAATGCGTTACTTGGTCCAAGGAGATGGCTATTGTCGACATACGCATTATTTAAGATATGTCTAAGGAGCTTGTCTACTTTGACAATTTTGTGCATAAATAGGATTGTTCCATATTGTGCCACATGGGGTTCTCATGAACACACGATTACCAATTGTCGTGTTTTTTTCTCTTTTCACTTACTTCACCTCGAGAGTTTCTAGGTGGTATATAGTGTTAGCACCACCACTATTTTCTCTAAGTGGTCATCAATGTCTGTAGTATAACCTTCATCTTTCCCAACAATTTTGATAATTGCCAACTATGTAATCCCCAACAAAATAATTACCCAAAGTTTTAAAGTAATGAACCAAAAATACTACATATGTTAGAACAATTTCAAGTCTTATAGTATTTATGAACTCCACTACTATAGGGCCTCTACCACTCATAGTTGGCTTGCATTGTAACATGACATATTTTTAGTAAAGAAGATTTTTTTATGAAAATTCTTTTTTAGTGGTTAATGCCTTAATGGTCACCGCCTTTTCCATTTCATTAACATTAAGAAGAAAAAGAAGAGCGGTAATTAAAAATTTGAACAGAGGAAGAATAAAATTTAAATTACATGATGTCTGTATTATGAGGTAGCAAGCAACAATTGTAAGAAAAACAACTATTGAGCCATTTGGGAGGAGTGTGTCTTCCTGAACTGGTTGCAACTCTTGACCATGGAGTTTCAAAAAGGCATGGTTGCAACTTGAGCCATATGGATCATGAAAATCTCTATCAGAATCCCTAACACAAAAATGAAACAAACTTTGAGCTATTTCTTTTATAAAACAAGGAATATACCTATGGCACATAAAGAGAGGATCTTTGAAGTATTGCAGAGAGACTCTAGAACCAGTCTATTGCTATAGAGTATTTGTTTCCATGGTGAGGATGTCAGGTGTGTGGCACTGAGCCGGCCCAATCGTCTTTTGGCTTAATTTCATGCATCTTAAATTTGCATGGTTTTATTCAATCTTGTAAATATACTTTGACTATGATGTATAGTTGGTTATACATTATTGTTGGAGATACACATAATAAATTGCTGCTACAGAACTAGAAAACCACTATGGGTGGGCCTCAAGTATTGCCCCACAACCAATTTTGAACTTTGACTCACAAACTTCGTATATATGATCAAACATATAAATGGCATGATGCCAAAAAATGGGTAAAATAAAAAAAATATTAGACAACTATACTACCTTACATTCATATATACGCCCCCGTCCCTTTATATCTGTCGCCGTTGGTGTGCGTGCCACAAGTTTGTCTCGATTTATAGAAAATGTGTGCAACATTTGTATCTCCAAATAAATTTATTAAAAAAACTAGATTCAAAGATCTTTCCAATGATACTAATTATGTACTATAAATATTAATATTTATAATACGTATTTAGTCAAAGTTGTTTCTTGGGCAACGCAAACGATAGATATTTAGGGACAGAGGGAGTACACAATAGTCGCTAATTATTGAGCCGAAAATAACCTAAGCTACAACATATGTCATCTCAAAAGTTTTTTTCCCTTTTGGCGGTTTTACTAAGAAGTGATAGATATTGTTCTTTTCAAATCATTGCATGGATTATGTTATCTGACTATGTACGTAGGCAACGTACATTATAATAAATATATGTACGTGCGGATTTGTGTACCGGTTCTATGATTAAAAGCAACTGATATTAATAAACTCCACTATGGATGGAGGAAGTGAACCGCACGTTGATTTTGGCGTGTGTTCTTTAGCTGTAGAGTAACGCTAAAGTTAAAGCATGTAATGTGTTACTTGGTCCAAAAGCAAATTATTATTATCGACATAAACATTATTTAAGAGATGTCTAAGGAGCTTGTCTACTTCGACAATTTTGTGCATAAAGAGGATTGTTCCATAGAGTGCCACGTGGGGTTCTAAAAAACACGACTACCAATTATCATGGTTTTTTCTCATCTTTTCACTCACTTCGCCTCAGGAGTTTCTAGGTGGTCTATAGTGTTAGCAACACCTGTATTTTCTCTAAGTGGCCATCAATGTCTACAATATAACCTCCATCTTTCCCAACAACAATGTATGTAGTATAACCTCCATCTTTCCCAACAATTTTGATAATTGCCAACTATATAGTCCCCAACAAAATAATTTCCAAAGTTTTATAGTTACTGAACCAAAGATAATACATATGTTAGAAAAATTGCAAGTCTTTCAGTGTTTATAAACTCCACTGCTATAGGGTGTCTACCACTCATAATTGGCTTGCATTGTAACATGACATTTTTAGTAAAGAAGAAATTTTTATGCAAATTCTTTTTTGAATGGTTAATGCCTTGATGGCCAGCACTTTTTCCATTTCATTAAGATTAAGATGAAAAGGAGAGTGGTGATTACAAATTTCAGCAGAGGACAAATTAACTTAAATTACATGTTGTCTGCATTGTGAGGTAGCAAGCAACAATTGTAAGAAAAACAACTGGTTAGCCATTTGGGAGGAGTGTGTCTTCCTAAACTGGTTGCAACTCTTGGCCATGGTCTTTCGAAAAGTCATGGTTGCAACTTGAGCCATGTGGATCACTACAATCTCTATTAGAATCCCTAACACCAAAATGAAACAAACCTTGAGCCTTTTCTTTTTCAAAAACAAGGAATCTACATGTGGCACATAAAGAGGGGATCTTTGCAGGACTATAGAGAGACTCTAGAACCAGGCTAGTGCTATAGAGTATTTGTTTACATAGAGAGGATGCTAGTTGTGTGGCACTAAGCCAGCTCGATCATCATTTGGCTTAATTTCATGCATCTTAAACTTGCATGGTTTTATTTAATCTTGTAGATATACTTTGACTTGCATAGTTGGTTATACATTATTGTTAGAGATAGACATAATAAATTGCTCTACAAAACCAGAAAACCAATATGGGTGGACCTCAAGTATTGCCCCACAACCAATTTTGAACTTTGACTCACAAACTTCGTATATATGATCAAACATACAAATGGCACGATGCAAAAAAGTGTATAAAATAAAAAAATATTAGACAACTATACTACCTTACATTATATACACACACAATAGTCGCTAATTATCGAGGCGGAAATAACCTAAGCTACAACATACATGTCATCTCAATGGGTTTTTTTTCTTTTGGATGTTTTACTGAGAAGTGGTAGATACTGTTCTTTTCAAACCATTGCATGGATTTTGTTATGTGACTATGTACATAGGCAACGTGTATTATAATAAATATACATATGTGCGGATTGGTGTACCGGCTTTATGTTTAAAAGCAACTGATATTAATAAACTCCACCGTGGATGGAAGTTAGCTCGCATGTTCTAGAGTAACACTATAAGCATGTAATATGTTACTTGTTCCAAGCATATGGTTATTGTTGACATACGCATTATTTAAGAGATGTCTAAGGGGCTTGCCTACTTTGATGATTTTGTGCATAAAGAGGATTGTTCCATAGAGTGCCACATGGGGTTCTGACAAACACGACTACTAATTGTTGAGGTTTGTTTTTCACTTTTCACTCACTTCACCACGGGAGTTTCCAAGTGGTCTATAGTGTTAGCACCACCAGTATTTTCACTAAGAGGCCATCAATTTATGCAGTATAAATTCCATCTTTCCTAGCAATTTTGATAGTTGCAAACTATATAATACCCAAAAATAATTGCCCAAAGATTCATAGTTAGTGAAACAAATATATACATCTGTTGGAAAATTGCAAGTCTTGTAGTGTTTATAAACTCTACTACTCTAGGGCCTCTAGCACTCATAACTAGCTTGCATTGTAACATCACATTTTTTAGTAAGAAGAACTTTTATGCAAACTCTTTTTTTGAATGGTTAATCCCTTAATGGCCAGCGATCTTTCCATATAATTAAGATAAAGAAGAAAAGAGAGACTGGTGATTACAAATTTGAACAGGGGATGAATTAACTTAACATTACATGTCCGCATTATGAGGTAGAATAAGAAACAATTATAAGAAAAAACAATTGTTTAGCCATTTTGGAGGAGTGTGTCTTCCTAAATTGGTTGCAACTCTTGACCATGAAGTTTCAGAAAGGCATGGTTGCAACTTGAGCCATACGGATAACGACAATCTCTATCAGAATCCCTAACACCAAAATGAAACAAACTTTGAGCTATTTCTTTTTAAAAAAACAAAGAATATACCTATGGCACATAAAGAGAGGATCTTTGCAGTACTGCAGAGCTCTCTAGAACCAGACTAGTGCTATAGAGTATTATTTGTTTCCATAGAGAGGATGCCAGGTGTGTGGCACTGAGCCGGCCCAATCGTCATTTGGCTTAATTTCATGCATCTTAAATTTGCATGGTTTTATTCAATCTTGTAGGTATACTTTGACTAGGGTGTATAGTTGCTTATACATTATTGTTGGATATAGACATAATAAATTGCTGCTACAAACATAAGAAAACCACTATGGGTGGCTCTCAAGTATTGCCCCACAACCAATTTGGAACTTGACTTATCACAGTTCGCATATATTATCAAACATACAAATGGCATGGTGAAAAAAATGTGTAAAATAAAAAAAAATATTAGACAACTATGCTACCTTACATTCATATATACACACTGGTCGCTAATTATCAAAGCGGAAATAACCTTAGCTACAATGAACATGCCATCTCAATAGTTTTTCTTTTCGGGGTTTTTTTGACAAGTGATAGATATTGTTCTTTCCAAATCATTGCTTGGATTATGTTGTCTGACTATGTACATAGGCAATGTACATTATAATAAATATATGTATGTGCCCACTGTGTAACAGTTGTACGGGTAAAAATCACTGATATTAATAAACTCCACCGTGGATGGAAGTGAACTCTAACGTTGGGTTTGGCATGTGTTCTTTATATGTAGAGTAACGCTAAAGTTATAATGCGTTACTCAGTCCAAGCAGATGGTTATTATTGACATTCATATTGTTTATATTAGGAGGTATCCAGAGTTAAACTACTTTGATTATTTTGTGGATAAAAATTACGATTGTTTTGTGTAGAGTATCACGTGGGTTCTGACAAACATGGCTATGAAAACGTTAAAACATGTAACACATTATTACTGGATCCAAAAAGGAAGTTATTATCGCCATATGCATTATTTAAGAGATATCTAGGAAGCTAGACTACTTGGATGGTTTTGTGCATAAAAAGGATTGTTCCATAGAGTGTCATGTGGGGTTCTGACAAACATGGCTACCAGTCATTGAGTTTTTTTTTTCTTTTTTACTCACTTTACTAAAGGAGTTTCTTTCTCTGCAATGTTTTACTGGTGGACTACAGTGTTAGCGCCACTAGTGTTTTCTCTAAGTGGCCGTCAATGTCTATAGTATAAACTCCATCTTTCCCAAAAATTTTGATAATTTCCAACTATGTAATCCCCAACAAAATAATTATTCCCAAAGTTTCATAGTTAGTGAACCAAACATACTACATCTGTTGGAAGAATTACAAGTTCTACCACTCATAAGTGGCTTGCATTGTAACATGACATTTTTTTAGTAAAGAAGGAAAAAGGAGACCGAAATTTGAACCGGAGCATCTGATTGTGAGGTAGAACAAGCAACAATTGTATGAAAAAACAATCATGTAATTGTTTGACAAGAATGTAGCATTCTGAATTGGTTCTAACTCTTGATGGCGGGGTCTCAAAAAGGCATGGTTACAACTTGAACCATATTTATCACAACAATCTTTATTAGAATCCCTGACACGAGAATGAAATAATCCTTGATTTTTTTTTCAAAAACAAGGAGCATAACCGTGGCACATAAAGAGGGGATGAGTTTTCTGTGCGATACTTTAGAGGGACCCTAGAACCATGGGTATTGCAGAGTATTTATTTCCATAGAGAGGATGCCAAACGCATGGCACTAAGCCGGCCCAAACCCTAGACGTGCAACAATGACTCAACGACATGTAGAATGTGCTTAATACAATAGGCATTGGATAACTGAGAGTGCGAGACCACGTCAACGACAAAGGATAATGTCCCATTGGCCCACAGCTCCACCGGCTCGGCCTCTACGTTACGCATGTTGCGAGCTCACTTCCTTCTTGGGTCAGCCTCGCAGAAAGCAGTATACTTTTTTTTTCTTTTGTTTCATGTTCAAGCCTCTTTAGCAGAGCTTTTGCATTGAACTCAAGAGGATCAATGTCGAATAGTTATTTTTATAGAAAAGTAATTCTATAATAAATTTGTGAAGTGGTTCTCTAAAATGAATTAGGAGTATGAGAGCAAAAAAATTAGCTTCCATGTAGAATCACTTTAGGCATTGGATCACTTCGGTACTAGAATCACCTATCTCTAAAATTCATTTCCCAAAAGAATGAGAAGTCAAAAAGTACTATAAAAATATTTTTAGAGGTGTATCTATTTTTTAACCATGGTTTTGAAAGTTGTCCCAATGGGTATTGCATACCGGATAACATTGAACATTCAGTATATCAAAATTTCCAATTTAAAGATGCAAAATCATCAAAAAAAAAGGAGAGAAGCAGCTTTCTTCAATCGAGGATCTGTGCAAGGAGTTAGAGCCATCATGACTTCACCGGTGAGGATTGACGAGTTCGCCAGGTACGAAGTGAGGACTGCGGGAGCGAGGCCTAAGGGTGGAGGCAAAGGAACTAATGGATAGGGTGGAGAAGTGGACAGAACAGTGGTGGAGTGGAACTATGGAGGGTTGGTGGGCAGCAGATGGAGGATTGGGGGCAACGGCGACAAGCAACTAGGCGAGGGGCGACGGTGCGGTTCCCAAACTCACAACTTTGTGAGTGGGCGATGGCCGACGGTTCATGAGATGCGGGAGTGGGAGGGGAGGTTCTGTGTGAATTAGGGTTAGGACTCCTTTTATATAGAATGAGGGCTTGGGCCAATATTTATTTATTAGGCTCATTTTAGCCTGTATACATGCGTAGCAGGTCCCCAACGAGTAACGGGGACGGGTACATAGGGCGGAATTAGGGTTAGGACTCCTTTTATATGGAATGAGTGGGCTTGGGCCAATATTTATTTGTTGGGCTCATCTTAGCTGTATATATGTGTAGCAGGTCCCCAACGAGTAACGAGGACGGTACATATGGAACGTCCTGGTACCCACTATACCCATCGGGGATGAATTTTTGCCCATTAAGATCCCCGCGGAGAGAGATATGATCCCATACCCGTCTCATAATGGATCAAATAGTCGTCGGTATCGGGGCCCGTTACCATCCCTAGTCCTAGTAGTGTGGTCCCTTATCCCCCACCCCACCACCCCCCACGTCGCTCCGTGCTGGCAGGCAGGACGGCGTGGGCATGGAATGAGCTATTTTAAATTGATTAAATTTTATGATCAGACAACATTACCGGTAGGCCCTAGAAAAACGACTTCTAGAGGTGATCGATAATTTTGTCTGTCACGGTTAATGCTTGATTTTTGTGAGACCCTTGTGTAGCAAGAGTTGCAAAAACCGCTTTTAACTTCTATTTTAACCACGGCTAAATATATTTTTGTATAGTAGTGAAAGGAGCTCTACCAATAGAAAAAGATGAATTCATATAAAATTTCTACTAACAATTATTCAAAATCATATACAAAGAGGAGCCTGTGAGCCTGTTTGAGGGGAGCCAAATAGCCAATGCCCGATAGTCGTGGCCACTCACTCGCACCTGGCCCTGGGCCCTCGGCCGGCGTCTCGGCGGCTGGTCTGGTGAGGTCTGGTAGCTACGATCCGCCAGATGCTCAGAAGTCAGAACAGAGCAATCACGGTGACTGGCGAAGGCGAGGCCGACGGAGATGACAGCCGAAGGTAGGCCTGCTAATGGATGAAAACCCATCCGGTACCCAAACCATTCCATAACAAATTAACTCTCTTCTTCCACCCACTTCATTCCATATTTTTATAGTTTCAACCTAACTTATTTCAACCCATAAACTAATTAAACCCACGGGTTTGCTATAAAAACATATGAGTTTACATAAAAATGTATATATATGCTTGGATAAGACATGTGGGCCCACCTCGAAGCCGGACCCTAGAAATAAAAGCTTGCATTCACATTATAAATTTTTATCGAAATTATCTAGAATTTGTTACAGATGATTTAATGTAACAAGCGACTACTTTATGCCAATTAGCACTGTCAGATCAATATATGGACCTCACATTAAAGCCGGACCCTATAAATAAAAGCTCGCGTTCACATTATAAAATTTTATCGAAATTGACTAGAATTTGTTGCTGATAATTTAATGTAACAAGCAGCTACTTCATGCTAGTTGGCATTGCCAGATCAATATGTGGGCCCCACCTCGAAGTCGGACCCTAGAAATAAAAGCTCGCGTTCACATTATAAAATTTTGTCGAAATTGACTAAAATTTGTTGCAGATGATTTAATGTAACAAGCAGCTATTTCATGCCAATTGGCACTGCCAAATGAATATGTGGGCTCCACATCAAAGTCGGACCCTAGAAATAAAAGCTCGTGTTCACATTATAAAATTTTGTCAAAATTGACCAAAATAAATTAAACTGGATTTAAAATGTCATGAGGCTAATCTGTACCAATTAGCATAGCAAAATATGCATGTGGGCCCTATATTAAAAGCTAAACAAATTACAAATCAATATATATGTATACTATGATATATTAAAAATTCAACATCAACCCATGGGCTCAACCCATTCAAACCCACAAAAAAGAACTCAATCCCCACCCATCCAACCTAGTTTTCTATTAAACCCAACCCGACCCAACCCGCTAAATAAATCAACCCATTCCCACCCATCCAGAGTGCACCCATTTGAAAACCCAACCCATTAAACCCATTTGAACCCAACCCATTAGCAGGCCTAGCCGAAGGCTTGTTTAGTTAACTTCTAAATTCCAAATTTTTACACTCTCTCTCCATTACATCAATCTTAGACACATGTACGAAGCATTAAATATAGATAAAAAATAACTAATAATTATACAGTTTGTCTATAATTTGCAAGACGAATCTTTTAAACCTAATTAATTTATGATTGAACACTAATTACCAAATACAAACGAAAGTACTACAGTAACGCGCATTGTAAAAAGTTGCCATCTAAACGAGGCCGAAAGGGAACGGGGTGCTTGGTTGGTGCACAAGACTCGTTCGTCGAGTCCACGCCCCCGCGCGCTGTAGGTGTTTCTTCCGTGAATTGCCTCCGTGCTTGCCTGGATATTTTGTTAGTCCACAGTAGAGGGTGTTTAGTTTCAACCCAAAAACTTTACATCATATCTCATCTAATGTTTTAAACCTAATTAATTCATAATTAGACACTGCATGGAGCATTAAATATAAATAAAAAATATCTAATTACACAGTTTACATGTATTTTACGAGACAAATCTTTTAAACCTAATTAATCCATAATTAAACACTAATGGTTATAGTTACACATATACTACGTTACAACCCAAAAAAAAAACTTTATGGGCCTGAACTAAACACGCCCAGTCCAGCTTCTCCGATCCACTGGAAAACGCGTGGAGGCAGAAGAAGCAGAGCAGCCAGCGCGCGCACCAGTCAATGCCACGGCCACTCTGCTTTCGTTGCAACACATGAGCACAACTGGTCCGCAGCCGAGAAAACTATCCAACGCAGCAGCGGCAGACGCTGCCCGTTGCTGCGTGCGTTGACATGTAGACTTTCGCGTGCCTCGCTGGAACTGGAAGAAGCTAGCTGCTGCGGCGCATCTTGCAGGCCGTTCGCCATCTACGCGCGCCGCGCGTCAAGATGGAGCACGGCGGCAGGTTCGGCCCCGACGGCGGCTACGACAACAGCAGCAGCGGTGGCAGCAGCCCGGCGGCGTCCCCGCGCTCCGGGCCCTCGGACAGCGACGGCTCCAGCAGCAGCAACGCCGACGAGTTCTGCCCCGACCCTTACCCGACGAGTGTACCCGTGTTCCAGCGCCACGGCGCCGCCGCCTCCCGAGACGAGGTCGACCACCGCGCTAGCCGCCAACTGGTGACCGTGGCGGAGTCGTCCGCCTGCGTGCTCGACGACATCGACAGGCACCAGCAGCGCATGCTCGCCCTCCTCCCGGCCTTCTCCTCTCCCGCCAGGCCCCGCGCGCGCGCGGACGCCTTGTCTCGGTGGCTCGCCGGGTTCGGCGCCGGCTGGGTGCTGGACACGGGCGCGTTGGGCGGGGGCCAGCACGACGGTGGTGGTGGTCTCCTCTCGCGGCGGGAGGTCGGGAGGAGGGTCAGGGCGTGGGCGCAGGCGCTGAGCGCCATGGAGCACGTGTTCCGCCGTCGCCACCAGAAGCTCATGGCCGCGCAGGTGGTCGCTATGGGGGAGCTCGCGGCCGCGAGCGCCGGAGCGATGCTGACGCTGGCCGGCGCCGTGGCCGCGCTAGGGAGCTCCCCGTCGAAGCTGCTCGTGGCGCTCGACGTGTACGTCCCGGTCTCGGAGGCGTTCCCCGTCCTCGCGAGGCTCTTCTCCTGGGGCCCCGCGCATCCGGTCTCGGTCGCCGCCGAGGCCGCGCTCGCCGGGCTGGTGGACGCGGCCCGGCGCTGCAGGCGCGACCTCAGGACGTCGTTCATAAGGTCACACTACCCGTGGCGGATGCCACGGGGTGGCGAGGTGCACCCGTGCGTCGGCTTCTGGATGGGCTACTTTCGATGCCTGCTGCGCAACCGCATCTCCCTCTACTTCGTCCTCGCCGCCGACGACGACGGCAGTGACAGCGACAGCGAAGCACAGCCGCCGCGCGCGCCAGCTGGCGGCGGCATCGGCCTGGTCGGGGAGCTCATATCGTGCCTGGAGGCCGTGCTGGAGGAGAAGTCTGCCGCGCTAGCGTTTCCGGGGCTGAGGCAGGTGTTCATGCTCAACAACACGTTCGCCATCGTGCGCCGCGCGGTGCGCTCCGACCTCAAGCTGTTCCTGCCGCCGGGGTGGGTTCGCGTCCGCGAGGAGCGCATGGAAGGCTACATCAAAGGCTACATGGACGCGTCGTGGAAGCCCGTCGTGTCGCGCTTGGACGGCGGCGGCACCAAGACCAAGCCTGGCGCTGCTCTCGGCCGCCGAAGCAATCGGCTGAGCGCGTTCTACACGGCGTTGGAGAACGTCTGCAGCGTGCAGAGATGCTGGAAGGTGCCCAACCCGGTGATCCGGGGAATCCTCCGGAAGACTGTTGCAGAGAACGTCATGCCGGTGTATCGCCGGTACTTGGAAGACCATCCGGAGGTACAGGTGGCCAAAGGGCGCACCGTGGAGGAGCTGGAGCAGCACTTGTCAGATTTATTTGAAGGATAGAAGGTGGATGCATGAAATATATTATGGCTTTTGATCAGCTACATTCATATCCACCTCATTCCACGTGTGCTGGGCTAAACACAGGAAATGAAGTGAATACGAACATGTAAAGCCTCCCTCGTAGTATATGCATGCACAAAAAATTTTCATAGGATTTTGAGTTGTACAAGTACATGTACAGGAGGAGGCGGCATTGAATTTGGCTTACTAAGCTCTGTTTGTTTCTCTGAAATTTGGTTTATACTGATGCTTATGTTGATTTATTGTGAGAGAAAAACAATGTTCGTTTGCTGAAAAGTACTGCTGAAGTAGTGCTACACGTCTTGAAAATGTTGCCTTGTAACCTTTCAAGGAAAACAATGCCTTATATATTTAGAATATGTAGTAAGAGCAACCTAAAAATCTCATATTTTCGTATTAATAGGAATACAGATTCTTCAATTAAATCTCCAAGTATTGCCATACACTAATTCTGGTCTTTAGCTAGCCAAAGACAGTGAAAGGGGCTAGCTCTCCAAAGTATGCACAGTATAGGAAAACTGTTATAGAGAGCAATTTTTACTCAAATGACTAAACGAGGATTTAAAGAATAAAGACTAGTGGTTAACAGGGAGCCAGCTTTGACCTACAGAAAAAAAGAAAATGAGCTCATGTTGACTTACTCCATAATAATCGATTTGGATAAATAAATGTCAAAACTATTTTCACAAGGTGGAAACAATTTTTTTTGAATAAAATTTCAATCGAAAGGCCCAGGAAAATATCCCAAAGTTAATCTAGAAAAACTTTTTTGATGACAAATTTCAGGAAAAATTCCAATGGAAAATGTTCAATAAAAAAGTTCAGATAAGAATGTTTGGCAAGAAGTCTCAAAATATTGGAAAAAAAACTTTTATAAGAAGTCTTAAAGGAACCTTTCCTTTTCGTTTCTTTGGGTGGAAAAGCTATTTCAATTTTCTACATATTAAGAACTTCTCTCTTCTCCGTTCACAAACTTTTTATAGTCTTTCATCAAGCATTTTCCCAATATTTTCTGCAGACTCCTTGTCAAGCTTTTTTCTCTATTTTTTTTTAACTTGTTTCTCAAAGTACGCACAACATAGGAAAATTGTTATAGAGAGCAATTTTTATTCAAATGACTAAACAAGGATTTAGAGAATAAAGACTAGTGGTTGACAAGGAACCAACTTTGACCTACAGAAAAAAAAAGAAAATGAACTCATGTTGACTTACTCCATAATATCTAATTGATTTGGATAAATAAATGTCAAAACTATTTTCACAAGATGGAAGCAAAAAATTTCAATCAAAAGGTCCAGGAAAATGTCCCAAAAATAATCTAGAAAAACCTTTTTATGACAAATTTCAGGAAAAAGTTCCAATGGAAAATGTTCAACAAAAAATTTCATATAAGAATGTTTGGCGAGAAGTCTCAAAATATAGGAAAGACCTTTTATAAGAAGTCTTAAAGGAACCTTTTCTTTTCTTTGGGTGGAAAAGCTATTTCAATTCTCTACATATTAAGAACTTCTCTCTTCTCCGTTCACAAACTTTTTTTAGTCTTTTCATGAATCATTTTCCCAATATTTCTGCAGACTCCTTGCCAAGCTTTTTTCTGTAATTTTTTAAACTTGTTTCTCTAATTCTTTTTTTTGTTAAACCTTTTAGTCGGAACATTTTTATTGAAGTTTTTTTAAAGTTTGTATGGATTGTTTCATTTAAAAAAATAACTAGACTTTTTTTTATCAAAACTTTTAAACTAAAATTTTCTTTACACTTTTGTCAAAAACAACATTTTGTATCAGAATGGCTAAATTAGAAAATAAAAGGAAAAATAAATTTCAAAAGAAAATCAATAATACAAAACAAATATATATAGGAACCTGAGAGCATTTTCGTGAGCTCCTTAAAACAACTATCTAATTTGGGTCTTTGGAAAAAAAAAGGGGCACCCCAATAGTTTGTACAATAACTCTACAAGACAAACAGTTGATTAATCTCCCATCCAACTCAGAGATGATTAATCTCTCCCATCCAACTCAAAATATGTGTGCCCATCATTTTGCACTACGCATCCAATTGGGCACTCCCTAGTCCCTCCCACAGGGTTCCCCCCTACTCCTCGGTTTTCAAGATTTAGAAAGCTAGCTATTGGGGAAAAATAAAAATGAGGCTCCCCGTCCATTTTGTTCACTTAGCATAATCATTAATTTATGAAGTGATTTTTAAGGAGTTTTTTTAAAATGCACGAAGGTAGCTTCTCTAGGAAAAATTGTGCTAGTCAGTGACACATATCATCCCTGTGTTTAGCCTGACCTCCTTTTTCGTTTATCTAGTGATGGAGGCACAGGCGAAAGGGCCAAGCTATGGCGGAGTGCGATGTGGATATGGCCATTCAGTTCTAAATAGAGTGCAATTCTAAATTTTGCTTAAACAAAACTATTTTGTATTTAGAAAATAAAAATCAATAATTATGGGTCAAAATTTGTATATTATGGAAATGTATTGTAGATGAGTCCGATAATACCTATTTGATATCATGAATAGTAGTGGTATTTTATAAAGTAAACTGAGCATAGCCAACTAGTTGGGTTCTGTGTAGTAACATCTATCCATCTAGGTTTAAGTCTTTGACTTGGCGCCACGTCCGATCGAGAAGAGGTGTGGTGGCCTTGGTGCTGGCCTCACCTTAACCTGCTAAGTTCCAAGAACGTTGGGATGGGATCGAAGGGCGTAATTTTAAAAACGTATGGTATGGAAGAGGTACACTTATTTGCATTGTTCATTTAAGAGATGGAACACATGCCTAGTATAATTGAAATGAGGAACATATTCCATTCTGGTAATACATCTTGAGGTAGCCAATATGAACTAGTTCCATTGTAGATTGTTATATTTTTCAACTAGCACCTACATGGTATTTGTACAAACAAAGCATGTCATATAATCTAGATGTGCTACTGTGAGCATCTTAAACTTGTGGTTCAGTTCTCCACTTTGTACCTTTGATATTGGATGTGTTTTCGCTATGTTTAGAATGATGTTTCATAATGTCTTGATTCCTCTTGAGAACGAAGTTCTTGGAACATGGACGTTGGCGGAGATAGGGGCCCGGAGGGGCCGAGACCCTCTAAGTTCCTATAGTTCCCACTTCCCACTGAAAGTTTTAAAATTAATTAAAATTTAAAAAATAAAATGTACAATTAACCTTCAAAAAATAAAAATCACATTTTTTTTGGCTCTACCTCTAAACGTGGAATAAATTCATGTTCCACTCTGCTAAGGGCCCCACCCACGCGCGAAGTGATAACGAAGAAGTTAGGCTGGTAGCCTGATGGAGGCGCTAGTGCTCCTCAGAGATTTGGCACGAAGTACGCGTAATTTCGCAAGATTTTCTACCTTCTCATCAAGTCAAGTCAAGTCAAGTAGAAGAGTCCCCCGTGTTCCTTTCGTGAATTGCCTTGCCTCCGTGCTTGGAGTAGCAAGCATTCACTGTAGCCTGTCGCCT
Organism: Saccharum hybrid cultivar R570; assembly: GCA_038087645.1. Taxonomy (NCBI): domain Eukaryota; kingdom Viridiplantae; phylum Streptophyta; class Magnoliopsida; order Poales; family Poaceae; genus Saccharum; species Saccharum hybrid cultivar. Next base: position 13,606,678 of record JAQSUU010000245.1, read on the forward strand.
TGTCCAGTTGTACATAGTACATTCACACTCGGTGGAAAAACTAATAACCGCGCAAAAAGAGAGGAAACACGCGCGCCACTCAATGCCACGTCCACGCTTCACGCTCGCACGTGTCCATGTACCAGCAGCAGCAGGGAAGGGGGAAGAATCGTATTTCTGTCTTCTCGTTCCAGTGAAAAGCTAGCCGAGCACATCCACATTCACCACGTCTGCACCAACCCGAGGGCGAGCGTGTACTGATCCTCTAGCAGCCTGCCGCCCATGGGTCGTCGCCGGACGCGTGGGGGCGGAGCGGCTCGCTGGTACCGATCGGCGACGACTACTCCCTCGTGGGCTCGTGGCGGTGCACATGTAATGGACGTCGGCGCTCCTCCAGCCGGCCTCCCGTACTGCTGTAGCTGGTGCTGGTGTCGTGGACTCGTGGGAGCCTCTCTCCTGTTGTCCTGCTGCACCGATCCCTCCTCTCCCGTGTCTGAGCCCCATCACCCGGACCTTCCTCTCCCACGATCCGCTCATGTCGCCGGACAAGATCGCCATTGCTGCGCAGCTCAAATAACTACAACTTGAACCTTAAGGGAGGCACATGCGGTCGTTTCGGATCATGATGATGGGGATGGGGCTCAGACGCAACGTGCACAGTGATCTGACGACGATGACGTCAAACAGGAGTAGTTTTCCTCTCTCTTTTTTTTGGGGGGGAGGGGTTCTTTTTTTATTTTTCCTTAGATTTTTTTTCATACAAGGAAAATATTAATTTTATCGGCAGACGAAACACAAACATAAGTTTGAAACAACTGAAACACTTGAAACACAGCATCACCGGCGGCCATGGTCTACCTGGTGAGGAACTGTGGTAGCTAGCAACATCAGTGGGGGATGGGGCGCGGCCTTGGTGGGGGCTTGACCGGCCAATGCATGGCGCGGCGCAGGAGCCCATGCGGATGAGGCGGGCCGACTCAACTGCCACGGCAATGGCCGAGCGGCCACAGGCGGCGGTCGATCTGCATGCCGCGTGCAAGGGAGGCTAGGCGCGGGCGCGTCCGCAGGGTAGGGGCGAGCGGGGCCCAGGCGACGACGGCCCTAGGAGAGGTGTCGGTCAGCTGCAAGCGCGGGGTGGCCGGCATAGGATGAGAGCACGGTGCGACGCAGAATCTACTGCTAGTGATGATGAGGAGAAGGAGACAGAGGCCAGGAGTGGCACAGGACAGGACGCGAGCGAGTGAATAATATTTTTGTGAGGGAAGATGATGGGTGGGCTGCTTAGTGGGACATGGGCGTGCGTCTAATACGTTTAGACGTTAGGTAAGTAGCATTTCCGTTCTTTTCTAAAAAAAGCATTTCCATTCCAATTTTTATTCATGATGATACCTAGTCTTCTTTTGTTCATCATTATATTTTTTTGGTTTATATGGTAGTACTATGTTTTTTGTTCATCATAATTTTACTCGTGTTATTTTTTTTAAAACATTAATGAAAGAAAAGTTCTTTTTGGTTAATCCAAATTTTTTTTAATTTTAAATTTTTAATACATGACCGTTATATATTTTTATTGCGTTATTTTTTTCCATGGTTATTTTTGTTGTTAACATTTTGTGGTGCATGTTAATGTAATTTTCTATTTTTGTCCATCATAGCAATTTATATATTACTAGAAAACCAGGGGCCGCTTTGCCGCACCGGTCTTTTAGCACCTGGCCAGTATGACTCGTAGTTGTTAAGGTTAATTTGATACCGCCCAGTATGACTCGTAGTTGTTACGGTTAATTTCACATAGAAAATGGTTCACCGGTGGACTTGCGTATCTCGAGCTAGTTACATTATAAGTTGCAGCAAAAGAGTGTAACTAATATATGGATATTTGTATATTTGCAAAAGGGTCCACTTATAACATTACTGAATGTAACAAAAGAGCAAGGACTTCATGTTGTCTTGGTTTAAAATGGTAAGTAAAAAGGCAGTTTCTTCTTATACAATCCCTGAAATATAAGGATAGTAGGAAAATATGTTTTTCTCGTTTGTTTAATATATGTTTCCTGTATATAAATTGTGCATATGAAAACCTTATATTTACCTCAATGACCACTTTTGCTTCTTTGATTTGCCACGTTGGTAAGGTTCTTATCAACAAATATTTGCCAATGATAGCTGTTTACATAATATGAATAAGTTTGTTTTTGTAAGAGCAGGGAAATTATAGAGGACAAAACCTGTACTTAAAATACAAGCTAGAGTGCAATTAATTTGCTCGTGCTTATTAAAATTGATATAGTTTTTCTAGTCTCATAAACAGGAGCTGCGAAAGTGAAATGATTTTATAATCCTAGCATTGTTTATCATTGAAGATGATATATCTGAGAACTGTGAGGCTCGAAACTTCGCTTTATTTCTTCCTGATCCATTGTAATGCAGAAAGTGAGAACGGGCACTATATCCAAATCAATCAACAACTAAGCAAATATACTCTCCATCTAGCATGTCTTCTTTCATATCTGGTTTACCTAAACTTAACTAAATAAGGACCGTAGTAGATAATTGCTAAGCATCACTTGGAGCAGGCAAAATAGATATCAGTTCAGACAAGGCGGACCAATTGGACAACTGAGCATGGATCAATTTGACCGTTGAAAAGAGGTGCACATCATTAGAAAATAATCAAGAGGTGAACCGTGACTACAACTGGTTGAAAAAGCATAAAATTGTTATACATGAAATTAAAATATACTAGATTATTATTAAGGCGGTAGATATATTGGGCACACAATATCGCTAAAATAAAAATATATCTATTCATCTATTGAATACTTCATGTGGCTAGAAACCTTGTGGAAAAGCTATCATGATACAACTGCATCAAATGCATAAGGAAAACAAAAGAGGGTCATGGAGAAGAGGATAATAATTTCCGTTAATCAAAGTAGAATATTTTTTAGGCCGCAAACCTCCATCGGTGGTATAACTGATTAATCCTGGTTACTTGGAAGGAAGGACCAATAGTGTCAGCACTCTTGTTTGCTGAAATACAGACAGCAAATGTAAACTTATATGATTATCTTTTTTATAATTGTGTTCAATTGTAGCTACTTGTATGGATTTCAGAAGTTTTTTTTATTTAAAAGAGGAATCAAAACTGAGAGGAACAGGGATACAGAAACTAAAACAGCTACTGCAAGAAGGTAGCAACCTTAAAAAACCTGCATTGGTAATCTAGGATTTTTAGATTTGTTTAACCCAATCTTACAATAGCAAACGCAGGGATATATTAGATTGGTAAGAAGTCTCAATTCGAAATTCTGTATCTAGAAAAATGGCTCTCAATTTGAAATCTTCTATCTCGATTTTCTGCTAATTTAATTTGAACGTAGATGTTAGAGGCCAGCATCGAAGAGAAGCAGCTTCTAAAATTCAAATCAAGGATGCAAAGAAGAGTGAAGATAAACAACGCGCACCTTATGGTTTGCAGCTTGTTGGCTCCATGCGGATAATTACCAAGCCGGCCGACTAACCATGGAGGGAGTAGAAGTGTCGGAACAAGGCCCCTTTTGGGGAGAGATAAAGACAGACAGTGGATTGGGTAGCAATGGATTAACATATGTGCTGCATTTAAATAAAAAAAAGTTGAGTAGTGGAACTGTGCACATATTTGGTAATAGATGAAGCTGTATTCTGAGGAAAGAACAGACCATACTTCTCCATTTGCTTTTGTGTTATTTTATTTCAAACTGAATTTGTCACAAAAAGTAGAAAAATAGTTGTGCAAAATGATTAAGTCGCTGATTAAATTTTGTATTTGTAATCTTGAAAGTTTGAGAAGATGTATGACTAATATGAAATCTTAATATTCTTGAACAGAAACGTCTCTTGTGCAGGAATGCCCATAATCATAGATCCTCGTACTTGTTTATAGAAATTGGCTTCAGAAACTATTGAATTGAACTTAGGAATAATGAGATTTATCTATCTATATCATGATTTATGAGATATATATTTTATATAAATCCCTCTCAGGACCATGGCATTAAAAAAGTCCCATTCTCTAAGCAGAGGAGGAGAATGTACCTGGGGCAAGCTATAAGTCGATCTAATTCAGATTGCAATAAGGATAACTTGCATATAAACAATTTCTTCCAAGTTGTACATAACAAATGACACCACACCTGTAGTAGAACCGACTAATTATACGAAATTAAGTAAGAAAATTACCCGTCGAGACAGATAATTTAGTAAACTTAAGCCCGTATAACCCGGTAGTCCGTGAAACCACGAAGGATTTTAAATCAACCAACATACAAACCAAGATCGTACAAGTTTAGCAGCCACAATCACATATTACGTAACGTTCGCAACGGCAGTAGAATACATCGGAGTTTACAACATAAGTTATTACAAACCAAGTTCAAAATAAAGTAGCGGAAACAATTAGTTTCATAAAACACACACCCTTAATTCAAATACAGTGTCAGAAGATAGTCACTTTCCACAAAAGCATTAGGTAAGGCATACGAATTGACCATTGCCCTTAGTCCTAGTTGTCACCCATCGCCGGGTACAGGCAGTTGACGCAATAGCCGTAGGACATCTGACCATCTGCAATAACAATGGGAACTACGCCCTCAGTACGAGAAAGTACTCAGCTAGACTTACCCGTCTTAAACCAAAATAAAGTGACACCAATGATTATGCAAGGCTTTCTTTTAGTGGGCTAGCTGACTCATTTACGAAAAATGTAAGCTATCATGACTAAACCATTTTAAGTAATTTGCCTCAGGGTTATTATAACTTATACATCTAGGTAAGCATCTATACTATAGCAATCACTTGATTAACTAATAATATCCTGTTATCACTTGAATTTAGCATTTCTAACATCATCCATATAACCATCAGTGTTCCATCATCATTACTACGATGCCGTAACTTAAGTCAAGTGCTCACTATCCAGGAGCGATGGCGATTCAAATCGATTCATAATCAGCTGGTGATTTATTCCTCACACAAACCACACTCATCGATCAAGTGAGCTATAGATCACCAATGACACTTTTTAGGTAAATGTCGCGGGGTAACAATCATGGACCGCACTACCCAGAGACCGCCCGACTGCGAGGACACACCTTGGGCTCACTCATCGCGTCCCCGTCTTACCCCTTCGACATCAGTATGCCAATCCGAGTTTAGCCCAGCCCGAAAAGTGTCACTATCTTCGCGGTCGAAAGGTACTTTATTCGGCCAGCTAAATGTGAGGTATGCGTTCTATATGACAAGAGGGACAAGCAACGATCTGTCCTTAACCGACACAGACGAAAAACTACTAGCATCCCAGAACCCTGTCTAGTTGCCTCCAACTTTTCCGTCCAGTCTCTAGTTATCCATCAACACATGGTTATTTTCAGGATATCATCTATTCCATAGCTAAAATATTCTAATAACCACCTATCATTTCAGGTGACCAGAATTCACCGATCGCTATCGGTCTAAGCAGGGCTAAGCAATATTCGACCCAAAACTTACGTAGGTAATAAGGTGGCAAGGATAGTAATATATGCAGCAACGGTTTTACCCAACTCCTATACTTAATGCATAATATATAAACTCATATATATATATATATATATATATATATATATATATATATATATATATATATATATATATATATATATATATAATGAATTGCTTTTGTAAAGTAGGAGACTTAGAATGCTCCGAGGCTTGCCTCGTTCGAAGGAACTGGGTTGGTGGTCAACACACTCAGGTAGATCCTCTTCTTGCTCGTCTACCTTGGACACCCCCTGTGCCTGAGTTTCTTGTGGATCGGACCCGATCTGCTCCTCCTGAACTGCTACCGGCAACTCCTCCTGCGATCCTGTATGATGCAATTGCATAAGTAAATATGTAAATGGTGCATCGAATGCGGTGATATACGATGATCATGATGGCATGATATGTAGATGAACACATTGAAACTTATAGTAAAGACTAGGGACAAAACATTTCTACAAGGTAGTCCACATCATCCAAGATCAATTTTTACTAATACATGTCATCTACTGCATTCACCTCTGCTAACAAATCTCGTCTACTTTTACACTAGCTAGCATATAACCCTAACATGAGTGCTACTACGCTTTATCAACACCAACACATTAACTTGTCAAGCAATACCAGTAAGGGATTTAGGTGCTTCAAAGATACACCAAAGCTTCATTATAAAACTAAATCTACATAAAGAAGATTACTTTATTTCCATTTAATCTAGGGTTACAACAACAATATGGATTTCTGGTGCATATAAAAATCTACAAAAATTACAGTAGTATAGTATTACTCCAAGTAATACTATAAAATTTTCAGGGGATTTGGACCAGTAAAACAGCCTACACAAAAATGACAAACTATGGCATAAAAATGATCATGAAAATACTTCGTATTATGAAAGGTATCAAACAACAGATTTAATATTTTTCCTATATTCTACACAACAAACAATCACTATACAAAAATTATAATATATATGTTTTATACAATTTTCTCTATCTAGCAAAAATAACAAAAATCAGCCAATAAAGGTACTTGAACTACACATCCAAATTTTTCTACAGAACATGCATGAAAGGTATTTTTCATGTAAAGTACATCACTGAAGAAGATTAACAAAATTGGAACCATATTTTTGTGAGCTTCCTATGATTTATTATGCATTTCTTAAGAAAACAACAATTTCAAGATTTAAATAAAGCTCCATAGAAAAGTATCACAACTTTGACATAAAATATTTTTATACTGTAGATCTACTCCTAAGAAGTCTACCAAAATTGGTTTCAACATTTTTGGAGCTATACTTTTCAAGATATGAATTTTGGAAGCATTTTCACAATTTCTGGAAATTCCTTTTTCAAATATCCCTTTAAAAACCGTTGCTACAAAATGCTGGGTACACCCGAGGTCGTGCACCCAAGCCTGCCTACTGCGACCGACACGCGGGCCCAAGGTGCTAATCGGGCCCCACTCGTCAGTGAGCCGGGCACGAGCGGCCGCTGACCGGCGGAAAGCTCGCCGCCGGTGAGACCTCCGGTGACGGGGAGGGTACCAGCGTGCTCCCCGCACCGAGGCGCATCCAGCGCGCCAACTCCTAGCGGCGCGGGAGCTCCAGAGGGAGCTCGCCGGCGAGAATGGTGGAGCGCGGCTCTGCTCACCATCGGGTGGCCAACACCGACCACGGTGAGGCGCGAGAGAGGGTGCGCGAGCGTCGCGAGAGCCAAGCAGATGAAATACGCGCACGGGAAAAAGAAGAGGGGGAGCGGAGGGTAGGAGTCCACGGAGCAGCTTTCTCCGGTGAACTCGGCCGGAACTCCGGCGAGTTATTACCGTGGCTAGGGGCAGTACCACTGCGAGCCGCGGTGAGCACGGGCTGCGCGATGAGAAGGCAGAGCTAGGAGGAAGATGGAGGCTCTGGCGGTGAGTTGTGGCGGCCAGAACGGCCAACTCCAGCGAGGAGGGACGCGGTGGTGGCGGAGGGGAGCCGCTCGGCTGCTGTGGGCAAGCGAAAGGAGTGGAGGAGGAGTGAGCGGGCGCGGTCTGGTGAATCGAGGAGCTGGGGAAGTCGAGCGCGGCTGCGAGGGCCACCGGGCGCCAGGTGCCGCCGGCGCATGGTGGCCACGGGGCGCGCGGCGCCTGTCGCGGTCGGGCGCGACGCGTGGTAGAGGGAAGGAGGCGGGGTGGAAGGCGAGGCGCTGGGCTGGGCCGGCTTGGCCAGCTGGGCCAGAAGGGAGGCGCCGGCCCGTTAACTCAAAACAACTTTTTCTTTTTTCTATTTTCAAACCCAATTTTTTTATAACAGTCCTAAATTCAAATTTTTGAAGTTGAAAATGGCATTTTCAAGACTTGACCCCAAAATAGAAGTTGTTCAAAATTTAATTCTCTACAACTTTGCTTTAGGGTACATTTTGAAATTCCAAACATATTTTGAAATGGAGATTCAAAGTTCATTTGAAATCAAAATCTCAATTTTACTATAATATTTTTAAAAACAAAATTTAGGAAAATTTTAAATACCAAACTTGTTCCAAAAATTATGCTAAACATTTCTAAATGATTGGTATTATAAAACAAACATGTAATAATAGCATAATGAGCATAACCATGGCCTAGTTATATTAAAACACGCAACTACAACATTTTTCTTGTTTCAATGTCGTGTTTCACAAGTTTCATTTCAAGTTTACTTACATTACATGCGATAATGAATGCAATATGATGCTCATGCATATGATTTGAAATGCTAATGCATGCTTAACACCCGATGTGTTACAACACCTAAGTATGCCAGATTTTGAATCATAGTTAGCATTGAGAAATAGGGGAATTGGTTGTGATAATATATCCAAGTAAACCTAACACACATTGAGAATTATAAGGAAGTGTATACTCACTGGAATGAATCATTATCTGCAACTAATCAAATTAATCAAGAGGCTACCAAAGCTTGTGTCTCCTGTCAAAAGGTGAAAGCAAAATCGTGAAATAAGATCATTTACCAAACTCACAGGGAGAATATCAGCGCAAGTATGGCTGTACGGGAGGGCAAAGATCAAACTGGAACCACTTGATATGGTGATTACCTCACCTGCTCGATTGAAGCTGATGTCCTGTTCTTCATAGCCACACTAGAAGCACGGAGATTTGCCAGTTCTAAAAAAGGATGCAGGTACCAGAGCAAGATATCTAGAAAGGTCCCCTCCTCTAAACTCCCATTTCCCTTTCCAATTGTGCTAAGCAAGTCAAGAGAAAGGAACATAGAGAGGTCCTCACCGAGCATCGACTTTGAAATATCATAGCCAATCCAGTGGTGGCCATGCTGCGTCAAATGTCTCGCCACTAAGCCCAGAACCACATCCTGGTAATCACAGCACACAAAGTCATCGTAGGTAAACATATCTTTAAACATAGATATCTTTCAGTTGCCATAACTGATTGTAGTTAAGAGGTCTCACAGCATGTATTTTTGCCCCCGTCAAAGCAGAATACTTTCTGTTGTTCTAGCCAACGCGATATGCCATGATTCATGAAGGAGAGCTGCAGAAGAGAGTAAGCTGACCTATGTCGAGAAGCAGCTTGGGGACGCCATCGTTGAGAAGAGCGAGCAGCTCCATCGCCCTCTCGAAAATCCTAGACTGAAAGAAGGCATGTGCCTTTATCTTCTAGTCGTCCAGCTCTCCAGCCACAAAACTAGCTATATAGTTCACAACTGAGTTTGCTTGTGAATTTATTTCTTTGCTTATTTTTTTCCGGGATAAATGGTGTTAAACTGCACATTCCTTTTGCAGGCATATGTTGTTGATCTGGATGTGAAACCTCTGGTTAAGATGGAACATTATTTTAATCTGGATCAGAAGATAGTCAATTTCTACACAAGAAATGGGGAGGTCGTGCCATCTCCGAAGGGCAGTAAGAGTAAAGACACTTCGCCGATTCAGCTCCAACAATGAGGAGCCTCTCTTCCTATATACTCCCTCCATTCCAAATTATAAGGTATTTCAAAAATCTTGGAGAGTCAAAGCATCTTAAGTTTAACCAAAATTATAGAGAAAATTACAAAAAATTATAACATCAAATAGGTATATTATGAAAATATAATTAATGAAGAATCTAATGATACTTAATTGATGTTATAAATATTATTATCTTGTCATATAAATTTGGTCAAACTTGAGATCCTTTGACTCTCTAAGATTCTTGAAATGTCTTCTAATTTAGGATGGAGGGAGTAGGTCTGAAGAAGGGTGCATCAGGAGTGTTGGTTGTTGTTCCTGCTGCCTGCTGCTGTTGTAACTTCGTGAGTACAGTCCCAAGGTTGGGAGGTTTGGTCTTTACCCTTGGAAAGGGTACAGGGAGCTGTGTTGTTCGTCATCGCTGTTGTAACTCTACTTGTGCATACACCGTGGCTTGTCACAGCCATTTCCGAAGACGTCCAATGTTAGGTCATGTTTAGTTCTCCAAATTTGCCCTCAAATTCTACTATGCAAAAAGAAGATTCTCATCACATCAAAATACCGACACATGCATGGAGTACTAAATGTAGATGAAATCAAAAACTAATTATATAGTTTTGTTGTACTTTGCGAGACGAATATTTTGAGCCTAATTAGTCAATGTTTGGATGAGTATTACCAAATAAAAACAAAATACGACATTGCGCTACAGTGCTGCACAGTAATTCAGACGGTGCCGATTCCGGGCAACTGAACAGAGCCTTAATTGAGATAACTGAACTGCTTACCGTGGCAACCACTCTTTTTTCTCGAATACGCAAGAGCGTTGCGCATCATTTCATTAAGGAGAATAGAATAGAAGACCGTGGCAACCACTCTTTTTTCTCGAATACGCAAGAGCATTGCGCATCATTTCATTAAGGAGAATAGAATAGAAGTTTACAAGCGGCTCGAGGTCAGGACGCAGTAGAGCTACATTATGAAAACTACAACTCCAAGTGGTAGAAAAAGGATAGCTAGCCTGTAGGTGCTAAACCACCGAGACCCAAGGCACCCGCCTGAACCTAGAGCTCCCCCTCCGCTTTGATGACTGTCATGAGATCAGCAACAGATGACACCGCCTCCCGAAAACAGCGGGCATTCCGCTCCTTCCAGATCCTCCAAGACACTAGCGCGAACAGAGTATCAACGCCCTTCTGATGTTCGCGTGGCCATGCCGCGCGCAATGCTCTCCACCACAAGATGACCGTCTGCTTGGGGTCAGGCATTGGCCGGCCAAGAGATTGACAGATGTTGAACCAGAGTTCCCTGGAGAAAGGGCAGCAACATAAGATATGATCGATCGACTCCTCTGCTTGGTCACATAAGTAGCATTCTTCCCTTGCCTCCAGTTCGTGCCTGCTCCGGCGATCATTCGTCCAGTGCCTTCTCCGAAACGCTAGCCACAGAAAGATTTTAACTCGGAGTGGAGCCCAAGTCTTCCAAATCATGGAGTGGCCCCTGAACAGGATAGAACCTGTGTGCATCATCATGTACGCTGATTTGGAGGTGTACTGGCCATCAGGTGTCCATCGCCAAATCATCTTGTCATGATGATTTCCGAGGATGATGTCGCTGGTTGCCTCCTAGAGGTCCAGGTACTCAGCCGCTATGATGATGGTCATGTTCCCGGCAATAGCCCGCGTCCACTGCCTGTTGGTGAGTCCCTCCCGGACTGTCATTGTCCTTCTCCTACGGCGTGATACAAGCTGCAGGAGGTTGGGTGCCAGATCATGAACCGACTGCCCCTGGATCCACCTGTCCTCCCAAAAGAGCGCACTGTTTCCATTGCCGAGCTCGATGAACGTGGATGCCTTGAAGAAAGCCAACACCTCTGGTTCGATCTTGAGCGGCAGCTCGCTCCAGGCGCGGCTGCTATCCGTGCGCTGCAACCAGAGCCACCTTGCGTGTAAAGCGTAGCCTGTTAGTCTGAGGTCCGAAATCCCAAGACCTCCCAATGTTGTCGGTCTGCAGGCTGTGCTCCATGCCACCATGCATCTTCCTTGTGCCGAAGCTTACCGTGGCAACCACTCACTGTAACATCAAGTTGAAATGAGGGCTGAAGTTTCCCTCGAGGCTACCATATGTGATATGTCCTGTGTACCACTTAAGTGTGCCTGTGTCATGTGTGATGTGTCTCAATTTGCTATTGTGGAAATGTTTGGTGAAACTTTCATCCTTTTTGAAAGTTTTTTTGGTTCATTATTATGAAAAATTGTGCTGATGTCAGTAAAGTAGCGTTGGTGAGGTCAGCAAAGCCTCCTCGTCAGCACTCTGGGAGGGATCATCATCAGACGCCAAAAGCCCAAAACCCCCTGAGCACTCGTGCAGTTGCAATTTCGCGCGCCCGGGAAAACGCGAGGCCTACTCAAACCAAAAATTGAATTCGAGTCGGAGTCGTTAGCGTAACTGCGTTAGAGCGACGCCACCGCCCACCGCCATCGCAGCCGTCGAATCCCCTTCCCTTCCCTTCCCTTCCCTTCCCTTCATCGATATATAGTTCACTGGCTTCTCCCAATCGATTCTTTCCATCTCGATTCGCAATTCTCTCTCTCCATGCTCTCCGCTCGTCTTTCGATCCCGCCTCCTCGCGTCCAGATTCCCACTTCCTCTTCAATCTCGAGTTTAGATTCGCTCTCTTCCTGCTCTCTGGTGTTTCGATCTCGAGTTCAGCATGTCTGCGGCGGCGGCGGCGGCACCAACTACCCGCAAGCGTCCGGCACCGGACCAAGAACCGCGCGCCGCTGACGCGACAAAGCGACCGCGGTACAAAGATCTGAGGAGCATCGACGAGTTCGAGGTACTGGAGGTGCTCGGGGAGGGCGCCGAGGGCGTCGTGAGCAGGGCGCGCGACCGCCGCAGCGGCAAGGAGGTCGCGCTCAAGTGGATCCGCGACGATGGACCCGACGGCCACGGGCCTCCCGACCGCCGCGCGCTCGCCATGGAGGCCGGCTGCCTCCACGCGTGCCGCGGCCACCCGTCGATCATCGGCATCGATGGCGTCGCCGCCGACCCAAAGACCGGAGACGTGCATCTCGTCCTGGAGTTGATCCGGGGCGGGCTAAGCCTCCGCGAATCCATCTGGGGGACCCCGTCGGAGGACGCGATCCGCTTGATGATGAGGCAGCTTTTCGGCGCTGCGAAGAAGGTACACGATCTTGACTTCATCCATCGGGATATAAAATCAGAGAATATCCTTGTCTGCCCTCTGGGCGAGCTGAAAGTGTGCGATTTTGGGTCGGCGACGCGGAAGAAGCCCGATGGGAAGCCGCATGAGGCCTACCCCGTCGGGACGCTGCAGTACAACGCGCCGGAGCTGCTCGACCGCAATTGGTTCTACGGCCAGGCCATAGACATGTGGGGGCTGGGGTGCGTTATGGCGGAGCTTCTAAGTGGTGAGACTCTGTTCCAGGCCGAGAGCGAGTACGAGATGACTACAGAAATGTCCGAGTTGCGAGATAGGATGACCTCTGCTGCGGGAAAGCTCGACCCAGAGTGCTTGGCAAAACTGTCGGAGGATGGGCGTGATGTGCTCAAAGGCCTGCTGACCTTCTGCCCGGAAAAGAGGCTGACCGCGGCGGAAGCGCTTGAGCACCGGTGGTTAAACAACTTCAAGGCAGCCTTGGATTGATGATTTTGCTTACTTTTTAGATCGCTGGTAGCTGTTTTTTGATGTAGGATTGTAGTTCCACGAGGACTATTTCATTGCGTTGTCGTGGCTTAGCTGATTCTTTATCTTTTATGACATTATTAAACAAAATTGAGTACATCTATTGTTTGAGTTACAGGTCTGAATCATCTGCATGGTGTTGTGCCTCCTTTTATCCACAGGGATGGCGAGTATGATTTACAATATGCATGGGTCACGGAGAAACAGATGTGATAGAGCCTTGTCCTGTTTATATCCTGAGCCAGGTTCAATATTTCTAGAATCTGAAAAAAACATAATACTTAGCACACATTTTTGTTGGTTTACTTCCGACCTTTCTTATGAGTCATTGTTTTACCAGGTGTCTTATTCTTTTACCAATGATGACAGATGAAAGGAATAACTGAATCTTGCTTATTGCTGAGAGCCTGTTGAATATTTATGAATAGTTTGCGATCCATTTGGGCTATGAGCAGAAGTTTAGCTTCCAGTTTACCTTGCCTGATGCCTCTCATCAAGTCTATTTCCAATGCCTTTTTTTTGTGCAATAACCTGGCAATCAACAGCCTGGGACCCGTAGATTGAGAGGGTGTATGCACGATTGTGGACACTCAGCAATCTGCAGAGGTCAAAGAACGAAGGAGGCAGTTACCAACCTTTCATCGAGAGATTGTTGGGTTAAGCTATATTCAGCTTCAATGGCATTCAGCAGAGATCATCACAATGACAATTTAGCTGATATAGGATAAGAGTATGTGGATTGCACATGTAGAGAATTCTTCAGGAATTTGTTCAAGCTGAACGAAAGCATCTGGATACAATCCAGTGGACATTTTTAACCCCACCAAGAAAGGAGCTTCGGTTTGCAACTGTGGGATTCTTCTGCTTCACTGGGTTTGATCTGCATGATTGAGAGACCTAGAAATCCGGAATACCAAGGATCAATTTTGAGACAGTTCAGCACTGCTGCCTACTTTGCTTTTCTCCACTCTGACATTTTCTCATGGTCAGCAGTTTGGGCTTGGCTTTATTTGGTTTAGTTTCTTACTGCAGTTCATAAATAATCCCTCATGCACAGGTCAAATTGTTAGAAGCCTGTTATCACGATTTGTTGTGATGATATGATGTTTTGTAGTGCTGGTCCTGGTACAGAGTTGCATAGCAAGCTTGTCATCCTTGTTAACTGCAGATAGGCTCTAACCTTCGGTGAAGGATCTGAACCAGCTTGTGAAGGATGGCGACTATGTTGGATACCAGATTGGGTCATTTGTGCACTCCCTCTTGATTCATAGAAATTCCACTGCAACAAAGTTATTTCCTTATATTCAGCAGATGATTATGCTAAAGCTCTGAGAAATGGATCCAAGAACGGTGGTGTGTCACCTATCATTGATGAGTCCCTCTATCTAAAAGCTTTCCTCTCTGACCCAACATACCTTTTGTTTACTGCTCAGTCTCGTGCTTATTTCGTAGACTGTTGTTGGGTCTTCAAGAGAAAATCGCATTGTTTTCAGTATCTATAGGAATAAATTAGCTGTCCTGATTAATCATGCGATGTATCATGATCTTTCCAGCGCAATTTTGGACTTCAGTGGAGGGGCTGAGGGCTCAACAATCGAAAGAAAATGGCTGGGCGCAGTAGCTGCCGCTGATGCATCGCCGACCGTAACCAAGACAGCTTACATACCTCTCAGTCTGGAAATTTATCCGTCTCTTCCTCATTAGTGGACTTGTATCTTCTCTCATGCTGCTGACAGAGGCTGCTAATAAGCATGGCCAACTTGGCTTACGCCAGATGGGCCGGAGCGGCCGAGCAGGAGACGCTGATGCAGTACAAACCGCCGGCACGAACCCTGGCGACGAAGAATATCGTCCACTTGAGAACACCACGGACAACATTTCTGTCCTTGATGATTACCCCCATCCTGAAGACCTGAAGCCACAAAGGGTGATCACCAACGTGGCCACGGGAGCGGCGGAAGTGTCGGTCATCTTCTGAATGAGGTGGGTGATTGCTCTGTCCCCGAGGAACTCCTCAATGAAGCAATAATAATAAGCCTCGAACGTGCACATAATAGCAGTGCAAGTGCTGGCTACGAAGAGTGTAGTACTAGTGCCGTGCATGATGGCTCTGCGCCTGCACAATCCTTGAAGATGATCGAGACGAACATTGTCTGAGATGTTGGAACAATCCTACTACATGGCCCCTTCCACCAACATCTGTAGCAACTAGCAACTAGCCCCAACTACTTACGACGGGAATGCTGTGCCTGGGGATGTATATTTGTTAAGTTATATTTTACTTTGATTCTGAGATGTCGATGTTTTCAGTGTTGTTGGAAGATGTGACAGTTTAGGAGATACGAGTAGTTTGATTTGCTTTATTTCATATCAATAGTCTTTGGCACCTATTATGTGGACTTTTATACAGAGATGTACATTAATTTTGTTTGCTAAATTGTTATTAATTCATAAAATCATATAAATCGCTACAGTGTAAAACTAATTGGTTTTAAATTGAGGGGCCAACATCCTGTTTTATAGATGAGAAGAAAATTTCTTGACATAATATTTTGAGGAGTCAGAAAGAAGAGAGTTTTTCTATCCTTGCTGCATCATGTGATCACCAGCTGAAACCAAATCAAGTGGGCCGAATAAGGATCTGTTTGGTACGGCTCTGGCACTGGATTCAATAGAAGAGCCAGAGAAGCCACACCAAATATTATAGGAGCTATTTCTTTTAATACGAAAGAGAAATCAAAGTTTTTTTATATATAACAAAGAAATACAATTTGTGGTTCCTTCCGTCTCACAAGCACATTTTTTTTGGATAAAAAGTATCTGGCTTCATCCTTATTAAAGAGAAATTGGACCAACTTATTACAACCCAACTCTTTTAAGATAGTCACAAAAACATATTCCATTATTCTGGTTATACATCTGGCACCTATGTGGTATTTGCACAACAAGAGCATGCCATATGTTGGGTGAAAAGTTCAGGTCAGATGACAATTCACACAATCATCAAAAATATTTCAGATAAGACAAAGTCGTGCGCAAAGTTGTATTCATTTCATGATCATACCATACATGTCAGAGGGGGTATTTATAGGGCCCTAGTTTTCGTATTTTATATAAAATGACTATTTTACCCCTGATTATAACATTTACAACCCTTTTATCTATGTAAGGGCAAAGTAGTTATTTCTTCCTGACTCAGTTTTCTTTTTCACGTTTAATCTTCTTTTCTTCAATGAACTTGTTCTTCAGATTATTTCTTCCTCTTCGTCTACTTCTCTGTCCAGCGAAGTTGATTTCTTGCCGACGAAGTCAATAAGTGAAGTTGATTTCTTGACGACGAAGTCAATAGGCGAAGTTGAATTCTTGCCGACGAAGTCAATAAGCGAAGTTGAATTCTTGCCGACGAAGTCAATAAGCGAAGTTGAATTCTTGATGACGAAGTCAATAGGTGAAGTTGAATTCTTGATGACGAAGTCGAAATACATCATTCGCTGTACTTTTTCCTGCAAGTGAATTTTATTAGGATACTTTTATATTTTCGTACTCCAAAGTTTGGGTTTGAGTTTTTTTTGACGGAGTTAATTCTCCCAACAGTAGCCCCTCGCGAATGAAGGCCTACTCCAAAGGTCTGAAATTCGTGAATTTTGAATTTTTAAAGCGAAGTCACAAAAAAACACCGTCCCGAACTTTAGAGTTAACCGTTTATGACCGTTATGTTATGAACAGTATTTTTAACGGTTAATTTTTGAAGCCGCCTATATATACTGCGCTGTATCCCCTTTTGGGTACGTAATCGAAGACGGGGAGGTGCTGCTGAAATTTTTGTTGCCGCGAAGTCAATTTTCTTCGAAGCCACTTTATTCCTTCGATTCTTTTTGTCGCGAAGGTATTTTTTCTGAGGTTGATGTTTTTTAGTTTTGTTATGTTTTTTACTTTCATATGCTTATTATTATTTATATGTTTTTATATTTTTGTATTTAGATGTCAGACATAGAGAAGAATGCTTCCGAAAATTCGCCAGCTGGATCTGAGCCATCTGTTTCTGATAAAGATTTATCTAATGTTTTTGTATCGGAGTCAGAACTTGTTGGTGATGATACGAAATCTCTGAACTTTGGCAAGTCCTTATTTGATGAGTCTAAATTGCAGTGGATGATTAAAAATAGAATGCTTGAAAAGGAGGATGTTAGGTTGCCTTCACAAAATGAGACAGTTCCTAGGCCGGAACCTGATGAATGTGTTGTGTTTCGTGATCATTTTACAGCTGGTCTTCGTGATCATTCTAAATCTTGTGAGAAGTTTTATAGGCTTGCTGCATATATGTAAAGTGCCCGAGATTTTTGCGAAGAGTATATTGCTGCCCGGATTTGGCCTTTGAAGAAAGTTTGGGCCTTTGTTCGATTTCATGAAAAGTTGGTCAAAGGAAAAACTTATATATTTCCAGATAATGAAGTTTTTCGTCCAAAGAAATATACTGAAGACAAAGATTTTTGTTTCTGCTGTTGAAATTAAAGCTGTTGAGATTCTTGGTAAATTTTTGAAGAAAGAGAAAGATTTGATGGATAAAATCCTTGGCTTAGATTATAAGAGATTGAATAGAATTTTTGATATTGCTCAGATAGAATATGGTGAAAGATCAGCTCCGGCCTATACTAGAAGTGTGAAGCCTAATATTGATAATGTTGCTAGAAAAAAGAGAGGTGGGGCTCCGCTTACTAAAAAAGTTTCAAAGAAGAAAGCGAAGACTGCTGGATTTTCTGATTCTGATATGTCAGAAAAGTTTGTTGATGAAGCTTTTAAGAAAATGTCTTGTGATGATGAGGTGAAAATGTTTAGTTTATTTTTTGATTCTAGTGGGTTGACTCGTCCTATGTTGACTCCACTTGATGACTATTTTTAGAATTTGATGGCCAACATTTCCTATGGTGGTGTTGCTGAAGCTATTTTGTCTTCGTCACAACAAAATGTTGGTGAAGATACTTTTCCTGATCCGGTTAATCCGGTTTCTTCTCCGGTGACTGTGGCTGCCACTGTTGTTAGGTCACAAGAAGAAGGTGAGGTGTTGGCTTCGCAGGAAACTGCTGGGCCATCCTCTTAAAGATTTTCTGTTGAAACTCTTCGGGATGGTGCAAGGAATTTTAGTGATGGGATGGGTGCTGTGATTTCGTCTGGAGGAGATGCTCACTTAGGTGGTGAAGTTATAGAAAATGTAACCCAAGTTGTGATAGAAAATATTGTGCGGGTAGAGCAAGATGCTACAGTTCTAGGTCAGAAGAGTGTTTCTGAAGGTGCTATGCCTAGTGCGAAGACATGAAAAATTAAGGGTACTACACCTTTTGCCCTTGATTTCGATGATTCTGATGATGAAGTTCATGACGAGGAGGCTGAACATGACCGTGCATCTCATCTTTCTGAGTCTACTATTAATGTGAATACTGGTGAGAGGGTATCTTACCAGCTGGAAAATGGTGTTTCTACAGGTGATTTTATCTTTTTGTTGCATGTTTGTTTTTTTTTGTTTTTTTCTTCTAAAAGATTTTTTCTTCGTAGAGAAATTTTTCCCTAATTCTTCTTCTCAAAGAGAGACAACTGTGGATGTTGGAAAGATGAAAGAAGTTGCTTAGGAACCTGCAACTTCGGCTGAAGCTTTGGAAACTATTCCTCATGGGTAGATCTTAAAGCTTACAAACGTTGTATGGAATACTGCCAGGCTAAAGGTGTGAATTTAGATACTTTTAAATTTATTGGGATTGGTTTGGATAAACTTTGTATTATGCCGAAGAAGCCAGAATTAAAGTTGTCAAAGTGCATTGATGATGCCTTCGCAGTTCCTGATGCAGAGGCCGAACTTGTTGGTAAATTTTCACTTGAGTTAGCAGATGCTAGTGTTTTCATGATTTACAAGGTTCGAGTGATTTGACTTTATTGTGTAAATTTTAATTTAGATTTCTTATTTTGGTTTGTAATATATTTTTGACTTCGTATGCAAATGTTTTTGTTTTTTGTAGAAAGCAATTTTGCAAAGGAGTTTGCGTAAATCGATTGAGGATGATGCTAAAAATGCAGCACTTCGCGAAAAAGTTTAGTTGAAGAGATTAAATATTTGAAGTCTCAACTTGCTGCTAAGGAGAAAGAGAGGATAGAGACGGTTAAAGCTCTTCATGATATGGAGTCTAAATGTATTTCTGTTGGAGCTAAACTTAAAGCGAAGATTAAAGATTGTGACAATTTGAGAAAAGATCTTGAAAAAAATTTGAGAGAGAAGAATTATCTTGAGAAAAAATCTTCTAAAAAAGATAAGAATTTTCATGATAAGTGCAATCGCCTGTGGAAAAATTACAAAAATTGCTATGATAAATTTGGTGCGAAGCCAGAAGATCCTTGTTGGGAGCTTGGAGAATTCAATCCGTTCTTTGTTTGGCTCTGCCGTCAATATGAAGATCTGCCCATTGTTTTACAGACTTCTGTTGATTTGAGTTGTATGTATTTAACTCGTGTACTTTTTTATTTGATGAAGGAGGCTAATTATCCTTTGTACGAGAAACTGTACGACCAAAGTTACAAATTTCCGTCAGTGGAATCTCTTAACCAAGTTTTCTCTCGTACTCAAATGCTTTGCAAGAAATATTTTCATGAATACTGGAATCAAGATGGAAGGGAACATGCTTTTATGAAAGCTAAGCAAAAGATGGAAAAAGTAAGTTATTTATATGTGATTTTGGTTCATTGTTGTTGTTTTTTGTGTATTTTTCTTATTTGTTTTATTTTTTTGCTTTGTTGTAGCAGCTTGAAAAGAGACTTGCTTCTAATGTGGAGGCTGAAAGGAGGCAAGAAATACTTGAACAAGAGAGAGCGAGAGATGATGATGCTCGTGATCATGTACTTTAGATTGTCGTAGTTTAGAATTTAGATTCGAGGGGTAAGCATTTAAAAACTTTTAACGTTTTGTAAATGTTGAATTTGGGCAGGATGAAGTTGTGGTTATGCCTTTGTTAATGTGTAAAGATAACTTTGTTACTGAGCCTACCTTGTGGTTGGAGTATGCTACTGAAGAGGCAAAATCTTCTTTTGATACATTTGTTAAACATAAGCGAACATAAATTTTGTTGTGTCTGTTTTTTTCATATATTTTTCCTGATGGAATGTGCTTATTTCTAGAATTTGAAACTGAATTTTCTATTGCTGAAAATGAGAGATGTTTGCCTCGTGTTGTTGATTGCAGCAAATTTTATCATGTATTTATGTTTTTGTTGTGATGGGGAGACATATGTAAAGCAAATTTTAATGGTATTGTTATTTTTTTTTGTGTGTTTTCAGTCTTCGTGTTCAAGTGCTTCGTCGAGCTATGTCTTCGAAGGCTATCTCAGTTCGGAGGTGGATCATGTTTTAGATAAGGTTGTTGAAGATTTTATTGAAGAAGCAGTAGTTGTTGTTGCTTCAGAAAATATTTGATATGCACATTTGTTGACATAATAATGTGTTATTTGTGTGTGTATTTGTGTAATATTGTGGTTTGGGAGACATTTTTTTGTGCAATATGGTTTATTATGCGAAAATAATGTTGTCCCCTTACTTTTTTAAGCGAAGGTGACGCGCAGACTTCGTTTTTTTGTCAAATTTTACCTTGGTGAATTTAAAAATACCGTCCCCTCACTTTTTAGTGAAGGCGAAGCGTAGACTTTGTTTTTTTTTTGTCAAAATTCACCTTAGTGAATTTGAAAACACCGTCCCCTCACTTTTTAAGCGAAGGCGAAGCGTAGACTTCGTTTTTTTGTCAAATTTCACCTTAGTGAATTTGAAAATACCGTCCCCTCACTTTTTAGCGAAGGCGAAGCGTAGACTTCGTTTTTTTTGTCAAATTTTACCTTAGTGAATTTGAAAACACCGTCCCCTCACTTTTTAGCGAAGACGAAGCGTAGACTTCGTTTTTTTTGTCAAATTTCACCTTAGTAAATTTGAAAACACTGTCCCCTCACTTTTAAGCGAAGGCGACATGTGAACTTTGTTTTTGAAGTAAAAAATTCACCTTAGTGAATTTGAAAACGTTATTCGCTCTTTTTGGCGAAGACAACATGTATACTTCATTTTTTAAGTCAAAAATTCACCTTAGTGAATTTGAAAACGTTATTCGCTCTTTTTGGTGAACGCAACATGTAGACTTCATTCTTGAAGTCAAAAATTCATCTTAGTGAATTTGAAAACGTTATTCGCTCTTTTTGGTGAAGGCAACATGTAGACTTCATTTTTGAAGTCAAAAATTTAACTTAGTGAATTTTAAAATAATATTCGCTCTTTTTGGCGAAGGCAACATGTAGACTTCATTTTTGAAGTCAAAAATTCACCTTAGTGAATTTAAAAACGGTATTCGCTCTTTTTGGCGAAGGCAACATTTAGACTTCATTTTTGAAGTAAAAAATTCACATTAGTGAATTTGAAAATGATATTCGCTCTTTTTTGCGAAGGCAACATGTAGACTTTATTTTTGAAGTCAAAAATTCATCTTAGTGAATTTAAAAACGTTATTCGCTTTTTTTGGCGAAGACAACATGTAGACTTCATTTTTGAAGTAAAAAATTCACCTTAGTGAATTTGAAAACGTTATTCGTTCTTTTTGGCGAAGGCAACATGTAGACTTTATTTTTGAAGTCAAAAATTCACCTTAGTGAATTTAAAAACGTTATTCGCTCTTTTTGGCGAAGGCAACATGTAGACTTCGTTTTTGAAGTCAAAATTCACCTTAGTGAATATATATATATATATATATATATATATATATATATATATATATATATATATATATATATATATATATATATATATATATATATATATATATATATATATATATATATATATATATATATATTATATTATTTGAAGTATAATGATGCTACCTACTTTGGTTGTTTTGTCGATGCATGAGTATATTTGAAGTATACTCTTCGGCCTTTAATAGGATTATTTCTAGGGGGACTAGTTTTCTCATTTATATTTTGATGAGAATTTACAATAAAGACTGCCTCGTTAAAAAAATCACTCACCCTGCGAAGGGTTTCCCCTGAGTGGAAAAAGAGTGCAGCTCGTTTACATTTGAATTGAAATTTTTTTAAAATGTAAAAGCTAATCTATTTTGTATAAAAATTGAAAATAAATTCTAGGGGTAGTATCTGCGTAGGTCTTGAATGTTGAATGTGTGATCAATTTCTTTTCCACTCATACCTGCTAGGTGGAATGCTCCTAGCTTGTTAGTTCTTATGAAGAGATATTGTCCTTCCCATTTTTGCTCAAATTTTCCGACTGTGTCTTCATTTCTTTTTCTTTTCAAGACGAAGTCTCCTGGTGATAATTGTCTTAGTTTAACTTTCTTATTGTACCAATTTTTTGTTTCCTTCTGATATTTCTCAAGATTCTGAATCGCTTTCATTCTTTTTTCCTCTAGTAAGTCTTTGCTTGTCATTTGTTGATCTTCATCTATTATTTTGATATTTGTTCTTGGGCCTTGAAATTGTATTTCTTCAGGCATCGTTGCTTCTTCTCCATAAAGTAATTTGAAGGAGGTGAAGTTTGTTGATCTTGAAACTATAGTGTTGTGTGCCCAAACAACTTTAGGTAACTCATCCACCCATTTGCCTTTGGACAGCATTTTGATATTCCTGTGCATATGATTCCATTTGCTCGTTCAACTGCACCGTTTGACTGTGGGTGTTTTACTGATGCAAAACATAGTTGAATTCCCAAGCTTTGGCAATACTCTCTGAAATCTTGGCTATCAAATTGAGTTCCATTATCTACTGTTATGTGCCTTGGAACTCCGAAGCGACAAATGATGTTTTGCCAAAGAAATTTCTTCATTGTGAATGATGACATGTTTGTCACTGGTTTAGCTTCGATCCACTTAGTGAAATATTCCACTGCTACTACTGCATATTGAAGGTTTCCTTGTGATGCAGGTAATTTTCCAATGATGTTAATTTCCCATCTTGCCAATGGCCAAGTTTGTTCTATTGTATGTAAATTTATTACTGAAGCCTTTGTTTTGCTTGCAGATATTTGGCAATTATGACAAGATTTGACAATTTCTTTGCTATCATTTTGGGCTGATGGCCAATAAAATCCCTGACGAAATGTTTTTACTATCATTGTTCTTGCTCCAGGATGTGTGCCGCAAATTCCTTCGTGTATTTCTGAAAGTAACTTTTTCCCTCTTCTGCTGATATGTATTTGAGTAATGGTGCACATATTCCTTGTTTGTATAGCTGATTGTTGATGATCTTGTAATTTCTTGTTCTTTGCTTCATTCTTATATCATTGACTTCGTTTTCAGGCTCATAGTGCCCACGAAGGTAAGCCATGATTGGGGCTCTCAAATCTTTACTTTGTATTATATAGATTTCTCTGGGAGTAACTTATACTTCTTTGATGGATGCTTGTTTCAAGATTTGATAGAAAACATCTTGAGGGAGGCCTGTATTTTGTGCTGCAGCTTTTACTAGTTCGTCCGCATCTGCATTGTCATTTCTTGAGATGTTTTTTACTGTAAAACCTTCAAAATATTTTTCTTGATCTCTGAGAAATTGCAAGTATCTTGCTAATTCTGGGTCTCTTGCTTTTGTAGTCTTTTTCAATGTGTCCTGCTATAATTTGTGAATCTGTTTTGATTACTAATCTTTGGATTCCTATTGCTTTTGCTTTGCAAAGTCCCAGTAAAACGGCTTCGTATTATGCTATGTTGTTTGTACATTGAAATTCTAGTCTTACAACATATTTTATCTTTATGCCTGAAGGTGAGGTAATTATTGCGGCTGCTCCGGCCCCTGCGAAGCCCATGCGCCATCGCAATATATTGTCCATTCTGGTTGCTTCTTTTCTTCGCTTGAACTTTGGGAGGGTGTCCAATCTGCTATGAAATCTGCTAGAACTTGAGATTTTATTGATGTTCTCTTTTCAAATTCTATAAAATGTTGAGATAATTCTGCTGCCCATTTTCCCAGTCTTTCTGTTGTTCTACAACTTTGTAATACTTCTTTCAAAGGGTAATTTATGAGAACTCTGATTTTGTGGGCCTGAAAGTAGTGCTTCAACTTTCTTGATGCTGTTAAAACTGTGTATGCGATTTTCTCAATCTCGAAATAGTATGCTTTTGATCCAGATAATGCTTCTGAAACATAGTAGACTGGTACTTGATGTTTTGAATGATTTGTTTCTTGTTCTTGGACTAGTACTGCACTTACTGCTGTTTCTGTGGCTAAGACGTATAATAGCAAATCTGCTCCTGGTGTTGGTGAAATCAATGTGTTTGGCTGTAATAGATATTTTTTTATTTCTTCAAATGCATGTTGCTGCGAAAGTCCCCAGATGAAGTCTCTTTTGGATCCTTTGAGTGCCTGAAATATTGGTAGGCTTCGCTCTGCTGATTTTGAGACGAATCTGTTTAAAGCTACAAGTCTTCCAGTCAATTTTTGAACATCTTTTATGTTTTCAGGAATTCTCATGTTCACAATTGCTTGAACTTTGTCTGGGTTCGGATCTATCCCTTTTGCCGATACAATGTAGCCTAAGATTTTTCCTTTCTGAACTCTGAAGGTACATTTTTCGGGGTTTAGTTTTAAATTTTCTTTTCTCAAATTTGTGAATGTTTCTTGGAGGTCTTGAATATGATCTTATCTTTTCTTGCTCTTGACAACTATATCATCGACATAAGCTAGCAAATTTTTGCCAATCTGACTTTTAGCACTGTCCAAGTCATTCTAACAAATGTTGTGCCTGCATTGCGAAAGCCCCTCTGTCATTCTTACAAAGTAGTATGTTTCAAATGGTGTGATGAAACTTGTAAATTTTTCATCTTCCTTTCTCATCCAAATTTGATGATATCCTGAGAAATAATCCAGGAAACTTAGCATTTCACTTCCAGCTACCTGATCAACTAGTGTGTCGATTCTTGGTAGTGGGAAATTGTCTTTTGGGCATGCTTTGTTCAGGTCTGTAAAATCGATACACATTCATCATTTTCCATTTTTTCTTGACCATGACGATATTTGCTAGCCAAGTTGTGAATTGAACCTCTCTTATGACTTTGGCATCTAACAATCTTTGGACTTTGGCTTTTGCAGCTTATATTCTGTCTTCAGCTAACTTTCTTAGTTTTTGCTTTTTAGGTCTAAAATTTGGATTGATGTCGAGTTTGTGCTCAATTATATCTCTGCTCACTCCTAAATTATTGGGTGTCCATGCGAAGACATCTTTGTTGCTTCGAAGAAATTCTATGAGTCTGTTTTCTTCTTCTTGAGAAAGTCATGTCCCTATGATTACTTGTTTGTCTAGGACTAATGAGTCAAGAGACACTTTTTTGTTTCTTCGACAGCTTGAGCTTTTGCTTGTGGCTTCGCATTTTCTGTTTTTTCTTTCGCTTCATCTTTGATTGTATGAATATTTTTCTGACCAGGAGTGTATTCTTTTTCAATGTTTCTTGCTTCAGTTTGATCTCCGTGAACTGTGATAACTCCATTTATCGCAGGCATCTTCATACATAAGTAAGAGTAGCTTATTACTGCTTCAAATGCATTCAAAGTTTCCCTTCCAAAAAGTGTGTTATAGGGATAATGAATGTCCACCACATTGAATGCAATTTGTTCTGTTCTTGCATTGCTTACTGTTCCAAATGATACAGGAAGAACTATTCTTCCTATTGAGTAAATTGGCTTCCTACCAAAGCCGTAGAGTGGGTGTTCAACTCTTCCTAGAAGTTTGCGATCAATTTTCATGGCATCGATTGATGCTGTAAATATAATGTCTGCAGAACTTCCACCATCAACTAGAATTTTTGAGACAGCCCATCCGTCAATATTTGCTTCAACTACCACTGCATCCATGTGTGGATAGTCTTTCAATTGCAAATCTTTTTCAGAAAATATGATTGGTAGATGAGACCATCTTATCTTTTTGTATGGGCCTTCTGTTGAAATAGAGTTTACTCTTCGAAAGTAATTCTTTTTTTGATTGTTGTTTTCATGATCAATGCTATTTCCTCTAATGATTGTCATGATTCTTCCTTTGCTTTCCATTGAAGTTGATGGAGAGTTGTCTTGTTTGTTATTTCCTTGTGGATTGTTGTTTGCCACAGAGGATTCGGGCTGTAATTGTTGAAATTTTGTTTGTTGTTGATTTTGCCTCCATTGGTTTGGATCATAAATTGCTACTGGTCCATAGCTATATGATGGTGATAGGCCTGGAATCATTGCTTGAGAGTGTCCAAATTGAATTGGGTAATAGGAGTTTTGTTGGCCTTGAATCATATGGTTGATAGCTTTTGATTGACGTGACATTTTGTTCTCTTCTTGTGTTTCTTCGATGCTTTTCTTTACTTTTGGACACATTTTTTATGTGTGTCCAGCCCCTTTGCCGTGAATGATGCAATACATGTCTTCTTGTCTTAGGGGTGTTCTTCCTCTTCCTCTTTCTCGTCCTCCTCTTCATCTTGCGTTGAAGCTACCTCTTTCGAATGTTCTTTTGTTGTACTGACTGTTGTATTGATTTTAAGGTGGAAAATTGCTTTCAGTGGTTGAGTTGCTGTTTTCAACTTGATTGACTTGGCTGAAGTGTCTTCGCTCATAGTTATTTTGCTTTGGGGGATGAAAATTGCTGCTTTTGTTTTGATTTCTAAAGCTGTTTTCTTCCTCGATTCTTTTTCTGTAATCTTCATCGGATTTGCAGTATTTTTAGATTTTTTCGTAAAGCTGAGCAAGCGAGGTTGGCTTTTCTCGAGTAAGGTGTGCTGCACATTGTCATGCCCGAAGTCCCTTGATTGCTGCAATTATGACAACTTCATCTGGGATATTTGTGATTTGAGATTTGATTTGAATGAACCTCTTGTAGTATTGACTTAGAGGTTCTTTGGGTTGTTGCTTGCAGTTGAATAAATCCATGTCTGTAAGACTAGTTGGTTGAAATCCTTAGAAGTCAACAAGTAGATTTGTCTTTAGTTGTTCCCAAGAATGTATGGATTTTGCTTTTAGGGATGAATACCAATGTTGTGATGGACCTTTGACTGCCATGACAAGTGACTTTGCAAGTGTAGTATTGTCCCCACCTCCGGCAATTACTGCGGCTTCAAAACTCATTAAGAACTGCCTTGGGTCTGATTCACCATCAAATGTTGATATCATATTGATTTATACCCTATATGCCATTGAGCTAACTGCAAATTTGTTGACAGTGGGGAGCTTGTATCAATTGATATGAATGTTTTTTGTTGTTTCTCTCTTGAGAGATTCTTGTTGTCGGGTGCGATTCTTCTTGATTTATAACTTCATAATTTGCATTTTGCAGTTGCTCGTTTAAATTGTGGAGGGTAGCTTCGGCTTCTTCTATTCTTTGTTTGAGTGTCTTTTCTCGTGCTCTTGCGTGATATTTTTCAAGTTCTTTCTGTCTTCTTAAAACTTGTTCTTCAAGTTCTTTGAATCTTTGTTCTTCAGCTTCGCCTGTTTTTGAAGAATTTGCATCTTGTGAAACATCTTTTGTAAGACCTCGGTCTTCGCCAAGTGTTGGTTCGTCTTCGGTTGCTTCGTTGAGGATCTTCTTGTTTGGTCTTGCCATTTGATTTCTTGTGGTTGCTAGGATCTTTGAATGCACACACAGACGGTGGGTGCCAGATGTTGGGTGAAAAGTTCAAGTCAGATGACATAATTCACACAATCATCAAAAATATTTCAGATAAGATAAAGTCGTGCGTAAAGTTATATTCATTTCATGATCATACCATACATGTCAGAGGGGATATTTATAGGGCTATAGTCTTCGTATTTTACATAAAATGACTATTTTACCCCTGATTATAACATTTACAACCCTTTTATCTATGTAAGGGCGAAGTAGTCATTTCTTCCTGATTCAGTCTTCTTTTTCACGTTCAATCTTCTTTTCTTCAATGAACTTGTTCTTCAGATTATTTCTTGCTCTTCGTCTACTTCTCTATCTAGCGAAGTTGATTTCTTGCCGATGAAGTCAATAAGTGAAGTTGATTTCTTGACGACGAAGTCAATAGACGAAGTTGAATTCTTGCCGACGAAGTCAATAAGCGAAGTTGAATTCTTGCCGACGAAGTCAATAAGCGAAGTTGAATTCTTGATGACGAAGTCAATAGGTGAAGTTGAATTCTTGATGACGAAGTCGAAATACATCCTTCGCTGTACTTTTCCCAGCAAGTGAATTTCATTAGGATACTTTTATATTTTCATACTCCAAAGTTTGGGCTTGAGTTTTTTTTGACGGAGTTAATTCTCCCAACACTATATAATCTAATTGCATTGCAAGGATAAAGAAACTACGCTACTTTAAACATCCTAAACTTGTGGTTTAGTCCTCCACTTTGTACCTTTGATATTGGATATATTTTCTCTATGTTCGGAATGATGTTCCATAATGTCCTCATTCCTTATTAAGAATGAAGTTCTCCAAGACAGTGGTGGAGACAGTGGCCTAGAGTAACTTCTTTATAGTTTCCACTGTTTTAAAATTTAATTGAAACTTTAAATTATACTGTTGACCGTTAAAAAAATAAAAATTGTATTTTAATTTGGTCTACCTCTAAATGTGGAAAAAAATTATGTACCACTCTGCTAAGGGCCCCGCCCACTCGCGAAGCGATAACCAAGCGGTTAGGCTACTAGCCGGATGGACTCTGAGATTGGGCATGAACGAGGCCTAATTTCGCAAGATTTTCTACCTTCTCTTTCATGCTGAGGGGCCTAATTTCGGTGGTTTGCCTTCGCAAGATTTTCCATCTCAGAGTCACGCAGAAGAGGCAAGGTGGTCTACGACAGCGTCTTCGGCGATGACCCCAACCCCTCACATCAAGAGGCAATGCGAGAGCTCTTCCCGGATCCAGTGGGAGAGGGGCCGAGGTGGTCGAGGCGCCGCGCAATCCAACGCGTCTGACCGCCGGCGCTGACTAGGTAGTTTCATTAGCAAGTAATAACGCTAGATCTCCTTCTGCTAGGGAGGGCAGAACCGATTGTTTATCAGTATCCCCCTAGTGCGTCCTTAGTGGCGCATCGTTGTACTGTTTACTACTTCTCGATCTTAATATAAAAGATGCGCAAACCTTTTTCGTATTCAAGAAAAAAAAAGTCACGCAGAAGAGTACTCCCGTGTTGTTCCTTTCGTGAATTGCCTTGCCTCCTTGCTTGGAGTAGCAAGCATTTACTGTAGCCTGGCGCTTTGTCCAGTTGTACAGAGTACAGTGATACAGTCACACATGAGTCACTCAGTGGAAAAACTAACCTCGCAAAAAGAGAGGAAGCACGCGCGCCACTCAATGCCAGTTTGCCACGTCCATGCTTCAACGCTTGCAGGTCCATGTACCGAAATCAGAGCAGCAGCAGGGAAAGGGAAAGAATCGTAGTTCCGTCTTCTCCGCACGAAAAAAATAGAAAAGCTAGCCGAGCACATCCACATCCACCACGTCTGCAACAACTGGAGAGGGCGAGCGTGTACTGCACCTCTCCTCTAGCAACCTCTCCGACGATCCGCTCATGTCGCTGGATAAGATCGCCATTGCTGGCTGGCTGCGCAGCTCAAATAACTGGAGATGCTACCTAGCCTTGCTGGATGGCTATAAGGCAAGCCCAACGTGGGCAGTCCAATATGTTAGCCTCACCTAAAAGTCCTATTCCACGTAGACTTGATATGGTTTAAGGCTATTATTATCTTCTCAAAACGCAGGCCGCAGTAGCTGGTCCCATAAATCAATATTTTTCTGTCCCCTTCATGCTACTTTTCTATCCTCTCTTGACCTCAAAGCATATTACTTCTTTCCCACAATGCTCCCTCCACGGCACAATGCGGACCTGGCATACAACACAGTACGTTGGCCCGCGGCCCACGCATCAGCCACGGGAGCAAGGAGAAATTGCTAGGTACACCCCGTGGGTGTATACAAAGAGGTTGAATCCATTTTCTAAGCTTAGAAAAATTCCTAAAAAAATCCTAAAAAATGGTGGCAGTCTTTGACTAACGGCTAAGCTAGTTGGGGTCGATGGGAGGCTGTAACACCCCGTGTTTTGCATCCGAAAAAACCACTAAAAATTTGAAAATTTTGAAACTTTACAACAAGCTAAAACTTGACTAATTTAGTAAACACAAAATCCTTTTGAAAAATCTTTTTCCAAATCCTTGCATCAAAACAGACCATGTGCATTTATGATTGAAATGTTTGAATGTTTGAATTGCTTGTTTGAATGCTTGCTTGACCTAGAAGTTATTTGTCACCAAATATTCTCCCTTGACTTTCCCTTCAACAATCCTTGATCATCTACCCTGAAAACCATCCTTGGGCATCCCCTAAATTTCCAAACCATCCATCTTTCAAAATTCCTTGAAATTCAAATCCAAACCAAATCAAATAAACCCTAGTTTATTTCTGGGAAAATAGAAAAAACAAAACTTATATAGAAAAGGGACCTGGGCTCAATCTCTCTCTCTTTCCTTCTTTTGGCCCGCGCCGCAGCCCGCTTGGGTCGCTCCTGGCCCAGCTCGTGCGCGCGCCCGC
Organism: Saccharum hybrid cultivar R570; assembly: GCA_038087645.1. NCBI lineage: Eukaryota > Viridiplantae > Streptophyta > Magnoliopsida > Poales > Poaceae > Saccharum > Saccharum hybrid cultivar. The sequence goes on from JAQSUU010000245.1 coordinate 13,637,420, forward strand.
ACCCTCTCTCCCCGCTTGGGCTAGCCGGCTGCTCGGCCTAGCCCCCGCACGCCCGCAGCCCCGTCCCTCTCCCTCTCGCGCTAGCTGATGCCCTGGTCCCACCTGTCATCTTCGTCGTCCTCACAACGACGACGATAGGAATACCACGTCGCCATACTCGTCGCCTTGAGCTCGCAGCCGCTCCGCCCAACGGTCAAGCAAATAAGGGCGACGCCACCGTGGACCCCACCAAGGCGTGCCGACCTTATCCCCTTCGCCACGCTGCAGCACATGGCGAACCGACCGCTGTCGCTGCCATGGCCGTGCTTGGTCCCCGCTCCTCCTCTAGCCATGTTTGGATAAGCACGGCTTGTAGTCGCAGGCCAGCTCATCGCCAACGGATAAGACCACGTGCGCAACAACGCAAGGGATAAAAGATCTCCCGGCGGCGAGAAATATCTCGCTGGCAGAACTAACCTTGCCGGCCTATAAATAGGCCTGGCTGACGAGCGTCTCGACCATCCATTAGCGCTGCTAGCTCCCCTTAGCTTAGGAACATCTCATCTCCCCTCTTATCTTCTCTTCTCCCCTCTTCTTCCGAGCTATGCTCTAGCTCGATTCATCCCAAATTTGTCGCCGCGACCGCATTGGTAGCGAGTGTTGATACGGGACCCATAGGGTTCCCCAACAATGTGACTATAAGTCGTGGGCCCTGGCCTGGCCCACGAACTGGAACTAGAAAAGGTGTAGCATCTAGTACACCGAATCCAAATAGAATAGGCCAGACTAGCTGGATTCCTATGGAAAGTAACTTCTGTATCTAGTTCAGGACACCTTCTCTGGATCTGACTAGGATTATAACCGCACCACAGCCTTCTCTACCAATATAAAGAGAGGTCGTGGGCACCCCTGTGACAAGAGACGATACAACACAATCAATCCAACGCAAAGGCTAACACCGACTGGACGTAGGGTTATTACTCGATCGTCGATCGAGGGCCCGAACTAGTATAAATCGATTGTCTCTGCGTTCACCGTCGAGTTCTAGCACGCGCCGAAGCCCGAACAACTGTCCTGGGTACCCCTGTGGCATGCTATTGGTGGTCAAACACCGACAGCTGGCGCGCCAGGTAGGGGCTTTTGGCGCAATCACGATCAAGAGCTCTACGGATTTCGATGACATGATCTTCCCGATGAGATCAATCTTCATCTTTGGATCATGGGTTTGCGAGGCGAATGACAATGGCAACCTCCATGGACATCTCGTTGAAGCTCCAGAAGACCATGAAGATCTCACCCTTTCGACGAAGCTAACCAAAGATCTCGAAAAGCTTACGGTGTCCGAACCGACCCAGGCCCCAACAACGATCAATCCCGATCTAACATCCGAGTCAGATTCCTCCTCAGAGTCTTATCCAGGTTCTTTCAAAGACAATCCAAGACCTTTTCTAAACGAACTCTGGAATACAACATCAACTCTGCAAGAGATCAGTTCAAATCTACTCCAGGTTTCTTCCAAGAAATTGAGTCGCTTCCTGACCGGACTTAACAATGTGACAAAGACATATCAAGGCTTACTCTAAAGCATGGCTGGTCGGGCGCAGAGGCTACATCTTACCGAGGCACAAGAAGGTCTTGTGTTAACTGTAACACCTGAAGATTGTCTGGTCCATTGGCCAGGTACATACCCCAAGAACAATAATACCCGACTAGTTGAACAAGCTATCACTCTACCTTACCAAGAAGGTAGTGCGCTCCGTGATAACAACATTCCAACGAAAGTCATCAGCAATTACAGTGAGGCAAGCCTGGTGCCAAGTCAAGAAGCCTTCATGATTCGGCGGCCACTACCGATATCACCAACTGCACCCGATGTCAGATCTTCAGATGAATTAGAATCGAACATATTGCCCAACTTTCCTAAATACGATGGTGAATCTGAGGGCCAACGACGAGCTAGAGAAAAAAGAAACAAACTGAAAGAAGGTCGCAGACGTCGTGCCAGGCAACGAAAAGAAGCACAGGACACATACAAAATGGAGCTAGCCGAGTACTACAAGAGAAGATCAGAGAAAGAAGCCGAAGAAACACGCGCAGCCAGAATACACGAATCCCTTACGACAAGATACGGAAATCACTAAAAGAACTCGAAGCAATTTTGCATCCCAACGAAGAACAAGAATAGCTCCGAGAAGTTCTCCGGACAACAGCTCAGAGGGCACACGGCAGAAGGACTCATTCCAGACTCCCCGCTAGGACAGCATCGCATGAACAAGACGTGCAAAGTCAAAGGAGGTCCGCCTTCGAGAGACTAGGACCAAACGGGAGCCAGAGTCAATAAAAAAGGAGAGACAATGCCCGAAGTAATCAAGTCGAGCATCCAAGAGAAGAAAGGAGTAGAGCATCTCACCACTCATCCCCACGATTCACTCCTAGGCTAAATAATAAATGGCTAGAAGAAGGAGCTAAATCAGAACATAGAGAAGTCGGGACGCATGATAGATTTCCATGTTTTTCAAGACGACTTGCTTCGGTACGGCTACCTCACAAGCTCAAACCGTCAAACCACTCCAAATACGACGGGAAGACTAAACCAAAATAGTGGCTCAGAATCTACTCGCAATCAATTGAACTCGCTGGCGGAGATGATGATATCAAAGCATTATTCTTTCCCATGTCCCTAGAAAACATGCCCCTCCAATGGTTCGATAAATTGAACCCAGGTTCGATCAAAGGCTAGGAGGACTTACAAAGAGCTTTTCACGAGAACTTCGCGGGCATCATTACGCACCCCATCACACATGCAGAGCTAAAAGGACTCAAGCAAAAGGGAGGCGAGAGCCTCAGAGATTATTATCGATGTTTTGGTGAATTACGTGGCCAGGTACATGACATCACCGAACGAGAAGTAATTGAAGCCTTCTCCCACGGGATCATGGCTAAATGGCAGTTTTAAGATTTTTGCAAACAAAACCCAAGGAACAATGAAGAATTCAGACGCGCAATAGAAAAAATGATTATGGTTGAAGAAAAGACGAAAGAAAGATTTCTAGACAGAAACAACCGAGAAAACAGCAGAGACAACTCAGACCGGAGAAATTTTCCAAACATGGGTCATCCAGACGGGAAACGTGGACCAGACAACACCATCACCATGGCTGACAAGACGAAAAAGTTTTCAAAATTTAGGAGGTTCGAGGATATTGAAAATATGCACTGCATATGGCACCCACAAGGAAACCACACAACGGGAGACTGTCGAATCTTCATTGATCGGTACGCAAGAAAAGGAAAAAACAAAGATAAACAAGAGGATAACAAAAAGAAAGACGAAGACAACACAGAAGACAAAGGATTCCAGCAGCCAAAGGGGATGGTCGCGGTAATCTTTTCTAGAGTTTCGGGTTATAAAAGCAAGCACCAAGACAAGCTAGCTCTCCGCAGCATCATGGCAACCGAACCAGCGGTCCTAAGGTACCAAAATTGGTCACAATATCCAATCCAGTTTTCAAGAGAAGATCAATGGACGAGTGTTGGAAATGCTAGCCTATATCCACTGGTCCTAGACCCAACTATAGCGGGGATGATAGTCACCAAAGTTCTAGTCGATGGAGGAGCTAGACTCAACATCATATTTTTAGAAACACTAAAGAAGATGGGGCTAGACTTCACCGGGTTAATCACCCCAATAGGAATACCTTTCTATAGAATAGTACCTGGCAAAGCCGCCATGCCGCTCGGGCAAATCACTCTACCAGTCATGTTTGGAACACAAGCAAATTACCGAATTGAGTTCATCCAGTTCGAAGTTGCGGACTTTGAGACATCGTATCATGCCATCCTCGGAAGACCAGCACTTGCAAAGTTCATGGCTATACCTCACTACCCATACCTCCTGCTCAAGATGCTAGGACCTCATGAAATACTCTCCCTCCGAGAAAATCTGAAGCGTGCCTTCGATTGTGACATTCAAGCAATCCAAATCGCAGCCAAAACACAGGCAGCTGATGGCAGAGAAGAAATTACCACCATCGCTGCTCAAATGAACTCAAAAGAACTAGAGATCCTAGCAAAGAAACCTTGCATCCTTGTACCTCAAAAATAAGCCGACGTAAAGAAAATTGACCTGGGTACTGGTGATCCTGAGAAGACAACGACCATCAGCGCCCACCTCTCGACCAAATAGGAACTCACGCTCACCAACTTTCTTCGGGACAACAAAGATATCTTCGCTTGGAAGCCGGTCGACACGCCAGGTGTCCCAAAAGAGTTGGCTGAGCACAGAATCGATGTCAATGAAGGCTCCAAACCAATTAAGCAACGGTTGAGAAGATTCTCACCAGACAAAAAGGAAGCAATCAAGAAGGAGATTACAAAATTAATGGCAGCCGGTTTTATAAGAGAAATTCTTCATCCAGATTGGCTAGCGAATCCTGTTCTAGTACAGAAAAAGAACACGGTAGAATGGCGCATGTGCGTCGATTATACGGATCTCAGCAAACATTGCCCAAAGGACCCGTTTAGGTTACCACGAATTGATCAAATTATCGATTCAATAGCAGGATCCGTCTTGCTATCTTTCCTCAATTGCTATTCAGGATATCATCAGATTGCATTAAGGGAAGAAGATCAGAGCAAGACATCTTTCATCACTCCTGTTGGTGCCTATTGCTATAAAACCATGTCCTTTGGACTCAAGAATGTGGGCGCCACCTATCAAAGAGCTATTCAAACATGTCTTGGTGAACAAATCGGTAACAACATGGAAGCTTATGTCGATGACGTAGTAGTAAAGACAAAGAACTTAGACATGCTAGTCAAAGAGTTGAAGCAGACTTTTGAAAATCTAAATAAATGAAAGTGGAAATTCAACCCAAACAAGTGTGTTTTTGTGGTACCATCAGAGCAACTACTCGGATTCCTGGTCAATAATCGGGGAATAGAAGCAAGCACTAAGCAAATTCAAGCCATAACAGAAATGGCACCACCCATGCAGTGTAAAAGATGTGCAAAAATTGACAGGAAGCATGGCAGCTCTCAATCGCTTCATCTCATGACTCGTCAAAAAAGACTCCCTTTCTTCAAACTACTAAAAAGACAGGCAAGTTTGAGTGGACAGAGGAAGCTAAGGAGGCTTTCGAAAGCCTTAAAATGTACCTCACCTCATCACCCATACTTACGCCACCAAAGAAAAATGAAGACATGATGTTATACATATCGGCAACATCTATTGTGGTTAGTGCAGCAATTGTGGTGGAAAGAGAAGAAGAAGGGCATATATACAAAGTACAATGGCCAGTATACTACATTAGTGAAGTTCTGACAGATTCAAAAATACGATACCCGCATGTACAGAAACTACTCTATGCCCTCCTAATCACTTCCCGTAAGCTTCGGCACTACTTTGAAAGCCACAAGATCAATATAATAACAGATTTCCCTCTTGGAGACATCCTACATAATAGAGATGCAACAGGTCGCATATCAAAGTGGTCAGTTGAACTCGGAGCTCTAAATATCGATTTCTCTCCTCGAAAGGCAATAAAATCACAAGCACTCGCAGACTTTGTGGCCGAATGGACAGAAATCCAACAACCCACACCAGATACCTTCCTTGATCATTGAAAGATGTACTTTGATGGATCACTCAAGTTAGGTGGAGCAGGCGTTGGAGTTCTTTTCATATCGCTAGAAGGAAAACATCTTAAATACATACTCCAAATTCTATGGCAGGCTACAAATAATGAAGCAGCATATGAAGCACTCATCCATGGGCTAAGAATCGTGACTTCTCTCGGAATCAAGCGGTTGCTTGTCTATGGAGATTCAGCTATAGTCATCAATCAAGTCAACAAAGACTGGGACTGTACCAAAAACAACATGGATGCCTGTTGCGCTGAAGTACGAAAACTAGAGAAAAATTTCCAAGGACTAGAAATCCTGCATGTTCTACGAGACTCAAACATTGCAGCAGACGTCCTCGCGAAGCCAGGATCGGACAGAGCGAAGGTCCCACTAGGGGTGTTTGTAGAGGAGTTGCCATCACCCTCCATAAAATAACCCGTTGGGATAACCCCTGAGCCACCAGCACCAACAACCCAGATCATGGTAATCACCAGATCATGGACTCAAGACTTCATCGACTACATCAAATAAAACAAACAACCAGCTAATAGGGAAGAGGCAACCAGGATAATCAGAAGAAGCAAAAACTACGTCCTTGTAGGCGACAACCTCTATAGAAGAGCCGCGTCATCAGGAGTACTTCTTAAATGTATCACAAGAGAAGAAGGAAAAGAAATCCTAGAAAAAATTCACTCAGGTTGCTACGGCAACCACGCAGCCTCAAGAACTCTGGTGGGGAAAATTTTCCACACCGGTTTCTATTGACCAACAACTTTGAAAGATGCAGAAGAATTAGTCGGACAGTGCAAATGATGCCAAATGTTCACGAAGCAAGCTCACGTACTAGCTCATGAGCTGATTTGCATCCCTCCTGCCTAGCCATTCGCATGCTGGGGGCTAGACCAAGTAGGTCCACTCAAAAAGGCCAAAGGAGGTTTTGAGTACATCTTCATCGTAATTGACAAATTCACCAAGTGGATCAAGTACAATCCACTCGTAAAATACAGCGCAACAAAAGCAGTCGAGTTCATCCAAGACATCATGCACTGCTTCGGAATACCCAACCGTGTCATCACAGATTTGGGTTCCTCTTTTACAGCTATCAAATTCAAAAATTGGGCACAAGACTGTGGCATCAGTATAAATTATGCGACAATTGCACACCCCGAAGCCAACGGACAAGTAGAAAGAGCCAATGGACTTATACTAGCTGGATTAAAACTAAAATTATATGAAGAACTAGAAGACTACGGCTCCAAATGGATTGAGGAATTACCCAAAGTAGTATGGGGGCTCCACATTCAAGTAAGCAGAGCAACTGGATACTCAACTTTTTTCTAGTATATAGATCAAAAGTCGTGCTACCAGCAGATTTGATCTGGACATCCTAAAAAATAGAGCAATACAAGGAGGGAAAAGCAGGACACACATAAAGATTAGAACTTGACAGTATAGAAGATGTCAGGATAAACGCTACCCTTCAGTCAGCTCGATACCTCCAAGGTCTAAGGTGCCACTACAACAAAAGTACTAAACAACGCTCAGTACAAGTCGGAGACTTAGTACTACGAAGAATACAAAAAATTGACGGACGCCATAAACTGCTCAGCCCATGGGAAGGTCCTTTTATTGTCACAAAAGTCTCTAGACCAGGCACATACAAGTTAATGACTGAAGATGGGGAAGATGTGAGGAATATGTGGCATATCAGCCAGCTAAGAAGATTCTACGCTTGAAGAACTCAAGACAAAATCTATGTAACAATAAAGTGATATGTAATCAGGATTCATGGTCAATGGAATAAATATGATATTTCTTATCAACATTTGTCTTATTATAATCATTCTTTAGTTGTTTTCACAACTGGATGAGAGCAAAAGAGCTGAAAAGATGCTTGAGCTCGCAATCCCATGTCTTTTCAGCCTTAGATAAGAGTAAGACAGATAAGCTGACACAATAACCTATCCTAGGTTATTCTCATGGCCTAGATGAGATCCAGAGGTGCTCGACCTATCCTGGTTTATTTTCACAACCAGGTGAGAGCAAAAGAGCTGAAAAGATGCTTGAGCTCGCAATTCCAAGTCTTTTCAGGCTTGGATGAGAGTAAGGAAGATAAGCTGACACTCGAACCTATCCTGGGTTGTTCTCATGGCTTGAATGAGAGCCAGAGGTGCTCGACCTATCCCGGTTTGTTTTCACAACCGAATGAGAGCAAAAAAAGCTGAAAAGATGCTTGAGCTCGTAATCCCAAGTCTTTTCAGGCTTGGATGAGAGTAAAGCAGATAAGCTGACACTTGAACCTATCCTAGGTTATTTTCATAGCCTGGATGAGAGCCAAAGGTGCTCAACCTATCCCGAGTTGTTTTCACAATCGGATGAGAGCAAAAGAGCTGAAAAGACGCCTGAGCTTGCAATCCCCAAGTCTTTTCAGGCTTGGATGAGAGTAAGGCAGATAAACTGACACTTGAACCTATCCTGGGTTGTTCTCATGGCCTGGATGAGAGCCAGAGGTGCTCGACCTATCTCGGTTTGTTTTCGCAAGTCGGATAAGAGCAAAAGAGCTAAAAAAATGCTTGAGCTCGCAATCCATAGAAACAAGAGCAAAATAGTTGCAAGTACACTTGAGCTCGTTTTATCTAGAACCATTCTGACGTGGATGAAAATTAAGTCCATGCAAGACCACAACGAGCAAGAAAGTATAAAAGAAGCCTGAGCCCATCAAGACTACTCCAGATACGAGCAGAAGCGCTGGTGCTCACCAAGGCTCATGATCAACAAACAATACAGAAAGAAGACTCTAAAAGGAAGCTTTCTTACAAAACAACAAGGAGAAGGCCTAATTCTCAGAATCATCGTCAGAAGAAGAAAAAGACACCTTATTTCAGAATAGAGGCAATCTTTGATAATAGAGGACGGACTACACCATAAGAAACTACTCGGATCTAAGGAAGAAAAAAATATTTACATAATGAACATAACTACTGGGTACATCGGCAAGCGAATCTACTACTGGACAGTTCACCCTTCGATCTCCTTTACGCCAACATCAAAGCAAGGGCTAATAGCAGCATGCCCAGGACACCATTAGATCCTCGACGGGGACCAGCTACCCACAGACTCGATGTCGTCATCTTCTGTGGCAAGAACTTCACAGTTGACTTCATCTTCGACAATGAGCGCTTCCTAGTCAACTTCGTCCTCACTACCGCTGCTAAGGGCGATCAAATTCACCCCCATCAAATCGGCATCAGTAGGGGAAACGAAGATGGGATTGACCGCAGGAGCGGCCGTCGGATCCTCCTCCTCCTGCAAAGATGGAACCGGTTTCGATATCCCGGCAAGCAGAGCATCCTCCACCGCCAGAGCATCACGAGCACCAAGAGCCGACAGCGCCGGTGACGAGGATGCTGACGATGAAGAACTTCCACTCGACCGTGTCGTCATAGCCACATCTCTTGAAGGACGAGCGAGCGACGAGCGCGGAACCTTACAGACGCAGCGCTTTTGGATGAACTTCTTCACCATTTTGGCTGTGGTAAGACTGAAAAGATAAGAATGCCGAAACAATCATGAAAGGGGCACTTAAATAGGGCCAAACCATCTCCTCAAGCAGTCCAAAAGCCTCCTCGAGATAAAGACAGAATTAATTTATCCTCCTAAAATTAAGGGCAAAGCCAATCCCTTCACCAAAGCCAACATGGCGCTTCGGTTTCCAACATTAATTGCGCAACGCAACCGGCGTGAAGGTGGTGCACTTTTTCATACAGAGCAGCTCAACGGATAGAACAACTGAGTTCTTCTCGTTAAAAAGGAAAAGACAAAACACTTGGACAGTTTTTCAGGCTTGGATGAGAGTAAGAAGGCTAAAAAGCTAACACTCGACCTATCCTAGGTTGTTCTCACAACCTGGATAAGAGCCAGATAGCGCTCGCCCTATCCCAGAGTTGTTCTACACCAGACAAAATAACCCAACTGATCAAGCACCGATGCTCGACAAGACTCACGAAGATATAAAACAAAGAGCAAAGCCAGTTGGAGACACACAACTCAAAGAAACCTAGATACGCCTACAAAGACAGGTTTATATCCAGCTCATACTTAAAGAATTTAAAAGTCTAGGAAAACAACTCGGAAAGATTCACTCGAATGATTCAAGCAAGATAGTAAGGATGTCCTTTACAAAAGCACAATACAAAGTATATCTTTATAATGAAGAAAAGTGCCTAGATATTACAAAACCTAACTATCAGCTTCGTCATCAAAAGGCGGGAGATGAATATCGAGCTTCTCAGCAATAAGTTGGCTAGGTCTTCAACCTCAGACTCTGCATTCTCGATGGACTCCAAATAGTTGTCATCATCAGTGTCCTCCTGAAGTTTTTCTAGAGGAACCGACGGCGCAAGAACACATATGTGAGCCAAAACGTTCTTAACACATGCCCGGACCCCATCCTTCACAAAGCTCTAAAGACACTCAGGGATCAGTGGGATGAACTCGCCCCAAGTTCTCTTGGCATCTTCAGAAGTCTGAAGAAGCTTCACAACGGTCTTGAAAGATTCCCACAATGTAGCAAACCGTTGATCAGATGTAGACAACTTCTTGGACAAATCTTCAATGGTCTTCATCCCTTGCACAAGATCTCGGTCAGCACCAAGTCTAATCAACTGGGCATGAGCAAGCTCCTCTTTGGCATGAGCCTTTACCTCTTTGGCCCTATTATGACTAGATTGAACACATATCTTCAATATCAGCCAAGAGCGTCTGCTTATCTTTTCGAAGGGCTGAACAAGACAATAAAAGAAAATCAGGCAAAAAAGGAGCAAGAAATAAAGAAAAAGAAGGATCAAGGTATAAAAGAACTCGGAATACCATCACACTCTTTCTTCATGCCCTCCACCTTTTCTAAGGCTTCCTGGACCACAGATTTCCTCCACTCCTCCGCCTCGATCACCTGAGCACGGAGGGCTTTTTCCTCCCTCTGATGCGTCTAACGCTCAATCTCCATCTCGGCCTGACTGAGGTCTAGATCCGTCTTCAGAACACTAATCTTAGAGGTCAACTTTTTCTCGGTCTTAGTCGAGAAAAAGAAGTCGACATGGTCCTGAGAGAAAGACTGATCAAACAAGACGAAGGGAAAGAAAGACAAGGCGTAAGAACTCAAGAGGAACAGCAAAATAGTAACTCAAGAAAAACTTTCCTAAAGTTTCTTTCCAAAAGAAGCAGCACCAGCCGCCAGAACTCCCCACTCTATAGTTAGCTCCGACAAGCGACCGGTGACGTCGAATTCCCGCAACACGTCATCATCTAGACGCTAACTACTAGTACCAAGGGCAACATGAGGAGAGACTGACTGATGTGAAGACGACAAAACCAAGGCCGCAACCTGGGCAGCAGAAGCCCCGGCTACCTCCTCAGACGAACCTGCTGCCACGGTCACCACCGTCCCCGGAGTAGGCGACTCTACGGTAGCATGTTCACCAGAGGCCGCCGTCTCCCTCATAGCTGCCTCACTGACTGTGCATTCTGAGTCATGAGACTCAGTACGTACGGTCGCACCACAGAAATGCGAAGAAGTTGGTCGAGGGTTCAAAGAAGGCGCGGGCGAAGATCTGCAAGATGATGAACAACCTCAACGATACAAGAAGAATGGAAAATAGAAGCAGACAACATAACTAGGATTCACTTACTTGGCCAACTTCTTCTTCAAACTAAAACCTCCAAGCCGAGCTGAGGGTTTCGGCGTAGGCATGGTGGCAGAAAAGACATCACCAACATCCCCCGCCAGGAACGGCGTGATCAACAACTGAGCCCTAGGAGAACTCAGGCTCGACGACCGCTTGCTGCAAAAGAACAAGGACAAGTCAAAAGAAGTGCCCAAGAATAATAGCAACAAAACAAAAAAAACTCACCAACGAGTGTCGAGGGCCACATCATCATCCTCATCCTCCTCGCCCTCGAGTAACTCAACCACAGTACAATCTAAGAAAGAAGAAAGTACTCGATCAAGAACACGAACAAACTACAAAGAAGACAAAAATATTAAAATGCTCACCTAGGAGCATGCTACCTACAACTTGAGTACCTGGACGAGTACTTGATTGATGAGGATTCTTGGTAGAAGACACCTCAGCGGATGCATCGTCTACTCGCGTCCTCTTGCTGCTACGAGGAGCTCGAGGAACTGGACGAGAGACATACTCAACGTATGGGACGGTTTCTGCGATGGAAGTGATGTGGATGTTCCTGCTCCAAAAATTGCTGCCAGTATAGTTGATGTTCCATCTAAAACTACAGAGAAACTAGAGAGGTCACTTGGGGAGAATGATGTAAAGGCCAAGTGGCCTAGTTGTAGTCGGGCGGTGACCGTGTGAGCCTCTGAATAATCCCACCTTGCTTAGCTTGGGAGGAGGAAGCCACCTTAAAAGAGAGAGCCACCCTTCCCCTATCGGACTAGTCTTTTAGGGATATTGGGCCTTTCCCCGAGTGGGTGTGCATAAGAACTGTTGGGGTCTGGGCAACCTTAATTTATTAGGCCTCGACCAACCCCATCCAGGCCGGATGTATCATTTGGTATCAGAGCTGGGCCCTTGTTTAAGGTGGTGGGAATGATGAGGACATCCTCCACTATTACCCGCTGGCAAAGACGCAACAAAAAAAGGCCAAGTGGCCTAGTTGTAGTCGGGCGGCGACCGTGTGAGCCTCTGAATAATCCCACCTTGCTTAGCTTGGGAGGAGGAAGCCATCTTAAAAGAGAGAGCCACCCTTCACCTATGGGACTAGTCTTTTAGGGACATTGGGCCTTTCCCCGAGTGGGTGTGCATAAGAACTGTTGGGGTCTGGACAACCTTAATTTATTGGGCCTTGGCCAACCCCACCTAGGCCGGATCATCATTACATCCGGCCCAGGTGGGGTTGGCCAAGGCCCAATAAATTAAGGTTGTCCAGACCCCAACAGTTCTTATGCACACCCACTCGGGGAAAGGCCCAATGTCCCTAAAAGACTAGTCCCATAGGGGAAGGGTGGCTCTCTCTTTTAAGATGGCTTCCTCCTCCCAAGCTAAGCAAGGTGGGATTATTCAGAGGCTCACACGGTCGCCGCCCGACTACAACTAGGCCACTTGGCCTTTTTTTGTTGCGTCTTTGCCAGCGGGTAATAGTGGAGGATGTCCTCATCATTCCCACCACCTTAAACAAGGGCCCAGCTCTGATACCAAATGATACATCCGGCCTGGATGGGGTTGGTCGAGGCCTAATAAATTAAGGTTGCCTAGACCCCAACAGTTCTTATGCACACCCACTCGGGGAAAGGCCTAATATCCCTAAAAGACTAGTCCGATAGGGGAAGGGTGGCTCTCTCTTTTAAGGTGGCTTCCTCCTCCCAAGCTAAGCAAGGTGGGATTATTCAGAGGCTCACACGGTCGCCGTCCGACTACAACTAGGCAACTTGGCCCTTTTTTGTTGCATCTTTGCCAGCGGGTAATAGTGGAGGATGTCCTCATCAGGAAGCACCAGGAAGGATGGTGGTGGCTTGAGACTTACTGGTTGAAGACGCTCCAGCAAGGTTCTCCCTAGCTTTCACCCCAGAAGGGATGTCATCCACAAGGATCGGATCAACAAAATTTCGACTCAAATCCTGCAGATAAACAAGAAGAAGAAGAAGAGAAGTAAGGGAAATGAATACAGAAAGCACCAGCAACAAAGGAAATATAAAGAATAAAGTACTCACAGAAGAAAAACAACTTACAGCAGGAGGCGGGTTGTCAGCACGATACTCAGGGATCGTGTGTGGAACGACGCTCACTCCCTTTAGGATTTTCTTGAGGCGCTCCATCACCTCTTCTTCGGTTAACTCCATAGCCGAGACCATACGAGAAGGGTCCTCGGCCCCGGAATACTCAAAGCCATAGTGTTCCCTCGCCTTCAAGGGTTGAACTCACCGGCGCAGATAACTGGCGACGATTTTGAAGCCATTTAGTCCTTGCTGCTTCAGAACCCGAATTGTATCAAGCAATGGCTAGATCTTCTTAAGCTCTTCGCTCGATAGAGGGTTCTTCTCCCAACAATCATTGACCAAGGGACCAGAGTCAGAGTGAACAGCAAGGGCGAGGAGCATGTTTCTAGTGTAAAACCACTCAGAACGCCACTCCTTCACAGAATCAACCAGGTCATAGTCAAAAAAAGAGATTCTTCTTGCCCTGGCGGAATTGAGTCCCACAACCACCTAGAGGAGAAATATTATCACTCCGGGGGTGTGGTTTCAGACGAAAGAAATAACGAAACAAGGAGATAGAAGGGAGGATTCCAAGGAAGGTTTCACAGAGATGAACAAACACAGACAAGTAAAGCACACCATTCGGGGTCAAATGATTTAAGCAAATCCTAAAATATTGGAGGAAATAATGAAGAAAAGCAGAGGCAGGCAAGCAAAGACCAGCTCGAACAAAAGAGATAAACAGGACGATCTCACTAGGACTAGGAGTAGGAACCTAATGTTGGCTGGGGACCTTCCAATCAGCAAAGTCCTTCTCCTGGATTAGGCCGTCCTTGACCAAATCATGCAACTAATCCTCCGTGGTAGTCAGAACCGGCCAGAGCTTCTCCGCAGCCCTCATAGCGACGAATTCCTAATTCTTGATGACCAAGAGCGACGCCTCCTCATCCACCAAGACCTCCTTCGACTTTCTTGATGACTTCTTATTGCCCATACAATGGCAAGGATCTAGGGTTGGCGGCAAAAGGTCAACGGCAGCGGCGGCGGTGGTGGAACTCTGGTTGTTAGGGTTTTGCAAAGGCTGAATGGATAAGGGCAAAGATAGCGTAAAAAAGAAGAAGAAGAAGAAGAAGAAGAAGAAGAAGAATGACCCTTAAATAGATTTACAACGGTAAAAACGCAGCCCATCAAGCCCACTTAACGTGGCGTGGAAATGCAACGGCCTGTTTTTTGCCATAACTGACACAGCCGAGACGACGGGCGACGCAACCTTTCACAACGGTACAGTGCAACAGGCAGATCCCAGACTTATCCGTTCACACCGTGCCATTGACGAATTGATACAGATTGCACAACTCAGAAAGAACTCGCCATCCACAAGATTCATATTATACATTACAGTACGCCTCCAGAGAACTTGGATACTTCAGAAACAACTCAGACCATGCTCAAAAGCACTCAGACAACAAAAAAGGAGACAGCAACTGAGAAAGAAAGACTTTTTATTACAAATATCATCAAAGGACATAAGATTACAGATCTTACAAGACCCAACAAACTCGGTACTATGACGAGCAACGCAGCAACAAAGAGCATAGAAAGAACCTGGCTCTGGAAACTACTACATGCTCCTAGCCACAACACGGCAGAAGACAACCAGCTCGGATACACTGTTTTCTTCAAGGGAAGGACGCAGTGCATCCAAGATGGATATCAGCAGCACAGCAGAACAACCCAGACCAAGCAAGGATCGCAGACATCAGTCTACCCAAGCCCGATGTGATCCTAGATCAGACGTTGATCTACACCGGACAGTCGCAAGGTAGTGTGGAAGGATCAACTTGAAGCTACTGGACGATGGAACGAATCCCACATCACAAGACTTCTTCCACCTACCACCACGTACTACCTGGTACAATGCTGCTGCGAGATTAGTCTATCTCTAATCTTAATCACAAGACTTCTTCCACTTACTACAAGACTTACAAGACTCACAACTCACGCCCGGAGGCTGCTCTACTTCACAAACTATTATAATCATGGCTATGGAGGCTTCGGACTATACAACAAGACACTTGATGAATAGAAGCAGCACACCATGAGGGTATTTATAGGCCAAAAAGTGGCATACATAGACTGGGAGCACCAACAGAACAAGCCTGACAAAGGTCTCAGTGAAAAGACAGAAAGCAGCAAGAAGAGGACACGTGCGTGAGGAAATAGTATTCAAGGACAAGCATATTCAAAAGAATATACCGACATTATACACCTCATGACTATAGAGAATTCAATTCAACTACCAACCACCACCAACATCGGATATAAATCTGGCTACCTAAGAAGACAATATAAGACCCTCAATCTGAGTTCCTAATGATCGAAAAGAACCCAGAAAGATGCTCGGAGGCTGCAGGGTACATATCCTAAGAAGAAATTTTTAGTTTTTTCGACAATCAAAGTTTAAGACCCTCCAACTTTTTGTTTCAAATAGCAAGAGGCTCAGGGGCTACACTCAGTGAGTGCGCTTTTTCTTTGAAAAAGCGCACGTCACTTGAAAGACTTATCAAAACAAGACCACTTCAAGGCTTCACGTTGAAAGAACCCAGAATGAAGGGAGTCTTCGAGTTCAACCATGAAATGATCGGAGGCTTATCGATACGGGACCCATAGGGTTCCTCAACAATGTGACTACGAGTCGTGGGCCCTGGCCTGGCCCACGAACTGGAACTAGGAAAGGTGTAGCATCCACTACACCGAATCCAGATAGAATAGGCAAGACTAGTCGGATTCCTATAGAAAGTAACTTCTGTATCTAGTTTAGGACACCTTCTCTAGATCCGACTAGGATTGTAACGGCACCACAACCTTCTCTACCAATATAAAGAGAGGTCGTGGGCACCCCTATGACAATAGACGATACAACATAATCAATCCAACGCAAAGGCTAACACCGACTGGACGTAGGGTTATTACTCGATCATCGATCGAGGGCCTGAACCAGTATAAATCGACTGTCTCTGCGTTCACCATCGAGTTCTAGCACGCGCTAAAGCTCGAATAACTGTCCCGGGTACCCCCGTGGCAGGCTATTGGTGGTCAAACACCGACAGCGAGCTCTGAGCTTTCCCTTTAGTCAGCCATAGGTCGCATAGGTTAGCCACATAGCTCATAGGCCCTCTCCTCCATCTCTTCTACCCTCTCTAGGGTCCCCTCTCTCTGCTTTGCTCTATCGACGGGAGCCGCACGCCGCCGAGCTACCATTGCCGCATTCATCGCCGGCAAGGCATGGCTCCGAGCGCCTCGAGTGAGTGCCTCCGTGTCACCGTGCCACTGTGGGAATTCTGGCGAGCCGCCACCAGCGCTCCGAACTGTAGTTGTTGCCGAAAGCTCCTCCTACTGTTGCAGGTTGACCCTCGGGACACCGGCAGCCTACAGCCAGTCGTTTCGCCAATGTAAGCAACTTCGGCGACCTAGGGTCATCGGACTCTATCCACGCCGCCGCGTTAGGGACCGCTGTTAGGCCGCATCCACGGCCTGCCATCACTCTCTCTCTCTCTCTCTCAAGTGGGTCCAAGTCGAACGCCCGCGCCGCCGCATCGGGGACCGTCGTTAGGCCGCAGTCGCAGCCCGCCGTCGCTCTCTCTCTGCTAGGTGGGTCCAAGCCGGACGCCGTCGCCAGCCGTTGACGGTGGGTGACGGGGGATGGCCCACGTGTCAGTGGCCCCTTGCCCTGACGCCTGGGGTCCATCTAGTAGTAGCTCCCCTCCCTCTCTTCTTCCCTTCTGTGAACCCTGAGAGGAGGCATGTGGTCCACGACACAATGCAGACCTGGCATACAACACAGTACATTGGCCCACGCCCCGCTAGCCTTGGCCCACACGTCAGCCACTAGAGCAAGGCGAAATTGCTAGGTACACCCCGTGGGTGTATACAAAGAGGTTGAAATCCATTTTCCAAGCTTAGAAAATTTTCCAGAAAATTTCTATATAAACTAGGTATACCCAAGAACCTACTCAAGCCTTTCCATCTCGTTTGCATTATTCTAAATTCTAGAAACAAATTCCAAAATATAATCCATATACTCTTTCTAGAATAAAGCTTAGGAAACCAAATATTTTTCATCTTAAACCCAAATCCCTTGATTACTTCACCACAAATCTTGTAAAATCAAGCTCTGTCTACTCATGCCATTCATCCCATTATTTGGTGCCCATTTAAATTCTAATTGATTGCTTTTCCTTTCTTAGATTATTAAAATAACTAAAAACCATAATAACCAATTAAAACACCCTAGGAATACTTAGATATAGTTATATAAAATATAAATACATGTGTAAGCTTACCCGTATATAGGATAAGTAGGCATTCTGGTATACGCCTATGCATTGCTAACTACACCTAAATAAAATATAGGCATATATGTACGCATACACGTACGTGCCACTGACCTTAACCACTACCTTAACCATAACTAAGCCAATACCCTAATTCTATATAAATAAAAATATAGATGCATGAATCTGAATAGCCAAGCCCTCCTTCACGTATAAATAAAACCACTTAAATAACCCAAACCCGTGGATCTGTAGAGACAGACTGGCTAAGTCAGATATAATGACTTGGTCAGGCTTTCTCTTTCGGGTTCACATAATAGTAAAAACCTAATAATGTGGTCTAGTTTTCTAGCAAACCAAACTTAACCACCCCAAACTAACAATCTGACCTAACCACCCTAACCTAACCCTGAAACCTGGTCATGCATGATGACTTGGTCACTCCTATTTAGGTTTACATGGTAGTTGACCTCTAATAATATGGTCTGGTTTTCCATCGAACGACCAGACCATTTTCACTACAAACCACCAAAAAGCCAGTTT
The DNA here is from genome assembly GCA_038087645.1 of Saccharum hybrid cultivar R570. Lineage (NCBI taxonomy): Eukaryota > Viridiplantae > Streptophyta > Magnoliopsida > Poales > Poaceae > Saccharum > Saccharum hybrid cultivar. The sequence continues at coordinate 13,655,612 of JAQSUU010000245.1, forward strand.
GTTGAATGAAATTTCTTTATTCAACCTTTACTTCAAATTGACATAATAGTGATAATTTAAATATAAAAACCACCAACCACGTAGAAACCGCCCATTTAGGACCGACCCTTGAATGATTGTGATTGCCTTGAACGTGTTGCTTGAAATGTTCCATTGCTTGCCAACGTTAGACAACGTAGATAGAAGGCATGGAAAGAACCCGATGGGATCCCCAAACACCGTCATAGGAATAAGAAGAATCGGACCCTTTTAATACGAATGTACTCACCAGCGAGCGGAGGTCCTAACCCCCTCCTACCCCTCTAACCCCTCCACATAATAAACCAACCCTAAACCTCACCCTTATTCCACCAATCCCCTAACCCTATACCCCAACATTCTTGTCCATGCAATCAATCGCTTCTCGTACTAGTTCAGTCCAAACTCCAAACTCATGGCGGAGATCGTGAGGTCTGCAGTTGCCGAGGAGATAGTGAAGCAAATCGTCTTCGGCATCCTGGACAAGCAGGGACAGAAACCGAATGAGAAGGAGCACCTGGAGCGGCTGGAGATGGCACACATCAAGCTGGAGGCCGCTCTGGAGACCTCCGATAAGTGGCAGATCCGTGACGCGTCTCTGCTCCGCTGGCGCAAGAAGCTGAAGCGCGCCGCTCAGGAGTGCGAGACACGCTGCGCCGGTGCAAGAAGTGCGCCGGTGCTGTGGACGATGAAGAGAAGCATCAACGGGTGGCGGTCAGGCAGCGCTCGTGGTCGTCCTTGCCGACGCGGCTCGCCCAGGCCACCAAGTCCTTGGTCTCCTCCATCCTCAGTGGCCGCAACAGGAGCGACGACGACGGGTACGGCTGGAGCGGCGATGCCGTACGGAGATTCGAGTGGTTCGCGGATGGCGTGAGCGACTTCCTGCGCTTCGTGGAGCTCCGCGGAAGCCAGCACCATGTCCTGTGCATGCGCCCTGTGAGCTTCGAAGGCCGCGGGCTGGAGGCCAAGTTGCTCTACGTCTACGAAGACGACGACGCGCCGGAGAAGAACTTCTGCCTAGGTATGATGCTCCGCCTCTCCGAAAGCATGGACGTCGTTGGTATCACCATCAAGTGCCTGCAGCAGCTGCTGGTCACGGAGCCTCACTTCAAGTCCACAGCCGAGGCCGCGATGCGAGAGATAGCTCAGCTACCTACGCAGGACTTCTCATGGCTGCCTTACGTTGAGTCTGGTCACAAAGAGCACCGGAACAGCATCCATGGAATCTTGTCCCAGGTGTCGCGCGCGCCCAAACCCAAACTGCTGCAAGCATCACCACCATGAGCCCAAGCCTTGCAGCAGCAGCGGCAGCAGCGGCAGAAATTAGCAAGCTCTGCCAAAAAAATTGATAGATTTGTTGTTGAAAGCTTTGAAAATGGGGATTACATGGTAGTTGCAAATGTTTTAGATAAAAATCTTAATAAAAGGTGGTCGCTGGTTAATGTGTATGGACCAGCACATGATGAGTTCAGAGATAATTTTTTGGCAGAGCTTGCTAATTTCTGCTTCAAGGCCAAATACCCCATCCTTATGGGGGGAGATTTTAACATCCTGAGATTTAGCTCTGATAAAAACAAGAAATTCAATGAAAACAATTTTTCTAATGTTTTCAACCACATCATAAATACCTATGAGCTTAGAGATTTACCTTTATCTGGGGGTAAGTTTACTTGGAGCAATAATAGGGATGATCCAACCCTTGAGAAATTGGATAGAGTCTTGATATCTAGTTCCTGGGAAATGGAGTTTCCCCTTTGCAATCTTAGGAAAATCCCAAGACACATGTCTAACCACAATCCTTTGATTGTGAGAACTGATTTGGAACAAAAGATTGGTTCAAGACCTTTTTGTTTTGAAACTTCTTGGTTGAACCATGCAAAATTCACGCTTAAAGTGCAGGAAATTTGGGGGAGAAAAGTGCACTCTAAGTCTGCTATTGATACTTGGTGTATAAAGATGGGCAGGGTTAAAAAGTTTCTTAAGGGGTGGGGCCAAAGTTTGAAGGGCCGTACTAGAAAATATAAGCTTATTCTAAAAGAAGAATTGGAGAGTTTAGAAAAACAAGAAGAGGAGTTGAGACTTTCTGCTGATTTGCTAAACAGAAAGACTTTCATTCAAACTGAATTACTTAGATTACTTGAAGAAGAGGAGGCCTATTGGCATAAAAGATCAAACAATATGTGGTTGCTAAAAGGGGATAATAATACAACATTTTTTCATAGAGTGGACAATGGAAAGAAAAGGAAGAATACATTTTTTCCCTAAATCATAATGACCAAATTATTGAAGGTGATGCTGCCCTGGTGGAGCATGCCACTCAAATTTACAAAGAACTTTTTGGTCCTTCTATCTCCTCAGATATTCATTTGGATCATGATTGTTGGGAACAATCTGAAACTGTTAGTGAATAGGAAAATGAAGAATTAGAAAAACCTTTTTCTGTTAATGAAATCAAAGAGGCTATTTTCTCGATGGAGAAGAACACTGCCCCAGGGCCTGATCATTTCCCAATTGAGTTCTATCAGCATTGCTGGGATTTGATGGGAACAATCTGAAACTGTTAGTGAATAGGAAAATGAAGAATTAGAAAAACCTTTTTCTGTTAATGAAATCAAAGAGGCTATTTTCTCGATGGAGAAGAACACTGCCCCAGGGCCTGATCATTTCCCAATTGAGTTCTATCAGCATTGCTGGGATTTCATTAAAAATGACTTGGTTGCCTTGTTCCATGATTTTCATAATCTTAATTTGGACATTGGGCGTTTTAACTATGGTATTATTACCCTGTTACCTAAAGTGAAAGAGGCTAATAATATCAAGCAGTACAGGCCTATTTGTCTATTAAATGTCATTTATAAAATCTTTACAAAAGCCTTAATGCTGAGACTTGAGAAAGTCATGAGTAGAATCATTAATAAGAGCCAGTCTGGATTCCTAAAAAATAGAAACATTATGGATGGAGTTATGGCTTTGCATGAAATCTTGCATGATACTAGACTCAGAAAGAAAGATGGCCTGGTGTTAAAACTGGATTTTGAGAAGGCTTATGACAAACTTAACTAGGAATTCCTCTTTGAATGTCTCACGCAAAGGGGGTTTAGTGATAAGTGGTGTGAATGGGTTAAGATTGTGATGACTTCTGGAACTGTTAGTGTTAAAGTTAACAATACAAATGGGAGTTATTTCAAATCTGGCAGGTGAAGGGTCGAGATGGCGGACTAGAGGGGGGTGAATAGTCCTTTCTAAAACTTAAACACGTAGGCTAACCAAAACAAATGCGGAATTAAACTTATCGGTCTAGCCAAGACTACACCCCTCTATCTAAGTTCTCTAGCACCTTGTAAAGATCCTAATTAAGCAACTAAGGTGCTAAGCTTACCAAGAGCTCACCTAATCAATTCTAGAGTAAGGTCACACAAACCTATACACTAGTACTTTGCCAAACGAGGGAGCTCCTACACAACTAGTGAAACAAAGCACAAACCTTAAGCTCGCTAGCAAAGCTCAATAACAAGGCAACTAATGCCAAATTAGAGAGCGCAAAACACTTAGCTACACAAACTAAGCAATGTGACTAACAAGGTTACACAAACCAAATTAGTCACGTAAAGGGAAGCTTCTAGCTACACAAGCAAGAAGACAACTAGCAAACTAGTTACGAGAGCAACTACACAAGCACAAGTATATATGAAAGTAAATACAAGCTTGTGTTGCACGAAGGCAAACCACCGAGAAGAGTAGACAATGTTGACATGGTGATTTTCTCCCGAGGTTCACTTGGTTGCCACCAAGCTATGTCCCCGTTGTGTCGACCAACACTTCGTGGTTCGGTGGCAATCGGTCACACACCGAGCCTCTCAAAAGGTGCCGCAAGAACCCACCATCAAGTGTGGTAGCTCAATGACACGCTCAACTAGAGTTGCTCTTCGCGATCCCCACGGGGTGAGCACAATCCCCCTCACAAAGCTTCTCCGGAGCCTCGCACAATCTTCTTGCGAGCTTCGATGGAGCCACAAGCCACCAAGCCGTCTAGGAGGTGGCAACCTCCAAGAGTAACAAGCACCACTGGCTTGCAACACGATCACCTAGTGCCACTCGATGCAATCTCACAATGTAATTACACTAGAATCACTCACTCGCTTATTGATTCGCAATCTAGCAAGCACAAGTGAGTTAGAGGCTCTCCTAGCACTCCCAAAGCATGGACACTAAGTTCCAAGGGTGCCAAGCACCAGCCAAGGCCGGCCAAGGGGCTATTTATAAGCCCCCACACGAATATAGCCGTTGTACCCCTTCACTGGGCAAGATTTGGGTCAACCGGACGCGCCGGTCGAACTGACCGGACGCGCCTGTCGAACTGACCGGACGCGCCTGTCGAACTGACCGGACGCGCAGGTCAGTAGCGTGCTCCAACGGCTAGTTTTCGCATGTATAAACTTGTATTGACCGGACGCGCTGGTCACTAACGGGACCGGACGCGCAGGTCGCAGTGAAACAGCGAACAGAGATGTTCCAGTAAGCTCCCGAAGCGACCGGACGCGTCTGGTCATCACTGACTGGACTCGCTGCAGCGTCCGGTCACTTTCGCCCACGAAAAACACTGACCGGACGCGCAGGTGCTGACCGGACGCGCAGGTGCTGACCGGACGCGTCCGGTCACGAGTCCGGTCACAGACCACTCTTCGGTAAAACGGCGATATCTCTTAGCTTCGAACTCCGATTTCGATGATCTTAGACATTTTGGAAAGCTTACTCAAAGGGCTACACAACCCACTAAAGCACTTGATCCAATTCACAATGGATCAAAACAGTATTCCACTCTAAGAGCCATCCTAGTGTCTGGAGAACACCGAAAAACATTTCTCTCTTCTCTAAGTTGATCAACACCAACTCCAACACCTTCTCCTTTGCAAATGTGCCAACACCACCATGTGTACACCACCATGTGCATGTGTGTTAGCTTTTCACAAACATTTTCAAAGGGTTAGGCACTCAACTTGCCTCGCCACTCGATCCTAACACGTATGCAAAGTTAGATCGCTCAAGTGGCACTAGATGACCAATATGCAAACAAGTTTGCCCCTCTTAATAGTACGACCATCTATCCTAAACCTGGTCATCAACTTCTCTACACACCTATGACCGGTGAAATGGAAATGCGCTAGGTTATACCTTTGCCTTGCGCATTCCACTCCATCTCCTCCGTCGTTGATGCAACACATGCACCAACCATATCACAAATGATATGATCCACTTCATATCATCACGTGACTGTATTGGTTCATCGATCTTGACCTCACTTGCTCTTCACCGTTGCCTCGGTCCTTCGGCACCAAGCCATCACAACTTGTCCTTCACCCTAGCAACCGGTCCATCAAGCTAAGCATCATCTTGATCTTCTCCACCTTGGTCACATGACTCCATGTCATGTCTCATGTGCAATAGCCTCCTTCATGACACCATCACATGTGGACTAATTACCTGTGTATCTCACATAACCACATATTAGTCCACCTAAGTTGTCACTCAATTACCAAAACCAAACAAGGACCTTTCAATCTCCCCCTTTTTGGTAATTGATGACAACTCTACAAAGATATGGAAATTAAGTTCTTTTGGACTTTATGCCACTTATCCAACATTTTAAGCTCTATGTTAGGATTTGGAGAAGCACCATAAAATCCGACTTTGTAATGATAACTCTCCCTACATATGTGCTCAAAAGGTTTGGTTTTAAGCTTGCACATATGCATAAATATGAAATTTGTGGGAGGGTTAGCACTACTAAGTGATGCTAAGGTGTATAGAATAAACCTTTGTAGTTCGATACCATTTGATAGCTTGATACCATTTGAAAATCACAAGTTTGCCATCATCCTTAGCATCATGAGTAGCTAGACATCAAAAAATACTAGAAACCCCGTGAGATCAACATTATAAGCAAGATTCTAGTACCACGTGTAGAAATACAAGTCTAGCTATCATCCTATGCATGCTAGTTATCATATATCATTCAAGTTCTATAACTAGCATACAACACCCAAGCATGCATATTAAATATAAAACTTATGTAATGCAAGCAAGCATATGAATATGCACATATCAAATGCAACCAAATAATGTTCATGAGCTTGCTCCCCCTACTTGTGTGCTTCTTTTGTCCGAGAATTTTGATTCTTCTCCTTTCTTCAATGTTGCTCCCTCTTTGTCCATCTCCATGTCCAAACTCATCTTCTCATAATATCTTTGTTCAATCTCTTCTCAAACCTCTCTCTCTTGGTGTATTGACATATCTTTGTTCCAACTTCTCCCCCTTTGTCATCAATTTCCATAAAAGGTGTTCTTCTTATTATGCAAAGACTTGCATTGGGGTAGATGGTTGAGACTTGAATATAGCATTTTTGATGGACATCACCACATATGTTGGAATGACAAACTTTATGGTTGCTCTTGAGATACCACATATGATCTTTGACCTTGATACCAATCGGTGGGGCTCCTCCCCCTATGTCATAGCATGTGTCATTCACTTGAGATACCACTTGAAGATGAGGGTAGCATTTCTTGATTTAATCACTTAAGGTTGATGATCACTTGTGAAACCATCATCTTGCATGAATGATACCACGTGAAGATACCATGAGTAGGAATGTGATACCATTTGAAAGAATTTTCTAGTATGGATCCACTTTGAAGGATTTGGCAATAATATTCACTTCTTGAACATTTGTTATCTTCATAAGTACCATTTGTAAGATATCACTTGTAAGTTGGTCTAGACACCACTTGTGAATACCATGTGAGAAATCAAATGAGTCTAGATAACACTTGAAAAACTAGATATCCGATTGCATTGTTTTTTTGTACTCTTATCATCATCATGAGCTTCTAGTATGACTTGAACTAAGTTGATTTGTCTAAGATCCCAAGTCCGGTTTGATCCAATGACAAGCTTCTTTACACCTCATGATAAGGGTTATCTTGCCAATGTTGTACTTGTCACTTGTTAGCAGTCCAAACTAGATCAGGTACTTGAGTTCACTAGCTCAAGAACAAATTCATACACATACTACTAGATCATTTAAACAATTCAAGCAATAGTGGTAGGCTATGAATTTAAACATTTCATTTGTCATGCATGATCCTAGTAAGCATGTACTATATGCACTAATCGCATACTAGTAAGGGATGAAATGATCATGCACATTGCAATGATACCTTTGTTATGTTGGAGTAGAGGATAGTCACATAGATTCCAATTCATTACTCCAATAGCAATGTGAAGACCAATTTATAAGCTTGGTGAAGACCAATCATCATAGATAAATCCATTCTTCACCCCATATAAAATGAAAACCACTTATGATCAAGTGCACTATCTCTTGAGTTGTGGTTGGCATGCTTCATCTTTTTGATCAATGCTTGCATGAGAGAACTACTTAGAATACCACTTGAAATATATGACTAGCTCTATTTTGGGTGTTGCTTGCTTTTCTTGATCAACCCTTTTGATTGCTTCAACTAAGCATCACAAGTTTCTCGGATCACCACTTCCATGTTAGCCTTCCAAGTCCCAAACTTGGTTTCACCTACACACGGCGGCAAGCCCCTCACTAGGGAGAAGTGACCTTTCTCTAAAAAACCACTCTTGATACTCACTTGAAATGATATAGTTTGATTGATCCAAATGATGAACTCAATCTTGATGAATAATCCTTGAATCTACATTTGAGTCCAACTCTTCCTACATGTTTAAGTTCTTTTCTTTCTACCAAATGATCTCCAATCATCACTAGAACTTAAACTTCATCTTCATCTTAAGTTTGATCTTGATCTTCAAATTGAGTACCAAATAAGTACACCAAGTACATTTCACAATACAAAAGTCTTGTACTCATTGCTCGTCATGCTTCTAGATCAATCCAAAACCAAACTTAGGTACCTCAACCACTTATAAACATGTTTCCAACTTGAGGACCTTTCAATTAAAGTGACTCTAGATTAATCCAATGATTGTCACTTTTCTGGCAGATTCTGTACCCTTCAAAGAATAATTCATATCTCCCAATGTACAGATCCAAATGTCATAAAATTTGGTGGAGATGTGATTCACTAAGTCATCTAGCAGCTGTAAAAATTTGAGATTCATTTGACATCTAGATTGCTACCAGATTTCAAATCTTCCACCACTGCTACATGCTGAAAACTGCTGCACTATAGCTGACAAGATGTACTTCAAAGCTGAAGCATCTTTTATCCAATTCTCATGAAATTTGTACAGCATCTTATAACATAAGTCTAGAGCATGCATAACAAAATTCATGCCAATCCAAGTAGATTTGATCATCCAAACTCAGACTTGATCACTGCTAGCTCAGATTTTCAACTTTGGACAGATTTCAATACATTGAGCAATACTTCATCAAATATGAATCAAACTTGAAACTAACTTGTTTGAATACTTTTACAAGACATATATCCATCCAATACACTTACTAAATGTCATCTCATGAATTTATCCAACACAAATCAATTCAAACTTGATTACTTAAGCATTTAATCCATTCAAACATCTCATAGCAAGCAACATTGCATATATATCCAATTCAATCAACTTATATGCACCCAAGTGAAATGATCAACAAGAGATATACCTTGGTTAGCTCATGATCATCCAATAGCAAGCTTTCAACTTGAATATTTGCAAGATATCAAATATATTTAATAAATCACCACAATCTTTAACATTGCACTTGTATGTTGTAGCACTTGGACTTCACTTATTTTGACTTGGCATTGGGATTGGATATGCATTGAGCTTCATAACTTGACTCAATATATGATGAACAAAATAAAACCAATTGAATCAAGCCTCCAATGCCGATGGTACCTATAAATAATCATCCACTCTTTGATGGTACCCAAACAAGTTTGGGTCCTCTCAAGTTAGGTGCAACATACTTAGGCATTGCCTTAGTATGAATAGCGGGATGTTTTGCAATAGCAACAATAGAGGTACCATTTACATCCTTTCTAAGCACATTAGTATCATCAATTGAAATATGCTTAGAAGTGTTACCTATGGGACATGAATGTGCCATGTGTCCCCTTTCCCGGCATGAATAGCATCTTCTCTTTGATTGAGCCTTTTCTTCATTGCTCATGTGATGCTTTTCATTGCTTTGCCTCTCATGAGTTGCTTGAGCCTTCTTCTCAAGCTTGATAGGACACCCCGAGGCAAAGTGTCCTATATCTCCACACTTGAAGCACTTGATGTGAGTCAAATTTCTTTTCTTATTTTGATTCTTGCTCATCATCTTGGCATCTTGAATTTGCATTGGATGCCTTGCTCTACCACCCCTTCTTGTTTTCTTTTTCTTCTTGAAGCCAATGCCACTTTTGTCACCAAAGTTTCTTTGAGTCTTCATTATGTGCTCAAAGGTGACTTTTGAGTTGTAGCACCTCTCTAACTTGTTGCTCAAATTCTTCACTTCACTTTTGAGCTCATTGTTCTCCTTCAAAAGGTTAGTCTCACTAAACATAGAAGTAGAACAAGCATTTAATTGTGAAGAACATGGCATATCTAATAAATCATCACAAGAGGTGGATACATGCTTCTTTCCTACATCACAAGGGTTAGTAATATGTGATTGTTCATTTGACCCAAATGATGAGCTCTCACTAGATTTGGTTTCTTCATTAGAAGGCTTCTTAGTGAGTAAAGCATGTTCTTATACCAAGTTATCATGAGCAACACTAAGTTCCTCATGAGCCAATTTTAGCTCCTCATGTGAACAAGTAGTAACATAAAGTAGATGCTTTTGTTGTTCACATATGGTTTTTAGAAATGAGTTTTCATTTTTCAATTTACTTGTTTTTGCCATCTCATTTCTTAGGGCCTTTGAGAGTTTATATAGAAGCTCAAAATTTGGACCATCACAATCAACAACAAAACCACCAATAGATACCTTAGTGTCACCATGTGATGATATTGATGAGCTTGTTGAGGCATCACTCTCATAGCCATCATCTTCACCATCAAGTGTGCATGGAGTAGAATCATTGCTTGCATCACTTGTGGCATTATCATCATTCTTGTCAAGTGATCTTGTGGCATGATCATCATCATTATCACTTGACATTGAGGTGGAGCAATCCTCCACAACCACCTCGTTGTGGTCATGCTCAACATCCTCATGTACCTCCATCACTATGTGATCATCCTTCTTGAATTTTCCATCATCCCAAATTGAGGAGCCACAATAGTGATGCTTGAGCGCCGTCCACATGCTATGTGCACTTGAGAGACCCCTCACCTTGTCAAAAATCTCATTATTCAAAGCTTTGATTAGATAAAACTTAGCTTGTGCATCAAGTGTTCAGCAATCCTTTTGAGCTTGGGTACGGTTACCACACCCATCCAAGTCATGAGAAAAGCCAACAACTATAATCCACCAAAACTTAGGGCCAAGAGCACGAAAATGATCAAGCATGTGATTTTTCCACCGTGCATAGTGAGTGCCATCAAAAATGTGTTCCACATAATCATCTAGCCCATAAGCCGCCATCCTCTCGGGTCGGTGAATACCACAAATGAGAGACCCGGCTCCGATACCACTTGAAGGGTCGAGATGGCGGACTAAAGGGGGGGTGAATAGTCCTTTCTAAAACTTAAACATGTAGGCTAACCAAAACAAATGCGGAATTAAACTTATCGGTCTAGCAAAGACTACACCCCTCTATCTAAGTTCTCTAGCACCTTACAAAGATCCTAATTAAGCAACTAAGGTGCTAAGCTTACCAAGAGCTCACCTAATCAATTCTAGAGCAAGGTCACACAAACCTATGCACTAGTACTTTGCCAAACGAGAGAGCTCCTACACAACTAGTGAAGCAAAAGCACAAAGCTTAAGCTCGCTAGCAAAGCTCAATAACAAGGCAACTAATGCCAAATTAGAGAGCGCAAAACACTTAGCTACACAAACTAAGCAATGTGACTAACAAGGTTACACAAACTAAATTAGTCACGCAAAGGGAAGCTTCTAGCTACACAAGCAAGAAGACAACTAGCAAACTAGTTACGAGAGCAACTACACAAGCACAAGTATATATGAAAGTAAATACAAGCTTGTGTTGCACGAAGGCAAACCACTGAGAAGAGTAGACAATGTTGACACGGTGATTTTCTCCCGAGGTTCACTTGGTTGCCACCAAGCTACGTCCCCGTTGTGTCAACCAACACTTCGTGGTTCGGCGGCTAATCGGTCACACACCGAGCCTCTCAAAAGGTGCCGCAAGAACCCACCATCAAGTGTGGTAGCTCAATAACACGCTCAACTAGAGTTGCTCTTCGCGATCCCCACGGGGTGAGCACAATCCCCCTGACAAAGCTTCTCCGGAGCCTAGCACAATCTTCTTGCGAGCTTCGACGGAGCCACAAGCCATCAAGCCGTCTAGGAGGTGGCAACCTCTAAGAGTAACAAGCACCACCGGCTTGCAACACGATCACCTAGTGCCACTCGATGCAATCTCACAATGCAATTACACTAGAATCACTCACTCGCTTATCGATTCGCAATCTAGCAAGCATAAGTGAGTTAGAGGCTCTCCTAGCACTCCCAAAGCATGGACACTAAGTCCCAAGGGTGCCAAGCACCAGCCAAGGCCAGCCAAGGGGCTATTTATAAGCCCCCACACGAATATAGCCATTGTACCCCTTCACTGGGCAAGATTCGGGTCGACCGGACGCGCCGGTCGAACTGACCGGACGCGCCTGTCGAACTGACCGGACGCGCAGGTCAGTAGCGTGCTCCAATGGCTAGTTTTCGCACGTATAAACTTGTATTGACCGGACGCGCTGGTCACTAACGGGACCGGACGCGCAGGTCGCAGCGAAACAGCGAACAGAGAGGTTCCAGTAAGCTCCCGAAGCGACCGGACGCGTCCGGTCATCACTGACCGGACTCGCTGCAGCGGCCGGTCACTTTCGCCCACGAAAAACACTGACCGGAAGCGCTGACCGGACGCGCAGGTGCTGACCGGACGCGTCCGGTCACGAGTCCGGTCACAGACCACTCTTCGGTAAAACGGCGATATCTCTTAGCTCCGAACTCCGATTTAGGTGATCTTAGACATTTTGGAAAGCTTACTCAGAGGGCTACACAACCCACTAAAGCACTTGATCCAATTCACAATGGATCAAAACAGTATTCCACTCTAAGAGCCATCCTAGTGTCTGGAGAACACCGAAAAACATTTCTCTCTTCTCTAAGTTGATCAACACCAACTCCAACACCTTCTCCTTTACAAATGTTCCAACACCACCATGTGTACACCACCATGTGCATGTGTGTTAGCTTTTCACAAACATTTTCAAAGGGTTAGGCACTCAACTTGCCTCGCCACTCGATCCTAACACGTATGCAAAGTTAGATCACTCAAGTGGCACTAGATGACCAATATGCAAACAAGTTTGCCCCTCTTAATAGTACGGCCATCTATCCTAAACCCGGTCATCAACTTCTCTACACACCTATGACCGGTGAAATGGAAATGCGCTAGGTTATACCTTTGCCTTGCGCATTCCACTCCATCTCCTCCGACGTTGATGCAACACATGCACCAACCATATCACAAATGATATGATCCACTTCATATCATCACGTGACCGTATTGGTTCATCGATCTTGACCTCACTTGCTCTTCACCGTTGCCTCGGTCCTTCGGCGCTAAGCCATCACAACTTGTCCTTCACCCTAGCAACCGGTCCATCAAGCCAAGCATCATCTTGATCTTCTCCACCTTGGTCACATGACTCCATGTCATGTCTCATGTGCAATAGCCTCCTTCATGACACCATCACATGTGGACTAATCGCATGTGTATCTCACATAACCACATATTAGTCCACCTAAGTTGTCACTCAATTACCAAAACCAAACAAGGACCTTTCAGCAGGGGAGTTAGACAGGGTAATCCTTTGTCCCCTTTCCTTTTCAACATTGTTGTTGACTCTCTTGCTAAAATGATGTGCCTTGCTCAGAAAAATAATTTGATTAAAGGTCTTGTACCTGAATATGTGAAAAATGGGGTAGCAATCTTGCAATATGCAGATGATACTATCCTGTGTATCCAGGATGAAAAAGAACAAGCATCTCATCTAAAATTGTTGTTGTACCTGTATGAAGCCATGTCTGGGTTGAAGATTAATTTTTCTAAAAGTGAGGTCATTATGATTAGTCAAGATGGAAATAAAAATATAGAATTCTCTAACATGTTTAACTGTGCTGTGGGGAGTTGGCCAATTAAGTATCTTGGGGTCCCTGTAGCTGGATCCAGGTTGCATGTAGTGGACTGGTTACCCATTTGTGAAAAAATGCTGAAAAGATTGGATGGTTGGAAGGGCAGTGCTCTTAGTTTGGGTGGCAGATTAGTGCTCATCAATTCCTGTTTGAGTAATCTCCCAATTTATGCCATGTCCATGTATTGGTTACCGGTTTCAACCCTGAACAGAATGGACACTGCTAGAAAAAGATTCTTTTGGCAAGGGGGTAATTTGAAGAGGAAATATCATCTGGTAAAATGGACTAAAATCACTAAACCTAAGAGCAAGGGGGGTCTAGGGGTGAAGGACTTGAGGAAGATGAATATCAGTCTGCTTTGCAAGTGGTGGTGGAAGGTTGAGAATGGGGATGGCATTTGGCATGAAATTATAACTAAGAAGTATCTGAAAAAAAAAGGTGGTATAGCTCAGGTGAAAAAAAGCAGCAGGAATTCCCCTGTGTGGAATGACCTGCTGAAAGTTAGACATATTTATTTGAAAGGCAGATCTATGGTGGCAGGGGATGGCAAAAACACCAGTTTTTGGCATGATAAGTGGTGTGGTCTTGTCTCCTTTGCGGACAAGTTCCCACAACTTTATGAAATTAGTGAGGACCAGGAATGTTCGGTTGAAGCTCTGAAACGAAGAGATTGGAGATTGAAATTTAGAAGATGGTTGTATGAAGATTTACAAAATCAACTCAGACGCTTATACGATATGGTTCATCATTTCAATATTAATAGTGAAAAAGACACAGCTAAGTGGGACTGGGAGAAATCTGGGGTCTTTTTTGTTCGATCAGTTTACAAACATTTATGTAAAGATGAATATGGCCTAAGTTTCAAGAGAATGTGGAAGGCAAAAGTGCCATTGAAAATCAAAATTTTCATGTGGTTGGTTTCACATGAAGCCATTCTGACAAAGGATAACCTATGTAAACGTAAATGGAAAGGAAACACGACTCGTGCTTTTTGCACAGAGCAGGAGTCCGTTCAACATATTTTCTTTGAGTGCCTAACAGCTAAGTACATCTGGAGCTTGTTAGCTTACTCCTTAGGAGCTGAATGCAGACCGGGTAACATGAATCAATACTGGATCTGGATAAACAATATACTCTCCCAGTGCCCGTAGATGCAGGCAGTTGGGCTAGCCGCAGTTTGCTGGGCCGTGTGGAAAACTCGGAATGTTGTTTGCTTTGATGATCAAAGGGTGAAATCTCCTACTGAGATTATTTGTATGATTTGTTCTTTTCTCATATACTGGGCAGGCCTGTTGAATGAAGACTTGAAGCAGCAGGTAATCCAGGGGGTGGAGGCGCTGAAGACGACGGCGCTCATCTTCCACAAGCAAGATATTCAAGGGCAGATTCAAGATGAACGTCAACTGATCCCATTTGTCGGATGACCGAAAGACTTGATGAAAACTCGATGGTGGTAGTTTGATGACTGCGTTCTGGAGTTCGGCTTTCAATGTTATGTGATGTCTGAAGTAGTTTCTTTTTTAGCTTAAAACCCGATGGCCGTCGGTTAAGTTGTACTTGGTGGAAACCCCTGTTGAGGTGCGGCGTCGTTTTGAGCTGGCGCTTCTTAGCTGCTTTTGGGAGTTTGTGGTAGTTGGGTCTGGGCATCTGTTCCCTTTGTGATCATTTTCCTGGATCAGCTTATATCCTAATAATCGTCTTTTCTTTTTGCTTGTGAAACTGTGAACTCGATGTAATTTCGTTAAGTTGTACTTGGTGGAAACCCCTGTCGAGGTGCGGGGTCGTTTTGGGCTGGCGCTTCTTAGCCGCTTTTGGGAGTTTGTGGTAGTTGGGTCTGGGCATCTGTTCCCTTTGTGATCATTTGCCTGGATCAGCTTATATCCTCATGATCGTCTTTTCTTTTTGCTTGTGAAACTGTGAACTCGATGTAATTTCGTTGCTTTGGTAATGAAATTTGGTCTTACCGTTGTGGAAAAAAAAGCAGCGGCAGCAACATGCACGCAGCCAAGCCACCATTACGGCATTACCACACGTGTCACTGGAACCAGTTATCGAAGTGTATTTCCTGCGCATCATCCCATTGTCGTCACAGCAGAGCGCTCGAAGGAGAAAACTTGTGCAGAGTGAAGCAAGAAGCCCTTCCAATGAATTATTCCCACATCTCAAGCTTGGTATCCTCTACTCGCCTCATGGCGTTCCAGAAGACATGGCGTCGTCGCCTTCGGTTGGGAGTTCAATAGTTGAGTTCATCGATGGCAAGCAGCAGCATGTGATGCATAAGGACATGAGCCTAGAGCAACTCGACGATATCTTGCGGCCGAAGGCGATAGATTGCCTTAGCCGGAAGCCCGAAGCATCGTTGTACCAGCTGTCCTGGAAGTCTAAGCGTGAGACGGCGTACCTTCGGCTTGAGAAGACAGGGATGGTAAAAATGACACGGGACGACATTGGAGACGATCCTAGCAGGGACACAAGGGCAATGATCCAGCGCCGGCAAGATCCGAAGCTGGAGGCATGGTTAGAAGTGTTCACAGACTTCCTGAAGCCGTGGGTTGCACTCGCACCTCAAAGGCTACAGGGCCCAGTGTTGGAATGGATTAAAAAGGCAGATGAAATGTAATCAGACACACAAAACCTGTTGTTATGTTTGTCATAAGTCAACGAATTAGTGGTGCTTCTATAAAACCGTTCTACAATTGTAAGTTAATTTGTTCATGTGCCCACTGTGCCACGTCAGGTGTATGTATGTCCACCGTCATATTGTACCCCTTCTGGTACAAATTTTGTGTAAAGAATGTAAGGATTATCTGCCCATTACATGATCTATCTTAACTTTTGGTGATTGGATTACAACACAAGTTTAGAACTAATATGCGTGTTAAAGAAGTTTTAATAGGTCCTAGTAATGCAAGAGAAGAAATGGCACGTATACCAGTGACGAAACATCGTCAAAACAAAAGTGTGCAAAAGATGACACGCTAGCTGATCTGGCCGGCTGCGTAATGCACTGGACTATCGGGCGCATCGTCCGGGGACATTGTAGGTGTCACCTGTGTAGTGATCACACATCGGATGGTCCGTCGAGATGGAAACAGGAGCACCAAGCGATCGATGAACGCATCGGATGAACTGACAAAGAAATTCCCATATGAAGAATATGCCTAATGATCCTATGTGGGGAAGAGAATACCGACAAATCATCCGACGGGTTCTACTAGCTTGGTCGTCAGTTCGTTAGCCTCTTCTGTTGCTCCGTCAACGCTTTCCGAGAGCGCCGGCCTGGGGACACGCCGGGTTGCCGGCTCTCAACTCTCAAGTCCCAACAGGAGGGCGAAGTTTCGTCGCATAAAAAAAAAGTACGGCGATGCTCCCACAGGCTTCCCAACCAGGTGGACAGGCTTCAGACTCCTAGAGGAACCCGGCTCGGCCCACTCGCGCTCGCCGGCCCAGCTCAAAGATTAGCGGCCCAGAATGGAGCCGGTAGCTTGCTATGTGTATGAGAGTCTAGAGTGAAGAGAGATATGAACTGTAATTAATGTCTAAACTCTGAGATATTGAAATCTGTTGCGCCTAGCTCTGCTCTTCGTCCCCTTCTTCCTTCCCAAGCTATCCTTCCTCTAACAGTGTGGCAGGGCATAAATAGCATTTCACAACGGCTGCAAAAAGAAGAAAAAAAAAGAAGAAAACACTTGAATCGAAGCAATTTGTAAGTTTTGAAAGTCATGTGGATTCGATGTTAAATATCAATCTCTCTCATGAAAAAAAAAACTAATTGAGGTAGCCAAAGAATTAGGCCAAAAGATACAGATGCAGCCCAGCTCCTCCCTCCCTCTCCCCACTCCCCCAAAAAAATGATCAGTCCTCTGCTGCCCAGAGCCCCAGAGAAAAAAGAAGACCGTGATAGCCGAAGCCACCTTTAGAGCTGTGAATTCACAATTTCACATATTCTTTGTCAGCTAGGCTCCAAAGAAACTGTTATAGCACCAACCGTATTCTTCTGAGCTCTGACTTTAGTTTTTTGTAAAGAAAAATAAAAGAAAATGGAATAGTTTGGGCCTTAGGCATCATGAAAACTATAGTTACAGCCTTGCAGCCATTATCTAAAACTTATGAAACCAATCGACTGTAGTTGAGACTTTTGTTGAGAGATCAACTGGCACTGCACGAGCAGATTACAAGAAAAAGAAGTATTAACTGCTCGTGCCCTGCTTGGGCAGCACTCTATTTGATAGTGCCCTGTTTCTAAATTTTTAAGGCTACCTAAAGTTCCTTACAAAATCAAACATGTTGAAACAGGCAAAGTGACAAACAAATCCATTAATCCAATGCAAATTTTTTGAACTGAATGAATCCAATACAATGGTATGTGACCTGTGTTCGGTGCTATGACATAATGGAATAGAAACTGAAAGTCATGAGGTTCACATGGCTCCCGTTCCATGTTGCTGAACAACAGATCTCTGAACTAACTTGCCTTCTACATTGATCAACATTGACTCCTGCACATTTTGCCAAAATGAAAATCAAATGGAGATTTAATTGTTTCATATTGATATTGGGATAAAGAAGGGGAAGCGTCGCACAGAGTTATGAACTCACCATCTCGAGAGGTCTAACTCTGTGCACGAAAAAACCATCTACACTTGTTTGGCTGGGATGTCCGATGTACAATATTGAGTTGTCTCGGTGGAAATAACCACAAAACCCACCCATGCTTATGTATGCATTCTGTATTGTATAGAGGGAATTAAGTTATAGCAATCATTAATTTGAAAAAAAAAAATGCCCTCAATGAAGAAAACACAAGTTACCACTTCATATTTTGCCAAAATCCGTTGAATTGGCAAAGAGAACTTTGTGGTTTCTGGTGTTTCCTCCCCATTGCAAACAAGTAACGGATTATATCCAACAACTATTTTCCTGTCTTAAAGAAGAAGAATGTGAGCATTTTGGTTACAGACAATAAACCATGCATAAATCTCCATAAGTAGCATAAAGGCATAAATTCAACTAAAAAGGGTATTACTATTTCTTATGGATGTTTAAAGTTTGTCAATATATCTTCATTCTTCAATACTATACTCTATAATGCTAACTCAGTCCCTTGATGACTTAAGCATATACGCATGTTTTTTTAAAAAAAAACTCATATATGCATGTCTGTAGACTACATATTAGCATCTCCAACAACAATACAAAGAGTTTGCACACAAAAAAACTGGGACATATGCTAGTAAGCACTTACCAATTGCTGTCAGTGAGCGCTAGTGATTGATCCAACCATTTAATTTGTCCCCTGTGAGAAGTGCTTATTTTGCCATCATGTAGAGGTTCCTTGTAAAAACAGTTACAAATCAATGCATAAGAACCCATAAATACCAGCGTATATAACGTGATGTACTTCTGTTTATCAGATGGTTGCCTGCTAGAATAAACTCAAAGGTGCTCGAGATGTAATACCTGCAGAGCCCATGTGTTCAGACCAATAATATCTAGAACCTGATCGTAGGGCATCTTCACTTTCTTCATAAAGTTACCAACTCTCCGCCCATGTGATGACTTAGTGGAGTACCTTATGGAGAAGAAATTATAATGTATACACAGAAGAGGGCAAACCTTGGGCAGTACAGCGAACCATTGAGCTACATTTTCTTTACTATTAAGTCAGTTTACATGTATGAACTAGGAACTACTAGCTTACCAGGGGATATTCAGAGCTTGAAAGTACATGGAACCCTATAAATTAGGAAAGAAAGAAAGAAATGGTAGACCTGAGAAATGTTACAATGGAAATGGACAAGTAATATTACACATGAGCCCAACATTGTTAGCACTTAGATACTTACATTTTGCCAGAGTGGATCATCCTCTCCCAGTTGAGCAACATCCAGCACGAACTTGACTTCATAAACCTTTGCTATGGTCTCCATCTTCATATACAACAGTTTTTTTATTAAAAAGGCAAATCTAGAAAAGATTGTAGAAAATACATTCTTAGTGCATTTTAAGATTGTTGATCAACAGTGTCACAAACAACCAGACGTTTCTAAGGAACACCAAAGACAGACTTCTGCACGGATCAGCGGCAAAATATGCCAAAACGGCTAGTGGAAAATCAGAACTAAGTTGTGTGGCGTTAACTAATAAAATACGGAGTAAATTGGTGTCACAATCACGATACAAGAATGCAATTTATGAATTTAGGACAGCTCAGTGCTGATTGCAGTGAAAGCATGATCAGGAGGCACATGCGCGCCTCATCGGAAAACACATACGCATGTGCCGTGATCCAGGACAGGTAAGTCCATTGGCATGGTTATATAGAGTAATACCAATCTTGGATCTGCGCATGTGTAGGCCATCATACCTCCATGTATTATATTACCTGTGTGAACGCATCGCTGGTCAGAAGCACGGGTGCATGCACGAAACTACATGAGCAAATCGTTATCAGAATGAGGAAGTCATATTTCTGAATGAATTCCCTGGGTTCAACCGACGACGATGAACTCTTCCTAGTTACTCAGCAATAAGCACTAATCCAATTTACTGTGACGCGCTGTATAAGAAGGCTACCGTGGTGATCAGACCCGGTTTCAGCTCCGTCAGTGACGGGCTCGATGCCATGCGTGTGTGAGTTGCAATTGCAACCACATAAACGTTGACAAGGCGAAGTGAAGACGAGGTGAGCTGGTGAGGTCGACCAGAAGACCTCTGAGAAAATGTCGCACATCACGAAGCAATGGGAAAAGGGACAATGCAAAGTCGCAAACAGAGGGGACCAAATGAAGAACACCACTCCCACCAGGCACCGGTGGAACCAGACGCCGGAAGGTGCGCGTGAGGCAGAAGAGATCCCGAAGTGAGTGGATGAGTGCAAACGCGCGCACCTGCCTCAGGAGCCTGGCCTGCTCGATGGGTCCCCGCGCGCCGCCAGCGACGCTGAGGAAGGCGACGCCGCCGCCGCCGCGCGCGCCCCGCCCGAGTGCGTCCACCCCACCCGCGCCACCGCCCCGCGGGATGAGCTGCGGCTCGCCGAGGCTGAAGGCCGCGTAGAGCGCTAGGCAGAGCGCGGCCTGCACGGCCACCGTGCAGCGCCACGGCGGGCGCTCGCGGCCTGCCGCTTCTCCCATGTCCGGCAACCTTCTCTCTGGTGCTGCCAGCTGCAAGCCGTGTGGCGTCGTGGAATGGCGGAAGACTACCGCTGGCATCGATGTCATTGTCATGGATGAGGACACGATGGATTGCTAATGGCGATCCGCTTAAAAAACTCAATCATTCCCAGTGGGCCCCGTCGATCCAGGTGCCGTTTGGTACAGGAGAGACCTCGGACTCGAAATGTTTATGATTGGTGGATGTTGATTTGACGAGCTCTTTTGTCCCTTCCGACGAACTTCATGTGGTCAGCCCTTCGATGTCACAATTCTCAGCAGCTTGCCATCAACCATCATTAAGGACAATAGTCCAAACAGGAGAAGCTATTCTATTAGGGACTAATTCTTTAACAAGTCTTCAACTAGTTATGTCAGCCAACTAGCTAGCCAACCATAGCTAAGGCCACGTTGAAAAAATTTCAAACCGATGAATAGTACCACTTTCGTCTTATTTGACAAATATTGTCCAATCATGGACCAACTAGGCTCAAAAGATTCATCTCGTGATTTTCAACTAAACTGTGTAATTAGTTATTTTTTTACCTACATTTACTACTTCATGCATGGGTCCAAAGATTGATGTGATGGAAAGAGAGTGAAAAAATTTCAAGTTTTGGAGTGCATCTAAACAAGGCCTAATTTAGACTAATTATTGTCACCATCTTGTAATTAACCATGTGTATCCAAATAGGCCCTAAACAGGCACGGTACAATACAACAGGATGTACGAACAGGACAGTGATTATTGGTTCGAGCACACATAGCCTCACAAAATGGCTGCATGAAGCATATGTGAAGCTCCGAATGTGTACGCATACTACAAGGACAAGAAGAAAACCAAACGCGTTAGCAGTAACACCGTCAGGCCTGGAGGTGCTTTCCTTAATGTTACAACACCATACATTCTGACCACAGTATACATAGTGATTAGCGGGAATTCCCTTTCCTACCACTCTGGCAACTACAAATCAACCATCGATTTCCATGTCTGCCTTGGCTGTCGAAGACTGCCCATTCGCTGCCTCATGGCTTGAATCTTGCGCAGGCACGGCAGCTGCTTTGGTGGCTGCATCTACCACTTCCTCTTTGATGGCACTGGCAGTACCATTTTGTTGGGGTCGCAAGGCCTCAACAACATTCTCACACACAGTTTCAAACTGTCGAAGGCTATTGGCCAAACTAGAAGATGCGGACTTGTCTCCAAAGAAGGAACTGATCGCAGAACCACCGCTCTCTTCAAGCACTCCACACATCTGCAGAGCATACAGTCTGGTTATATAGAGGAAAATAAATGATGTGTTCACTCATGACCCATGAAAACTTGTGCCATTGCGCTTACGCACCTTATTGTAAAGATGGGGAACTTGTGACTGACCAGCTGTGCCTTCAGGAGCCACTTCATTGGTAGCTGGAAATGAGGATCCCAGTTATCAAAACAAACAATGAGCAAACCTCAGAGAATATGTCAACATCACATCTTTAGAGATGCTTTAGTACATACTCCCTCCGTCCCTAAATAACTGCTGCAAGTTTGACTCATTTGTAGAAAATACGTACAACATTTGTATCTCCAAATAAATTTATTAAAAAACTAGATTCAAAGATCTTTCCAATAATACTAATTATGTACCATAAATATTAATAGTTTTTAATATATATTTAGTCGAAATTGTTTCTCGGGAAGTGAAAACGACAGATATTTAGAGACAGAGGGAGTAAGACAAGAGTCATGCATGCCACATGATTAAAATCGTGAGCATCTGCCCGAGCATGTTCTATGCCACTATGTGACTCTCTTCCTGCACATTGGAGAGAAGGAATAGATCACTTACAAATTGGCTCAAGATTGGGCAATTCCCGCAACAATTCACTGATATCTGGAAGAAGTGGAACATGTCCTGCTGGAACACCTTGTTCAGTAATATCATCAGGAACAGGAATTTTTTTCGTTATCTGCAAGAAAAAAAAAGGTACGCTTTAACAAATGCTGCAAGATACTACATGAACAGCTACTGTGCACTGACACTCCCATGTGAGCTTTGAGTGCATGTCTGTTCAGGGAAAAAGCCTAGTACTGTACCACAGCATATTCCAAATTCAAGGCTCTCTCCAGAAGGTGGTATCTCTTTCTCAAGAACTCAACTATCTTTCTCTGGATCTCCTTGTAATGGGACATGCTTGTTGAGTTCACCTGGCCTTCCTGTGCACCTTCCAAATTCCCCTGGAAAAGGAATGGAGGAAATAAGAAATGCAATGGGTCCACGTCACTTAGAAATTTGGAGGAAAGGACATAGTGAGCACATGCTAACATTTGCCTCGTTGTTCGACTGAGCACCAATTATTTCATTAGCCGAAGGGAGATTCAGCTCTCGTCGTGCAGCCTCAAAAAGCCCATTCTCTCTGTCATCTGATATATACTGCCACCTTGCATATCCATGCCTAATGAAGGCAAAAACAAATGCATTGTGTTAATACCTTAAACATAGTGTTGATACAGTGTGAAACAATAGTTGGTAAAGAATGCACTATCCACAAGGAGAACACACAAAGTATATAAAAGCAATTGAAGGCATTCGCTGTTCAGGTCAAGTATTCCTAGTTTACCCCTTAAAAACCTACATCTTTCATTAAGCCGTTTCACATGATTACAATTGTAAAAGTCTCTAAACATATGGAATCAAAATAAATAATTTAGGAACATGATTACAATTGTAAATGTCTCTAAACATATGGAATCAAAATAAATAATTTAAGTTAGATATCAAATCAAATGTGGAGCTCATCTGGTTTGCATGTGATACTTCAGCTTGCTGATTCAACATTCAAGATAAGCTGAATTTGTTGCCTTAATTGAACAGTGTTCCTCGACTCGATGTCTCGAAAATCACTAGGGCACTGAGTGGACAGGCACCACCTGGACTGGAAGCTATCAAGCTATGTGAGAAGATGCCCATTAGGGTAACCCTAACTTCTGGGCTCACTATGTCCACTCGAGCCAAGATGCAAGCCGCCACTGCTACCATACTAAAAAACTAATAATCCATCAACCGACAAGTGACCCAAACACCTCAGCTCTGTCATTGCAAGGCCACGCCTGCTGACATAGGAGTAAAGTCTAAACATTGACTTTTTAAGGCTACTCTTGCCACGAAACTGTTCCAGCCACTGCTAGTTTCATGAAGGGGTAATTTTGTAAAGCTTATTTGTATAACAAAGAAAACATGCCAACAGATACATACTTCAGTATGCCTCTCAATAACAGTAGATCATGCTCCGCTTTCCATATTCTTCCACCAGATAAGCCTTGGAACTCATAGAGCAAATAATTAGGAAAGATGTTTGTAATTTTCCCTGGTCCTGTGGCAGACACCTGGAACCACAATACAAAGGTAAGAAAGAATACAGTACACAAAGGTTGCCTCATTGATAGCAGAATTATATCAAGGTATTGTAATCAAAGGAATTCTATAAGCTGCAAAAATCTATGAATTCGTACAGATACCATGCTTCCAAATTGTGACAAAGAACAGTCTGGCTTCAAAGGAACACACAAGTTGAAATACTGAAGTTCAGCTCTCGACAACACTTGCACTTTACGCAAGAAAAATACAGCACAATCATGTTTGTATTGAGCATCATCAGGGTGCTCATAAGTTCCTTTTAAGTTCTAAGTCATGTTAAGATGCCAATAACAACTGAAAGCCACATGTACCTTCTCCTCGATAAGGGATATGTTTGCTATCCTGACTAGCACATCATCAACACGCATCATTTCCTTTGGAACGCCATCTGCATTCATGCATATGGAGGATAAGAATTGGATGGGTAGAAATTATAGTAGCCATTACTAAGCTCAATTACCTGAAAAACATTCAGAATCGTTAATTTCTTCAACAAGATGTGCCATAACAAGTTCAGCATATCTGCAAGAACATATTATAGAATAAGCCAATAAATTGCACAAAGGTTATTGCTATAAATCACTTTCAGGATCTCCACAAAAAGGATTGCCTAAAATTGGGTGTTTGGTGCGAAGCCATTTAGAAGAGGCCTACTTAACTTAAATGGGCACTATACAAGCCTACCCTATACATTCTTGTGGTTATGGGCTCTACAAGGAAAAATTAATGATAGAGCTATATGAGCTCCCAGCAGCTCCAGCTCCCAGCTCCCTTAGGCTCCTGCTTGGGTTGCTCCCCACCTGCCGATTTCAGTGTTTGGCAGCACTTCTCCAAGCGCACCACTCCTCGCCACAGCGGATCTGGCCTCCCTCCCGCCGCCTTCTTCCATCACCACCATGGATCTGCTCAGAGCTCATGGTCCACGCCACCGTCGACAAGCCAGAGAGGGGCTGTGCAGGCAGAGGTGCGGTGGATAGCGGCGTGGGCGGTGGAGAGGGAGCAGGAAGTGGAGCGGTCTGCAGAGGGAGCAGATTTTTTCCGCTCCCCACCCATAATGCAAATAGACTGGAGCACAGGGGGGAGCACTTCCGAGGTGGAGCAGCGGCGTTTGGCAGCGCTCCACCCAACTCTCATGGAGCAGAGTGCTGCTAAACTGGCCCTTACTTCAGCTGCAAGCTTTGGTAACTGTTGGCTCAATTTGCTACTAGCACTGGGGTTAAGCTATGGCCACCTGCTATTAGCACTAGAGGTAGTCTACCTTCGGTGACTGTTGGCTCAATTTGCTACTAGCACTTCAGAGATAGTCTGACTTTGGTGACTGCCTGCTTAATTTGGCTTCATATGTGATGATGTCACATCTTTCCTTGTTGACAAGGGTGCTATAGCTATAGAGATTTGCAACATAATAAACAAAACATGGGCCCAACCAAGCGTATTGGTGTGTAAACTTTCAGTCTTTCACTAACAGCAGTAGACTTTGCCTAAATATGTGTACTATCATAAGTCAGGAACATCCAGTTACCAATCTCGTCAATTCTTTGTCAAAGCACAAATTCGAATTCATTGTATGTATACCTAGGAGATAATCAATAAAATGTAGAATGATGTGCATAATGTCCACCTAAGTTACGAAACTGTCCCCCAGATTCCTCACTATTTGGTCTACAACTCAAAATATTTGGGGTCACAAAATATGGAGAGCACATTTCACATACCTCTGAATTTCCTCAACACTTTTTCCTTTAAGTCGGGGCAGATACTCTTTCCAGTCATAATTCTGAAAACCGAATCTGCAATGTTGCATGGGGTAAATTTATGACCACAAAAGAGAATACAGTACATGTTCATGTTGGTCTGATAGTACAACTAGAGAATAGCCAATGGCCTCAGCGCAAATATTTGATGCTTAAAACTGGATCAGAAATTACAATTTGGTGACAAAGATACAGGTCAGAGCACACAGCTATAGAAACGAGTAATAAAAATGTAAACACTAACCGACAATTGTCAAAAAATAAAAAAGAGATCCATGATAAAAATGTACCCATGGACAAGAGATACAACACAACAACAACAACATAGCCTTTTGTCCCAAGCAAGTTGGACAAGAGATACAAATGAAACAGAATTTTCTGTGCGCCTGCTTTATCACGCAATGTAATAGCATGTCAACATCAGCACATAAACTATATGTTCAAGGTATTCACTCAACGAACAGACAGGTTCAAGAGGCATATCAATAACTAACCTATTGAGCGTCTGTAGGAACATTGCTCGCTGAGCATGGTTGAATCCAAGAACTCTCAAGGTCCGTCCTTCGCCCTCCATCAATGGAATAGAATCAACATTACCTAATGACAATGTGTTGGCAAAGTATATAAGTACAGAATATTCATAAAGTAGCAATAATCCATATTCCATAGTGCAGTGTATTTACATAACTGTCTTACGTGATTTTCTCTTAGAATATTGGCCCCTCTTCCCAGAAACATTTCCTTGCAAAGTTGTGTCGTTATCTGACACGTCATCCTCAAATGAGTAATCCTCGTCTTCGGAGCTTAAGTCAATGTCATCTTCATCAGCTGCAGCCATCTGCACAAAACGCAGAAAAGAAACAAGGCTCATCAGTCTTTTCTGTTACTGAAAATGTATATGGTCACTCTAAAGCTCAAATTGATCAAATTTAAAAAACAGTACATTGCCAAACAGACAGTAGTATATTAAGCTCTACATCTATGATTTATTTGGGGCGGGCGGGGGGTATTGAACTAATAAACACTGTACATCATGACTAGCTATGAGGTAATGCACTAATGGCACTATGCCATCAAAACAAATACAAACGGCTACATTCTTCCTTACTTTCATGCAAAACTATTACAGCTCCATTCAGAAGTGTCTTACAGTAACAATTCACAAAAAAATTGTCAAACTTTAGTCACAATATATACCAGAAACTGGAGCATTAAATATTAGGGGGGATTTATTATGTTCTACCATCACAGTATAATAATCTGCCTCTAAACCACATAGGGTCTTCTCTCAAAACATCCTGTATCTTTCTCTAGGATCCTCTCAATGGAATAAAATACAAAAGCTGTGCTTAGACAAATGAACTGTCATGTTGATTCTGATCTCTGTGCTGTAGAAAAAAACTACCTCATGATGTGATATAATTAAAAGCAGCTAGAACATGTTTGGTATCCATTGGGACATTTGTACAAATTATACAAAGATTGGAAGCTCAAAAAGGGTCTTGCGCTGAACCATAATGATGCTGAAGGACCTGGTAAGTTTGGAATGCTAGCGCATTTGGTTGCATAGAGATATTAGAGTTATAGAGATGGGCCAGGCAACCAAGCCAATGGAGTCCAGGGTGGCACACAAGAGGCAGTAGCCATCTTAAGGAGCGCAGGATGCAATGAGAAGGCAGTGATTGGTTGCATCAGTTATGCTAGTTATTGGCTTATCTTCATGACAAGATTAGTTATTGGCTTTGATACATATTGTCAACATAGTTCGGCTAGGCGCCGACTAGGCGGCGCCTAGGCGCGCCTAATCGGTAGTCGATGGGCTGCCGCGTAGCCTAGGGGGTTGGGCGGAGTCTAGGCGGGCGCGTCGCCTAGGCGGCACTCAGCGGCGCCTCGGCGGCGATTCTGCGGCGCGCAGGCGCCCAAGGCGGGCGCGTAGACGCTCGCAGACGCTGCTCGGACCGCGCTCCCGTTCGTCCTCCTCCGCGGCTCCGCCTGCGACGCGCGCCGGAGGGGAAGTTCAGCTGCCGGCCTCGCTCCTCCCCGCCGGCCCTGCTCCCCGCCGAACCTGCTCCCCGACGGCGCACCCCTCCCCGCCGGACCTGCTCCCCGACGGCGCACCCCTCCCCGCCGGCCCTGCTCCCCGACGGCCTCGCTCCTCCCCGCCGGCACTGCTCCCTGACGGCGCACCCCTCCCCGCCGGCCACCCCACTCCCCAAGGTGAGTTCCCTCCACCGCCAGCTGCTCCCCTCCCTGCTCATCCCCCTCCACCGCCAGCAGCTCCCCTCGGGCCTCCCCTGTTGATGTTCCGCCCTGGTTGCTGCTCTCCCCTCCCTGCTCTCCCTCTCTGCTCATCTATTTTCCCCTGCTCTTAATTTACCTATATTGGCAAAACGCCTAGAAAAACGCCTAGGACCGCCTAGGCGCGATTACTCCCGCCTAGGCGCTAGGCAGTGGGTCACCGCCTAGAATCCGACTAGCGCCTAGCCGAACTTTGATTGTCAACACTCAACAGTGACTGGTTGCATCAGTTATACTAGTTAGGTGATAAGCATGGTTTCCTAAAATTTAATTACAATTACGGACATCGGGACATGTTTGGATGCACATGTATCCACCTCAACCCATGTGTGTTGGAGTGGTTTGGTGTGGAATTTAGTTTAAATTCCACGTCAATCCACCCCAACACACATGGATTAAGGTGGATACATGAGCATCCAAACAAGGCCTACAGTGTCTACATGGCGTTTACAAGATTTTTATGAGTGAAATACTGTAAGTTGCCAACAAATATGAAATTGCATCTATTGCCAACCTCGAAGCAAATGCAGATCGCAAAATAAGGAAAAAGGATATGAAAAAGGGCACAAGGTTAACAATGGTTGGTAATGGTTAGAAATTACACCTGTTTGCGGCTTCTTTTCCCTTTTCCCATAGCAGTATGTTCTTCAACTTTCTGTACATCGTATCTATCCTTCAATAGTTCATCCCAATAGTTTAATCTTTCAGAGTTTTCAGCCTCAGCTGCAGCCTTTCTGCGTGCCTCCTCCTCTCTTTCTGCCTGAGCCTTTGCCTCGTCGATGTATTCAAAGTTTGCAACCTAGCATGGAGTAATACATGAAGTGAGAATCGTGTTGCTTTTGAATTAAATAAAGGAACACTCTTTTTGTTTGCTAGAATATGCCAAATACTTAGAACGCAAGTGGAAAAAAATGAGTCATGATGCAGTTGTATTATGCAGCATTTTCAACAATAAATGAAACACAAATAGCATTGTGCTATGAGTAGCACAGCATATTTGAAATGGAAGAATAGGTGTCATGAGTAGTCGGCTAGGTTTATGTCACAACCCGTGGCCGCCGGTGAGATCAACCTGGTGACGTGAGCTATCACAGGAGGAAATCGGAGGAGGAGATCTCAGTAACCAGGAGGAAGGTCGCCTTCCAGACCTCGGTTTGTGTTTCTGAAATATTGTCTGTTCTTCTCCGTCTTCTGCCTCTTCCCTTTATGGCTGCTACTCAGTACCGATATGTAACCTGCCAGCCCACCATAAGGCCCAAAGCATATGACATCCCAGCCCATATATCCTATAGTACCGGGTATGACAGTTTATTGGGCCAGGTTCGGCAGTATGGCCCATTAGTGTTAGGGTTAATTAGAGATAAGAGTCTCTTGCTAGGGTCAAGTAAGCCTGTCTATATAAGGATGTATCCATCTAATCAGGCAAGAAGATATAGATCTATTATCCCAGCCGGATGACGCCTATCGGCTTGCTGATGTCGGGCTGCTTGGGTTAGGGCCATCCAGATCAGAGATCAACATCCATAACATCTGGCTTACTTGACCCTAGCCATACTGCCGAACCCGGCCCAATAGACCGTCAGACCTCACTGCCTCACAAGTATACTTGTGCAAAGAAGAGATTACGTGCACTTTATTGAATGCATGTGCACATAATAAGCCAGAAAAAGAACAAGCAATGTAAACCACAGTAAATATCAAGAGGATAATTAAAATGAAGAAGCTCCTCAAGCATTATGCTTGTAATGAATAATTGAAATAAGACCTCAATACCTTGAATCCTTTTAAGAATTCATCTTCTTCTTCATCTTCCACAGATTCATCACCATCAACTTGATCACGGTCTAACAACCTGTGAGGCCAGTGCAGAAATATTTAAAAGTTGCCTCCTCTAACATAGAGAACTACAGTTTTAAGTCATAACAAAGAAGCTAAAATTGGGGGAATAAAAACAAGGGATTAGTGTTGCATGTATTCTGCATGAAGACAGAATCCATACTATGAATTACTGTAATAATAGGAGAAAAGAAAGAATTTCATAAGAAAATGGAATTAAACAAACAAAATCGACTATGCTGCCCGTGTTGTTCTTGCGTATAGGGTGATATTGAGTATAGACTGCCATTTATTGCCATGGTCATGAAAAATTCCAGGTGATCAAAATTATCTCCAGATTCCAGTATATTTTGTAAATTGTTACATAGATTTGGTAATACTTTAAACAACTTCACATCATAAAGGCATAATCCCCGAAATAACTTCCCAAGGTGAAGTTAAAGCCATGTTTGGATCCCATTCTCATAGTGATTCTACATGGTGATGTATAATCTAAATTCTAGATAAAGAAAAAAATGAGGGGTGTTTGGATCTCATTCTCATAGTGATTATGGCTTTTGCATAGTGAGAATCTCCAAATAGCAAGGTTTGGCTAGATAGTTGGATCCTAGAATCCGTGCTTGGATCTCATCTCACTCATTTTTCTACCTCATTCTCATTTTTCTTATCTTAGGAGATCCAAAAAGGGTCTAAGAAAGTGTTTACCTCTCAATTGCAGCTTCATCGTAATGAATTTGGCGAGATTCGTCATTCTCGTCATCAAAAAGCTCCTTTGATCCATAGCGTATAATATCATCCAGCTCCTCCTAAAACGGGCAAAGATGCATACTTATTATTTAGTACTGAAAAACCGATGAAGAGTTCACCAGCGGGGCAGAACAGAAAATTGGGTTAACTACTAGCCTGCACCAAATCAATCAACAAGTCCTAAAGATACCAGAAGTGTGTTATCCCACATCCCAGTAAGGACATGCACTTTGAACTGTTCTCCATTGTTTTGTTTGTACATGCCAATTACATGTTCTAGAAGTTAAAAAGTGTTGAAAGTCTGAAGAAACATGTACAAAACTGTAATGCTGGGATTAGACCAGCAACCAGCCCATTACCAACTCCAGCAAAGATTCAGGAAATTTACGAGAAATAGGTCCTGAGATCCTGGGTTCCATCTTCATGGCATTCTTTTTATGTTTAGTTCTTGAAGACAAACCTTAAAGAGGTTGTCAACCTTGTTTCCATGATAACTAACAAACACTACCCAGTTGGCCATCCAAGAGTAGAGTGTGGGATGCCTTGCCCTTGGTCATCAAACCCTTATTCAGCCATGCATGTACCAACACCCACCAGATCACCCAGCCTGATCTGAACTAATGCATCCACATAGATTATGAATATGAAACAAACAAATGGGACCAGCTCCAAAACAGGTCTGAATCATAAGTGCATAACACACCAGCAGAGCTAAACCTATATACCACATTCATGCTAACAAACCCAAGGAATCTCATACAACCATAAACTGCTATCGACATCAAGAGAAACAATTAAATTTACAGATAAGACTCAATAGTCACCAACTCTGGCAACATGTGTAAGGTTTTAAGCCTTGTAAAATGTAACACAAAGAAAGGGACATGATACTAACAGATGCTACATTCATTCCATGCCATCCCAGTAATAAAAGGTAGCATGTAACTACTCAACCTTTAACTCATAAATGATTTCACAAATAGCTTAAGCCATAAAAGATCAGCCCAAATTGATGGTTTACAAAATTCACCATTAAAACACAGTCACCACACCTGATTGACATTATTAGCTTTTGTGAGTCGACCAACAACTAAGTGCTCCAATAAAATCTTTTTCTTTGTAAGCTGCATCATTCGTTCCTCAATTGTACCTCGGCTAACAAGCCGGTATATCATCACCTAAAAGAAAAACAGATGAAAATTATACATAAAAATCACCACAAAACTTATTGAAAATCTGCTTTTGGATACAATATAACATTGTAAGGTAAAATACCTTGCTAGTCTGTCCTAAGCGATGAGCTCTTGCCATAGCTTGCAAATCCGCATGTGGGTTCCAATCACTGTACATACATAGGTGAGAAATTAAAGCAAACCCATTATATTAACTGTTTTTGTCTAAACAGATAGATTGTTTCACCTGTCATAGATGATTACAGTATCTGCAGTTGCCAAATTTATTCCCAGACCACCCGCTCTGGTAGAAAGAAGAAAGCAAAACCTAGTTGAATTCTTAGCATTGAAGCGATCTATCCGTATCTGCCTTTCAGCACCACTTATCTTGCCATCAATGCGTTCATAGCTCCATTTCTGAAACATGTATAGTTCATAGAACAGTGGATGAGATACATTAACCCGTAAAGCTAACATAGTCACAATGGGAAGATAAGTACCCTGTAACTTAAATAGTCCTCCAGCAAGTCCAACATGTGCTGGAACTGTGAATAAATTAGAACTCTATGACCCTGCTCTTTCAGTTTCACCATCATCTTGTCCAGCAGCTGCATCTTACCTGATGAATCTAGAAGCCTCCTGCAAATTCAAAGAATCAAGATAGCAGTGACACCTAATAATAAAAATAATTGTGGAGTAAAAATACTGCTCAGCAGATGTCCTCAAGCTTGGAAGGTCGATAAATCGAAAATAAGTTAATCCAGTTCAGCATATGAACAATTTTAAAAATTACTCAAAGAAGCATTCTAATGGGTGGATACAGAAGTTATACTCAAATTAGAATGGGTGGATACAGAAGTTAAACTCAAATTAGAAGGGGTACTATGACTATCATCAAGATATCTATTACAGCTCAATCTCAGTCAAAATAATTGGCAACAAAAACGCTTATGTTTTTCATTGGCACATTTTAGAGCATGTTCAACGAGAAGATCAGAGAGAAACAAACAATGGACAACTCCAATATGGCGAGGTGTCTTTACAGTCAAGCAAGCTTAAAAGGTTAGTGATACCAAGTACTCCTACAGACACTGGCAGTTCCAAGTGATCATCATACACCAGCAAGAACATTATGTAAAAGAACAAGAACAAAACCTATGAGTGAACTAAGAAGGATGAGAATATACAACTACTAAAAAAAGTATACAATAAAAAATAACATGAAACCACATAGGCTAAACAAATAAAAATCACAGCAAAAATGAACTAAATAAACATAGTGAAACAAAATAGAAGACAGTTAATAAACAAGAACCTGTGCACACCTTAAACCTTCTTCTGGATCGGCAGGTTCAAAATCAGGTTCGTCAATCATGAATCCATGGCAACAGAGTTTGCGCAACTCCATTACAACGTTTATTAGAGAAGTCTGTAACAAAACAATAAAAAAATGTAAATGCGGTAAAGGAAGATATATAACCAATTAAATGAAAATCAAAACAAGCTATTACATGTCCACCGTTACGACGAGCTAACACTTCATAATTCTTGGTGAGAATTGCCTTATAGTAATCCTTCTGTTTGCTTGTCAATTCAACTCGTAAAATCAATTCCTTTTTTGGAGGAAGTTCTTTCATAACATCCTTCTTGAATCCTATTTGTACCACAGGCATGACAAGGTTGCAATAAGTTTTAGATTCTTTTAACAATGGCGACCAATTAAACAAATTATTCAATTCAATAACAGCAGCACCGTGTGCCTGGCCAAAATATGAAAAGGTGAAGTAAATACTCACTTCGAAGAAGATGTGGCTTCAGCATTCCGTGAAGCTTCTCAATTTGCTTGTCTTGGTTTATATCCTTGAACTCTTCTTGGAGATCAGTTATACTCCCAAACTGCAGAATACAGACATAAGCATGTCACATCAGTCTATAAATAGTTTCAGGAGAAAATGAGTTTAGGTTGTCAAATAGAACATTTAATGTAACACGGGCTGAGGCGATTGGAATGTTAAACAACTGAACCAAGTATTGCAAGGCATTGTGCATACATGGCTATGCTATGCATCAAAATGTTTTCTTTTACCAAGCAGAAAGGGTTTGGGGTCCAACAAACTCAGTGATCCAATTAACATAGTGCCACTGTGCCAGTAAGAATTAATAGAAGAGGAAAATTACGACGGTTCAGATATATATATACAGTATTTCACTATCTTAAACCTTATTTAATCATATTTTGCTTGCACTTGCAGCAAAATTGTTTTAATGAATACTCCGTTAATACAGTTCTGAAATTCAATGCCAACAGAGACTTCAATTTTAAGCCAACTGACAGTTAAGAACATAGTAGGCTCATATAACATAGTGACAACAGCATTATAAATCACTAGGACGAATGATAAACAACAAGCAAGCTATTACCAAAACGACAACAGCTCCTTGTATGAAAGTATATCAGAACAAGTAATCATGGTGTGGTTTACACAAACAGTCATTCCTATCCTAGGCCCTACCGAAGCAATTCAATAATAAGGATTCTCTATTGACTATTGAAACATATTTATAAGAAAGAAAAAGGCCACAGAAGCCACAGAAAGAGACCATCACTAACAAACAACAGTGTGCCATGAACTAAATGAAATAAAATTTTGAGCATCCAAGAAGCACAAGATCTTACACTTTCACCCTCAAGGAAGTGCATAAGCATGAAAAGCTCATCAAGGTTATTCTGAAAAAGAGGAAAACGAACATCAAGTTAAAACACTTGCAAAAAACAATGTTCGGGCTCAACAGACACTAGTACAACAAGGAACAGCATACATAAGAATAGTGAAAAGAAACTCAAGAAGATAATGATGACATTATTATTAGCAAATGAATTGAATAGCTAACTAATGTGATCTCAAATAAATGATGTCACCTAGTATAGGATCCAATGCTCATGCAAAGCTGATGCGCTTAATTTGCAGACATGATTCATAAATAGCATTTCAAAATACACAGTTGTGTAAAAGTGTCATTTCTTATTTCACATAAGCGTATTGTGGATTCAACAAATATACTATTTAGATTGTTGTGTCCTGATCTGTTTGATGAGGAAGATAGTTACAAACATTACTCGAATACCCAGATTCTGGAATTAGCAAGTAAAACAAAAACTTAACAAGCAAAAAATTGCCTACAAGGAGAGCTAGAAGGTACAAGACACTGTTGGATTTCTAAGCAAATATTGATAAAGTGAAATGTATAATTTTTCCATATAGCTCAGGCATGAATGTATATGAAGAAGTAACCTGGACTGGGGTCCCTGTTAATAGAACACGATGTTTGGTGTTATAATCTTTAAGTTGACCAAACAACTTGGAATCTTTGTTTTTCAACCGATGCCCCTCATCCACAACCTGACACAACATACGGATTGGAAACAAGTTAATTAAACCTTAAAACATGCTATGTATAGACACAGCTGGACAGAGAAATGATGCTGAAACAAAAACAGTACCAAGCATTCCCATTCTATGTTTTTTAGAACATTAGAGTCCATGTTGATCATCTCATAAGATGTCAATAAGACATCAAATCTTATCCTTGACTGCTTCTTTTCTTCATTAGATGGAGATGATTTCTTTTTCTTCAGCTTCTTCAGTTTTTCTCTGGGGTAGTAGAACTCGTGCTTCCTAATAATGTCGCGAGAAGCAGCAGCTCCAAAATACATCACCTATCCACAATAAGGGAAAAGTATTAAGGGGATATAAGTCTGTCCAAATTACACAGAATATGGGTCTCAAATTAGTTTCATCCACATACAACATTCATTTGAGGTGCCCAAGTTGCAAATTCACGCTCCCAATTCCGCAGGGTTGAGAGGGGGGCAACAACCAGATGTGGACCAAACTTGTCTTCAAACAGTGAAGCCAGAAAAGCAATACTCTGTATTGTCTTCCCTGCAATTGTCATCGTTTTCTCAAATCCCGAAACAACATTTGAACCAAAAGCTTTGTCCTTACAGTATAAGCATCTCTTACCAAGACCCATCTCATCACCAAGGATTACGCGTTTGTTATGAAACCACGAATAGCGCAAGAAGTTTAACCCTTCAAGCTGATAGGGATGTAGTGTGCCTTCAAAAACCATCAAAAGCACCATTCATGGAAAGAATAGATCCAAGAATTACAGTCAGCTGAAAATTAAACATCCAGGAATAGTTTGTATTTAATAGCAGGATAATGTTTATTCATAACACATACCACCAGAAGGAAACGTAGGGCTCTCCTTGAATTGCCGTGGCTCCCGAGTGGCCTTGCCCTTATCACCAGATTTCTTACGCCTGGACTGGATCTCATTGAAGCGTTCAATCTCAGGTTGGAACACCGAAATATCAGACTCATTTTCCCATGTACATTCCTCATATGTAAGTTCATTCCATTTAACATAGTACTCCCGCTCGCCAACCGAGTTTTTTCTGTCCATTAAATAATGTACAAAATAAAATCTCAATATGCCAGACCTCTACTAAATGGAAATTAATGGATATATGTAAGGAAGAGATAAATAGGCATCTAGATGGGCGAGACCATCATGACATGGAAAATTAGAAATATGCTGAAGTGGAAGGCATGATTTATAATGAGTAATTGGGTACTAGACTTCATTCTAGATCATGGAATAAATTCCCATCACATGAGTTTCATATGACTGACTGATTCACAGAACCAGTAGGAAATAAGAGCCCTGTAAATGGAGTATGCATTGACAATAGCGATATGCATGACAAGTTACTTGACACAAAACTACATGCATATGCTAATTCAATAATTCACCAAAGAAAAAGCTGGAGCACCAGATTTTAAAAAAATCATAATAGCGATATGAGTCACTACATATCTAACAGAAAATCGTATTAGTGTTCAGTACCATCAATCCACTATACAAGGTAAAAGTAGTGAAGCACCATGCATATAATTTGTCTGTTGTTAAATTACCCTGCATACCTGCTAGCAAGGATCCTGTCAACAGTTGTCCACTCTGGTCTAATTGCGACAATGTCCTCACCAGATCTTTCTGCTTCTTTTTTCATGGCTTCCTTTTGCCTTCTGAAGTTATTCAACCTAGTCCTCAAACGAGGGTGGATATTCGCAGCTTCTGAATATTCTTTTTCTGAAACCCTGGTTTTTGAAGAGAGATAATAATTAATAGTATAGTACCAAGAAATATAATCATGTAGTGAGCAAGTAACTACCAAGAGCAGTGAATATATGATAATCCTTTCCACTTGATAAGATATCGCTCCATCTTCTTTGATCGAGGCTCTGTGGAACTAGAATCTTCACGTGGGGCTTCCAGTACTTCAATATCTAGAATCCTCTCCATCTCTGTTAATGGACTTACCTGAAGATAACAAACAAGGTGAATTGTTACACCAACAGTATCAAGCATAAACTGAAAGGGAGGTGTATGATGAGGCAAAGACATACACATTCCGGGCAGCTCCATTTATCAGATGTGATGTTTAAGCAAGGAACCAAACATTTTCTGTGAAATGCATATGTACATGTTGAACAAGAGACTAGATTATCACTTTTTCCACATTGTTGGCAAGCTTCTTCTTTCTGCACATACAAAATAAGGATGAACCAACTAAAACTACAGGATTATGTAGACAGAAAAGAACAAGACTAAAAAAACAAAATCACATGAACTAGAGGAGATTGGAAGTCAGGATAGTGCATCATAAACATTTAGAGCTACATTATATAGATAAGACAAGGTTCAGTTTTTGAGCAAGATATCTCAGACTTCAAAATAGTAAGGATAAGATCGCTATCTTACTGTTCAGGATTTAATGTGAGCCGACAATGAACTACTAACAAAAAAAAATTCACATATTTGCATGTCCTCTCTTATGATAATTTCATCAGCAGTCCTTGCTCAAGCTTAAGCTTATGGAACACCAAGACCACCATACATATAGAAAACTACTGAGCTGTGTTTGTTTCCCTCAGGCAAAAGTTTAGCCCTGTCACATCGAATCTTTGGATACCAATTAGGAGTATTAAACATAGGCTAATTACAAAACTAATTACACAGATTGAGGCTAATTTGCGAGACGAATCTATTAAGTCTAATTAGTCCATGATTTGATAATGTGGTGCTACAGTAAACATTTGCTAATTATGGATTAATTAGGCTTAATAGATTCGTCTCACTAATTAGTCTACTCCTGTGAAATTAGTTTTATAATTAGCTCATGTTTAGTCCTCCTAGTTAGCATCCGAACGACCGATGTGACACGACTAAACTTTAGCTCCTGGATCCAGACAAGGGAGCGCACCGCACGGCTACACGAAGACAGTTAACAAACATGGGTGTCACATCTGATTTTTCCATTTGAGTTCAAATTCAGGTAGCATAGTACCAACCAAATGCGTGAACGTCAAAACCACAGACCCTTAGGTCTTCTTCAGAATGCACAAATTTCAATAAGTAAACTTTTGTTGACGTTAAACTAGTCTCGTTATACTAAGACCCAGACTTGTAGCATATCATAGCTGAACTCAGCCCCAAGAAAAAAACAGAGGGAGAGAGCCCAGATTCACGATTCAGCTAACTAAAGGCATCAAGCAACCATGTCATCTAACCAGATTTCCTAGAAACATCCCAGCACCAGTCAGGCACCTCAATTCCCCTGCTCCACACGGAATTGCAAAACTGTTTCCTCCCGTTTTGCAATAGTTTTAGACACCTAGCAACATAACCCTCAATGCAAAGCACAAATCCTAGCAATATTAGGCCCAATTCCCCAAAAAAGCATTAGCTACCACCCAGCCTCAGCAAAATTCGCAACAGCAAGCAAAGAGAAGCGAGCCCCCGATCAGCCATACCGCGTCCTCGCGCTCGATCCGCTCGGCAGGCGCATCGTTCTGTCGATCCTTCCCCTTTCCGGCCACAGCGCGCAGCGGGAGGTCGTCGTCGGACTCGTCGAGCGCGTACCGCGGCCGCCTCTCCGACCGCACGCGCAGCCGCTCCACAAGGCTGCTCATCGTCGCGCAGCTGTCGCTCGACGCGGTACGGGGTAGAAACCCAGTGAGCGAGCAAGCAGCGCCACCCTCGCTACCTCCGCCAAACTCTCGTTCCACCTCTAGCGCCGCCGCCGCTAAATGGGCTAGGGTTTGGTGGGTTTGGGGAGCGGCGAGGAGCGAAGAGGGGCTATTTGTACCGCCACGAGGGCGCGAGGTGCCGTGTGGGAGAAGTGCGGCGAGAAGCCGAAAATGGAAGGTAGCGACGAGGTGACGCTCGGCGTGAGCTGCGGGCGGAGGAGGCGCGAGGGCGGCGAGGGGGGAGTCTGTCTCTCTCCTCTGCACGAGAGAGGAGAGGGCCAGAGGGGGCAGTGGTAACGGCCACTGACCAGGAAGAGCAGGGACTAAGCGGTCTTACGACCTGAACCTTCTGCTTTGTCCAAATTTGTGTAAGCCTTGTTGAGACAATTCACAATTTAGATTTAGGCTCAGTTTAGTTCCCAAGAATTTTGCAAAATTTTTCACATTCCCCGTCACATCAAATCTTTGGACGCATGCATGAAGCATTAAATATAAATAAAAAATAAAACTAATTACACAGTTTAGACGAAATCCACGAGACGAATCTTTTAAGCCTAATTAGACTATGATTGGACACTAATTGTCAAATAACAACGAAAATGCTACAGTGTCCATTTTGCCAAATTTTTTGCATCTAAACAGGCCCCTAGTCTTGAATGTGCAAAAAGCATGTATGGACGGTGGAGTTGTTTGAAAAAATAATGCTTCTTGTGAAATATGATATTTCCAGGTATCTATATGATTATAAGCGTGGTATATGCTATGCTTGATGTGATATGACACCGTTTATGTGAATTCCTTGCCTGTATTTAATATATTGCTAAATTAGTATCTTGTTGACAGTGCATATTAAATGTTTTCCAAAATTTGGATCCTACATTACATCTCAACGTAAGAAAACCATTTACTACCTAGAGAAATCATATCTAATTTCAAAAAATATATATTTTCTCTATATAATCCGGCGTCTTCTTTGTACCACTTGATCGTCAACGCAACCGTCACCATTACAATTACCCACATGGACACCACTTGGTTTCCATTAAAGCGATGTTGTTCTACCGGCCGCCTTACCCACTATGTAGATCAACAATCATCTCAACGTAAAAAAAAACTAATGCAACAAAGAAATATTACTTGTTGCAACATGAGAACAAGGCTATTGCAACATCAAATTGATCCAGCTGCAACATGAAAGCGTTGCCTTCATGAAGTCAGCCAGCAAAGAAGAAGGATACCACCATTGCAACATCAATTCCCACCTTAACATCTCAAATCAAATCATTGCAACATGTAAAATCAAAAATTGAAACATCACAGATCCAATAGAGAGGGGCAAGCAAAAATTAGAATAGAAATCCCAGAAAAGTGAACAAAATACGCAACAAGAGAAACAAACAATTGAAACAAATGAAATAAATACGCAAAACCTCTGGACTTTACCGTTGTCACATCCATCTTGAGCAGAATAGTTAGGTTGCCCACGATGGCGGCGGTGGGCGTGAGGCCTGGGCGACGACAACGACGAAGAAGTACAGGAAGAGAGACGGTAGGCGGGCGTGCGAGGGAGGGAGGTGGGGTGCGGACGCTGGGTCACTGCGCGTCGGAGGCGGGGGTCTTCTGGGCTGACTACCAAGCGTCCGGCCACCGTGGTGGAGGCGGCGGCGGTCGGGCGACGATGGTCTCCCTCTCCACGGGCGAGCGGCGGTCGGGCAGCAGCACTAGTCAGTCGACGGGTTTGCTGCCCGCGGTGGCGGAGAAGGCGAGCGAATTAGGGCAGCGGTGCGGTAGAGGCGTCTGCAGCGGGCGATGCGAAATGGGGAAGGAGTGTCGCTCTATTTTCTTTCCTTTTTATTGAGGAACTCTCTGTCGGGAGCAGGCCTGTGGGCCGGTCCGCAGGCCTAGCTAGCCACGTCCAAATGGACCGACACGGGACGGACGCCCTAGTCGCAACATTATTGATATCGTTGCATGTTTAGACTATATCTAAGTTAAACCTATGTGCATGGAACCCCATGGGAGGGGAAAAACTTTACACGACAAATCTACGATGTTCAATGAAGTAAAACCACCATAGGAACTATGACATAAGTGGCAAGGAGCGTTTTTTGTAGTGCAAAGCTCCAGAAAGAAAAGAAATCGGAAAGAGAGTCCGAATGGGTCCCATAATGCGCGAAAATAGAGTGGAGTTTGGTCGAGGATGAAAGAGCCGCTTGTATTTATGGAGGTGCAATGTGATCGGTGACATGTCGAACCCACTATTTATATAAAAAGTAGTAGTAGTAAGCGGCTATATTCTAGTTATTGTGGCGTGGGTAGGCGGTGAGTTGATGTGTACAATGGGAATCAAACGTATTTTTTCTGCTCAATTTGTTGCTAGGTGAGTTGTAAGGGTGTATAGTTGATATTGAAAGGATCAGAATGCAGACATTTTTCTGTTTCATCATAGCTAGGGGAATCTCGAGAGTGATGACCGATGTCTCTACCTCTCTATCTCTATCTCTACCTCTATCACATATCTCTATCTCTAGTCTCTAGCTAGTCTTCTAGCACATATAATGCACCAATATAAACTTTTCTAAAGCCACACCAATCTCTGCCACATATCTCTTCTCTATCTCTATCTGTGCTCTCTACCAAATATAATGCACCGATGTAAACTTTTCTAAAGTCACACCAAAACATGTCCACCACAATCATGAACTATCCTAAGTGCACCCAAAATAATACATCCAAAACAAGCTAACCTATGAAACGAAGAGATGAGATCTACTCTGGTCTCTCTTTTCTCTCACTCATTCAAATCCAATAAACCAGATTGCTTGGATCAAACCTCATCACTCATCCCTCAACCCGCCCCGCACACACCCCACGCTCGACTCTCCCTCTCCCCGACGCCCCCTCTCCTACACCATCGATGTCTCACGCGACTCCTCTACCCCAACCGCGTGTGCATCTCTCTCAGTCTCTCTCCCTTCCCCCCTCTCTCTCTTTCCCGATGTGGCGACGCACCCTCCCCGCACGGCGTGCGCACATGTCTATCTCTCTCCCCATGTGGGCGTGCATGGTGGGTGCCCCTGTGCGGCGACAAATCCAGCGGCCGCGGTGCCTAGCTGCGGGGCTCAAGGTGTGCAGGGGCGGCGGCGCCTGGCAATGGGGCTAGGGGTTCGTAAGGTGGCGGTGGTGGCGTCCGAGGGCGGGGCTTGTGGCACGCGCAGTGCGAGGATGCGGGTAGACATGGAGGATTTGGATCTCGAGCCGGGTCCGCTGCACGCGGACAACGACGAGGGGGAGCCGCACGAGCTGGTTTTCGTGCTTACGATTTTGGAAGGAAGAGGAGGATCGGATGGGGACGGCGGGGAAGGGCGCGTGGGTGGTGTCGGCGCTGGCGTACAAGGAGGTATAGGGGTGCGAGGGCGTGGTGGAGGACGCGCCGGGCTTCAAGTCCGGCCACTTGCTCACCGGCGTTGCTTCAAGTCCGTATCAGTACCAGCAAACTGAGTTAGATAACAAGGATGCTCTAATAAGCACTACCTCTAGCTAGTCTTGCAAGCCTAGGGTGAATAACTACACAACCTAGTGTTCAAAGTAAATCAACTATGCCTATGTCACTTGGCAGGCAAAGCTATCTAACAAAACACCCTAGAAGCATAAGTGTAAAGAGCAAGTATAGAGCGATCAAACAACAAAAGGATGATACAAGATATATTACCATGGTTTAGTGGCTTGCCGGCCACCTACGTCTATGTTGAGGTGAGTCCAAGGATCACCACTCCTCTAAAAGCTCAATGATCGGGTGAGGAAATAGGAAAAAACTTACTTTACGCGACAAGACTATGATGTTTATGGAAGTAGAACCACCATAAGAGCTATGACATAACTGGCAAAGAGCTTACTTTTATAATGCAGAGCTCCAAAAGAAAAGAAATGGGAAAGAGAGTCCGAATGGGCCCCAAAGCAAGTGAAAATAGGGTGGAGTTTGGTCGAGGACAAAAGAACCACTCATATTGGTGCAGTGTGGTCAATGACATGTTGAACCCGCCATTTATATAAAAGGTAGTAGTAGCAGGTGACCATGGGTAGTCACGAGGATTGTGAGTTGATGTAACTTCAATGTTCTTAATATTTACAAACAGTTAAAAAGAAAGCAATATTATGTTCATTTATCCACGAAGTTGGGACAGACCTTTAGCCTGCTTCATATTTTACTTTCCAAAAAGGATGTACGGATCTGTCACGAACCTACCACAATGTT
Organism: Saccharum hybrid cultivar R570; assembly: GCA_038087645.1. Taxonomy (NCBI): domain Eukaryota; kingdom Viridiplantae; phylum Streptophyta; class Magnoliopsida; order Poales; family Poaceae; genus Saccharum; species Saccharum hybrid cultivar. The sequence goes on from JAQSUU010000245.1 coordinate 13,698,645, forward strand.
CTCCTATTCAGAGTGTGCATGTAGGTATATATTTAATCAGAGATTTGGTCCTCATTATTGCTATAACATTGTCTGGAATCTTCATGATTTCATTTTATGTTTTCAGTCTTTGGATGCTTAATCAAGGCATACAACCTGATCTTTTTGAAGTTTTTGGCTGTAAATTGATCGCTATTCGGTGTTTTTGTTTTTTACTACATTATAGGCTCTCAGACTATCCGCAGTGGATACTCTAAAACGATACTCTAAAGCTTTAGAGTATGAATATAGAGTAAAAACTGTTGCACTGGGTTCTCTAAAACGATACTCTATCCTTTCTCTCACTCTATATTTAGAGTATTACTGTGCTTACTCTATACTCAATAGTGGCGGACCCCACTAGCTAAACAAAGGAAAAAAAAATGCTATAACTCACAAACCAAAAAACCAAATTAAATTTCGATTGCACCATTAAATTCGTCTCAATAAATCCTTCAAAACTAGATCACACATGGATATATTTAGATAAAGTGACGAGTGGGTCACACAGTGGATAGAGTGGATAGAGGATGATATAGAGGATAGATGGATGCGGGAGAATTGAGTATAGAGAAGAGAATCTTGCTGACTAGGACGTATAGAGGATGAATATAGAGGTCCATGAGTACGGGTAGTCTCATAATATAGGTCAACCTTTTAGCGAGGAGCCTTATTTACTGCTTCCAAGTATATTGTCATGCCATCACTACCTGGCAGGCATACTAACTGGGGTCTTCTCAGCAAAGAAATAAATAAAAATAGGTGTGATATTGACAATAATATGTCCTAAACATAGCCAGGTTGTTGTGGTCTTTTCGTTTTTTAATTTCTAATTTCTAATTCCTTTGCGTACACTCTACACTGGCCCTTTCTTTGCTAAAACATGTACTGTGCATTGTTGTCTTGATTATTTATTCAGTTTCATATTATGCTATTTGACATGATATTTCACAAACTGGTAGGTTTACATAGTTTTTTCGTTTCAAATGTTGATGGATAGCTCATGACGGGATTCATCTCTTGCCTACCCCAAGTTGTTTAGGCCTAAAAGGCTTTCACACTTGATTTTTTTTACTGTTTAAGGTCTTCTTTTCCCTTCTGTGACCTGGCGAGTATTAGCAATTCTAGTAAAGTTTGGCCACAAATGAACTTATAGAGTATAAAACATACTTTTTCGTTCTTATTTAGTCCCTTTTCTTGATTATCCATAATTTTCTATGCAGTAATGCAATTTACTCCAAATCTTCATGTATACTAATGTTCTTTTCCTTTCATTATGTCCATTTTCCTCCCTGCTTATATCACTGCTAGGGTGCATTAGCTGTACTCAAGTGCCACCCCCCATCACCTGCCTCCTTCCCCACGCGTGCACCTCCCTCGACCGCCATCAAGGTCCCGAAGATGATGAAGAGGATCCAATCTTACTACTTCGCCAAAACTAGTGTAGGTCAGTTACAACAATTTTCTACTCCTGCTAGATCACCACTGAGATGTCGCCACCCACCCTATCCCCTGGCTCCACCCGTGCGTCGCCACCCTCTTCACCGGCGGTCCTTACCCCTAGCCTGACGGGGCCGACCGCCACCCATGCCGGGGGAGACCTCCTCGCTGCCGTTGAGACCGGGCTCACCGGGGAGTATGCTGCGCTGGAGCAGCTGGATTGGGGCTCCATTGATGACGAGGATGGAGCCTTTGGGCAGATCCTTGCTTCCGCTGCTAAACTTCATGGCGCGGATCTAGAAGTCGCAGATGTGCAGACCGACGGAAAGGGGAAGGCCTCCGATGCTACTGGACAGGGCTATCCCCTGGGTGGTAGCCCGGGGATGGACGTTGGAGGTGTGTTGAAGAAGCCAGCAGTCCGTCTGGCGACCGGCGCGTCGGGTGATGGTGACGACTCGCTGCTGCCCTCCACCGACGACCGGAAGCAGAGCACCATTGATGGCGGGGATCCGGCGTATCCGGAGATGGCGGAGACCCCCACACGGCAATCTGCCTTGGGGGGGGACTCGGTGGGGGCGGCGGACCACCCTGGCTCTTTGAGACACCAATCTGACCGCGCGCACGACGACGGCTCCTTGCTGAGCGAGCAGCCCAAGCGCATTGACGACGCTCATCAGGTAACCAAGCACCTCTCTCGCATTGGGTTTGTGGCTTCTGAGCTGTATCATCCCAAGGCGACGAACATTCCGATTCGGGGGCAACAGTCGCGCGGCCGCAGTTTTCTCGATGCGGTGCGCTCGCGCCCATGTCCTGCTCGAAGTAATGCCCAGCTGCAGCAACAGCAGAGGAAGCGCGCGCAATGGCGACCCTTGTCACTGGCCGGGAAGCCTGCACCTCCGGCCGGGTATAAAACCAGCTTCAACGGCCGCTGCTTTCGCTGCCTGGGTAGCGACCACAAGCTTGCTGCTTGCCGCGACCCGCTCCGCTGCCTTGCCTGCCGCCGCAACGGGCATCTTGCCCGTGACTGCCCTGAGAAGCGGGTCGGCGCTCATCGCCCCCCGATCCGCTCCCGCCTCAAGTTTCCAAGCACCAGTGTGCACTCCCGCATCTCCTTCCCAGCCCACCCTGTTCCACCGATCCAGAGCCGACTCGTCTTCCCACCACTGCCGGATCTTGAGGGGGTGGTCCACGAAGCTACGACAGAAGTGAAGGAGAAGGAGTTGGCGACGATGACCTGGTACCCGGGGATGCCGGAGAACCGCCCGGCGGCTAGCAGTGCCGCCATCGTTGGGGGTACTAAAATGGCTGCGGAGGTCACCAAGCTCAGCACCCGGGTGGTGCTGCTGACGGCGCTGGACCGCCCGGTGCATGACGACATCGGCATTGGCGACATCACCCGCGTCGTTGCTGGTTGCATCCGTGCACCGCCGAGCGAGATGAGGACCACTCGCCACAAGCCAGAGGACTTCATGATCTGCTTCGGTGACCCGCACCAGAGGACGTTGGCACTGCACGTGGGCACCGTGCGCGTCAAGGGTGTCAAGTTCGCCATAAGGCCCTGGGTCGAGCACGCTCATGGCAGGGATGCCACTTGGTGGTACCACGTTCGGGTGGCCATCGAGAACCTCCCGTCTCAAGCGTGGAACCTGGAGGGACTCAACAAGGTGCTGGGGGAGGTCTGCCTCATGGACAAGATTGATCGTGTCACCTATCGCCAGGAGGCCTCCGACATCATCTTCTGCTGGGCGTGGATGTGGTTCCCTGACCTCTTGCCGCGAGCCAAGACGATCACCTTCTTCGAGCATGGTGCGGCCGTGCGCTGTCGTCCGTGGACGAGCCTCAGCGGCCTAGGGAGGTTGCTGCGCCGCCGAAGGGGATGATCTACAACCTCATCGTTCACCTGGACGTGGTGGAGGACTGGAGCCCGCCTCGCGTCCGCACGCCGAGCTCTGGACAGAGTGGCATTCCTTCCTCTGTCTCGTCGGAGGAGGAATACCCAAGGATCTACAACTTCGAGTGGACGGCGGGTGTGCTGGACGGTCTGCGTGCACGCCATGGAGCAGCTGGCCCAGCGGTGTGCAGACCACAACCGGGGGCGCATCGCCGCGACAACAGTGATGATGGAGATGACAACGGTCCGCGCCCACCGCCGCGCGGCCTGCTGCAGCGGGGTAAGCAGCTGCTCTCTGCAATGCACATGGCGGGGACCTCTTCAGGCAACGTTGCGGGGGCACGGCAGTGCACTCGCTCACCACCGCGCTGTGGACGCGGACATGCCGGGGACGACAACGAGATTCAAGACCGCGGCAGGCGTTTGGCGCGGGACCCTCCTTCACCGTGCATGCGCGACCCCATGCGGCTGGAGAATGCTGCCTGGGAGCGGCGCAGGTCGCTCTCCCCGGTTAAGGCGGTGGCACCTGCAGCTGGGGGCGCAGCCAATGAGGGCGTGGACGAACGACACAGCATGCCTATCCGGGATGACTGGGGCTCGGCCCTTCTCTCCGGATCGCTGCACCTGGCTGACGGCGCGCCATCACCACCGATGCTGCACCCTGATCCGATGATGGACTTCTACAAGGGCCTCTGTGAGGACGACATCACTACGACAAACTGCGGCGGCTACATGGGCTGGGACCCAATGCTTGGTGAGGCTTTGGCCATGTGTCGTGAGGTGGCTGCTAGACCCCTGTCCTTCTCCCCTCCACCTTATCCATCCTCGGAGATTCCGACCTCCCCTGTGTACACACCTGTATCGGCTCTGTGGAGTAAGGTCTCAGACCTCAATGAGGAGGCCACGGCTCTGGGCCTGGGAAATGTAGTTCACTTCGGGCCGGGGCATCAGCTGACACAGGTGGTGGGCAGTCAGGTCGTTGAGACGGCCATCACTGAGCAGGTGGCCGAGTTGATCCTGGAGGAGCGAAGGGACAGTATTGTTCAGAGCATGTTCATGCCTTGTGACCAGCCGCTGCTTGAGGCGCCAATTCCAGCCAAGGTCAGTAAGAGAGCTGAAGCAAGCAAGATAGCTAAGAAGGTGGTAACGAGGAAGAGCGCACGGCAGATGGCCAATGCCAAGATCAGCTCCGTGCCTGTGTCCCAGAGGGCCACACAGCGCCTCGTCAAGGCATTTGGCTACACTCGAGATGGTGAGCAGACCGGAGAGTAGGCGCTGGAGGAGTACATCAACTCCTTCAGCACACCAATGACAGAGGCCAGGATCAAGGCGGTCAGACTACTTACTTCGCTGGATAGTGAGGCTGTGCTGACTGCAGCGGCACGGGTGGCTACAGATCAGGAGATGACAGTGCTAGAGGAGATGGCAGTTTAGGCTGCTCGAGTCACAGTAGAATGTGCCTTTAGTTTATCATGTTAACCAGCTGCTTTGTTAGCTTAGTCCAGGGAGGATGGAGGGTGGATTGGTGCCTGATGTTCTGTAACCCCGTATGTATAAGGGGTGTTAGTGTACCTGTTGTTGTTTCAGCTCACACAGGAAGTATCATGCTCCTGGGTGATGCCGGGTGTGAAGGCAGTGTGAGGGGGTGTCAACCATTTAACTGTCAGGATAGTAGTCGCGTGCAACGACGGCTGGGCACGCTAGGATGGCTACCAGTAGCCCTTCGGTTAGAGGTGTTTGGTTTCTGTGCTTGTAGCACAGCTGTTGTAACAAGTGCTGTCGTTATTAATCCAGTGGCTAGTCAGAGTGTCGATGAATAGTGCTCATCTTTCAGTTCTGTGCTGGAATGTACGAGGTCTGAATGACGCGGCGCACAAGGAGGTAGTGAGACAAGCGATGGCTTCTGCTAAGCCTTCTGTGGTATGCTTGCAAGAGACCAAGATTGGAAGTCGGGGTCAGTCAGCTTTGGTGTTGGTGTTGTATGGCGGGCAGGAATGCACCTACCGCCATAGAGTGTTCTTACCCAGTGTTCCCTAATGAATCAAGACCTATCAGTGTTGTCATGGAATGTAAGGGGGCTGAATGATGCGGCGCACAGAGAATTGGTACGAGAGACCACTGTTTGCGCAAGGCCTAGTGTGGTGTGCATTCAGGAAACGAAAATCAGATCCATGACCCGCTCTATCCTGACTGAAACCTTAGGGGGAGGGTTGACAGGTCACTGTGCGCTGGATGCCAATGGAACTAGAGGTGGTATTCTACTTGGATGGGATCAAGATGCAGTGCAAATTACAGATATAGATACAAAAGTGTTCACTGTTACGGCCAGTGTCAGGATGTTAGCTTCTGATGCCTTCTTCAGGCTCACAACCTGCTACGGCCCATCGGATGATAGAAGAAAGGAAGAATTTCTTCAGGAAATGATCGCTATCAAGCCATCTACAGGAACCCCATGGCTCATTGTGGGTGACTTTAATCTGATCTACAAGGCAACTGACAAAAACAACCTCAATCTTAATCGACGCTTGATGGGGAAATTCAGGGCAGCGCTGGATCAGTGTGAGCTCATGGAAATCTGTCTTCAGAACCGGAAATTCACGTGGTCGAATGAACGGCAAAGTCCTACTTTGGTGCGCTTGGACAGAGCCTTCAATAATTCAGATTGGGAGGTCCTATTTCCAAACTTTGCACTACATGCTCTGTCGACGGGTGCCTCTGATCACACTCCAATCCTGCTAACTCGGCAGGATACTGTACCAAGGAAGGCGAGTTTTAGGTTCGAGGATCACTGGTTACACACTACTGGCTTTGAAGAAGTAGTTCAGGAGGCTTGGTCAAGGCATCAGTCAGGGTCTGCTCTCACTGTGCTGAGGAAAAACTCAAGGAGACGGCGGTGGCATTGCGACAATGGAGCAAGCCCCTCTTCAGCAACGTGAGGCTGCAACTGCACATCGCCAAGGAGGTCATAATGCGCCTGGAAATAGCACAGGAGAGTAGAAGACTCTCTGATGGTGAGATTGTCTTGCGCAGCGATCTCAAGCTAAGGGCGCTCGGTCTGGTAGCTGTTGAGAGATCGAGGAGGAGGCAAGCGTCCAGGTTCATTTGGTTAAAGGCCGGGGACGCCTGCACGAGATTTTTCCATATGAAAATGAATAGTAGGAGGAGAAGGAAATACATATCGTCACTGAAGCGTCGCGACGACACACTAACCTAGAACCATGAGGAAAAGGAGGTTGTGCTGCATAGCTACTTCTCAGATATCATGGGCACGAAAACTCAGCGAGCAAGGAGTTTCAATTGGGAAAGGCTTGCCATGACCGGAGTCCATGAAACACCGGGACTGGAGCTTGATCGGCCGTTCACTGAGGAGGAGGTGGAAAAGGCAGTCAAATGCTTGCCCAATGATAAGGCGCCGGGGCCTGACGGATTCACCAACAATTTCTACAAACGTTGTTGGGGTATCATCAAATTTGACATCTTGGCGGCCTTCCACAGCATGCATATCCTCTGTAACAGAACCGTCCAAATTATAAGAGCACAAGTATAAAAACAATCACCGAAGTGATCAAATTCTCACACTTGAGCCCATATAACTCCGGTAGTCCAATGAAATCACGAGGGATTTCAAACCAACCAACATATAAGCCAAGATCGTAGTGATTCAACATAACAAGTCACATGTTACAATCATTTCACAAGTAATTCAATATACATCGGAGTTCAACATAGTGATTACAACTTAAGTTCAAAAGTAGCGGAAGCAAAGTAATTTGAAACTAACATTATTCTTATTTCAAATACATGCCAGTACCACGGTCGACTTCCAACAAAAGCATTAGAGATAAGGTACTTAAGCAGGATCATGCCCATGATCACACTCCGCCTCTACGGCAGGAGCCAACCAACTCTTGCAGTCGCCAAGATACATCACAACCTGCAACAAGCGGGGATAAAACCCTGAGTACGACAAAGTACTCAGCTAGACTTACCCGTCAGAAACTAGAAATAAGTGACACCAAGGATCATGCAAGGCTGATATAAAGTGGGGCTAGCTTGACAACTTTTTGCATAAAAGCTTAATATAGATGATCAATCATTAATGCTTAAGCATCAAGTTAATTATCATTAACCTATCATCTATATTAGAACCTGTACTAGAGCACTCACTTTATTAGGAGCAAACAATATTAACCATAGCAGGTATAAATTGAGGCAACCTTTTCCATCGTGATCCAATTAACCATCCGTTCAATTTAATGGAATCTACGTTGCCGCTGCTCAAGTCAAGTGCTCACTAACCGGGAGCGACGGCGATTCGAATCGAATTCCTATCCAGCTGGAGGGGTATTTCTAACACTCACCGAGTCACGCCTGGCGAGGGCTGCTCAGGTCACCTTTGGTACAGTTCAGGAGCCGCAGGTCCGAATGATGTCGCGGCCCCAAGGGCGACACTCTGCCAGGTGATAGGGACTCTAACCCCCCTTGGTCTTACGCCAATGTCCCCAAGCACATCCTTTCTCTCCTCCAAGAAGCAACCTACCATTCGATTCCCGGCCTGAACTGTATTACTCGGATTCGCGGTCGAAACGACTTATCCGGCCAACTAAGTGTTAGACTGCGTTCAACATGACTCAAGGACGTACAGCGAATCGGTCCTTAAACGACTCAGACGGGGATAGATCCACACCCAAGACCTCCATGCCTTGTTGCTTCACTATCGTCATCCCGCCCGGTCTCATTTCATTTTATTAACACATGGTTCCATTCCACGATAGCAAATATAGCCAACCGTGCCATATATGAATATCCCTACATCTCGCAGGTGATAGGAAATCACCTGGCTTCTACCGCTTAAAGCAGGGCTAAGCATCTACTCGATCCTAGTCTATGTAGGATTTAGGGATTCATATATCCGGACAAGGAATGATATAATGCAGCTAGGGTTTCCAACCAACTCCTATCACTTAATGCAACAATACTTATAACATATATAGAATTAATTGCTTTAAAGATAGGAGGCTTATAATGCTCCGGGGCTTGCCTGGGATCCGACACAAGTCAGTAGTTGTCAGATGACACTCGCTTGGCGAGTATCCTCCAATCTAGCACTTGTACGATCCTTCTACCTTCGGGATGGATCCACCAACTCCATCCTTGGGTTTGGCTCCACCTAAGGTCCTTCACGTGCTTCAGCTAACATACCTAAATGAGGTGCAACAATGCATATGTATGAATGCATAGAGGTACAATAAACAAAGTAATCATGCAAGCATACCAAAGTTCACATAAACACCTAGAGCTAATTAACTTAATCCTCATTAAGACATAACATATAAGAGGGCAAGCACATCAATCAAGAAACAAGTCTCACAAGATCACAGGGTACCACCCAAGTATCATCAAAGATATCAGTCACACTTCAATACCCAAGCATGACAAAGTTAATCAAAGTACTAGAACTAGAAATTGCTACCTTCTGGACATCAGACCAACAGCTGAGTAATTTAATCATAACTGGAGATCTACAACTCCAAATGACTTGCAAGAAGACATTATGGAAAGCTTATAAAATTATCTATATTTCATTTATAATCATCACAACATGATTCCAAAGTTTAACATGTCGAATTTACATAAACACAGAAACTGGTCTAACAAGACAGAGAGCAAGTAATTCTGTAACCCAACTTTAAACAGCTATAACTCCTAAACCACATGGCCAAATGCCACCAAATTTTAACAGAAGCTAGATACATATATTATCTACAACTTTTGTATAAATAAGTTTCACAACAAAGCACATTATCATGAAGAACTTTGCTAAGTTCCCAGATCTGTCCGGAAACCTCATTTGCAAGAAATAATTATTAACTTATGTTGCAAACATATAATTAGACAAAACCAACTTTACCAACATGTCACACATGACTAATGAACACCAGAAAACATAGTTTTCATTCCTAAATAATTTCTTTTAATGTATTTTCTTAATTTATTTAGATAATTAGGTGGAATTATGAACACCTATCAAAAGTGCACAATAAATTCTACAAAAATTACAGTGGCTCACATATCCTCTCAATAGTATATTGTACAAATTTCACTCCATTTGGATATGTATAGCAACCTCTATGAAAAAGACAAGTTGCTAAAGCAAGAATTCATGTGAGAGCAAGATAAACCAATAACTCACTTATACTTCATCCAATACTCATGAAATTTTTACCACACATCAACTATCATATGAGTAGCATGTCACAAAAATTTCACTTCATTTGGAGCCCTAGATCTACAGTTATGAAAAATAACAAATTCAACTAGCATCACAACCCTACTGCACAAATCTATTTTTACCGCAAAATATTTAAACTAAAACATGACCTTTTATAGATCTACTGCATAGACAATTTCACAAGGATTCCAAAAAGTCCTCATTTGCTATTTTAGGAATTTCCTATGATTTACTATGTATTTTCAAAGTTTCACCCGATTCACGACAAATAGGTCCCTCGAGGCACTATTCATATGAGTCTATGACATTGCAGTTACGCCCCTGCCTTTTATCGAATTCTGGCTCAAGGTCCCTGGTCGCGAATCAAAACAAAGAAGGTGCTGGAGGTCGTCGGTGCTCGCGGTTCCGGCCGGAGGGGGGCACGTCGGCGTCGGGGAAGTGGCGGTAGCCCTGGGCATAATTAACCGAAGACCGAAGACCGAACCGAACTAACCGAGACCGAGACCGAAGTGACCGAGACCGAAAATTTCGGTCACAAGTTCGGTCTTCAGTTTGAAGTAACCGAACTAACCGGACTTAGTTCGGTCATTACCCTCGGGTAACCGAACTAACCGAATTAACCGAACATTTGAATTTTGTTGACATAATATGTAATTTAGACTATTATTAGTGATATAATATTTATTCTAGTGGGTTTATATCAACCATCACTCTTGTCACTATGTTTAATCTATATTTTGTATTGTATTTTTGCCTTGAAATAGAAAAAATATTGGTAAGATTTGCTACAAATTACAATATTTAGTAGTTGTTTTGTGAAGTTCGGTTAGTTCGGTCATGACCGAGACCGAACCGAACTAACCGAGACCGAACTTGCTCGGTCCTGAGTTTTGAAACTAACCGATCGGTCTCCGTTTTTAGATGACCGAACTTTCGAAATGACCGAAGACCGAGACCGATCGGTTCGGTCAGACCGAACGCCCAGGGCTAAGTGGCGGGGAGGCACCCTGGGGTCCCCGCGCACCCGCTGGCAGTCGTGGCTTGCTCCGCGGTGGCCCGTGATGGTCTGGCCGCGTGCGCAGCCAAGGGCACGGCGGACGACCACGGTGGTGACGAACTCCGGCGATAGTTCGGACCGGGAAAATAGCGCGGAAGGTGCAGCGCGAGCTGGAGAAGATGATGTCGCGCTCGATTGGGGCACAAGGAGCGCGGAGGTAGGAGAACGGCAGTGGCCATAGAGCTTGGCGGCGGCATCCATGGCTGCTCCGCTCGTCTGCCATGGTGTGAGATAGAGAGGCGAGAGAGAGTGGACAGAGAATGAGCAAGCGCGGGAAAGGGAGGGCGCTCGGCTCTCCAAATCGACCGACGCTGTGAGGTGGCGAGCATGCGACCGAGCTGGGGCACCACGCGTCGAGCGGCATCAGCAACCGGTCGGCCACGACGTAGTCTCTGCCAACTCAAACAGTCACGAAACCAACTGAAACCGCCATATTCGTCCTTCTCTAACTCCCGATCGGACTGGCCTTCGATCATGGCGTCAGAGGAAAAGTTGTAGACCTTTGTGAGATGAACAAGATTGATTTAAGAATCCTGAGCTAACTCGGCCAAGAACAAAAGATATGGAGCTTCAAATATGGGTACAAAACCGAAAATTGAATTCAGTTAAGGATTGACAATACCACCTCAAAAATACGCCTGACACATCATTTTTCATCGATCAATAACTCCCAAATCAGCTCGAATTGGCTCATGGTGTAATTGACAAAATTGTAGGGCTACAAGTGTACTCCAACTTTGGTTAAAGAATCGAAGTCTAATTCGGTATGGTTAGAGAGATAAAAAAGCTCCAAAGGAGTGTACCTCAAAACCGGGTTCTGCAGTCCAATTGCAAACCAACTGAAATTGTCTTCTTCTCCACCTTATAACCCCTAAACCGTGCACTGATTTGATCAATCATTTTCACCATCAGCTAGATCTACATTAGTGCTCAAACTTTTCTCAAAGGATCATAGTCTAATTCAGTTTCGTTTGCAATGGATAAATCACCAAAGAAGGGTAAACGAAAACTGAAACCCAAAAAAAAATGCAGTCATCCCAGACTTACCAAAATTTTCGTCCCTGAAAACAGCACAAGATTCGATTTTGCGAACCCTAATTGACCAAGCTAGGAACAAAATCAGCTCTTGCTCATTAAACAAAGATTGTAGTAATCAAACCAAACTACAATTATTATTTAAGGATCAAGGTTTGAATCAGCTTGTGTTGCAAGATATAAAGCTCCAACTAAGGCACTTAGCACTAAAACAGCATAAGGACTTAGCCAAATTTTGCAATTGCCAATCAGCCCCTATTCCTGGCTTGTGGGCCACCTTTGAGATTGTTCTGGTCATTTTCATGAGATGATCATTAAACAACTTTTGTTCCATAACAAATTTGCTACAACTTTGTTTAAGGGTGCAGCTACAGGAAAACACTTTTAGCTACCCTTTTAAAACAGTCAAGCAACTATGCTCTCTAGGTCAAACAAGGTCAAGTCAAGGTCAACTATCACTTAGAGACTTAATTAGTCAACATGGTCAACATGAACATTGCTCCATTAAGTGTCCTAAGCATATTTAAGGTATTGTAGAGGCTAAACATACACACCATGCATAGGTTGCACAAGAATATAGGCCTCTCATGCATTGAAACATAGGAATTAAGTGAAATGTTATATTTGTTTCATCCCCATGTTTCAATTGTTTCATGTGTTTGTTTCAAAGTACATGCTACACATGTTTCACTAGGTTGTTCCACATATGTCCTAGATGTGTTGCACATGTTGCATTTGTATGTTGTATAAACACTAGTTCACATGGAATGTAAGGCATGTTTCCTTGTTTTAGAAGCATGTTTCAATTATAATCTAAACAAGCATATAACTTGTCATTTCATGTGACTTTTTGATTCCAAACATCACGAAACTTTTCCAGGGATCAATATAGATAGGTACTAAGGTGAGACACATGAAGATATTGCAATAACACCATCCAAGCATATATCTTTGAAAATGGCCTATATGTAAAGCAATGATGCAGCATCCCACTTTAAGGTAGGCTCATCTCCATAGGTTGACATTGACATTGTCATTTCCACTGAATCTATCGTGTTTGAGCTTAAACCCACTACTAAATTGGTGATCAACACCTGGGATGTTACATCCTCCACTGCGGAGCATTGGAACATATAAATGGGGCGCAGCTGGTCCTATTACCGAAGGCAGAAGTGGCGTCAGAGCCGAAGGACTTCAGACCGATCAGCCTCATTCACTCCTTCGCCAAGCTATTCACCAAGGTGCTGGCCGGCAGACTTGCACATTATATTGATGGTCTCATTTCGCCGGCCCAAAGTGCGTTCATCAAGAAGCGGTGTATCCAGGATAATTACGTCTATGTGCGAGGGCTGGCTAGGCACTACCATAGGACTAAGACTCCTGCATGCCTGATCAAATTGGACATTAGCAAAGCCTTTGATAGTGTCTCATGGGAATATTTATTTGAAATGCTAGCTCAGAGGGGTTTCAATAACCGATGGACTGCATGGCTTGCGGCTCTGTTCAGGACCTCCTCATACGTGGTGATGTTGAATGGTAGCCCAGGACCCCGGATCAGCCACATGAGAGGACTACGCCAGGGTGACCCGCTGTCCCCCTATCTTTTCATACTTGCAATGGATGTGCTTAACCAGATCTTCGAAATTGCAACTGAAGAAGGGAGGTTAACTCCGCTAAAAGGGCGACAAGCAAAGCTGAGACTGTCCTTATATGCAGACGATGCAGTAATCTTCACAAACCCAAACAAGGAGGACATCAGCTGTATGATGCAAATCATGGAGGCCTTTGGAGAGGCCACAGGGCTGCGCATTAATATTGCCAAGAGCACAGTGGCCACAATACAATGTACAGGGATAGACATGGATGCAGTGCTTGGGGATTTTTCAGGAGCTAGGGTCCATTTTCCTATCAAATACTTAGGCCTACCACTGACCCTGGGGAGACTACGGATGGTCCATTTACAATATTTGCAAGATCGGGCAAAAGGGAAAATCTCTGGATGGCAAGGGAGGCTTGTCAGCGTTGCTGGTAGAAGGGAGCTAATTAAGTCGGTGATCACTTCACTGCCTGTCTACCTGCTCACAGCGCTCAAGCAAGAAGTTCTTCAAGGAAATTGACAAACTCAGACGACGGTTCTTATGGGCCGGTGATGAAGAACTCACAGGAGGGAAGTGTAAGGTGGCATGGACTACGGTGTGCACGCCTACAGAAAATGGCGGTTTGGGAATAAAGGATCTGGAGGCTTTCAGTAGGTCGCTACGACTACGGTGGCTGTGGTACGCCTGGGATGACAGAGAACGCCCCTGGAAGGGCCTCCAAATAGAAGTCGATAGTGAAGACAGGCGTTTTTTCAACGATGCAACCACGGTATTCATTGGGAATGGCCGCAAAGCTTCCTTCTGGACGTCCAGATGGCTTCGTGGGCGAGCCCCTGGCGACATGTTCCCGGAGCTATTCAGGCATAGTAAGAGAAAGAACCGCACAGTGGCGGAAGCGCTATCAGAAAACAAATGGGTTACGGACGTTGACCATAATATGAGCCAGTTGATTATAGAGCAGTACCTACAACTCTGGGATGAGCTACAATCAATACGGATAGCGGAATCAGAGCAAGATCATATTGTATGGACAAGTACTACGAGTGGTGAGTATTCAGCCAAGGCCGCCTATCACTTACATTTTCAGAATCGGGGAACTTGTTGTGAGGCTAAGCTGATTTGGAAGACCAAGGCGCCCCCTAAGTGCCGATTCTTCATCTGGTTGCTCCTCCAAGATAGGATCTGGACAGCTGCTAGGCTAAAGGTGAGGCAGTGGCCAAACGAGTATTTCTGCCAGCTATGTGTACGGAATCTTGAAACTGCACACCACCTGTTCGTTGAATGCCCGGTCGTCAGAAGCATCTGGTACAGAATTGGCCAATGGACGAGAACTCCGGAGCTGGATCCGGTCGGTTGGATGAATATAGATAATGTCAGGGAATGGTTCAGTCACATGATGAATCGATTGCCTACGTTTGTTAAGGATGGTCTCAGATCGTTGATCATACTCACCATTTGGGAAATATGGCGAGAAAGGAATAGCAGAGTCTTCAGGAGGCAAGGCAACCAAGTGCAGTGCATTGTCCAAGCCATACAAAATGAAGCAAACACATGGGCACATACAGGTAATAAAGGCCTGCTTCTGCTCTTGCAGGAGATAAGCGAAGACCAGGTTTTAGTAGGAGATGTGCCGGATACAGCACAGGACACGGTTGTTTTCAATATTAATGTAAATTAGCCCTCAGAAAACCAGGGGTGGCTTGGACCTCATTCTGATGAGCTCCGAGTAAAAGAAGGGGGGGGGGGGGGGGGGGGGTATGGCGCAGCCTGTGCCAGATACCATGTTTGTAATTACCTACTTTGTTTTCTCTAATCTTATCGATGAAAGCCGGTAACGGATCTTTCGAAAAAAAATACTCCTGCTATCTATGACCTGTATGCCTGCAGCTACCACCAAGGAGTATCGCTTGAATGCTTCTGCCAAGGGTCTTTCCTTTGTAAATTACACGGGCTTTTAGATAAAATTACGCACACTAATTAGAACTTTATTTAACTTATGGACTCTTCAGTGCTTCTAAAAACATTGTATATATCTAAATTACCATAATATCTATGCTTTGCTACCTAAGACAAATGTTCATTACCTGACACGATGAACCAATCTTATAAAAGCCTTTTTAGCTTATTTTATTTCACTTTGCTTCTCTTTCCTATCACACTCGCAGTATGTACCTTGCTGTTTCTGTCCCTGATCAAAACTACCGCTCTCGATTGTAATAAATTGCTTAAAATGCCATTTTTAGTTCAAATGAAATTTTGCTTCATGCACCTCTATTGATCCCAATACCATTGTTACATCAATATTGAATAGAGTGAATTCAAAAATGTTCTCCACTGTTTACGGTACCACTTTTAAGTTCAGATGTTCTAACTTAGCCAGCCCACAGCGAAGCGCGGGGTGGCCTATAATAACTAGGTCAAATCATTCTGATAATCCTTGCGAAGACTATTAAAATCTTGGGCTCCGGCAAAATGCAAAATTTTTCTTTGGTTAGCTACCAGAAACAGATGTTGGACATCGGACACACTTGCTAAGAGAGGATTGCCTCATCTGCATAAGTGTCCGCTTTGTGATCAAGAAGATGAGACAATTCAACACCTTCTAACATCTTGTGTGGTGGCTAGACACAGTCCCCCGACAACATGAGCATAGTTTCATTGATTGGTGGCATAAAACAATTAGAAGAGTATCGTAGGAGCACAGAAAAGGAGTGAATTCTCTGATCATGTTGGGTGCTTGGGTTATTTGGAAGCATAGGAATGCTTGTGTGTTTGAGGGTGTCTCTCCTTCAGTTAACTCAATCCAACGTGAGCTGAGTGATGAGCACAGCCTTTGGTGTTTCGCTGGGCCCAAGAAGTTGCAGAACCTAGGTCTTAGTTAGCTTTGGTCTTAGCAGCACACTCCGAGGTAGCTTTGGTCTTGACTGGTGATGCTGTTTTTTTTTCCTTTCCTTTAGACTAGCGCCAGTGTGATGTAAACCCACCCCATCATACCTGATCCCCATATGAGTGGGGTTGATGTACGGGGACCATTTTTTCTGTCTCTATAATACAAAGAAGCGCAGGTCTCTTGCATTTTTGAAAAAAAATCATTTCAATAATACCAACAAGAACTAATAAGCACCTAGAATATGAGCAAAGCTAGAAGATTCATGAAAAGAAACATACTACCAGGTCATCTCGTGTATTTGTTGCTGATCTAACATGAGTTAAGATGATTCTATCTTCTACAAGGCCTTGCATCTAGCTTTTGAAAAGTACCACTCATACCTACTTTTAACAGGAGCTGGATCTAGCGTACAATTTGAGTATACACATCTTTGGCAATTTCTTGTCTATAAAACAGTCAACAATGAAAAGAAATGATGTATCAGTTAGAATACTAATACTAACGTTAATTATATATTTCCACTTAGAAATCCAACAGCCTGTTCGTTTCGCTGGTTTGTTGTGAGAGAAAAACACTGCTGGATGGCTGCTGATTCTGCTGATAAGTCCAAACGAACAGGGCGCGAGTATCTGAGGTTGCATTAGCAGTTTCAACTTTAAAATAAATCAGTGCACTCATCAGACAAACAAGATCAAATAGATCGTCACATACACATAGATCACATGTGAAGGTATGTTTATTTAAACAAGATCAAATTTAATCTAATCTAAAAATCCTAAAAACCAAAAATATAATGTGCCCCATTCCAACCTTTTTTTTGAGGGGTGCTCCATTCCAACTTGGAATAAATATATGGGTGTAATAACCAAAAGGTTTGAATCGACCACATCAGTCTTGTATCAATTTAGAGCACAGGACAACAGCAACCAGCAATGTTAATCGATGTTCAGTATGCAGTTTGTGTTTCCAATGGTTCACAAGAGATGCACTGATGCAGTTCACGTAAGCACCAGCACAATTAGCAGACCTACAAAAGTTTGTGCGCCATAACATCACCATAACTCTGCAATGTCCATTAGCAGGAAATGGTATTGGGAAAAGAATGACAAACTGGCAATGTTGATGTCCACAAAACTGCATACTGTCCACACATCCTCACTGTTGAATTCCATGGATTACATCTTTTGTGGGCAATACATAAAAAGATTACATATGGACTTTTGATTAACTGTACTGTGGCAACAACGACAATGAAGACTGCCGTTTGTCTTTTTTTTTTTGGGGGAACCATTACCAATGCATACAGGTAACAACTTTATTCCAACACAAGCTGCTACACAAGATCAAGTATTAATTGCAGATTGCACACATCATTCATATGATGAATTTAACGCTGCTCTAACAGCCAAAATATGATCAGGGTCGCCAATCAAAGATAAATAACACCGCCAGATAAAGCGACCAACATTAAACTTGTGAGCCATCCATGATATGAGTGAGGCAAATCAATACAAGAGGATCACCTCCATGCAATGCAATCCCTCTTGGCATGACATCAATTCCTTCCCAAAGGAAGCGACCGGCATGAGTATGTTTCCTTGAAATCCGACTTCCTGGACGATGTGAATATGGACGCATACACTTCCTTATTGGCATGGGCTGGCGCATGGTCAGCAGCCTTGAAGCGCTTTGCTGAAGCAGCCTCACCCTTCTTCCCATTCTCTAACTTGTCAGCCCCTGCCGCCGCCACAACGGTAGCAGCATGCTTATTCCCACTGAGGCCATTCCCCACCTTCTTATCCTTCTTCTCCTTCACCTTCCCCCTCTCCTCCTCCATCCTCTTCCTCAGCACAGCCACCTCCTCTTCAGTCCCGTTGATGGGCATCTTGTCAGCCTCATCAAACTCCTTGTGGCAGACCAAGCACGCGGAGGTCTTGACCTCCTTGAGCGCCTTCACACTGAGCACGTGGCCGCACCCCCGGAGCGCGAGGAATTGGTACTTCCCGTTGAACTCGAGGCCGGTGACAGGGCACTGGAACCGGACTTCCTCCCCGGCGGCGTCGGCATCGGGCCTGGGGTGCAGGTGGATGGGGATCATGTCGCGCAGGCCCCGGATGTGAGACAGCGCCTTGGGCAGGCGCTTGTGGAGCAGCGCCTCGACGAGCGGCTCCTTGTTGTAGAGGTTGCCGAGGCGGTCGGCGACGGCGGGCGCGGCGAGGGGCTCACCGGAGAGCGCGCAGCAGGTGAAGCGCGAGAGGCGGGCCTCGTTGGGGTCCGCTTTGTCGGGCTTCTTGGCGAGGTACATGGAGAGGTAGCAGTCACGGGACTCGGCGCCCGTGGCGCCGCCGTCACCTCCGCCGCCCCGGAGCGCGCGGAGGCGGAGCTGGACGGAGGCGGACGGCGGGAGCGCCGACACCGGGGAGGAGGCCGGCAGCGGGCGGCCGTCGGCGGTGAGGTAGTACGAGGAGGAGGGGAGCGGGAGGGAGCCGAGGAGGTCGGAGACGGGGAGGTGGGACGGGACGGTGAGGTACCGCGGCGGCAGCGCCAGGTCGTCGAGGCGGAGCACCACGGCCCTGGCGGCGCCAGAGGCGGGCTGCGCGGAGCCGGCCATGGCAGGCTAGGGTTAGGGTTCCGGCGAGGCTGGCCGGATCGGAGGGCAGAGGAAGGTGCGAGGTCGGGCGAAAGACGATGGGGAGGGAAGAGCCCGAAAGGGGAACCAAATCGAGATGGGCGGATGGGGGTGCGGGCTGGCCGTGGAGAAGTTGGACGCGCGGAGTCGTGAACGGGTGAGCCGACGTTGTTGTGGGCCCAGTGGGCCAGGCCGGGCCGGGTCACGGCGGAAGCGAAGTCGGCGCACGTGACTTGAAATTGGTGGTTCAGTGGGTCTGGGCTCTGAGAAGGCGAGGCCTGCCAGGCGGCCAGCTCCTGGGGAGGCTGACGATATTTTGAGCATTTTCCAGTTGTTCGTAGTTTTTTTTCCTCGAATATACGTGTTATTGCATTTAAGAAGACTAGAGTTCGTAGTACACGGTTTCGGTTGAAGAGCACACGATCGCGGAGATGCGATTGCTGTTCTGTTGCAGGTGACCGTCCAGCCGAGAACCGAGCCTGTGGCCAGTCTAGCCTGTGTGACCAAACAGCTGGTGAGCTGGAGATCCATCTATCCATGGGAGAACATTTGCAAATCGAATTAGCCATACATTCACAGTGGCCCTAACTGGTTTTCAGGCGTTCCAAAAAAAAAACTGGTTTTCAGGCTGACACTCCTAATTTTTAAGCACACGCGGTCTAGGACAGTGGGCGATCTAGAAAAAATATTTAGGAGGGGCTAGGCCAAAGAGGGCTAGGCCAACTTCACTCAATTATATCTCATACAAAGTTAAGATATATCAATTTTAAAACTTTTACATGATAACTATGATAAATAATTGAAAGTACATCGTAAAACGCATAAGAAGAAGTAAAAGATATAATTTTTAGAACTACCCAACAAAAAATCGATAGATGATGATGCATTCACGCTGTCGTATTCTTCTTGAATCATTAGAAGCAATCTATACAAGAAAAAAAATTAGTGACACAAATTTCAAGTATTTAACTTTAAAGTTTTGAAGGTAGAAGAGAACATATATCATATCACTAAATTGTTTCGAGGCACTAACAAACCATTTTATAATTTTGTCATTCTTGATGCTTCTAAATATCTCTTTCTCGGTGTAGCATATCATTAAGTTATTGAGCCATTCATCACCCATTTTTGTACTCAAATCTGTCTTTACAATAGACATCGCAGAAAATATCTTCTCAACTGAAGTTGTTGCCACCGGAAGAATTAATGTTAATTCAATGAGCCGATACACCAATCCATAAGATGTGTTCATTTTAGTCTTAACCATAATTTCAGCAACCTTTTCCAAGCTCTGTACATCAAGAAAGTCTTGAATTCTTTTGGCACGACTGACAAATCCTCTCAGTTGACCAGACAAAAGAAGAAGGTCACCGACATCAAAATCTGCAACATAAATTTTAGCAAGTCTCACAAGCTTATCCACATCAAAATTAGAGAAATGAGTTCCTTGGGTTAAGACAAGTCGTACATACTAATAATTCTGAACTAACTTCACCAAATCGATGATTCATCTCAGAAAAAACAACATCTATGGCAGCAAGGAAAACCTCAACATGGTAGAAGTGCATGTTTGTTACATTTTGCTTTCTATATGTGTAGATGTCCATCTAACATTTATTTCCTTGTCCATATCTGGCACTTCAATCTCATTCTTATCACATAATGTTTTCACTCTTTTGAATAAGGGATCCATCCATTGTCCCTCATATCCTGCAACTGTTCTTTCACATCGCAGAAAATATCTTCTCAACTGAAGTTGTTGCCACCGGAAGAATTAATGTTAATTCAATGAGCCGATACACCAATCCATAAGATGTGTTCATTTTAGTCTTAACCATAATTTCAGCAACCTTTTCCAAGCTCTGTACATCAAGAAAGTCTTGAATTCTTTTGGCACGACTGACAAATCCTCTCAGTTGACCAGACAAAAGAAGAAGGTCACCGACATCAAAATCTGCAACATAAATTTTAGCAAGTCTCACAAGCTTATCCACATCAAAATTAGAGAAATGAGTTCCTTGGGTTAAGACAAGTCGTACATACTAATAATTCTGAACTAACTTCACCAAATCGATGATTCATCTCAGAAAAAACAACATCTATGGCAGCAAGGAAAACCTCAACATGGTAGAAGTGCATGTTTGTTACATTTTGCTTTCTATATGTGTAGATGTCCATCTAACATTTATTTCCTTGTCCATATCTGGCACTTCAATCTCATTCTTATCACATAATGTTTTCACTCTTTTGAATAAGGGATCCATCCATTGTCCCTCATATCCTGCAACTGTTCTTTCACATCTATGATCAATTGCATTGCCTCAACAATGTTTTGATCCTTCCTTTACAAAGCACGTGACAGACTATCTGTGATGCTCAACAATTTTATCATTAAATGTATTATGGACACAAAATCAAAGCTCTCCTTTGTACCAATTAAACCAAATGTTGCTTCCCGGCCCGAATCAAAGAAAAGATAACAATATAAGCAATAGGTTGCATCATTGGACTCACTATACTCTAGCCAATCAAACTCGTCAAACCAAGTTTGCTGAAATGATCTCCATTGATCACTTTGCCATTTACAAGCAAAGGTAAGATTAGGAGTGAAAGCATCTAGGCCCCGAGGTTTGGTTTCGGCAATTGATGACAACGCCTTGTTACCATGACTAACGTGTGTTTTGCAGAAACTTTGGTAAGTTAGGTCATGGAGGTTTGAACTGCTTTGGGCACCATGGTATTCATGCCCCTTGATGGAAATCGTTTCGGTTTTCAAAAGAGTGACGTCAAGATTAAGGACGGTTAGTTCCGGATGTCAAGGTGTTGAGAGACATTTGGAATAGTCGTTAGGATCTTCGTTTTTCTCTTTTGGCCGTACTATGAAGGGGGGCATGAGCGGGTAGCTTGACCTAGGCGAGTCCTATGTTTAGGTGTGGTGCACACTTGTTAAACTTGGCGCTAGGCAGCTCTAGAATAGCTCAAAGTTCAGTTGGGAGCAACTTGGTTCAAGTTGTGACGCTTTGCGGAAAGTTTCGGGTCTTTTTCCAGTGACCGGACGCGGTCCTCGGCATGACCGGACGCGTCCGGTCAGTTCAGTTCCGCGACTGGGGTTTCAGCTCTGAGCACCGGACGCGGTCCTCGCGAGGACCGGACGCGGTGGTCAGAAGTCAACACGTGTCACTTTAGGGAAACACCCGATCGGACGCGACCTGGGTGTGATCGGCGCGTCCGGTCATAGTCCAGTAAGGTCCTGAAACGACCGGACGCGTCCGGTCATCACCCATCGGACGCGGTAGCGCGTCCGGTGCGAGTACAGTAAGCTCCACGCACGATCGGACGCGTCCGGTCACCCCTGACCGATGCGTCCGGTCATCTAGGTGTTTTTCAGTTTTTTGACCGTTACGAGCGACCGGCGCGTCCGGTCAGTACGACCGGCGCGTCCGGTCAGCTCGAGTTTTGCTGAGTCAGCAGGTAACGGTTCGTTTCGTCTGTGGGGTGTATAAATACATCCCCACCACCTCTTTTAGAGGTCTCTTGCTCATTTGTTCAGCTGATAAACACCTTTGAAGTGCAAGGTAGTGCAAGAGCACTAGTGAGGATAGAGATTTGAGAATCAAAGCTTGAGAGTTCCTCACTAGCGATTAGAGAGTAACAAGTGTGCATCCACTTTCTCATTTAGGCTCGTAGAGGTCAAGTGAGAGTTCTAGCTTGTTACTCTTGGTGATCGCCATCACCTAGACGGCTTGGTGGTGATTGGGAGTTTGGTGTTCATCCGGCGGAGCTTGTGGATGACCCAACTCATCTTGTGAGCGGTTGTGGGTGATTCACCGCGACGGAGTGTCGAAGAATCAACCCGTAGAGAGCACTTGATCCTTGCGCGGATCAAGGGGGAGCGACACCCTTGCGCGGGTGCTCCAACGAGGACTAGTGGGGAGTGGCGACTCTCCGATACCTCGGAAAAACATCGCCGTGTTCCTTGCCCCTTTACATTCAAGCATTTACTTTCTCGTATTTACTTACATTGCTTGTTTACATTCCTAGACTTGCCATGCTAGACTAGGATTGGAAACTAGGGTGCAAAACTTTGTATCGGTAGACTCTCTAGGAACACAAATAGACACTAGGGGTGAATTTCAGCTTGTAGGATTTATTCCTTGCTTTTATTTTTTAGAAAAGCCCAATTCACCCCCCCTCTTGGGCATCTTGATCCGTTCAATTGGTATCGGAGCCGTGTTGCTCTATTTTTAGGCTTTACCGCCTAGAGCAAGATGTCTAATGGGGAAGGACCACCTCCCACTTTTGAGGGAGACGATTTTCCATATTGGAAAATTCGTATGGAGGCGTACCTTGAAGCCATAGATGTTGGGTGTCTTAGAGCCGCAACCGAAGGGCTTCCCCCCATAAGGGATCCCGCTAACCCAAGTGGTGACGAGGAGAAGTACGACCGGTGGAATGCAAAGGCCAAAAATGCACTCTACCGGGGCTTAGGCAAAGATATCTTCAATCGCGTGCGTAATGCAAAGAACGCTCATGAATTGTGGGAAAATCTTTGTGCTCTCCATGAGGGAACTAAGAGTGAGCGTGAGGAACGCTATCACATAGCCTTAAAGAAAATTAACTCCTTTGAGATGCTTCCCAAAGAAAGTGCTAATGACATGTATACTCGCTTGAATGTTCTTGTAGAGGACCTCAATGCTCTTGGGCTCACCAAAATGAGTCAATCGGATGTTGCAAGAAGGATCTTGAGTGTGCTTCCCGTTGAGAAGTATGGTCATATTGTCACCGTGCTTCACCAAAGTGATCTTTCCACCGCAACACCAACGCAAGTTTTGGGGAAAATCAATGCTCATGAGATGTACATGCATATCACTCCGGAAGAGGGCTCATCATCTTCCAAGAAGAAAGACTTGGCCTTCAAAGCTAGTCATGACAAGAAGAAGATGAAAGGCCAAGCCATGATGGTGCAAGAAAGCTCAAGTGATAGTGATGTTGATGATGAATCACTTGCACTCATGGTGAGAAAGACCACCAAGATGTTAAAGAAGCTTAACAAGAGTGGCATCAAGTTCGATGGCAAGAAGAAGAAATTCTTCACAAGTAGCAAGAGAAAGCCAATCTCGGAGATGGATTGCTACAATTGTGGTGAACTTGGTCATCTAGCTCATCAATGCCCTAGACCACCAAAAGACAAGTACAAGAACAAAAACAAGGGCAAGAAAAATGATTCAAGTGATGAAGAAGAAGAGAAGAAGAGGAACAAGCCATACAAGAAGAAGGACGGCAAAAAGAAGGAGTTCCACAAGAAAAAGAAGGGAGGAAAGGCTTACATTGTTGGTGATTGGCTCACCGACATTGAATCATCATGTGAGTCCTCCGAAGATGAAAGCAATGATGAGAAAGAGAAGGTTGCCGCATTTGTGATGGGGCCATCATCTTCACCAACATCTTCATCACCACCTTCACCACCTCCTTCACTATCATCGTCCACTACTCACCTATGCCTTATGGCCAAGGGTGAACGAAAGGTACAAAACCAAGATAGTGATGATGATGACGATAGTGATAGTGATGATGAATATGACTCACCTTCTTATGATGAACTTGTAAAATTGTTAAACAAATACACTAAAATCATAAGAAGAACTAGAAGTGAAAATGATGATCTTCAAAATGAAAATGAATCACTCTCATCAAAGCTTGAAAATATTCAAAAGACTAGTGGTGAGTTTAGAGTTCAAAATGAAGTAATGTCTTCCACTCTCAAGGAACTCAAAATCTCCTATAAAGAGCTTAAAGATCAACATGATAAACTTGAAAAGAAGCATGATGAGCTCATCACTAGATGCAATTCTCTAAAGGACAAATATACCACATTAAAAATTGATTATGATAGTCTTGTGGTTGCTAATGAACTTGCTCTTGAGACACATGATGCTACTAACCATGTTGTTAAGTGTGATATAGCTACATCATGTGATGACTTGATCATTGAAAGCATTGAGCAAGGTTCTAGTAGCAAAGGCAAGAGTGTGGTTGAGTCAAGCAACTATGATGACTATGCCAAGATTAAGAGTGAAAATGAGAAGCTTGCAAGTGAGAACAAGAAGCTAAAAGGTTTGATGGCTCTTGAGAAGCAACCAACAAATGAGTCACTCATTGAAGAAAACAAAAAGCTAAAGCAAGAAAAAGAGCATCTCAAGACCGGCCTAAGCAAGTTCACAAGAGGCCAACATTTGCAAAGTGAGCTCCTCATGAACACCGTAATGAAGATGGATAGAAGTGGTATTGGGTACTTGGCAAATCAAGAGAAGAAAGCAAAAGCTCAACAACAACCAAGCAAGTCAAAGCCCAAGCCAAAGAGATGTGTTGAGTGTGGTCAAGAAGGTCACTTTGCTCATGAATGCAAAACTCCACCACCACAACCCTTGCCCAAGCATGCTAGACCTTTCGCTTTCAATGCTCATTATATGCTAAGAAAAGATTCAAATGGAAAGATGAAAGTCATGTTTTTGGGTCCCCCAAACAAGAATAGGCCAAAGAAAATATGGGTTGCCAAGTCACTAGTGGATAAAGTCAAGGGCCCCTCTCAAGTTTGGGTCCCTAAACAAAAAGCTTGATCTCTTGTGTGTAGGTGAACTACAAGACCGGTGGAACTCATTGGGTTATTGATAGTGGTTGCACTCAACATATGACCGGTGATCCTCGTATGTTCACCACCATTGAAGAGAATGGTATATGTCAAGAGAAGATCACATTTGGGGATAATTCAAAGAGCAAAGTCAAGGGCATAGGCAAGATTGCAATATCACATGATCACTCACTCTCAAATGTGCTTTATGTTGCTTCATTGAGTTTCAACTTGTTGTCCGTTGGGCAACTTTGTGACCTTGGCTTCCAATGCTTGTTCACACCAAATGAAGTGGAAGTTTCAAAGATAGATGACAAGCAAGTGATATTCAAAGGCTTTAGATACAATAATCTTTATCTTGTTGACTTCACCTCCGAAGATGCAAATTTGATGACATGTTTGTTCACCAAGACCTCACTTGGTTGGCTTTGGCATAGGAGGCTTGCTCATGTTGGAATGAACACTCTCAACAAGCTATTGAAGAAAGAACTAGTGAGAGGATTGAAGGATGTGAAGTTTGAAAAGGACAAACCTTGTAGTGCATGTCAAGCGGGCAAACAAGTTGCAAACACTCATCCAACCAAAGCTTTCATGTCAACTTCAAGAGTGTTAGAACTTCTACACATGGATTTGTTTGGGCCTACAACATACAAGAGCTTGGGTGGTAATCTCTATTGTCTTGTGATAGTGGATGACTACTCAAGGTATACATGGACTTTCTTCCTTCATGATAAATCCGAAGTGGCAAATTGCTTCAAGAAGTTTGCAAAGAGAGCTCAAAATGAATTTGAAGTCAAGATAAAGAAGATTAGAAGTGACAATGGGAAAGAATTTGACAACACCAACATTGAAGCTTATTGTGATGAAATTGGAATCAAGCATGAGGTTTCTTCAACCTACACTCCTCAACAAAATGGTGTAGTTGAGAGAAAGAACCGAACTTTGATCACCCTTGCAAGAACAATGCTAGATGAGTACAACACTCCGGAGAAGTTGTGGGCCGAGGCAATCAACACCGCATGCTATGCTTCAAATCGCCTCTTCCTACAAAAGTTTCTTGGCAAGACCCCCTATGAGTTGCTCAATGGCAAGAAGCCGGACGTTTCCTTCTTCCGGGTGTTTGGTTGCAAATGTTACATCTACAAGAAGCGTCAACACCTAGGGAAGTTTCAAAGACGTTGTGATATTGGCTTTCTTGTTGGTTACTCATCAAAGTCCAAAGCATATAGAGTATTTAACCATGCCACCGGTTTGGTTGAAGAAACATATGATGTGGAATTTGATGAATCTAATGGCTCCCAAGGAGCAATTGAGAATTGTGATGATGTAGGTGATGAACCCTTAAGGGAGGCTATGAAGAACATGCCCGTGGGAGACATCAAGCCAAAAGATGATGATGACGATGTACAAATTGTTGATCCACCATCTTCATCACGTGTGCCTCAAGATGATAACAAGAATGAGAGAGTTGAAAATGAAGACACTCATGTCTCTCATGAACAATCCGAGGCACAAGCTCAAGATGTTGATGCTCCTCATCCACCTCCTCAAGTGATTGATAAAAGAAATTCACCACTACTTCAAGCACATCCACAAGATCTCATCATAGGGAGTCCTACAAAGGGA
Source organism: Saccharum hybrid cultivar R570 (assembly GCA_038087645.1). Classification (NCBI taxonomy): domain Eukaryota; kingdom Viridiplantae; phylum Streptophyta; class Magnoliopsida; order Poales; family Poaceae; genus Saccharum; species Saccharum hybrid cultivar. The sequence goes on from JAQSUU010000245.1 coordinate 13,725,689, forward strand.
GTAATGACTCGATCTCAAAAGCTAGCTTCTTTTGTTGAACATCACTCTTTTGTCTCTTGTGTTGAACCTAAGAATGTAGAAGAAGCTCTTCAAGATCCGGATTGGGTGATTGCAATGCATGAAGAGTTGAACAACTTCACCCGAAATCAAGTATGGACACTTGAAGAGCATCCCAAAGGTGCAAGAGTCATTGGAACCAAGTGGGTGTTCCGAAACAAGCAAGATGACCAAGGCATAGTAGTGAGGAACAAGGCAAGACTAGTTGCAAAGGGGTTCTCTCAAGTTGAAGGTCTTGATTTTGGAGAAACCTTTGCACCCGTTGCAAGACTTGAAGCCATTCGTATCCTCCTTGCTTATGCATCACATCATGATATGAAACTATATCAAATGGATGTGAAAAGTGCATTCTTAAATGGCTTTATAAATGAACTAGTCTATGTTAATCAACCTCCCGGGTTTGAAGACCTTAGATATCCTAATCATGTTTATAGGTTGTCCAAGGCGTTATATGGGCTCAAGCAAGCCCCTAGAGCGTGGTATGAACGCCTTCGGGACTTCCTCATTAAGAAGGGCTTCACCATTGGGAAGGTCGACACCACACTATTCACCAAGAAGTTTAATGGGGAGATCTTCATTTGTCAAGTATATGTTGATGATATTATCTTCGGATCAACAAATGAAGATTATTGCAAAGAATTTGGTGAATTGATGTCAAAGGAATTCGAGATGTCAATGATTGGTGAGCTCACATTCTTCCTTGGCTTTCAAGTAAAGCAAATGAGAGAAGGGATTTTCATCTCTCAAGAAAAGTATACCAAGGATCTTCTCAAAAGATTCAAGATGGAAGAATGCAAACCAATCAAGACCCCAATGCCATCAAATGGACATCTCGACCTAGATGAGGGAGGTAAACCGGTTGATCAAACTCTCTACCGTTCTATGATTGGTAGCTTGTTATACCTTACCGCATCTAGGCCCGATATCATGTTTAGTGTGTGCATGTGTGCTCGCTTTCAAGCATGCCCTAAAGAACCTCACCTAAGTGCCGTAAAAAGAATCCTAAGATATCTTAAGCTCACCCCAAGCATTGGTCTTTGGTATCCCAAAGGAGCTAGATTCCAACTAGTTGGCTATTCCGATTCGGACTATGCCGGTTGCAAGATTGATAGAAAAAGCACATCCGGAGGGTGCCATTTGCTTGGAAGATCTTTAGTATCTTGGTCATCTAAAAAGCAAAATAGTGTGGCTTTGTCCACCGCCGAGGCGGAATACATTGCCGCGGGGGCTTGTTGTGCACAAATCCTATATATGAAACAAACCCTCCTAGACTATGGAATTGTTCTTGAAAAGGTGCCACTTTTATGTGACAACGAAAGTGCCGTTAAAATTGCTAACAATCCGGTACAACACTCACGCACCAAGCACATTGATATCCGCCATCACTTTCTAAGAGATCACGTTGCTAAAAATGATATATCACTAGAAGGTGTAAGAAGTGAAAATCAATTAGCGGATATCTTCACCAAACCTTTGGATGAGGCAACCTTTTGTAGGTTAAGAAGTGAACTCAATGTGCTTGATTCTAGCAACTTTAAAAAATGAGCGTGTGTTGTCTCCTGCATTGCATTGTATAATATGCCATGTTTATTTTATTGCAATGCATTTAGGGCTTGGCTAACACGGTTACGATAACCCTCCTTTGGAGGAGTGAAAAAGCCTAACCGTGGATCAAACTTGACAAGCATTCTAGTTTTACCTTCTTGTATTGCATTGCATTTGCATGGTTGTTCGCTTGTCGTTTCTTTTCGGTTAAGCTTTGAGCAACCTCTGTGTTCGTCCATGGATAGAGAGAGCATTTTGACGCTCCTAAAGGTTCAAAAACTCTATTGCATGGCCATACGTTGCTCCTCGGGTGTTTATTGCCTATTTTCTTAAAAATAATACTAGCCTAAGGCAATCTATTTTAAATTTTTGAGGGTTTGAGTGAGGTCTCTCATTTCATGTTCCAATTGGTGTTTATTTGTGTCTCTTTGGTTTGGAACCTGATTGGGAGAAGTCGCGTCGATGTTCGGAACAAAGAAGGGCGAAGAACAGTCACCGGACGCTGCACCGGACGCTGCACCGGACGCAGTAGTGCTTCACCACCGCGTCCGGTCTCGGCGTCCAGCAGCGCGTCCGGTCATCCAGAAGACCAACTCCAGATCTAATGATCGGACGCTGCACCGGACGCGCCTCTGTTCGACCACCGCGTCCGGTCCCGGTTACCACCACCGCGTCCGGTCATTCGCGATGTTTTCCTGAACTTCCAACGACCGGACTCAGACCGCGTCCGGTCAGTCCGCACCGGACGCGTCAGGTCACTCCAGGAGCTTACTGGAGTATGACCGGACGCTGCACCACCGCGTCCGGTCATATCGACCACCGCGTCCGGTCATCACGTGTCGCGCGGATCTAACTCCTTATAAAACCGTTTCGTCCCCGACCGATTTTATTTCACCCGCCCGAGCTTCCGCCGCCGCCTTGCCCTATCCGCCGACTCGCCGTCTTGGTATCCGCCGTCCTCCCTGCCGCCGGCGAACTTCTGTCGAGCTCGCGCTCGTCTGCTCGCTGCCGCGCGCGCGCTCGTCTGCTCGCTGCCGCAGCCGCGCCGCCCGCAGCCGCGCCGCCCGCAGCCGCGCCACCGCCGCGCCGCCGTCGCCCGACCGAGCCACCACCGCCGGTGAGCCGCGCCCCTGCGAGTCAGCTTCGTCCCCGATTTTGGTACGACTCGTGCTTGCCCTCGATCGTTTTCCATCAATCGATCTACCCTAACCCTAACCCTAACCCTAGGGTTCGACGGTCGTTCGTTCGTTCGTCAACAAGTCTCGTCGCGAGTCGTCCTCTTCGCGAAGAGCTCGTCCGGTGGATTCGGAAATCTCGCAATCTAGGTCATCGTCGTCTCGTCGATCTGAGGTAGCTTCGCGTTTCGATTCACTTCGTATCTTACATGCTTGCTATCTCTAGGTTTCCGTACCTTTAGTTATATATGTGTTTATAGTAGAACTCTCTATTCCGTCTTTGCAGCGAGTCTGTTGTGTGTCAGGGTGAGATCTGTTTGCTAAATCCGAGGCCAAGCCTGCGGATACGGATTGAGGCCAAGCCTCTTGAGTGACAGTTCATCATCTTACAGAGGTTCTCAGTCACTGTGTCAGCATGGTGCGTTGCAAGAACGTTGGTGGTGCTTCTGGTGACGGGGACGACAGTCCTCCTCGTCGGTCTGAGATTGCACGTGGGAAGCGTATCAAGGTCATGGCCAGAAAGAAGAAGAAGACACTTACAGAGGCAGAGATTGCTCAGGCCGTAGCAGATGCAGCAGAGCAGGCAGAGAGAGGTGGCAGGAGCAGTGGCATACGCATAGGCGAGCGTCGCTTTCATCTTGAAGGTCGACAGCTCGGCACAGAGGCCACTGAGGGCACTGAGGATACTAGAGCTACAGAGGATATGACAGTTGATCCTCCCACAGAGACCACAGGGGCTCCAGAGGCTACAGCAGAGGAGCAGTCAGCTCAGTCTCCAGTACGTCGCCGCTCTACTCGCGCCCGTACTCAGGTGTCTCCTCGGCCAGAGGGTCAGCGACGTGGAGCACGGCCTCCTCCCAGAGCTAGAGGTGCACCCCCGGTCGAGCACTTTGACTTGAGGGGTGCTTCAGCACGTCAGGTGCAGGGGTTGAGGTTCGTGGAGGTCAGTCGGTGGTTTCCACCTGTGAGGGATCCCAGAGCTTCAGAAGGGTTCTATACCCCTCTTCAGGAGGATTTCTACAGAGCTCTAGTTGACAGCGGTATTGCTTTCCGACCACAGAGGGTCTGTCGACTTGAGTCACTAGTCGAGGTTGTGGGAGAGCAGCTACGTCCGCACCTGTCCTTTCTGCCAGGCTTGTCAGATCTTCTTGGACGGACAGGTGCATACTGCGGCACATGGGTCAGAGAGTTTTATGCTTCATTATGGATTGATCCTGCCCATGATTTCATTCACTTTGCATTCCGAGGCCGCGATCACCGCCTATACAGCAACAGAGTGCGGGAGATTCTCAGACTCCCAGCTTTTGACACAAAGATACATCAGCTGTGTTATGGTCAGACTCCTCCTCCGAGACGCCCTCACGGCGGGACAGTGCCACCTACAGACTTGGTTCGACCCTGCTTCCGTGAGCCTTTTGGCCATGGGTCTCGTCGCACGCCCGCCAGTTTGACACCACTGGCCAGAGTTTTGGATGCTATAGTCAGACGCACACTTCTTCCCAGACTTGGCTACAGAGAGGGACTGACTCGGATGCAGTTATGGGTTGTTCACCACCTCCTCTCACAGACACAGTTTGATATATGGGATCTCATACTTAGTGAAATGGAGGACACCATAGCTGAGGGCTTCAAGGGTAACCGTCAGCTGCCCTATGCACACTGGATCTGCTTCATTATCAGATCATCTATTCAGCTGCCAGCAGAGATCCGAGCTGAGATATCAGATACTACCACTGCTTTTCCTGAGTATGATATCCGTCAGCTTTGGACGTCAGTCACCAGAGATCAGGCCCCAGTGCCAGGACAGCGTGTGCGACCTGAGGTTCCTGAGACAGCAGCTGAGCAGGACGCCACAGTTGATGAGCTTGCAGAGGCAGAGCTTGCAGATCTTGACGCTCAGCCTGCTGACCTTCCTGAGGATGGGACATCTGACAGCACTGATGAGGACTACCAGCCCATCCCCAGGTACCGGTCTCCTCGGTCCCACGACCACGAGGCCGGTGGCTCTGGTTCAGCCTCCCGCACAGACCCTGCCATGGTGGCAATTCTTGAGAGGTTGACCCAGGCACAGGAGCAACAGCAACAGCAAATACAGCGACAGGCTCAGGACACAGCTGCAGCACTTGCACAGATTCAGGCTCGTCAGGACGAGTTTCAGCGACAGCAGCTTGAGATCCAGAGGCAGCAAGTCGAAATGCAGAGACAGCAATATGAGATTCAGCGACAGACTGCAGCTAGTCAGCAGCAATACTTGGATCTCCTGCGCCACCTTGTCACGGTTGGGGTTCCTCCGCCTACTTCTGTCCTGACTTCTACTTTACCATCTTCTGATCCATCGAGTCAGGGACAGCCAGGTTTACAGTTCACATCTCCACAACAGCAGGTTCCCCAGTCTTTTCAGTCCCCGAGTTTCACTCCTATTCACACGGGGTTTACACCATCAGACCAGCCTCGCCCTCACCTCCTGACAGGCACACCTTTCGGTGATTTCAGTGCTACCTACAGCGAGTTGACTGGTCAGCCGACGCCCTCACATACTACAGTTGCTACTTCTTCAGGGTTGTCAGCTTCAGAGGCAGCTATCCCTCCAGTAACAGGCACTGGTACTACAGAGACTATACCTTCGTCAGTTGCCTCCACAGATCTTCCTGTTTCTGGCTCGCTACAGGCTCAGGTCACTCAGACGGATCCTATCATTACGACAGTACCTGTTCCTGCCTTTCAGACCCAGACAGTTACACAGCCACATGCTTCATCAGAGGGTCAGCCAGATAGCTCAGACTCCGAGGGCGATTCTCTACACTTCGTGTTCACTCCTCGCACCTCGGCACCCGACACGACTCCGTCTGTCCCCCCGTCAGATCCTTAGATTAGTTCTTTTGTTGGCGCTTGATGCCAAAGGGGGAGAGAGAGTAGTTTCAGGGGGAGTTTTGAGAGAGGTTTTCGTTTTTTATTGTGTGCTACATTCATGCATCATGTTTTCTTTTCAGTCATTGCATTCGTGTGACATGTCATTGTGAGATAAAACTTTGAGTTTTAATGTTTCATCCTGTTAGTGTTATCTCTTGTCACCGTTGTTATTTATAGCTCTAAGGTTATGCTTCCGTGCCTTACTCCGATTTTATGAGCTATATCCTTTTGTGTACTAACGTTTTTTGTCTTATCCTATGAGTACACTCTTTTGGCTTGGGACACATAAGCAATCCCTTTCACCTCTTAGCTTATTGCTTGTCGCTTATGTGAACCATGCATGCTCAAAAACCTCAACTCCAATTTTTCATATCTGAGTGTTGTCATCAATCACCAAAAAGGGGGAGATTGAAAGCATCTAGGCCCCGAGGTTTGGTTTCGGCAATTGATGACAACGCCTTGTTACCATGACTAACGTGTGTTTTGCAGAAACTTTGGTAAGTTAGGTCATGGAGGTTTGAACTGCTTTGGGCACCATGGTATTCATGCCCCTTGATGGAAATCGTTTCGGTTTTCAAAAGAGTGACGTCAAGATTAAGGACGGTTAGTTCCGGATGTCAAGGTGTTGAGAGACATTTGGAATAGTCGTTAGGATCTTCGTTTTTCTCTTTTGGCCGTACTATGAAGGGGGGCATGAGCGGGTAGCTTGACCTAGGCGAGTCCTATGTTTAGGTGTGGTGCACACTTGTTAAACTTGGCGCTAGGCAGCTCTAGAATAGCTCAAAGTTCAGTTGGGAGCAACTTGGTTCAAGTTGTGACGCTTTGCGGAAAGTTTCGGGTCTTTTTCCAGTGACCGGACGCGGTCCTCGGCATGACCGGACGCGTCCGGTCAGTTCAGTTCCGTGACTGGGGTTTCAGCTCTGAGCACCGGACGCGGTCCTCGCGAGGACCGGACGCGGTGGTCAGAAGTCAACACGTGTCACTTTAGGGAAACACCCGATCGGACGCGACCTGGGTGTGATCGGCGCGTCCGGTCATAGTCCAGTAAGGTCCTGAAACGACCGGACGCGTCCGGTCATCACCCATCGGACGCGGTAGCGCGTCCGGTGCGAGTACAGTAAGCTCCACGCACGATCGGACGCGTCCGGTCACCCCTGACCGATGCGTCCGGTCATCTAGGTGTTTTTCAGTTTTTTGACCGTTACGAGTGACCGGCGCGTCCGGTCAGTACGACCGGCGCGTCCGGTCAGCTCGAGTTTTGCTGAGTCAGCAGGTAACGGTTCGTTTCGTCTGTGGGGTGTATAAATACATCCCCACCACCTCTTTTAGAGGTCTCTTGCTCATTTGTTCAGCTGATAAACACCTTTGAAGTGCAAGGTAGTGCAAGAGCACTAGTGAGGATAGAGATTTGAGAATCAAAGCTTGAGAGTTCCTCACTAGCGATTAGAGAGTAACAAGTGTGCATCCACTTTCTCATTTAGGCTCGTAGAGGTCAAGTGAGAGTTCTAGCTTGTTACTCTTGGTGATCGCCATCACCTAGACGGCTTGGTGGTGATTGGGAGTTTGGTGTTCATCCGGCGGAGCTTGTGGATGACCCAACTCATCTTGTGAGCGGTTGTGGGTGATTCACCGCGACGGAGTGTCGAAGAATCAACCCGTAGAGAGCACTTGATCCTTGCGCGGATCAAGGGGGAGCGACACCCTTGCGCGGGTGCTCCAACGAGGACTAGTGGGGAGTGGCGACTCTCCGATACCTCGGAAAAACATCGCCGTGTTCCTTGCCCCTTTACATTCAAGCATTTACTTTCTCGTATTTACTTACATTGCTTGTTTACATTCCTAGACTTGCCATGCTAGACTAGGATTGGAAACTAGGGTGCAAAACTTTGTATCGGTAGACTCTCTAGGAACACAAATAGACACTAGGGGTGAATTTCAGCTTGTAGGATTTATTCCTTGCTTTTATTTTTTAGAAAAGCCCAATTCACCCCCCCTCTTGGGCATCTTGATCCTTTCAAGGAGGTTGGGTCGAACCTGTCAAAGCATATGCATTTCTTACTTGGTCTCTAATTTCATGTGGATGTTCTTCAATTGGTATGCAATTTCCTGGATCACCAACTACATCAGATTGACTAAACTCCACTCTATGCCAAATTGATTGATTTGTGCTGTCATTAGTGCCTGGAGTTGATGTACCACTTGAACCGGAAAATATGTGTGTAATGTTCTTTTGGACATTTTGAACATTCTGCAATTTATTAAATCTTAATCAAATTTTAAATGATTATAAAGTTCAAGTTCAAAAGGTAAAAATCTAAAGAAAAAGAACATGTATTCGGTATATACCTACTTGTGGCCTGGTGTTGGGTGCTTGCTGCCTTGCTGTTGCTGGTGCTGCGGCCTCGCCTGGCCGCCTCCCGGCTCCGCCTGGCCGCCGCCACCGCCGATGGCCTGTCGGCTACCGCGTCGACCCTCGCCCGGGCGCTTGCGATGCGCGACTGCGTGGCGCGGCCACTGCTGGCCTGCTGCCTCCGCTTGGGCGAGGGACCCCAGCGCCTCCGTCTGCCGCACCGCCGCGCCGCTAACCCTAGCTGGCGCCACCGCTACTCGCCCGCTTTGCTCGTGCTCGACGCCTCGACTCGATGACTCTCCCGTCTCCCCTGCTCCCGTGACCGATTGGCTGAAAGGCAAGGAAAAAAGGCCGGTCTTCTTAATGGGCTGTGAATAGGCTTCTCTACTCCACATAATGGGCTACTAAAATACACACAAAAATGACCCAGGAAAGAGACCAGCACCACGATTCGTCTTCAACCTCCGTCAGGAGCGACGAGAACGCCTCCCGCCCCTCCTTCCCTATGGTTAATGCCTCAAATTTTTATTGGTGGGGGGGGGGCTGAGGGGGGCTCCAATGGCGCGGTCAAGGCCCTCCCCAAGCCCCGGTGGCAGATCCGTCACTGGTCTAGGACTACGAGAGAGGCCAACTATCCGTACTTCACAAACGTGCGTGCAAGGTGCATCGCCTGCATGCGAATCTTCAAACTGGCTGGTCGTGTCTCTTATAACCATGCTCGCCGCACGCCCTTACATATTCCTCTCGATCACATCTCTTACGAGACGAAATTTGCTCCAGTGACTCTAGCTTCCTATTCTGCCACGTAACCAGCTCTTCACAAGGCCACGTTGACAAGGCCACGCTCAGGCCGTCAGGCCAAGCTCCTTTTGTTTACAACATGTTCCGTGAAGAAGAAAATTGCACAGTGAAGCTAGCTACTTAGGCCTTATTTAGATGCAAAAAGTTTTTATGAAAATGTCATATCGGATATTGTGTGCGATGTCCGAAGGGGTTTTCGGATACTAATAAAAAAACTAATTACATAGCTTGCTTGAAAACTGCGAGACAAATTTATTAAGCCTAATTAACCCGTCATTAACATATTTGTGCTGTAGCACTTTAGTGTCAAATCACGGACTAATTATGCTCAAAACGTTCATCTCGCAATTTACACATAAACTGTGCAATTAGTTTTTTTTTATTTCGTCTATATTTAATACTCCATTGCATGTGCTTTAAGATTTGATGTGAACAAGGTCTTAGTTGAGGCATGTTAGTACTTGTGCATTCAAGATCTTTTATTAAAATCCATAGGAAAAAACTATAACTCCAAATGACTTGAATTTTTCTTTATCCTTGTATTGTCATGCTCTAGATTAAAAAAAAATATATGAACTACTTCTAAAAAAAGAACTTGTGAAAAACTTGTCGGAGTTTCTAGGATCATTTAATTGGGTATATCATATTTATTTTACAAATAATTATTCATCTAGGGCTCTAAAATAGTGAATCCAACTTTATTCGCCTACATTAGTGGTGCTCTATGTATGGAAACATCACTGATACTCAACTCACAATGCTTATATGATACTAATATTACCTAACATGTGAACACCAACATATTTAATGATAAGAAGTGTCTATATACTTTGTGTTCTTTGAAGAGTATATAATTTATACTTTATATAAGTGATTATATTTTTACCAACTAGAACATACGTATTGATTCTGTTCCATTGGATAAACAATTAAGTTTCGAAATCATTCAACTTTGATTGTCGCCCAATGGAGATAAACTAGATATTTACTATAATATATAACATAGTTGTATATGAACCTAAAGGTGTAAATATTGGAGAGCAATTTTTTTCTTCCGAATGCTCAAGATATATTTGTCTAAAACACTCTTGTTGGCTGATTGGTTCATACTAATGTTAAACATTGCCTAGCATACAGTAGCATAGCGAAATATATTTGTCTAAAACTGGCTGATTGGTTCATACTAATGTTAAACATTGCCTAGCACACAGTAGCACAGCGAAACGAGCGAAACGAGTTCATCCATTAGACTACAATATATACACTGTACCATGGACAAGCTCCCAAGGGCGCGGCGCGGCAAAGCCGCGCCAGTTTTTTCTAGTTTTGTTTCGGTTTCTCCAGCCCTGCCATCGCCACGACTGTGGCACGCACGACCTGACCAGCTGACCTTAGGTTATAGTATGTAGTAGCCTGCACATCGCTTCCTCATCGTCCAGATCGACCCATCATTGTTGGACAGCGTAATCACCGGCACCTCAATCATTAACGACGCTGCGTACTCCTACGTTTAATAGGAAAGATACGATGTCCTCAGCACATGGTCGATCTGGTGTCAGTCACTGTGTTGCACATTATGGTACGGTGCACGAAGTATAAAGGTCAAAGCCTCAAAGGATGGTGTGTGTGTGTATAACTGTATATATGAGATTTCCTTTGTCAAGACTCAAGAGAACCGGAAGAAAAATAAAACGGATGTACGATACAATAGCATGGCAGGATGCTGCTACGTCAATCTCCATGATTTTTTTAAGATACACCCTTTCTTTGATACAGTTGTCGCTCAGGCAGGCAGGCTTACCTACCTTAGCCTCACTGCTTCCCGCCGCCGTCCTTGGCGGATCGTGAGTCGCCGCCTCCTCCTCCTCCGGCACTGTTAGCCGCCGACGTGGGCGACGTCGTCGTCGTCGCCGCGGCAGCGCCACCGTTGGCGTCGTGCATCTGGCCGCCGGCTAATGCGGCGGCGGCGGCGTGGCGGGCGACGGCGGGCGGGCGGGAGAGGAGCGACGCGGACGAGGTGGCGGAGGAGATGGCGGACGCCAGGGAGATGGGCATCAGGCACAGGCCCTTGCCCTGCAGGTACTGCATGGCCGTGCCCATGTCCTCCTCCATCATCTTCGCCACCTGATGCTCCGCCACCCGCACCACGCCGCCGCTGCCGCTGCCGTTGCCGTTCTCGCCGCTGCCGCTCTTGGTGGTACCACTAGCAGCACCGCCGACTTTTCCACCGCTGTTGTTGCCGCCGCCGCTTCCATTGCTGTTGCCCTGCACGTGCGCGTGATCATGCATCCACGCATGCTTCTCAGAATTCAAGCTACTGACAGATTATTAGCCAGCGAGCGCCTATGCTCTTGCTAAGACATCCGTTATGTTGGTGATGTGGTGAGTGACCGAGTGTCAAATGCTGCTAGTTGGTTACCTCTGATGAAGCCATGCTTGCAACCAGAGGAGCCATGCCGGCGGCTCCGCCCAGCCGGCTCATGCTGAGAACCTGCAATGCGCGAAGTCAGCACTGGCACTGATGACGATAGCGGATAGCCGGGATCAAAGACGACAGGTGGCTGAACTACCACTCGTCAGCAGCAATGTTCAGAAGTAGCAGCATCACCTTGACTTGGAGCTGCAGGAACTTCACGTAGTCGATGATCTCGTCCAGCATCGACGCCTTGTCCGTCTGCAAAACCACAACCGCCCCACGTCGCCATTTCAGCGTCAATCGTCACACATTTCACATTTTCACTCTATTTCTTCTTCTTAACATATTACTACACGCTAACAGTTTCGTTTCAAAAAAAAACTACACGCTAAAGTAATAACAGCATCAAAATTGGCAATTCGATCCGGTGACAAGCAAGCCGTCGTCACCAGGCCGATCGATCGATCGATCGGCATGCTGCCATTGATCGCCCCTTCCGAAATTCGGGGACAGATCGAGCAAAACAAGGCATGGAAATGCACCCACATACCCATTACTGCAATATAACATAATACCAGCATTATTTTCTACGTACAGTGCACTGTGCACAGCACCACCAAAGCCCTGCAAGGCTGCAACGTGTGGCGCAAGATCTGTGTGTCCAATACTCCAATCGATGAAATCAAAGTTTCAGGCATTCCATTGCAGTACGGCGTATCCGGCACATCACATCGCATGAGCCCGACAAGTCAGGAGCACCGCTTGCTCTCATGCCCTTCTTGATTCTCTAATAGAGTGATTCCATTAGATTCCTAGGAAGAAGCAGGGTGGGGAGTCGATAAGAATTGTTTCTCCACTGATCTTCACTAGAATATAACAGGGAGCAGCGTGAAAAAGTTTTTTTTAACTCCCAGCTCGTAGTGTAAATAGAAAAGTGATTATCTACTGATGCCCACCTGAATCAATTGATATTTTGAGCATTTTTTTGGTTGTGAGTGATTCTCTTCGGACAAACTAAAGTTGGAGCTCTCCCAAACGGCCCCTCAGTCTCACCTATTAGGTGCCTGGGCGGCTCGTTTTTGCCCTGCTGGCTAGCTAAGTAGCTAGCCTAGCCTATCACCGCCGCTCGCACGCGGTCACGGTGGTGTAAACGGGCGTGGCCGCGTGGGTCGTGAAAGATTCGCTCTTTCCGCGGCCCGCCGGAGACTGAGAGCGAAACGACGAGAGGGCGCAAATAAAGCGGTAAAGCAGCCAAGACGACGACGACAACGACGCGATAGATCGAGGAGAAATTAAGGAGCTAGAGAGGGGCCGACCTTGTTGGCGTTCGGGACCAGCTCCTGCAGCGACTTCATCCGCTCCGCGATCCTCTCCCTTCGAAGCTGCATGCGAAACGATTCCAAAAAAAAAGTTGAGAAAAATATATGTGTCGTACAAGTGGTAGGATACGTACTAGGATCAAGCAATGTGTAGGGGATGATTTAGCTGGCTGATCGACTCTCTGATCGTTAATGAACAGTGTCTGGTTAACTGTATGTGTCAATTTTAAGACATAAAACTCTTCGAACAAAAACAAGTACGTACTCAATTTCCAAGGTTGTGGAATTGAGTCGTCCAAGCGAATGTTAATGTTAAAGCTTTGCAACTTCTTGTGACGTACGTACGTTTGGTATGGTATGGAGCTTGTTGATTTTTGTTAAAGGGAACAATTCAGCTTTTAGACAAGAAAGGAAAAGGTGGCAATGTGGCATACACGTTCCGCTATGCTGTGGGGGTCAGTGGCCTGCCCTCTCCTCGCTCGCTGCCGCTGCTGCCGCGGTGGTGCCGCCCCACCGCCGGCCGATGAAGCTGCCCCGCCAGCTGGGGGTGAGCCGCCGCTCGCCGCAGGCCCTCCCAGGCTCTGAGGCGACACTGATCCACTCTGCGGAGACAGCATATAGGTACATGAAATTAAAGAAGGGTTCTTGTTCTTGCCATATAGCTAGCTAGATGGTGAGTGGTGATCTTACCTGGCCAAATTGTGGCTGCACGGCTGCCGCGCCATGCATCCCAAACCCGTTGAACAAGGAGTGATCACCTTCCTGGACACGAAGCAGAATCCATGTGCCAACGAAATAGTCAAAAGGTTAAGGAAAGATCGACGACGTGGTGACTGATGAGGAGAAAGGAAAGAATAACTGATCCCAAGACGACAATTCTTACGGCGGAGTTGGGCGACTTGAAGCCGCCCTCCATCTCCTCCCGCGCCGGCGCAGCGGACCGGTCCGTGAACAGCGGCAGCGGGGAGAACCCGCTGCCCCCGCTCTCCTCGCCCCCGAGGTCGCCGTGGCGGTGCAGGTCGCTGAGCTGCAACATGACCGGGGAGGCGGAGGACTTGATGTCCCCGCCGCCGATCTGATGCTGCCGGAGGCGGGACGCGAGCAGCGCCGACTCGTCGCCGAAGTGAGTCTGCGCGGCGGGGTCCTCGGGCGCCGCGCCGGCGCCTGTGCCCGGGGTCAGTTCCCACGGCGACTTGCCACCGGCGCCCAGGTCAGCCCACGCGGAGGGCAGCGTGGACAGCATCTGGTCGAAGAAGTCGTCCGCCTGCTGCGTCCCGCCGCCGCCCTCGCCGCCGGCCATCTCACGGCCGCTCGGCTGCATGGAGTTGAAGACGCTTGTCGAGGTAAAGGAGGCGATTGATTGAAGAAAGACAGGATGAGGAGATCTCCTCGCGGCTTTGGGCGGCTTTATAATAGTCGGACAGTTCCTATTTTTTTAACAATTGAGCTTAGTTCGTGCAGCACCTTGGCAGTATAATGATTGTTTTTTCTTCTTCTCATTTTTAACTTTATATAGGGCAAACAGTAGAGTACAAACTTACTACTCCCTCTTTCCCAAATTCGGGACGACTAGCACTGTACGTCCGGCCCTACAATCCGTCCGGACACTGCTACGACCCGTCCAATACTTGCCACAGGAGCCGTCCGATCTCAGCTACGGAATCACAGAATAGTGTAACAGAAGGAGCGCTCGTCCGCCCGCGTAACGGAACCACGGAACAAAAAGGAGCACCTACCCGCGCCGCCATCCGCGGCCCGTCCCCTGCCGCGCCGCCATCCCACGTTGCGTCGCCAGCATCGAGAAGAAGGTAAGGGTGTGTCGCCTGCCTAAACCTTTGGTTCGGATGCCCAGCCGACGTTGAGAGAAGGTGGAGACACCGAGGCGAGGTAGTCAAAGGCGAGGAGGGAGCGAGATGCACCACCCAGATGCACCACTTGCAACATATATCTAAAGGCAGATGAAACACTTGAAACATGCATCTTAAACACTTGTAAAAACATCTGAAAAACACTTAAAAACATGTAAAACATACACAACATCCAGATAAAAACACTTGCAATATATGTGTGAAACATGTGCAACATCTAAATAAACACACTTGCAACATACGTCTAGAAAAAAGAACAAAACTTGCAACATACGTGTACAACCACTGCAACATATGCAACATCCACATGAACACAATTGCAACATCCAAATGAAACACCTGAAATACTTGAAACATACTCTTGCAACATGTGTTTTCAGCGCGCAATGTCACCTAGTTGCTTGGACGAATCGCAGAGCTCGACGCCGGCGTGGAGGTCAGCAACAGCACATGGAGCTCGCCAGTGTGCCCCTAGGCGAGGACCTGCTCGGCAGCCTGGGTGAGCACCTCCGCGAGGCACACGAGCACCTTGGGAGAGCATCTACGCGAGCACCCTTGGGTGAGCACCTGCTCGGTGGCCTGCCTGGGCTAGCGCACCCTTGGTGAGTACCTGCTCGGTGGCTAAGCGGGCAGCGGAGGCGCGGATGCCGTGGTGCAAGGGGCGCAGTGGAGCGCGGAGTGGGGAAGGCGGGTGGCGCGGTGGAGTCAGGGTGGAGGCCCAATGGAGCGGTGGGTAAGGCCGCGACGGAGGAAGCCGAGTTCATAGAGAAATTTTTTTAAGGGGTGCGAACGGATCGAGCGGAAGGATAAGGTAAGCCGCGTATGTCCGTCCCCAGACGTCCGTACAAGAGCATTACCGCTCCAAATTACAAGACATTTTGATATTTTTAGATACATTATTTTTACTATGTATCTAGATAGTGTATATGTAAGTGCATAGTAAAAAAAAATTGTATCTAGAAAAGTTAAAATGTCTTGTAATTTGAAATTGAGAGGTATTTTGTTAGGAAAACCATAGTTGACATATAGCTATGTACTCCTAGTACTGAACTACTGATATGCCACACTCTCCATTCCATAATATAGGGTGCAATTGCTCTCAAGTGAGAGGCATATATATGATTGGGCTTAGAGAAGACATTATTATTTCACTCTCATGATCCTACTAGACAAACACATTTACTGCTCTAGGATCTCTGTTAGCATAAAACCACTACTCTTCATCAAAGTATCCACAAGTTCAAGGCCTATATTAGAACATACAAATTTTATAGTAATTTTGCAAAAATCTGAGACTATTTGGATGTAGATATTGGAATGAGGAATTGAATTGGGTGGCAATACCAATTTAGTCCTAAAATAGAAATACAATACCAGATCTATTGTTTGGATGCAAATAGAATTGGTAGTTGGAATCTTGGTCGTCGGCTCCCTCCCCTCGTTGTCAATATTTGGCTACTCTGCTCCCCTCCTAGTGCTTATCCCTACAACTTTCCCAGACCCCAGCAGTGGAGGTGCAGCGATGGGGAGAGGCAGAGGGGCAACATGGGCTAAGCTTCTCCTTCGGGCACGATGGGCCGAGCTTCGCCTCCTACACACGTGTGTGGCTGAGGTCTAGTTCCGCCGCCGTTGAGCATACACAAGTGGCCAAGCTCTAGGCATGGACCTGCTGGAGAGGCGGCGGTGGCAATTGGGAGGGAGCCTCCGCCAGCAATGGTTAGGCGGAGGCAATCGACGGGGTTCGATGGACCGGGTTCATGCTATGAAATATGAATTTTGTCCAATATAGAGAGGTCGACGGTCGAGCGTGGTTTTAAAGGTGAGTTGATTCAGGTATAGCTGAAATACCGTATATTCGGGATTCAATTCCATCTCACAATTCCGAAGACATCCAAACAATGGAATTGACACAACTCATTTGCAATTCCTAATTCCAGGTCTCGATATCTGCATCTAGATTGGGCTTTTTATATGGAATCAGCAAGAACGACCACAAGGACTATCTCCATAGTAATTTGTCTGGCAAGAGATAGGTGGAAAAGATCATGGTAGGGAGATAGAATGATGCGTCGAGATTCATGCGGCAAGATGGAGACGAACGGGAAACATTTCCCTTGTATCAGCTAAACTCCCGCAGGAAATAAACCCCACGTTATTTCAAAGGAGGCCCAAGTGTTTCACCTCAAATAACATTCACTAATTTCGAAGTGACATTTCAGTAAAGTTATTACATTGACATTTGACACCGAGATCAACCAAATTCTTCAGACGTTCATGTGTACTTTTTTCCCTGTTGTTTTCCTCCCTTCCTATGTTTATTTTGCAGAAAATGTTGTTTCACGAGGGCTAGATGGTGCTTTTGTTCTTGTGTTTTTTTATTTCTCTCGTCTAATAAAAATTGCGGCAAAGCTCTAATTGTTCTTTCGAATAAAAAAATCTATGTAACATAATTATCTCTACTATTTTCCAAACAATAAAGCCCAGTGTAATCCGCAACAATTTCACAAGAACTAGTCCGATTCCCATTGAATTTGAAGGTGGAACAAACTCCGCATAACGAAATCCAGGTCCCTAGAAGCTACAACTAAACTGGCTTCACAAGTTCACAGTCGAGCGGTGATTGACTGATTGATCAGGCTTCATCCATGCAGTTTGACCTCATTTAGTTCTGCCCTGCACACGTGCGACGACATATACATTGGAGAAGCCAGGCGTTATGACACGCACGTGCTCAGCTTCGTGCGAGCGTGCGGTGCAGAGGAAGGTAAACGACTCAGATGACGAAACGTATTCGGCATCCAATGAGAAACAGATCGACAGGTAAATGCAGTTATACGAGCAACACAGAAGACAGGAGTAGACTTTAGGAATATGCCAAGGACGAACAAGGTCATTAACCACCGGGATTATTCTAATGCGCCCACTACGAGTCATGTCTCGGTGTTATCTTGTAAAATGATATTGATTAATAATGAAGAGGATCCTATGCCTGCCTTTATGTAGCAAAACACGCTCAGATTCTTCCATAAAGTGAAAAAGAACCTGTCTGATATGACTGAGAAGACCCTGCAACTTGAAAAAGTAAAGAGATGAATTCCATAGCAGTTGGAAAATGAGCGACCAGCTTTAGCTACCAGTTTCCTCAAATGAAGCGAATGGTAAAATCTGACTAGTTTGTACACACACCAGGATCTATCCATCTCAGCTCCTACACATTCCCTATCAAAACATGTTTAATGTAGAGTTAACATTCGACTCCACTGGAAAAAAAATTGACAGCTGGATTCTTCTCACCTCTCATCAAAGATCTTACCAAAATCTTATAGGCGCACAAAAACACAAAAAAGATGGAATGATGGAGTGAATTAATCAATCAATTAGATCTTGGCTAGCTGTTGATTAGTGAGAGGCTCAGATAATCCGTTGACAAGGGGCCGAGAAGAGTGCACGCACGACTGCACGGTTTTGTTCTCCCCTCCTTCGTCAATTCTAGAAAAAAGACGAGTGCACGGGGAGTGGGGAATGATGGCCGCGAAGTCAGCAGCCAGCATTAACTGCTGACACATTCCTTTGCAGAGCTGAAGATCCAAGGGAATGGTGGAAGAAGCAGTGGTGGAAGAAGCAGTAGTGGCAGGTTTAGGCCAGTCAATCCCTGCATTAACTGCGCTAATCCAATCTGGTTGCAACATTAATGGCCCCTGGATTAGTTTAATTGCCCCTGCACCCGGGCTTCCCAGCAGGCATGGATGGAGATGACAGGCGAGATTAATGTCTTGTCGTTCATACTATATTGGGTTGGAAGATTGCAGCCATGTTTCTGGTGGGTGTGGCCTTTACAAGGCGCTGATGCGAAAGCTATGCTTAACAGCATGTGCCTGCACGAGAAAGAGGACCACGATCATAGAAGAAATTGGAAAACTAAAGTTCAACAGTGCTGGAACATCAACCAGTAGTTAGGACAAACAAAAATTGTAAGAAGACAACATATATCAACAGCAAGCAAAATGATAGAAGTAAGTTGACCGCATTTTTTTTCCTAAAATAAAAAGGGAGACCTAAAGTCTAAATGTATAATATCAGCAAAATAAAGGAGGGAATTCGCACAAGTTACTCATAATAACCTGGGTAAAGGGATAATGGTGGGAATTCTTTATGGGTAAGCATCGAGCATACATTAAGGTTCACTGCATCTGATTTTAAGGTTTTATCTCAACTTGGAGTGATCCAATATCTTATAGAAGATGTAGAAAAAAAAAGGCCCATTATGCTTCTCAGAGACAGCACATTACCCCTGTGTTTGCCAACATAATCAGTGAAGTTTCTTCTTGTATAAAGGTGAATGCACGGTATTTTGATATACTGCCATTCCTCAAAAGTCATCGACGCAACAGAAAATGACACTGTTCACCAAATATAACCACAGCATGCCATTGAACCATCAGACAAACACAAACAAGAAATGTTCAAAGTAATGCTTACCAGTGCATAGGCGATGTGCCCACCAGAACAGCAGTTTCATATACTGTTAGGATAATTTGAGTTTATTTGACTAATGTGGCTCAAAGGTTTGGAACATCATTCTGCCATCATGCATAATAGATCCCGATACAGAAACAAGGCTGTGTCAATTTCCGTCAGAAATCTTCAGAGATAGCTGTGTCCATAATGACAAGGCAAGTTTTACCACAATAAAGCATCCTGTGCATCATTTATCCATCTCCCAGATAATGCCACTGTCCTCTGGATGCAGCAATGAACAAGAGTGAGAAGATGCATATAATATCATTAGTATGAGTACATAAGCATGTACGCAATCCTAATCCATGCTTTCTGCAGTACAACTCATAATACAATAATAGAAGAGAACAAGTCATAATCTTAACTTTCCCAGATACAGTCCTAAGGTACGAAAATCAAGTGGGAGTTTGATCTTGCTCCTGCTATGAAATGCAGGAATATACCTTTGATCTTTTTGTTTATCCAAACCTCAAGAAGCATCCCTGCACCAACGCCAGCAGCACATACAGCACCATAGATTGCCAGTGCAGAAGGCCAAGACCGCCGAGGGAGAAAATAGCAGTCAGGGACTTGTCTGATTTTCTTTGGGAGACGCTTCTTAACAATTGGTTTGCTAGATTCAGTCGTCACTGCACCACCCACAGTCTTCCAGTCCACATTCTTCAGGATATCTTTTGAGTTTTCAGCGGCCATTCTGAAACTGTATGTATAAATGTTAACCAGAATTCTAGGAACAGACATGGGCAGTCAGACAATAGCAATGAATATTCAATTTCAGGATATCTTGAGACTTCAGTGCCATTCCGAAACTGTACGTGTAAAGTTATTCAGAATTCCACAAATAGCTGATGTAAAATAGACAGATAGTCACACAATAGCAACATATTCTCCTTTTTTTTTTTGGCAAGGGAATATCAATACATTCAATTCTTCAGGATATGCCTCTGTACAAGTTTTCAACATATTCTAAGAATATGGATTTTGGGGTGACACATAGGGTAACATATTCTGAAACACAAACATAAGGAGTGGCATATACTTAGAATTCCCCATATATGCAACACCCCGATTACCGCCCTGAGATATATGAAGAAATGTTACAAACAAGAGCATAAGCACGGGATTGCATCTAACATATCTGAACAAATCACATAGTCGATTGATCCAGATGCAGTGGCAACTTTCATTAATGCCACCGAATCCAGCAACACAAGTCATCACGACATAACTTATAACAAGCTTAAGTTGAACACAGCAGGATTGATACAGAAAGGACCAAAAGAGGAGGATCATTCCTTATCAATTGATACGGGTCGCGCAATTACCCTCTTAATGAAATACATGCTAAGCATGTTCGCGAAAAAAAAATACGGTCCCGCAATCCACAAACGCCGGTTATTCAGCTACGCACTCGATAACGACTGGAAGAGTCCAATCCAACGCATGCGCAGCTATAGACTTATGTGCTCGCGCGGCAGGAGCTTACGAAGCGTTCCCGGAGCGGAACCCAACCAACACTTGTTAACCAGACAGTAGAGGAAGAAATTCCAACGGTCGACTAGTAGTGTAGGGCTAGTGGGCAACCGATGGGGAAGCGAGTAGCAGCTGAACAACCGATGGCGGAGAAGTGGAAGATCTTGTACCCGGAGGAGAAGGAGGAGGCCATTTCCCAAAAAGTGAAAATGTTCAAAGACAAGGCGAACCAAGTTCTGTGGATGCAATGGAGATGAAGGATGGAGAGTTCTGGTGCGGATCTGGTGGACTCCCCCAAGATGTCTTCGGTTGAGCTTTTCGTCAAGTTTTGGTTGTGCAGGGGTTCGGTGTTTGCCTTGGAGGCGGTCTTGTAATAATCGAGTTTGTGGAATTCTTGGGTGCTGGTAGCAGTCACGTTTAGCAGTTCGAGGTTTTTCTGCGCTTTCAACTGTTTCTAGATGGTTTTTACCCATCTGCGGTGCTGTAATAGTGAACTCTTGGTCTGTTGACCTCCTGGTTAATAGACGGGGGCTATGCCCTAGAATTCTAAAAAAAACAAACGGAGAGTGAGCGAGAAGGAGGGGAGATGGAAACGGATCCCATTACCGCGTGGTCCGGGGGTCAATCGATGCGGCGGCGGCAGTGTACGAGGCGGGGCGGCGCCACGGCGGGGAGGCGGCGGGGGAGGCGGAGAAGCGTCTCTGCCGCTGCGTTTGGGAAACGCCGAAAGGGACGACGGCCGACGAGGGCAGGCTCGCCTTTCATGGGCCATCCATGCAGTATTCCAGTGGGCCGGTTGCCTTGTAGGTGCGACAGGGAGCAAGAGGAATCGAGCGGTGGGCTCTACCTGGGTCCTCCTACGGGGCTCAAATAATTGGGTCCGGCCAACGGACCCAAAAACTGCTAATGGACTAGTGTTGGGCCAAAATTCACAAATGAAAAACAGCTTACTTTTTATTTATATTTTCTATATAAATTATTTTTATAAAAAATATATAAGTAAAATAATTATAACTATAATATACTTTTCCGCCAATTGAGTCAGATGTTATTTAAACTTCCGTGAGTTATGGCAGTGGTAGGAACTATTGTAGGAAGTACAATACAAACAATTGAAATGGCGGAAGGTGGTTTCCCACTGCAATGAAGGATGGCTGGTTCCGGTTGACAAGGTGGTAGTTCCATATTTTTGAATCTTTTTTTTATCTATAGAACGAATAATTAGGGGGCCTTAAAAAATTCTAATCTTCAAAATAGATGTAAAAAATTAAGCATGATCCATTTTACTAATATTGAAACTAATATTCTTCACAGAATGTTATATTTCAGTTTTCGGTTAAGTTGTTTAGACCCAAAATGTTGTTCAACAAATTAGAAAAATCGTCTAAGTTTATGGTTTAAAAAGTAGTATTTTATAATGTAATTTCTTACCATACATGCTCAAGTGAAGTTCAAAGTTTTTTAATACAATACATGCCGAAAATTAAGCTTTGTTTTGAATGCACTTTAAATAAGCTAAAAAATTCATGGATTCTAAAGACAATGGACATGTCATAAAATTTGGTGGGAGATGATGTGTCTGGAAAATTTGAGCTTGTTTTCAATTCATTTAAATTTAATATTAAAATAAAATCTAACTTTGTGCATGCACTTTATTTAGGAATTTTGGATTTTACTTGAGCATGCATGCTAATAAATTATTACATGATAAAATATTGCTTTCCAAACCGGTGATTTAGATACTTTTTTTCTAAATTTTTGAAAAGTGTTTTGAGGCTAAACAACTTAACTGAAAACTCAAATAGTATTATGTGAAGAATATTCATTTTAAAACTGCATAAGCTATGATGCCAGATACAAGTAAAATGGTGGTGCTTGATGTTTACATCATTTCGAAAGATTACAAGAACATAGAGCGGATGTTAAAATCTTGTCATTTTTTTCAATCGATGTTAAAATGAAGCATGACTCATTTTACCTATATCTGGCATCATAGTTGCTGCAATTTTCAAATCAATGCTCTCATAGAATGCTACTTCCCTCTGTTTTCGTTTACTCGTCACCAACTTTTTTACTGTAGTAAATTGGGTCATCTGTTTTTTCTTCTAAAAAATCTTAGATAGTTCAATGTATATAACACTATGTTTAATAAAGAATCATATATGTGAAAACTTGATGTATCTAAAAAATCTTTTATAGAAAAAACATATGGTCAAAGTTGCTATGGTAAAAGTTCGGTGGCAAGTAAACAAAAACGGAGGCAGTATATTTGTGTTTTCCGTTGTGTTGTTTAGCCGTAAAAACGTTTTAATCTTCCTTAGATTCGGCTAAAAATAACAGTTTTTGTACTATTAAACATCCTAGTTTCCTTAGATCCGTAGTAATCCGTAATTTGTTAGATGAGTCCTGGGAACTTGTGACGTTCTCGTGCTGTACTGGTGGAGGGCATCACATTAGCATCAGCAGGGCACTAATAATTTCTGCTCTTGAATGACGCTCAGTTAGCCCTGGTTTAGTTTCCAAAAAATTTTGCAAAATTTTTTAGATTCCCGTCCCATCGAATCTTTAGACATATGTATGAAGTATTAAATATAGATAAAAAATAAAACTAATTACACATTTTAGTTGTAAATCACGAGACAAATCTTTTATGTCTAATTAGGCCATAATCGGACAATAATTGTTAAATAACAACGAAAGTGCTACAGTAGCTCTACAGTTAGATTTTACAAAATATTTTGAGAACTAAACCAGGGCTAGTCAGGTACTCCCTCTGTCTCATAATAGTAGTGTCGGTACCAAAAGTACGGGGGTACCCACACCCATCGCTAGTAAAAAACTAAAACGACTGAAACCGCAATAAAAGGCAGCCCGCCTCGACCGCGCATCCTGTCCGCCTCGTACGAGGCCCGCTCGACGGGGCGCCTCGACCGCGCTCCGGCTCCGACTCGTACGAGGCCCGCTCGACGGGGCGCCTCGACCGCGCCCCATCCCGTACGGCAAGCTACCTCGACGGCGCCCCGACCCACGTGAAGCTTGTCCACCCACTGGGAAAAACTCCGACTCACGTGAGCCTGGGTCGAGCGCCTCGACTCCTTCTCTTTACCTACCCCAGGACAAAAGCCATAGCATTTAATGCGGTTACCTACTATCACCTACCGGCATGGCTGTGACCAGGATCGACGTGGGAACAATGCCCGTGTCAGGTCTCACTGTTTTACCACCCATCCCATGATGGGAGGTGAAATCCGTCACTATACCCACCTTACCGCGCACTGTTTACCATCGATCACCCTCGAGGGAGGATAAGACAAGGCCCGTTCTCCGCAATCTCGGGGATTCAGCCTTATCCATCCGGTCTCGACCCGGCCTCGACCCAATCTCGACGCTCGGCACAGTTCAACGGCAAGGGAAGGACGGTATGGCACGGCGCTCCGGGTCATTTCGCCGTCTCGTCTCCCACGACGCCATGGTGTCCAGGGATGGCCGGCCATTCCCAGGGCACGTCGCTACAGTCAACTCAACAGGAATCGACCAAACATCACCTCAAGACTCCCCGTCGTCCTGGCCTCCTCTCGCCCTATAAAAGGGCAGGCCAGGGTTCTACGAGAGGGGAGGAAGGAAGCACCCGACCGGACAACAACAGACAACGAAGAAAAACAAGAGATCGATACCTCAAGCAACCACCCTTGTCCTTTTTTCCTCTCTTTGAGACTTGGGCTCGACGCCCTCTCTCGCATGCTTGTAACCCCTACACGAGCACTTCGGTGCAAGGAAATACAAACTTCTTCAACCCCCGCTGGACGTAGGGCCTTCTTTTACCCGAACCAGGATAAACCCCCGTTTGTTCTTCTTGCATCACCATCCAGGAAAGAGACACGCAGCATTTACTCGTTGGTTTAGGACCCCTCGGGTCCGAACACCGACAGTTGGCGCGCCAGGTAGGGGATCGCTGCGTGCCAAACATCGTTTTCTCGCCTTTTTTCCTGGATGGCTGACCCCGAACGCCCTATTCCGTTGGCCACGGTGATCTGGTTCGGGAGTTTGGAGTTCATGTCGCTTGGCCATGGCTACGATATGGTCCTACTTCCCCCCAGGCACCCATCCGACGAGGACTACGAGCTCTCCCAGCCCGGGGGAGCAATCCGCCGGCACCGTCGCTCTGGCGGGCGCGGGCCGCCTGAAGGGTCGAGATGGCGGACTAGAGGGGGGGTGAATAGTCCTTTCTAAAACTTAAACGCGTAGGCTAATCAA
Organism: Saccharum hybrid cultivar R570; assembly: GCA_038087645.1. Taxonomy (NCBI): domain Eukaryota; kingdom Viridiplantae; phylum Streptophyta; class Magnoliopsida; order Poales; family Poaceae; genus Saccharum; species Saccharum hybrid cultivar. The sequence continues at coordinate 13,750,375 of JAQSUU010000245.1, forward strand.
AACAAATGCGGAATTAAACTTATCGGTCTAGCCAAGACTACACCCCTCTATCTAAGTTCTCTAGCACCTTACAAAGATCCTAATTAAGCAACTAAGGTGCTAAGCTTACCAAGAGCTCACCTAATCAATTCTAGAGCAAGGTCACACAAACCTATGCACTAATACTTTGCCAAACGAGGGAGCTCCTACACAACTAGTGAAGCAAAAGCACAAAGCTTAAGCTCGCTAGCAAAGCTCAATAACAAGGCAACTAATGCCAAATTAGAGAGCGCAAAACACTTAGCTACACAAACTAAGCAATGTGACTAACAAGGTTACACAAACCAAATTAGTCACGCAAAGGGAAGCTTCTATCTACACAAGCAAGAAGACAACTAGCAAACTATACAAGCAAACTAGTTACGAGAGCAACTACACAAGCACAAGTATATATGAAAGTAAATACAAGCTTGTGTTGCACGAAAGCAAACCACCGAGAAGAGTAGACAATGTTGACACGGTGATTTTCTCCCGAGGTTCACTTAGTTGCCACCAAGCTACGTCCCCGTTGTGTCGACCAACACTTCGTGGTTCGGCGGCTAATCGGTCACACACCGAGCCTCTCAAAAGGCACCGCAAGAACCCACCATAAAGTGTGGTAGCTCAATGACACGCTCAACTAGAGTTGCTCTTTGCGATCCCCGCGGGGTGAGCACAATCCCCCTCACAAAGCTTCTCCGAAGCCTCGCACAATCTTCTTGCGAGCTTCGACGGAGCCACGAGCCATCAAGCCGTCTAGGAGGTGGCAACCTCCAAGAGTAACAAGCACCACCGGCTTGCAACACGATCACCTAGTGCCACACGATGCAATCTCTCAAAGCAACGCACTAGAATCGCTCTCTCACTCGATCCGATGAACACTATCAAGTATGAGTGAGTTAGAGGGCTCCCAAGCACTACCACACAAGTCACAAAGACTATAGTGCGCTCAGCTACCGGCCATGGCCGGCCAAGGCATCTATTTATAACCCCACGGTCAAATAGAGCCATTACCCCTTCACTGGGCAGAATTCGGGACGACCGGACGCGCCGGTCGTAACTGACCGGACGCGCTCAGCCGCGTCCGATTCTCCAACGGTCACTGACCCCCAACGGTCAAACCAGCGACTGGACGCGCCGCTGCCAACGACCGGACGCGCCCGTCAAACGACCGGACGCGCCGTTCAAACTGACTGGACGCGCTGGTCGCACAACGGCTAAGTCACGAAGCACTGACCGGACGCGCTGGTCCAACTGACCGGACGCGCCGGTCACCCAACGGCTAACTGCGAAGCAACGACCGGACGCGCTGGTCCCGAGAATGACCGGACGCGCTGGTCACCTGAGCAGCGCTCAACGAAACAACGACCGGACGTGCTGAAGAAACATGACCGAACGCGACAGTGCCAGCGTCCGGTTATAGTCCAGTAAGCTCCCTGAACGACCGGACGCGTCCGATCATTAGTGACCGGACGCGCCTCGCGTCCGATCATCGAACTGAAAAACACGCAGACACTGAACACTGACCGGACGCGTCCGGTCATGCAAGGACCACGTCCGGTTCAGCGTCCGGTCACCTCTGTGACCTCCGTTCGCCTCCGTTTCTTTTCCAGACTTTCGGCGTAGTGGAAAATAGTCGTTTCAACTTCTCGAAAACGCCTGAATCCCGCGCTCGCAAGCTCGGCGGGAGGGAGAGAGGAACCCAAACCCTCTATACCGCTCAAACTTCATCGCCTTCGTAAATGTGCCAACACCAACAAGTGATCACCACCTTGTGCACGTGTGTTAGCATTTTCATAATCATTTTACCGAAGGAGTTAACCACTCAACTTGCCACGCCACTCGATCCTAGCAACGATGCATAGTTAGATCACACGAGTGGCACTAGATGACCGATATGCAAACAAGTTTGTCCCTCTTGATAGTACGGCCATCTATCCTAAACCCGGTCATAAACTTCTCTACACACCTATGACCGGTGAAATGGAAATTCCCTAGGTTATACCTTTGCCTTGCGCATTCCACTCCATCTCCTCTGACGTTGATGCAACATATGCACCAACCATATCACAAATGATATGATCCACTTCATATCATCACGTGACCGTATTGGTTCATCGATCTTGACCTCACTTGCTCTTCACCGTTGCCTCGGTCCTTCGGCGCCAAGCCATCACACAACTTGCCCTTCACCCTAGCAACCGGTCCATCAAGCCAAGCCTCATCTTGATCTTCTCCACCTTGGTCACATGACTCCATGTCATGTCTCATATGCAATGAGCTCCTTCATGACACCATCACCTGTGGACTAATCTCATGTGTATCTCACATAACCACATATTAGTCCACCTAAGTTGTCACTCAATTACCAAAACCAAACAAGGACCTTTCACCGCCCGACGACGACGAGCCCGGCACAACCACCGTCTTCACCTCGCGGAGGGCGATGGGGTCCCCCGTTCTGGCACCCCCAGCCAGGTGCCAGCCTAGACCTCCTTGTGGAAGGTTTGGGAAGGACGAGCTTGACTGAGGGTAACATGCCAACGGGGAATCCCGCCGCTCCCCCATCCGGTGAGACACCACTGTCCGGAGCATCCATTTTTGCACGGACAGCAACATCTCCATCACCATTCCTGTTTGGGCTAGACTCGGCTGCCCGGGTGTACGCATCTTTCGTGAGCACTCGCATCAGTGCTTATGAGGAACTCCCCGGGCACCATCTACGCTCCACTCTGGACCTCGTTGCATCCACACCGGCCTCTAATTATCTGGACTCTACGAAGACACCGGACACAGAGCCCCATGTGACTGCTTCTCAATGTCGCAACCCCAGTGACGATTTGCAATGGCCACACATTCCCCCGTCATACTACTACTTTGGCGCTCCTGACTCTGACTTGGCTGACGACACCTATGATCCGACCCGCGAATGCTTCAACATCGACGTTGAAAGCACTTCGGAATCAGAGGACGAAGAGCCAGTCGAAGGAAGGTACATGCCACCCCATGTCGAGCTTCCTGCTGAGCGAGACGATCCTCAGTTCCTTGCGGATCAAGGAGCGCAGCTCGAGCAGATTCGCGAGTTGCAGGACAGGCTTGACGAGGAACGGGAAAACCTGGGCCTACTCCAACAAACCCTCGAGCGTGAGCGTGCGGAACGCGACGTCAACCGTCGCATCGACGAGGACCGGATGGTCGACCCCCCGGTTTTCGCTCGAGCCAGCCAGAACATCGTCGCCACCGCCATGCTTCTCCGCAACATGCCCGAGCCGTCAAACCCCGACGCCCGTCGGGCTCGGGATGAAATCCGAGAACTCCTCGAGACCGCCGCCATGCAGCAGATCGAGAGCTCCGCCTCGAGGCGACGCGAGGCAGCCTCGGAGCGGATCATCGAGCCCTCCCGATAGGAGAGAGAGGCCTCGGTTCACCCCGAGCCTGCCCGGCGAAACCGGGTAGCTCCGGCCCCTGAGCTCACCAGCAACGACCACGAGCCTCGAGACACCCGTGGCAACATCGTCGAGCGCCGCACGCGCAAGCACAGTGACGGCGTGGCTCGAGGCTACCACGTCCACAGGGGCGGACGCTACGACAGTTCGGAAGATTGAAGCCCTTCACCCGAGCCATCGGGTCCTCGGGTCTTCAGTAAGGCTATCCGTGAGACGGTGCTCCCGGCTCGGTTTCGCTCCCCCACGACTCTCACCAAGTACAACGGCGAAACCAAATCCGAACTTTGGCTCGCCGATTTCCGCTTGGCGTGTCAGCTGGGCGGGGCCACCGACGACCGGGTCATCATTCGACAACTCCCCCTGTTCCTCTCCGACACCGCCTGAGCCTGGCTCGAGGATCTCCCACCTCGACAGATCCACGACTGGGATGATCTCGTGAGGTTGTTTGAGGGAAATTTCAAGGGGACCTACATGCGCCCCGGCAACTCATGGGACCTCCGGAGCTACAAGCAGAAACCAGATGAATCCCTCTGGGATTACATCCGGCGCTTCTCCCGGCAGCGTACCGAACTCCCCAACGTCACTGACTCCGACGTAATTATGGCCTTCCTCTCCGGCACCACCTGTAAAGAGTTGGTCCGAGAATTGGGCCGTAACACTCCGCTCACTGCCAACGGGTTAATGGACATTGTCACCAACTTCGCCGCCGGCGAGGAGGCGGTTGGTGCAATCTTTGGTGGCGACCCGGAGAGGGGGGAGCAGAAGGTCGACGATCCCGCGAGCTCCACCCGGGGCTCCAAGAGAAACAACCGCAAGAAGAAGAAAGGCCAGCAGGGCAAGCTCGAGGCCCCGGCCGATGAGCTCATCGCTGCTACCGAGCACAAAAAGCCTCGAGGCCCCCCCGGCGGGGGCGTCTTCGACAAAATGCTCAAAGAACCGTGTCCCTACCACAAGGGACTTACTAACCATAACATCGAGGACTGTCATATGCTTCGCAGGTACTTTGGGGGTGCCGGCGTCAAGAAGGACGACAAGAAGGAGGACCCTAAAAGCGACAACAAGGACGGGGAATTCCCCGAGATCCACGACTGCTTCATGATCTACGGAGGGCCCTCGACCCGCCTCTCGGCGCGCCAGCGCAAGCGAGAACGGCGCGAGGTTTTCTCCGTACAAACGGCAGTCCCCCGCTTCCTTGATTGGTCTGCGGTGGCCATCACTTTCGACCGTGACGACCACCCAGACCACGTCCCCAACCCGGGAGTCTATCCGCTCGTTGTTGACCCCGTCATCGCCAACACACGCCTCACCAAGGTGCTCATGGATGGCGGAAGCAGCCTCAACATCATCTACTCCCAGACCCTCGACCTTCTGGGGGTCGGGAGAGCGCGCCTCCAACCTAGCGTCGGGGGCTTCCACGGAGTTGTGCCAGGGAAACGGGCGGAACCCCTCGGACAGGTCGATCTGCCCGTTTGTTTTGGCACACCGGCCAACTTCCGAAAGGAGACTCTCACTTTTGAAGTGGTCGGATTCCGTAGAACGTACCACGCTATCCTGGGACGCCCATGCTACGCCCGGTTCATGGCGATCCCGAACTACACCTACCTCAAGCTCAAAATGCCGGGTCCAAACGGTGTCATCACTGTAGGGCCCTCGTATGAACATGCCTACGAGTGCGACGTCTAGTGCGTCGAGCACGACGAGGCTGTTTTGGAGTCGGCGATCTTGGCTGCAGACCTCGACAGTCTTGCCAATGCGATTCCCGACCCAAAACGCCATGCCGGTAGCTTCGAGCCCGCCGAAGATGTCAAACTCGTACCCCTCGACCCCGCTGATCCCAAGGGAAAGGCACTGAGCATCAGTGCCACCCTCGATCCTAAATAGGAAGCAGTGCTCGTCGACTTTCTCCGCGCAAACGTCGACATCTTTGCGTGGAGTCCCTCGGATATGCCAGGCATACCCAGGGAAGTCGCCGAGCACGCCTTGGAGATCCGGGCCAGGTCCAAACCTGTGAAGCAACGCCTGCGTTGCTTTGATGAGGAGAAGCGCAGGGTCATCGGCGAGGAGATACACAAACTGTTGGAGGCCGGATTCATCAAGGAGGTTCATCATCCTGAGTGGCTAGCTAATCCCGTATTAGTTAGGAAAAAGAGTGGGAAATGGAGGATGTGTGTAGACTACACCGTTTAAATAAACCATGTCCAAAAGTTCCCTTTCCTTTGCCACGCATTGACCAAATCATTGATTCCACTGCGGGATGTGAAACTCTCTCATTCTTAGATGCATACTCCGGCTACCACCAAATCAAAATGAAGGAGTCCGACCAGCTTGCAACTTCATTCATCACCCCGTTCGGCATGTATTGCTACGTTACGATGCCTTTCGGTCTCCGGAACGCGGGGGCTACGTACCAGCGATGCATGCAGTATGTTTTCGGAAAGCACATCGGGTCGACCGTCGAGGCTTATGTCGACGACATCGTTGTCAAAACCAAACAAGCCGACGACCTGGTCAGCGACCTCGACGTCGCGTTCAAATGCCTTTGGGCAAAAAACATCAGGCTCAACCCAGAGAAATGTGTCTTTGGCGTCCCACGAGGTATGCTTTTGGGGTTCATCGTATCCAAACATGGCATCGAGGCCAACCCTAAAAAAATCTCTGCAATAACCAAGATGGGCCCCATCCGAGATCTGAAGGGCGTACAGAGGGTCATAGGTTGCTTGGCGGCACTCAGCTGTTTCATTTCGCGCCTCGGCGAAAAAGCACTCCCTCTGTACCGTCTCTTGAAGAAATCGGAGCACTTTTCCTGGACCCTTGAGGCTGAGGAGGCTCTCACAAAACTCAAGGCCACACTCTCTAACTCACCAATCCTCGTCCCTCCGACCCTGGGTGAACCACTCCTACTCTATGTCGCCGTGACACCACAAGTAGTCAGTGCTGCCCTGGTTGTCGAACGGGCCGAGGAGGCACATACCTTGCTCGTCCAGAGGCCGGTCTATTTCATTAGCGAAGTGCTCTCTGAAACCAAGAGTCGATACCCACAGATCCAGAAACTGCTATATGCCGTCATCCTGACACGGCGCAAGCCCCGACACTACTTCGAGGGTCACCCGATTACTGTGGTTTCTTCTTTCCCCTTGGGAGAGATAGCCCAGAACCGGGAAGCCTCGGGTAGGGTTGCCAAATGGGCAGTCGAACTCATGGGCGAGACCTTGTCCTATGCGCCGCGAAAAGCTATCAAGTCACAGGTGTTAGTAGATTTCCTGGCTGAGTGGACCGACACCCAACTCCCCCCTGCACAGCTTCAGGCGGAGCTGTGGACCATGTACTTCGATGGGTCGCTGATGAAAATGGGAGCAGGCGCGGGCTTGCTCTTCGTCTCACCCCTCGGGGTTCACATGCGCTACGTCATCCGGCTTCATTTTCCTGTGTCTAACAACATCGCCGAATACGAGGCGCTCGTCACGGGATTAAGAATCGCCGCCGAACTCGGGGTCCGACACCTTGACGTTCGAGGCGACTCCCAACTCGTGATCGATCAGGTCATGAAGAGCTCAAGCTGCCGTGACCCCAAGATGGAAGCCTACTGTCAAGAAGTACGACGCCTCGAGGACAAGTTTCACGGCCTCAAGCTCAACCACATCGCGCGCAGGTACAATGAGGCCGCCGATGAACTGGCAAAAATCACGTCCAGTCGAGCTACGGTTCCACCAGATGTTTTCGCAAAAGACCTTCAGCAGTCGTCCGTTGACCTCGGGCCAGACGGAGGGGTTGACGGGACGTCACTTGACCCTCCACCTGAGGCAGAAGTCCCCTCGACCAGGGCAGAAGCCATGTTGGTGGAAGACTCGACCCCGCCGTTTGACCTCGAGCCTGATTGGCGCGTCCCGTACCTCGACTACCTTATCCGAGGGGACCTCCCCTCGGGTAAGACCGAGGCTCGACGGATCACGCGCCAGGCCAAAACCTTTGTGATCATGGGCGATAGCGGAGAGCTCTACCGCCGTAGCCCTACTAGTATCCTCCAACGATGCATCTCAAATGAGCAAGGCAGGAACCTGCTCGGCGATCTCCACTCGGGGGCTTGCGGTCACCACGCAGCACCTCGAACCCTCGTTAGAAACGCCTTTCGACAAGGATTCTATTGGCCGACCGCGGTCTCCGACGCTGACAAGCTAGTACGCTCCTGCAAGGGTTGTCAGTACTATGTGAGACGAACCCATCTTCCGGCACATGCCCTGCAAACTATCCCCATCACATGGTCGTTTGCCGTTTGGGGGCTCGACCTTGTCGGACCATTGAAAAGGGCAGCTGGCGGCTTTACCCACTTGCTCGTCGTAATCGACAAATTCTCCAAGTGGATCGAGGCCCGCCCTATCACCAGCATCAGGTCCGAGCAAGCTGTGCTCTTCTTCACCGGCATTATTCATCGCTTCGGGGTCCCTAACTGCATCATCACAGACAATGGCACCCAGTTCACTGGCAAAAAGTTTTTGGATTTCTACGACAGCCACCACATCCGAGTGCTCTGGTCAGCCGTGGCCCATCCAAAAACAAACGGTCAGGTGGAACGTGCCAATGGTATGGTCCTACAAGGCTTGAAACCCAGAATCTTTGACAAACTAAATAAACATGGCAAAAGATGGGCTGCCGAGCTACCCTTGGTCCTGTGGAGCCTAAGAACAATGCCGAGTCGAGCCACGGGGTTCACTCCGTTCTTCTTAGTCTACGGGTCTAAGGCTATACTCCCAACTGATATAGAATACGGATCCCCAAGGTTGAAGGCCTACAACGAAAGAAATAACGATGCCACATGACGGGACGCCCTCGACCAGCTCGAGGAAGCCCGAGATGTGGCTCTGTTGCATTCTGCCAGGTACCAGCAGGATCTTCGACGCTACCACGACAGACACGTCCGCAAGCGTGACCTCAACGTCGGCGACTTGGTGCTACGACGGAACCAGAACACCAAGGGACGACACAAGCTCACGCCACCATGGGAAGGGCCATACATCATCGCAGAAGTACTAAAGCCGGGCACCTACAAGCTATCCAACGAGAAGGGCGAAATCCTCACCAACGCTTGGAACATTGAACAGCTACGTCGCTTCTTTCCTTAAAAAGCCTCGAGGCTCTGTATTTTCTTTTTCGTCAATAAAGAATACAGCGACGTTCAAACTTTCGTTTTACAGTGAGGAAGGATCGACTCTGCACTCCCAGAATTGACCCTCCCTCGGGGGCTACAAGGGGGGAACCCCCCAGTCCCCGAAAAAACTTATGCTCTTTTTTAAATTTAAGAACCACTTCTTAGATCGACTTCGCTGCAAGAGCACCCTAAGGTTCGAAAGGGCTCCCGAGTCAGGAGTATCACCTACGCCTCCGAGGCTACGGTACCTCCACTCACCCCTTATGCCTTTTAGAGGTGCGACTTCACACTAAGGAGATCTAAATAACGGTTCCTAACTTTGAAAAAGAACATATCCCCTGTCGCTTAGATCAGGCTCTCACACGATTTACAAGGCCGCAACATCACCCTGAAGCTCGAGGGCGGTCGAGCCGTGAGATCACTTACGCCCCCGAGGCTACGGTACCTCCACTCGCTCCCTTACGCCAAAGGATGCAGCTGCGTGCTAAGTAAATCACGCGAGAACACGATCCAAGCGATAAAGGGAAGAAAAGCTCGAATAAAACTAAATCAACCACGAACCGGTTTATGTTTTGAGTTTTTAGGCCTTCGAGGCCACCACGATCAAAATTCAAAATGCTAACTTATTACATGGGCCTTCATGCCCAGATTTGGCTCACAGGCCCTCATCGTCATTAGGCGGAACCACCTCGGCTTCAAAAGCGAGGCCAGACGGCTTCCAGGCTCTTCGGCGGCTTCAATCAGCTCCACGCAGGCATCCTCGTTCTCCTCGTCTATCCGGTCCGGGTCTGTGATAAAGCCCTCAGCGACGAGCTTCATGTCGAACACAAACCCTGAACGGACGACGGCCAGCGCCCTCTTCACGCCGTGATGGAGGCCGTCCCGTATCTTCTCCCGGGCAAGGCAGCCCAGCGCCACCATCCGACGGACGAATTAGTTCCCCGGAACATCTTCCCCGGTGTCGGCGTCGGGCTCGACCCCCAGGCCGTCACACACGGTGGTGATCGCGCCCTGGAGCAGTTGGGTCCTCCGGATCTCGGCTTCGAGGAGGCTCTGGAAGGAGTTGGCAGAGGATTGGGCCTCTCGGTTCTCCCTCTCTAGCTCTGAAACACGACGAACAGATTAATACCCAACGCAAGGCCCTCCACATCGTAGCCGTAACAATCACACTTACCCTCGATATGGGTCTGCAGGCCCACGACCTCGTCGCGAAGCCCCCCGCACGTTCGCTCGAGCCCCAGGAGGGCGCTGTCCTTGTCACTAATGGTCGCCTTTAGCGCCTCGATCTCCTGCTGAGCAGACTCGAGAGCTGCGTCCTTCTCTTGGACTGTTTCCTTCAGCGCCGTGACCTCGTCCTTCAGAGCATCAGAACGAGCGGTGGCCCGCTCGACCTCGACGTTGAGGGTATCACGCTGACGGCTAACCTGGGAGACATTCTCCTCGAGCTCCTTCACCCGTCTCGACAGGGGCTCGAGATCCCCGCGGGCCTGGGCAGCCTCCTCCCGAACCTTGTCCATGCCAGTGCGCATCATGGCCTCGGCCGCCCACGCCTGTATCGCTTCCTCTTTTAGCACCACGTAGGCGACGCGCAGCTCAGCCATTTTGGCGTTCCGATCGGAAAGCCGTTTCTGGGCCTCCTCGGCAAAGACCCGTTGCTGAGACAGCGCGGCCCACATGCCACTCTCATCCCAGATGAAGAGTGACTTGCGGCGGGAGTGCTCCTTCAGCTCCTGAACGCAATCCGAAAAAAAACCAAAAAGGTTAGAAAGCCGAGGGAAAAGACACCAAGAAAACCACGGAAAAAGCCGACGGGTCGATCGTACCTCGGTGGCATCCCCCATACTCCGCACGGCACCAGACGCCACTCGGAGCAACCGATCAAGGTGCCGGCGGACGCCCTCGAGGTACTCCCATCGGTGCACTTCATCTTTGTCGTTCAGGACGAAGATGGGCTCGGCGTCAGGGTTCGCGGCGTCCCTAAACTAGAGCGACGCCCCCCCACCTCGGTATCTCCGCCTCTGCCCGCGCTATCACCAGCGCGGTGATGTCGGGCCATGACGACAACGACCCAGCCAGGGCGTCTCCCGGTCCCGTGGAAGGACCGGCCTCGCCCGCAGTTTCTGCCTCTCCGACGGCCATCGAGGCACCGGCCTGATCCGCGGCTTCGCCCCCCTCGACCCCATCACTTGTTTCCCTTTGTCCAGGGGGTGTCGTCGGGGGGAAGGTCCACGGCCATGGGTGCTCACCCCCTAGGGGAACTGGCCCCTCAACCGCCGGCGCCTCCGGAGCTGGCGCCTCGACCGAAGACGGCTCCGGTACCCGCGCCTCGACCGTAGGCGCCCCTAGAGCCAGCACCTCTTCTTCCGGCGCTCCGGTTAGGGGCTCGACAGCCCCGCCCTCCACCATACCCGCTGGCTCGGCCAATGGGTCTTGTTTCGACGGCGACCCGCCCGCCAGGGCCGCCTCCTGCCCCGACACCGACGCGACCTCCTCCATGGTCACGTCAGCCCCCGCCTGCTCCGCGCCGCGGACGGGTGCCTTGCCCGTCGCGACCTCGACGGCAGCCTCGGCCGTCGCTAACGACCTGGGCCCCGCTGGTTCCTGCCATTGTCGCAGGCGCCCCTTCGCGGCCTCGACCTGCCGGACCCAGGCCGCATCCTGCTCTGCCGTCCGGTTAAGGACAACGGCGCTGGCCCGCAGCGACTTCACGGGGGTAAGCCCCATTGGCTCCGCCTTCCGCTTTAACCTGCGAAGTGAAGAAACGTCAGCCAACGGACCCTGAGAAAGGCAGGACAACCGAGCAGAGACGCTTACCCGGAAATTGGCACCAAGGGCCTCGACCCCGTGTGACCCAAGCCTCCCGGGGCGGCCGATTGTGGCCTCGCAGCGGCCTCACCAGCAGGCGGGGCACTCCTGGGGGTCCTGACCGACGCACCGCCCTGCGCCTTTTGTGTCTCCGAGGCCAGCTGGCCTCGGGTTCTCACGCCTACCGACGCCGCCGTCGATGACGATGCCGGTACTGCCGTCCCAGCCCCTGCCCGAGCTTGCGGGGCCTGGGCTGGTGCGGACGTCCCCATCGACCCCTCTTGATGGGTCCGAGGTAAAGCGGCCCCTCCCGTCGAGGGGCCCGTCTCCTTCTCTGTCTTATCCTCCTCCTCGGACTCCTTGACCACGACAACCGAGGAGGACGCCCCCCTGATGGGTTCCATCAGGGGGCGAACGTCGGGAAGATCCCCCAGCCCGGTCGTGGTCTCATACCGCGATAGGGCGTCATCGTCCTCACCTCTGCTATCGTCGTCCTCCCCCGAGATCGTCTCAGAAGGCGACGGCGCCAGGGGGACCCCATCGATAGTCTGCTAGCGCCGGAGCTTCTTCAACGCCACCGCCTCTTTGGCCTTGCGGATTGCCCGCTTCTTGGCCGTCTCCTTGGTTTGCTTCTTCTTGGAAGCATACTGACGTCGAGCCTCCCAGGCGGGCCGGTCCTCTGGGACTGGCGGACGCGTCTCTCGCAGCACCGACAAATCCTACGCGTCGGCCTCGACCAAATCTGCGAAATCCAAAAATAAACGAAATTGGCAAACCTACTAATCCTAAGATACGTACCACTGGCTCGAACCCTTTGGTAGGTCTCATGGGGACCCGGTTAGCCTCCTCCACCTTGAAGTTCCCGACCATCCGACGCGCTCGCCGGAGGACCTCCTCGAGGGAAAGGGATTCGTGGGACATCTGGGTCCCCTCCAGCGATGCCTCCGGAGTCATCTGGTCGAGGCGGAGACGACGCCGGCACAGCGGCATCACCCTACGGCGATGGAAGGTCGCGGCCACCGCCGCAGCCATCAAGCCCCGAAGGCGAAGCTGCTGCAGCGCCGCCAGCAGCGGGTTCAGGTGCGGCTTCTCGGCTTCTGGCACTCCGTATGTCCAGCGATCCTCTCGAGCGGTTAGCACGCGGCCAGTGTACCTCGGCAACTGATTTTCATCGTTGCGGAGGTAGAACCAACCCTCGTGCCACCCACTGTTCGAAGAAATGAGGCGAGCCGGGATGTACAGATCCGCCCGGCTCGACCTCACCTGTAGGACACAGCTCCCTACTCGGGCCGCGCACAAGACGCCCTTCTCCCCCGCCTTCTTGGCGAAGAGCTCGGCCTTGAAAAGGTGAAGCCATAGGTTCCACTGTGGCTCCACCCCAAGGTAGCCCTCGCAGACCGCCGCGAAGATGGCGGCCTGCGCGACGGCGTTGGGGGAAAGGTGGTGAAGCTCCACCTGGTAGTAGTGGAGGAGCGCGCGCATGAAGACGGACGCCGGCACGCCAAACCCCCGCTCATGGAAGCAGACGAAGCTCACCACGTACCCCTGCGGGGGCGCCGGCTCCCGGTGGGCAGGGGGCGGCGCGATCCACTCCGGTTGCGACCGGCTCGTCCTCGGCCGTAGCAGCCCGTCCTCGACCAATTCTTCTAACCTCCTCTCCGTCACCGAGGAGGCGGCCCAGTCGTCGGCGGGGAGGATCTGGCTCTTTCCTGCCATCGGTGTTGTCGAAAGGGGGGTGGACGAAGAGGACGCGGTGGCGACAGCGATGCGGGCGCAGAGCGCGATAAGGCAAGGGTTGTCTAAGGCAGAAGAATGCAGGAGCGCAAGGGAATGGAGGGGAACGCAGAACCCCAGGCCTTGATTTTATATGCCCAGGCGGAAGCCCAACAGCCGCGCGAAAAGGTAGGAACAGTTTCCTGCATTAAATGCGCCCACCTAACCGTTTCCTTACATCTCGCAGGAGTCGGGCACGTGGCCGTCCCCCACGTCATAACCGTACGCCACGTCGCTGAAAGCCCAAGTTTGGTTTTGGTAATTAATGACACCAAGTTGCTAATGCCATGTGTTAAGTGTTTTGAGCTAGGCATAAGCAACACATGTGATGAAGGTGTACGTGGCAAGGAGTGATGGCCACAAGATCTCAAAGAGATGATGCATGGACATGAAATGATGATCATGGTGGAGATGCACATAAAATGAAGGACATGATGATTAAGTGAAAGAGAAGGATCTAAGAACGCAAGGCAAATGTATAACCATAGGTTTTTCCTTTTGCCGGTCTAAGATGAGTAGAGAAGTGATTGACCGGGTTTAGGATACATAGCCGACTATCAAGAGGGGCAATCACGGTTAGCTCGGAAAATCAAGTGCCACTAGATCAATGTCTTGAGCATATGCATTAGGATCTAGTAAAAAGCTAACATAACGCCTTGAGAAATGATTTATGAAATGCTGACACACATGCACATGGTGGTGTACACTTGGTGGTGTTAGCACAGTTTGCGAAGGCGGTGGAGTTTAAGCGGTAGAGAGGGGTTTGGGTTCCTCTCTCCCTCCCACCGAGCTTGCGAGGCGGGATTCGGCGCTTTTTGGAGAAGTGAAACGCCTATTTTCTACTGCGCCGAAAGTCAGAAAAGAAACGAAGGCGAAAGGAGGTCACTGCGTTGACCGGACGCTGCACCGGACGCGGTCACGGTTTGACCGGACGCGTCCGGTCAGTTCAACGCGGCACGAGCGCTAGGGTTTGTGACCGGACGCTGGTCTGGCCTGACCAGCGCGTCCGGTCAGTTCAACTGGGCGTAAAAGAAAAGCGCGCGACCGGCGCGTCCGGTCCTTCACAGGACCGGAGCGTCCGGTCAAGCGTCCAGAGAGGCCGAGCGCAGCGTAGCGCCGATCGGACGCGCGGCGCGTCCGGTCACGTGCGATCGGACGCGTCCGGTCGCAGCTGGAGCTTACTGGAACGCGACCGGACGCTGGCACTATCGCGTCCGGTCACTAGGTTGAGCGCGTCCGGTCAGGGCAACGGCTAGTTCTGACGCGCACTGTTCACATTTGTCGTGTAGTGACCGGACGCGTCCGGTCACCCTGACCGGAGCGTCCGGTCAGTGCGTTTTTCGCTGCGTCGTCTGTAACGGCTAGCTGCGTACCCCTTCGTTATAAATAGACGTTGGCCGGGGTTTGAGGGTAACTCTTGCACATTTTGAGAACTAGAGACATACTTTGAGCCAGAGAACAACCCCTCCACTCATCTCTTTGCATAGTTGCACATCTTGAGTGAGATTGAGTGAGATTCAAGTGCATTACTTGAGAGTTGCATTCTAGAGGCACTTGATCTTCGAGTTGCTGCTGATTTCTTGTTACTCTTCCGTGTTTCCCGACACGGTAGACGGCTTGGAGCAGCGGAGGTGATTGAGCTCGCATTTGGAGATTGTTGGAGCCTTCACCAAGTGTTGTAAGGGGTTCTTGATCCTTCCCCACGGGAGTTCGCAAATTGGATACTCTAGTGGAGCTCGTGGCTTGGAGGATCCCCATCTTGTGTGCAGTTGTGCGGCGCCCGCCGAGGGCTCGACTCTTGATAGTCGATTAGCTCGCGAACCGACAAGTGGGTGTATCGCCACAACGGGGAGTAGCTTGCCGGGAAGCAAGTGAACCTCGGGATAAATTCTTGTGTCATTCTCTTCCCGAGGATTTCTCTTGTATGATTGATTGATTGGTATTTCTCTTCTCTTCACGACGGTATAATCACTTGAAGCTCTTCTCTCGTATTACTTCTTGTTGTTGTGTTTAGTGAATAGCCTTGTACTAGACTTGTGTAGGTGGCTTGCTTAATTAGTTAGAGCTAGTGCTTTTGCTTCGCCACCTTTCGTTCTAACTCGTGGTTAAGTAATTCTTGTAGAAGTTTTAATTAGGCTATTCACCCCCCCTCTAGCCTTTTTGGACCTTACAGTCGCCCACTACCGCGCCGATCTCGCCTCCCCCAAAAGACGCGCCCGGCTAACGGGCGGGGGAGGGATCCGCGGACGGATATTCCTAGATATCTGGGAAACGGGCCCCGAGCCCGGTATAAGCCTCGAGGGAGCGAAAGCTGGCCCTCGACCAGGGTTCGACAGCTGCCCTTGAGCAACAGAGTTAGGGACGACCCAGGGTGCGCCCGTACATGGCCAAGGGCTCGAGCCACGCTCTCGAGGCACCCCAGGACGTATTCGAGGCTGAAGGAGGAGGTCGTCGTAGGAATCCCCCCGGGGGAGGCATCGAGCCCTCGAATCCTGTCGCAGGGAATCGAGATCCACATGACCACTCCTTGGCGTCTTTGAGAGCGCCTCCGGGCCACTAGCCGACCCCTAACGAACGGGGCACGGGCTCTCACTCGAATTCCCCCGCTAGCAGCTCACCGGAGATCGTCGGAACTCGCGCCCAAACGAGGATAGTACGGCGTTCTCCACCCCTCCTCCTTTTTTCGAAAAGGAGCGTGAGGGTCGCACAAATGACGGTCGGGACTCTGATCGACCTCGTGCGCGCGAGGCTCGGGGGCTCGACCGCAGAAACCTAAGCCTCGAGAGAGCGAAAGCTGGCCCTCGACCAGGGTTTGACAGCTGCCCTCAAGCAACAGAGTTAGGGATGACCCAGGGTGCGCCCGTACATGGCCAAGGGCTCGAGCCACGCTCTCAAGGCACCCCAGGACGTATTCGAGGCCGAAGGAGGAGGTCGTCGTAGGAATCCCCCTGGGGGAGGCATCGAGCCCTTGAATCCTATCGCAGGGAATTGAGATCCACACGACCACTCCTTGGCATCTTTGAGAGCACCTCCGGGCCACTAGCTGACCCCTAACGAACGGGGCACGGACTCTCACTCGAATTCCCCCGCTAGCAGCTCACCAGAGATCATCGGAACTCGCGCCCAAACGAGGGTAGTACGGCGTTCTCCACCCCTCCTCCTTTTTTTGAAAAGGAGCGTGAGGGTCGCACAAAAGATGGTCGAGACTCTGATCGACCTCATGCGCGCGAGGCTCGGGGGCTCGACCGCAGAAACCTAAGCCTCGAGGGAGCGAAAGCTGGCCCTCGACCAGGGTTCGACAGCTGCCCTCGAGCAACAGAGTTAGGGACGACCCAGGGTGCGCCCGTACATGGCCAAGGGCTCGAGCCACGCTCTCGAGGCACCCCAGGACGTATTCGAGGCCGAAAGAGGAGGTCGTCGTAGGAATCCCCCGGGGAGGCATCGAGCCCTCGAATCCTGTCGCAGGGAATCGAGATCCATACGACCACTCCTTAGCATCTTTGAGAGCGCCTCCGGGCCACTAGCTGACCCCTAACGAACGGGGCACGGGCTCTCACTCGAATCCCCCCGCTAGCAGCTCACCGGAGATCGTCGGAACTCACGCCCAAACGAGGGTAGTACGGCGTTCTCCACCCCTCCTCCTTTTTTCGAAAAGGAGCATGAGGGTCGCACAAAAGACGGTCGGGACTCTGATCGACCTCGTGCGCGCGAGGCTCGGGGGCTCGGCCGCAACGAATCATCCCCCAATAAAACGAAAACAAGACCTCGGAGGAGTCCCAGCACTCCACCGAGGCCTCGGGGGCTACACCCGGCGGGTGCGCTCGCGCGCCCCCACCAAAAAAAAATCACGACGCTACGACTCCAGTTCGAACAAACCTCTGGGAGAGTGATCACACACTCACCCAAAGGCTCGGGGGCTACTGTCGGTACCAAAAGTACGGGGGTACCCACACCCATCGCTAGTAAAAACTAAAACGACTGAAACCGCAATAAAAGGCAGCCCGCCTCGATCGCGCATCCTGTCCGCCTCGTACGAGGCCCGCTCGACGGGGCGCCTCGACCGCGCTCCGGCTCCGACTCGTACGAGGCCCGCTCGACGGGGCGCCTCGACCGCGCCCCATCCCGTACGGCAAGCTACCTCGACGGCGCCCCGACCCGCGTGAAGCTCATCCGCCCACTGGGAAAAACTCCGACTCGCGTGAGCCTGTGTCGAGCGCCTCGACTCCTTCTCTTTACCTACCCCAGGACAAAAGCCATAGCATTTAATACGGTTACCTACTATCACCTACCGGCATGGCTGCGACCAGGATCGACGTGGGAACAATGCCCGTGTCAGGTCTCACTGTTTTATCACCCATCCCATGATGGAAGGTGAAACCTGTCACTATACCCACCTTACCGCGCACTGTTTACCATCGATCACCCTCGAGGGAGGATAAGACAAGGCCCGTTATCCGCAATCTCGGGGATTCGGCCTTATCCATCCGGTATCGACCCGGCCTCGACCCAACCTCGACGCTCGGCACAGTTCAACGGCAAGGGAAGGACGGTATGGCACGGCGCACAGGGTCATTTCGCCGTCTCGTCTCCCATGACGCCATGGTGTCCAGGGATGGCCGGCCATTCCCAGGGCACGTCGCTACAGTCAACTCAACAGGAATCGACCAAACATCACCTCAAGGCTCCCCGTCGTCCTGGCCTCCTCTCGCCCTATAAAAGGGCAGGCCAGGGTTCTACGAGAGGGGAGGAAGGAAGCACCCGACCGGACAACAACAGACAACGAAGAAAAACAAGAGATCGATACCTCAAGCAACCACCCTTGTCCTTTTTTCCTCTCTTTGAGACTTGGGCTCGACGCCCTCTCTCGCATGCTTGTAACCCCTACACGAGCACTTTGGTGCAAGGAAATACAAACTTCTTCCCCCCGCTGGACGTAGGGCCTTCTTTTACCCGAACCAGGATAAACCCCCGTGTGTTCTCCTTGCATCACCATCCAGGAAAGAGACACGCAGCATTTACTCGTTGGTTTAGGACCCCTCGGGTCCGAACACCGACAAGTAGGCGGTGTTTAGATCACTTCAAACTTCCAAAAATTTTACAAGATTCCCCGTCACATCGAATCTTTGGACGCATGCATGGAGCATTAAATGTAGGTAAAAAAATAACTAATTGCACAGTTTGTCTGTAAATATCGAGACGAATCTTTTGAGGCTAGTTAGTCCATGATTAGATAAATTTTACCAAATAACAACGAAAAGTGCTACAGGAATTTTACACCAACTTTTACACCATCTAAACACACCACTACCGTAGACGTTTTAGGTTTGGGAGTGGAAACCAAAGCGTGAGATAAAAGACTACAACACCCCTACTAAGAATCATTACTGCTGTTGATAGATTTGAAAGAATACATTGATTGCTGATGCTTCTGGTCATCACACCTCCACACAACACTACTTTTGCATTAAAAAAGTACTACAGCCAAACCTTCAGGCTTATCACATTCCATGCACTAGCGTTTTTTTTCCACAGCAGAGGACACTGACACGATAGATGGACTGATGGAGTAGTACGTGTAGCAGGCTGGGACTAGCGGTTACAGGCTACAGCGTCAACTATTGTGAGACAAGTTCAAATCCTGGCCTTGTTTAGATACTTAAATTCACCCATAAATTTCACTATACAAAAAGAAGATTTCCCATCACATCAAAATGTCGGCAAATGCATGGAGTACTAAATGTAGATGAAATCATAAACTAATTGTACAGTTTTGTTGTACTTTACGAGACGAACATTTTGAGTCTAATTAATTAATTTTTAGACATTTTTTTACACTTAAAAACAAAAGTTGCTACAGTGTTCCGACCAAAACACTATAGCAACAGTGTCCGAATCGGCCGCTCGGTCATCTAAACAAGGCCCTATAGCGTCCAGTATTTTGGAACGGAGGGAGTAACTAATGCTGCACACGCTCTACTCTGGCACCGAAACTGCACCCGCAGGCCGCCGCAGCTGCGGTAACAGCTGCTGCTGCGCCTTCTACTCGTGCGCTGCTGCCCCTGGAAGAGAAGACCCTGGTGGCCTGGTGCGCCGCAGTTGGTTTGGGCTGGTTTAGGTAGTGTTTAGATGGACCTTGTTCACTTCCCCATCTTAACCCAAAATATTTTCTCTTCCACCCATCACATCAAATCTTTTGACGCATGCATGGAGCATTAAATGTAGGTAAAAAAGATAACTAATTGCATAGTTTGTCTGTAAATGTCGGGACGAATCTTTTGAGCCTAGTTAGTCCATGATTTGACAAATTTTGCCAAATAACAACGAAAGATGCTACAGTAACTTTTCACCTACTTTTCGCGAAGTGAACACAGCCATGGTGTCAAAGTTGGTGTAAAGTTCCTGTAGCACTTTTCGTTGTTATTTGGTAAAATTTATCCAATCATGGGCTAACTAGGCTCAAAAGATTCGTCTCGACATTTACAGACAAACTGTGCAATTAGTTATTTTTTTACCTACATTTAATGCTCCATGCATGCGTCTAAAGATTTGATGTGACGGGAAATCTTTAAAATTTTTGGAAGTTTGAAGGGATCTAAACACTACCTTACTTCCTAAAAAAAGTATTGTGCAAACAAAAGATTCCCCGTCACATCAAACTTGCGATACATGCATGGAGTACTAAATGTAGATGAAATAAAAAACTAATTGTACAGCTTGGTTATACTTTGCGAGACGAACGTTTTGAACCTAATTAGTCAACGGTTGGACACTATTTGTCAAATAAAACCAAAACGTGCTACAGTACTTTTTTACACCTTTTTACACCTTTTTACCCAACTAAACACAGGCCTGCTCTTTTCGTTTTTACCCGTGGCAGTTCGCCAGTTTTGCGGCCCTGCTGCCAGACATTAACGCGCTCTGCAGCGTACTGTAGCGCAGGCCGACCCTCTGCGAACTGCAGTGCAAGTAAATTCAGTCAGAAGCGGGGCCGTTTTTACTGCTCATCGAGCCAAACGCCGCCTGGTCCCCCCCGGTTTCTATTCCCTCTCATTGCATTTGGGCCTCGTTTAGATGCTGAAAAAATTTCAGCCCGATGAATAGTACCACTTTCGTCTTATTTGACAAATATTGTCCAATCGTGGACCAACTAGGCTCAAAAGATTCATCTCGTGATTTCCAACTAAACTGTGTAATTAGTTATTTTTTTTATCTACATTTAATACTCCATGCAAGCGGCTAAAAATTGATGTGATGGAGAGAGAGTGAAAAAACTTGGAATTTTGATGTCATCTAAACAAGGCCTTGGAATGAAGCAGAAACTGAGAGGCAATACTTTTCGATAAGAGGTGGAATGGAATCGTCTCACGGACAACTTTTGCTTCCTGTGTCACTGTGTGAAAGCAGAGCATCTTTGATTCAACTGTTACTCTTTCTCTCTCTCTCTCTTTCTCCCGCATTTCTAGTTCAAACCAAATTCAAGGGTCTGAGTACCGCATCTGTTCGATTTTCGAATTTTTCATCCACGCAGGTTATCAGCATTTATTTTGGTGTACATACAAACAAGCCGCGACCCACATCAGACTGTGGCGACAGCCAACATGAGTACATGACGGACCCAAGTACAAACTCTGCTCGGATTCACAAAAGGATCTCGTCCGAACCGGACAACAACACGACACACAACACCACCCCAGTGCTCCCGCTACGCTGCAGCCCCGAAACCCGCGGCCTCTGAGCCGCACGCGCGCACGGCAGGAGCGCGACAAGACGCCGCAGGCTGCAGCAGTGACACCGCGTCACCCGCGCAGCGTGACGACCCCCCCAACCAGCCTGACATCTGCAGCAGCTGCAGTACAAGGCAGGCGGCTGTTTGGGCACGTGCCAGCCGGCCACCCACCAAGCTTTCGCGCGCGCGCGCGTTTTCGCGCCATCTTTCTCTTGTTTCTTCTACCTGGCGATCCGGCGCGACTCGTCGCGGCGGTGGGAGACGAGCTTGGCGGCGTCGCGCCACCACACCACCTCGCGCTCCTTCTCGTGGAGCCTGCGCTGCGCGCTGTCCAGCGCCGACTCCAGCTCCACGATCCGATCCTGCTGCTGCTTCTGCAGCAGCTCGTGGAGCCGCCGCTCCAGCGCGCGCGCCGACACGCCGCCGTGCGGGGGGCTCATCCTGTCCTCGCCGTACCCCCCATCCTCCTCGTCATCGTCCTCCTCTTCAGCCTCCTCGTACTCCTCGTCGCCCTCACCGTTGCCGTCCACTTCATCATCGTCGTGCTTGTGGGCACCGTCGTCCACGCAGCTGCGCGACGCGCTATCGTCGACGTCGCCCTTCTTGGCCTTCACCTTCAGCAGTGGCAACTGGCGGCAACGCCAGACACATCATCAGCAAGACGAACACGCGCCGCGTCACACGGACGGACGTACGGCGTGGTACGTGGCGTACTGGTGATTCGTGTCAGGGTGGGGCAATCCGTGCGGCACGTACCTCGAGTCCTGGCATCGCGGCGATCCGGGTGTCGGCGTCGCCGTGGCCGTGCACCGTACCGCCGCGCTGGCGCTGCTGCATGCGGCTCAGCTCGGCCTGGAGCTCCGCCTCCATGAGGTCCATGACCACGCCCGCGCGGCCTTCGATGGCGTTGTCGGCCGCCGTGCGGGAGCAGTTGGACGCGGCGTCGGCCTCGGCCGCGAGGAACGCGATCGGGTCCTTCACGGCGGTGGTGGTGGCGCTGCTGCCGTCGGATTCCTGCGAGGTGGACGGCGCAGCGGGGTGGTTCGCCTGCTTCTTCTCATCCTCCTTCCACCGCGCGGCTTGCCTGATCTCCGACACCAGCGCCTCCATCTGCGCGCGGAGCTCCACCATCTTGTTCAGCTCCACGGCGCTCTTGGACAGCAGCAGCACCAGGCTCGCGCCCAGGCCCAGGTTCATGGACACCAGCTCCTCCTCCGGCTTCTTCCTCCCTGCGGAATCCACCAAAGTTTCAGCATTAGCGTCACTGATCTCGATGTTTCCGTAATTGAAGCAAGCATTATATTTTTTTTCCTCTGTTGTGAATTAGTAGAAGATTTAGTGTATGATCCTCCTGCCTCGGCATGCCGAACCTAAAGAACTCCGTGGCGTCTCGAGGGGCAGCTCCGGCGGCGGCGGTGGCGGCGGCTCCACGACCTTAACACGTGGAGTCTCCCCCTGCTCGGCGCCGTCCTTCCGTTCCTCCCTCAGGCCGCCGCCGTACCGCCGCGGCAGCCGCACTCGGCACCCGAACGCTCCCCCGCCACTCCCGCCGTCCCCGCCACCGCCACGCAGCAGGATGCGCGACAGCAGCGAGCGCGGCGACGGCTGCGCGTCCACCCCGCTCGCGGTGCGCGCCAGGTGCGCCCGGATGGACGCCGCCGCTGCCGCCGCAGCAGCATTCGAGGAATTCGCGGCCGCGAGGCGCGGCGGCGGAGGCAGGGGCAGCGACGAACCCGCCTCCTCCCTTACCCTTCCTCCCGCTCGAGCTCGATCTCTCACGCAGTTCTCCATTGAAAACAGCGATGGAATGCAACAAGCAAGGTAAGCTAAGCTATAGCCGCCCGCCCGCCGAGGAATTCGAATTGTTGGACACGCCTCGTGCTCCGGCGCCACGCCACGTATTTATAGGAGAAGGAGAGGAGGAAGAAGAAAGAAGCTCTCCTCTTCCGGAAAGGCGCGGCAACTTTGGAGGGAAGCTCGGCAAGTTTTAAAAAGCGGGTGGGTTTAAATGGTGGTAGTACTAATCAAGCTCTGCTCTCCTCTTGGAAGCTTGCTTGGGCTGCGCTAATGGCGGGATGGCCCCGCCGGCCCAGGCAATTGGAGGCGCAGGGGAGGGAGGAATTAACTGCGGGGGCGAGCAACCCATGTTGATGCTGCTGCTGCAGCCTGCAGGCCTGCAGGGGAAGAGAAGCTGCTGGTACTGGTAACTGCGCACTCTGCCGTGCTGCCATTTCTACCTTCTGCTGTTCTGCCCTTGTTTAGTTCCCAAATCTATACCCAAAATTCACTATGCAAAAAGAAGATTCCCATCACATCAAAATGTCGGCAAATGCATGGAGTACTAAATGTAGATGAAATCAAAAACTAATTGCACAGTTTTGTTGTACATTACGAGACGAACATTTTGAGTCTAATTAATCAATATTTGGACAATTTTTTACACTACAAAACAAAAGCTGCTACAGTGTTCCGACAGGAACACTGTAGCAGCAGCTCCCGATTCCGGCATCCGGAATCCGGATCTAAACACGGGCTGTGAATTCCTGAGTGTTTACTGACGGTCGAACCAAGCAGAAGCAGAGCAGAGGGTGGGCAGTGCCAGGGCCAGGGAATTTTCTTCTGGAGACTGGAGGGTGTGTCCTCATGTCAGCGGCGTGCGTGTGCTACTGCTGCTGTGCTGCATGGGAGACGGAGCTGCAGCCTGCAGTTGCAGCCTTGCAGGGTGCCTAGGCAGGCAGGTAGGGATAGGCATTTTTTTGTGGGCCGGAACTAGGTGGAGGGAGCCGTTGGATGGAGCATCGGACGGCTGAGATTGAGACCGGCGAAACAGACTGGCGTACGTACTAGAAGCATCGTGCAAGTGAGTCACCAGGAAAGCAATACGGGTGGTAGGTGTAGCAGCGTTATTTTCCACCGCACAAGATTAAAAATTTGAAATGCGTTCGTGGTGCGCCAATGAAGTGGTGTTACGTGAAGTACTGTGTGCTTAAAGGAGACAATTATGCATGCATAGCATTGGCAAAGTTCTTTAATATAATAATTTTTTTCGCCAACACGTCCCTTGATTTCAAGCAAAAGAGTAGCCTGTTGCATTGCACCTGTTGTTGTCTAACACTCTAACCATAAAAGTTTGTATTATTAGTAGATCGGTTGTGTTCAAATTCAAATGCTTTCGTAATAATATAGCTCAATCCAAGTTTTCGGGTGTGCTGATCTACTCTAAAATACTCTCTAATTATGGCGTAAAACCTTGCTCAATCCTGCGTGTTCGTCTCTGATGGAAAGACATGACATGATCATAGGCCTAGCTAGCTGGTTGGTTCTTCCGTTCTTGTGGCCACATGATGGTGAGCTACGTTACCTAGCCAGTGAAGTGTGGTCATGTGTCATGACACCACATGGCGATTAGAGGTACAATACAACGCTCGTACTAACTTGCGTGTTAACTGCGAATTCGAATTGAAACGTTGAAGAATTAAATGGAAGCTCCACGGATTTACTCCCAGGTTAAACGCTCCAGATAGAACGGAAGGGCTAGCTTAGTCATTGACCGTTGAGTTCAATTCAAATTCGTTCGTCAACAGTAGTCGCCATATTTCAGTCAGCTGTGTAACGCCAAACTTAAACTAACTGTTGCGCGTACACGATTAGGGCGATGAAACTTGCGGTCTGACTGACTGACGACACACGGTAAGTAATTAAGTGAATGCTTGCGTACTGCATCCTCAAAAAGTTACGGTTACGGCCTAAACACAGCAGTAGGGCTCAGTTCCAGTTCGTACGTACACTTTCTCCGCAAGATCGTCATGTAAAGTCGTCTATGTATGTGTAGTAGTCTTGATTAGCACTAAACAGGGGAAAGCGAAGTTAACTGTACAGTACTTTGGGAGAGACACCAGTCTACAACAACTTAAATTGCATTTGCAGCTAGCTGTGTTTCAATCACACTGCTCACTGCATGCAGAATGCATGCAAGCGCTACGACGAAGTCGTTAAATTAGAGTTCTCCTAATAATGCAGTTACTACTACCACATTACATTAGGAGTAAAGAATTGAAGAAGAATACTAAAATAGCACGTACTCAGATGCAGCTAGCTAGTCAGAACCGATCGGAGTGTCATTTACTTTCCTAGACGCGTACGTGAAGTTAAAATTTTGAAAAAATTAGACGCGCGCGGTAGTATATATATTACCGTGTATATTTGCAGGCATTTTTTTTACGACAGAAGCATGCCAAATGGCGCCATTCATGCCTAGGCGACGGTACAGTCCAGCAGTAGGGAGTGTGTACCGTGTACGTACCCCCCCCAATTAACGAGGCGAGGCTTAATAATAACAAAACCAATCTCGGCCCAGAACCTACGTGCGTACGCGCGCGAGTTCCGTCCGTATGGCGCGCCGTTCAAAATTTTCCAAACTCTCGCATGCTCCATGATGATGCACGCATGAGATATGCATGGGCCGGCCGGGGCGGCTCCCCTGAATGAAGCCAGCAGATAGATACTCGTATTCATGAATGGTCGCTCGCTAGCTACACGCACGTACAGTATACGTACTGCCGCCGCCGCTGCATCGCCACCCTCGCTCGCTCGCTGACGATGATTGCAATTGCAACCCGCAAGCCCCGCTGGCCCCTCCTGGCTCCGAATCGAGATCCTGTCGGGCACCAAGGATAGGATCGGAATTCATTCATGCGTGGCGTTCGTGCACGGCTCCACCACTTCCAACGTGCTTCGTTCTCGTGTGTGCCTGCATGCGTACGAGTACCTCGGCATGGAGCGCAGCGCAGCTACACCGCGCGCACGCGTCACGTGCATGCACTTCAATATTCCCGATCGAGGATTTTAATTCTACAACTGCAAGCAGAAGATCGAATTTTGAAACCCCTCCTGGCTCCGATCCGGCATATCAATGTCGTTGCGCACTGCTCCCCTGCTCCATTGATCGTCGTCCGTCGTCGAGCCGGCAATCATATGGCAGCCATCGCATGGATCATGGATGCCGACGTCGACGACGCATGGTCACTTCCATCAATGCGCCCGTGAGTCGACCTTCGCCGTCGTCCCGAGTTTTTACGACGCGGGTACGCGTAGCTTTGCATTGGAAATGTTGCATGCAGTAGCAGATGGAGCGGAGAAGAGAGGAATCATTTGCAGCCACGCAAGCGTACGTAAGGGACGGAACGGAGAGGCACCCGATCGATGCCTGGAGCCTGCAGGGGTCCGATCGACGACGAGCGGAGCCCGTCGCGACGCCGCCAGCAGGCAAGGAGCGCGCGCGGGCGCCCGTCTCATAGGGAACGCGTGAGGCCGCGCGGCACATTTACTAGTGCACACGGGGCGGTTTAATACGTCCCCCTTGGCCCCTACTACATACCACTGCTACATCCACGATCCATCATGGACGACGACGACGAAGCGCGTGCTACGTACTCAATCAGCTGGAAGCTAGCTAGGGGACTGTGGACTCATGCATCCATATCCATCATCAGCCCCGGCCGCTTCATTTCTAGCACTCCCTGTGTGCACGTGTCTTCATTGGGCACGCATGCGTTCAATTCAACCCATCACCATTCGCCAACGTCTAGTGATCGAGCCGAGATCGAATTGTTGGCGATCCTCGCGCCACGATTCAAATGCCCGATCCGGGTGGTGGGCCTGTTTCCGGGAATCTACAGCTGATGGTGGACTAGTAGTGCCTATATACGTATATTTGTTCAGTGTACAGTGTACACGCTACACGTACATACTCGAGCGCAAACATTAATACGCGCAGGAGCGAGCCGGCCGGCCGGCCCAGTAAATTAAACGTGGAGGGAAAAACGAAAACGTGCCAGTGTAGATAGCGCAGACGACGCAACTTTGCAAGCAAACACGCAAAAACATTTTTTTTTATCTTTTTCTCTCATTAAAAAAAAAGAAAAACACGTAGTTCAGGACTCATTTCAGCGGTGCCTTAGCTCTCGAGGCTCATCATCAGGCAAGTTTATATCTTCTCGCCCATCCATGGCGAGTTCAAACTTCCCACCACAATGCAAGCAACAGGTCTTGGCGCTGGCCACCCACGCCGGCGACGCGAAGCACCGCACCGCACCGCACGGCGGCCGGCGGGCCAGAGTACCGGCGGTCGCGCATTGAAGCGGCGTTCCAAAGCCACCGTACCGGAGCTGAATCCAAGACGGATTCCCGTCCCGACCCCCTCAGCGCTCAGGGACCAGGACCAACGCCGCCGCGCGGTGTCCGTCACGCGACCACCATATCGCTGCCCGTTGCCGCAATTACTCCCCGGTCGAGGGCGGGACACCACACCATGCAGCCATGAAAGCATCCAGCTTGTGAACTGCCTCGTACTCCCCCGCTCTCCATTAACGAGTGGGATCACCTGTTATTATATATATATAAAAAAACAAGTGGAATCACCAGCTACAGGCCTACAGCACCACGCCACCGGTCTGGTCCCGACAAGATCAACAGGAAATACGTTTGCAGCATCGCCGCGCCGTCTCGTTTCATCTCGACAGCCTTGCAACCTCTATTACAGATTACAGTTCCAGTTACAGCACAGTCAAAAGAAAAAGGAGAATTACATTCCAAATGCAATGAGTATTTATTCCAACAGGATAAGATTGCATTGCAGCATTGGCAGGCATTGAATCATATAACTGATCATCACCATCATTTTATTCTCCAGTAATTAAACAACAGCAGGTGCCAGTAAAATAACCTCACTTTGTTTGTTCCACTAAACAGACCGTTACAACCGAACACATGTTCAAATGTCTATCAAAACTGCTAAAACAGCATGACAACAACTATGGACTATTGACGACGAATGATTTTAACATAATCTCTTTCACCAATGGGTGCTACAACGAAACAACAAACAGCATGTGCGTCCCGGGGATTCTCTCTCATATTCTCAACTCCTCTATAGTGTTAGGCTGGTTCCAAGGCTTGCCTTGGTAAGATTTCTGTTTCATCCTCCGCTGCGATATGTAGTCTGCCTCCTCCTGGAAGGGGTTTGGCCCGCCAAAGTCTTTCTTTGATTTCCGTACTTTCTTTGTCTTCCCTTTGTCATACTCCTCGTCCCTGTAAAAAGACCTTGTTTAGATTGCCAAAAACACCCAAAAAATTTTGCACGGTACCCGTCACATCGAATCTTTGGACGCATGCATGGAGCATTAAATGTAGATAAAAAAAATAACTAATTGCACAGTTTGTCTGTAAATGTCGAGACGAATCTTTTGAGCCTAGTTAGTCCATGGTTGGACAAATTTTGCCAAATAACAACGAAAAGTGCTACAGGAATTTTTCCCAAAAAATTTTGGGATCTAAACAAGGCCTGAGTATTTGTTCCATTCAAAAGTGGTTAGGTCTGAAGTCCACTCTGACCTTTCAAACATGAATACAAGACATGGTAGAATATTAGTAGAGGCATATTCACAATAAACTGCAAAAGATAAAATCTCACCACTCATCTAGGACGTAACCAATGCTCTTGCGTTTGGAGTGTTGCCGCGCAGCAACCTTTGTATTTGGCACGTCTACAGCATCCCAGCACGGAACTGAAAATCAAACAAACATACAAATCACAGGTTAGAATTGATGACACAACAGTATGTTTCATCTTTAAAATAGAATGTGCATCTGCAAAGAGAAGATGAGCTAACCAGTAGCTTCCATCAGGTCCGTTGCGCGAATACTGACAGGTTGGGTTACCACCAACTTAGCATCTACAGAAGAGCTTGGATCAGACTTTGGAATGTCAGCACTGCCAGAAGGTGCACTTGTGCCAGAACCACCACGAGCTCCATCGACCTTCTGCTTGTTTTTGGAGGACTGGGTATCATCTTTGGACCTTGCACTACCATGTGATCGTTTCTGACGGCTGGAGGTAGATTCTATAGTTTCAGAGTGTGCAGTGGCCGATGTTGATGTCAACTGCTCATTCAAACAAGATATATTTGCCTTGTCCTTACAAGCTACAACACGCCTTATAGTTCTACTTCTCTTATGTTTTGCTTTCTTCCCTGGCTTTAGTGAAGCTAACAACAGTTGTCTGGACCCTAACCACATGTTCACAACAGGATACCTCACAAACTTCTTTGACTTCAAATTCACCTTTTTCGCTGTAGTTCCATTGCATGAAGCAGCCACAGCAACATGCATAATACCACCAGAGCTGATCTCTACACCAGAATCTGCTTGTGCAATTACTGGTGCAGTATTGTTCTGTATACAGACACATGTACCAAATATAGACAAATCAGCTCATGTTTAACAAAATTTTGGTACTATTATGATTTAATTCATCTACAAAGGAGCACAGTGAGGGAGGAAAAGTGGGGCGCTACCTGACTCATAGGAAGTGCCTTCAAGATTTCATTAGCTTGATCCACAGATTCTGGAAAGTTCCTTGCTTTCTCACTGGAAGTGAGACATCCAATGCCAGGCACGACACCATTTGAAACAACAGAATCCTGGAATTTTCACGAAATAAAATAAGCTATGAATCCTTCAAAAGTTATTTAAAAAACATACAGTGACCATCATACAAACCTTCTTTGATAAAGATCGTGCAGCAAACTCTGCAGCTGTGCCATTTACAAGGGGAGCTGGCTCGGAAAATGGAGCTGTTTGAGGCTGAGAAGTCAATTTGTCTGACTTGGACAATGTAGCGGCACCATTAGCAATGGCAGAGACGACAGAAGTATTTTTCCCCGTGCCAGCCTTAGGTTCCATTTCCTGCAAGGGCTTCCCAACAACTGTTTGTTCACCACAAGTATTTGTAAATGGTGCAGGTTGGTGGGAGGAAGCTGTCTCCTGACTATTTACAGCAAACTGCATTGGTTTAGTTGGCAAGGTACCACCATCATTTTGAGCTCCAGGGGCTTGTCTGGAAGGCAGGGCATTGTTTTGAGAGGCTGGAGCATCTTCAGCTTTGACCTCATTCTTTGAACAATGGCCTGTTATAGTCTTGCTGAAAATTGTAGAGTAGCCAATGGTTGTGTTGTGCGCCTTATAACCAAACGGAGACACACCATTCAAATTTTGTGCTTTTACACTGCTTTGGGTAATACCATTCAGACTTGAGATCTTTTCAGGGGTTTTCTTCATGGGCACATTAGCAGTGATGTTCTCTTTGCAGGCCACTGACTTTCCAATACTGTTACGTACATAAAATAACATATAAGCCTTTTGCTTCAATACGTCTGCCTCACGAACTTGGCGCACCTGCAGTTGATGCCATAAGAATCAGTGTGAGGAAAATCTAGAGTCTGCCAAAGTAGCCAAAGGGCACAAAGTGAAAGTAGCACACATGACACAATGTAGCTCAACATATGATACAATTATTCTCTCTCATTTGTTGCCAATCTAGCCAATGGTTCTTCTCCATCAAAATGAACAAAAGTAATGTATCAAAACAGGATAGTAAGTGACATCAATGACAGGCAACCACGAATAAACCTATGGTAACACTTTCTAAAACCCCTAAACCAACAATTTGGCTAACTTGCATGAGCAATATTAAATCCCATGCGGATCCGCTGGTCCCTAATCCGTGCGGTCTCGCCTCTCCGCCAGTCACCGCACGTCCGCGGCTCTGCTTCTCCCCTCCTCTCTCCAGTCAGCACCTGCTCAATCCACTTCATCACCCTAGTGCCTAGGTCTTCCCTTCCCTTCCCTTCGCTCAGCTCTGTTGCCAGTGCTTCCTCTACTCTAGTGCTTGTTTGAGTTTGTCTTGGCTTGGCTCTGCTTAATCTTACAGCTAGACTAGTTGTGCTTGGCTCTTCTCTGCTCTGCAGCCAACAAGGCAACAACAGAGTGGAGAGTCCAGCTGCATATGATCCCAGATGCAAAACGAAGACCACTGAACTCGAAAGATCCAAGATGGGATTATGGCTATTGGGCAGACCCTAAGGAGCGAGATAAGGTAACATGTAAGCTTTGCAACAAGAAGATTCTAGGAGGAATTAAAAGGCTTAAGAAACATCTAGCTGGTGGCTATGGAGATGTGATTCCATGTCCAGAGGCTGGCAGAACTAAGGAAAAAAGATGGGAGAATACTTGGGTGCTGCTAACAATGCTAATGAGTTTGATGACGACGACGGATATTGAGAGATAAGAGCCAAGAGTTGGGTGCTGATTGTTAAAAAATTCCATGTGTCCTGTAATAGAGGGCGCGGTTCATTTCACTCTCCTTTTTGACGGGCATTCAAACACGCACCATTTATTGTTCCTTCTACCATGCTGTGTGCATGCTGCTGCACCGTGGAGCGAGCGTTTGATTGGCCAAGCACGGATGAGAGATGGCTGAATAAACGTGTGAACAAAAAAACAGCTGCACTGCCATCAACACATGGTAAATTAGTTGTTAGATGGAGTAAAAGTCCTTCTTGGTCTTTTTGTGGAAGGAGTTGCGCCTTCTATAGCGGGATGGAGTACTTATTACCTTATTTTGTAATGTGGTGTGAAATTGTGGACTACTATTAATCTTGTGACTACTTATTACCTTAGGTTGTTTTAGGATATGTCTATGGCGTCGCTTCACCACGTGCCGTATGTGGCTAGGTATTGTGAGGGGGTGCGTCACCACTTTGTCGGCTTAATGCCTTAAGAACCAATGGAGATGATAGTATATTCTTGAAGAGCAACAAACTAAAGAACGCTTGCTGCTTTGAGGATAATTTGGAGGATTCAATAACAAATTAATTTGGTGTATGCGCTGTGTGAGGCATCGATAAAGCTTCAAAAGGTAGAGAATAAAATTGTAGACCAGACAAACTTTGTAGTGTCCATGGAGCTAGAGGACTTAGACATGAAAAAAAATCTCTTGAGTAGTTTGATAAATGTTAATTACATGGATACTAAATGAGTGTGCAAAGTAGAATTTAGTAGTAGCACTGGGAACTAAAAACAGAATGAGCAAAACTTCATAAGACTAATGTCATACTAGACCTTGTTATCATCAAGATTGTGCCACATCCCGCTGGATGTACGAACGAAGCAATAGTAATGACCTGATTGAGTGTTCCAACCTGTATGGACTAGGACACCATAAAGGCTGTATTTAAAATCTGTACCCTGCACCAATAATCAAGATGAATGATAATACTATGAGAAACAAGATGAAAATGCTAAAGAGAAGTTAACTGAAAGCATACAGCATAAAGCGAGAATTTCAAAACAAACTACTCACTTTAGAGTCACTAACAAATGGTTTCAAATCGAGACTTGGTTGGAAGTCCACTTTTTTGTCAATCTTTTCACGAGGATTGAAAGGGCTGAAGCGCTTCAGATGGATTGTCAAGACATTGGGAGCCTTATCAATTGTAAACCGTTTCTTTGCTACAACTTTCTGCCTGCAGCGTTCGCACTGGTATTGCTTTTGACCCCCGTCTAGTAGCTCATCCTCAGTAAAATTTTCTAGTGCCCGCACTAAAGTCGTGGCCTTGGCAATATCAAGACTGAGGTCCAAGAAAGGATCAAATTTATTGGAGCAATGTGAGCAACGCATGCATTTGACCTGTAAGCACAGATAAGGTGACCAACTAGTGATAAGGGAATGTGGTCTCTTCTGCCAGCCAAGGGATTAACTTCAACAATGCACAAGAGCATACCTGACTTCTAAGGCGGCCACCAAATATTTTGTGAACTAAGCTTTTGTCATAAGCACTTTGAGACTCACTCGGTACCCCAGAAGGTAAACAGCATTTATGCATGGATTCAAGCAAATTAACCATTAACTCATGTGCATCTTCTTGTCTTGAATTGCGGAAAGTGCGAGAAATGCCTATTTTGCAGTTAAAGATCCCATTCTGGTTATAGAATAGATTGAAGAATCACCTAAATTTAAAATGATTTCAGTCATTTTAATTCACAGAGAAGATAAAAGGATACAGCGCAAGTTCTTGACAATACGAAATGGTGTCACTATTTTTCCAGTTGATTCTAGAGCAGTCTTGACATGATTCTGAAGAGCACATAATGCACAAAATCCAGATGTGCGACCTTCAGGGGAAGAGAGAACAAATTAGCAACAACAATAAAACAAATACCACACAGTGCAAAAATAAGAGTAGATTTTTGCTTGTTTAACAAGCTTCAGAGTAGAGAAAAGAACTTTAAGTTTCCTAAAAAAGCTGTGTCATGAAAACGTACTTAATCAGTACCATCATTTCTACTCCATACAGACATGCATCATGGTCATGGAACAACAGCTCAATTGCAGCAATTATGGTGATTTACAACAGATCAGTAAGAGTTTCCATACTAGTGATATTTTTCATTCTATACAAACATACAGGAAAGAATACCGGTTGTCATGCCATGAGAAATCTGGGCACAGAAATGATGATTAAGCATCAGATAGCAGATTTCCTATCAATTTCCACAGTGCAGATACAAGTGCAAAGCATTGTCTGGCTGCCTTACTATCTCATAACTAAATAGGGAACAAGCAACAAGTTTACAACGAATAACTTGAATACTTGATGCATCATGTATATACAAAAAATACCACACCCAACTAGTGCATAAACATATGCACACTCAGCTTCAAGAAATAGATCCTGTATTAAGATGAACAACGTCAAATACGGTACTCGCGGGATGACTGATTTGGAAACACAGGAAGAGCAATCAACTCATCACACATGAGACTGGGTCAACTTCGAATCCTGACCATTTGAGTACAGTGGATTGAATACATCCAATTAGAGAGAACAGAAAAAAGTAACATTCCGGTATGAACTTACTTAATACTTTGTTCATTGTACGTGGCTCATCAGATAGCCACAAAATACAAATTGGTGTAGGGCTGGGGATCTCGATATGTATTAGCTACGATTGATATTACGTACAATGTTCAGGCTAGTGGACAACTTCAAGGTAGTCTTTTTTGAAGAGTGGGCTTCTTATCCATCATTGTCATTAAAAGACAACTTTTCAGTTTTCACCCCAAGCTGCAAAAAAACTTGCAGCTCTAAACTTGGATCAACCATTAGAGAAAGTTCCATGCATGATATGGGACTGCATCTTAGTTGGCTGAACAAGATCCAGGCTGAAGAAATGGTGAAATTGGGCAGTGGAGTAAATACGAATAAAATTGTCCCATTCGAGTCTTGGCAATGAAGGATTAGAGGTACTCTTGTCTTTGGTGTCACACCAATAAATGACAATAGTACATGAAATTGGTTTAGCTTAACTTCCAGCTGCATATAATATTCAGTTCAGTTACTGCTGCCTCTGAAATCCACAAGCTCATGTGTAACATTGTCATCTGACAAAATGTGTCGAGCCGGTTAGCTGACAGTACCAACAGCACTTACATGAGGACTTGTGCTTCCCGCTCTGTAAATAGGCTGCGAACGGCTCTGTGTACGTCAAGCATTGCAGAACTGAGTTGAGGTAGCAGGTATTCCCAAGATTTTCCAAACCAGCACCCTGCAAGACATCAAGGAACTACAATTTACAAACCATTCTCCACCACACTAAAACCTGACGAAATTACCATGGTGTGAACAAAACAAGCACTTTGAATAACTAAATAACCAAAAATCTCAGCTACTTTTAACTTCAGTTACCCAAATTGACAGCTCTAGTGGCAACCAAACCAGGCACTGCTACTGTGCCGCCCAAACCCCTACAAAAACTGAAAGTTGTAGTCCAAATCCTCAAAAAGACTACAACTTTGGGCACTCACAATTCTCCCGAGGTAGATCCTTGCGACGCTGAGCTCCGGATCGATCCCGCCGGCGTCCGCCTTCTCCGGCCTCCTCGCCTCCCCCTCGCTGCTCCCAACCGCCGCCCCGGCCCCCGCCTTACCAGCGGCGTCAGGGTTCAGCGTCTCCGTACGGAACCCGCCTCCCCCCACCGCCACAGAGGCATGCGGCCTCCGCGCGAGGTGGAACTCAATCCGCCGGTGCAGCACCCCTTCAGGCGCCGCCGCCGTCGAAACCTCCGCCATTCCTAGGGTTTCTCACCACAGCGGGAGCAGCGCAGAGCCACGAGACCGGGCAGGCAGGCGATTAGCACTTCACTGAATTTCTGGTGGAATTCTGTCGGATTAAACCTAGCAGGGTCGATCGATAAGGAAGGGGAAATTGGTGCGGCGCGCTGTTTTTTTTTTTTCTTCCTTTTTTCTGGCCGCCGTTCGCGACGCGAGGCGGAAGAGAGGGGGAGCTGGAGGTGGGAGGCGCCGCTAAAAACCCTATACCCCTAGCGAATGGACGACTGGGATCGGAGGGACGAGGGAGACAGGACGATCTGGACCGTTCAGATTTGAAGCACGTGGTTTTGCTTCGGAGATACTGTGCAGTGGGCCCGTAGAGCAACGCGGAATGTGAAGTGGGCTGCAGCTGCGGGCCTGAAGCTTAAAAAAAAAGGCTTTTGCTAAAAAAATAAGGGAGAATTAGGAATTTGGCCCCGGAATTTTTTTTGAGGTATCAGGTTTTTTTTTTGAATTTGGGTATATAGCCCTGAAAAAAAATTCTTAGTTATTAGGCCTTCCGTCAGGTGTGTGAGTGAAGTCTATTAGTTTGGGCACTGTAGCTCGAGCGAAAAGACCACTTTGCCCTCTCACGTCTCATACACACGGCAAAGTCTGTTATTTGTAGTATGAATGCAACAATCATTTACAACCTATATCTTATTAGTTTGATTGATTCATGAAATATTTTTGACCTCTAATAATTATGCATGCATTAGCACTAATTATAGTAATTCATTTAAAAATTTATCGTAAATCAGATACAATAGACATAGATTCTAGTAATTCATTTACAAATATTCATAGTACGAGATATTCCGAGTATAAAATTCTCGTAAATATGTACAGTACAAAATTCTCGTAACTCTATCCTAGTTACCATCTCAAGCAACAAATATTCTAGTAACTATTTTACTAAATCCATCTTACGCTTTACTAGTATTTTATACCTAGGTAGAGAGTAACTCCATCCCACTGTTCAAAAAAGCGGCATTAAGCGGTCGCTGAAGCGCTACGCGGGGGGTCTCCGCTTCGCTTCGAGCCAAAAGCGCTCCCTAAGCGGCGCCGACGCTTAAGCGGACGCGGACGCGCGTGGAAGCCCCGCTCCGCGGCCGCTCAGCGAGCCAGCGACGAGGCGCCGCGCGGGAAAGGCCGCGCGCGGGAAAGCAGCGTGGGAGATGGATGCGCGCGCTGCAGAACTTCCAATCGGGCACGCGGGAACTCGATTAGGGCGTGCGGGAGAGGAAGACTGAATAAAAGTAGACCTGCTGAAGTCCCGCGCACCTGCCGACGCCCACTGACCGACCGGTCTCTTCCCCAAGTCCGACGTGGAGAGGACTTCGGCGCGGGAACATGATTTGAGCCGCCGCTGGAGGAGGTCGAGCTCGTCGGTGTCTTCGCCAAGTCCGACGTCTCTTCCCCAAGGTCGAGTTCGAGCCGCCCCCATCTCCGGTGTTGTCTGCTCGGTTCTCTTCCCCACGTCCGGCAAGGTGAGCTCCTCTCTCCTCTGCTTCTCCACTCTGGTTCTCCCTTCCCTTCTCCTTCCCCTCTCCTTTGAGTCCTATACTCCTATGTGCTATGCTGCTACTGCTAGGTGGGCTATATAGGTGTGCACATGTGCAGTATTGGATTGCTAGATTAGTTTATGCCTAATTCCTACCATACGGCTGCATATTATATTCTGCAGTTCTGCTTACTGCTTTTATTGTACAAATTAGTATAATACAGATTTCTTGTGTTTTGTGCTCTTAGATTTGTTGTTGTGTTGTGCAGAACTACAGATTGGTGATTAGTTAGTCTATGCCTAATTTCTTTGCTTCTTGTCCTTGTATAGATTAATAGAATACTAATTAAGTAATTATAGGATGGAGGGTGTTGGGACAGAAGCAGTAGGAGAAGCCTAGTCAGCAGCACCAGAGGTAACTTTGTCTCTCAAGAGGAAGTCAGATGATGTAGGACGGGAATATGGGTATCTATGTGATCCTACCAATCTTAACAAGACAAAGTGCAAGTTATGTAACCATGTGAGCATAGGAGGAGTTTTTCGTATGAAGCAACACATAGCAGGTGTTGGGAAATCTGTGGCTAAATATGGAAAGAGCACAGATGAAGATAAAGCAAAGTGTAAGAAAGCACTAGACGCAACAGCAAATAAGAGGAAAGAAAAGACTATTCGTGAGCTCAATCTTAGAGAAGAATTATCTGTTTCTCGAGTTTCAGGAGAAGGAGAGAAAGAAGGATCTTGTCTTGGCAGCTCAGAGCCTCACAAGTTATGTCCCATTGATAAGCGGACAAGGCCAATTGATCCTAAATTAACACAAGCTAAAGCCTTAAACCAACAAAAGATAAACAAGGAACTTTGGAATCAGAGAACACATGAGGTGCAGCAGTATGTTGCAAGATGGATATATACACATGGTAATTCAATAATCACCTCCCTTGCATATACTATTCCAGTATTCTTCATGTACATTATTGTTTGAAAATACACATGGTAATTAACTTGTATTCTTTTCTCTGTTTCACAGCCAAAGCATTTAATGCTATTGACAATGATGAGTTTCTGCAAATGTGTGAAGCAATTGGTCAATTTGGTGTTGGATTTGTACCTCCTTCTCAAGATCATTTAAGGGGTGTTTTGTTGAATGAGGAATATGTAAGAACCAAGAGTTTGCTGCAGGAACGTGATGCTGAAAAGGTGAAGAATGGATGCTCTATCATGACTGATGCCTGGACAGATATGAAGAGAAGCATAATGAACTTGTGCACAAATTATGCTGATGGAACAAGTTTTATCAGCTCAAAGGAGATGTCAGATGTGTCACACACAAGTGAAGTCATCTTTGAACTAGTGGACAAAGCAATTGAAGAAATTGGCCCTGATGATGTAGTGCAAGTAGTGACTGACAATGCTTCTAATAATATAGGAGCAAAGAAGTTGTTGCAGGAGAAGAGACCAAACATATTTTGGACCTCATGTGCAACTCACATAATCAACTTGATGCTGCAAGAAATTGACAGCCAAAGGAGGTTCCAGAAGGTAATTGACCAAGCAAAGGCATTCACTACCTTTGTCTATGGGCACACAAGAACCTTGGAATGCATGAGACACTTCACAGAGGGTAGAGATATAGTAAGGCCAGGAGTAACAAGATTTGCTTCAGCATTTCTTACTTTGGAAAGCATTCTAGAGAAGAAAGACCAGCTAAGAAAGATGGTGGTCAATAGCATGTGGGATGGACCGAGAGAAGTATCATCCAAAAAAGGAAAGGCTACAATAGCAACAATGATGAATGCAGAATTTTGGAAAGAAGTCAAGATGTGCTTGAAAGTTTTTGAGCCTCTAGTAAAAGTTCTTCATTTGGTTGATGGGGATATGAAGCCATCTATGGGTTTCTTGTATGGAGAATTAGTGAAGGCAAAGAGAGATCAAGCAGGTTTATGACAATGTAGAATCTCGCTACAAAGATGTCATGGCTATTATTGATAAGAAGATGGAAGGCAGGTTTAATTCCCCTTTGTATCTGAGTGCATACTTGCTGAATCCTCATTACAGTTATGCTGATCCTTCAATATTTGATGATGGCACTATAACAGTAGGGTTTATGAATTGTGTTGAGACTTTCTATCATGATGATGAGGACAAGCAAGATCAGGCGGTAAATGTTGAATTGCAGAAATTTCAGAATAGAGAAGGTTCCTTTGCGAAGAGGCTTGCTAGGACTTATCAAAACTTTGACTTTAACCCAGGTACTTCATTCCTAGAAATATTATTCTGTACTACAGCCCTTAAAATATTTATGTTCCTGCATTTTTTATTTATTTCAGCAAAGCTTAGTTCTCTTAGTATTTATTCCAGCATCTTGGTGGAAACTCTATGGAAATAAAACACCTGTTCTACAAAAGATGGCTATGAGAATTCTTTCACTAACTTCAAGCTCTTCAGGCTGTGAAAGAAATCGGAATGTTTTTGATTTGGTCAGTAACCTGTAATCTCAGGTCTGAATATTCAGATTATTCTCCAATCTAATTTGCTTATGTTCTTAATTCTTATGTTTATTTGTAGATACATACTAAGAAAAGAAATAGGCTAACTACAGCCCGCCTAAACTCTCTTGTCTTCATACAATTCAATTCCCAACTCATGAGTAGGAGACAACAGATCAAGTCAAAGAAGATTACTGATGTTCTCTTATCCAATAATGTCATGCAAGCTCAAGGTTTCATGTTTGATGGTGGAGATGATTGTGCAACAGTTGTCTATCAGGATCATGATAATGATGAAGAAATGCCTGGTACAGGGATAAGTTGGATTGTTATTGGAGAAGCAATGGGAGCAAGTGAACAACTAGAGCTACGTCGAAGTTCAAGAATAAGAGAGCTCTATGCAGAAGAGGAATTTGATTTCGAAGAAGAGGAATTTGACAATGAGGATGGCCTGGATGGCATGGATGAAGATGAATGAGTCAGCTGGAATGATGGCATCTTTTGTTATGTTTATCTATGCATTGCCATCATTGTTTTATCAATTTATCAGTTGTGTTATACTGTCATGCTCATGAGTGGGGTGTAGTGATGTATCTTTTAATTTGGAACTAAGTAGGACCTTAAACTATGGTTTATGAACTTCAAATGTAATGTTATATTCTTATGAACTAAGTAGTGGTGTAGTACTGTCTACTGTTACACTGTTGTTCTTGCCATTGCTATTTGCCTTATCTGTTTATAAATATTTAATTCTGAGGTATATTTTTTGTTTTATGAACCTAATCAACATTTGATGTTTCCCATATCAGTGAGTGACTGTTAGGAACATTACA
The DNA here is from genome assembly GCA_038087645.1 of Saccharum hybrid cultivar R570. Classification (NCBI taxonomy): domain Eukaryota; kingdom Viridiplantae; phylum Streptophyta; class Magnoliopsida; order Poales; family Poaceae; genus Saccharum; species Saccharum hybrid cultivar. The sequence continues at coordinate 13,790,096 of JAQSUU010000245.1, forward strand.
ACATGAAACCAACAATTGCTGAGCTGCACCTGTACAAGTCCAACAATTGCTCAGCTGTACAAGTCTAGGAACAAGATCAAATGAGGTATGTTTTATTTATACTTCTCAAGTTGACAGCTTATTACATGAATCTGATTTGCTACAGTACAGAACGCTTAAGCAACGTTTACCACGCTTAAGCCCGCTTAAGCGCTAAGCGGCGGGTCACCGCTCGCTTAGCACTTAACGCTTTTTTGAACTTTGCTCTATCCTAGTGACACGTTCATCACTTGCATGCACGTGTGTTCTCGTAACCACTCAGACTCAGTCCAGTAGCTTTCGTCATGCACTGATGCGCACAGTCGACAACACAAAATTACCGTCGCCTACAGCCATGGACGTGGACAAGGACAGCCAAGTTACGATACTTTTTAGATGCGTCTCCTGCAGAACTGGAAACCTCCAGATGTGGTAATTATTTAAACAATTAATGTAATTACCGGCAGCGCAGATTGGGGGCTCTGATTAATTACCGCACAGGAAGGTTCCTGCATGCAATGCAGTAAATGACAGGTTCCCCTGCATGCATTCGTTCAGCACATGTGGTCCGGTCGGTTTGGCCTGGCTACGGAATAAGGTAAGGTATTTTGTGGCTACGTACAGGGTATACTCTCCCATATATATATATATATATATATATATATATATATATATATATATATATATATATATATATATATATATATATATATATATATATATATATATATATATATATATATATATATATATATATATATATATACTCACGGGTAAAATGGTCTTTCTACCCCGTAGTTAACACCGTTAAGTATCAAAACCGACGGAAGGCCTGATTCCTAAACGATTTTTGTTTTGAGGTCTGATTCCCAAATTTAAAAAAAGAGCCTGATTCCTAAAAACAAGTTTTTTACAGGTCAAATTCCTAATTCCCTCAAAAAATAAAAACTTTGGCTTCGTCGGCACAAGGAACGCGGGACTCCTGACAGAGAGGGGACATCCAGTAGTGTTATTCGAGGCTCATATTTAAAACGGACATGCTAGCATCAAGACGTCTGGACGGAAGTCCGCACATGCTAGCATGTTTCCCTACACCTCGTTTCTCATGCCTTCTACGTTCCCACGTGGGTCCGCACTGTCTGGATGTCTCCCGTGTCGTCTGACCGCACATGAGGAGCGTCTTCCCGCTCGGCAATGTCCTAGCAGCCGCAGCAGGCGGTTGCGGCAAGTGGTCTCATTCAACATGTGCAACATCCGAACTACTTTTGCAATATTCAAATGAAACATTTGCAACATTTGTCCAAAACAGCTAAAACACTTGCAACATACGTTTAAAACACTTGCAAAACAGCAGAAAAACTTAAAAATATGTGTCTAGCCATTGCAAACATTGTAAGATCCAAATGAAAGCATTTGTAACGTACGTATGAAAACACTTGAAACACTTGCATATATATGCAACATCTAGATGAACAGTTAAAACATACATTTGAAATATGAGAATACTCTCTCCATCCCAAATTATAAGGCATTCCAAGAATATTAGAGAGTCAAAGGATCTCAAGTTTGACCAAATTTATATGATAAGATAATAATATTTATGACACCAATTAAAAATCATTATATTTTTTATTAATTATATTTTCATAGTATACCTATTTGATGTTATAAATTTTTGTAATTTTCTCTATAATTTTGGTCAAACTTAAGATGCTTTGACTCTCCAAGATTCTTGGAATGTCTTATAATTTAGCATGGAGGGAGTAAGTTATAACCATTGCAACATGTGCAACATCCTAATCTACTTTTACAATATCGATGTAGAACACTAGCAATATACCTCTGAAAACATACGTTGCAACATGTGTTTTCAGCGCAATGTCACCTTGCTACCTGGACGAATCGAGGCTCGTCGTTGCGGAGCTCGACGCCGGCGCAGAGGTCGGCGGCAGCGCAGAGGTCAACCACGGCACATGGACGCGAAGGTCAGCGGCGGCGGCGCATGGAGCTCGCAACGGCACGGAGGTCCGACGCGGGCATCTCGTCGGTGGATAGGGCGCAGCCGTGGTAGCAGGCGCGACTCCGGGCGAGGACTCACGGTGGCGCGGAGGTTGGCAGCGGTGCATGGAGCTCGTGGCGGCGTGGGCATCTCGCCGGCGAATGGAGCGCATTCGTGGCACGCAGGGGGTGCCACTCTAGGCGGGGGCGGGGGCAGAGGCGGGGGCGGTGTGGGCTAGGGCGTGAGGCGCGCAGCGCGGGTGGGGCGGGGTGGTACGGTCCATATGAACGCCCTATAGAGAGCATTTCCGTATTTAGAAATCATTTTACGGAATATTTATATAAATTACCACTAGAGAGAGAGAAATTCTAACATTCTTATCAATTTCGTCTGCTTGTCATGACATGTCAACGTGTCAATGTGTGGGGTCTATGCAAAAAGACAAGAATACCTCTCTCATAGACATCCACCCTGTTGTGCTTCATGAATTGCAGCGTCTGCAACAATAGCACATTGTCATTACCGCTCCGAGGTGCCATCACTGCAGTAATGTCCCTTTGATCCAGGCAGCCATTGGCTCCAACCACAGTGTGATCCTAGTCAGTGTCGCACGCCACTGCCAACTAGCCCACAGGCACCACGTGCGCACGACTACGCCTGGAACTGCACACGCATGCTCACAACCAGCATCTCCTATAGCTCATCCCATTCATCGAGGTTAACTAGCTGTGGTGATCGCGTCGTCTGCTCGATCGAGACCACCAACTTGACATATTGTGACCCCAACGCCAACAAGCCCAGCATCCCCTTCAGGGCGCGTCAACATCGCTGAGCCATCCTCCAGGATCCTGTTACCCTACCGTTCCAAAGCAAATGGCAACTAGTCCAATAGCAACTCCTCCATTGACATATTCTTTAGGTGCTTAATCTCTTGCTTTTTTTTTTCGGAGAAAATCAATTGTTGTTGCTCCGCCACCACCGAGATCTTGCTTGCTGACAGGATGTGTCGGTGGCACCAACCGCCGCCCCCGTTGTTGTTAACGTTGGCACGCGGTAGACATGTTATGCAAGAAGGTCCTTGGTGGCGGTCCTCACTGTGTATGGCGTGGCAGCCACACACACACCAAGACATGGTGTTGTTCTTGCTTGGGTTTGCTAGTGGCGCCACTAGCTCACGCTCCATCTGCTGGTCCACCACCTAGAGGACAATGGCGGTGACCCTGTCACAAGGGATGCGCAACCCTTAGATCTCAGTGGTCTCCTGCAAGCTCATGACAACGAGGGGTTATTTAACTTAGTATCATTCTCCTTCAGGGCGCATATTTCAAAGTAATTTTACTGGAAATTCCTATAAATTGCCATCGAAAAGAGACAACTAACATTCTTATCGGCTTCATCTACTTGGCATCACATGTCAGCGTGTCAAGGTGGAGGGTCCATGCAAAAAGACAAGAATACGCCTCAAACATCCACCCTGTTGCGCTTCGCAAATTGTAGTCTCTTCAATAATAGCACATTGTCATTGTCGCCCCGAGGCGCCACCGCTGCAATCACGTCTCTCTACTCCAGGCAGCACTATGTTTACCATCACACTATCGCATGCGCCATCGGTGCCACTAAAAGGTCCTTGTTTGGTTTTGATAATTGAGTGACAACTTAGGTGGACTAATATGTGTTTATGTGAGATACACAGGAGGTTAGTCCACATGTACAAATGTGATAAAGGAGCTCATTGCATATTAGACATGATATTGAGTCATGTGACTAAGGTGGAGAAGATCAAGACAAGACTTAGCTTGATGAACTGGTTGCAAACATGAAGAGCAAGTTAGAGGCTTTGAAGCGATGGACCGCGTGGCGGTGAAGCTTAAACAAGAATTGGCGCCGATGGACGAAGGCAATGGTGAAGAGCAAGTGAGGTCAAGATTGATGAACCATTAAGATCATGTGATGATATGAAGTGGATCATATCATTTGTTGATCAAGGTTGGTGTATGTGTTGCATCAATATTAGAGGAGATGGAATAAAAATCGCAAGGCAAAGGTATAACATATAGGGTATTTCATTTCACCGGTCATAGGTGTGTAGAGAAGTTTATGATCGGGTTTAGGATAGATGGTCATACTATCAAGAGGGACAAACTTGTTTGCATATCGGTCATCTAGTGTCACTCGAGCTATCTAACTTTATATTGTTGCTAGGATCGAGTGGCGTGGTGATTTGAGTGACTAATCCTTTAGAAAACATTTGTGAAAAGTTAACACACATGCACAAGATGGTAAACACATAGTGGTGTTGGCACATTTGCAAAGGAGTTGTTGGATGTGATTTGGATCAAGTTGGAGAGGAAAAGGAGAAGAAAAGAGTAAGTTTGGGTTGTCCGAGGGTCGAAAAACACAACTAAACTTGCAGCCAGCGCGTAGCCCAGCCTGGTGGGTGGCACCGCCATTCCTGGTGTTCACCGCTCCCCTAGGAGGCAGTGGCACCGCCACCCTAGGCAAGGTGCACCACCACCCTAGGCAAGGTGCACCGCCACCTCCTGCAGCGTGTCCAAAATCAGCAATCAGCAAGCCACCCTTTCGTATTTTGAGCATAACTCTTAGCTCCGAACTCCGATTTTGATGATCTATGACTTTTCGGAAAGCTAATGAAATCCTCTACAAGATTGATTTGGTTGTTTTTGATTTTGAGCTGAAGAGGGCACCTCCATGGTCACCGGACTGTCCGGTGGTGGCATCACTGTTTTTTTTTCAAAGAGTGCAGTTTTCGAGGGTTGGCCTGGGTGGTCACCGCCACCCTATGTCTAGTTCCAGAGGCTCAACAACTAGCTCAAATTAGCCGTTAGGACTTGACCGTTGGAGGGGGCACCACCCTGTCCGGTGCCCTCACAGAAAAGGGATACTTTGCTCCAACAGTTCTATTTGGCTTGTGGGCTATAAATAGAAGAGGTGGAGCTCGGCCTTGGGCTGGTTACTGAGCACCCTTAAGCCTTGGTGGCTTGCGTAGGTGTGCTTGGGAGCCCTCTAACTTACATACGCTTAATAGTGATCATCCGATTGAGTGTGAGTGCGATTCTAGTGTGATTACATTATGATAATGCATCTAGTGACACTAGGTGATCGAGTTGCAGGCTGATGGTGCTTGTTACTCTTGGAGGTTGCCACCTCCTAGATGGCTTAGAGGTGGTCTCTGTCGAAGCACACAAGGAAGATTGTGCGGTGCTCCGAAGAAGAGATTATGAGGGGTACTGTGTTTGCCCCGCGGGAGCCGCGAAGAGCAACTCTAGTTGAGCGTGTCACTGAGCTACCCTCACTTGTGGGTAGGTTTCTGCAGTGCCCAACGTGTGGGCTTGGCGGGTGATGTCAATTAGCCGTCGAACCACCAAGTGAGCGATCGACACAATGAGGACTAGCTTGGTGGCAACCAAGTAAACCTCAGGATAAAAATTATCGTGTCAACCTTGTTCATCCTGTTGGTTTGCAATCCCCTTACACAAGTTTGTATTTACTTTCATTTATATTGTGCTTATGTAGTTGCTCTTGTAATTTGTTAGCTTGTGTAGCTTACTAGTTACATTCTTGCTTGTGTAGCATAGAAGTAGCTCCTTTGCGTGACTAATTTGATTTGTGTAACCTTGTTAGTCACATTGCTTAGTTTGTGTAGCTAAGTGATTTGCGCTCTCTAATTTGGCTTGTGTAGTCTTGTTATTGAGCATTGCTGGTGAGCTTAGGAGCTTTGTGCTTTTGCATCACTAGTTGTGCGGAGCTCCCCTGGTTGGTTAAAGTACTAGTGCATAGGTTTGTGTGACCTTGTTCTAGAATTGTTTAGATGAGCTCTAGCTATTCCGGCACCTTTATTGCCTCAATATGATCTTTTTAAGGTGCTTGAGAACTTAGATAGAGAGATGTAGTCTTGGCTAGACCGATAGTTTTAATTTCGTGTTTATTTCAATTAGCTGATGCGATTAATATGATCTTCACGCCACTACCTGCCGGCCTAGGTGTGGGGGTATAACCCTAGGTACCCACGGCAAGGGACATGGGCCGCATCATCAGGGACGGTCTAACCCACAACATCAAGACTTACCGCGCACGGCACTGCTCGGCATACACCGCAAGACATCTAGAAGATCCTGATCGGATACTATATATATTGTATTCTAAATGGAATACTTGCCATGTAACCAACTAGGATACTTTTTTTATAACCCTACCACTCCAGAGTATATAAGGAGGGACAGAGGTCCCCTAGTCGGCACCCATATACAGATCCCGGGCTTAGCCTAGGGTCTCATATCTCATCCCATATACGGATCCCGGGCTTAGCCTAGAGTCTCATATCTCATCCAATAATACAATCCACCAAAGACACATGACGTATGGTATTACGTCAAGCTGGCGGCTTGAACCTGCCTAATCGCTGTTTCACACGTTTTGTGTGACCGTCCGGTTCCTATCACACGCACCTCCATCAATTCATCTATTGCCGTGGGCATATCCCTCAGTAGACTGTTGGCTGTATTTCGTCGACAGTGGCGTGCCAAGCAGGAGGTGTGCGTTCTGATCCAATGACGAAGCAGATGGCATACCACAAGATCAATACCATATTCTCGACAAAGATCGCCTTTCATCTTGCCGGCGGCGTCAACACCATCCGTGGCAACTCGACTTCTAGCGGCTGCATCCAGTGACGAAGCTACCGGCCGGGCAACCCGGGCTTGAGCCCTGCCTACTGATCCAGGGAACGTGGAGCCCCACCTAAGCCCCCCCTTATTTTTTTGTTGTATTATTATATAGATTATGAGAGTCATAGTAGAGTTTAGTAGAGTTAAGACGTCGTAGACTTGTGTTCAGCTCGACCTAAATTTTTTTCTGGCTTCGTCGCTGGCTGCATCCTTCAACTTACGACGGACTCGCCGTCTAGATGCAACGCGTGGCTGCGCGCTGCGATTTAAGGTCGTCACCGGCAAGTTTGGCACCGAGCGTTCTGCAGCCATGGTTTCAATCTACCGTGACCTGCGATCTTGATCACGGCGGATGAAGCTAGGCATCGCACGTGCCAGTGTGCCACCAACCGAATACCCTGATCGTTCGTCGATGCGTTTCAACTCTGAGCCAATTGCGGCGACTTCCTGACGTGCTCAACATACTCGGATCGAACTCAACAGAGCATGCATGTAGACGTGTCAAGGCACCGCCCGTCACGTGTCCAGACTCCAGAGGAAGCTAACAAGCAAGCAACGAAGGAATCCGTACACCATACAAGCTAATTAAATATTAAGGCTTGTATGCATGTATACATGCACGGATGCATCTATCAAGCATGCTGGCTAATCTTCGATGATCAAGTAAACGATTGCATGTATTCATGCATATACATCTACAGAGCCATGACGCGCACACGTACAACATACGTGTGCATGCATCATGCCCAATCTCCGCAACCGAGCCGAATACTACAGCAAGTATTGGAGCCGAGTACGTGACGACAAAGCTATCTGACGTCGACATATATGGCCCCGTTCGCTTGTCTTATGAACCGTACTTTTTCTGCGAACGAACAATGTTTTTCTTTCACAATAAATCAGCGAACAGTACTTTCAGCCATAGCTTTTCAGCGAAGCGAACAGGGCCGCCGAGATGATCTTCCGAGGCACGGATGCGGTGTCGGTCCTCCATCGAGCGAGCCACCCGAGCCATCAAGCGAGACACCAAGCGAGCCGCCCGGACTACTCGCTCTGACCACCTGCTGCGTCGCAATGATGATTGCCGCGAAGAATGGCGCTGTGACAACCGTGACTGCCACCATGACGACAGGCCGGAAAGCTCGAGGGTCAGGCAATTTTGTTGACACCGACTAGACATTCTGTCTAAAGATAAGTATCTTTTCATATATGAATATTTAATAAAATTTTTGCCATGATGTTTCTCCATATTGTTTTCTCTATGACTATTCTCCAAACGACTTTTTTCTCCATGTATACAATCTTAAAGATGGCATACGTTTTCACCTCATCTACTCCCCGAACAACCACATTTACGCTTGTGTTTTCCAGAGACGGCCCTATCTCTGACGAGCGTCTGCCCTCTGTGTTATGGGTGGTCGGCAGCGGTTCCTTGGCGATGCTTTGTTTTCCTACACGAACACGAGCTCTGAGCTCTGCGTTATGGTCTACAGGCTAGTCAGGGCTGGAGACTTAGCTACAAACTAACGGCTCGGGGCGGTTTTATATTAAATATAAACACATCTCCAATTGATTTTTTCTCCAGTTAATCTCCATGTTTAATATCTTTAAGATATTCTCCACCGACTCACCGACCGGCCACGTTCTCATTTGCGTTATCTAGAAGCGGCTCTGTTCTCGATCTCACACCTACACGTGCATGAGCGCCAGCCCTCTGCGTTATGGGTGGTTGGCAGTGGCTCCTCGGCGACGCGTGTGCTCTTACGTGTAAACGGGTGCTAAACACTCTACGCTATGGAGTATGGGCTAGTCGGGGCTGGTGATGCGAAACAGAACCAACTGGCAGGAAGTTACTCATATTTAAAATATGAACACTTCAAACAAACATAATGTTTTTCTATAACTACTCGACAAGATACATCATGTACTACCCGTTCTACATATTTGTTTTGTAGGGGTCCTGGTTCGATCAATGAGCTAATTTTCACGCTCAGGGACTGGATCACCCGGGAAGGACAATATGATCATCATCCGAATGATCGCACCACCTGGCGTTCAGAATTCTTCGCCGATCAACTAGTCGGACCGCTAGGTTCATGGACTTCGTCGCCGACTAGTTGGTCAGACTGTTCGGCGCTTACTTCGCCGCCGACCAGTTAGTTGGGCTGCTCGGTGCTTGATTCTTCGCCAACCAGTTGGTCGGATTGTTCGTCGTTTCATCGTCAGCTATGCTAGGGGCTCGCCAGCTAAGCTGGGGACTTCTCGACGTTCGGATTGTTCATCACTTCATCGTTAGCTATGTTGGGGACCCTTCGGCGTTTGGATTCTTCGTGCAAACGTCGCCAACTAAGCTGGGGACTCCTCGGCGTTCGGTTTCTTCGTGCAAGAGTTGCTAGCTAAGCTGGGGACTTCCTTGGCGGTCGAATTTTGCTACGTCTCATCGGTGTGCTATCAAGTTGCTCCATGCTGTTCGGATCATGGTGCTGATCTTGGGCAACACGTTTGAGGTTTTAATAAGTACATGACAGATGATGTTGACAAGCTTTCATTAAAATTCTTTGACCATGATTTCTCCTCAATCTTCTAGCAGCCTCGGGGACTACATGTGTACACGTCATCTAGCGATGACTGTACTGCTTCTCTACATTGGATTTTTCTCAGCTAAGCCGGGGACTAGTTTCCAGCTAAGGTGAGTGCTGGTTTGGCACCGAAAGTCTACTATTTTGGATCCTAGCACTACATGAATACTTCACCTACTGTCAGGCTCGGGGACTAAATGGTCACACTTCACCTTGTGGTGAATGTGTTTGTCTCTAGGACCTAATGTTTTTCTGCGTGACTAAGTCATGGACGGCAAGATCTACGCTTGGCTCTAAGCGTCTCTTTTTCACCTAAGACGTGGACGCTAAGCATCTATCTTCGCATACTAGGGACTAAGTTCCTCCGTACTGTCAAGGATGCTAAGCATCTAATTTCGCCGCACCGAACCTAAGTGGGCACACTTCACCTAAGGTAAAGGCTTCAAATTTTTTACTTGAGCTCCTTACATCCTTCTAGTAAACCTCAACTTCGAGTGAGTCTGACCTCGGCGCCCAGTTAAACTGGTCGGATGTTTGTCTCAATTGCTCGGTGCCCAGTTAAACTGGTTGGACGTCTGCTTCTAGAGATCGGCTGAAAGTTGAATTGCTCGGACAAGCTCAAGAAGGTGTTGCTAAGCGGATACAAGGCGCTCGGGGACTAGCTGTGGAGGTATAACCCTAGGTACCCACAACAAGGGACATAGGCCGCACCATCAGGGACGGTTTAACCCATGATATCAAGACTTACAGCACACGACACTGCTCGGCGTACACCGCAAGACACCTAGAAGATCCTGATCGGATACTATAGATATTGTATTCTAAATAGAATACTTGTCATGTAACCAACTAGGATACTTTCCTTGTAACCCTACCCCTCCAGAGAATATAAGGAGGGACAGGGGTCCCCTAGTCGACACCCATATACAGATCCCGGGCTTAGCCTAGGGTCTCATATCTCATCCCATAATACAATCCACCAAAGACATAGGACATAGGGTATTACATTAAGCTGACGGTCCGAACCTACCTAATCGCTGTTTTACGCGTTCTGTGTCACCGTCCGGTTCCTATCACGCGCACATCCACCGATTCATCTACTACCGTAGGCATACCCCTCAATAGACTATCGACCGTATTTTGTCGATACTAGGTCTACCACGGGCACCATGTCGTGCACCTATGCTTGGAGCTGCATGCGCATGCTCTTCATGAGCATCTTGTACAAACTCATCCCATCCATCAAGGTCCATGAGTTGTGGCGACTGTGTCATCCAAATCACTAGTCTGATGTACCACAGAACTAGCACTGCTGCACCTAGTGTCCCGTTAGAAGCGTCAACATCGTCAAGCTACCCTCCAAGAACTTGTCACCTTGCCATTTCAAAACGAACGACTACTAGTCCAACAACAACTCCTCTATTAGCGTCTTTCAGGTTCTTCACCTCCTGCTTCTTGGAGAAAGTCAACTAATGTTGCTCCACCACCACCAAGATCTTGCTTATCGATAAGTTTCGTCAAAGGCACCTGCCGCCGCCCTAGTGTTGTTGTCAACGCACTAGACATATTGTTTTGTGAGGAGGTGCTAGGTGGATGCCCTTGTTGTGCACAGTGCGATAGCCACACACCATGACATGGTGGTGTTCTGGCTCGGGTTTGCTAGTGGTGCCACCAACTCACGCTGCGTTGGCTGATCCACCGTTTGAGGGCGGTGGCGGTGATCCTGCCATGAGGTATGCGATTGTTACACACATCTGCCTTAGCGCCTCACTGTCATTAGTGCCGCCTTGCATGAATACCACCCATCTCCCTTTCCATCATGTCGGTGGCATAAGGGCATAATGGCTACATGGGCAATCCTCTCCCGTACAGTGGCGGCCCTTGCCTAGATCTAGGTGAGGGCGATGGACCAAGCAGTAGTGTGGGCGACCCCCTCATAGTCGTTGAGGACCTTGGCCCAGATCTGGGCGAGTAGCAACATTGAAAGCTCTAGTTTGGTTTTGTTGAATTGATGAAAACTCATTTGGACTAACCCTGTGCTCTAAGTGTGAAATTGAGATAGGTTGGTCCTAGCCAAGTGATGGAGCAATTGAAGTCCATGGTGATGGTGTTGGACATGTGATGATGATCAAGCTCCGAACTTGGAAAAGAAGAAAGAGAAAAATAAAATAGGCGCAAGGCAAAGGTATATTTGAAAGGGCCATTTTGTTTTGGTGATCGAGACACTTAGTGAGTGTGATCACATTTAGAAGAGATAGTTGTACTATTAAGAGGGGTGAAACTTATCATGAAATGCGGTTATAAAAGTGCCACTAGATGTTCTAACTCATTGCATATGCATTTAGATTCTAGTGAGCGCTAACACCCTTGAAAATTCTTGTGAAAAATGGTGCTACACTTGGTGGTTGGCACATCTGAGCAAGGGTGGTGAAGTTTGAGAAGTGGAAGAGGCATCTCATAGTGACCGGACGCTGCCCTAGCAGTGACCGGACTCGGTGCCTGCGTCCAGTCAGTGGCATGCAGAGATGGGCGCGCTTGGACGTGTGACCAGACTCTAGTCCAAGTGAGGGACCAGACGCGCAGGGGGTGCGTCTGGTCTCGCTGACGTGGTGTGGCGCGTAGGAGCTGGAGAGGACCGGACTCTACCTGGGTCCGATCAGCCTCGATCGGACATGTCAGGTCGTTAAAATCCCTCTCTGGATGCTTATTGGAAGTGACTGGACTCCATGTTGGGGAGCATCCGGTCATCTTTTGTCTACGAGTCCAGTCGGTGGCGCGAGTGTGATGGGGCACGTGTGAGCAGACGCTGGATGGTCGCGTCCGGTCCTGCTCTGCCGCGTCTGATCTTGGCTTAACGCGCGGACGCGAATGGAGTTGACCGTTGAGATCGCATGGTGGACGATGAATCGCGTGGACACGTGGCTGCATCTGCATGACTGGATGCTAGGGGCATGCGTCCAGTCAACCCGATCGGCGCGTCCGGTCAGCACGTAGATTGCCCCCCTTTGCCCCTCATGGCTCTATTCGTTTGGGAGCTCTATAAATAGAGCTTGGCAAGCTTGGGCTCACTCTCTTAGCCATTTCTATTGAGAATACACCCTAGGGAGCCTAGCTATTTCTCTCTAACTCATCTTGCTTGATTGATTCATCATTTGGTGAGATTGGAGAGCATCCAAGTGCATTGCTTTCAGTGATTGCATCTAGAGGCACTTGGTGATTGTGTTTCACTGTGGGACTCGCTTGTTACTTTTGGTGGTTGCCGCCACCTAGATGGCTTGGTGCAACAAGGATCATTGAGTGGAGGAAGGTGCTTGTATCTGGCTCCGATTGTGGTGATTGCGAGGGGTTCTTGACCTTTCTCCGGTAGAGAGCCAAAAGGTATTCTACTGGATTGCTCGTAGCTTGTGGATCCCCATCTTGTGTTGGTTGTACGACACCTGATTATGGGTTAGGCATGTGATGCTATTGACAGTAGTTATCTACCATATTAAACCATCAACATAACTTGAATATGGGTAAGTTTGAAAGTTAGATCAGTTTATTCTAATTCAGAGGAGTATTTTTGTTTGAACGCATGTGTACTTTTGAGGTGTGAAATCATTGTAGCAACTCCTGATCCAAATTTGATGAGTCTAGCTTTGCTAAGGGACTAGCAAAGGTTAAGTTTGGGGGAGCTTGTTGACGTAGTTATCTACCAAATTAAACCGTCAACATAACCTGAACAAATGCTCGAAATGGATCACCAATAAAAACTTAGGGGGTTTAAACTAACAATTTCCATAAGTTTTGGTGAATCTGTATTTTCAACAGGATATATTTAGAAAACTAGAAGGGGGGATCAAAACATAAAAAAGAACTTAACTTAACAGCGATGAAAACTATTCTACAAGACTCTAGAGGTCTCCAGGAGGCAACCTCCCAAGGCAGAGCTCAAAAGGCTGCCAGGTGGGACCGGTCGGCCCCACCCAGGTGCTGCCCGGTCCTTAGTGGTGGGCCCCGCCTGTTAGCTTGTGGAATGTTCCTCCACCACCTCCCTAAACTGCATCTACACCGTTCTTCAAGTCGGTTTGATCCAAGGGCTCACGTTAAACCCTCTAGGCTATATAAGGAGACCCTAGCCCCCTTGAGGGATACGTCATTTGAGATCAAGTCATCCAGAGCCATAAACCCTAATATCCTCAGAGCTCCTCTAATTTTTGGGGCATTAGCTAGTTAGGCTAGGTCTAGAGGGAGGCAAGCAGATATTCGCTTGAATTTCTGATCGTGTCAAGAGCTTGGTTTGGTATAATTATTATACCCCTCTCTCAATGTATCTCCATTATTTTTATATGCTTTGGTACAATTGTTATGACAATATAGTATTCATCTTATTCATGTTCTTGGCAATGTTCATTGTCTACTTTGATTATATGCTTAGCATAGTTAGTTTATCTTGGTGTTTATGCATAAGTTCGTATAACATTCACCCCAATGTACACAGGTGAAAGCCCTAGTTTACTTTTGGATAATTGATGAAATCTAGGGACTAATCATTATGCTAAGTATGTAGCCTAGATGATCATGGTGATGATGGTGATGACCACAATGTGATCAAGGGCTTACTTGGAGAGGAGAAGAGGTAAAATCCTATAGAGCTCAAGGCAAAGGTATAGATAGGATTTGCTTTTTATGATCAAGACACCATAGAGGGTGTGATCACACTTAGGATTGATAGCCGTACTATAAAGAGGGAAATTTCTGGGGCTATTGGTCACTTAAGTGCCACTAGATGAGGATTCATTTGCATATGCATTTAGATATAGTGATGAGCTAACTTAACGACTTGAAAATGATTGTGAAAATGCTAACACACATGCACATGGTGATGTACACTTGGTGATGTTAGCACATTTATGAAGGCGGTGGAGTTTGAGCGGTAGAGATGGGTTTGGGGCCCTCTCTCCCTCCGACCGAGCTTGTGAGGCGGGATTTGATGCTTTTTCATGAAAGTGAAATGCATATTTTTCACTACGCCAGAGGCGGAGATTTTCTCTAAGTCATCGTGGATAGAAACGGAGGCGAACAGAGGTCACTGGGGTGACCGGACGCTGAACCGGACGCGGTCTCAGTATGACCGGACGTGTTCGGTCAATGGCAGCAGCAGTCTGGTGTGGGACGCTAGGGCTTCGCACCGACGCGTTCGGTCAGTCATGGGACCGGCGTGTCCGGTCAATCCCCAGATAAACTGCATTGCACGCGAGGTCGATCAGACGTGGTGGCGCGTTCGGTCGTGAGTAGGTGCTTACTGGAATCGACTGGATGCTGGCACTATGGTGTCCGGTCACTTCATGCAGCGTGTCCGGTCGCGTGGTCAGCAACGCGAATCAGTGGCGACCGAACACCTAGGCGCATCCGATCAATTTTGATCGGCGCATCCGGTCACTCTAGTGCATGTGACTTCGTTTCTGTGACCATTACAATCGAACGGACGAGATTTAAAACTTGACACATGGTGAACATCAGGCAGTGGTGCGAGATGTGACCAAACGCTGTGTCCGCGTCCGGTCAGAACGCCCAGCACGTTCGGTCTGTGCGCAGGCAGCAGCAACTTGTCTCTAACGGCTCTATTCTTTGGGGCTGCTTATAAATATGTGTTTGGCAGGTTTAGGGAGGTCTCTCTTGGTCATTTTGACTCTCTAACACCCTCTTGAGCTAAGCACATTCCCTCCCACTCATCTCCCTTGCTTGATTGCCTAATCAAAGTAAGATTGAGTGATCTCAAGTGCATTTGCTTGCGAGTTTGCATCTAATTGGCACTTGAGTGTTCTTTGATGCGGGATTTTTGTTTCTTTTGGTGGTTGCTGCCACCTAGATGGCTTGGAGCAGCGGAGGAGGTCCGACACGTGTTGATGATTGTTCATGGCCGGCTCTGATGAGTTTTTTTGTGAGGGGTTGTTATGGTCCCCCCACGGAGCGCCGAATTCCAACTCTAGTGGATTGCTTGTGTCGGAACTTCTCACTATTTGGTAGGTTCTTATGGCGCCTTTTGAGAGGCTCGGTGTGTGATACCGCTTAGCCACCGAACCACATGGTGTAGGGGGACACAACGGGGACTAGCGTGCTGGCAAGCACGTGAACCTCGGGATAAATCTTGTGTCTCAATTGTGTTCGATCAATTGGATTTCATCCCGGTGATTGGTTACTTCATTGACTATCTTGGTATTCACTTTGGTTGGCTCAATCATTGCCACTCGGTATAACATTCCAAGTCCCCTCTTGTACTTACTTTGATATCTTCTTGTTTAGATTGTTGTTCCTTTTTTGTTGCTAGCTTGTGTAGTTCTAGTTGTAGTAGATTTGTAGCTTTGCTTGCTTGCGGTTTGTCTTGTGGAGGTTGTGTGAACCAAACTAGAATTATCAATTGGATATGTGGCTTACATCACCCCATTAGGCTAGGCAAAACTCGCATCTCGCCATTTATATTACTAATTAAATTGTTTGAGTGATCTTTGTAGAAAGTTTTATTAGGCTATTCTCCCTCCTCTAGCCATCAAGACCTTTCAAGCGTCAGGTGCAACATTGTGCTACGTCTGGTGTTTGGTTCTATGTGCAAGCTATCTATTGATCGGATGCTGGCTAGGCGTCAGGTGCTTAGCACCTTCGCGTCTGGTGCGTTGTGTTCTGGCGTGGTGCGATTCAAGTGGCCGTTACGATCGAACGAACGAGATTTAAATGATGACACGTGACAGTGATCTAGTGGCTTGCGGGGTGGCGACTGGACGCTGGTCAGCATCCAGTGCACCCGCACATAGAAGGGTTTAGTGCCTAACGGCTCTATTTCATTGGGGATCCTTATAAATATGTATTGGCCAGCTAATGGGAGTCTCTCTTGGATATTTTGACATTCTAACATCCTCTTGAGCTGAGCATACTCCCTCTCACTCATCTTCCTTGTTTGATTGATAAATCAAAGTGAGTTTGAGTGATCTCAAGTGTATTTTCTTGTGAGTTTACATCTAGTTGGCACTTGGGTGAGCATTGACTGCGGGATTCTTGTTACTCTTGGTGGTTGCTGCCACCTAGATGGCTTGGAGGCAGCGGAGGAGTTGTAGCAAGAGTGGTGCTTGTTCTTGGCCACCTCTCGGTGATTTGTGAGGGGTGTTGTGCCTTCTCCGGTGGAGCGTCAAAGGCAACTCTAGTGAATTTCTCGTGTCATTGAGTTACCTCACTTGTGGTAGGTTCTTGCGGTGATCTTGGGGAGCTTGGCTTTGGATTGCCAATTAGCCGCCGAACCACGAAGTGGTGGTCAACACAACGGGGACGTAGCGTGCCGACAAGCACGTGAACCTTGAGAGAAAAATTATGTGTCACGTTTGTGATTGATTTCTTGGATTTCTCTCGGTGATTGGTCTTCATATTATTGTGATTGGTTCATTCCTCGATGCGGCGGTATAAAGATCACATACCTCTCTTTTACATTACGCAAACTAGTTGTAACAAGCTCTTTAGTGTAATTAGTTTTGAGAGCTTGTATTATCTTTGCTAGTGTAGCTTGTCACCTAGTTGAG
This sequence comes from Saccharum hybrid cultivar R570, assembly GCA_038087645.1. Classification (NCBI taxonomy): domain Eukaryota; kingdom Viridiplantae; phylum Streptophyta; class Magnoliopsida; order Poales; family Poaceae; genus Saccharum; species Saccharum hybrid cultivar. Next base: position 13,806,924 of record JAQSUU010000245.1, read on the forward strand.
CTCTGTAGTATAACTAGCTTGTGAGAGCTCATAGTGACTTAGCCTTTGATTGTTATAGTGATTATAGTTACTAGAATTGTTGGATAGGTGGCTTGCAACCCTTGTAAAGCTAGAGCAAAATCGTATTTTACCATTTGTTATACTAACCTTTTGCTGTAGAGAGTTTGTAGATTTTTAATAGACTATTCACCCCCCTCTAGCCATATTAGGACCTTTCAACACGATGGGTGGTAGAGACCATGTAAGCGTGGTGCTTATATGCTATTTACCTGTGAATACACTCTATATTCTGGGTCATATGGTAGATCGCAGATGTGGTACTCTCGTTGAGTCCTTTGTAGTCCAATCCCCGAGTATAGGTTGAGGAAGTAGGGCCCGGTTATGAAGGAAGGGAGAGATTTCTGTACTCAAACTTCCCTAAGTAATGCCCCTTATGTGTGGATATAATGATGATCTTAGCCATGATTACTAGGTGTAATTGCATTAATCAACGTATGCTTTGACTTGTAGTTAAGGATGACTTAAGAATTATTCCTCTAATATTCTAACTTAACCATGCTATTGCCATAGATAGGAGTGCTCTGAGTGATTTACTTATTATAATGCTTGATCAATGCTTATTATATACATTTTATCCCATGACTTACCCTTGTTATGAGTAGAGTGATTGGTTATGGTTTATTTCTCCATCAATGTTATAAGTTACCAATACATGTCCAACGCTACACCTTTCCTGTGGTAAAATATAAATACGATACCTGGTATACTCTCAGGTGAAGTGCTACAATGGTATAATTATCTGTCCGCTTGCATAAACCTTTTCATTCATATCTTTATATTCTTTCTAGTGACATAAAATGATAAACATTTATTTAGTATTATTCTTATAGTAATGCTAGTTAGTACTAACAAATATTTCTGGCATCATCACTGGGGATGATAACCTAGTTTAGTAATGTTAGAGGTGTAAGTAATTAATAGGTGACTACTAAAACAAGTGAGGAGTTAATAAATATCAACCTTTAGCGTGTGAACTTTCAAGTGGGTGAATTGCTACAACGGAGATGTAGCTTGCCGACAAGCAAGTGAATCTCAGTGAAAAATCATTGTATCATCTTGTCTTCGAGGATTTCATTGGTATTCATTGTGATTGATTGATTATCTTTTGTCATGACGGTATAACCCTCACTATCTCTCTTGTACTTACTTTTCTAGTGTAACTAGTTTTGAGAGCTAGCCTATGTCTTGTTAGTTTGGTTAGTGAGGCTCTTTAGTTAGTCTTTGAGAGCTCACTAACTTAGAGAGTAGTGACTTAGCCCTTATGTGAAATAGAGATCATAGCAACTAGAATTGTAGATAGGTAACTTGCATTTTTAATAGGCTAGCACAACATTCGTTTCGCCACTTAATTCACTAACCATTTGTCTTAAGTATTGTTAAAGAAATTTTTATAGACTATTCACGCCTCTCTAGCAGCTCACCTAGATATGGGAGCAAGAGCTCACGTGGCGGGCGTAGACACAAGTAGCAACATGCACGCATGGCAGCGGTCGCTCGGCCTTTTAAAAACTATATTTGTTTTCCACTGGAGGTGATGAGCCCTATGTAGTAGTGCATGTCTTCTGTGATGTTATTCTCAATTTGTATGAAGATAAATGAAAAAGCCAAATTTGATCAGGAGAAGATTGGGCCAATTAAAATAGTTTAGGAGAGTAAATTGAGCCTCAATTTATTACAGAGTTAAGTAAATAAAGTGGGTAATCTAAAAAAAAACTCGACCGGGGCGGTTAAGACTGCCGCCGCAGCTTTTAAAGGAGAAGAAGTCGCCTTCTCACACAGCGAGAAAACCCCCAAACCCTCACCCCATCCAGACACAGTGAGACGTTACCCGTGAGATGGGCCGATCTCCATACCTGTGCTTTGGCACCTAGGGCGAGCGAGGGGATTTTTTTTAACCACAGCCTGAAATTCGCTTCCACAGGGAGTCGAACTCAGGACCTGTGGAGTGCCGCTCGAGTGACTTAGCCAGCTGGACTAAGCACCCTAGGATATAGTGAAATAGTTTCTTGCTTTTAGTTTTTATAAAATAAAATACTCACACTTATAAGTGGTGGTCCTACACGCTTATTCATCCTATAATTAAAACTTATTATTAATGGGTAATTTTCTAGAGAAATAAAAATTGCCTCTATTAACTTTATCGCTTTACCAATGGTTTAGCATATATTGTTTTGTATATACATTTTAGATAGGTCATTTTTTTGTCGGTGTCTAGAAAACTGAGGGTCTTAGACAGAACGATGAATGAATTTGTATCTGCGCGTCTAGGCCCAGATAGTGTGCAAAGAGGACATAAGGGTGTATACTGGTTCGCGCAAGAATGACCCTACGTCCAATGGGTTCTACTGCTGCTCGTGTTGCTTTGCACCAGGTGTGCTCGTAGTAGGGGTTACAAGCTTTTGAGAGAGGGAATGGATCCTAGGTCTCTTCAGGGGAGGTGTGTTGTCTTAGCGAGGTGTGTGTCCCTCGTTTCTATGTTAGTTGTCTAAAGGAGTATGTTTCGATCAGTCGTCGTGAATCCCCTCTAGATGTGGCCCCTGCCTCCCCTTTTATAGTTCCCAAGGAGAGGGCTCGGATTACATTTGTGGTAAAAAAGTGAAATAGGGAAAGATGAAAGAGAAAACAAAAAGGTGGCCTCGGGTGCGGCCGTCTTTCTCCTTATCCGATGGGAACAGTTTCCCTTGTGGCGCAGAGATGCAATGGGTATTGACCTTTTGGCCTCTCCATCTGCTGGTGCAACATGTCGTGGCCATGCTTCGTCCTGTGTGCTTCTTGTGTCGTCGAGGATGGGCGGTACGGGCGGCCGGATTTGCATAGAGAGGGGGTAGGTGGCATAGTTGCCATTACCCTCGTCGCTGTAGAGGTATGGATGTCGTCATGGTGAAATGACCGAGGTCATGTTGGGTCAGAGCGTGGTTCCCGTGTTCCTTATGCACGGTCACGTCTGTCCCATCGGCGGGAGTGGGTGCCATGGTGAGGGCCCCGTGGCTCCCCGCCTTGTCAGAGGGCTCCACATGTCCCTCGAACAAGGCATAAGTACGCCAAGAGGGTCGGGCGCTCCCGTGCTTACATTGCATGGATCGAGCGAGGCAGAAATCGTTCCTGACAGGGCACAGGGGTCGGGCACTTTGATGACGTCATGGGCTCGGGCGAGGTGGAAACTGCCGCCCGAGGCGCCTATCTCACCTCGAGACCTTTTTGCATGGCTCGGGCGGGACAGAGGTTGGCTTTCAGCTTGAGCGACTGACACGCCGTCAGTGCCTTTAGCGGGTCAGTTTTACTGGGGCCCCTACGATGGGGCTTTAGCAAATATGCAAGGTGCCGTATTTCGCCATCCATTGCGTATCGTGATATATTGATACTCGATAGTAGCCCCTGAGCCTATGGAGGAGTGGTGCACTCCTTCAGAGGTTTGAGAATGAGCGACCGTGGTGTTCTCCCACCGTTTTGTTACATTTTTATTTCTTCGGGTAGAGTTCTATTCGGTGGGTGCGCGCGAGCGCACCCGCCGAGTGTAGCCCCCGAGGCCTTGGAGGGGTGTGGTACCCCTTCAAGGGCTTTAATCGAGTGAGTGAGGTATTTTTTGTGCGACTACAGGGCGTGCAAGGAGCCCCCCGAGTCTTAATTTTAACCATTTGCTAGGTCGCAACGCGGAAACAACCCCCAAGCCCCTGCGCGTTACAAGAGACTCACCAGGTGGCCTTGTCGTCGTGTCATTATTCCTCGCGTCCTTTGGCAGAATGGAGGGGTATGTGTGAGCCCTCATCATCCCATCTAGGTGTGACGTCGAGCGAAGCCCTTGGGCGCGTCCTGGCCCCCGTTCGCCGGGAGCAGGATCGTTACCGGGCCAAGGACTTTCTCATGCCGTGTATCCACTATGCAATGTTTGCAACCCACAGAGAGTTGAAGCATTCGAGGCTCAATGTCATAAATGCGGCTGCGAGGAAGATGAACGGGGCAAGGCCGACCTTTTCACATGGCTCACTTGTTGTGATTAAGTGAACCGTATGTTGTTACCGAGAGACGGTTTACCTTCCCGAGGAATGGCATGAGACCGACGAGGTTCCCTCGGGGGATGAGTAGGGTAGTTGGCGGATGGGCGATGCATTGAATGCCACGGGAGTCGAGAGGCCTCCTTGGGGTCCTTTACAACTCGAGTCGTGGCACCCAACCCTGGCATCTCCTTTCTTCCACTCCTACTTTTTGTCTTCCCTTGCCACTTCAGCCATCGTCATGGAGCACGGTGACTCCTCCAGGGGTTCGTGTGTAGGTACACCGGGAGAGAGGGACGAGACACCCTCCCGCCACCGCCGTCTCACATCCGACGGCATTTCCTTGTCTGGCTACGGCCAGGCCTAGCTTGCGACGTGCTGGGGCGTCCCTAAGCCGCTGCAGAAGGCTCAAGAGGAGCTTGCTACTATTAAGGCAGTGGTGACATCGCTGGAGGAGGAGGTGGCGCTCGCCCGCTCGCAATGGACGGAGTCCGACCGTCGGTGCGCTGGTGAGTGGCTTTTTGCTTCCTCCCATGGTTCTCTAGTTATTGTTTTGCCTTATTCTTGGCTTCGTTTGTGAGCAGAGTTGCTCGCAAAGGTGGAGTCCCTCCGTGGCGCCACTGACGTCCTTGTCGACTTCGTTCATGCTCTAGCAGGGTGCGAGAGGAGAGTCTCCTCAGTGCGTGGGCACTCATCCAGGCGGCGATCGAGCGTGGCGTCCATCAGGAAGCGGTCGTTGCGCTGATGATGGCCCAGGCGGCCACCAACGTGGAGCTCCAGGACATCGAAGGCTTCCTCATGGGGAAGGGACTGGGAGACTATGAGGACCTCCTCAAAGGCTTTGAGCCAGCGACGAACGTCATCGCTGCTCTTGTCCTAGCGGACTAGGTCCTCAACGAGGATCCATAGGCTTTGCTTAGGACCTCTCCCTTCCCTTAAATGTAAAAGAAAACTTTATTCAAAAATTAAGTTCATCTAATCACTGTCAGGCTCATATCGCTCCGTGTCCTTCCTTGTTTTGCTCCGATTTGATTGGCAACGGCGGCCGGTGAGGCCACCGAGACTTTGCTTATTGGGAGATCCGAAGGGTTTTTAGAGAGGAAATAACTCGTGTGCGCGTAGCTTATACGATTTTTGATAGAATGATCAGATGTTTAGGCGCTGCGGTTTCCCACGTCCTAAGGCAGGGTCGTATACACCCTCGTTGACGCCTCTACCTAGACCTAGGGTCATAGGCTTGACGTGGTGCTCAGGAGGGTTCATTCACAGGTCAAACATTCCTACCCCTGGGTCCTCCGAAATCCCCGCTCGCGCGTGGACCCGGTCAAGAGGCTTAGTTAATGTATCCCTCGCGCATCTTTTTCGCAAAGAGGAGGGTTTGGACAATGCCATGACATCCCTCGCTGGGTCAAGCCGTGGTGTCCGTTGAGTTACAACCGGGTTAGTTCAAGTGAAGCCCTAGTTTCCCTTCGCGGGGATCTGACAGAGGTAAGTTAGTGACCGACTTAAAAAATTCCTGGCGGTTGGTTTAGGGAGTTCCCGGGTTCGTTCGACCAACCCCGAGGGCTCATTCCTTTTTTTTTTGGAAAAACAACTCCCAAACCGTGAACCGGCCTGGACTTGAACATGGCTCGAGAAGTCCCTCGACGCTCAGCGTGTCAGCGTATTTGGCCGCTGGTGTGCCCCTTCTCATGCCATCCCTCACTCGGGTGGCTCGGAGCGGCTGTCAAACCCTCAGTGAGCCAGCCTTCGAACTTCATGTCGTAACGGACCGTAAAGGGGACAAACCGCATTACGTAATTATCGCTGACGATTTAACTCAAGGTTTAAATGAGAGGATAAATTACAGCGAGTAACATGCTTAGATTTTGAATATGTGCGCAGACTGATTAACTTCCTAAAAACAAGATAATAGATCTTGAGCAGGGGGTGATGTGGTGATCTACCGATCATGTCGATGTCGTGCGCAGCACCCGCCTCCCAGCGTCATGGCCACATGAGCTCATAGCCACCGTCATCAGAGTCGCCGCCGTCGAGGAGGTAGTCACAGACGTCGAGGAAGCGACGTAAAGCCTCTGGGTCATCGAGCCTAGAGAAGTTAGCGCTGGTCCAACTGCCGTCGTCCTCGTCGGAGCTGGTGCTAGAGGCCGTCTCGGTGGTCGCAAGGACTTTCACGATAGCCTGTGCATGGTGAGTCGGCAGATCTGCGGGAATTTCTCCCACAGATGGATTGAGGTGACACGTAGTCGAGGACTGGCCACGGGCTTCCCGTGACCGTGCAGCTTACCGGCTGTAACAACCCAGAATTTCCAGTAAACAAAAATCACAACCACAAATTTTTTTTAAATAAACCTATGGTTGGTGAAGTGTCATATAGGAAACCTAACCTAGTTGCACAAGTAGCACCTAATTTAGCTAACTACATCTTTGCATTTAACCATACATGCTTGAGTTGGATTTTATGTTCTTTGGATTGAATTAAAAGCAACAACATTCTTGAATTAATTGCCTAAGTAAATAAAATATAGAAATATAAACCTATCAAATAGTTGAAAACCAAAAGTATATTTTTGTGGGCCCCATTGTGTTAACCAAGTGGAGGCAATATATTGGTATGCATACACATGCCTTGGCTTAATGGGAATAAAGGAGAGATAAATAGAAAAGCTTGATTTTTAAATCAGAAAAAGGAAAAGAAACCCTATGTGGCCCAGCCAACCCCGCCAAACCGGCCTGCCAAGCCAGCCCAAGTCGCACAGTGCGCGCCCAACCGTGCGTGGGCCGGCCCAGCAGGCCACCGCTCGACAAACACCGCACTCGCGCGCACACGCGCTCACCGCGCGATGGGCGACCCGGTAAGCCGCACACGCCTCGGCCCGCGTCGAGCGCCAGAGAGCAGCGCGCCTCCATCCCCTTGCGTCGCTGACCAATGGGCCCCACGGCTCATCCTCTTCCTCCCGCTCAACCGGCTCCTCTGCTTCGCCCAAACGGAAATCGGAGGGGAAGCAGGGACACGCAACGCGCGAGGGAAGATTCCCTTTGCCCCCTCTACCAGCCGTGCGCGCCAAGCCACTAACCCGGTCCCGCACGCCAGTCGCTGGCCCTCGCCAAACACGCATCGCGCGCGTGAAGCCGATGCCGCCATGGCCGCGAAATCGGTTGACACCGCCTGACACTGCCTGACACCGCCAACCGTCTATGGTATTTGATTATGGCATCTCCAATTCGAATCACGCCTCTTCCAATCACCCTAGTCCATCCCAGGACAGCATATCGACCCTCCATGCCTACCGATTGCCATCGCACCGTCCGCCTTGCCATGGGCGAGCACGGGTTATAAAGCTCCACCCCGTGTCGTGCCCAAGCCCCTTCCAATCTTTTCGCCACCGCCCTGGTGGTACCACCGCACACACTACATCTCAAGAAGGGGAGAAAGGGGGGGGGGAAAGGCCGCCACCGGAGCCGCCAGCCGCCGCCGAGGAGCCACCGGAGCCCGGAGCGTTGACCGAACAACCACGCCGACGTTGCGGTTCTCCCTGCATGGCACCGACTCTACACTGCTCCGAATCACCTCTGCACCGATATCCTTTCGTCATCGCCACCTACGGTGAGCCCACCGTCTCGCCCCGCTCGCCGCCGGTTGTGCTTGGCATAGAACCATCTCGCCTGCTAGTACCGTGGATCATCTAAATTTGTGGCCCTCATGCTTTGATCGCTCACTCACGCACACCTTGTGCGCACACCCGTTGGCCTGGCCGAGCCTCAGAGTTCGGAAATGCCGCGACACGCCCCTGCACCGCGCACAGTCGCCATGGACACACCCCGCCATGGCGAGATCTCGCTTTTGGTATGCTGGGCAATAGAGGAAGGGAGAAAAGGCGCACAAGGACATGTACACGCCCGCACTCATGTTTCAAAACCAAGCACCACGGTACCGAACGTCAGGGGAGCAGGAACACGCCACCGTGAGCAGCGTCTAGAGCGCGCTCGCCATGGCCTGCGCACGGCCATGGCGAGGTTGTTCCTTCCAAATCAAGTCAGTAGAGAAGAAAGGGAGGAGCTAGATCGAATCGCCTTGGCGAGGGACACACCATGCGCACCTTGAGAGAAGGAGGGATCCCCGAAGGCCTGATCGGCGGTGTTCTGCCCGGTCGGAGCCGTCGAGCCACCACCACCGCGGGAGGTTCTGCTAGAGCTCAATGTTGTCGTCTTGACCTCACCATCGTGCTCCTTTTGCGGCCGTGAAATGGTAGGAGACCTTATCACCCGAGCCAAGTCACCGTGGAGGCCTTGCCGCCGCTCACCGCACCGGTCGAGCCGCCACCGCCATGAACAAGCCCCCTAGACACTCCAATCCGCACTGCTGACCCCTCTAATGAGTTCCATGAGACCACACGGTGCCCTCGGGCCAACGAATTTTGCCCTTGAGCCCTCAGAGCGCGAGCTCGGCTGCTCACCGCCGGCGAGAGCGTGGCCGGGAAAAAAAGAAACAAGGGAAGAGGAGCAGAGAAGCGACTAGGTGCCTTCGGTGCACCTGGTGCACAAGGACCAGAGAAGGGAAGGGGGAGAGATGGATCGGGTCCACCGTGGACCGCGTTCAAGACCCGTGGACCGCCCGCACGAGACCACCGTGAGCCGAGCTCACCAGCCCGAGCCCGTTAGCGAATCCGAATGGGCGACGTGGCCGCACCAGCGTCTGACACGTGGCGGGCCCAGCCCGGCCAGTTCGGCCAATATCCGGCCCAGCCTAGGCCCACCGAGGCCCGGTCTCGGCCCGGTCAGAGTTGATCATTGACCGTTGACCGTTCAAACGGGCCCACCTGTCAGTGACTCGATCAGTTTCGGCCAATCAGAGCGTGACACGTGTCACTGCCTGGTTTTTCCTTTTCTTTTTCTTTTCCAGAAAATTATTTAATCTTTAGAAATTCATAACTAATTCATTTTAACTCAGAAAAATACCAAACCAGTTTCTAAATTTTTCTTAAAATGAGCTCTACATCTTAGGCTTATGTTTGAGTGCATTTGGATCTTTTGAATTTCTGTTGCTTCTTTGTGCACCTCTATAGAAGTCGTTAATGCGGCTCTACGTTACGTTTAACAGAGCCGGAGGACCTGCCGACTGAGGAGTACGACCTTGACTACAGCGAGGACTTGGGTGACGACCTGCCAGGTGCCACGCCCCACCCATCTCCGTAGAACCTATTACGCATGCAAATATAGAATTGCTAGCGCTTTATTTTTTTTCGTACTTTATTATTGATAATAGGCTGTATGGTAGATGCTTTACTTTGAGCCTTTTACCTTGTCGTAACCTTACTCCTGCTCACCCTGCTGTTTGGTTAGATGCTCGCATGTTACATATTACTGCTTTTGCTCTTACTCGCATTATATCTGTGATGTGATGCCGGTGAGAGAGAGACGTATATGTATAAGGCACATAGTGCCAAGAACTTGATAAACCTGACTAAAGAACTGGGGAGATCTTGGCGTGCGTCTTGGGTGAGTGGTGAGGGTTGAGTCGATCGGACAGGATCCTACGACGAGTCTTTGGGGCAAGTCTTGCTGGAGGGGTGCGACCTGGGCATCCCACACGAGAGATACCTGTGGCAGGTATATTTGAGAGGTGAACTGGGGTGTTGGTTATCCCTGGTGGAGGTGCTGTCGTGGCACGGGGAAGACGGTATCTCCCCCTTGAGAAGACATCCTGTCTGGTCACCCTAAGGACTGGTATGTCTTGAGAACCGGAACCATGGGACCTTCGTGCACACCACTCGCTCCCGATGGGCGGGAGACGATTACCCGACTGACTAGGGCAGTACCACTACTACTAGGTTGGAAGGTGATAGTGTAGGGAGGTACGGGCATGGGGACCCACACCCTCCTAAGACAGCGTAGTGACCCTGGGGGCCCGGTACTACGTCTCACAGTCTCAGCGTTTCGGTGGATGCCGGGGTGGCCCAGGGCTGAGTGGTAGGGTGGTACTGTACCGGTTGGAAGGCAGTTGGAATCAGCCTAGACGAGCCGGATCATCGAGGATGGCGATCTTGTGGATTACCAGGTGTACACGCTCTGCAGAGTTGATCGATCTATACGTATAGCCGCGTCCGCGGATATGGACATTCCCATCACCTACGCTTCACTTGATTAGATGAGAGGAGTCCTTTCTACCTTTCCCCTGGGTTCTGTGTTGGATTCCGGCTTTGGCCGTTGAGACGAGATCTGAGCGGGAGTCAATCTCGTCGCCTAGAGAGAGAGTGAGATGAGATGTGTTGTGTGTGGTGGGATTGGGAAAATGTGTGACTAAGATGAGATAAAAACTGAGGAATATCTTATTAAAATATTAACTACTTGCATAGGAAACCCACAGCCTAAGTAGGTCTCTTTCTACTTCCCTCAATGCATTCCACTTTCCACAAAGCATTGCAAGCATAGGGTGGGCGATGTGTGGCCAGTACCAAGTGTACTGATAGATTTTTGACAGGTTCCGAGCCCGAGTACGACTACGAGGGCGATGATTGGTAGAATTAGAGGGTCTGTTCTACGCTCAAGCTGGATCTAGAAGATCTTTTCCGCTGCTATCTACGTCGGATGCTGTTCCGTATGCTTGTGTGAGTGTGTTCCGCCCTGCGAGGCGAAGAGAATAAATTATGTAAAACTGCCTTTTGTACTCTGATATTCGTGCATGACTTTATGTATCGCTGAGATTTGGGTAAAATGATGGAATGTTTTGTCATTTTACACTTCGTTTCTGTGGATTTCCCTTCGTGGAAATCAAGGACGTTTCAGTTGGTATCGGAGCCATGCTGACCCTAGGACGGACCCATAGGAGTGGACAATAGAATTAGGAGAGATCTTAATACTTTTAGTTATATTACCGACCGTGCTGCATTTTCGTGCACGGCTTATCTCAATTTCACACTCTCTTACCTATATTTCGTTCTATCTTACCTATCACATCGCTCCGTTCCACCCTAAATCATCCTGTTTCACTCAAGATTTATCAAAGTATCACTCTGAGTTACATAATTTCGCCTTGTCTTACCAAGTTTCACTCTGAAATACTCAAGTTACTACATGCACAACAAGGTACTGACTCCGTCTTATGATTAATTTGCAGATGGCCCCTGTTGCCGAGCTCCCTGTGGATGGACTGGCCTACCGTGGGTTCGCCACGATACTGTACGACGTGCTAGACTCACTAGGCGTTCCCATAGAGCAGATGGAGTACGTGTGCCGGGGTGAGCATGGACCCGACGGGTTCAAGGGCCACATCGTGGTCCACCTCAAGGTCCCCGCCAGTGAGTTCGTACCCGTACTGCGTGCCTTTGAGACATTGGAGGTGGAGAACTCTATTGCTTCATGCGTACAGTCCGTCTCACGTACAGCTCTTCGCAGTTTGATGCGTGACGCACACGACAACCTCAAGACGGGACCGTACCGCCTACTGCCTGCCGCTCTGGACCTGAATAGGTTCTCAGAGCCACAGATCACTGCTGCAGATCGTGCTACGCGCGACGAGGTCGACCCCTGTCTGAGGGCCTCCGCACAGTACATCATCGCCCAGGATCGCTACATCATGGATGTAGAGATGCAGAACCGCCACCACCGAGACCTCCTGTTCCGTTGCGACGAGGAGTTCCTCAAGGTGGAGCACAAGGAGAGGGAGATGGTCGGCAAGCTCGAGGAGGAGCGCATGGGCTATGATAGGATGAAGACCTTCTACGAGAACCGTGAGCAGTCACTTAGGAAGGAGATCGCCGATCTCAAGGACAAGGTTGGGGAGGCTGAGCTTCGCCATGACTATCTTGAGTCCAAGGTGCTTGAGTGTGAGGATCGGATTGAGCGTCAGAGGCTTACCCTGAGAGAGTTCCACGAGAAGGAGAAGCAGCGTGGCTTTAGGAAACTTGCCCTGGAAGCCCGTTGCAACACAATGGAAAAGCTAGCTGTGGAGGCTGCCGTCACCACCACCTACAACATGCACCACTTGGTTCACTACATTAAGAGCACCGAGTATCTTTAGGACAAGGTGAACCGCATCAGTCAGGCTTGGATCGACGCTGATCGTAAGCGTGTCTAGGAGATCGGAAAGGTCTAGGACGTCTTCTTACCTGGGATGCGCAAGAAACCGCGCAGACAGCCTTTCTACGTTGAGGCCACCAAGCTCAACTTCAAGGCTTGCCCGACTGAGGGATACTCAGAGGTTTCGAGGACTGAGATGCTGGACTACGCTCTCACTTATGTCGCGAGGATCCACCACTCCGACGACGAGCTTCGTGCCATGGAGGGCACTCTCGAGGCTTCCACTTCTGGTCCTTCTACACCACCCGCCACTCCCGGACAGGAGTAGTCACCTTTTTCACATAATCATGTAATAAGGTAGTAGTAGACATGTTGAGCCCTGTGTGGCCAGAGTTATAATGATGCACTTAAGGAGTAATGTAGGATGTCCCACTTTTGGAGCTGCCTGCGAGTAGCACGATTCCCGCGAATCTGTCAGTGTAGCTACTGGAGATATCGCTATGTAATAAATTAATGTAATGAATGTTTTGGATCTTATCACATCTTATGGTTCTTATCGCATCTTTGTATGAGTGTTGGATAGCTATCTCTTTTTAAATTGATAAACTGCTTAATCATGCATCAAAAAAAATGTGTGTGTGTTAAACAATGATCTAACCCTGCAGAGAGATGTCTTGCCGCCGATCCGCTCGTCTGAACAACCGCTCGCTTTCCCCCGTGCCTATGGCCTGTGGTCGTGGTCGAGGCCGTGGAGGAGACCGGGGAGTCCCCTTCGGTGTTGGGGAGGAGCCTGCACCAGAGGAGCCTGCACTGGGGGCGGGTGCCGCCCAGCATCTTGGAGAAGAAGCACCACCGCCACCACCACCACAGTTGGCAGAGGTGATGGACCGCCAAACCCGCCTCTTGGAGACACTGGCTCAGGGAATGCTTCACCGCCACGGGGGTCCTCCCAATGACTTCCAGCGGAAGTTGGAGGGTTTTCTCAAGCTAAGGCCTCCTACTTTCGACACCGCCGACGATGACCCCATCGCCGCTGAGGACTGGCTCCGTGAGATGGAAAAGAAGCTAGACCTCACCACCTGCACTAACGAGGAGTGTGTGGGGGTAGCCACCCACTAGCTCACCGGCGCTACACGCGCATGGTGGGACAGCTACTGCGACGCCCACGAGGACCCGGGGAGTATCTCTTGGGAGGAGTTCGCCGAAGTTTTTCGTGAGCAACACGTGCCTGAGGACGTCATGGATACCAAGGTAGAGGAGTTTCGCAACATTTCCCAAGGCTCCCAGAAGGTTCAGGAGTACACTACTCGTTTCACCCGCATGATGAGGTATGCTCCACGTGAGACCGATACCGAAAATAAGAAGAAGTATTGTTTTAAGAAGGGGTTGAACTCTCGTCTCAAGGTGGCCCTCTCGGGTCATGCTTGTCGCACCCTTCGTGAGATGGTCAACAAGGTGCTGGAGATGGAGAGGGACCGTCTGGAGGCAGACGCCCTCCACAAGGAGAAGAAGCGCCGGTTCGAGAGTTCCACTCGTGGCCTGGCTCCGCAGAGGCCACGTGCTCACGTGCTTCCTCCGCCCCGCTCTCGCTATACTCAGGGGCAGTGACCGCTCCGAGCCGTGGAGGTGGTACCTACACCGCCAACTACCACCGCCCCGCTCATAGTCGATCCGCTCCAAATCGCCCCACTCAGGGAGCTGGCACGTGGAGGACCGCTACGCCTACCTCCATAGGTAGCGCGCCCTTCACCTGCTTCGGTTGTGGCCAGCCCAGTCACAAGATCGCTGAGTGCCCTGTCAAGAAAGGCACACTGCCTGCTTCGACCCAGACAAGACAGGCTGCTACACCTGCTGCTCCGCGCAAGAACGTTGCTAGGGTTGTCCGCAGTTGTCTCAACCACATGACCGCGGAGGACGCCCAGGACGCTCCCGACGTGGTGTACGGTATGTTTTTGGTACAGGGAGTTATAGCTTCAGTCTTGTTTGATTCTAGAGCTACTTGTTCTTACATTTCCACTAAGTTTGCACGAGAACATAGCATACCTGTGACTCCCCACAAGGAGCCCATTGATACTAGTTCACCTTTGGGTCGCATTTTATGCACCAAGAGATGTCAGGGTGTGAGTATCACCATTGAGGGCTACCCTTTTCTAGCCGATCTCACCTTACTTCCATCTGAGGGACTAGATGTCATACTGGGAATGGATTGGTTGACACAACATAAAGGAGTGATATCTTGTTCACCAAGGTATGTGTAGATCACACACTCAAGTGGACACATAATCCGCTGTAAGCCAAATCAGGGAAAAATAGTCTCTAAGTTGTGTGCCCTAGAGGCCAAGACAATCGAGGAGGTACCCGTTGTGAATGAGTACCCTGACGTGTTCCCTGAAGAGTTGCCAGGCATGCCACCTGATCGGGATGTGGAGTTTGTGATTGACCTTCTGCCTGGTACCGGTCCTATTGCTAAAAGGCCCTACCGCATGTTAGTCGATGAGCTAGAGGAGCTAAAGAAGCAACTCAAGGAGTTGTCAGATAAGGGATACATCAGACCTAGTGCTTCACCCTGGGGTTCCCCTGTTTTGTTCGTGAAAAAGAAGGATGGATCCATGAGGATGTGCATTGACTATCGGAACTTGAATGCCGTAACAGTCAAAAACAAATATCCTCTGCCCAGGATCGATGATCTCCTAGATCAGCTGAAAGATGCTAAGTTCTTTTCTAAGATTGATCTCAGGTCCGGGTATCATCAGATGAAAATCAGACCCGACGACATTCCTAAGACAGCTTTTGTCACCAGATACGGGCAATATGAGTTCACAGTGGTGTCCTTCGGACTCACTAATGCCCCGGCTTATTTCATGAACATGATGAATAAGGTATTCATGGATAAACTGGACAAGTTTGTAGTGGTGTTCATTGATGACATCCTTATCTATTCTTCCACCGCCGAAGAACATGAGCAACACTTGAGAGTGGTTTTGGAGAAGTTGAGGCAAAATCAGCTATATGCCAAGTTCAGCAAATGTGACTTTTGGCTTGAAGAAGTTGCTTTCCTTGGTCATGTACTCACTGTTGAGGGACTTGCTGTAGATCCCGCAAAAATTGAAGCTGTGAAAGAGTGAGAACAACCCCGCAATGTGACCGATGTCCGCAGTTTTCTTGGTTTAGCTGGGTACTATCGCAGATTCATCGAGAACTTCTCAAAGATAGCCAAGCCCATGACTAACCTGCTAAAGAAGACTAATGAGTTTGAATGGACGGCCGAGTGCGAGCATAGCTTCCAGACTCTGAAACAGAAGCTTACCACCACACCTGTTCTTGCCTTGCTCGATATCCAGAAAGACTTCGTGGTCTATTGTGATGCATCTAGATAGGGACTTGGTTGTGTTCTAATGCAAAGTGGAAGGGTCATTGCCTATGCGTCCCGACAGTTGAAGGACCATGAGCAACGCTACCCAACCCATGATCTGGAGCTTGCCGCTGTCGTGCATGCTCTAAAGATATGGAGGCACTACTTGATCGGAAATAAGTGTGATATCTACACCGACCACAAGAGCCTGAAGTACTTCTTCACTCAAGAAGATCTAAACATGAGACAGCGCCGATGGCTCGAGCTTATAAAGGATTATGACCTGGAGATTCACTATCATCCGGGAAAGGCTAATGTAGTCGCTGATGCCTTGAGCCGAAAGAGCTATTGCCACAATCTGTCCATGGAAGCCGTACCACCTGAGCTATGTTAGGAAATGGGCGAACTTCGTCTCGAAATCCTACCCAGGGGTATGTTGAACGAGCTTTGAGTGCAATACAACCTTAAGGATCGGATCCGCAATGCTCAACTGGAGTGTCCTGAAATTTGGGAAATCCGAGAACTCATGAAGAAGGGCAAGTGCCCCGAGTTCAGGGAGGATGAGCAAGGAGTGTACTGGTACAAGGATAGAATCTGTGTACCATCTAATTCCGCCTTGCAGCGAGAAATCTTGGATGAGGGTCATGACTCCAAGTATTGTATTCACCCGGGAAGCACCAAAATGTATGCTGATCTAAAGAAACAGTTCTGGTGGAAGAACATGAAGGCAGATATTGCCGGGCATGTCGCGCGATGCGACATCTGCAATAGAGTCAAGGCTGAGCATCAAAGACCAGCCGGATTGCTTAAACCCTTGGACGTTCCGGTGTGGAAATGTGAAAGCATATCCATGGACTTTATAGTAGGCTTACCTCGAACTCCTAAAGGCCATGACTCGATTTGGGTGATCGTTGACCGACTGACCAAGGTAGCTCACTTCATAGCTGTGAGGGCTAACTACAGAGTTGAGAAGCTAGCAGACCTGTACGTCGAGCACATTCTCAGACTCCACAGAGCCCCCACTAGCATAGTGTCTGATCGTGGTACGCAATACGTGTCCAAGTTCTGGAAGAGTCTCCACAAGGCTATAGGGACTCGACTTGACTACAGTACCGCATACCACCCACAGACAGATGGTCAGACAGAGAGAGTTAATCAGATTTTGGAGGATATGCTCCGAGCTTGTGTCTTGAAGTATGGAACCAATTGGGAGAAAAGTTTGACCCACGCAGAGTTCTCTTACAACAACAGCTACCATGCTAGTCTCAAGATATCACCGTTTGAGGCTTTGTATGGCAGAAAATGTAGAACCCCTCTGATATGGTCAGAAGTGGGAGAGAGATCATTCTTTGGTCCCGCAAAGATCAAAGATGCCAAAGAAGGAGTAGCCCAAGTACGAGAGAACCTGAGGATTGCCCAAAGCCGATAGAAGAGTTATGCAGATAACCGTCGGAGAGACCTCGAGTTTCAGGTCAGGGACTATGTCTATCTCAAAGTCTCCCCACTCCGAGGTACCATCAGATTTCATGTGAAGGGAAAGTTGGCACCTAGGTATGTGGGACCTTACAGGATTGGTCAGAGGATTGGCAAGTTAGCATACAAGGTGGAGTTGCCCGAGGAGTTAACAGGAGTCACCCAGTGTTTCACGTATCTCAGCTACGCAAGTGCTTGCAGTTGCTAGAACAAGAGGTACACACAGAAGCACTGGATATCCAGGACACCTTGGAGTACAAGGAGCACCCAATCTTAATTTTAGACAGAGCTGAGAAAGAAACTAGAAGCACAGTGATACCCATGTGCAAGGTTCAGTGGAGTAACCACACAGAATGGGAAGCTACTTGGGAGAAAGAGTCCAAACTTTGGATGCTATACCCCTACCTCTTTGAAAGGTATGCCACACCTTAAATCTTGGGACGAGATTCTTGTGAGGGGGGAGGACTGTAACAACCCAAAATTTCCAGTAAACAAAAATCACAACCACAATTTTTTTTAAAATAAACCTATGTTTGGTGAAGTGTCATATAGGAAACCTAACCTAGTTGCACAAGTAGCACCTAATTTAGCTAACTACATCTTTGCATTTAACCATACATGCTTGAGTTGGATTTTATGTTCTTTGGATTGAATTAAAAGCAACAACATTCTTGAATTAATTGACTAAGTAAATAAAATATAGAAATATAAACCTATCAAATAGTTGAAAACCAAAAGTATATTTTTGTGGGCCCCATTGTGTTAACCAAGTGGAGGAAATATATTGGTATGCATACACATGCCTTGGCTTAATGGGAATAAAGGAGAGATAAATAGAAAAGCTTGATTTTTAAATCAGAAAAAGGAAAAGAAACCCTATGTGGCCCAGCCAACCCCGCCAAACCGGCCTGCCAAGCCAGCCCAAGTCGCACAGTGCGCGCCCAACCGTGCGTGGGCCGGCCTAGCAGGCCACCGCTCGCCAAACACCGCACTCGCGCGCACACGCGCTCACCGCGCGATGGGCGACCCGGTAAGCCGCACACGCCTCGGCCCGCGTCGAGCGCCAGAGAGCAGCGCGCCTCCATCCCCTTGCGCCGCTGACCAACGGGCCCCACGGCTCATCCCCTTCCTCCTGCTCGACCGGCTCCTCTGCTTCGCCCAAACGGAAATCAGAGGGGAAGCAGGGACACACAACGCGCGAGGGAAGATTCCCTTTGCCCCCTCTACCAGCCGTGCGCGCCAAGCCACTAACCCGGTCCTGCACGCCAGTCGCTGGCCCTCGCCAAACACGCACCGCGCGCGTGAAGCCGATGCCGCCATGGCCGCGAAATCGGTTGACACCGCCTGACACTGCCTGACACCGCCAACCGTCTGTGGTATTCGATTATGGCATCTCCAATTCGAATCACGCCTCTTCCAATCACCCTAGTCCAGCCCAGGACAGCATATCGACCCTCCGTGCCTACCGATTGCCATCGCACCATCCGCCTTGCCATGGGCGAGCACGGGGTATAAAGCTCCACCCCGTGTCGTGCCCAAGCCCCTTCCAATCTTTTTGCCACCGCCCTGGTGGTACCACCGCACACACTACATCTCAAGAAGGGGAGAAAGGGGGGGAAAAGGCTGCCACCGGAGCCGCCAGCCGCCGCCGAGGAGCCACCGGAGCCCGGAGCGTCGACCGAACAACCACGCCGACGTTGCGGTTCTCCCTGCACGGCACCGACTCTACACTGCTCTGAATCACCTCTGCACCGATATCCTTTCGTCATCGCCACCTACGGTGAGCCCACCGTCTCGCCCCGCTCGCCGCCGGTTGTGCTTGGCATAGAACCATCTCGCCTGCTAGTACCATGGATCATCTAAATTTGTGGCCCTCATGCTTTGATCACTCACTCACGCACACCTTGTGCGCACACCCGTTGGCCTGGCCGAGCCTCAGAGTTCGAAAATGCCGCGACACGCCCCTGCACCGCGCACAGTCGCCATGGACACACCCCGCCATGGCGAGATCTCGCTTTTGGTATGCTAGGCAATAGAGGAAGGGAGAAAAGGCGCACAAGGACATGTACACGCCCGCACTCATGTTTCAAAACCAAGCACCATGGTACCGAACGTCAGGGGAGCAGGAACGCGCCACCGCGAGCAGCGTCTAGAGCGCGCTCGCCATGGCCAGCGCACGGCCATGGCGAGGTCGTTCCTTCCAAATCAAGTCAGTAGAGAAGAAAGGGAGGATCTAGATCGAATCGCCTTGGCGAGGGACACACCATGCGCACCTTGAGAGAAGGAGGGATCCCCGAAGGCCTGATCGGCGGTGTTCCGCCCGGTCGGAGCCGTCGAGCCGCCACCACCGCGGGAGGTTCTGCTGGAGCTCAATGTTGTCGTCTTGACCTCACCATCGTGCTCCTTTTGCGGCCATGAAACGGTAGGAGACCTTATCACTCGAGCCAAGTCACCGTGGAGGCCTTGCCGCTGCTCACCGCACCGGTCGAGCCGCCACCGCCGTGAACAAGCCCCCTAGACACTCCAATCCGCACTGCTGACCCCTCTAATGAGTTCCATGAGACCACACGGTGCCCTCGGGCCAACGAATTTTGCCCTTGAGCCCTCAGAGCGCGAGCTCGGCTACTCGCCGCCGGTGAGAGCGCGGCCGGGAAAAAAAAGAAACAAGGGAAGAGGAGCAGAGAAGCGACTAGGTGCCTTCGGTGCACCTGGTGCACAAGGACCAGAGAAGGGAAGGGGGAGAGATGGACCGGGTCCACCGTGGACCGCGTTCAAGACCCGTGGACCGCCCGCACGAGACCACCGTGAGCCGAGCTCACCAGCCCGAGCCCGTTTGCGAATCCGAATGGGCGACGTGGCCGCACCAGCGTCTGACACGTGGCGGGCCCAGCCCGGCCAGTTCGGCCAATATCCGGCCCAGCCCAGGCCCATCGAGGCCCGGTCTCGGCCCAGTCAGAGTTGACCGTTGACCGTTCAAACAGGCCCACCTGTCAGTGACTCGATCGGTTTCGGTCAATCAGAGCGTGACACGTGTCACTGCCTGGTTTTTCCTTTTCTTTTTCTTTTCCAAAAAATCATTTAATCTTTAGAAATTCATAACTAATTCATTTTAACTCAGAAAAATACCAAACCAGTTTCTAAGTTTTTCTTAAAATGAGCTCTACATCTTAGGCTTATGTTTGAGTGCATTTGGATCTTTTGAATTTCTGTTGCTTCTTTGTGCACCTCTATAGGAGTCGTTAATGCGGCTCTACGTTACGTTTAACAGAGCCGGAGGACCTGCCGACTGAGGAGTACGACCCCGACTACAGCGAGGACTTGGGTGACAACCTGCCAGGTGCCATGCCCCACCCATCTC
The DNA here is from genome assembly GCA_038087645.1 of Saccharum hybrid cultivar R570. Lineage (NCBI taxonomy): Eukaryota > Viridiplantae > Streptophyta > Magnoliopsida > Poales > Poaceae > Saccharum > Saccharum hybrid cultivar. Next base: position 13,827,178 of record JAQSUU010000245.1, read on the forward strand.
CGTAGAACCTATTACGCATGCAAATATAGAATTGCTAGCGCTTTATTTTTTTTCATGCTTTATTATTGATGATAGGCTGCATGGTAGATGCTTTACTTTGAGCATTTTACCTTGTCGTAACCTTACTCCTGCTCACCCTGCTGTTAGGTTAGATGCTCGCATGTTACATATTACTGCTTTTGCTCTTACTCGCATTATATCTGTGATGTGATGCCGGTGAGAGAGAGACGTATATGTATAAGGCATATAGTGCCAAGAACTTGATAAACCTGACTAAAAAACTGGGGAGATCTTAGCGTGCGTCTTGGGTGAGTGGTGAGGGTTGAGTCGATCGGATAGGATCCTACGACGAGTCTTTGGGGCAAGTCTTGCTGGAGGGGTGCGACCTGGGCATCCCACACGAGAGATACCTGTGGCGGGTATATTTGAGAGGTGAACTGGGGTGTTGGTTATCCCTGGTGGAGGTGCTGTCGTGGCACGGGGAAGACGGTGTCTCCCCCTTGAGAAGACATCCTGTCTGGTCACCCTAAGGACTGGTATGTCTTGAGAACCGGAACCATGGGACCTTCATGCACACGCTCCCGATGGGCGGGAGACGATTACCCGACTGACTAGGGTGGTACCACTACTACTAGGTTGGAAGGTGATAGTGTAGGGAGGTACGGGCATGGGGACCCACACCCTCCTAAGACAGCGTAGTGACCCTGGGGGCCCAGTACTACGTCTCATAGTCTCAGCGTTTCGGTGGATGCCGGGATGGCCCAGGGCTGAGTGGTAGGGTGGTACTGTACCGGTTGGAAGGCAGTTGGAATCAGCCTAGATGAGCCGGATTGTCGAGGATGGCGATCTTGTGGATTACCAGGTGTACACGCTCTGCAGAGTTGATCGATCTATACGTATAGCCGCGTCCGCGGATATGGACATTCCCATGACCTACGCTTCACTTGATTAGATGAGAGGAGTCCTTTCTACCTTTCCCCCGGGTTCTATGTCGGATTCCGGCTTTGGCCGTTGAGACGAGATCTGAGCGGGAGTCAATCTCGTCGCCTAGAGAGAGTGAGATGAGATGTGTTGTGTGTGGTGGGATTGGGAAAATGTGTGACTAAGATGAGATAAAAACTGAGGAATATCTTATTAAAATATTAACTACTTGCATAGGAAACCCACAGCCTAAGTAGGTCTCTTTCTACTTCCCTCAATGCATTCCACTTTCCACAAAGCATTGCAAGCATAGGGTGGGCGATGCGTGGCCAGTACCAAGTGTACTGATAGATTTTTGACAGGTTCCGAGCCCGAGTACGACTATGAGGGCGATGATTGGGAGAATTAGAGGGTCTATTCTACGCTCAAGCTAGATCCAGAAGATCTTTTCCGCTGCTATCTACGTCGGATGCTGTTCCGTATGCTTGTGTGAGTGTGTTCCGCCCTACGAGGCGAAGAGAATAAATTATGTAAAACTGCCTTGTGTACTCTGATATTCATGCATGACTTTATGTATCGCTGAGATTTGGGTAAAATGACGAAATGTTTCGTCATTTTACACTTCGTTTCTGTGGATTTCCTTCGTGGAAATCAAGGACGTTTCACCGGCCGACGTCGATCTATCACGGGAACTTCCTGGCCAGTCATCCTCTAGGGCTGCCTCTCGTCGGCGCACAGGCAAAGGCTGGACAGGGCCTCAAAGATGGCGTCGATGTCGACGAAAGGGGGAGAAGGACCAAATCGTAGTCCACTCCTGTGCAGAGGAAATCCAGGCTGCCGAACCGGATGTGGGAGCCTTGGAGATGGAGCGTGACACGCAGAAGGCCCCTACCTAGCGTGCCAACTGTTGGTGTCTAGAAAACCAGGGGTCTTAGACAGAGTGACGAGTGAATTTGTGTCTGCGCGTCTAGGCCTAGATGGTGTGCAAAGCGGACACAAGGATGTATACTGGTTTGGACAAAAATGGCCCTACGTCCAGTGGGTTCTACTGCTGCTCGTGTTGCCTTGCACTAGGGTGCTCGTAGTAGGGGTTACAAGCTTTCGAGAGAGGGAGCGGATCCCAGGTCTCTTCGGAGGAGGTGTGTGTTGTCTTAGCGAGGTGTGTGTCCCTCGTTTCTATGTTAGTTGTCTAAAGGAGTTTGTTTCGATCAGTCGTCATGAATCCCCTATAAATGTGGCCCCTGCCTCCCCTTTTATAGTTTTTAAGGGGCGGGCTCGGGTTACATTTGTGGTAAAAAGATAAAATGGGAAAAAGATGAAAGAGAAAAACAAAAAAGGTGGCCTCGGGTGCGGCCGTCTTCCTCCTTATCCGGTGAAAACAGTTTCCCCTGTGGTGCAGAGATGCAATGAGCGTTGATCTTTTGGCCTCTCCATCCGCTGGTGCAACATGTCGTGGCCATGCTTCGTCCTGTGTGTTTCTTATGCCGTCGAGGATGGGCGGTACGGGCGTCCGGATTTGCATAGAGAGGGGGGAGGTGGCATAGTTGTCATTACCCCCGTCGCTGTAGAGGTATGGATGTCGTGGTGGTGGAATGACCGGGGTCATGTTGGGTCAGAGCGTGGTTCCCGTGTTCCTGTCACTGTGCATGGTCATGTCCGTCCCATCGACGGGAGTGGGTGCCGTGGTGAAGGCCCCCATGGCTCCCCGTCTTGCTAGAGGGCTCCACGTGTTCCTCGGGCGAGGCAGAAGTACGTTAAGAGGGTCGGGCGCTCCCGTGCTTACGTTACATGGATCGGGCGAGGCGGAAATCGTTCCTGACAGGGCGCAGGGGTGGGACGCTTTGATGACGTCATGGGGCTCGGGCGAGACGGAAACTGCCGGCCGAGGCGCCCATCTCATCCGATACCTTTTCGCAAGGCTTGGGCGGGACGGAGGTTGGTTTTCGACTTTGAGCGATTGACACGCCGTCAGTGCCTTTAGCGGGTCGGTTTTACTGGGGCCCCTACGATGGGGCTTTAGCAAATGTGCAAGGTGTCGTATTTCGCTATCCGTTTTGTACCCTGAATATTGATACTCGACATTTTCGGATACAGAATTCGTGGATTTGCTTAGAGCATCTCTAAAAGCCTTTCTAAATCTTAAAAATCACTTTCTATATCTTTTCACTCTCTAATAGTTTTTCCACTCCCTCCGTTCTGAAATATAGTGCATTGTGACTTCTAAAATTTATACTAAAATATAATGCATTCTATATAACGATTATGTTTAGATTTGGCAAAGTTTGTTAAAAAGAAAACCATGATTTAACGAGAAACTCTATAATTGGAATGCACAATATTACAGGACAGAGGGAGTATATCTCATGCACACTCTAGAGAGCTATTCTCGTCTTCTATTTTTGGCTAACGAAAAATCTAGAATAGAAGATGACTATATTTGAATGACCATTTAGAGAAGCTGTTGGAGGGTAGTGTTCCACCAAAATCTCTATTCCTAACATTTATGAAGAATATGGAAAGTCTCTTAGGATTTTATAATTGATAGTTGTACACAAAAGTAGGGCTCTAAAACAAACAAACAAAATTCAAAACAAATATGCAACCCAACATATTCTTACAGAGCATTTTTTGGCGTAAAAATTGAAGTCAATAAAGGCTTTCTCATATTCTTGATAATATTCAAACATCCGTGGAAGAGTTTTTCTGATGAGTTCTGAGGTCCACTGTTTTCACGTGTGGAAGCTAACAACTATTAATCTCATGATGTGTGCTTTCAAAGTATTTATTGTATATAAAAAGTCTTGTGCTTAGCTAAAGCCACATGTTAGCCTATACGTCAGAGCAGCGAAAAATCAACGGATTGTGATTAGATTTGACCTTTTCGTATGTCAAAGCATTTACCTACGCAGGCTGGGGTGATTTGGAGCCTACCGTTGCACCATGGGGTGATTAAAAGATTCTTAGCTTCGGTTCAAGTCCACGTGTTGACGCTAAAAACATGTATTGATTTTTTTTAATGGCCTGTAGGACGTGGAGTAGAGTATACAAGGAGATCGTATGGTTTTATGGTTTGCCAAGTCAGGAAGCGCTAGCTCATTTTTGACATGTTGCGTTTGGTTTTGTTCCAACTTCCAAGCTGCATTGTTAGGCTGTCTCTAACAGGGTACCCATTGAGGTAACCAAACCTAAAATGGGTCTTCAATAGGATACCTATAGCCTCCAACAGAGTACCTATTTGAAAGACTCATTTTGGGTGTCAGGAAATCCATAACCCAAATATGGGTATTCTCTCTCCAGAAGACTCATTTGCAGAAAGGATCGTCTTTTGGGTCTTGTTGTTGAAGAAGACTAAAAATAGGTATGAAACCATTTGACTGTAGCGTTACCTAAAGGACAAATGAGTCTTGTATTTTGGGTTGCGGTTGTTGGAGACAGCCTTACATCATGTGCAAAGACATATGGAGTATCTACACTGTGATGAACGATAAACATATTATTTATCATATCACATGCATCTTAATATGCTTAATTTGGTTCTACATAAAAACTCAGAGTTGAAGTTCCACAAAGAGGTGATTAATGCCGATTAAAAAGGTGATTAATGAACCGTAGAAAAAGAACTAGACCCCCTTTGGAACGTAGGAATTCTATAGGAATTGTATAATTTTATAGTAATTAATTCATTTTTCACAAGGAAAAACATATGAACGAAAAAAATTCTGCGTTCCAAAGGCAGCCCTAATGTGGTATAAAAAAAGAAATGAAAATAAGGACACAAAGAGGCACGCGCTTTAGTTTAAGAAGAGAAAAAAATAAAAATAAAAAGACAATCAAAGTTCAAATTTTGAACCTGGTTCCAACTTTTGCTCTCTCTCTCTTTTTAGAAAGAAGGGAAATGAAGCAATCTCGGGCCCGTTCCATGATGGAACCGTTCGCCTCCGCGCAGGGCTGGTGCTGGTGCTACAGCGGTCGCACGCACGCGCCCACGACGACCCGTTAAACAAACCAAACGTCCAAACCACCAAAAACCTCCGAGAAAACAAATCCACCGGCGCGGAGCTGCCCTCCTCGCTGCCACCTCCCTCCCTCCTCCCCGACCCCCCCGTTATATCGCCACCACCGGCTCCGCTACTGCTCGTCACGTCTCCTTCCTGCCCGCCCCGCCTGCCGCCTCCCCTCCGCCTCCTCCCCCACACGGTCCGGCTACCCGGCGGGCGCGGCGCGTGCGCGTTCTCTGGCCGGTTCCTGCGTCGGCGGCCGAGCGGGCGGGCGGATGTCGCTGTTCCGGCGGCTCTTCTACCGGCGGCCGCCCGATGGGCTCGTCGAGATCTCCGGCAACATCCTCGGTGCGTCCGCTTTCTCGGCCCAGTACTCGGTAATCTTGCTATTTTAGCTGGGTGCGTTTGTGCGAACCTGCTCGCTCGCGCAGTCACGCTGGGGCTGTTGGACCTTTTCGTCGGGGGTTTCTTGGAAGTAACGCGTCCCGCGGCACCGACAACCGTGCCCATACGAGTCACTCGTACGCTCCTCTTCTCGCTTTATTCCCCATTTCTCGAGGGGGAAATTACGAACAAAAAGAAGGTGCGTTCGTGTTGATCTCGAGGCGCAGATTTGCTTGCACTCGCTGTTGCAGACTTGAAGAGTGGGAGATAGCTTTGCCCAGATGTTGCGGCCTTTTTGTGCCGGTGGGTTCGGTTCGTGTTTTGACTTGACGAAGGGCGCGGAAAGGCGATTGCTTAGCTGTTTCTAGATTATGAGCTTGACCAAAATAGGGACACGGGATTGACCAGAGTAGTAGTTGGCTATCACGTTGCCATTGTCCTTTTTTTTCAAAAATAAAAATAAAAATAATGAAGTATCGCATCTTCGTGTTGGAGTGCGACTGTTTCCATTGGGTGTTATCATTTCTCGCTTTTCACGGGATTTAGCATATATGACACAAATTTAAGTTATTGATGCCTGGAGCATGGAATGGGATTCATATTCTGATTTCCCAATTGGAGAATGGATGTGGTCAGATGTACATTTGTTCATATATACATACATGGCAAATGGCGAGCTTCGAAGCTTGAAGGCCTCATGTTTGTGCTGCCAAATACATACCTAAAGCTGCAGGATGGTGACATTATTTGATATTGTTGTGTTTGAAGGAACTTATCTTGTCAAATTGTTGACCGACTGTTATGAGGACGTTCTTCTGAGAAACTATCTGCTACCTTATTGTTTCGTTTTGATTTTTTCATGACTGTTAGTGATTCTAACAAAATTAGTTGCCCCCAAAACTAGGTTCGTTTCCCCCATTTGATATTAACAACTTGTGTACCTTGGGTAGTACCCACTAGGCTGCTACATTTTCTTTTCCTATGCATTCATATTTCATTGAAGTCAAGGACACTTCAAATTGAAGGGAACTTTGTTCCAAACATACTTATGCAAACATTCACCTAATTCAACTGGCATGCTTTGTACATTGTTTATAACTGTAATTTTTAATTAAAAAAATTACTCTCTGTTTCTGATGCTGATTATTGATTGCTTCCTTATTTTACAGTATTTGATCACTGTTACTCCATGGATTTGCTGGAAGAAGACGAGCTGATGCCATACATTGGAGGAATCTTAAAACAGCTACTTGGCCGATACTCCATCGACTCATTCATGGTATTCAACTTTGAGGGAAGCAAGAAGGACAACCAAATTGCCAGCATTTTCTCATACTATGACATGTGTGTCATGGGTTACCCACGTAACTATGAAGGATGCCCCTTGCTCACCATGGAGATGATTCACCATTTCCTGAGATCTAGTGAAAGCTGGCTCTCATTAAGCCAGGACAACTTTCTGCTAATACATGCAGAACATGGTGGATGGCCAGTTCTTGCTTTTGCATTGGCAGCCCTATTGGTTTACCTCAAAAGGTATAGTGATGAGAGGAAAGCTTTGGAGGCAGTTTGCAAACAGGCACCTGATGGGTTAGCTGAGCTATTCTCACCACTGGACCCGGTGCCGTCTCAGCTGAGATATTTGAAATATGTGTCAAAACGGCACATATCACCAGAATCATGGCCTCCTGTTGACAAAATGCTGAATTTGAACTGTATAATAATCAGGAAGGTACCAAATTTTGATGGGCAAGGGGGATGTAGACCACTATTCCGCATTTATGGCCTAGATCCCCTTGCGCCTAATGACAGGGCTACTAAACTTCTCTTTTCGACCCCAAAGACAAGTGATTTTGTCCAGCTCTATACACAGGTATAATTTTGTTTAGTCATTAACTCATCACTAATCTCATATTGGTACCTTACAGTATGTCTGTGATATTTCAGTAGTCCAATATTTAAAAATTCTACTGATCTATTTGAAACATACCTACAAGCTTACAAGTTGAATTCAATTCATTTTTCTAGTAGATTATGAATAAGTCCAAACTTCAAAGCACTTAGGCTGTCCGCACCGCGGACCGCGAAACCGGCCGCTACGCCAGGCGTAGCGTGCGCGCGTCCGCACCGCGCGCCTGTATCGCGCACGGGCGCGTAGCGGCCGGCCGGTCGCGCGCTATACCCAGAGTTTCACTGTGCATGCACTCTAAACACTGTAGCAGAAGAGAGATAGAGAGTTGGGGGAGAGAGAAGGGGGAGAAAGGGGAATAAAATATGGAATAGTGGGTATAGAGTATGGGATAGAGATAATATGGGTGCGGAAGAAATGGATATAGAGTAGAGAATCTCGATGACTAGGATAGAATATTCCTTTTTAAAGATGAAAATAGAGGTGGACGAGTGCGGATAGCCTTAGCCTTCATTGTTTTTTTATTTATATCAGGTTCCCATTTCTATTTCCATTTCCATTTTCATTTTGTACAGTAGATATCTTAAAGCTTGTTTGCATATTAAACTGTTCTCATTTGCAAATTCAGGAAGACTGTGAGATAATCAAGGTTAATGTTCATTGTCCTGTTCAAGGAGACATTGTAATCGAGTGTGTCAGCCTGGATGAGGACTTTGAACATGAAGTTATGGTGTTCAGAGCCATGTTTAGCACAGCTTTTATTGAAGACAATTTGTTGGTACTTGATAGGAACCAGATTGATATTCTGTGGGACACAAAACACCGGTTTCCTGTAGACTTCAGAGTTGAGGTAATTGGATAATTTTTGCATTTTATTGAATTAATTAAGTTGCCTGCACCATTTCACCTTTGTATACAGTTATTACACATCATTTTCTCCTGATAATTGTAGGCTATATTTTCTGATATGGAAATGGGCACAGCAGTTAACAAATCAGAGTTATCTAGTGAGGAGAAAGAAAGCCTTTCCAAGGTTGATGATGCCTTCAGCCATCTGGATTGGTCAAGCGAAAGCATTCACATCACAAATGAAGAATCAAAACAGAAGGGGTTACATGATGGCTTCGACAAAATACCTCTAGAGGAAACAGAAATCAGCAGCACATCAGCTGAAAATAGCAGCAGATCTGACCAGATTCATCACATAGAACCTGCTGAAACCCATTCTTCTCTTGCCAATGTGCATTCTTCGCCAGAACCTGTGGCTTCTGGACCGAACTTTCAAGGAGGTCAACTCTTCAATGATACATCTGCACAGGAGGAACCTGAAGTGGATGGCACCAAAATCGAACCCAATTCAGAAACTTCCAGAGACGCAGAAGCTGGTGATGCTGCCGCCGCCGCAGCCGAATGGTCTGACAACAACTCAGATGTGTTCCTGTCAGACACACCCTCGAGCAGCACGCCGTCTAGTCCGCCAAAGTTCGACGACGAGATCCTGGAGGCTGGTATTGTTGAAACTCGATCACAATTGACTGAACTGAAGATATAACGAGTTTCCTTTCTTGGACTGTAAATTGTGGATCACCTGATCCATGGATGATGGAGGTGCCCAAACCTCAAAATATGTACTTTCACATATACGTTTACGCTGCACCATGGGAAAATGATGGTAGTTCAGGCCATATTCTCAAGCATGTACAGTTGATATTCTCAAACATGTATAAAAGATTTATCCACCTCCTTAATAGTAGTATTATTGATGAATCCTTGATAGATTTCTCCCGTGAAAATGCGCTGACGTGCTTGGCCACCGCCCACCGCCGTCAGCGGCGCAGCAACATGGAGCTGGTGGTGCGGCGTGAATGTCGGCGTGGTCAGACGCCGCGCTGGCCTCCCTGTTCAATGGGTCGGGCCTGCGCCGGCAGGATTCCTTTCCTCGTCCCACCGCGACGGCATCATGAGCTCGGGGCCACAAAGGCCCAACAACGAAATGACCATGGGCCATGGCCGCGCTGGGCTATAAAAGAGGACCTCCTCCAAAAGAGGAGACAACTCGAGAAGTTGATCCGGGGCAACGCAACAGCCTGCACCTAATGATTGGGCCCGAGGCCCCGAGTGGACCAAATGTGCACAACGGAGTAGGCGATGATTTCTGTTTAGTACCACCTTGTCCGCTAAAATGAAATCAGACCGGATGATAAACGATTACCGTGATCCTTGACTCAGCGCGTGGTAAACTCGGAGAGCAACTACATGATTGTATACCTCAAATTCTAGGCTCGGACGGTCATAACACACTACATCGTGTGTATAGCTTTTTGCTGCTACCTATGATCATATAAAAATAAAAATAAATCTACTAGGGCTAAAATAATCCTTTATATCTAAACATGTTTTTATCTGACTTATATAGCTTTTGTTTTATCATGCGAATAAAAGGCTAGGAAATTCAACTAGTGTAAACACACAATATAATTCCATTTAATATTGTGAAACAAAATTTAGCTTATGAAATAAAAGTTCACATTGCTGATTTTGTCGTTTTTGCGTTCACTATTACATATACTTCATCAATATATTAATTAGGTATATATGCACACAATTGTTCTTCACGCATGCTGCCGGACACCACGCCTACACACACAGTTTGACACACCACATAATCCACTGAAATATATACTAGTACCAGTATGTATGCTACATGCTATGATATAGTCTGTTTGGTATAGCTCTCTAGCTATAGCTAAATCAGCTTCAGTTATTGCTTCTTTGGTGGAGCAACAGTGTGGTCATCTTTGTTGTTGCTGGACATATCACCTCAATTGATCTACAGAGACGACGGGCCAGCAGAGACGGGGAGGACGCCCTTGTCCTGAAAGCATATGACTGTCTCGTAGAGGGCCTGCGCCGCCGGAGTGAACTCCAGGCCTAGCTCCCTCAGCCGTTGGTTGGATATCTTGTACGGCGCTTTCCTTGGGTTCACCTCATCGGAGCACCTGCCACGCAACAATGCAATCCAAGAACGGCACGCAAGTCATACACTAATACAAGCTTTGCTAAGAATGTGATGTTTGCAGCAATATATGTCTGTATTCTGTCGTGTACTCTTTGTGTACGTACGTTTAGTACGAAGATTGTTCTTCCGAAGAGGAGTGAAGAACCGTTCAAAGAAAGTTGAACATATGTTGTGCAGAAGGATGGTGTGTCATCCAGCCAACTATTTAATACTTCATTGGAAAAGATCGTACTTGTCCGTAATTTGGAACAGACATCGTCACACGTGTGTACTTGTTGCATTGTGTCAATAAGATTCCTAGAGCCAAAATAATTAAGTGCTCGTGATGCTGAGCTACTGATTTGATTTGATTTGATTGAACTAGTCACAGTCAAATCATAATGCTGGACTACTGATTTGATTGAACTAGTCACAGTCAAATCTTAATGCCAAAGAGTAGAATTAGCGCCCAGCTTTCTGCCTAATCACATAATTAATCGTCGGACTCGGCAGCAGATTTATTTCACGGTTGGTTCTGCAGTATGTGAAATCCACTGACAACACTTTCAGCCTTGATTATTAGCACGAGTGAGCATTGTACATTGACAATTCGATCCATATGCCTTTTACTATACGTTTACTTAATAATTCCTACTCACGTAAGAAAGAAATTACTCCTGCAATTAATAATTCCTACTCACGTAAGAAAGAAATTACTCCTGCACACCTCTCTAATAATTCCTTTCCAACACACGTTACTCTCCCTTTTCTCTAGCGACCGGAGGAGCTTCCGCCATCACCACCGACTAGTCTAGATTGGTGCTCTTCCCTAGCCACCAACGTCACCGCCAGTTGGCATACGATGGTGGTGGCCCACGATGGCACCCAAAAAGGTGGCCACACACATCTTCGACTTATCCATTGCGTCTCTTATCTCCTTCCTATTCCGCCCACCACCTATGATCGCAAGTGAAGACAATCTCAATCTGCTACTTGGGTCGCTGTGTGGATGAGTGGAAAGGCTGCCAATCCACCTTTGGCCAGGGTCATGTCTTGGGCTCCCGTTGGCAGATTGTGAGTTGACAGTTGGGGGTGGGATAGTAATGGTGGATTTGTGATATGGCGACCTTACCATATGATTTCGCCAGTGGGCATCTACTCTTTGGTGCTTTAATGATGGCCATAGTAGTGTGTTGGTTCCATGGAATGTACTGGTGGGAATTGTATTCCACTCTCATCGACGGGTGACGCCCGTGTGCGCCACTTTCTTCACTGAAGGCGTCGTTGAGAACTCCACTCACCTAATTCTGGTTTATCCAGTTGTGCAATGACAATGTCTTCATATATCGCTCTCCCCTTAGAAACGTCGCATTGAGAGGGTCTTCATGGGTTGACGAATGTGTGATGCTTGCCGTTGTTCGAAGTGGTTATCTTGCACTTGTTGCCAGGTTCTAGTATCTAGTGTCTCTAATAGAGATTGATGCCTTTATTGGATTCAGTGTGCCCTATGTGTGTGTGTGGGTGGGAGGGGGATGTTGTGTGTTTGTGATGACGACTTTCTCAGCTCGATGGTCAGAACTAGTTTCACCTGAATTGTGGTGAGATTGGTTCTTTTTGGAGAAAATGTCATGGAAAAGCAGCGGAAGGTTGACTACATGGCGAGTACGTTGGAGGTTAGTATTCTCCTTCTTATTGTTTTTATCTTCTGGAGTAGATGAATTGGTTGTATGCCATTATATCATATGTCTATCTTTTTAGTGGTGGGTGGGTTTTTTTTTCTTGTAGCTTTTGTGGTCTCATGCATCCTAAACAGAGGATGATTGAAGCCAAAACAAATATTTCTCAAGGTTTTAAATAGTGGATAACCTATTTAGTGGTGATATTGTTTAGGAGCTATAACAAGATATAGCGGAAGCTATTTCCTTTAGTTGTTTTATAGAAAATATGGAAAGTCTTAATTAATTATGCACATAAACATGGAACATAGAAAATTTCATGAACACACTCAATACAAGTCCAAGGTTATTAGTCATTTTGAGTGAAAAAATGAGGTTAGAATTAGTGGCGATATTGTGGCTAAATCAAATAGCAGCTGGCGTTTAGCGAACCTAAAGCGTCTATAGCTGCAATAGCGCGATAATTAGTAATGGCATAATGGCATGTTCTTAAAAACTTATAGCGAAAGTGAACTATTTAAAACCATGATATTTGTTGACACTCAAAAATGTCCCAAGGTGGTTTTGGGCACCATGAATAAGTTATAAACATCTTGGACATGTCGGAGGTCAAGCGGCATGACAAAATAACGAACGAAAGGCGTGGAGAAGACGGCGAGCCACCGGCGAGCCGGGCCAGTCGGCTAGGCCAGTCCCCTCCCCCTCCAGTCGGCTTGGCCGAGTGCCCTAGTCAGCTAAGCCGACTGGCCTTGTAGCCATTTTGCGTGGGCTAACCCAACCCGGAATAGTTGGCTTAGCGGACTTCCCCTGTCGGCTGAGCCGACTCCGCCTGGATTCCGAGTCGAGTTGGTTTCCAAATTGATTTTTGGTATATTTTTGACGTGGAAAACTTGGATAACACGTTCTGGAGATGTTTTCTATTGGGATAAGACCACCCCTCTCTCTCTCTCCACATCTATCCAATTGTCAAAAAAATCAATCTATCAACTCATTTTGCCCCTTTACTCCTCTCTCAAACCCTCCTGCTGTTCGACACGTCTCCCAGCGAGATTTGTCAACATCCTAGGTGGTCTTGCTGGTCTCAGGAGATTCTCTACATGCTCCTCCCCGATGGGTCTTCCCGGGAGAAGTTCAAGAGTCTTTCCGGCCAAAAATGGGTTCTACATCGGTCTTACCGATCTCTAGATCGGTTTGATCGATTACGCCACGTTCTTGCTGTGTTGCAGGTTGTTTGTAACCTCTTTGGCGTCCAAGGCCATGCTGATGTGTTGGCTTGGGGTCATCTTCAGTGTCAACAATATTTTTATTGTATTATCTAAAAAACGTTTCCTTAAAACTCAAAAGATATACAGTAGAAAACAGTGGGCCTTATTATATTTAGAATGAATAATCAACGACGACAATGCTATATTGACTGACCGAGTGAAGCTAACCTGTCGGGGACGGGGTACTCTGGGAAGAACTTGCGGAGGATCCTGACGACGTCCTCCCTATGGAGCACGGCGTCGGAGCAGATGTAGCGGCCGGCGGCGTCGGGGACCTCGAAGACGCGGACGTGCGCGTCGGCGGCGTCGCGGACGTGGACGTACCCCTGCACGGCGTTGGCGTACGTCTTGACGGAGCCGTTGAGGTACTTGAGCAGGTGCGTGAGGCTGGCGTTCACCGACGGCTGCAGCGCCGGGCCCTGCACCAGCACCGGGATCACCACCACCAGGTCCACCCCGCGTCTCGCCGCCGCCTCCCACGCCGCCTGCTCCGCCACCGCCTTCCCATAGCAGTACCAGTTCTGACACCATAACAAAGGTCAAAGGGCGAGGCTAGCTCTGCATCTGAATAATGGCGTCCACGCGGAGTTCATGCATATACCTTGGTCTCTTTGCAGAACTCGAGATCGCTCCAGCACGACTCATCGACCACGGCGTCCGGCGCGCGGTTGGGATCCATGGTGACCGCGCCAATCGAGGACGTCAGCACCACACGGCGGACCGTGCCGGCCTCCGCCGCGGCCTCGATCACGTAACGTGCGCCCCTCACCGCCGGCTCCAGCATTTTCTCCTGCGCCTCAAACCACTATCAGCTGCACGCATGCATGCATGGTCCGATTTTCCATGGAAGTCAAGTTGTAATATAACTATACATCGTCTCAAAATAAGTACAATTTTAATTCGGTGTTCTTTTATGCTTTCTATTTAAGCTAGGCTAAAGCCTTTAATCCAAAAATTCTGTATTATAAATCGAATTATTTTAAGCCCCGTTTGACTCCTCCTGTCAGCTCCTCATTCCTCGAGTAAAGCTCTTGAAAATCCGCTTTCACAAGAGATGAGTGTTGAATTGAGCTAAAAATCCTAGTTCCTCCCTGTTCCCTCTCCCAAATCTACTATGAGAAGTTGTTTTACTAAATGTTTTCTAAATCGGCTTTCATTCTACCCGTGAAAAAAAACCAGTCACAGAGCCAAAGCAAAGAAAGAAAAATACTCCACCGGTAAAACAAAGCTGTAACAAACATGCTTTAATTTTAATCATAGTTATAGTAGAATTAATCTTAGCTTGATCATTTATGGAGTCATTAGGAAGCTTAAAAGTCACTAACCATGCACTTGATCAGTGAACTCAACTAACAACCTAATGGCTAGTTTGCTAGTGAACAATGAATTTAATTTTATCTATTTTCACTTCCAAAAATCTGATATTTCATAATCTACTTCTAACAGCATAGACATGCTTATAAGTTATGACTAACTTGCTTATTTGGAAAAAATGAAACAAAACCAAAAAATTGAAAGATGCATTCTGTCTTTTCTAAGAGCATAGACATGCTTATAAGTTAGTAATGTATTAGTTGCAAGCGACATGAGAGCTACTCCCTGCGTTTTACATTGTAAGATGCATTCTGTCTTTTCTAAATACATAATTTTTACTGTATATCTAGACATAAATATATATTTAGGTGCATAGACAAAGTTATGCATATAGAAAAACTAGAACGACTTATAGTTTAGAACAGAGAAAATACAAAGTAACATGGGAAAACCAATAATTACAAGCATAGGTATCTTGTGACCAACAATCATAGTTTAGCCCATTTGGACTTTTATTTTTTCCTTGTACAGAGCGACTCCAAAAGCCTTTCTATACCTTTTACGAATGATATGAATCAAGATTTTGGTGAAAAAAAATGCTTGCCAACATCTTTTTTAATTAGATCTTCAAATATTGTCACCCTCTTTCGGATTTATCGCTAGCAAAAAATGAAGAAGGGGATTGGCTCTAGATAGTGTGCATACGATATAGAGAAGTGATAGAGTGGAAAGATATAGAGAGCGGATTACGTTTTTAGTCTCGGCACTACACGTCTCAAAAGTCATTAAGAATTTTCTAGGATTAATTACGTGATAATATGGGAAATATAACTATATAAGTATATATGACGTGCATGGCAGCAAGCATGGGTCACAATTGGCGCCTTTCCACATGTCAGGACTAGGTTTGTCCTCGTACCGGACCCATGTCAAGTCAAGTACACACAAACGTTCCAGCTGCTAAGGTCCGGATTTCGTTAGTTACAATACGTACTGGATCGTCGGTCATCGGCGACGCGGTGTGGAACACGCCGTGGCAGCCAGCGACGGCCGCCCTCAGCGCGCCGCCGTCGAGCAGGTCGGCCCTGCACAACGTCAATCTCTCCGCCGCGCCAGGGAGCGCTCTCAGGTGCGCGTTCCTGGCATCCTCTTGTTACGTTTCTCTCTTCTTAGGTTCATTAAATCGGGTACATCACAGTAGGAATACAAGTTCTAATACATTGACTACAGAGAAAGTAGTAAGGAAGAGATATAGAGAGGAGGAAGTCACAGACCATCCATGGGAGTGGGGTTCGGCGTAGTGGCACCGATGGTTCCATTGTTACGTTTCTCTCTTCTTAGGTTCATTAGATCGGGTACATCATAGTAGGAATACAAGTTCTAATACATGAACTATAGAGAAAGTAGTAAGGAAGAGATGTAGAGAGGGAGAAGTCACAGACCATCCATGGGAGTGGGGTTCGGCGTAGTGGCACCGACGGTGGTCGTAGCAGAGGTGGTCCCCGTCTCGTTAGCTGGCGGCATCGATGAGAAGGAAGTTGGTACAATGGCGTCGGGTTGGCATTGCCGGCGTAGGTGAGGCTTCCCGTCGCTGGCAGCGCCCCTCTCTCTAGATCGGGTTAGGGTTAGGATGTCGGTGGGATGAATGGCGGCGCGGTCAACCTCGTACTGCGAGCTCTGACCCCACCTTTCTTTATAGCGCTGTGCGACGGGGGCCTACCAACCATGTAGGGTTGGATGTCCCCGATCAGGACGCGAGAACAAGGCCCAAAAAGCCGTTGGGCCTAACTGGTGGGAGATCAAACCTAACACCTCTGTCTCATAAAAAAAGGAGCACAACGATCATTATAACACACAAGAACTAATAACATCGATCGCTAGAACATTTGATATAGATGATCAATCGGCCGGCCGTGCGTAGCGTACCAGGGTTTCTCACGGTGCCTATGACGGTGTAGCCTCTCTCCAGGAGAAGCTTGACGATCCACGACCCGATGTACCCACCGGCACCGGTCACGCACACCGTTTGCCCGAGTCCCGGCGGCGCCGCCGCGTCCGTCATGTCGCGGCGAGAAAGAACTAATATTGTGCCGGCCGGCCGTGTTAGGCCTTCAGGCCCGCTCAGTCGCTTTGCCTCTCTTTGTGTTTGTGCATGCTTGTTGGTAAGGTATTTATAGACACTTTTTCTAATGGTCAGATGCTTGTGTTCTCGGGCCGATTCCGTACTCAAGCCTTGATTTTTCTTCCATCAAGCTAAATCTCAATCTTACATGCTCATAAGCCAACGGTGAAGATTGTAGGCTTGTTACCTAAAAACATACTATATTTCAGGGATCTGAAATATAGCAAGTTCCATTTATAGATGATGACTCGTATGTGGGCATATTGGCAGCAGAGACATATTACTCCCTCCATCGGGCACTGATAACCTACGTAACTGTCGTCTAGGACAACGGCACTGTGACAAATTAATTGAGCCACCAAATGTTTATTTGAAATGTTCAAAATACATTGGCGTTCAAAGTTTATGCTGATGACTTCACGAAACCTAGCTATAAAAGACTAAAAGGACACACAATTATATCTGAATCGACGTAGCACCTACCGTTACACACGGTATCGTCTTTTCCGATCTATGATGTGCAATGAAAACAACTTCGCATCTCCAACGCTACAATCCTAGGTGATGTGGAAAGATCTAGTAGTATTGTATTTGGTGAGTAGACTATCTATACTACTCTCTTTTATTTGGAAATTATATAGACCAATTAAGCTGTTCAGACCATGGACACGGCTTCAATATATTGTTCGCCCAAGCAGGTCTAGGCATGGTTAAGGATATATAGTTTACATATATAAACACGATAAATTTAATACTAGATGGTTTAAAATTGTCAATGGTGGTAAAAAGAACAGTGTAAACACCATAGCTAAACGCGGTCTAAGTATGCGTAGCGTCTAAATGCCTGTTTAGGCAATGGTAAATAAATTAGCAAGCTAAGAGCAACTCTGCGGGAGTGGTTATTAACTAGTCCATCAGGGCCCTGTTTGATATATCTGATTATAATAATCAGGATATATAATCATATTATGATCCAAAAAATATTGATTATATTATGAATTATTATAATGAATTTTTTTATCACCATAATATCATAATCCAGGGAAAATCTGGTTTTTTTGGGACTATGAGTGATGAAAGTGTAACATACCTCCCAATCAATGGTCCAACTTGCCAAACTGAAGGATAAGATAAGAATTTCTCACTTTAACCAACCATAATCAATAATCTAGGGACCCTAATTTTAATTATAATAATCTTATACATAATCTAAATTATAATAATCCAGCTGTGAGGCCCTAGCATGTGTGTTCTTGCAACGGCAAGTAATGCTAAGAGACATCATTGCTAGAATTATGGATAACTTTTTGGGCCACATAGCTACTCAATTTTGCTTCCTCTCCTATTAGCTCATACTCTAATACAATACTGACATAGATGCATCTTATCCGGACCGGTCTGTGATATACTACCTAGCTAGTTCCTAATCTCTACTATAATGGACCAATCAAAATTATATCAGAAAAACGTCCTTCGCTGAGAGCCTTTAACCATTGTGCACCTAGAAAAATACACATAGAAATTCGTCTTTATTAAAATCAAAAGCTAATAAAGCAACTAGACCAAATCCGATGCCTACGATTCGATGTGCGATGGCAGGCTTCTCACCCTGCGCGGCCTCTGCCTACGCACGTGAGGCTTCAAACGTGTCCCAAGCACGCGGCTTCAAAGGCTCCCCCACGCACACACGGTCACGAGCAGGGTTCGAAGCCTACAAATCTGCAATCACCGATCACCGAATAAAAAAAAAGAAAAACCGTCGAACCCTGTGGAGCCATAGGAGTCCGAGGAACCCTGCCGCCTGCCGCCTGCCGCCGCCGCGCCGATCAGAAGCCACAGGAGCCCGAGGAACCCTGCTGATTTGGGGAGGGAGAGAGACCGGGGAGGCTACAACGAGGCGGGTTGGGCTCGGCGCGGTCGAGAGCCCCCGGGGCGATGTTCCCAGAGGTCAAAATGGCAACGGGTACCCGAAACCCGAGAACCCGACGGGTTTTACCCGCTAAGGAGGCGGGTGTGGAAGGATTTTTTTACCCGCGGGTACGTTAGTGGGTGGAAAGCTTTACCCATCGGGTATGACGGGTACGGGTGTGGATGTATACTACCCATACCCGCGTACCCACGGGTAACAAATACCCGCAAAAATGACTAAACAGCCCAGTGATTCTAGCCCATTTAGTTCATTAAATTTGGCCCAAATACTCCTAGTATATATACAGTTCAACTCTCCTGGAACCCTAGTCCACGACACACTCACTCCACTCCCCTATCCCTTTCCCACCTGCGTCGGCGCCGCAACAGCGGACGCGCATCGCGCCGCCCTCTCCCCTCGCGCGACGCGACCGCGACTCCCGTCGCCGCGCGTCGTAGTCGAGCGTTGGGGGGTCGAGGCTCAGTCACGTTGGGGATCGGCCCAGGCCACCGCAGTTCCTCCATCTCCAGTCCTCCACCGGCCGTCGCACACCATCCGCAGCAAGTCTGGCCTCCTCTTCTTCCCCTTCTTCAGCTCGGCATCCTCTTCGTCTCGTCGTCACTGGTAGCCATGGTGGAGAACTCCAGCATAGGACAAGATGATAGCCGGTGATGCTCTTCCTCATCCCTAACCTTAATCCATTGTTGCAGCTCTTCTTCTTCCTCTAGACCGTTTGCCGTGTTCTGACCCCACGCCGTCCCGAAGGGACGCCGTGCTGCACGCGCCGGATCCGGAGGCGACGACGAAGAACGGCGCATCTCCTGCCCCGATTCCTGCCGCACTCGTCTTGCCACCTCCTGCACGAATCGTTGTTGCGGCTCGTGCACCAGGGGCTGCTGCGGCTCGTGCACCAGGAGCTGTTGCCGCTCGTCCACCAGGGGCTACTGCCGCTCGTGCACCAGGCGCTGCTGCGAAGCCGAAGGGCTTCCCTGTTGGTGCGGCTGCCAAGAAGGCAGCAGCAAAGGGTGGTCGGCCTCCCCTGTCTCCGACGAGTATAGCTGCAGCTACTCAGAAAAGTGCAAAGCCAGCACCTCAAACGCTCTCTTGGGTAAGCTAACTGTTCAGAACTTCATATAGGTTGCTGGTTGTTCAGGAGGGCCCTGTCGCCGAAGCTAATAAACATGACTTTGTTTGTGAATGATCCCCTTTTATCTTCTGCTCATATGGGAACAAAGTCCCTGAATGATCCCCTCTTATCTTCTTTTTTTCATATTTTTATTGCCTTAATGTGCTCTCAAGATTGGGTGAGAAACAAGTATAAAGGTATATTTAACACTGCTCCTATGTCTATTAGCTTGTTGTTAACTTCTACAAATATATGAACTGTTATTCATGCAAAACAACTCATTTGGTCACTTGATTTGTAGTTGATGAGAAAAACAAGCAGCATGCAACCTTTTGGTCATGTCTTCAGGACATACAAGAAGGGCTTCAGGTGATTTACTATCCCTGAAATGTATTCATTTTTAGCTACTTTGTGAAGTTTGGTAGTAGATAACTAAGTTCATGTTTATCCTATTGTAGGAACTTACAATCTGAGGAGCGAGGACAAATGAAGTTGTCATGATATGGACTTATGGCGCCCTTTTGGTCACAGGAACAAGACACAAGATGCAAGAATTGGACAAGATGCAAGAATTGGATGAACTGCATGTAATCTATTAATTGCATTTGTGAACTTGTAACACCATTAATTTGTAATATTTAGTATGTGCTGGAAACTCTGGGTGGCTGAACTTGGGAAGTGCTGAGCGGCAGGTGTGCTAGTGGCCTAGTGCTACTTTTAATTTGTAATATTTAGTATGTGCTGGAAACTGGGAACTGGATTGGCTGAACTTGGGAAGTGTTGAGCGGCTGGTGTGCTAGTGGGCTAGTGCTGCTATTAATTTGTTGGAAGTTGTTATGTTTAATTTACTGGAAGTTGTTATATTTAACTTGCTGGATGTTATTATAATTTGTATGTGAACTAGGGTGTATTGTCGGGTATGGAATACCCGTCAGATAAGAATTACCCGTCGGGTGCGGGTATGGAATGAATTCCGTACCCGTCTGCTTTCGTGGGTAACCCGATGGAATAGGTATTGACCTAGCGGGTGCGGGTATGGGTGGCCAGTGCCATTCCTACCCAGAGGGCATCGACGAGTCGGCGATCAGCTGGATCATGGAGGGCATGGATTCCCCAGCCCCGTCCACGCCACCCGCACCCGAACCGCTGCGGTCGCCGCTGGCGGAGTGCCCGCCCTTGGGGCAGGTGGCGGCGCCGCCGAGGAGCCCCGCGGTGCACAGCAGGCTGTGCGGGGCCGGTGCCTGCGTCGGTTTCTTCTCCCCCAAGGGCCTCCCGCCCGTGTGGGTGAACGGAACATGCCACTCGGACCTGCTCGGCCGCCACTGCGTGCTGCTCTTGGCCGCCACACCTCGCTCGACCCAATCGAGTGACCTGCAGCCGGATAATGAAGATCCCCAATTTTCTGTGGAGTGCAGCGGCGACCAGATAGCGAAGGCAGTCTCCAGCGGTGAGCCATTCAATCCCCTGATGTATTACCTACTTGCATCTCATCCATCCCCGTCTAGGCCTGCGTAGGCAGCTCTGGTGTGAGCAGCAGCAAAATCATTAAACCCCTTTTAACTTGGAAGCACGTGACGATCACAGGTTATTTAAATCCGATTCCCTTTGAATGTTACGTAGTTTCACTATACATCCTTTTTTAGATTTGTTTTCCTTGGTCAGGTTTTGCGTGAGCATCTAAGAATAATTGCTTATTTTCTTGTATCCATGTGTTTTGAAAGTTCGATCTCACAGAATACTAGAGTTGTTACTTTACCAAGGTTTTTTTTTCTATTAGATAGATCTACCACTGTTTTGGTTTCCTCTGTGATTTAGTAACTATATTTTTTAATCACGTCATAACCTAGACACATTTTTTCATTTATACTAGATGCTTCTTGTTAATTATTTATCATAAATTTTTACGTCCCTTTATGTGTTTCCCTGTTTCTCGTCTCTTTTGGGTTTCATCTCTAGCCTACCCCAACCTGCTTGGGACAAAAGACTATGTTGTTGTTGTCGTCTTGTGCCATCAAATATGTCTCAATTATACATGTGCTATCAAATATTTGTCTCAACTATACCATAACCTGGTGAGTTACTATAGTATTTTTTTTCTAGGCGACAGGGGAAGGAAGGGGCAGTAGAGATTCTTGTGTGCTTGTTCAATGAGAGTTTGCTTAATTATCCAATCTGAGGAGCTCCTGCCGTGCTTGAGGAGGCAAATCATTCCAGAACTCAGAAAATTCAATTCACAGTCATAAAGCGATCGGATGTTTTTTTTTTCTGCACTGAAGCTATAACTGGAGTACCAAATGCCAATCTAAAGCTTAACACTACTCAAATAGGAATTTTGGTTTATTTCAAATTGATAGCCACCAAAAAAATATCCAGTAGAATAATATGTAAAGTTCTTGCTGTTAGGGCTATTGAGAGCAAATGTGTTACATGGTTCAGTACTCTTTAGGTTTTCACCATGTGTTGGTTGATTCGGTAAGAAAATGTATATTACTGGGTACACACTTTTTTTTGCAGTAATTAATGTAGGAGAAGCGGCTATGGTGCGGCGGCGAGGGAGGAGGGGATGGACACACAAGCAGCCTCAAGGGGGGTCGGCTGCTGAACTTGTGGCGCTCGCCGTCACTGTCGAGGGCATCCAAGGCCACCGGTGCGCTCTATGGGGTGTAGGAGGCTAAGGGCAGTGCCGACGTTTTCGAGGGTGTTAGGAAGATCATCGGCTAGTGACTAAAGTGCCACCCAAATTCTCAGGATTCGAGTTGATGTCGTTCTGCCCATATCCTTTTGTTGAAATTCAGTTGAACATAGGCCAACAAAAAATTTTTCTTCTGATGGAAGGGGTCTCTATTCTGCACATATGCATGGGTCCAGATGTAGATTCCTAAAACAATATAGTAGAGCTTATTTCATTACTTTGTTTCTGTGAAATGCTATCAGGTTAGATGAGCCCTCAACTAATTTGTGAAACAAGATCACAACTAATGTCTAGGCTTCCTGCGCATGTCCTCCTGATTTGGCGGCATGGCCAAGCGGTAAGGGAAGGGAGTGCAAGGTGTCATTGCTCTCTGCTTGCCGACACGATCAAGGTGAGTGTGGGAAATATGGAATGGTGTCTGAAGGTTTTCATTATCTTTGAAGTATATTTTCTCATGTAAATGGTGTCTGAGGCTTCTTGATCAGCGACACCGAGGGATTGCTGTTGGAGTTGGTCAAACAGAGATATTAGGAAGAATACATGTAATGCAATATTTTTATATATGTGATTTGAAAAGTGTTGTTACCAAATTAGTCTAATGAGAATAAAAAAATAATTTTTTTCTTACTTGAGATGGCTGATGAAGAAAGACAAACTTCCATATTTCGTGGAAGCCATGTGAAAACTCCTTGGAATAAATATGCTTTAGCATAGATGCTTATGAAATTCTTGATACATTATCATACAAATTAGTTCAATATGCATTGAATAACAGCTCATATTTGACAGATACGTGATGAAATGAAATTGTCTAAGCGTCTCTCGGCGAAGCAACTATGTAAGCAAACTCGACCTTTGCATGGTGTGACTTTATTTTTATTTCAACTAGCGTCCCTCCTTCACGTTACTTCTTTTTATATCTATTATTATTACTTCTATATGTTATAGGGCAGGCCTGGTGCAGTTGGTGAGTGCTAGCTCGCCGAGTCACCAGGTCCTGGGTTCGAAGCCGTCTCTCTGCAGAATTTCTGCGGGGGTAAGACTTTGCTTCGGTTATTCCCTTCCCCAGACCCCACTCGTGTGGGAGCCTCTGACACTGGGTCTGCCCTTTTTTTTATTACTTCTATATGTTCCAGGAACTTGTAATCTTTTGATAATCGAGAACAACTTTAAAACCACTAACTGTGAACTAACTTGTGGACCTTGGTTTTGACAGGGCATCTGTAATTCAAGTGCTCAAACTGTTGGACGGGAATGAGGAGCAAGCTGCTACATTCTTGTTTGGTGGTTAGACTCCTGAGAGCACCGTTTGTGGCTTTCTGTTTGCTGAACCCTTTCCTGGGTTGAATATTTATATAAAGTGACTAAAGAACTAGGACACTGTTTGGGCAGTTAAAGGACTTACTTTTAGAGATGCTTCATGTTTTCTCTTGTTCCTGAGAACAAACACTTGTTTTTTGTACCTGATACATAGACTGATAGACACCCACTTAAATGCAGGCAAATCTGTTAAGAATTCTCCTCTTATTAAACTAGTGGTTTGGGGGCTTTAAGTGAGAAAGAACTGGGAAAAGAAACCACATCTACTATGCCCATCAATTTTAAACATCTACTGTGCCCATCAATTTTGAATGATGACTGGAGAGAGTGTACAATTCTGAATCCCACCCATTTTAGAATCCCTGATATATTTTTCTGTTTTACCATGCCATTACTAAGCCACGTGGTTCTCCCTGCACAGGCGGCTCCCTTTATCTCCCTTTATTTTTATCTCTTGCTTCATGTCAAGTGACTTGAAGGTTATTTTTCCACACATTCTTTGAGGTAACATTAGTTTATGCAATGCATTGTTGTATTAGCAAAACATTGAACTTGTGCTCACTTCATTGCTATGAAAACAGCATTGACAAAGCACAATTAGCTAAGTACTTCAAATTTGATAGAATTAATTTTGGATTTAATGTGGGCCGTATCGTTAGCACGGGCAATATACTTATTTTCTGCCATGCACAGCTATCAACTTCACTGAGGATGGAATTCTTGGCGGACATTTTGAAGACCCATGCAAACGAATGTTTTGACAGCTTCCGTGAAGATCTCTATGCCTTCTTATGCAAAAGTGTTTCCCGGATTGTATACATGTTCTACAATTGTGTAAAAGTTGAACTATGAAAAAAAAATCATTGTTTTTTTTTCATGTGCATCCCAAGATAAAACCGTGGTGTTAGCATGGGCATTATACTATTACTCTAATACAATACATACTTACATATAGATGTTTTTCCTTATTCATATGTTTTCTTTCTTATGCTGCACACCTCCATGTTTATTTGGCATGTGTGTACTTAGTTGTAGAGCCTCTTGGAGGCGAGATACTGGGCTCCGCCCCCTTCGTCTGAAAGTGACTGAACATGTATACAGTATACGTATTAGCTCCATGCTTTTTATCTCCTAAGACTCCCATCACATCAATCTTCTGTTGGCTCCTAAGACATCCAAGTCACTGAAGACGCAAGGCTCTGAAATTTCTCCTTGCATGCACCTTGGATGGCATGCTTGCTTTTTATTGTATTGCCTGCCTAGAAAGAACGGCAGAGGCTTCTTACAAGCTGATCTACTGTAGTTGTCCCCCTTTGCTTTTACCTCACGCTCCGCCACAGTGTACTCTAATACAATACATACTTACATTCTATTTTTTTCACAATCGTGCCCTCAGAGCATTTATTCGTTAAGAGAAAGTAGAAGCATTCACAATGCAACAGACTCTGGTAAACCAAGGCCATGTTTAGTTACCCAAATTCACCCTCAAATTCTACTATGCAAAAAGAAGATTTCTCATCACATCAAAATGCCGGCACATGCATGGAGTATTAAATGTAGATAAAATAAAAAATTAATTGCATAATTTTGTTGTACTTTGCGAGATGAATGTTTTAAGCCTAATTAATCAATGTTTGAACAATTATTACCAAATAAAAACAAAATTGCTACAGTGCAGCACAGTCCTGCACAGTGCATTCGGGGATGCCCGAATCGGACATCTAAACAAGGCCCAAGGATTACCAGCAAAGATCTGACACTTGAAACAAAAGCTAATTTACCAACAGTGGTAAACAGCCTAGAACCAACCAGAGCAGCAAGAAAAGCAAGGGGAGGGGACCCTCAGCCTCAACACCCAAACAAACTGAACATGCGAGATAACATAGACATCAACGCAACGGTTGCCTACAGATAAGCCATAGTCTTGGTAGCAAAGCATCCATCCAAGGAAGACAACACGAGAGTCCACTAACATCTGCGGTAATAAGCATTCGCCAGATAAGAGACCCAGCAACCTTGGCGGCTAAGCATCCACCATGGGAACCATTGCGATCTCGGCAGCAAAGTATCTACTGAGACTAGTGCGAGAGGAAAGACATGATAGTGGCAAAGCTTCTGACACGAAAGCCAAACAATGACGGCAAAGCATCCGCTAGAAGGAACAACTCAAATGATGCTACAGTAGGAGAAACCATTGCGAGGGCGGATGTGAAGCGCACACATGTACAACAAGGTGCTCGAATGTAGACTGGTGACGTGGCAAGGACACACCTTGCGGGACGACGACTGTAGGCCAAGACACAAGAGCATGGGGTAGCTCTTTAGCGATGCCCCCAAGGGGAAACATGATGCCTGAGGGTTCCATTGCCACCGACACCGACAAGTAGTCGAGCGAGCTTTTGCCTAGAACCACCACCACATTGAGGACCCACCCAAGCCTCCCGCAGCCATGCAGGAGCCAAAGCCTAGCCCTAAATTGCAGGCCAGAGCCGGGAGCAGCAACGAGTCTCCCGTGAACGGAGAACAGCGACCGTAACCAAAACAGGGAAATGCCCCACCGCACAAGACATATTTGCAAGCATGCACCATGTGGCAAGTGGTCCTGAACTTCGCAGGACGCCTCAGCGGTAGCGGTCCCCGCGACGTGCATGGAGGCCATAAGCGGATCCGGCTCCATTTGTGCGCGTGGGGGCAGCCCTAAGCATACCCCAGTAACCTGGCGCACCAGTAGTAGCAGCAGGCGTAGAGGGAAGCGTGGTTCCCAGCGCGGTGTGCCTTGCCGAGAAGGATAGTAGGTGGCTGGAGAGCAACAAATCCCGAAGGAGGACAACAGATCTAGCGTGTGGATGTGGATCCGGTGCCTCGTCGCCCAACGCCGCTTGGTGAAGAGCAGAGGAAGAAGGAGAGAGGGAGGCGCGGTGGTCAACCTTTTTGAGCCCCACCACGGGCCGCCACCACCGCTCACCGGTGAGCAGCAGCGATGGCCGGAGAGGCAGCCTGGATAGGCTCCTAGGCGGCGGATCCCGAGGTGTCCCCGAGTCGCCGTGGAGACAACGCGGGGGCCTGCTGTTGGCTTCCCGCCCCGTGAAAATTTACATCCTATAATTTACAAATCATTATGCTATGTTAATTGGTCAAAGATTAAGAAGGTTGAGCCTTGATTGCGTGTGCCCACCTTATAAAAGCAACCGAGAGGGAGTTTGAAAGTACCTGCTTTCCTTAAGCACGTGCCTTGACTAATAAACATGCTAATGTGATGTAGGGCAACCTCTGTAGCTAGTTTGCAAGCAGGTCGCTTATAGCTTGTTTATATTACACCTTTTTTTTGGTCATAAACTTGTACTGGTCCCATTCTATCGTATTATGAAGAATGGAGTGTCTGTGACTGTGTCTCGTAGTATATCCATATTTATTTCCCAGATAAAAAAAAAATCTGGCTGTAAATGTTGACACAAGTCATTGTTAGTTTAGTTTGTTCTCTAAGTCCCAGACCTAGGCACCTAGCCTTCCATCACTGACTATATTACATTCTAGCACACGTGCTGACAGCATCCTTTGCAGCTGTGACAGTCATCCTTCATTCTTTACACAAGAATTGCATCAGCATGGGCAGTACACGGTTTACATTGTTTACCGATCAACACCGATGACGCCTTTATTGTTTACTGATCAACACCGATGAGGCGATGACACCTTTATTACCCACTCACTACACCTTGACACGCTAGCTACGTACACACATGCATGCCACGTACACACGCTAATTAACCACTACTACACTGCAGGCTAACCACGTAGACACACACACTAACCACTACACAAGCTAACGACGTACGTACACACTAGCCGCGTACACACACGCACGCTACTGCACACGCTAACCACGTACACACGCTAATCACATACACATGCAAATCATATCAAAGCAAAAATCAAGTATATCAGATCACATATGTGATGAGGACATCAACACCGATCATACATCCACGCCGTCCACGCCGACAACTGCTGGTCCTATTACTCGTGCTCGTGCTCGAAAAGTTAATCATCAAGTGAGTTCCTTCTTGAGCTCTTGTCCATCCTGTTTAGATCTTGGAGACACGTGCACTCTTGTTTTGATTAGGAATCAAGGAGAAGACCGAAAGGGAAAAGGACTCGCGTAGGCTGGATTCGGACTGCAGCACACCTTCAACTTGCGACGGTCGCCACGGTTACATACGGAGTCGGATTGGGGTGATTCTACATTTGTTGGAAAGCTAATAAAGTCTACTTTCATATGGATCTGACATCATACTCATACCTGCTCAGAAGCGGCGTCAACAGTCTAAAAATCACCGAGAGGTCTATTCTGTCCAGGGTGCTGCGCCACCTTAAGTTAGCCCAATGGGCTTGTATCGTTTAGAGTCCAGTAGGGACGCGTCCTAGGGTTGGAGCACGACCCAAACTCTCTTGTGGTCGTCCTCCACACGTTATATACCCCTTAGCCGCCACCAGGAACACTCGGGTTTTGTTTAGATCAAGTTTAGCCATCGCTACTTGCTTGTA
The DNA here is from genome assembly GCA_038087645.1 of Saccharum hybrid cultivar R570. Classification (NCBI taxonomy): domain Eukaryota; kingdom Viridiplantae; phylum Streptophyta; class Magnoliopsida; order Poales; family Poaceae; genus Saccharum; species Saccharum hybrid cultivar. The sequence goes on from JAQSUU010000245.1 coordinate 13,855,357, forward strand.
GGCGCGCGTGCTGATCCAGTCGCCCGTCTCCTTGTCTTCGGAACCCCACTCATAATAAGATTCAGTGTGGAACCTTCAATTTTATCTTGCAATTTCAGTGCTTGTTTCCTCGTTCTTGCTAGTTATTCGATTGCTTGCAGGACGGGAGCCCTAGGGGCTGGTTGTCATACTCCACAAGATCGTGACGGCCTTGGGAAGTGGTGTATCGGTCGCTAAGGCGCAGTCTTGGAAGGCTGTAGTCGGGCCGTGAACGTCATCTCCTTCCACCAATCGAATTATCTCACGCTATTCATCGAAAGATCGACCACAAACCCTTGCGGGTTCTTATCAGTTGGTAATCAGAGCAAGGTTTATCGGTGAGAGACTTCCAATCCTTCACTGTTTTATTTTTCCTATAGTCCAGAAAAGCCAAAAAAAATAGTAGATTAGTTTCCTGCAATCCTATAGACCTTTGAGCCGTGGCTAGTGCTACCTAGTTAGGGTTTGTTGAATATTCGGTTGCATCGGGTGTGTCAGATTGCTGGTCTTAGTTTATTCCCTTAGAGTTTCGAGTTCTTGTCACTTTCCTATCACAACACGCGCTATCATATAGTCTCTCTGTTGGCCGAATCTTTGTAGGGTTTGAAGTTTGAATCGGACAAGGAATCGGCTGTTCCTCTCTATTGGCCGAATCCAAGTAGGTTTTCAAGTTTGAGTCGGATCAAGGAATCAGTTATTCCTCGCTGTTGGCCAAGTCCGAGTAGAATTGGAAGTTCCAATCGGACGAGGAATTAGTTCACCCTGTGCTACAAATATCAAACTAACCACGCAGCACGTATTAATATCTAAACGAGTAGCTTACTCCAGAGAGAGAGAGAGTATCTTTTTTTTACCAGAATACCCCTGTCCTTTCGGAAAAAGTGTGTGTGCTGAGTTACTCTTTGAGAGTGTTCTTGTTCATATAATCAGTTTTGAGTGCCCCCTGAAAAAAAAAGAAAAAAAAGAAGAAAAAAAAAGAAGAAAAAAAAGAAGAGAAAGGGGCTGATCTTAGAGATTTTTCGTTCACTTTGGGTGGTGTGTTGTGATTTCCTTTGTGTCCAGGCTCGCGTCTCTAGCACGGTCTAGACTAGGACCAGCACAGTACCGCCGGTTGAACGATTATTCAGCTTGCCTTTTGCAACTAACGTGGTGCTAGTTCGTTCCTTGTTTCAGCCCACCTATAGCTCCACATATTCTACAGCTTGACAGGTCTTGTGCTACGGCACCGATACACTTCATCCATTGCTGCAGACTTGTTGGTAGACGACCCCTCCTATCGAGCAAGGTAAGAACTAGTAAGAACTTGTGTAGCAGGTGGAGAGTGAGCGACTTGCTGTAGCTACATCCTAGTAGTTGTAGGGCTTTTATTTCTTCACTTGTCTTCTTGTTGTCTTTATCTTTGAACCATGCCAGGGTCCGACGAAGATAACCAAATTCCACATTCTCCGCGCACAAAGGGCATCATTCAACATTTTGAAAGGAAAGTGAAGTTGCACACGGAGGGACTTGATAATGACTTGCAGGTGACAAATGACAAACTTGGACAGTTGGAGGCTACGCAGATTGCCGCAAACAACAAGCTTGCAGGTTTGGAGAAGTCCATTGCTAGTGTGGACAAAAGCCTTGCTGCTCTGCTGAGGCGTTTTGATGACCTCCACAACAATGATAAAGACCAGCATGATGAACAAAAGAAGGAGGAAGATCGAGAGGATGGTAGTTATGATGAAGAATACACAGGTGATACTGAACATGATGATCGAGACACTCGTGATCGACGTCGCCTACGTCACAACCGTACAGGTATGGGTGGCCGCCGCCGACGCGAGGTACACAATAATGATGATGCTTTCAGTAAGATTAAATTTAAAATACCTCCTTTTGATGGTAAATATGACCCTGATGCATACATTACTTGGGAGATTGCTGTTGATCAAAAGTTTGCATGCCATGAATTTCCTGAGAACACACGTGTTAGGGCTGCTACTAGTGAGTTCACAGATTTTGCTTCTATTTGGTGGATCGAATATGGCAAGAAAAATCCTAATAACATACCTAAAACTTGGGATGCGCTGAAACGAGCCATGAGAGCTAGATTTGTTCCATCTTACTATGCCCGTGATATGATAAATAAGTTGCAGCAATTGAGACAAGGTTCTAAAAGTGTAGAAGAATACTATCAGGAATTACAAACGGGTATGTTGCGTTGTAAATTAGAGGAGGATGAGGAACCTGCTATGGCTAGATTTTTAGGTGGGTTAAATCGGGAAATTCAGGATATCCTCGCTTACAAAGAATACAATAACGTAACCAAACTGTTTCATCTTGCTTGTAAAGCTGAACGGGAAGTGCAGGGACGACGTGCTAGCGCAAGGACTAATGTTTCTGTAGGGAAAGCTAGTTCATGGCAGCAGCGCATGTCTACAACTCCGTCTACATGTACTCCTACGCCATCATCTAGTGACAAGACTCGAGCTGCCCCCACCAATTCAGTCGCGAAGACAGCGCAAAAGCCGGCTGCGAGTACTTCATCCGTGGCATCGACCGGTAGAACAAGCAACATACAATGTCATCGGTGCAAGGGATATGGCCATATGATGCGTGACTGCCCAAACAAGCGTGTTATGATTGTCAAAGATGATGGTGAGTGTTCATCTGCTAGTGATTTTGATGAAGATACACTTGCATTGCTTGCAGCTGACTATGCAGGTACTGAGGAACACATAGAAGAACACATTAATGCAGGTGACGCGGAGCACTATGAGAGCTTGATTGTACAGCGAGTGCTTAGTGTACAAATAGAGAATGTAGAGCAAAATCAGCGACACACTTTATTCCAAACAAAGTGTGTCATCAAGGAGCGTTCGTGCCGCATGATCATTGATGGAGGTAGCTGCAACAACTTGGCAAGTAGCGACATGGTACAGAAGCTCGCCCTCACCACCAAACCACACCCCCATCCCTACTACATCCAATGGCTGAACAACAGTGGTAAGGCAAAGGTAACGAGACTTGTGCAAATTGATTTTGCCATCGGATCATACAAAGATATTGTTGAATGTGATGTTGTGCCTATGCAAGCTTGTAATATTCTGCTAGGTAGACCATGGCAATTTGATAGAGATTCGATGCATCATGGTAGATCAAATCAATATTCGTTTCTATACCATGATCGAAAAATTGTGTTGCATCCTATGTCTCCTGAAGCTATTATGCAATCTGATGTTACTAAGGCTGCAAAAGCAAAGAGCGAGAGCAATAAAAATGACAAATCTGTTGTTGATGACAAAGATGAGATAAAATTGAAAGGACGTTGTATGCTTGCTACAAAATCTGATATTAATGAGTTCAATGCATCCACCTCTGTTGCTTATGCTTTGGTATGCAAGGATGCTTTGATTTCATTTGAGGATATGCAACGTTCTTTGCCCCCTGTTACTGCTAACATTTTGCAGGAGTATTCTGATGTGTTCCCCATTGAGATACCAGCGGGGCTGCCACCAATACGTGGGATTGAGCACCAAATTGATCTTATCCCTGGAGCATCTTTGCCAAACCGTGCGCCATACAGGACCAATCCGGAAGAAGCGAAGGAAATTCAGCGACAAGTGCAAGAACTACTAGACAAAGGTTATGTGCGTCAGTCTCTTAGTCCTTGTGCCGTTCCAGTGATTTTAGTGCCTAAGAAAGATGGAACATGGCGCATGTGTGTTGATTGTAGGGCTATTAATAATATCACCATTCGATATCGACACCCTATTCCACGATTAGATGATATGCTTGATGAATTGAGTGGTGCTGTTGTGTTTTCAAAGGTTGATTTGCGTAGTGGGTACCACCAGATTCGTATGAAATTGGGAGATGAATGGAAAACTGCTTTCAAAACTAAGTTCGGTCTATATGAGTGGTTAGTCATGCCTTTTGGGTTAACTAATGCACCTAGTACTTTCATGAGATTAATGAACGAGGTTTTGCGTGCTTTCATTGGGAAATTTGTTGTCGTCTACTTTGATGATATACTGATTTATAGCAAATCCATGGATGAACACCTTGATCACTTACGTGCTGTTTTCAATGCTCTACGTGATGCACGTTTGTTTGGTAACCTTGAGAAGTGCACTTTCTGCACCAATCGAGTATCGTTTCTTGGCTATGTTGTCACTCCACAGGGAATTGAGGTTGATAAAGCCAAGGTCGAAGCTATACAAGGATGGCCTATACCCATGACGGTCACGCAAGTGCGGAGTTTCCTAGGACTTGCTGGTTTCTATCGCCGTTTCGTGAAGGACTTCAGCACCATTGCTGCACCATTGAATGAGCTTACAAAGAAGGGAGTGCCCTTTTCTTAGGGCAAAGCACAAGAGCACGCCTTCCATGTGCTGAAAGATAAGTTAACACATGCACCTCTACTCCAACTCCCTGATTTTAATAAGACTTTCGAGCTTGAATGTGATGCGAGTGGAATTGGATTGGGTGGTGTTTTGTTGCAAGAAGGCAAACCTGTTGCATACTTTAGTGAGAAATTGAGCGGGCCTATTCTTAATTATTCTACATATGATAAGGAATTATATGCTCTAGTGCGGACATTAGAAACATGGCAGCACTATTTGTGGCCCAAAGAATTTGTTATACATTCTGATCATGAATCTTTGAAGCATATTCGTAGTCAAGGAAAACTGAATCGTAGACATGCAAAATGGGTTGAATTTATTGAATCTTTTCCTTATGTTATCAAACACAAGAAAGGGAAAGATAATATCATTGCAGATGCATTGTCTAGGAGATATACTTTGCTGAATCAACTTGATTACAAGATCTTTGGGTTAGAAACAATTAAAGATCGATATGCTCATGATGCTGATTTTAAAGAAGTGCTGCTGCATTGTAAAGATGGGAAAACGTGGAACAAATTCATCGTCAATGATGGGCTTGTGTTTAGAGCTAACAAGCTATGCATTCCAGCTAGCTCCGTTCGCTTGTTGTTGCTGCAGGAAGCGCATGGAGGTGGCTTGATGGGGCATTTTGGAGCGAAGAAGACGGAGGACATTCTTGCTGGTCATTTCTTTTGGCCAAAGATGCGACGAGACGTGGAGAGATTTGTTGCTCGCTGCACAACATGTCAAAAGGCTAAGTCCCGGTTGAATCCACACGGTTTGTATATGCCTCTTCCTGTTCCTAGTGCTCCTTGGGAGGATATTTCTATGGATTTTGTGTTGGGATTGCCACGAACTAGGAAAGGGCGAGATAGTGTTTTTGTGGTTGTGGATCGATTCTCTAAAATGGCACATTTCATACCATGTCATAAAACTGATGATGCTACAAATATTGCTGATTTGTTCTTTCGAGAAGTTGTTCGCTTGCATGGTGTGCCAAATACAATTGTTTCTGATCGTGATGCTAAATTTCTTAGCCATTTTTGGAGAACTTTATGGGCTAAATTGGGGACTAAGCTTTTATTTTCCACCACTTGTCACCCCCAAACTGATGGTCAAACTGAAGTTGTGAATAGAACTTTGTCTACTATGTTAAGGACTATTTTAAAGAAGAATATTAAGATGTGGGAAGATTGTTTGCCTCATATTGAGTTTTCTTATAATCGTTCGCTGCATTCTACTACGAAGATGTGTCCCTTTGAGATTGTTTATGGATTGTTACCACGTGCTCCTATTGATTTAATGCCATTGCCAAGTTCTGAAAAGTTGAATTTTGATGCTAAGCAACGTGCTGAATTGATGCTAAAACTACATGAAACCACTAAAGAAAACATAGAGCGCATGAATGCTAAGTACAAATTTGCTGGAGATAAAGGTAGAAGGGAATTGATTCTTGAACCTGGAGATTTGGTTTGGTTGCATTTGCGAAAGGATAGGTTTCCTGAATTAAGAAAATCTAAATTGATGCCTAGAGCGGATGGTCCTTTTAAAGTGATGCAACGAATAAATGAGAATGCATATAAGCTTGATCTTCCTGCAGATTTTGGGGTTAGTCCCACATTTAACATTGCAGATTTGAAGCCTTATTTGGGTGAGGAAGATGAGCTTGAGTCGAGGACGACTCAAATTCAAGAAAGGGAGGATGATGAGGACATCAACACCGATCATACATCCACGCCGTCCACGCCGACAACTGCTGGTCCTATTACTCGTGCTCGTGCTCGAAAAGTTAATCATCAAGTGAGTTCCTTCTTGAGCTCTTGTCCATCCTGTTTAGATCTTGGAGACACGTGCACTCTTGTTTTGATTAGGAATCAAGGAGAAGACCGAAAGGGAAAAGGACTCGCGTAGGCTGGATTCGGACTGCAGCACACCTTCAACTTGCGACGGTCGCCACGGTTACATACGGAGTCGGATTGGGGTGATTCTACACTTGTTGGAAAGCTAATAAAGTCTACTTTCATATGGATCTGACATCATACTCATACCTGCTCAGAAGCGGCGTCAACAGTCTAAAAATCACCGAGAGGTCTATTCTGTCCAGGGTGCTGCGCCACCTTAAGTTAGCCCAATGGGCTTGTATCGTTTAGAGTCTAGTAGGGACGCGTCCTAGGGTTGGAGCATGACCCAAACTCTCTTGTGGTCGTCCTCCACACGTTATATACCCCTTAGCCGCCACCAGGAACACTCGGGTTTTATTTAGATCAAGTTTAGCCATCGCTACTTGCTTGTAGGCGCGCGTGCTGATCCAGTCGCCCGTCTCCTTGTCTTCGGAACCCCACTCATAATAAGATTCAGTGTGGAACCTTCAATTTTATCTTGCAATTTCAGTGCTTGTTTCCTCGTTCTTGCTAGTTCTTCGATTGCTTGCAGGACGGGAGCCCTAGGGGCTGGTTGTCATACTCCACAAGATCGTGACGGCCTTGGGAAGTGGTGTATCGGTCGCTAAGGCGCAGTCTTGGAAGGCTGTAGTCGGGCCGTGAACGTCATCTCCTTCCACCAATCGAATTATCTCACGCTATTCATCGAAAGATCGACCACAAACCCTTGCGGGTTCTTATCAATATGAAACATTACATGGCAACCAAAATATATACCAAGTTCAATGTTACAAAACAAAAAAGATTTATCATATCTGCCAAATCACGCATGCATCAATCACATGTAGAAAAAAGATTTTTGTCGGTGTTACGAAACCACCGGCTAGTGAATTTTGTGGATTGCGCGTCTAGGCTCGAATGGTGTGCAAAGAGGACACGAGGATATATACTGGTTTGGGCGGAATGTCCCTAAGCACAGTGGTGAGCTGCTCGTGTTACTTACACATGAGTTTGCAGTACGGGTTACAAACGGTCGAGAGAGGGATGAGCTCCCAAGTCTCTGTGAGTTGAGGGTGTATGTGTTGTTCAGTCATCCCCCCCTCCTGGAGACCTTGCTTCCCCTTTTATAGTTTAAGGGGAAGGGCAGGTTACAGCCGAGACAGTAGAGTAGAGAAAGGGAAAAGAGAGAAAAAAAGGAGGATAAGGAAGAAAAGAAACAGGAACCTCGGGGTCGCCGTCCTCCTTCCCCTCCTTGGTGCAGGCCCCGCTGACCCTGTGGATCGTGGTGACGGGGACGGACGCCATGTGTTGCCCTGTGTACTACTGGCATCACGCGCGGATGGCGTGCGCCAACCATGGCGTCCTACTCTGTTTGGCAAACAGAGTGGCCAATAGTGAAGGTCAATAGTTGACCCTAACGAGTGTTGTACAGGGGTTGGCGGCATAGTGATGCCCTGTGTTGCGTCATACGGTGTCGTAAGGTGATTTGATTTCCCGGGGATGACCCGTCCATCACTATTTTTGGCCCGTCCTTGGTCGTGCGCCCCCCATCCGCGGTGGTTGGGATCGGCGTGGGCCCCTACGCTGGGATTCTGCCATGCTCGAGACCGAAACCTAGCAGTTGGGCGAGGCGGAACCTTTCCCCTAGGAGTCGGGCAAAGCAGAGATTCCCCTCTAGGGGTCGGATGAGCCGTGGATTATACCTTCTATGTTTGTTGGATTGTTCCGTCCCCTTCTGGGGTTGGACGGGGCCAGTCCCACCACACGGGGGGAGGGGGGAGGGGAGGGGAGGCTAGGCTTTCCTTATGGTCGGATGGGACGGGGTCCCACACCAAACAGTTGGCCAGATTCGTGATCACGTTCCTGATTTATCTGAATGCAAGTTTTTAGAGTTGTCTTCGGGTACCGTGATAATTGATACCCAATAGTAGCCCCCAAGACCCTGGAGGAGCTAAGCGCTCCTCCAGGGGCTTCTTTGGGTCGTCGAGGTTCGCTTTTATTTTCGATTTCAACTATCCAACGGGTGCGCACGAGCCACCCACTGGGTGTAGCCCCCGAGCCTTTAGAGGAATGGGGGTACTCCTTCAAAGGCTTTCTTTGCTATCAACCTACGACCACACTCTTTAGGTCTCCTTGCGAGTCTAGCCCCCGAGCCTCCACGCGCTGTGGGGGTCCGATCGAGCGGCCGACCGACCCTAGGCTCCTGATGGCCAGTGTATATAGTTCCCGGGTCCGACGGGCGGTCCCGGGAGCTTTTTGCCTTTCTTCAAGGAAAATCCATGGACTGGCAGTGGCCAGGACTCAATCGCAGGCTGGGATGTCCGTGGCCCCCGGATGCCTAGGTATTGGCCTCAAGCGGGCCCGCCCTTTGCCAACCTTTACTCTAGGGGTGTCTCGGAGCAACTGTCGAAATCATTGCTGGGCCGGACTGTGAACCCCTGGGCCTTAACGGGCCATAGGAGCGTTTCTCAGCTCTGTATCCCTTTCGTTATCGTGGCATTGGGAGTAGCGCCTAGTCCTGGGATGGGGGCAGAAGACAAAGCGTCGTTTCGTGAATCGCTTAATATGGGCGAGCAGGGAAACCGAAGGGGCGCGACGTGCATCAGCCGCAGCGACGGTTGGTGTCGACGCCGGTTGGGCTCCCCATAAGCAATTAATAAATTGCGGCCTATCACAGTGTGCCACCATTCATTGCCACTCCAGCCCTAAACAGCAGATCCCCAGCGCTTGCCTTTCCTTCTTCGTCGCTTCATCCATGGATCCTGGGAAGCGCCCTGCCGACGACGCGTCAGAGGAGAGGATGCCCCTCCGACGCCGCTTACACGAATAGGGGTGAGGGGGTATCTCCCAGTTTCTCCCATTGCTGTTGTGGGTTTCCTTCTGACTTTTACTTTTGCTCAGGGCTGCTTTGCACGCCGACAACGAGCGGTGCTCGGCCCGCAGCGTGACTTCTGTAGCGTCCCCGGGGTTGTCGTCCGGGTTGTTGGACACGTTCCCAGTCAAGGAGTTAGAGTGACTCCAGGGATGCCATGAGGCCTCCCAGACCGCACTTCGGGCCACCAAGGAGGAGGCAGGGACCGTCCGTGCCCAGTTGGCGGACACCGATGGCCGGGTGGCCGGTAAGTTTTTTTTGGCGATCGTCGTTTTCTTCTTTCTTGGCTCACCCTTTTTGAGTCCTTTCTCTGATTTTTGCGTGTTTTAACTAGAATTGGAGATGAAGCTACAGACGCTTCGTCAGGCTACAGACACTACCGTCGGTTGCATGCGTGCCCAGGGCGGGCGTCTTTAGGAGCATCTCCTCAACATCCCTGAGTGCATCATGGACACGGTGGAGTACGGTGTCCACCGCGGAGCAGCCGTCGCCCTAGTGGCAGCCCAGGTCCGGTCGGGCCACAAGCTCTGCCACCTGGTTGGCTTTTCATAGGACGAGGGGGCGAACGATCATGAGAGGCTTGTCGAGGACTTCAATGAGGCCGCAGACGCCGTTGCCGCCGAGGTGCCCACCGAGGAGGTCATCCTCGAGGCCCTTTAGTTTGTACTTAGGGCCTTTTTCTCATGAATAAAGACTAGTTGTTTTCATCTTCTGTTATTTGTGAGACTTTATTTAATTCGCATGTCTCAAACACTATTTATCGTAGTTGGACGCTTTATTCCCATATTGGTGGGGTTTCAGTTGACATTGACTATTTTCTGTGGACTTTAGCAGTTCCGACCCTTGTTTAAGATATGAGCACTTCTCTGTCTTCCTACGACTTTGTGTTAGACATTTTATGAGGCCGACCCCCGGGTCCCTACACATAGTAAGGGTCGGATTGAGGGGTCGGGTCTCCCGCAGCGCTAAAAGGTCCAAATTGGCTAGAGAAGGGGTGAATAGCCTAAAAACTCTACAAAACACTAGAGCAAAGATTAATAACACAAATGGCGATAAATGCAGTTTGCTCTAGCTCTAAGTGTTAAGCAAGCCACCTAGTTGCAATTCTAGTTACCTAATGTCTCTATGGCACACACAAGCTAGGTTGCTACAACTACTACTACCTAGAGTGCTACCAATAAGAACAAGCACAACTAAACAAGCTTACACAAGGTAAAGAAGCGGTAAGTAAACGATGGGAAGATGATTTTATACCGACGTGTAGAGGCAATTGAACCAATGAAGAATACCAATGTGAAGCCAATCACCGGGAGATAATCAATCACAATATCAAGAGAGACACCAAGATTTTCTCTCGAGGTTCACGTGCTTGCCGGCACGCTAGTCCCGCTTGCCGGCACACTAGTCCCCGTTGTGTTGACCAACACTATGTGGTTCGACGGCTAATTTGGAATCCACACCCAAGCTCTCCAAGAGCGCCGTAAGAACCTACCGCTAGTGAGGTAACTCAATAACACGCGTAATATATTAGAGCTACCTTATGGCTCTTTACCGGGGAAGGTGCAAAGCCCCTCACAAGTCATTAGAGCCGGCCACGAACAACCTCCAACTCATTCTGGACCTCCTCCGCTGCTCCAAGCCATCTAGGTGGTGGCAACCACCAAGAGAAACAAGAATCCCACAGCACAAGAACACCCAAGTGTCAACTAGATGCAAACTCACAAGCAAATGCACTTGAGATCACTCAATCTCATTTTGATTAGGCAATCAAGTAAGGGAGATGAGTGGGAGGGGATGTGCTTAGCTCAAGAGGATGTTAGAGAGTCAAAAAGTCCAAGAGTATGCTCCCTAAATCGTCCAAACATATATTTATAAGCAGCCCCAAAGAATAGAGCCGTTAGGGACAAGTTGCTGTTGTTGTCGTGCTGACCGGACGTGGACACATTGTCCGGTCGTGTCTCGCACCACCGCCCGATGTTCACCACGTGTCAAGTTTTAAATCTTGTTCATTCAATCATAACGGCCACTTAAATGAAGTCTCACATGTTTAGAAGTGACCGAACGCGCCGCTTGGTTTGATCGAACGCGCCCTAGCGTCCGGTTGCCAGATGCTCGTGCTGCTGAGAGGCTGACCAAATGAGCTGCTTGTACTGACCAGACGTCACAGTGCCAGCGTCCGGTTGATTCCAGTAAGGACCCACTCACGACCTGACGTGTCCAGTCGATCGTGACATGACGCGCCACCACGTCCGATCGACCTCGCGTGCTTTGCAGCTTCTCTGGGGCTTGAGCGGACGCGCCGGTGCGTGCGCTCGCTGCAGACGCTGTGAACTGACCGGACACGACCCTAGCATCCGGTCGGCTCGACCACCACATCTGGTCGCTCAGAAAATAGCGTTTCCACTTCCCAAAGAGCGCCGGTGCAAAGCCCTAATGTCCCACGCCTGATTGTTGCTACCACTGACTGGACGCATCCGGTCATGCTAAGACAGCGTTCGGCCACTACCAGTGACCTCCGTTCACCTCCGTTTCTATCCACAATGACTTAGAGAAATTCTCCGCCTCTGGCGTAGTGGAAAATATGCATTTCACTTCCATAAAAGCGCTGAATCCATCTCTACTGCTCAAACTCTACCACCTTCGTAAATGTGCTAACATCACTAAGTGTATATCACCATGTGCATGTGTGTTAGCATTTTCACAATCATTTTCGAGACGTTAAGTTAGCTCACCACTAGATCTAAATGCATATGTAAATGAATCTTCATCTCGTGGCACTTAAGTGATCAATAGCCCCAAAAATGCATATTGACCGCTCTGATCAATAGCTCCGGGTGGTCAGAGCGGTCAAAAGTGATGGAGGAGTCGGACCACTTGGGGTAAGTGGGCGTCGCTGTCTCGGCTGCATACACCTCTCGGCGCACAAGCTTATGCTGGCGTTTGGAGGAGTAGGCCTTCGTTCCGCCAAAGATCATGAGGCAGTCGGTTGTCTACGGGAAACCGTTGTCGTCGTTCTCCTCGACGCCGTTCGTGGACTGCTCCGGCTTCTTCTTTGGCTCACCCTTCTTTGCGCCCCTGGATAGGAACTTCTTCATGAGTCCATAGTCCTTGTACAAGTGCTTGATGGGATAGGCGTGATTCAAGAATGGTCCCTCGAGCAGCTTCTCAAAGTGATCTGGGGCGCCCTCAGCAGACGCCTTTTTGCCCTTTTGCTCTGCGATGGCCACGAGCGAATACCCGGACCTTGCTTGCTCCTCCTCTTCTTCTTTAAGCGGTTGGGGGTGCCTTTGCCAGCGTCCTCATCCCGCTTCACCTTGCCTCGGGCACAGTCAAAAATCGCTCTAACCGCCTCCTCACCCGAGGCGTGGCTTGTGGCGATGTCGAGGAGCTCCTTGGTGGTCCATGGGTGCTTGCGCCTCAACTTGTGGACCAGGGACTCACAGGTGGTCCCTGACAAGAAGGCCCCAATCACATCGGCGTCGGTGACGTTGGGCAGCTCATTGCGCTGCCGGGAGAAGCGACGGATGTACTCGCAAAGAGTTTTGTCCAGCTTCTACCGATAGTTCTTGAGGTCCTAGGGGTTCCTAGGGCGCACGTAGGTGCCCTAGAAGTTACCGACAAAGATCTCCTTAGGGTCCGCCCAACATCTAATCTTGTTGGGCGGAAGGTGCTCCAGCCACGTATGTGCCGAGTCAGCAAGGTACAGGGGGAGGATGCGGATGATGAACGCGTCACCATCTGCGCCACTGGCTTGACAAGCAAGCCGGTAGTCCTCAAGCCATAGGCCGGGGTTCATCTCCCTGGCGTACTTCTGGATATTCACCGGTGGACGATATCGCATTGGGACGGGCGCACTGAGGATGTGTCGGCTGAAGACCCGGGGCCCTGGCGGTGGGGGACTCCGGCTCCGATCCTCGCCGCTGTCGTAGCGACCGTCACGACGAGGGTTGTAGCAGTGGCTGGACTCTCTTCTCTGCTCCTCCTGTCCATGCCTGCGGGCGTTCAGGGTGTCGCGCGCGTCACGGTTGTCACCAAGGCAGCCATGTACTAGGGCCGAGGCGGCTTTCCCGCCGTCACGCGTCAGCTGGCGGATGGATGTGGCTTTGCCATGGTCCTCGACAGGCTTTTCTCCGCCATGAGGGGGCTGGAGGACGGATACGTCGTTGCTGTCTCGTGCCGACGGCGCACACTGGCTGGCATTGCGTTGTCGAGATGCCGAGCTCTCCGTCTGCTACACCGATGCACGCTTGAGTAGCGTGCGGATCTCGCGCTGCGCCTGGCGTCCCTCGGGCGTCGTGGGTTTCGGGAGCCCTCGGAGCAGAGCCGCCGTCTCGGCTATGTTCTAGCTCGCCCGGGTGAAGCGTGGGAGTCTGTCGTCGTCCTCGATGATTCTCCAATGCACGTCGCGGGCACACGTGTGCATCTTGTCACAGTGTTGTGCAATCTCGTTGTTGGTATAAATTAAATGCACACTAGAAAAGATAACTTTCTGCAAGGTGTAGATATAATACCGTTGTAGTACTTCACCAAAATAATCCTGGTTTTAATATCAAACACAAAGGAACGGTTGGCGACGATGATTGAGTCTATAAACTTAACCCAATTCACAATCAAGCTCAGATAATAGTGAAAATAGGGAGACTACTAAGGACTATCTAATTCCAATCTCGATAAACTATGTTCTTAATCATTCATTCAGTGGGCGATAACTTTCAATAAGGGATGAAATCAGAGTTCTCCCCTACCAGCATGCATAAGCCTACCTTTACTTATTAACTGGAAGTGGACTATAGAGAATTCAACGAAGCTATAAAGTCACCTTCGTGAGTACCACTATCCAGCAGGTCAAGGGGCATTCACAAGTAATCCTAGCCTAAGCACCACACTTACACTATGAAAACAACTTCAACTTAGGTGCTACCAAGATCAAAGTACTCAAAAGAGTTGCAAACTTGAAGAACAATACGAACAAATTGCTTACTTAAATCAGAAGTTGATTACCAAAGAGTCTCAGAAGGAAGCCCCCTACGAAGGAACTTGATCTGGACGAACACAGCAGCGGAGAAGCACTAACAGGCCGGAACTCCTCTAGAACTCTGCTCTTCTACTCTATATCTCTATCTCTAATTGAGACTAATCCTAAGATGAACTAGTCTACTCTTGATTGCTAGCCTAGATCTCTAGATATGGAATTAGAACTCTCGCTCTTCAGCTCTTGATCTGGCTTCCCTTTCTCTAGGGGAGGGTCTGGCTCTTTATTTATACCCCGGTGGGATGCACGTGAGCCCTTCGATCAAACCGACTTAAGGGACGACCTACATGACTCCTCAAAGGCGGTGCAAGAATACTCTAGAAGCTCGTGGAAATGTAGAGGGGGGTGGCCGCCCGGCCACCCCTATGGTCGGCCGGCCCCACCTAGCAGGGGCTGGGCCCTGGCTCGCTCTGGTGTCTTCTATAGTCTTCTAGTATATATCTTGCAGCGAAATTCCATAAATTATTTTAATTCCTAGATCCCTTTTGTTGACTTTCTGGATAACACTCTAGAAAATTATAAATCACCAAAACTCGTGGAATTTGTCAGTAATAACCTCCTATTCTATGATATTTGTGCATACGTGCAAGGAAATTTATTGGTTTGTAATGTATGTTAACGACCGTCAACACTCGTGCTCGAGCGCCACGCACTCCTCCAGATGGAGTCACGTGGTTTTGAGCTCTTGCTGTCGCTCCCTCAGTTGGTTCATACGCGGGTGGGGTGGGACTTCTGCATCCGCCGTAGCCCCGCACCCATCGGTAGGATGCGGGGGAGTCCCATTCCCCCCATGAGGGGCGCCGTCATTGGCACTCATGACGTGTCCTTCGGGGGTCGCCTCATGGTGAGGGTCGTCGATAATGTTTGCCTTGAAGCATTCACATGAGGGGTGGTATCTCCCCTGGCTGGAGGTGGAATCAGAAATTGACTCTAAGTCATTCGCGAGGAGATCGTGGATCGATTCCTCGACGTAGTCGGCCATGCCCACAAACTCATCGTTTGCGGGCGGTGAACGAAAGCGTTGCATCGTATGATGCTCTATGATCTGTGTAGTGTTGCGCAAACCATAAGGGAACGCCATTGAGGCACCCTGGGTCAGGATGTCTAGGGAGAGCGGCTCTCCACCGGCAAACTGTGTCATGATGTTGACGAAGGAGAAGGTAAGGACACACAGGTCCTCCCAGGATGGGTGAGGTCCTAGGTATATGGTGAGTTGGTGCTCCAATGTCCCGAAGTCAAAGTCGAGGTGCTGGTCGCGCCCGAGGGTGTGAGCCTTCGGGGCGTTTAGCTGTAGCTCCTCGAGAGCCTCAACGATCGCGTCGAGGCCAGTGGGAGAAGGAGACTGGATGGGTGCGAGAGCCTATACTAGCTCTCCCTGCATGGTGACGATGAAGTCCAGACTCCCAAAGCACACGTGCACACCTAGGGTCTAGTTGATGCTGTGGCTGGCCATCCGAAGCCTGATGAAAGTGACAAGACACGCAAAAGGCCCCTACCTAGCGCGCCAACTATCGGTGTTACAAAACCACCAGCTAGTGAATTTTGTGGATTGCATGTCTAGGCTTGGATGGTGTGCAAAGAGGACACGGGGATGTATACTGGTTCGGACGGAATCTCCCAATGTTTAGTGGTGAGCTGCTCGTGTTACTTGCACTTAAGTTTGTAGTAGGAGTTACCAACGGTCGAGAGAGGGATGAGCTCCCAAATCTCTATGGGTTGAGTGTGTATGTGTTGTTCAGTCATCCCCCCTCCTAGAGACCCTGCTTCCCCTTTTATAGTTTAAGGGGAAGGGCAGGTTACAGTCGAGACAGTAGAGTAGAGAAAGGGAAAAAAAGAAAAAAAAGAAGGATAAGGAAGAAAAGAAATAGGAACCCTAGGGTCATTGTCCTCCTTCCCCTCCTTAGTGTGGGCCTCGTTGCCCTATGGATCGCGGTGATAGGGATAGGCGCCATGCGTTGCCCTATGTACTACTGGTTGAAAGGTCCTTGTTTGGTTTTGGTAATTGAGTGATAACCTTAGATGGACTAATTATGTTTATGTGAGATACACAGGGAATTAGTCCACATGTGATGGTTTCATGAAGGAGCTCATTATATATGAGACATGACATGGAGTCATGTGACCAAGGTGGCGAAGATCAAGATGAGGCTTGGCTTGATGGACCGGTTGCAAGTGTGAAAGGCAAGTCGGAGGCTTTGGAGCTATGGACCGCAGGGCGGTGAAGCTTGAGCAAGACTTGGCACCGATGGACTGACGCAACGATGAAGAGCAAGTGAGGTCAAGATCGATGGACCAACAAGGTCACATGATGATATGAAGTGGATCATATCATTTGTGATATGGTTGGTGCATGTGTTGCATCAACGTCAGAGGAGATGGAGTGAAATACGCAAGGCAAAGGTATAACCTAGGGCATTTTTATTTCACCGGTCATAGGTGTGTAGAGAAGTTGATGAGCGGGTTTAGGATAGATGGTCGTACTATTAAGAGGGGCAAACTTGTTTGCATATCGATCATCTAGTGCCACTTGAGTGATCTAACTTTGCATACATGCTAGGATCGAGTGGCGTGGCAAGTTGAGTGGCTAACTCCTTTAAGAAAAAGATTATGAAAATGCTAACACACATGCACAAGGTGGTGAACACTTGTTGGTGTTGGCACATTTGTGAAGGCGGTGGAATTTGAGTAGTTGAGAGGGGTTTGGGGTCCTCTCTCCCTCCTGTCGAGCTTGCGAGCCGGATTCAGGCGTTTTCGAGCAATTGAAATGACTATTTTCCTTTACGCTGAAGTCAAGAATTGGAGGCGAAGTCGTGGAATGTTTTTGAGCTGAGAAGCGCGCATCGGACGCGGTGCTCGGCAACAACAGACGCTGGCCCTAGGAGCATCAGACGCGGGTTCAACGTCTGGTGGCTAACACTAAGTGACGCCCTGCTGAGGAAGCAGCATCAGACGTGGCTATGGTCGGGCAATAGACACTAGACGTCAGCGTCTATTGTGAGTGGCGTTAGCAGCGTTGCAAGCCTCGACGATGACAGACGCGGAGCGGCATCTGATGCCCACTCGACGGACGCGTCTGTTGGTCGATTGCCTATTTCTAGAGCTCTTTGGACTATGTCAGTTGGACATCAGACGTGGAGGCTAGGGAGGCATCGGACGCGTCTGTTGCACGCGAGCCAACCGTTGGAAGTTAGCCGACCGTTAGAGATCAACGGTTCTCGTTCAATCGAGGACACGTGGTGCTGATCGATCACAGGCGATTGAGGAGCGTCAGACGCTGGCCGCGTCTATTGCGTAGGCATCAGACGCGTCTGATGCCCCCAAAAAATGCCCAGTGAAGGGGCAACGACTATATTTGTTTGTGGGGTTATAAATAGTTTTGGTGGCTGGCCTTGGCTGCGGCTCGGCACCCTTGGGACTTAGTGTCCATGCTTTGGAAGTGCTAGGAGAGCCTCTAACTCACTTGTGCTTGTAAGAGTGCGAATCGATTGCGAGTGAGTGTGATTCTAGTGTGTTGCATCGTGAGGATTGCATCGAGTGACACTAGGTGTTCGAGTTGCAAGCCAGTGGTACTTGTTACCCATGGAGGTTGCCACGTCCTAGACGGCTTGATGGCTTGAGGCTCCGTTGAAGCTCGTAAGAAGATTGTGCGAGGCTCTAGAGAAGCTTTGTGAGGGACATTGTGCTCGCCCACGGGAGCCGCGAAAAGTAACTCTAGTAAAGTGAGACGCGAAGGGCGACAAGTGGTCTGGCCGGGTCAAGTGCTAGAGCTTGTGGCTTGGAGGATCCCCATCTTGAGAGTGGATGTGTGGCACCCGCTGAGAGTTTTACTCTTGATAGTCAATTAGCTCGTGATCCAACAAGTGGGTGCATCACCACAACGAGAAGAGCAAGAGGACCGGCAGCAACCTTGGAGCTTGTCTCAACGGGGACTAACGTGTTGGCAAATACGTGAACCTCGGGATAAAAATCATCGTGTCAACCTTGTTCATCCCGTTGGTTTGCAATCTCCGAAACACAAGCTTGTATTACTTTCACATATATACAATGTGCTTGTGTAGTTGCTCTCATATCTAGTTGTGTTTGTGTAACTAGCTAGATATCTTCTTGCTTGTGTAGCTTAGAAGTAGCTCCCATTGCATGGCTAATTTGATTTGTGTAACCTTGTTAGTCACATTGCTTAGTTTGTATAGCTAAGTAATTTACGCTCTCTAATTTGGCATTGGTTGCCTTGTTATTGAGCTTTACTAGTGAGCTTAAGAGATTTGTGCTTTGCTTACTAGAATTGTATAGGAGCTCCCTAGTGCTTGAAGTATTAGTGCATAGGTTTGTGTGACCTTACTCTAGAAGTGGTTAGGTGGGCTCTTGTTAAGCTTGGCACCTTAGTTGCATAATAAGGATCTTTGTAAGGTGCTAGAAAACATAGATAGAGGGGTATAGTCTTGGCTAGACCGATAGTTTTAATTCCGCATTTGTTTCGGTTAGCCGGCGCGATTAAATTTTAGTAAGAACTATTCACCCCCTCTAGTCCGCCATCTCAACCCTACACTAGCGCCACGCGCGGACGGCGTGCGCCAACCATGGCGTCCCACTCCGTCTGGCAAATGGAGTGGCCAACTATGAAGGTCAATAGTTGACCCTGACGAGTGTCGTACAGGAGTTGGCGGCATGGTGATGCCTTGTGTTGCATCATACGGTGTCGTGGGGTGATTTGATTTCCCGGGGACGGCCCGTCCGTCACTATTTTCGGCCCATCCTTGGTCGTGCGCCCCCCATCTGCAGTGGTTGGGATCAGTGTAGGCCCCTACGCGGCACTTCCGCCACGTGCGAGACCGAGTCCTAGCAGTTGGGCGAGGCGGAACCTTTCCCCTAGGAGTCGGGCGAAGCAGAGATTCCCCTCCAGGGGTCGGACGAGCCGTGGCTTATACCTTCTACGTTTGTTGGATTGTTCCGTCCCCTTCTGGGGTCGGTCGGGGCCAGTCCCACCATGCGGGGGGGGGGGGGTCGGGCAAGGCGAGGCTTCCCTTATGGTCGGACGGGACAGGGTCCCACACCAATGGGTCGGCCAGGTTCGTGATCACGTTCCTGATTTATCGGAAGGCTAGTTTTTAGCGTTGTCTTCGGGTATCGTGATCATTGATACCCGACAATTTGCATATCTAAAACTTTCCTTATTTATTCTATTTTACAAAATTAAAAATTAAATAAGTATATATTTCATCTATTACATACTAGGAGGTAATAGGTGATTGTTACCGTTCGATCGAAATAAATGAGCGGTTCATAATCATTTGAAAGTACGGCAACAAAGCCCTTATTTTCCAGATAAACAAAAGCTAGCTGTAAATGTTGACACAAGTCATTATTAGTTTAGTTTGTTCTCAAGTCCCAGACCTAGAGCCTTCCATCACTGACTATATTACATTCTAGCGCACGTGCCGACAGCATCGTTTGCAGCTGTGACAGTCATCCTTCATTCTTTATACACAAGTAATGCATCAGCATGGGCAGTACATGGTGTATACTCCGTATTGTTTACCGATCAACACCGATGACGCCTTTATTGCGGCGAAGTAATTGGTACGACATGTATTTAGGTAAAAAAAAATAAGAAGCTAATGATGTAGCGGCATGTATGAATATTTGAGGCTTTCAAGTCATTGCTAGAGCTAATCAAGGAGCATTATTTGTTGTCTAAACCGGCCTTCTCCAACCAGGCAAGCAACTATAACAAGACTTCTGCATGCGATTTGGTCATCAATATTCATTACACATAGATTTGATTCACCATTTGGGTAGTCTTTGGTGGCACTAATTAAATCAAACGTATATCCTGCTCCTCTAGATCCATATTTTTTAATCGTTTTGAATGCGGTTGGGGTCAAAACTTTAGATGTTTGGGCCTCTTTGGTTACCTACCATAGTTTGCCAAACTTTGTCATACATTTTGTGGCTGTTGTTTGGCTCATGCTGAAGTTTTTGGCATATAGAGTTTTATGGCTCCAACACTACTACACAGATTCTTTTTACGAACGGCTCCGATTTCTAACAGAGGTGGATGACTTTAGAAACCATCTGTAGTTAGGATAAGGAGCATGTAACTTGAGAGAACAACTCCGGGAAATCAGTTTTAGGGGCAGTTTCGTTAAGAAAACCGCCTCTAAAGATGTGTCCATTTCTAGGGGTGGTTCCGTTAAGATAACCGTCCTTGAAAAGGGTTTTCCAGGGGCGGTCATCTTAACTGAACCGCACCCTAAAAATCTAAATTTTCAAGGCTGGTTTTGTAAAGACTTAAGGGAACCGTCTCTGGAACATCATTAGGGGCGGTTCTCTTAGTCAACCATCCCTATAAAGTATTCCCTATAAACATCCTTCTTCCTCCTCACGGCTGTTGTTGTTGTTCATGCCATTGTTGAGTTCACTTGGAGGCAATAAATTGCAAATATAGAGGGGGGAGGGGGGAGGTTTTGCCCATTGAATCTTTGAATGAGATGAGTTTAAGAGGTAAGCTTATAACATTCCTAATGTCTTTTCAACATTTACTCTTACATTTCTTTCATTAAGTTTTGTTCACATCTAGAGAGGCATGGTTGTTATTTTTTCCATTTTGTTAGTATTGTAAACTGATTTTAGTAGGCTCACATCAATCTCTAGTTACTTGGTCAAGAATTATCTTTATCCATGAATATAGATGGTTTTAGATCTAGATCTAGACCTAGATGCATGGAGAGGGGATGCATCTAATTACTCATGATTTCATTTTATCCATTGATATCAATTTATGCCATTTTTGTCAATTGGCTTCAGTAGTTATACGCGGATAATATTTTGATGGTATTATACCATTTGGTTAAGGACCACAGATGAAAAAATGGACTAGGGTTTATGTTCATTATCTAGCCCAATTATGCTCCTAGGTGTTGGATCATCAGATTGTGTTCTTTTTCATAATGTTGTTTTGACTAAAATAGAACTGTAGGTTATGTATCCTACTGAGGTTTGACCTTAGATAAAAGCTGTAGTTTAGATTGTTTAAGGACCATAAGCCAAATCAGTCCATAACCTAGTCAAATAGTGGCCTAAAGATTGAAGTGTCGTTGTTTGAAAAGGGCCAAAATTTGTCTGTCCCCATTAGATTTGAAACTCACTTTTAGTTTCATGAACCCTACTTTGGAGCCTTAGATCTTGCAAACCAAACCGAAATAAACCATGAGCCTTTAAGCAATGTTGTAGTACTCGTGTAGCTCTACATTGTTTGCTAAAACACCTTGAGCTAATATCACTTGGCTCGGGAGGAGAGAAAAAGGGAAAATGGAGTTCCAGTCAGTGCCGGCCATTTTTGAAACTGGCTGGACGCGTCGTCGTGGCCGACCGGCCCATGCTCCGCTCTCGCCCCCACTTCACAATTTATGGAAATCATGAAAAATATTAATTAGTTATGCATAGAAAATATGCAACCGAGAAAAGTTCATGAACACAATTACACTGAATGTCCAAGGCTATAGGGGAACAAGTATACATGGTTTCATAGTCATTCAATTAATCGACATGCTCATGTCTATAATTAACATTGATACTCATTCAACATTCAATAGCAAATGACTCAATATTTATTATTTTTAAGGAACTAAATAACTAAGTAAAGCACAAAACGGTGTAGTATAGATTATAGACTATAGTCATGTAGAGTAAAAAAAAGGAAATACATGCCTAGGTCAGGATTAGTGGCGCTAAAATTTTTTGCAGCTAAACCAAACAATGGCCTTTGGTAAACCCAAAGCGTCCATATATATATATATATATATATATATATATATATATATATATATATATATATATATATATATATATATATATATATATATATATATATATATATATATATATATATATATATATATATATATATATATATATATATATATATATATACTCCCTCCGTCCCTAAATATCTGTCGCTTTACACTTTTCGAGAAAAAACTTTAATTAAATATATATTAAAAATATTAATATTTATGGTATATAATTAGTATCATTGGAAAGATCTTTGAATCTAGTTTTTTTAATAAATTTATTTGGAGATGCATATGCTGCACGTATTTTATACAAATCGAGTCAAACTTGCGGGCACAAAAACCGAAAATGATATTTAATTGGGAACAGAGGGAGTATAGCTAAAACAAGAGGACAGTTTGGCAATATCGTAGTAGCATGCCCTCTAAAAAACTATAGCCGACTATTTGAAACCATGATATATTTCCATTATCAAATTTGAAAGACATTATTTCCCTAAAGACAGGATAGATATAGAAAACAGTGGACCTCATTAGAAATTTAGAACGAATAATCGACGACAATGCTGACCTGTCGGGGACGGGGTACTCTGGGGAAGAGCATGAGGTCGGAGCAGACGTAGCTAGCGGCGTCGGGAACTCAAAGACGCGACGTGCGCGTCGGCAGCATCGCGGACGTGGAGGTACCCTTGGCACGACTGCACGAGCACGTCGTTGTCATACGCCTGCCTGGACGGACCCGTTGAGGTACTTGAGCATGAGGCTGGCGTTCGCAGTTCACTGACGGCTGCAGCGCCAGGCCCTGCACCAGCACCGTACCGCCGCATAAACTCGTGATACATGCATAGAGTACTAAATGTAGATAAAATAAAAAATTAATTGTACAGCTTGGTTATACTTTGCGATACGAACGTTTTGAACCTAATTAGTCAACGGTTGGACACTATTTGTCAAATAAAGCCAAAATGTGCTACAGTACTTTTTTTACATCTTTTTACACATTTTTACACAACTAAACACAGTCGAATACGTTTTTCCAAAGACTGTAACACTGAAGTTGCCGGGGGTCATTCCCGAGGAGCAGTCGTTTCAGAATTTCTTTAGAGCCCGTTTAGTTTCAAAAAATTTCTCAAAATTTTTTAGATTTCTCGTCGCATCAATTTTTGGACATATGCATGAAGCATTAAATATAGATAAAAAATAAAACTAATTACACAGTTTAGTTGTAAATCACGAGACGAATCTTTTAAGCCTAGTTAGTCCATGATTAAACACTAATTACTAAATAACAACGAAATGCTACAGTTTGCTACAGTAGTTTTTTTTAAAAAAAATTGCAAACTAAACATGCCCTTAGATAGACAATTGTCACCCAGGATATGGCAAGAGAAAGTTCGGTAAACTACATAACCACAGATACAAATGTAGGATGATACTCCAATGCAAATTTATTTTATTAGGAGATTACAACTGTCAACTAGTAGCTAGCAACATAGAAAGTCACATCCATCGATAGTTACTGTTGCACTCTCAACACTTGTGACACTTACGCCCACAATCTCATATTCTATTTTTAGCAGACTGATGGAAGCAGCGACGTGTGCACAGTAATAGTTTGCGTGCCATATGCTAATTTGTTTCTTCAGGGCCATCCTCTAGCTGTGTGGTACGTACGAGGTACGACGTATTGATAGCTCAGGCCTCCGGCTCCGGCGACGGCGTTGGGGCAGGGATAGGGATGATGCCCTTCTCCTGGAAGCATATGACGGTGTCGTACAGGGCCTGCGCCGCCGGAGTGAACTCCAGGCCCAACTCCCTCAGCTTCTGGTTGGATATCTTGTACGGCTGCTTCCTTGGGTTCACCTCATCAGAGCACCTGCGAGATGCAATGCAATCCAAGAACCACAAGTTAATACATGTTATAAGTATACTACTATTAATTAGAATAACAATACAATACAATACACAGGGATCGGTCGAAAATGCTCAGGAGAACCCATCAAAAAGTTTAAAGTATTTTTTGCACGACTTTAGAGTATCGTGTCAAGCTAATAAAAGGCAGACGATAGATGCTTGACCGCAGAAGAACAGTTGATTTTTCCCCCGAGGATCGATCACGTCGTTGATCTATCAACGGTGAACTAATAATAACAATAATAAAGAATCTTTAAAAAAGTTTCTAAGCAGTATATGTACTAGCCAAAGAAGTCTATATATAACTCTTAGCCATTGGATACTGAGACGAAAAGAGCGAAAGACTGGGCAACAGATTTCCCAATCGGTTCTGCATGCAGTATGCGCTACGTAACTCCACCGCCGATGCTTTCACCCTTGACAAACTGATGCACCGCACTTTGTGACCAAATTCTCACCTCATCATCAGATTCAAACATAATCAGCACGTGAGCACTATCTATATTGATAATTTCACGTGTTTCACCTTTTTTTTATCTTAATTTCCACATGGCAGCTTGAATTCTGAAACGAAAGACAGAGACATGCATGCTCGAAATTAAAGCAAACATGCATGCACGCGTGCGTGCGTGCGTGCAGCACGATCCTGCTAGCGACATGCATATCGACAGCATCAGTGAACACTGACCTTTCCGGGACGGGGTATTCCGGGAAGAACTTGCGGAGGGTCCTGACGACGTCCTCGCGGTGGAGCACGGCGTCGGCGCAGATGTAGCGGCCGGCGGCGTGGGGCGCCTCGAAGACGCGGACGTGCGCGTCGGCGGCGTCGCGGACGTGCACGTACGCCTGCACGGCGTTGGCGTACGTCTTGGCGGAGCCGTTGAGGTACTTGAGCACGTGCATGAGGCTGGCGTTCACCGTCGGCTGCAGCGCCGGGCCCTGCACCAGCACCGGGTTCACCACCACCAGGTCCACCCCGCGCGCCGCCGCCGCCTCCCACGCCGCCTGCTCCGCCACCGCCTTCCCGTAGCAGTACCAGTTCTGCATGCATCATGCATGGGCCATGGCCGTACGTCGTCGTCACGGTCGGTGAACATGTAGCGTGCAAACCATGAAGGGAACTGAAGCAGCAGGAGTACGATCGACGACTGTACGCGTACGTACCTTGGTCTTCTTGCAGAATTCGAGGTCGCTCCAGCACGACTCGTCGACGACGGCGTCCGGCGCGCGGTTGGGGTCCATGGCGACCGCGCCGATGGACGACGTCAGGACGACGCGGCGGACCGTGCCGGCCTCGGCCGCGGCATCGATGACGTAGCGCGTCCCCGTCACCGATGGCTCCACCATCTCCTCCTGCAAGGAAACCGCGGCTATGAGCAGTGGCGAATCCAGTCCGACAAATGACAACACGCATGTTTTCGTAAAAAAGTTGTAGAACAAATAGTAAAAATCAAGATGTCACCAAATACAAAAATCCCCCCAATGCTCCAACACCTTGCAGCCAGCAGGGCCTAGGACCTGGAACTGGAAGCTGGCCGGCGGCCGAGCGCCAGCGGCTGGGGGCCTCGGCGCCTCGCCACCCACCTGGGAGCTGGCTGGCGGGCGGCGGCGGCGGCGCCAAGCGCCCAATCGGCAGCCGGCAGCAGCTGGGGTGGCTCCGCCTCTGGCCATGAGCCTATGACGATGAGCTGCCCATGCATGCGTGCCAGCCATGCCGTGTGAGTAAATCCGACGAGGACAGAAGCAAAGGTCACTGAGGAGTGGGCCTAACTGCAAACGGTCGCATTTTAATTCCTCTCTCTACTAGCTGCACGCATCTGGCTCCAGAGAGTGAATTTTGCACGCATGCATGCATGCATGCAGGAGACAATTTCTGTCCCAAAAAATATTCTACTACTGGAGTAGTACTATTTATTTGATTGATAAACAATTCAGCCAATGATCACCGTTACCAAATTAGCCGTTTGTTGGGGACAAGTTAATACATGTTATAAGCCTGTTTAGTTCCCAAAATTTTGCAAAATTTTTCAAGATTTCTCGTCACATCGAATCTTTGATACATGCATGAAGCATTAAATATAGATAAAAAATAAAACTAATTACACAGTTTATACGAAATTCACGAGACGAATCTTTTAAGCCTAATTAGACCATGATTAGACACTAATTGCCAAATAACAACAAAAGTGCTATAATACTATTTTTTAAAAAAATTCGCGAACTAAACGAGGCCTAAATGTTTTTGGTGAGATTTTGGACGATCCTTTTATTTTTTTAAATAATAAATACCTGCAGCAGGTGCTGTATATGGTCCCTACTGGAGTAGCAAGAAAACATTTACTCCAAAGGCCAGCCGGGTTACGGTACGTGACATGATACGATGTACCGTGATCGATCGATCTTATCCGTATTCAAGTAGTAGTAGTATAGGTTACACGTACCGGATCGTCGGTGACGGGCGACGCGGTGTGGAAGACGCCGTGGCAGCCGGCGACGGCCGCCCGCAGCGCGTCGTAGTCGAGCAGGTCGGCCTTGCACAGCGCCAGCCTCTCCGCCGCGCCGGGGAGCGCCCTCAGGTGCGCGTTCTTCGCGTCGTCTGCCTCCATCGATCGCCAGACAAGACAACACAGTGAGTATATCGATCGATCGCAATTCGACCTGACGATGGATGGATCTACGTTACCGGGGTTGCGCACGGTGCCTCTGACGGCGTAGCCCCTCTCGAGAAGGAGCTTGACGATCCACGACCCGACGTAGCCGCCGGCGCCGGTCACGCACACCGTCTGCCCGCGCCCCGGGGCCGCCGCCGCCGCGTCGTCGCCGCCCACGACGGTCGTCATGTCGTCGTCGCCGCTGCCGCCGCCGCGCGTGGTTACCGGGTCGCTGTTATTACTTACCACAGGGGAGAGAGAGGAAATTAGTCCCAAGAAAGCAAGGGCTCTGTCGTCCTGTCTGTCTCTCTTTAATCTGCGTCTCTATTGTGTGTTTGGTGCGGGCTATTTATAGGAGGTCCGGGAGGTCTGCGTTTGGTAAGACTTCGTGTATGTCTCGGCCAAGAGCTGGATCGAAGTTGGTAGCGCTCCCCACCCCCCAAGCTCTAGTGCCGCGCGCGCTAGTATCTAGCGTGACAGCCTAAGAGCAACTCCAACAGTTTTGCAAATGGGCTTTGCATTCATGTTTTTGCAAAAAAGTCTACAAAACTCCTATCCAACGGTTTGGCAAATGAGCTTTGCATTTTTGTTAACTTGGCAAAATCCTGGGATGGATTGGCATATATGCAAGCTCGCGATCGGCTTGGCATTCCGTCTCACGCACTACTCCCACGTGCGCTCTTCCCTCCCGCGCCGCCGGGTTTCCTTTTTTGGATTTTGGCAAGTCAATTTTGCTAAACCGTTGGAGATAACCTTTTTTTCTCCTCCCCATATTGATTTGAGAGTTGGCAAACTCCATCTTTTGCCAAACAAAAAATGCAAAACCGTAGGAATCCGTCCGCGTCCGGGATACCGTCACGTCGATTGGCGTGGTCTGCAGTCTCTGCTCTCACTGAGGTCAGATGCACTGCGGTGCGGCGACAGGGACACAGGGTACCCTGTCGATCAACGAAGTTTTTTGCCATTTCCGTGGGTGCACTTTTGGAGTTTTGGTACATTAACATGGATGTTTTTTTACCCCAAAGCATATGCATGATATAAGAGCTACCAACTCCACAAGAGAGTAGTTGATAAACATTGGGTCTAAAATAGAGTGTTTCGAGACTCCAAAAAAAAAAGTAGCGCCTCAAAATAAAGGGATTTGCTAACGTTCACGTAGGTACCTGACTTTTCTCCTCCTTTCAGACGACAGATTCACAGCCGTCAGATCTTCGTCATGTGGCTAGGTAGCTCATGCACTATTCTTCTTCTCCTTGCGTCCACGCAGTTTCTTCCACCTCGCGTCCGCGCCAGCTGCCGCCCATCCCCCACCGCCCCACCGCGGCACGGTAGGGTCTTGTCGGAGCTCCGCGCCCGCAGCGGCCACCTTCTTCACCTCCCTCCCTCCCTCCCTCCCGCCGATGCTATATTCTTCAACTTTGACGAGCACGACCGTGACGCCCCCACCCCGACCTGGCCTAGCCACCAGGACCCGAAGCCGCCCGCCCTCGTCCCCACCGCTGGCTAGTCTGCCTCCCCTCAGAACCCTTATATGCCCGCCAAATTTGGAGAGGAAAGAAGGGGAGAGACTGGAGAGGGAGGCCGCCACCGTCGTTTTCGTCTTGGGGGGGGGGGGGGCGCTAGCACGCGCGGACGTGGGCGCGGGGTGGCGGGGTGCACAGGCGCGGTCGGGCGTGGGGCGCGAGCATGGGAGGCACATGGAATGTAGGAAACGTGCAAAATAAAACCCACCACAACAGATATACTTTATTTTTCCATTCTCTATCTATTTGGAAAATCCCACGCGTCAGTTTATTTTTTAACGGTTCAACACTTCTTGCTGTGGATCTGATCGGCTTTATTTGGCACCGTCGCCATGTCCCTTGGCTGTCCACGTGAAATACTCTAGCTGCCCATCGCACCACCCAGCCAGCCACGGCTGCTGATCATACATGCTGTATTGCTGTAATAAACATATAATTTTTTATAGCACCCTTCTCGAATGATTCCATTAGTATGTACGGAGTACTCATGCACGTTGGCGCGTTCAGAGCAATCGATTACTAGCCGTAATGTTTATTTCTAACTGGACAAGTAATGGATGTGATTTCGTTCTTACCTTGCAAATGGTACAAGTAATGCTTAAAAAGACACGGTTCAGTCAACATAAAAATGATCATGCTGACAATCTGAGGGATCTGAAGAGAAAGAAATAAACAACCGTGTTTTTCTTAGAAAACAATGTATGACTATCCAGCGAGTGGTGCACCGAAAACAAGACGAGGCGAGGTTGTGAAGCTACGCAGGCAACAAGGGACTAGGCCCTTGTTTAGTTCCTAAAAAGTTTCCCAAAAAGTGCTACAGTAACCGTCGCATAGAATCTTTGGCCGCATGCATGGAGCATTAAATGTAGGTAAAAAAATAACTAATTATATAGTTTGTCTCTAAATGTCGAGATGAATCGTTTGAGCATAATTAGTCCATAGTTAGATAAATTTTGCCAAACAATAACGAAAGTGCTACAGAAATTTTTCCAAATTTTTTTTTGCAACTAAACACGGGCTAGGACTTTTACCGCCAACTCTAGAGCTCCAGGTTAGAGTTGTGTCTATCTCGTAGGTCACTGATGATAAAGTCGCTATTTGTTTTCTTGTAAATCGTTCTCTTGTAAGACTTGGGTGGCATGGGACTCTGAAAACTAAACCCCACACAAAAAAGCAGGTTGGCGTAGCTTGCGCCACTTATAGGCTTTGTAATTTATGCTCTTCTCTTATAAATGAAAGCCAATAACTCAATCTTTCGGCGGGGACAAAAGTTAACATGCAAGTAATGCTCAAAAAGAAAAATAAGGAAACATTTGGATGGAGCGCTAGAAAACACAATGAAAAGGTGACGCAAAGAAATTTTTCATAAGGTTTAACCTCTTCATAAAATTTCTCCAAAATTTCTATAGAACAAACCACTACGTATGACTTTCATAGTGTGCATTTATTCTTCATAATTCGGTCCTGTCGGTGTGGACAACAAAGGGTTTTTTTTTCCTTCCTACTAGAGAAGGATCCAAGCACTACTACAATGGCATACGAATTGCTTTATTGTACGAAGATGTACTCCATCCTGTTTTTGATTCTTCCAATCCATCGTATCATGTCACGGTCTCCAAAATTATTGTGTCATACAAAGACAGAATTACCCAACCTTTACAATGCATCATATCACCGTAATATTGTTGTTTATGAACTGTGTCCAACAATGAGTCTAAAACAGGTGTGCGGTGTCGAAATATCTCTTTCTTCTTCAATCACTTGCCATGTCACCAAAATGTCTTACATGGTGATTAATTAATAGTACTGACCACACTACACATTACTACTGGATCTAACCTAAGCATTATGGCTGGACGATTTCTTGCTGAATGATACACGTTTTGGCATCTCAATGTGCCACCATAACGTGAATACGTGATGCAAATCTGTTATACATTCCCGAAAGGAAGCAGCACTCTCTCTTAATTAATTAATTTGCAAAACAGAAAAAAAAAATATTGGTTCCTTTGTTTTTTGGCTTTAGATTAGAGTCGCTTGCAGACATTAGCAAAAGTATACACATACATAAAGGCTACGTACTCAAAAGCAGCTTAATTTTTAGAGCCTTCAGTTTCACCTTTCACGTGGAGTGGTTGATCTCGCGTCTGTCTGTTTCAGTGTTCATTGTGGTTGTCGCCCCGGGAACTCAAAGCAGGCTTGGACGCAAGCAACAGCTTGTTGCTGTACTGTGCGGTTACGACGCGATATGTATAGCTTAAGCTTATCCTGAATTCGTAGTCACCTTTTGTAACTTGTAAAGGCTGCCTTTGATTCGGTGTTACGGTAACTAGGTACTGTAAAGCCAACCGAGAACTGCACTGCTTCTGCTGTCCAGTTTCCCCTGCACCTGCACACCACCAGAACACCACCACCTGCATGCGAACTTGCATTGCTTCTGCGATGGAATGGAAGGATCAACCACCACGCCACCAACCCCCACGTCGCCGTCGCCGGTCGCCCGTGTACGGAGACGCTTTTCTTCTTCAGGGGACAAACGTTTCGCTTCTCCGGCCAAACTAGGCGTTTCCCGGACCGAATTTTTTCTTTTTTTTTGAAAGGCTTTCATAAATCTGTCCTGAAGGTATGTTTTCAAAATCTAGATCCCTCGTCTCGGCGTAGTCGTAATTGGCGCCGAGCTTACATGTCTCGGCGCCAGAGGTTTTGGCGCTTAGTTCTTGGGCTGACGTAGGCGTCAACGCAGATGTGGCGGCCACCTTGGTGCCGTAGATCTTGGCGCCGAGCTTGACGCCAAGATCATTGGCGTCGTACCCTGTCTTACGTATGGGCCCTCCTTTCCTTTCTCTCTTCCTCTCTCTCTACCGCTCGGTCGCCCGCGTCCTCTTCCTCTCTCTCCAGAGCCAGGGCGCCGCCGCCGCCGCACTACCGCGCGGCCGCCGCGAGGAGCCCCAGCCGTCTGCGCGCCGCGCGCCGCCTTTCCCGGCCCGCGCCCCCACCGTGTTGGCCGCCCGCGGCCCCGGCCCGCTAGCGCCGCTGCACCGGCTGCCGCGCGAAGCCCCGGCCACCGCGCGGAGGCCCGGCCGTCCTGTGCCCGCGCCGTCCCCCGCTGTGCCGGTTGCCCGCGGCCCCGGCCAGCTCGCGCCGCCTCGTCTGTCCCGGCTCGCCGCGCACATAGGCGCTCCCTCTGGCGACCCCGACCGCGACATGGCCCCTGCTCCCGGTGCGCAGCGACCTTGTCGTCGATCCCGTCCTCTGCGTCCCTGTCCTGCTCCGCCCGGCCACGACCCTGGCCCCTGCTCCGGCGTCCACGAGCCTGCCCCTCCTCGCCCGCAAGGGAGGGGCTAGTGTCCTGCTACAAGGCCGCAACAACCGCCAGAGCTCTGTTCGCCTCCACCGTCGCGTGCTTTGTCCGTTGCATTGATTTGGATTGGTAAAATTTTTGAATATGCAATGTAGATACTTAGTTAGCTTGAATTGTAGTGCTACTTTGATTATTTGGTAGTTTCTAGTAAATTTGATGATGTAGGTAGTTGATTTAGTTAGCGAGATAGATATAGTTAGATTATTTTAGTTAGATAGCTAGTGTACATAGATATAGCTATTAGATGGCTAGTTGATTTAGTTAGTGAGATAAATATAGTTAGACAAATATAGTTAGATAGCCAGTGATAGTTATTTAGGTAGGATTTAGCTATGTAGTTAATAGATTGTATTTATATACTTAGGGTGTAGTTGGTTGGTATGTATTAGAGAGGTATTATATAGCAGCTACTTTGGACTAAACGAACTGTATTTCAATTTTTGTTTGAACTACTAGATGAACAACCTAGTGAGCATATACATTGGAGGCACCGTGGAAAGAGATCGCTATAGATATGTTGAGTTTGTTGACATGCAAAACATATCTGTGTTATTCAACGAGAAGCCTTCATTTAGTGAGTTGGTTGCAAAGGCTCGGGAAGAGCTACATTGCCATGGAGCTGATGATGATGATGGCATCACAGTTGAGGGTGTACTTCACCTATGTTCCTCTCCTAACATTCTAAGGAAGATGATCCCAATTGGGTGTGCGGATCAAAGAGAGAACTATGTGAGATCTGCTATGACGAGTTAGTTCCAAAGTTTAGATGTGTTTGTGCGTCAGCTAGTACTTGATCGCATCCCTCATGGGTTTTCCCCAGAAATGGGTCAGCAGGCACACTTTGACCCTCCCGTCTCGGAACCTAATATGGATGTGAAGGTTGCACCTACAGTCCCGATGCCCAATCTGCCCCCAATGAGATAGTTGGAGATTGTTGGTATAAATTAAATGCACATAGAGAAAATATATATCCGCAAGGCTACATATATTATACTGTTGTAGCACTTCACCGAGAATAACCCAGTTTTAATATTGAACCCAAAGAAATAGTTAGTGAGAATAACTAAGTCTTAGTCTTAACCCAACTTCACAATCAAGGTCAGAAAATAGGAATATAAAGGAGACTACTGAGATATGTCTAGTTTCAATCTCGGTAAGCTTTGCCTTCTATTGTTCTATCGTGGGAGATGTCTAATAGAGAACAAATTCAAAGTTTCTTCCCTAAAAACGATCAAATTCATGTTAGTCCTATTAACGGGAGATGGACTATAGAGGATTCAACGAAGCTATAAAAGTCACATTCGTGAGCTACCACCGATCCAAAAAATAAGGGTGCATTTACGAGTAACCCTAGTCTAAGCACCACGCTTACACTATGAATACTACTTTAATCTAGAGCCACCAAGATCAAAGCACTCAAAAGAGAGTCGTAGACTTAAAGAATGATATGAACAAGATGCTTACTTGAATCAAAAATCGATTACCAGAGAAATTTCATAAACAAGCTCTAGTAGAACTTGATTCCGCCAGAATACAGCTGTAGAGAGAGCACCGACAGGCCAAAACTCCTTCAAAACTCTACTCTCTCACTCTATCTCTCTATCTCTAATACAAGATTAGATCCTATAGAGGACTAATCTTCTCTTGATTGTTGGCCATAGATCCTGGTGGAAATATGAATTAGGGTTTTTGGCCTTTCAGCTCTCAAGATCTAGACTTGGCTTTCCTCCAAGGGGTGTAACACGAACCCTTGGATCAAACCGACTTAAGAAACAGTATAGATGCAGTATAGGGAGGTGTGGAGGAACATTCCAGAAGCTGATAAGCGGGGCCCACCATCAGGGGCCGGGTGGCACCTGGGTGGGGCCGACCAGTCCCACCTAGCGGCCTCTCGGGCTCTACCTCGAGGGGTTGCCTCCTGGAGTCCTCTGGAGTCTTCTAGAATAGTTTTTGTCGCGGTTAAGTTTGATTTTATTTGACGTTTTGATCCTCCTTGCCGGTTTTTTGATTAAATCCTGCTGAAAACACAAATTCAAAAAAACATGGAATTTGTCAGTAATAACCTCTTGGTCTATGATATTGATCCATTTTCACCATTTATGCAATGTAAATCGATGATTCTTGATGTATGTTAACTACCGTCAACAGAGATGCTTGTTGGACTGATGATGTTGTGGTAGATCCTCCTCATGAGATCCTTTTGACACAGAATCATCCGAGTAAGTGTCTTATCTGTATCGTTATTGGGAGCTTACCCCCTTCCTTACATCTAATTTTCTCATTCTTTCCTCATATTTCTACTTATGTTGCAGGAGACATTCCTGACAGTGTGGATGTGCCCCCTGTTGTTGCGCAAGTACACGGTGGAGATGGATCCTGTGGCTCCAATAGTGTTGAAATTATGAATGATTCCAAGCGATATGAGATGGCAAGGGCTCTTGATTCTGATGATGATTGTCTTGTTGGAGAACTGACAAAGAGTGACGTTGAGAAGCTAAGGTGTATCTTTCCCGGCCGTCATGATCCAAGAGTTCATGAGTTCAGTGATCTTGCTTATTCCGACTAGGAGTGTGTAGAAGGACGTGATCATGAGCTGCTAGAAGCTCCTGAGGCCAGCCCTAACATGGTAATTGAGAAGGGTAGGGTATTCAAGGACCTCCTTGCATTGAAGAGGTGGTTTCAGGCGTTTGTAGTGATATAAAAGAGACCTTACAAGGTCTTGCATTCATATGCGGAGCGCCCTTACACAGTTGTGTGCGACAAGTAACGCTGCACATGAAGGGTTTGTGCAAGAAAGCAAAAGGTCACCGAAAAGTGAAAGATCACAAAAGTTATCGGACCACAAAATTGTGCTGACCATGTGCTCACACTGAAGCATTGGCAATTGACATCTACCCTCATTGCCAAGCGGTTGATGGGAATATTGCAGGGAGAACCCAACATGAAGGTTAGGACAATTATCAAGACCGTTGAGGCGTTGTATGGAGGTTATGTGATAACTTATGGTAAAGCTTGGAGGGCTGAGCAGCGAGCGTGGAAGATGATATATGGAGACTGGGAGGATGGGTATGAGCAGCTGCCAGTACTTTTCAATGCAATCAAAGCGGTGAATCAAGGCATGCATTATGAGTACATCCCAAAACCTAATGCATGGAAGGATAGGAGGCAGATATTCTTTCGTGCTTTTCTGGTGCTTTCCTCAGTTTGTCAAGGCCTTTAGGCACTGTTGTCCCGTCTTCCCCATTGATAGTACGTTCTTGATTGGTAAATATCAGGGCACACTTCTTATAGCCATATCCTGTGATGAGAACAACAAGTTGGTTCCTTTGGCATTTGCTTTGGTTGAGAAGGAGAAAAATGACAGTTGAGGATGATTCTTAAGGCCATGTGATTGAGCCTAGTAGGGAGGTTAGCGTTATATCTGATAGACACTAGGGCATACTTAATGTCGTGTGAGAGTAGATAGAGGGGTATGCACCTTTTGCACCATCGTTGGCGTACTCGGCACCTTGCCGAGAACATTAATCCCTAAACCTAGGGCTTTCCATTAGATGCACAACAATGAACGCATAATATTGCAAGAGGCCCTGAGGTTACCTTGGTTTGCTAGATTTTCCACACCTTGGCATCCTACGGTTGTATAATACATACAAATATTAAAAAGTGTAGGAAACCCTAAGTAATGTCGATTCGTAGGTTTAAAAATACGACTAATATATACCGAATCAATGAAAAAAAACTAGAGGGAGAGAGAGGATACCTTGCTCTCGAAGATCTACGGATCAAATCCAACTTTTCACAGTACAATATGCCAATTCGTGAGGTAGGATGAAGTGGAGAGAGAAAAAAACCCGAGAGGAAGGAGAAAGAAAAGGAAGAAGCCTCGGGAAGGAAGGGTGGGTGCTAGGTTAAAACATCACCACGACGCCATAGATATTGGCGCTAAGCTCGGCGCCAATGATCCTGGTGCCATGCTCGGCGCCAAGGTCATTGGCGTCATGATGACTGCCACATCACTGTCACATCTGTGTTGACGCCTGTAATCTCGGCGCCAATTACAATGGCGCCAAAGATTATGGTGCCGAGACGTGTAATCTCGGCGCCAATTACAATGGCGCCGAGCTGAGGGTCTAGATTTTGAAAGGATACCTCTAGGGGCATATTTATGAAAATCTTTCAAAAAAAGACCAAAAAAAACAAAAAAATCGGTCTCCCCGAAACCCAAAATAGCAGGACAACACTGAGCTCGTCCTGTCACCATCCTCACCGACTCTTCTGCGGCAGACTTGGGCCTTGTTTAGTTCGCAATTTTTTTTGGAAATGGTACTATAGCACTTTCGTTGTTATTTAGTAATTAGTGTCCAATCATAGTCTAATTAGACTTAAAAGATTCGTCTCGTGAATTTCGTCTAAACTGTGTAATTAGTTTTATTTTTTTATCTATATTTAATATTTCATACATGCGTCTAAAGATTCGATGTGACAGAGAATCTTGAAAAAATTTACAAAATTTTAGAAACTAAACGTGCCCTTGAACCGCATGGCTTTTGGCCCAACGTTCGAAAGTAGGCTTAGCGAAAAGATCGTCCCTAATGCAGCAAGAATGAATGATATGATAGAGAGGGCTCCGACTCGTATGATTGTTTTGGAAAACTCGTACTCAGCTACTAACTTCTTGGAATTCATTCAGGACAATGCCCAACGGCTGGTCGCATAGATTCATGACACGAGTGGTTGGCCGTCAGATAGAGGTTTGTTCATTCGGCTTATAATTCGTACTTTTCAGCTTGTTTTTTTTCAGTCAGAACAGTATTTTTCTCTCATCACAAATCAGTCAACGGTGTTTTTCAGTCGGCCTATTAACACAGCCGATCGGGACAAGAGCCACCAAAAAGGATTACCCAGTTCGTCGAGTTTCGAGTCAAGCATAGTTGCCAAATCTGTTACAGAAACCAGGGGATTATCCCAAGATCAGAGCAGCTGGACTGACCGAACAAAGATTTCAGCTCCATGCCATACTGCAAGCACGAGCTTTGAAAGTTAGCAGCAGGTCGCACGATTGGGCTTGGACCAGGCTCCTCCTTCCTCTGTACAGCCAACGCTGCCGGCCGCCCGGCCCCGGCCTACCGCCTACGAGACTGAGTACCGCCGGTTCCTCGACGACGAGCTGGACGACTTGGACTCCAGCGGCTTCGCCGACGACCGCGGGCTCTGCGAGCTCCCGGACGTGTCCGACGACCCCTTGCCCGCGGCGGCGGCGGCCTCCCCAGGCAGCTTCGCGCCGCTGCTGACCCACAGCCTGTCGAAGATCCTCCGCGACCGCGACGACAGCGACAGCCGGCTGCTCTGGTTGGCCACGCTGCTGCTCCGCGCCACCAGGCGCCGCCCGTCGTCGCCCGCGCCCGGGTGGTGGTGGTCGCCCACGCCCAGCTTCAGGCTCCCCAGCTGCTTCTTCAGCGCGCCGGGGGTCGGGGGCTCCGGCAGCGCGCGCCCCTCCTTCCAGTGGTCGTGGTCGTGGTCGTTCTCCTCCTCCTCCGCTAAGCGCGCCATGCACCGCGCCACGCTGACGTTGGGCGTCGCGGCGGCGGCTCCTGCCGCGCGCAGCTGCTCGAAGAAGAGGACCTGGACCACCACGCGCAGCGGGAGACGGTCGTTCTGCGCCGCGTGGATGCATGCCCCCTTGGACAGCTTCTTTACGTCCATCAGGCTCGAAATCTTCCTCTTCTCCATCTTGGGTAGCCCGGGATGCAACTGAACATCACAAGGCAAACAATTTTAGCTAGGTATCTCAGTTTTCAAACAAAGTGGCAGCTCCATATGAAGAATTATACTGTAAATGGTTGCTGTGAAACATATATACCTTCAGAAATACATCGATAGCAGTGTACAATCCATCATGTGTTGGCCTGGCTGTTTCAGGCATGGAAGTCGCCAAATCCACGAAGCTTGAAACGCACAGATTTGGATCAGAGGCTACTTCAGCTATGTACCTATCGACCAGCTTGCACAATGCTAGCAAAGATTCTCTGTCCACATTCGTCTCAAACATCTCCTGGTCAAGGTTGTTGAGGAAAATCCCATCTTCAGCTACCCCGGCATGGCTCATGTACCTGCTGATGAGTGTCTGAACTAGCTGAACATCATAAACGGTCTGTGCTGGAGGCTTGGAAGGGATCAGAAGATCGTTGACTGAAGCCTTGTGGAGCTGCAACACAATACTGTCCATGAGTTCTTCCTTCAGGAGCTCTCCAGCACCGATTAGGACAGTGACTTTCAGCAGGTTCAGGAAGAAACCACACGAGATCCCTGAGGATCCCTTGTCCGAGGGCAAAAGCCAGACGATGGTTTCAAGCAGATGCTTGTATGCTTCAGAGTAGGCATCGTCTGCCAGCG
The DNA here is from genome assembly GCA_038087645.1 of Saccharum hybrid cultivar R570. NCBI lineage: Eukaryota > Viridiplantae > Streptophyta > Magnoliopsida > Poales > Poaceae > Saccharum > Saccharum hybrid cultivar. The sequence goes on from JAQSUU010000245.1 coordinate 13,893,161, forward strand.
TGTCACAACATTCAGGAAGCCATCTAGCAGCATATGCCTTCAGCGCTTCTCCGACAACATCAGAGGGGATCCTCCCCGTTGACTTAACTGCAACCATGACACGCCTATAGAGGTCTACATCAAGTTCACACAGATCTTCAACCCACCAATCCCTAGGAACCGCCTGCGAGCTTTTGCGAGCTTCAACTATCTCATCAGAGGATGCAGATTTCCTGTTGTAGGTGTATGACCACATAACATTCGATGGGTTAACGGTAGCTTTGGTAGCAATGGAATCTATGCATCTACCGACCAACTTAAGCTCCTCTGACCATGGTAATAATGCATCAGTGGTCTGTAGTGCTATGATCGAGTCCTTCCAGCTCCTGAAGATGCCGGAATTCAGGAACACCTCAATCTTAAATATCAGGTTGCTCTTCTCAACATCCTCAGTCATCCCAAGGTACTCTGCTGCACACCTTGCGGCGACAACATTGTACGCATTGAGGGTCACCACCATGCCGTAGCAGAACTTTGCACAGATTTCAAAGGTTTTCACTCCACCAGGAATGTCTTGTATGACAACTTCATCAGTGCCATTCTGACTAGCCTCAATTATCAGCCTTTGTAACAGACTACTCTTGGAAAGAAGAGGAAACTGCAAATGGACAGCAGAGTGACCAAACTTTCAGAGACTAATCTACTCAGTGAAAAGGCCATATAATTGGACATTAGACATTTCTAGATTTCCTGTAGCGTTATTATGTGTCAAAATATTGAACAAGAGGACATTTCTTAATTGCATGGTATGTGATGTGCATTGCTGTCACCTAGCAGAATGAAAGGTGCTCATGGGAATTGAAGCATGATCTAAAGAAACCGTGGGAAAGATTCCGAAAGCAACAAAGATCCAAATTACAAGTGGTGCCTGACAAAAGATGTTACTATTGCAGCATCTTCTAGTGTGCTGATAGCTGTATGTTGGCCGATCCATTGTTTTAACTCTCATCAAGTACACAAGTAGCTTTGGGCGAAACAATCAGCGATTTAACCTACTTAGGTTCATAACTTAGGCCTTGTTTAGATGGCACTTTCATTTGTATTTGGTAATTATTGTCCCACCATAGCCTAAGTACGCTCAAAAGATTTGTCTCCCAAATTACAGACAAACTGTGCAATTAATTATTTTTTACCTACATTTAATGCTCCATGCATGCGTGCAAAGCTTTGATGTGATGGGGAATCTTGAAAAGTTTTCAACTTTTCACCTGAACTAAACAAGGCCTTAAGTAAAATCGTACAGGATTACCTTGTGCAGATAGAACCTTGCATCATCGACATGGATGACGATATCTGACGGAAGGTCTGACAGCACGTATCTGCATGAGAATATGGAGATTGACATGGTCAACATAACATGATTGCTAATGAACATTCATCAGAATAGAGTTATAGCATATCCGGAAAAAAAAACGCAGACGTCGAGATTGGCGATGAGACGCCCACGCCGCGCGAGGCCGCTCGGCGCCTCGCACGGTTTGTGGATGAGGTGCGGGTCGAGCGGAAGCCGCTCCTGATTGCCTCTCCACCACGACAGAGGGCGAGAGCCAGGAGGCCCCTGCCTGTCAGGCGTAGGAGCACACGGATTGCCGCCCAACCGTTGGCACACATATCGGCCTCCTGGCGGGGTGAGGTACTCCTCGAGCGGTGGGGGATTGCGCTGTCGGCCACTACGGTTTCACCTGCGCCCAAGGGGATACTCGATGACTTGTGTTCTGGGACCTTGTCGTCGAGCCAGGTGGAGGCCCTTGACGCACTGTTTCCAGCGTTCAACGGCGCGGGTGCAAGCTGTTTGTGGAAGACCCGTAGGGCGCGGCGGTGTTCGCACGTTGGTTGTTCCATTTATTTAATATCGAACCAGGAAGTAGTCTGCTAGGTTGGTCTGGTTGTTAGACTACCTAGCGCGCTAGATGCGCGTCGTTTGTACTGAAAACTATCTTCTTCTTAATAGCAATGGTATACAAATCTTTTGCATATTCAAGAAAAAAAATAGTTAGCACAAAAAACGAGTACACCTTTCAGAGCAAGTCAAGTACATGCACAGTATTTCAGTTTTGTTTTCCTTCAAAATTTCTTGTATTTTGGGGGTGTTTAGTTTCCGGGTGTAAAATTTTTGGGTGTCACATCGGATGTTTCGTAGGATGTCGGAAGGGGTTTTCGGATACTAACAAACTAATTACGTATCTCACCTGTAAACTGCGAGACGAATTTATTAAGCCTAATTAATCCGTCATTAGACCATGTGTTACTGTAGCAGTTTAGTGTCTAATCACAAACTAATTAGGCTCATTAGATTCGTCTCGTAATTTACAAGCAAACTGTGCAATTAGTTTTTTTATTTCGTCTATATTTAATCCTCCATTCAAGTAACACAACCATTCAATGTGACACTTTTGGAATTTTAAATTTTGGATCTAAACACGGCCTTTCTCCCAGCTGAAGTGAATGTACTGTAGATCTGATATCCGCGAGAATTACTGTAGAGACAGTCATGGAAGTACCCAGTTTTTTTTAAAAAGAAATGGAGACAGTCACTGAAGTACACAAATACATAGTTTTTTTACAAAAAAAAAATAGATCTGTTCTCAAGCTGCTGTTCTTGTTCAGTCAAAACTCAACATGGGTGTGTTCACTTCCCATGCCAACCCAAAATATTTCCTCTTTCACCCATCACATCGAATCTTTCGACGCATGCATGAAGCATTAAATGTAGGTAAAAAAATAACTAATTGCATAGTTTGTCTGTAAATGTCGGGATAAATCTTTTGAGCCTAGTTAGTCCATGATTGGACAAATTTTGTCAAATAACAACGAAAAATACTACGGTAACTTTTCACCTACTTTTCGCGAAGTGAACACACCCCCGATACAAGACAGGCAGGTTGGTGGGTGGAGGGGGTGCTTTAAACAAAAAAGGAATGAAAGGATTTGCAGGTTAGGAGCAACTGAGCAAGTCCAAGATCTCCATACAAAGCTGAAGAACATGGATCAAACATACTGTAGTGGAACCTTGTGGTCCTCAACACAGACAGTAAAAGAAAATGTAATCTCATGATCCTCACCGCAACAACTACAACAACTCCTACGACTTTGTTTGCGCAGCCAAAAGGGACTTTTTGGTGGCAAAAAAGGGGTGGGCGCCCTGGTCAGATCAGCTGCCGTGCAGGGGAACCACGTAGCACACGAGCACTCATGAAGAGCAGCGGCAGCCCCCACAATAATCACAGCACGGCGGCAGGTTCTGTAAGACCGTAACCCAACGGAAAAGACTCTTTTTTTCCTCGACGAATCAAGAACTCACAGAGACGCGCCGAAAGATTCGTGCTTGCAGAGCAAGCCTTTCGTTTTCCCTCTCTTCATTCACAAGACGCAGCATTGTTTCAAGTAAGAGAGAAGCAGGGACCTAAAACATGGCATTGCATTGTTCTTGTTTCTACAGGAACAGAGACGCTAGAAGGCATGGCAAGAAGTTCACTACCCTCCCTCATTTTCTTCTACAAAGGGAGAGCGAGAACTTTCTCTGAAGGGCTGAAAGTGAACTTCCGAGAGCACAGCCAAGAACGCGCGTCTCCGTTCGATCACGGCGGCAAAGGCGGAAGTAAGCACGGCCTGCAATGGCGGAGGGCGGAGGGAGGGAGGAGGAGGAAGATGACGGGGGCGGGGGATCACCTGGCGTCGCTGCCGTCGGTCTGGAAGGCGTCCGGCTTGGACCCAAGCTTCATGAACTTCATGGCGGATGGGCCGGAAATGCGACGCCGCTCTCCCTGCTACTGCTACGGCTACCTCTCTTCTCTCCTTGGAGTGGAGTTGAAGTTGACGACAGCGTCTCTGCGGCTTCAGCTCGGCGTGTCCCTCCCCTTGCTTACATTTCACGCCTCCTCCTGCCCCGGGCTCTCTCGTTGCTCTGGGTGTGTTTAGGGCGTGTTTGGTTTGTTTTTTTTTTTAAGTTTAACTCCCATCACATTAATGTTCCCTTAAATGCATGAAGTATTAAATGTAGACTAATTGCATACATGTCGGTACAGATTAGGAGTAATTTACGAGACGAATCTATTAAGCCTAATTAGTCCCAAATTGAAAACTTTTTGTCAAATAAGACGAAAGCGCTACAGTGTTTGTTAAACTTTAACTCCTCAAACCAAACACCCCCTGAGTTCCTTAGAAATTCCAAAAATTTTACAAGATTCTTCGTCACATCGAATCACTGGACGTATGTATGAAACATTAAATATAGGTAAAAAATAACTAATTACACAATTTGGTTGTAAATCACAAGACGAATCTTAGAACATAATCAATCCATGATTAGACATTAATTACCCAATACAAAAAAAAAATTTACTATACATTTAAAAATTTTAAAGGGGCAACTAAACGCACCCTCTCTCTGTGGAGGGAGCAGGCCAGGAGGGCCAGCAGGTCGTAGTCCCGAGAAACACGCACGGGGGCAGCCGAGGACAGGGGCAGCCGAGGACAGACGGATGGTTTGGTTTGGTGAGGAGACGCGGCTGGCATTACTTGCCTCTTTACTACTGTGCTGCTATAGCCTGCTAGGCCTTCTTTAGTTACCCTAATTCTCCCCAAATTCCACTATGTAAAAAGAAGATTCCCCGTTACATCAAAATGTCGGCAAATGCATGGAGTACTGAATGTTGATGAAATCAAAAACTAATTGTCCAGTTTTGTTGTACCTTGCGAGACGAACATTTTTAGCTTAGTTAGTCAAAATTTGGATAACTTTTACCAAATACAAACGAAATGCTACAGAATTCTGATACAGTGTTTTTCTCCCTGTTCTGTCAACTAAACGAGGGCCTAGGCGTGCGGCGTGCTCGTCTCGCTCTCGGTCTGGGCTTCCTTGACCTGCCTGGGCTTGCAATTTCTTTTCTTTTCTCCGTATCAAAAAAAAGTTGGGAGTTCTTGCGCTTTGTTTCTTTGTCAGACCGAGGCATATAGTGTTTTCATGGTAGCAGTAGTACTACTACTTTCGTGTAGAATCCAGCTTTTTCACTCCCTTTGCAATCGTATTGGGTATCGATGAATATTTACTTTTGTGCGCGGTTAAGATCTTATCCTGTTCGAAAGCTGGAGGGTGAAAAAAAAGAAAGGCGAAAACCACGTGGGTTGACTATGGTGTCCAAAGCGGTTGTTTTCAGGACTCATGACACATTGACACTTGAGTGCCATCTTTCAGGAACCGGATTGGGAGTTCAGTGTGATTGGCCTTCCAGTTCCAGTTGCAACTTCCCCCTCGACGCATATATCTCTAGGGGAAAAAACGAATAAAAAAGTCGAACAAAATAAAAAATCAATTTTGTACGGTTCTTATTTCCTTGAGAATGTCTGCATGAGACTTTTAAGAAGTCCAAAGTTTTGTTCTAGGTGATACGAGGTTGAACAGGCTTAGAAAAAAAAATGCAAAGAAGTGTAGGTAAGGGTGGAATAATAAACAAGAAAACCACCTTTCTTCCCGAGCATTACCGATAAATATTGTTTTTTATAGGGTAGGCTCGGTTTCAAACGGAATACTAGTCCAGTTCACAGAATCACATGGGTTGTTTAGTTGGTGAAAAAGTTTGGGTTCGGCTACTTAGCACTTTTCGTTTTATTTGGCAATTTGTGTCTAATCATGGACTAATTAAGCTCAAAAGATTTGTCTTGTGATTTACAACTAAACTGTGTAATTAGTTTTTTCTTTCGTCTATATTTAGTACTCCATGCATGTGCCGCAAGATTTGATGTGACAGATACTGTGCAAACTTTTTTGGGTTGCATGAGCAACTAAACAGGCCCACAGTGTCATAGTTTAGGGTGTGTTTGGTTCCAATACCCATGGATGTGACATGGATATCCATGAATAAAGGATGTTTGGTTGGATGGATAAGCTGAATCTGGATATCTACAGCAGGGAATATTCTGGGTAGATGTTGGATATTATGGCCCTAAAAAATCTGACGGATGAGAATATCCACATGTCGATTAGCGCATATTTTGTGTGACAATTAGAGTAATATAGTACTAATTAACCTATTTTATTTTTAATTAGTGATTATAATGACAAGATTAGTGTCGGTGCATATTTATTAAGGTATAATTAGTTGTTATTATTTTTAAATAATAGATATAATTAGTCAAGTATTCTCATCCCATGCAATTTCATCTATCCAACCAAACAAAAAAAATAGCTTATCTCATTCATCCAACCAAACAGACAACATGGATATCCATATCCCGAAATCCATAGATAGCCACATCTCATCCACCATTGTCCTTAAACCAAACACACCTTAGTATCCTAAGTTCGATCAATTATAGATAAAAAGTATCAATATTTATGATATCAAATAAATATTATTAGATTAACTACGAAATGTGTTTTCATAATAAATTATTTTGGAGCCGTAGATATGAATAGTAGTTACTAGAAATTTGGTCAAGCATAAACCACTTATGATGGCACGTAACCCGCGGTTGCATTCTTTTCTGGACAGATGGAGTATTTAGGCTCGTTTGGTAGGCTTCGGATTCTTGGAGAAACATTCGAGTTCTAGATTCTTCGAAGAAACCTTTTATTTGAGAAACAGAATTACTTGCTGAAATCGTTTGGCCGTCTCCGTGGATTTAGATTATGAAGGGAGGAGAATGTGGTTGAATAGACCAAAGTGCCCTTCACATGTTATGGGTTTTCCTTGAGTAATTATAGGGCAAATAAAGCCGATGCCTTCCTAAAATGTATTGCAGATTCATACAAATAATTCTTGAGAAAATATTATTCAAGCAATCATTGATTTTCCAGACTCGGGCCATAGATCTCTGTTAAGGGAATCTAAAAACATAGTTTGCAATTTTTAGACTTTATTTCGATTTTATAATGATTTTACAACTTTGCTGCTATTCACCCATTGTGCATAACAAAGAGAATACAGAGAGAAAGGAAAATGTGAAAGTTTTGCATAGGAAACCGAACTCTTTCTAAACTAATTGAGCTCTTTTCTAAACTAACTGACCCTATTCGCTTATGCTGAATTTTGACTTATACTAAAATATTGTGAGAGGAAAATACTATTTCATGGCTGAAAAGTAGCTCAAACGATCAGGGTGTGAGTCTGCGGGTACCCGTATTTCTCAAGGGTTAAGCAGATAAGGGCGATGGCAAATCTTGTACTAATCCCTATCAAACGGAGGGGGGGGGGGGGCGCATGAGTTAGAAACACAAACCGATGCAAAAACCAGGATGCAGCCGTTGTCCGCCAAGGAAGGAAGCACGAAACGTTCCGGCTCCGAATCACTCGGCCAAAACACCGTTTGGCGCCGATTCTCGCGATTCTCAGCAGAAACGAATCGGTTTCATCACCTATCCAAACGGACCCTTATAGAACGCATGAACTTTACAAGATTTCCACATGAATTTTATAGAACACGGTCTATGTCGATTAGTAGCATTGAAGAATAACAGGTTTTTACAAAATCAATTGTTTTTGTTGCAAAATTCCATCTTACAGTGGACGCGCAGCAATGCAGAATGGTCCTTGACCTGGGTCAACGTACCGAGGCGCGCACGGTACGGGAGGTCCAGGCCTATAGGCCTCGGCTCCATCCTCTCGTGTCCGCCGGTGTCTCCGGTCCCTACTGCTAGTCTGCTAGTACTGGGCACACGCGGCGGGCACCACTGTCGGCGTCCAGCGGCTCTAGGATCCGATGCGAGGCATAGAGCTGTCGCCCTGCATGTGGCCGTGGCCGTGGCCGGGCAGGGCACCTCCTAGCCTGGCGCTGTAGCGGGGCAGTAGGCCGTAGCCTCCCATTTTAGCCCCTGTGCGGTGCGACTGTGCAAGGCTGCGGCCGCTGTTGCAGGCAGGCACAGTGGGTCGCTGTTGATGCAAAGGCCACCGAGGGCTCGCAGAAAAAGCTGCCAGTTTTGCTTGGGAATTGGGGTTCCAGCTGGCCCCTCAGGCAGTCAGGCCTGCACTGCACTGGCCGCTGGGTGGTGGAAGCCACGAGAGGCTGTTTAGTTGGTAAAATTTTTGGCGAAACGCTACTGTAGCAGTTTCGTTGTTATTTGACAAATATTGTCCAATCATAGTTTAATTAGGCTTAAAAGATTTGTCTCGTCCATTTCGTCTAAACTGTGCAATTAGTTTTATTTTTTATCTATATTTAATGCTTCATGCATGCGTTCAAAGATTCGATATGACAGAAAATCTAAAAATTTTAGCAAAAATTTTTGGCATCTAAACGGTGCCCAAGTCGGTGGGGGCGGCTCGTGTCGGGACCGGCCGGCCGATGCGAGCGGCTGGCCGTAGAGGAGAGTGCTCAGTCAGTCACATAACTCACGAGAGGAGAGCACGACGGGCGCATCGCTTCGCGCCTTTGAGTTGCGCCGTTGCATGCATGCAGAATGCAGGTGCAGTGTCTGGCTGGGTCTCGTTCCTTGCCCTCCGTATCCCGACTCCCGAGCACGATATCACTCTCCATGGGACCATCAGTACGAGCAGTACGCCTTCTTTCTTTCTCCTGCACCATCACCCCCACTTCGGGTGTGTTTAGTTCCGCGAAAAGGTGTAAAAAAAGTACTGTAGCACGTTTTGGTTTTATTTGATAAATAGTGTCCAATCGTTGATTAATTAGGTTCAAAACGTTCGTCTCGCAAAGTACAACCAAGCTGTACAATTAGTTTTTGATTTCATCTACATTTAGTACTCCATGCATGTATCGCAAGTTTGATGTGACGGGGAATCTTTTGTTTGCACAGTGATTTTTTTGAGGAACTGAACACAGCCTTCTTTCTTTTTCTCCTGCACCATCAGTACGAGCAGTACGCCTTTCAGCGGTGAACTACCATCACCACAAAAGTTCAAATTTTTTCACTCTCTCCGTCACATCAATCTTTAGACCCATGCATGAAGTAGTAAATGTAGGTAAAAAAATAACTAATTACACAGTTTAGTTGGAAATCGCGAGATGAATCTTTTGAGCCTAGTTGATCCACGATTAGATAATATTTGACAAATAAGACGAAAGTGGCACTATTCATCGGTTTGAATTTTTTTACAATCTAAACGTGGCCTTGGTTTCTATCAGTTCAAACCCCAAAGCTGAGAACGAACAAGGGATTTTACATGCATTGATTCAGGCCGTGTTCAGATGATAGTTTCTACGGCTAATAAGCCGATTGATGTTGTTTTGTTGTGAAAAAAACATATAAGCTAATTGGTGTTGTTTCGTTAGGAGAAAAACACGGTACAATATCTAATGAGCAGTTCAAGCGAACATGGCGTCAGCGGCGCTACTCGGGCTGTGCTAGCTTTGGTGATGTTTGCGCAAGCCGGGCACGGGGCATCCACCAGCCGGCCGGACGGGACTAACGAAAACGCAGTAGAAAGCGGGGTGTGTCCTCCGCAGTGTGGGGCTCGCCGAATCTCTTTTCGGATCGCGCAATTACCACCAGTAATCATGGAGGCCAGGGTGTGTGGTGTTTGGACTGAGATGCAGTCAGCCTTGGAGGACCGCGTGCCTCATCCGTATTCCATCCATTCATCCATGCATGTTAGTAGTCCGTACTCCTAGTACACCTAGGTTTTGTGTGCATATGCGTGCAACCGTGCATGATACCTCTTGTCAAATGCCAAAGCAAAGATCTACTATCCATGACCGATATATATACTCTTCCTTCAACACAATATTATACAGAGCTAAACGTTCGCATATATACTCAAGCTTGAGCTTTGGATCTCCTATGCAAACATCCCAAAAAATCACTTGCTACCAAGCTAATTTTGATCTCCTATGATTATTGTCGGGAACCAAAAACAAGGGGTAACCACAATCAATGATTAAGAAAAATAAAACCAACGGGACTAGCCGAGACAGCGAACGAAACGCCTCGACCACGCTCCGACTCGTACGAGGCTCGCTCGACGGGACGCCTCGACCACGTTCCGACTCGTACGAGGCTCGTTCGACAAGACGCCTCGACTACCGAGAAATCTCCGACTCGCACGACCCAGGGTCGGGCCGGTCGACCCACCCCATTCACCAACTCTGAGACAAAAGTCAGAGCATTTAATGCAACCTGCCAACCACTTCCTACCCTTATGGCTACAGCAACAACCGGCATAAGAACAGTACCGGTGTCAAATCTCACTTTTTACCGCCCATCCCAGGATGGGCGGTGAAAACCTGTCACTGTAAGCACCATACTGGACACTATTCCGCCACTGATCACCCTCGAGGGTGAATACGACGAGTACCGTACCCCGCGATTCCGAGGACTCGACCTTATCCGTTCACCGTCGACCCACCTCGACCCGACCTCGACCAACCGACGGTCAAAACAAGAATGCAAGGCTTGCGTGACACAGGACCCGGAGTCTTTTCACCGTCTCATCCTCTACGTCACCATGGTGTCCAGGGATGGCCGGCCATTTTCGGGGCACGTCGCTACAGCAACCTCCACAGCGTTCGACAAAACTTCACCTCAAAGGCACCCCCGGCGTCACTGCCTCCTCTTACCCTATAAAAAGGCAGGCAGGGGACTCTACAAGGGGGCGGCAGACAACAGATGAAAAAAGACCAGCCACCTTCCCACCATAGAAGATCAACATCTCAAGCAATCTCCTTTGTACTTTCACTTTCTCTCTAAGACCTGGGATCGGTTCCCTCTCTCACAGCTTGTAACCCCTGCACAAGCACTTAGGTGCAAGGAAATACAATACTCCTCCCTCCCCGCTGGACGTAGGGCCTTCTTTCGCCCGAACCAGGATAAACCTCCGTGTACTCTCCTTGCATCACCATCCAGATTAGGGACACGCAGCATTGATTCACTTGTTGGCTTAGGACCCTCATAGGACCAAACGCCGACAGTTGGCGCGCTAGGTAGGGGGCGATGTGTGCCAACATCGTTTTCCCGCCATTTTTCTGGATGGCTGACCCTGAACGTCCACTCCCGTTGGCCACGGTGATCTGGTTTAGGAGCTTGGAGTTCATGTCCCTTGGCCACGGCTACGACATGGTCCTCCTCCCGCCCACACACCCGACTGACAGTGACCACGAGCTCTCCCAACCTGGGGGAGCCCTGCGTCGGTATCATCGCTCTCGTCAGGCACGCACCGCCTGACGACGGCGAGCCCAGCGCAACCGCCATCATCGCCTTACAGAGGGTGATGGTATTCCCCGATCCGGCGCCTCTCAGCCAGACGCCAACATGGATTTCCTCACTGAGGATATGTGTAAGATGGGCTTGGCTGAGGGTAAGATGCCGACAGGGCGTCCCACCGCTCTACTGCCCGGTACAGTGCCATCACCTGCCATGTCAACTACTCCGGCACCAGGAACGACGCCTTCGTCAGCATTCCCGTTTGGACTAGACTCGGTTGCTCGGGCGTACGCTTCTTCTGTAAGCACCTACATGAGTGCTTACGAGGAACTCTCCGGACATCATCTACGCTCCACCCTCGACCTCGTTGCATCCACGCAAGCTGCCGAGTACCTGGACTCCACGGGGACTCCAGATACGGAGCTCCGTGCAACTTCCTTTCGACATCACGACCTCAGAGACGCACGACCCCACATGCACCCGTTGTACTACTATTTCGGTGCTCCAGACTCCGATTCTACCGATGACACCTATGACCTGACTCGCGAGTGCTTCAATATCGATGGAGCTATCACGTCGGATTCGGAGGATGAGGCAGCCGTTGGAGGAAGGAACACGCTACCTCAGGTCGAGCTCCCTGTTGAGCAGGATGAGGCTCAATTCCTTGCAGACCAAGGAATGCAACTCGAGCAAATCCACGAGTTGCAGGACAGGCTCGACGAGGAACGAGAAAATCTGTGCCTACTTAAACAAACCCTCGAGCATGAGCACGCGGCCCACGCGCACGGTGGAGGAGCTCGAGAGAGAGCTCATGACGTCAATCGTCACATCATCGAGGATCAGGCAGTCGAGCCCCCGGTTTTCGGTCGAGCCAGCCAGAACATGGTCGCAACCGCCATGCTCCTTCGTAACATGCCTGAGTCGTCAAACCCCGAGGCCCGTCGGGCCTGTGATGAAATCCGAGGGCTCCTCGAGACCGCTGCCATGCAGCAGGCCAAGAGTTCCGCCTCAAGGCGATGCGGGTTTGTCTCAGAGCAGCCTGCGGAGCCCTCCCGTCAGGAGAGAGAGGCCTCGGTTCATCCTGAGCACGCCCAACGGAACAAGGCGGCCTCTGTCCATGAACGCATCATCGACAACCGTGAACCTTGAGATGCCCGTAACAACATCATCGAGCGCCAGAGACGCAAACATGGTGACGGTGCAGCTCGAGGCTACCACGAGCATAGAGGCGGGCACTACGACAACTCGGAGGATCGAAGCCCTTCACCCGAGCCACCAGGTCCTCGGGTCTTTAGCAAGGCCATTCGCGAAACATTACTCCTGGCTCGGTTCTGCCCCCCACGACTCTTACCAAGTATAACGATGAAACCAAACCCAAACTTTGGCTCGCTAATTTCCGCTTGGCCTATAAGTTGGGTGGGGCCACCGACGACCGGGTCATCATTCGACAACTTCCCCTGTTCCTATCAGACACCGCTCGAGTCTGGCTCGAGGACCTCCCACCTCGGCAAATCCACGACTGGAACGACCTTGTGAGAGTGTTTGAGGGCAACTTCAAAGGAACCTATATGCGCCTCGGCAACTCATGGGATCTCCGAAGCTGCAAACAGAAGCCGGGCGAATCCCTCCGGGATTACATCCGGCGTTTCTCCAAGCAACGCACCGAGCTCCCCAACATCACCAACTCCGACGTTATCATGGCCTTCCTCTCTGGTACCACCTGCAAAGAGTTGGTCCCAGAATTGGGCCGTAGCACTCCCATCACTGCCAACGGTTTGATGGATATTATCACCAACTTCGCCGCCGGTGAGGAGGCAGTTGGTGCCATCTTTGGTAGCGACCAGGACAAAGGGAAGCGCAAGGAGGAGGATCCCGCGAGCTCCAGCTGGGGCCCGAAGAGGAACAACAGGAAGAAGAAGAAGAACCAGCAGGGCAAACAAGAGGCCCCGACCGACGACCATGTTGCCGCTGCTGATCGTAAGAAACCTCGAGGGCCCCTGGCGGGGGTATTTTTGACAAAATGCTCAAAGAGTCGTGTCCCTACCACAAAGGGTCCACGAACCACAACCTCAAGGACTGCCACATGCTCCGGAGATACTTTGAAAGCATAGGCATCAAGAAAGACGACAAGAAGGAAGATCCCAAGGGAGACGACAAGGATGAGGGGTTTCCCGAGATCTATGACTGCTTCATGATATACGGAGGACCCTCGACGCGCCTCTCAATATGGCAGCGCAAGCGGGAACGTTGAGAGGTCTTCTCCGTGCAACTCGCAACCCCCCTCTTCCTTGACTGGTCTGAGGTGGCCATCACTTTTGACCGTGATGACCACCCAGACTACGTCCCTAATCCTAGGGTCTACCCACTTGTTGTCGATCCCATCATCGCCAACACACGCCTCACCAAGGTGCTCATGGATGACGGCAGTAGTATTAACATCATCTATGCCTAGACCCTCGACCTACTGGGAATCACCAGGATGCACCTCCGACCCAGCGTCGAGGGCTTCCATGGAGTCGTGCCGGGGAAGCGAGCAGAGCCCATCAGACGGGTCGACCTTCCTGTCTGTTTTGGCACTCCTGCCAACTTCAGGAAGGAGACTCTCACTTTCAAAGTGGTTGGATTCCATGGAACATACCACGCCATTCTTGGACGCCCCTACTACACCCGGTTCATGGTGGTCCCCAATTACACCTACCTCAAGCTCAAAATGCTAGGCCCCAATAGTGTCATTACTGTCGGGCCCTCCTATGAGCACGCCTACGAGTGCGATGTAGAATGTGTCGAGCACGAGGAAGCCATCTTGGAATCGGTGACCTTGGCGGCGAACCTCGACGGTTTGGCCAACGAGACCCCCAACCCCAAGCGCCACGCCGACAACTTCGAGCCCACGGAAGACGTCAAGCTCGTACCCCTCGATCCCACCGACCCAAAAGGAAAGGCATTGAGCATCAACGCCACCCTCGATCCCAAATAGGAAGCAGTGCTCGTCGACTTTCTCTGCGTAAACATCGACATCTTTGCGTGGGGTCCCTCGGATATGTCGAGCATACCCGGGGAAGTGACCGAGCATGCCTTGGAGATCCGAGACAGCTCCAAACCGGTGAAGCAACGCTTGCGCCGCTTCGACGAGGAAAAACACAAGGTCATCGGCGAGGAGGTCCACAAGGTATTGAAGGCCGAATTCATCAAGGAGGTTCATCATCCCGAGTGGCTAGCTAATCCTGTATTAGTTAAAAAAGAATGGGAAATGGAGGATGTGTGTAGACTATACTAGTTTGAATAAAGCATATCCAAAAGTTCCTTTTCCTTTGCCACGCATTGATCAAATCATTGATTCTACCGCGGGATGTGAAACTCTATCATTCCTAGATGCGTATTCTGGCTACCACCAAATCAAAATGAAGGAGTCCGACCAGCTCGTGACTTCATTCATCACCCTATTCGGCATGTATTGCTACGTTACAATGCCCTTCGGTCTTCGGAACACAGGGGCTACGTACCAGCGATGCATGCAACACGTTTTTGGGGAACACATTGGACCAACCGTCGAGGCTTACGTCGACGATATCATTGTCAAAACCAAGAAGATCAGTAATTTGATAAACGACCTCGACGTTGCATTCAAATGCCTTAGTGCTAAAAACATTAAACTCAACCCCAAGAAATGTGTCTTCGGCGTTCCTCGAGGCATGCTCCTAGGGTTCATCATTTCTGAATGTGGCATCGAGGCCAACCCGGACAAAATCATCGCAATAACCAAAATGGGCCCTATCCGTGATCTAAAGGGCGTGCAGAGGGTCACGGGCTGCCTTGCGGCCCTTAGTCGCTTCATTTCACGCCTCAGCAAAAAAGCGCTCCCACTGTATCGTCTCCTAAAGAAATCGGAATACTTCTTGTGGACCCTCGAAGCCGAGGAAGCCCTTGCAAAGCTCAAGGCTACGCTGTCCAACTCACCGATTCTTGTCCCTCCAACCATAGGGGAATCCCTCCTACTTTATGTCGCCGCAACGACACAAGTGGTCAGTGCGGTCCTGGTTGTCGAGAGGGCAGAAGAAGTACATACCCTACTCGTCCAGAAACCGGTCTACTTCATCAGCGATGTGCTCTCAGAAACCAAGGTTCGCTACCCGTAGATCCAGAAGCTGTTGTACGCCATCGTCTTAACGCGGCGCAAACTTCGTCACTACTTTGAGGGCCACCCGGTGACCGTGGTATCTTCTTTCCCTTTGGGAGAGATAGCCTGAAACCAAGAGGCCTCGGGTAGGATAGCAAAATGGACGGTCGAGCTCATGGGTGAGACCCTCTCTTACGCGCCACACAAAGCCATCAAATCCTAGGTGCTAGCAGATTTCCTGGCGGAGTGGACCGACGCTCAAGTTCCTCCAATTCAGCTACAGGCCGAGCTTTGGACCATGTATTTTGATAGGTCGCTGATGAAAACAGGAGCAAGCGCAGGCTTGCTCTTCATCTCACCCCTCGGAGTCCACATCCGCTATATCATCCGACTTCATTTTCCTGCCTCCAACAACGTCGCCAAGTACGAGGCGCTCATCTCGGGCCTACGAATCACCGTTGAACTAGGGGTCCGACACCTCGATGTTCAAGGTGACTCTTAGCTCATGATCGACCAGGTCATGAAGAGCTCGAGCTGCTGTGATTCCAAGGTGGAGGCCTACTGTGAGGAGGTACGGTGCCTTGAGGACAAGTTTCATGGCCTCGAGCTCAACCACATCGCACGTAGATATAATGAGGCCACCGATGAACTCGCGAAAATCGCTTCTAGTCGAACTACAGTTCCACCTGACGTTTTCACGAAAGATCTCCATCAACCATTCGTCAACATCAGGACAGACGGAGGGGTCGACGGGCAGTCACTCGATGCCCCACCTGAGGCGGAAGCCTCCTCGACCAGGGCATGCAGGTGGAAGGCTTGACCCCGCTAGCCAACCCCGGGCCTGACTAGCGTGTTCCGTACCTCGACCATCTCACTCGAGAGGACCTCCCCTCGGATAAGATCGAGGCTCGACGGATCACTCGCCGGGCCAAATCCTTTGTGATATTTGGCGACAGTAAGGAGCTATATCGCCGCAGCCCTACGGGCATCCTCCAACGCTGTATCACAAATGAGGAAGGCAGGAACCTACTCAATGATCTACACTCGGGGGCTTGTGGTCATCATGCAGCGCCTCGAACCCTCGTTGGAAACGCATTCCGACAAGGCTTCTATTGGCCAACCGCAGTCTCTGATGCCGTCAAGCTAGTACGCTCCTGCAAAGGATGCCAGTACTATGCAAGACAAACTCACCTCCCGGCTCATGCCCTGCAAACTATTTCCATCACATGGCTGTTTGCTGTTTGGGGGCTCGACTTGGTCGGACCCCTGAAAAGGACAACTGGTGGCTTCACCCACTTGCTCGTCGCCATTGACAAATTTTCCAAGTGGATCGAGGCCCGTCCTATCACCAACATCAGGTCTGAGCAAGCTGTGCTATTTTTTTCTGACATCGTCCACCGCTTTGGGGTTCCTAACTGCATCATCATGGACAACGACACCTAATTTACCGGCAAAAAGTTTCTGGATTTCTGCGACAACCATCACATCCGTGTGCTCTGGTTAGCCGTAGCTCATCCAAAAACAAATGGCCAAGTAGAACGTACCAACGGCATGGTCCTACAAGGCATGAAGCCAAGATTTTTTGACAAGTTAAACAAACATGGCAAAAAATGGGACCCGAGCTCCCCTTGGTCCTATGGAGCCTAAGAACGACGCCGAGTCGAGCCACGGGGTTCACTCCGTTCTTCTTAGTCTACGGGTCCAAGGCTATGCTCCCAACTGATGTAGAATATGGATCCCCGAGGCTGAAAGCCTACAACGAGCAAAACAATAACGCCACAAGAGAGGACGCCCTCGACCAGCTCGAGGAAGCTCGTGATGTGGCTCTGTTACACTCGGCAAGGTATCAGCAAAGTCTCCGACGCTACCACGACAAACACGTCCGTAGACGGGACCTCAACGTCGGCAACCTAGTGCTACGGCGAAGCCAGAACAACAAGGGACGGCATATGCTTACTCCACCATGGGAAGGGCCATACATCGTCGTGGAAGTACTAAAGCCTGGCACCTACAAACTATCAAACAAGAAAGGCGAAATCTTCACCAACGCATGGAATATTGAACAACTATGTCGCTTTTTTCCTTAAAACCTCGAGACTCTGTAAATTGTTTCACAATCCCATGATATAATAAAGAATACATCGGTGTTCAAAGCATTTTTCATAACAACCAGGAAGGATCGACCCTATTTTCTTAGAGTCGACCCTCCCTTAGGGGCTGCAAGGGGGGAACCCCCTACGTATCCCCAAAACATTCGCATTTTTTTCAAAAAAGAAGAGAAATGTTACATTAGTCGACCAGGCCACAAGCGCACCCTAAGGCTCGAGGGTCGCTGAGCCACGAGATCACCTACACCTCTGAGCTATGGTACCTCCACTCACCCCCACGCCAAGGGGTGCAACCGCGTGCTAAGTAGACCTAGTAATAGTTCACGACTTTGAAAAAGCTCACGCTAACATTCCTGTTCGCTTCGAATCAAGTTCTTACACGGTCTACGAGGCCGCAAACGCACCCTAAAGCTCGAGGGTAGTCGAGCCGCGAGATCACTTATGCCTCTGAGGCTACGGTACCTCCACTAGCTCCCTCACGCCAAGGGGCGTAATCGCACGCTAAGAAAATCATGCAAGAATACGATTCAAGCGAGAAAGGGAAGAAAAAACTTGAACGAAAACGGACATCTAGTACAAACTTATATCTAAATGTTTCAAGGCCCCCGAGGCCATCACAACGAAAGTTACGAATATTAACTCATTTACACGGGCCCTCATGCCAAGTCTTGGCTCACAAGCCCTCGTCATCGACAGGCGGGACCACCTCGACCTCAAAAAGTTTTGCAAGGCGACCCCTAGGCTCCTCAGCGGCCTCGATCAGGTTTAGGCAGGCAACTTCATTCTCCTCGTCCGTTCGGTCTGGATCCATGATGAAGCCATCAGCGATGATGTCCATGTCGTGCTCGAACCCAGACCGAACGACCGCCATGGCCCTCTTCACGCCGTGATGCAGCCCGCCTCGTATCTTCTCGTGGACGAGGTGGCCCAGCGCCGCCATCCGACGGACAAAGGAGTTCCCCAGCGCATCCTCCTCGGTATCAGCATTGGGCTCGACCCTCAGGCCATCACACACCGAGGTAATAGCACCCTGGAGCAACTGAGTCCGCCTGGCCTTGGCCTCGAAGAGGTTCTGGAACGAGGTGGCCATCGTCTGGGCCGCATGTTGCTGCTTCTCCAACTATGAAACATAAGCACAGAGTTAGCATAAGCCTAGGACCTCGAGGCCAAGGCCATAACACAACAAGAGGTTTACCCTCAGTGTGGGTCTACCAACCCACGACCTCATCGCGTAGCTCCCCACACGCCTTCTCCGACGCTCGAAGAGCCTCGTCCTTGTCATAGACCACCGCCCTCAACGCCTCAATCTCCCGACCGATGCCCGAGAGAGCCTCGTCCCTCTCTCGGACCGTCCCCTTCAATGTCACAATCTCATCCTCTAAGGTTCTGACGTGAGTAGACACCATCCCGATCTGGATGTTGAGGGCATCACGCTGACCGCCGACCAAGGCGACATCCTCCTCGAGCTCCTTCACACGCGCCAGCAGCGGCGCGAGGTCCTCACGAGCCTTAGCCGCCTCCTCCCGAGCCCTTGCCGTGTCTTCATGCGCCTTGGCCTCGGCTTCCCGGGCCAACGCCACCTCCTCCCTAACCGCTGCATGGGCGACGCGGAGCTCACCCACCTCGGCACTCTTCTGGGATAGCCCCTTGTTGGCTTCCTCGACTAAAGCCCGTTGATGAACAAGCGCCGCCCACACGCCACTCTCATGACGAATAAAGAGTGACTTGCGGGGAGAACACTCTTGAGCTCCTGACCACAGTCAAAATCTAAAAATCAGAACCAAGGAGAAGGAAAGAATAAAACACAAGGAAAGGCTAGCGAACCCGGCTTACCTCGAAAGCCTCCAACATACCCCGCACCAGGGTATTCGTGACCATGTGCAGGGATTGCAGGGAGTGCTTACGGAGTCCCTCGACAAACTCCCAGTGTTGCACCTCGTCCTTGTCGTCGAGGGCGAAGAAGGGCTCAGCGCTGGGGTTAGACGCGTCCCTGAACTCCAGGGTCGATCGACCCCAGCGCGGAAGCTCCTCCTCCACCCATACAAGCGCCAACCCTACGTAGTCGGGCCACCTGGCCGACGCCTCGGCCAGGTCATCCCCCAACGCCGCAGAAGTACCGGGCCGATCCGGGGCGTCGACCATCTCGACGTCTGCCTTCTGCTTCCCCTTGTCTGAAGGAGGGTCATCGACGGTAAGGTCGATTATGGCCGGGGTCAACACTTAGGGCGGGGCTGGCTTCTCAACTGTCAGCACCACCGCCTGTACGATGGACGGTGGCACGACCACCCCCCGTTCCGCCTCGACCGCCTGCTCCGTTGGCCGGTCCTGCTGCGGCTGCGGCTCCTCCCGCGTCGGTTACGACTCTGGATGTGTCGCCTCTTGCCCCGCCTCTGGCGGGGCCTCTGCCACCTCCCTTAACTTTTTGACATCCACCCGCCCCGCGTCGCAGACGGATGTTTTAGCCTCGGCGGCCTCGATGGTCACCTGGGTCATCGTAATCGACCCAAGCTCCAACCCACCAGCTCCAGGCACCTCGAGCCTAGCATCGCTCGGGACCACCTCAGCCGGCTCTGGCCCCCACGCGGTGTCACTAGGACCAGCGACCTCCTAGGCGCTTGCCCCCGCCTTGGCGGCCGCCTCCCTCAGCCTAAGCCGCTCTGTCGTAGCCTGGCACCTCGCGACCCATGCAGCGTCATCGGCCGACGTCCGCATCATTAGGGCAGTGCCCGATCTGAGCGCCTTGACGGGAGTCAGAGTCGCGAGCTCCGCCTTGCGCTTATGGCCAAGCAACAAATAAACGCGTCAGAATAAAGAACGAAATCACTAATGACGGAAAGACAAGGCAAGATACTTACCCGGATATGGGAAGCAGGGGCCTAGACCCCGGCAAGCTGAGCCACCCAACGGCACCTGTGACGGCCCCTTCGTTGAGCCTCCTATTGGCCAGGAGCTCCTTAGAGCCTGGGCTAACGGGGCATCGGAGGACCTCTGCGCTGACGAGGCTATTTGGCATCGAGTCCTTACGCCCGTCGACAGCGCCCTGGCCTCCGACACTGACACTATTGCCCCGCCCGTCGGTCGAGTCCGGGGCGATTGGGCTCACAGGAGCGGCGCCCCCGACCTCCCCTGTGGGACCCCAGGCGAGGTAGCTCCCCTCTCTGAAGGACCCGCTCAGGCCCTTCCCTCTGCTGGCTCTCCTTTCCTCTCGACGGGCGCCAAGAATTCCCTCGATGCCTGGGAACTTGATCCCCCAACAGGCTCCAACAGGGGCCGCACGTCGGGGAGGTGTGCCAGAAAGGTCGTGGTATCATACCGTGACCCAGCGTCGTCATCGCCGCTGTCTTCGTCCTCCCCCGAGACCATCTTGGAGGGAGACTCCTTGATTGGGAGCCCCTCGAGGCTCTGTTGGCGGCGGCGCTTCTTCAACACCTCACGCTCGAGGGTTTTCTGGACTTGACGCTTCTTGGCAGTGTCCTTCTCTTCCTTCTTCTAGGCCGCCGAGAGGCGTCTAGCCTCCCGAGCAGCCCGATCCTCCGGAACCGGCGGCCGCGACTCCTTGACCGCTGACAAATCTTGTACAGAGGCCTCGACCGACTTAGTTGAGGGAATCAGGAAACAAAGGGACTCAAGGCTATCAAAAAATGACACTTACCAGAGGCTCAAAGCCTTGAGTGGGGCGCATCGGGACCTTATCGATGTCCTCCTGCTTGAAACTCCCCACCATCCACCGTGCACGCCGGGCGACTTCATCGAGGGGGAGGGACTCGTGCAACATCCGACTCCCCTATAGCAAAGCCTCCAGCATCATCTCGTCGAGCCAGAGCCGACGCTGTGTCAGCGGCGGCACCCTCCAGCGGTGAAACGCGGCAGCCACCATTCCCGCCATTAACCTGCGCTCACGAAGCCACCTCAACGCGTCGAGGAGCGGATGCAGTTTCGGCTTGTCCTCCTCGACGACGCCATATGACCAGTTTTCCTCGCACGACATCAGCACCTGGTTAGAGAACCTCAGTAGCTGGTCGTCGTCGTTGCACAGATAGAACCATTCATCGTGTCAGCCACTGTTCGACGAGATGAGCTGCGCCAGGATGTAATGCTCACCTCGACCTGACTGGACTTGGAGAGTGCAGCTCCCTGCATGCACTGCTCGCCACACTCCTCGCTCGCCTGCCTTCTTGGTGAAATGCTCCGCCCTGAAGAGGTGGAGCCATAGATTCCAGTGTGGCTCCATCCCCAGGTACCCCTCGCAGACCATCGTGAAAATGGCAGCTTACGAGATGGAGTTGGGGGCAAGATGATGTAGCTCCACCTTGTAGTAGTGGAGGAGCGCCTGCATGAAGCGGCTCGATGGCACTCCAAGCCCCCTCTCATGGAAAGCTATGAAGCTTACCACGTATCCCTCCGAGGGCACCGGCTCTCGGTGGTCGGACGGCGGCACCCTCCATTCCGGCTGGGTCCGGCTTGCCCTTGGTCGCAAAAGTCCATCGTGGACCAACTCCTCTAGCTTCCTCTCCGTCACCGAGGAACGAGTCCACGCATCCGCGGAAAGGATCTGGCTCTTGCCCGCCATGGTTGTCGGAAAACGGCGTGCGGCGGCGGATGAAGAAGCAACAACGGCGGTGGATGGCGGCTGAAGGGCGCACAAAGAGCAAGAAAGACAGAGATGCAAATGGCCTATAGGGGGCATATGGAACCCCGGACCTCACACTTATACCCCAATGAAAGGACAATAGGCGGACGAAAAGGTAGGAATAGTTTCCACATTTAATGACCTTACCTAACCGCTCCATCAAAACCCGTAGGTAAGGGCACGTGTCCGCCATTTATTCCATAACCATCGCACCACGTCGCCCACTACCGCGCCGATCTTGCTTCCCCTCCTAAAAAGACGCGCCCCAAATGGGCCAGAAGGGGATCCGCGGTCGGATATTCCAAG
The DNA here is from genome assembly GCA_038087645.1 of Saccharum hybrid cultivar R570. Classification (NCBI taxonomy): domain Eukaryota; kingdom Viridiplantae; phylum Streptophyta; class Magnoliopsida; order Poales; family Poaceae; genus Saccharum; species Saccharum hybrid cultivar. The sequence continues at coordinate 13,915,453 of JAQSUU010000245.1, forward strand.
ACGAATGGGTAACGGGCTCCGAGCCCGATATAAACCTCGAAGGATCGAAAGCTGGCCCTCGACCAGGGTTCGATAGCTGCCCTCGAGTAACGGAGTCAGGGACAACTAGGGACGCGCCCGTACAAGGCCAGGGCTTGAGCCATGCTCTCGAGGCACCCCTAGATGTATTTGAGGCTAAAAGAGAGTTCGATGGAGGAATCCCCTTGGAGGGAGGCATCGAGCCCTCGGATCCTATCGCAAGGAACTGAGATCCACACGACAACTCTTTGGCATTTTTGAGAGCGCCTCCGTGGCCGCTAGCCGACTCCTACCGAATGGAGCACGGACTCCCACTTGAATTCCCCGTTAACAGCTCACCGAAGATCGTCAAAACTCGCTCGATGAGGGTAGTATGAAATTCCCCACCCCTCCTCCTTTTCCTAAAGGAGTGTGAGGGTCGAACGATAAAAGACGGCCAAGACTCTGATCGACCTCGTGCGCACGAGGCTCAGGGGCTCGACCGCAGAAGGCCAAACCTCAAACGAAAAAGGACAAAACACACCACGATACAAGAGCATTCCTCGATAAAACATACAAAATACCTCAGAGGAGTCTAAACACTCCATCGAGGCCTCAGGGGCTACACCCGGTGGGTGCGCTTGCGTGCACCCACCAGAAAAGGCTATGATGCTACGACTCTAGTTCATGACTCGCTGAGCCTCTGTGAGAGTGACTCACACTCACCCAAAGGCTCGGGAGCTACTGTCGGGAACCAAAAACAAGGGGTACCCACAATCAACGATTAAGAAAAACAAAACCAATGGGACTAGCCGAGACAGCGAACGAAACACCTTGACCACGCTCTGACTCATACGAGGCTCGCTCGACGGGACGCCTCGACCATGTTCCGACTCGTACGAGGCTCGCTCAACAAGATGCCTCGATTACCGAGAAATCTCTGACTCACATGACCCAGGGTCGAGCCGGTCGACCCACCCATTCACCAACTCTGAGACAAAAGTCAGAGCATTTAATGCAAACTACCAACCACTTCCTACCCTCATGGCTACAGCAACAACCGGTATGAGAGCAGTACCGGTGTCAAATCTCACTTTTTACCGCCCATCCCGGGATGGGCGGTGAAAACCTATCACTGTACGCACCATACTAGGCACTATTCTGCCACTGATCACCCTCGAGGGTGAATACGACGAGTACCGTACCCCGCGATTCCGGGGACTCGGCCTTATCCGTTCACCGTTGACCCACCTCGACCCGACCTCGACCCGGCCTCGACCAACCGACGGTCAAAACAAGAATGTAAGGCTTGCGTGACACAGGACCCGGAGTCTTTTCACCGTCTCATCCTCTACGTCACCATGGTGTCTAGGGATGGCCAGTCATTCTCAGGGCACGTCGCTACAACAACCTCCACAGCGTTCGACAAAACTTCACCTCAAAGGCACCCTCGGTGTCTCTGCCTCCTTTTACCCTATAAAAAGGCAGGCAGGGGACTCTACAAGGGGGCGGCAGACAACGGACGAAAAAAGACCAGCCACCTTCCCACCATAGAAGATCAACATCTCAAGCAATCTCCTTTATACTTTCACTTTCTCTCTGAGACCTAGGATCGGTTTCCTCTCTCATAGCTTGTAACCCCTACACAAGCACTTAGGTGCAAGAAAATACAATACTCCTCCCTCCCCGCTGGACGTAGGGCCTTCTTTCGCCCAAACCAGGATAAACCTCCGTGTACTCTCCTTGCATCACCATCTAGATTAGGGACACACATCATTGATTCACTCGTTGGCTTAGGACCCTCGTAGGGCTAAACGCCAACAATTATGATTTACCAATTTGACATGCCATGCTACCAACTTTAGCCTCTTAGGGTTTGTTTGGTTAATCCTCTCCATCAGGGGATTGGAAGTGATGAGAAGCACTTTGACTTGTAGAGGATTTATATAATCTCCTCTCAATCACATTCGATCCACCTCCTATCCTGTGAAACTGAACAAGGTCTTAGGGATTAAAATAGGAAAAACTGCAACCCCACCCTCCCATGCCCCTCCTCAACTCTCAGTTTGTTTAGAACTTTAATAAGTTTTCATACTCCAATCTCTGTGGAAAGTTTCAGATCAAGAGGTTAGAACTTGAATCAAACTTTTAAGACCCTAAACGATTTCAAATGAAAAAAGTTTGAACTAACAGGTTTGCAATCTAATCAAAAGTACTACAATTTGATTGAGGGTGTATCTCTTTGAGGTAATTTGAAAAAAATCAACAAAAAAAGAATTAAAAAATGTAAGAAATTGAATTTAAAAAATTGAGATCCTAGATGATTTTAAACGAAAGATATTTCACTATTGCAGATCTCTTCGAGCTCTACAAATTTTGATATAAAGTTTATTTTCATTTGACTTTATTTGATAAATTATGAATTTTTTATGCACATATTTTAGAGCCGAGTCATAAAGGCCATTTTTAGAGGTAGCTGGAAACACCAACCGTCTCTAAAAATCAATTTCTTGTGTAGAACAATCTTTGGAACTTTTTTTTTTGAAATAGTTTTTGATAGAGTTGTCTCTAAAAATTATAGCACATCTAAAAATTCTTTTTCAGTAGTGAGTATACATATATACTGACAATAGTGACGGTTATTTTCTCTAGTAAAACATATAAATATACTTGGATTAATCCTAAGTTAAAATATATAAATTATGAATTGCAATACATGTACAAAGTATAGTGTCTTAAATGTAAAATTCCTATATAATTCTATGGTATATATAAAAGTAATTGTGAACCTAATCACACTCTCATGTTGTCAATCTAATTACAAGTTTTAAATAATGATGGTTAAAATTCAAAATTTCAACATAAAACAAATCTTTTTTTAGACATAAAGGTAATAAGTACGTCTTCATCTCCTGCAAGCAAAGTGATCAACCAATTTTTACAAATATTTGACATAACTAAAATCATGTCTAACTTAAATCTTAATCTTAACATTAAAGTGTCAAAAAAAAGTAAAGAATTACAAAGTTTTCGCTTCGAATGCTCGACACACATTGATGATGTCACTACAAGGATTCCCCCCTAATGCCACGCCACACGATTGCAACACTACTAATTTGGTTTCCATAGGGGGGCGTATTGCAACCTTTCCGTAAAAATGGTTGCAATATGCACCTATAATGCAACGAACTAAATGTGTTGCAATATGTGTGGTTTGTCATTGCAACAGAAGTCTGCTATTGCAACCATTTTAGAATTGTGTTGCGATTAGTTGGCGTTATTGCCATGGCGCTTTAGAGTTGCATTAGTATTGATTTACATTGCAATTACTTGGTGTTATTGCAACTATATTGGATTTGGTTGTTTTTGCTTGTAACTATTGCAATGGTTATTTCGGGTTGCAATAGTCTTCAGTGGTGTTGTAATTGCTAGGTGGTTATTGCAACAAGAATTCTGAAATGGTTGCAGTAAAATGTTCCTATTGCCACGATTTTTTGGGGTTGCAATAATCTTCTATGGCGTTGCAATTGTTAGGGACTTATTGCCACTACAATCCTAAATGGATGTAATATCATGTTACTATTGCAACGATTTATTTGTGTTGCTATGGACCAAAGTATTTGGTGGGTCTTTCTTTGTCTAGGACCCAACACCATATGTGAACGTTATATTGGTTAGAGATGCATGTAACTCTCCCCATCGATCGATCATCGTCATATGAATCGGGCATGCCTAGCCAGCAGGCTCCCTAGATGTGTTGTCTCCTAGAACGCCAGTTAGGCCCGGTCCTAAGGGGGGTCGAGCTCTGCGGCCATATTGGGCCCTCGAGGCCAAGGGACCAATCCCCATATATATCATTTCTTAGATATGTTCCCATGTGTTGCAGGTTGCCACAAATGTTTCCCACACCTATAGCGACCTATGTAATATTTTACTTTGTTTATTTAATTAACTAGCAAAAGTACCCGTGCATTGCAACGGGTTGTTATTTTCATTCTTAAGCTGTTAACAGTTTCCTCACCCTCACAGTTCTGTCATCTTTGAATCATCAACGATAATATGTATCGACACGCTCGACGACAATATGTATTTATCATTAAAGCATCTTACAGACGTACGGGTTAGTCGTCTATCTTCACCAGAATAGTCATGCACGAGCCACAAGTGGTGTCATCTTTCTTAGTCGTACAATAAATCTGTCTCTCCGTACGTACGGTTGCGCTGAGTGGGACTGAGCTCGTTCATCCACAAATGCTAATGTCATCCACAAAAGCTAGTGTGTCATAGTGTGTTGCTACAAAATATATTTTTTATGGAGTATTAGTTATTGTTGCTACTACAGACAGTAGAATATCTTTTTAAGTCAAAATTAAGAATGTTTTTGCCTGTCCATTGCATTTAAAAAATATATGACAAATTTAGGGATCGGACAATACAACCGCACAGGTCTTGAACAGGATGATACAGCCGCACAGGTCTTGAACAGGATGAGAAAGGACCACAGCACCTGCTTGGTTTCGATCTCTGCGTGACAGCATAAATCTCCGGCTCCAACTTGGACTCAGCGTTGGACTCGAGCTGGGCAGAGGTCGCCAAGGAAATTACAGATAGATTCCACCGCGATAGACTCTGTTTTCTCAATCTAAAAAAAACACCCAACCAATCTCATAACAGGTATGCCTTAAAAAAATCTCGTAACAGGAACCTGTGAGACCTAGTAAAAAAAAACCTACGAGAGAGGTTTCCTTCTTAGTTACGCATGCCAAAAAAAAGGCCCAACGAATCGTAATTGCTACGAACCTGGTCAAGAAAAACCTACGAGAGGTTTGCCTTCTGAGTTCCGCACGCCGCTTCCGCTCCTCTCCATCGAAAGGACGTTTGGTGATTTTGGTGGTTCAATTGTTTTTCGCCAAGTCACTCTATTGCGGTGATCTGATTGCCGCTCCATTGCGCGGTCGTCGGCCATTGCGACGTTGCCGGCAGCCCAACTCACGTAGCCACGTACGTGATTCTGACATAGTCCACATCAAACCGTTTGTTTGCCCATTTGCTCCTATTACCCTTTGTTGATCTACGAAAAACAATCAATTTTTAATTTACCTCTAATTTTTTTTCTCTCCTTTGGCGCTGCTTGCTGCCTTTGTATATAGGTAGTTCCCTAGCTTCCTGCCTTCCTTGATCAATTGGCTATTGGGCATTGGCCATCGCCAATTGTTGCCGGCGTGCTGTGTACTGCGCTACGCTCGGGCCTCCGCTGTTCCTGCGTTGCGCGCCCTGCTGCTTGCCTGCTCGTGCCAAAGAACCAGGGACGTGCTGCTTGCCTGATTGGCTCATTGCCTCTCTCTGTCCAATTCCGTCAGGCATCATCCGATCCAGGTAATTTAATTTATTCTGTATTTATATTCCTTTTGTTTGTATATTTCATGCTTTAGAGGACAATGCTCTGTATTTTGGTTTCGTCAGTTTTAATAAAATAGCTGGGGAGCGATGGTCCACAGTTTTCAGTTCAAAAAGAATTTATCTCCAATTATGTACTTATTTACCAAATTATCTCCACAGTTTTCAGTTCAAAAAGAATTTTCAGTTCAAATAGCTGGGGAGCGATGGTCAGCTTTGATGAAATAGTACTGTTTACAAGGAAAAAAGTACCACTCATTGGAGTGAGAACATGGAGAGATATCCACGAAGATGTAAAAAAGTCAATAGAATCTACTATTATGGTAAGTTCTGATTTGTTTTTGGTTGCCTACGCATTTACCAAATTATTTAAGAAGTGACATAGTATTTATGTTTTTTTGTTGAATAGAATAAGTGGGACATTGAGAATAATGAGGAAAACAGAAAAAAGATATGGACCATCGCAAATAAGCGTTACAAAGGATGGCGCTCAACATTTAGTGCTACATACAGGGCATACACCACCTATGATGAGAGAATGAGACACAAGCCAGAAGAATTGGACATTGTTGAATGGCACTATCTGGTGATGTATTTTGGCAGCGAAGAATTTCAGGTTTGATGACATTTATTTTATTCTTGCCAATTGCACCTGCTAAATTAAAGGATATGTTTCGAGCAATTCACTTTTTTAAAAAAAACAACTCCTTGTGCAGAGGATTAGCAGCAAGAATTCTCATAATCGGCACAATCGAAAGATAAACCATGTGACCGGATCAAAGTCTTTTTCTCAGTTAAGCTATGAGAAGGTAATAACTTCATAAGCACATGTCATGCTTCCTTACATGATGGAATGCCGCTAATTTGTTACATTCTTGCCACATTAGAGGGACCCGCTAACAGGTGATGAGCCAAATGATTTGGACCTTTTTATGATGACACACACTAAGAATGGGGAATGGACAAGTCAAGAATCTAGGGATGTCTATGTGAGTATATAACAGTTTGTACAAACCTTATTGAGTGATGCAAAGCGAACTCCTACAATTTCTTTTTGAATTAACTACTTTTACTGTCCTCTCTTTGTTAGGATAATGCAAGCAGCAAACTTTCAGAGAGAGAAACAAATGGAGATATAAACATCATCTTAGACATGGAGCAAAATCATATTTTCCAGACAGCCTACAAGGAAACAATAAACTGCAAATCAACTAAGATCCATGCTAATGGATACATGACAAAGTACCCAACTAGAAGGCAGCTACTGTCTGAGGAATACCAGTACCGTGTCTGTCAGGACGCGACACTGATCGACGCGTTTGCAAAGCTACAGGAACGACTTGAAACTCAAGAGGCTGAAAGGGAAGCTTAAAGGGAAGAACATAGGTGTCAGATGGAAGAAATGAAGAAGGCAAGGGAGGCTGATAGAGAAGCACTTAGGCAAGAGTTTATGTCAATGATGCAAGCAATATAAGGACAAGCATCCTTACAATAGGTAATATTAATGTAAAATCTTAACTTGCCCAAGAGATTAAGTTAATGTGTTTATCTGTCTCGAGGTTTTATACCTACCCGCTGGTTTAATATTTTCATATTTTGTTGAATTAAAATCATGTGCTCAGGTAGTTGACTACAAACCATGCTGGTAGTAGTTTGTTTCTTACATATTGTAAAGGCATTGTTTTGGTGTAGACATTATGCATATTCGCTGAATTTTGAAGTGTAAACAACATCATTTTTGTACTTTCAAACTCCAGACATGATTTTTCTAACCAAACTTTAAAAGCAGGGTAACAAAGATGGGAGACAAATTGCTGAGGTTGCTGCTGCAACAAACATGGTTGAAGGAAATGTAATAACAACAGAAAGTAAAGAAATATCACATCGGCAGGTAGTTCGAGAATTGATGAGTGTTTAATGTTGTCATGTCATAGTCCATAGTATGGGGTCTAATTTTCCCTCCAACTATTGATTTGCAGGATAACCCACGTAGCAGCCCGCCACAAACACAACTCGCAGCTACTACAGGGACAAGTACTGGTCACACTAGCAACACGCCGTAAACACAACTCGCATCTACAGCACCTACAGCTACCGGTAATACTCGCACAACTAGAAGGGGTGCTGCGAATAAGTCACAAACAGGCCAAAATAATGGAGGGAATCCAGCAATTTCTTATACTACTACAAAAGCACTGAAGGATGATGCAGCTAAGAAACGAGCATTAGGCAAAAGGAAACAAGTTGGCAATGCAAAGGTGAATTTTTGGTAACTTTACTACCTGTGAATATTTCTGAATCGGATTGGTGTCACTGAGAGTGTTTTTTTTATATATACATGATTGACTTGTAGGTTTGATCATATAGCCTTTACATGGGGCATTTTGCTTTTGAATAATTCTATAAATTTATTTGCAAACCTGCTAGTCTTTAGTTGAAGATTCCAAATTTGCTTACTTTGTCGACTCCATGCTGCTGTTGCCAAAATAATACAATTTTAGTTTACCTGATGCATATACCACAATTGTTTATAATTCTTTTCAGGAGCAAGATGGAGTTTGAATGGAGCGCATGATTGATGGAATGATCAACATCAAGGCAACCGTACCTTTGTTGCAGTGCTCCATAGCTCATTAGATTTTGATGTGATGAAACTAGATAGTGACCAGTGTCAGATACTTTATGTGTTTCAGTTGTGCGTGTGTTATCGACTAAGTTTGATATAAGATGGTTTCGGTTTCATTAATGATTTGTACGAACAAAGCATATTTTGGTTTAATAGATGTCTAAATGCTTCATTGATCATATATTGTTCGGCGTGCGATTACTGTTTGTCACTACCAAACAAAGCGTTGCAATATGTACTATTGGCATAATCATTTGGCGTTGCAATATGTGCTATAGCAACAAACAAACGGTGTGGCAAAAACCTCATACCTATGAAACAATGGATGTGGCAATAAAGTTCACCTATAGCAACCACATTATTTAGTGTGGCAATAGAGAGACCACATATAGCAACCAAAACATTTATCGTGGCAATAGAGGGTTCTACATATAGCAACCATAATATTTAGTGTGGTAATAGAGAGGCAACCTATAGCAACCAAAACATTTATCATGGCAATAGAGGGTTCTACCTATAACAACCACAATATTTTAGTGTGGCAATATAGAGGCCCCCTATAGCAACCAAAACATTTATCGTGGCAATAAAGGGTTCTACCTATAGCAACCACATAGACAAGTGTGGCAATAGAGAAGCCATCTGTAGCAACCAAATATCTATTGTGGCAATAGAGGGTCTACTTATAGCAACCACAAAGATAGTGTAGCAATGAGGGTCCATCTATTGCTTCACTATTGATGTGTGGCAATAGGGTCTATTGCAACACTCATTGTCATTGCTAGTGTACCTATTGCTACTCTTTGGGTATGTGGCAATAGATATCTCTGGCAACACCAAGTATGTTGCAGTAGTTACTATTGCAACACCTATGGTGGTTGCTTGTACTATGGCTTGCAACACTTTATGGTGTTGCAAGAAAACTCCATTCTGTTGCAATAGAGGAAAATTTATTGCAACGCCAAAATAAAGTGTTGCGCAAACTTATTGCTACGACATCAGTGGCAACGCCTCCCAACCAAATTTTTGTGTTGCAATTTTGTCTATTGCAACACTTTTTGGCATATTGCAACACTTTTAGGTCGTTGCATCATAGGGAAAACCTTGTAGTGTGTGCTTCTCTATTTTCTTCACACTAGTAAAAAAAGTGGCTATAGTCCTAGTTGAGAAAGAGATTTAATCCTAGTTTCCTAACCATGACTAGGAATCCGAGACTAAAGGGCATGGTCCTTAAACCGAGACTAAAGGGTCTGCGAGTTAATTGGCACAAGCCTCTAACCCGTGTGATTCATGGGACCTCATGCATTGCCTCACGCGCTTAACTTTCCACCACACCTACACAAACACATATGATTTTGAATGAGATGCTTTCATTTTGAATTAACCTGTGAATGACCCTTTAGTCTGGATTAGTATTACCAGCCAGGAATAATATCTCAAGGCTCTTGTCAGGGTTCGGACCCGGGAGGGTCATAGACCAACGAGTGAATTTGTACTGCGTGCTCCTTAATCCGGATGGTGATGCAAAGAGAATACACGGGGGTTTATCCTGGTTTAGGCAAAGAAGGCCCTACGTCTAGCGGGGGGAGAGTATTGTATTTCCTTGCACCTAAGTGCTTGCGTAGGGGTTACAAGCTGTGAGAGAGGGAGCCAGTCCCAAGTCTCAAGAAAAGAGGAAAATGGAGAGTTGCTTGAGATGTTTATCCCAGAAGAGGAGAATATCTCTGTATTGTTTGTGCTCCTTGTTCTTGTCCCCTGGAGAGCCCTCTACCTTCCCTTTTATAGGGTCAATTGGAGGCCGAGGGATCCCTAAAACCCTAAGGTGGTGCCTTAGAGAGGTGAAGGTTCGGCGGGTACTATAGAGGTTGCTGTAATGACGTGCCCTGGTAATGGCCAGCCATCCCTGGGGTGTTGTGGTGACGTCGGTGATGGGACGGTGAAAGACCCTAGGTCCTGTGACGAGCGTGCGATCCCCTGTGGTCGACGTGCGGACGTCATTCCTTGGTTGACCGGTGGCGGTCGAGGCCGGGTCAGGACGTAGCTGAGGGGGTCGATGAGAAACGGATAATGCTGAGCCCTAGAAAAACCGGGTGCGATGGTTGTCGTCTTGTGCGTCGAGGGGGCATTGATGGTAGAACAGTGCTCGACGTGGTGTGAATAGTGGCAGCTTTTTCACCGCCCATCCCGGGATGGACAGTAAAAAGTAGGATTAGACACGGGCGCTGCTCCCACGCTAGTGGTGCTATAGCCATGTTGGCGGAAGTGGTTACATTGAATGCCATGTCAGTGAGTAGGTGGGTGACGGGGGGTCGACCGGCTCGACCCCGGGTCACGCGAGTCGAAGAATTTTTGGGGTTGAGGCTTCCCATCGAGCGGGCCTCGTACGAGTCAGAACGTAGTCGAGGGTGCCCGGCGTGTCCACACGTATGCGGACCGAGCTCGGTGTATCCGTGTAGGTGGAGCTTTGGTACATTTTTTTAGAAGGTTTTAGGGCGCGGATATCTCGGGGGTTGGCTCCTTTTAATCGTTGGTTTTGGGTACCCCTAATTCTAGTACGTGACAGTAGCCCCCGAGCCTTTGCGCGAGTGTGGGCACTCTCGCAGAGGCTTGAGCGAGTTATGAACTGAAGTCGTAGCGTCGTTGCTCTCCAGTGGGTGCGTGCGAGCGCACCCGTCGGGTGTAGCCCCCGAGGCCTCAGAGGAGTGTGTGACTCCTTTGAGGGCTTTAGTATGTTGTATCGTGGAATGTTGTTTTGTTAAGCCATGAGGTGCATTTGGTCCTTTTTCATCAGAGTTAACCAGTTGCGGGCAAGCCCCTGAGCCTTTGCGTGCGTGAGGCTGATCATGGCTTTGCCCGTCTTTATCGTTCGACCCTCACGCATCCTTTAGGCAAGGTGGAGGGGTGGGAATGTCGTACTACCCTCGATGGGCAAGTTTCGACTATCTCTGGTGAGCTGTTAGCGAGGGATTCGAGTGGGAGCCCGTGCCCCGTTCGATAGGGGTCCGCTGGCGGCCGTGGAGGCGCTCTCCAAAAGTGCCAAAGAGTTGTCGTATGGATCTCGGCTCCATTTGGTAGGATCTGAAGGCTTGATTGTAACACCCCAGGTGTTTGCCACTAGTTAAGCAGTGGGTTTGAGCTCAAACATGATAGATTAAGTGGAGATGACGATGTCAAGGTCAACCTATGGAGATGAGCCTAACCTAAACTTGGATGCTGCACCATTGCTTTACATATAGGCTATTTTCAAGATATATGCTTGGTTGGTATTGTTATAATATTTTCATGTGTCTCACCTTAGTACCTATCTATATTGGTCACTCAAAAAGTTTCATGAAGTTTGGAGTCAAAAAGTCACATGAAATAATAAGTTATATCCTTGTTGGAATGGTTTTTACTAAGTGCTTGAATTGCACTATTAAGTGAATGAAAATATAGGTCATCAACCAAACCTTGAAACCTTGACCAAAAGACTCTAGATGGACTCTACAACAAAAGTCGTGAAAGGTTTGTGTTGAGCAAATGTCCAGAAAATGCTCCAATGGATAAAAAAGGATAAATTAAGCTTTATCATGATCCTACTTTGGTCAAAGTAGAACTGTAACTTCTGCACCTGTTTTGATGTTGGACCTTAAATAAAAGTTGTAGTTGATGTTATGGAGAAGAAACTTTGTTTAAGGGTCAAGAGCTAGTTTGGTCCATAACCTAGTCAAACAGGGGTCACAAGATTGAATCTACTGCAGTTTTCAGCACTTAGAAATATTTTTAAGTCTGGGATTTCAATGGCGATAATGGATGGCACGTCACGTTCTCATGTTTTTGCTAAGCAACTCAAGTTGAGCCAAATGTAAAAGTTGGAGAATACATGATGATGAAGAGCATACAAAAAATTGAGTTCATTTTGACAAAGTTTTGACCATCGAAAGTGAGTTTCCGTAACTGCCATCAAGGTGTTGACACTGTAGTTTTGGCAACTAGTTAACTGCTAATCTGTTGCTCTAATGACCTTGGCCCCTTAATGAAAAACGTAGAGCTTCGTGTGGGCTCCAACTTTGGTTTTGGGCCCAAGTCCAAATTCAGCCCAGAGCAAGCCCGAATCAGCGCCCTACCTTGCTCGTTTCACCGTATGCCACGTGCTCGATGGAATGTCGACGCGTCCTCCATGCGCCGGCCGCGCCCCCACCATTGCTGCCACGCGTCACACTCCCTCTGCCGGCCGCTGCTGCTCCCTCTCGTGTTTTGGAGAGGCCAGAGACCGCTCCCCACTCCTCCTCCTCACTCGCCTCGCCCTCTCTATCCTCTTCCTCGCCGACGAACGGCCGCGTCCACCATGGACGGCCGGTGAAGCTCCATGGCCACCGCGTTTTTGTCACTCCGTCCCTTCCCACGCTCAGCCGCATGCACCACCACCTCCACCGCCCTCTCCTTGTCCTCGGGCGCCTTTTCCCCAGCCTCGACGATCGCCGGAACGCCGCTGCCACCTACCGCCGCCGCTGTATGCCGCCGGCATGCATGGCCGGCCCGCCACGGGACCTCTCCCGGCCATCCGTAGGTGCCAGCGGGTGTGCGAGGACCTTCACGTGCTTCCTCACCCCTCAGCCACGGCCGACGACGACCACAACCGCCGAATCCGCAAGCTACAGCGCCTCCTCTCCTGTAAATCGCGACGAGGGACCTCGTGGTGAATTTGACTAAATCCAGGGGCCTATCTGTACTGTCATAGACTCAAATGAATAGTGCTCTCAGGACTGATTCGTAAGTTTTTGCAGGAACTTTGGAAATTCATAGTAAATCGTAGAAAAATCGTAAAATAGCAAATGAGAACTTTTTGGAATCCTTGTGAAATTTTCTATGCATTAGATCTATAATATCGCATGTTTTAGTTTAAAGTTTTCTCTTTAAAAATAGGTATGCGCGGCTAGGTTTTTAATGCTAGTTGTATTTGTCATTTTCATAACTACGGATCTAGAGCTCCAAATGAAGTGAAATTTTTGTGGCATGCTACTCATATGATGTTTAATGTGTGGTAAAAATTTTATGAATTTTGGTTGCCATATGAGTGAGTTATTAGTGTATCTTGCTCTCACATGAATTCTTGCAATAGCAATTTGTCTTTTTCATAGATGTTGATATACAAGTCCAAATGGCTTGAAATTTGTACAATAGACTATTGGGTGTATGTAAGAGCTACTGTAATTGTTATAGATTTTATTATGGACTTTTGGTATATGTTTATTATTTCACCTTGCTATCTAAATAAATTAAGAAATGCATTAAAAGAATTTATTTAGTGATGAGCACTATGCTTTTTGGTGATCATTTAATATGCACTTTATGATGGTTATATTGGTTGTGACCAAATGTATGTTTGGAATATAAGTTAATATATATTCTTGCAATTGATGCTTTCCTGGACAGTTTCTGGGACTTTGGTAATTGCACCATGAAAACGATGTTTGATGAGAAACATGCTTATAGCAAAAGTTGCAGATAACTCATTAGTCTAGCTTGTGTTAAATTTTTATGGCATTTGGCCTTATAGTTTGTGAGTAATGACTGTTTCAAGTTGGGTTCCAGAAATAGGTGTTCTCTGGAATCTCTAGACCAGATTCTATAATTATGCATGTTTGACTTGGTTAACTTGAGAATCATGCTAAGATGTTTAAAGATGAATTATGGACAATTTCATAAGATTTCTAGAATGTCTTGTTGCATGGCTATTGGATTTGTATAACTCCAATTATGATCCAAACATGCAGTTGTTGTTTGCAGTCCAGAAATTGTCATATGCTAGTTATGGTGGTTTACTCCATGTGTTGCTAAGTGTGGCTTATGCCCTTGATGATGGTCAAGTTAAGATACTTGTGATCTTGTTAAACTTGTGTTATGCTTGATTTGCTTGCCCTCTTTAATTGGTTGTGTGATGTTAGTTAAATAACTTTTGGTGTCTATGTCTTAATCGTGTGTTTACTTGAATGCTTATGTGATACAGCTTGTATTACCATTCATCATATTTATACGCATGCATCTTGCATCTCATCTAGGTACGCTAGATGCACCACTTTAAGGATGAGATGTTGAAGCCAAACCTGAAGACGGTGTTTGGTGGACCTATCCTGAAGATGGAAGGACTAAGCAAGTGCTGGGATGGGAGATGCTCGCCAAGCGAGTGTTATCTGTCAACACTAACCTAAGTGTTCGATCTCAGGCAAGCTCCGGAGCATTCTAAGCCTCCTACTTTATAAAAGCAATTGAGTATATATATGTTATATATGTATTATTGCATTAAGTTATAGGAGTTGAGTGAAACCATTGATGCATTTATTACTATCCTTGCCTACCTTATTACATTATTACCCTACTAGGTTTAGGGTCGAATAACTGCTTAGCCCTGCTTAGACCGGTAGCGGTCAGTGATGTCCTGTCACCTGCAACTATAGGTGGTTACTGGAATACTTTAGCTATGGAATGGATGATATCCTGAAAATAACCAAGCGTTGATGGATAATTGGAGACCGGGCGGAATAAGTATTGGGCAACCAGACAGGGTTCTAGGGTGCTTGTAGTTTCTGCCTGTGTCGATTAAGGACCGACCGTTGTTGGGCCTCGGGTCATGTTGAACGCATGCCTCACATTTAGCTGGCCGAATAATGTACCTTTCGACCGCGAAGCTAGGAGATTATTCGGGCCGAGTGGATTGCCCACAGCGCACTGTACCAGAGCAGGTGTGGTAGGACACGGGGGCGTGATGATAAGGCCAAAGAGCAGTCGGGCGGCCCCCGGGTACATGTGGTTCCTGGCAAACTCGAGACTTTACCTGAATAGTTGACTCAGTGACCAATATCTCACTTTAGCGGGTGAGTGAGGTTTGTGTGAGGAATAAATTACCAGCTGGTTAAAAATCGATTCGAATCGCCATCGCTCCTGGATAGTGAGCACTTGACTCGAGTTACTGCATCGTAGTAATGATGATGGAACACGGATGGTTATGTGGATGATGTTGGAAATGCTAAATCTAAAATGGTAACCTTTGATGTTAATAGTTAATCAAGTGATTGCTTTAGCATAGGTGCTTACCTAGATTGAATAGGTTATAATAAAGATGGTGCAAAAGGACTTAAATTAGTTTATTCACGATAACTTATGCTTTTCGAAAATGAGTCAAGCTAGCCCACTGAAAGAAAGCCTTACATACTCCTTGGTGTCATATTATTTCTGGTTTATGACGGGTAAGTCTAGCTAAGTACCTTCTCATACTGAGGGTTTATTCTCACTTGTTGCAGGTTGTGATGTATCATGGCTACTGCAAGAATTGGTTGGCTCTTGCTGTAATGGCGGAGTGTGATCATGGGCATGATCCTTCTGAGCTATCTTGTATCTCATGCTTTTGTTGGAAATTAACCTTGGTACTGGCATGTATTTGAATTAAGGTGATATTAGTTTTAAACTACTTTGCTTCCGCTACTTTTGAACTTGAGTTGTAATAACTCTACTGAACTCTGATATATGTTGAATTACTTATGAAATGGATGTAACATATGACCTGTTGTGTTGGACCACTACGATCTTGGCTTGTATGTTGGTTGGTTTGAAATCCCTCGTGATTTTATTAGACTACCGGAGTTATAGGAGCTTAAGTACGGGAATTTAATCGCTCCGACGATTGTTTTTGTACTTTTGTTCTTATAATTTGGGCGGTTCCGTGACATTGATGCCTCCCTCCAAGGGGATTCCACTGTCGACCTCTCCTTTAGCCTCGAATATGTCTAAGGGCACTTGAGAAAGTGGCTCGAGCCCAAGCCTTGTACAGGTCCGCTCTCAGACATCCCTTACTCTGTTTACTCGAGGACAGCTGTCGAACCCCGATCGAGGGCCAGCTTTCGAACCCTCGAGGTTTATAGCGGGCTTGGAGCCCGTGATTCCTTCGCCTAGAAGTGTCCGTCTGTAAGCCTCCCTTCCTGCCCGTTGGGGTACGTCTTTTTAGGAGGGAAGTGAAATCGGCGCGGTAGTGGGCAGCGTGGCAGGCGGTTATCGAGTGAACGGTTGGCACATGCCTGTATGCACGGGTTTCGAGGAGGCAGTTAGGTAAGAGAATTAAATGCAAAAACTTTACCTGCCTCTTCGCCGGATCCACCTGTTGGCCTTCTACCGGGGTATAAATACGGAGCCTAGGGCTTTCGTGTGTCTCTTCCTAGCCCTTTGCGACCTCATTCTCTTTCCTTTGCCTCCATCAGTCGTTCTCCGTCGCCGCCGTCATCCTTTCCTTTCCACCACCGCATCCCGATTCATGTGCCAATGGCGGGAAAGAGCCAGGTCCTCCGTGCGGAGGCATAGATCCATTCCTCGGTGACGGAAAAGAAGCTACAGGAGCTTGTGGACGGCGGTCTCCTATGGCCGAGGACGAGCCGAGATCTGCCGGAGTGCAGGGTGCTACCGACCAATCACCGGGAGTCGTCGCCACTAGAGGGCTACATGGTGAGCTTCGTCGCCTTCCACGAGAGGGGGCTTGGGGTGTCGCCGAACTGATTCATGCAGGCCATCTAGCATTACTACGGGGTGGAGCTCCATCATCTCGCCCCTAACTCCATCTCGCAGGCCGCAATTTTCACGGCTGTCTGCAAGGGGTACTTAGGGATCAAGCCCCACTGGAAGTTGAGGCTCCACCTCTTCAAGGCGGAGCACTTCACCAAGAAGGCGAGCGAGAGGGGAGTACGGCGGGCGGTGCACGCTGGAAGCTGCACCATCCAAGTGCGGGCGGGCCGAGGCGATTTCTACATTTTGGCCCAACTCATCTCATCGAATAGCGGGTGGCACGATGGCTGGTTTTACCTGCGCAACGACCACGGCCTCCTTCCGAGCTTCTCCGGCCAAGTCCTGATGTCTCGGAAGGAGAACTAGTCGTATGGCGTCATTGAGGAGGACAAGCCGAAGCTGCAGCCGCTCCTCGATGCACTGAGGAAGCTCCGTCTGCGCGGGCTGACCGCGGGCATGGTGGCCGCTGCGTTCCACCGTTGGAGGGTGCTCCCGCTGATGCAGCGTCGACTTCGTTTGGACGAGATGACGCCGGGTGTCTCGTTGGAGGGGAGTCAGATGTCACACGAGACCCTCCCCCTCGACGAGATCGTCTGGTGCGCTTAGTGGGTGGTGGGCAGCTTCAAGCAGGAGGATGTCGATAGAGTCCCGATGCAGCCTAACCAGGGGTTCGAGCCTCTAGTGAGCGCTGTTTTCTCGGTGTTGGGCTTGCCTTCCTTCCTAGGTCTCATAGGTCTAATTCGCCGAGTTTGCCGTGCAGGATTTGTCTGCGGTTAAGGACTCGCCACCACCGGTCCCAGAGGATCGCGTTGCTCGATAGGTGAGGCGTCTCTCCGCGGCCCAGGAGAAGAAAGAAAAAGACGCCGCGAAGACGCAGCGTAATAGAAAGATCCACGAGTGTGAGGCGTTACTAAAACGCCGTCGCTAGCAATGGCTCGAGGGTCTCCCTGAAGAGGAGTCCCCCTCTGAGATGGCCTCAGAGGAGGAGGACGATGATAGCGATGACAACGATGCTGGGTCACGGTACGATACCGCAACTTTCCTCGTGCACCTCCCTGACGTGCGGTCCCTGCAGGGACTCGTCGGCGGGGGGACAGGCGTCGAGGGCAGCCTCGGCGCCAGTCGAGGGGGAGGAGGAGCGACCGGAAGGAAGGGCCCGTGAAGGGCCCTCGGAAAGGAGATACGCCGAGCCGGGGGTTCTTCCGACGACGTTGGTGGCGCCACGGACGCGTGCCCGGTCGCCGCGCACCTCGTCGGCAGGTGGCGCGACAACGTCGACGCCCGAGGCCGGGGCGCCGTTGTCAGGTGTCAGGACTTGAGGCCAGACAGCCCCAATGGCACAGAGGACCCCAGGGATGTCGCCAGCCCAGGCTCAAAGGAGTTATATCGGATGTCTTAAGGGATGTCGGAAGAGGTGTTCGGATGCTAATAAAAAAACTAATTACATAATTTGTCTGAAAACCGCGAGACGAGTTTACTAAGCCTAATTAATCTGTCATTAGCACATGTTTACTGTAATACGACATTGTCAAATCATAGATTAATTAGGCTCAAAATTTCGTCTCGCAAATTTATCACAATCTGTATAATTAGTTATTTTTTCGTCTACATTTAATACTCTATGTAGGTGTCTAAACATCCGATGTGATAGGCTAAAATTTTTTTGGGAGGAGCTAAACACCCCCTAATTCAAAATTGTCTTGAAAAGATGTTATTAAATTTCATTAATCTAGCTCCCCTGGATTCTCCGTGAACATGCATGATTAGTTCGCATCCAAGCGCGCGCCGTGTCGACGATGGCAGTGCACCTATGTGCTGCTAGCCTTTACTAACATTTAACGGCAGCTAGGAGTAGGACTACTACTGCTACTAGTGGTGGCGGCAGCTAATCACCGGATATAATTGTAAATTACCGGGCTAAACCTAGATTAGTGCTGGGTAATCGCTAGACTAATTAACCAGTTGGAAGAATCCGCTGGACCACATGTCCAATGGAATCGAGCTAGTAGCTCGTGATCATTGCCATCTCAATCTCATCACATTCTTTCCTTGTTTCCGATGATCCATGATTAGCGCCTGACGAATGATTGCCGCCGCTACAGAGGCCAGCCGGAGAGGGAGGGGACCATCATAATCAGTAGCTTAATCACTAGAGGCAGGGAGGGTCGGTATGGTTATGTTATGTTAATGTATGTGGCGACATGGTCCTCACCTCGGCCGTTAAACAGTCAAACATGGGAGATTAGCGTCTGGACCACGGAGGAGGATGGTGGCCAAGTGCAGAGCAAGAGCTTTCCTGTCTCCTGCTCCTTTCGATAAAAGGGGTGCCAATGTGGCTTTGTGGATGCAGATCAGGGCTGACCCGGGGTACTGCCTCTGGCCTACCTATGTGTATCCTGTCGGTTAGTGTGGTCTCCAAAACTTTACTTTACATGCTCTTTTTTCTTGGTTATTATCGTACTCCATTCTTAGATACGCGAGATTTTCAGCTGTACTAGGTCAAACCATTCAAATTTTGTTTAAATTTATAGAAAGGAAATATAATATTTATGCTATTAAATAGGCTTCATTAGATACTTTATGCAATGAACTTTTATAATCTATCTCTTTGACATGGTAAATGCTAGTACTTCTTTTTTTCTACAAAGTAATAATTCAATTAATACTATCGATATATCAAATGTTTCAATCAAAATGAATAAATTTATCTAAAGTAACAACTTATAAATTCATCGCATGGAGTATTGACATAATCTAAAGTGAATTGTTAGTAGCATTAGTATATAATTTTAAGGAAATATTTTACATGATTATCGTATTTATCCTGATGTGTGCATGTTTACTTGGTTTACATGGTGGCACATAGTATCTATGCCTATTTTTGATTTAATTATAGAAGTTTATAATCTAGAAACACATATAGCATAATTTATTTCTTATCCCAATAATGTCTTATTTTGGTATTTAGGCATAGATTGGGGGCACTTTTATTTTATTTTACATGATGGTACATTTGGCAAATTTAGAATCAAATTAAGCTTGTTACGTTATTCTATCTTTCATAACGTCATATGTGGATAACTAAAATGCAAATTCATGAGTTTCTTTGCATTTGCTTTCACAAAATGATAGAGTTTGATAATTGGTTGCAAATTAGGTATTATTTTATATTATCTTTTATAATGGAAAGTGGGTAATTTTGATAAGTTAATTTAATTTTACTTTCATAACCACAGAGCTAGTTAATTTAGATGCAACTTTTAGGAGATACTTCATGTATTTTATTTACACAATGAAAGATGTGGGTAATTTCTTCGAAAATATAATAGGCCTAATGACCATTATTGTTGATGATTGTTAGGAGTCTATCAAATTAAAGAACATATCTTTCTTATTATTGTACGATTTATCTTTTATTGTCGCGTCTGAAGATGTTTAACATGAAGATTTCATTGGAGGCCTCTAATTAGTAGTATTAAGACCGTATACATATTTAGGGTTTACTTTGAATGGTTTTTCTATAATGGCATATGTGGGTAAGTTACATGCAATTTAGAGATTACTTTATATATTTATTTTATATAATGGAAGAGGTGGGTAGTTTCTTAGAAAATACTCCATCTGTTTCAAATTATAAGTCGTCCTAGCTTTCTTAGGTAGGTACATATTTTTGCTATGCACATAGATATATGTTATGTCTAGATATATAGAAAAAGTTACGTACCTAGAAAAGTTAGGATGACATTCGATTTGGAACAGAGGGAGTAGAAGTGTAGAATAGATCAAATGATCACTATCATAAGCGACAATGGTTAGAGTGTATCAAATTAAAGGCTAGATATTTTTTATTATGAGAATTTTCAGATTTTTGTTTTCTTAACATCTCTTGTGAGGATTAACGTGGAGGGGCTCGACACATCCAATTAGTAAAATATGCTAAGATTAAGATGTTTTAGCCATGGACATGCGACTGCACCAAACTATGTTTTTCTCCTGTTGATCTCATTATCTCAACAGGACCAAGAAATTCGGCCTGCTGCCAATGGTACACTGTAACATACGCATACGCATAGGACAGACCCTCTCCCTGCCGCTCGCATCGGTTGACGGTCGGCAACGATGCCATTGTTTAGTTTCCAAATCCAACCCCAAATTTCACTATGAAAAAGGAGATTCCACATCACATCAAAATATCGGCAAATGCATGGAGTACTAAATATAGATGAAATCAAAAACTAATTGCACAGTTTTGTTGTACTTTGCGAGATGAACATTTTAAGTCTAATTTATCATTTTTTAAACAATTTTTTGCACTAAAAAAACAAAAGTTGCTACAGTATTCCATACCGAATCCGGCGATCCAACTCTAGATGTAAACACGGCCATGAAATCTTTCTTGTGTCCGATAATATTCCCGCGACGGAATCACATGCGCGAGCCCGGCCGCTGCCGCCTCCGCCGCACCTCTTTTGAGGCCTTCAGCCGGCAGGCGGCAGCGACGCGGCCAGGTCTCAGATGAGATACTCGGGCCCCGTTCACTTCCCAAAACATTTCCTCTGCCACCCGTCACATCGAATCTTTGACGTATGTATGGAGCATTAAATGTAGTTAAAAAAAATAACTAATTGTACAGTTTGTCTGTAAAGGTCGAGATGAATCTTTTGAGCCTAATTAATTCATGATTGGATAAATTTTACCAAATAACAACGAAAGTGCTACAGGAATATTTCCCCAAATATTCACAGCCTCGCTCGCCGCTTTGGCTGTCCGGCTGGGCTGCCTGCCGGACTGCCGGTGCCGTAGCCCGTAGTGGCGTGGCCTGGCCTCGCAACTCACAAAGCCTGCCGCGGTGCCCGTGGCCGTGCATGCATGCACTGCACGCAGACGCAGCAGTGGGATGCCGCGCTCGCTGTGCCTTTGTGCGCACTAGTACCCTGCGCTGGTGGCAGCAGCTCCCGATTCCGGCATCCGGATTCCGGCATCCGGATTCCGACAGGAACACTGTAGCAGCAGCTCCCGATTCCGGCATCCGGAATCCGGATCTAAACACGGGCGTCGCCTCCTTTTCCTTTCCCCTCCGCGGGCGGCGGCTCCACTCCACCTATGCCAGCCAGCCACTGGCACGCGCGCGTAGCAGAGCAGGCAGGACGGCAGGCGACCACCATGGCCTGCTCCTGCTGGCTGCTGCGTGCCGCTCGATCGAGCGAGCGCTGACGCTGACGCTGACGCAGCTGGCTCTGGTTGGCGGGCGCGTGATCTTTGACGTCGCCATCGGCGATTCGGCGCGGTCCAGGTCCGGCCGCCGCGGTGGACAGCTTTTGCTGTGCCCGTTCGTCACTCGCTGGGGCGCTGTCGATCTTTGCTTGGGCCGTGTTTAGATCTCAATTTGGGGCACAAAATCTACACGTGCGCATTAAATACGCACTGTAGCAATTCGTTTGTATTTGGTAAAAATTGTCCAAACTTTGACTAATTAGACTCAAAATGTTCGTCTCGCAGAGTATAATAAAACTGTGCAATTAGTTTTTAATTTCATCTATATTTAGTACTCCATGTATGTGTCGGCATTTTGATGTGATGAGAATCTCTTTTTGCATAGTGGAATTTGGTGCGCTCTGCCGGCTCACTGCTGGCTCGGACGCATGCAAGACAGTGAAACGAATGAGGAGACGCGTGCGAGTGCGAGCGCGAGTGCGACCACACCCACGTACGTATCGGCTCCGGATAACGTAAATGTATGGTACAGTATACTTTTACAATATTCTACTGTAAATATACCGAGGCCATGTTTAGTTCCCCAATTCTCCCCTAAATTTCACTATGCAAAAAGAAGATTCCCCGTCACATCAAAATGTCGGCAAATGCATGGAGTACTAAATGTTGATGAAATCAAAAACTAATTGCACAGTTTTGTTGTACTTTGCGAGACGAACATTTTAAGCCTAATTAGTCAAAATTTGGATAATTTTTACCAAATACAAACGAAATGCTATAGAAATTCTGATACAGTGTTTTTCTCCCCAATTCTCTCATCTAAACGAGGCCCGAGCGGGGCGTGCTCTGTCAGAAATAAAAAGCAGAAAGGGCGTGGTCGCGCTGTGTGTATTTTGTACTGGACAGAATCTCTGCCGTTTGTCTGTGTTGTGTTGTGCCACCACCTTTGCCTAGTATTCAGTGTCCTTTGCAATCCATCACCCATCAGACTCTTTTTAGTTTTTTTCATTAAGGGCCTGTTTAGTTTCCAAATTCATCCCCAAATTCTACTATGTAAAAAGAAGATTCTCATCACATCAAAATGCCGGCACATATATGGAGTACTAAATGTAGATGAAATCAAAAACTAATTGCACAGTTTTGTTGTACTTTGCGAGACGAATATTTGAAGCCTAATTAATCAATGTTTGGACAATTATTAGCAAATAAAAACAAAATTGCTACAGTAGAGAACAGTGATTCGGCTGGCCTCTATTTGGCCATCTAGACACGGCCTAAAGGTGTGTTTAGTCTATGAATTTTTTTGGCTTTGATTACTGTAGCACTTCAGTTTGTATTTGTCAATTAGTGTTAAGCATGGACTAATTAGGCTCGAGAGATTCGTCTCGTGGTTTTCTACCAAACTGTGTAATTAGTTTTTTTTCATCTACATTTAATGCTTCATGCATATGTCAAACATTCGATGTAACGGGAATCTTGAATTTTTTTGGAAACTAAACAATGCTAACTGTGCCATTACCACTTACCGTAACTCTGTTCATGACCATCTCAATATTTTTCTTGGTTTCATATTTACGTGTATACTATGCTCTACTCTGCTCTGCAGTACTATAGCATAAGAACGACCATGAACTTTCGAAACTCTTGCATTGTTGTGTTTAGTTTGTGCTTGGACCAAATATTGGTGATGCCCTTTGCACCATTATTTACTTGGACACACTAGCCTCGCCAAAACATATTAGGGCTTGTTTGGGTCCCAGGGAACTGAGACTTGTAACGATTCACTAGCCGGATTGCTTGTTAAATTTATATAACGTTTGATGAGCTCAAATTAGGCGGGAACCTTCAAAGTACAGCCATTTCGATTTGAACATGATCGTGTACTCTGTGTAGTCACACGGAGTTCTTCTTCCTTTTTTTTTGAATCCTCACACGGAGTTCATTAGGGAGGGGAAACAGAACACGCATGCATGGAGAATATGTGATGAATAACAACGTCGGAGAGCAATAATATCTGTTGTTTTTGCTTCCCGAAAAACATCTTTAACTAAATATATATTAAAAATATTAATATTTACAGTACATAATTAGTATAATTGGAAAGATCTTTGAATCTAGTTTTTTTAAATAAATTTATTTGGAGATACAAATGTTGCACGTATATTTTACAAATCGAGTCAAACTTGTGGCATGCACATCAACGATGACAGTTATTTAGAGATGGAGAGAGTAGGTGAGAACTTGGACGTCAAAAGTTTGGGTGGTCACAAACCAAACAATATTTTGTTATGCATTTGATTGCTCTAACTTTTACACCGGGCGATTCTTGTCCTCACCAGCCTTGATTGCGGTGGACTTTCTTAATACTGTGTTTGAAAACAGTAAACCAAAAATAGTTCCAAAATTTTTTGTCTTTTACAGTAAAAGAGCATGTTTGACACATGCATGAAGTCCTAAATGTAGACAAAAATCGCGAGACGAATTTCTTAAGCCTGATTAATCCATGAAAAGTCTTAAGTACTACAGTAACCCACCTGTGATAATGACAGATTAATTAATATCATTAGCTTCCGACGTGACACCAAAAGTTTTCGTATCCCCAGCTAATAAACGAGGCCAAAGAGTTGTTCAGTGCGCGTCAATCCCTGCTACTGGTACGTACTACTGCTACGTACTAGGCCTGCCTTTGTTTCACACCTTTTTGGGAGCATAACGCAGGGGGCTGCCACTCCTGCAAGAGACAAAAAGAGTACCCTACCTTGGCAACCTAGCGGGCAGGGCAGGGCAGGCTGAGGGCAGGCTGACTTCAGCTCTTCTCCAAAGCATCACCACCAGTCTCAAACTTTTGTCACTCGCAAGGAATTCACCAAATCTGCTAAACAGCTTTCGCTGAAAGCTTTGTTCTTCAGTTTCTCGAAATTTCTGCCAGTGCTAGATTTTCTTTTGAGGGCTTGTTTAATTGGTGAAAAAGTTTGGGTTAGGTTACTGTAGCACTTTTCGTTTTATTTGGCAATTTGTGTCCAATTATGAACTAATTAGACTCAAAAGATTTGTCTCGTGATTTACAACTAAACTGTGTAATTAGTTTTTTCTTTCGTCTACATTTAGTACTCCATGCATGTGCCGCAAGATTTGATGTGACAGGTACTGTAGTACCTTTTGGGTTCACTTTTTGTGAACTAAACAGGCTCTGAATTGTTTTGGGTGACAATATTTTATTTCAAAAAGAGAACGTGCTCTACTATTTTTGTGATGAATCCTTCCTAAGTACTCTTCTGTCCTAAAATATCTGTCGTTTTCGCTTTTCGAGAAATAACTTTGACAAAATATATATTAAAAAATATTAATATTTATGGTATATAATTGGTATCATTGGAAAGATCTTCGAATCTAGT
Organism: Saccharum hybrid cultivar R570; assembly: GCA_038087645.1. Lineage (NCBI taxonomy): Eukaryota > Viridiplantae > Streptophyta > Magnoliopsida > Poales > Poaceae > Saccharum > Saccharum hybrid cultivar. The sequence continues at coordinate 13,940,611 of JAQSUU010000245.1, forward strand.
TTTTTAATAAATTTATTTGGAGATATAAATGTTGCACGTATTTTCTAGAAATCGAGTCAAACTTATGGCACGAAAACCCAAAGCGACAGATAATTTGGGACGGAGGGAGTACTGTGGCCTTGTTTAGTTCGTGATGAAAAAATTTTTAGGTGTCACATCGGATGTTTCATGGAATATCGGAAGGGGTTTTCGGATACTAATTAAAAAACTAATTACATAACTCTCCTGGAAACCGCGAGATAAATTTATTAAGCCTAATTAAGCCGTCAGTAGCACCCATGCATGTTACTGTAGCACTTAAGGCTAATCATGGACTAATGAAGCTTAAAAGATTCATCTCGTGGTTTCCAACCAAATTGTGCAATTAGTTTTTTTCGTCTACATTTAGTACTCCATGCATGTGTCCAAACATTTGATGTGATGAGGTGAAAATTTTTTCGGTGGGAACTAAACACAGCCAGTATTCGTGTGTGCTGACTTTGCCTTTACACGTCAACACCATCCAAGCCTTTTTTTCCCTTAAGACTTGTTCTTTCTTTTGCAAATAATAATTTGACCTTGTTTTGACGTTTGATCTGCCCAAACTTGCAAAAGATGGCACTTTGCTCTGAGCCAAGGCGAGTCTTTATTTTTAGCTGCCAAAGGTGTGTCCTCTGAGCAAAAGGTGTTGAACGATCTGTGTTTGTTTCGCATTCATCTTTTTCTAAAGAAAAAAGGTGGTGTGGAGTGCACGGTTCTTTTTGCTCGAATTTCTATGATCTGGCGAAGGGTGTGGCCATTTGTTGCACAAGTTACACTGTTCGAAATCATGCTTTGGAAAAAGCAATAAAGAGCGTGTTTTATACTACATATCATTGTGAAATTAGTTGAAGTTTTTGAGTCGTGATCATGGTGCAAATCGTTTTGGAAAGCTGGTTAATGCAATCAAAATTCTGAGAGTGACTGCAAGGAAGAAAAATGGCGCACTAGTGAAGATGGTGGTGCTTACTACCAAAAAAAAAAAGAAACCAACACGTGTTGCTTGAATAATTAAGGAAGTGTTTTGTTCCATGCCACCGTTTGTCATACCCATACCTTAGACTATGGCGACGCCACAAAATCAAGGCTCACCTTTGGTTGATAAAAAGTTGAGGCAGCCACGGTAAAAGTACAGTAACAAGTTGCCACATACTCCCCCTCTGTCCCTTAATATTAGTCGTTCTGGCTCTGAAAGGTTGTCCCTGAATATGTCGTTGGCGTTCTAATTGAGTCTCCATATAGGTGTGTCATACTACCACAGCACTTGCATGTCACCCGTGCAGCAGCCTTTGGCCTTGTTTAGATGCCGGAATCAGTGCCCCGATTTGGGCACTGTAGCTACAGTGTTTCTGCTGGGATACTGTAGCACCTTTTGTTTTTTAGTGTAAAAAATTGTCCAAAAAATGATTAATTAGACTCAAAATGTTCGTCTCGCAAAGTACAACAAAACTGTGCAATTAGTTTATGATTTCATCTACATTTAGTACTCCATGCATTTGTCGACATTTTGATGTGATGGAGAATCTCCTTTTTGCATAGTGGAATTTGGAGGTGAATTTGGGTATCTAAACAAGGCCTTTATCCCTTCCTCCTCTCACAACTGCGCATTAATGGCAATGCTTAACGGCTGTTGAAGGGCTATTTTATAGGGTTGTTAAGTCTTGTCTCATGAACATTGGTCTTTGTGCAAAATATTTGGACGACGGACATATTGGGACGGAGGGAGTACTGCTTAAAGTTATGTTCATTTATCCTCGAAAAGTTCCCTCAGCAACACATGGGGTGGTTTATCTAGTTTATTACTTTATTGTTTGTACCAAGCCCTCGTTTAGATTGAAGATTTTTTCAACCTGATGAATAGTACCACTTTCGTCTTATTTGACAAATATTGTCCAATCGTAGACCAACTAGGCTCAAAAGATTCATCTCGTGATTTTGAACTAAACTGTGTAATTAGATATTTTTTTACCTACATTTAGTACTCCATGCAAGCGGCTAAAAATTGATGTGATGGAGAGAGAGTGAAAAAACTTGGAATTTTGAGGTGATCTAAACATGGGCCAAGATGAAGTTTATTGTTTCTGCATTCTCTTTTAAGTTATTAGCACTGTTTTGTGTGTTGTTACATAGCGTGGTAATGCTTTAGAGCGTTGTTGTTGTTTCAAATGGAGTCACATGTAGTCTATGCACGTCTGGTGCACGAAACATTACTTCCGGAGTTTGAGATTGGATCGATCCAACTACTAGTACTTGGGGCATTCAACTTGTGAGAGATGTTTTGGGTGGTGAAGTCAGCATATCTTATCCTGGAAGATGAGGATCGAGTGCTCCACGCATCTTAATATACAAGTGAATGTTTTCAGTTACAAAATAGAATTGCAAATTACACAAAGCATGGTACTTCCTGTGTACCCTATTAAATGATATTTTAGAATCTCTTGGGGAGACCAATGCTGAAGCCAAAAACCAAAATGCACCTCAAGGAGTAGAGCTAGATACGTATTAGGAAAAGAGAAAGTTGAAGTTTAAAGGTCAAATATTTTGGAACAAAATTTGAATGCTATAAGAACATCTATTTTCAAACGGAGGGAGTATGTCACTAGCCACAAGAATAAAAACTTTACTTGCTGGTCTAGGGTAAAAAATGCACAGTTCTAGCTACGGTATTAAGTCAAGCCACTTAACTTGATGTTATTTAAAAAAATATTCATACTTATCATATGAAATAGATATTGTTAGATGAATTATGAAAGATATTTTCATGTTACTAAGGTATTAAGTCAAGCCATATTTAATTTGATAATGTTTTTTAAAATATTAATATTTATGGTATCAAATAGAAATCATTAGGCTAGTAATGAAATATATTTTTATGTTACATACGTTTGGATATCATTGATACTAGTTTCTATAACTTTTGTTAGATTTAAAAATAGTTTGATTCAGATGAGGTATTAAATTGGCTTTTTTCATGAAGAAAGTTCCATAGAGAAATGGAGAGGATAGGTAGGTCGACCTATATATATATATATATATATATATATATATATATATATATATATATATATATATATATATATATATATATATATATATATATATATATATTAACCTAAGGCGCGTGAGTTATAACCCTAAGGAGCGTGCGTAGGGCGGTAGAGGTGGCCTGCCGTGTCGCCCGCCGAGGAAGGCTACGACAACGAGCTCGGGTATTACCTAGGGGCTAGGGGTGGGGGCTGATCACTCTACACACGACTCAACGCTCCACCAGGGTTAGATTGTGTTGCCCACTGTGGTGATCTCATGGCCATGTCATCCTCCACTGCTGACCGCCCTGCCCTCGGTTGCCTCGTTTTGTAGTTCTTGGTAGGGTATCCTCTCACGTCACTCTGCTGATGGATTGGGCCAGAACGGGTTTAACGGTTTGGATTGTGCATCGGTTTGCTCTGGATTGGGAGCCATGGTCTTTACGTGTATCTTGGGCCGGATAGAATTGGGGATACAGACCTAATAGACTGGGCTGGTTTGGTTGGAGTTTACAGGTTGCAAACGTTCTCAACCGGTGTGCGTCTCCACGACTCCATTACCCAACCTCGTCACCGCGACACCACACGGCCGCCGCCGCTTCGCACACGCACGGCCGCCGCCACGCTGCCGCCGCTGCAATTACCCAACTTTGTCTCCTCAAAAGCACATCACCGTGGGGTGCAGCTCGAGGTCGTCAGACTCGGATCGACAGGCGAAAAGCAGCGTCCGCGCTCCGGTGCTGACCTGCGCGATGCCGTCGTGGTCGGTGCTGGCGCGGAGGACGCCCACGAGTTCATCGGCGTAGGAGAGGAGTCTTTCCACCCCTGGATCTCACTCTCGCCGCCCGCGCCCGCCGCCATCAGACTGGTCTGCGCCGGCACCGACAGGAACCCTAGCTCGCCGCTCTCCAAGATGTGCGTGCTTTCTCTCCACCTCCTTCTCCCTTTCCTTCCTCTTCTTCCTCAAACAACCTTGCTGTAGTTTCCTTTCAGCTCTCGGGACCAAACCTTATGTTCCTGGGACTTCCTAAACACCTGCTATTGGATAAAAGAAAAAATGTGTTGCTGTGTTATTTTTTTTAACTTCCGATGCCTGTGCCTCAAACTGTGTAGATTAGCAGGGTTCCTATCATGGGCTAAATATGCTTTAGTGAATCATTGTTGTTGTAGTAGTTTTAGTTCACGATTATTGATTTTTTTTTATTATTACTTGAGCTGCACATGCTGAAGGAAGAAGAAGAATAACTGAGTAACTGAGTACCTGGTTGAACTGAATTGACCTATGGTAACTGGCACCTGAGTCGGGACTAGAGTTCAGAAACAATTGCTTTCTAGAATAGACCTTATCCTTCATATCTTTAAACTCTTCATCTTTAGACTTCAGTGATTATTCTTTCTCAAGAAGCAGCTTCATAAGGTCCACCTTTGATAGGTAACTTATCAGAACTTGTCTTCCTTACCTCGTTTCTCTTGCACTGTTAATATAAAGTGCCTAACTTTTATGATTGTCTCTGTTAGCCAAACACTGATCTGTCATTCTTATTCGTCTCCAATAAATAAGTAGTAAGCTTTTGATCTGTCATTCTTATTCGTCTCCAGTTGGTTTTAACTAGTACAGTAACTAAGATGCAGCAAGTTGGTCTTTGATATATATTATGCTCCAGATTGCCTTTTATTTTTCTATAGTATGAAACTGAATAGATATACATTGGATACTTGTTTCTTGTCTTCAATCATGATCCTTGAAATAAGGCTACCTTACCCTGGGGAAGATAAAAAGGAAACTGAAAGATGCCCTCTGATATCAAGGCAGTCTAATCTCCTTCTGCTGAGTTGTTGCCGTAGAAACAAGAAACAGTAGAAAAGTGGATGACATATGCATCACTTCCTACTTATCACTGTTGTTTTTGGTCTGTCCTTACTTATCACTGTTTCAGAGAGTCACCAGATCATCCAGTCTGAGATGTTGTTCACAATGATTCATCTGATGATCTAGTGAAAGTGACCAAATGCTCTGAAGTGTCTCAATCAAGTAGGATCGCTAGTCTTTTTCTTTCTTCCTTCCTTTGCTGTGCTATATAGTTTTACATGATTACAGAAGTTTCAGATACCAAAAAAATATGTTGCCTTGGTCATGACAAATTAAATGGCAGTTATGAATTACACATATCTATCATCTCTGGACTGTAGTTTCTGTACAGTTATGAATTGTTGTATGCTTTGATAAATTTGTTTAAATCTGAAAGGGGTTTGTTAAATCTGAAAGGGGTTTGTTAATGTGCAGATTATACCATTATGCACATTCTCATCAAACTGTGCATGGATGGGAACTTGGATATGTATCCTTTCATGTCAATAATTACCTTTTCTCTTTTTTTCAGCTTGGTTTTTGGTCTGCCCTATCTATGATTAGTGATTTGTGAAGGTGTTCTTCTTGAAGTCGAGGTCTGCTAAAACAAAGTTATGTCTGCTCATACCTCAGAAAGTTCGGAAACTCAGGGTTTATCTCCTGCATCTCATTCACAACCAATCCGCAGGTCAAAGGTATGGCAATACTTTGAGCCAAATCTCGTGGCAGTAGATGATAATTTAAAGGCTATGTGCAAGTATTGTGGACTTCACTTAAGTACTAAATCTGGTACAAGTAGCCTTAGAACTCATATCTCAGAGTATTGTCCAGCCATAGATGATGCTTCTAGAAAGGAATTCATATCAACCATGAAGAAACAGCCCTCGGAAAACTTTGTCTTTGACCCTCAGCTGTCTCGTGAGCGTATGATTGAGTATGTACTACATGCTGAAATCCCATTTAACAAATTTGAGGACCCATACTTTGAATGATGGATGGAAACTGTAAATCCAAATTACTGTTGTGTGAAGCGTCAAACTGTTCGCAATGATAGTTTTAAGAAGTATGAGAAAATGAAAATGGATCTTCAGATTGAGCTTGGTAGCCTAAACTCTCGTGTGTGCCTCACATCTGACTTATGGACGTCAGTTCAAAACTTAGGTTACATGGTTGTTACTGCACACTATATAAATGCTGACTTTAAATTGAAGAAAAAGATTATAAGTTTCAAGGAAGTAAAGTACCCACATACAGGAATCGCGATTGAAGAAGCCCTTGTGAGCTGCCTAACAGAATGGGGCATAAGAGAGAAGGTCTTTACTTTGACAGTGGACAATGCGGGTAACAACAATAGAGCATGTGAGGTTTTTGTAGAATATCAGAAGCGTGAGTTGATGCTGGAGGGTGCACATTTTCATGTAAGATGTTGTGCACACATCTTGAATATCTTGGTTCAAGATGGTATGACCATAATTCATGACGCGATAAGAAAGATTCGCGAGCTCTTGAAACACATAGTTTCCTCACCATCAAGAATCCAAGCCTTCAATCAGATTGCAATTGGAGCTGGTATTCCTACAAAACGTGGGATTGCTCTAGATATTCCAAATCGGTGGAATTCAACATTTAAGATGGTTAGAGAAGCACTGATATATAAGGTGGTCCTCAATAGCTATGCACATCAGTATGCTGAAAGTTCTCCAAATGAGCAAGAATGGTCACAAGCTGAAGCAATATGTGAGTTCCTCAAAGCTTTTGAAGAGGCTACAAATTTGGTGTCGGCTGATAGGACACCGACTGCACAAATGTTCTTACCTTTAGTTCTTTCTATTCGCCATTGCTTAAATGATCCGGCTTGGCAAACAAGTGTAGTGCTAAGAGAGGTAGTTGCTGCCATGAAGATTAAATTTGAGAAGTACTGGGGTGCTGATGGTGATGACTCTAATCCATTTAATCTTCGGAAAAAAGACTATGATTTTAACCTTGCAATTGCTATTGCCACATTATTAGATCCAAGAAGGAAAGGTGAATATGTGGAGTTCTTTTATCACAAGGTTTGTAGGAATGTGGATCAAGCGAACACATGTCTTACAACTGCTCTTGAGTGGATGAGGAAATATTTTTCAGTGTATGAGAGGCGTGTGATGGAAGATGGTCCATGCTACAGGAGATGGTGTTGCAAAATTCTGTAGGAATTTTGGAATTCAATGTCCTGCTTCTGAAGTTGGTAGTGGAGAATGGGTTGATTTTTTTTATTTCAAATGCTTATTCTTTTCAAATTCCAGTGCTTTGGAAGCTGGATTTGTTGTGCTCTAGTGCTGGCAAGTTGTTTTCAGTTTTGGTGACTGATTGACTACTTGTAGCAGGTTACTTGCTTTTTTTTGTTTGCTTCTTCCACATACCTAGCTAAGCTATATTATGACTATACACAGCATGCCACAAATTTGTGACTGATTGACTGATCATGCTCTGAATTTATTACTAGCCATTGTCTGAGAGATGAAAATGGCTTGGTTGACTGATTGACTGATCATGTGGGTTGTTTTCTTTGGTTTGTTCTGGAATCAGAGTATCTGTTTATTTGCCGTCCCTGTTACTTGAGTCTCCAGTAAAATTATGGTAATTTCACAAAAGTCATATACAACTACATGGGGTGTCCAGATAAATTCATAAACGTCAATTTTTTTTGATAAAGGACATTTCTGTATCATGCAGTTTTGGTGTCCAGATACATTCATAAACATCAATAAAGGACATTTCTGTGCACCTACAATATAAAATTGAAATTTGAATACAGGAAATATCATTTGCAGTGATCCTTTTTTTGATAAAAAATTATTGCATAAATTTATTTAAACTTCAAACAACCTGTTCATATTTCAGCACGGGGAATTTTTATTTACAGTAACATTGTTTTCTTGTAGGAAGACTTTTGGATCTATGTCAACAACCAAGATGTTGACATGGAGACTGTTAAGTGAGAACCTCCGATGTCTATCTTTTACATAAGCAAGCTGCCTCTGATTATGCAAATGTCATCTTCAGAGTTTTCGATTCAGAGAAGGTTCAGTGTTTTAGTGTATAATAAGAATGTTCAGCTTGTTTGGTTAGCCCATTCGTTGAAATGTTCAGTCTATCAGTTTGTAAAAATGTTCAGTCTACCGGTTTTCAATCTATCAGTCATTCAGTTGATGTGTCGTAAAAATGTTTCAGTTTATGTTCCGCCTGCTTGGAAGAGCTATAGCTGTGGCTGTTTAAATTCATTTATGTTCAGTCGATGTGTCAGCTTAATTGTTTGGAATAGCTAGCTGTGGTTGTTTACATGTACTATTCAATCAGTGATGAAACCAGCAGCGGCAGCGCTGTGGCTGCTAAAGGAACAGCAGCGAGCAAGCTAGTTAGCTCATTCGTTGGCTTGTAAAAGCACCTGCTCGTTCGTCAGCTTATTTGGTTATGAGCTTGTAAAACCGTGGGCTGGGATGATTTTTAGTAGGCCGAAACCACAGGTTGGTCAATTCTTGGTACAGTATATAGGCTGCAATAACATAACGTCGGGGTGGGTTGGTTTTGGTAGATGACGGGTAGGACTGGGGTGGGTTTATTTTTCGTTCAATAGTAGTATGGAGTGGTGTGGTTGCGGGCTGGGTTTCAGCCCACTAGCAGGGTCTCACGAGTCACGAGCGACCATCCTACGCAGCCGCAAGCATGGAAATGAACCATCGACATCCTTGATTGAAGGCGTTGTTTGATTGGGAATTGAGAAATAGTGCTACAGCCTACAGGAACGAGAAATTTCTTTAGGCTCCGTTCGGTTACATGGAAACAATTCCCGGCCAAACGATTTCTTCACAAATTTGCATAAGGCGGGAACCATTCCAGAACGGAGCCTGTTTGGTTCGGTGAGTCAGCCAGTCCAGAATGGGTGCATCCGTCATGGGTTCACTCTTTGTAGGATCGGTTGAGGACTTTCGTTGTTTGGTTTGGTCACAGACCGTGTCGTCCGATGGTTTTGGGAGGGATAAGGTAGGGACACATTTATACTAGGGAACGGAATTGGTTGATGACTGATGGATCTATCCCGTGACTAAAACCAAACGCCAGGAGAGGCTCGGATGTAGGTTCGGATCGTTCCACTGCAGTTCGTCGGGCAAACCAAACACGTACAGTATTGTCCTAGCAAAGAACCCGGAATGTGTTGCTTGTAAAGTTTTCGGATTTTTACAGCATTGGATCAAACTGTTTTAAGGCGGATGACGAACTGAGAAAGCGATGGAGATCCTACAGATGTTAAAGGACGGCCTTTCTCGAAGTTGTAGCAGGAGCCGTTCGGCTGTGCTGATAAGCCGGTTGAAAAACACTGTTGACTGATTTGTTATGAGAGAAAAATATTGTTTCGGCTAAAAAAAAACTGAAAAAGACGGATTATAAGTCGAATGAACAGGGCCGTAGAAGCTGGTTTGCAGATTTTGTGGCGCTCCTCAAGTGATGCAGTGGTGTCCTTTTTTTCTTTTTTCTTTTCCCTCTAAGATGCTCTAAGTGTTGAGGCGTATTTTTGCTAGGTCTGCTGGTTTTGATGGGTAGAGGTAAGTCGTGTCCGGTGTGGTTATGATTACTTTACGTGGGCTTACTTTGTACGGGTAATCCAGTGGATATTGTCTATGCTTTCTGTAAAAAGCGAGATCAAGATCTTTGATATAATCTAAAAAAACGTTATTTGAGAACAAAAAGAAGTTGCATTATTTTTCATGACTTTTGAAATTTAAATCTTTCTTTTTTGACACTAAACTTATCTTCGTGTCTTTTTTTTGACACTTCCATCAGTTTGCACCTCAAAAACGTTCAGTGGATAGTAAAAAGATCAGTTTGCCTTGTTAAATATTTTTATCCGTTCTTTCCTTGCCCAGTTCATTGGTTATGTTCTTTTTGCTGGGTTTTTTTTCAGTTTCTTTTCATGTATTTAACTAACCTTTTCCCTCGTTCTTTCTCCTTGGCTGGTTTTCTGTTTGTACGTAGAGTCGCTGCCTCTAGGGCCGGTAGCCACGGGATCCTTTTGGATTAATCGTTCTCCAAGCTTAGAGATATTTTATGTTTTATAAAATGCTTATCATGTTTTTACCAAATTTTTTAATTATAAAAAGGATGTAAGATCGGGGAGGTAATTTAAATGGTTTTATTTAAGAGTTAAGAAAAATAGCTAGAGTCCAGCAATAGTTGACAAAAAAATTGCCGCCATAATTTTTCTTGGTGCAAATTACTTTTTCTGCTATAGGCGGATGAGCTCGCCCTTGCTAGCCCACAAGGCCCGCGAAGCAGTCTTGGCAGAGGCGGGCCAAATTTAATTAGTAAATGTTGGATACGTTGGGCTAACTCTAACCAGGTCGACAGGAGGCGAGGTTGGGTTGGGCTAAGTCTAAGCGGGTTGACAGGAGGTGAGGTTGGGCCATCCCTGACGAGTGACGACTGACGAGAGAGCTGGGTGCTCGTGAAAACAAGTTTGAGCCTGGGCCAGCTTGAACACCTTTCTTTCTTTTTTCCTTCCCTTTTCTCCTTCGGATTTCTATCACTCGGATTCTGTTTCCTTGTAGGAGTAGGTTTGTTGTAGGATTGGCATTCGTATTTGGACGAATTGGTGAAGTCTGTTGTGGCGATGTCTTTGTTTTCTTACTGTTGGCCTAATATATTAGTGCTAGCGCCCGAATGTTCGAATGGACGTGGGACGTCCGCGCCTGCATTCCGTCTCCCCCGCGCAGCTGCATCCCGTGCCAGCCTACACGGGGCCTACGCCGCTCGACCCGCCCGACTGCACGTGAAGAGTCTCCGCTCGCGTCCCCTCCGCTTCACACGCGCATGCACGCGGCCAACACCTGCAGCAAGCGCCTACAACAAGTGCCTACACCAGCATCCACAAATAGGAGGAAGGGGCAGCGGATGCCTAACCGGCGCTGGGAGGAGGAGGAGGAGGAGGAGGAGGAGAAGGAGACATCGAGGCGAAGGTGAGGCAGCAGAAAAGTGAAGACAGAGATGCAACACCCGATCTACTTTTAAAACATCCGGATGCAACATTTGCAACATACGTCTGAAGACAGATGAAACACAAGAAACATGCATCTAAAACACTAGCTACAACATCAGATCTACTTTTGAAACATTTAGATAAAACACTTGTAAACATATGTCTGGAAATAAGATGAAAAATTTAGAACATACACTTGAAACATACGTGTATAGCCACTGCAACATGTGCAACATTCCGATTTACTTTTGCAACAACAAGATGAAACACCTGCAACATCCAGATGAAACATCTGAAACACTTGAAACATACTCTTGTAACATAGGCTTTGCTTGGACGAATAGAGGCACATCGGCATGGGGGTTGGCGGCAGTGCATGGACCTCGTTGTGCGGTAGCAGCACGGGCAACTCGCTAGCGGGCGCTGCGTCACACGAATCTTGTCCCCCTCACCTGCTTGCTGGAGCATCCGTCATGGAGGCTCGCCAGCTCGGTGGAGGCAGTCGCGGCGAGCGAGCAGCGCGGTGGAGGCGGGCGAGGCAGACTGGGTCAGGTGAAGAATGCGGGGTGGAGGAGGTGGCGCGGGGAGACAACACGGAGGAGGCCGCAGGGGATGGGCGCGCGACGCTCAGTGGGCCGGCGGCGGCGGCGAGACGAGGTGGGGTGGGCGGATAGGCACAATGAAGCATGGAGGAAACGACACAGCAAGCGTCGAAGCACGGAGCGGATAGGATCGCTGGGCGAGCGAAACGTGCGAAAGTGAGCGGTGGAAGACGTCTGCCCCTCCGGACGTCTCCGTGTTCAGTTATTCGGCCTGTTTTGGCCTGGTGACGGCTTGGGCGCTTGGCGGTGGAACAGCGCGGACTCCGCGGAGGGATCGCCAGAGATGCATGTTGTTTTCTGATGGCTCCCGTTTCTCCGATGTGCGCGCCACGTGACTGAACAGAAACGACAAAGGATCCCAAAGGCCAAAGCCCAAAAGCGAAAAGCAAAGCCCACTCCCGCAAAGTGGAGATCCCGCATGCCCGACGCGACCCTCGCGCCTTCAGAGTTCAGATGAAGCAGGCGATCCTCAAGATAAACCTACACTTACAGTGGGTCCGTCGTTGCACTTGGACCCGCATGCCGTGTCACCGGCGCCGCGCTCCACGCCGTCGCCCGGCACTCCGGCCCCTCCCCACTCGCCGGCCGCGCGCTACGACGCTAGTGCGATCGCCGGTAATGCATGTCAGCATGTACTAATCACCTTTGGAATGTGGAATTGTGGATAACGCCATAACGGAAAAGTAAAGTCACACTTTGGCGACCTTTCTCATTCAGTACTAGTATACTACTATCTCCCATATCCGCCGTACGAGAGCAAACAGACGGTGGATCACGCGCGTGGCACCACTCCACACGACGGGGTTACATTACATTAATTCTTTTAGATGACCAGACGAGACGGCAAAGGCGCGACGCGCACCCTCGCACACGCGGCACCACTCTCCTTCCGGTCTCCGCCACCACCCGCCAGCCTGCCTCGGAGTCGAGGCCGGCCCGTGCTCGTGAATCCTCCCTCGGGCGCGGCCGCGGCGTCGGCGTTCCTCCGCCGTGTGCCGCCTCCCTCCATGGATTTCGTCTGCCCCGGCGATCCCGCGGTGCGGTTCCTAAAACCTCGCCAAACCCCTACTTGTTTTTTTTTAACACCGGGCGTCGGACGCTGGGTTTTTTTTTGAATATTATCAATCGCGATGCGGTGCTAACCCGCGAGGGGTTTTGGACGCCGATCTCTCGTTGCAGGTATGGGACGACGACGGGAGGCATTTCGGGCCATGCTTCGCGGATTTATATCCTTTTCTTTTTGATTTTGATCTCGAGTGGATTGCAGTTCTGAGGTTTGTTGTTCTCGAGTGTGGTTTGCTGTTGGTGGTGTTGTTCTGAGGTCTCCTTAATACTTTTTGTCGCGGCTGTACGGTGCTGGGGTTCGCTGGGAATGCGATCGCCACGGCTGCTGCACTCGGGCTCTTCCTCGTCAAGAGGAACACAACCAGAGCTCAGGTACTTGATTTTGCTCTGCATCATCTACTGCTTCTCCGTTTAATAAGCAACCGATCAATTTTGCGAGTATTTCGAGGAGCATTTTTCGCTGTCTACGTTCAGGTTATGGCACCGTTTTGATGCCAAAAATTTTGCCAAAATTTTCAGATTCCCCGTCACATCGAATCTTTGAACACATGCATGAAGCATTAAATATAGATAAAAAATAAAACTAATTACACAGTTTAGACGAAATGGACGAGACAAATCTTTTAAGCCTAATTAAACCATGATTGGACAATATTTACCAAATAACAACGAAACTGCTACAGTAGCGTTTCGTCAAAAATTTTACCAACTAAACAGCCCCTTGAAGTCCAACTTATGCTATCACTATCAAATGTATGATGATACAGAGTAGGTGCGGCAAGTATGTCTAGGGCCGTTTGCATTTGTTTCAGCTGTTACAGAGTCACAGGACTAGCAGTTTACTCTGGCGTGGCTGTGACTAACCGCCATTGAATATTTGGAATCTGTAGGGAAGTTTGTTGCTAACCATCATTTCCTCCAGATTCTGCTTTTGCATTTCGGCCTTGGCCGTGTTCAGTTCCGAAGTCGACAGCCACGAGTTGGATCTGCGCGCTAGAGTGTTCCTGCCGGAGCACTGTAGCGCGTTTTGTTTTTAAGTGCAAAAAATTATCCAAAAAATGATTAATTAGACTCAAAATGTTCGTCTCGCAAAGTACAACAAAACTGTGCTATTAGTTTTTGATTTCATCTACATTTAATACTCCATGCATTTGCCGACATTTTAATGTGATGAGAAATCTTCTTTTTGCATAGTGCAAATTTGGCACCCAAATCTAGAACTAAACAAGGGCCTTGTTTAGATGCCGATTCGGCGCCTGTTGCTACAGTGTTCAACTTTTGTTTTTTAGTGCAAAAAATTGTCTAAAAATTGATTAATTAGACTCAAAATGTTCGTCTCGCAAAGTACAACAAAACTGTGCAATTAGTTTATGATTTCATCTACATTTAGTACTTCATACATTTACCGGCATGTTGATGTGATGAGGAATCTCCTTTTTACATATTAGAATTTGAGGGTGAATTTAGGTATCTAAACAAGGCCTTCATTCAAATACTGTAAGCGATTAGACAGCCGATATTCATTTTCTTTTTCTATCTGCATACTTTGACCTGATGTGACTCGCATTAATAACGGAGATAGTTTCATTTTTCTGTATCAGTACTAATTGTCTAGGACGGTGGCTTGAGACGTACTCCTCCGTCCACAGAAGAATGCAATTATAAAATTTATGACAGTCAAACTAGTTTAAGTTTCATTAAGTTTATAATGAATAGTATTAACATTTATGTCTCCAATAAACTTTACTATAAAAATATATTTCATAATTAATCTAATAATACTTATTTCGTATCATGAATGCTAATATTTTTAATATAACTTTAGTCAAAGTTCAAATTTTTTGACTCCTCAAAAATCGAGAATTGTATTTTTTTATGGAGGGAGTATTTGATTGCTCATAGAGGGGGTAAAAATAAGGGCGGCATCTACTATACTGCTGCTAATTTGAATTATGGTAATTCCTTTTTGTGTTTACCTTCTATGCCTACAAAGCAATATACTGCTGTTAATGTATTAGGCCTTATTCAAATGCCTGTGATGCTCCCGATATCGCATTATATATTTCACATGTTTCTTTTTGTGGTAGTAGGCCATTTGGAGTATTCAAGTAAAGCTTGCACTAATGATTTAGTCCTGAGTAATTGTAGGGTTAGCACCTTCAGTTACTTATGAATAAGTCGATAATTGAAACTCGATCAAGGTTTCAGAAATTTGGTGGTCATACTAACACTAGGAGAATTCAAGCAGCTGGCAGCAATAATATACCACCCAATACTACATAATGATATTATATGTTCTTGCATTAAAGTACTTAATGAAACAAGATAACTTGACACAAGGCAAACCGTAAAAACAACAAATTATATTTTAACACCATATAGAAGCAATGCCCGAGGAAAGTGGCTCTGTTTACATTTAATGACTGTTACTGAGAATTGTCTTATTTAATTTATGTTCTTGATTATTTGTACCTTGTTATGTGTAATAATGTTCTACTACTTTAGAACATCAGGAGAGCCTTATCGGAGAAGTTGTTTGCATTCGGTGTGCCTGGTCTTGCAGCCTGCCTTTCTTTGTTTGGACTAACTATGCTAGCTAAGAAGAAATTTGAAGGGGAGGATGTTGAGAATTATGAACTATTCTTCACATGCTCCCAGTTTATTGCATGGGTAAGAACTCTGTTATCATAATGACCTTGTTTCTCTTCTGAGTCATATAAATGTTTGAACAAATGTCCTTACGGTTGGTGCTAGACATTTCTTTTAATAGATGTCGGTAAGTCTTGTCCGTGTCAGTGGGGCTTGGTTTGAAGTCCTCTATAACCCAATAATGTGCTTCTGCTGGACCTTGAAGATTATTCTAGAGATACCTCATTTGCAATACAAGCTTACCTTACTAAAGGTATCCCATTATTTTACAAAACAATTTCCTTTATCTTCGACATGTTAATAAAGCAGTGGAAGACTTTTACAAAATTCTGCTGTTTTATTATGACTGAAATAAAATATATTTCTTTTTCTTTAACCATCTATTCTAAGCTTTCTTTAATCAATAGGCAATGTCATCTTTTATGGAGATTATCTCATTTTGTACTGCAACCACATTTGGACTCTTTGTTATTGTGGCTGCTGTAGTAGTCCAATCAGGCAACAAAAGGTACCTGATTCCCCAATTTGCCTACGTTTCTGATTTTTTTTTTATTTTCATTGTCTAAGATCTTGTGAACTACTCCATCCGTCCAAAAATAAGTGATGTTTTAGGTTCGTCCTAAGTCAAACTATTTCAAGTTTGACTAAATTTATACAAAAAATACTAATGTTTATGATATCAAATAAGCACTATTAGATTTATCATGAAATATATTTTCATATTCTACATATTCGGTATCATAAATATTGATGCTCTTTCTTATAAATTTGGTCAAACTTAAAATGGTTTGACTTAGGACAAAACTAAAACATCACTTATTTTGGGACAGAAGAAGTAGTACATTTTCCTTTTTTTTATTTAGCAACTAGTACATACTGTTTCATTTCATTGTCACCGTCCTAAAAGTATGTGCAACTGTTCACTCTTTCAGAGAAGTGAACTCTATTGAAGCCCCACTCATTCTAAATGATGAAAAAGCTGAGGGTGAAATTACAAACATGGTATGTGATTTCAGTAATAAGCCTTTGGTTTTTTATTGTACTTTCAGGATGGTGCAATTTCAGTCTATGACCTGTGTAAGAAGTTATACGTTAGTTTGGTATTGCTGCCATAATCTCATCTTATGCATGCTTTTTTTTTCTTAAACACACATGAGAGGTGGGTATCATTACATTAAGGCCTTGTTTAGATGCATGCGTATTCACTTCAATTCAATGTGTTGGAGTGGAATGGAATAGAATGAAATTTAGTTTAATTCCACTCCAATCCACTTCAACACATGTGGATTGAGATGAATACATGCACATCCAAACAAGGCCTAAGTAGAGGTCATCTTATGCATGCCATAAAGTTGCTATTGAATACATGGTCTTGTAATACATTGTAAATTTCTGTGTATGAACAACTATATTACCCGCAAATTTTACAGGATTTGTGCTAACTGCTGCATGCTGACATGCATTGACTTCCTTATAGTTCACTATTTGGAGTTGATCATTGATATTTGGATCCTGTCCAATCTTTATTATTTGTTTTCCATCACCAAAAGGGAATTGTGACTTCTTCCCTTAATGTTATCTTTTTCAGATAAAGGACTACAATTTGTGGGAATTGTTGACTTTCAAATTCGTTAATCCTGTGATGGACATTGGTATTACAAGACAACTTGACTTCACAGATTTACTTGAGTTACCAACTGAGCTTAGAGCTACCTCCTGTTATGACAAACTTCTATCTTCCTGGACTGCTGAATATCAAAACCACCATGACAACTCATCTCTACTTAGAGCCATGTCTTATTCTTATGGATGGACATACTTGTGTTTGGGCCTTCTTAAGGTATCCTTTTCTTTTCATTGAGGTTGGTGAATTGAGTAAAAGGATGTTGCTAGATGTCAAGTCTGGGATTCATGGCATATAAAAGTTGGTGTCCTTTTGTTCTCACCTCTTTTATGGCAATTAGAAATATATCCTTTTTTGCAAGCATCAATTAATATATCCTACAATGAGCAGATTACGCAAGTGACATGAAACATACCATCATAGTATTACCTGAAATTCCATGAACGGCACACATGGGATTAATTATCTTAGAACAACTTTTTCATGTTATTACACTTATTTCAAAGTCAAGCATTCTTAACTTGAAGTTCACACTTGTCGCCTTTAAGTTTCTAACATTCTTTTCATGCAGGTATTAAATGACAGCATCAATTTTGTTAGCCCTCTGTTGCTGAACAAGTTTATAAGACTTCTTCAGGAAGGTATTAATTCCTCAAGAATAGAAGACTTATTATTAAAAGTTCTCCCAGGAAAATAGATACTCTGCTCATTCTTGGCACTTGAAGCAATATTCTATTTGGGAGCAAAAGACTAACAGCAGACGTTCTTACATACCTCTTTTCAGTAAATTTTTAGGATTCTTGTGTTGCTCATTTAGAAATTTTGTGTAATATACAGACATTTGTAGTTAAAATATATAGGAATCTTATATAAAATAGAAGTGCATGCAAATACTGCTACTTATCTGGTCAAATCCATCCGATTCAGAAATTGTGGTTCACTTTTTTTCAGCAATCTAATAAACTAATCTACATCTTCTGTTGGTTTCTGCACGACTTTTCAGGTTCAGATGGCATGGATGGATATATTCTTGCCATTTCCTTAGGATTGACTTCTATTATCAAGTAAACCATCCTTACTATATGATTTGCACTTTTGCACATATGATTTATTTTATACTCAAACCTTTGATAATGATGAATGTATCTTCTTTCTGTGTCATTTATTTTTCTTGACGTTTAACAGATTATTCTCAATTTATATACTGGAACTATAAGTTACATTATGGGTGTTAAACTGGTGTTCTCATGTTAAGGCTGCATCACTGCAGCTGTATCGTGTTCTACATTCGTACTAGTGTTACATGTTCATGTGGTTTCAAGTTGCAACCTATCTACTTTCCTCATTATGAGGAGCAGACAATGCACTTAGTGAAAGCAATAGAGATTGCGTGGAATATTGGATTAGATTGATTGGAGAGACCTATGTGTGTGTGTGTGTATATATATATATATATATATATATATATATATATATATATATATATAGAGGGGAGAGGAGATCTCGTGGCTTATAGAAATAGAACCAACCGAGATCTCATATCTCTTTAACCAAATACAGGGGCTGGCCGGCTATACCAGGCTCGGGCCTACCATATACACACGCATAGCACATATACATTCTAACACGCCCCCGTAGTCACAGCGTCGATGAGTCAGACATTGAGACTGGACCGAAACTCCATGAAGACAGAAGTTGGCAGCCCTTTGGTGAAAATGTCGGCGAACCGAGACGTCGTCAGGACATGAAGGACGCGGACAACTCCAAGGGCCACTCTTTCTCGAACGAAGTGAAGATCAATCTCAATGTGCTTGGTACGCTGATATTGAACGGGGTTGGAAGACATGTACACAGTGCTAATGTTATCACAATAGACCAGGGTTGCCTGGCGGAGAGGTGTGTGCAACTCAGCCAGTAGCTGGCGCAACCAGGAAGCCTCAGTGACAGCATTGGCAACAGCACGATACTCAGCTTCAGCACTGGAGTGGGAGACAGTGTTCTGGCGCTTGGAGGACCAGGAGACCAAGTTGTCACCGAGGAACACAGCATAGCCTGATATAGACTTACGAGTGTCGGGACAACCGGCCCAATCGGCATCTAAGTAGACCACAAGCTCAGACTTACTAGAAACTCGCAGGTGAAGCCCCAAGTCCAAGGTGCCACGGACGTAGCGCAGGATGCGCTTCAATGCTGCTAGACGAGGTTCGCGCGGATCATGCATATGAAGACACACATGTTGAACAGCGTATGCAATATCGGGTCGTGTGAAGGTGAGATATTGCAAGGCTCCAACAAGACTGCGGAAATCCGTAGGATCTGAAATAGGTGCACCATCAGCAGATAACTTCGGGTTGAGATCAACCGGAGTGGAGCACGGCTTGCAGTCAGCCATGCCAGCGCGATCCAGGATATCTAACATGTACTGGTGCTGTGAGAGGAACAATCCGGAGGCAGTGCGTTGAACATGCATGCCCAGAAAATGATGAAGCTCGCCCAAGTCCTTCATAGAAAATTCTTGTTGAAAGGCTGCAATGATGCGACGAAGCAGATCCGTAGAGGAGGTAGTCAACACAATATCATCCACATACAGCAAGAGATAGGCAGTGTCGCTGCCACGATGAAACATGAAGAGTGAGGTATTTGACTTGGCCTCCACAAAGCCTAGGCGAAGAAGAAAGCTGGCAAAGTGACTATACCATGCACGAGGCGCCTGTTTCAGCCCATAGAGAGACCGATTCAGGCGACACACGAAGTCCGGATGAGAAGAGTCTTCAAATCTTGAGGGCTGGGCGCAGTAGACTGTCTCTGAGAGATTCCTATGAAGAAAAGTGTTCTTCACATCAAGTTGATGCACTGGCCAGTGGCGAGACACAGCAAGAGAGAGAACCGTCCGGACAGTAGTGGGCTTCACAACGGGGTTAAAGGTCTCATCATAGTCAATGCCTGGGCGCTGAGTGAAGCCCTGAAGAACCCAACGGGCTTTGTAGCACTCGAGGGAGCCATCTGCATTGAACTTGTGCTTAAACACCCACTTGCCAGTCACCACATTGGATCGAGACGAGCATGGAATGAGATCCCAAGTGTGGTTGACAAGTGTAGAGAACTCCTGCATAGCCACACACCAATTGGGGTTGGCGAGAGTGGCGCGGTAAGTCCGCGGGATGGGCGACAGTGGTGCCGCTTAAAGGACTAGCCGATCCACTGGTTGTCGAAAGCCGACCTTCCCGCGCGTCTGCATGGCGTGCTGATTGGCCACGGGGATGACAAGAACTGCCCCAGCAGGGAGGCGCACAGGAGAAACCGGATCAGCGACGACCGGTGCAACGGCCGGAGAGGCAGCACCGATGGCGACAGGAGCAGTGCTGGTTGTCGGTGCAGGATGTTGGCGACTGTACACCAGGCGAGCAGGAGGCGGCGGTGCCATGGCTTCTCTCTGTAGTCGAAGTTGGAGGTGGACGCCGGCTGTACATCAGGCCGCCCCAACGCTGAAAGCCAGGCAGAGGCATGACGGTCGTCGGGGCAGACGATCGGCCGATTGAGGGTGAGCGGGCAACAGCCGAGTCAGGCGATGCCGGGATCGGTGGTGGTCTACCGGCTGTTGGGCTGCCACGGCCGGCTGCTGGGTAGCCATCGCCGGCTGCTGGGCAGCCACGGCCGGCTGCTGGGCTTGGTAAGTCCAGGGGGACAGCGGCCAAGGGGGCGCCGCCCCCTGGAACATCCAGAACAGTCGCACGTGGCTGTGCGGTAACTCCAGGAGATCCTGCAGGGGCAAAAATGTGACGGCGCTGGAGGAGCCATCACCAGGTCGGTAGAGAGTAAAAACTCGAAGTCCTGTGGTGTAGGACGAGAGGAATCCTCGGAGAAGGGAAAGACGCCTCATCAACGAAGACATGTCGAGAGATGATGATCCGGTTGGAGGACCGGTCAAGGCAGCAGTAACCTTTGTGGTGAGGAGAATAACCGAGGAAGACACACAAGGAGGAGCGAGGAGCGAGTTTATGGGGAGCGGTGGTGGAGAGGTTGGGGTAGTATCGACACCCGAAGACACGGAGGTGCTCATAGGAGGGCGGAGACTTGTAAAGCACCGTGTGAGGGGTGGAGAAACCAAGTGTCTTGGTATGAAGAATATTGAGGAGTAGTGTGGCGGTAGAGAGGGCCTCAACCCAATAAGCTGGTGGAACGCTAGCCTAAAACAGTAGAGAGCAAATGACATTATTGATGGTACCTAAAACAGTAGAGAGCGAATGACATTATTGATGGTACGGATAATGCGTTCAGCTTTACCATTTTGAGGCGAGGTCTACGGACAAGACATCCGGAGCTAGACTCCGTGGGAGAGGAAGAAGGCGCAGGAAGTGTGGTTGTCGAACTCGCAACCATTATCGCACTGGATACCCTGAATGGCGACACCAAACTGTGTGGCGACGTAGGCAAAGAAACTAGACAGAGTGGAAAAACTGTCGGACTTTAGCCGAAGCGGAAAAGTCCAGAGATAATGCGAAAAATCATCGAGCACGACAAGATAATACTTGCAACCAGAGACACTAGGAATAGGCAACATCCACAAGTCACAATGTATTAACTGAAAAATATGAGTAGCGCCAGAAGAGGATGCATGAAAAGGTAGACGAGTATGACGACCCAACTGAAGGCATGACATAGTGTTTGACTAGCACTTTTATTACATGGAATAGCATACGACTGTGCTAGCTGAGACAAAACTTCATGGCCAGGATGACCAAGACGCTGGTGCCAAAGCGAAAGACTGGTAGCAGCGAGGAGAGCAGAGGCAAACTCCGGAAACTGCAGCGGATAGAGAGGACTGGAGCTGTCACACCTAACGATCTCTCTCCGAGAACGAAGATCCTTCGCAGAACAGCCAACAGGGTCAAACTCCACATAACATTTGTTATTAGAAGTAAACTGGCGTACCAAAATAAGGTTTTTAATAAGACCAGGCGAAACAAGGGCATTATTAAGATGAAGATTATGAGGAAAATTGGTAACGCCAGTGGAAGTCACAGGAAGAAGGTTCCCATTACCGACAACAATATGAGATGGAGATGATGTATGTGGAGGAGAAGGGAGGGTGATTATACCAGCGTCAGAAGTCATGTGGTTGGAGGCGCCAGAGTCGAAGTACCAGCTGGCATGTGGAGGTTGCTGGAGCGACATGGTCCGGTAGTTGGCGGCGAGGCTTGAAGCATCCCAGCCGGGTGGAGGAACAGCAGGGCTGTACAGCCCCTGCGGAGGAAGGGACCACTGCTGGACGGCGGGGTGAGCAGCCCACCCCTGCTGAGCTCCTGTCAGCAGCACATGAGGGAGCTGCTGCTGCTGGACGCCGGCGAGGAGGGCGTGCGGGTGAGGCAGCGTCGAAGGGTGCGGGCCGGGCCACATATTGATGGACCCGGTCCATGGCTGATGGAGATTGGGCCACACCTGGCCGCCAGGAGGTCCTCCGGGTGCGGCATTGGCTGCCCCGCCGGCAGCCAGAGAGCCACGGCCGCCCCTCTTGCCGCTCTTACCTCGCTTGCCACCGCTGCCCCCGGAGTTGGCGGGGGGCTGTGACGGGAGCGGGGGCTGCTGGTGGGTAGGGGCAGCCGGTGTCGCTGATGACGAGGGAGCCGGAGGTGCGGCACTGGTGTGGAGGGCAGTGGCCGGAGCGGAAGCGGCCATGTTGATTTCCTCGAGGAGCAGGTCGCTGCGAGCCTGCAAAAACGAGGGGAAGGGGCGCCCGCGACGAAGATGGAGACCGATGGCTTCAAAACGGCCGTTGAGGCCGCGCAGAAGGTTGAGGACGAGGGTCCGGTCGTTGACGGGCTCACCAAGATCACGAAGAGCGTCCGCAATGCCCTTGAGTTTGCGGCAGTACGCGGTGATGTCGTGGTCGCCTTGGCTGAAATTGCGAAAGGCGGCGTCGAGGTAGAGAGTCCGCGTTTCGCGATTGCCGCGGAACTGTAACTCAATGGCAAGCCAATGAGAGCGAGCAGTGGTGCCCGATTCGACAACCGCTTCAGCGAGCGCGTCGGAGATGGTGCCGGTGATCCAGGACTTCACGACGCAGTCCATGCGGACCCAATCGGGAGAGTCGAGGGCAGCCGCGTCGGAGAGGATGTGGTGCTCCAGGGAGTACTGGCCGACGATGAGGAGGAAGGATTCGCGCGAGCGGCCGTAGAAGGTCGAGGCGACGTCGAGCACAAGCGGGACGAGCAGCCGGATGTTCTGCACGGCCACGGCCTGGGCGTGCAGGTTGAGGAGGGCCACGGCCTCGTGCTGAAGCAGAGTGGTGTGAAGAAGGGGATCACCGCCGCTGGCAGAGGCGAAGTCCTCAGCTTCCTCGGTGTCGCTAGGGGCCCGTCGTCTTCCAGAGGCGGAGCAGCCGCGGCGCGCTCGTGAGCAGCGCGTTCAAGGGCGGCCTGAAGGCGTGCGTCAGCCGCATCGCACTCCTGCTGGGCGGCGGCGGCTTCGCCTCGGCATCAGCCGCGCGAGCAGCAGCGGTGTCGCGAGCGGCCTGTGCCGTGCGGGCGCACTTGTCCTTGGCGAGGCGAACCTGCTCGGCTGCGCGGGCGCGCGCCTCCTTCGACTGAAGGGCAGCGGCAGCAGCGACGTCGGGGTCGACCACCTCCGTGGCAACCGTGCTAGTAGCAGCGGCAGCAGCAGTGGAAGGCTCGGTGGTGGGGGTGGCACCGTCCATGGCAGCGTCGAGCGCGCACAGGGAAGGCGGTGGGCGCGCGCAAGGGAGGCGGCGGCCAGGAAAAGGAAGGTGGAAAACCTAAACTCTTGATACCATGAAAGCAATGGAGATTACGAGGAATATTGGATTAGATTGATTGGAGAGACCTATAGGGGAGAGGAGATCTCGTGGCTTGATACCATGAAAGCAATGGAGATTACGAGGAATATTGGATTAGATTGATTGGAGAGACCTATAGGGGAGAGGAGATCTGGTGGCTTATAGAAACAGAACCAAT
Organism: Saccharum hybrid cultivar R570; assembly: GCA_038087645.1. Classification (NCBI taxonomy): domain Eukaryota; kingdom Viridiplantae; phylum Streptophyta; class Magnoliopsida; order Poales; family Poaceae; genus Saccharum; species Saccharum hybrid cultivar. Next base: position 13,964,428 of record JAQSUU010000245.1, read on the forward strand.
CGAGATCTCCTCATATCTCTCTAACCAAATACAGGGGCCGGCCAGCTATACCAGGCTCGGGCCTACCATATACACACGCACAGCACATATACATTCTAACACTTAGTCATACCAACAGTTGAATTTAATGATAATAAATATGAATTTAGCAATTACGTCTCAGAGCACCTTGTTGCATTATGGGTGTTATACCATATTAGTGGACCTTTGGCTGTGGAAAGAGAATTACCTTGGTGGTTCCTTGGATTATATGTTCTTAGTTCTTATTATTAACTAGCATTTTTTTGTTTACACTTTTGTTTTTTTTATGGTAGGTCCTTTTTAGATAGCCAGTACTCCTTTCGTCTAGCAAAGCTCAAGTTGATGTTACGATCAAGCATCATGGGGATAATTTATCGGAAGGTATCACCATTCCTCTCATGCACTGTTAGTATCTTTCTGTGATTTTTTTTAAAAGAGTAAGTCAAACATGTGAAGTCAGCTTGTATTGTACAATAGTTTTCCAACTCGAGATGTTCTTAAGCATTTGTACTCTGATATCACAATGCAACACTGATTGGTTAGCTATTATCCATAATAACATATTCACTAATTCACAAGGACAATTCGGACTTTCCATTACAAATGATTAAAATTGACACCTAGGAGGTGGAATGTACTCCCTACTGCCACTGGAACTTAGTTGATGTATGTTAGTTCATATGCCGTTTATTCCCATATAGATGTCATTCAGACAATCAAAATGGTCTGATTTACTTGAATCTACAATTGTTTTGCAAATTATACGTTATAATATAATTGATAATTTTAATAAAATATCTTGTGACAACATTTCCATTTGAAAACGTCAATTAATTTTTGATACGATAGCTAACAATGTTTTTTTTTAAAAAAAATTGAATGCACGTTGAAGGACGAAATGTATTTGGAACAGTACTTGCTAATTTTGATATAGCGTAGAACTTTTGCTGGGTATATTCTATATAGCTTCTGTGGAAGTTCGATGTGATCTACCAATTTGACATTGTATTATGTAAAAAATTCAATTTTGAAGCATGTTATAACTTTACTTGACTTTTATTTGTTGTTTTTAAATTTGGATGGATCTTTCTTAAAAAAACAGTGCCTATGTCTCAGTCTAGCTGAGCGTTCTAGGTTTTCTGAAGGTGAGATACAGACCTTCATGTCTGTTGATGCTGACCGCACAATAAACTTGTGTAACAGCCTTCATGATGCCTGGAGGTACTTCCCATCTCAATCTCACATTTTTGTGTATGAAAGACTTAGATTACTATATGTATGCACATGCACTCCATTATCTAATTCTTTGCATGATTTGGTGTTTATCTAGCTTGCCACTGCAGATTGGAGTTGCTCTTTATCTGTTATATACACAAGTCAATTATGCTTTTCTATCTGGGCTTGCAATAACAATCATACTAATACCAGGTATGCTTACCTTTTGCTTCCTTGTTCTGTATTAGGCTTCTTAGTCATTCAAAGGTTTGTGAATTCTTTCATCTCTTGGTTTGCCCTTATTGTCTTGTGAATATATATTGATCTATTGACCAAAGCATTGCTTCTATACTAGTCCAAATACAAATAGATGTATGTTATAAGAACCTGATGGTGCTAGGGACTGAGATGTTAGTTTGTAATACTAACCCATGTTTATAATCTAATCATAACTTCCTCGAATTAAAATTTCTGCTCATATTTTTTACTTTTAACCATGTCAGTCTCTTTTTCTTGTAACCATGTACATATGCACAGTGAACAAATGGATTTCTACAAGGATTGCTGGTGCAACAGAAAAGATGATGAAGCAAAAAGACAGGAGGTAAGAAAACTGATCCTCCATTGCATTTGATGAATAAAGAAAACATCCCTTTGTTTCATTTTGCCATATTCCCATATCGCCAAGGTGCTTTCTCAAACACCATTACATTATACCTCAGCTTCACTGGCATATACTGTTGATGTGTTTTGGGTCATGAGGCAGGAGGAATCATGCAAAAGTTTGCTAGCCAACACAATAATTATAGAACTTAATACTCCAAAATTTATCCATGAATAGGATAAGCTGTGCAGGGGAGCTCTTAGCACATATTAGAACAGTGAAGATGTACAGCTGGGAGAAACTATTCACTGAACGTTTGGTGGAAAGAAGAGAATCAGAAGTGAAGCATCTCGCGGTGTGCAACTGCTCCTGATTAATCTACATTTTATAATAAGTTGCACATCTTGCACTGGAACTAACAAGGGCCTCCTATTTCCCAATAGACTAGAAAATATCTGGATGCTTGGTGCGTCTATTTCTGGGCAACCACACCGACATTGTTCTCCCTTTTCACCTTTTCTATTTTTGCAATAATGGGACACACATTGGATGCTGCCACGGTAAAACAATATCATGAATGATATGCTTAGCATATGCCTTTGGACCAAGAAACTTCATACTAATATCTGGAATCCTTATTACAGGTATTTACTTGTGTTGCACTCTTTAACACACTAATATCACCGTTAAACTCATTTCCATGGGTTATTAATGGGATGATTGATGTAAGTGGATAATTGGTTTATGTCATTATACTGTTACATACATTTGCAGCTCACTAACATTCCATGCTTTGGTTGCTGCAGGCTGTTATCTCTAGCAGACGGCTGAGTAATTTTTTATCTACTCCAGAGCATCACTCATCCGAGTTAACTGCCTCTGCTGACCTTTTAAACCACCACTTTAAGAGATACACCGAAGTAACTCATAACCCAATGGCCGTCGTCCTTCAGAATGTATCCTGTTCTTGGTCTAGCAGCTCTGTTGCTGAGCCGAGCATAGTTCTCAGAGATATATCTTTGCAACTACAAAAAGGGCTCTTTGTTGCAATTGTAGGCGAGGTAATTATTCTGACCGTCACATTTTCGTTTTTGTACTATGGTGTTCTGCTGGTTATGTGGTGGGGGTACACAATTTCGTTAATGGTTTGGTTGGAGAAACTGAATAGCATGTGTTTGGCATATTATATTATATCTCAATTTGCCATTACTTGCAAAGAAATGCAACCAGATGTCCAGATCTTTTTTTTATAATCGTCTAATCTGATGCTATTGCTATTTTTCTCTGAATTGAGGAAATTTTATGTCTATATCAGGTTGGTTCTGGTAAATCATCTTTGTTGAACACAGTCATTGGAGAGACTCATGTCATCAGTGGTTCAATTGCCTATGTACCACAGGTAGCACTTTATGACCTGGAAATTGCTTAAGATTTGCATTTGAAATGTCTGGAGACTAAAAATGGAACTGGTGCTCTGTAGGTACCATGGATCTTATCTGGCTCTTTACGAGATAATATTTTGCTTGGGAAAGAATTTGATCCGAGGAGGTAGTTTATGTCTCTGAAAGATATTATCACAAGTTTGTTTTGTTATGTCATTGCATGACATTAGAGCAGCTAACATGAACCATTGGAGATGCTCATACACCATAGAATTTATTGCTTCCCTTTTAATTAGCATTCTGCATCATAAAATTAATGCAGATACGAAGAAGTAATAGAGGCATGTGCGCTTCGTGTTGACATATCAGCAATGGCCAGAGGAGATATGTCACATATTGGAGAGAAAGGTACCAACTTATCTGGTGGACAGAGAGCTCGTCTGGCATTGGCAAGGTCATGTTTTTAACTTTGTGGACCTTCATCCTTCTTAAGCTTGCTAGCTAACATTATGATCATACACTTGCAGGGCTTTGTACCACAATTCTGATGTATACTTGTTTGATGACATCCTTAGCGCTGTTGACTCCCAAGTTGCTTCGTGGATCCTGGAAAAGGCTGTTATGGGGCACCAATTAATGCAGAAAACAAGATTTCTAAGCACACACAATCTTCAGGTAATATTCACTGAATCTTATCCAAACTAACTGCGCCACATTGGTATTAAATGTGGTGATGTTGAAAGAACAATGTAATTTTCCTTTCGTTTCCTTTTCTCTTTCCCAGGCCATTGCTGCTGCAGATATGATTGTAGTCATGGCTAATGGGCTCATTAAGTGGTTCGGGACACTGGAATCTTTCTTGGCAACTCCATATTCAAGAATCTCTAAGCCAGATAATTCGAGTCCTACCTCATATGCAGCTTCTGTGAAAGATAAAACACCAATGATAACATGTGAACTGAAAACTGATGATATACTTGAAGATTCAGTGGTTTCTTATGAGGAGACAAAAGATCAGGTAGAAGAAGAGGCAAGGAAACAAGGCATGGTTGAGCTCGGTGTCTACAAGTGAGTTATTTTGTGAACTGGAGTGCGCTGTACAATAGAATGATGATAAAAGTATTTCAGTCTTGTGTGATCTATTAATGTTTCTTTTTTTACAGAAAATATGCAGCATTTGCGGGGTGGTCAGCTGTTGTTTTAATATTCCTAAGCGCATTCTTAATGCAAGCATCTCGTAACGGCAATGATCTTTGGTTAACTTACTGGGTTGATACCAGCACAGGCGCCAACAACACAAGATTTTATCTGGTAAGAGTACTTTCTACTATGTGAACATGAACCATAGTAATCAGTATGTTGAATTTGGTGTTCAGTTGCTCACAAAGAAATATTTTCAGCACATTTATGCTGATTCAAAAACTTGCCTGTGCAGATTATCCTTGCTATGTTTGGCATCATCAATTCTCTTTTCACTTTGGGAAGGGCATTTTCTTTTGCATTCGGTGGCCTCCGTGCAGCAATCCATATTCATGCATCTCTTCTTGAAAATATCATCAGTGCACCAATTTGTTTCTTTGACCAAAATCCCAGTGGTCGGATCCTAAACAGGTTTGGTATCTTATTCATCAGATCACCTCTAGTCTTTTAGTAAAGCTTCGAAAGGTTGAAACGCCCCATGGCCTTTGACGCTTTACAAACTTTCAGATTATCGTCAGACCTCTACACCGTTGCTGATTCTCTTCCTTTCATCCTCAATATATTTGTGGCCAACTTCTTCAGCTTACTCGGCACTCTGGTTGTTTTGTCTTATTCACAGGTAAATTATGTAAACAATAGTTTAGGGCCAGCCTTGTACAGTTGTACTTCAGAAAAGAAACTAAACCATATTTCTTGTATTTCATGAATGTTTGGTCTGCAGGTTTCCTTCTTACTCATCTTACTTCCACTCTGGCTTATCTATAGGAAGCTGCAGGTACCAATTTCAATCATTTATTTCTGTACTGATGCTTAACTCATTTGTCTGAGCCTTTATAGACTATATAAAATCCATACTTTAATACAACAGTGTGTAACAGTTAATCCTCTTTTTCTCTTAGTTAACATAGTGCACCATGGTATATATCTATGCTGTATCTTATGAAGAAAGAAATTAATGCTTTGTACAGTTCTATTACAGGTCTACATCACGTGAAGTACGACGACTTGATAGCGTTGCTCGTTCACCAATCTATTCATCTTTCACAGAGACACTTGATGGTTCATCAACAATAAGAGCTTTCCAGAATGAAGTATGTTTCTTTTTTCTTCCCAGGGCAGAAGGAAGCATTCTAGTTGCATTTAGACAACCTTTTGAACTCAAAAGCATCACATATCAAAGGCCCTAGTGCTAGTGCTTGTGTGGTTTGTTCAAGATACTGACAGTACACTACACAGGGGTTCTTCTTGGAAAGATTCATCCAACATGTGACACTATATCAGAAAACATCCTACTCTGAGCTCATTGCTAGTTTGTGGCTCTCGTTGAGACTCCAGGTACAGATTTTTTTTTTGTCCTGCTATAATAAAATCATCATGTACATGGAATTAGTTACTTTTATCCATCAGTAAGGCCTGTAATCAGGCACTGCAGTGACGAGCAAACTGTTCAGTTGTTGGCAGGTTTTATCATTCTGTTTATCGCCATGATGGCCACTATCAGCTTCCATAGCAGTTCTCTTGTCAACTTTGCTACACCTGGACTGGTAGGTTTTATTGGACACAATTGCTGACCTTGTACTTAGGCATTTCTATCTCGATGGAAATTGTAAATATATAGTTCTGTTCAAAGTACTAGATATTAATACTCATATTAAAAAATCTACTGCAGGTGGGCCTGGCTTTGTCATATGCAGCACCTGTGGTATCGTTGCTGAATGGCTTCTTAACCACCTTTACAGAGACAGAAAAGGAAATGATCTCCGTGGAAAGGGTTGACGAGGTAACCCGAAGAATCACTTTTATTCTTATTCATCAAGCATCTCTCTAGCTTTAATAGTTTGATGATGCTTGCAGTACATTGGCATACCTCAAGAAGAACTCCAGGGATCAGAACCTCCACCAAGAAGCTGGCCAACGGAAGGGAAGATTGAGTTTGAACATGTAACACTGAAGTACAAGCCAGAGCTACCACCTGCTTTAAGTGACGTTTCGTTCCTTATTGCATCAGGCATGCAGGTACGATGCTTCCAAGACTTCCACTGAATCATTTTGATTTGTGAAGCTATCCTGATGTCTGCTCTGGCTTTTAGGTTGGAATAATAGGAAGGACTGGAGCAGGCAAATCAAGTATACTGAATGCACTTTTCCGCTTAGTTCCAATTTGCAATGGTCGCATCTTAGTAGATGGCATTGATTTGGCTAAAGTTGCCGTCCGAGAACTCCGTGGACATTTTGCAGTAGTTCCACAGAGCCCCTTTTTGTTTGATGGGTCTTTGAGGTAACTACTGACTGACTGAGTGCTCTTTTTCACAGTTTTCATGCTGACTATTTTCATGCTTTCACTGATTAGGGAATAAACAAAAAATAATGTTCAACATTCAATATTTTAATCGTGAATATACATGACAGGGAAAACCTGGATCCTTTCAATACAACAACAGATCTCAGGATATGGGAAGTTCTTGAAAACTGCCATATGAAGGGAGAGGTAGAATCAATAGGTGGACTTGACATCCATGTGAAAGAAAGCGGTGCATCTTTTTCAGTAGGGCAGCGACAGCTCCTATGCCTTGCCCGTGCCATCCTAAAATCGTCCAAGGTACGGGCTACCATATAATTTGCAGTATTGCTTATAGCAGATACACAACTGTGTAAAAGCCTAATCAAACCAATCTGGTTAATTCTATCAGTTTTCATGATGAGTTAAAAATCTCAGTCAGAGATGATCAAATAAGTGATGCATGTAATTGTTAATGGTTCTGCAGGTGCTTTGTCTAGATGAATGCACAGCCAATGTTGACAACCAAACAGCCTTCCTGTTGCAAAACACTATTTCTGCTGAATGCAAAGGCATGACTGTTCTCACCATAGCACATCGCATTTCAACAGTGATGAAGATGGACAATATTCTAGTTCTTGATCAAGGAAAACTGGTAAGTTGTGCTACTACTACTACTAGGATCGACATTTTGATGGACCATTGCAAAAAACAAAGAGGAATATGGTAATGAACTCAGAACATATGTACCAAAATAACATTTCACAAGAATGATATATCATAACAATACAGATGAGAATGAGAATGCCACACTTGTTGGAAATTGTTGTTAAAAACACTACAGAAATAAAACAGGTCTTAAACCAAGTGACAAAGAAAAATGGATCAACATTTTAATTCCTATGGTAAATGACAGACCTTCAGGTCATGAGTATGCTTTTGTTCAAATGCCTTATATTATCCAATTAATGTAGGATATTATCTAACTCTGTACCACTCCACTTTAGGTTGAAGAAGGAAACCCAGAAGCCCTTATGAATCACAGACTCTCAAGATTCGCTCAGTATGCCAAGGCATCTCAGATGTGATTATGGGGGAATGGTTTCCTACTATGTTATGCTAGGCCTTTTTACCTTTTTAGAGTTTAACTTACATCCTAGACATTAGACAATATTTACCACCAACCAATGAGCTTGTAAGAACAGCTCCAAAATGACACCCCTAGCTAATATGGCTAACAGAGGCTCTGACCCTCTATTCGAATCATTGAGTATATGATGATCATCTAGCTGTTAAAATTCCATGCTCTAGTACTAACAGGGAAATGGATCACAGAACTTGTTTCTAAACAATTGCTGTTCATAAAAACCTTACTTCATTGATTGTTTTTCAGTTCTCGCTGTTTTGTTTTGGTAACGGGGAGCTATTTTCAATTCTAGCGTCATGGTACTTGATTGCTCACTGCAAGTGAGGCACCGCCAGGATGGATTGACATACAAAGCACTAAGCTGTCTCGAATTGATCTCAACTGGCAATGAGGGAAAATGCAGGGGATTAATAACCATCTGCAGTTTCATTCAAAAGAACAACTGAGCGTGGTAGCAAAGCAACCCCAATTAACTGCATAGATCCCACAACAGCAGATCTTTATGGGAATGAATTCGTCCAGATTGTCAGATTGGACACTCGAATTTACAGTTTACAGACGGGCACAGGACGGATTTAGTCTACTAACCCAACACAGAGATGCACACAGCAGAGGCACGGACACATGTTTGGGAGTCCTATTTTAGCAATTTTCTCCCAATCGGTCAGGCGACGTAGACGTAGCCGTCGTCGTCGGGGTCGCGGTGGCGGTGGGGATCGACGGAGCAGATGACGTAGACGGCGTAGAGGACGCCGGGGAGGTAGCCGAGGATGGTGAGCAGCACGCTGATCCAGAACTCCAACTGCCGGGAAAGGCGAACCGAGCAACGGGCTGTAAGCGCGGAGCAAGGAGGGAAGTGATCAGGAAGAGGAGGGAGGGGGGACTCACGGAGCAGCAGCCGTGGCGGAGACAGACGCCGAGGGGCGGGAGGAGGACGGAGCACAGCAGCTCCAGGCACCGGCAGCAGCACGAGCACAGGCCCATCTCGTCCTCCTGCGGCCGGCCGCGCGCGTGCAGTTGATGATTGATGGCGTCTTGGCCTCCGATCCTGGCGCGCTGCCCTGCTCGCTTGCTTTGGGAACTGGGAGAATGGATTCACGGCAGCCGAGCGCGGACCGGGGAACGAGGTTTTCTTTTTTTCCCCTCTTCTCTTCGAGCGGAAGGAACTGAACTCGGCCAATCACCACGGGCCACGGCACGACGCGGTCTCGCGCAAGCTGAGGCGAGTCAGCAATGGAAATTTGGGCGTGATTGGATATTTTTGGCTGATCGGATGCCTGAACTAGTTACTGGGCGTGGCCGGCCAGGCGGTAACTAGTTCTCGGCATATACATGAAAAAAAAGAGAAAAAGTCTATTTAAATCTCTGAACTATCGGCTAGTGTCTAACCTATACCCCAATTATAAAAGGAAAAAGTCTACCTAACCCCCTGAACTATCAGCTAGTGTCTAACCTACACCCTAACTATAAAACCGTCTGTTTTACACCCTGAACTTTTCAAAACCGTTCAAATTACACCATGGAACGGTTTCGGACAGCGGGTTGCTACAGTAACTATGGGTTTACTACAGCACGGTGGTTTTGAACTAGTTACTGTAGCAAAACCGCTGCCCAAAACCGCTCTAGGGTGTAATTTGAACGGTTTTGAAAAGTTCAGGGTGTAAAACAGACGGTTTTATAGTTGGAGGTGTAAGTTAGACACTGAGGGGTTAAGTAGACTTTTTCCAATTATAAAACCGGTCGGGGGCCACGGCTGCAGTCGGTTCTCACGCCTCATTTCCCGCCTCCACAGGAGGGCTTGCGTGGCTCAGACGTCACCCGCCTGTGCCTGCATTTCGTGCGTCCACGCAGGGGCCGCGCCACCTAGACATTGACGGCTCCGCGCGCCCGTGCGAGGACTGCTCTCGCGCGCCTCTCCCGCTTGCCACGTGCAACACTCTCGATCTACTTTAAAAACATAAAGATGAAATACTTATAATATACAAAATAAGACATATGAAACACTTGAAATATGTGTCTGAAATACTTACAAAAACACTTGAAAAAACATTGAAAATATATGTAACATCCAAATAAAACACTTGTAAAATGTGTGAAACATATACAACGTCCAGATAAACACTTCCAACGTACGTCTGAAAAAAATAGATGAAACATTAGAAATAGACGCTTGCAACATACGTGTACAAACCATTGCAACATATGCAACATCCCGGTCTACTTTTGCAACATCCGTATAAAAACACTTGCAACATAGCTCTGAAATATATGGAACATACGCTTACAACATGCATTGTTCAGCGCAACATGGTGCAGCCGGCGCGGTGAACTGACGCGGTGGAGGTGGCCTCAACAGCAAATGACGACACCCGACGCGATAGAGACACTCGCAACAGCAAATGGCAACAACCACCAAGGTGGAAGCGGTCGCAACAGTCGGATGGAGTGCCCCACCACGGTGGAGTCAGCCGTAGCAAGCCTACTTGGGCGCTGCAGCTCGAGGACGGCGGTGGGGAAGAATAGGGCCGACACGGCCGAAGAGCTTGGCGATGAAGACGATGGAGTGGCCCTGCACCTCGGCGCCATTGATCCACTACTGCACATGGGGCGAATCTGCACAGGCCAGGGCACACAACGCGGGCGAGAGTGAGCGGCGCGTGTCCGTATGGAACACTTGCAACGTACCTTTGAAACATCTGGAACATACGTTTGCAACACGCGTTGTTCAGCGCAACATGGTGCGGGCGCCGCGGCGAACTGACACAGTGGAGGCGGCCGCGACAGCAGATGACAACACCCCACGTGGTGGAGGCGGCCGCGACAGCAGATGGCGACACCTGACGATGTGGAGGTAGGCGCGCCAATTGGATGGAGGTGCCCCGCCACGGCGAAGTCCGTAGCAGGCCTACCTGGGCGTTGCGGGTTGAGGACGATGGTAAGGATAGGGCCGACGCGGCCGAAGAGCTTGGCGACGAAGACGGTGGACTGGCCCTGCGCCTCGGCGCCATCGATCCACTATAGCGCGCGGGGCGAATCTGTGCAGGCGAGGGGGCGCGACGTGGGCGGAAGCGAGCAGCGCGTGCGGAGCGAGGCGTGTGGGCTAGAACGAGCGGTGCTGGCGGAGCGAGGCAAGCGGAGCTTTTGTCTGTGTGGATGGTTTGATGCGTCCGATGGGAACGGGACATCCGAACGCCCTAAACAGAGCATTACCGGAAAAAAAACATGATTTTCCTTCGTTTCCACGGGCACAGCCGCACAGGCTAGCGGGGGCGCTTACGCGATGGCCGAACTGCTAAACATTTTCATCTTTCTTCTTATTTCATCAGGTGCGTGCGCCCAACCGAACATCAGCTGAGTCTAGTCAGGATATGTGTGTGCTTCCGTCCAGACAAGGCTCTTTTACATGAGCATAGCTAGGCTAGTGAGACCCTGGTTCTTCTCAGAATGAAACCAATCACACCCTAACATTTTCGCTTGTTTGCAATTTGCAACTAGTAGCAGCTCACAGTTCTGAAGGAGGTGTCTTGTGCTGCTCAAGCAGCGAAGATGGGTTACAGGTGGCAAGTAGGGGATGACAGGCAGGTAAGACTTTGAGAAGACAATTGGCTGGGCTTGATCAGCCTTGTCATCTTTTGAGATGTGTATACCTTTGCTAATGAACAACATGTATGTGCTGGAGCTGAACATTTAATCCATTATGTGATGGGTAAACACAGATAAACATCTCGAGTTCTCGAATATGCACTAATGTACTACTCTCTCCATTTCAAATTATAAGGCATTCCAAGAATCTTGGAGAGTCAAAGCATCTTAAGTTTGACCAAAATTATAGAAAAAATTACAAAAATTTATAACATCAAATAGGCTATGAAAATATAATTAATGAAAAATCTAATGATACTTAATTGGTGTCATAAATATTATTATCTTATCATATAAATTTAGTCAAACTTAATATCCTTTGACTCTCCAATATTTTTGGAATGCCTTATAATTTGGGATGGAGGGAGTACCTTCTATCAGTCATCCAAGCTATAAGCTTTTTATTTTGAATACCAACACATAAACAAGAGAAACATAGCGCCAAGGAACATATACGAGCCATTCCAATTTTGCACTTTATGAGCTAAATATAACATGTGTAAACCACTGTAATTTTATGCAGCCAGATCTCACATATAATACCTAGAATAATTTTCCTGAATGGCTGCGCCAGGATTTACTTCAAATGTTGACATGGAAAGTGAGCTGCTATCCCGACAGTGGTCACCGCAACTTGTAGTATAATCACATCGGTGGACGCATGCTAACAAGGCAACAATGGAAGAATTTTGATGCCACACCTCCCATAAGGTATTCTCCATTGAGCCGTGCATCAATCATGCTAAGCGCTTGTGTGAGTTGGGTGGCTCCTCTGCGTCAATTTATCGTAAATCTTCAAGCAGATATAGCCAGTCTTCTCAACTAAAACCAACCATGTATTTGATTTTGGATGACCATGACCACCAGAATAATACAAGACGATATGTAAAACATTATTAATCATCAGAACCCTTGTCGAGGACAGGTTGGCTGTTCTGATGAGGCTGGGAAATCCAGTGCAACCCATCGAGCAATTGTGAGTACATCCTCTGATCCAATGCCCCTCGCTTCCTTCCTTTGAGCTCCTCTAGCACCTCAAATGCCTCCTCTGTCCGTCCAGCCCGACACAGCTCCTCCAGCAATGTCCTGTAGGTGATCATGTCTGGCTTCCTCCTGCAATCCAACATATCCAGCAGCACCCGCCTTGATTCCTCAAACCTCCATTCCAATGCCAATGCCGACACGGCGATCATGTACATGCCTCCAGATGGCACAAATCCCTTCTCCCTCATCTCTGCAAAATACTCCATTCCCTTGTCCGACCTGCCCTTCTGAAACATGGCCTTGACAATATAGCCATAGGTGAACTCGTTGGGTTCACAGCCATACAGCGGCATTTCACGGAACACCTTGAGCGCCTCATCTATCTCCACGCACCGTGCGTAGGCCTTGATGATGAGGTTGAGCAAGAAGGTGTCCGGAACTACGCCGGAGGCCTTCATCTGGCGGGAGAGGGACCGGACGGCATGGAGGTAGACCATCGACGCCGGTGGGCGGCGCACACGGCGGACGACAACGGTGAGGAGGAGCGTGTAGGTCTCTACGTCCGGGCGGCATCCTGCGGCGGCGGGCATGGCACGCATTTTGTTGAACATGTCGAAGGCGAGCGGGAACAAGCTGCGGCGCGCGCAGCAGAAACGGAGGCAGGCGTTGAAGAGCCTGAGGTCCGGCGCGCAGGCCCCCGCGAAGACGTCGTGGACGAGGGCCTCGGCCGCGGCGGGGCGGCGGCCGGACGAGGCCGCGGTGAGCGCGGCGAGGTAGGATTCGGGCGCGTGTCGGAACCCCGGGCGCAGCGCGGCCCAGCGGAAGAGCGCGAGCGCGAGGTCCGGGTCCTCCTCGGCGGTGATTGCCGCGGCGAGATCGGACGCGGTAAAGCCCGGGCGCAGCCGCGTGACCCACGCCGCGAACTGCTCGTCCGGGGGACTGCGGACGGGGCACGGCGCGGGGGTGGTGGGATCCGGGTCGGGAGGGAGAGGGTGTGTGGAGGAAGTGGTGGTGAGAAGGCGGGGATGGAGGAGGATGAGGTCATGGCGGCGGGCGAGGCGGCGCGCCGCGGCGGCGAGCAGCGCCATAGTGGGGTGGGCTTGGTCTGCACCGCGTTGGGTTCACTGGACTCAACGAGCTAGGCTAGCGAGCCGGCGACGGTGACGGTCACGTGGGCCGAGACAACCAGGGGCTCGGGGAGGCCCAGCTTCGGCGAGAACTCGTGACTATTGCGGCGAGTCTAACGCTGATCAGGTTCGGGCGGCCAGGCCGAGGACCCGCAGAGGTAGTAGACTTGTGAGCTGAATCTTTTTTTTTTTTAAAAAAAGGTAGACTTGTGAGCGTGTGACGCGGTTCAGCCTGACAAAAAGAAGAAAAAAATCCTTTAGTACGCCACCCGTCTAGAAAGACTGAAGGCAAATTATCCTAATTTTTACTCAATTTATGAAAAATATTAACACCTATAAAACCAGATAGGTGTACTATGACAATATTCTCCTTGAAAAATCTAATAGTATCAACTTGATATTATAATATTGATAGTTATCTTTAATAGTTTAACCAAATTTAGATATTTGGCTTATAATGGCAGGCACACTAAGAATATGCTTGAACTTGAGTGCTCTGATACACTTTGTTGTTAATAAAACGAGGGGGAACCTTTTCTATATGAAAAAGTTTGGCTTACAACAACACTAGAAGATCAAATATTTTGAAGAATAAATAGAAAACCTCTTAAGTTCTACTGATTATTAGGGCATTTCCATGAGATAGTTGTAGCTTGATGGATGTACATGTCACTTAAAGTGTACTCTAAAGCTAGCTTGTTCAATGGTGTACAGGCTTGTGTGTTGTTGTTATTAATAAGGGTATATCTTCAAATTCCGTACAACCCCCCCTTCTCCCTTAGTTCAAATTATAGGTTATTTTTCATTTGGTTCTAAATCAACCATCTATAACTTTAATCATGTTTATAAAACAATATAATATCTATAGATTTCTTAATAACTTTTAACAAAAGTTTTATTAAAATCTTTATGAACTATTGTCTTGATAACATCCCCAATATTATTCAAATTTAAAGAAGTTTCACTTCAAGATAAAAAAAATTAAATAAAAATAACCTATAATTTAGAATGGAGCAATAGTTCTTACACCGACTGCACCGCATCCTGTAAAACATCTTAGAGGACGCATTTACCGGAAAAAAAACGTCTGTAGGGGCGTATGCTACCCCGTATGCTATCCAAGCGGACGGGTGGACGTTTGGTACTTCTGGCGGACGAGCAGGTCGTCCGGTACGTGCCTCGCGGGCCCGCGCGTCCTCGCGTCGCTCGCCGCTCGCACGTCATGGAGGATTAAAAAAATCTAGCAAGTGGGTCCCATGGCTAAAAGTTGGTATAGAGGATGGATATAGAGTATGAATGGGTGCGGGAAAACTGGGTATAGAGAAGAGAATATGAATAACCAGGCAAGAATATTCTTTTTAGAGGATGAAAATAGAGGACGATGAGTGCAGACAGTCTTAGGCCCCGTTTGTCTTCCCGCATCCCATGTCAGCAAGAGCTAGGCCTTGTTCACTTTGCAAATTTTTTGAACCCGATGAATAGTACCACTTTTGTCTTATTTGGCAAATATTGTCCAATCGTGGACCAACTAGGCTCAAAAGATTCATCTCGTGATTTCCAACTAAACTGTGTAATTAGTTATTTTTTTATCTACATTTAATACTTCATGCAAGTAGCTAAAAATTGATGTGATGGAGAGAGTGAAAAAACTTGAAATTTGGATGGCATCTAAACAAGGCGCTAGTAAAAAAGATCAGCTCTGAAATGGTTTATCTATTGGCGGCGCCCTAGTCAAAATTGACGTGGTTATTTTAGTTCACATGGCCCATTGGCACTGGAGTGGCGCTCAGAGTCGAGAGAATGCAATCAAATCGGGTGTTTTACTTTTTCATTTAGGTTGTGTTTAGTTTCTCATGAATGCAAAATGTAAAATACTACACATTTCCTATTCCTCAGTCGCCTGAAATCTGGGCTGGTGTTCAGGCGACGGCTCCTCCGTCGGATGGACTTGCCATCTGTGCGCTGGTATGGTTTTGTATTGGGTCCGATGTTTGTTATTGGGTCTGGAGAACCCACCCGCTAACACCGCCGTTCCTCTCTGGCCTCCCTCCCACTCTCCCAGGGACCTAGTCTCAGATCTGCCCGCTCCTCTGTCCCCTCCGGCTCCCTGGCAGCCTCCCACGCGTGGAGCACAGGCTGTGGTGGCGCTGGCGCATCCCCTTGTCCTTCCCTTCAGAACCACATTGGCCCCCAGTGGAGGAGCGGCGCGCGCACGGGTCAGCGGCGTGTGGAGCAGTGCGTGCGGCAGTCATCCCCCAGCAGCGGCGGCTCCCTAGCGGTCGTCGCGGTGCGCTGAGCAGAGGGCCTCTAGTGACGCGCTCTTGTATGTGCCTGCTGCATCTCCTTCCTCCTTTTTCCTTGTTGCTGCATCACTTGTGTGTGTACTCGATCCCATTTCGTGATTGGGTGTTGATTTGGTCATCGATTGGTTGGAACCATATCTTGAGGATGGCACGGGGATAGAGATTTTTGCCAGTAAGGTTGGGATCCTTGTGGAAATGTATATGGTTGTACTGTGTTTGTTCTTGCTGCTCCCCGCGTTAGTTAGGGTTTGGTTTGCTAGATTGTTGTACGCTCTAGCTAGTTGCAAATCTGGTTGGTCAATATCCCTCTTGTGCATATCCAAGGATTTTCATCCGATGGCTTTTGCCTAATCATAATAATTTATTGATTCTTGTTGTGCCGTACAGCTTTTCCTCAAAAGGGAATTAGGAGAGGTCAGGCCACTATTATTGGTACCTGCATGCTGCTATTCTTTGATGTCTACTGGAGAGTGGATATTAGAGTGATGGAGTAGGTTTAGTACAGTGTCAACACTATCTTCATTGTATCTATTCATTTCTGAATTTTCAATTAATTGTAAATAAGATTGGAGTTATTCTGTATTGATCCTAGTTTCTGAATTTATTGTGCGGAGCAATGCAAGCGCCGGAGTGCAGGAATTAGCTAAAATTCGATTGTCTCGTTTGGGATCTAGGGGACTGAATTGAGTTCAGGTTGAACAAAGCGTCACAGATTGTTAAATCCATCGTACATCATGTGCTAGCTGTTTGTCTTTCTGTTAAACATCCTGAATGTTCTCTTAATTTTTCTGTGTCCGACCTTTGATCCTATAACTCTGAACAAGTTCATACTTGCAGAGTTCAGAGTTTGACATTTTACTCTATCCTAAACAGGTTCTATTATCCTAGTTATGCTACACACTGCAGTGAAATTCTAACTTTAGCACTCTGTCTATGCTCAAATGAGTAGCAAATTAAATGGATGATTACTTGCTCACTACAGAAATATATGACCTTAAACTAGCTAATGTATTAGTGTGTTTTTAGTCGTATCATTGAATTGATGTCAGCTTTTGTCTCAAAAAGTAAATTTCTATAGCATGTCCTATGTTGAAAGAGATTTCCTAATTTTCACTTTTCTTGAAGTATGCTAGTTTACTAGTTACTGGTGCTCTAGCTGCAGTAATGTTCTGTTTTTGTTGATTACCCAAACTTGGTTTGCTTCGTTGTATTTGATCTGAATCATGTTATTTATGAGCACGAGAATAGTCAGACACTATAGGAAGACATGGTCTTTCCAGATTAAGTGTGTGGAAAGCTTAAAGTTGCAATGCATTTGTTTCAAACACTAGGATATATTACCGTGAGGTTGGAAACATATTGATTATAGTTATTTCTTTTTTGCCATCGGAGCATGTTTCGGCCATTGAAGTTTTGTTCTCAAGACACTCCTTTGCCGTAGTACACCATATCTGTATGGTGCTCTGTTTTTGTAGCTCATTTTGTTGGGCAGAAGTAAATGGTCGTTTTTTATTTGTTTGCTGAAAAAGAAGAATCTTGTGATGACATTGTTTTCTGTTGGAAAAAACAGGAACCTGTCAAATCTGCTAGGAGGGAAGATCTTGCCGGCTATAGGGCAGCTCAAGAGCCTACCGTTCATGTAATTGGATGACTCGGAGAACCGTACAATTTCCTGCATCCGCCTAAGATTTTGTGCATTTGATCTCTGTTTTTAATCCTACTCGACCTCATCTGATTTGACCACCCGTCCCATGATGTCTGTTCCTTAGTACTATTTAATTATTTACTTTAAGCCAACACATCCTATATCTGGCTTGTTATTTGTATGCTAATGATTTCCTCGTGCAGGGATCTCAATCTGAACAAGCTCACAGGCCAAATCCCAGATGAGATTGGAGATTGTCTCCTTAAAATATTTGTACGTCCCTAAATGAAGCCAAATCTTCTTTTATTGTGTTACTACCTTTTTTTGTCGATTAGCCATTTTTAAATTGGTTTATGTTTTTTCTTGTCTCTGCAGGGTTTTGTCTGGAAACTTGCTATATGTATACATCCCCTTCTCCATCTCCAAGCCCTAGCAGGCTGAGGATCTGAAAGCTCTAGCTCTCTCTATTCCTGTTTCCTGACTGCCTTTTACCAAGAGCTATGTCTTTTAAGATATGGCCACTTTTGCACCCACCTATACTTGGGGTATCTTAGTGGTTACAGTAAAAATGGGAGGCAGTTGCATATGCTGCATTCATCATGATTATCTTGTGTGATGCAGACATTTCTTATGGTACAAGAAATTTGTTTGTTTGTGGTTTGTGTCTTGCTAGTTGCTAGCTACTCTTTTCTAGTGCTTTAGAATTTCTGGTACAAGAAATAAGATGCATCCACAGTATGCTACTGCATTTTATAGTGCTCTGTTTCTACTATTAATATCTCCTATTGATGAAAACCAAACAAATAAAACATTCACTTACATAATTGCAATCACCAACGATGTAAATTGCAGCTACTGGGCACTGCAATTGTAGTTCTGAGCATGTGCAATTGATCCTTATTAGCCGTACCACCCCAACTTTCTATATTCTTGTTGCAGTATCTGAACTTGACTCTCTTTCTCTTTTGTTATGCAGAACATTCTGAGGGTAGGTAAAGGACAAGCTGACCAGTGCATCAGCGGATTCACAGCTATGGATGTCCCAGCACCTTGTGGCCCCCTCTGGTAAACTATGCACTGCTAAGCTCCTTATTCTGGCTCTCACGATTGTTAATCTTTGCGCGTAACGTTTAGCAGCTTGTTTTTAGTAATTTTTTGTGATTTATGCTAACACATTTTTTCCTTTGTTTATTGTGATTTGTGCAAGCCTACACCAAATTTTTGTCCTTGTCCTTTCATAAAAAAAAATTATTTCTTGTGATTTGTGCTAACACACCTTTTGCTTTGTTTATTGTGATTTGTGCAAGTCCACACTAAATTTTTATCCTTGTCCTTTCATAGAAAAATATTATTTCTTGTGATTTGTGCTAACACACTTTTTCCTTTGTTTATTGTGATTTGTGTCAACTCACCAAATTTTTGTTATTGTCCTTTGATAGAAATTTTTTTTCTTGTGATTTGTGCTAACACACATTTTCCTTTGTTTATTATGATTTGTGCAAGCACACACCACATTTTAGTTCATTCCGTGTTTATTATGCTTCAGTGACGACGTGGGAGTGGAGTTTCGTGAATGTTCAGACAGGAACATGACAACAGGATTTCGTGGGGTTCGGATCTGATTTGTGATGTTTATTGGTTGAGGTTGTTAGGTTATTGGTTTTTAATTTCAATCCTCTAGTTATTACCCCTGCCATGCTGTTGTTTTTTCCCATTGGGATCTTGCTACTCTCTCTGTCAATCTGTGTAGCCTGCAGCTTCATCTCTGGCTTGGTCACTTGTTTTCTATCATGTTCCAATCTGGTCACTGTAACTTTATACTCTACTTAGTAATCAGCAGTATAGCTAAAACTGTAATTTATTTGGCCAATATTAATGAATTGTTAGCATATACTCTAGATGCAAATTGCTGCAATGAGAGCAATGGGATGGAATTGGATGGAATGATGGCTTCCATGGGTTGGGTGAGTCTGCAGAAAGAGTTGAAGGATGCTGAATACCCTTTAGCTGCTATGCTGAAAGTAAGCCATGCCATTGGGTAATCGATGGAGAATCTTAGAAACTCACTGAACCCCACATCTTGTGTTGTTTTTTTTTTCTGAAAATTAAATGCCCTACTTCTCGTTAAGTGAAAGTATCTCAAAATAGATGAACTCTGCTGATCCAAAAGCTCAGATAGATAAAGGCATGTGAATGTTGCAGTCATCATCTTCGGTGTTTTATATGTAGCTTAACCGTTTTTTTTTCTAAAAATTGAATGGTGGCTGCTTGTGTTCATTAACCAAAAACACCAAAGTGTATATTTGAATGTGTTTTAGGAACAATACCAACTATGTATGGTAGAGATGATTTTTTCTGTTTCTATTTCTTGTGGGACTCATAAGTAGATATTTTTTTTTCTAGGAGGTACTTTGAGGTTCTTAGGCTTAGGTGTCATTATCTTCGATTTACTTTGGTTTTCAGGCCACTTGCTATTTCTTCTGTTATTTGCTCCTCTAACGGAGCAGCAACATCCCTTCAATGTTGTTCACCTCTGTTATTTCATGCAATTAATATTCCGTTGTCGCTGGATTTTGTTCTTTAGTTGGCATTTAAAAGACAGTAGCATTCATTTCAAGGGATGTTTCATTCACTTTATCAATTTGTGTTGTCCACTGTCTGTCACTTTGTTTCAGGCCGGTTATGTATCGTGTCCACTGTCCATCTGTCAGTCTATAAGCATACGGTAAAAGTAAATATTATGCTAAGACTAGTACAGGCAACTAATTCACACCTTTTTGTTTTAGGCTGGTTATCTATTGTATCCACTGTCTAGCACACTTGTATCAGTCTATAACATGTAGTAAAAGTAATATTAGACTAAGACTAGTACTTATAACTAATAGCACATTTTGTTTTAGACAGATCTATCTGTCTGTATAAGCATGCAGTAAAAGTAATATATAACTGCACACATGCTCACCCCTCCATCTGTCAGTCTATATAATGCTATATGCAGCATTGTTATGATATCTTGTGTAGGCTGCATAGGTAGTAATTTTTTTTCATGTTCTGTTGGCTTTCATAACCTTCATGGTATCTTGCTGATCTCTTCTTTCCAGTTTGTTATGATATACACTTATTTGATCGATAATATTTGTGGCTTCTAGGAAGCTAAATATATTATATTTTGAAGTTGCTTGTATGAATATGCATGGTCTACCAGATAGCTTATTAGTACACAATTGTCTGCTACCTAGCTTAGTACTACCCCTTATGAGAATTTTACGATACTCTGAGTAGTATCAAGCTTCTGAATTTAGCACATAATTGTCTGCTATCTAGCTTGCATTTGCTACAACTTGTGTGAATATGTAAAGTCTAAATTCTTATAGCAGATTGGAACTTAAATGGTCTTGTTTCTACTTTCTAGTGAACAGAATACTTATAGCAGATTAGTGAGTCAAGGTCTATTCGCGCTAATTTGCATCTGTGACTCTGACTCTGCAGATTTCTGTCAGAGAATAGCAGCAAATCCAATTAAATGGTGCTATTAACAAACTCCACTGGATCAGAAAATGACATCTCTCTTGTTTTCTTTGTTTTTCTCCTCTGTCCTCTTACTTTTGCTCTTGTTCTGTTGCTCTAAGCAGGTGGCTTCCATCCCATCCTAATCCCAGTGCGCCTGGGACTAGGTATTTGTGGAAAATCTGTGTCGGTTTGTGAGAGGAGAGCCTGATTGGATTGTGTGCCTATTGTTTTGTTTCCTAGGTTGTCTAGGACCTCATACTGGTCAATCTGAGGGCTAATCTTTAGATTACTGCTCCCCCACCCCGCCCCCCTGGTTCCAGCTTTAGATCTTTTTTCAAACCTGCTGCACATCTATAGGCTGTGAAAGAATACTCTAAACATCTAAGAGTTGATGCTTGCATAAAATTGTTTGAACAATTCAAATCTTATGAGGGCCTCTACTTTTTCTTGTGATCTGAAATATGTTTTGTTCTACAAACTAGAGTACCGCTCCTTGCTATACCACTGAACTATGTGATCCTATTTTTCTACTACATAGTTGTTGAAGTGACCAAACAAATAAAAGATCCCGTTACTTAATTGCAGTCAGCAGCAATTTAAATTGCAAGTATCGGGCACTGCAATTGTAGTTCTGAGTATATGCAATATGCTGGTGTGAACCATTTGCCTCGTCGTTTTGTTATTTTTCTGCTAGCTGATCTAAGTGGCTGCTGGTTTTGCATTTTCTGCAGTCTTATATAGAATGGTGTGCTGAATTATAGAGACTACACATATCATGTGTTCGGAATAGCACCTACAGGTTATTGCAGTTGTCACAAATGAAACGTCTAAAAGAAACCTCAATGCATCAGATTGGAACAAGAAAACCTTATTTTCAGACTGCCAATTTGATTTTGTACCCAGAATTTGCTAAGTGTTACTATGTATCCTTCACCTTTTTGATGGGTTGTTTTCTCATTTCACATTGGACTAATAAGTCATATTGTCTTTTGCTAGGCTGTAAACAATGTAAATAGCATTATTGGACCAGCAATGGTTGGAAAGGTATGTATCTCAATTCTAAAGTTACATGATTTCAATGATGTGATATCTCAATTCTAAAGTTACTTGATTTTTATGATGTGATACCCAAAACACATGATAGCTATCTTACTAGTGAATTATGCTTCAGGACCCCACTGAGCAGGTTGAGATTGATAACTTCATGGTCCAACAGCTTGATGGAACCTCCAACGAATGGGGCTGGTGTAAACAGAAGGTATCATGGAGTTGATACTTATGTTCCTAAACTTTGAATCCATCTTGCACTGTTTGTACCGATTTCCTTTGATGTAAAGCTTGGAGCAAATGCCATTCTTGCGGTTTCACTTGCTGTGTGCAAAGCTGGAGTTATTGTGAAGAAGAGTCCTCTTTACCAGGTCTGTCACACCACTATGATTTTTTTATGTTGTTTTTTCTCTGTTGGTTGAGGATGTGATGATGAAGGTTATATCATTTTCCCAACAAGGACCACGAGCTATCTGTATTCTCTCAGCAAATGGTGTGATACACTTCATCAGCCTGATTCCTCTGGTGGCACGTTAACTTATGAGGTTAGCCATGCATGATACTTTCACTCCCTTCATGGATTGACGCACAAAAGTTCTTACTGCACGCATGGTTTCATATGCATGTTTGTGTGGCTGGGGTGATACTTATTTTTGTGCTAACACATCTAAAACTTTGTCATTTATGATTTATGGAAGCACACACCTCATATTTTGTCCTATTTTTTTGCATAGAAAAAAATTATTTCTTGTCATTTGTCCACATCCCAAGCCTTTGTTATTTGTGATTTGTGGAAACACATACCTCTTATTTTGTCACTTGTAGTCTGTGATTGTGTATGTTAATTGTCACTTGTTAAAGCACACTCCTTTTGTTAATTGTGATTTGTTAAATTGGCAACTTGTAGGATTATCCTTTTTAGTGAATGGATCGGGAGCTGTAGTTTGTGTTGTGTGTGGATGCATGGTGTCACAACAAATCTACTTGGATTTTTGGACATCCCATTTAAATGGTGCTATTAACAAACTCCACTAGATTTAGAAAATGACATCTCTCCACTTGACTCTTTCTCTTTTGTTATGCAGAACATTCTGAGGTTAGGTAAAGGACAAGCTGGCCAGTGCAGCAGATTCACAACTATGGATGTCCCAGCACCTTGTGGTGCCCTTTGGTAAACTATGCACCGTTAAGCTCCTTATCTAAGAACTCGTGTTTATTATCACTATAAGTAATGGTACACTTCAATTGTACTAGCAGGCTCCTTATTCATGAGCTAGAGTTTGTATTTATAGAGAAGTGTGTTTCTGTTTTTTCTGATGATTATTGCACACATTTTATGCTAAAATTGCAGGTTTCATTAGATGCAATTTCTATAGGTGTAATGTGTAATTTCTGGTGGCTGAGAATAAAAAACCCATTTCTCTTTTGGATCAGGGATGACAGAAATGGTGTTAGAGTAGATGATAGAGAAGCTACAGGGTAGGTTAGGCGTCCACTAATAACCTTTTTATGTGTCTAGACAACAGAAGCGCAGTCGGTAATTCGTGAGCTGTTCCATCAAAATGAATATCAATGGCCTGCTGGGCATTGATATATGATATCTATATATCCAGAGATGGGCATACCTCTCAGGGGGTGTCTGAATCAGGGAAGTTGCTCCTGACACTAATTTTAGGACTTCACTTCAGATTTGGATAAAATCCTAGTGTGATTGAAATCCCACCTTCCTAGTCAGGCCCCAAATGAAATGATTCTGTAATTTACTACTCCCTGTGTTCACAAATGTATGCATTCCTAACATTTAAAGTTTGCCACAAATGTATGCATTTTTTCCTAATTTATGCACCCCCTCCCTCACCATTTAATGGATGGCTTGATGCCTGCCATTTATAGCCTTGGTTATATGAAAAGGCAGGTGTTAATTGTGTGATTGAGGTGCAGCATAATCATTTACCATCTGGTTTAATCTATCCTCAAAATCATATAAATGCTTACATTTGTGGGAGATTTTGCGCAAGCAGGGTTCCAGCAGCACCTGTGCCTCTTCTACGGCGATGCCAACACCGACGTGTTGTTCATGGGGCAACAGGAGACCAAGGCCAAGAGCAAATGAACAAGGAGGCGGCGGCCACCATGGCCATGCTTTTCGGCTAAAATGCGAGTTATTGCTTTCCCAATGTAATTCCACTTGATCTATTTCTTTCTTGTAGCAGGAGTTTAGGTAGGACAGATTTCTATGTTTTTGGCTCACTATGTAAAGTCCAATTCAATGGGAAGAAATAAGCCCATGTTTATTCATGTGGTACACCTCCAGGAAGCTTGCTGGGTTTTTTGGACCCGTTAAGGACTATATATATGTTTTGGGTTTGGTTGTGGATCCGTTTCGTCTCTTTGTGAACAGAAACTAGTGCGTACAAATTGACCTGGTTAACGGGTTTATTTTTGGCGGGCCCGTTAAGGGATAGCAGTGTAGTGATGGGTATTTTCGGACCCGTTATGAAAGCTGGCGTACAGATACAACTAGGACAGAACCTGAGCATTGGATGAAGATCTGATGACTGTAGTTGTCGCCTGAGATTTTTCCTAAATCCCAGGCGACTGGGATATGGCAAGTCCCTACTAACTACTTTGAAATCATAAAATACAAAATGCTAAAATTTTTATGGGTGTGTATAGTTCCATCCAAAATACCAAATTTTTTATGAGGTGCGTGAGGGCTTTTTAACTTTTTTTTTGTCTCTTGATGCCAAAATCTAAAATGGAGAATGAATATCTTTTTGCCAAAAATTTTGCATGGTGTTTAGTTCCAAAAAAAAATTGCATGGTATTTAGTTCTATTCTACAAAATAATAGATCAAAACCTAATTTTTTTTTTGAAACGAGAAACTAAACACAGCCTTAGACGGAGATTGTGCAAATCAAAGAGCCTCTCCAATACATATTCTTGGGATGAAAAATCTGTTGCATCAATCTGGACAGAGCTATTAAAAAAAGACGGGTTACTAGATCAGTTGCCAAAACGCTTAACAGATCGAAGCAGTCGCCGTCGCACACCTCGCCGTCACACTCACACCATGGAGACGGAGACGGCGCCGTCGCGGGCGTCCTCATCCTGGCACGCCTTCCTCTCGCGACGCCGGCGGCGGCGGAGCAGGGCGAGTGCGAGCGCGGCGGCAGCAACGCCCAGGAGGTCGGCGGCGGCGTCCTTGGGCGAGGCGCCGGCGGAGCCGAAGAGCCCGGCCTCGTCCGCGGCCTCCTTGGCGGCGCCGGCCGCGAGCGAGGCCGCGGAGCCGACGGCCGTGGCGCGGCGGCGGAGGCCCGGGCGGGCGCTGCGGCCGGCGAGCGCGGCGGCGAGCAGGGCGATGAGGAGGCACGCCACGGCGTGCTGCAGCTTGTCCGGGGCCACCCACTCGTCGCCCCACTCCATCCGCCACCACGGATTCGGTTCGGAATGTCTGTCTATCTGTCCCCCGACCCCGACCGTGAGTCCGTCAGTCTCTCCCCGTCTCCCGCAGCTCCACACTTCTCAGTCGTTGGGTTGGCGGCAGGACGGAGGGGACTGTTGCGATCTTTGGTGGATCTGTGAGCGAGGAAGGAAAAGCGGCTCAAGGAGGCAAGTCGGCGTCATCGATTCCTTGATGGCGAAGTATCTGACGTGCAAAGGTCAATCCGTGCACATGTGCAAGCGCGCAATCAATTAATTCGGCACACCATCAGCGCCGCCGCGTCAGTAGCCGGAAGGATAGCCAGACCTGTGCGTGTAGCGGATGGCGGAGGACGGCCGGAACCGGAATGGGGATGGCGGCGAGCGGCGACGGCGATGGCATCGACGTCGGCGGTCGGCCTGGCGGCTTGCGCACCTGGGTCTTGATTAGATTGCTCTTGCTCCTAAGTTATAAGTTTTTACACTATCTTTCCATCACATCAAATTTAAAGACGTATGTATGGAGCAGTAAATATATAAAAAATAACTAATTATACAGTTAGATGATAAATTATGAGATGAATCTTTTGAGCCCAGTTAATTCACGATGGGACAATAATTATCAAATACAAATAAAAATGCTACGGTACCCAAATTTTCTAACTTTAGCGATCTAAACAAGGCCGTAACAGGAAATATGCTCTGTGTCTCTTGCATGTCAGGCTCTGCCGTTTGAGCTGCGGACTGTAAAGGTTGTGGGCTGCGTGATCGCAAAGCTACAAGTGGATCTCCTGCGCTAGGTGTGCAGCAGCCCAGTAACACTAACACCTATAGGGTGTTTAGTTACCAAAATTTTTCAAGATTTCACATCACATCAAATATCTAGACACATGTATGTAGTATTAAATGTAGACGAAAAAAACTACTTCCCTCCGTTTTCGTTTACTTGTCACCAACTTTGTACTATAGCAAATTTGATCATCTGTTTTTTTCTTCTAAAAAAATCTTGGATACTTCAATGTATATAACCCTTATGAAGTACGTTCAATAAAGAATCATATACGTGAAAACTTAATGTATCTAAAAATCTTTTGTATAAAAAAAACGTATGGTCAAACTCGCTACAGTAAAAGTTTGGTGACAAGTAAACGAAAACGGAGGTAGTAATTACACAGTTTGGTAGAAAACCACGAGACGAATCTTTTGACCCTATTAACCCATAATTAGATACTAATTGACAAATACAAACGAAAGTGCTACAGTGACCCAATCTCCGGTGGCCCAGCCCGCCAACGACCAAGGTCAACCCTTGATAGAATATTGTTTCAAAAAAACAGCATATTACTAAAATGGCACTCCATTAGTATAAGCTTTGATGGTTTTGTGCTGGCTGCAGCTGCATAGCACAGCCGCTCACCTGCACACCTGCAACCTAACTAGACGCTATGTATAGTTCCTACCACAAAAATAGTAGTATACATTCCCATTCCCATTCCCATTCCCATTCCCATTTCCATTTCCATTTCCCAGACTCATTAGTGTCAAATCATGGACTAATTAAACTCAAAACGTTCGTCTCGCAATTTACACGTAAACTGTGCAATTAGTTTTTTATTTCGTCTATATTTAATACTCAATTAGTTTTTCGTGAAAAGTTTTTGATCTATCCAACCCCAAAATGAAACTGTCGCAGCAGACCGTGCCAAAGTTTGCTAGTTTATTTATTCATCCATTGGTTCATGCAGACTCTTTGATGGATCCCGTGAATCTCAGAGGCCGAGAGGCGGGCCCCATTGCTCTTCAGTGCTATTGTTTTTATATGGACTGAAGTCAAGATCCCAACACCTGCTCCAGCTAAATTGTCTGACTTTACCCTCTCTGTCGTTCGGATAAGATTGGAGTTAGCATAGTATTAAATCAAATCGTCTATAGTTGAGGCCTTACAAGGACTAGTTCATTTTCATAGAAAAATTCCAGCATTTGAAAGGGGAGCCTTATAAAATTATTTATTTTATGATATTAGATAAGTATGGTTAGATTTGTCAGAGAATATAATTATATTTATCTGACATCATAATATCACTCTCTTTTTTTTATATACTTAGCTTGATATAAAAAAACTATACGTAGTTTGACTAAAGACAGAACTATATAAACTTGCATCTTTTTCAGAATGGACAACAATAGATGTAAGTGATGAATGTGCTCACGCAGACATAATTAAAAAATGTGTCCAACTCCACCCTGCCTACCCCTGCCTTGGATTCGATATACTCGTACTTTATCTGAGAATTTGCACGCTCTTAAGTTCATTTTTAAATCTCCGTGATACAATGATAATCTAGTCAATAATATTAGTGATTCATAATAGTTAATAGACCCTTATAACTTGTTAGCAGGAGTTGTTGAACCACAATCAAAGTTAGACCAACACTCTAGAGACTACATACGGTATGTTTGGAATAACGACGGTAATGCTACCCTAATGTTCGCAATTCGATAGCACTTTAGTCTTCTGCGGCTCTGGAGGGGAGAAACTAGCACGCTGATTCTACTCCTTTGAGCTGTCCTTTTCGTGCCTCTCCTTCTGCCTTGCTGGCATTTGCGGGTGAAAACATTCACATATTATTGGGCTAGCATTGTGGCTCCGCCTTTGGTGTCATCGGCTGCGCTATGCGTCTCTAGCTCTGCTCTCCCGCTCTTGCTCGACCATGGTGGTGCACGAGTTCTACAGGCGGCTTTGTGAGTGTTGTTCGACAGCTTGTCGAGTGGTACCCTTGTAGCTTTAGTTATTCAGCAGTTGTTAACATATTTTGGGTCGCTACTTGGGTCGTTTCGATCATGTTATGGTGCTAGTTTAGTCTTCTCGATCAAGTTGAGGGGCTAATTGGGTCACTTTGACTAAGTGTCGGCCCCTCAATTTGAGAGTCATCGGTGCATCCGTATTTGCACCAGGATCACACATAAATATGCACTAATCACGGGGGTCGCGCGCGCGCGCACACACACACACACACACACACACACACACACACACACACACACACACACACACACACACATATATATAAGGTTCCGAACTTTATTGATATCTAAAATAAGGTCTACAACAGTGGCCCAAAGGGCATTGTCATAGGTTACATAGCTGGCGGAAGGCTATGGCCGTGAAACGGCATTATTGTTGGTCTCTAAAGCGGAACTATAACACAACGAAACGACATCCTATTCCATAGGCAACTTGAGCGCGGACGAAACTCTAGCCTCGAGGTCACAGTCCTACGATGAATCTCCTAACGGGAACCCTATTCCTCGTGGTACGCTTCATCTTCAAAGTCATAGTCTTCTTTTGTGCCGAGGTCTATGAGTCAACAATGGGTAAGTACTTACATACTCAGCAAGTCCTAACCACAGGGTGGAAATAGAGATATGGTGGTGATTATAATTAAAGGATAGGTCCTAGCGGAGTATTACCATTCCCACTAGCGCCTTGGTTAGCATCATTCATTACCAATTTTATTACACATAAAAGTAAAACTAATCATTGTATCCCATCCTAGCATTTGCCCATTCGAAGAACATGCCTATTCGAATAGATTTAATAAACTCTGCAGAGGTATACAAATTTCCCCACATGATAGGTGCAACCTCATCCATGATCAGTGGACAAAATAGACCTAACGAGATCTCATACCCGCTTGGAAGCTAACCTAGATTTTCATATAATCTCTACCACAATTTCTCAGGGGCTGGAGACACAAAATCGGGAAGATACCAAATCCCCCCAAACTTGATGATACCAAATCATCACAAAAGAAAACATGGCTCAAACACGGCCAAGAAAAACAGTGGCTCAAACGCGGCCTAAAAACCTAAAGCTTAACGTGGAAGATCACATAGCATCCACGCCAACCGAACATGGAAGAAAACCTATCCCCCGTATCGGCTCTTGATATTCCACTGCCTACACCAGCCTCCTAGTAGACACTATACTTCTATCTAATGGGGTGTGGGATCAAGCCTACCCATATAGACATGTGGTTGTACGAAATGACTCACTAGGTGTCGGTGTCTAGAGGACCGGGGGTCTAAACAGAGCGACGAGTGAATTTATATTTGCGCATCTAGGCCTTGATGGTGTGCAAAGCGGACATAAAGATGTATACGGGTTCGGCCATGAACGGCCCTATGTCTAGTGGGTTTTGTTGCGGCTCGTGTTGCCTTGCACCGGGGTGCTCGTAGTAGGGGTTACAAACTTTCAAGAGAGGAAGCAGATCTCAGGTCTCTTGTGAGTGGTGGTGCGTGATGTATGGTTTCGACTGAGGTGGGCTCTAGCTATTGTTGCTTGATCGCCCCCTTAGATGTGGCCCCTGCCTCTCCTTTTATAGATTATAAGGGGAGGGCTCAGGTTACATATGTGGTAAAGGGGTGAAAACAGGAAGAATGAAAGAGAAAAACAAAAAAGGTGGCCTCGGGCGTGGCCGTCTTCCTCCTTATCTGGTGGGAGCAGTTCTCCTGTAGCGTGGAGACGTACTGGGCATTGATCTTTTGGCTTCCTTATCTGCTGGAGTGATGTGTTGTGGCCATGCCTTGACCTATACGCCTCCGTGCCGTGAAGGTGGGCGGCGCGTGCTCCCGGGTTTTCGTAGCGAGGAGGTTAGGTGACACAGTTGCCGTCACCCCCGTTGTTGTGGAGGTATGGATGTCGTTGTGGTAGAATGACCGGGGTCATGTCAAGTCAGGGCGTGTGAAGGGTTGAGATGGCGGACTAGAGGGGGGGTGAATAGTCCTTTCTAAAACTTAATCGCGCCGGCTAACCGAAACAAATACAGAATTAAACTTATCGGTCTAGCCAAGACTACACCCCTCTATCTATAACTTTAGCACCTTATAAAAGATCCTAATTAAGCAACTAAGGTGCCAAGCAAAGTAAGAGCTCAACTAATCAATTCTAGAGCAAGGTCACACAAACCTATGCACTAGTACTTTACTAACCGAGAGAGCTCCTACACAACTAGTGAAGCAAAAGCACAAAGCTCCTAAGCTCACTAGCAATGCTCAATAACAAGGCAACCAATGCCAAATTAGAGAGCGCAAATTACTTAGCTATACAAACTAAGCAATGTGAATAACAAGGTTACACAAACCAAATTAGCCACGCAAAGGGGATACTTCTACCTACACAAGCAAGAAGATATCTAGCTAGCTACACAAGTACAACTAGATACAAGAGCAATAACACAAGAAAGATATATATATGAAAATAAATACAAGCTTGTGTTGCACGAAGGCAAACCACCAAGAAGAGTAGACAATGTTGACACAGTGATTTTCTTTCGAGGTTCACTTGATTGCCACCAAGCTACGTCCCTGTTGTGCTGACCAACACTTCGTGGTTCGGTGGCTAATCGGTATCCACAACCGAGCTCTCCCAAAGAGTGCCACAAGAACCCACCATCAAGTGTGGTAGCTCAATGACACGCTCTACTAGAGTTGCTCTTCGTGATCCCCACGGGGTGAGCACAATCCCCCTCACAAATCTTCTCCGGAGCCTCGCACAATCTTCTTGCGAGCTTCGATGGAGCCACAAGCCACCAAGCCGTTGAAAGTCCTATGTTTGGTGTTGGTAATTAGTGACAATTCCTAAGTACTAATCCTATGCCTAAGTTGTATGTAGCATATGAGGATTAGTACATTCCAAGGTTGGTGGCAAGATGGACATGGTGACCATGATGGCCACACTTAAATTTGGACGTAACCCTACGTAATCAAGGCAAAGGTATATGCTTAAGGGTTGTGTTTTAGTAATCAAGACACCTAGTGGGTGTGGTTACATTATAGGATAGATAGCCGAACTATAAAGAGGGGAATTACGAGGCTATTGAACTCCTAAGTGCCTCTAGGTGTGCATTTCATAATCATATGCATTTGGATAGAACTAATATCGCCTCGAAAAATGATTGTGAAAACGCTAACACACTCACACATGACGAGATCACTTGGTGGTGTTAGCACGTTTGCGACGGCGGTGGAGTTTGAGCAGTAGAGAGGGTTTGGGATCCTCTCTCCCTCCCGCCGAGCTTGCGAGGCGGGATTCAGGCATTTTCGAGAAGTTGAAATGACTATTTTTCACTACGCCGGAAGTCCGAAAAAGAAACGGAGGCGAACGGAGGTCACAGAGGTGACCGGACGCTGAACCGGACGCGGTCCTTGCTTGACCGGACGCGTTCGGTCAGTGTTCAGTGTCTGCGCGTTTTTCAGTTCGATGATCGGACGCGAGGCGCGTCCGGTCACTGATGATCGGACGCGTCCGGTCGATCAGGGAGCTTACTGGACTGTAACCGGACGCTAGCACTGTCGTGTCCGGTCATGTTTCTTCAGCGCGTCTGGTCGTTGTTTCGTTGAGCGCTGCTTAGGCGACCAACGCGTCCGGTCATTCTCGGGACCAGCGCGTCCGGTCGTTTCCAGCGCGTCCGGTCTGCACGATGAGCGCGTCCGGTCGTTGCTTCGCAGTTAGCCGTTGGGCGACCGGCGCGTCCGGTCAGTTGGACCAGCGCGTCTGGTCACTACTTTACAAGTTAGCCGTTGTGCGACCGGCGCGTCCGGTCAGTTGGACTAGCGCGTCCGGTCAGCACAATTTTGGCTGTTTAAGTTTCTAACGGCTCTATTCGAAGGGGTACGTCTATAAATACTCGTTGGCCGGCTCAAGGCTCTCTCTCTCGAACATTTGACATACTTGTGAGCACTTTGAGCTAAGCAACTCCCCTCCCACTCATCTCTCTTGCTTCTTTGCATATTCAAAGTGAGATTGAGTGATCCAAGTGCATTTGCATTGAGAAATTGCATCTAGTTGGCATTTGGTGGTTGATTTGCTGCGGGATTCTTGTTTCTCTTGGTGGTTGCCACCTAGACAGTTTGGAGCAGCTTGGAGGCGTTGGCAAGAGTTGGTATTTGTTCTTGGCCACCTCCGGTGATTGTGAGGGGTTTGTGCCTACCTCGGCGAAGCGCCAAAGGCAACATTAGTAAATTGCTTCGTGTCATTGCAACCTTTTGCCATTTGGTAGGTTCTTGTGGCGCCTTTTGAGAGGCTCGGTGTGTGACCGATTAGCCACTGAACCACGTGGTGAAGAGGGACACAACGGGGACTAGCGTGCCGGCAAGCACGTGAACCTCGGGATAAATCTTCGTGTCATCATTCTTATTGTGTTTGATCGATCCCGGTGGTTGTATATTGTGGTATTCATCTCTTGATCATATTGATTGGTTGGCTCAATACTTCGCCCCTCGGTGATATCCTCCTAACTCTCTCTTGTATTAATTTCTTAGTTACCTTGCTAGCTTGTTAGTGTAACTCTTAGCTTGAGTAGCTAGCTAGCTTTAGTTGTAGTTAAATTATGCGGTTTGACTTGTGCGGTTGAGTGCAATTATACTAGAATTGTGAATTGGTTAGGTGGCTTGCAAACACCCCATAGGCTAAGCAAAACTCGCATCTCGCTATTTGTTTTATTGATAAACTTGTTTAGCTTGTCTTTGTAGAAATTTTTAATATGCTATTCACCCCCCCTCAAGCCATCAAGACCTTTCAAGTGGTATCGGAGCCGTGGTCACCATTTGTAAGGCTTAACAACCTCGGTGTAAGATGGCTCAAGTTATGTTCAATCATGTAAATGGCAAGCCTCCATTCTTTGATGGTGTCTCTTCCTTTGATCATTAGAAAAGGAAGATGAAACAATATCTAGGCAATATACATGAGAAGGTTTGGGATGTGACCAAAGAAGGATACATCATTCTTGATTAGGAAAACCTCACTCCCAATGACCGCATCAACAAACAATGCAATACGGCGGCACTTGACACAATCTACCGTGCCATTGATGACAAAGTATTTGAGCAAATCAAAGATCTTGAAAAGGCAAATGAGCTTTGGATAAGGCTTGAAGAAACATATGAAGGCACTTCAACGGTAAAAAGTGCCAAACTATATATGCTCAAGGACAAGTTCTCCACATTCAAGATGAAGATGATGAATCCATCCCGGAGATGTTCTATAGGCTCCAAGTCATTGTCAATGATCTCAAGGGGCTTGGGGAGAAGGTTGAGGACAAGGACTTCTCACATAAGTTCTTGATGTGCTTACCCAAGAAGTTTGCCACCTTGAGAAGAATGATCTTTAGAGAGAGATTGGACAAGGTCAAACCAACTAATGTGCTTGGAGATATAATGACCGATGCCCAATACAATGATGATGAAGATGAGGTAGAAGAGAAGAAGGAGACCAAGGTCAAGTAAGAGAAGCCCATTGCATTCAAGGCTTCATCCTCTAAGGGCAAGAGCAAGGTGGAGAGTGATGATGATGATCCATTCGATGATGAGACCATGGCCCTCCTTGTGCACAAGATGGGAAGGTTCATGAAGAAGAAAGGATATGGGGCAAGGAAGAGGAGAGACATTATAAAGGCAAAGACCCTTTGCTATAATTGCAATAGCCCCGATCACATAGTGGCGGATTGCCCCTATGAAGATAAGAGATTTCATAATAGGGACTTGAAGCTCAAGAAGAACAAGAAGGATAAGAAAGAGAATGAGAAGAAAGCAAAGAAGAGCTTCACTTTCAACAAGAAGAGGAAGGGTGGTGGTTATGTAGTCACTTGGGATAGTGACAACTCCGATAGTGATGACGATGAAAGCTCTAGTGATGATGAGAGGACCACTCGGCGAGCCATTGCAAACATCGCCCTCTCCAACAAGCCATCCATCTTCGACACTACATCAACATGCCTTATGGCCAAGCCTACAAAGGTAAAATATGATGATAGTGATGATGATTCTTGTGCTAGTGATGATTGTAGGAGTGATGATGAGGAGGATGATGAGGACTACTCCAAGGATGATCTATTGGGCATAATAGATCAAATGAGCAAGGGCTATAAGAGGACAACCAAGAAATACAAAATCTTGGAACAAGAGCTCATTGCCAAGAGCAATGAAAATGATGCCTTGATGGAGGAGCTTGTTGCTCTCAAAAAGAGTAAGGAGTGCAAAGGAATTGAACAAGAGCTCAAAGCTCTTAGGAAATCCTTTGATGAGCTAGAGGCTTCTCGTGAGTGTCTAAAGAAAGACCACGAGGATCTTGAAATTGCTCACACTAGGCTTAAGGAAGCCCACTCCACTCTACTTGAGCTCATCAAGAAAAAGGACCTCAAGTTGGAGAAGCTCATGAAGGAAGCTAAGGAGGAGCAAGTGATTGTCACTTGTGATATTGGACTAACATGTGATATTATTGATGATTCTTTATGTGTTGGTCCTACTAATGCTTCATGTAGCTCATCATCATCCACCATAACCAACTCTATCTCTACTACTAGTGATTCATCACTTGTGGTTGAGAATAAGACTCTTAAGAGAGAGGTGGATGATCTCACCCGCGCATTAGGTAATGCCTATGGTGGGGATGCCCGCTTGCTAAAATGCTTGGGTAGCCAAAGGTTCTCTCTTAATAAAGAGGGTTTGGGCTATACTCCCAAGAAGGGCAAGGCGGTCTTTGCTACTCCAAAGCCTCGCTTTGTAAAGGGCAATGGTCGTTATTGCAATAGATGCAAGCAAGTTGGGTATCTAGAGATTAATTGTAACAAAATGAACAAGAACAAAAAAAATGCTAATGTACCTTACATTCCTTTTGATTCTTGTTATGTGCTTACCAAGGGTGAGAAAGGTGTGCATGCTAGGTTTGTTGGCACACTAATTGTGGGCCCAAAGAAGAAGGCTATTTGGGTACCAAAGAGCTTAGTGACTAACCTACAAGGACTCAAACAAGTATGGGTACCTAAGAAACATTAAATTGTTTTGTAGGTAAATTACAAGGCCGGAGGAAGGAATTGGGTGCTTGATAGTGGGTGCTCTCAACATATGACCGGTGATTCAAGAATGTTCAACTCTCTCAAGTCAAATGATAGTGGCATTGATAGTATCACATTTGGTGACAATAGCAAGGGTGATGTAAAGGCTCTTGGAAGGATTGCAATCTCAAATGATCATAGCATCTCCAATGTGCTACTAGTTGAAAAGCTCAATTTCAACTTGTTGTCGGTTGCTCAATTGTGTGATCTTGGTTTCAAGTGCATATTTGGTGTTGATGATGTGGAGATAGTTAGTGTTGATGGCTCTAACTTGATCTTCAAAGGCTTTAGATATGAGAATCTATACTTGGTTGATTTCAATGCTAGTGACACTCAACTTTCAACATGCTTGCTCACCAAATCAAGTATGGGTTGGTTATGGCATAGAAGACTTGGTCATGTTGGCATGAAGCAATTGAACAAGTTAGTGAAGCATGACTTAGTTAGAGGCTTGAAGGATGTCACATTTGAGAAAGATAAGCTATGTAGTGCATGTCAAGCCGGAAAGCAAGTAGGCAACACTCATCTATTGAAAAGCATTATGAGTACTTCCAAGGCATTTGAGTTGTTGCACATAGATCTATTTGGGCCAACTACATACACAAGCATTGGTGGCAACAAGTATGGCTTTGTGATTGTGGATGATTTCACTAGATACACATGGGTATTCTTTCTTGTGGACAAGAGTGATGTATTTGACATATTCAAGAAGTTCATCAAGAGAGTACAAAATGAGTTTGAGACCACAATCAAGAAAGTAAGAAGTGATAATGGAAGTGAGTTTAAAAACACAAGAGTTGATGAGCTATGTGATGAGCTTGGAATAAAACATCAATTCTCGGCCAAGTATACACCTCAATCAAATGGCTTAGTTGAGAGGAAAAATAGAACTTTGATTGATATGACAAGATCAATGTTGAATGAGTATAATGTGAGTCATTCATTTTGGGCCGAAGCAATCAACACGGCTTGTTTCTATAGCAACCGCCTCTATTGCCACAAGTTTCTAGAGAAGACACCATATGAGATCTTAAATGGAAGAAAGCCCAATATTGCATACTTTCGGGTATTTGGTTGCAAATGCTATATCTTGAAGAAAGGCACTAGATTGAGCAAGTTTGAGAAGAAATGTGATGAAGGCTTCCTACTTGGTTACTCAACTACTAGCAAAGCTTATAGAGTTTGGAATTTGGCTAGTGGTTTACTTGAAGAAGTGCATGATGTTGAGTTTGATGAAACAAATGGTTCTCAAGATGAAGAACATAACTTGGATGATGTGAGAGGAACTCAATTGACCAATGCTATGAAAGAAATGGATATTGGTGATATTAGGACAAAGCAAGTGATTAATGTGGATGACAACAAAGATCAAGTGCTCCAAAGTCCAATTACACAAGCTAGTGGTTCTCTAATGCAAAATCAAGCTAGTACATCATCTCAAGTGCAACAAGATCAACAAATGGCTAGTTCATCATCTCCAACTCATGATCAACATCCAAGCAATCAAGTCCAAGTGCTTCAACCAACTAACATTGCAAGAGACCATCCATTGGATTCCATCATTGGTGACATACAAAGAGAAGTTCAAACTAGATCAAGATTGGCATCATTTTGTGCTCACTCTTCTTTTGTGTCAATAGAAGAACCCAAGAACATTGATAAAGCATTGAGAGATCTAGATTGGGTAAATGCAATGCATGAAGAGCTCAACAACTTCAAGAGAAATGAAGTATGGGAATTAGTTGAGAGGCCTAAGGATCACAATGTCATTGGAACAAGATGGGTCTTTCGCAACAAGCAAGATCAAGATGGGATAGTAGTAAGGAACAAAGCAAGACTAGTGGCTTAAGGTTACACACAAATAGAGGGTCTTGACTTTGGTGAAACTTATGCCCCGTTTGCAAGATTGGAAGCAATTAGGATCTTACTTGCCTATGCTTGTGCTCACAATATCAAGCTATATCAAATGGATGTAAAGAGTGCATTTCTCAATGGGTACATACAAGAGGAGGTGTATGTGGAGCAACCTCCCAGTTTTGAAGATGACAAGAAACCCAATCATGTATACAAGTTAAGAAAAGCTTTGTATGGATTGAAGTAAGCACCTAGAGCATGGTATGAAAGATTGAGAGACTTCTTGCTATCCAAAGGATTTGTCATGGGCAAAGTTGATACAACACTATTCACCAAAAAGATTAAGAAAGACTTGTTTGTGTTGCAAATATATGTTGATGATATCATATTCGGTTCAACCAATCAAGATTATTGTGATGAGTTTGGAAAAATGATGGCAAAGGAATTTGAAATGTCAATGATTGGTGAACTTAGTTTCTTTCTTGGACTTCAAATCAAACAAATGAAGGAAGGAACATTTGTGAGTTAAACCAAGTACATCAAAGATATGCTCAAGAAGTTTGACATGGAAGATGCAAAGAGTATTACAACCCCAATGGGAACAAATGGAAGTTTGGATAGTGACAAGAGTGGCAACATGGTGGATCAAAAGCTATATAGATCAATGATTGGTAGTCTACTCTATGTGACGGCATCAAGGCCCGATGTGATGTTTAGTGTATGCATGTGTGCAAGATTTCAAGCCTCACCAAGAGAAAGTCATTTGAAGGCAACAAAGAGAATATTGAGGTACTTAAAGCATACACAAGATGTTGAATTGTGGTATCCCAAAGGTGCAAGCTTTGAGCTAGTTGGATATTCGAACTCTGACTATGCCGGTTACAAAGTGGAAAGAAAGAGCACTTCCGAGACTTGTCAATTGTTGGGAAGATCACTTGTCTCATGGTCATCCAAGAAGCAAAATAGTATTGCACTATCTACCGCCGAAGCCGAATACATCGCCGCGGGTAGTTGTTGTGCACAAATCTTGTGGATGAAGGCAACATTGAAGGATTTTAGAATCAATTTCAAGAATGTGCCATTGCTATGTGATAATGAAAGTGCCGTGAAGCTAACCAACAATCCGGTTCAACATCAAAGAACAAAGCATATTGATGTTCGTCATCATTTCATTAGAGATCATCAATAAAAGGGTGACATTGCTATTGAGAGTGTGGGCACCGAAGATCAATTAGCCGATCTATTCACCAAGCCACTTGATGAGAAGAGATTTAACAAGCTAAAGAATGAGTTGAACATACTTGACTTCTCCAACATGAGTTGATGCACCCCATATATGACATGCCTCTCCTTCGAGCCCCAAGGTATAATTGGTTGACATGTCATACATTCTATGCTAAGGACTTGTTTAGTGCATCTAGTCATAATTTACATGTTCTAGGCTCATTCATGAAAATCAAATGAATTTGAAGTTTATATGGTGCCACTATTGTTTCCATGACTTGTATGATCTAGTGGTAGCATATAACTTGTTTAAGTTGCTTGTGATCCTAAGTGTTTAATCTAGATCACTTGTCTAAATATTTGCTTCAACATGGTGCATGACAACCCTTCTAGTGAGGTGTGAAGAAGCTTGCCCTTGGATCAAATCAAAGCATTTTATTTATGCAAGCAATCTAGGTTGAATCACAAACTTGATCCTCACCCCATATTTCAACATGATAATCTATCTAAAGTTTGCTCCTTGTGGTCAATTGGTGCCAAAGGGGGAGAAAATATTGTTCACAAAGATAGAACTCAAAGGGGGAGAAGCACAAAGGGAAGAATTGATAAAAGAAGGGGATCAACTAAAATTTTGAGCACACAAGTAGGGGGAGCAAGCTCTTAAGCATGAATGTTGCATTTACATGTGCACTTCATATGTATGATGCATAGTTATGCATTTCTTTTTCTCCGATACTTTGCTTGTGTGGTGACTTGCTAGTATACAATTGAAAGGTGTATTGAGGTACTAGCATGAATAGGAAGTAGTTAGATTTTTCTTGCTTCATGTTTTTCAAAGTGGTACTAGAGCCTTGCTTATAATGTTGATCTCACGAGGTTTCTAGTTATGTTTGTGTTTTTCCAAGTGGAATCTAACTACACAAGGTGCTAAGATGGTGTTTATCGCTACTCTGATGGTATCACGCTTCAAAGGTCTATAATCTTAAACACTTAGCACCTATTGGTAGTCAATGCTCCTATATTTTCCTATCTAACATGTATGCTTCCAAAATCCAAACATATAGCATACATGTAGGGGGAGCCATTGCTATCAATTTGAATTCATGATCACATGTCCATAATTCTTACACATGGTAATATACTTGGACAATGTGACATGGGTTCAATCAAAATTTTATCATAATATCTTTGTGAAAGGTTTGTCACCAATTACCAACAAGGGGGAGATTGAAAGTCCTATGTTTGGTGTTGGTAATTAGTGACAATTCCTAAGTACTAATCCTATGCCTAAGTTGTATGTAGCATATGAGGATTAGTACATTCCAAGGTTGGTGGCAAGATGGACATGGTGATCATGATGGCCACACTTGGATTTGGACGCAACCCTACGTAATCAAGGCAAAGGTATATGCTTAAGGGTTGTGTTTTAGTAACCAAGACACCTAGTGGGTGTGGTTACAATATAGGATAGATAGCCATACTATAAAGAGGGGAATGACGCGGCTATTGAACTCCTAAGTGCCTCTAGGTGTGCATTTCATAATCATATGCATTTGGATAGAACTAATATCGCCTCGAAAAATGATTGTGAAAACGCTAACACACTCACACATGACGAGATCACTTGGTGGTGTTAGCATGTTTGCGACTGCGGTGGAGTTTGAGCAGTAGAGAGGGTTTGGGATCCTCTCTCCCTCCCACCGAGCTTGCGAGGCGGGATTCAGGCATTTTCGAGAAGTTGAAACAACTATTTTTCACTACGTCGGAAGTCCGGAAAAGAAACAGAGGCGAACGGAGGTCACAGAGATGACCGGACGCTGAACCGGACGTGGTCCTTGCTTGACCGGACGCGTTCGGTCAGTGTTCAGTGTCTGCGCGTTTTTCAGTTCGATGATCGGATGCGAGGCGCGTCCGGTCACTGATGATCGGACACGTCCGGTCGATCAAGGAGCTTACTAGACTATAACCGGACGCTAGCACTGTCGCGTCCGGTCATGTTTCTTTAGCGCGTCCGGTCGTTGTTTCGTTGAGCGCTGCTCAGGCGACCAGCGCGTCCGGTCATTCTCGGGACCAGCGCGTCCGATCGTTTCCAGCGCGTCCGGTCTGTGCGATGAGCACGTTCGGTCGTTGCTTCGCAGTTAGCCGTTGGGCGACCGGCGCGTCCGGTCAGTTGGACCAGCGCGTCCGGTCACTACTTCACGAGTTAGCGGTTGTGCGACCGGCGCGTCCAGTCAGTTGGACCAGCGCGTCCGGTCAGCATGATTTCGGCTGTTTAAGTTTCTAACGGCTCTATTCGAAGGGGTACGTCTATAAATACTCGTTGGCCGGCTCAAGGCTCTCTCTCTCTCGAACATTTGACATACTTGTGAGCACTTTGAGCTAAGCAACTCCCCTCCCACTCATCTCTCTTGCTTCTTTGCATATTCAAAGTGAGATTGAGTGATCCAAGTGCATTTGCATTGAGAAATTGCATCTAGTTGGCACTTGGTGGTTGATTTGCTACGGGATTCTTGTTTCTCTTGGTGGTTGCCGCCACCTAGACGGTTTGGAGCAGCTTGGAGGCGTTGGCAAGAGTTGGTGTTTGTTCTTGGCCACCTCCGGTGATTGTGAGGGGTTTGTGCCTACCTCGACGAAGCGCCAAAGGCAACATTAGTAAATTGCTTCGTGTCATTGCAACCTTTTGCTATTTGGTAGGTTCTTGTGGCGCCTTTTGAGAGGCTCGATGTGTGACCGATTAGCCACCGAACCACATGGTGAAGAGGGACACAACGGGGACTAGTGTGCCGGCAAGCACGTGAACCTCGGGATAAATCTTCGTGTCATCATTCTTATTGTGTTTGATCGATCCCGGTGGTTGTATATTGTGGTATTCATCTCTTGATCATATTGATTGGTTGGCTCAATACTTCGCCCCTCGGTGATACCCTCCTAACTCTCTCTTGTATTAATTTCTTAGTTACCTTGCTAGCTTGTTAGTGTAACTCTTAGCTTGAGTAGCTAGCTAGCTTTAGTTGTAGTTAAATTGTGCGGTTTGACTTGTGCGGTTGAGTGCAAATATACTAGAATTGTGAATTGGTTAGGTGGCTTGCAAACACCCCGTAGGCTAAGCAAAACTCGCATCTCGCTATTTGTTTTATTGATAAACTTGTTTAGCTTGTCTTTGTAGAAATTTTTAATAGGCTATTCACCCCCCTCTAGCCATCAAGATCTTTCAGCCGTCTCGGAGGTGGCAACCTCCAAAAGTAACAAGCACCACTGGCTTGCAACTCGAACACCTAGTGCCACTTAATGCAATCCTTATGGTGCAATGCACTAGAATCACACTCACTCGCAATCGATTCGTACCCTTATAATCACAAGTGAGTTAGAGGCTCTCCTAGCACTCCCAAAGCATGGACACTAAGTCCCAAGGGTGTCAAGCACCAGCCAAGGTCGACCACCACTTCTATTTATAACCCCACAAACGAATATAGCCATTGTCCCTTCACTGGGTGTTTTTTTGTATCGACCAGACGCGCTGGTCGAACTGACCGGACGCACTGCACCGCGTTCGGTTACTCTGCGCCCTCCACGTGTCCTCACCTTCAAACGTTGCACGCAGAATCTCAATAGTCACCTGCCACGCGCCAACGGTCAAGCGCGACCGGACGCGCCAGAGTCCAAGACCGGACACGCAGGTCATGCACAGCCTGCGCGTGTGAAACCTCGATCGGACGTGTTGCTAGAGTTGACTGGACGCGTTACACTCGGCGTCCGGTTTGAGTCCAGTAAGCACCCACATATGACCGGATGCGTACGATCGATCATGACCGGACGCGCCACCGCGTTCGATCGACCTCACGTGCTTCACATCTTCTCTAGAGAGTGATCGGATGCTTTGGTTCCACGAGAGACTGGACGCGCTGGTTGCAAACCCTAGCGCCCCGCGCCGCGCATAACAGCAGCCACTGACCGGACAAGTTCGGTCATGCCGAGACCGCGTCCGGTTTAGTGTCCGGTCACCCCAGTGACCTCCGTTCGCCTTCGTTTCTATCCATGATGACTCAGAGAAAATCTCCACCTGCGGCATAGTGGAAAATATGCGTTTCACTTCCACAAAAGCGCCGAATCCCATCTCTACCGCTCAAACTTCACCTCCTTTGCAAATGTGCCAACACCAATAAGTGATCACCACCTTATGCACCTGTGTTAGCATTTTCACAATCATTTTCTTCAAAGAAGTTAGCCACTCAACTTGCCACACCACCAGCAACGATGCAAAGTTAGATCACTCGAGTGGCACTAGATGACCGATATGCAAATAAGTTTGCCCCTCTTGATAGTACGATCATCTATCC
Source organism: Saccharum hybrid cultivar R570 (assembly GCA_038087645.1). Taxonomy (NCBI): domain Eukaryota; kingdom Viridiplantae; phylum Streptophyta; class Magnoliopsida; order Poales; family Poaceae; genus Saccharum; species Saccharum hybrid cultivar. The sequence goes on from JAQSUU010000245.1 coordinate 14,007,265, forward strand.
TAAACCCGGTCATGCACTTCTCTACACAACCTTTGACCGATGAAATGAAATGCCTTAGGTTATACCTTTGCCTTGTGCATTCCATTCCATCTCCTTCGGTGTTGATGCAACATATGCACCAACCAATCACCAAATGATATGATCCACTTCATATCATCACGTGACCGTGTTGGTTCATTGATCTTGACCTCACTTGCTCTTCACCATTGCGTCGGTCCATCGACACCAAGTATTGCTCAAGATTCACCGTCACACGCGGTCCCTCGCTTCAAAGCCTCTGACTTGCCCTTCACACTTGCAACCGGTCCATCGAGCCAAGCCTTATCTTGATCTTCGCCACCTTGGTCACATGACTCCATGTCATGTCTCATATGCAATGAGCTCCTTCATGACACCATCACCTGTGGACTAATTCCTTGGTGTATCTCACATAAACATAATTAGTCCACTTAAGGTTGTCACTCAATTACAAAAACCAAACAAGGACCTTTCAGCGTGGTTCCCATGCTCCTGTTGACTGTGCATGGTCATGTCCATCCCATCGATGGGAGCGAGTGCCGTAGTTGGGGGCCCCTGTGGCTTCCCGTCTTGCCTGAGGGTTCCACGTGCCCCTTGGGTGAGGCAGAAACGCGCCGCGGGGGGTCAGGCGCTTTTGATGACGCCGCGGGGGCTTGGGCAAGGCGGAGAGATGTCGCCTGAGACGTCTATCGTGCTCGAGGCCTCTCCGTAAGGCTCAGGTGAGATAGAGTTCGCCATTCGTGCCTTGAGCGGCTGACATGCTATCAGTGCTTTTTGGGCCCCTACGATAGGGTTTTAGCAAACATGCAGGGTGCCGTATCTTACCCTCTATTGGGTACCCTGGGTATTTTGATACTCGACACTAGGCGAGAGGGACTACGAACTGGTCCTTATGTGACCGAGGTGAGTATCTCCCACAGGAACCCTATGCAGGCATCCCTGCCATGATAAACTACCTCCATAGTTTACCACTACTCACCCCATGTCAGGGTTTAGTTCAGGTTTAACAAGTTTTAAGTTCCATTATTATCATCCCTAAATATAGTCATGGTGTGGAGCTCTGAAATAACAAGATAACCATTTATCTTAATTATATCGCATTTATCGAGATCATTTTCTAGGTAATAATCTCATAGTCATGTTTTAGCATTATGGTGGTTTAAAGCAAGATGGTAGGGAGGGGAGCTAGGACTTGCCTTCATCGTTGTCACCTTCTGGCACGTCTATGTAACTCGGGTCCTCGTCCTCCTGATGATTACCATCGTCTGTCAGACGTATCGGTCTAATAAGGGTACCGTTATTCACAAAAGAAAAGGCACAAGCAAACATAGAACTATATGGCGGCACTAGGTGCATTTGATAGGGTTTGATTTTAGATGAATTTTAGAAGTGGTTTCATGCAAAACGGAGTTATGGTTTTAAAGTTATGAATTTTAGAAGTTTATTCTATAGCTAATTAACTAGGTGGAATTTTATATGCATTTTCTGGTGTATAAAAATGGGTGCAAGCTATATGATTAATTTCCTTAATTCATCTAGTTTATTTACAATTTTTTTGGGAAATTTTCTAAGTTAGGAAAATACATTTCTAACACTCTATGTACACTAGCCAGGTGTACCCAGCGTTTTCTTAAGCGTACCCCGCGCTGTGTGTGTGACAGGTGGGCCCCTTGCTTGCGTCAGTAGTGACGGTGGCATCGGTGTTAAGCCATGGGCCTGTGTGTCAGTGAGAGAAAGGGAGAGGGAGGGGAGACGGACTGGGACGGAGGGGAATGGCGACGTCATTTCCTTCCGGTCCCACCTAGCGGGGACAGAGAAGGGGGAGAACGGAGGTGATTGTGCCATCATCGGAACAGGGGAGGAGGAGCAGGGCTCGCTAGAGTAGCTTACGCCAGTGGCGGTAGCCCTCTGAGGTGGTGGTTGAGGGGTGGACGGGGTCCGCGGGGTCATGCCATAGCCGATGACGGGGTGACTGTCGGCAGCGGGTGCCCATGGTGGTGGTGGCGGCTCACCGAAGTGATCGCGGTGGCGCCGTGCACTAAACTTGGCCCTAGTGGCCCTATTCTAACTAACTATGTGTATGTGAAGGTGGGTGGAAAAGAAGTGCAGTGCGGGTGACGGGGTGCCATGGGGTGGCCTCACCGGTGATGGCCGACGGCCATGGCGGCTCGGTGGAGTGGGGCTCACGCGGGTAGCGCTACACAAAGGCCTACACTACCTAATAACTACAACAAAAGGAAGAGGAGGAGCTCAGGGACTCACCGGTCACTCCAATCGGATAGGGACGCAGCAGGGAGGAAGGAAGGAGAGGGTGGCGTTGATGGCGTCGGTGAACTCCAGAAAGGGAAGGAGTGGAAAAAGAGGGTAAAGAGGGGAAGAGGAGGAGGAGATGGGGTGTTTTCGTCCTCGGCGGAGCTGATGGTGGAGAGGGCGAGGTGAGAGCATCGCCGGCCAGGCCTATTTATAGGCCGGCTAGGCTAGTGTCCTGGCAGCAAAATATTTCTCGCGACCGTGCTTATCCACCACGCGGCCACGTGGTTGACCTCGTCAGGTCACATCGCCATGGCTGGTGCTTGCTCGTGCGCACGTTGGAGCTACCTTAGCGACTACTCCAGTTGCTCGGCACAGCGGCGACCATGGCGCCGACTGTTGACGCGGGCACAGTGAGGGGGAGAGAGGGGAAAGGAGGGCGTCATGGGTCCAGCCATGTCGTCGTGTCGTCGTTGACGCCTGCTGGCACCGGGGTGGCGCTGGCGAGCATTGACGCCGTGGCTGCGCCGAGTACGGCTGCCAGCTCGGAGGTGGACGACGGAGCTAACCGGCGGGGCTCGTTTGTTAGGGGAGGGAGAAGGAGAGAGGGGGAGTGACGAGCTAGGCTGCAGCCACTGCAGCGCCGCTGGGCCGGCTCACGCGGGAGGAAGAGGGGAGAAGGGAAAGAGGGAGTGGGCTGCTGCGGGCCAAAAGGAGAGAGGGGGAGGGAATGAGCCCAAGTGGGTTTTCCATTTCCTATTTCTCTTTTCTATTTCCTAACTCTATTATGCATATGTTTAAATGATTTCAAATTTGAATTTGAATGCGTGGGTGTGTAAAAGGGTGCCACCATAAGTTCAACAAGTCAAGCAACATTCACACACAAGCTTGCACACTTATATTTTTTTGTTCCTATGTTATTTTATTTGTAAAAATTATTTAGGTTAGCTATTTATATCATTTCCTATGCAAATTTTTAAAGTTCAAATTTTTAGTGATTTTTAAAACTAGGTCAAATTTTTAGGGTGTTACACTAAGTTGGCTCGATGAAGTTTATTGGGGCAGGTAGTGATGTGAAGTTGTCAGTGGGACGAGTAGCGTACTATCTTCAGTTGTGTGGTTTTAGAACCGGTTTCCACTCAAAAAACTTGATCAACACTTCTTTTTCTTTTTCTTTTTCTTTTTCTTTTTCTTCATTTAACAAAAATCGTGATAAAACTTTTTCTGTCCTTTCTAAAAAAATATTGAGATGACGGCATCAGTGCTGTAACACTAGTGTTAGCCTAGGCACCTAGCGGCCTAGCCCTGTAGAGACCGGGGTTTGTTCAGGTTCGCCCCCTAAAGTTTGGTCCCTATCACATCATATGTTTAGATATATGCATAGAGTATTAAATATAGGCTAAAAATAACTAATTGCACAGATTACGATTATTTTGCGAGACAAAATTTTTAAGCCTGATTAGTCCATGATTTGATAATGTGGTGCTACAGTAAACATGTGCTAATGACGGATTACTTAGACTTAATAAATTCATCTCGCGGATTAATAAGAACTTGTATAATTTATTTTATTATTATTATCAAACACTCCTATATAACACCCTTGACGTTCCTATACTTTAGCTTCATGATTTAAACACCACCTCGAGTATCCTGTAATTGTAACAAGACAAAGGCTACGTCCACGCGTGTGCTCCAAAATTCCAAGGTCTGCGTCTCTCAAGTCCATGGGGTTTGGTGCCGGGCAGGTCGGGGCCGGCCCGGCTGCTGGCCTGGTCACTGGTCAGTAGCGGCGTGGCGCGTAGTACGTGTGTGATCTAGACAGCACGCAGTTAGCATTAAGTTGCCTATTGACTGACTCACACGGTCACAACAAGACACCAACCCAACCATGATGCCGAAGAGAGACAAAGCGAATACGACGCTGCACTAGCTAAGTTCTGCACATGACTAGAGGGTCAAATTTTAATCGCCTTTTTTCCCCCTTACTTATATGATACACGTTCCGATTTCTTTTCTGACAAATATAAAAGTGACTTTGAGTGATGTGGTTCTCATTCATTTTCTGCATTCGTCGTTTCACTTTAGTACTCACTGCGGATGCAGGATCGCGGGGTAATAATGCACCATGATTCTTACTAATTTGGTGCACTTTAGCACTCGATTTAGCTGCTCTAGATTCTTAATTTGCGGGAACTGATGATTCCTGTAAACAAGTGGTTAGGTAGCATAAAATGATTCTTAAACATCCCGTATTTCAAATTATAGATCATTTTAACTTTTCTTCGTATATAATTTTTGTTATACACTTAGATACGTGTGGCTAGATACATAATAAAAATTATATATATATATATATATATATATATATTGAAATGGAGGGAGTACTATATATATACACACACACACGAGAAGTTAGTATGTTAAGCTTCCGGCCTTTCAGGTTAAAAAAAAGCTTCCGGCCTTTCTAGTTCATTTTTTTACTGAACCTCTCTAGCTAGTTCATTTTAGATAATCAATTCAAAAAAATTACCATACAATCACTTCATTATTAACAAAAAGTTTGATAGAGCTCTTCCCTAGGTTCAGTTCAAAAACAGCTCTTGAAGTTGTATGATTCTATCTACATAAAAAACAAGCACATATGAGTAGTTAGCATCTTGCTGGAAAAAAATATATGGGATTGCTATTTTCTAGGCAACTGAAAAGTCATCCAACGACCATATTTCCACAGAAATTAAGGCTGTTGTTTGCATCTCGCGGGAGGTGTGGCGTGCCAGACTTGTTTATTAGCCGGCATGCATGTACAAAAGCGAAGGGAAGCTCGCCAAATGTCTAGCGCCGTATTTGCTCGCCACAATTTTGACGGAGCCAGACTTGTACTGTGGCACATTGGGGTAAAGAACCAAACAGAGCCTACATCTTTGTTCTAAAAGAATCTAAAACTCTAGCATAGTCATAGGTCAACGTTTCTCAAATTGACCAAATTTATAATAAAAAAGTACATGTATTTATGATAATAATTCCTATTTGGAGTTATATATGTTATTTGGTTAAATTTAGAATAGCTTAACTAAGGATAAAGTTAGAATTATATCTTTTTGGACGGGTCGGAGGTATAATACATGTACAACAGAGTATGCATCGTCCGTCTATATTCGTTATTCTTCTCCCTCTTGCTTTGCCGCTGTTGTCTTCGTTTCCACAGCAAACAGTGTCCCACCATTTCTCGGAAGCACATCGCACGCATTTTTTTATATGCAGGCCAGCGGAACCGAAACCACACATGTTACACCACAGGAAACCCCTCTTGTTTAATAACGCTCCCATCGACGCCAAACGTGCACACCAAGCACACATATTCATACATACATGTTGCATGGACGAAGCCAGCGGGGGGCTGGGGGGCTCCAGCCCCCTACTGCTGCTAAGCTAGTGGAACTTCTAGTGCTCTTCTTCCAATTTTAGACGCAGATGTATAAGGTAGGGTGGGCTAAGACATTTATTTTTTAGATGTATTTTGTGAATTTCATTGTTAATTGACGTTTTAAATATAAGACTACTTCAAGCTATTATATTTTTTCTATTACGAAGGATTAAGGTAGAGCTAAGTCACTGTAGCACTTTTGTTTAGCCCCCCCTAAATTTTTTTCTGGCTTCGTCCCTGACATGTTGGTAAGGCTGGACGAAAAACTCGAAGCTCGTTAGCTCGCTCGGCTCGTGGCTGGCTCGGCTTAGCTTGGCTCGGCTCGTTATGATAACGAGCCGAGCCGAGCCAGGATTTTAGCTCGTTAGCTATAACGAGCCAACTCGAGCTGGCTCGTGAGCCGCTCGCGAGCCAAACGAGCCGTAGTTTTAGAGAAAAAGTCATCATAACTTATATTAGTTTTGTATTACTTTATGTTTTGTACTTCACAAATAGATGATATGTTAGCTCATATGAATATTTTGTTCGATTTAAAGCTATTGAATATATTATTTTTATATTATTAATATTTTTATGCTTTAGATAAATACAAATATTATATTTTGTATATTTTTTTACCTGGCTCGCGAGCCTAACGAGCCAGCTCGAGCTCGTAACGAGCCGAGCCGAGCCGAGCTGGCTTTCTGGCTCGTTAAGATAACGAGCCGAGCCGAGCTGGCTCGTTATCCTAACGAGCCAGAACGAGCCGAGCCGAGCCGAGCTGGCTCGTTAGCCAGCCTTACATGTTCGTTTTTATTTATCAGCCAAAATCAGCCAGCCATTTAGTAGTATTTCTCTTATAATAAATTAGTATCAGCATCAGTACCAGTACCGACCACCATCCGGTGAACAGGGCGATAGCATATATATTCAGTCCGGCCGGCAGCTTCCGGCCAAGATTCAGTAAAAGAAAGAAAGAGATTAAAGAACAAGTCACTCACCACTAGCACTACTCATGCGTTTGAATAATTCAGACGAACATGAAACATATAAATATAAGCATGGGCGGTATATAGGAACAATAGTTAGTAGCAATTGATACAGTGTGTAATTTTTTTTATTGACCTTGCATTGCTACCATGCAGGTCATCTTGTTTTCCTATGCGGTTATATGTATACCTTCCTTGCATCGCTTGGCAACAAAATAAAATTTGTAAACATTTTCAGTAAAAGCATTAGCAGCCGCTAACTGAGCGTAGCTCACTTAGTTGAGTTTCTTATGGTAGAATTTGTCTACCCAAGTTTAAGTCCTCAACGTGACACGAGTGCTCGTATTTTTCTGAATTTATTCTGGGATTTAACCGCGTTATTCTTTCAATGGTAGGCGACGTGTCCGTCGACAACGAGGCACCTTTGGTGACTTCGTCAATCTCAAGATTTACCGGTGCAACTCAGTTTTTCGGAGGTGCTCATAGGGAGGGGTGAGTGTGCGCTCATGCATGTGAGCGTGTCTGCGTGCGTATGTAACTAGGTCTCAGCAAAAAAAAAAGCGTGTACATTCCGTAGGGTAGGTACCATTATTTTTTTTTTGACTCTTGGTCCAAAATGCCTAATTCTATTTCCACGGCCATTTGCTTGATTCGAAACGAGTGAACACTTTCGGTACGCATGATGATGTTAGGCACTAATCACATGATAGGCCCTATGCGAGTACCATTTCTAGCCTTTTATTATTTAGCGCCCCTCCCCGCTCCACCTGTTCCATTTCTAGATCCACTACTGCCGGTGTTGATCTAACTTTGGTTATCAACAACTCCTGCTAATACGTTATAATGGTCTATTAACTATTATGGATGATCACTAGTATTATCGACTAGATTGTGATTGTATCACTGAGATTCAAAATGAACTAAGCAGCGCGCAAAATCCTAGAAAAGTACGAGTAGATTGAAATCAAGGCAGGGTGGAGTTGGCCACATTTTAATCCTATCCGTGAGCACATTCATCACTTATTCTTTCCGTCTTGAAAAAAATGCATCTTTAGTTCCGTCTTTAGTCAAATCACATATAGTTTGGTCGTCAAGTTTATAAAAAAGAGAGTGAGATTAGATAAGTATAATTATATTCTATGATGATTCTAACTATACTTATTTGATATTATAAATATAAATAATTTTATAAGTGCCTCCTTTGAAATGCGGAAATTCTTTTTTTTATGTTTTTTTTTTCTAAAAATGAATTAATTTATGTACGATTTCAATAAAATCCCCACGTTTCAAAATTAGTTTTTTTAATGTAACGGTAGGAGCTGTGCCCTTCAATTAAGAGAAGAAAAAGAGAGTTTTATGTATAAGAGTAACAGCGTGCCCTCCTAGGCAGAACAAAAGCGGCAAGAAGAAAAACCGTGAAACTCACTAAATGGGCTTTACCCCCTCTCTACATTGGCTTGCTTTGCATGATATCCTCCCTAACCCTTGAGGCACCTGCATTGTAGACTCTGAAGTGTTGTTAAAAACTCGCTTGTTCCTTTTTTCAAAATGTTCCATATGGTGTAGATCACTAATCTGTTGAAGTGCCTTTTATTGGATTTGGGCACCTTTTGTGCGGCTTTGTCCCACCAGTCATCCATGTGCAGAGGGTCTGGTACGGATTGAGCTAGTTGTGTGTCGAAATGCTCCCATGTCAGAACCTGGTTCCACACCACCTTGGCCCTTGGCGAATGGGCATAAGAGGGATATGTGCAAGCCGGTTCCAAAGGTCCATCGCACAAGATCCTTTTTTTTGTAAATAATCTGTTATTAGGATTTTTTTTCTTGAACCAGTATCAAGCAAAAGCTTTAGCTTTGCATTTGTTTTCTGCATGCGCTTTCCAAATTTGGTCGTATCGGAATTGTATATATCTGCAACTAACCAACCGACGATCAACAAGGACTCCAGGTCACCTGAGGTAATAGAGACAACGGTGGTACGGTAGGTGTCTGCTGGTCAGGCAGGTGTGTACTGTACACAACTACACATACACCTCCTACCAACCCCCCTCAGTAGTAGTACGTAGTGCGACGCATGCACCCGGTTACGTTGGCGTGCCGTCTGGATTCTTGAGTACATACATCAAATCGTCTGGAGGCTCGCGAGCTCCTGGGCGAACACCTTCCTGAACTCGGGCATGCTCTCGGGCTCCAGCGACAGCGCGAGCGCGACGGCACCCTCCTTCCCGGGCGCCTGCATCACGTACACGAAGCCGCTGTAGTACATGAGGGCGGGACCCATGAACACGGGCGCGCCCCACCCGAAGTCGGAGTCGTGCAGCGACATCCCCATCCAGCTGATGGCCCGCAGGTGCGCGCGCGAGATGCCGCTCCGGGGCAGGTTCATTGCGTCCACGCCTTCCAGGTAGTCCACCAGCGACCGTGCGTAGTCGTCGCCCTGGCTCGTCGCCGCCAGAGCGCGCCGCGCCGCGTACCCCACCGGGTTGCCCACCACCTCCCCGACCGTGGCCAGCGCCGACGTGCGGATCACCGCGTTGCCGAAGTACCCCGGCGGCAGAGGCGGCGCCAGGCGCGCGCGCATGTCCACCATGGAGAAGAGCCGCGTCTCGGCGTCGGAGGGGAGCGACCGCGCGCGGCACGCGCACTGCCACACCAGCGCCACCACGGCGCGGAACGTGGACGCGCCCGCGCACCGCGCCTTGAGCGCCGTCACCTGGGACTTGCTCAGCGTGATGATGGCGCTCGCGTAGGCGGAACCCGCGGCAACCGCGTGCTCCGGCGCCGGCTCGGGCTTGTACTCCGGGTGGTCGTACGTCACCGCGCGCGTCGCCGGGGGACGCGCGCTCAGGAGCCTGTGGTCGAAGCACGGCGGCAGGGGCGCGTCGGTGCCGTCGCCGCCGCCGCGGGCGATGCTGGCCCACGTCTCCACGAAGTGCGCGGCGCTGCGGGCGTCCACGACCGAGTGGTGCAGGGCGAGGCCGAGCACGACGCCGCCGCAGCGCAGGCGGGTGACCTGCGCGAACAGCAGCGGGCACGGCGGGTTGGGCGCGGGCGTGGCGGGAACCAGCAGGTCGCGCATCTCGTCGCACGGCACGAACTCGTTCAGCAGGTCGTCCAGCGCGTACTCCGACCGCGCCGTCACGAACACCGCGCCCTCGCCCGTGCAGTCGATCTGGACGCGCCCGGTGGCGGCGTCGAGACCGAGGCGGCCGGCCAGCGGGTAGAACGCCACCAGCGCCCGGGCGAGGCTGTCCTTGACGTCGTCGGCCTCGAAGAACTCCGGCTGGTTGTTCGTGCGGTAGAAGTAGACCGTGGGCGTGTACCCGCGGCGCGCCGCCAGGTCGAGGTTGGACAGCCAGACGGCGCCCGCCGGCGTCTCCTCGGCCGGGACGACCAGCTCCGTCGTCAACAGCTCCACCATTGCCATCCGCTACTACGCCGAGGCTCTTGGCTGACGACGACGGTGGATTGTATTGTTTGCCCTAGCTAGAGCTAGCTAGCTGGTGGTGCGGTGCGTGCTGCTTCCTGGCTGGTCTGCCTTTCTCTTGTTCCGCTGCTCTGTTGTGAAATTGTGATGTGGGGTTGGGATGGTGGCTTCTGCGACGGTTTATATATATAGGAAGGGCTGAAGAAGCCGTGTACGTCCGCGGGGGTTGGTGGATGGCCGGCTGGGTATGTTTGTAGAAGGGCGCGCCATTTTTGCATGTGTAAGTATGAAATTCTTGACTCGGTTGACTGCATGCATGCACCAAATCTAGTGGAGAAATTCGAAGAAATTTCCTTTCCACCTGGAGGTCATGGCCTTGCCTGGTCAATTGGGGGAGAATCTGTCGCTCAAAAGTTTTATGAGGCTTTGGAATCAAGGATCTTCAAAAATTCAATAGAGCATTGCGCTTACGGTGGCTGTGGCTAAAGTGGCGGGATTTTGACGGGCCTTGGACATGATTCAACATCAACACAACTCCTATAGAAACATAACTATTTATGCGTGCAAATTTTTGGCATGACAACGGCTGGCTGGAAGTGACCAAAGCAAACTGTGCCTCGATGCTGATGCTTATGCTGAAATTTGGCCTATGCTGATGCTTATGCTAAAATGTTGTGAGAAGAAAACAATATTTCAAGACTGAAAAGTAGCTCAAACGAATAGGGCTACATTTCAAATTGGCTAGGCGGAAAAGTTTATCTGTGGCCCAAGCATTGACAGGAAATTTATGGATGCATCGTATGTCCGCTGATCAAGAGTTAAGGAAGTATGTGACACTTTGGAAGGTTTTGCAGCCCGTCCAACTAGAAGATCGAGAGTTATTGTATGACTTGTCTATTAGCCCAGTTTTAATGGAGTTTCATAGACATTAAATAAGTTGACATGACATAGTATAGATGAAGAGCTTGTTGACATGACATAGTATAGATGAAGAGCTTGTTTGCTTAGCTGAGAAGGCATGACTGAAAGTACTGATCGATAATTTGTTGTGAGAGAAAAATACTACTGAATGCCTGGCTGATAAGCTCAAGCGAATAGAGCGGAAGAGAGATGATAAAAGTTTGATATGATGAAATGAGTTTTATGGGATGTATCAAACTTGTCCACGCTGTTTCTAATACATTAGATTCTTAGAAACTGAGACATGAAGCTCTGAGACTGACCTTATGCTAATATATTATTGATTTGGCTTAGTTGATAGCTGCTATCTTATTAAACTTGCTCTGACCGGTGTGGTGGTGGAAGTGCGAGTCGGTGAGTGTGGTTTCAACAACCCGGACTAGTGCACAAAAATCGATAAATAACTGTGTTCATGTATCCTTGGTTGGTGCAGGGAATAAATATAATGTCTATAGTATCTAAAGAGGAGACACCCTGTTTACTGCCCACGTTTTTATCGCCTGGAACTCTTGAAAGAAATATATGCCCGCCCCCAGCTACGAGTAAATGTCATGGCTGCATATAGCTTTACGATGAGGAAACATCTCAACATCATTTACCAGGGGGTCTTCTCTCTAGTTTAGTCAAAAAGATGGTCCACTAAGTTAGCACACTCGATAAGTACTGTAAAGAAAACAAAAGAAGCGTATCGTGCAACAGGCGATGATCACGGGTCAAATGGTCAATATTGGTCCAAAGATGTTTGGTGGAGAGACGAACCAATCAGAACTTAAGAAGTGCCGAGCGGCTTGCAAGCAGGCCAAAATTAAGATGACCCAGTCCTGCTCCTTATTTCTCCTACCCGGCCGAATCCAACTTAATTTGCAAGGTAAAGAATGCATCAAACTGTTCAACACGGTTCTTATAAATTTCTTGCGTCACTAGAGGCCCTAAATGGACAGAAACACACGACAGGACAACATGTTTTTTTTCTTGACCACACAAAAGATTTGCACGTCTTAGATTAAGGTAGAGAAAAAGTTCGATACAACACGCCTTCGGACGCCCTAGGAGGTCAATAAAGAATTACATGAAAGGTTAGACCTATGCCCTAGCTTCATGACAAGATACTCATCTCGCTTGGCTATCGGGATATGAGCTGTGGCCTGTGCCGCTATCTGTCTGCTTCGCTTGGGGAGCGAGGGCGATGCACGTCCGCCGAGGGCCGCCTCATCTCCGGGCAGCTCGAGAAATGGTGGTTGTCTCGCCTTTGTAACTTGCTCGGTGAAGCACTTGAGGCACCTATTTGCCGAGGTCGTCTGAGGCAAAGGGGTGCAGTTGACGTCGTCCATCGCTGGCACGATCGTCCGGCGAGCAGGGGTGCCTGCGTCTGTGTCTGCGTCTGGAGTGATGGCATCCACATTGTTGGCCTGTCACTCCCGCGTGGCGTGACGACAGAGGCGAGTCCGTCGTCCCCTAGGCAGTCATCGCCGGAGAATGGGTGTCCACCAACGATGCTTCAGCCTCCTAGGAGGCAGTCTCCAGAGCCCTAGTGCTCCAGCTGGTCGGCTCATGACGAGCGAGGCGACGAGCTCCTCCAGCATTGGGTCGACCCACGCGGAAGGCCCGTGCTTGCGCACAGCTCCAACAACAACGTGTCATGGCTCGGGGAAGTAGTGTGCAGCAACAGAGATGACATTGTTGTCGGAGTGGTCGGCCGACGCAGCCAAGTCGGTGTCCCTCGCCGACTTACTCCGGCGGCGCTAGCTGTAGGATCTCCTAGAAGGTTAAGGAGGCCTAGAGGGGGGGGGGGTGAATAGACCTGTAAAATTTCAACTCCAAATTCTGTCAGTAGACAGGGCAGCACTGCCGGCCTACGGATAAAGCTCAGACAGAAAAGAGATTTCACAGATAGTAAACTGAACCTATGAGTTACACAGTCTTGAAATATAAAGATAAAGTCCAGCTCGAAGACTGGATACCATAGAACCCTAGAGTAAGAGAAGATCGAGCTCACAAACCCTAAAAACAATTAAGCAAGAATAAGAATCAGCAAGAACACACAAGACACAAAGATTTATCCCGTGGTTCAGCTCACCACCAAGGTTTGCCTAAGTTCACGTTGTTAAGGAAGCCACAAAAGGCTTAGGCTTGCCACAAAGGCTTGCCCTACCCTCGATCTCAAATCAAGAGAATGAACTCTTGAGATAAGGGGTGATTTCTTAGCTTCGAGAATGAGGTTACAAACCTCCCAAGGCTGCCACATGAGTTGACAAGCTCAAGGGCGATGCCTAGCCGGCTAGGAGCAAGCTTCAAGAGTAACAAACCCTAGAACCGCCGGCCAAACGTGAACCAAATGCTCTTAGACTTTGGGAATCAGTGGATCTGCTCTCCAATCGAGTTTTGCTGCCTTTTCTCTCAAGTTTTGATGGTTGAAATCAAGGATTTGCTTGAGGGATGGAGGAGCAACAATGGAGGGAGAGAGAGTGAGCTCTGGTCTATCTATTCTCGAAATGAATCGACAGAGGAAGAAGATGACCGTTGTGGGCCGGGCCTGGTGGTATAAATACCCCCTAGGGCCCAACGGTCGTTTATGGGTGGCACTGCCGCCCTAGCCAAAACAAAAGGTATCAGGAGATTTTTGGCTGGCTGTTTTGGCTAGGTATGAGAATGTTATTCTAGGATTTTGAGCATCTGGTTGCACAGTTGACCAATTGTCGTCAAGTCCCCCTTAATAGTATGGCATTTTCTAACTCAAATTTAAAACATAAAGAAATTTAAACATTCTTGAGTTAAGTCGAGCCATCTTTTGTAATTGGGGGCACCTGCAACCTGTACATCATCCTTATTTTTTGATTCTCTGCTTGTCATCTTGATAAATCTCATTAGTCCTCTAATTTGGTGGTCATCAACGCCAAAACCCACAATATGTCTTGATTGCACTTACACTAGCGTCGTCGTCAAAAATCCCCCGGCACCCCCCGCGACACCCTGCGCAACCCCGTCTGAGCACGGTGGACCGTCGCGAGGCGAGGCCGGTGGGGTGTCGCCCTAGAGAGTGTCGTGGCAAGTCTCCACCCTTCGCCATCGACCTCGCAGAACGCTTGGGCCGCTTGGAGTCCTTGGCGAGGTGACAGAAGCCGTGGTAGCGTAGACAACACTGTGACAACCGGCAAGTCGCTACTCGGTGCGAATAGGAAAGACAGTTGAAGAATCTCCCGTGAAGCTCTGAGGGGATCTTCTGGGCCTGAGGTACGGATTGTGTTTGTCATCACGGCAGATAGAGATGTCACAAGCCTTGAGATATATATAGTATAATGTTGTACTATACTTCCACTGTCTGTTTATATCTGTCGTCATTAGTGTGCGTGCCAGAAGTTTGACTCGATTTATAGAAAATATGTGCGACATTTGTATCTCCAAATAAATTTATTAAAAAACTAGATTCAAAGATCTTTTCAAGAATATTAATTATGTACTATAAATATTAATATTTTTTAATACATATTTAGTCAAAGTTGTTTCTCAAAAAAACGTAAACGACATTTCACTCTGATAAACGGCGAGGCCTTCCCGCGCAGCCACACCGGACACGTCTCCTAGAATTCCTTCGTCCGTTCGATTCGGTGATCGACGCTCCAAATTGAGTCCACCGTCCGCTACGGTGCACATCTGGCCACAAATGAACCACGTTCCCCCCCCTAAATTCTCATCCACAAAATATCACGCCGCTCCCCACTCCTCACCGCCAAAAAAAAGCAAAGAACAAACTCTCCCCGTCCTCTCTCTCTCGGTCTCTTCCGAGGTGGCGGCGGCCGAGGCGACGGCGCTCCCGCCAGGCGGCGCACCGGCGGCCCTCTCCCCCTCCGTTCCCCTCGCAGGTGATTCCAGAGGTGGGCGCGCCGCCGTCGCGCCTCTCTCTCTCCCCTCTCCCGGTGTCACGGTGCACCGCCCGGGCCCCGCGCTGGCTGCTCCAACGAGGCGGCGCACTGGCCCGGCCGGGTCTCGGAAGTCGGCGCAGCTGCTGCCCCTCCCCCTACGCCGCACACGCATCTCTCTCTCCCTCTCTCCTTTCCCGATGTGGCCGCCCATGGTGGGTGCCGTCGGTGCGTGTGGGCCCTGGCTGTGCCACCATCGGCACATAGCAGTCTCAGGTGCTCCCGTTTCCTCTTATTTTGTGATTTCCCTTTGTCTCTTCATTTCAATTCCTGTTCTACGGTTTGGCCTATGCATGTTGCTCCAATGTTTTGCCTGCTCTGTGTTCATCTCTGGGATGACGGCACCAATTGACAGGCTTTGTTTGTTTTGTTATGCTCGACCCATTACCTTGTGGCTGGACCAAAGGCGGCAGCACCATAGTGGAAGGCCGCGGACGCGCTCCTCATATCACAACAACTGTCTACCTAGATACTTCATATCACTTGATTCTGGAGCCACATTTAATTTGATTCAGATCCCACAGGATGTCCATGTGGTTCCACAATGGATTTGAGTCAGGGAAGACTAAACAGTCCGTGAACATTTTGCATAGATCTTCGACATCGTTCCCTCATCTTCTTTGTGATTGTAGTTTGATCCCTCTGATATTCCGTTACTAAGTCCTGACTCAATGGAAAAACAAATAATTTAAATTTCTAAGTGATCATCATTTCAGGATTTGTGCAGTTAGAACTTGCTCTTTTAGTAAAAGAATGGTTACCAATACATATCCATACACCAGATCTAAGGGATCGGTTAGAAGCTAAAAAGTTCAAACATGGCGTGTAATGTTCTCTTTACACCCTTTTTCCTATTATCAACAAAAAACATAGCGTCTTCGTAGCCCTGATCAATAGAGAGTTAGCTCAGCAGTGCTCGCCTTGTATGTTTATCAGGGCAGACCCAGTGCCAGAGGCTCCCACACGAGTGGGGTCTGGGGAAGGGAATAACCGAAGCAAAGTCTTACCCCCGCAGAAATTCTGCAGAGAGACGGCTTCGAACCCATATGAATGTAATCGCTTCAATGATGGGGAGTGTAGGCATGTGTGTGGTGTTTGTGGGGTTATTTGGGTTCTCCACCCTTTTTTTCTTAACATAATGATGCGTAGCTCTCCTGCGTTTTCAAGAAAAATAAAAAATTGCCACGGGTGTGCTAATCTGATCGGGTTACCTAACGCAAATACTCTTGGTCTTGCTCTATACTTCAAAATGCCTCCCTAAGTGGTTATCATGTTTCAGATTTGGGAATACAGCTACAACTGCCCTTTTTTTTGCCTCGTTCAGTATTGATCAACGAAATCACTCCTAGAGCTTTTGTTTCCAGGGCCATTGGATCAGCAACCAGGTTGCGGTATGAGGGCGACGAGATGTTGGATTTAGGCTCCTAATGACAGGCTGGGATTCCAAAGCATCGCAGCTAAGTGGTCATTTGAAAAGGCGCTGACAAGATTTGTGGTAAGTTGCACTCGGATATGCACTTCTATGTACACTTTGATACATGTTGTCTTCTCCCTCTAGAAACTATGTTGTTGAGATGGTGAGGTCAGTTATGATGGTTTTTAGACAGTAATCCTACCTCTCTGTATAGATAAGACTGATGAGATTGTGAGGTCACCAAGGTTATTAGTCAGTATTCACTGAACTGTGATGCTGATCTAATGGTTGTCTGATGAATTTTTCGCTTCATACCTTTTTTTGGATTCTCAGATTATATGTTCACCACTTGCAAATGTAGATTGAATAAATAGTATGTGCAAACAGATGTGTCGGCCAAGATTTAGATAAAATCGGGACCTAAAAATGATCACCGGGATGTCCTATTTCATGAATTTAGCTACCATAGTGCCCACATCAGCTAGAATATAGTAGTAACGGCTGAAAAAAATGATAGCTATTTTTGTCATCCTTTTTAAATAGAACAACACTAGCCACTAATAAAGTGGCGCTACTACAACTATTAACAAAGATCAGTACTGGAGGACAGGTGCTAAACTAAAAATGGATGTTATCCTTAGTACTGGCAGCAATAAAAGGAAGGTGAAAATTTTTCATTTACATAATTCTTACTTTTTATCCCACTTCATTCAGAGTGCCTTCAAAAGGAAAATGCCTTAGGATGATTTGTGCATCTATATTCTGTTTTCTTTTAGCAAACCTTCAATACAACAGTAGAGTCCAATTAAAGCTTGTGCCATGCTTTAACCATATCACTTGCAGTAACAGGAGCACACAGTTTATGTTCAGATCAAAAATTCTTTTCTCCAAAAACTATTGTCACACCCGGTTTTAAGGACAAAACCAGACATACACTATATGTGAAATAAAGAAGACAAATCTCACATATAGCCACAGATAAGTGGAATATCAAAAGACAAATGCTTAATATACATAACACAATAGTATAAAATATACCTTAAAGAGTAACACAGCGGAAAGACAACTCCGAACACCGGGTGCAACCTTCACTCCAGGATCAAACTAACTGGTTGATCACAAGCCTAACAATTCCAGAATCTAACAGTCTGGTACCCTTCCTGAGATGTGGGGAGATAGCAAGAGTGAGTCCATGTCGAACTCAACAAATATAACATGGGGTTCATGAGGCTCAAAAGTTTGACACGGTTTACTGCAATAGCTTTTAGTGAGTCATCTTTTAGCAATTGCGTAGCAACAAGTTTAACATAATCCCAAATAACCTCATGATCATGTAAACGAGAATAATGTATAGCAAGAAACAATAATCATTAGTGAGCATCAATATCATCAGTATTATCATTATCATCAGCGTTCATCATTTATTCTGTAAGGGTCCAAGGCCACTCGTGACCGTGAGCACGGCTGTTATAACAGTTTTACACTCTGCAGAGGTTGTACACTTTCACTGTGAGTCGTGATTACCCATATGCCCGAGGCGGCCAATCCCCAAAACACTCCCAAGGTGAGCAGGCAGGGTTCACTATGAAGCCTTTCAAAGGTTCGTCTAACAAGTTAGGGCCGCTAGGTTTCCGGAGTCAGTCCGTGTGATACACCACGCAGGGATCCACAGTCTGCTCTACCCCATTTGCGCCACAAGGGTAACCTCTAACAAGCTAGAAAAAGTCCTCATACTGAGCTAAAGCCAGAGCCATATAGCCCTCACAGTTGTACTGTAAGTCCCGGATGTTCGCTTACAGATAAGTCCTTATGGAGAGAAACTAGAGCACCAAAAATACCCCATGCTCTAGCCCTCTTGAGCCATATTGCTTTAAAGCATCATTTAAACGTTTATTGCATATATCATTAGTCAAGTTATAGATCATGGTTATTCAAAAAGAGCACTAGCATCACTACCCAATGCAATGTCCCATAGGTGTCAAGGTACAAGATACAAAAACTAGGATATCCTTAGTGGTAACAAGGTAGACACATGCACATGAATTAAGTATATTAAAGGTGAATAGGAAACAAGGATGATCCCATGCTATACTTGCCTTAAATTGAGATCCTTTCTCTGATCCAAATCTTCAATTAATAGCTTCTTGAATCTCCACGTAAATCTCACCGACTGGACTTGATCAATAAATCACCACACACACATCGAGCAATTATACACGAAGCAAACAAGGAATAATAATTAGAACAGTACACCAAACATATGAAACAATATATGAACAGGTTTTAAAGATGTTCTACGCATTGCTACGAACACACAGGCGCGAAAAACACGCTAATCGGAGCTACGGTTGAAAAGATACATCTACCGAAAAATTTGCTCATAGGAGAAAATATAAAACTATTTAACTTCATGTGTTTTATATATAAAATATTTTATAAATACTATATATGGAATTAAGTCAAATTTAGATTCAAATTATGAAACTAAAGTAAAATAAATCATATTTTATTTACAAAACCCAGTTGCATAATTATTAATCAAGATATGATTTAGACCATAAAATTTTAGAATTAGTAATATGGTAAACACTGTCACTAACACGTAGATCTCGTTGCTATGAATCTAACGCAACTCGAATGAACTAAAACGGATCTAAAACATAGAAGATATGATTTAAACAAGATCTACTTTATTAAAGTAATAGATTAAATCTCACATCGGAACTTAAAGATAGAAAACCTAACCAACAGTAACACTAACAGTATAACAAGTTTGTAAAACTCTTCTACACGTTACTACGATCACATAGACATAAAGATCACGAAAAACGGAGCTAAAACGACAAAGTTACGAATTTCCAAAGATTTCCTATAGAAAAACAAATACTTTAATTAAAACTCGAAAATAAATTAATCTAAACCTACTGTACAGTTGCATCATTAGATAGAGCTCGCAAATATGAATCTAACGCAATTTGAATGGATCAAATCGGAGTTAAAACGAAGATTCTACGGCTAAAACAATCTGAGTGGCAAATCTGTAAATATGAGAAAGCGTATTTTTCTTTTTCCGAAACGAATTACGTTTTCAATTAATCAAAACGTATTTTCCCGGTTTACGCTTTGGACCGCGGGTTAGATAATTGAAAACTCCAGGGGCTCTTTAACAAAAACACCAGCGAACCGTTATCTTCTAATATGAGCCGTCGGTTTTAGATCGGACGGTCCAGATCGATCGGGGGAGGAGACAGGCGGTGCTCCGGCCGGAATAGGGCCCGACGGCGACCCTCGCGGCGGCGCCATGGCCGGATCATGCCAAAACTCGCCACGGTACACGAAATCGCGAAGCAAGAGTACCGTTCGGTAGATAACTTCAACGCGATCTTACCTAGGGCAAACTCGTGGTCGGAGATGAAGCAATGAGCTCGCACGGCTCGAAGGGGCGGACGGTGGAGGCGGTGCTTCGGGTGTAGCCGCCCCGAGGTGTTATAGCTGCGGTTTAGGGTTGGATGTGGAGCGGGGAGGGGCTACGGTTCCGTTTTTATAGTCCGGAGGGGTCGCTAACTAAGGAAAAGGCGAGATTCGAAGATCCAAATCGGATCGGGAGAGAGGGAAGGCGGCGTCGGCCGGAGGAAGAAGAAAGGAAAGTGAAAACGGGTCACTGACCAGTGGGACCCACGCGTCAGCGACACAGTGCGGAAAACGGCCGCGCGCGTGCGAGTCGGGCTTAGCAGGCCGCTGGCCGGGCTCGGCCCAAAAGGAATGCGGGCGCGCGGGGGAAGAAGAGCTGGGCCGCCGCTGGCGGGCCGAGCTCTGGCTAAGAAAGGAAAGCGGCCCGGTAAGAAAGTAAATTCTTTTTCTTTTTTTCTTTTTCTAATTTTTCAAATCCATTTTTCAAATGATTTTCAAATCAAATTTGAATTTGATTTAAACCACTCAATACAAAACTTCAAATGCAGCAGCATGAATGCTCAATCATGTTTCTACACTTATATTTGATTTTAAATTTATATAAAAAAAAATTATTCTTATTCTAAATTTGCATGCTCACAAAAATATACAAAAATCATATTTTTCCTATTTTTATCTCTTTCAAAATTTTAGGGTGTTACAATTCTACCCCCCTTAAGATGAATCTCGTCCCGAGATTCGGAAGAGGATGATAAAAGAGATAATGACACTTTGTCTTTATTTGATCCTCATTTTTTTCAAATTACTCTTTCGTTCAGAATCATAAGACAGTTTCTCATATCCTGACTAACTAATCTGCCTAAGCATAATCATCTCTTCTGTTGAGCTCCTCCAAAGTTATTTGTTCCTCTGCTATGACTTCAGTAAACTCATGGTCCACTTTGCTATTCTCGGTGTACCTATCTTCTAATTGATCATTCTCGTCTTCCTCAGGTAAGAGTCGACCACCTTGATACTCAATTCTTTTCCCTGACGGTGTTGTTAAGAGCATTGTGCACCGAGTACCATGAATCACTCCTTTGTGTGCACAGAGCCATCCATTACCAAGAACCATGCAAATTTTAAGTGACTCCAACACAATGAGTGTTGCGGTGAAGTTTTCCTTGTTTATGACAAGACTGACATTCGGGCATATCTGATCTGCCTGCATTTCTCCCACTGGGGTTTGAACTAGCAAAGGCCTCCTCATTGGACACTTCACCATCTTGCACGTCTCTACCATGTCGGCGGAAATGAAAGAATGCGAAGCACTAGGGTCAAATAAAGCAAAAACTTGTACTGAGCTTACTTGAATATAACCTCCCACTACTTTGGTAACTCCATGAATTTTATCCATATCCACATTGCTCAGTCTTCCATTGACATAGTTTTGCTGCGCTTTGCTTCCTTGAACAGGCTTCTTATGGGCTTTCCTTTTTCGCTTTCGTTGTTGTGGATTCTGACTTAGTTCACTCCCAACTTGCTTTTCAACATTGTTGTTTTGATAGTGCTTAGCTTCATCATACCCATAACATTCTTCAATAGCAGAAACATCAGTCTTTTTCCACATATTAGTGTGAGACGTCATATAGGGCTCCTGAGTCATGAGACACTACACTTCCTGTCATCAAGTGACCAACATCAGCAACGCGAACAATTATAGATGATCATGAGCTATCTAAAGGGACAACTCTCGTCTCCATGGATCCAAAATTGTCAACCTTGTATACAGGACATTTTTGCTTGAGAGTGACAACTCAATCATGGAGACTAACCAATACTTCCAAATAAAGAGTTCAAACTTAATAAACCTTCTTTACATTGACTACCCCCCTTAAAATAAGAGACACTAAATAGGGTAGCTTGAACCCTTTTCTAGATGAGCTAAATAGTGTTCTGACATCCCAATGATACTCTTATGTATGGGTAAGAACAAGAAATCTGAAATTTCTCGCGAGCAGTAAATCAGCAGTGCAGTAAAACAGCTGTAACTCTCATTCTGTTAATCCAATGAAGCTGTAGTTAACACCGATGGAAAACTTATAAAATTCTCTACAACTTTCTTATAGAACATACTTCCAGATTCTGCAGCTATCTTGACCGAAAACAACACATAACAGATTCTGTTCCAGGTTTCAGACAGCACAGATACATTACCTTATGCTTTTTGTATCTCCCAAACCACAACAGCTATGAGGGTGGTTCTTGCATTTAGAGATAGATGTTGAAGTCCACTCTTGGTCCAGAATTTTCTCATGATTTTTGGTCTTTCAAGAACAGATATATAAGTTGATAAAGACAGGCTGCTCCGAAAGACAAGATATAGAAAGCAGGAGATAACCAAAACCCAGCTATTTATTTCATTAATCCTTATACCTTATACATATAAACTAAATGAAATCATGGTCAAAACCCACGAGATCATTCCACTCATTACAAAATTCCAACTCAAGCATAAACATAAGCACAAAGCAACTAAACACTTAAATGTTCATTAGCCACACATTAAGACAACTCAACTTGGCTACTAACGGTTTTATTACACGGGACATAACTCCTATTTCTTAATCATGGTGTGATTGCAGCAGTATCCGGAGTAGATAACGTCTCTTACATTCCTTATTGCTTTATATGGACATCTGAATCTCTGCATCCCTCTTTACCATTCTTATAACTCATACCTTAAGATGGGTCAATCTGGTATCCCTCAGGTATAGATTTAATACCCTCATACTCAATCCTTTCTCCTGAAAGTGTAGTTAGAAACACTGAACATTGGGCATACTCAATTACTCCTTTACAAGTAGATAACCAGTCCATTCCAAGGATAACATCAATGTCCCTTAATTCCAAAACAATGAGGTTTACCTTAAAATTTACCCCATTTATGTCCAGACCAACTTTTGGGCATACGCGGTCTGCCTTTATTTCACCTCTTGGAGTTTCAACCATAACTGTTTTCCCCCTTGGAAGCATAAGTATGTTATGATCTTTTGCATATTGTCTAGATATGAACGAATGTGAGGCACTAGGGTCAAACAAAACCTTGGCATTTCCTGAACTTACTGGAATCGATCCAAACACGACCTCCTTAGCTCCAGGAATGGTGGAAATATCCACATGTTTCAACCTTCCATGGATGTAATTTCTCTTTAATTTATTTCCCTGCACATGATCCTTTTGGACGTCCTGCCCTGGGTCTTGCTGTTGTTGATTCTTCTGCGGGCAAGATTTGACATAATGTCCTTCCTGCTGGCAATGATAACACTTTCTCTTAGCTGGATCTTTTGTGATGTCATACTCCAAGGAACTGTTGTTTGGTATGCTGCTATCTTGCTGGCCATAAAAGTTCACCTTCGTCCCTTTGGCTTGTTTCCTAGCTTGTTTGGCCTTTCGGGGTTGATACTCCTTATAGGTAATTGTCCATCCATCTATGACTACTTCATGGGGAGTAGTTTTAGCGGGAGGGGCTTCTAACTCTTCAAGGTTTGGATTTGTTTGACAGGGAATCAGGGCTGCATGTGACAATGTAGTATAACTCGCTTGCTCATTGCTTTCCACTAGTGGTTCTAATGAGATTGCCTTTCTCTTCTTATCCATGTTGTTCTCAAAATTTGGATCCACCTTGACTTTCCCCTTATTAGACTCATTTCGAAGACAGGGAAAACCATAATGCTTACAGCAGTGACATTGTTCCTGCTCTCCAAATGCCTTATTATCAACATCTTTATTGGATTTCATATTCTTCCAAACTTCTGCTACTTGTATCTTCTCTGACCCCTTGGATATGTTGGCTTGACCTTGAGATAAGCATCGTTGACAATTCCCATGTTGAGCCATTTCTTCTAGTAATTGGTTTTGCATCGCTAATGGTTTCTTGTCAAAAGTGAGCAAGAGCGACACAATTCAGTCCTCTTAACCTCTGAAATCCATAGTCTTCTCGTCACGAGCCGTCTAATAGACAAGGAGAAAAGGTTCAAAATAGAGACAAGGTTTTTTTTTATAATAGAACGGGGATAGAATTAAGCATAACTTTGAGAAAATAACAAAGTTAAAGAGAAGCAAGAAATAGGCAAAATGGAAACATGCTAAACGTCCAGTTCTAACTAGGCTTGCGTCCTACAGTCAGCATTGCTCTGATACCAATCTGTCACACCCGGTTTTAAGGACAAAACCAGACATACACTATATGTGAAATAAAGAAGACAAATCTCACATATAGCCACAGATAAGTGGAATATCAAAAGACAAATGCTTAATATACATAACACAATAGTATAAAATATACCTTAAAGAGTAACACAGCGGAAAGACAACTCCGAACACCGGGTGCAACCTTCACTCCAGGATCAAACTAACTGGTTGATCACAAGCCTAACAATTCCAGAATCTAACAGTCTGGTACCCTTCCTGAGATGTGGGGAGATAGCAAGAGTGAGTCCATGTCGAACTCAACAAATATAACATGGGGTTCATGAGGCTCAAAAGTTTGACACGGTTTACTGCAATAGCTTTTAGTGAGTCATCTTTTAGCAATTGCGTAGCAACAAGTTTAACATAATCCCAAATAACCTCATGATCATGTAAACGAGAATAATGTATAGCAAGAAACAATAATCATTAGTGAGCATCAATATCATCAGTATTATCATTATCATCAGCGTTCATCATTTATTCTGTAAGGGTCCAAGGCCACTCGTGACCGTGAGCACGGCTGTTATAACAGTTTTACACTCTGCAGAGGTTGTACACTTTCACTGTGAGTCGTGATTACCCATATGCCCGAGGCGGCCAATCCCCAAAACACTCCCAAGGTGAGCAGGCAGGGTTCACTATGAAGCCTTTCAAAGGTTCGTCTAACAAGTTAGGGCCGCTAGGTTTCCAGAGTCAGTCCGTGTGATACACCACGCAGGGATCCACAGTCTGCTCTACCCCATTTGCGCCACAAGGGTAACCTCTAACAAGCTAGAAAAAGTCCTCATACTGAGCTAAAGCCAGAGCCATATAGCCCTCACAGTTGTACTGTAAGTCCCGGATGTTCGCTTACAGATAAGTCCTTATGGAGAGAAACTAGAGCACCAAAAATACCCCATGCTCTAGCCCTCTTGAGCCATATTGCTTTAAAGCATCATTTAAACGTTTATTGCATATATCATTAGTCAAGTTATAGATCATGGTTATTCAAAAAGAGCACTAGCATCACTACCCAATGCAATGTCCCATAGGTGTCAAGGTACAAGATACAAAAACTAGGATATCCTTAGTGGTAACAAGGTAGACACATGCACATGAATTAAGTATATTAAAGGTGAATAGGAAACAAGGATGATCCCATGCTATACTTGCCTTAAATTGAGATCCTTTCTCTGATCCAAATCTTCAATTAATAGCTTCTTGAATCTCCACGTAAATCTCACCGACTGGACTTGATCAATAAATCACCACACACACATCGAGCAATTATACACGAAGCAAACAAGGAATAATAATTAGAACAGTACACCAAACATATGAAACAATATATGAACAGGTTTTAAAGATGTTCTACGCATTGCTACGAACACACAGGCGCGAAAAACACGCTAATCGGAGCTACGGTTGAAAAGATACATCTACCGAAAAATTTGCTCATAGGAGAAAATATAAAACTATTTAACTTCATGTGTTTTATATATAAAATATTTTATAAATACTATATATGGAATTAAGTCAAATTTAGATTCAAATTATGAAACTAAAGTAAAATAAATCATATTTTATTTACAAAACCCAGTTGCATAATTATTAATCAAGATATGATTTAGACCATAAAATTTTAGAATTAGTAATATGGTAAACACTGTCACTAACACGTAGATCTCGTTGCTATGAATCTAACGCAACTCGAATGAACTAAAACGGATCTAAAACATAGAAGATATGATTTAAACAAGATCTACTTTATTAAAGTAATAGATTAAATCTCACATCGGAACTTAAAGATAGAAAACCTAACCAACAGTAACACTAACAGTATAACAAGTTTGTAAAACTCTTCTACACGTTACTACGATCACATAGACATAAAGATCACGAAAAACGGAGCTAAAACGACAAAGTTACGAATTTCCAAAGATTTCCTATAGAAAAACAAATACTTTAATTAAAACTCGAAAATAAATTAATCTAAACCTACTGTACAGTTGCATCATTAGATAGAGCTCGCAAATATGAATCTAACGCAATTTGAATGGATCAAATCGGAGTTAAAACGAAGATTCTACGGCTAAAACAATCTGAGTGGCAAATCTGTAAATATGAGAAAGCGTATTTTTCTTTTTCCGAAACGAATTACGTTTTCAATTAATCAAAACGTATTTTCCCGGTTTACGCTTTGGACCGCGGGTTAGATAATTGAAAACTCCAGGGGCTCTTTAACAAAAACACCAGCGAACCGTTATCTTCTAATATGAGCCGTCGGTTTTAGATCGGACGGTCCAGATCGATCGGGGGAGGAGACAGGCGGTGCTCCGGCCGGAATAGGGCCCGACGGCGACCCTCGCGGCGGCGCCATGGCCGGATCATGCCAAAACTCGCCACGGTACACGAAATCGCGAAGCAAGAGTACCGTTCGGTAGATAACTTCAACGCGATCTTACCTAGGGCAAACTCGTGGTCGGAGATGAAGCAATGAGCTCGCACGGCTCGAAGGGGCGGACGGTGGAGGCGGTGCTTCGGGTGTAGCCGCCCCGAGGTGTTATAGCTGCGGTTTAGGGTTGGATGTGGAGCGGGGAGGGGCTACGGTTCCGTTTTTATAGTCCGGAGGGGTCGCTAACTAAGGAAAAGGCGAGATTCGAAGATCCAAATCGGATCGGGAGAGAGGGAAGGCGGCGTCGGCCGGAGGAAGAAGAAAGGAAAGTGAAAACGGGTCACTGACCAGTGGGACCCACGCGTCAGCGACACAGTGCGGAAAACGGCCGCGCGCGTGCGAGTCGGGCTTAGCAGGCCGCTGGCCGGGCTCGGCCCAAAAGGAATGCGGGCGCGCGGGGGAAGAAGAGCTGGGCCGCCGCTGGCGGGCCGAGCTCTGGCTAAGAAAGGAAAGCGGCCCGGTAAGAAAGTAAATTCTTTTTCTTTTTTTCTTTTTCTAATTTTTCAAATCCATTTTTCAAATGATTTTCAAATCAAATTTGAATTTGATTTAAACCACTCAATACAAAACTTCAAATGCAGCAGCATGAATGCTCAATCATGTTTCTACACTTATATTTGATTTTAAATTTATAAAAAAAAAATTATTCTTATTCTAAATTTGCATGCTCACAAAAATATACAAAAATCATATTTTTCCTATTTTTATCTCTTTCAAAATTTTAGGGTGTTACAACTATTTCCCCATGGAAATGAGAGGATTGATCCCTGCTAAATCTAAACACTGTTCAGGTTTCTGATAATAGATACCTTAGTTTCCATTGGCATTTTCCATTTGCTCTCATTCAATGTTTAGTACAACAAATAGAGTACCTTTGTCGTACATCACAAAATCTTATCTCTCTTTATTAATACTCCCTGATGTTTAAAATTGTTCATGTTGGTCATGAAAGTTTGGTGATGGAAAAGGAACCATGTTTGATTGCGATGCAACCACTATAGTTCATATAAGAGTACACTTTGTAAGAGTACACCTTACATTTTCCTTTACCTAGCGAGTATTTTACAAAATGATTCATGTGCTAAAACTGGAGGTAAATCATTCAGAGTTTGCATTGTTGTTAGAAACAAGTGGAAATGAAACATTACACCTCTTGAATTTAAGTTGTGTCAAAGTTCTTGTCTGTAATCTTGAGATTGGTTGTCATGTTTAAATAAGGTGCGCTATATTTTGTCTACAAATTCTGTAACCTTGGAATTCTCTATCCTAATAGTGTGCCTTTTGCTGGTACAAGGACACGGTGCTCACATATTCTTGATATGCTGATTTTGCCAAAAAAAAGATTTTCATAGTTTAAAAGAAAGTGAAAAGGAATATACTTTTGATGTGTACAAATTGTAGTCTCAATTTGAGCTTGTCCTTGTTCTGACTTGGCTGCCTTTATGTTGGTTTACAGTGGGCTCGATCAAAGGCTCGATAAATGGAATCTTCATTGATGTCTTTATGCAGATACATGGCTAGGGTTGGGGCTGTCACCAGTGAAGTATTCTCTGTCTAGGCAGTTGCATCCTGCATCATGATTTGGATGTCCAACCATTCTTTTTTTTTTAAATGAACAGGATGTCCGTTCTCTTTTTTTAACGTACAGGATGACCACACATTCTAGAAAATACGAGGCCAGGAACAGATCTCTATCTATCCTGATACTAATATTCTCTCATAACATAGCATGCGCAGGTCAGATAGTCTAAACCACGAAGGTTACAGTGCGCACTCACACATAAGTACTTTGCAAAAAGAAAAAAATCCACACTAATAAAATTGCTAACTACTAACAGATGAAGATGCTGCTCGTGATGCCATCTCGGCAACAAATCAGGCCTGTCTTAGCCGCAATGACTTGATCCCTGCAGACTACAAACCTTCACCGTTCTACTCCACAGGTACATCGTGCTTCACTTGCTTATGAAAACCCAAAAACGCCATGGTCATTATATATTCACCTTCACATTCATCAGGTTCCGTATCCGGATGCAGCCATTACATAGAATATATGTGTTACTTCACCCATTGTCAGATTGAAGAACAAGCAACATGGTGCCGTCAATGGATCCAAAACTTCGGAACCAACGACCACATAAATCAAATGGCACCACCAACCTTCCAGTCACCATGTAGAATAGTTCAACACGCAGATCTATGTACAGAGTATCCTATGTTTGTAAGTTAAAGCATTGCTAGACCATATGATCTGAACCATCCTATGTATAATCAGAACTGCAACCTTTGCTATATAATAACCATGTTAATCGCCTCCCAAACTATTTTCACTCGACACACAACCCATTCATGAACCACTTCGATGGCCATCTCTCTGGGCGCGCGATGGCGCGCCCTTTCTACTAGTATATTTAGAGACGTGGGAGTACGGTTGATGGAGCAAGTGGTACGACCGTTGAGCGCTGGACGACATTTAGGATTACATAACGACGTGTTTGGTTGGTGGAGGCGTCACATCCGGCATCAGTCCATCCGGCATGGAACCATCCCTGCGAGGTTCGGACGATGACTTGTTGCTGTTTCGATTAAAGAGTTGGTTGAACCGGGCTACTGTTTGATTGAAGTATGGATTGAACCGGCAAGTTGTTTGGTTTAGGAAACGGTGGATTGTATTAAACCAGCATCCCCAATCTGTGAACAGGACCATAATTCCCAGAATCACTTAACCATAGAGAAGACAAATTTCTTAAAATAATTCCCATAATCACTTGCTCACAGAGAAGACAATTTTCGTAAAATAATTACCAGAAGACAATTTTCATAAAATAATACCCAGAATCACTTACACATAGAGAAGTCAATTTTCATAAAATAATTCCTAGAATCACTTACACATAGAACATCCAGATATAAATTAACTTCTAATCTGTGGTGTACCATCTAGAAGCTTGTGAATGAACCTAGTATCAACCTGAAAGATTCTTGTGAATGAAAGAAGCCACCCACACCATTTGATCAGGAAGGTCAAGCCACAGGAAAGCATGAGCAAGTGGTATGTTCAAACAAAGATGTTGAAAGTAGAGAGCCAGATGCGCCCTTTCAAAGGTTGGAATTTGCTGAATTACAGGCTATAGATTTGGAGGAATTGTTGGAGGAGGAGGTGGTGCTGACTCCCTGATGGCATCTAAAAGACCTTTAAAGGCTTCAGTGACATCTCTTAGCCCTAGATTATCATCATCTAGCATCACGCGCCCATGCTATAGGATATCTCCTCAAACGGATCAGAAGCTAAAGGATCATTTGTACCTTTTGGAAACAGTTCTGTTGCTTGATGATTGCCAAAAATGATAGCCATATAGTGATAGTTCTTAATAGGTTTGTTAAAGTACTTTGCTTCATATGGCTTGTTCTGAAAGAATGTACAAAGCCAAAGTCAGACAGGGAAAAAAGTTCAGTACATATGGCAGAAAAGAAGGGATCCAAAGCAGCAAAAATAGCAGTACTAGCAGCCACTAAACAAGCAGAAAGCAATAGCAGCAGCCAGCAGTAGACTAAACAAGTAATAATAGGAGTCACTAAACAAGCAGAAAGCAAAAAAAAAAAAAGCAGCAGCAATGTCATTATCCTCAAGGGCCTTGCTGTGGTACCTCCAAATGACTGAACCATTCATTTGATTAGATCAGAGGGTTGATATCATGTATTACTTCTTAGGAGGTAATATGTGAAATATATATTTATTTAATTTTTATTTTTGTAGTGTAGGATAAATAAGGAGAGTTTTATATATAAAAATCTTTTTTCTAGATATAATTGATGCATGCATGATCTATTATTAGATATCGTAAATCCTTTTATTTTGCAAGTTTGGATATGACATAATTTGATTAGCATTAATTTTTATTTGGCCGTGACATCTATGGTGACTTCTTATTTAACATTTCTTAATTAATGTGAACGAGCCGAACAAGCATTGACAACAACGAAAAAAGCATGCATGTAACCATATCATTGTTGTACGTGACAAATTTGTCAAAAAAATATGGAACCCTATAATTATAGCTATTTTATATAAAAATATTGTAACTTGACCGGTGTATATGTATCACAACATAATAGTATATACCCTAACAAGACATGTTATGGAAAAATATACGTTAGTTGCATTATATGTAATATACTCTAATGAGTTAATGACAAGTGACAATTCCAATTATTTTTGCAACATAGTGATTAGTTGCACATACACAGAAGCGTGTAGTATTACGTGAGATATCATACACATATACACAGACGAATATTTGTATAATCGTGACTATATTTAAATTTTGACATACATTACTCACATAATGCAATGAAGATCCATGCGTATATCCATCTCTAAGTCACATTCTAATTAAATCAGGCTATGCGCAGCACTGGCGTGCATGCTCCTATGTCAGATATGACAAGTAAAGTGGCGCACAGATATAGCTAACATTTTTTCTTGATTATTTAGTTATTTAATTGTCTAATATGTTCCAAAATTCAATGACGGTGATTTACTCAAACTCTTACCTCCTACGAGGTAAAGGTCGTACCGTGGCAAAACCCTATCCTCAAATAAATAGCCACTAACAAGCAGTAGCCAGTAGTAGACTAGCACAGACGAGAGTGCAAGGCAGCAATAGCAGCCAGCAGTAGACTAGCACAGAGCCACAGATGCAATCAATAGAAACTGAATATAGAAAGGAAATGACGACCAATACACACCTGCACATGAGCCAAATAATTCTTCTCGTGTAATAGTGAAGTTCTAATTTCCTCATTAAAATGTGCAGAGCTGAGTTTTCTTGAGGGTCATAATGTTGTTCCAGCGAGTTTTCCAAGTCTTAAGGTGATCGGGGATTTGGCTACCACTAAAATTCACATGAAACCTTTCATTCACCAATTTAGCACACTGATTGTAGTGGGAGCTCTCGAAGCCTTTGTCCACCCTATTGCTACTAGCTGCGCCAAGTAACGCAAGGCACATGTTGACATTTCAGATGCCCAGACGGCTAAGCTTTGAGTCCTTAGCTCAGATTCTTGCCCGCAGTCCATTTTCCTACCATATCCAAACATTTCGTTATTAGTAATAGAACAATTCAGTAGAACATTTCAGAGTACAAACAATTCATAGTATTAAAACATTGAAAAAGATTGCAACGCCAAGGTTTTAATTGCTACTCTCTCTGTCGTTTACAAAAGAATACAGTTAGCATAGTATTAAATGAAATCGTCTAGAGTTTGACTAAGTTGAGGCCTTACAAGGATTAGTTCATTTTCAAAGAAAAATTCCAACATTTGAAACGAATATAATTATATATATCTGATATCATAATATCACTCTCTTTTTTTTTATATACTTAGCTTGATATAAAAAACTATACGTAGTTTGACTAAAGACAGAACTAAACTTGCATCTTTTTCAGGATGGACAACAATAGATGTAAGTGATGAATGTGCTCACAGACATAATTAAAAAATGTGTCCAACAACTCCACCCTCCCTACCCTGCCTTGGATTTGATCTACTCGTACTTTATCTGAGAATTTGCGCGCTCCTAAGTCCATTTTAATTCTCTGTGATACAATGATAATCTTGTCAATAATACTAGTGATCCATAATAGTTAATGGACCCTTATAACTTGTTAGCAGGAGTTGTTGAACCACAACCGAAGTTAGAACAACACTGAGACTGGAGCAGTACAGTATGTTTGGAACGACGGAAATGCCGCCCTAATGTTCGCAATTCAGATAGCACTTTAATCTTCTGCTCTAGAGGGGGAAACATGGTATAAGCACGTTGATGCTACCTCTTGGAGGCGTCCTTTTCGTGCCTCTCCTTCTGCCTTGCTGGCATTTGTGGGTGAAAACATTCCATATTATTGTGCTAGCATTGTTGGCGCCTTTGGTGTCATCTCCTTTTGGAAGGATGCACTAGGCTTCTCCAGCTCTGCCGTCCTGCTCTTGCTCGACCAGTGGCGGACCCAGGAATTGGGAAAGACTAGGGCCAAAATTCAGTAGCGAAAAATACACCATATATGCCACATATTGAAAAATATCTAATGCCAATGAAAGTTTTCAAATTTATAAGTTGCTTGAACTATATTTTAATACTGCCATACAATTGTTAAGAATATAACATGGAACAAACAAATATAAGTAAGAAGTGAACATTTGGTTATTCGCATCTTACATGTCTTCAGCAACAACAGGATGGATAAGATGGAAAAGTTAATAAAAGAAGGGACAAACAAAAACTAAGCTTACAACCTGGATGTCCTCGTCATTTTATACTAAAAAACCTAATCTGTAATTTCAACTTTCAATTAATTCATTGATAATTGTGTGGAAACTACAATTATAAGAGGGGTCAGAATTGAGAAATTAGAGACAAGAACGAACCAGAAGAGATGGAGCTCCTAGCTCAGTGCCATCGGGCCACCGGCGAGCAGCCGCACGGGAGCGCTCAGGGCTGAATCGATTGACGCGCACGCCTGCTGCCTGGCACAGTTGCTTGCGATGTGAGTGTCCCTTGGTGGAGGCCTGGTTTGCGTTCCCAAGCTGTCTATGCAGTGGTTACCGCGCCATGACTAGGGCCACGGCCCTAGTGGCCTTAGGCCTAGGTCCGCCAATGTGCTCGACCATGGTGGTGCACGAGTTCTACAGGAGGCTTTGTGAGTCGATAGCTTGTCGAGTGGTGCCCTTGTAGCTTTAGTTATTAGGCAGTTGTTAATGTATTTTGGGTCACTAGTTGGGTCGTTTCGACAATGTTATGGTGCTATTTGAGTCTTCTCGACCAAGTTGAGGTGCTAGTTGTGTCGCTTTAACCAAGTTGGCTCAATAAAATTCATTGGAGCAGGTAGTGACGTGAAGTTGTGTCTGATCTATGTACTAAGTTGTCGGTGTTTGAGATCAACACCAACGAGTAAATTTGTATGTGCGTCTAGGGTCGGATGGTGTGCAAAAAGGACACGAAAATGTATACTGGTTCGGGCGGAACGTCCCTACATCCAGTGGTGAGCGGCTCATGTTACTTACACTTGAGTTTGTAGTAGGGGTTACAAACTGTCGAGAGAGGGATCGGTTCCCAGGTCTCTGTGGGTTGAGTGTGTTTGTTGGCTTGAAGAGGGTAGTATCCTGCTTGTCTCGCGATGCCCAGCATGGGGCGCCCTGTCTCCCCTTTTATAGTTGAAAGGGAAGGCAGGTTACAGTGAAGGGAGAG
Source organism: Saccharum hybrid cultivar R570 (assembly GCA_038087645.1). Classification (NCBI taxonomy): domain Eukaryota; kingdom Viridiplantae; phylum Streptophyta; class Magnoliopsida; order Poales; family Poaceae; genus Saccharum; species Saccharum hybrid cultivar. The sequence goes on from JAQSUU010000245.1 coordinate 14,040,970, forward strand.
AAGAGAAAAAGAAGAAAAAGAAGAAAGAGAAAAACAAAAATATGAGGTGGTCTACAGCGGCGTTCCTCTTCTTCTCCCCGTGGGCCCCCCTTGGTCGTGCGGGTGATGGAGACGTACGTCATCCCTGGGTCCTGTTCGTTACTGGAGCAACGTGCGTCCCCAATCAATCCATACAAGACGCCCCATCCCATGACAGGAGTGGGAGGGGTCAATTAGCTGATGGTGACGCAGGTTGTACGGGGTTTAGGCAGTATAGTGTCATCCTATTCCACGTTATGGGCCGCTATGGGTGCATAGGCACGACCCGTCACTGTTTCAGGTTGTGCCGAGGTGTGCGGGTCGCGTCTGGAATGGTTAGGAATAGTACGGCCCCCTTGGCACGTGTGCGTCCCTCGCCCGAGGGTCTATTTGCATAAAATTCGTCGGGCAAGGCGAAAACCCCCTTCATGGGGTTGGATGGTGCAGGGCCGGTTCCCTTGGGGTCAGGCAAGGCAGAGAGTGCGGTCCAGGGGTCGGCTAAGCTGGGACCCACTCCCTTAGGGTTGGGCGAGGTGGATTTCTCCGTGAGGGGTCGGATAAGTCCATTTTGCGATCTTAACCGTTAGCTAGGTTAGTGTTGATGCTTATTAACCCTTCGTCCTTAGGGACCGTGGTATTTATCCCCGACAGTAGCCCCTGAGCCTTTGGAGGAGTGGGGCGCTCCTTCATAGGCTTTAGGATAGGTGGACCTTCGAGATCCTCATCCTTGGTCGGTTCTATTCTACCAGAGGGTGCGCGCGAGCGCACCTGATGGGTGTAGCCCCCGAGCCTCTGATGAAGTGGGGCACTCCTTCAGAGGCTTTTCTTGCTCTTTGGTCTATGACCACGCCATTGGTCTCTTTGCGAATTCAAGCCCCCAAGCCCCTGTGCGTTGCAGGGATCCAACTGAGGGGTCGTTTCATCTTGAAATTGTTCTCCCTCGCGCATTTTTTTTTGAAAAAATGGAGGGGTTGAGCCGTGCCATGCTTTCCTCGTTGGGCGAGTCGTGGTGCTCGGTGAGTTGTTAACGGGCTAGTTCGAGTGGGGCCCCAGCATCCTGTTTGTGGGGTTTCGGCTGGGATCAGCTGGTGATCGACTCCAGGTTCTCGATGGCCAGTCCATATAGTTCCCAGGTCCGTTCGACCGGTCTTGAGGGCTCGTAGCCTTTCTTTGAGGAAAAACTATGGACCGTGTGCCAATCAAGACTCGAACGCGAGTCGGGGCGCCCATGGTGTTCGTGCGCCCGGGTGTTGGCTGCTAGCGGGCCCATTCCTTTCTGCCCCTCACTCTGCGGGTGCCTAGAGCGGCTGCAAGCCCTTTGTTGGGCCAGCCTTCAAACTCTCAGGCCTTATTGGGTTGCGGGAGTGTTTCCAGCTCCGTAGCCTGCTTACCTGTTGCGGGCTGTGGCTCGTTTGGTGGGAAGGTGGACTGCCTCTCGGCGCGTCTCTTGAGAGGATGCCCAGGGGTCGCGTGTGTACACCCCTTGATGGGACGCGGTGATAGGATGCGGCAGGCGTGGAGATCGATGCCAGCGGTTGGCCGCTCGCCTCTGCCCTCCCTATAAAACCAAAGGGTTAGGCTCTCGTAATCCATACGCATACCTGCACCCTTGCCTTCTCCGCTCTGCCACCACCAGTGTTAGGGTTTGCTGTGGTAGAACCTCCTAAATAATATGGCTCACATGCACCTGTCATTGTCTCAAAGACCTCTGACGACTATGCATGTGTACCACAAAACTTAAGAAATCTGTCGGGTGTCCTCGAGAAACCCGAATCATCCACAATCTTCCGAGCAGGATCACATTACAGAGGCATTGCAGTATTACAACAGTTTATATAACAAATTACATCAAAGTAAAAGTGCAGAAGTCTTACATAACATAATTTATAAACTATTTGTTCCAAACCTTACAAACCTTAAGTTTAGTTATTACAACCATAGTAGTGGAGTAGTATTAGTAACTTTATTACAAACCACCAAAACATAGCGCTCTGCCCAAGAGCCAAACATTCTACTCATCGTCGCTTACCGCAAAGACGGTCATGCAGCAGGGTCCGAAACAAACCTGCTCATGAGACGAACCTGCAACAAGGGTTTAACAAACCCTGAGTACAAAAGTACTCCACAAGACTTAACTGACGAAAAGGGTGGAGAAGACTTAGGAATGCAAGCTTAGAGGAATCAAGGTGAGGATGTAGTAAGAATCAAAGTTCTTTTGCCTAAAATCTACTAAAAACGAGTCTTTAAGATCAACCTTTTAATTCATCATTAGTTATTACAGAATGTAAGTGACCCTAGTCTAGATCAGATAACTCATACAACTTCTTTCTTAATCTTCGACCAAAGTTCCACTTATTAACTATGATGTTGAACAAAGAATCGAGTCTCCATAACCAAGGAGCAACGACGATTCGAATCGATTATACCTAGCTAGGGATCTCTAACCACACGACATATGCAGGACTCTAACCGACATATATCAACCTTCACTCGGATCCTCCAAAACATGACCGGGTCCAGCGCCACCCAAGCGTATAGTACACCTCCATTCTAGCCCTTGGCTATGAGGATACACACTACTCTCACCATCTCTCCATTGCCAGTGCGCGGTCGGTCGTTCACATGATAGAATTACTGAGGTCTTAGGTTTACCGGAGCATGTGGCCAGTTGTAAAGTCTCGACACACACAATTCAATCAATGGTATAGTCCTTAATCAACACAGGTGAAAACACTACATTGAGACTCCTTTCCTAATGCAAGTTACCCGTCTGGTCCCAATTCATCATTATTCATTCATTCAGTTGTTCCACAACAACCCTTCAAACTTCGTTAAATATTTTCAAAGTTTTCTCATTAAGCAAGGCTAAGCATACTAAGTATTTTCAAATAAAACATTAACAAGGATAATATTGAAGTATCAAGGATGATAGTGCAGTAATTAGGTTATCACTCAACTCCTATCACCGAATGCAACAAAGCATTAACAAAGTGAAGTAAAGCTTTTCAAAACACAAGGAATGTTTAAATGCATTCGGGGCTTGTCTTGGTCAATGGGAATCTCTGGCTCCGGGTCAGTCCCACAAATATCAAACCCAACCTCCATGGGAGACTGCTCTTCCTCGGGAACTGGGGTGACCACGATACCCTCCTCGTTCACGGGGACTACACGATATGATAATGTATGCTCAATATGATGAAGTACGAAACATGATGTTTGATGATGGTATGACAATTTAAAAACTTGAGTACAACTTTCCTTCATGGTACAGTTGCAAACAACACTAACCTAACTCTAATGTAGGGTTTCATTAGGTTAACTACTTCGTTAATGACTTTCGTTAATCACATGAAATATATTAATTAAGCCCTAACAACATGATTAAGGAGCTCAAACAATTAACTAAAGGTGCCAAAGGTCAACACACAATCACAAAGTCAAACAAATCCTAAATCATTGGGCACTAATTACTTGATTAACTAATTAATTAATAAAGTATAAATTAAGTATAAAATCAAATTTGTCCAATTAAGCTTAAATTTTATTTTAGGAAGCTTACATCATAACTAAGTGTCAAAACAATTTTCACATTTTTTGGATAATTATTTAAGCCTAGAAAAATTATGAAAAAGTCATTTATCAATTAAAGGAGCTAATTAATTGACAAACAAAAAGTAATCAAAATTAGCATTTCATATTTTTCCTAAATAGTACACATCATAGAGAGGCTACACAAAAAAAAATTATCATTTTTGGAGCTCTAAATAAATCACAATGAAATAAACAAAAACTGATACTATTAGGTATTTTAGAAAAAGAAAAAGAAAACTTCATCTCAGGCCTGCTACCCCTCTCGTTCTGGCCCAGTCGGCCCAACCGCACCACCCGCCTCCCTCCTTATTCCCTCCCCTGGCCTGCTTCTCGTGGCCTGGCCCAACAGACTAGACCGGCCCAGCAAGGCCAGGTTGCTCCCCCTGCTCTAGCCAGAGGCCATGGTGACGGTCGGCCTTGACCACGCGACTGACGGCTTGACCGGCCAGTGGTGGCGAGGTCCTAAGCAATGGCCAAGGCTCCCATGTGATCCACACATCCTTGCGCAAACCCTGGACTATCTAAGGCGGCGGCAGGCTGGCGGCAGCAAGCTCGCCGGCGACGCGGCTGCGTGGCATGCGATGGCGTAGCGGCTTCGGCACAAACTAGACCAGCATGAGGGCATGGTTAGCACCAGGAAATCACCGCAAATCTGGTGCTCACCTCAGTCGAGGCAGAGATGGGGCAGAGGCACCCGTTCGATGGTGGGGCGGCTTGCGGTGGTGTTCGGTCACCAGAGACGAAGGGGAAGGAGATGGTGCGGGTGCTCCAGGCGGACTGGAGTGGCGCAAGTAGACTAAGCGTATATGTGGGAGCGAGGCGAACATGGTAGAGCTCTTAGTTTGGCCAGAGACATCTCAGCGGTGGTAGCAACGAGCGGCGGAACCAGGCGGCGGTGAGGAAACAGAGCGGGGAAAGAAGAGGAGACGACCGGCTCTGGGGTGATAAGAAGGGGAGGCCGAGCGGCTTCAGGAGCGCCAGCAGCAGCTCGATCATGGACACGCAAGCAGGTGCATGTCACCGTGCTAGAGAACGGTGAGCAAGAACGGTGGTCGTCCGATGAGGTAGACAGAGGAGCAACTCGGTGGCGCCCTGTTTCTGAAATTGATTTTGAAAAATTTACGAAACTACCACTGAGTTTAAATTCCAATTTACTTTCAAATTTTATACAAAAGTTGCTCAACTTTTCAAACCCTACAACTTTCTCAATATAAACTTTTCCAAATTCAGCCTAGATTTTGAAATTTAAATTTGAAATCAAAAGGGGATAATTTCTAGAAATGGGGAAATTCAAAATTAATTTAAATTTTATATTGAAACTTCAAAAACTCAAAACACCAAAGTTGTTCATCTTGTCAAGACCTACAACTTTGCTATTTTAACCATTTTCAAATTATGCCTCCATTTTGAAATTGGAAAAAGGAAATGAAAAGGGGTCCAAATTTGGGATTTGCATCTTTTCAAAATTACTTCAAATTTTATACTAAAACTTTGAAAACTCCAAAAACCAAAGTTGTACAACTTGACTAGATCTACAAATTTTATTTTTGGCCCACCCCCAAATTGTTTCTAGATTTTGAATTACACAAAAGGGGGTAAAATGGGGTTTTCCGAAAATCAGGGTTTTGAATCAAATTCAAACTCGATTTGATTTCTACATTAATTGGTGATTAATTAGTGATCATTACTATTATCCAAATGTACCATTGAGTCAAATCACATGTGACCTTCCCAATGCCACATTTGTTTAAACAAATTTTGAATTATAAATTTATTTTAATAAACCTCCCAATTTGAATTGGAAAACTCGGGGCGAGTTTTAGAACTCAAATTTAACCTCAAACATGGAGTTCATTTTTAAATATTGCACTTCAGCTTATTTCCTACACTTGGCACTAGTGTAGAGCACAACTTTACACCTCAAATTACATAGGGCATAATCCAAGTATTTGAAATGCCATTCAAAACTAGGGTTTTGGATTCAGGTCAAACATCACAAAAACTCAATCAATCTATAAATGTAACTTTGTTTTAGTTGATGCACAATAGAGTTGACTAAAACATGAATGCTTTGCAATGCATATGATGACATGACCAGTTTTAGTTACCATAACACCAGAGGTGTTACATTCGCCGCCTCCGTTTCTTTCGCCGCTGCCACCACCGCAACTTTCGCCTTTCAGTCCTAGCCTCCCATGGATCTATGGAACTGCTCAGATTGTAGCCATGCGCCCATAGAGGGCCTTGTCAACCGTGGTCTTCTTCGTGAGAGGTCCACCGCACACGAGTGGATAGTACCTGATAGCCACGACTTCCCGGCGCCGCCTGACGGCTACGTGGTGTCGTTCGCGCACTTCCACGATCGCGGGCTTATGGCGCCTGCCCACCGCTTCCTCCTGGGGCTCCTCCACTATTACAAGATTGAGCTGCAGCATTTGAATCCTAATGGGATTCAACATATTGTGGCCTTCATCGCGCTATGTGAAGGGTACCTAGGGATCGAGCCTTAGTTTGATCTTTGGTGGTACTTTTTCTGCGTCGGCCTACATACGAGGAGGGAGCACGGCCAGCTAGAGGTGACGATGCTGATGGGGTGTGCTAGGATCTGCCTCAGGAATAATCGGGCCAAGGATTACATCTCCATGAAGTTGTCGATGTCTAATAAGGGGTGGCACTCATAGTGGTTCTATCTTAAGAACGACGCCGCCCATTCCTTGCCTGAGCACGCCCTGCTGGAAGTATACCGGGCATGTGATTGAGGTGGTCCCCGAGTCATGGGGATAGGGCGTCCCGAAGAAGGACGCGAAGAGGATCGCCGACCACCTCGCCGCCATCAAGATCTTGAGGAAGGCCGACATAAAGGGGAGTGGAGTCATCGGAGTGTACCACACAAGGAGGGTGGCGTCCTTGATGGCTCGCGCTCTCCTAATGCACCGTGTGGTCCTCGTCGCTCAACTAGAGGGAACGATGCTTGCCGAGGGACCCCTCGCTAATTCAAAGATCATGCAGCACCTTAAGGTGGTGATGGATGCCCCGAAGGACTCATCGGGGGCCATCATCGATTTTGTGTACCTGGTACCGAGGCACCCCCCGATGCGGCCGGAGTTCGGCTTCGTCAGATTTGTAAGTTATCCTCTCCCCTTTACCTCCTTTCCTTAGTTGATTTGTTCAACACTGCCTATCTGATTTTGCATGGGGTGATGCCAGTCGAGGGACCTCACGCTCACAGAACACCTGACACCGCTACCGAGGAGCGAGGCCGTGAGGGCGGTGAACCGTGCCTTGAGCGAGGCACAGAGGAAGGTGAAGGAGAACAAGAAGAAGAGGCAGTATGATAGGAAGGCGAGGCAAGACCGAGGTGAGGATGTCTTGAATACTGATGAGGAAGATGAAGAGGAGAAAGAGGGAGAACTCAAGGATTGTGATGGCGGCGTCGCCTGGGATGCCCTTTTAGGGAGGATGAGCCGATGAGCGATGACTCCTCCTAGCAGCAGGTGGGCGGGGCCACGGGCCTAACCTAGGGGTAGATAGAGATGGGTCCTTCAGCTGACTCGTCCCAAGAGCCGACGGAGGTGGGGCATGTTGCCAGAGCGTTTGAGCCTTCGGAGTAGAGGGAGAGATCCAAATGCTCACGCTCTGAGGTGACGTAGTAGGGGTCAAGTGGTTCGTCCCCCAAGCGTCCCTGTCATTTGATGGCACTGAGGTGAGCAGCAAAACCTTTTCTGTCCCTTTGCTTTGGTTGAATCCCGTCATGGTCTTATGTTCATATTCCCTATAGTGTGAGCAGATTTAGACTCTCCCTAGCGCTGGTGCCAAAGAAGAGCATTGCCCTGGCGCGTCAACCATCGGTTGGTGCAGCGACATCGGTAGGGCATGCGCCATCAGCCGCGGCGATGGCGTCCGCAGAGGGACAACAGGAGGTGGGTGCACGGGAGGCATCCGCAACGGTCATAGTATGGCCAGGCACGAGCAGGGTGCCGATGGAGATGATGGCGTAGACAGACCTATTAGCCATGCGTGTGGAGGTAGAGACGCCCGCTATGGGTGCATCATGGCCTGACATGACTGTGATGCCGTAGGAGGGGGCAGCGTGGCTCAAGCCACCAACGACGCGAACGACGGCGTCTGAGGCAGGTCAGATAGGAGGGGACACAGCCAAGGCATCCCTAGTGGTTGTGGTGACACAACAGGGGACTACCTCTATGCCACCGTCATCCTCTACCGCCAGTGAGTTGGTCCCTATGGAGGCATCGCGGCATGGGGGCCCGACGGTGCTAGAGTCCGGGGAGCTATCCCAGGACTTGACCCAGGCGAGTGGTGGTTCGAAGGCGTGGGGTAGACCCTAGGTCGAGTGGGCAGACCCACAGAATCCAGGGGCCACGGTCTTCGCCCTTGATGATGCCACGGAGGCGTCGGAGTGGTGCGGCCTACACTCGTCGTTGAGAGATGTGGCGCAGTTGCTTACCAACGCGCTGAGCACATTGAATGGTGCTACCCTGACCGGCCAGGTATGAAACATTTGTATCTTTGGTTTCTGTTTTGCACTTCGGTACCTCTAACTCGCGCCTTTCTAGTAGTCCCTCGTGGAGCATGCTGGGCAAAGTCCTAGTTCCTTCTTCAACACAAGGAGGACTAGGACCTCCTAAACACGAAAGTGGTCAACCTTCAGACCCACGAGGTGGGGTCCCATCGGCACGCTGATGAAGCCAAGTGGATGGCCTTAGAGCAGCTAGAGCGATCATGCAAGGACGATGAGGAGGCCACGACCATCAAGATAGAGCGGGATGAGCTCCTGCAGAGAGATGTGGTGTCCCACTGATGAATCCTCGACCTCTTGGATGATGTCAATCAGGAAAGGGACCAGAAGTTAGCGGCCGAGTAGAGGTTTGCGGCCTCGAAGGTGAAGGGGCGCCAAGATGCCGCGATGGTCGAGCGACTGTGCCAAGAGCAAGACGAGTCACGACAGACCAAGGAGAGGCTCCGCATAGAGCGGGCACGGCCTGCGCAGACCGTGATGTGGCCTACTAGGAGTGTGACGCCGCCCAGCAGAAGGTCGGCTCCCTTGAGACCGAGCTCAAATGGGAGAAGGCCCGCAAGCTGGACACTGAGAATGCCTCTGCCAGGCTCACGATGGACCTGGGCTAGGAGAAGGCGAAGGTGCTGACCCTAGATAAGGAACTCGACGAGGTGAGGAAGAGTCTCGAGGCGGAGGTCAGCGAGCACGACATATTGCATGCCGCCATCAGGGTCATCTGTGATGACCTTGAAGTGGCGCAGACAGAGAGGACCAGCTTGCTGGCAGCTCATGTCATCGATATCACAACCTAGGCGGGCGCTCTTGAGAGGGATGCCTTTGACGCTGGTATCAACCGTTCCTTCGTGATTGCCCACTCCCATTATGGGGAGATGATCAGTCTGGAGGTGATGAGTCTTGGGTACGTGCCTAGCTACAACGAGAAGAAGCTGGAAGAGCTGGAGGAGGTGGTGGTTCCTCTTTCTCGGGACCTGGCAAGAAGGATACAAGACGTAGTTCTCCCTCGGAGGGGCTAGTTAGGTTGTGATTGATGTAATCGGACCACAGTGCTAAAAAACTTGTAAAGAAAATAATCGTTTTACTTTCATCATAGTTTGTCCGGTCAAACTTTTATCGTTCAAACACTTGCCTTAGTCGAATTAAGGTCATTAGAGTTTTTGTAAGAAGGTTGATGCATTCTAACCTGTTTTTTACTATTAAGACCGTAAAGCTCATGGTGCAAGTGAAATATCCTGATTGCGCGGGTGAGCAAAGTAACCGTAGTCGTGGGGGCGTAGGTTTCCTGCAGTCCGACCCATTTTACTCGGTATTTTGTCTTTCGTGACCCTTTGCTTTTAGATCTTGTCATAGAAAAAAGGGTTGGATGCAAAAGAAAGTTCCTAAGTGCAAGTATTCCCCTATCAGCCCCTGAGTGAGGGCCAACCCCCTGCCGCTGTAGGGGTCAGGCATCACTAAAAGCCGAGGGAACGATTATGAAACATATAAGGTTAATGCTTTTTATTACAGGAATATGATTGTTATGTGAGCATGTGTACAACTTGGTCGCTAGCAAAGACACTGGACGGGACCAGCTCTCGGTCAGACACCATCTTTACCAGTGTGTCGGCTACTTCATTGTCCCTTCATGGGATGTGGTTAAGTTCGAGGCCGTCGAATATGTCCTCCATTCAGCAAACTTCTTAGCAATGCGCGACCATCTTGGGGTCTAGTAGCTTGAGTCTTTCATAACCTGGTCGATGATGAGCTGTGAGTCGCCTCGGACATCCTGCCGTCGGACGCTCAGCTCGATGGTGATGTGCATGCCATTGACAAGTGCCTCGTACTCCGCCACATTGTTAGAAGCATGGAAGTAAAGGCTAACCACATATCTCATACGTACCCTGAGTGAAGAGACGAAGACCAGCCCCGCACCGACACCCCTCTTCATCAATGACCAATCAAAATACATCGTCCAACATTCTTGGTCGATGGTCACCACCAGCATCTGGACCTCGGTCCACTCTGCGACAAAATCAGCGAGTACCTGGGACTTGATGGCCGTCCGAGGGGTATACGGGATCCCCTGATCCATCAACTCAAGCGCCCACTTAGCAATCCTTCCCATAGTCTCCTGGTTTTGGATAACCTCACCAAGAGGGAATAAGGATATGACTGTCACCGGATGTGATCCGAAGTAGTGTCAGAGCTTCCTTTTGGTGATCAGTACGGCATACAGGAGTTTTTAGATCTGGGGGTAGCAGGTCTTGGAGTCGGACAAGACTTCACTAATGAAGTACATTGGGCCCTGGACTTCATGCCCCTCCTCCCGCTGTACTACTATGGCGGCATTGACCACTTGTGTGGTTGCTGCTATGTAGAGCAAAAGCAGTTCCCTATCGGTTGGGGGGACAATGATCGAGGCCTTTGGCAGGAGTTCCTTGAGCTTGTCAAGCGCGTCCTGAGCCTCGAACGTCCATGTGAACCAGTCAACTTTCTTTAAAAGCCGATAAAGGGGAAGGCCTCATTCGCTGAGGCTTGAGATGAAGCGACTAAGGGCCGTGAGGCAACCAGTGACCCATTGTTCCCCCTTAAGGTTTTGGATTGGGCCTATTTTCATGATGGCTGCTATTTTCTCGGGGTTGGCTTTGATGTCACGCTCGAAAATGATGAACCTGAGCAGCATACCCCTCGCGACCCTGTTGACAATAATTAACTCCAATTTTAAGTCGTCAACTAACCCATGGAAAGGTTTAAAATTATTTGTAAAGTAGGGTTATAGGGGTTTATTCTAACGAGTTCCACGAGTTGTGTTATTCTCACTTATTTTGCAGGATATGCAGTATTTCATTATATAAAAGTACCTCAAGTGAAGAATCTGAGCACATCATTGCGAAGAGCTCGTCGAGACGATCGAGATGGACATATCATTTGCTATATTTGGAGCACCAGAGAGAAAGTCCTCGATGGGTATGACTCGGAGGACTCTAGAAGACCCTAGAACCATCATCGTCATAAGACCAGGGACTAAACCGACAAGATTCCACAGCTCTGTGAAATATTATTTTCCAGGGATTTATACAGAAGCTGGAAAAGGAAGGAATCTACCCAAGACATGACTCATTATGCGAATGGATTGAAAAGTGGCACTAGAAGGACGTGGAAGACACCAGAAGACACGAGAATGAAGCAGAGGCCTGGCGGCTACCAGGTGGGGCCAACCGGCCCCACATGTCAGGCCGGCCGGCCTGGCTCCACTGCCAAGTGGGCCCTCCTTCGTGTGGCGGCTTCCAACCGACCTCTATGATGCATCTTGACCATTGTTTCATGTTAGTTTGATCCAAGGGCTGTGGTTCACCCCACCGGGGTATATAAGCAGAGGCATACCCCCCTTAAACATTTAATCAATCCATCAATTCATTCCATCATCGTTCAGTTCAGAGGTGTCCCTTGAAAGGATAACCTAGAGCTCCACCAGCTAGGGCATAGCTAGAACATAAGAATAGGAATTAGAGGAGGCAAGCAACGCTTGGATTCCGGATCTAGTCATGAGGAGGCTAGGTACAGCCTTGTACTTCTCTCTTGTATTTAATAGTATTAATCTATTTATCTTCTAGTTCAATGTGTTCATCTTCTAGTTCATCTATGTGTTCTTCTAGTTCATCGTTTAGTTCGTCTAGTTCGTCGTCTAGTTTATCTAGTTCATTGTGTTCTTGTTTTAGTTCATGCTGTTCCTCTAGTTCTTGTCCTAGTTCGTGTGTGAGTTGAATACTTGATATGACTTGGTATAACTATATATTCATAACTATAATGTTCATTGCCTGCTTTGATTATACGTCTAACATAGTTGGATTAGCTTTGTGTTTATATCCTTGTTTGTATAGCGCTTACCCTATGAATTTAGGGGTGGGTGGTAGAAGTTGTGTAAGCGTGGTGCTTAGACATTATCTATCTGCGAATCCACCCTATATTATGGGCCATGTGGTAGATCATGAAGGTGACTATTATAGCTTCATTGAGTCCTCTGTAGTCCACTCCCCGAATATAGGACAAGTAAGGCTGAGTTGCGGGGTGATATCTTGCTCTGTTCCTGATCCATCTTAGCAATGTCTCTTGTGTATAAATACGAGTTAACCCTGACCATGATTGCTAGACATAATTGCACTAATCAATGTAGTCCAATGGCCTATAGTTAGAATAACACTAGGAGTTAGTCTCTATTTTTTAGTTCTTTCTAGAGTCACGCCCAAGTAGGAAAATGCTCGGTGGAACCCCTTTAGGATTATGTTGATCTGTTATTAATTATCTTTTATTATGATATGATTGATCCCTGTTTTGAGTTTGATCTAGTAGAACTCTTCTCACAAGTGTAAGTTATAGGTTTTATTCTTTATACCTCCGAGTGCCTTCCCAGTGGTAGAATTATAAATAACAATACCTGGAACTTTCCTGGGTGAAATGCTACAACGGGTGTATTTTATCTGTGCGCTTGCGGATAACCTTTATTCATATTTTATAAGTGCTATGATCATAAGTACAACCACATCTTTTGGTATTGTGTTGGGGATGACAACCTGGCTTAAGCAATGCTAAGAGATGTTCTGAACATTTCTAATGTCTTTGCTAAGGAAGGATTTGACCCTCCTATTTGTAATCGTATGAGAAATGTCAATAGACCCCGAAAACACACTTCTCGAGGTTGAGCTTGATGCCATTCTCTCTGAGCTTTTCGAAAGCTAACTTGAGGTCGGGTACAAGTTGGTCGGTTCACTTGGACTTAACTATGATGTCATCCACATGAGTCTCATTGATTCGCCCTATGAGTTTTCCAAAACACTTGAACATACATCGCTTAGCCCCTGCGTTTTTTAACTCGAATGACATCATAACGTAGCAGTATGATCCGAATGGGGTGATGAAGGAGGTCACGAGCTAGTCAGACTCCTTCATCGTGATGTGATGGTAGCCGAAATAAGCGTCAGGGAAACAGAGGGTTTCACACCCTGTGGTTGAGTCGACCACTTGATCTATGCACAGTAAAGGAAATGGATCCTTAGGACACGTCTTGTTAAGGCTCGTATAGTCAACACACATTCTCCATTTCTCATTCTTTTTCTTTACAAGAATAGGATTGGCTAACCACTTAGGGTGATACACTTCCCTAATGAACCCGGTTGCCAAAAGCTTTGTGATTTCTTTGCTGATTGCCCTGCACTTATCCTCATCAAAGCGGCGCAGGCGTTGCTTCACCGGCTTGGAGCTCGGCTTGATCCATAGGGTATGCTCGGTGACTTCCCTTGGTATGCTCGACATGTCTAAGGGTTTCCACGTGAAGATGTCCTTGTTCGTGTGGAGGAAGTCAACGAGTGCGCTTTCCTATTTGGGAGAGAGGGTGGTGCTGATACGCACCACCTTGCCGTTAGAGCTGCTGGGGTCGATGGGGACCTCCTTGGTGTCCTCGGCTGGCCCAAACGATCTGGATGACTTCTTGGTGTTAGGCGCCTCCTCGTCAACCACCTGGTGGGGTGCCGAGAGCCCCTTGAAGGCGATGATTGCCGAGGTGAGCTCACAGCACTCCACGTTGCACTTATAGGCGCACTGGACGGAGGTGCCAATCGTGATGATGCCATTTGGACCCGGCATCTTTAACCTCAGATAGGTGTAGTTGGGGATGGCCATGAACTTCCTGTAACATGGGCATCCTAGGATGGCGTGGTAGGCCCCGTGGAACCTGACCACCTCGAAGGTGAGGGTCTCCATCCAATAGTTGGGCGAAGTCCCAATAGTGACGGGAAAATCGATCTTGTGGCAGAATCTCCTAATCTAATGCCCTCCCAGGAGTACTTGTCTTCCATTAGACACTAAGTACCCAAGGGAGAACACTAAACTAAGTAATTCCGTCGAGCACACCGCAAGGGAGAACTCGAAGATCCACATTTTTACATCAGGATCACAAATGAGAGAGTAAAGCTTACAACATCCTTACCATTTCTTACATCACTTTTAGTACAATATCAGAGTAATTCATTATATAGTTATAACATCGGACTATAAAATATTATCAGAGTTCAGTGGAAATGAAACCATTTAATGACAAGTTAAACATTAACACGAAGACATTTAAAAGCATGAAATGATAACAGATTAATAGTATTTTCCTTATAAAACTTTTTAGTGAGAGTTTTAATAAATAAACTCTACTCCGCACCGTAAAGGAAATCCTCACTGAGCCCACCAGGAGGTTTCCACACACAAGTGTCAGCTCATCAGCACCTGTCACCTGCAACAGGGTAGAACAAACCCTGAGTACTCAATTGTACTCCGCAAGACTTACCCGTCAGGAGGAAGTAAAAAGACTCCAAGGATTATGCAAGGCTTTCTGGCTTGTGGGTTCTTATTTGCGAGAAGCAGCGCTAAGAGTGTGTCCTTGATTTCTTACTTTTAATAGCCGTATTTCATTTCTTATCCAACCTTCTATGTAAGCACCTAGGCTATAATCAAGCAAGGGTTGAGCCAAAGGAACCATTTCTTCATCTTTCAACTGTCAGTTCTTACTACGATGCTAGAGCGTAGTCAAGCCGTACCGTCACGCAGAAACGGCGATTCGCGAATCAATATGCCCAGCTGGGTGCCCCGAAAACACACGCCTCGCTTGTACCCCAGCACAAGCAAGACCAACCCATTCCACTCCTGTCAAGGGGTCCAGGTCCCCGTCCAAGCTCGGACTCTAAGCCCCCAATACTGCAGGCCTGGCCTCAGTATGGTGCTTAGACCTCCTCAACCCAATATATATAGCCACCCTAAAAAGCCGGTCCGGAAAGAGCCGGAACCCATGACAAGAGAGAAACAAGTCTTCCCGCTCCCATAAGCAAGTATATGCTTGGGACAATAAATCTATGACTTGACCAGGGTCCATGCAACGAACGGTCCTTAATTGACACAGGCGGAATAAATGCAACCAGAGCCCCGCTCTGTTGCCCAACCAGGTCCAAGTCCATCCAACCCGTTCCGTCCGGTCTCCAATTATCCATATACATTTATATTCCATGAGATAGCAACATGATAATAGTAACAATAAGATATTCCTATCTCTCGTGAGCGACAGGAAATCTCTCGACTTCTACCGGAGTCCTGTAGCATAGCAATCTACACGATCCTGTCATACTAGTAAGATTCATGGGAGCAGGATATATATATATATATATATATATATATATATATATATATATATATATATATATATATATATATATATATATATGCAAGTGTGTTTCATTCAACTCCTTTAAACTTAATGCACAAGCATAATTTAAAGTGCAGAATAATAGGGGTGATGCACCGGGGCTTGCCTGGGTAAAGATTTAACAAAAAGTTAGCATTCCATCACGATGACACGATCCTCAAGGCGCCATCTTTTCTGCTGCTCCAGATGACTCCGCAATCCATCAACGCTCCTATTACGACATTCGTGGATGCAATGCAGAGACGTAAATAATCAACGGTGACTGAAATAGTTAAGATACGGGTACGTCTCTCGGGCTAACGAACTAGCGTAAGACTAGCATACTAAACCATGTATCCTTGTTACCGCAACGCGCCATGTCCCGACAAACATTTTAGTTATGAAGCCCAAGTGGTTACTTTATTTATTTCATTGAATTGCTATATATATTCAACTAAGACTTATTAGCTACCTTCACAATTTAATTATTCAGCGGCTACCAAGATTACAGTGAGCGCCTGATGATATTAGGAACCTACTGTACAATTTTTAGAGACCACATTATCGCCATCATCTCCCAACAATTCCTACAATTTCATGTTTTAATAACATTAAGCGTCTCACGATAACTAGAAAAAAACCCTAAAAATATCATAACTACGCGAACCAATTGCACCTTTAGGTAGATCATGATTTTATGAACCTAACAAAATTGGTTTCACCATTTTTGGATCCCTGCAAGATTTTATCTTGAATTTACAGTTTGCTGCGGAAATCAAATTAGAAAACCGTTAGAAAAGGGAAAAGACTGGCGGCCTCCAAACCGGCCCAGCAGCCCAACGCGCGACGCGGCCGCGCGCGCGCCAAGGCGGCCCACCGCGGCCTAAGACCAGGAAGCCCGCACGCGCCTGCAATTTTGGGAAAAGGTACTTGCACCTTTGGTTAATCGAGAGACACAGTAAAACACTATTCCAACAGACACATACTTTGCACTACGATCCCCGGAAAGAATCATCTTCACAACGGCGGAGTCCTGGACGTGCCCGCGCGCGTCAGCGTGGCTCCGGCCGGCACGGCGTGGCCATGCCGGCCCACTGAGAGACCCGCGACCACAACTGCTAAGCCGACGAGCACCTATGGACCAACGCGCGACTGCACGAAGCCCGAAGGAACCTAACAACGTGCTACCGTAGCTTGTCCCCGACGCCGGCCGATCCGTGCGGCGGCACGACCGTTCCGGCGGACCTACGCGCTAACGAAGGGGTGGCGGTGGGCGGGAAGCATCTGGAGCTTACCTTGGTTCTCGCTGCGGTGACAATTGAGGCGGGGAAGAACTGGGGTGGCCTGCCCACGAGCGGCCACACCGCGCGGCGGTGCTCCGGCGCGGACAAGACGCGTCAGCGCCGTCTCCGATCAACTCCTCGACCAACCGACACGAGCAACGGATAGAGGGGGTCATGGCGAGTTAAGAATCTCAACCAAAGGAGCTCTCACCCACGGATGGTGGCTTACCCCCAATTCCCTGGCCGCGGTGGCGCTCAAGGCCGGCGGCGCGCAACCCACCAAATTGGCGCGGCGTAGGACTCGGAAGGGCTTGATGGGGGTGGGGCGGATAGCTGACCTCCTTTTCTACCTACTCCAGAGAGGAATCGAGCTACAACGCCTTGAGCTAAGCAAAAACGGACGGCGGCCGTGCGGCGCTCGGGCACGCGATGCGGACGTGGAGGAAGCACACTGTGAACTGCCGCAGGGCTGACTAAAAGCGGAGCGGCCCCCAAACGCTGGCAGCGGTGAGAGTATGCGCGCACCGTGAAGGGACAAGAAAGGACTCGACGTGACGTGAGCGGCACGGCAGGACGCACAAGGCACGGCGTAAACTAAGCGTGGCGAGGACGGCGGAGCAGGGCGAAGTCAACTAGACAAGGTCGTGGTTGCGGCAGCGGCGCGGTCAGACGCCAAGAATGCTGGGGCAATGACTTGACTCTTGCCGTCAGTGGAACAGCGAGACATGCGTTGATTGCACGGCATGCAGAGCAGTGGCAGCTCCCTCTCTCTATGCACAGCAGGAAATAAATCATACGTACTGCACACTCTCCTCTTTCTCCGTCATGACTGGCTGAGAAGGTAGGATGATGACTAGGCGATGGAATCAAATGCAAGCAAAACAACAGCACGGTTCTGAACGTACTTAGTGCTCGATTTATAGCAGTAGTATTCGCTTGCCCTTTACCACATGAGCGCATCGACTAATTACTGCCACATGGTTAAGCGTCGCAGTTCGTAGTAGTGCATTTTAGACTAACCCCATGTGCACTGTTGGCTTGACTCGTGGCTCGGCGGGCAGCAAGGTCTTGTGCGGCAACGACAGCGACAGCACGGCAGCGTGCGCAGAGGTGCAGAGCGGACGCGATGGCTAGGCAGCAGCACAGCGCGGCTGCAAGCAACAGCACGGCAGCGTGAGCACGCGCCAAAATTACCCGGGGCAGCAGGCTAGATGACGGCGGTGAGCATCGAGCAGCTGAACAAGCGGCCAGTCATGAGTCATTCTTGCGTGTACGTGAGTGTTATATTTTTCGTCCTTCCTTTATTCTTTTTTTTTATTCTTTATTTAAAAAGCAAAATTTTTCCACTATACAATCAATCATATAAAGATAACAGAGATATTACATTTGACACAAATCGAGTTGTATATCTATTTATGGTTATCAAGTCATGCATTGTATTTTTCTCACTTTTCTTTTACAAGTTAATAATTGCATTCTCATCCACACCACTTGTTCATCACACTTTACTTAAGCGACATACACAAATCACATTTTTTTGTTCATAGAAATTCACTTATCATTTTACGTGTTTTGAAATTTTAAAACCCACGGAATTTGTTTTCGATGATTTATCTTAGGCCTTACCCTGGTGCTAAGCGAGCCCGTAACACCAGGGGTGTTACAGATCTGTTCGAGGGGCGTGGCCTACTTCCCCGGCACGACACCGTGGAAGGGCGCCCCGGTCGGGCGAATGCATGATCGGCTAATGCCCATGGCGTCGAGGGTCTCGGCGTACATGATGTTAAGGCCGCTGCCTCCATCCATCAGCACCTTGGTAAGACACTTCTTGTCGACGATGGGGTTGACCACGAGTGGGTACCGGTCTAGCCGTGGGATGCTCTCCAGGTGGTCGTACCGGTTGAAGGTGATGGCCAACTTTAACCTTTTGAGGAAGGTGGACGTGGTTGGCTCAGCCTCGTAAACCTCCCGACGCTCGAGCTTCTAGTGGCGCTTAGAGGCATAGGACTCTAGCCCGCCAAAAATCATGAGGCAGCCGGTCTCATACGGGAAGGCATCGCCTTCCCCCTTGGTGTCGTCTTGCTCGGGATCGGGCTTCTTCTGCTCCCCTTTCTTGGTGCCGTTGATAAGGAACTTCTTCAAGAGCCCACAGTCCTTGTACGCCTGCTTGACTAGGTAGGCGTGGTTCGGCCATGGCCCCTCGAGCATCTTCTCAAAGTGGTCTGGGGTGCCTTCAGTGGGCGCCCGCTTTCCATTTCGCTCGGCAGCAGCTACGAGCAAGCTCTCGTGCCGCTGCTTGTCCTTCTTCTTCTTCTTGCTAGAGCGGTTAGAAGTGCCCTCATCAGCGTCCTCGTTCCGCTTCACCTTGCCTTTGGAGCGATCGAAGACTACCCCATCCCGTCCTCGCCGGAGGCATGGCTGGTGGCGATGTCAAGGAGCCCCTTGGTGGTCCACAGACTTTTTCGCCCTAGCTTGTGAACCAGGGTCTCATTGGTAGTCCCAGACAAGAGCGCACTGATGATGTCAGCATCGGCGATATTGGGCAACTCATTGCACTGTTTGGAGAAACATCGGATGTAGTCATGGAGGGACTTGTTTGGCTTCTACCGATAGTTCTTGAGGTCCCAGGGGTTCCTAGGGCACGTGTAGGTGCCCTGAAAGTTTGTAAGGTCCTAGATGGCTAGAGGGGGGTGAATAGCCTATAAAAATCCCACACAAGCCACTAAGCAAACTTGTTAGAATAACAAACGGCGTAAAGCGAGTTTTGCTTAGCCTACGGTTGTGATGCAAGCCTCCTATCCACAAGTCTAGTAGATTATGATCTCTAGTTCACACAAGGGCTATGTCACTAAACTTACACTAGTGAGCAAGCTAACAACTACTAGCAAAGGCTACCACTAGAGCTACACAAGATAATCTAGTAAATGTAAATCAAGAGAGAGGATTGTGAATCTTATACCGACGATGGAGTGAAGATGTTGCCAATCACCAAGATGATATACAATCAATCAATATTGACAACAACACAATATAAAGACCAATCACCGGGAGACAAGAGACACAATATTTTTGTTCACCCGGTGTTCACTTGTGCACCGACAAGCTACGTCACCGGTTGTGTCGACCAACACTTAGATGGTTTCTCGGTGTGAACCTCAAGTCACTTGCCCCTCAAGGCACGCCCCGCAAGGCACCGCAAGACACCACTCTCAAGTGAGGTAACTCAATGACACGCGCAATGTAATAGAGTTGCTTTTGGCACTCCGCCGAGGAAAGCACAAGAACCTCTTACAATCAACCGGAGGTGGCCAAGAACAATCTCCTTCTCTTGCCAATGCCTCCAACAATCTCCGAGCCGGCTAGGAGCGGTACTCTCCAAGAGTAACAAGAAATCCACCGCCTAAACCACCCACAAGTGCCACTAGATGCCCTCAAGCTATGCAATGCACTTTGGGATCACTCAATCTCACTTTTGATTTGCAATCAAGCAAGAGAGATGAGTAGGAGGGAGAAGCTCTAGCTCAAAGGATGCACAAGAGTGTTAGAAATGTCAAGAGGCCTCCCCAAGGGCTGGCCAATAAGTATTTATAAGCATCCCAGACAAATAGAGCCGTTGTACCCCTTCACTGGGCGTTTTTCGGGACGACCGGACGCGCTCAACCGCGTCCTATCGCCCTGCACCATCCACGTGTTCTCTCTAGATTCAAACGCGCCGCCCGATCCTCCAACGGTCACTGTGCGCCAACGGTCAAACGCAACGACTGGACGCGCCGCTCAACCGACCGGATGCGCTACACTAGGCGTCCGGTTTGAGTCTAGTAAGGTCCCATCGTGACCGGACATGTCCGGTCGATCGTGACCGGACGCGCACCACGCCCGATTGACCTTGCGTTCTGCAGTTCCCTCTAGGCGCCTAACCGGACGCGCCGGTCCTACGAGTGACCAGACGCGCCGGTGCAAAACCCTAACACCTGCGCGCCTGACTGCCGCGATGAACTGACCGGACGCGTCCGGTCAAACCGTGATCGCGTCCGGTTCAGCGTCCAGTCACCACTGTGACCTCTGTTCGCCTCCGTTTCTTCTCTGACTTCTGGCGTAGTGGAAAATAGGCATTTCAACTCCTCGAAAACGCCTGAATCCCGCCTCGTAAGCTCGTCGGGAGGGAGAGAGGGACCCAAACCCTCTCTACCGCTCAAACTTCATCGCCTTCGTAACTGTGCCAACACCAACAAGTGATCACCACCTTATGCACGTGTGTTAGCATTTTCATAATCATTTTTGAAGGTTTTCCAGTTAGCTCACTAGGCCCTACATGCAATATACTTCATGAATTCACCTAGTGGCACCCGTGCGTCGAATAACCGATAAGACTTCCCCTCTTAATAGTTTGGCTATCGATCCTAAACCACTAACACCCTCTATGGTGTCTTGAGTGCAAAACAAAATGGTCTTATGGTTATACCTTTGCCTTGAGCCAATTTTGTTTTTTCCAAAAGATATGATCCACTTCATATCATCACATGACCGTCTCGATCCGTCGACCTTGACTTCACTTGCTCTTCACTATTGCATCGGTCCGTCGATGCCAAGTCTCGCTCAAGCTTTACCATCACATGGTCCTTCGCTTCGAAGCCTCGACTTGCCCTTCACCTTCACAACTAGTCCATCGAGCCAAGCATCATCTCGGTCTTCATCATCTTGGTCACATGAGTTAATGTCATGTCTCATATTCAATGACCACCTTTATCTAAATCATCCACTTAGATACAAAGGTTAGTCCTAGGTTTCATCAATTAGCCAAAACCAAACTAGGGACTTCAATCTCTCCCTTTTTTATAATTGATGACAACCCTCATAAAGATGATTTTGATAATAAAAGTTTTGAACTTGTCATACTTGTCCAATCATTTTGCTCATAAGTAAAGTTTGGACAATTATCACAAGCTCGGTTTTGGTAGCATTAGCTCTCCCTACATATGTGCATAGAGTTTAGATTGAAAGCTTTGCACATATGCATGGATAGAAGTGTTGAGAGAGTAATTCTACCAAAATGATGCTAAGATGTAAGAAATGGACCTTTGAGGCGTGATACCAATCGGAGTTGCCTTTTACACCATCCTTAGCATCATGAAGTAACTAGACATCCATCAAAACTCAAGAACCCCGTGAGATCAACTTTATATTTAAGGGTTCTTGGACCACTTGTAACGCTTTAGGCACGTCTATATACCACAAGTAAACTATTCCTATGCAAGCTAGTAGATCATTTCATCATTCAAGTTCTATACTAGCATTGCACCACACAAGCATGTATATTGAATTTAAATACATGTGCAATGAGCAAGTCATATGAGAATGCACAAATAAATGCAACAACTTTGTTTATGAGCTTGCTACCCCTACTTGTGTGCATCAAAATTTTATTTATCCCTTTATCATGTTGAATCATCTTTTTCTCTCCCCCTTTGTCAACAACTTACCCAAAAATGGGATCAAATTGTGGAGAGAAAAAAATGTTTGATGGAGTAGGTTAAAATTTATCAAATTTGGTTTAACCTAGAACACTTGCCAAAGATATTTAATTCAATTTGAACCAAAGACAAGCTTCTTCACACCTCATAATAAGGGTTATCTTGCCTATGTTAAATTAAACACTTATAGTAAATCTTCTAGATTCAACACTAGGTTTGCAAGCTCACAAATATGTCATATGTCACAACTAGATAAAAACAAGCATAGAAGCAATAGTGGTAACATATATCCATCAAATTCATTTGATTTATCATAAATGCTGATGCATACCACTTATTATGTCTACATGCTCTAGCAAATCCTTAGCATAGGATGAATGACATGTCAATCAACTTTACCTTGCAATGTCGAAGGAGAGGCATGCCAATAAGTGGGTAGGGTGCATTCAACTCTTGTTTGAGAAATCAAGAATGTTCAACTCATTCCTTAGCTTACAAAACCTCTTTTCATCAAGTGGCTTGGTGAGAATATCGGCAAGTTGATCATCGGTGCCAACACTTTCAATGGCAATATCTCCCTTTTGTTGATGATCTCTAATGAAATGATGCCTTATGTCAATATGCTTTGTTCTTCCATGTTGAATCGGGTTTTGTGTCATCTTGATTGCACTTTCATTATCACATAGCAATGTCACATTCTTGAAGTTGAGGCCATAATCCTTCAAAGTTGATTTCATCCATAGCAATTGTGCACAACAACTTTCCGCACTCACATATTCGGCTTCGACGGTAGAGATTGCCACACTATTTTGTTTCTTTGAGGACCATGACACAAGTGATCTTCCAAGTAATTGAAATGTGCCACTTGTGCTCTTTCTATTGATCTTGCAACCCCCATAGTCGGAGTCTGAATATCCAATCAATTCAAACTTTGACCCCTTGGAATACTATAGTCCAACATCTCTTGTTTGCTTCAAGTACATCAATATTCTCTTTACGGCCGTGAGATGACTCTCTCTAGGTGAGGCTTGATATCTAGCACACATACAAACACTAAACATGACATCCGGCCTTGATGCGGTGACATAGAGTAGACTTCCAATTAAAGACCGATATTCCTTTTGATTCACCATTTTGCCATCAAGATCAAAATTGCCATTTGTACCCATTAGAGTTGAAATTGGCTTTGCATCTTGCATTTCAAACTTCTTCAACATATCCCTTATGTATTTCCCTTGACTCACAAATGTCCCATTCTTCAATTGCTTGACTTGGAGACCAAGGAAGTAGCTAAGTTCACCAATCATAGACATTTCAAACTCTTTGGCCATCATAGTACCAAATTCTTCACAATAAGCTTGATCGGTTGATCCAAAGATGATGTCATCAACATATATTTGCACTATGAATAGATCATTCCCAATCTTCTTAGTGAATAGAGTTGTATCAACCTTGCCCATCTTGAATCCCTTAGAGAGAAGGAAATCCCTTAGCCTCTCATACCATGCTCTAGGTGCTTGCTTTAAGCCATATAAAGCCTTCTTCAACTTGTACACATGGTTGGGTTTCTTGTCATCTTCAAATCCGGGAGGTTGCTTAACAAAGACTAACTCATTAATGATTCTATTGAGAAATACACTTTTAACATCCATTTGATATAGTTTGATATTGTATGCACAATCATAAGCCAATAGAATCCTTATTGCCTCCAATCTTGCCACGGGAGCATATGTCTCATCATAGTCAAGACCTTCTACTTGAGTGTAACCTTGAGCAACTAGTCTTGCTTTGTTTCTCACCACATTGCCTTCTTGATCTTGCTTGTTTTTGAACACCCACTTGGTTCCAATCACATTGTAGTCATTTGGCCTTTCTACCAATTCCCAAACATCATTTCTTGTGAAATTGTTAAGCTCTTCTTGCATAGCTATGATCCAATTGGCATCCCTCAAAGCTTCTTCTATTTTCTTTGGTTCTATGGTTGACACAAATAATGCATGCTCACAAAACATAGCCAATCTTGATCTTGTTTGCACACCACTTCTAATATCACCAATAACACTATCAATGGGGTGATCTCTTGCAATATGTTGTGGTTGGAGTACTTGCACTTGATTGCTTGAACTTGGTTGATCACTTGATGTATCTTGATGAGATGAACTAGCACCATGATCTTACACTTGAGAGTCATTAGCTAGCTTAAATGGAGATTGAGCACTTGATCTTTATCATCATCTTGAATATCAATTACTTGCTTTGCTCTAATGTTCCCAATGTCCATGTTCTTCATTGCTTCCACCAATTGAGTTCCACCAACATCATCTAGATTCTCTTCTTCATCTTGTGACCCATTGGTTTCATCAAATTGCGCATCATGGACTTCTTCTAGAATGCCCCTTGAATTGTTCCAAACTCTATAAGCTTTGCTTGTAGTTGAATAACCAAGTAGGAACCCCTCATCACATTTCTTATCAAACTTTCCTAATCTAGTGCCCTTCTTCAAGATATAGCATTTGCAACCAAACACTCTAAAGTAAGAAATATTTGGCTTTCTTCCATGAAGTAGCTCATATGGGGTCTTCTCTAGCAATGGATGATAATATAGTCTATTGATGTAGTAACAAGCGGTATTGATTGCTTCATCCCAAAATAATTGACTCACATTGTACTCATGAAGCATTGATCTAGCCATATCAAGCAATGTTCTATTCTTTCTCTCAACTAGGCCATTTGATTATGGAGTGTACTTGGCCGAGAATTGATGTCCAACGCCATAGTGATCACAAAGTTCTTCAATTCTTGTATTCTTGAACTCACTTCCATTGTCACTTCTCACTTTCTTGATTCTAATCTCAAACTCATTGTGAACTCTAGTGAGAAAGGTCTTGAAGATGTCAAACACTTCACTTTTGTCACTAAGAAAGAATACCCATGTGAATCTTGTGAAGTCATCCACTATGACAAAACCATACTTATTACCACCTATGCTTGAGTATGTTGTTGGGCCAAATAGATCCATGTGCATCAAATCAAATGCTTTGCATGTGCTCATTGTACTCTTCTTTGGATGTGAGCTTCCAACTTGCTTCCCGCTTGACATGCACTACAAAGTTTATTCTTCTCAAATTCAACATCTTTCAAACCATTGACAAGATTGTGAGTTGTAAGCTTCTTCAATTGTTTCATGCCAACATGACCAAGCCTTCTATGCCAAAGCCAACCCATGCTTGATTTGGAGATTAAGCAAGTTGTCAAAGAAGTTTCTCTAGTATTGAAGTCAACTAGGTAGAGATTCTCATATCTAAAGCCCTTGAATGCCACATTTGAACCATCCATACTAATGACTTTTACATCATCAACCCCAAAGATACATTTGTAACCAAGATCACATATTTGTGCCATGGATAGAAGATTGAAATCCAAGCTTTCAACTAGCAACACATTGGAGATACTTATGTCATTTGATATTGCAATCTTGCCCAATCCAATAACCTTGCCTTTCTTGTTATTGTCAAATATGATAGAATCAACACCACTATCATTGTCATTGATTGAGTCAAACATTCTTGATATATCGGTCATGTGTTGAGTGCACCCACTATCAATAATCCAATGCCTTCCTCCCGCTTTGTAATTGACCTACAAGCAAATCAATGAAGCTTAGGTACCCATTTTTGCTTGGGTCCTTGTAGGTTAGTAACTAAGCTCTTTGGTACCCAAATAGCCTTCTTCTTTGGGCCAACAATGGGTGTACCAATAAACTTAGCTTGCACACCCTTCACACTCTTAGTAAGCACATAGCAAGAATCAAAAGGTATAACATTAATAAGTTTCTTGCTTTGGTTCTTTTTATTGCAATTATGCTCTAGGTGCCCAACTTGCTTGCATCTTTTGCAAAACCGACCATTGCCCTTCACAAAGCTAGGCTTTGGAGTTACAAAGGCCAACTTGCCTTTCTAGGGGATGTAGCCCAATCCCTCTTTGTTAAGAGAGAACCTTTGGCTACCCAAGCACTTAAGCAAGCGGGCCTCACCACCATAGGCCTTGCCTAGGGCGTGAGTGAGCTCATCCACCTCTCTCTTGGGAGTCTCATTCTCAACTATTAGTGAGGCATCACAAGTGAAACCATCACTAGTAGTGGAGGTAGAGTCGGTGGTGGTGGATGAAGAGCTACAAGAACGGTTAGCATTTGACGTGATGATAGGTTCATAAGAGGATTCATCAATTATATCACATGTAACACCTATATCACATGATACAACAACCTCCTTCTTTGCTTGTTGCTCAAGTAGCAATGAGTGAGCTTTTTCAAGCTTGGAATGAGCCTTACCAAGATCCTCATGGTCTTTCACTAGACTCTCATGAGCGGTCTTAAGCTCACTAAGAACTTTCTCAAGTATTGCTACTTTCATTGAAAGATTCTTACACTCCTTGTCCTTGGCAATAGCTATGTCTCTAGTTTGTTGTATCAAGTCATATAGTTGTTCTTTAGTTGGTTCATCATCATCATTTTCATTATCACTATCATGAACATATTCAATTTCACTTTCATCATCACTCTCATCATATAATACCTTAGTTTCTTTGGCCATGAAGCATGAAGAGGATGAACCAAATAGTGAGGGCTTCTTGTTGATAGCAATGGAAGCAAAAGCCTTGTTGGATGATGATTCTTCTTCTTCATCATCACTTTCCTAAGTGACCACGTAGGCTCCATTCTTACCCTTCTTGAAAGTCATCTTGGCTTCTCTCTTTTTCTTCTCAAACTTGCCCTTCTTGTTGTTCTTCTTCTTGTCATAGGGACATTCGGCTTGAAGATATTCGGTGCTATCATAATTGAAGCTCTTCCTTTGTTGCTCATTGCTCTTGAAATTATCATTTCTCTTTTTGAAGCCTCTTCTTTTGATAAACATCTTGCCAATATTCTTGACAACTAGAGCAAGTGCCTCATCATTAATTTCCAATTCTTCATCTTCTCCATTGTCATCTTCTTCTTGAATTGAAGCTTTGCCCTTGGAGGAGGTGGCCTTGAATGCCACGGTCTTCTTTTTCTTTTCTTCCTCCTTCTCCTTCTCATCAACATCTTGATCATACTTGTCAAAGGTCAATACCTCTCCAAACAAATCATTGGGCTTCATTGCATCAAGCCCATCTCTTTGTAGCATCATGATCAACATTTTGAATCTTCTTGGTAAGCTCAACAAGAACTTGTGGCAAAAATCTTGGTCTTGTGTCTTGTGCCCTAAGCTCTTGAGATCATTCACAATGACTTGCAATCTATGAAATATCTCTAAGATTGTTTCTTCTTCTTTCATCTTGAAGTTCTCAAACTCACTCTTGAGCTCAATAGCTTGGCACTCTTCACAACCTTAGTGCCCTCATATGTTTCACTCAACCTTGTCCATACTTTATTTGCCAATTCTAAATCCTTGATGCCCTCAAATACTTTTGTGTCAATACCATTGTAAAGTGTATTGAGAGCCATTCTATTACATGTTCTATTTGCTCTATCTTCATCGGTGAGATGATCAGGATCAATGATAGCAAAATCATTCTCGGTGACTTGCAATACTCTCTCATGAATAGAACCAAGGTACATTGTTATTTTTCCCTTCCAATGAGCAAAAGAACTAACACCATCAAAGAACGGTGGCTTGCCCCCAACATGATCGAACACAATTTGAGCTATTTTTCACACCGAATGATGTTAAGCCTTGATTAAAACGGTGACCACGGCTCCGATACCACTTGTAAGGTCCTAGATGGCTAGAGGGGGGTGAATATCCTATAAAAAATCCTACACAAGCCACTAAGCAAACTTGTTAGAATAACAAACGGCGTAAAGCGAGTTTTGCTTAGCCTATGGTTGTGATGCAAGCCTCCTATCCACAAGTCTAGTAGATTATGATCTCTAGTTCACACAAGGGCTATGTCACTAAACTTACACTAGTGAGCAAGCTAACAACTACTAGCAAAGGCTACCACTAGAGCTACGCAAGATAATCTAGTAAATGTAAATCAAGAGAGAGGATTGTGAATCTTATACCGACGGTAGAGTGAAGATGTTGCCAATCACCAAGATGATATACAATCAATCAATATTGACAACAATACAATATAAAGACCAATCACCGGGAGACAAGAGACACAATATTTTTGTTCACCCGGTGTTCACTTGTGCACCGACAAGCTACATCACCGGTTGTGTCGACCAACACTTAGATGGTTTCTCGGTGTGAACCTCAAGTCACTTGCCCCTCAAGGCACGCCCCGCAAGGCACCGCAAGACACCACTCTCAAGTGAGGTAACTCAATGACACACGTAATGTAATAGAGTTGCTTTTGGCACTCCACCGAGGAAAGCACAAGAACCTCTTACAATCAACCGAAGGTGGCCAAGAACAATCTCCTTCTCTTGCCAACACCTCCAACAATCTCCAAGCCAGCTAGGAGCGGTACTCTCCAAGAGTAACAAGAAATCCACCGCCTAAACCACCCACAAGTGCCACTAGATGCCCTCAAGCTATGCAATGCACTTTGGGATCACTCAATCTCACTTTTGATTTGCAATCAAGCAAGAGAGATGAGTAGGAGGGAGAAGCTCTAGCTCAAAGGATGCACAAGAGTGTTAGAAATGTCAAGAGGCCTCCCCAAGGGCCGGCCAACAAGTATTTATAAGCATCCCAGACAAATAGAGCTGTTGTACCCCTTCACTGGGCATTTTTTAGGACGACCGAACACGCCGGTCGAAACTGACCGAACGCGCTCAATCGCGTTCGATCGCTCTGCACTGTCCACGTGTTCTCTCTAGATTCAAACACGGCTGCCCGATCCTCCAACGGTCACTGTGCGCCAACGGTCAAACGCAACGACCGGATGCGCCGCTCAACCCACCGGACGCGCTACACTCGGCTTCCGGTTTGAGTCCAGTAAGGTCCCATCGTGACCGGACGCGTCCGGTCGATCATGACCGGACACGCACCACATCCGATTGACCTTGTATTCTGCAGTTCCCTCTAGGCGCCTGACCAGACGCGCCGGTCCCGCGAGTGACCAGACACGCCGGTGCGAAACCCTAACACCTGCGCGCCTGACTGCCATGATGAACTGAGCGGACGCGTCCGGTCAAACCGTGACCGCGTCCGGTTTAGCGTCTGGTCACCACTATGACCTCCGTTCACCTCTGTTTCTTCTCCGACTTCTGGTGTAGTGGAAAATAGGCATTTCAACTCCTCAAAAACGCCTGAATCCCGCCTCGCAAGCTCGTCGGGAGGGAGAGAGGGACCCAAACCCTCTCTACCGCTCAAACTTCATCGCCTTCGTAAATGTGCTAACACCAACAAGTGATCACCACCTTATGCACATGTGTTAGCATTTTCATAATCATTTTCGAAGGTTTTCCAGTTAGCTCACTAGGCCCTACATGCAATGCACTTCATGAATTCACCTAGTGGCACCCATGCGTCGAATAACCGATAAGACTTCCCCTCTTAATAGTTCGGCTATCGATCCTAAACCACTAACACCCTCTATGGTGTCTTGAGTGCAAAACAAAATGACCTTATGGTTATACCTTTGCCTTGAGCCCATTTTGTTTTTCCAAAAGATATGATCCACTTCATATCATCACATGACCGTCTCGATCCATCGAACTTGACTTCACTTGCTCTTCACCGTTGCATCGGTCCGTCGGCGCCAAGTATTGCTCAAGCTTCACCATTGCATGGTCCTTCGCTTCGAAGCCTCGACTTGCCCTTCACCTTCACAACCGGTCCATCGAGCCAAGCATCATCTCGGTCTTCATCATCTTGGTCACATGAGTTAATGTCATGTCTCATATTCAATGACCACCTTATTCTAAATCATCCACTTAGATACAAAGGTTAGTCCTAGGTTTCATCAATTAGCCAAAACCAAACTAGGGACTTTTAAAGTTCCCCACAAATATCTCCTTTAGGTCCGTCCAATCCTTGACGGAGTTGGGCAGGAGGTGCTCTAGCCATGTTCGAGCCGAGTCAGCCAGGAACAAGGGGAGGTTGAGGATGATGAAGTTGTCATTATCCTCTCCACTGACCTGACAGGAAAGCCGGTAGTCCTCAAGCCAAAGACCAGAGTTTGATTCCTTGGAGTATTTGAGGACGTTAGTCAGCGCTCAGTATCGCTGTGGGAACGGTGCGCGGAGGATGTGCCAGGCGAAAGCCTAAGCCCCCGGTGGAGGGAGGCTTGGGCTTCGGTCCTCGTTGGCATCATAGCGCCCGCCTCGATGAGGGTGGTACCCATGGTTGGCCTCCTGCCTCCTATCATCCATTTCGCGCCTACGGGTGTCTATGATGACACGAGCATCATGGATGGGACAGACACGCTCGTGTACTGGGGGAGGTTGGCAACCCCCGTGCCTCGTGGTGCTTGGTGGACAGACACGTCTCTGGTGTCCTACCCGGTGGACACATGCTGGCTGGCGTTGGGCCTGCGCCATCATGACAGCGAGCTCTCCACTTGCCGCTCTACCACGTGGTCGAGCGGCCCACTGGGTCTTGCATTCCTTGGGAGTCACTGGCTCGAGAAGACTTCAGAGCAATGCTACCGCTGCGGCGATGTTTTGGCTGGCCTGAGGAAACTACAGAAGACCATCGCCGTCTTCCCTGATCCATCGGTGAAAGTCTCGGGCCCTGGCTCGTGCGTGCCCGCCCTCGGCGCAGCATTGCATGATCTCACGCTCGAGCTGAGCGCATTCTTCCTCTAGTCCGCGGCATGCTTCCTCGAGCTCATGCTGCCATGCCTGTAGCTTGTAACACTCTTGGTGTTACCACGTAAAACAACTTACTAAATCATATGATGAGCATCATGTTTATGTGTTAATGCTTGTAAGAGGGTGTAAAAATAAATTTCTTGGCATAAAAAA
The DNA here is from genome assembly GCA_038087645.1 of Saccharum hybrid cultivar R570. Lineage (NCBI taxonomy): Eukaryota > Viridiplantae > Streptophyta > Magnoliopsida > Poales > Poaceae > Saccharum > Saccharum hybrid cultivar. The sequence goes on from JAQSUU010000245.1 coordinate 14,071,967, forward strand.
TAATTAACACAAATGATAAATGAAAAGTATTCTATAGTTCACGTTATATCACTTAAGGTTGAAAACAAATTTTTATTGATCCAAACTGCTTTAGAACATATATGTGCCTCTTAAATAAAGTTCGATGTGTGAACTTTGTAGGTGACAATGCAACCCTTGTTTTAGCAAAATAATAATGTTAGCTAATATTTCTATCATCTTGGAAATTGAACTTGCTATAAAAATCAGCTTAGGCATAGCCGATTTTCTAAGTCCAAAATAGATTGACGAGCCCAGGTTCGTGAATTTATTTTGCTTAAATTTGTTAGTAGCTTGTGTCAAGACTTAGCCCTGGTAGCTAGCCCTAAGTACCCTCTTAGGTGTAGTATAAATGGTTGAGCTTGAGTCAAGCTTGATTGGTGGTTTCACGTGCTTTAAAATTCATGCACGAACACCGCTCGAATGTCTGTCTTCATGCGCGCGGTCACCCCGTGGGCCACCTAGGGCCGTGCGCCTGGCTGTGCTGCCATGCTGGGCTGGCTCAGTCCGCCTTGGCTTGGCCGTGGTTGGCCATAGCCGGCCGCTGCCTAGCTATTGAAAGCCCAAGTTTGGTTTTTGTAATTAATGACATCAAGTTGCTAATGCTATTGTATCAAGTGGATTCGACACTTTTGTGGAAGTGAAACGCTTATTTTCCATTATGCCAGATGCGAGAACCGGAGGCAAAGTCACGGGAGTGTTTCTTGCTGAGAAATACTCGTCGAACGCTGGTTGCGGCTACACCAAACGCCGGCTGCATAGTCACATGATGCGTCCGATGGCTAACCCTAGTTTCAGCTCAGAAGGGAAGTTGCACTAGCGTGTTCGACAGTGTCACACCGGACGCAGGTTGATCATTGTTGATCGTCCGGTGCTAGTGACGTGGCGCGTGGTAGAAGAGCTGGAGAGCACCAGATGCGGTGGCTCATCCGATGGTGGTGCGTCAGACGCGTCCGTTACACGCAAAACGTCTTTGGATGCTTACTGGAGTGCATCGGACGCTGGCATGCGCGTGTCCGATGGTGCTATGTTATGCGTCCGGTGTGAACTTAACTGAGCGCGTGCTGGGTCGACCATTGAGATCTAGTGGTTGTAGTTGAATGAGGAACAACACATGGACGGCCAGGGAGCACCGAACGCTGGAGGTTGCGTCCAATGCCTAGGCACCGGAGTGTTCGGTGCTCCCGAGTCTGCTGCAATGGATAGTTGCTTACCCCTTCGCTATAAATAGTTGGTGGCCGGTTTTGAGGGGCTCTCTCTTGACTCTTTGAACACTTAAGACATATTTTGAGCTAGAGAACTTCCCCTCCACTCATCTCCTTGCTTGGTTGCATACTCTAGAATGTTTGAGTGAGATTCAAGTGCATTGCATTGAGAGTTGCATCTAGTGGCACTTGATTCTTGAGTTTGCTATGGATTGCTTGTTACTCTTGGGTGTTTCCCAACACCCTAGATGGCTTGGAGCAGCGGTGGTGTTGTGCTTGTGATTGGAGATAGTTTTGAGCCTCACCAAGCGATTGTGAGGGGTTCTTGAGCCTTTCCCGCGGGAGTTCGCGAATTGGCTACTCTAGTGGAGCTCGTGGCTTAGAGGATCCCCATCTTGTGAGTGGACATGCGGCACCCGCTGAGGGTTCAACTCTTGATAGTTGATTAGCTCACGATCCATCAAGTGGGTGCATCGCCACAACAAGGAGTAGCTTGCCGGGAAGCAAGTGAACCTCGGTACAAATCTTGTGTCATCTTATTGCCGAGGATTTTATTTTGTGTATGTGATCACATTGATTGATTGGTACATTGGATATATCTCTTCTCATCAACGTTGGTATATCTATTCAAGCTCTCTTCTTTACTCTTCGTTATTTGCCTTGTTTAGCTTGAGTAGAATAGCTTATCTCTTAGGAGTAATTTGCCTAGTTACTTAGGTTGTTGGTGTGAGCTAAAGTTCTTAGCCTTGTTGTTTACTAATATTGTGTAGGCGGCTTGCATAGATTAGTTGTGCTAGTGCTAGAAGAACTTCGCCATCTTATTTACTAACTTGTTGTTTAGTAAAGCTTATAGAAAATTTAAATAGGCTATTCACCCCCCTCTAGCCATTTGGACCTTACAACTGTCCCCTTCTCTCCCCATGTTGCGCGAGTCGGGGTCAGCTCGCATCACATCCGTGCCTGCTGTAGCTCTACGCCACTGTCGGTTCTGGCCTGAGGGCGTTGTCTCTGCCGCTTGCGTGCATGGCGTAGCTACCGCGGTACGTGGCCGTAGTCCTTACTTGTGTCACCCACTCTCACCCTGCCGAGCAGAAGTGACCCAAGCGTTGTCTGCCCTTCTTCTCCCCCTCTCTCCTCTATCTGCCATGGCCGTTGGGGGCCACCTCTTGTGCTCCAGCTGAGAAGGACCGCCAACACCTAATTTCCTACACCCACAGCACCGCTTTGGAGTCAGCCAACCGGCCAACCTCACCCCGCCTTGAGCTTGGCCCCACTGAGCTCCAATTTGGAGCGATGCCTAGCACCGTGCCGATAAGGCCGTGCCCGCCCTTCACCGTGGGTAGCCCCCTCGAACCGCCTGGAGCCAAATTGGCCATGTCACCTGACTCGCCCCTATCCCCTTATCACCCTGTGCTCCTGCTCTGAAGCCCTTCCGCCCCTAGTTCCTGCTGACGCGATCGTGCCACCGCGATACGCCACCGCAGTGATCGAGCACACGTGGCCAGCCTTCCTCGGGTGATCTCTAGCTGTGACACCACTTCGGCTGGGTTTGTGGTGAGTCACTGGAGCTCACCGCCACCTTTACCACTCCCTTTCACTTCGTAGCTCACCGGAACATGGCTGCCACCACTGCAGGATTGCTGTCACCATGGGGAGGCTGCCTTACCCCGTCTCCGACCTCCGAATCGCTACTTAAAGCCACGCGTCAACCCCTAGGTGAGCACCGGCCCCCTAGTTAGGCTTGCACGGACCCGGGTTGCCCGGCGTAATGACTCCATGCCAGCTGTGCGGCGTCGCGCGGGTACAGGGAGCTCTAAGGACCTCCCCATTGCGAAGACGAGTATTTAGGAGGGTCTTCTTGCTTAAACACTGACTGTCGGAATAGGGCACGTGGTCATCGCGGTAATGCTAGTTTTTGTGAGGGCTTTTATGCAAAATGCGCCAGCGCACGGGCTCCCCGCGTGGGTCGTCTTGCGTGCATGGGCCAAGTCGCGCAGGCCGCGTGTGCGCTCCTGCATCATGCGTGAGTGGGCCACACGTTTGGGCCGCGCCTACGTAGTGTGGGCCGCCCAAGGAAATGGGTTTTTCCTTTTCCAGTGAATCAAGTATTATCTTTAGAATTTAGTTTTTGAGCTAAACTTTGATATTTGATATTGATTCGTGTAGATGTCGAAAAACTATGAAACCACTTTAGTTGAGTTCCTAAATTCATGACCTACCTAACTATATAATTAGTTATATGTTTCTGTGATGATGTCGAGATATGTTAAATCATTTAGAAAGGCTTAATATTACTAGAAGTATATTTGTAGGAATTTTTGCGGCAAATCGGCAGTAGCGTGATCATGAAATTTTCATAGTAGCTTCGTGGTATCATCATGTGCTTGTTGTAAATTTCATAGCCTTAGATTAGATTGTTTCATATGGTAGCTAAATAGCCATTAAAACGAATATAAATGAAAGCATATTATTGATTGGTAAAATGAAGCACTTGTAAGATGAGTTTGATATCTTGCTTGATGAAGATGGTAGATAGCTTGTTACCTTAGTCATTAGAGCTAGCTTTGTAGCTTAGCATGTGTGTTGTATTTTAAGAGTTGTTGTTGCCTAAGTACTAAATGTTACATCGTTGTCGCATGCATGTAGAGAACGACCTGGTGGAGTTCGTGACCGTCGACGATCCAGAGTACGAGGAGATCTTCGAGGAGTACGAGGAGATCTTCGTGCCGGAGGAGTTCTCGGAGCCGTCTGTGACTGACACCACTGACACTACACCTGTCCAAGGCAAGCCCTAGTGCATAACCCGTATTTTTGATAATCTTTAAATATATATATGTCATGCATTACATTGCAGAAATTTTATGATACCCACATGCATATATATATCTACCTATGAGTCCTACTAGTGTAGGTTCGAGTGGTGCTTTGCTTTGGTTTATCGGTAGCGTGGGTAACCTGTTGTTACTCACAACAAGTGATTATTATTATCATGAATCTCATAATAAAAATGGGGGGAAAGGAAAATGGTGACCGGGCAAGGATATGGTATGGGTATTGGTGGGTGTAACAAGTTGTGTCCCGTGGCCACGGGGCATGGCTTGGTTGCATCGTTTTCCTTGTATGCGTCAATTAAGGACCGTCCGTTGCATGGACCCTGGTCAATTCATAGACTTATTATCCTGAACACATACATGCTTATGGGAGTGGGAAGGCTTGTTACTCTCTTATCATGGGTTCCGACTCTTTTCGGACTGACTGATTGGAGGCAGGGATAGGTGGAGGTCTAAGCACCACATTGAGGCCGGGCCTCAAGTGTGGGGGCTTGGAGTCCAAGTTTGGACGGAGACCTAGAATCCTTGACAGGAGTGAAACAAGTTGGTCTCGTTTGTGCTTGGGGTACAAGCAAGGCGTGTGTTTTTCGGAGTACCCAGCTTGGCACATTGATTCGCAAATCGCCATTTCTATGTGACGGTACGGCTTGACTACGATCTGACACCATAGTAAGAACTGACATATGAAAGATGAGAAAATGGCTCTGATTGCTCAACCCTTGCTTGAAAATAGAACAGGTGCTTACATAGAATGTTGGATAATAAATAAAACATCGCTGCTAATAATCTAAGGAGATAAGTATGCACTCTTAGTATTGCTTACCGCAAACAAGAAACCCACAAGCCATAAGCCTATCATATTCTTTGAGAGTCAGGAAATATATTCCCTAGTCAGGTAAGTCTTACGAGTACATTGTGTACTCAAGGTTTATTTTACCCCTGTTGCAGGTGCACCTTGAGAAGTTAGACCTTGTGTGGAGAATTCTTCCGATGGGCACAGATGGATCCTTGTACCTTACCGCTAGATATTTATTTTTATTTCGCTATTTAAATTATCACACTCTGAACTCTAGTATTGTAATAAATAATTTTTGAGTTGCTATGTTGTATGAATTGGACTAAGTATTGTAAGCTTGTACTCATTATTGGATCCTGGATGTAAAATATGGATGGTTTCAAGTTCTCCCATTGGGTGTACTCAACGGAACTGCTCGATTTAGTTCCCTTTCAGGGTAGTTTCAGATGGAAGACAAGTGCCTCCAAAAGCGTGCTAAATCAGGCGGTTCTGCCACACAACTGCTCCAGCAGTGGCCGTCCCAGCTGCGGTGGGGCTAAGGCCGCCGCCGCTGGAGGCGGGACCCTCGCCCCTCCTGCATCCGCACGCACGGGAAATCTCGAGGGGTTTCGCTAGAATTGCTGGCGCTCGAGACGTGACCATCGAAGGTCTTCACTATGAAACACTCCCACGGGGAGTGACGGCTCCCTCCGCTAGAGCTGGAATCAGAAAACATCTCCGAGCCTGACTCTAGGAGATCGTGGATCAAGTCCATGATGTAGTCTGCCATCCTGACGAACTCGCTGTCCGTGGGAAGGGGGCGAAGGCATTGTGCCACGAAACTAGTGATAGTCTCCGCGGTGTTGTGCAAGCCGAACAGGTATGCCACCGAGGCATCCCGGGCGAGAACGTCTGGGGGGATCGACTTCCCGCCAACGAGCTGCGTCATGACGTTGGCGAAAGAGAAGGTGAGAGTGTGCAAGTCCTCCCAGGATGGGTTAGGTCCTAGATAGACAGCGAGCTGGCGCTCCAACTTCTCAAAAGCAAAGTCGAGGACTTGGTGACGCTCCGAGGCGCTGACCCCTAGAGTGCTCAGCTGCAACTCCTAGAGAGCCTCGACGATCGCGTCGAGGCCGGTGGTGGGAGGAGGCTGGGGGGCGAGAGCCCTCACCAGCTCCCCTTCCATGGTGACGACGAAATCCAGGCTCCCGAAGCGCACGTGCGCCCCGAGGACCCAGCTAATGCCACGACTGGCCATCCAAAGCTGGTGATGACGTCGGGACGCACAAAGCCCCCTGGCGCGCCAATTGTCGGTGTTTTTTAGATCAACACCAACGAGTAAATTTGTATGCGTATCTAGGCTCGAATGGTGTTCAAAGAGGACACGAAAATATATACTGGTTCAGACGAAACGTCCCTATGTCCAGTGGTGAGCGGCTCGTGTTACTTGCACTTGACTTTGTAGTAGGGGTTACAAACTATCGAGAGAGAGATCGGTTTCTAGGTCTCTGTGGGTTGAGTGTGTTTGTTGGCTTGAAGAGGGTCATATCCTGCTTGTCTCGCGATGCCCGGCATGGGGCGCCCTGTCTCCCCTTTTATAGTTGAAAGGGAAGGCAGGTTACCGCGAAGGGAGAGAAGAGAAAAAGAAGGAAAAAAAGAAAGAGAAAAACAAAAGGATGAGGTGGTCTACGGTGTCGTTCTCTTCTTCTCTCCGCGGCCCCCTTGGTCGTGCGGGTGATGGATACGTGTGTCATCCCTGGGTCATGTTTGTTACTAGAGCAACGTGCATCCCTGGTCAATCCAGACAAGACGCCCCATCCTGTGACAGGAGTGGGAGGGGTTAATTAGCTGATGGTGACGCGGGCCGTACGGGGATTAGGCATCATAGTGCCGTCCTATTCCACGTTATGGGCCGTTGTGGGTGCATTGGCATGGCCCGTCACTGTTCCGGGTTATGCCGAGGCGTGCGGGTCACATCTGGAGTGGTTAGGAACGGTATGCCCCCCTGGCACGCGCGCGTCCCTCGCCGAGGGTCTATTTGCATAAAATCTGTCGGGCTAGGCGGAAAACCCTCTTCGCAGGTCGAATGGCGCGGGGCCGGTTCCCTTGGGGTCAGGCGAGGTGGAGAGTGCGGTCTAGGGGCCGGTTGAGCCGGGACCCACTCTCTTAGGGTCGGGCAAGTCGAAAGCCTTGCCCTCAGGGTCGGGCGAGGCGGATTTCTCCGCGATGGGTCGGATAAGTCCGTTTCGCGATCTTTAACCGTTAGCTGGGTTAGTGTTGATGCTTATTAACCCTTCGTCCTTAGGGACCGTGGTATTTATCCCCGACATAAGTCGTATGAGATGAGTGGCGTACTCTCCTTGGTTATGTTGTTTGAAACCGATTTTCACTCAAAAAACCTAAATCAACACTTTTTTTTCTTCGTCTAATAAAAATCTGGTAAAACTTTTGTTGTCCTTTCTTAAGAAAAAGTGAGATGACGGCATCAGTGCTGTGACACTAACGTTAGCCTAGGCGCCTAGCCCAGTAGAGACCAAGCATCCTGTAGTAATTGTAATGTACTCCCTCTATCCCAAATTATAAGTTATTCCAAGATTCTTAGAGTCAAAACATCTTAAGTTTAACCAATTTTATAGAAAAATTACAAAAATTTATAATATCAAATAGATATACTATAAAAATATAATTAATAAAGAATCTAATGATACATAGTTGGTATCATAAATCTTATTATCTTATCATATAAATTTGATCAAATTTGAAATGTTTTGACTCTCTAAGATTTTTAGAATATCTTGTAATTTAGGACGGAGGGAGTAACAAGACAAGGGCTACGTCCACGCGTCTGTGCCGAAATTCCATGGCTCGTGTCTCTCAAGTCCATGGGGTTTGGTGCGGGCAGGCCGGGGCCGGCCCGGCTGCTGGCCTGGTCTGTAGCGGCGTGGCGCGTAGTACTTGTGTGATCGTGGAAAACAGGTAGAGCAAATGCGATGTAGACCACACGATGCCCAGGTAGAGACAGCACGCAGTTAGCATTAAGTTGTCTATTGACTGACTCGGTCACAACAAGACACCAACCCAACCATGATGCCGAAGAGAGACAAAGCGAATACGACGCTGCAGGACTTGTTTACCAAAATATTTTACGAAAAAACGGTAGATGTTTCATCACATTAAATCTTTAATGAACATTATATATATATATATATATATATATATATATATATATATATATATATATATATATATATATAAAAAATAAAATTAATTACACAGTTTAGACAAAATTTACGATACGAATCTTTTAAGCCTAATTAGATTATGATTGGACACTAATTACTAAATAACAATGAAAAGTGTTACATGAGCATTTTACAAAATATTTCAGGAACAAAATAGACCCCGCTAAAGTTGTCACTCGTAAAATTTTTGGAAGCATAGTAACACTTTCGTTTGTATTTAGCAATTAATGTCCAATTATGGGCTAATTACGTTCGAAAGATTTGGTTTATGATTTACAACCAAACTGTATAATTAGTTATTTTTTACCTATATTTAATGCTCCATGCATGCATCCAAAGATTCGATGTGTCAGGGAATCTTGTAAAATTTTTGGAAGTTTAAAGAAACTAAACAGGGCCTAAGTTCTGCACACGACTATAGACTAGAGGGTCAAATTTTAATCGCCTTTTTCCCCCTTACTTATATATGATACACGTTCCGATTCCTTTTCTTACAAATATAAAAGTGACTTTGAGTGATGTGGTTCTCATTCATTCTCTGCATTCGTCGTTTCACTTTAGTACTCACTGCGGATGCAGGATCGCAGGGTAATAATGCACCATGGTTCTTACTAATTTGGTGCACTTTAGCACTCGATTGAGCTGCTCTTGCTGCTCTAGATTCTTAGGCCATGTTCATCCGGCTTATAATCCATACTTTTCAGCTTGTTTTTTCAGTCGAAACACTATTTTTTCTCTCACAATAAATCAGTCAACAGTGTTTTTTAACTGGCTTATCAGCATTGCCAAACGGGGCCTTAATTTGTGGGAACTGATGATTCCTGTATACAAGTGGTTAGGTAGCATAAAATGATTCTTATACATCCCGTATTTCAAATTATAGATCATTTTGACTTTTCTTTGTATATAGTTTTTGTTATACACTTAGATACGTGTGGCTACATATATAATAAAAATTATATATATCTAGACATGCCAAAACAACCTATAGATTGAAATGGAGGGAGTACTATATATAAACAATGAATCATGAGAAGTTAGTATGTTAAGCTTCTGGCCTTTCAGGTTCTAAAAAAAAAGCTTCCGGCCTTTCTAGTTCATTTTTTTTACTGAACCTCTCTAGTTAGTTCATTTTAGATAATCAATTCAAAAAAATTACCATATAATCACTTCAATATTAACAAAAAGTTTGATAGAGCTCTTCCCTAGGTTCAGTTCAAAAACAGCTCTGGAAGTTGTATGATTCTATCTACATAAAAAAAACAAGCACATACAGTAGTTAGCATCTTGCTGGAAAAAAATATGGGGTTGCTATTTTCTAGGCAACTAAAAAATCATCCAACGACCATATTTCCACAGAAATTAAGGGGGTGTTTAGATGCAAAAACTTTTGGAATTTGATTAATGTAGTACTTTCGTTTGTATTTGACAATTAGTGTCCAATCATGGATTAATTTGGCTTAAAAGATTCGTCTCGTGATTTACAACCAAACTGTGCAATTAATTATTTTTTTATCTATATTTAATGCTCCATGCATGTGTTTAAAGATTCGATGTGGTAGAACGAAAAGTACAAATTTAGAATTTTAAAGGCGTCTAAGCAAGGCCTAATGTTTGCTTCTCGCGGGAGGTGTGGCGTGCCAGACTTGTTTATTAGCCGGCACAGGTGAGAGCACACAGTTTTAGCATTAAGTTGCCTATTGACTGACTCACACGGTCACACCAAGACACCAACCCAACCCAACCATGACGCCGAAGAAAGACAAAGCTAGAAAACGACGCTGGCCTGGTCACTGGTCAGTAGCGGCGTGGCGCGTACTATGTGCGTGATCGTGGGAAACAGGTAGACCACACCATGCCCAGGTAGAGACAGCACGCAGTTAGCATCAAGTGGCCTATTGACTGACTCACACGGTCACACCAAGAGACCAGCCCAACCATGATGCCGAAGAGAGACAAAGCTAGGCCTGGTTTAGATGGCTTTTAAATTTTAAATTTTTATACTCTCTTTCCGTTAGATCGAATGTTTGACACATGTAAGGAGTATTAAATATAGTAAAAAATAATTAATTGTATAGTTTGGTTATAAATCACGAGACGAATCTTTTGAGCCAAATTTATTTATAATTGGACACTAATTACCAAATACAAACGAAAGTGCTACAGTATCTCAATTCCAAATGTTTTTTCATCTAAACACCCCCCTCTAGACTACGACGCTCGACGCTGCACTAGCTTGTGTCGCGGATGATTTGGGACCTCCGGTAGGGCCGGCCGGTTGCCCTACGAACTCGCCCCCTTCCATTTCTCTTCAGGGGTGGTTAGGTGGGTGAAAAGGGGGAAATGTACTATAGCACATTTTTGTTTTATTTGACAAATAGTGTCAATCATGAACTACTTTGATTTGAAAGTTTCGTCTCGTGACTTTCCACCCAACTGTGCAATTAGTTTTTTTTTTTGCGTTTACATTTAATGCTCTGTGTATGTGCCGCAAGATTCGTTACTGTAGTTTTTTGGGAAAACTTTTTGGGAACTAAACGAGGTCTCAGTTCTGCTGCACATGACTATAGACTAGACTAGATGGTCAAATTTTAATCGCCTTTTTTTTCCTCCTTGAGTAGTATACACGTTCCGATTACTTTTCTGACAAATATAAAAATTCTGTGGTGACAAGGTTTGGGTGATGTGGTTCGCATTCTCTGCATTGGTCGTTTCACTTCTCAGTAGTCACTGCGGATGCAGGATCGAGGGGGTAATAAAGCACCACCATGATATTTGGTGCACTCTTTTTTTTCGAACAAGTTAACTTACGGTTTGATGACGAGTTTTATGTCAATGATGACCATTATGTGGTAGTGGTTTATGATGGCTTAGTGGTTCCATTACTGGTAACGAACACTTGATCTAGTAGCGGATTCTTCTACGATGGACATTGTCTTTTTATGCGCTTGACTCTTTATTTTCGTCTTCCTTTGTTGCTGCATAAAAGGAGCAATCCTTCTCTTGTTTGAGAGAGATGAGACAGAACTAAGAACACCTAACTCGCTGCCTTTGTGTTGCTCTCTGTCATTTCCGTCCTGGTTCCTGCGCGCACAGGAGTAGGGAGAACAGGCCTCTGAAACCGGCGCAGTTCATGAGTTCATCTGCTCGGGTGAAGACCAACAACTTCCTCTACTTCTCGGCAACGGCGGCTTGCGTGGTGATCGGCACTGCAACACTCATCTACATGGCATCAAATGGGATGACTACGTTGGCACTGCAACACTCATCTACATCGGCACTGCAACACTCATCTACACGGCAACCGCTATGTCAACTAGCGTCGGCTTTGGTGCCGCTGGGTATGCTATTGCTACCTGTCCTATGGTTTATGTGATTAAAATCATGTTTATTAGTATCATCTACATGTCCATGTCACTTAGATCACACTTGCACATATATAAGGCCACAAACTTGTTTTAAATCTTTTCTAGATTAAATTAATGCTGAAATTGCCTAAATTTCTAACACATAGAAAGTGAATCATACGAGAACGAAGTTAGGTCTTGTTTGGATCCAAAAGAATCTAAAACTCTAGCATACTCCTAGGTCAACATATCTCAATTTGACCAAATTTTATAACAAAAAAACTAAAAGTATTTATGATAATAATTCATATTTGGAGCTATGTATGTTATTTGGTTAAATTTTAGAATAGCTTAACTAAGGATAAAGTTAGAATTTTTATTTTTTTTGACGGATAGGAGGTATAGTACATACATGTACAACAGAGTATACATCGTCCATCTATATTCGTCATTCTTCATCCTCTTGCCTTGCCGCTTTTTTTTTGAAAGTCTTTGCCGCTGTTGTCTTCGTTCCCACATCAAACATTGTCCCACCATTTCTCGGAAGCACTTCGCACACATTTTTATGTAGGTCAGTGAACCGAAACCACACATGTTAAACCCCTCTTGTTTAATAACGCTCCCATCGACGCCAAACGTGCACACCAAGTACACATGTTCATACATAGTATATTCAGGCTGGCCCGCAGCTTCCGGCCAAGATTCAGTAAAAGAAAGAGATTAAAGAACAATTCACTCACCACTAGTACTACTCGTACGTTTGAACAATTCAGACGAACACACACACACATATATATATATATATATATATATATATATATATATATATATATATATATATATATATATATATATATATATATATATATATATAGGGAGCCTAGGGCTGCAAATAAGAATAGGGAAGCCCCAGCTAGGTTCGGAGCACCCTGAACGTGACCCGCGCGTGGGTGCGACCCGCCCGTGGCCGTGGGCGTGTGGGTGCGTGGCCCCGGTCCCCACGCGGTCCGCCCCGCGTGGGCACGGCCCCCTGGATTTTTTTTGCTTTTTCAAGGTTTGGACAAGCAGGTCTGGAAAAAGGCATGTTTTGTATGCAACACTTGATCAAGGTGCACAAATGTTAAGCGCGCTGCGCATATTATTGGTTTATTATAGGTGTCCAGCCATATGAGAGTGGTGATTCCATGCATAAAAACATAGTACAAAAAAATTTTGTTTATATGCGTGTAAAGGTAGTATATATGCGAGTTGGATGAATATTGTATACCCTAAAGCACATGAACCCACTGTCTAGGTAGTTTATATGCTTGTTCTAGGATGGTTGTATACAGACTCGATAGTTTGTATGCGTATTTCAGTTACTCATTATACATGTTTCAACAACGTTGGATACAGAAAGAACCCCAACTTTATGCAACCCTTGATCAAAATATATAAACTTCTCTCTTTACATGTTTCCACAACGTATTTCAAAGGAACAAGTTACTCATTATAAATGTTCTAGACGCTGCATAGTTTATATGCGTGTTTCAGCAACTAAGTATGCGTGTTTTCATTAACTAAGTATGCGTGTTTCATCAACATTGCATACAGACTATGTAGTTTAATGCGTGTTTCAGTAACTAAGAATGCGTGTTTCGACAACATTGGATACACGAACCCCGAACTTCTCTCTTTACATAGTCGTTTGTATGCATGTTGCTTGTAGATTGGATACATCAACCCAAACTTGTTCCTTTACAAAAGTGGTCTGTATGCGCAGTGGCGGATCCAGGATTGACACCCCAGGGGGGGCTAATTAAGGAAGACGTTGATTTACAATTAAGATTTAATGGTGATTTGATGCTATGCTACAGTAATTGCTACAGTGTTTTAGTGGAGATATCACCCTCCCGGGGGGGCTGCAGCCCCCCCAGCCCCCCCCTGGATCCGCCAATGTGTATGCGTGTTCCAAACAGATTGCATACACCAACCCATGGGCCAATGTGCTGCGGCAGTTGTGGACCCACTGTCGGTTGCCAGTGTCTTGGTCAGCTAGATGCAAAGCGGGACAAAAAGGAAGATTTGCTGGACGCATAAGACACCCACGGCCTCGTTCTGGGGGCTCATTCTATAACCTATTCCCCTCCACGTGTACGGCCGATGGCTTCAGCACAAGGTTTGGGCGGCGAGGGTGGCGGTGGGAAGGAAGCTCCGGACTCAGGCTTCCGTCGGCGTCGACTGCCTGTGATCACGACGGCCACAAGCGGCGAGTCCTGGAGCTTCTCGCTAGGTGCTCCCGCACAGGCAACACCGTCCGCGACGGCCTACGTCACGCCAGATGCTGTGCTGCTTGCCCCCGGAGACCCGGAACTCCATGCATGGTGTTCATGCTCAAGGTCTCCAAGGCTGCCTGTGGCCTCCGGACCTACCGGTTGCAAGGTCCAATGACATGGATACCCCCGCCGGCGAGATCCACACGCATGTAAGTTGTTGTCCAATGCAATCGGCTTCCTTTCCCCGTGCTTTGTGAGTGGTGACGTGTGCGCGGCGACCGTGATGCCGGAAAGCCCGTCGTGATTAGCGAACCATGGCCGCTAGGGGAGATGCAGAGGGAGCATCGTCGGGGATGCAGAGCGAACCATGACCGTCGGCGAAAAGTGGTGTAGGAAAAAACATGTTCTTTTTGCTGCCGAAGTAGTGCTTGCATGAAAAGCTTGTCTTTTTTGTCGACTAACCTCTGTATGCCTAAACCAAAGTTTGGTTTATATTTACTGTAAAGCTGTATGCAAGAAATATGTCCTGTTTTCATTACAAGTTGCGGTAGAACTCGAAATCGCTCTACATGTTTATGTGCAAAATTGTTATATGATCATATGCGTCCTATTTAGATGCAATATGTATGTTTATATACACAAAAGTAATCATGTATATATTTGGCAATGAAGCTCTGTATGCATAAAAATACTTCTTGGGTATGTGCAATATACATGTTTGTATGCGTAAAGAAACTTGTTCATATGCATCACACGTTCTCTTACTGTCGATTACGCTCTGCAGTCCTAAGAATTTGGTTACTACTTCATGTAGGCATAACAAATTTGTCGATTCCATGCATAAAAACATGTCATTCCAGAAAAATGTGTATGTTTATATGCACAGAGAAAATCATGTTGATGTGCACCATACCATGTCAATATACACCCCCCATTATGTCGCTGTTTCGACGTAGAAAATGGTTTATCTAAACATTTTTTTGTGTTGCGAAAGTTGTGTTGGCATAAAAAAACACTGCATTTTGCGATTTAGCTCTGTAGGTATAAAAGAACAAGTTTATATGTGCCAGCAATATTTATATGCATAAAAAGAACATGTTTATGTGTGCCATCCATATTAATATGCATTCAGTTATATAGCTGTTTTGCTTAGATAAATGATTAATCTTGACATAGAACATACACTTGCAGGCTTCTGATATTGATGATACAATTGTGCCGAGGGTTGGTATGCAATTTCCAACAATTAGAGATGCTTATGCCTTCTACAAACGCTATGCTGGTGTTGTTAAATTCGGCATAAAGAAGTACCGTGAGAAAAAAGGATGTAAGTGGTTGAACTGTGTGAGGGAAGGCAGGTGTAAGCCCAGCCTGAAGAAAGGGAAACGTGTTTGCAAGAAGACAACAAGGAGATGTGGTTGTAAGGCTGGAATAAAGTTGAAGAAGGTGTATGCTGAGGATGGAAGTCTCGATCGTGTGGTAATTGATTTTGTCAACCACAACCACAATCACAACTTCCTTCCATCGCCCTCAGGGACGAAGAACTTTCATTGCAACCGGCAGTTGGACCCTGCTTATCTAGAATACATTGGATCAATGCAAGCTAGCCGTGTGCCTGAACATTGTCTAATGGACCATATGTCAGAACTGCATGATGGCGCCGAAAATGTGCCGCTAACGCGTAAAGACCTAGCGAACATGTGAGTCCCTCCCCCCCCCCCCCCCCCCCCACACACACATATTCCAACTTTTGTGTTGTTTTAAAATGTTCTTCATCTTGAAATGCTTGATGCATTTGTTGTTTCAAAAAAGGGTCTATATGTATGCAGGAGAGGTCCGTATGCTATTTCGAAATCTTTTTTGGTACTTGCATGATACTGCGAAACAAAGATTTTTATGCATGCTTTTCTTTTGGTATGGTTAACATTTGGGGAACGTGTTAGTTACCCCCCTCAACCCAGCAACGTTTTTTACAAAAAAAACGTTAGATGTACTTAGAAGACTTAGTTTTGAGCGTATTTCAATTACTATGGAAGTTTATATAAGATCTGTATGTATCCAAAGGAAGGTTTACATACTATTTTGAAAATACACTTCTGGTACTGAAATGATAGTGCTTGGCATACTTTTATGCATGATTTCCAGTGAATATTTGCAAATTCCCAGACTTATGAAAATGCATTGCATACTCTATGCAGGAAGGTTGCTCGGGCAAGGGAGGACCAACTGAATGATGTGGCCAAGCTGATGACTTTCTTCACCAGATGCAAGCAGGAAAATCCACAGTTTTACTGCGACTACCAATTGGATAAGGCTGGCAAGATTGTGAGCATCTTCTGGTCTTATGCAAGCATGCAAGGGGAGTATGCAGACTTTGGAGATGCAGTTACCTTTGATACCACCCACAAGACAAACCTTTATCAGAAGTCGTTGGCACTGTTTGTCAGAGCTAATCATCACCTCCAGTGCACTGTCTTTGGGATCGCTTTGCTTGGGGATGAAACAACTGAGACGTTTCAGTGGGTTTTCAACACATTCAAGACATGCATGGGTGGTAAAGCTCCCAAATGCATTCTAACAGGTGATGTGCACACACAAACCTACGTTTATAATTATAGCCGCAGTACAATATAATTGTGTTGACATTGTATAGGCAACGTAGTTATAGACCCAACTGTGTGAACATTTTGTGTTGAAATGGATCTACTCCTTTGTGCACATCTTGTTAGGATTGATCTCACCCGACTTGATCCAACGATCAAGTCGGACCCTTTGACCGCGTCCTGATCGGGGATGCTTAACCGACTCCTAGTCGGTGGACCCCTGTCGCGCAGCCCTATAAAGAGGAGGTGGGGGCCAGGGGCACTGAATGCGAGGTTCGACGCCACAGTTGCCACACACTCCTAACCGCTAGACCGATCGAGCGGGAGCTGCCAGCGGCGGGAAGAACCCTCCGGCGACTGCATCGACCCCGACATCCGCGCCACCATCACCTCTCCTTCACCGCCAAGCC
Organism: Saccharum hybrid cultivar R570; assembly: GCA_038087645.1. Classification (NCBI taxonomy): domain Eukaryota; kingdom Viridiplantae; phylum Streptophyta; class Magnoliopsida; order Poales; family Poaceae; genus Saccharum; species Saccharum hybrid cultivar. Next base: position 14,088,653 of record JAQSUU010000245.1, read on the forward strand.
GATGGTGCGTCTCGCCCCCTTTTCTCACTCTCCCTCTCCGGATCTCTCTGTTTGATATGTTGGAGATGTATCAATGTGTTTATCCCAAATAGAAGAACATACCCACTTGATCTGCACCTAGACGATCCGTATGGTTCAACAATGGTATCGGAGCTTTAGGTTTCTACTAGTGTGTGGATCTAGAGTTTTGGGGAAGAGAGAAATCGCAGAAAAGAAGAGAAAAGCCGGATTCGATCCGGAAAGAAATTTCCAGAACCCGAACCCTAACCCTAAAAGAGTAATCCTAGAAGGGGAAAGATCACAATAGAAAGGATTGAAAGGGAGGATGAACAGAATAGAGGCCTACCTCGGCTCAAATGTCACCACCGACGGTTCCTCCCCACACCGCCAGAGTGCGGGAATATAGAAGCCTCGTCGCCGGGCCGGGAGTCCTCGCCGCAGGCATGGCCGCCGCCTCGGGATGGGTTTAAAGGGCACCACCGCACAGTCCTTCGACGGCAGCGCGCTCACCCTCGGGTGGACGCGCGCACTGGCGAAGGGGCGCGCGGTAGCGCCGCTTTTCCCTCCGGCCACCATGGTCTGCTGCTGCTGTTTTTCCTCTAGGTGCGGCACTGAGCAGAGATGGGAAAGAGGGGAGCAGAAGATAGATGGGAGCGGCCGGACATGGTCTAGCGGCGTCTCCACCGCGAGCGCCGACGGCCGGAGAAGCCGCCATGGCCGGTTTTTCCTGTCTCGTGCGGCGCTGAAGGTAAAAGGGAAAGGAAGAAATGATGCTAGGGTTTGGGGAGTCCACAGCCGACTGCTGGTTTTTGTCCCCGCGATATCACCGGGCGACCGTCCCTTTTCGATCGACGGCTGAGATCTGCCGGCAACTAACTGGGCCGCATTCAGCCCAGGTGGGGCGGCACTTTCCCGGCCCAGGCCCAGGTTGGGGCCTGGTGCGCGGGGAGTGCCGTGGTGAGCGCTGGGCCGGCTGTGCGACATGGGCCGCCTCGGGAGAGCGCCTGGGCCACGGCGTTTTGTTTTGTGCTGCTGCGGTTGCTGCTGGGCCACGGGCCGGACAGCGAGCGGCACGGCTGCAAGCAGGCCTTCGGGCCGATTTCGGTAAAGGAATAGTAAAGTAAATGAATTCTGGTTTTGATAATTTTGTTCAGAGAAATTCCAGAAGCAGATTTTGATAGTTTTGAAGAAAAAATTGAATTGAATATTGACGAAAATCTCTGTACATTTTTTGTCCAATGATAATTTTGTTCAGAGAACGACAATGTATTCTAAGAGTTTCTGGAAAATAGGATTGTAGAATTGATTAATGTTTCCGCTGCAAAGAAAAGAATAATATTGTCTTCTCATTAAATCCGAACCAACGGGAGGATTTAATTTGAAGAGCAGTTATAATTATTCAGTAAATGGAGAAAAACTTACCCTCCAGTTAAAATTGGAACCAACGGGGAAAATTTTAATTGGAGGAATAGTCGGTTTATAGTTAAGATAAATTATAATATTGTTATTTTCTGACCAACGTTGATGATAACAATATTATAAATTTATTTAGAGTTTATGCTTAAAGAAAATTATGATATTGTTATTTTCTGACCAACGTTGATGATAACAATATTATAATTCTATGAGTTTTATGTTTAAAGTTTAAATCTTTGATGAATTTTGCATCAAATTTTCAGAGAATAGATAAGAGAGAATAGATGCTCCAGAGCGAGCAGAATGTAATGTATTTTCATGTTTCCGCTGCAATTTAGTTTTGAAAAGGGTTATAAGATAATTGAGTTTTCATATGTTAATTCCATTTCTGCCCAACGGTGATGTGGAATTGATGTATAAGATTGATGGTTTTGTTCTATTTCTACCCAATGGTGATATAGAATAGAAATTAAAGTTTAAAAGTTTAATGTGCATGTCTTTAATCAGACCAATGTAGGGTTATTTTCATGCTCATTATTGATGATGTTTTTCAGATAAAGAACTTCATGCCTTTATTCTTGAAGGGTGAAAAGAAAATGAGCTGGGTACTTGTGACTCAGAAGATGAAAAGTGTAATTTTACAGAAAGAAGACCATTGTGTAAGGGACTGCGGTCTCTTTAAAGAATGGCTTCAAAAGGAAAATGATTCTAGGATATTGATCCAAGAAATAGAACAATAAGAGTTTAGTTTAAGAGATACCTTTTATGTACTCTTTATGAAAAGTTTTTAGTTTTCAATTTTATCATCATGATAAAAGATGTAATAAGTAATATAATTTTTAATCTTAATCATCATGATTTCAAATGTAATAAGTGACATGCATGTTTAATTTGACCAACGTCGGATTAACCATATGTGTTAAAGAGAATTTGGATTTATTTCTAAATTTTTTGATTGGATATAAGCCAATATTGACATTTGTGTCCCTTCAAGAAAATTATCTCGCATAGCGGGAAAAAGATTACGATAGTGCCCGCATGACGGGAAAAGTTTGAAAAGATACCCGCATGACGGGGTAAAGTTGGCATAGTACTTATGTTAATCATTCCTGTATGACGGGAGAAATTTGACATAGTATTTATCCTGCAGGGCGGGAGAAAGTTGTGCTGACTCATGTGCTTTGAGTGTATCCCGCACAGGGAGAAAGATTAGGGTAGCTCTTATGCTATCCTAGTATAAGTTTAAGGAGAACAGAAAGTTACAGACGAACCTCAAGATAAGAATAACATGCAAGCGTGACTTGCGAAAGTATCAATGATAAAAGACTCTGTTGAGTTCTTGAAATTGAAATGAGGGAAAAGTACTCCCAATGAATTAAGAAATAATTTCATTTGCATGATGTAATCATGTGGATGAAGAAAGTAATCAAAGTTTCCTCATTCACAAGAGTTCTGAATAGTTTTCGAAATTGTGGTAAAAAGTTCGTACCACATTTCGAGGGGGAGAAATGTGAGATCAATTAAGAAAAACAATTAAGAAAGATACTTCCCCATTATTCAGACAATGCGATGCATACTAAAGTGATCTATAAAAGATGAATGTGATCGTCGAGGGAGTAAGACGGTCATAATATCGATACCCCTAAAGTAAAGATATAGCTAAATTCATGGAACTTTTACAGTTCCAACAGAAAGATAGCATAGTCAGCCAGTATTCATACTGGACGTGTTCAGAGTTTTAAAGGCGGTGCTAAATGCACCATATGAGTTTTAGCAGATTGAACCCAAAATAAGAAAATTAAAGATGGAACAATCTGGGGGAGCGTGGTACAAAGAAACCTGACTCCACAAGGAGGATGAATAATGTAAACAAGGATCTTGTTACACAGGACCTTATAGAATCAATTGTCTTTTGGCAATAAAGGTCAAGAAATGCTAGTAACTAAGGCCCCAGAAAGTCTCAAAGAATAAGAAAATCAGATATTTCTGACGATTATAAAGTCTATATTAGTGAAATTCAAATGGAGGGTAATCCCATCTAATTTGAAGAAGTCATGAGAGGCGTTCACTCGTCCAAGTGGCAAGAAGTAAAGGAAGATGAAATGAAATCGATAATACCAATAATATTTTGGAATCTAGAATAAATTTCTAAGGAGCCAAAACAGTAGACTGTGATGGGTCTACAAGACAAAATGTGACTCCAAGGGAAATATGTAAAGATGTGGAGCGCGACTTGAATCAAAAGTTTTACGCGAAGCGAATGAATAGATTACAATAAGTGCTAGTGACACATCATGATCTGAGTTACATCAGATGAAAGTAAAGATAACATTTCCCAATGGGATTTGTATGAAAATAATTACGTGGCACAACCCAGAGGTTTTGTCATGAAAAGAAAAGAATATAAGGGATGCCACCTGTAGAAATCTCTTATGAGCTGGAGCAAATCTCTAGACAGTGGCATTTAAAGTTGAAGAGTCAATTAAGAAATTTTGGGTTAAAGAGAATGAAAGGACAATTGCGCTTGTAGAAAGTTATAGAAGGGAAAATTCATTCCCTAATCCTGTGTGGATGACACCTTAATTGTTAGTAGTGATGTCAATCTACTGCATGAGAAGAAGTTGTTGTCCTCAAGGTTAATAAGAAAACTCTCGGTGAAATGTATCTCGTTAAAAGAATTGAAATTTACCGAGATAGAAGAAAAGGGGTATTATGACTATCGCATAGGTATGCTAAGAAAAGTTTCTAAAGAAATAAAGTACCTATGTGGGTAAACATACGCCTGTTCTCATGGTCAGGGTAATAGTTTTGAGAACTTTAATGTTCCAAAAGCAATGTAAGATTGTTATAGATGGACGTCCTATATGCTTCAGCTGTTGGAAGCTTAATGAGTACAAAGATAAAATCTTGCCCTGACACAGTTTACGTATCCAGGTTGTTTTGGCAAAAGTCTAGTCCAGATATAGATCACTGGAATGGAGTTAAAAATATCGGCCTCATGCTAAAAGGAAAGAACAGGTACTCTCAAGTAGTTGTGGGTACAAATGTTATATTTTAGCGAGATGTTTAGTGAAACCCACATAGTAGCTAACACTCGCAGTTGGAGTTTTATTGTGGAAAAGCTTCAAAAGAAACAATTTTAGTATCATCAGTGATACAAAGTTATAGTATAGCATGATATGAGGCTGAGGGACAGGCAAAATGGTTAAAGAACTTAAACCTGGAATTGATAATGGTTGTCAACAGCAATAACCATTTAAGTAGTTTGCTCCTATAACAACGAGTCAAGTGTGCTGCCAAACACATTGACACTAAAGTTATACGTTGTTGAGGAGAAAGTCCGAAATCATACTAAAAGTATTGAATGTAAAAGTGACAAGCAAATGCTTACGGATCCGCTTACCAAAGGCTTACCACCCAGTGTGTTCAGAGAACACACAGTCGACGTGGGTCTATGGTATAGCCTATGATTTCCGGACAATAAAGGGCCCAAAAGTTAAAGAATCTGTTTCAGAACAGAGACATGTATTGTAGCTGTTAAATCTATCGGCAATTGACCGTGACGATGAAGCATGCTCTATACACTAATTTGTGATGGAACAAATAAAAGTGAAAGCAATTAAAGCCAAAGTTTAAAGTTAAAGTATAAGATGAGATCAAGGGGGAGAATGTTAGGATTGATCTCACCCGACTTGATCCAACGATCAAGTCGGACCCTTTGACCGCGTCCTGATCGGGGATGCTTAACCGACTCCTAGTCGGTGGGCCCATGTCGCGCAGCCCTATAAAGAGGAGGTGGGGGCCAGGGGCACTGAATGCGAGGTTCGACGCCACAGTTGCCACCCACTCCTAACCGCTAGACCGATCAAGCGGGAGCTGCCAGCGGCGGGAAGAACCCTCCGGCGACTGCATCGACCCCGACATCCGCGCCACCATTGCCTCTCCTTCACCGCCAAGCCGATGGTGCGTCTCGCCCCCTTTTCTCACTCTCCCTCTCCGGATCTCTCTGTTGGATATGTTGGAGATGTATCAATGTGTTTATCCCAAATAGAAGAACATACCCACTTGATCTGCACCTAGACGATCCGTATGGTACAACACATCTAACTATATATGGCCCAACCCTTTTAACCTGAACGGCATAGATTTGAGCACATTTCAGTGTGCATGTATGATTATAGAAGGTCTGTAACGGAGGTTTATATGCAATTTTAAGATGTGCTTGTGGTCCTGAAATGATAGTGCTTTCCATACTTTTGTGCATGGTTCCTTTGCTATATATGAGATGTTGCAAACATCTGAGTCGAAGACCCACGCCCCACCAACCAAACATGTTAGAACCCCCACCCCAGCAGCTGTTTTGGCAAAAACATTGTTACATGTACTTAAAAAGCCTTGTGTTTGAGCACATTACAGTCTGTATCTATGCTTCAGGAAGGTCTGTATGTATTCAGATAAAGCTTTATAGTAGCCCACCGAACCAAACATGTTAGATCCCCCCCCCCCCCACCCAAGCAACTATTGGGGGGGAAAATTGTTAGATGTACTAAAAAAGCTTGTGTTTGAGCACATTACAATCTGTATATATGCTTCACTAAGGTGTGTATGTATTCAAGTGAAGCTTTATATACTATTATAAATTGTAATGCTAGTCCTGAGAATGATAGTCCTTTGCATACTTTTATGCATAGAAATAATTGAACCACATCATTTTGTAAAACATCGTTGCGTCTCCACTACTTATGTCAAAATCCATGCATTCATTACTGATTAATATCCATGTGTTCATTGCTAACATAGACCAAGATCCAGCAATGCCAGATGCCATCCGTGTGGTGTTCCCAAACTCCATCCACCGGTTGTGCCTATGGCATGTCTTGAACAAGTACCAGCCCTTGCTCAATGAGTTGTATGCAAGATTCGCAAAGCAGGATTTCAAAGGGAAGTTCCGCTCTGTAGTACACCATCCTTTGACTCCGGCTGAATTCAAAGCAGCATGGTCTTTGCTGGTGACTGAGTTTGAATTACAAGCTGACCAAACTCTGAACACCTTGTATGACATCCATGCGGATTGGGTGCTGTGCTACTTCAAGGATGGCTATTGTGGCATAATGTCCTCAACGCAACGCAGTGAGAGCGTGAACCACATCATAAAAAAGTGCCATGTGGATGCAAACACACCGTTGCACCTGTTTGCCAAGCAGATGATCAAATTCATCCATCGCCGAAAAATGTCTGAGGCTACAGAAGAATATGGCTGCACGGTGAGAACATGGTTTACCCCTGTGCAAACCTGTCTGGAGTTTATATGCATCTTCACATGTCTTTGTATACTACATTACTATAGTCTATATGCAGCGTCTGTGAGTTAACTCAGTAAAAATGTGTGCCTGCACCATCCATGCAGAGTGAAACTGTGGCAGATTCAAATTGGCCATTCGAGGTGCGTGTTGCCAGAGTCTACACAAGGGCTATCTTCAACCGCTTCGAGGAGTCGATGAAGTCAGCTACTGCATACCGCATAACTGCAGACCCTGAGAGAGGAATGCATTCATGGCTTGTGCAACATACTAAAACTTCAAAGAAGCTCGTCTGGGGACAACATCAATTCAGCGTCACGGTGGACACTGCAAGAGAACTGTTCACGTGTGAGTGTAGAGTCATGGAACAAACAGGTATGACATCCCACCATGCATCGAGACAAACGTTGTTTAAAAAAAAGGTTTACATTCTGCGTGGAAAACGTGTTTTGGTTTTTTCAAATCCTTACATTTGACGTATACCCATATTGCATTAGGCCTTTTCTGTGTGCACTCGCTCCGTGCGTTCATGCATGTCCAACTAGAGCGGATACCAAGCAAGTACGTTTTGCAACGTACGGTACTGCCGGAATGCACACAACGAGCTGCCCTTTGACCGGTCTGACCGAAAGCTAAAAGGAAGCGATGGTGAGACGAAAGCATACATGCACAGTTTGGTGCTGACAAAAGCAATGAAGCTTGTTCGATTTGCTTGCCTGTCAAAGCCGGCTTTAGACAGGAGCATGGAAGGGCTTGATGATCTGATTGGAATAGTCTCTGCGTTGGAGCCAGATATTGGTGTGGGGGACATTGACATCGACGAGGAGGAAGTAAGGACTCTATGCACCTGGCTGACCATATATAATTTTCTATAGAATAGGCACATCTGCAAAAATACTACTAATGTTTGATGTGCTGCAAGCGTTATTAATGAACACATATTTGTTCATAGGACATTGACACACAAGAAGCAGCAAACACATGCAGTGAGCAGCCCCAGCAAGACACGGTTAGTAGAAAAAATATGCATGGATGGACATCCAACAATTTATTTCTTGAAAATCATTTGTAGTAACGTCAAAACTCTTTTACAATGATCTTATTTTATTGCTAAACAGCCTGCACAGTGTGACAATGGTTGTGATCTTACCAGCGAAATGGCAAGGGGGGTGGCAGAGCACAGGTATTGATTTTGTATGCATGTTGTTAGTAGGTGCCAAAAAACTGAGAACATATTTATGCATTGTAATGAGCTGGTGCAATATTTTTTGATAATTCTCAAGAAAAAATTGTTCCAGCAGGGCACGTTGGGCGGGGATGGTGACAATCATCGTAATCAGTTGGGTCAGCCTGATGGCAGCAATCAGCCGGGGTGCGGTTTCGAACAGGTAATGTCAAAACTTGTATAAAAAATATGCATTGATGTCTTATGAACCTGCAAGAGTCTATTTATTTTTCTGATGATACTTGTTCAACATAATATGGTGATTTGTATCCCAAAAGAAGTAGTAATTTTCAAAACATTTGTACAAATGCTTAATGCTCCACAACCGGCTTGTGGTGCGTCAACGCTCGGTATTATGACCATTGGGTACCAGCCAACATCTAAAGGGGCACCAATGGTAATCTGCCTATATAAAACAGTGGATGCTCCAATATGTCTATGCATTTGGAGAACTTTAAATTTGTATGCATAATTATGTATGTTGTTAGTGCAAGCCTTAGTGAAGACTAGTTAACAACTTCACACAGGCCTCGATTCAAGCTTGGAGCGGCATCAGTTTGGAGGCGCTGGACAAGGCAAAGCCGAAGGGGAGGACAAAGGATCAAGCAGATAAGAAAGCACTAAAGCTAGGTGCGCAATGCGAGAAAAAGGCCACCAGGAAGTGTAAGATCTGTGGTGTCAAAGATGGCCACAACACAGCAACTTGCTTACAGGTGAAATTGCTATACAAATAATTATGTGTCCAATAAAACCCAGGCACAGTGCATACAGCTCAATTAAATGATGCATAAACCTGTTAAATACCTTGTAAAAAAACTAGTTATGGCTTCATTTGAACATAGTCAGATTGAATGGTTTTAGAATGTCTGTATGTAGTCATAATAATGTTCATATGCTATATGCGAATGTTGTTGTGGTCCTGAAATTATATTGCATTCTCAAAGTTGCACGCTAGCTTTACTTTGCTGTGAATGATATTTAGCAAACATGTGAGTTCCCCCCTCCAGACCCCAGCAAACCTTTCATAACAAATGTTTAGATGTACATAAAAAGCCTGGTTTTTTTGCGCATACTCCTGTTTGTATGCATGATTTAGAATGTCTGTATGTAGGCAGAGGCAAATCTGTATGTATGTTTTAGGGTAGCTGACTACATAAATTTATGTAATCATCAGTCGGTTTTGCAGGGTCTTGAAAATGATAGTGCATTCACATTTTTTATGCCTGCTTTGTGTTTGCTGTGTTTGATATTTAGCAATCCTGTGAGATACCCCAGGATATTTTTGTATGCACATTCACTTGCATTACAACTAAAAAATGTTTTCTATGAACATTGTTACAGGTCGAAGCTAACCGCTTAAAACTCGCCAGTCTTGCGAACAAGAAGAGAGGGCGGCCCCCAGGCTCTAAGAACAGGAACAAGACTAGTGACGCGGGCAAGCAAAAGGATATGCAGAAAAGGCAAAGGATGGTGGTCTCCGAAGATGAAGATGACGATGAAAGCCTTGACATATCAATGGACGACAGCACCCAACAAGAAGAGCCTTCTCCAGCCCCTAGGAAAACAGGGAGGCCACCAGGAGCAAAGAACAAGAGGACCATCTCGATGGTATCCTAAGTGGATTGTGCCTGTCATTTGTTTGATGCTATCTCCAAAACATGTTGTGTTGCTGCCAAACATGCAAAGGGTATGCGCGCGTTGCGTGAGCGCATGAGAATTTTGACAACATATGATGCAAATTTTTGGGTAGATTGAAAAGTGAACTTTGTGTATGGACAGTGTTATATGCATTCCTGCGCTTACATTTGTGCATGCTGAAATTTTTTTGAATAATGTATTGAAAACCTAGTTTGGTACTTCAATAGAATTTATCCATGCCTATTGAAATTGAATGTTAAAAAAATTGGAATGTCAGTGCATATAGAACTAGCACTTACATGGTCATCTATATCTGCGGGTAGATTGATAGAAAAAATATGTTGCACCATTAAATTGTGGGATTACAAAACAGGAAAATTGCTGCACTTATCCATGTAGAGTTGAACCCTTAAGATGTTTTGGAAATTTGACAACTTCCAAACATATATGGCTGTGTTTAGATCCATTGAAAAGTGCACTATGCAAAAAAAAAAGATTCCCCGTCACATCAAACTTGCGATACATGTATGGAGTACTAAATGTGGATAAAATCAAAAACTAATTGCACAGTTTGGTTGTACTTTGCGAGACGAACGTTTTGAGTCTAATTAGTCAACGGTTGGACAATTATTACCAAATACAAACAAAATGCTACAGTAAATTTTAGCACCACAAATTCAGGAACTAAACACAGCCATAGTTGCACAAAGTTGCATGAAAAGGTTGATATCAACAAACAATGCATATATGTGTGTACGAAGCCGCGCAAAAAGCTGTGCAATTCTCCATACATAGCTGGCTATGAACAGATATTTGAAAACAAAGTGCCGCGTAAAAACATTAAGTATGCACAACAACATATCTTTGTATCCAAACAACGACACCATATCTATGCACCATGGGGCGACCGTAAAAAATACCAAAAAAAGAAATACACCAAAACAATAGTGTTACTCCATCCTACCAACATCAGGGCTACGAATGTAACAGAACATGACACCATCACTAAATGTTCCCCGAACTACAACCACTATTACCAAAAAAAGGCCACCGAGCAGTAATGTTACATGGATTTTGGTGGTTTCCCACAGCTGCATTCACTATTTGTCCATCGCTACATCATCCTATACACAAAAGTTAACGAAACATCCGTGTTACCCCCACTGCAACCACGAATGCACCTAGTCCTGACGCGCTCGTTGCGTAAGTCCTGTAGGAGGACGAAGCCGGTCTATTTCTTCTGGGAGTTCCTTCTGTTCGTTGGCGGCGTGGAAGACAAGGTACTGAAGCACATCAGACCGTATGACCTCAGATGTGACCTGGGAGGTGAACCAATGAAAAATAAGTGAGAAAAAAATCCAAACAAAAGAAACTGGGCCACCTGTATGTCACACTTATATGCATGTTTATACACAATTTTATCACACTTAAATGCGTGTTTATCATGGTAAGCAGCAGCAGTGTGATAAAATTGTGTATAAACATGCATATAAGTGTGACCAAATATGGATACAGGTAGGTGACCAAAAAAATATTTTGAACAATGAATACAGGTGTGTTTGGTGCAGGAAAAGTCAATAGTCTATCATGTGTTCCATGTATCAACAACTCACAGAACATTGCATAGAAATGTGAACAGGGGATTTTAGGGAACACATACCCCATAAGGGAAGACAACGGTACCATGGTCCGCGTTGTAGTACTCCATGTACCACATAGCATAGAATGCGCAGTCGTTTGAGCCAGGCCTTTGTTTAGGTATATTGTGGACCATCTCGCATTTGTAGTTGCCAAACCTTGGGATTCCCGCATCGGGCCTGACTTTATGAATTGCATCGTTCAGCCTATGGACCATTACCTTGCAAAAGGTCTGGTTGCTGTCCGCATAATGGCATTTTCCCATGTGTGTGTTCTTCCATCCAGGCCCAATCGCTTCCCAATCGTTGGGGTCAAGAATGTCGACCCTTTTTTTAACAAAGTTGATAACATATACTGAGAAGTGATCAGACCTTAGCATAGGAAACAAGATCTGCAAAAAAATGATTTGAAGGTACCAATAATTTAATACTGGCTGCTGGATCAGAGAATGCAAAACAAAATGCGCTCAGGAAAAAATAAAATGTAACAAAAATGCATATATAAATGCGCATCAGTGGATACACACCTTTTGCAACAATGCATAAACAGCCCCCTTACATCTAATCAAACCAAAGAGCCATACAGAAAATATACCCCTTACAATGCATATAAACCCCTAAAACAGTGCATATACACCTGTTACAACCACAATAGCTAGGAGTGTGTGCACACAAACTACCACCTTTATAGCGGCCCCTTACATCTCACCGAACCAAAGCATACAAAAGTATACAAAAGATGGTGGTGCCGAGAATTTCGTACGCATGTGTGTAGCACAATTTAACAGCAAAAAGATGTCAAGTTAAAACCAGTGAAAAAATGACAATTTAGTTGTCATGTGTACAACACCTATGGGGGCATTAACAGTAGAACTGACATGCGAACAAAAAATCGTATCAGTGTGCCAGTTCCTGCTCAGAGAAAATGAGTTCCAAGAAAATAAGGGAATAAGGCAATGTTCACCTCTGAAACACCTCGTAAGTAATCACAAGATGGTAAGAACTGGTGTAGTGCATAGGATAGCTTTCCAGACCGGTATATAACAGTTTCCCCTGGAAACGCATTGCCTTCCTGGTGTATGCACTTCTGTGGATATCAAGAAACATGGCGTCTGCTTTTTTATAAAAATAGAGTTCATGTGCATTAAAAAATGTTTGTAGCTTACCATGATATTGATGTCTAGGAACAACCTTTTGGACACTGTACTTGACGACGATGAGTCCCTGCGTTCTTGTTCTATCAAACAATGCACATAATAGTGTACCCAGCAATCAGCAGTCTCAGCGCCCAGAGCGAATGATGACCGGACCTCCCCTGCTGTGCACATGTCATTACCAACTCGGCAAATGATGGAGCTGCATAGTGGAGAAAAAAATATTACCCCAATCAAACTTAGTATGCACACAGTAGAAAAATTGATATATATGTGTTAAGCCATTGAGACATGTGACAAAAAAATGTTCGCTACGTGCAACTCAAACTTAGTATGAACATTGTGTACAGGTTATATACTCGGAATTCCGCTTTTGACATAACAAATAATGGGTATTGAGAAAAAAGTGTTCATGTAATCTTACTCTTTGAAAGGCAAATCCGTGGATGTGAGCAGTTCAAACAAACCATTGGCCCTCCCAAAACTTGTTTCTAAGAATTGTTGGGTGTTTTGATGGTAAATTGGGCATGCTTCATCATTTTCCAAGGTAGGGCTTGCTCTTGATGCAGAAGCATCATACAATGGCGGCCCCGAGAGAGAACCCGGTCTAGGCGCAGAAGTATCATAAACCGGTGGCCGCAAGAGCGACCCTGGTCTAGACGCAGATGCATCATACAATGACGGCCCCGAGAGAGAACCCGGTCTAGGTGCAGAAGTATCATAAACCGGCGGCCGCAAGAGTGACCCTGGTCTAGACGCGGCACTATCATACACGGGCGGCGCCTAGAAAACATAAAACACCAGAAAAAGGTAGTTAGACATGGAAGGGTGAAACTCAAATACTGCAGGAGCAGTAATTGCTTGGTCAGATAGTGCATACAGAACAAAACAAATCGCAATTTGTGCAGATTTACTTACTGAATTCAAACCTATGAAACAGTGCATAAAACATTCTTTGTAAATACCAAATAAAATTGCATTGGTGTGAGTAGATTCATGTGAATGAATGCCTATTCAGAAGTGCAAACAGGCCAATAGATTCATTTACATAAGCAAACAAACAAAAATGGCAACGTGCTGAAACAATGTATTAACAGGTTTTATTCATTCATAGATCAAAACGAATACAGACCTATACAACAGTGCATAAAATCATAATGCATATATACATGTACAACAATGCATAAAATCCATGCGTCCCGGGATGTAGACGATTTAAAGCAACTTAGCGTGGTGTGAGCAGCTAACCTGTTGTGGCGTATGTTCCGAAAATGTAGAAACATTTTGAGCCACATCATTGATGTCGGTGAGACCGTCAAAAATATTAAGTATCTCATTCATCACATGGATTGACTGTGGGTCCTCATTAAACAGCCCGCCATCGTGATGCCCCGCAACATCTTCACCACCTTGTGCCGCATTGCGGGCCACGTTTGCAATCTCATTGTTTGATGGGTCAGTAAATAGTAGTGCTGATTTATATAAAAAAAAGATATAAAAAAGACAGCAATTACACATATGAAAAACATGGTAAAAAAAGACATGAAAGATATCGCATATAACCCATTGTGACTATGCATATATACCAAAATCAGGGGTATACATATATACCATTCCAGTCGTGTGCGTATGATCCATTCTGATATTTGCATGTAAAACATTCAAAACAGGTACAGGTTTAGGAATCATTCTAAAATTACATGGAAAGGAAGCGGCTAGAGTAGTCGCTTCCTAACAAACAACCAAAGCGGCTAGATCTAAAACTGGCCGCTTCCTTACAGCAAATATGAAACCCGCCCCTAGGGGCAAAATAGTACCCACATCCATGCTTACAACACAAAAAGGCATCACAAACCAGAGGACTGAGTAATTAAAAATAATTGTGACTAAAGAACAGTGTAGCTAGTCAAGGTTGTGTGTTGTCTTCGTTCTTACGTGGTGTGCGCAGGCCTCCATCATCTTGACCGTGTACCGCTTCCTTCTCAGACTCATTTTCCTTAGCTACATGATAGTCATGCAACAAGGCATTAGCGTCCTCAATCTGAGAATCGGTCATCTGTGAAGGGTCAGGCATTGTGCTGAATGGAAAAGAGGGGTGCTGCGAAGTATCTATATATGAAAACAAATAGGTTTTAGTGCGTGCAGACCTGGTCACATATTGTATAATTGATGTCAAGGGGGGATACAAAAAAATGTCTTCAAAGGCAATACCTTCTTGGGAGCCATCTCCTTCCTGCGAACCAGTGTTGGTAGCCTCACCTTCATCATCCACCTGCATTGATGTACCATGTGTTCCTGCACATATACATAAACACATTAGTGCATACAAAATGTGATTAACATGTATACATAGATGTAGCCTATAAACTGAAATATTTTTCTCTTTTTTCTCCCCTTGTCATCAACTATACACCCTATATGACCAGGTCTTCAAGGAAAATACCTTCTTGGGAGCCCTCTTCTTCCTGGGTACCATTGTTGGTAGCCCCACCTCCATGTATCCCCTGCATTGATGTAGCATGTGGTACTACGCGTATGCATAAAAACACATTGGTGCATACGAAGTGCGTTGTAAACATGAATACATGGATTTAGACTGTGAATGAAAAGTAAAAAAATATCATGGAGGGGCTATACCAGTGTTGATAGCCTCGTCTCTGTGTTCCCCATCCATGCCTATGGCATGTGCGCCAGCACCAGACTGCCCCAGACTACGGTCCGGGCCTACTTATCAGAAAGGAACAAAAAAAAGTAGTTAATGAACTGCAGCGAGAAACCACATACATCAAATCATTGCATTCCTTCCAAATTAACAATGCATGTCAACTTTCAAATATATGTATAAAATTAATCAGAACAAAACAGTAGAGACTTTACTAGCAGGTTTACTCGGTTCCGCATTCTCATTCTTGTGTGCTTGTCACTAGTACAGAGACGGGCTTTACTCCCGGTGGGGAACCCCCTCTAGTCCCGGTTCCCCACCCGGGAGCAAGCATCCGGGACTAAAGGGGGGTCCTTTAGTCCCGGGTGAGGAACCGGGACTAAAGGAGGACCTTTAGTCCCGGTGAGTAACACCAACCGGGACTAAAGGTGCCTCCTGACATGCCACGATGGCCAGCACCTTTAGTCCCGGTTGGTAATACGAACCGGGACTAAAGGTTTTTTTTTCTTTTCTTTTCATTTTTTTGTTTTCTTTTCAAAATAGGTTTTCGAAGTCGTATTGTACGCTGCTAATTATACATTTATACGCGCATATAGTATGTTTCGGTTCAAGCACAATGAACGTATTAAATCACACAATTCAAGCATAGAAATATATATATATATATATATATATATATATATATATATATATATATATATATATATATATATATATATATATATATATATATTACATGCATGCATGCATATGTGTATTTTACATTATATTATTTCATGTGCATATATTACAAAAGATTGCATTATAGTTGTTGTGACATAACGAGTTTCTTCTCATCCTCTAGCTTGGCTTCAATGGCAGTGTTGGGTCGAAGTAGAACTCGCCCTTGGAATCGATGACCTGCTCATTAAAAAATCCGGCTATAGACTCTTGAATTGCTTTGATTTGGTCTTGCCGTATGACCTTTTCCTCCAACCATCGAGTCTACAGGTTTGAATTAAAGGAAAATAAATTAATATATGTACATATATATATAAAGACATAGTAACACAATCAATAATAATAATTAAATGAATATATAGTGTATTTTTAACGTACTTTGAGTCTCTCTGTAGGAGTTCTTTGGGAGACCACCTTGATAAACTTGCAAACATAGTAACCACAGTAGTTGTTCCCCTGTTCCTGCCTCAGACACCACTTTACAAGAAAAAGATTTGTCATCCAATCTGGTGATCCGGTGAAAGCTATATGTTTAATTAATAAAGATGATGCGATTCAGGGGACTTACTTTCAATGGGATTACATTCAGTGGCGCTTTGCATTTTTCCATGTGTTGCTTCTCAATAAAGGTTTTCCAAACACTGCCCAATAAAAAATTTGCCACATCATTAGATATAGTTAATCATCATGTTTGTGTGTATATATAGTTGCTAGAGATCCCGAAATTACCTCTGGATAATATCTATCATATCTTGGTAGTCTTGTTGTGGTTTTCTCATCGAGTCATAGATTATCAAGTGACTTTTCACCAGATCGATGTCCATCAATATCCAGTGATTGCTGCATATGTTTATAGGATATAACGCATAACACTCATTAATTAACTAGAATCAACATATGAGCCATTAAGGCTATGATCGACATGATTAACACTCACTTGAAGTTATAGGGAAAGAGTATATCCTTCTTGTGGCGTTGGTTCACTAAGAAGTTCATGAGGTTACTCTCTGACTCAGACTTCCAATTAGTCATTGGAGTAATTGGGTCTTTGAATACTATATGGGGATCAACAAAACCAATTTCATTGCATCCTTCCTTTCTGAGCTCTGTCATTGTAAATCTGCATATATATAGTACTTGTTAGGATAATTTATATGCATATACACACATATGATGAGTTTAATAATAGATCGAAAGAATTATTACTTACAGGCAATAGCAGCTAATGATAACTTTGTCCAGAGAGGTCAGGTGGCATAGTTGATGAAATTCTGCAAAGTCAACATACATAACATCATCGCCACGAAACCAATGTTCGTCTCTAATTCTGACACCAACGCAGAAGTCTCCACTGGTAGACGCCTGCATGTACCACTTGTTTAGCAGGTACATTTGCGTCCCCAGATCAGATAAGGCTTGAGGGTTGTATAGACTCTGGCCTAGTACAAATTTTTTCTTCCAAATATCAACCTCCGCCGCACTCTCAATGTTTCCATCACCAAACATCTGGTAAAGGTCGAGACCAGTCTCATCAAGAAATTCACCAAGGTGATCCAAATCGACATCCGGAGGTATGTTTGCCTGATGCATTAATCCTAAATTCGAACCATATTCATTACCAACAACTAGCGGGGGGATTGATTGGTGCGCTTGTTGTCCGAGTTGGGCAACTCCTTTCCCTGCCCGCTTCTTTTTCTGTGCCGCCTCAATTGACTTGGTGAGAGTGCGGTCATAGTCTGATAACGTTGATTTGGACGGCTTACGAGATTCCCGCTGTTGATGCTGGTAAGAAGTCACCTTTTTTCTTAAAATATCCGGAGCTACGAAGAAGTACAGTTTCTCTGGGTTTCTCCTTGCTTCTTGATTCATTTTAAGTTTGTCATAGAATCTAGACATGTCTTTTTTATATGCATCAGTTCCTTCTTCCTTCTCTTCAGATATTATTTTGGGAATAGCCCTTGGTTTCACGGTGGCTTTCTTTGCAGGCGGGGACTGGTTCTTCGTTTGAGGGGCTGGCCTCTTGCTAGGCTTCTTGGTAGGCGGGGGCGGGGGAGGCGTTGGAGACCTCCTTGGAGGTGTTGGCAGCGGCGTTGGAGACCTCCTTGGAGGTGGCGGCTGCGGCGTTGGAGACCTCCTTGTAGAGGGTGTGGATGCAGCCTCGTCTTCCAACATAATGTCATCGTACAGAGCACTATGATGATCTGGCGATTGAACAATTGGATTTAGGTTGGGGGAGGATCTGCTACAAAAAAAGGAATGACATATTATTATGAGCAGATTGTTAATTATTTAAGCCAATACAAATTAATGATGTAGTGTTTTCATCCGCACGTACCTATGGTGAGGTAGTTCAGGAGGAGGTGGAGCCGACATCCCTGGAATGATGATGTAGCGCTTGCGCCATAGAATGAATGTCTTCTCCGCTTCTCCTAGAGTCTTCTCACCATCACCTCCAGGAATATCAAGAGGCAAATCACTAAAACCTTTTTCAGCTTTATCTACCGAGATGGTGGCATATCCTTCTTGGATTATATTCCCATGAATCCTTGGTGTCTTGGTTCGGTCGATAGGATTAACAAGACCGATAGCCACCTTGATTGTGGAATTCTCCTTCGGAATGTGTAGCTCACACGTTGTACAAGGTTCAGTGACGTCATCCACAGGGAAGTGCAGTCCTGTGTCCCCTTGATTTGGTATCTCCGTGGAAGCGCAGCTGCTTTTCAACTGAACAGATTGGCTAATGTTGATTCCTGGCTCTGATGCCTGCTTGCTTGCACTCACTGCTATTTGCACTTGCCTTTTGATTTCCTCCTGCATTCTCGCTTCAAGGTTTTTTTCCCGCTCCTGTGCTTCACGCACCGCTTCCTCCAACCTCTGGAGCCGTTGTGCTTCACTAACTCAAAGCTGACGAGACATTGAACCACATCATTCTGTAGTTTAGCTAGATCAGTTGGATCAATTGCCTTCTGAGAAATTGCATTGAGGAATGCACATAGCTTTACGGTGGCTAGACGTACATTTGGAGGTAGAATTCCTCTTAATGCAACTGGAAGTAATTGCGTCATGAGAACGTGACAGTCATGGGACTTTAAGTTACAGAATTTCTTCTCTGGCACATTTATAATACCCTTTATATTCGAGGAGAATCCAGATGGTACCTTGATGTTGTTTAAGCATTCAAACATGATTTCCTTCTCCTCTTTGCTTAGAGTGTAGCTAGCAGGACGTAAGTAATGGCGTCCATCATCTGTCTTCTCTGGATGCAGGTTGTCTCTTTCTCTCAAACAACGTAGGTCCTGTCGTGCTTCAAATGTGTCCTTAGGCTTTCCATACACACCCATAAAGCCTAGCAGGTTCACACAAAGATTCTTCATTAGGTGCATCACGTCGATCGAGCTACGGACCTCCAGGACTTGCCAATAGGGTAGGTCCCAAAATATGGACTTTTTCTTCCACATGGGTGCGTGACCGTTAGCGTCTTTCGGAATAGGTTGGCTTCCATGTCCTTTTCCAAAGACGACTTTCACATCATTGACCATATCGAGTACATCCTCACCGGTTCGGTTGCGAGGCTTGGTCAGGTGGTCTGCTTTCCCTTTAAAATGCTTACCTTTCTTTCTTACGGGGTGATTTGCAGGAAGAAATCGACGATGGCCAAGGTACACGACCTTTCGACATTTTTTCAAGAATACACCTCTAATATCACCGAAGCAGTGTGTGCATGCATTATATCCCTTGTTTGACTGTCCTGAAAGATTACTTAGAGCAGGCCAATCATTGATTGTTACGAACAACAATGCTCGCAGATCAAAGTGTTCCTGTTTGTACTCATCCCACACACGTACACCTTCTTTATTCCACAAAATGAGAAGTTCATCAATAAGTGGTCTCAGGTACACATCGATGTCATTGCCAGGTTGCTTCGGGCCTTGGATGAGCACAGGCATCATAATGAACTTCCGCTTTATGCATAACCAAGGAGGAATGTTGTAGATACTTAGAGTAACAGGCCAAGTGCTATGACTACTGTTCTGCTCTCCAAAAGGATTGATACCATCTGTACTTAAAGCAAACCTTAAGTTTCTTGCGTCATTTGCAAACTCCGGGAATTCTCTGTCGATTGCTCTCCACTGGGACCCATCAGCAGGGTGTCTCAACATATTGTCTACCTTACGGTCTTCTTTGTGCCATCGTAACAATTTTGCATGTTCTTTGTTTCTGAACAGACGTTTCAAGCGTGGTATTATAGGAGCATACCACATAACCTTGGCAGGGATTTTCTTACGTGGACGTTCGCCCTCAACATCACCAGGGTCATCTCGCCTGATCTTATACCGCGACGCATGGCATACCGGGCATGCATCTAATTTCTCGTACTCTTTGCCATGGTATAGGATGCAGTCATTAGGACATGCATGTATCTTCTCTATTTCTAGCCCCATAGGACAGATAACTTGTTTTGCTTCGTAGGTAGTGGCGGGCAATTCATTGTACTTCGGAAGCATCTTCTTTTGGATTTTTAGTAACTCTCCAAATCCCTTGTCAGATACACCATTCTTTGCCTTCCATTGCAGCAATTCTAGTGTGGTTCCCAACTTTTTCTGCCCTGCATCACAAGTTGGGTACAACAATTTCTTGTGATCTTCTAGCATCCGCTCGAACTTGATCTTCTCCTTTTCACTTTCACATTCTCTTTGTGCATCACGAATGACCTGACAAAGATCATCAGCCGGCTCATCTTCTACGGCTACCTCTTCTTCAGCTTCTCCCATTGCAGTATCATTGAGGCACGCACCATCAGGAATAATATCATTGTCGTCCCATTTTTCTTCTTCATCTTCTTCCATTACAACACCGGTTTCTCCGTGCTTTGTCCAACAAATATAGTTTGGCATGAAACCCGACTTGAACAAGTGTGAATGAAGAGTCCTTGAGCAAGGATATTCCACTGTATTCTTACATATGGCACATGGGCAGCACATGAAACCGTCGCGTTTGTTTGTCTCGGCCGCACGTAATAAAGAATGCACGCCGTCAATGAACTCTTGTGAGCGGCGATCAGCATTATACATCCAATGACGGCTCATCTGCATTACATGACATAAATATCATATTAAAACCTAGATCATAATTAATTATTTATACAACATGCGTGCCACCACAAAAGATACAAATTTATGAAAGCATCGCTACAATGTAGACAATCTCAACTACCACTAAAAGAACTAAAGCTAAAATACATTTCAGGAGCACAAGGATTTCGCGACCAATCTCAACTAAAACAGACAGATCCCCCGATTGTGCAACATCTTTGGGCTTCTTCGGCTGGATCACTGCCTCATTAGCCGCCGTATCTGCCTGTTGTGCAAGATATTTTTGCACGAGTTCAACATACTCTTCCTCCCAGTAGAAGCCTGAACATCGTCCACTGCCATCCCACTGAAATTAAAACAAAAAATTAGAACTTTAATCACAACCATCATGAAAATAGGTATAAACTAACCATAATCATTAAATACGATAAAATAACTCACATTGCGATCCGGACACTTGTAGAAGATACGATCCTTGTTGGGACCCTCCTTCTTCACTCGGTACTCCATCACAATCTTCGTCTCATCATGACACTTGCCACATGGAATGAGAGGAAGGCCCGGCCTAAGTCGCTTTGAAAACCCATGAGAGGCCGAGGACCCGGAAGCAGTTGCCATCTACTCTCTATACTCATTTTTTAATACACTATAAATTTCTTCTTTTATAAACAAATAAAATTAACAAACTATAAAATTATCTACATCTCTAAACAATGATATTTTTAACCTTCTTTCATGTAAATATGCAAGCTTAAAGTGATTTTGAGCTCAAATTGCTTACAAATGAAAAAAAACCACAATAAAGAACCATAAATATATATAGTGAATAAAATGGCATAAGAAAATGGTAAAAAATGAGAGTATGAGATTGGTAACCTTTACAACTGAAGAATCGACGGAGGAATCGAAGAATGGATGGAGGAACAATGGAGGGAGGGAGGAAGCAAGAACACCAGTGAGCTTCAAAATGTGCTGAGCTCGGGCTCGGGGAGGAAGGAGGAGACGGCCGATTTATAAAGGGAGAACATTTAGTCCCGGTTGATAGATCCAACCGGGACTAAAGGTAACTTTCCAACCCCGGGCGCAGCCACGGCCCGGGAGTAGACCTTTACTCCCGGTTGGAGCCACCAACCGGGAGTAAAAGTATACCTTTAGTCCCGGTTGGTGGCTCCAACCGGGACTAAAGGTCCCTGCCACCTCTGTCTGGCGCAGTAGCCGTTGGGCAGGGACCTTTAGTCCCGGTTGGAGCCACCAACCGGGACTAAAGGTATTTCTAGTCCCGGGGGCAAAAAATTCCGGGACTAGAGCCCATTTTGGCCGAGGATCAAAGGTCTGTTCTCTACTAGTGTGTTGATGTCCACCTAAGTCGGTGTTGCCCTGTACCTCGTTAGAATCTATGGGAGGGTGGAACAAAAAAACAACTAGTTACTACTCCATGCATATGAATATACATATATACATTCATTGGAAGAATGGGCAGTTATTAACTTTCTTGACCATGTGCTTCACACACCGATGCCTTGTCCTCGGTTGGTTTCGCCTTGCTGGACTGACCCATATCGACATTTTGATCTAATATTTTTGTAGGGAAAATAAAACTACGTATCAAAAGAATGCTGCCGAAAACACATTTTGTGACTGCAAAAAAGATTGGAATGCATGTATATAAACATACACAGAAGTGCCTAAAAAAACATATGTTCATCAGTACGATGAAAAATAAGAGAGATGTATACATGTACACAGGTAAAAAAACCAATGATTACCTGGGGTATTATTATCTTGGTCAACTGGACCGGCTTCGTCCGCACCGTCACCATCGTCTTCGTCACCCCCAACATTAGCAAGTACCTGGTCGATCATGTGCCCAAAGTTTTCACGCATGAGTTCTTGTTTTGCAGCGATCTCTTTTATGGCATCGTGGATTGCTTGGCACTGGATCTGAACATCTTTGTCATAATCAGCAACCAGGTCCTGAAACATGCGCCGGG
Source organism: Saccharum hybrid cultivar R570 (assembly GCA_038087645.1). Lineage (NCBI taxonomy): Eukaryota > Viridiplantae > Streptophyta > Magnoliopsida > Poales > Poaceae > Saccharum > Saccharum hybrid cultivar. The sequence continues at coordinate 14,111,489 of JAQSUU010000245.1, forward strand.
TGTTTCCCCTTAGACATGCTATCTTCGGATCAAGCAATTTTGATAGGCTAGGGATATAAATGTTGCGTTCATTAGCATCGACCGTATATGTCACACCCGATTTTCTAAAGAACAAAACCAGGCTAATATATGTGTGCCCAGGAAGTTCACACATATGTCAGAATGAAAAAGTATCAAAACAATGTTTATATAAAGCGGGAAACATACTATATTAACACTTACAACTATCAGAGTGTCGCGGAACGGTGGCTAAGCTTCTGTTCGGGCTCCATTCTTCTCAGGGACGGCTGACTGGTGGCTCCATATGCCAAACACTTCTGAACAACTTCTGGAAACTCCACTACCTCTTTATCCTTTTTCTGAGCAGCACCTCACTACACACTGAGGTGTGGTGGAAATAGCAAGAGTGAGTCCATGTCGAACTCAACAAATATAACATGGGGTTCATGAGGCTCAAAGGCATAACATAGGTTTATCAGCATGTAGCTTTTAATTAGCATTATTTCAGTATATCAATAATATCAAAGTGTCTCAATATAACAATAAACATATGATCCATGTGAAATGATTAACGAATAGCAAAAACATATTCATTATTAATGATCCACTATTCCATAAGGGTCCAAGGCCACTCGTGACCGTGAGCACGGCTGATATACCAATTTTACACTCTGCAGAGGTTGTACACTTTCACTGTGAGTCGTGATTTACCCTTTCGCCTGAGGTGATCAGCCTCTTGACCCACTACCAAGGAAGGTCGGTAGGGTTCACTATGAAGTCTTTCAAAGGTTCGTCTAACAAGTTAGGACCGCTAGGTTTCCAAAGTCAGTCTGTGTGATTCACCACGCAGGGATCCACAGTCTGCTCTACCCCATTTGCGCCACAAGGGTAACCTCTAACAAGCTAGAAAAGGTCCTCATACTTGACTAAAGCCAGAGTCATTATAGCCCTCACAGTTGTACTGTAAGTCCCGGATTTTCGCTTACAGATAAGTCTTTATGGAGAGTAACGAGAGCACCAAAGTAATCCCATGCTCTAGTACCCTTTAATAGTAATAAAATCATCTTTTAATGTTTATTGCATATTCCATTAGTCAAATTACATGATCATAGTTCATGTTGAGCACTAGCAATACTAATCCATGCAGTATAATAGGTATCAAGGAATAAGATCAACACTAAGTCATCCTTAACAAGGAATATATGCATAATGATATTATTTGCTTAATGTGAATAGGACAACAAGAAAATCCCATGTTATACTTGCCTTAGAACTTGTTTTATGCCAAAAGCAACTTGCTCTGAAAAAACCTCAACTTAATCTTTTATTTGCAACTTCTGGCACTCAGCTTCTGGTCTTCATCTTCGGATCTTCGGCACTCACGGATAGTTTTTCTTCTACTCGTAAATCATAGCAACCCAGCATACTAACAGGCATACAAGCAAATAAATAGGAACAACTAAGAACAATACACCACACAAGAGAAAACAACGTACTAAAAGAGAACTACCGGCTACGGTCACGAGAACATAAGAAACGCCGATAACGAAACTACGATGAAAAAGAAACGACTACCAAGAGTTTATATTATAAAATAAACAATTACACGCTTAATTATCTTAATTGAATAAAAACCACGTGATAGTTATTAACTTAGATTACTTAAATTATATTCTAATTCCAAGCTGAGTTAAGACCAATCTTGTTTTATAAATATTTCCGTAGGGATTAAGCAAGTTCAACTTAAAGTTCACAATATGAAAAGGGACACGTGCATACTTAATAGTGCCTAATATATACAACTTGTTTAAACTAAGTAATAAGAAATTAAAAATGCATTTATGTACCAACTAATCGTATTAATATTTGTATAGAAAAAAAATCTTTAAGTACATCACCTATGTTGCTTTTAATTTGGAGCCAAGTTTGCATGGTCATTAATCAAAGTAATAGGATTAATCTAATCAACATGTGACATAGTAAATGACATTGTTCACGTGTAGCTAACATAGGCATGGTCACAAAGCAAAAATACGGAACTACAACCCTAGGTTGGTTTTTAATAAAAGACATTTGATAAGTATAAATCATATTATTATTATATAATTCATAAACACAGGTCATGATAAATAGGGTTGCTAGCGCGTAGCTTAAGTCAACAAGACCGCAACACGACAAGAACAGATTTGAATCACTAGATAGCTTTTAATTAACAAAGCATTAAATAATCATTAATTAAATTAGTATTTAAGTTAATAATTTTCAGAATTGTGTGACATGACAAATGATAGCACCGCTGCGTAGAGCGCGATGTTACAAAACTAACTCAAGTTGAATGAAGCAAAACGGAGCTAAAACGATGAAACGGCGGAGATTAAAAGATCGGTGGTGAACTAGTACCGTACCTCTTCTTTCATCTCATACATTGCTGTGCAGTTCATGACAATAGGGAAAACAGCCGAGGACCTTCGGTCTGGCGAGAAACAGATGATAGATGGAGGATTAGCTTGAAGCGAGCTCGCTTGGCCAAAACAAACAAACAGCCAGGATTTCATGCATCACGGTGATATATCTAACCAAAAGTGTTGGAGATGTTTTAATTAAGACAAAGCGATCAATAGAGAATTGATTAGAAAAGAAAGGATAAACTGAAAGGCAAGGTGCCAAGGCTCACGTGCCGAAGATTACTTCTTGATGTTCAGGTGCATGGCGCTGGTGAATTTGCTCCCACGTACAGCGGTACAGGTGATGCCCTAGCTTGGCTGCCTGACCAGACGAGGAGAAGGAAGGTAGTAGTAAGTGCTTCACGTGGCTGCCTCTAGCTGTACGTGATTTGCCTCCAAGAACTTCTAGATGACCTAATCCTCACGGCGGAAACCCCACATACATAGCAGCAGCATGCGTCGCTGATGTCGGGCATCGATGAGATTTCAGCCTGTCTTCATGGCCGGCAATCCTTTGGCACTGACGGGCCTTGGCTGCCACATCAGACGACGATGAGGTGTGAGAAACTGGAACACGAAGCAAGGAGAGTAGAGGAAGGGGTCGTCGATCGTCGGCAACTCGGCGGCGGCTCAGGGCCATGGAACAGGGCCGGAACGGCCTGAAACAAAGCAGACAAATTTGATAGTGAAAATAAGTGCATAGAACGTAGACCTGAGAGATGAAGATGGGAGCACGAACTAACCGGACACAAATCAAATGACCCGACGGCCGGCGGCGACACGATAAGAAGGGAGAAAATTCTAATTTACTACACAAGAGATTTTCCAAACTAGGGGCTCCTTTTACGGTAGTTTTGGTATGCTTTTACCCAAGGGGTAGGTACGTATATATAGGGAGGAAAACTCTCCACCTCCATATCGACTAGCGATATGGTGCTAATTGACGTTGCACCATCCACCTTTACTAATAGGCCTAATTAATTATTAAAGCACATTAGTAAATAAAGACATGGACCTTTAGGCATGAGAAAATCTAAGATATTTTATTATTTTCGGAATTAATTAATTTCATGGATAAAATAATTCTAGAAAAGTCCAGAATTATTATTTAAGCCACGAAAAATACTCTGAAAGCTCCGAAAATTCGGAGAAAATTCTCAGAGACATTATGGAACATAAGGAACCAAAATAAAAGTATTTGGACCTCATGAAAAGATATTTTGGAGCATCTAAAAATTAGATAACGCTCGCAGAAAAGCGTGAACTAGCTTCAGAAAAAGCCAGAACAATTCCTGAAGAGTTCACTGAGATTGATTGACACATGAGGAACTGAAAAGAATAATTTGCGTGATAAAGAAAAGATTTTAGGAAACTCCCAATGAGAACTTAAGATGAGAAACCAGGAATATTGATTGCAGAAAAAGATAAAGACGTGCTGAAGAAGAAAGATCAATCCACTAAATGCATTTTTAAAGACTTTGTTCGCTCTTAACACACAAGAGTTAACAAGCAAACATCACATCAAACAATGCCCGTCAGGTTAATTCCAAAATAATTGAAAAGCACTATTTTTCTTTAATAAAAATATATGGAAACCTAAACTAATGTTGACAAGTTCTATCCAAATATTAAAATATTTATTTTAGTTAGTGTTTCCTATGCACAACCCAAAATCAGAAATTTTGGGGTGTGACAGTATAACACATTTGTGATGCCGGCCGAAACTACAAAAGGTAGAAAGTTTATAATCAGTAAGTGAACACAAGAGTAGATCTGAAAGTATGCGCATAAGAAGGAGATTGAGAACGTACATCCAATGCTCCACAGCCTACAATCGCGTGCGAGTCCCTGATCACGTCAGCTGCGATAAGCTTGGTAATCATTTTATTACTGGACGCACTTATGCGGGGGATTGTTAACCTATTCACAGGTCCTTCACGATGATGAAGCCAGTCCAGATAGAAAAGCTGCAGGGTAAAATTGATAACAAAAGTTAAGTGAAAAAAAATAACCTCAATGCGCCTTTGATAGGTTTATACTATGTGTATACATAGTATGTCACACTTGTATGCATAGTGGATCACTTTTGTATGCATATTTATACACTGTTTTATCGCGGTTCAGAATCGTTTTGGGCGCAAACATGACAGTTGTATGCACAAATGCTATAGAATCCTATACATAGTAACCAGCGACAGTATGGATAATATGTGTGGAGTAAAAAAAGGATTGACGCTCGTACCGCAGGTATGATGCTGCACCCTGGGATGGTATATGATACTTGAGACTCACCAAGCTTCTCATGAAGCGATTCAATGCCGCGGCAAATATCAAGATATATCTCCTGGCACCAATCAATATTATTGAAAGCGTTCACGTCTTTTGTGCGCTCAATATCACTGTTGCACATGTGCCAGCTGCCTGATGGAAAGAGGAACCTGTTGAATAACACCAAGAAGAAACATCTTTTGGTCAGGTCATCGGTGCCACCCCCGCGGACACGTTCCATGCATCTTGTCACATTAAGGTCTACTGCATTCTGAACACCAAGAGCAACGCGCAGCTCCTTAGCTTCTCTGGCTCTCCCAGCCCAGTCCATATCATTTAATTGAAGTTCTCCACTGCTGGGGAGATCTATCATGCGGCACACAACCTCCTTGGTGAACTTGATCTCCTTTCGTGGTCCAACTTTCAGGATCATTGTCTGAGGATCAATTTTGCAGTATAGAAACTGGAGGAAAGATGGAGGAATATCTTTGTTCAAATTGATCTCCAACAAGCTTTGAAACCCAGCAGCATGAACAAATTCCCGTTTTTGGTCTTCGTTAAGAATTCCCAACAACTTGCCCAGTGTTGACAATGAGCAACGAAAATTCCAACGTGGGGCTTGCTTTAAAAAAATTGACCAAGTAAGAAACAAAATATCAATTAGTGATGTGACAACAACGGGTCTATGAAGGATGCAAAAAAAAATAAATACCTATACATTGCAATAAAAATATAGACATGCATGTATGTAAATGTGTAGAATAAAATAGACATGTTAATTTTGTATTTACCCCCTGATCAGGCACTAAAACAAACAGTGTTGTGTGTATCTTGCATAACGGGCTCAATTAGGGTGCATAAAAAGGTAACCACGTATACGTGCCAACCAGAAGATGCATATAAAAATAGACAACAAAAAAAGGACAGCAATGAAAAAAGGGCGAAATCCATGCATTGATAAAAAAAAGATGTTATGACCCCCTAGTTGAGTAACCCATTCCATTACAATGAACAGATTAACATATACATGCATTAGAAAACATGTATGCCCAATATGGAACATGTATACAAATGTGAAAAACATCGCATAAATATCGTATAAAGTGAGTGGATTTGGGCACAACCGCACTTTAAGTCTTCCGTGGCTTCCGTGTCGGTACAGAAACATCATCTTCCATCTAAAAAATAGGAGAAAACTTATTAGCTAGAAAATGGAATAATATGGCAAATATGAAAATATCCTATTCTCTGTTGTGAGATGCATAAAAAGGGATATGAAATCAACTCACAGTAACGCCTGCCTTCCGCTTCTTACCCTCTGGTGAACTTACAGACTCCTGCGAAAAAAACAAGGAAAAAAATCATAAAAAAAGGGAGCAGAAAAAATTGTGGACAAAAAACAACCCAAAAAAGGATTATGTGGGAGTTAAAAGCAAACCTTGAAGGTGACGTTCCGCTTTGCATGGCTGCCGCCCTGGTCGGGGCGTGCTTTTTTGGAACCGGCACGGGTGGCAGAACGTGTGCGGGGTGCGGAATCCTTAGACACCTCAGTAGGGCCGCTGCGGTGATTCACGACAACAAAGTCGTCGTCGTCGGAAGTGCTAGGCCATTCTTCGACGTGGTCTCGTGCAGGTGGTTTGCCACGCCGACATCCAATTTTGGTCCCCACCCGGACGTACACATTGCCTTTGAGCCTGTTCCCTTGGGTAGTAGCCACCCCTGTACCCTGCTGAACACCAAAAGGACAACTGTTGGCATCAAAATTGACATGCAAAACAAACATGGAACAATAAAAAACAAGCAATAAAAGAGCCATATTATAAAGCAAAAAAATGCATTGGAAAAGATGTTACACAAAATATGAAATTAACCAGTAAATGCGGGGAAAATCCATAGCAGGGCAAAACATAAAAAAACCGGGGAAAAAGGCTGACCTCAGAAAAAAAATTACTAATCACAAAATGCACTCCAAAAAAAAAGGGCGTCCCCTAACAATGCATATGTAGCTACAAACTGGTGCATATAACCATCTAACACAGTGCATACTAAACACAATATAAACATTTGCAAACAAACTAACGACGCTTTGTTCAACCAAAGTGCATAATTATCCTCCAAGACATGCATGCAAAATATAAATGACCAAGCTGTAGAGTTTTCTAAAATATATCATGGAGGCTCTACACACAAAAAAAATTGGGGGGACTTTATAGCAGAACCTTACATCTAACCCAACCAATGCATACAAAATTTACTAGTTGCAGAAACAAAAATAGGTCTGTGGGCGGCTGGTGGTTCATTGAAGACAACAATCACACCAAACACAGCACTGTGCACAAATTAATAGGGCAAAACAACACATAACACAGCATATAACTAAAAACAATACATTGTATCCATCCCAATTCAACTAATCCATCCCAATTCATACAAAACGAGAATGGGCCAAACAACAGATAAAAGCATACATCTTTATACCATGCCAGGAAACAACTAAATCCATCCCAATTCATACAAAACGATATTCGGCAAAAATAAAAAGAGTGATGGAGCCTGTGGTTCATGCCAAAAATATTAAACGATCAAGATGGGGATGAGGGGAAATGAAGCACCTTGGAGGCCTGCTCGGTCCCAATCGACGAACTGCCTTGGCAGTGCTTGTCGGCCCCCACTGACTGGGCGTCGGCGCCACCGCGGCCACCACAATCTGCGCCGAAGCTGCCACCGGGGCCTGCACCGGACTCGGCAGAACCGGACCCCTTGACACCACCTGTGCCGCGCTGGCCTCCCAGAACGCCGGCATCCCCACCGCCAGCCACGCCACGAGGCCCTAATCTAGCCCCGCCGCTGGATCCATCTCCGACCGGCCCACGCTCCTCACCATCACCAGTTCCAGGTATCGGGCCCCTGCTCACACGGGACGACAGAGGAGGAAGCGCCGCCGTGGAATGGCGGCCGGAGAGAGAGAGCGGAGGTTTTGTGGGGGAGAGAGCGGCGGTTCGGGCACGAGGCTGTTCTGACCGGATAAAGAGTTCGGGGTCGGGATGTGTGGCGAAATGAATCGCGTCGGTTGCCGTTTTGCAAGAACACCGCTGGGCGAAATATGCTTCAATAGCATAGGAACGTGCATATAAACCATGACAAAAAGGACTCTAGCTGGATATAAACCAGTTTAACCGTGCGTACGACTGTCAGTTTAAAAAAAAAGAGAATCTGATGGCACGGCGTCGAAGGGGCGCGTCAGTTCGAATGTCTGGAAGTACCCGACAGTTGCTCACGTCACCGGGGACCACGACCTGTACTTTTTCCACCCATATGCACGCTCTGGCCTACTAGGGGTGGGTGCTGGTTTGGGTGTCTGCTTTATGGTTTGGTTGAACCAGTTGGCTGGGTTTTGGGCCAGGGCTTTCACTATTTATTGAAAGCCTTAAGCTCCCTATATATATATATATATATATATATATATATATAAGCATGGGTCGTATATAGGAACAGTAGTTAGTAGCAATTGACACAGTGTGTAATTTTTTTTTGTTGACCTTGCATTGCTACCATGCAGGCCATCCGCGCCCTATTCGTTTATCTTATAAGCCGTACTTTTTCAGCTAACAAACAGTGTTTTTTTCTCACAACAAATCAGCGAATAGTATTTTCAGCCATGACTTTTCAGCCAAACGAACGGGGTGATGCTTTCTTGTACGATTGTATGTATACCTTCCTTGCATCGCTTGGCAAGAAAATAAAATTTGTAAACATTTCCGGTAACCTTCGTTCTTTCGTATACCTTGCGTAGGGTAGGTACGATTACTTTTTGACTCTTAGTCTGAAATGCCCAATTCTATTTCTGCGATCGTTCGCTCGATTCCGAACGACGTACATGCGACGACGATAGGCACTAAGCACATGGTGGACCTACTAGGCAAGTAGATGGAGCATCCGCCATCTTCTCTCGACGTCCTCTCTATTTTCTATTGTACATCTAATTTAGCGAAGTTTCATCCGCGAGTGGTTTTCTCACTTTTTGTCTTGTCTCATTTTATTCCTTCTTTCTTTTTTCTCATTGCTTTTTTCTTGTTTTCTTTGGTTTTTTATGTTTTCATATTAATCTAACCATTTTCTTGTCTTTAGACTGAGAACGGGAGGGGCGCCCCCGCTGCTGCCGATTCCTCCATGTTGCTGCTCGGAACGAAGCATGTCTTCGTACTCGTTGATGTGCGGGTAGCCGGATCTTGCATTGAGGTTGAGGCCAGACAACCCGAGGTGGCTTGGCATCACGAACGAGAAGGGGTGGTAGGCACCGGATCCGAACCCCGGCGGCGCGGAGCCGTAGGAGGCATGGCCACGGGATCCGGATGCCGGCGGCGCGGTGGTGTATGGGTCATAGGCAGCGGCCTTGGATCCCGGCTGCGCCAGTGAGAACAGGTCCCTTGTGCGGCGGGCGTCGTCGTACTTGGAGACGTTGCCGAAATTGAAGCCGGTGGGGTTGCCGGATCCGCCGGCGTTGAACCCCGAGCTTCTCCCTTGGTCGTTGTAGCCGTCCATTGCTGGCGACGAGGTCAAGCACGGTACCGGACGCGGTGGATCCGACCGAGAGTGTTATGGATCTGCCGCTATAAGGGTGGGTACGAGCGGCGACGGGGAGAGGAGCGGCGGAGGCGAGGGAGAGCGGCGGAGGAGAGGGAGAGTGGCTAGTGTTGGGACTCCCGGCCGAATGGATAAGGGAGAGCGTCGGCCGGGGCAATAATAGAGGAGAGAGGAGAGACTGCGGGCAGGCCAGAGTTGGGCCAATTCTGCATCTGATTCTGGCCACCCCGTTTAGTTCGTTTTCCGGATTTTGGGCCAAAAGCAGGGATCAAAATTTCGGCGAAATTTCGGCCGAATTTCGCGAAATTCGGTTATTTCGGTGGTGGCCGAAAGAAAACTCCGAAATTTTGTAATACTCTAATACATGTGATGTATAACTCTAGACTTGTATTTTTCTATTGATTATATTGTATATTCTTCTATTCAATACATGTGTAGTCATAAATCATACTAATATTTATTTAGATCTAAATTTTTTTAGAAACAACATACTTCATGTCTTAATCTCTAAAAAAATTTCGGCGAAATTTCGGCCGAATTTCGCGAAATTCGGTAATTTCGGTGGTGACCGAAATTTTTGCGATAACGAAATTAAAATCCTTGGCCAAAAGTGCCGATTCTATGGCCAAAATCGGAAATCTAAACCAGACCTACAGAAGATCCCCTTGGTAAATGCGATGTTTCCTTTGGAAAATGCACGAATGGTCATCGTAAAGCTAACCTATTATATGCAGCCATGACATTTACTCGTAGCCTAGCAGACATTTACTCGTAGCCTAACGTTAGTGAACTTAAGTATTTGCCACGCATATATACCACTTTCAGGTCTTGGTTCTCCACTCGCTTTGGAGAGCATGCATGCAGTCAACCGAGTCAAGAATTTCATACTTCTACACATGCGAAATTGGCGCGCACTTCTACAACATACCCGGCCAGCCGCCCAGCCAGGCAGCCACCAACCCGTATCCAGTCCAACCTCCCCCGACCCCCGCGGCCGTAGACGGCTTCCTCAGCCCTTCCTATATAAACCTCGCAGAAGCCACCATCCCAACCCCACATCACAGCAGAGCAACGGAACAAGAGAGAAAGGCAGACGCGCCTGGAAGCTAAGCACTCACGCACCGCAGCAACAGCTAGCTAGCTCTAGCTAGGGCAAACAATCCACCGTCGTCAGGCAAGAGCTGCGGGGTATTAGCCGAGCGATGGCAATGGTGGAGCTGTTGACGACGGAGCTGGTCGTCCCAGCCGAGGAGACGCCGGCGGGCGCCGTCTGGTTGTCCAACCTCGACCTGGCGGCGCGCCGCGGGTACACGCCCACGGTCTACTTCTACCGAACCAACGACAAGCCGGAGTTCTTCGAGGCCGACGCCGTCAAGGACAGCCTCGCCCGGGCGCTGGTGGCGTTCTACCCGCTGGCCGGTCGCCTCGGGCTGGACGCCGCCACCGGGCGCGTCCAGATCGACTGCACGGGCGAGGGCGCCGTGTTCGTGACGGCGCGGTCGGAGTACGCGCTGGACGAGCTGCTGAACGAGTTCGTGCCGTGCGACGAGATGCGGGACCTGCTGGTTCCCGCCACGCCCGCGCCCAACCCGCCGTGCCCGCTGCTGTTCGTGCAGGTCACCCGCCTGCGCTGCGGCGGCGTCGTGCTCGGCCTCGCCCTGCACCACTCGGTCGTGGACGCCAGGAGCGCCGCGCACTTCGTGGAGACGTGGGCGAGCATCGCCCGCGGCGGTGGCACCGGGGCCGGCGACGCGCCCCTGCCGCCCTGCTTCGACCACAGGCTCCTGAGCGCGCGTCCCCCGGCGACGCGCGCGGTGTTGTACGACCACCCGGAGTACAAGCCCGAGCCGGCGCCGGAGCACGCGGTGGCCGCGGGGTCCGCCTACGCGAGCGCCATCATCACGCTGAGCAAGTCCCAGGTATCGGCGCTCAAGGCGCGGTGCGCGGGCGCGTCGACGTTCCGCGCCGTGGTGGCGCTGGTGTGGCAGTGCGCGTGCCGCGCGCGGTCGCTCCCGGCCGACGCCGAGACGCGGCTCTTCTCGATGGTGGACATGCGCGCGCGCCTGGCGCCGCCTCTGCCGCCCGGCTACTTCGGGAACGCGGTGATCCGGACGTCGGCGCTGGCCACGGTCGGGGAGGTGGTGGGCAACCCGGTGGGGTACGCGGCGCGGCGCGCGCTGGCGGCGACGAGCCAGGGCGACGACTACGCGCGGTCGCTGGTGGACTACCTGGAAGGCGTGGACGCCATGAACCTGCCCCGGAGCGGCATCTCGCGCGCGCACCTCCGCGCCATCAGCTGGATGGGCATGTCGCTGCACGACTCCGACTTCGGGTGGGGCGCGCCCGTGTTCATGGGGCCGGCGCTCATGTACTACAGCGGCTTCGTGTACGTGATGCAGGCGCCCGGGAAGGAGGGCGCCGTGGCGCTCGCGCTGTCGCTGGAGCCCGAGAGCATGCCCGAGTTCAGGAAGGTGTTCGCGGAGGAGGTGGCGCGTGTCCAGACGATATGATGTACAGGTACTCCAGATTCCAGATAGCACGCCAACGTACGTAACCGTGCTTGCGTCATACTACGTACTACTACTACTGAGGGGGGTTGGTAGGAGGTGTATGTGTAGTTGTGTACAGTACACACACCTGCCTGACCAGCGGACACCTACCGTATCAGTGTATCACCGTTGTCTCTATTGTTCAGGTGACTTGTCGGTCGTCGGTTATTATAAGGCTCCGTTTGGTTTGAGAGTTAAAGTTTAACAAACACTGTAGCACTTTCGTCTTATTTGATAAAAAGTTTCTGATCTTGGACTAATTTGCCTTAATAGATTCGTCTAGTAAATTACTCCTAATATGTGCCGACATGCATGCAATTAGTCTACATTTAGTACTTCATGCATTTAAGGGAACATTGATGTGATGGGAGTTAAACTTTAACCTCATGTAACTAAACAGGGCCTAAGCTCGATCATGTCACATCATCACGTTTCAATTTGGCATGAATTTTTTTTTTTGAAAGAGTTGGCAGAAGCTCTGCCTATTCATTAAGAGGAAAGAAATTATATGTACAGAGTGGCTCTAAGGCCAACCAAGATGCCCAACTGGCCAAGTGGTACCAACTCTAGAAAATGATGAGTCCCAGATTCAAAATGGGAGCTATCAATGTGTAGTTGCAAAAGCCCTTCTATACTGTTCTATGTCTTCCTTTGTGCGCTCAGCCACTTGCACGGCTGTGGAGTACTTGTTGTCAAAGGTTCTGCGATTGTGTTCTTTCCACAAGTTCCACATGGTATAGATTGACATTCCATTGAAGTCGCGCCTCTTTTCTCTTGGGATTGAGAGCGAGGTCGACTCCCACCAGTCTGAAAAACTGTTGGATGGCGTCTGGAGGGCTGGCTGTAGATTGATGCCCTCCCAAGATGTTACTATGCTCCATGTCGCTTGCGCGAAGGGGCAGTCGAGACAAAGGTGATGTCCTATTTCTAGCGGGCCATTGCAAAGTATACATGCATCCTAATGAGGACATCCCCTAATGGCAAGGTTGTCCGCTATTAGGATTTTATTTTGAATGAGGATCCAGGCGAACAATTTACACTTGTTCTCTGCCCGTGCACACCAAATGATGTCGGTCTTGTAAGTGTGGTAGGTGCCATAGAATTGCGCTCGGTAGGCTGATCTGGTACTATATATCCCATCATTGGTCCATTTCCAAATGATTTGGTCATCTAAATCTGGTTGTAGGTTCACATCCTGTATGCGTACCCAACGAGAGACGAACTCCTGCAATTGGGCGGTCGTGCTGATTTCCCCCCTCAAGGTTTCGATCCTTGCATCATTGGTTAGCTCTTGTTGCACCGTTTTATTTTTCCTTCTTACCAATTGGAAGAGATGTGGCGCTAGATTTTTGGGTGCCTCCCCATCCAACCAGCTGTGGTGCCAGAATCTGGTTTTGTTGCCATTTCCAACATGAATGACGGTGGAAGCATTGAAAAGTAGGCGATCTGATTCATTGCAAGGGACTGTCGTGCCCACCCATGGTTTGTCGATTGTCGTCCATTCCTGCCAAAGCCAACGCAGCCATAGTGCTCTGCTGAATTTAGCGAGATCAATCACCCCAAGGCCTCCTAGGTCTTTTGGTTGACAGGCTGTCGACCAGTTGACCAAGCAATGTCCACCATTTGCGTTGTCGTCTCCCTTCTAGAAGAACGAACGCCGAATTTTGTCAATTTGTTTCCTTGCCCAGACTGCAATGGGGAAGATGATCAAATGGTAGGTTGGGATGGAGGATAGCACTGAAGTAACTAAGGTGAGGCGTCCTGCTCGGTTCAGAAGTCGTCCTTTCCATCCAGGGAGGCGTTTTCCAACTTTCTCAATCAATGGCTGTACGTGAACTTTTTGAAGCGCACGTGTGTGGAGCTGCAATCCGAGGTAGCGACATGGGAATCCTTTGCAGGCACCAGGGAAAGGTTCCAAGATATTTTGGAGGTCAAGATGCTCACATCGGATTGGGTGAATTGAGCTCTTATCAAAGTTGGTGACTAGGCCGGTTGCCTACCCAAAGGTTTGTAAGATGTCCTTGACTGACATTAAATCCTCCTGTTTTGGGGCAATGAAGATTGCAGCATCGTTCGCGTAGAGTGAGGTTCTCAGTTTCATTGATGCGAGTGGAAGAGGCGTGAGTATACCATTATCCGATGCCAAGTCAAGGATTCGCTGTAAAGGGTCGATGGCTAGTATGAATAGCATAGGTGATAGTGGGTCGCCTTGCCGCACCCCTCGTTTGTGGTTGAAGCTATCGCCAAGCTGTCTGTTGACCAATGCTCTCGAGGAGGCCATGCCGAAGAGCATCGAGATCCATTCCCTCCATCGCTGTCCAAAGCCCAACGCATGGAGGGCCTCAAGTAGGTAGCTCCAATTGATTGTATCAAAGGCCTTCTGGATGTCAAGTTTCATGAAAAGGGCCGGGACTTTTAATTTTTGTAGTCTCTGCACCGTATTCTGCACATAGAGAAAATTATCTTGGATACATCTCCGTTTGATGAACGCACTTTGGCAACTAGAGACAATATCATCAAGGAAGGGCGCCAATCTATTTGCAAGCAATTTAGAGAAGATCTTTGCGATGCTGTGGATTAAACTGATCGGCATGTAGTCGCTTACTTTAATAGCATTTGTTTTTTTTTGGGATAAGGATAATGTTGGCCGAGTTGAGGAGGTTAAGATGTTGGCTGTTCATGTTTTAGAGCTGATTTAGGGAGCTTGTGAGGTCTTGTTGAATAATGTCCCAACAATGTTTAAAGAAAGCTCCTGTGAATCCGTCCGGTCCTGGGGCCTTGTCTCCTGGCATCGAGTCGATAGTGCTTTTAATCTCCTCTTGGGTAAAGGGGATTTCTAGGGCGGAAAGGTCATGCTGCTGGTATCCCAAGGAGGACCAGTTGAAGGTGGACAGCCTGCTGGTAGTCGATCCAAGGTGCTGCTTGAAGTGTTCAGTTACCTCTTTTTTCTTGTCCTGTTGGGTGAAGAGTAGGTCATTGCCCCGCTGTAGGCACTGGATGTAGTTTTTCCTTGATCTTGCATTGGCCCTTAGTTGGAAGAATTTTGTATTTGCATCACCTAAGCGGATGTAGGTGAGCCGCGAGCGTTGTCGTATTCTGGATTTTTCGATGAGCGCAAGCCCGACCGAACGTGCTTTTAGGCGCCTGAGGAGGTCTAACTCTGCCAGACTAAGTGGTCTGTCTTCCTGAGCCGTTTCGAGCTGGAGAATTAACTCATTGACAATGGCCAATTGTAAGGCAGTGTCCCCGATCTTCGTTTTTTTCCACTATTTTATTGCTTTTGCAGTGCGGGCCATCTTAATGTGCAAGCGCTTGAGAGGCTAGGACGCGCTAACTGGCCTGTTCCAAGCTGTCTGAACCATTTGGTTGAAGCCCTCCATTTCTATCCAGAAATTTTCAAAGCGGAAGAAATTTGACGGGGCCCGATCGAGATCTCCCTGAAGAAGCAATGGTGTGTGGTCAGACATGGTGGATGGCAAGGAGTGGAGGTAGCAGGATGGGAATAGCAACTCCCACTCTGAGGTAGCAGGATGGGAATATCAACTCCCACTCTGGAGTGCAGAAGAATCTGTCAATCCTCGTTAAGGTTGGATTGTCTTGACCATTGCTCCAAGTGAAGCGCCTTCCATTTAGCCTTATTTCTTTCAGGTGTAGGGCATCAATAGTTGCTTTAAAGGAACCCATGAGCCTACGGTTGAGGTTGGTGTTATTTTTATCTGCCGCCTGGTAAATGAGGTTGAAATCACCCACCACGAGCCACCGTTCGCGATCAGGGGCTGCAAGGTCTCTAAGCTCTTGTAAGAAAAGGAGTTTGTCCGCATCAGATTGTGGTCCATAGACCACCGTGCGTGATCCACCAATTTGTAGCATCAGCTCTCATGGTTATTTTGGCCGTGATGGTGTGCATGGAGATCAGAGCATCGGAGATCAGGAAGTGGTCATCCGAGGCCGCTAAGAGAAGTCCTCCTCTTGTTTGCATAGCCGGCAAAAAAACAAAGTTGTTGAGGAACTTAGGTCCGAGGGTGCGGGCTATCACGGCTTGGTCGATGTTCTGAAGTTTGGTCTCTTGCAAACAAACAATGGTGCTCGCAGTTTCACGTACAGTTACGCTTACCGAGTCTCGCCTAGCTCCGTCATTGAGGCCGCGCACATTGAGGCCGCGCACATCCGGCCGTTAGCTAGTGGCGCATCCGCAGACGTAAACAAAGCATTCCAAGCAGGCAGCAGGAATCCTTTTTCCTCCGTGGAAATTAACCCCAATTAACCGGTTGACCATGCATGGGATCGATCATCGATCAGTGGAAATTAACCCCAATTAACCGGTTGACCATTGACTCGAGACGACGGCGGCGGCAGCCTGTGCGGTTGGTGGGCGCCAGCCGCCAGCTCATGGTGACGATCGGTTGATGCATGCAACCACGCATGGCGATGCGTTCAGCGACCTCCGATCCGTCGTCGACAGTGGGGACTGGTCCGCAGAAAATTTCGACCCCGGCCTGTTTCCAGCTGCTACCTGCCTCCGTTTTTGACATTTCGCTCTCGATCCTACCTGGCCCAACAGCAACAATCATCGGCAGTAGTCATGGTCATCATATGTAATTAATCAGTCTCGCTTCGACGTGGATATTTCGCGTAGTACGCACGTGATGCTTGTGAACGAAGCTCCAATTTCCTTTCAAAGATGGACGATGTGATGTCAGCGTCATGGGACGATCTTTCCTCGTACGTGGTGACGTGTAGATTCGTTCTCTCTGGACCGGAATTATAATGGTCGCCGGCGTCCGGCCTGCCGCTCACGGTAGTGCGGTCAGAGTTTTGGTGCCCATCGGCATCGTGCAGAAAGGTCGCTCGCTGAGTCCATCACCGTAGTACCACCTCAGGAGTGAAGTCATCAGCTAACCTAGGCCTTGTTTACTTCCCAAATTTTTTCCTAAATTTTACTATACAAAAAGAAGATTCCTCATCACATCAAAATGCCGACACATATATGAATTACTAAATATAGATGAAATCAAAAACTAATTGCACAGTTTTGTTGTACTTTGCGAGACGAACATTTCGAACCTAATTAATCAATGTTTGGACAATTATTACCAAATAAAAACAAAATTGCTACAGTATCGGGACACAGTTCATGCTCCGAATTCAGGTCCGAATTCGGGCATCTAGACACGCCCCTAGAGTGAGGTGCTAAGAGTACTTTTTTTTGATAAACAGGGCACTTATCTAAGTGTACTATACCTACAAATGCATTTATTTCGGGAAAAATTCAAATACTATAAGTGCACTTATTTTGGAATGGAGGGAGTATATCCGAAGGACTAGTTTTTTTATAGTGAGTGATGTGTATGTTTGTACTGGATTTTGAAAAAAAAACAATATAGTTCTACTCACAAATGGAAACCTCAACTATAATCTTTCATATGTTGCCAAAGGATGTTAGATCAGTTGGTCTAGCACTCCAGCGGCACCCCTCAGGTCCCGAGTTCGACTCCCGGTGGGAGCGAATTTCAGGTCTGAGGGTTAAAAAAACCCCCTCGCTGGTCCCGTGTGCCAAAGCACTAGTGGTGCGGCCCGTCCGGCCTGCGGCAACGGAAGTCTGGGCAACGGATGACCCGGCCTACAGGCAACGGAAGTCACCGGCCCGGCACCGGCCCAGGTAACGGTCCCCGCGGTGTCCGCTCCTAGTGTCGGGACGGGGCCAGGGTTCGGGGGTTTTCTCGGCTCGGGGAACTGAAAGTTCCTTCTTATTTGAAAGTCGTGGGTGCGGTCTTTCCCCCACCGGGTCGAGTTTTTTTTTTATCTTTCATATGTTGCTGAAATTTTTAAATCATTTGGAGCTTATAAACCCGCTCCAGTAGTCCTGAGGGGATGTGTAAATCAAATGCCGGCCCACACAAGGCCTGTTTGAAGAGGGTTTTCCAAACAAAGAACAAATTATTTGAGGAAAAAAAAAGAACTTAGCCAAGGGAAGCCGCCACTCAGGTGGTGGCACGCGGCCGTCCGCCGACCACCGTCCTGCACGCTGCCCTTCCGTGGGCCAATTTCAATTCCTTATTGGGCCAGCGGCGCTCGCTTCCTTGACCTCCGCAGCCCAGGCACGTTGCAACAGAAGCTCAGAATGCCACTGGGTAGGAGCTACTTGAGGAACGCACGCGGCTGACGTCAGCACATCCCGTACTTTTTGAAGTAAAAAAGTCATAGCTCCTAAATTAAGTATTCCAATTAAAATTCGATTACACTATCGTGTTCCTTGCAATACATTCTTCAAAACAAGACTCCACATTGATATATTTCGATAAAAAAAATTAACAAACATTTATCTCATGATGAACCTGTATTTAAAGATAATCGTTGAACATCATATTAACACTGCACGAATATCACAAAAAATAGCATAGAACATCATATGTATACTACGTGAACATCACATATAGCATGAAATAAAAAATAAAAAATAAAAAATAAAAAATAAAATTAGTGAAGTAATTAATTATAATCAAATAAAAAGAAGAAAAAATGTTATCGAACATCACAAAATACATTATAGAATATCTCATTAACACTATACGAACATCACTAAATATATCATAGAACATCATATGTATACTATGTAAACATTACAAATATCATGAAAATATAAAATAAAATAATAGAATTAATGAAGTAATTAATTAGAGTCAAATAAAAAGAAGAAAAAAGCTACCGAACATCATAAAATATATACTAGAACATCAATGTATGTGTGCTGAACATCTCAAAATACATCAAAGAACATCATATTTCTACTCGTGAACATCATATATATATATACTATGTGAACATCACATGTATCTGTAAATAAAAAAGTTAAACATAAAATTATAAATAGAAGAAAAGAAAGGAAAAATAAAAAAGAAAAGAAAAATAAATGAATGAATGAAAGGAAAGGAAAAAAAGAAAAGGAAAACATACAATAAAAATGAAAATAGAAAAGGAAACAAAAAGAATAATAAAATAACACCGAAAAAATAAAAAAAGAAAGGAAAGAAAAAAGAAATAGAAGAAAAGAAAAATAAAAAAGAATAAAAGATGAAAAGAAATGTAAATAAAAAAGAATAAAAGATGACAAGAATAATAGAACACAGCAAAAAATAAAAGAGAAAAAAGAAATAGTATAAAGGAAAGAAAAAGAAAGAGGAGAAAAGAAAAGAAAAAAAAAAGATGGCACATACGTGCTGATGGACTAGACCGCTCCTGGAAACATGATAGGCCTTTCGCCAGGAATAGCAAACAGACCGTCAGGCCCAGATGAAACTCGGCTTCAACTGATGGAAAGCCCTCGCTCGAAACGTGTTGTGGGCCGCGCTAGGGAACTGGGCCGAAACAAACATCACGGAAAGAAGCCATGGGATGCGCGGAGCCGTTCGGCGCGAGGATGGTACCCGACTGGTCGGCAGCGACGGTTTCCGGGAAGAGAGAATTATGCATTAGGTACCGAAACAAGTCAGTCTTGGGTATATGGCACTTAAAAGTTCGAACTTTCTTATTTGGCACAAAGTTAAAATTTATTTCCCTAGATGGCACTGCTGTCCATCTAGGCTAGCAATGATGTTAAGTGGCTGGTTAAATGACATAAATGCCCTTGTTTGTAGCAAAAATACATGGGCCAAATAGGAAAATAATAGACGGACATATTGTCAACACTTTTCCTATTCCCCAGTCGCCTGAAATCAGGCTTGTCTTCAGGCGACGCTAGTGGCCGTTGGATGGAGTTTGCGATCCGTGCGCTCTGTTTGGTTGTTATTGGTTCTGATTTTCGTTATTGGGTCCAGCACTGGAGACCGCACCCGCTAACACCGCGCTTCCGACCTGACAGTGACACGAGGTCCCCGGGGAAGAAGCGGCGGCGGCGGCGGCTTGGCAGCGCGAAACCTCCTACGCGGTGGCGGTGCATGCGGCGTACGCGGCGGCATGCGGCCACCGCTTCCCCATCCCCTCAGGCGCCCTTGCTGGTTACGGAAGCTGGAACATCGGCGCCGCCCGCTCAGGTCTGTCCATTCCCCTCCTCCAAATCCCTACTGCTCGGCTTCCTGTGCTAACACGAATCAAGCATTTAGGTATGATTTGTTGCGCACTGTCCCTCAGCGACGGCACCTCCCTCGGTCGTCCCGCATTTCGGTATGATCTGTCGCATGATGTATCCAATCCCCTTTCCTGACGTGGTGTCGATTTGCTCGATTGGTAAATTCTTCTAGCGTGAGGAGGTCACAGGGTTAGGGATTTTGTTTTTGTTTGTGTCGATTTACTCCAAATCCTAAAATCTTCTCTGTTGGTGCCTCCGATCTGCAGCTTGGCCGCGCTCTGCTGCTGTTGCATGCTCCCGTATACGTGAATAGACTGTTGTAGATGCTCTGAACATGTAGCAGGATTTTATGATTTTGGAGGATTTGTATTTGGTTGTTAGGTTGCAATTTTCCGAGCGGTTTGGTGATGGGGGTTTTCCTCTATTTCTGTTCTTGTAGATCTGTAGAAGGGTAAGGATTGCCGTGCGCGAGTTGTTGTGAGATTATGGTGAGTAGGTTGTGTTTATCATGGGATTATGGTGCTGGTGTTGATTGGGTAGTAATACTTACTGCAATTATGTGCTTTGACTTATTGTTCCGCCATTAAGTTTATGTTAGATAGTGATATTCAGTAGTTGTACTTGTACATGATAGAAGTGGCCAGTCAATCTGTAAATCTAAACTGATAATTGGGTTTATCTTGTTAGAGTTTTCTAAAGTGGTTCCTTATCTGGATGATCATATATTTTAGGTTTATTTACTAATTACTATGTATCACATAATACATTTGACTAAGAAGAATTTTTTTACCTTCACAAGCCTTTGGGCAGCTGTAAAATGCTATTTAACAGGAATGTGCAGTTGTCCTTAAAATTGTATTTGGTATTGAAAGGTTGCTGATTGTTAACAATGTGGTCATGCCCTTGATAAGTTTTTTCTTAGATAATGATGTCCTTGATAAGTTACAGGGGTGCTTTTGTCATAGGTTGTTACTATTTTCTAGTTGAACTTTTACATTTGTTTTACTATCTTATATGGTTGAATTGGCATGACTGGTTGATCTGGTTACCATCAATTGATTGAAATGTGTGCCTTACTAGACCAGTAATAATAGTTTTTCTTCTTTTCCTTCAGAAGCATATAAGTTAAAATTTGTGCTTGACAACATCCGATGACTCTATTAATTTTTGTTCTCTTTGCATAAATACAATTCTATGTCCCAGCTGTGATGTTCTCAGTTGCTACAGCCTTGTTCCATCATTTCCCTGCAATACAATTTAGCTTTTTATTCATGTTACATAACTGAACCCTTGATCTGTCATGCCTTTTGTTACCGAGAAGAGGCAGTCTGAGGCTAACCGGATCAGAGAGAAGTACCTTTACAAAATTCCAGTAAGCTTCTATCCTCTTGTATGCACTGTTTTTGTTTGTGTCGATTTACTCCAAATCTTAAAATCTTCTCTGTTGGTGCCTCCGATCTGCAGCTTGGCCGCGCTCTGCTGCTGCTGCATGCTCCTGTATACGTGAATAGACTGTTTTAGATGCTCTGAACATGTAGCAGGATTTTAGGATTTGGAGGATTTGTATGTGGTTGTTAGGTTGTAATTTTTCAAGCGGTTTGGTGATGGTGGTTTTCTTCTATTTCTGTTCTTGCAGATCTGCAGAAGGGTAAGGATTGACGTGCGCGGTCCGGAGCTGTGGGAAACTATCCGAGGTGAGAATCGCGAAACGGTTGTGGGATTTGGTTGGTTCTTGGGCTGATTTTGTTGGTTTGCCCCCAAATTGCTTACGTGCCTCGCGGCTTCTTTATGTGTAAATGCCTTGGAGGTAGAGGATTGATGTGGGATTATGAGTAGAACTGTCATGGATTAAATGATTACCATGTTTCTTGAGACAATTTTTCTTTGTGCTATTGATGCTTATACATTAGTCTTCTCTGTGTTGCGTCTTTCTTGAGTTGCCAGGTTTCAGTCATTGTATTCAGAATGCCTGGTTAGTGATCAATAAGATAGGTTATGGAACATGGAGAAGATTTTGTAATTGGTATTCAGAATGTTAAGCCTTGTACATTATTATTCTATAATACAATAGGATCTGCCAATTCTGTTAGCTGCATTGATGGCATAGAATGAGAAATATATACATGTCTATTTTATGATTAGTGCAGCAAGTCTTGAAATTTTCACTATAATTCCTCCTTTACGAATGAACTTTTATGGACACGTGTGTGCCGCACGTGCCTAGCCAGTAGTGTGTTGAAACACCTAAATTACCGGTAAATCGAGATCCTTCTAGATAAGGTACCTTTTCAGTAGTAAAACGTTCTGACTCACTTTGTAATTTATTGTAGGCTTACTATCTAGACTTTGTATCACTGATCTATTTCTTTTTGAAGTTGATTAAGGCAGAGATTTCATTCTTGCTATTTAGTTGTATGCCATGATTCTTTATTTCTTTGAGAAGCCTCGTATCAACTTCAAGTTGTTTATGATCAAGCCAGATATTATTTGTGTTCATTGATTTTTTAAATTGTCAAGTTATTGAATGAGCATCCAGTTACTATCTTTCTCAAAAATATATTTTGATGACACTTGTTACCAGCACGGTTAATAGTGTAGATAAGTTTCGCAGTTGTAAGCCTATGTTGGGGCTTGGGACATATTCTTGTCAAGGCAATATCCAATTAAGAAATATTGAAGACATGTGTTGTGGTTTTGTTTAATTAGCATATTAAGAATTTGCGTCCACCAGCTGGACTTTAATCCATCTGTTGGATAGTTGGATTGCTATCTGGATAGTAGGAGCTCACATCTTTTAATTGTGTGTTGCATATACTATACAATAAATATATGTGTAATATCAATTTCTTGATTGCACATTTATAAGTAGTAAATTGCACACTTAAATTACTGCAATTATGGTGTTTAACATGTGCAATATCTAGTCTTTATATCTAACTTTCCCACTATTTTGTTTTCCTATTTATATTTGATTAAGCATGAAAAACATATGTTCAAAAAGCTTGCACTAGGAAAACTCTTTACTCTAATAGTCTAAGTGTAGCATCATTATTGTTTGATGATGAATAGTATTGCTCTAACCTGGATTAGTGCTTGCAACTGAATTATATGGCTGAATTGTGTAATGTCTTACTGGACCCCAACATTTTCTTTGTTTATTGTGATTTATGCTAGCCCACATCAAATTTTTGTCCTTGTCCTTTCATAGAAAAAAAATGTTTGTTGTGATTTGTGCTAACACACCTTGTCATTTGTTTATTGTGATTTGTGCTAGCACACACCACACTTTTGTCCTTGTCTTTCTATAGAAAAAAATTATTACTTGTGATTTGTGCCGACACATTTCAGATATTTATCTTTGTGTTTGTATAGAATAAATTGTAGTTTGTTAATTGTGATTTATGCCAGCACACACCAATTTTTTTCGTCCTTGTCATTGTTATTGCACCAACTTTGCATATCTGGTAATCTCTTCTGAGCTTCAAGAGTAATTATTAGTACCATGTAGTGTAGCTAGCTTTTTCTGCCACTGCTATTTGTTTGATAATTATTGTGTTACTACCTTTTCATTGTCGATTAGCCATTTTTAAATTGGTTTCTGTTTTTTGTTGTCTCTGTGGGGTTTTGTCTGGAAACTTGTTGTGTAGACATCCCCTTCACCATCTCCAAGCTCAAGCAGCCTAAGGACCTGTAAGCTCTAGCTCTCTCTATTCCTGTTTCCTGACTGCCTTTTACCAAGAGCTATGTCTTTTAAGATATGGTCACTTTTGCACCCACCTATACTTGGGGTATCTTAGTGGTTACAGTAAAAAATGGTAGGAAGTTGCATATGCTGCATTCATCATGATTATCTCGTGTGATGCAGACATTTCTTATGGTACAAGAAATTTGCTTGTTTGTGGTTTATACTACTAAATTTTATAGTGCTCTGTTACTACTATTAATATCTGCTATTGATGAAAACCAAACAAATAAAACATTCACTTACATAATTGCAATCACCAACAATGTAAATTGCAACTATTGGGCACATCAATTGTAGTTCTGAGCATGTGCAATTGATCCTTATTAGCTGTACGACCCACATTTGCTATTCTTGTTGCAGTATCTAAACTTGACTCTCTTTCTCTTTTGTTATGCAGAATATTCTGAGGGTAGGTAAAGAACAAGCTGCCCAGTGCATCAGCGAATTCACAGCTATGGATGTCCAGCACCTTGTGGCCCCCTCTGGTAAACTATGCACCGCTAAGCTCCTTACCCTGACTCTCACAATTGTTAATCTTTGCGCATAACGTTTAGCAGCCTGTTTTTAGTAATTTCTTGTGATTTGTGCTAACACATCTTTTCCTTTGTTTACAGGCCTGGTGCAGTTGGTGAGTGCTAGCTCGCCGAGTCACCAGGTCCTGGGTTCGAAGCCGTCTCTCTACAGAATTTCTGCGGGGGTAAGACTTTGCTTCGGTTATTCCCTTCCCCAGACCCCACTCGTGTGGGAGCCTCTGGCACTGGGTCTGTCATTGTGATTTGTGCAAGCCTACACCAAATTTTTGTCCTTGTCTTTTCATAGAAAATTTGTTTCTTGTGATTTGTGCTAGCACACCTTTTGTTTTGTTTATTGTGATTTGTGCAAGCCCACACCAAAATTTTGTCCTTGTCCTTTCATAGAAAAAATATTGTTTCTTGTGATTTGTGCTAACCCACTTTTTCCTTTGTTTATTGTGATTTGTATCAGCGCACACCAAATTTTTGTTCTTGTCCTTTCATAAAAAAATTGTTTTTTGTGATTTGTGCTAACACACCTTTTGCTTTGTTTATTGTGATTTGTGCAAGTCCACACCAAATTTTTGTCCTTGTCCTTTCATAGAAAAAATATTGTTTCTTGTGATTTGTGCTAACCCACTTTTTCCTTTGTTTATTGTGATTTGTATCAGCGCACACCAAATTTTTGTTCTTGTCCTTTCATAAAAAATTGTTTTTTGTGATTTGTGCTAACACACCTTTTCCATTGTTTATTGTGATTTGTGCTAGCACACACCATATTTTAGTTCATTCTGTGTTTATTATGCTTCAGTGAGGACGTGGGGGTGGGGTTTTGTGAATGTTCAGACAGGAACATGACAACAGGATTTCGTGGGGTTTAGATTTGATTTGTGTTGTTTATTGGATGAGGTTGTTAGGTTATTGGTTTTTAATTTCAGTCCTCTAGTTACCCATGCCATGCTGTTGTTTTTTCCATTGGAATCTTGCTACTCTCTCTGTCAATCTGTGTAGCCTGCAGCTTCATCTCTGGCTTGGTCACTAGTTTTCTGTCATGTTCCCATTTGGTCACTGTAACTTTGTACTCTACTTAGCATCTATTCTTCTGAACATTGGGTGTCTGTCATCTTTGCTAAAGTCCTGCAATGTCCATTCTCCAGGCTGTTGCAACTATGGGATGACTGCTTTGAGGCCTTCATTTTCAGCATTCGTGAGTACATTTCATGTCTCGATAAAATCTAGTTTTATCATGGCCTGTACCTTCATTGATGATTTTCGAATCTAGTTGTCTTTATTATTTGGAAACTATTAATAGAGAATTTTCTCACATATGGAATACTGTGTTGTTATATGCCTGATTGGAACTCAGATGGTCTTGTTTCTAGTGAACAAAATACTTATAGCGGATTAGTGAGTCAATGTCTATTCCCACTAATTTGCATCTGTGACTCTGACTAATAGCAGCAATGTGTTGCTACTCAAGGTACGTTCTCTATGCAACACACTCTTTGAGAAAACTGGTGTGATGCTATCTGATCTATCAAACTAGTTCACACATTGTCAGAATCTAGAATAGGAAAATCTAAATTGACTTATTAATTGAATGATGGCATTGCTTAATTGGTTCATTGGTCAAATATGTCAAGCTGAATTGGAAATTTAGCTTCTTTGTATGTTCAGTTCATCCTTAATAGGCTTTAGCTGTTGCTTCTATGTATTGACCAGTACATGTTTTTTACTACTAACCTGCTGGTATGGCTACAGACATGTTCAAGGATATCAAAGATTTTGCCTCCCAACATGCATTTGCATCCTATGATAATTTTTAGTCAATTGTAAATAATTGCATAAAAAATAGTACACTTTAATTGTACTATCAGCAGGCTCCTCATTCATGAGCTGGATTCTGTATTTATATACATATACTTGTATTTATATACATATACAACATAATTGCAGTAACAACATGTAGTATTTGCACTATTTGAAAAGTGCAATTTTCATATTCTTGTTTTGTAATTCTTGAAGATCATATTCGTAGTGCATTTTTACAGCAGTAGAATAGAAATTGTACTATGTTAATTTTGATTTGTGGTAGAGTTTCTTTATGCAGTGGCAAAGTTGTTATTTTATCAGTAAGTTTGTAAGTGTGTTTACTGGGTCAATAGTTCAATTCTGACCCAAACGAGCACCAACTTCAGTTAGCGGGTCTCGGATAATGCGCCCGTTAAGGTTTGGCGGGCCCGATAGCATCTGTTATTCCAAAACGGGTATATTCACGGGCCCAGTAAGGTTTGCTAGCTTACAGAAACAACTGGGACAGATCCTGAGCGTTGGATGAAGATCTACTGGCTGTAGCCGTCGCCTGAAAAAAAAAAGGCTACATTTCAGGCACCTGAAATATAGCAAATCCCTATTGTCAAATAAGAAAGTCATAAATATCAAAAATAAACTTGTGAACTAAACACAAGGAATCAGGAACTCTCAGTAGAACGCTTCCTGCAATCAATATCTGAGATGAAAATGAAACTTTTAATGTGTAAGCCTCAGGGAAAAAATGGATGCTACAATAAATAATAAAAAAAATAGTGAGGATCTCAGCATGATATCGACACAAGCTTTTCCGGCATTTTATTTCAAAACTGTGTATATGGCTATTAATTAAGTATTAGGGTGTCGTAGGAGCTTTCTTTTTATTACTATTAAGCAAAAAAGTAGCAAGTACAGGATAAACACAATGGATTCAAGATTAATCTGAAAGCAACCAAATGGAATCAGGGATTGACTTCTCTGCCATTTAGTCATGCACCTTGCCTGCATGCCCTCTCCTCTCACAGAGCAACACACGGCAGGCGTCGGTCAAGTGGTCCAGGTTGGGTACAACGGGAGCTCGCCAACCAGCAGACATCGTCGTCGAGCTGAAGCTGGTGGCCTCGAACAGCCAGTCGAGCAGCCCATCACCAGCGTATAAAGCTTGCCGCCGCCAGCGCTCATGGAGCCGGGGGGACTCGGCGCCGGCACCGGAGGGGAAGCGGAGGACGCCGGCCCTAAGACGCACCAGCTCCTGCGGCTGCAGCGGCGGGCAGTCCCCCGGAAGCCAGTCGAGGAGCGCCTGCGTGGAGGCGAGCACCCGCAACTTCCCCCACCACCGCATCTCCACCATGGCTGCCGCCGCCCCGCCTCCACCGCCGCGCGACCTGCCGCGGCCGGCCCGCGTCCTACGCGCGAGGGCGCGCACGGACGGACCTTCCCGCCGCCAGCCGATGCCTCCTCGCCCCCTCGTCCTCTCCTCCTGCAAGTACCATCGATCAGGTTTCCATTTTTTTTACGGTGAAGAAGATTACTGCACGAGCAGAGCGCCGCGTCGGGGAAGGCACAACGCGTGAGATTAAGCAGAGGGGTAGGGGCATTTTCGTCTCCATGAAAACAAACTGACATTGTCAACACAGCCAACTAACAGATGTCTAGCCTAAATAGACGGTAGTGCCATCTAGGTAAGGAAATTTCAACTTGATGATAGACAACAAAGTTCGAATTTTTGAGTGCCAAATATGAAAGACCGATTTGTTTTAGTACCGAATACATAATTCTCTCTTCTGGGAATCTTGTTAGTAAGATCTCGCTTAGGGTGTGTTTAGTTGGATGTAAAGTGTGTGTAAAGTTTCTGTAGCACTTTTCGTTGTTATTTGGTAAAATTTATCCAATTATGGACTAACTAGGCTCAAAAGATTCGTCTCGATATTTACAGACAAACTGTGCAATTAGTTATTTTTTTACCTATATTTAATGCTCCATGCATGCGTCCAAAGATTTGATGTGACGGGGAATCTTGTAAAATTTTTGGAATTTTGGGTGAACTAAACACTGCCTTAGCCGATTAGCACCCGATGTGTACCAAGTCTAGTTTCATCTCTTTATTTTTCTGATGAGAACAGGTGGTGGGTTAACCTTCCTCTAAAAAATTATTGTCTTTAGCTCTTTCCTCGGCTCCCAAGAAACAAGCAATATGAACGATCTTACCGCCTTTAACTGCCATCCTAACTTCTGAACCCACCATGCGCCACCACTGAGACAACGAAAGCAAAATTATGCCACTGCTATAGTGCTATGTGCTTGGAAAAGCGCCCATTAGTCCATGATCCCCTTTAGGCACCTGCAGTGTACGTGCAAATGGGTGGGTGGATCGCGGATTTGCTGATTCTTTGACACGAAGGACAGATGTCCAAGTTTGGCCATCCACGAGACTGAAGCTGGTTTGCCCCAAAGGCAATTTTTTTTTTTAGGATCGGCAATTTTGGATTGCTAGCTAAGTCTATCCGCACTCGTGGACCTCTATATTCATCCTCTATATGTTCTAGTCAGCAAGATTCTCTCCTCTATACTCAATTCTCCTGCACCCATCCATCCTCTATATCATTCTCTATCCACTCTATCCACTGTGGGACCCACTTGTCACTTTATCTAAATATATCCATGTGTGATCTAGTTTTGAAGGATTTATTGAGACGAATTTAATGGTGCAATCGGAATTTAATTTGATTTTTTGGTTTGTGAATTATAGCATTTTTTCCTTTGTTTAGCCAGTACTAGTAGGGCCCGCCACTGCTCACTATAAAGTAAGTATTGTACCACTCTAAATATAGAGTGAGAGAAATGATAGAGTATCATTTTAGAGTACCCAGTGCAGCAGTTTTTACTCTATATTCATAACTTTAGAGTACCCTAGTTAAGCGAGTAACTTGCAGTTCGGGATACCCACGTTTTTTATATAAGTTATTCAAGTTCGGTGCCTGTCGACCCTACGGATTGGGCCAAATAGGCTGACTGACTGGGCTGAATATTCTCCTGAAGCATTGAACTTCCAGATGATGTTGTCTTTCATATCTGGATTCCACCCTGTAATTTTCGCACAAATCGACAAACTCTCCCAGGTCTGAACCGAGGTTATGGAGGAAGTGAGGTTTTTTTTTTCCGAATATGGAGTAAGTGAGGTTTAGGTGAGTGACAAAAATGTGGGGCCGAAATATCTAAATATGTGCTCTATCTATTTGTCATACATATATGTATATATGAAAACCAATATAAACATTCATATAGTCATGCATGAAGCATCCAAAGACTGCACAGCCTCGAGCTGGACAGTCTCGTTCACATGCATGTCCGTCATGCATGTAGACATGTAGTAGCACAGGCCATGGACGTTCGTAATAACCTGGCATGCCATGGACGTTCGTAATATATACGCAGTTACGCGCGCGCGCGCACACACACGTGACGTTCCACGTACGTCACGTCTATATAATAACCACGTACACGCGTGACACGTGGACGTTCCACGCATGCAACCATGCACTAGCGGCTAGCTGCTACTCGGAGCTATATGCATGTATGCACTACAGCACCTCCAGGCTGGCGAGCTCCTCGGCGAACACCTTCCTGAACTCCGGCATGGTCTCCGGCTCCAGCGACAGCACGAGGGCGAGGGCACCCTCCTTCCCGGCCGCGTTCATGACGTACACGAACCCGCTGTAGTACATGAGCGCCGGCCCCATGAACGCCGGCGCGCCCCACCCGAAGTCGGCCTTGTACAGCGACATGCCCACCCAGCTGATGGCGCGGAGGTGCGCGCGCGAGATGCCGCTCCGGGGCAGGTTCATGGTGTCCACACCCTCCAGGTAGTCCACCAGCGACCGCGCGTAGTCGTCGCCCTGGCTCGTCGCCGCCAGCGCGCGCCGTGCCGCGTACCCCACGGGGTTGCCCACCACCTCGCCCGCCGTGGCGGAGACCGACGTGCGCACCACCGCGTTGCCGAAGTACCCCGACGGGAGCGGCGGGTCCAGGCGCGACCGCATGTCGATCATGGAGTAGAGCCGCGTCTCCATCTCGGGCGGCAGCGCCCGCGCGCGGCACACGCACTGCCACACCAGCGCCACCACGGCGCGGAACGTGGACGCCCCCGGGCACCGCGCCCTCAGCGCGCCCACCTGCGCCTTGGTCATGACGATGATGGCGCTCGCGTAGTCGTCGGACGCCGCGGCGGCGCCGCCGTCCACCACCACAGGCTCCGGCTCCGGCTTGTACTCCGGGTGGTCGTACAGCACCGCGCGCGCCGGGCCCGGCCGCGCGGCGAGCAGCCCGTAGTCGAAGCACGGCGGCACGGGAGCGTTCGCGGCGGCGTCGTCGCCGCGCGCGATGCTCGCCCACGTCTCGAGGAAGTGCGCGGCGCCCCGCGCGTCGCAGACGGAGTGGTGCATGGACAGGGCGAACACGACGCCGCCGCAGCGCAGGTACGTGACCTGCACGAACAGCACCGCGCACGGCGGGTTCGGCGCGGGCGTCGGGGGCACCAGCAGGTCCCGCATCGCGCGGCACGGCACGAACTCGCGCATCAGCTCGTCCAGCGCGTAGTCGCACCGCGCGGTCACGAACACCGCGCCCTCGCCGGTGCAGTCCACCTGGACGCGCCCGGTGGCGCCGTCGACCCCGAGCCTCCCC
The DNA here is from genome assembly GCA_038087645.1 of Saccharum hybrid cultivar R570. Classification (NCBI taxonomy): domain Eukaryota; kingdom Viridiplantae; phylum Streptophyta; class Magnoliopsida; order Poales; family Poaceae; genus Saccharum; species Saccharum hybrid cultivar. Next base: position 14,142,148 of record JAQSUU010000245.1, read on the forward strand.
GCGAGCGGGTAGAACGCCACCAGCGCCCTGGCGAGGCTGCCCTTGACGACGTCCGCCGCGAAGAACCCCGGGTCACCGTTGGGACGGAAGAAGTTGACCGTAGGCGTGTACCCGCGGCGCGCGGCGAGGTCTAGGTTCGACAGCCAGATGCTGCCCGCCGGAGTCTCCTCCGCCGGGACGACCACCTCCGATGTCAGCACCTCCACCGTCGGCGCCATTGCCTCGTAATAACAAGCTCTCAGGCGTGGTGCTGAGCAGCTGGTGAGTGATGATGGTTGCTCGGTGGTTTAAATAGAGGTGTACTTGTACCTTGTACAGTACTCCATCTGTCCTAAACATTTGTTTTTTTTTCTGAAAAACAACTTTAACTAAATATGTATTAAAAATATTAATATTTATGATATATAATTAGTATCATTAAAAAAAATTTAAATTAATTTTTTAATAAATTTATTTAAAAATATAAATATTGTACGTATTTTTTATAAATCAAATAAAACGGAGGAAAACCGATAGTTAGGGACGGAGGTGAGCAAGCGCGGTGGTAGGAGCTGTAGACCGTACACCCCGTCGCCATCGATTGCTGACGACGACGTCGTCTGAAGCCGGAAGTGTATGTCCGCAACAGCATGCGCAAATCGCTAAGACTGTCCGCACTCATGCACCTCTATATTAATTCTCTAAAACGAATATTTCATCCTAGTCATCATAAAATATACAGTTTCCCTGCATCCATCCATCCTCTATATCATCATCTATCCACTGTGGGGCCTACTTGTCACTTTATCTAAATATATCCATGTGACATCTTATTTTGAAATATTTATTGAAACGAATTTAATGGTACAATCGGAATTTAATTTGATTTTTTGGTTTTGGAGTTATAATATTTTTTAGTTAGTTAAACAGGTGGGACCCACCGCACATGTGCTCTCTCTCTATTGTTTCTCGGCAGCGTCACGTCCGCTATCCAGCTCCCTCACGCTACATTTTCCGAACTACTATAGCATAGCGTAACATTTAGCGTACCGGCTGCAGCTTCATCGTCCGGTAAATTCTTGTCCAGTACGCAGACAGCGTACGCGGTGCGAGCAGTCTAAGGGCCTGTTTAGGTCGCAAAATTTTTAGAAAAAAACACTGTGACTAACTATAGTATTTTCGTTGTTATTTGATAATTAGTGTCCAATTATGAACTAACTAGTCTTAAAAGATTCGTCTCGTGATTTACAGCTCAACTGTGTAATTAGTTTTATTTTTTTATTTATATTTAATGCTTCATATATGTGTCCAAATATTGATGTGACAGGAAATCTGAAATTTTTTGAAAATTTTCTTGGGAGCTAAACACGCCTAAGAAAAAATTAGAACTGTGAAGGTGGGTCAGGAAGCCAGAGACGTGCAGTTCACTGGGAACCACGAGCATAGCGACGAAGGGTGTGTTTGGTTACCTCAAAAAAGGGTGAAAAATATACTGTAGTATATTTTGGTTTTATTTGGCAAATAGTGTTTAACCATTGACTAATTAGGTTCAAAACGTTCGTCTCGCAAAGTACAACCAAGCTGTACAATTAGTTTTTAATTTCATCTACATTTAGTACTCCATACATATATCACAAATTTGATGTGACGGGGAATCTTGTTTTTGTATAATGCTTTTTTTCGAGGAACTAAACACAGCCGAAGTACCAGCTAGCGCGTAGACTTCCTAGCTACTAGCTCCTAGAGATGGCAACGGGTACCCGAAACCCGAGTACCTGACGGGTATTACCCGATAAAGAGGCGGGTATGGAATGAATTTTCTATCCGTGGGTATGTTATTGGGCAAAATCCTATACCCATCGTGTATGCGGGTACGGGTGCGGGTGTATACTACCCATACCCGCATACCCGCGGGTAAGACATACCCGCAGAAATAACTAGCCAACCTCAGTTATTTTAGCGCATATAAGTCATGAATTTGGTCCATTGGGACATCCACTATATTTCTAGTAGATTGTCTTTGTTGTAATGATGCTAATAATATTTGTTAGCATGTTTGTAACTTGTTGGAAACTTAGAATGATTTATTTTTGCATGTGACTATTTGATATTTTTATGTAATTTTCGGGTATGCTATCGGGTACGGGTTACCCGTCGGGTGAGAATTACCCGACGGGTACGGGTATGGAACTATTCTTTTACCCGCATGCGGGTACGGGTAACCCGACGGGTAAAATTTTGCGGGTGCGAGTACGGGTACGGGTGAGCACTACCCGTCGGGTACGTACCCGTTGCCATCTTGACTAGCTCCTAGTCCCTTGTTGGGACGGCCTGAATGTAGACGCTGGGAACCGTATATATTCTTTCTTTCTCAGTAACTTTCTTGGGGAAACTTTTTCTAGCAACTCGTTATAACGTTCGCTCTGTTCATCCGGCTTATAATCTATCTTTTTCAACTTGTTTTTTCAGTCGAAATAGTATTTTTCTCTTACACCAAATCAGTTAACAGTGTTTTTTAGCCGACTTATCAGCATAGCCGAACGGCCCGTTGTCCGATGTCACTGTTATTTTGACAAAAAAAATGCATCTCAAATTGACCAATGTGTCAGTGGTAGAATGATGATTTGCACGTCACCTAACCCCTATCTTTGACTCGATCTAGCATGGAGAGAAACTTGTAAGGTTTAGCACCACATCATATATTGATGCTTGATGGTGAAGGAAAACAACAATATAAGAAGGAACGATCCTAAACAAGATTTGATAGGTTTAGTCTTACATCAGAAATTAATGGTGAAGGAGCACAACAATACAAGGCATGAGTAACTCTTTACCTATCAAATTAGTCTTTTGGGTTGAGTTAGACCCAATGTCTTAGCATGTATTTGGTTTGGGGACCAAGTGGGTCCGGGTTGGGTCTAACCCAGTTTTTTGGGTTGGGTTCAACTCATCTCATGTTTTGTTAGTGGGACGAGGTTGTCCCAGATTTTCTGTTTAGTTTGGAAATAAACTGACGTGGGTTGAGGATCCTGACAAATGAACCCCACACGTCATCCTCTTTCTTTCTTCTCTTTCCCTGTCTTTCTTCTCCCTTGCTCATGGTTGAAAGAATCTAATAGGCCTAGAGGAGGGTGAATAGACGAATCTAAAAACCTAAAACTTAAAAACTCAAAGCGGAATTTAAATGCCTACCGGTATTACCGGTTGGTTTGGACCGGTACTACCGGTGAGAGATCACCGGTACTACCGACGCAAACCACCGGTACTACCGGTACCCTACTGAAACTACAAAATCAGAGATCTGCGAGTTATGATTTCAGATCTGAGTTTTACCTCACTACCGAAGATGATGTTGATGAAGTTAATGAACTCCATTTTTGTTTGTTCCTTCACCAAATTGTAGATCGGGCACCCACAACCTATGAGAGAGATAAGGATAGAGGAAGAACATGAAGAACAAGTAATATCTCAAGTAATCACAAGCAACAACAACAAGCACGCGGGACACACGATTTATCCCGAGGTTCGGTAACCCCACAAAGGAGTTCCTACGTCCTCGTTGTTGAGGTGACCACTAAGGTCAGAGTCTCTTCCACCTCCTTGCCTCCCTCAAGCAATGAAAAAGGTTAGCCCGAGATTTCCACTAAGAATACAAGGGTGATACAAACACTTCGGGGTGCCCTCACAAGTAGAACAACACGGGCAACCATGAAGAACGCCTAGTCGGCTAGGGTTCTAAGAACCTAAGAGTAACAAACACAAACCAAGCCAACTAGGAGGGAAACCAAGTGCTCAAGATGCGAATCAAAGCTTTCCACTCTTAAATCTCTTCTCTCTACTCAAATCTTGCAAGGAATTGGATTTAGGAGCAAAGAGGAAGAGAGAGAGGGTGAGTCAATGCTTGGGAGTTGTTTGGCTGAAGGTAGATAGGAGTAAATGGAGTGGGTAACGGTTAGAAATGAAGGAGAGAGCTATTTATACACTTATCTTCGAAGCGGTTCCGGTACTACCGGTGAGTACCCACCGGTACTACCGGTCCCAAGGGTTCCAACTATTACAGTCAACCTACTGGAGATTTTGTGAGAAAATAGCCTACCGGTACTACCGGGCTTTCACCGGTACCACCGGTCAAAGACCGGTACTACCGGTTCAACCACCGGTACTACCGCTAGTATAGTTTATAGCGAAGACGAGTTTTACGAGAAATTGACCTACCGGTACTACCGGACTTTCACCAGTACCACCGGTCAAGATCGGTACTACCGCTAGTATAGAAACTCGTAGACCTTGTAACACTCCGGTGTTACGCAAGCATTTGCATTGCTAATCATGAGCATAACATGTCATGGCATTCATAATTATATGTGCTTAGGGTGTACCTTTAATAAAATAAAAATGTGGAAACTAGTATTGCATAACATGTTGTGATAATATGCTAATGACATTCATCAAATTTGTGCAACTATAAATTTCATATCACTTAGAATTATAGGTGAAATTTTTGGAGCCACTAAATCACTCAAAGTTTTGTCAAAGATTTGTTTTAAAAATGTTATTTGAAAATATTCAAAAATCCTCCCTAAATTAGCTTTTATTCTAAAAATCAAAATCTATAAGAATTTTGAGGTTGACCCCTTAATCAAAGTTGTAGAGAATTAAATTCTAAGCAACTTTTATTTTTGGGTCATTTCCAGAAAAAGTCCTTTTTTTGCTCAAAATGAGATTTGAAAACTATTATTTGAAATTATTTGAAAATATGAAAATGGAAATTCAATTTCTAACCTAAACGGGCCGCCGCCTCGTTTTTGGCCTGCTGCTGGAAGCGGCCCAGCTCCGCCCCCGCACGCGCGCGCCGCAGCCACCGCCTCGGCCCAGCCCACGCCGCGCGGCTTCCTCCTCCCTCCCGCTCGCGCGCGCTCGCTGGCGCCCGCGGCAGACTGCGCTCGCCGCGTGGCGGCCGCATGCCGGCGACGCCCTCCGCGTGGCCGCCCGTGGCCCCGCGCACTCCGCCTCAAATCACCGCATGTGCTCGGCCTCCTTTCCACTCGCTCACTCGCTCGCTCCCTTTCTCCTTCCTCCAGAAAAACCCGAGCGGGCAAACTGCTCGCCGCAGCGAGCTCCGCCTCCGCCGCCGTGTTCCGGCGACGCCAGTCCACCACAGCTCGATTGCTCATGCACGGAGCTCCGCCACCCTCTTCCCTCCTCCGAACGAGCGCCACCATCCCCTTGCTCGCTCCGGTAGGGCACAATTTCTCCGCCCCGCTGCGCCACCGCGAACGGAGCCGCCGCGCTCGCGCTCCGGCCACTGTCGCCTCCGCTCCTCCCCATCTCTCTCGAACTACACGTTGATGTTCACCGTGTCCCCGCGATGGTGTTGCGCGCCTCGCCTTGTTCGCTCGAGCCCGGAGACAGCCGCTGGCCGTCGGCGGCCGTCGCACCGCCGTGGTGGCGAGCACCCGCGCGGCCGCGCGCGCTGCCCCTCTCGCCTGCGAGTGCGGCAAGTGGCTGGGCTGGCCGGTCTCAACGGGACACGGCCCGTTTTCGTTACCCCCACGCGCACGTCTCTGGGCTGAGCAGGCCGGGCCGTCTGCCCCTTCTGATGTCGGCCCGTTTCAAAATAAAGATTCAGTTTTTATTTTCTCAATTGGAAATAAAGTGCTTAGCAATTATTTGGGTGATTAAATGTGCTCCAAAAATTGTGAAATAAATTTCTATGGACTCATTGGAACCAGATCTACAATATAAAATATTGCATGTCATTTTTGGGATACTTTTCTGTAGAGCTTTAATTAATTCTTGATATTGCTGATATCTTGTAAAATGGTTAGTAAATCCTATGTGTATCAGAAAAATATGATTTCAAGTTTGTTAATCTTCTTATATCATGTACTTCCTAGGAAAAATATGTTTCATGCATGTGCTGTGGAAAAACTTTGGAGAAGTAGTTCAAGTATCTTTAATGGCTGATTTTTGTTATTTTTGCTAGAGAGCAAACTTTGTATAAAACATGCATGTGATAATTTTTGTACAGTCATTATATTCCATGAAGAACCTAGGAAAAATATTAATTATGTTGTTTGACACTTTTCATAGTACAAAGTAATTTCATACTCATTTTTATGCTAGAGCTTGTCATTTTTGTACAGGATAGTTTACTTATCCAAATGTCATGAAATTTTTATGGTAGTCTGTTTAGGGTAGTATTATGCTACTGTAATTTTCTCAGATTTTTAGGAGCATCATAAATATATGTTGCTATTCAAACCTATTATTATTTAGGGTTTAAGCAAGTGTTGCTTTAAGTGTTGCTATAAGTGTGATTAAAAAATTAGTAAAGCTTTGGTGTATCTTTGAAGCATTTCATAAGATATGTTAACTTAACATAATAGTAGTAGAAGAGAATGCAGTAGATGACATGTGCTTGTAGTGTATAGTTTCTTGGATGATGTTGACTACCTTGCATTTCAACATATTCATTGCATTCATCTCCTTCGATGCACGCTTGCATAATCACTTACGCGCATTGCATCATATAGGATCACAAACCGAGAACCCAGTCGTCTTACCCGAGGAGCCAGAGGAGCAGCTCGAGGTGCAGCAGCAGGAGGTGACAGAAGCCGAAGAGGAGGTCGGTGAAAAGCTCCCCGAGTGCCCCGACCACCGTCCGAGCTCTTTTGAGAGAGGCAAGCCCCGGAGCATTTCTCTCCCGGTTTGCAAATAATTTATTATTAACTTTACTTAATTTGATGCATTACGTTTAGGAGTTGTTTGCAAACGTTGCTGCATTATACCTTGCTTACCTTTGTTATACTATATCCTTGTTACCCTAGTATCCACAGTCGAGTCAATGCTTAGCTGGCTTAGACCGGTAGAAGTCGGGTGATTTCCTGTCACCTGCGAGCTATAGGTGGTTACCTGGATCTGCTTGGATGACTATGAAGTCATGGTATAACTAAGTGTGAAATGAATTTGAGACCGGGCGGAAACTTGCAGGGTTTCGTACTGTAGTGTTTTCCGTCTGTGTCGATTAAGGACCGTCCGTTGTTGTCCCTCGGGTCATGTTGAACGCATGCCTCACATTTAGCTGGCCGGATAAAGTACCTTCCGACCACGAAACTGGGAGATTATTCGGGCCGAGTGGATTGCCCGCAACGCACTGTACCGGAGCAGTAGTGGCAGGATACAGGGGCGCGATGATAAGGCCAAAGAGCAGTCAGGCGGCCCCCGGGTACAAGTGGTTCCTGGCAAGCTCGCGACTTTACCTGAATGGTTGACTCGGTGACCAACACCTCACTTTAGCGGGTGAGTGAGGTTTGTGTGAGGAATAACTTACCAGCTGGTTAATAATCGATTCGAATCGCCATCGTTCACTGGATAGTGAACACTTGACTTGAGCTACTTCATCGTAGTAATCTTGATGACATGATAACTATTGCTAATTATCAATGGTAATCCTTACTTGCTTAATTACATGTTACTCTAGGCCCAGTGCAAACATAGTTGACAGGTTAATAAAGAGTTAATTACTGCATGCTTTTAGAAAGAATTGTTAAGTTAAAAATGCTTTTCTTGCAAATGAGTCAGCTATCCCACCAGAAAGCCTATCATGATTCCTTGGTGTCTTTTATTTCTGGTTTATGACGGGTAAGTCTAGCTGAGTACCTTCTTGTACTCAGGGCTTTGTTCCCACTTGTTGCAGATGGGCAGATGTATTACGGCTATTGTATCAACTGCCTCTATCCTGCAATGGGCGAAGCTTAGGACCATGGGCAATGGTCAATCGCTACTTCTAGTCTGATTCTTTTGCTGGAGATGATCACAAGCTGGCACTTTATTTCAAAATGTTGTGTGTGTGCGTGATTTGAACTACCGCTTCCGCTACTTTTATTCGAACCTGGTTTGTAATAACTATGTTTAAACTCCGATGTATTTTATGCCGCGAACATTTATGTAACTTATGATGGTGACCGCTAAACTTAGTACGATCTTGGCTGTTATGTGAAATGGTTTGAAATCCATCAAAATTTCACGGACTACCGGGTTATACGGGCTTAAGTTTGTTAAATTGTCCTTCCGTTGGATGATTTCCTACTTAATCTCGTATAATTGGGCGGTTCTGTTACAGCTGGCATCGGAGCATGGTTTAACGTGATTACTGTTCATAAGTGTATTTAAAACAAAATTATGTTTCAAAAGTGTGATTTTAAAAGTAAAGGTGTGCCAGTGGTCATATCCTGTATGCCCAGTTAAGGACTCTAGGTGGCTATTTAAGTACTAACTTGGGGTTCTTGCACCATATTTCTCTTTCGTTGCTCATACGGTGTGCTATTGTATGAGTGCCACTTAATTGAGTGGTAATGTATGGATCAGTTACCTCTACGCTTTGGTAAGTGTGAGATGTGAGAGCATGATCAGATACACCGCCGATCTAGGGAGAGTGCTTATATGATACTAGAATAATTACATGTTTTACACATGTTTTTATGAAAGTATCGCATGTGTGGGTGTTCCGTCCGTTGAGGCGATGCCGTCAATAGGACGATGTATTTGGGTAGTTACTACCGTTGTACACGCATCTGGGGATTCGTGTAGAGCGTGTAGGTAGATTTACTGTTTTCATGCATTCATGGGGAATGGGCTGAAATGAATTTTCTGCAGGTACATAACAGCGTTTATCGTGTAGATCGAATTAGTTACGTATATGAGAGATCGTTTGTATGCCACCGAATTTATCGTTAGAAGTCTTTATTTTCTAAGTTTGTGAGAACGTAAGACTCGCGCATGCATCATATTGCCTGTGCATTTCATTCATAGCATGCATTCCTCCCCTTATAAAAGGATTATCCCAGTTTGATAAAAGTGACATCAACTTAAAATATGTTCTCACCGGGTAATTTAAAACTTGTGCTACAGATGGCCCGCACGAAGAAGACTGCTCGTAAGTCCACTGGCGGAAGAGCACCCCGTCACCAGATGGCCCCGCAGGAGCGCCGTAGCACGGACACTTTTCTAAGTGAGTTTGGCATGCCCACCTTGCTTTGGAGAGTGCTCCATGATGTGGGGTACCCAGAGGGTCAAGAGCCGGTGTACTCCTGGAGTGAGAGCCAGTTAGCTGAGGATGGACTTGCGGTAGTGGAAATCACCGTCCCTGCTCTTGGTGATGCGCCAGAATGGGATGGTTGGTATTTGGAGTTTGAAGGACGCACTCCAGTTGAGGGTGCAGAGGGCACAACCTTTCGCGTCATCCGAGACATAATGAGCAGGTTTCCTAATGAGTTGGCAGCAGCTTTGGCCGGTACTTTCCCGAGAGATGATCCTCGTGATGCCATTTGGGTGCAGCCGCAAGGAAGTGCCCTGGTTAGAGGCCCAAGTGAAGGACGGGCTAGCAACAACCACACAATGAGTGCCATGTATGCAACCATCAGAGCATACCAGGGTCTTGAGAGTACCTATTGGACCTTGACTGGTCTGCGTGGTGATGACCGGCTTGAAGCAAGGAAGCATAAGAAGAAGCAAGCACGTGCTATAGCTAGCTTGCAGGAGCAGTTGGCCGACATGAGCTTGCAGCGAGATCGAGCTCTCGAGAGAGGTGAGAGTGCTATGCAGTGGGTACAGACGTTGACTCAGGCCAACAGAAATGCAGACCGCATGATGGCACAGCTAGTGCGGGAAAGGAATGAAGCCTGGAACGAGAGGGGCCTTCTGAGGCAGAGGGTCGAGGAGCTAGAAGGGTATAATGCCAACTTGCATGAAGAGTTTTATGCCCTCTACAACGGGATGGGCCCGTATGCTCCTCCGGACGCCGCCCAGATGGACGTCGACGACGACGCCGCTACTGATGGTAGCAATGGTGATGCCTCCGACCTCGACGACGGCCCCGAGGAGTAGGCTAGTTGCCTTGCGTTAGTGATAGGCTCTGTCGCGATGGCCTTCTTTTGGGTTTCCATGTATCATGTTGTATCCTGTTCGATCTTGAGACTGGCGATCTTTTGAATCTTGGTTGTGTATGTGATGCTTGAACGCATGAAAGTCCAGTGTATGTATGCTGGCAACGTGGTTGTATGGAACGCGATGTTGCATCCGAAGTAATTTGATTAGTGATGTTGTTTTAATTGGAATGCGATTATTGTGCCTCTGTTTTATTGCATGACTTGTTCTCTCCAATAAATTCAGTATGGCATGATTGTTCATTCGAATACAATTACTACCACTTCGCTCAATTATTACTTGTTGCTGAAATATGCAGATGGCAAACACTCACCGTGCCACATATGAGGCCACTGAAACTGGTGGCAACGGTGCAGGGGCTGGTGGAGGTGGTGCAAACAACATCAATCACCAGGAGCCACAGCCAGAGCCACAATTGCCCCCTCCTCCACCGCTCACTGCAGAGGTATTCTTCGCACAGTTCCTAGGAAGCCAGCGCAACGCCGAGCAGTCACAAAGGAATATGGAAGATTTTCTGCGTACCATTGCTGAAAATATTCAGAGAGGAAATAATCAAGGTGGTGGCCATGGGGTGAACCAGTACAACAATTTCAAGGATTTCATGGACACCAGGCCGCCAGTTTTCAAGGAAGCAGCAGAGCCACTCGACGCTGAAGAATGGATCAATACTATGGAAGATAAGTTTCGTGTGTTGAGACTGACAGAAGTTCTGAAGATAGAATATGCTGCACATCAGTTACAGGGACTGGCAGGGATGTGGTGGAAGCATCACCGCACCACCTTTCCTCCCAATGCCCAGATTACTTGGAGAGAATTCACTGAAGCATTTAGAGGAGTTTATATTCCCCCAGGGTTGGTTGAGATGAAGCTCGGAGAGTTCTTGGCCTTAAATCAAGGTACCAAGACTGTAACACAGTATCTGCATGCCTTTAATAGCTTGTGCCGCTATGCTCCAGACATGGTCGACACAGATGCAAAGAGAATTGCTAGTTTCAAGAGAGGGTTAAGTCTGAAGATGATGAAGCATGTGGGTACCAATACCCGCGCCAGGTTCAATGACTTTATCAGTGATTGTTTGAAACAAGAAAAGAACAACAACGCCTACACTGCATCCAAGAATCGCAAGAGGGTGTTTGAGTCAGGACCATCCCAGTCCAGAGTTGTCACTGCAAACCGTCTTTCTTATCGTCCATCCGCACCTGGTGCAAGGTTCCGGCCGCCACAGCATAAAACCCAGAACTACAGGGGACCACAGAAGCCGTACAAGATGGTCGTGCCGCCAACAAAGATCACCGCAGCTGCAGAACAGAGCAACTCCAAGGGAGCTATAGGATCTGCTGGTACAGTGAAGGGGCCCTGCTACAATTGTGGTCAGTCAGGCCACTTTTCAAAGTTCTGCCCTTATCCGCCTAAAAAGAAGCAACAGACTTATACTGTCCGTGTACACCATACCACCATTGATGAGATTCCCGAGGGAGAGCCTGTAACTGCCGGTAAGTTTCTTATTAACCATCACTCTGCAGTTGTTCTATTTGATTCTAGATCCTCGCATTCTTTTATGAGTCAAGCATTTGCACAGAAGCATGAACAACTATGCATAGAATTGAGTTATGGTTATCGTATAAGTTCAGCCGGGGCTGATGTGTTAACCAATAAGATGGTTAGAGGGGCAACCCTTGAGTTAGGTAGTCGGAAGTTCCGAGTGAACCTGATAGTTATGCCTGGACTAGTTTTGGATATAATAATAGGAATGAACTGGATGAAGAACTAGGGGGCAGTCATAGATAAAAGCAGTCGATTGCTTACCCTTAAGGATCCCCAGGGAGATGGTACTTTTCAGGTACCATTGCCCGAAAGAACAGACCTTGTGAGTGTGACCTGTGCCATGGAAGTTGTTCCTATCCGCCAGATCCCGGTAGTGTGTGAGTTCCCGGATGTGTTTCTAGACGAGTTACCTGGCCTTCCTCCAGATAGAGATGTTGAGTTTGGAATCGAGTTGATCCCCGGGACAGCTCCTATTTCGAGGAGACCCTATCGGATGCCTCCGGATGAGTTAGCTGAGCTGAAGAAGCAACTAGAAGAATTGCTAAAGAAGGGGTTTATCCGACCGAGTAAGTCTGAGTGGGGATGTCCTGCCTTGTTCGTGAAGAAAAAGAAAGAGGGTACTCTGAGAATGTATGTGGATTATCGACCTCTTAATGCTGTAACTATCAAGAATAAATATCCTTTGCCTCATATCGACATTTTGTTTGATCAGTTGGCTAAAGCTAGGGTGTTCTCCAAGATAGACCTAAGATCAGGGTATCATCAGATAAAGATCAGGCCACAAGATGTCCCGAAAACCGCTTTTTCTACCGGATACGGGTTGTACGAGTATCTTGTTATGTCTTTTGGCTTAACAAATGCTCCTGCATACTTTATGTATCTGATGAATACGGTTTTCATACCAGAATTGGACAAGTTTGTAGTTGTCTTCATTGATGATATTTTAGTATACTCTGAGAATGAGAAAGATCATGAAGAGCATCTGAGAATTGTCTTGACCAGACTGAGAGATCATAAGTTGTATGCTAAGTTTAGCAAATATGAATTTTGGTTGAAGAAAGTTCCTTTCCTTGGTCATATTCTATCTGAGAATGGAGTTTCGGTAGATCCGAGCAAAGTGCAAGAGGTTATGGATTGGAAAACTCCAACCACAGTGCCAGAAGTCAGGAGTTTCCTAGGATTAGCTGGTTACTATCGCCGCTTTATCCCAGACTTCTCGAAGATTGCCAAGCCGATGACAAGTCTATTACAGAAAGATCACAAGTTTGTGTGGACAGAGGAGTGTGAGACAGCTTTCCACACCTTGCGGAAACTGTTGACTACTGCTCTAGTTCTTGCACAGCCAGACATCGAGAAACCTTTTGATGTGTTCTGTGACGCATCAAAAACAGGATTAGGCTGTGTTCTGATGCAAGAAGGAAGAGTCATTGCTTATGCCTCCCGCTAGTTGAGAAAACATGAAATCAATTATCCGACACACGATCTTGAGCTTGCCACCGTGGTGCATGCCTTAAAGATTTGGAGACACTATTTACTTGGTAATGTGTGCAACATTTTCACCGATCATAAGAGTCTCAAGTACATTTTCACCCAACCAGAATTGAACATGAGACAGCGAAGATGGTTAGAACTAATTAAAGATTACAACTTGAATGTACAGTATCACCCTGGGAAAGCCAATGTGGTAGCTGATGCTTTGAGTAGAAAGCCACATTGTCTGAATATGCAACCCTTACTCGAAGATGGTTTTAATCTAATGCACCCTGCCGTGTTACATAGTATTCAGATCAGTTGCACCTTGGAGAGTAAGATAATAGAAGGTCAGAAAGCAGATAAAGGGATATTCCACATCAAAAAGAAAATTAAAGAAGAACCTTCAAAACACTTCAGAGTGGACGAGCAGGACGTGTTGTGGTTCGACAACCGTCTTGTTGTTCCAAAGGATAGAGAGCTTAAGAATAAAATTATGGATGAAGCTCATCACTCTAAGTTGTCCATTCATCCTGGCAGTAGTAAAATGTATCAAGAACTAAGACCTCGCTATTGGTGGACAAAGATGAAGAAGGAAATTGCAGCTTATGTAGCCAGATGTGACACATGTTGTCGAGTGAAAGCTATTCACATAAAACCTGCTGGATTGTTGCAACCTTTGTCAGTACCTAGTTGGAAGTGGGACGATATAAGTATGGATTTCATCACAGGTTTGCCCACTACTCAGAAAGGCCATGATTCGATTTGGGTAATCGTGGATCGTCTTACCAAGACAGCCCACTTTTTGCTTGTCAAGACAGTTTATAGACCACCTCAATATGCCGAGAAGTATATTGCGGAGATTGTGAGATTGCATGGCATACCAAAGACTATCATGTCTGACAGAGGGTCACAGTTCACTGCTCACTTTTGGGAGCATTTGCACAAAGGTTTGGGAACGAGTCTGATTCGTAGCACTGCCTATCATCCTCAAACAGATGGTCAGACTGAAAGAGTTAATGCTGTTTTAGAGGATATGTTAAGAGCTTGTGTGTTGTCTTCCAGAGGTTCATGGGAGTCGTGGTTACCTTTAGCAGAATTCGTGTATAATAATAGCTATCAAGAAAGTATCAAAATGGTGCCTTTTGAGGCTTTGTATGGACGAAAGTGTAGAACACCTTTAAACTGGATTGACCCAGGGGAAAGAAGGTATTATGGTATTGATTTCGTGGAAGAAGCCAAAAAGAAAGTTCATATCATTCAGCAAAATATGAGAGCAGCTCAGTCACGTCAGAAAAGTTATGCGGATAAGAGAAGGAGACCACTTGTGTTCGAAGTTGGTGACTATGTTTATCTAAAAGTCACGCCAATGAAGAAGAAGCGGTTTGGAATACGCAGAAAGCTTGCCGCCAGATTTGTAGGACCCTACAAAATCTTGGAAAGGAAGGGTCCAGTGGCCTACAAATTGGAATTACCAGAATCAATGGGTGCTATATTCCCAGTTTTTCACGTATCACATCTCAAGAAATGTTTGCGCGTTTCAGAGGAAATAATTGAACCTCGAGGCATAAAACTTAAGTCAGATCTGGTGTATCGTGAGCAGCCAATTCGAGTTTTAGATTCCAAAGAAAGGGCTACTCAAAACAGTGTGGTGAAAACATATAAGATACAATGGAGTCATCATGATGAGGGAGATGCATCTTGGGAAATAGGTGAATACCTACAAAAAGCATATGAAGATTTTTATAATAAATGGTTCGTAACCCAAATCTCGGGACGGGATTTTTATAAGGGGGAGGGCTGTAACACTCCGGTGTTACGCAAGCATTTGCATTGCTAATCATGAGCATAACATGTCGTGGCATTCATAATTATATGTGCTTAGGGTGTACCTTTAATAAAATAAAAATGTGGAAACTAGTATTGCATAACATGTTGTAATAATATGCTAATGACATTCATCAAATTTGTGCAACTATAAATTTCATATCACTTAGAATTATAGGTGAAATTTTTGGAGCCACTAAATCACTCAAAGTTTTGTCAAAGATTTGTTTTAAAAATGTTATTTGAAAATATTCAAAAATCCTCCCTAAATTAGCTTTTATTCTAAAAATCAAAATCTATAAGAATTTTGAGGTTGGCCCCTTAATCAAAGTTGTAGAGAATTAAATTCTAAGCAACTTTTATTTTTGGGTCATTTCTAGAAAAATTCCTTTTCTTGCTCAAAATGAGATTTGAAAACTATTATTTGAAATTATTTGAAAATATGAAAATGGAAATTCAATTTCTAACCTAAACGGGCCGCCGCCTCGTTTTTGGCCTGCTGCTGGAAGCGGCCCAGCTCCGCCTCCGCACGCGCGTGCTGCCGCCTTGGCCCAGCCCACGCCGCGCGGCTTCCTCCTCCCTCCCGCTCGCGCGCGCTCGCTGGCGCCCGCGGCAGACTGCGCTCGCCGCGTGGCGGCCGCATGCCGGCGACGCCCTCCGCGTGGCCGCCCGTGGCCCCGCGCACTCCGCCTCAAATCACCACATGTGCTTGGCCTCATTTCCACTCGCTCACTCGCTCGCTCCCTTTCTCCTTCCTCCGGAAAAACCCGAGCGGGCAAACTGCTCGCCGCAGCGAGCTCCGCCTCCGCCGCCGTGTTCCGGCGACGCTAGTCCACCGCAGCTCGATTGCTCGTGCACGGAGCTCCGCCACCCTCTTCCCTCCTCCGAACGAGCACCACCATCCCCTTGCTCGCTCCGGTAGGGCACAATTTCTCCGCCCCGCTGCGCCACCGCGAACGGAGCCGCCGCGCTCGCGCTCCGGCCACCGTCGCCTCCGCTCCTCCCCATCTCTCTCGAACTACACGTTGATGTTCACCGTGTCCCCGCGATGGTGTTGCGCGCCTCGCCTTGTTCGCTCGAGCCCGGAGACAGCCGCTGGCCGTCGGCGGCCGTCGCACCGCCGCGGTGGCGAGCACCCGCGCGGCCGCGCGCGCTGCCCCGCTCGCCTGCGAGTGCGGCAAGTGGCTGGGCCGGCCGGTCTCAACGGGACACAGCCCGTTTTCGTTACCCCCGCGCGCGCGCGTCTCTGGGCTGAGCAGGCCGGGCCGTCTGCCCCTTCTGATGTCGGCCCGTTTCAAAATAAAGATTCAATTTTTATTTTCTCAATTGAAAATAAAGTGCTTAGCAATTATTTGGGTGATTAAATGTGCTCCAAAAATTGTGAAATAAATTTCTATGGACTCATTGGAACCAGATCTACAATATAAAAATATTGCATATCATTTTTGGGATACTTTTCTGTAGAGCTTTAATTAATTCTTGATATTGCTGATATCTTGTAAAATGGTTAGTAAATCCTATGTGTATCAGAAAAATATGATTTCAAGTTTGTTAATCTTCTTATATCATGTACTTCCTAGGAAAAATATGTTTCATGCATGTGCTGTGGAAAAACTTTGGAGAAGTAGTTCAAGTACCTTTAATGGCTATTTTTTGTTATTTTTGCTAGAGAGCAAACTTTGTATAAAACATGCATGTGATAATTTTTGTACAGTCATTATATTCCATGAAGAACCTAGGAAAAATATTAATTCTGTTGTTTGACACTTTTCATAGTACAAAGTAATTTCATACTCATTTTTATGCTAGAGCTTGTCATTTTTGTACAGGATAGTTTACTTATCCAAATGTCATGAAATTTTTATGGTAGTCTGTTTAGGGTAGTATTATGCTACTGTAATTTTCTCAGATTTTTAGGAGCATCAGAAATATATGTTGCTATTCAAACCTATTATTATTTAGGGTTTAAGCAAGTGTTGCTTTAAGTGTTGCTTTAAGTGTGATTAAGAAATTAGTAAAGCTTTGGTGTATCTTTGAAGCATTTCATAAGATATGTTAACTTAACATAATAGTAGTAGAAGAGAATGCAGTAGATGACATGTGCTTGTAGTGTATAGTTTCTTGGATGATGTTGACTACCTTGCATTCAACATATTCATTGCATTCATCTCCTTCGATGCACGCTTGCATAATCACTTACGCGCATTGCATCATATAGGATCGCAAACCGAGAACCCAGTCGTCTTACCCGAGGAGCCAGAGGAGCAGCTCGAGGTGCAGCAGCAGGAGGTGACAGAAGCCGAAGAGGAGGTCGGTGAAGAGCTCCCCGAGTGCCCCGACCACCGTCCGAGCTCTTTTGAGAGAGGCAAGCCCCGAAGCATTTCTCTCCCGGTTTGCAAATAATTTATTATTAACTTTACTTAATTTGATGCATTACGTTTAGGAGTTGTTTGCAAACGTTGCTACATTATACCTTGCTTACCTTTGTTATACTATATCCTTGTTACCCTGGTATCCGCAGTCGAGTCAATGCTTAGCTGGCTTAGACCGGTAGAAGTCGGGTGATTTCTTGTTACCTGCAAGCTATAGGTGGTTACCTGGATCTGCTTGGATGACTATGAAGTCATGGTATAACTAAGTGTGAAATGAATTTGAAACCGGGTGGAAACTTGCAGGGTTTCGGACTGTAGTGTTTTCCGTCTGTGTCGATTAAGGACCGTCCGTTGTTGTCTCTCGGGTCATGTTGAACGCATGCCTCACATTTAGCTGGCCGGATAAAGTACCTTCCGACCGCGAAACTGGGAGATTATTTGGGCCGAGTGGATTGCCCGCAACGCACTGTACCGGAGCAGTAGTGGCAGGATACGGGGGCGCGATGATAAGGCCAAAGAGCAGTCGGGCGGCCCCCGGGTACAAGTGGTTCCTGGCAAGCTCGCGACTTTACCTGAATGGTTGACTCGATGACCAACACCTCACTTTAGCGGGTGAGTGAGGTTTGTGTGAGGAATAACTTACCAGCTGGTTAATAATCGATTCGAATCGCCATCGTTCACTGGATAGTGAACACTTGGCTTGAGCTACTTCATCGTAGTAATCTTGATGAATCACTTGGATAGTTATGTGGAAGATGACATGATAACTATTGCTAATGATCAATGGTAATCCTTACTTGCTTAATTACATGTTACTCTAGCCCTAGTGCAAACATAGTTGACAGGTTAATAAAGAGTTAATTACTGCATGCTTTTGGAAAGGAATTGTTAAGTTAAAAATGCTTTTCTTGCAAATGAGTCAGCTATCCCACCAGAAAGCCTATCATGATTCCTTGGTGTCTTTTATTTCTGGTTTATGACGGGTAAGTCTAGCTGAGTACCTTCTTGTACTCAGGGCTTTGTTCCCACTTGTTGCAGATGGGCAGATGTATTACGGCTACTGTATCAACTGCCTCTATCCTGCAATGGGCGAAGCTTAGGACCATGGGCAATGGTCAATCGCTACTTCTAGTCTGATTCTTTTGCTGGAGATGATCACAAGCTGGCACTTTATTTCAAAATGTTGTGTGTGTGTGCGTGATTTGAACTACCGCTTCCGCTACTTTTATTCAAACCTGGTTTGTAATAACTATGTTTAAACTCCGATGTATTTTATGCCGCGAACATTTATGTAACTTATGATGGTGACCGCTAAACTTAGTACGATCTTGGCTGTTATGTGAAATGGTTTGAAATCCGTCGAAATTTCACGGACTACCGGGTTATACGGGCTTAAGTTTATTAAATTGTCCTTCCGTTGGATGATTTCCTACTTAATCTCGTATAATTGGGCGGTTTTGTTACAGACCTAAGCACTGCCACCGGCGGGATTTATGCCTACCGGTACTACCGGTGCTCCCAGGCATAAAACACCTCTCTAAGTGTCCGTGAGTGCAAAGGTGTCTCTCAAACGCATAAACAAACATATATTGAGCACTAATTCCCCATCTAGATAGCCTAATTTGTATCCCTCTTGATAGTGCGACGCTTCCTATAACTCAAGCCAAAATATAAAATCTAATTGATCCACTTGAGATGGAACGCTTTTCAATCAATGGAATTGAGGGTGCTATCATCACCAAATGTGACCAATCAAATTCTTTCATCGGACTAACACCTGCGTATTCACTTAGATAAACATGTTAGTCCCTAATTTGATTGTCATTAATTATCCAAAACCTGCATCGGGGGTGAATGCACTTACAAACTCCCCCTTTTTGGAAATTGATGACAACCAACTTAGGCTTACATAAGATTTAAAGAATTGAAGCTTTTTGAATTCCAAACTTTACAAGAGGCTCCCCCTTAGTGTATGCATTAAACTTGAATCTCAACATTGATCATAATCAATATGCATACATAAGGGAAGCTCCCCATAAATTTTGCAATTCGTGGGGTGCCTAAGTGTGTGTGGCAAGAAAGATATCGTGATGCAAATGACATAACTTATCACACAAAAACAAGAAAGGCTAAGGTAGAAAGAAAAGGACTTAAAACAACATAGCTATTCTAAGCCAACAATCATCATCACAATATTACATCTAGGCAATCACAATCATGATATATCAAATAAGCATAAATGTTTAGCCTACAATCATCCATCATCACACACATAGTTCTTAGTCCACCATACGTAGTTCACCACAAGGTTTGGAATTATTACATGACCATTAACTACCTATTACAATAAACATAAGCCTAATACTCCCCCTTTGGCATCAAATGCCAAAAAGGGTAGGCACCATGAAACGAGCAAGGTAGCGAAAACTAATAAGGCTCCGTGTAGTCGCGGTCGTCGTCGCTGTCGCTGTCATCGTCATCATTGAAAGGATCAAGATGCCCAAGAGGGGGGTTAATTGGGCTTTTCTAAAATTTATTGCAAGAATTAAATCCTACTAAGTCATAATTCACCCCTAGTGCCTACAAGTGTTCCTAGTGATTCTACCGATAAAAGTTTTGCACCCTAAGTTCCAATCCTAGTCTAGCATGACAATTCTAGGAATGTAAACCAACCAACAAAAGTAATGCGAGAAAGTAAATTGCTTGAATATAAAGGGTTAGGAACACGGTGATGTTTTCCTGAGGTATCGGAAAGTCGCCACTCCCCACTAGTCCTCGTTGGAGCACCCGCGCAAGAGAGTAACTCTCCCTTAATCCGCTCGAGGATTAAGTGCTCTCTATGGGCTGATTCTTTGACACTCCATCGCGGTGAATCACCCACAACCGCTCACAAGACGAGTTGGGTCATCCACACGCTCCACCGGATGATCACCAAGCTCCCAATCACCACCAAGCTGTCTAGATGATGGCGATCACCAAGAGTAACAAGCAAGAACTCTCACTTGACCACAACAAGCCTAATGAGAAGGTGGATGCACACTTGCTACTCCCTACTCACTAATGAGGGTCCTTAATCTTGGATTCTCAAATCTCAATCCTCACTAGAGCTCTTGCACTCCCTTGCACATGAAAGGTGTTTCTCAGCTGAACAAATAAGCAAGAGACCTCAAATGGAGGGGTAGGGAATGTATTTATACTCCCCACAGTCAATCCCAACCGTTAAGTGCCAACTCAGCATTTTTCATACTAACCGGACGCGCCGGTCGATGAGACCGGACGCGTCCGGTCGGTGGCAACGGTCGATTTAAAAATCAAGGGCGCTGAGTGACCGGACGCGTAGACAAGTCCGATCAGGGGTGACCGGACGCGTTTAATCGCTCAAAACCCTCTCTAGAACCTTTCTATACTTTGACCGGACTCGGCCACAGTGGCGTCCGGTCAGACAGGCTTAGTGTCTGGTTACTGACCCTAGCTCTCCTAACTATAGGCCGTGCCACCTGCGCGTCCGGTCAGGCAAGCCACAGCGTCCAGTCGGTGATGTTGCTTCTGCTTCTATCCACTGCACTGACCGGACGCGTTCGGTCAAGACAGAGGCCGCCTCCAATCAACGAGAAATGGCTTAAATTACTCCGGATCGTGACGCAACTTGAACCAAGTTTCTTCCAAATGATCTTTGGGCTTCACCTGAGCTACCTAGTGCTAAGTTTGACAAGTGTGCACCACACCTAAACAAATAGACTTGCCTAGGTCAAGCTACCTGCTCATGCCCCCCTTTATAGTATGGCCAAAGGAAAAAAACAGAGTCCTAAACTACTCTAAATGTCTCTCCAACACCAAACAGCACTTAGAACTAGTTTGTCCTTAACCTTGTCGTTAATCCTTTGAAAACCAAAATGATTTCCATCAATAGGGGCATGGAAACCATAGTGCCCAAATAATCACCATTACCATGACCTAACTTACCAAAGTTTCTGCAAAACACACGTTAGTCATAGTAATGTTGTGTTGTCATCAATTATCGAAACCCACTCTAGGGGCCTAGATGCTTTCAATCTCCCCCTTTTTGGTGATTGATGACAATGCCTCGAGTAAGTAGATTTAAGAGTTGAGGTTTTCGACCATGCTTGGTTCACATAAGCAAAAGGCAATAGCGACTGGAGTAAAAGGATTGCTTATGTGTCCCAAGCCAACATAATGCACAGATAAGATAAGATAAGATAAGATAAGATAAGATAAGATAAGATAAGATAAGATAAGATAAGATAAGATAAGATAAGATAAGATAAGATAAGATAAGATAAGATAAGATAAGATAAGATAAGATAAGATAAGATAAGATAAGATAAGATAAGATAAGATAAGATAAGATAAGATAAGAGAGATTAGTACAAGATAAGATAAGATAAGATAAGATAAGATAAGATAAGATAAGATAAGATAAGATAAGATAAGATAAGATAAGATAAGATAAGATAAGATAAGATAAGATAAGATAAGATAAGATAAGATAAGATAAGATAAGATAAGATAAGATAAGATAAGATAAGATAAGATAAGATAAGATAAGATAAGATAAGAGAGATTAGTACAAGATAATGTAGCTCATATGAAAACGGAGTAGAACGCGAAAGCAAGGCATACGAGCAAATTACCAAACAAGTGACATGAAAAAAAGTATGAGAGCTAGGAAGCACAACATGTCACAAGAGTATCTCAAAACACATATACCATACAATGCAAGTGCAAAGAAGTAGACATGATGCATGAAAGTAGCACACAAGGAACCAAAACCCTCTCGCAGCTCCCCCTAAATCTACATACTCTCTCTTCCCCTTTAGCATCAAGAGCCAAAAACTAAGGGTCCGAAGGTGGAATGGGAGCAGTCGAGGCGGGTGCAGAGGAACGCGGAGTGAGCAAAAACTGAGAGGTGTCCTCCTCTAACTCTGAGCTATCACACTGACCCTCTATAGGTGCTCATGGAGGTGAAGCGGTCTGGATCTGCTCAGTATGTGGGTCGGTAGGCTGTAACTCGGGAGCAATAGCGGACGAAGTAGTAACCACGAGAGCCGAGGTCTCTGTCACCTGAGCCTGAAGAGTACCGATCGTAGGAGGATCAGTCGAGGTGACTGACGAAGTAACTGTCTCTATAGTCCTGGTTCCTGTCACTAAAGGAGCCACTATCTCTGAAACTGACATCTCTGTAGTGGTCAGAACTATGGTCTAGGAGGGTGTCGGCTGACCGGTCAACTCATTGTAAGACGCACACAAGTTCATAGAAAGTGGAGTGCCAGTCAGAAGGTGAGGCCTGAGATGGACCGGTGAAGTGAATCCTATCTGAATAGGAGTGTAGCTGGGGGACTGAAACGACTGAGGCACCTGCTGCTGAGGAGAGGTAAA
This sequence comes from Saccharum hybrid cultivar R570, assembly GCA_038087645.1. NCBI lineage: Eukaryota > Viridiplantae > Streptophyta > Magnoliopsida > Poales > Poaceae > Saccharum > Saccharum hybrid cultivar. Next base: position 14,164,686 of record JAQSUU010000245.1, read on the forward strand.
CTAAAAGCTCGGCTGTGGTCCCTAACTCTGAAGCCCACTGGGCTGTAAAGCTAGAGTAAGGACGGACGGAGGTGGAGGGACCCCAAGAGTAACAAGGTGTCTCAAAAGCTTAAGGTACTGCTGCTGGGTAGCTATCTGCTGCCTCTGTATCTCTAGCTGCTGCCTCTGAAACTCGTCCTGGCGAGCCTGAATCTGTGCAAATGCAGCTGAGTTGTCCTAAGCCTGTCTCTATAACTGAATCTCCTGCCTCTCCTGAGCCTGGGTCAGCCTCTCAAGTATAGCCACCATGGCTGGGTCTGTGCGAGAGGCTGAACCAGAACCACCAGCCTCATGGTCGTGAGGACGAGGAGAGCGGTACCAAGGAAGTGGCTGATAGTCATCATCAGTGTTGTCGGTGGCGTCATCCTCGTCTGGATCGGCTGGCTGAGCATCCAAGTCGACAAGCTCTGCCTCTGCAAGTCCCTCAACAGTCTGGTCCTGCTCAGCTGCAGTCTCAGGTACCTCTGCTCTCTAACACTGACTCTATCGAGGTGCCTGCTCTCGGGTGATAGTGGCCCACAGCTGATGTATGTCGTACTCAGGAAAAGCTATCGTGGTGTCGGAGATCTCTGCTCGGATCTCAGCTGGAAGGTCGCAAGCACACTGAATCAGAAAACAAATCCAATGGGCATAGGGTAGCTGACGGTGACCCTTGAAGCCCTCTACTAGCGTATCCTCCATCTCACAGAGCATCAAATCCCAAATATCAAACGGAGTCTGAGAGACAAGGTGGTGAACTACCCAAAGCTGCATGCATGTCAAACCCTCTCGGTAGCCCAACCTCAGAAGCAGTGTCCTCCTCACAATAGCATCAAGAACTCTGGCAATAGGAGTCATCATAGCTGGTGTGCGTCTGGACCCCTCACCAAACGGCTCATGAAAGCACAGTCTGACTAAGTCTGTAGGTGGCACAGTGCCACCGTGAGGACGCCTCGGTGGTCATGTCTGACCAAAACAGAGCTGGTGGATCCTCGTCTCTAAAGTTAGGAGTCTCAAAATCTCCCATACCCTGGTACTATAAAGTCAGCGGTCACGATCTCTGAATGCAAAGTGAATAAACTCGTGAGCGGGGTCTATCGAAAGATAAGAGTAAAACTCCCTGACCCACGTGCCGTAGTATGCCCCTGTCTGACCCAGAAGATCTAACAATCCTCATAGAAAGGAGACATGAGGACGGAGCTGCTCGCCAATAACTGTAACAAGAGCCTCTAGTCGACAAACCCTCTGTGGTCTGAAAGCGATCCCACTGTCAACGTAAGCTCTATAGAAGTCCTCCTGCAGAGGTGTGTAAAAGCCCTCTGAAGCTATCGTGTCCCTCTAAGGTGGGAACCACCGAGCAACCTTGATGAAACGAAGACTCTAAACCTATCATGTTGTGGCTTCCCTCATGTCAAAGTGCTCAACTGGGGGCTGACCACGAGCTCTGGAAGGTGGTCGACCTCCACGTCTCTGACCCTTTGGCCTGGGAGTCACATGAGCACGCGTCCGTCCTGAGCGACGACACGGTGGAGTCTGCTGTGTCTGCTCCTATGACTCCTCTTCCTGCTCTGTTGGCTGCTCTTCTGTCTACTCGATGGCCTCTGCACCAAGCTGTCGTCCCTCAAGATGAAAACAACGCTCACCAATCTAAATACCACAGCCTCTGCCTCCTCTCTTAGCTCGATCAGCAGCGTCAGCCACTGCCTGTGCTACCTCTACCTCTATGAGCATTCTCTTTCTTTTCTTGGTGGAGGTCTTCTTGCGCTTGCCTCGAGCCACCTCTGTCAAACGTGGAGGACTTTTGTCCCCGTCACTCGGAGCTCCACCAACATTCTTGCATCGGGCCATGCTGACAAGACTCTGTGGCTGAGAGATACTATCACTGGAAGATCAACTGCCAAGTAAGGACTTCCCCTAAATCAACTCACGACTGACAAGATCACTGTAAAGAGGACTGTTGATGAGTAGATGATGAACTAACTCTTGTGAGGCTTGGCCTCAATCCATGCCCACGGGCTTGGCCCCGGGTTCAAATTTCCACTGAACTAGCTGCTCACTATCACACAAAACCACTGACACAGCTCACTGCAAAGATGGAATAGATAGAGCTACTTGTAAGCAACATATTTCAACTAATAGATGAGCAAAGTCCTTATGAGAGCAAGCAGAAGATGTAAGAGAAGAATAGAGCATGGCTTGCTACCTTAGATGAGCGAGAAACCTGTGAAGAGATGAGAGACCTTGACGTGCGGAGGCACCAAAGGAACGAAAAGCGATCACTGCAACGCCAAAATAGGAAACAAGCCACAAGGTGAATCACAGAGCTCTGAGAGATGTCTTAGGTAAAACATTAAGCAGGTGCAGTGCATGGGAGGTGATCATCCAGTGGAAAAGGGACACGGCGAAGAAAGCTCACCGGAAACCACTCTGGCGTGATGCCCTGACTAGAGAAGGGTGAAGAGGCCGCGCGCCAGGAGAAAAGGCTTGAGCCAAGGAGGAGCGGTGCGGGCGGCAACAGTGGCATGGAGGATTGGCACGTGCTGGATGAGAGCGGGGAGCGAGAGCGCGTGGTGGTGATGGCCGGATATTACAGCCACGCGGGCGGCAATGGAGGCGCGAGGAAGGCGAGGCCTGGAGAGGTGATGGTCAGAGATTCAGGAGAGGGCTTGAGGCGCACGGTTATGGTAAGGGCAGAGTTTGGAGTGGCGGCGTACGGGGAGGAGAGCGTGAGGAAGAAGAATAAGGAGAGGCCCCCGCAAATCGGTCAGAGAAAAGAATGAGATCTGCTCTTCAAAACATTGATCGGACGCGCTCCTCGACTGATTGGACGCGCTGGAGAGGCGTCTGGTCAGCGTCTAGTAAGGTCCCGAAGTTGACCGGATGCGTTCGTTAAGTGTTAATCAGACGCTAATAGAGTCCGGTCAAAATACCAAAACACAACAGAGAACCTCCTGAATGACTGGACGCGTCCGCAAATTTTTGATCGGACGCTGGCAGAGTCCGGTCAGAATTCCACCTGAGAACCATCTTCACGCGATCGGACGTGTAGGTGATGTCTAGAACCAGACGCAGTGGTCGAGTAGCGTCGTGTCCGGTTCAGCGTCCGATCAGTAGTCTTCATCTTTTCCTCTTTCGATCTTAGACGTGACTTCTCCCAATTAAGTTCCAAACCAATAAGACACAAATAAACGCTAATTAGAACCTAATATGAGTGGCCTCTCTCAAAACCTCAAGTTTTCAAATTAATTTGCCTTGGGCTAGTATTATTTTTTAAGAAAATAAGCGATAAACACTCGAGGAGCAACGTATGGCCATGCAATGGAGTTTGTAAACCCTTGGGAGCGTCAAATGCTCTCTCCATTCATGGATGAACACAGTGGTTGCTCAAAGCGAAACCAAAAAGAAATGATAAAGCAACACTCATGCAAATGCAATGCAATACAAGAAGATAAAGCTAGTTGCTTGTCAAGTTTGATCCACGTTAGGCTTCTTCACACCTCTCAAATAGGGTTATCGTAACCGTGTTAGACAAGCCCTAAATGCATTACTGAAATTTAAACATGACATTTATTACAATGCAATGCAAGGGACAACACAAGCTCATTTCTTAAAGTTACCTGAGTTAAGCACATTGAATTCACTTCTCAACCTACAAAAGGTAGCTTCATCCAAAGGTTTAGTGAAGATATCCGCCAATTGATTTTCACTTCTTACACCTTCTAGTGATATATCATTTTTAGCAACATGATCCCTTAGAAAGTGATGACGGATATCAATGTGCTTGGTGCGTGAGTGTTGTACTGAATTATTAGTAATTTTAACGGCACTTTCATTATCACATAAAAGTGTCACCTTATCAAGAACAACACCATAGTCTAGAAGGGTTTGCTTCATATATAAGATTTGTGCACAACAAGCCCCCGCGGCAATGTATTCTGCCTCGGCGGTGGACAAAGCCATACTATTTTGCTTTTTAGATGATCATGATACTAAAGACCTCCCAAGCAAGTGGCACCCTTCGGATATGTTTTTTCTATCAATTTTGCAACTGGCATAATCCGAGTCGGAATAGCCAACTAGTTGGAATCTATCTCCTTTAGGATACCAAAGACTAATGCTTGGGTGTGCTTAAGATATCTTAGAATTTTTTTTACGACACTTAAGTGAGGTTCTTTAGGGCAAGCTTGAAAGCGAGCACACATGCACACACTAAACATGATGTCGGGCCTAGATGCAATAAGATATAACAAGCTACCTGTCACAGAACCGTCCAAATTATAAGAGCACAAGTACAAAAACAATCACCGAAATGATCAAATTCTCGCACTTGAGCCCATATAACTCCGGTAGTCCAATGAAATCACGAGGGAATTCAAACCAACCAACATACAAGCCAAGATCGTAGTGATTCAACATAACAAGTCACATGTTATAACCATTTCACAAGTAATTCAATATACATCGGAGTTCAACATAGTTATTACAACTTAAGTTCAAAAGTAGCGGAAGCAAAGTAATTTAAAACTAACATTATTCTTATTTCAAATACATGCCAGTACCATGGTCGACTTCCAACAAAAGCATTAGAGATAAGATAGCTCAGAAGGATCATGCCCATGATCACACTCCTCCACTAAGGCAGGAGCCAACCAACTCTTGCAGTCGCCAAGAAACATCATAACCTGCAACAAGTGGGGATAAAACCCTGAGTACGAGAAAGTACTCAGCTAGACTTACCCGTCAGAAACCAGAAATAAGGTGACACCAAGGATCATGCAAGGCTGATATGAAGTGGGGCTAGCTTGACAACATTTTGCATAAAAGCTTAATATAGATGATCAATCATTAATGCTTAAGCATCAAGTAAATTATCATTAACCTGTCATCTATATTAGCACCTGTACTAGAGCACTCACTTTATTAGGAGCAAACAATATTAACCATAGCAGGTATCAATTGAGGCAACCTTTCCATCGTGATCCAATTAACCATCCGTTCAATTTAATGGAATCTACGTTGCCGCTGCTCAAGTCAAGTGCTCACTAACCGGGAGCGACGGCGATTCGAATCGAATTCCTATCCAGCTGGAGGGGTATTTCTAACACTCACCGTGCAGACCCCTGCCAGGGTCGCACAGGCCACCGTTTCATATGATTCAGGAATCGCGGGTCCGAATAATGTCGCGACCCCAAGGGCGACACTCTGCCAGGTGATAGGGACTTTAACCCCCCCTTGGTCTCACGCCAATGTCCCCAAGCACATCCTTTCTCTCCTCCAAGAAGCAACCTACCATTCGATTCCCGGCCTGAATCACATTACTCGGCTTCGCGGTCGGAACGACTTATCCGGCCAACTAAGTGTTAGACTGCGTTCAACATGACTCAAGGACGTACAGCGAATCGGTCCTTAAACGACTCAGACGGGGATAGATCCACACCCAAGACCTCCATGCCTTGTCGCTTCACTATCATCATCCCGCCCGGTCTCATTTCATTTTATTAACACATGGTTCCTTTCCACGATAGCAAATATAGCCAACCGTGCCATATATGAATATCCCTATATCTCGCAGGTGACAGGAAATCACCTGACTTCTACCGCTTAAAGCAGGGCTAAGCATCTACTCGATCCTAGTCTATGTAGGATTCAAGGATTCATATATCTGGACAAGGAATGATATAATGCAGCAAGGTTTTCAACCAACTCCTACCACTTAATGCAACAATACTTATAACATATATAGAATTAATTGCTTTGAAGATAGGAGGCTTATAATGCTCCGGGGCTTGCCTGGGATCCGACTCAAGTTAGAGTATGTCAGAAGAATTCACTTGGCGAGCATCCTCCCAATCTATCACTTGTCCAGTCCTTCTATCTTCGGGATGGATCCACCAACTCCATCTTCGGGTTCAGCTCCACATCTTGCCATCCACGTAGTGCATCTAACGTACCTAAATGAGATATGACGATGCATGTGTATGAACATGATGAATGGCAATAAGAATGCATCACATAAGACAAGCACAAGATTTAAACAAGATACAAGCCCTCCTAGCCACTCACTGACTATAGCACACCAACCATTCCATGCATAATAAGTAAAGCATAATCTTCACAAGTTTCAGGTGTACTAACTTCATCACCAAGGACATGAATCACACTTAGCAACATGCAAAGCAACTCAAGGTGAAGCAACAACGATAACTGGAATATGCCAATTTCTGGACTAGCAAACAGTAGCTTCATAAATCAATCATAACTGGAGATCCCTAAATCCAAATGACTTGCAAGAAGACATTCTAGAAAACTTATGAAATTGTCTACATTTCATTTATAAACATCTAAACTTGATTCTAACATTTACAAGGTCGAAATACAGAAGGTACAGAATCTGTCCTGGAAGGACAGAGAGCAACATAAATCTGAACCCAACTTAAAACAGCTGTAGTTTCTAAACCATATGGCCAAATGCCACCAAAATTTAACAGCAGCTAGATCATGAAATTCACAACAACTTTGTTATAGCACACAAGACATGAAAACATCATTTGCATAGGGTAATTAACAATATTCTCAAATCTGTTCAGAAACCTCATTTGCAAGAAATAATTATTAACTTATGTTGCAAACCTATAATTGAATACAATCAACTTTACCAACATTTCATACATGACTAAAGAACACCAGAAAATATAGTGTCAATTACTAAATAAATTCTTTTAATACATTTTCTTAATTTATTTAGATAATTAGGTGGAATTATGACCACATCATAAATATGCTCAATAAATTCTACCAAAATTACAGGGGTCTACAAATACTATCACAAGTCTACTGTCCAAATTTCAAGCCATTTAGACAAGTATAACAACCTCTATGAAAAAGACAATTAGCTATTGCAATAATTCATGCAAGAGCAAATTAAACCTAAAACTCAATATTTTCTGTGAACACAAGGCCATATTATAAATCAATATGATAGAGAAACATCATACTAAGGTAATGGAACAACATTTTATATTTTATCATTTATATATTATTTGTAAGCTATTTATCAAGCTATAAACAAGTTAAATCAATAACTTGAGCATACAGTAAGCAATGACCATGAAATTTATACCACAGCACATCCATAGCATGACAATCCTACCATAAAAATTTCACATAAATTGGAGCATCATAACTCAAGATATAAAATGACAAGTAATAAAATGGGATTTTCCTTATTTAACAAGGTCAAATCAAAACCCTAAGAAAACAATGAGCAACTAGGGTGTTTAATATTTTTCCTAGCAAGTACATGTCATTACAAAATTAACAAAACAAGAATCATCATTTTTGGAATTCTAAAACTCCAGATCTGGCTCTGGTCAAGTTTAAAGGCATTTATAGAGCATTTTTAAAACTTAAATAAAGACAGCAGAAAACCTCTACAAACATGTAACATTTTATGACTCTATTACATAGATCTCTTCTTAAGGTTTCCAAAAAGTCCACTCTTGCTATTTTTGGATTTTTCTAGCATGAGTTATGAAATTTAGAAGATTTACTCAAAATCTGAAATTCAAAATCGGAATAAACCAACCCTAACATAATTCGCTAGGCGTACCCGGAAACATACTCAAAACAGCCACCACTTAAACTGACGCGAGGGCCCCATGGTCAGGCCGGACCCGCCTGTCATATAAGAGAGAGCACACCCAAATTTTTCCCCTTCTCCTTCCTCTCGACGCCGAGCAGGGGGGAAGGCCGCCGGGGTCTCGCCGGCCGGCTGCCGGCGACCGACGGCGATGGAGTGGCTTGAAACCTGCACGGCGGAGAGGCACATCCGTGGCCACCCGCAGCAGGGCCGGTGGACGTCTGTGGCCTTCTGGCCACACGAGCCGGGCTCACGGCGGCGGCCTCGCCGCGGCGACCGCGCGGAGGTACCATGCGCTGGCCGAGCGGCAGCGGCGTGGCCTGCCCAGACCCGCGTGAAGCTGAGAGAGGTATCAGAGAGGAGAAAGGGACAAAGGAGGAGCAAGGGCGCTGGCGGCAGCGAGCTCCGCTCGGCTGGCCATGGCGCGGCCGTGCTCTGCGCGCGTGGGAAAACCAATGAAGGGCGCGTCGAGGGCGGTAGATGGAGGTGAAGGTGCCGCGGTACAAGGCTAGGACGGGAAGGGCATGGCGGAGTGGATTGATCGCCCGCCGTGGAGCTCAATACGTCGGCAATGGCGGCCACGAGCTCGGCAGCGACGGTCGTCGCGACAAGCGTTTCCAGGGCAAAGCCGAATGAGGAGGCAGAGAACAAGCTCGGGAAGTGGAGGAGCGGCCGAGTGGCTCGGTGTCCATGACGCACCATTCGGGAGCAGGGCACGCGGCAAGGAGCTGGAACGCGGTGCGGGCATGAGTGCCACGTCCGGACGCGCGTCGTCCATGGAGGCATTGTGCCGAACACGTGGCGGGCAACGCGGTGGGTGAAGTGGACGCGGGTTTTGGGCATCTTACGGGCCGAATTGGATATTGGGCCCAACAGCAAAGTTGTTCATCTTAGTATGCTCTATCTTTTCTATTTAGGGGTCATAGTCATTAGAGCTTTAGATTAGAAGATAATGATGTGTCAAGATGGCATTGTCAATGTGTCGATAACCATGCCAAAAACTCCAAATTAATGGGCCAAAAGGAGTCAAAATAGTGTCATCTTCTTACATGAGCTTCTCTACTATGTGCATTCCAACTTTTACTTTTGGGTCATCTTGAGTTATTTAACGGAATTTCGAGAACGCGAGATGTCAATGTCGAAGACACTGAAATCGGGGTTTAAAATGGTTAAGTGTTGGAAACAGCCCCAATTCTGACTTGTGGGCCCTGTTTGAGCATGTTACACACATTTTCATGACTTGACTTTTAAACCAAGTTTGTTCCTTATAAAATTCTCTACGACTTTGTCAAAGGGTGCACAGTCATGCAAAGCTTCTAGGTCACACTTTTAAAACGGTCAAACCAAAGTGTTCCTGGATCCATACATGGTCAACCATCACTTAGAAGCACATTTAGGCAAAATGATCAACATGAACATTGTTCCATGGAGTGTCCTAAGTATAGTTAAGGTGTTGTAGAGGCCAAACATACCCACCATGCATAGGTTGCACAAAAATGCAGGCCTCACATGCCTTGAAACATAGAACTCAAGTGAAATGCTATAGTCATTTCATTTGGTTGTTTCGAGATACATGCTACCCATGTTCCACTAGGGTGTTCCACACGTGTCCAAGATGTGTTGCACATGTTGCATTATATGTTGCACAAACACTAGCGCCCATGGGATGTAAGGCAGGTTTTAGTCATAATCCAACAAGCATATAACTTATCATTTCATGTGACTTTTTGATTCCAAACTTCATGAAACTTTTCCAGGGATCAATATAGATAGAATGTGATGTGAGACACATGAAGATATTGCCATAACACCACCCAAACATATATCTTTGAAAAGGGACCTATATGTAAAGCAATGATGCAACATCCACTTTAGGTTAGGCTCATCTCCATAGGTTGACTTTGATATTGTCATCTCCACTTAATCTATCATGTTTGATCTTAAACCCACCACTTAATTGGTGATAAACACCTGGGGTGTTACAGCCCTCCCCCCTTAAAAGAATCGCGTCCCGAGATTCGGAATGGAAGATCTTTTAAGGAAGAGAGACACGTTATCTAGTTCCCAACATCTGCTATAGCATTCAGCTAAAAGCTTCAACGTCGGTGAACAATTTAGTCAAAGGCACTTTCTGGCACTGACTTTTCATGGTAAAATTTGTCTGAAGAATTTCCTTCATTGACTTCCATGAAGCATTGTTACTTTGGGGAGGAATCCAAGATAGCGCATACTGCGTTCTCAGTGTACGGAGATCATTTGGTCCATGAGTGAACCACTCACAAGTATCTAACTTTCTAATGACCACAACATAGGCCATATGAACTTGACTCTAGACCGAAATATTCAGAAGTTGATTCATTGAAATGACTTTATGTTCACACGGTTTTGAAAAGCAGTTCTCTACCAAAATGGCTTGAGTACAACCTTTCAAAAAGGGTGAGATCATAGACGACAAACATTCTCTGAGGTTATATGGTACAAACTAACCAATAGACAAGGTCTATGTTGGTCGTAAATGTTCAAACATTCATATATCAGCTAATGGAAAGCTACTCACTATTCCATGCGTGCAGTTCTCTTTCTCTGACAACAACACTGTATTATCTGAGTCTATCGATGGTCAGTGAATGTGATAGTTGACTCTGTCGGCTTCGTATTCCTGCCAACAGCTATCTAAAAGATTCTTTTATCCAAAGACAACAGTTATCTGCGTTGAAGCAGATGCAACCTCTTGGGTAAAAACATTTATAAGGTACCAAAGTATGTCATCTTAGGAAAATAATTCCCAAAGAAAGATGTAACGAGGCCTTAAGGACAACAAAAGTTGTAATTATTCACTTAACCGCGGGGAGTAGTCTACCACCAAGCGGTTGAGTAAAATTTTCCTTTGTGACTTAGTTGCACTATAAGTTTAGTTGACTTGCAGTGTAGCAACTTTGTCAGGCCAACTTTCACCTTAAGCTTTTCTCCTTTTGGATCAAATAGTAACTCTAAGATGGGAAATCTGTTGTTTGACACTTTTCAAATTGCTTTTGATTCACGATGGTATAAATTGATCGGTAGAAACCAAGGCTGCTCGTACATTGGGGATACGAGAAAGCAAAAACAAGTGAAAGAGTGTAAACAAGTATCTGTGGGACCTCAAAAGGGCCATCCAACAGTAGATCTCGACTATTAATTTCCATATCAATCCAAGGATGCACACGCTTTGAACTTGCGGGTTACTTTTGCAGGGCAAACACATACTCTGCCTGGAGAACATTCCTACAAGGATAAGGAACCGCTTTCGAATATTCCTTGACACTTCGTCCAATCAAGTTATGGACAAACCATTTGTGGCACCTATGGCACAAGGATACTAATTGAAACTAGGGTATACTTTTCTCTAATTCTTCGCTTTAGCTGATAGAACACCTTGCACTATCTGTGTGATTGTTCAAGACAGAATTGACTTAATCACAATGGCTCTAGAAGATAGAATATCACTCAAGTTGTTGGCTAGTTGATTAACTTCTTGTTGGTTACTGCTCTGTAAGACATAGCCTTCATAGCTACCAAAGAGTCGTTACCTAGCTGGAGATTAACCTTCCTATTGGTAACTAATCAGTTGTCTCTCAACACTAAAAAGTTCGAAATCTTCACTCTTGACCACAACAACTGTGGTTGATGCAGAATAGATGGTTGCCATCGAAGTCAGTAGATAATGAGTTACACTAGAGATGGCTGATCTCAACGGTAAGGTTATTATGCATACAAAGGTTAAGACTTGCGTAATGTAACAATCGGTTCTTATCCAACAGGTGACTTGTCCAACATTAAATGTTGTGTGTCCTTTTTATCCAACAGAGATGAGATACTTTACTCACTAGATGGTGGTTGTCAATATAGGGACAACTAAGCAAAGTCACTTGTCTACCACCTATTGCAGTCTGTTAATGTTTACGTCGGTGGCCTGTTCTTCAAAGGTTATCCTATTAGCAACTTCAGAAGGAAGTTTTACTACTTTTGGTTCAATATAAGGGTCTTTCGATAAGATATGGGAAAACCATCAAGGAAGAAGGTCACGTGAAAATCACATCAGTGCTGTTCTGCAATGGATTATGATTAGAAACCACGATACCAGCGCGTGCCCAGTAGCACTACCATGTGCCGGCCGGTCACAAGGAGACCCTAGGTTTCGTCGCGGCACCGTTAGCTGCTACTCATAACACCATTACCGATCACACCACCAAGGTGAAATTTCAAGTGACACAATTTGGTTGGTAAAAATAAGCATTATACAAGGAGGGATAGCAAGTAAAGGTAGTCACAAGGTTTAGAATCAACAGGGAAGCTATTCGCAGATCAAAACATAGCACAAGAGAACATAGCTCAATTGCCGAAGGTGACTAAGCACGGAATTTTTACTTGATTCCACTCACGCCTAGCGTTGATGAAAGTTAACTTGGTTGGTCAGTCAATAAAGGTCTTCACAAAAAAAAGGTTGGAAAACATCCATGGCTTATGCAAACATATAGGAGAACTCAACTTTGGGCTTCTGGTCAAGCAACGGCATGGATACACACATTCAAGGGCTAACCACCAAGTCTACAGACTCAGGCTCCTAAGAGAGAAACCTAATTGAAGACAACAATCATACAATTACGTAACGTGAATGTTGTTCTAGGATAAAGCTATGCGACCCTCGTATGCTCACCGAGGACAAACGAGGTGACAACTATGACACTACCTAGATAACAATCATACATACAACATCACAGTCAAGCAGACATTTGAGAAAACTCAAACGAATAGACTTAAGCACCAATACTAGCACAAGGCTCACCCAAAATAAGCATTTATCTCAAGCATGAATTAACTACAAGTTTAGCTCTAAACAAACGCTAGCTAATGGAGCCAACTTAGCATGTGCATAGAATCTGGACAGCAACATAGTAGTTAATTGTTTCGACCATAACTGAGGTTGTAGACATCCCATAAAGGTGATCCTAGACTTTCTAGAAGGCTTAGAAAGATGGCTACACATTAGTTATTCATACCAAAAGCTAAATCATAGGTTAGCATGGTCAAACATGCTGAAGTTTCAGATCTGTACCAATATGGACAGAAAACTGACAAGAACTTCAAAAATGCATAACTAGAGTTCTAGAGACACAACGAGGCTGATCCTTAACTTTATGTAAAGCTTATTAAGTTTTCTATAACTTTCTTATTATCATATTAAGATGATTCTATAGCTAACAAGGCCAAACAAGATAGAGAAGACATCTCTGCCCAGATTTGGACAGATTCTGTCAATTCCCTTTGCAAGCTCATAACTAGAGATTTAGACCACCACAATTAGTGCTATAGGACATTTTGAAAAGCTTAGAAAACGTACTACACTTCTTCTATTATATCCAAGACATGATTCCTTATGCACATAGGTCAAACAAACCAAACATTCAGATCTATTCTGAACATGAGCAGATTTTGACAACAAACTTCTAAAATTTATAACTCCCAAACCATAAGGCCTAGGGTCATGAAATTTTTGGACAAGCTAGATAAGTAAGTTAGCTACAACTTGGGTATTCTCTATAACTACAGAAAACACCATTATGATCATAAAAGCATCACTACAACAGAAACCGCTCTAGCAGCCAACGTTTAATAAGCAAAACAAAGTTTGTCTTTGTTCTACTTAACAAGAGAGCACACAAACATATCATCCTAGTGGCTCTAAACATTGTTACCTTAGACCAACACCAATTTAATTCATTCATGAGAATTCAATTTACTTAAGTGAGGTCTAAAACATTGGCAAACGCTTGGGTGAACAACATATCCACCACTTGGCTAAGCTAGAGGATATCTCTAAGTTCAAGCATGTAGCCACACTTATTTCTAGTAAGGCTAAGCACACATTTTTATCAAGCAACATGGAGTAAGACATTCTTGTTTTACTCCACACAAGAAAGATAGTGTACCACATCACTCACAAGTTACTTACTATAGAACAAAGGTGAGAGGAGCATAGTTATGTATTAAGCAACAACATGATGATGCATGCTTCGTCCTATTCGTCCTCACAAGATTGCCAATATAAGGTGGCGATCACGTTCTATGTCGGTGGCATAACACGCACTCTCTCGATATATAGCTAGTCGTCAGCTACATTCGACTTACGCATTCGTGGTTAGCATACCTGCAGAAAATTTTCATTTCAGCCCAACAATTCCCCAATATAGCACACAATGAAAGCAGAGAAGTAAAATTCTAAGTACTCCCATGTACATATACCCCTGTATACGTACATGTAATACCAAAACTACCCGAATCTTCGATCACCCACAATTAAGTACCTTCATATATACATGTGTGTAACATGTAAATAATCCAGTAACCAAACTAGCTCTCCCCTAGACCGAGGGTTGTACGGTCATGCTCTCACAACTCACACTTACCTGAGCATAGGTGCGACGTTGCATAAAAGTAAACTTAGCAACATATATGGCTATTTCATATATGAAGGCTACCTCTAATCTGACACACTGGGTAGCATAGTGTGGGAGAGTTATCACACATACATACCTTGGCCTGGGCGTAGATGCAAAATTTAAAACCCCCCCCAAGTTAGTACTTATATAAGCCACCTAATGATCCTTATATGGGCATAAGGAAATTGACCACTGGCATACTTGGGTTTAAAATTTAGATTTGGCAAACCTATATATAGCTATAAGTTAATAAAACTGATATTATAAAACAAAACCTTTGTTTTAAATACACATACGACAAGTTTAATGTTGAATCTTGCTCCGATACCAGCTGTCACAGAACCGTCCAAATTATAAGAGCACAAGTACAAAAACAATCACCGAAATGATCAAATTCTCGCACTTGAGCCCATATAACTCCGGTAGTCCAATGAAATCACGAGGGAATTCAAACCAACCAACATACAAGCCAAGATCGTAGTGATTCAACATAACAAGTCACATGTTATAACCATTTCACAAGTAATTCAATATACATCGGAGTTCAACATAGTTATTACAACTTAAGTTCAAAAGTAGCGGAAGCAAAGTAATTTAAAACTAACATTATTCTTATTTCAAATACATGCCAGTACCATGGTCGACTTCCAACAAAAGCATTAGAGATAAGATAGCTCAGAAGGATCATGCCCATGATCACACTCCTCCACTAAGGCAGGAGCCAACCAACTCTTGCAGTCGCCAAGAAACATCATAACCTGCAACAAGTGGGGATAAAACCCTGAGTACGAGAAAGTACTCAGCTAGACTTACCCGTCAGAAACCAGAAATAAGGTGACACCAAGGATCATGCAAGGCTGATATGAAGTGGGGCTAGCTTGACAACATTTTGCATAAAAGCTTAATATAGATGATCAATCATTAATGCTTAAGCATCAAGTAAATTATCATTAACCTGTCATCTATATTAGCACCTGTACTAGAGCACTCACTTTATTAGGAGCAAACAATATTAACCATAGCAGGTATCAATTGAGGCAACCTTTCCATCGTGATCCAATTAACCATCCGTTCAATTTAATGGAATCTACGTTGCCGCTGCTCAAGTCAAGTGCTCACTAACCGGGAGCGACGGCGATTCGAATCGAATTCCTATCCAGCTGGAGGGGTATTTCTAACACTCACCGTGCAGACCCCTGCCAGGGTCGCACAGGCCACCGTTTCATATGATTCAGGAATCGCGGGTCCGAATAATGTCGCGACCCCAAGGGCGACACTCTGCCAGGTGATAGGGACTTTAACCCCCCCTTGGTCTCACGCCAATGTCCCCAAGCACATCCTTTCTCTCCTCCAAGAAGCAACCTACCATTCGATTCCCGGCCTGAATCACATTACTCGGCTTCGCGGTCGGAACGACTTATCCGGCCAACTAAGTGTTAGACTGCGTTCAACATGACTCAAGGACGTACAGCGAATCGGTCCTTAAACGACTCAGACGGGGATAGATCCACACCCAAGACCTCCATGCCTTGTCGCTTCACTATCATCATCCCGCCCGGTCTCATTTCATTTTATTAACACATGGTTCCTTTCCACGATAGCAAATATAGCCAACCGTGCCATATATGAATATCCCTATATCTCGCAGGTGACAGGAAATCACCTGACTTCTACCGCTTAAAGCAGGGCTAAGCATCTACTCGATCCTAGTCTATGTAGGATTCAAGGATTCATATATCTGGACAAGGAATGATATAATGCAGCAAGGTTTTCAACCAACTCCTACCACTTAATGCAACAATACTTATAACATATATAGAATTAATTGCTTTGAAGATAGGAGGCTTATAATGCTCCGGGGCTTGCCTGGGATCCGACTCAAGTTAGAGTATGTCAGAAGAATTCACTTGGCGAGCATCCTCCCAATCTATCACTTGTCCAGTCCTTCTATCTTCGGGATGGATCCACCAACTCCATCTTCGGGTTCAGCTCCACATCTTGCCATCCACGTAGTGCATCTAACGTACCTAAATGAGATATGACGATGCATGTGTATGAACATGATGAATGGCAATAAGAATGCATCACATAAGACAAGCACAAGATTTAAACAAGATACAAGCCCTCCTAGCCACTCACTGACTATAGCACACCA
Source organism: Saccharum hybrid cultivar R570 (assembly GCA_038087645.1). Classification (NCBI taxonomy): domain Eukaryota; kingdom Viridiplantae; phylum Streptophyta; class Magnoliopsida; order Poales; family Poaceae; genus Saccharum; species Saccharum hybrid cultivar. The sequence continues at coordinate 14,180,977 of JAQSUU010000245.1, forward strand.
ACCATTCCATGCATAATAAGTAAAGCATAATCTTCACAAGTTTCAGGTGTACTAACTTCATCACCAAGGACATGAATCACACTTAGCAACATGCAAAGCAACTCAAGGTGAAGCAACAACGATAACTGGAATATGCCAATTTCTGGACTAGCAAACAGTAGCTTCATAAATCAATCATAACTGGAGATCCCTAAATCCAAATGACTTGCAAGAAGACATTCTAGAAAACTTATGAAATTGTCTACATTTCATTTATAAACATCTAAACTTGATTCTAACATTTACAAGGTCGAAATACAGAAGGTACAGAATCTGTCCTGGAAGGACAGAGAGCAACATAAATCTGAACCCAACTTAAAACAGCTGTAGTTTCTAAACCATATGGCCAAATGCCACCAAAATTTAACAGCAGCTAGATCATGAAATTCACAACAACTTTGTTATAGCACACAAGACATGAAAACATCATTTGCATAGGGTAATTAACAATATTCTCAAATCTGTTCAGAAACCTCATTTGCAAGAAATAATTATTAACTTATGTTGCAAACCTATAATTGAATACAATCAACTTTACCAACATTTCATACATGACTAAAGAACACCAGAAAATATAGTGTCAATTACTAAATAAATTCTTTTAATACATTTTCTTAATTTATTTAGATAATTAGGTGGAATTATGACCACATCATAAATATGCTCAATAAATTCTACCAAAATTACAGGGGTCTACAAATACTATCACAAGTCTACTGTCCAAATTTCAAGCCATTTAGACAAGTATAACAACCTCTATGAAAAAGACAATTAGCTATTGCAATAATTCATGCAAGAGCAAATTAAACCTAAAACTCAATATTTTCTGTGAACACAAGGCCATATTATAAATCAATATGATAGAGAAACATCATACTAAGGTAATGGAACAACATTTTATATTTTATCATTTATATATTATTTGTAAGCTATTTATCAAGCTATAAACAAGTTAAATCAATAACTTGAGCATACAGTAAGCAATGACCATGAAATTTATACCACAGCACATCCATAGCATGACAATCCTACCATAAAAATTTCACATAAATTGGAGCATCATAACTCAAGATATAAAATGACAAGTAATAAAATGGGATTTTCCTTATTTAACAAGGTCAAATCAAAACCCTAAGAAAACAATGAGCAACTAGGGTGTTTAATATTTTTCCTAGCAAGTACATGTCATTACAAAATTAACAAAACAAGAATCATCATTTTTGGAATTCTAAAACTCCAGATCTGGCTCTGGTCAAGTTTAAAGGCATTTATAGAGCATTTTTAAAACTTAAATAAAGACAGCAGAAAACCTCTACAAACATGTAACATTTTATGACTCTATTACATAGATCTCTTCTTAAGGTTTCCAAAAAGTCCACTCTTGCTATTTTTGGATTTTTCTAGCATGAGTTATGAAATTTAGAAGATTTACTCAAAATCTGAAATTCAAAATCGGAATAAACCAACCCTAACATAATTCGCTAGGCGTACCCGGAAACATACTCAAAACAGCCACCACTTAAACTGACGCGAGGGCCCCATGGTCAGGCCGGACCCGCCTGTCATATAAGAGAGAGCACACCCAAATTTTTCCCCTTCTCCTTCCTCTCGACGCCGAGCAGGGGGGAAGGCCGCCGGGGTCTCGCCGGCCGGCTGCCGGCGACCGACGGCGATGGAGTGGCTTGAAACCTGCACGGCGGAGAGGCACATCCGTGGCCACCCGCAGCAGGGCCGGTGGACGTCTGTGGCCTTCTGGCCACACGAGCCGGGCTCACGGCGGCGGCCTCGCCGCGGCGACCGCGCGGAGGTACCATGCGCTGGCCGAGCGGCAGCGGCGTGGCCTGCCCAGACCCGCGTGAAGCTGAGAGAGGTATCAGAGAGGAGAAAGGGACAAAGGAGGAGCAAGGGCGCTGGCGGCAGCGAGCTCCGCTCGGCTGGCCATGGCGCGGCCGTGCTCTGCGCGCGTGGGAAAACCAATGAAGGGCGCGTCGAGGGCGGTAGATGGAGGTGAAGGTGCCGCGGTACAAGGCTAGGACGGGAAGGGCATGGCGGAGTGGATTGATCGCCCGTCGTGGAGCTCAATACGTCGGCAATGGCGGCCACGAGCTCGGCAGCGACGGTCGTCGCGACAAGCGTTTCCAGGGCAAAGCCGAATGAGGAGGCAGAGAACAAGCTCGGGAAGTGGAGGAGCGGCCGAGTGGCTCGGTGTCCATGACGCACCATTCGGGAGCAGGGCACGCGGCAAGGAGCTGGAACGCGGTGCGGGCATGAGTGCCACGTCCGGACGCGCGTCGTCCATGGAGGCATTGTGCCGAACACGTGGCGGGCAACGCGGTGGGTGAAGTGGACGCGGGTTTTGGGCATCTTACGGGCCGAATTGGATATTGGGCCCAACAGCAAAGTTGTTCATCTTAGTATGCTCTATCTTTTCTATTTAGGGGTCATAGTCATTAGAGCTTTAGATTAGAAGATAATGATGTGTCAAGATGGCATTGTCAATGTGTCGATAACCATGCCAAAAACTCCAAATTAATGGGCCAAAAGGAGTCAAAATAGTGTCATCTTCTTACATGAGCTTCTCTACTATGTGCATTCCAACTTTTACTTTTGGGTCATCTTGAGTTATTTAACGGAATTTCGAGAACGCGAGATGTCAATGTCGAAGACACTGAAATCGGGGTTTAAAATGGTTAAGTGTTGGAAACAGCCCCAATTCTGACTTGTGGGCCCTGTTTGAGCATGTTACACACATTTTCATGACTTGACTTTTAAACCAAGTTTGTTCCTTATAAAATTCTCTACGACTTTGTCAAAGGGTGCACAGTCATGCAAAGCTTCTAGGTCACACTTTTAAAACGGTCAAACCAAAGTGTTCCTGGATCCATACATGGTCAACCATCACTTAGAAGCACATTTAGGCAAAATGATCAACATGAACATTGTTCCATGGAGTGTCCTAAGTATAGTTAAGGTGTTGTAGAGGCCAAACATACCCACCATGCATAGGTTGCACAAAAATGCAGGCCTCACATGCCTTGAAACATAGAACTCAAGTGAAATGCTATAGTCATTTCATTTGGTTGTTTCGAGATACATGCTACCCATGTTCCACTAGGGTGTTCCACACGTGTCCAAGATGTGTTGCACATGTTGCATTATATGTTGCACAAACACTAGCGCCCATGGGATGTAAGGCAGGTTTTAGTCATAATCCAACAAGCATATAACTTATCATTTCATGTGACTTTTTGATTCCAAACTTCATGAAACTTTTCCAGGGATCAATATAGATAGAATGTGATGTGAGACACATGAAGATATTGCCATAACACCACCCAAACATATATCTTTGAAAAGGGACCTATATGTAAAGCAATGATGCAACATCCACTTTAGGTTAGGCTCATCTCCATAGGTTGACTTTGATATTGTCATCTCCACTTAATCTATCATGTTTGATCTTAAACCCACCACTTAATTGGTGATAAACACCTGGGGTGTTACACTACCAATCATAGAACGGTAGAGAGTTTGATCAACCGGTTTACCTCCCTCATCTAGATCAAGATGTCCATTTAATGGCATTAGGGTCTTGATTGGCTTACAATCATCCATCTTGAACCTCTTGAGAAGATCATTGGTATACTTCTCTTGAGAGATGAAGATCCCTTCTATCATTTGCTTGACTTGAAAGCCAATGAAGAATGTAAGTTCACCAATCATAGACATCTCGAACTCCTTCGACATCAATTCACCAAATTCCTTGCAATAATCTTCATTTGTTGAGCCAAAGATAATATCATCAACATAGACTTGACAAATTAAGATTTCCCCATTAAGCTTCTTGGTGAATAGTATGGTGTCGACCTTCCCAATAGTGAAGCCCTTCTCAATGAGGAAGTCCCAAAGGCACTCATACCACGCTCTATGGGCTTGCTTGAGCCCATATAGCGCCTTGGACAACCTATAAACAGGATTAGGATATCTAGGGTCTTCAAACCTAGGAGGTTGATCAACATAGACTAGTTCATTTATGAAACCATTTAAAAAAGCACTTTTAACATCCATTTGATATAATCTCATTTCATGATACGATGCATATGTAAGAAGGATACGGATGGCTTCAAGTCTTGCAACGGGTGCAAAGGTCTCTCCAAAATCAAGGCCTTTGACTTGAGAGAACCCCTTTGCAACTAGTCTTGCCTTGTTCCTCACAACTATGCCTTGGTTATCTTGCTTGTTGCGGAACACCCACTTGGTTCTAATGACTCTTGCACCTTTTAGACGCTCCTCAAGTGTCCAAACTTGATTGCGAGTGAAGTTATTCAATTCTTCGTGCATTGCATTCACCCAATCCGGATCTTGAAGAGCTTCATCTACATTCTTAGGCTCAAGACAAGAAACAAAAGAGTGATATTCAACAAAAGAAGCAAGCTTTTGAGATCGAGTCATTACACCCTTTGTAGGACTCCCTATGATGAGATCTTGTGGATGCACTTTAAGTAGGGGTGAGTGTCTTCTATCAACCACTTGAGGAGGAGGTTGGGGAGCATCAATATCTTGAGATTGTGCCTCGGCTTGTTCATGAGAAACATGAGTGTCTTCATTTTCGACTCTCTCATTTTTGTCATCATCTTGACGCACACGTGATGAAGATGGTGGATTAATCACTTGAGTATCATCTTCATCATCTTTAGGCTTGATGTCTCCCACCGGCATGTTCTTCATTGCCTCTCTCAATGGTTCATCACCTACATCATCACAATTCTTAATTGCTCCTTAGGAGCCGTTAGATTCATCAAATTCCACATCATATGTTTCTTCAACCAAACCGGTGGCATGGTTAAATACTCTATATGCTTTGGACTTTGATGAGTAGCCAACAAGAAAGCCAATGTCATAATGTCTTTGGAACTTCTCTAGGTGTTGTCGCTTCTTGTAGATGTAGCATTTGCAACCAAACACCCGAAAGAATGAGACGTCCGGCTTCTTTCCATTTAGCAACTCATAGGGGGTCTTGCCAAGAAACTTTTGTAGGAAGAGGCGATTTGATGCATAGCATGCGGTGTTAATTGCCTCAGCCCACAATTTTTCTGGTGTGTTGTACTCAACTAGCATTGTTCTTGCAAGAGTGATCAAAGTTTGGTTCTTTCTCTCAACTACACCATTTTGTTGAGGAGTGTAGGTTGATGAAACCTCATGCTTGATTCCAATCTCATCACAATAAGCTTTAATGTTTGTGTTGTCAAATTCTTTGTCATTGTCACTTCTTATCTTCTTGATCTTAACTTCAAATTCATTTGGAGCTCTCAACAATCAAGTCATCACATGATGTGGCTATATCAATCTTAACAACTTGGTTAGTAGCATCATGTGTCTCAAGAGAAAGCTCATTAGCAACAATAAGACTATCATAGTTGACTTTCAATGAAGTATAGTCATCTTTTAGCAAGTTGTACCTAGTGTTGAGCTTATCATGCTTCTTCTCAAGTTTATCATGTTCATCTCTAAGCTCTTTGTTGGAAGTTTTGAGCTCCTTGAGAGTAGAAGTCACAATTTCATTTTGATCTCTAAGCTCATCACTAGTCTTTTGTGCAATCTCAAGCTTAGATGAAAGTGATTCATTTTTATTTTGAAGCTCATCATTTTCATTTTTAGTCTTTCTTATGACCTTAGAGTATTTGTTGAGCATTTTTACAAGTTCATCATAAGAAGGTGCATCAAATTTATCATCACTTTCACTATCATCATCATCACTTTCATTGTTTTGTATCTTTCGTTCACCCTTGGCCATGAGGCATAGGTGAGTAGTGGATGATAACGGTGACGATGGCGGTGAACGTGGCAGTGAAGATGTTGATGAAGACAATGATAACCCAATCACAAATGTGGTGACCTTCTCTTTCTCATTGTCGCTCTCATCACCGGAGGACTCACATGATGACTTAATATCGGTGAGCCAATCACCAATAATGTAAGCTTTGCCTCCCTTCTTCTTTTTGTGATATTCTTTCTTCTTGCCATCCTTCTTCTTGTATGGCTTGTTCTTCTTCTTTTTATCTTCCTCATCACTAGATTCATCTTTCTTGCCCTTGTTCTTGTTCTTGTATTTGTCTTTTGGGGGCTTAGGACATTGATGAGCTAGATGACCAAGTTCACCACAATTGTAGCAATCCATTTCGGATATGGGTTTTCTTTTGCTACTTGTGAAGAACTTCTTCTTGCCATCAAACTTGATGCCACTCTTGTTAAGCTTCTTTAGCATCTTGGTGGTCTTTTTTACCATGAGAGCAAGTGATGCATCATCTATGTCACTCTCACTTGAGCTTTTATTCACAATCATGGCTTGGCTCTTCTTCTTTTTCTTGTCATGGCTAGCTTTGAAGGCCAAGTCCTTCTTCTTAGAAGATGATGAACCCTCTTCCAGAGTGATGTGCATGTACATGTCATGAGCATTGATCTTTCTCAATACTTGTGTCGGTGTTGCGGTGGAGAGATCGCTTTGGTGAAGCATGGTGACAATATGGCCATACTTCTCAACATAAAGAACACTCAATATCCTCCTTGCAACATCCGATGAACTCATTTGAGTGAGCCTAAGAGCATTGAGATCATCTGCAAGAACATTCAAGCGAGTGTATATGTCATTAGCACTTTCTTTGGGAAGCATCTCAAATGAATTAATATTCTTTAAAGCAATATGGTAGCGTTCCTCACGCTCACTCTTAGTTCCCCTCATGGAGAGCACAAAGGTTTTTCCACAATTCATGAGCGTTTTTTGCATTACGCACATGATTAAAGATATCCTTGCCAAGGCCCCGGTAGAGTACATTTTTTGCCTTTGCATTCCACCGGTCGTACTTCTCCTCGTCACCAACAGGGTTAGCGGGATCATTGACTTCCGAAAGCCCTTCGGTGGCATCTCTAAGACACCCGACGTCTATGGCTTCGAGGTACGCCTCCATGCGGATTTTCCAATAGGTGGTCCTTCCCCATTAGACATCTTGCTCTAGGCGGTTAAGCCTAATTTAGGAGCAACTCGGCTCCGATACCAATTGAAAGGATCAAGATGCCCAAGAGGGGGGGTGAATTGGGCTTTTCTAAAAATTTATTGCAAGAATTAAATCCTACTAAGCCATAATTCACCCCTAGTGCCTACAAGTGTTCATAGTGATTCTACCGATAAAAGTTTTGCACTCTAAGTTCCAATCCTAGTCTAGCATGGCAATTCTAGGAATGTAAACCAAGCAACAAAAGTAACGCGAGAAAGTAAATTGCTTGAATGTAAAGGGTTAGAAACACGGTGATGTTTTCCCGAGGTATCGGAGAGTCGCCACTCCCCACCAGTCCTCATTGGAGCACCTGTGCAAGGGTGTAGCTCCCCCTTGATCTGCTCAAGGATCAAGTGCTCTCTACGGGCTGATTCTTTGACACTCCGTCACAGTGAATCACCTACAACCGCTCACAAGATGAGTTGGGTCATCCACAAGCTCCACCGAATGATCACCAAGCTCTCAATCACCACCAAGCCATCTAGGTGATGGCAATCACCAAGAGTAACAAGCAAGAACTCTCACTTGACCATAACAAGCCTAATGAGAAGGTGGATGTACACTTGCTACTCTCTACTCACTAATGAGGGTCTTTAATCTTGGATTCTCAAATCTCAATCCTCACTAGAGCTCTTGCACTCCCTTGCACATGAAAGATGTTTCTCAGCTGAACAAATGAGCAAGAGACCTCAAATGGAGGGGTAGGAAATATATTTATACTCCCCACAGTCAATCCCAACCGTTAAGTGCCAACTCAGCATTTTTCGTACTAATCGGACGCGCCGGTCGATGTGACTGGGCGGGTCCGGTCGGTGGCAATGGTCGCTTTGAAAATCAAGGGCGCTGAGTGACCGGACACGCAGACGAGTCTGATCAGGGGTGACTAGACGTGTTCGGTCGCTCGAAACCCTCTCTAGAACCTTTCTGTACTTTGATCGGACTCGGCCATAGTAGCATTCGGTCCGACAGGCTTAGCGTCCGGTTACTAACCCTAGCTCTCCTGACTATGGGGCCACGCCACCTGTGCGTCCGGTCAGGCAAGCCACAGCATTCGGTCGGTGATGTTGCTTCTGCTTCTGTCCACTGCACTGACCGGACGCGTCCGGTCAAGACAGAGACCACGTCCGGTCAACGAGAAATGACTTAAATTACTTTGGATCGTGACACAACTTGAACTAAGTTTCTTTCAAATGATCTTTGGGCTTCACCTGAGCTACCTAGTGCTAAGTTTGACAAGTGTGCACCACACTTAAACAAATAAACTCACCTAGGTCAAGCTACCCGCTCATGCCCCCCTTTATAGTATGGCCAAAGGAAAAAAATATAAAGTCCTAAACTACTCTAAATGCCTCTCCAACACCAAACGGCACTTAGAACTAGTTTGTCCTTAACCTTGTCGTTAATCCTTTAAAAACCGAAATGATTTCCATCAATAGGGGCATGAAAACCATAGTGCCCAAACAATCACCGTTACCATGACCTAACTTATCAAAGTTTCTGCAAAACACATGTTAGTCATAGTAATGTTGCATTGTCATCAATTATCGAAACCCACTCTAGGGGCCTAGATGCTTTGAGTCATCATTGTCGTCGTCGGTCGAGTAGTCAACCAATCCAGGTGAGGCGAGAACCGTCTTCTTACCATGAGGGTCATCGGACAGGCCAGCCTCCTCACTAAGTCCAGAGATAGGAGCACCATACAACTCATTTGTACTCGGCAAAGGGATCCCAAAACTCACAGAGAGGACTCTCAGGTGGATCAATCTGCAAGTGCTGCTCAATACGCCTCAGGCGGCGATCATCCTTCTCGACCTTGTAACAGAAAGCCTCCCAAAGCTTCCCCAATGCATACTTGATGACACCTCCACCACGCTGATGACGCTCCGAGGAGGAGCGAGTAGGAGCAGTGGCGGCACCACCACGGTAAGCACCGCGGGAGGAAGTACGAGTGGTCGGACCACGAGTGGGAGAAGGAGTGGAACCACCACCAATACCCTTTGGGCCCAAATGATGCACGGAGTAGGACTTGTGCACTGCATTGTGATGGAATGAACAGCCCACCACCTGCTCAATGATATACATGAGAAACGGAGCATATGGCAAAGACTTGTGGGGGTCATTGGCAGCCTACTCAATCTTGCGCCACATAAAGTCAGTGATAGAAAATCGATCACCACCAGCACCAAAACGACAAAGGACCTTAGGAGCATCAAGCTTAATATGAATGGAATCTCCAATCTTCGGGTCCAAGGTGAGGTGAAGTAGATTGTTGAGGACATAAAAGTAAGGCTTCAAATGAGTGGTAGTGAAGGCAACGGCCTTACTAGGCTTGTATATATGAGCGACCTCTAAGTCATCATGTGAGACAGAATCAGGATAGATGTCAAAGAGACTTGAGGCAGCCCTATCCTCAGAAGTAAACCCAAGAAGGCGTGAAAAAGTCCGATAATCACATCTGTAATGGACACCTTGGGTGAGCCAATGCAACACCAAGTTCTGAGAGTCAATCCACAAAGTTGCATAAAACTGACAAATGATTTCCTCATTCCAATTGTGCTGAAAGGTCATAAGAGAAAGCAAACGCCAAGCATCAAGATCGGCAACCAAATAGTGGATTTTAGGATTGCTCAGGTTATCAAGAGAGGCGCGCTGCACCCACTTGTGCTGGAAGATCGGCGGTGAAGACCCATGCTGCCCACTCTTGAAAATAATCTTGTTATAATAGTCAGAGTGCATGTGGCTCTAGAAGCGAAGATCCACACTAGGATTCTTGACAAACTGATAAGGATTTTCTCGTCTCTGCTCCCTTAGGTCACCGGCCCTCTTAGAGTAATCAACAGGAAAAGAGGGTTGGTAACCACCTTGATCTTGAGGACCAGACATATGAGGATTGGCATGCTGATGAAATAGAAGGATCCGGTTGGCAGTGGCAAGCCCAATTTGGATGGGGGATTGAGCCACAATGTTAGGGTCAATGGAGTGACCCTCAATCTACATAGCGGCAAGCTGTGGATTCTCACCTGCCGGACGTTGACCCTGAACTTGCTCACTACGACGACGCGGGTCATTGGGACGTCCCATACTCGAGATAGGAGCAGGAACACCCTAGGGCTCATCATCATCCCCACCGCCAACGCCACCACCACCACCTCCATGGCCGCTAGAGCGAGCAGTAGCCCTCCCACGAATAGTCCGTGAAGCACTACCACCATCACCTCCACCGGGACGAGCAGCCCGCTTGGGGTTCTTCCTTTGCATGCTTGATGACAAAGAGAAGCCAAATCCAAGCAAGGGAAGGAGTTTTAGCAACCCCCAAGCACCTACACGTGATCACCACGACAAGGGAAATCTTCTTCTCAAAGATCTGCAAGGGAGGTGGAGGGAGGAAGGAGATCGAGTGGGAGAGAGAGAGAGGGGCGGCGCCATCGGCCTCAGAGATGGGGGCGCGGTGAAGAAGATGAGAAGTGAAAAGTAATCGCCCCTATTTATACCCAAGAGATACTGATACTACCGGTACTACCGGTGGGAATGCACCGGTACTACCGGTAAGGTCGACAGCCGCAGACAGACGACGTGAGGAAATGAACTACCGGTGGTATCGATGGTTGATCGGTACTACCGGTCAAAGACCGGTACTACCAGTCACCCGTCGGTACTACTAGTGGTTCCAGCACAACAAAAGGTAAGTAAGAGTTGGTGAACATATATGATGAACTAGAACCATCTCAAACATGTCCAGATTTCATAAAAACATCACAAAACTATGAACATGCTTGAGAAGTGAAAATAGATTTTGAAATCTCACACAACATTTTCAAAGAATTTTCTCCTGGCTAGAATCAATCAAAATATGTCTAAGATATCAAGCCACGTTACAAGAATCAATGATATTTAGTTCACTCCTCAAAGCATAAAATCTTGACTCATCTAGGGGCTTTGTGAAGATATTGGCTAGTTACTTTTCGATGCTCACATGATGTAAAGCGATATCTCCTTTGGCTTTGTGGTCTCTCAAGAAATGATGCCAGATATCTATGTGCTTTGTGCGAGAATGGTTTACGAGATTGTTTGCCAATTTAATGGCACTCTCATTGTCACACAAAAGGGGAATCTTGGTTAGCTCACAACCAAAGTCTTTAAGGGTCTGCTTCATCCAAAGTAGTTGGGCACAGCAAACACCGGCCGCCACATACTCGGCTTCGGCAGTTGACAAGGCAACACTATTTTGCTTTTTAGAGCTCCACGACACCAAAGACCTACCAAGAAATTGGCAAGTCCCAGTAGTGCTCTTTCGATTTACCCTGCAACCGACATAATCCGAATCGGAATAGCCAAGTAAATCAAAAGTGGAGCCCTTAGGATACCACAAGCCAAGATTAGGAGTGTGCACTAAATATCTCAAAATTCTCTTAACAGCCACTAAGTGACATTCTTTCGGATTAGCTTGAAATCTTGCACACATGCACACACTAAGTATAATATCAGGCCTAGATGCACAAAAGTAAAGCAGGATCCAATCATGGAGCGATATACCTCTTGATCGACGGTCTTACTATTTTTGTCGAGGTCAAGATGCCCATTGGTTAGCATTGGTGTCTTGATGGGTTTGGCTTTCTCCATGTCAAACTTCTTCAACATGTCATGAGTGTACTTCGTTTGACAAATAAAGGTCCCTTCCTTGAGTTGCTTGATTTGAAAACCAAGAAAGAACTTCAACTCTCCCATCATAGACATCTCGAACCTATTCATCATAATCCTACTAAACTCCTCACAAAAAAGCCACATTAGTACTACCAAATATTATGTTATCGACATATATTTGGCAAGTAAAGATATCATTATTGACTTTGCAAGTAAATAAAGTTAGATCAGTCTTGCCTATCTCAAACCCTTGTTTGAGTAGGAAGTCCTTAAGACAATCATACCAAGCTCTAGGGGCTTGCTTAAGCCCATAGAGTGCTTTGTTGAGCTTATAGACGTGGTCGGGGTGCTTTGGATCTTCAAAACCCGGTGGTTGCTCTACATATACCACTTCAGAGAGGGGGCCGTTGAGGAATGCACTCTTCACATCCATTTGATATAGCTTGAAGTCATGATAAATGACATAGGCAAGTAAAATCTGAATTGACTCTAGCCTTGCCATCGGTGCATAAGTTTTCCCAAAATCCAAGCCTTCAATTTGAGTGAATCCTTGAGCTACCAACCGTGTATTGTTTCTTGTGACCACACCATGCTCATCTTGCTTGTTGCGGAAGACCCATTTGGTTCCAATCACATTTTGTTTAGGCCTTTCCACCAATGTCTAAACTTCATTGCGAGTGAAGTTGTTCAACTCCTCTTGCATTGCTATCATCCAATCCTCATCATCAATGGCTTCTTCAACCTTTTTAGGCTCTTTTGGAGATACAAATGAGAAGTGTTCACAAAAGCTTGCAAGCCTTGACCTTGTGATAACTCCTCTTTGAATGCTTCCTAAGATGTTGTCAACGGGATGGTCTCGTTGAATGGTATGATGTACTCTTGGGTGAGGCACTTGAGTTCTTCTTTAGATTAGACCCTCATCTTCATCATACTTGTCTTGATTGATTGAAGGATCAAAACTAAGATCTTGTGTGGAGTTGTCTTCACTTCTATTTTGATCATCAATTTGGTTGCTATCTTCGACTTGTGGTGAATTTTGAATGACTTAAACACTTGAATCATGTCCACTTTTTGATGTAGGACCATCATCATGAGCATTTATTGACCCATGATGCATAGATGGATCATGAATGATTTGCACTTGTGCATATTCATCATCATCTTCAACAGGCTTTACTTCACCGGTAGCAAGCTTCTTGATCACTTGAGAAGATGGCTCTTCTTTACCTATAATGTCAACATTGACTTGCTCTTTTTTAGAGCCATCGGTTTCATCAAAGGTCACGTCTATCGCTATTTCAACTTGACCGGTGGTCTTGTTGAAAATACGATAGCCATGTTCGTTAGTACCATAACCAAGCAAGAAGCCTTCATCAACCTTTGGTGCAAACTTTGAGCTTTTGAATTTCTTGTTAAGTATGAAACACTTGCATCCAAAAACTCGAAAGTAATGCACTTTAGGTTTGTTACCGGTAAGGAGCTCATAGGCGGTCTTCTTCGTGATCTTGTGAAGGTACAAGCGGTTGATTGCATGACATGCCGTATTGACCGCTTCCACCCAATACTTGTCTAGAGTCTTATATTCATCTAACATTGCTCTTGCGGCTTCTAAAAGCATTCGGTTCTTTCTCTCCACAACACCATTTTGTTGAGGAGTATAAGGAACCGAAAACTTATGCTTGATTCCTTCTTCATCAAGGAACTTGTCAATGTTGGTGTTCCTAAACTCCGTCACGTTGTCACTTCTTACTTTCTTGATCTTCACTTCAAATTCATTTTGAGCTCTTCTTGCAAACTTCTTGAAGATTGCTTGGGTCTCACTTTTATCTTTCAAAAAGAACACCCAAGTGAAGCGAGAATAATCATCAACAATAACAAAACCACATTTGTTACCTCCAATGCTTATGTAAGCATTGGGTCCAAATAAGTCCATGTGAAGTAGCTCAAGTGGTCTCATTGTTGACACGACATTTTTGACGGGATGCTTAGCTCCAATTTGTTTGCTCGCTTGACATGCACTACAAATTCTATCTTTCTCAAAAGAAATATTTGTTAGTCCAAGAATGTGTTCACCTCTTTGAAGGTCGGCCAAGTTCCTCATCCCAACATGGGCTAGTCAATGATGTCATAGTCAACCCATACTAGATTTTGTCACTAAACAAGTCTCGGGCTTCACTTTACTAGATGTGAAATCAACTAGATAAAGTTTGCCTTTCAAACGACCCGTGAAGACAATAGAGGAATCCTTCCTTTTAGAGACTTCCACACCCACATCGGTAAAGAGACAATTGTAGCCCATCTCACAAAGTTGTGAAACGAACAACAAATTGTATCCTAACCCTTCCACAAGTAATACATTTGAAATGGAATTATTATTTGAGATAACAATTTTACCCAAACCAAGGACATCTCCTTTACCATTGTCACCAAACACAATGCGTTCACTTGTACTTTGATTTGGTTGAAAGGAGGTGAACATCTTCTCTCCGGTCATATGATTAGTGCATCCACTATCTAGCACTCAACTTGTTTCACTAGAGGAGTATTCCTACAAAGACAAATTAAGCCTTGATTTTAGGTACCCAAATAGAATAGGGTCCTAGGGGGTTAGTCACATAAGTCTTGTGCACCCAAACACTCCTCATGATTTGCCTCTTCTTGAGTGAACCAACATACTTCACAATAATCTTGCCATTCTTACCCCAACAACATATATAATCACTAGCATAACTTCGTGAGATAGACACTTGTTGCTTGGGGTACCCACTTGCTTCTTCTTGTTGTTGGTCTTGTTCTTGACAAGTGTGCTTGGAGAGGTGGCAACATTGTTGACCTTGTTGATAAGGTCATCTAGTGCCACACCCTTGTTGAACTTCACACAAGGCACTCCATTGATCATGTTCCTTCCATTGACTTTACCATCATACCTATTATAGCCAAGCCCATCCTTGATGAGGGATGCCTTGATGACTTGTACATGGTTGTTGATTGCTTCTCCTTGCAACCATTCTTGATAACCAAGTTCAATCTTTGAATCTCCTTATCTTTCTTTTCTAGCTCAACAAGGTTAGTAGCACAAGCATTTATATTATGATTATAACATCTTTTACATCCTTCACTAGTTGAAGCATTAGAATCACCGGATTCCTTAGGATGGATGGAAGTGCTATTCCAAAGAGTGTCATAGTTTAGTTCAAGAGTATGATATTTGTCTTTCAAGCTTGTGAGGCTTTCTTGAACCAAACTATGTTTATTCTTTAGACTAGCTATAGAGTCATTAAGCAAAGAATGTTCCTTAATCAAACGTTCATATGAATCTTTGGCTAAAGACAATTCTATGTTTAACTTATCAACCTCCTCCCTTTCCTTGGAAAGGCATGCTTTAAGTCCAAGGTTCTTCTCCCTTTTCGCTAGGAGCAATTCCCCTTGTGACTCGATGCATGCTTCCCGCTTCTCTAGCTTATGAATTAGCTTTATTATTTGAGAGCCGACCGATTTGCCAAATTTCTTTATCATGTTGTTTGCAAGTTCATCATCATTCTCATCGCAACTACTACATTCATTACTAGAGTGAGTAGGAGAGTTGTGTGGTACCTTCTCCCCCTTTCCCATAAGGCAAGTTGGAGTGTAGTAGTCGTTGTCGGTGAGATTGCCGAAAAGCCTAGGTGATGAAGATAAGTCGGCGAAGAGTGATGGTGACGAGGCATGGTCGATGATGAGCTTGGGTGAAGAGGAGGAAGTCTATTGAATAGCAATCATTGCTATACCCTTCTTCTTCTCCTTGTCTTTTTCATTTGAATCATCACTTTCATCGTTTGATTCCCATTCTTCACCAAGATGTGCTTCACCTCTCTTCTTGCTCTTATGCTTCTTGTCATCATCTTTGTTGTGCTTGTGCTTCTTCTTTTCTTTTGGATAATCGGCAATGAAGTGACCAATTTCTCCACAACCATAGCAAAACCTTTTCTTGTATGGCTTGCCTCCACTTCTCTTCCTTTCCTTCTTCTTTTTCAAGTACTTTCTATAGTTTCTAACCAAGAGTGCTTCTTCCTCATCAGAATCTTCTTCTTGTTCTTCATCACTTGATGGATCATGTACATCTTTCTTCTTGTTTCTACCATGAGATGCCTTGAGAGCGATACTCTTCTTTTGACTTGATGCTTCCTTTGCTTCATCTTCTAAGCACTCATGGTGTTTCAACTTGGCAAGCATCTCTTGTGGTGTCATTGTGTCATAGTTGTCTCTTTCCATGATGACCAAAGCAAGAATGTTGTTCTTTTGTCTATACACTCTACACAACTTTCTAGTCACCGAGTTGTCATCCCAATACTTGTCACCAAGAGATCTTATTCTATTGATCAAGGTCATGAATCTATCAAACATAGCTTGGGTAGTTTCACCTTCAATCATTGCAAAGTTCTCAATTTTGCTTTGGAGTAGCTCAATGTTTCCCTTTCTTAAACTTTTATCACCTTCAAATGATACCCTCAAAGTATCCCAAATTTGCTTTGCACTCTCCATGCCATTGACCTTGTTGTAATCTTCTTGATTAAGGCATGATAAGATCAAAGAGGCAGTTGTAGCATTTTGTTGTATGTCAAGGTAGTCTTCGGTTGTCAACTCACCATCTTCTTCCGAAGCTCTAACACCCACTTCCACAATCTCCCAACATCTTGCGGCAATGAGATGCATCTTCATTCTATGATCCCAATCGGTGTATCTAACTTCATCAAATTGAGGTGGTTTGCCAGGATTGATGGTTGGCAAGTGTGCATTGGATTTGCCATATGAAGAGTACTCATATGGAACACGAGCAAACCCTTTAGGTGTCTTGATTGATTCATGCTCACCATCTCCATCACCACCACTTCCCACATCTTCAATCTTATTGCTCACAGCTTCCTTCAACTTGTTCAACTCATCTTGCATCTTGTTCATTTACTCTTTTTATTGCTCTTGAAGCTTATCACCGAGTTTCCCAGCAAGTAACTCAACTAGCTTGTTCAAGGTGTCATCATCAAAGGTGGCCATGGTTTCTCCTCACGTGGTGAAGCGCTAATCATGAGGATTAGGCTCTGATACCAATTGAAAGGATCTAATAGGCCTAGAGGAGGGTGAATAGGTGAATCTAAAAACCTGAAACTCAAAAACTCAAAGCGGAAGTTAAATGTCTACCGGTACTACCGGTTGGTTTGGACCAGTACTACCGGTGAGAGATCACCGGTACTACCGACGCAAACCACAGGTACTATCGGTACCTTACTGAAACTACAAAATCAGAGATCTACGAGTTATGATTTCAGATCTGAGTTTTACCCCACTACCGAAGATGATATTGATGAAGTTAATGAACTCCCTTTTTGCTTGTTCCTTCACTAATTCATAGATCGGGCACCCACAACCTATGAGAGAGATAAGGATAGAGGAAGAACATAAAGAACAAGTAATATCTCAAGTAATCACAAGCAACAGCAACAAGCACGCGGGACACACTATTTATCCCGAGGTTCAGCAACCCCACAAAGGAGTTCCTACATCCTCATTGTTGAGGTGACCACTAAGGTCGGAGTCTCTTCCACCTCCTTGCCTCCCTCAAGCAACCACAAAGGTTAGCTCGAGATTTCCACTAAGAATACAAGGGTGATACAAACACTTTGGGGGTGCCCTCACAAGTAGAACAATATGGGCAACCACGAAGAATGCCTAGCCGGCTAGGGTTCCAAGAACCCAAGAGTAACAAATACAAACCAAGCCAACTAGGAGGGAACCAAGTGCTCAAGATGCGAATCGAAGCTTTCCACTCTCAAATCTCTTCTCTCTACTCAAATCTTGCAAGGGATTGGATTTAGGAGCAAAGAGGAAGAGAGAGAGGGTGAGTCAATGCTTGGGAGCTGTTTGGCTGAAGGTAGATAGGAGTAAATGGAGTGGGTAACAGTTAGAAATGAAGGAGAGAGCTATTTATACACTTATCTTTGAAGCGGTACTGGTACTACTGGTGAGTACCCACTGGTACTACTGGTTCCAAGGGTTCCAACCATTACAGTCAACCTACTGGAGATTTTACGAGAAAATAGCCTACCAGTACTACCGGGCTTTCACCGGTACCACCGGACAAAGACCGGTACTACCGGTTCAACCACCGGTACTACCGCTAGTACAGTTTACAGCGAAGACGAGTTTTGCGGGAAATTGACCTACCGGTACTACCGGATTTTCACCGGTACCACCGGTCAAGATCGGTACTACCGCTAGTATAGAAACTCGTAGACCTAAGCACTGCCACCGGCGGGATTTATGCCTACCGGTACTACCGGTGCTCCCAGGCATAAAACACCTCTCTAAGTGTCCGTGAGTGCAAATGTGTCTCTCAAACGCATAAACAAACACATATTGAGCACTAATTCCCCATCTAGATAGCCTAATTTGTATCCCTCTTGATAGTGCGGCGCTTCCTATAACTCAAGCCAAAATATAAAATCTAATCGATCCACTTGAGACGGAACGCTTTCCAATCAATGGAATTGAGGGTGCTATCATCACCAAATATGACCAATCAAATTCTTTCATCAGACTAACACCTGCGTATTCACTTAGATAAACATGTTAGTCCCTAATTTGATTGTCATTAATTATCCAAAATCCACATCGGGGGCGAATGCACTTACAATGGTCGTCGTCGCCTCGATGCAAGCATGGCTCGGTCGCCGCCACTCCTACACCACGCCTCGTGCCCACCCGCACCTACGTGGCTGCTACCGCATCTCCTCTGCGCGGCCGCTGGCGCGCATATCCTCCGCGCTCAACTACAGTTGCTGCATGGCGCCCCATGCGTGCTCCGCAGGTGCGGCTGCGCCATGCTCGCTGCCCCTGTGAGGCTGTGACTATGTGGGCCCCACAACCACGGCCGTTGCGCCCCCATGGCCAGCGGTCGGCTCCCTTGCGCCGCAGGGGAGATGGACTCAACGGAGATGCATGCGCTCGATATGGGTCGACCCGTCTGCCCGATTTTGCGGTGCCGCGAGAACCCACATCTACTCAGAATATGCCCTCCTGGGTTCGACCCAGATCCCATGAACTCCGATTGAAACACTCAAAAAAAACTGGGTCCAACCCACTCTAACCTAGTTGGTCCCTCCATCCAAACACACGCTTAGTTTGTTGCGGGCTTTGGTACAATGGGTCTGGATTGGTGTGGGACCGACTTGTGGATATATGGACATAACAAAAACACTTATGTTTTCCATCCCACTTCTGCAATTGCATGGCATGGGTTTTCACTTCAAAAATGCAAGAAATGCATGAAGATATACATATAACCCTTCAAAACAGTGCTCAATTCGCTGTTCGGCCACAACTCTACCCTTCCTAAGGCTTCTCACAAATATTTGTTCACGCAAATGTAAGAAGCTAGAAGAAGGCATCTAGTGCAAATGGAGAAATATTCTTTTCGTGATTTTCCCCTGAATGATGGAAAGAAATTTGTTGTGAGTTTTATTGGATGGAGAAAAGAAGAAATTGGGTTTCTTTTTGTTGGGAGGAAAGAAATAGGGTTTCTAAGGAAAAAGCGGACCAGAAAGCTGAACAAGTGCACGGTTCATTGATGGAGAACTAGCAAAAGCAACAACTACAAGAGTGCCACAACAGCTGAAAATAATTCACGCTTCATTTGAGGAAACAAGCCAAACATGTGGAACAAGATGCACAAAAACTAGGACTACTTTCCATTTTCGCCTTGATAAGCTCCTCTCAGTGAAGTCTTTTCGTTCTTGATGAAACTTACAATCGTACGTCGTCAAGCAAAGTTACATTGCACCCTTCTTTCTTTCTGAAATGTAAAAGACACAAGGACTATCTTCTTTCCTGAAAGGTTGGAGAAATGGCCACGTGCTGTAAATTTAGATCCCGTATTTTGATGCTAAAACACCGAACCAACAACGCTGCCTTAGTCTTGTTCAGTCTTGATAAAACTACTCGATCTGTATAACAGTCAAAATCACTACCAACTTTTGTTTTAATTTGGAAGGTAAAAAATCAGCACCAACCCCCAACTGAATGCATGGACTTTGCATGATACAGCCGCCCTCCTCGAGTCATGCTCATGATGTGACCTTTTCTGATGTGCCTATGCCTAACTACGAGCTAACCGTGTTATAAGTTCCTATTTTCTAGTAAAAACGTATCCCTCTTTCATGATACTAGGACTACGATGTCATAGCTTACGAACAGATCGAGTGTATAGAGTATGGGAAAAAAAACAAAAATGGATTGCTTCTGGGCCAGGACATGGCACCTACCGACCATATTCGTCCGTTGAAAACAAATAAGGCCTCGTTCTCTTTCCTTCCAAATTTTTCACTCTCTCTCCATCATATCAATTTTGAAACGCATGCATGGAGCATTAAATGTTGATAAAATAAATAACTAATTGTACAGATTAGTTGTAAATCACGAGACGAATCTTTTGAAGCTAGTTAGCCCATAATTAAACAATATTTGTCAAATACAAACAAAAGTGCTACAGTTAGAAAAATTCAACTTCCCACGCTCCAAACAATGCCTAGGATACTCGATCGCATGCAGCTCTGAGCTCTCTGTCGTGGATGAGCAGGAGCCAATCATGTCATGCATTGCGTTTGGTGGGAGAGGAAGTGTACTGATTACAGGAGTACCCGGCTACTCATGCACACTGATGGCGACTAATTATGCTGCTGAAGAGAGTTATGATGATTCATGTACAGCCATGCATTCCATGACACGTGGAAGCTAGCTAGCTCTTTCAAAAGACACAAACCAAGCTCTTTTTCGAATTGAAAAAGTTCAGAGCAAAAAATCGTTTCACCACTAGCATCGTAGGAACATGTCGAATTCCTGAGAGATTCTTTGCGTTCCAGACACGTGGAACCTGTGTGGTGTACAGCTCTTTGCCTTTTGTTGTCTGTGTTGTTGGTTGTTGTTGAAGTTTGTTTGCTCTGGTCTCTGGACGATTAAGAGATGCTTGTCGAGTGGCTGCTCCAGGGACAGTGACACAGCGTCATGGAAAAAAACGCCGGGAAACTCTCAAAAATACTGATGCGGACCACCCTATACGCCAATGGAGACGTTTGGTGTAGCTGCTAAATCTGATTGATGATGTGTCCATCTGTTGACTAACTACCCCTGTGCTCCATCCGCCATCGCTGTTCACTGCCCGTGATGAGGCCGACGCCAATGCAAGCCGCCGGAATGTGCAGTTAAAACTCAAAGGAGGGACAGAATTTCTCGCCTTCACTGAGCTACCGGCAATATTCAAGACTCAGCTGCTCACATTCCTTCTCATCAAGTACTAACAAAGGGACAGAAATTCCAAAGCCTGCAATGATCGGCGCCGGAAGGAAAGATTTCTCTTGTAGACTAAAATTCTTTTAAGATGCAGATGGAGGAGTTGTTGAGGCTAACTTTTCTGATGAAGAACGGGAACTACTGGCCCTGGAACTGGGAAAGCGGCCTGATGCTTTGGTCTCTTGTGTAATTCTAACTAACAATGCCAATTGTGCTCTGCGTGCACAAAAGAACAAGCACACACATAGTAAACTAATCATGCATCTAGAACATTCTGCATACAAATCCAAACGTAGATCATAGTATCATTTCAAATAACTAAGGCATCAACCCATGCTTCCGCACGAATCTAAAAGTTTATGCTTAATACATAGTACAATTAAAAAAATAGTTACCCTTGTCCTCTCTCTCTTTTTTCAGTTTCTAACACAACATACATATAGAAACTCGATCCTTGTACGGTCGTGATAAATTTATTACTTTCTTCGTATGATTTTCTGCTTCTATATTCATTGTTTTCCAGCTCTGCCGGGCACCTCTATGTGTCTTTAATATGCATTTATTTGAATTTTGTAAAGTTATGGTAAAGGGACTAAAGGAGGGTGTTTTTTTTACATAAGCCTAAAGTTTGAATACTCACTCTATCCCTCGATAAATACAATTATAGAATTTGTTATAAGGAAATGACATATGTGTCCCTATAGAAAAGGTGTTCAATCACGCAATAATTGCACTTTAGAAGTGGAAAAATAACCTAAGTCTCAAGAGATAGAAATGCGCTTATAGTAGGATAAATTTTAAACCAATACAAGTACAATTATCATAGAACAGAGGCAACACATAGGGGGCGTTTGGTTGCCCGCATCTGCCCCATCCAGGCTCCGCTGGTGCGAGCTGCACGTGATTGGTTCCCTGGACGAGGTAGCCAGCCACACTGACGCGGTGCACAGGTAGCCATTGGGCCCAGCTCTTCTTGTGCATAGATTTTCTACGTTCCTCTCTCTCCAGCCTGGCCCAGTCGGTGCGAGAGGACGAGCGCCAACACATAGGCAAAAAGTGAACGTGGCACCTGCTAAATCAGGTAACCAAACACAAGATCTGTTAGGCCAAGATAACACAAGACAACTAACCAAACAATGGTCTGTTGCACATCTCCAGCCTGGCTCCCATGGACCTACATGCCTGGAGCGAGCCAGGCTCTATCGAGAAAGCAACAAAGCGGCCATAGTCCTACCTGCTTGGCTTAACCCACACCTGGATGGAATTAATATAATCTTCAAACTAACACCTGGATGGAATTAATATAATCTTCAAACTAAACGCTGCACGTCTGATGGTGCCCTGGTGTAATCTAGGGTTTTCCATGAAGGGGGAAAAAAGCACCATCCATTACGATGACAAGCTCTAGTCACACATGGACATTGGGGGTCCACGGTATACTTCTTCCCCGGGGTGGAAAGCTGTCGTTGTGGCTGGCTGCCGGCCGAGAAAGCTGACGATGGAAGTCCAGACTGGCTGAGGACCGGCTTTGCGTTGCCGGCTTCAGGAGTTCCGCGGCTTCAGGGAGACACGGAGGGACAGATCCTGCTACAACTATTTTTAATAGTACGATCTTTAGGCTGTAATGTAGTGAGGTTTACTACTCCTATTGCTGTACTAGTATACTTTCATTATTTCAAGAAGGAAAAAAAAAGCTAGTGGTCGGCATGAAGCATCATGCCCGTTCTACGACCTAGCTTGGCCCTCGTACTTTCCACGCTGCTCGGATTCCAGTGGAATTATGGAAATACTCATATACTCCTATACTAATCAAACAACACAAAAGCATGCAGCAAACTAAAGCAAGCATACTCAACTGATCAAATCTCACACGTCTAGAGCCACTATAAGAACAATCCAAATAGTACCATATATATCCTTTTCTCGAACCATCGAAGGAATGTCTAATAAGCACAGTTCGGCGTGCCTGTTAGCGCTGGAACTACTCATGCATACGTACTCAGATAATTTTGTTTTTCTGATTTGATGGGGCCAGCCGGGTGCGATCTCATATACAAGTAAGGCCGTGTTTAGTTCCCCAAATCGGGGGCCCGATTCGGGCACTGTAGCTACAGTGCCCGGGTCGGGACACTGTAGCAACTTTTGTTTTTTAGTGCAAAAAATTGTCCAAAAATTGATTAATTAGACTCAAAATGTTCGTCTCGTAAAGTACAACAAAACTGTACAATTAGTTTTTGATTTCATCTACATTTAGTACTCCATGCATTTGCCGGCATTTTGATGTGATGGGGAATCTTCTTTTTGCATAGTAAAATTTGGGGGGAAATTTGGGAACTAAACAAGGCCTAAGCATATATACCAATTAGCCGTACAAATAGTGCCGGCTGTGTTGGTTTCTCTCTTGCAAAAGTTCAGTCCTGTCACATCGAATCTTGGATACCAATTAGGATATCAAATATAGGCTAGTTACAAAACTAATTACACAGATTGAGGTTAATTTGCGAGACGAATCTATTAAGTCTAATTAGTCCATGATTTGACAATGTGGTGCTACAGTAAATATTTGCTAATTATGGATTAATTAGGCTTAGTAGATTCATCTCGCTAATTAGTCTACTATCCTGTGCAATTAGTTTTATAATTAACTCATGTTTAGTCCTCCTAGTTAGCATCTGAACGTCCGATGTGATACGACTAAACTTTAGCCCCTGGATCCATACACATAGCACCAAAAATGCGCAAAAATCAGCATAGCACCGAAAGCATAGGAGGCATGCTCACCACCCTACTGTACCATATACATGCATCTAGCTAGAGTCATATAGAGGAGTGTAATTAATTATTACTTAGCTTCTAATAAATGGCAAACCATATATAAAGTAAGAAAGAGATTGCCGATCTTCTAACGGCTCGATGGTTTTTGCGGCTGATAAGCTGACTGATACTGTTTTGTTGTAAGAGAAAAATATTATACCATGGCTGATAAGCCGGGCTGATAAGTTCAAGCGAACAGGGCATAGGTCAGACGACTGGACGAGGTTGCATTCTAAGTGGCAAACCATATCTGCAGTACGAAAGAGAATGCTGATCTAAGTATATAGGAACAAAACAATTAGGCCCGGTAAACTGAAATGAAATGTGTACTTAGCTTGTCTGTATGGGAGAGATATTCCGATCAGGAAGATCCATCGATATGGGTCCAAGAACAGGAGACAATTTCCTCAATTTTCAAGAGCTGACATCTACTCTGAGTATCCGTTATCAAAGTAGATAGCAACAGCAACCATTTTATCAGGGGTGCATAGCAGGTGGATCGATTGGCGCACACTGCAAGAGGGGTTTGAGTTGTTGCAGGCTGGCAATAAAGAGATTTGACGTGATCTCCTAACGGGCCAAGTGAACTGAACTATCTTGCGTCTGGTTTATCTGTCTGCTCATCATTTTCGTACGTACGTGCAAAAGACGATGCTACACTGCTTCTTTACAAAAGCTCCAAAACAGACGGGCAGGCCAAATTAAAACGCAGAGAATGAAGCACGTATGTCATACAATTACCCACAGTGCAAAGCAATGCTTCTTCTATGATGCATGCTCTCATCATCTTATCTGTCTAACACCACTGTACTTGTTGTGACGGTAGCAGATGGATAGGAACGGGAACACCGGCGCACAATGCAGAGTAAATTTAATTAATCGTCGTTTTCTGCGGCTTAGGTAAGACTAAACAGATCGATAATTACATTTGTGTTGATTATTAGTAGCTCGCTTGAATGCTCATCACAACCTGAAACATATACTAGGTCAAGCTCAGGCTACAGACCAAAAAGTTTGGCAGCTACGATCCATGTACCGACGTCCGACGACGATTGGTGCTCAAATACGTAAGCGTTATTCATCTCAATTGGTCTTCGGAAAGGTACCAAGCTGCAAATAGAAATGATCAATATAATTGCCTAGACATTAATGTAGCCATAGCCACCAAAACCCGATGGCACAAAGGAATTAAAAAAAAGGATAAATAAGAAACAAATTCTCTATGATAGCAACATATCTTATTAAGACCGGGAAGTTTTTCCCCTCAAAAACGGTTAGACTTCTAGAGAATCTTTTGCAATGTAGCGTGAATTAATCTTTTACTCCCTCCGTCAAAAAAAATACGTGGAGTTGGTGCCGATCAAAGTAGTTTAAGTTTGATCAAGTTTATAATGAATAGTATTAACATTTATGTCTTCAATAGAATTTACTATGAAAATATATTCCATAATTCCAATGATATTTATTTTGTATCATGAATGTTAATAGTTATATATATATATATATTTAGTCAAAGTTCAAACTATTTGACTCCTCGAAAAACAATAGTTTCATTATTTTATGGATGGAGGGAGTACTCTATTCCCAAAATGAAGTGAAAGCTGATAATGCAAGAAAAAATGGCTTCTCCGGTCCTGGCTGAATAATAAATGCTACTCCCTCTATACTATATTGTAAGTCATTTTTGGTTTTTCTAGGTAATACCTTTTATTATACATCTAGAAATACGCTATGCCTAGATTTACGATAAAAACCAAGTAATAAATAAATAGTCGGCTAGGGTGCTGCTATAGGGCTATAGCTGTTTTAGATAGTATAGAGTCGTTATTTGTATTTAAGTTCAATTTAGTTGTTTTAGCCCGCTATACCCAGGTCTTGCCGCTAAATGTCCATAGCAAGCTATTTATTACACTGGTAAATGATTTACAATTTAGAACTGAGGGAATATTTATTATAGAGATACTTTTATATTATATATATGAATAATTAATAAAAATAAATATATTTTGGAAAAGAAAACATCTCAATTCTGCGCGTTTGGACTGGGCCTGAGAGAATCCCACACGGCTATCTGCTAAACCGATGGGGCCAAAAGGGCCAAAATGCAGAAAGGGCAACCCAATTATGCATATACCCAGCCCACGCACTGTTTGTCTCTGCCACAGCCAACCACCGACGCCGACGCGCTCTGCGTCCAAAACCTGGCGCGTGCACTCTCCGCCGGCGATCTCCTACGTCTCCTCCCCTCATGCGGCACCTTCCCCTCCCTCCGCGTCCTCCACGCGCTCCTCCTCACACACCCGCAGGGCCTCCTCCTTTGCAGCCTCCGCGCAAGGACCAAGCTGCTCAGCTGCTATGCGGCACTGGGCGACCTCACCTCCGCGCGGATGGTGTTCGACGGGACCCCACGCCCGGACGCGTACACCTACGGGGTCATGCTCCGGTGTCTAGTCCAAACGGAGCGCCACGCAGAAGCTGTCGCGCTGCACCAGGACATGCGGCGGCGGCGCCCCTGCCCCGAGGCGCAGGACGACTTCGTGCTGTCGCTCGCGCTCAAGGCCTGCATCAGGTCCACGGAGTACGGGTACGGTAGGAGGCTGCACTGCGACGCCGTCAAAGCCGGCGGCGCGGACGGCTTCGTGTTGAACAGCTTGGTTGACATGTACGCAAAAGCCGGGGACTTGGAGTGCGCCCGGAAGGTGTTCGAGAGAATTCCCGGCCGAAATGTGGTGTCGTGGACCTCGATGCTCAGTGGGTGCGTCCAGAATGGTTTTGCTGCAGACGGACTCCTTCTGTTCAACAAGATGAGGCAGGACAATGTGCATCCGAGTGAGTACACCATAGCAAACCGTTATCACAGCTTGTTCTGCACTCATTGGTCTGCACCAAGGGAGGTGGATGCATGGATCAGTGATCAAACAAGGCTTAATGTCTAACTCATTTATCAGTGCAGCCTTGCTGGATATGTATGTCAAGTGTGGGGAGCTAGAGGATGCTCAGTGTGTGTTTGATGAGCTCAGCTACATTGACCTTGTTCTTTGGACGACGATGATTGTGGGGTACACACAGAATGGGAACCCTCTTGATGCATTTACGACTGTTTCTTGACAAGAAGTTTGCAAACATTGTTCCGAATTCAGTTACCACAGCAACTGTTCTTTCAGCTTCTGCTCAATTACGTGACTTGTCAATAGGAAGGTCTATTCATGGAATAGTTGTTAAGTTAGGTCTGGTTGAGTATAATGTGGTGGTGAATGCGTAGTTGACATGTACACGAAGTGTCAAGCTGTGTCAGAGGCCAACAGCATATTTGGAAGAATTTCAAACAAGGATGTTGTCGCATGGAATTCAATGATATCAGGTTATGCTGAGAATAGCAATGCCAATGATGCTCTGATGCTCTTCAAACCAATGAGACTGCAGGGCTCTTCACCTGATGCCATCTCTGTGGTGAATGCCCTGTCAGCTTCTGTTTGTCTGGGTGATCTACTTATTGGTAAATCCTTCCATGGTTATGCTGTTAAACATGCATTTCTGTCCAATATTTATGTCAGCACTGCTCTGCTGAATCTGTACAACAAGTGTGGCAATCTCCCATCTGCTCGTAGGGTATTCGATGAGATGAATGACCGTAATTCTGTAACTTGGTGTGCTATGATTGGTGGTTATGGAATGCAAGGCGATTCTGCAGGTTCCATTGATCTTTTTGGTGAAATGCTGAAAGATGGTGTCCACCCAAATGATGTAGCATTCACAAGCATCTTATCCACTTGCAGTCATACTGGGATGGTTACTGCAGGGAAGAGGTATTTTGATAGCATGGCACAACATTTCAACATCACACCTTCCATGAAACATTATGCTTGTATGGTCGATGTGCTAGCCCGTGCAGGAAATCTAAAGGAGGCATTGGAGTTTATAGATAATATGCCAATGCAAGCAGACACTAGTGTCTGGGGAGCTTTTCTCCATGGATGCGAGCTCCATTCAAGGTTACAGTTTGGAGAAGAAGCTATCAAGAGGATGATGGTGCTTCATCCTGAAAGACCAGATTTATATGTGCTGATATCAAACCTGTATACCTCGAATGGAATGTGGGACAAATCTCTAGCTATCCGGAGATGGATGCAGGAAAAAGGATTAGTCAAGTTACCTGGGCGCAGCTTCGTTGGTCGTGAAAATGGATGACTGAACAGAACAGAAATGTTTCTGCTTATCACATCGTATGGCAGTAGAAACAAGATGTGTAGAATTTTTAATGTGCCAGTTTGTTACGGTAGTAAAAAGTGAAAGCAGCCAAGGAGGCCGAGTAAGATTAAGATAGAAGTAGTAAGGCTATCTCTGGAATTTTATATCCAGTTGCAGCAATCAGATTGTTCACTCTTCTTAGCATGATTCTTAAGGAGGCGCAGCAAACAGATAAGCTATGATAAATGCTTCCAATTGCCACAGCATTTCAGTCTTCATCGTGCAACATTGTTTATGGTGAAGTGACTGAAGTCGTGGTGAACTGGAATGTGCTAGACTTGTTTAACTTGAGCTGGCCACAATCACAATTCACAAGGCAACGGCCATATCAAAATTTCAGTACTTAATGCTAATGATGTATCGTTCTTGGCATATCACAATTCACAAGGCAACGGCCTTGGCATCAAAGAAAACAACTGATAAAGTTTGCCTTAGCTTCTAGTGATTCTAGGTAGTCTGTACAGCACTACAGCCCCTTCTGTTATCTTGTTTGCCAAAACTATGTATCGTTCTGTACTTGACATCTTTGGCCAATTGACGATTCAATCTACATATGCTGTGTTTTATTGCTTCAGCACGATGTCTTTGTTGGCAGCATCGACATTTCGACCATAGATCGGTATAACGTTCTATGATCCAGTGAAATTGTAGCTTGAATTACTAAAAACTGTCCCTGCAGAGGAAGTCCAAAATTGACTGTTGGTTATCAGTAAGTTCTGGCAGCTCCCGGCAGCTAAATGGAAATGACGCCCTGTTCTTAAGATTCAACCGTTGAGCACGATGAGATGTGCTTCATGGACAATTAGTTTTTTTAAAAAAATTAAAGAATCTAGTTATCTGTTGTGAATCACCAGTAATCACCACAGGAGCAAACCCCGTCTCTGAAATGGTGAAACCTCGATGCATCCCTAACTACAATCAACCTCTGTGTCACTTTGGACATGAACTTGGTAGCGTTATGGCAGTCCAGGCACACCCTAAGGTTCTTGATGATCCTGATCTCTGTCCCCGGCTCTGTACTGAGGAGCCCAAAGGCGATGGCCAACTTCTCGCTATGCACCTTCACCATGTGCTCCTTCTCTTCCTCCTCAACATCGTACAATGCAGCCTCTGTCACAGGTTGGTACCCAGCTTCGATCATCTTAGCGGTTAACTTCTCTAAGTATGAGTAGATGGCCTCTGACTCTGGGTGAAAACGGTCACCAGCCATGAAGACATGAGGCTTGTCGCCTATCTCGATGAGAGTACACCCTGGTGTTTTCACTAGCTTCCTGTTCTTGGCCTCTTGCCTCACCACAGCTGCTTCAGAGTAATGCTTCTTGGATGTGTACAGATTAGATAGAAGCACGTAGTAGCCCGCATTCTCTGAGTCTAGTTCGAACAACTTCTGGGAAGCCAATTTTGCTAGGTCACTATTCTTATGGACCATGCAAGCGCTAAGCAGCGCTCCCCACACGCCAGGTCCAATAGCACTTTGAGGGAATTCAGAGATGAGATCCAAAGCTTCATTCAACTTGCCTGCCCGGCCAAGGAGGTCCACCATACATGTGCAATGCTCAATACCTGGGCTGATTCTGTACTCATTAGTCATCACACGGAAAACTTTCTGCCCTTCGTCAACCAATCCTCCATGGCTGCATGCATAGAGGACTGACAGGAAGGTGGAGCTTGTCGGAAGAATGTGTGCATCCAGCATACCCTTGTAGAGCTTCAAAGCTTCAGCACCTTGGCCATGGAGGCCATATCCAGATATCATCGCATTCCAGGAGACCACATTCTTGTTATCCATTCTGTCAAAGATGCTCCGAGCTTCAGCAATGCTTCCACATTTCGCATACATGTCAATGAGCGCTGTCATGACGTAGACATTGAGCTCAAGTTTCTCCTTGGAGATGATCCTGTGAACCCACTTCCCCAGAGACAAAGCTCCAAGGTGTGCACAGGCTGAAAGAGTGCTTGAAATGGTGGTGGGGTTCGGCTGCACATTGAGCTCCTGCATTAGCTGGAAAAGTGCAACTGCCATCTCCGTCAAGCCATTCTGGGCATACCCGGATATCATTGCATTCCATGATTCCATGGTCTTCTCTGGCATTGCGTCAAATATGCTCCTTGCAGACTCCATATCGTTTAATCTGCAGTACAAAGTGGTCAGTGCTGTTGACAGCAGAGCATCTGCATCCAACCTGGCCTTGACAACAAACGCATGTAAGCACCGAGCAAGCAGCTCATGCCCAAATGGACTGTACACCGGTATCACGGCAACTAACGTGCTTGAGTTTGGCCTCCAGCTTGAGGCCGCCAACTCTTTGAACACCTCCACCGATGATTCAACCATGCCATTGACTGAGTAGCCTGAGATCAAAGCATTGTAGGCAACCAAATCTGGATCTTCCATCCTATCAAAGAGACACCGTGCACAGTCCATGTCCCCACACTTGGAATACAGCGACACGAGCCCAGTCACAACATGCTCATGCTCTGCCAACCCGCACTTTACTCCATATCCATGGATGCACCTCCCCATTGCCATATGTGATGCCTCTGCTGCTGCCCGTAGGCTGGATGCAAGGGTGGTTGAGTCAGGTCGCACTCTCCCAGCCTCCACCATCCGCACGAACGTCTCCAGGGCCTCCGAGCCAGGCAGCGCAGCCAGCAGCGTGTTCCACAAGATAGTGTCGGGCGACGGCACCGCGTCGAACACCTTGCGTGCGTCGTCCACTCTGGACAGCTTGAAGTACAGCTTGGCCAGAGCCGACGCCACGAACGTGTCCGCCGCGTACCCCGCGGCCACGGAGAGCCCGTGAAGCGTGCGTGCGGCAGCGGCAGTGTCGTTGCCGCGGGAGGAACAGGAAGAGGAGAGCGATGTGGCGGCGAAGGCGAAGGAGAATGAGTCCGGCGACGGGAAGAGGAGGTGCGGGCGGAGGGACGGGAGGGAGCGGAGCAGCGCGTTGCGGAGGAACCGGTCGGGGCGGGGGAAGGCGCGGAAGAGGCGGAGAAGGTGGCGGGGCGGGGCGCGGAGGGAGGCGTAGCGGAGCAGCAGCGCGGTGGCCGGGGCCGGGTCGAGCGCGTAGTGGCCGGAGGCGAGCGAGACTGCGAGGAGCTGGTCGAGGTGGCGGAGGGTGGAGGAGAGCGCGACGAGGCGGAGGTACGAGCGCCGGAGGCCGCCGCCGGGGTCGCCGGCGGGCGGAGGGAGGACGAGGCGGGGAGGAGGCATGTCGCTGGCCGTGGCCGCTGCCATGCCGTGCGGCGGGACGGTGCAGGTGACCGTAGCTGATCCTGTGGTTCGAACGGATATAGCGTGGCCGTTCGATCGTATATGGACAGCCGTGATGAACGCCAGAGAACTGTTTGGCAAGCCGAACGGCGTGTTATGGAGCGAGTTGGGCTTAATTTTTGGAGCGCTTTGGCTACTTGGGCCCGTAGTAGTGTGAGGTGCTATCTCAAAGTCCAGTTTCCCTGCTTGAACTCGAAAAACGGGTAAATCATCTCCCTCAACTTTTAAGATCGTTCATTTTACCTCCTTAACATTTTACCTCCCTGACCCTGTTATAGGTGATTTTTAAAGACGATTTTGTCTTTTTTTATTTATTTTGACTGAATATTTTGAAAATCATAGTAAATCATAGAAAAAACATAAAATAGAAAATCCAATTTTGTTGAACTTCACGTGAGTAAATCTACACAGTAAATATATAATATAGTATGCTTTAATATAAAATTTTTGTTGAGCTTTAGATGTATGCTTTTTTTAATTAATTCATAGCTGCAGTTCTATGGTCCAATTGTGATGAAATTTTTATAGTGGGCTAATTATTATACGATTGAACTGGAGTAAAAATTTCATACTCGTTTCTATTTTTACATAAGTTTTACTCTTTTACAACTATTTAACAAGCATGCAACTAAATAAATCTATAACTTAACTATACATGATCCAATGAGCGTGAAATTTTAACTATAGTTCAATCGTATAATAATTAACCCACTATAAAAATTTCACCATAATTGGACCATAGAAACTCAAGCTTTAAATTAATTACAGAAAATTATAAATCTAAAGCTACAGCAAAAATTTTGTACTAAAGCATACCATATTATATATTCACGGTGTAGATCTACTCATGTGGAGTCCAACAAAATTAGATTTTTTATTTTATGATTTTTCTGTGATTTACTATAATTTTTCAAAATTCAACCAAAATAAATAAAAAAGAAAAAGATAAAACCGCCTTTGAAAACCACCTATAATCAGGTCAAGAGGTAAAATGAACGGTTTTAGAAGTTGAGGGAGGTGGTTTACCCGGTTTTAGAGTTCGGGGAGAAAAACTAGACTTTGAAGATAGTTCAGAGAAGTAAAATGGACATTTTCCTTGTGAGGTAATTGACCCAATGGCCCAGATTAAATCACGGTTCTTTTGTATTTATTAGGCGCTCATTTTTATTTCTAAAAAAAATAGGTGCTCATTTTTTTGCCCTATAATAAGCGAAAAAACAAATGGAGTAGCTATCGTGCAACGCTCTAAGTTGCGTTTGCAGGGTTCCTAGGTTCTCGTAAAAAGGTTTTAGATCTATGTTTCCTTTAAAAAATGTGTCTATGATCGATTTAAATTATTTTATAGAACCGTTTGACTAGCTCGTTGAATTCTTCAATTAGGACCAAAATCAGAGGGAACCAAGTTTTAAGTATTTCTCTATATTACTAAAAACGAAATTCGGTTTCAAATCATTCTCCCTAAAATGTTTCTCTCCTTATAGCTTTCAACAATGATCCTAGTGCTACCGAGA
The DNA here is from genome assembly GCA_038087645.1 of Saccharum hybrid cultivar R570. Lineage (NCBI taxonomy): Eukaryota > Viridiplantae > Streptophyta > Magnoliopsida > Poales > Poaceae > Saccharum > Saccharum hybrid cultivar. Next base: position 14,213,874 of record JAQSUU010000245.1, read on the forward strand.
GTATGAAACGTTTCTCACTGTCAAACGCATGATCTAAGGGCTTGTGGCCTGAACACCCAATGCAAGTACGATCGAGTTAAGTTCCATGCTGCCCCCTTCAGAGCTTGCCACATACTCCCTCCGTCCCAAAAAGCATGTAAATCTCGGTTCCCGAGGAGTCAAAGAATCTTTAAATTTGACCAAATTTATAGATGATATTATCTACATTTTAATCTCTAATTAGGTTTGTTATGAAACTATATTTCATAACTAATCCAATTATACTTATTACATATCTTAAGCATCAATATGTTTTTATTTGTATTTAGTCAAAGTTAAGAATCTTTGACTCCTCGGGAAGCGAGGGTTACATTCTTTTTGGGACGGAGGTAGTAATAGAATTGTACACACCCTTAGACTACCTGCGCTCATGGACCTCTATATTCATCCTCTATACGTCCTAGTTAGCAAGATTCTCTCCTCTATACTCAATTCTCCCGCACCCATCTATCCTCTATATCATCCTCTATCCACTCTATCTACTGTGGGACCCACTTGTCACTTTTATCTAAATATATCCATGTGTGATCTAGTTTTGAAGGATTTATTGAGACGAATTTAATGGTGCAATCGAACTTTAATTTAGATTTTTGGTTTGTGAGTTATATCATTTTTTCCTTTGTTTAGCTAATGGAGCCCGCCACTATTGAGTATAGAGTAAGCACAGTACTACTCTAAATATAGAGTGAGAGAAAGGATAGAGTATCGTTTTAGAGTACCCAGTGCAGCAGTTTTTACTCTATATTCATACTCTAAAGCTTTAGAGTATCGTTTTAGAGTATTCACTGCGGATAGTGTTAGGGCACCTCTAATGGTGACTTACAAACTAGCTCTAAGCATATTATTTCTATATAAAAAAGAGAAAAGATATCTTTTAGTTCACCTTATGCACTTACTCCCTCTGTCCCATTAAAAATGTCGTTTTTTATTTTTAGACTTCTTATTTGACCGTTTGTCTTATTCAAATTTTTTATATAAAAAATAAAATAAATAAATTATTATTAAAGTATCTCTAATAATAAAATAAGTCATAACAAAATAAATAATATTTATATAAAAATTTTGAATAAGATGAATGGTCAAGAAGTGTAAAAGTCAAAAACGTTATTTTTAATGGGAGGGAGGGAGTATACCAAGATCATATGAGATTGTCACGTGGTACTATTTCATATTATGAGTTATGGGCTAAAAATTAATATTATTGGAGATGTTCTTAGATTTGGTAAGCCCTTATCCAGGTCAGCCTCTGTACACCACTGGCCATTCGTTACCTTCCGCCATAATGCGATGGACGAATGGGGCACGAGATAAAACGAATGGGAAGAGTGAGACAGAAAACAGATAACGACCGATCAAAAAGAAAACAGATAACGCGACGGCGACTGGAGAATTCCCGTTCGCATGGACCAGACAGAAACGCAGCGAGCCAATCGGCAGTTGGCACCGCCTGCTTCTTCCACGGCCTTGAACAGTTGAACGTGCACGCGGTACGCCGCAACAAACCGGATAGAGGTTCTGACAATTGCGTGGTCCAGCTTCCAGCGCTCGTCGGCCCGGGCCGCTCGTTGAAAAAGACCAACCCTCCTCGCTCGGCGGTCGGCGCACAGCATTTCACGGGTCCGCTAGGCTATCACCAGCTGGAGGTACCTATTTCTGCGTGCACACCTGGGAAATCCCAAAATTTCGGCAAGGCCATGGCCATATTATGGGAAAATAGACTTGGAACAGAATTCATTTTTTTTCTTTTAATGCAAAACACGGCGTTTTCCTAAAACAAGTTATGCCTTTTTTTTATGCCAATGTATTCACCCTCAATCCATAAGTGTTGAGGTAGGTTGGTATGCCTGCAACAGGGGCGGGTCGACCCATTTCCAAGCATGCTCTATTCCTTGATTTAGCCAACGGTTTGAAGTCGGTCGCTCCTAACTAGAAGAGGGTCAGAAGGGTACGAAACCTGTTGACCCACATTGACCCTTGGGCCGCCCCGCTCGTGGCGTCCGCTCCTCCACCGCCTCTCTCCTAGAGTGCGTACCATCTGTGTCAGTACATTTGGCTAGTACGTTGACACGACAGGAGCAGCGTATGGCGCTAAGTACGGTGGTGGCGCCGTCGCTGTTTCAGAAGAATGGTGTGTACGAGAGCGAGAGCGACGGGAGCGGTACCCTTGTTTCGTTCTGCATCAAGTTCGACCCTGGGTGCCCCGCGGGGCCAGCATATCTGAGGAGCAGCAACAGGGGCACTCCGATCCGTACCATTTGCGGGCTTATAGGTTGGTGTGAAAAAGTTTTTGGTAATTTTGGTTATCAAATCATTGGTTTGGCAAAATTTTGAAAACCAACCAAGCAGACCCAATAACTTCATCCGTTTCTATTTCATTGTAAGAGGAGAAATTAAAAAAAAAGTCTTCCATAATGCACGATGGAGCTGTGACAGGAATCGGACCAAAACTCTAGCAGTCTAGAATCTCTTTCCGTGAATTTTTTTATATAACTATCTATTTCCTTGGGGCCTTTGTTTGGATGTTATATTCACCTCAATCCACGTATGTTTGAATGAACTATGGTAAAATTTAGTTAAGTTTCGCTCCAATTTACCCAACACACGTGGATTGTCCGACTGCGTCGCCCATGACCCCCTTGAAAGAACGAAATACGGCATAAATGAGGGGGCATATCCACAAAATCTCGTCCCGTTCCCGTAGCCCGTCCTTAACCAGAAATCGCCGCGAGCCAATCCGTCAGCTCCAGCAAGCACCAACCCCCATCAGTCCATCACCACTCGCTCGGCCGCTCCAGCGTTCCCACTCGGCCACTCCCCACCTCTCTCCCTCCCAGCTCGCCACGCGCCGTACCAGCGCCGCGCGCCACATGGCTCCCGCGTTCACCAGCCTCCTCCCCGCCGCAACCTCCGCCGCCGCGACCGCCTCGCGGCTCCCCTCGGCCGCCGCCGGAGCGGCATCCACCTTCGTGCGTCTCCCGCATCACCCGACGGGCTGGGCTGGGGCCTCCGTCGCGGCGCCGCGTACGGCGGCGCGCAGGCGGGCGCCCGGCGTCGCCTACGCCACCGCCGCCATCGACAAGAGCATCTACGACTACACCGTTAAGGTGGCCTGTTTCTTCTGTTCTGTTGAGATTGAGATTTCCGCTGGCCATAGGCCCCCGTGATTCTTTGGCATAGCCTGCTGCGGCGGCTCCAATGGATGGCGTTGCGGTGTGACGCGCTGACATGCCTGCAATCGTTTGTGCGGGCGTTATGGAAGCACCGTCTGATTTAGACAGTTTTTGTCTTGCTGCTTATTGCGCGCTGTTACTGTATTAGGTATCGAGGTGGTGTTGTTGGGGTAGGTGGCCGGTGGGGGCGTTGGAACCATATACTGATTGGTGTTTTAAGTGTTCCACGGCGCTGACTTTTTATCTTTGATAATCGGCTGAAACATCCACCACGTGGATGCTATTGAAGCGTTGTTCTACAAACCAATTGTGTATGACAACATTAGTATCACTATCAGGGTTGCAATGTGTTGCGAATCGTAGAATGTTTCGTGGAATTATGTGTCCTAAGGAGTTGTTGAGGTAGGCACAAATCCATGGGCAATTCATTTTATGATATAATACATGTTTTATATTGTTGTTGAACTTGGCTGAAGTTGGCCAAATCAGGTTGACAGAAGTTTGTATCTGAGTCATGCTTTAAGATGACAGTGTTAAACCCACCATGGATATTGCTGTTCAATAATGTGTTCATTCATGTGCATATTTTCAATTGATTGAACTTGTAAATATTTCTATTCATCATTTCAACTTTATTGGAAAATTTAAGGTGCATGCAAAGTTTGAAGGTGGACATTTCAAAACATTGTTTTAGGATAGTATTAGGAAATTCTTGTAGCCCTAGACTTATTGGACCAGTTAACCAGCTATGTGCTAGTGAATGACTTAAAATAGCAGGGTGGTTAGTTGCAGAAATATCAAAATTGTACATGCAATACATGTTCAGGCAGGATCACAGTGAAAATAAATAAAACAAAGAGAACTTATTATGAGAAATTTTATGGGATACCATTTGTTTAGTGGTGAAATCTGAAGTTTGTGAATTTTAGGTTTTCCCAATGCTTTTACTCCACATGTTGTAATTTATTGGCATCTTACATATGGATACATGAAGAAATAAACTTGCAAGTGCTAGGTTTTCGGGCCTGGTTGTCCTTATAAACTGGGTTGACTCTTTTCTATCTTAATTGAAAGGCAGAGCTCCTTCCACTTGCCTTCAAAAAAATACATGAAGAAATCACTTTAGTACTCTATCTTAATAAGATCGAATATCTATGCACTTGTACCTGAAAGAATTCTTCCATTTTCAGGACATTGATGGAAAAGATGTTCCGCTTAAAAAGTTCAAGAATAAGGTGTTGCTGATTGTTAACGTTGCTTCTCAATGGTAATTTCATTGAAAAATCTTTCACCAACCACATTCTATGGTAATTTATTTAGTATTTTCTTTCATTTAACTTGGCATTCATCCGTGAATCTCAGTGGGTTGACAACAGCAAATTACACTGAACTATCTCATATCTATGAGAAGTACAAGACTCAAGGTACGGCAATTTGCACTGAACAATGTTGTGTATACTTATCATTTTAGGAAATCTAAACTAGACATTATATTTCCAATTAAAAGAGTTGCCAAAATTTAAGTTGCTGTACCCTTTCAATTGTACGTTTGATCCTAATTATCTCATAAAACCACATAATCAAAACCAGCAGTTTAACTCTAATATACGCTGATGTTTCTTATTTATGCCACTTTATGGGATCATTCAATTAGGCCTCTTGTTATTATGTAAGTGACCTTTTTGTTTGTCACATATATCCAGTACGCCTATTCTACTGGATCATCTCAATGCATTTGCTGATTGTCCTGATTTCTTGTCTAAGTGAGCATAGGTCTAGGAGTTTAAAGGTTTCTATTGCTTTTTGCAATATTTCTTGAGCCGTCGTCGCAAAAAAAAAATCTTGAGTCGTCATAAGTGAGTAGTTCTTGCTTAATATATCTGTGTGGGGGCAGACCCACATTGAGCCAAGCCAGGGCACATGCCCACACTCATATTTCTGTTTCAGTGGACGTTGGGCCTTATCTACGGTAGTTGTAAAAGTGCAGTAGTTACCAGACCCCTGCTTGATTTTTGGGCTGGTCCGCCCCTTAGTGTGTACAGCCATTCCAGATGTTGTCATTGTGAAGAGGATCCTCCCCTAGTTAGTTCCAAAAGTCAACTTTAGAGTTTTGATGCACATTCTCCTCTCAGGTACATGAAAAGGAAATGTTGATGTTAGCATGAACCTTGACTTCTTGGGTTAATAGTAGATTTGGCATCCTGCATTGTGTTGTTTAATAGTTTATTTGACATGTAGGATTTGAGATTCTGGCATTTCCTTGCAATCAATTTGGTGCACAAGAACCTGGATCAAATACTCAGATTAAGCAGTTTGCATGTACAAGATTCAAAGCTGAATTTCCTATTTTTGACAAGGTATGGTAATTGCAGGTCCATAGTTTATCCTGCTTAACATTGTCTGACTTCACTGATAAAAAATATTAGTCCATGATGTCTTTTGCTCTTCCTTCTACAATGTCAGGTTGATGTCAATGGACCTAATACAACCCCCATCTATAAATTTCTGAAGTCCAGTGCTGGAGGATTTTTGGGTGATCTAGTCAAGTGGAATTTTGAGAAGTTCTTAGTGGACAAGAATGGCAAAGTTATTGAGAGATATCCACCAACAACTTCACCATTCCAAATTGAGGTGCGTGATTACATCTCTAACTTACTACGTCACGCCTTCTTTGTATATTCAGTCTATTTTTGGACTCTGTGTTATTTAACTTATTCAAAATGAACATTTTCTTTTCCATATGGTTATAAGGGCTGATAGGTACTTAATTAGGTGATGGGCCCTTAATTACATATGCCTATGCAGTGTTATCAATCATTCATTTCCCTATTAAGTAGTGATCTTGTGAGCATATCATGTGTCAATTAAGCGGAAGCATGTAATCATAATATCTATAACCTATGAAACATTTTTGAAGAATCATTTAAACTAAGAATTAAATCAATTTGTCCTCGACAGCTGATTTTTATGTAGTAAATTTGAAATAAAAGATAGAATGGAACAAAATAACAACCTGTGGACCCAATAATGGATTTTGTGTACATCACGTTTAGGGATGATGACTTAGACGAGCATCTTTTGGAGTGTCATTCAACATGTTTTGCTCATAAAGTTGCTTTAGTGACCATCTTGAGGAATGGCATTTTAAATTTTTCTTGACGCTTGGTGCTTGGTACACCAATAGCACAGAAAGTACTTGATAGGTAGGCAACTAGGGTGCTTGGTGCATCCACCTGAAATTAACCTTGTGACACTTGGGCTATAAGGCTATAACAGAGAGCTTCATATGGAATTTCCATGTGGCTCTAATAGTTCGTGTTTGGCAGTGGTGACAAATAGAATGGGCCTATGGAAATAATTTCTCAGTGCTCATTAAGTCGTGGCAATACTAATACATGAGTCGCCCATGCTCAAGCAGCCCTGAGCATGCCAACTGTGGCATTAAGATTGTTTGGCTAAGAACTTTAGTTTTACTGGGATATACTTTTACTGATGTTCTGGAGCTCGCTTTGTCAAAAGAAGCATCCAGTACTGGCTTTGGTATAAAATATTCTCAAGTTGCAGTAATGGATCAGTTTTCGACTTTCATCGTGTTTTGTGCTGTCATTTTGAAGTGGAAAGCCAGATCCCATCAGTTCTTGTTCCATTTATCTTCCCATTGATTTGAGCAACAATTTTGCTTTCAACCTGTTTTTCCTGTCACATTTCAGTGCATTAAGACATCATTGCTTTGTAATCTTTCGGTTGGTTTTAGTTTTAAAATGCCCACTTTTGTGCTTCATCGAGTCGCACGCTCACCTGTCTTCTTGCGGTTATGATTTCTTAGGCCACTTGCTTAAGAAAGAAATCCAAACCCTTTGTGCCGACCTCCCTGCGGTTTTCGGTTTACATTACCATTCCACGTTGCTCACAACCTCCTTGCTATGAATTTTCTTGCAGAAGGACATCCAGAAACTCCTTGCGGCATAAGTACTTCCAAGTCTTTCAGTTGAGTATCTGTGTGACTGTATATAGGCCTCGTCTAGAAGCTAGAGTAATATGTAATTATATATATTTTCTGTATTGTATTTCTTTCTTGTAAAATAACTCATTCATTATCTATACGTGGTTATAGATGTAACATGAGACTATATTAGATTTTGGACTATCAACTCCGAAGTTCATCTGTCCATGAAACTCTGCCCAATGGATTAGCTTATGGGGTGCACTGACTGGGAGCATCCTGAATCCTTGACTTGGATTCACCTGTAGTTTGGTGTAGTTGGTTTGTGTACCGAGTCCAGATGGATCCGTCTGGTGCTGTCTCCACGCATGCGCGCGGCATTGCTAGTTTATGCCGCTATTGTGTATGCTGTGTTTAGGCAGTTAGCAACACCCAATGTGATCTCTATCAATTAATTAATGTCTGACCATTTCTGGCCTAATCCACAACTTAATCTCCACCAAAATCCAACTAGTCCTCTCAATCATGATATTGCCCAATGCCCCATACCGACCTGACGCTATTGCCGAGTTACTTGATGGCGTTCGCATGAAGGATTGGATTATGCCCTTTGTTGATCATAATATTCTGGAGTGACAAAGTAACCACAAATGCCTGTTTAGGTTTGATTGGATTTCATCCGAAAGTTATAAGAGTTTTGTATGTAAACCAAGGAATATCCTATATGGTTCCTAAGGAATATCAGCTTATATACTAACACCTTTTTTTTAGAAAGGGCGGCAAAAGCTTTGCCACGATTTATATTAGACGAAGAAAATAAAAATACAAGTGTCGTAGCTAAGGCCTTGTTTGGAATGGGAGGAATTGTTCCAAAGTTCCGTAGGATTAAGGACCAAACGTGTAGTGTGCCTGCCTTTAGTTAGTCGTCAAAAGATAGAAAACAAATCTGGATAATGTCAATGTGATCTCACCAGCAGTAGGCCATGATATCATGCTTTTGCAGTATTCACTAATCACATGTGCTTTGACCCGGTGAACGCCTGCCAGGGCCCACTCCCCCAACCTTTACTCCCCTATTTAGATGACCATCTACCCATAGCGTAGCCTCTCATCACCCCTACAATCCATAGCCCCTCTCATCACCCCTACAATCCATAGCAATTCTGGAACAACCCAAACCTCATTGTAATTGTAGTCTCCACAATGCCTCGATTATTCCTAACCCTAATTGCCATCGCCGTTGCTGTTGTCAGCTCAGTAGATTCACATCCCACTGACCGCGCTGTTCTGCTCGCCTTCAAGTCCGGCGTCTGGGGCAACCTTTCCGACTGGGGCTCCCCTAAAATGTGCAACTGGACTGGTGTCACATGTGACTCGACAGAGCGCGTGGCACATCTTCTTCTCCAGCACTCCAACCTCAGCGGCATCATCTCCCCGGCGATCGGCAACCTCTCCGCTCTCAAGACGCTTGATCTCCGATTCAACCAGCTCTCCGGCAGCATCCCGCCGGAGCTCGGCATGCTGTCCCAGCTCCTGGGACTGAGACTTAGCTACAACAGTCTCACCGGTAGCATCCCGGAGGCTGTCGTCTGCAACTGCACCTCCTTGACCTCCATTGCCTTGAGCAGCAACTCCCTCACCGGCGAGATCCCTTTCTCTGCACGATGCCGGCTTCCGCATCTGCAGCACCTCAGCCTCTACGAAAACAGGCTCGAAGGCGGCATCCCCTTGTCCATGTCCAACTTCACCAGCCTTAGCTCGGTGTTGTTGGATTACAATCACCTTGGCGGTGTGCTGCCATCCCAAATGTTCGACAAGATGCCGTTCCTCCAGTATCTCTACCTGTCCGGCAACAGCTTCTCAAGTGACGGTGGGAACACCGACCTTGAGCCTTTCCTTGCCTCTCTAGTGAACTGCACCGGATTGCAAGAGCTTGGAGTGGAGTCAAACGGCCTCGGGGGCGAGATCCCGGCGATCATCGGCAACCTGTCCTCAGCCAATCTCTCCCAGCTCTACCTGCAAGGCAACGAGATCACCGGTGCAATTCCTCGCACCATCGGCTACCTCTCCGTTCTCAAGACGCTTGATCTCCGATTCAACCGGCTCTCGGGCATCATCCCGCCGGAGCTCAGCATGCTGTCCCAGCTCCTGGTGCTGAGACTTAGCTACAACAGTCTCACCGGTCGCATCCCGGAGGCTGTCGTCTGCAACTGCACCTCCTTAACCTCCATTGCCTTGAGCAACAACTCCCTCACCGGCGAGATCCCTTTCTCTGCACGATGCCGGCTTCCGCATCTGCAGCACCTCAGCCTCTACGAAAATAGGCTCGAAGGCGGCATCCCCTTGTCCATGTCCAACTTCACCAGCCTTAGCTGGGTGTTGTTGCATTACAATCATCTTGGCGGTGTGCTGCCATCCCAAATGTTCGACAAGATGCCGTTCCTCCAGTATCTCTACCTGTCCGGCAACAACTTCTCAAGTGACGGTGGGAATACCGACCTTGAGCCTTTCCTTGCTTCTCTAGTGAACTGCACCGGATTGCAGGAGCTTGGAGTGGAGTCGAACAGTCTCGGAGGTGAGATCCCGGCGATCATCGGCAACTTGTCGTCAGCCAATCTCTCCGAGCTCTACCTAGAAGACAATGAGATCACCGGTGCAATTCCTCCCACCATCGGAAACCTCCACTCGCTGACAGATTTGGAGCTACAATATAACATGTTGGAGGGGCCAATCCCCAGTGAGGTGTTCCATCCACGTCGTCTTACACAGATAGTCCTCTCAAATAACCAGATCAATGGTGAAATACCCAAATCCATTGCCTTAGCTCGACAACTAGTTACCGTCGACATATCGAATAGCGGTCTTTGAGGCGAAATACCAGAGACCTTATCGAACCTCACTATGTTGGAGAAGCTCCTTCTTGACCATAACCAGCTCTCAGGTGCCATACCACCTGGCCTTAGCTGCCAACTGATCCTGGACCTTTCTTACAACAAACTTACAGGTCAGATTCCTACTGGCCAAGCTGGGCTTATTAGTAGCTTCCAGATGTACCTTAACCTCTCTAACAATCTCCTAGAGGGCCCCCTAACATTGGAATTTGGCAACATGGAGATGATCCAAGCTCTTGACTTGTCCAGAAACAGACTCTCTGGGGGCCTTCCATCTTCCATAGCCGCTTTGAAAAACCTCCATTTCCTTGACGTCTCCTTCAATAGCCTTACCGGCATGATTCCTCAGTCTCTGCAAGGGTTGCCGCTCCAGTTTGCCAACTTCTCACACAACAACTTAACCGGTGAGGTGTGCAGTGGAGGGTCATTTGCAAACCTCACCGACGACTCATTTCTCGGCAATCCTGGCCTATGCGGGTCTATTCCCGACATGGCGCCATGCAGCAGAAGAAAACATGGCCGCTTCCTGTACATAGCCATCGGCGGCGGCGGCGCCGTTGCTCTCGGTCTGTTGGCCATGGTGTGCGTTGTTCTTGATCACTACCTGATGCGGTCTCGTTCGAGGTTGACAGCCCCATCTAGTCAACTATCACGTTTCCCGACAGGACTGGTCAATGCCACTGGCGAAAAGGAGATTGAGCATCCAAGGATCTCATATTGGGAGCTTGTTGACGCGACTGACGGCTTTTCGGAGGTGAATTTGATTGGCAAAGGAGGATACGGACATGTCTACAGGGGTGTCCTCCACGGCGAGACAGCGATCGCCGTGAAGGTCCTGCACCAGGACCAGGGCCGCGCCGGTGAGGTGGTTGCCGGCAGCTTCGAGAGGGAATGCCGGGTGCTCAGGAGCATCCGGCACCGGAACCTCATCCGCGTCATCACCGCGTGCAGCACGCCGGAGTTCAAGGCCGTCGTGCTCCCCTTCATGCCCAACGGCAGCCTCGAGAGCCTCATCCACGGGCCTCCGTCCAGTGGCGGCGGCGGCAAGCCGGCGCGCCTGGACCTGGACCTGCTGCTCAGCGTGGCCAGCAACGTCGCCGAGGGCATGGCGTACCTGCACCACCACGCCCCCGTCAAGGTCGTGCACTGCGACCTCAAGCCGAGCAACGTCCTCCTCGACGGCGACATGACCGCCGTCGTCTCGGATTTCGGCATCTCGAAGCTGGTGATGACCGACGGCGCGAGAGATCCGGAGGTGATGGGCGACGCATCGACGTCCGTGTGCAACTCCATCACTCGGCTGTTACAAGGGTCTGTTGGCTACATCGCGCCCGGTACGTACGTGAGCAACACATGCGATTTGCCCGGCCACTCTCTCTAGCTCTCTCTGAGTATCTGGCTTAAAATTTTGCTGCATGCAGAGTATGGGTTGGGAGGCCGGCCATCGACGCAAGGCGACGTGTACAGCTTCGGGGTGATGCTGCTGGAGATGATCTCCGGGAAGAGGCCAACGGACGTGATCTCCGAGGAGGGGCACGGCCTGCACGACTGGGCCAAGAAACTCTTCCAGCACCAGCAGCACGACTTGGACACCGTCGTCGAGCGTTCGCTGCTGCCGTTTTGCTCGCCGCCGCGGGGCGAGATGGAGGTCGTCGTCGTCTTGGAGCTGCTTGAGCTCGGTGTCGCGTGCTCGCAGCTCGCACCGTCGATGAGGCCCACCATGGACGACGTGGCGCACGAGATCGCGTACCTCAGGGACGGTACGTGGAGGAACTACGGGGTGACATGACAGATCTGAAAACCATTGACCAGCAGCCAAACTCCAAGACGTATTAACAGTAAGTACGAATGCAAGGATACACTACTTCGATTAATATTGGCCGGTGCTATATGATTGGCACAACTTAACTATGTGGCGTATATGTAATTAACTTTGAACTGTTGGGATTGGTGTATTACTATGTCTTTATTACTTCGTCCCTAAATAATTAACTTCTAACGTTGTTTTTAGTCAAACTTTTTTCTTATCAATCGTAATTTATTTAGGGAGAAAGCCAAAGACGGCTACAGTAGCACTGTACAAGGCATTTTAGCCTACCACGCCTACCCAAAAAACGATCAAGAAAAAGGTAGAAGAGTTGCCAGATGTTTTGCTCTGGCCGCTTTCCAAAGCCTCGCTTCATCTCTAATCTGGTTTAGTACTTGTTTTGTTGCGCCATTATGCTTGAAAATTCCTGCATTCCATTCCTTCCACACTTTCCAACACACTAAGATGATCAGACAGCGCAAACCTTTTCTGTCCGCACAGTGAACACGGACCATGTTACTCCACCATTCGAGGACACTTTCGCCATGGACTTAGTTGACAGGCCGTCTAGTGAAACGACAATCTTGAAAAAGATGCAAACCGGAGTCTAGCAACTGTTAGCACATGGGGCAATTTCCTGAGTTTGGCCAATTACAGGCAGCCAAGTGACCCGACGTCCAAACTCTATTTTTGCAAAATTAACCAACCGAAGAATTTGCACTTTGGCGGTGCCCAAGTCTTCCAAATAAGGGAGCAAAAATTTGTCTTGCAGGAGCCTAGAAATTGAGCCGATCGAGCTCGTTGAGTATTTCCCATCTTTGGTTAGCTTCCAGGTGATTCCGTCCCTTGAGTTTGGTTGCAACTGCAGCTGCGCAACTACACGCCACAATTGCGTATATTCAGTGAAGACTTGGGTGGTGAAACCTAGGTGTTGAAGGTTGATATCACGGATCCAGTTGTTGTCTAAGGCATCTTTCAAAGATCTATTCTTCTTTCTAGATAACTTGTAAGCGCTGGGTGTAAAATCACAAGGGCAAAGACCCTGAAACCATGCACTGTGCCAAAAGGAAATACTGTCACCGTCTCCCACAATAATTGTAGTTGCCGCTGCGAATAATAGCTTGTCATTATTTGTGCATGGGTTATCCGGCCCAATTTGCAATTGTTGTTCTTTGTCCCATTCTTTCCACAACCATCGAAGACGCAGGGCCCTAGCAAAATTCCCCAAGTGCAGAATTCCAAGCCCTCCAGAGTCTTTGGGTCTGGTGGAACGCGGCCAGTTCACTTTGCATTTGCCTCTAGTTAATGCTTCTGACCTAGCCCAAAGGAATTGTTTCTGTCTGCAATCAATTTCCTTCAGTGTTGCTTTTGGTGCCCGCAAGGAGGTGAGGAAGTACACAGTTTGTGAGGTGATGACAGATTTAACGAGGGTCATGCGTCCAGCATGGTTGATGTGCCGCTCGTTTTAGAAGGTGAGCTTGTTCACTGCCTTGTCAATGAGAGGCTGGAAATCAACCCGCTTGAGCCTTCTAGGTGAAAGGGGCAAACCCAAATATTTGATTGGAAAATGACCGCTTTTTGCTAGAAGATCCGAAAGGACATCCTCAAGATCAATGTGTAATGTAGATGGATATTTGGGAGATAACTATGCCTTATGCTTTGCCAAGAGCTTGAGAGATTGAGGGAGACTAGAATTGTTTCTTCATAATTCATTCTTTTATTTTTATTGTGCCTCATGGGCTGATTATAAAGGGTACATAGGACTAACACCTCTTGTGCCTAGACAATATGGTACTATTCCTATATATAAATAACTAAGAGAGACACTAATTAACACTAATGGGCTTAAAGGCCCAACTAGGACACTCACGCCCTACGACGCCTTTTTGCATCTGACGTCTTGGGCCTATTGGGCTAGCGGCAGCCTGTTGGCTGCCCATGACATCTCCCCCGCCCTTGGAGACCCAGCTCGTCCTCGAGCTGGATAGCTGACGCGACCTAGGGATAAGCCTTTTATATCTCGGCTTCCCATTCTTATTTAAGACTAAAATACAACTATATCCACCTGGATCCCATGGAAAGAGCGCCTCTGCTGGCTTCATGTAGGCTGAAGGGTGGAGTGTGAAGCAGCCGGCTCTAACGCTGGATGTGTCTAGCACCACGGCAGGCACAAAAATGAATGAGATAGCCTTTGATGCCTGATGCTGGATGTTGATGCGAGGTCGCTGCACTGGAAGCGCCCATATTTGGACCTCCCCTGCGATCGGAGCAGCCTGATATATGGAAGGGGCCGAGGGGACGAACACGCACGACAGCGAGGAGCTGAGGAGCATGCGCATCTTTCGCACCACACGCCGAACAAGGAAACCTCGCCCGGCAGCTTGTAGTCGCACCGCTGCTTGCTCCTCGGAGACTTTGGCTGCCCGAAGAAGATGCGCTCGGCGGCGTGCCAGGAGGCCCCGTACTGCTGCCTGGAGGCGTACAGCCGCCCGGCGTTCACGGTCCCTCTTGTCCTTCGCCTCGAGACACGCCCGGATGCGATCCAGTTGTGTGGACATCTCCTCAAGGATGCGCAGGGAGTTGTCGACGCCACGAGACAGTTGGTGGAGCGGGTCGGGGCACGGAGGCGGTTTGAAGCGCCGCTGCAGGAGCTCGGTGAAGCGACGCCACGTCGGGGTGCCCTCCTCCTGGATCTGGAGGAACCACGTACGAGCGCCATCGTCCAGATGACAGGAAGCCATCCACACCTTTTCTTCCGCCATGATGCGCTCTTGACGGAAGTATGTGTCGCAGCTGTTGATGAAGATGAGGGGTTCGGAATTACCGTCGTAACGCGAAAAACCCAGTTTCTGGAACCGCGGCGGACGATTGTAGTGGTGTTTCTCGGCAGCCGAACTGTTGCTGGACGCCGAGCGCTCAGCGGACAGGGCCTTGATGGTGGCGGCGTTGGCCTGCACGGAGGCCTGGAGGTCCCTCATGGCGTCGGTGTTGGCCTTCATGTAGGTTGTGATGGTCTCCAGGGAAGCTTTGAGGTCGGTGGTGCAGGGGGAGGCGGACGGCGGCCTGGTGGTTGTGGTGGCGGCTGCTGATGGAGGAGATGTGGTGCGGGTGGTTGGCGGCTGGCTGGTGTTGGCGCAGGAGGTGGGGGACAGCGGCTAGTGGTGCGGTGGGGGATGGATCGGGCGGCGGCTAGGATCGATGGATGAGGATCGGCTGATCTGTTTTTTTTTATTTTTGAACGTAGGAGAGGATCTGGATCGATGGATGACGAGTTGGAACTGGAAGATGAGGATCGCTGGACTCTAGATACCAGATGTAATGTAGATGGATATTTGGGAGATAACTAGGCCTTATGCTTTGCCAAGAGCTTGAGAGATTGAGGGAGACTAGAATTGTTTCTTCATAATTCATTCTTTTATTTTTATTGTGCCTCATGGGCTGATTATAAATGGTATATAGGACTAACACCTCTTGTGCCTAGACAATATGGTACTATTCCTATATATAAATAACTAAGAGAGACACTAATTAACACTAATGGGCATAAGGCCCAACTAGGACACTCACGCCCTACGACGCCTTTTTGCATCTGACGTCTTGGGCCTATTGGGCTAGTGGCAGCCTGTTGGCTGCCCATGACACAATGGCCTCGCAGCGAATCGGGACAACGGTTGACTTCTGGAAATTGGTTTGGAGGCCTAATGCTTCACCAAAATTATTTAAAATGTTGGCAAGAGTGGTGACATCTTCCTTAACCGGGTTGACAAAGATCACCGTGTCATCAGCGTACATTGAAGTAAAAATGGTGGCTGTCCTACCGCGCAACCTTGTTAATATTTGAAGTTCAGTAGCTAGCTCAATTAGCTTCTGAAGAGGGTTGATGGCAAGCACGAAGAGCAAGGGAGAGAGCGGATCTCCTTGCCGTAGACCTCTACCATGTTTACGCGTTCGGTACTCCATTGAGTAGAACCCGTGACGAGGAAGTTGAGAGCAAAGCAGCAATCCAATCTCGCCACCTCGAAGGAAAACCAAGTTTCTACATGAGGTTGAGTAAATATTCCCAGCGCACTGAGTCAAAGGCTTTTGTGATGTCTATTTTTTTTAAAAAAGGTGGAGTGTTGTTTCTATGGAAACGCCTTGTTGCATTGCGGACGACCATGGAGTTGTCATGGATGCTTCTTCTCTTAATGAATGCATTTTGTTTCAGAGAGACCAGCTTGTTCATATGTGGTGCAAGTCGCAAAGCTAGTACTTTGGTGATTATTTTGGCAAAGGAATGAATGAGACTGATAGGCCAAAATCACCAATGGAGTCTGCACCATCTTTCTTGGGCAGCAGACGATGTTTACGGAGTTCAATAGGGGCAGATTGGTAGTTCTTAGTAAATGGAAGGCATTTGCAGCATATAGAACATCTGCTTTGACTTTGTACCTCTATTGAAACCTTTGTTTATTTTTTCTATATCTTTTGATACATCTAGAACATCACAATCTACTCTAGGATCAACGTGGTAGTCCTTTAGCCATTAAGAGTGAAAAGAGATGATCTTTCATGGAAATCAAATTACTTCTTCCTCCATTTCAAATTATAAGTTGTTCTAGATTTTATAAATACATAATTTTTGCTACGTATCTAGATATACATTATGTTTAAACGCATAAAAAAAACTATATGACTAAAAAAAGTCAGAATGATTTACAATTTCGAATGGAGCATTTTTGTATAAAATTAATTTAAAATGTAGATATCTACTAATTATAATTTGCATGCACTATTGTTAAGGTGTTTTGTTTCCTTAGAATCTATTTGAAGATAAAACTATTAATTTTCCATAGTTTTTATTTATATTCTGCCTTTATAGATTGTGTTTAAGTGAACTCTTTATTTAAGTATTTTTCTTTCAAATCACTAGGAAAGAAAAATTGTTATTTTTTTCTCTCAATTTTTATTTTAAATTTACCATTTTAAATTGTATTTTCCATTGAACTCTTTGGTTTATCTAAACAAATAGATTATGATATAAAATCAAACTGCCAATGTTCTATTTTTCCCACAATTAAATTTGTAATTTCTATTGTAAATATGTGGTGGCTCTCTTCAATCTATTATATTAAAATAATAGAAAAATTATAATCACAATGGTGTTAACCACATTTCTTTTTTATATTGTACCTCACTAAAATAGACTAATATGGTGTAAAATGGCCAATATCATTGAGATTGATGTCTTAGAGCAAAATTGCCACTTAAATATTTAAACGGTTTTATATATTATCAAACATATAGAATTGTATTTTATTGAGTTACTTTTGTGCACATGTGATTTATACATATATATGAACTAAAAATACCAATTAAAACAATAGTATCAAAATTTTAAAAATTCACAATTTTTCTTGGAGCATAAAACATCTAACCTATCTATAGAAATAGCTACAGCTTCGTTAGCTACGTCTCCATCCGTTGCCCTCTCCCGATTCCCTATTCATCTATAGTCCGCGCCCCTGCCATCCAATCAACGCTCGCCCGCTCCATGCCTCCCACGTCTCCTCCCGCCTCCACCACAGCCCAGGGCCCAATTCCACCGCAGACCAGGGGCCAACCCACCGAAGCCTAAAAAAAGGGGGAAAAAAATGAAACGCGCTCCTCCATCATTCCACGCCACGGCGACTCCGCCCAAAACCCCAACGCTGCTCCCACCTCCAAGCCGCCATCCTGCAGCGCCGCACACGCACGCAGCACCTCCATGCCTGTGCCCTCCCCTGGTCGGCGTCCCGCGGATCCACGTGCAGGCTGACCAGCCCCTGCGCAGCACGGCTGTGCGGCACCGCACCCGCCGCGGCCTCTCCTTCATCCTTCCGCACCCATCCACCGGCAGACTCCTGCATCGGCGACCACAGCGTATACGGTCCCTTCGGCAGGCAAGTGTGCCGCTAACGTTCCCCTTATGCCTACCTGCTATGTTGGCCTTTTTTGTTCAACTATTACTGATTTTTGTACCAGATGAGTTGTTGCCTGTCATACTTTGCCATCGAATTAATGCTTTTTGTACCACATCGATGGTTGCCTGTTACACTTCGCCATCATCTTCCAATACAAAGATGACGCCTTCTCAAATTGATATCGTACAGTGTACACAACCTGCTGCTCTGCTTGCCAAAAGCGTGCTTGCTGCGGCATTCAGTTTAATTTTATTATTACTTTCCTCTCCGTGCCAGTCCGTTTTATGTGTCCGTTATTCAGTGTTAGACTACACGGCTTAATTCCTTCAAACATGCTTCGCGTAGATTCCGTACTAAACAATGACGCAGCAAGCGTCGGACTGTTTATTGGCCCATGGACACCCGGCAACGCAGTCCTAGTATCGCAGCGCGAGGCACTTAGGCGTCGTTATATGATGTTGTCTGATACTGTATCGACAACCTCTTCCCATGGTACTACTACTCTTTTTACCGCATGTGCATCTATGTCATGCAACATGTGCCTCCTTACAGTGTCTTCTACATGTATTCAGTTATGCTGATGCATTTTTATTCTTTTTCGCAGCGTCACCACCAAATGAGCCACCCGTTAGCTCTAGAGGTAGGCGCAAACGTACGGCGCACGACGGTGTCTGTGACGATGGTTGGTTGCTAACATGTCTACCTATATCCACCTGCGTCGTCCGTTCCTTCCTATGTTGACATCAACAAAAAAAATGCGTTCATGTTCTCCATTAATCTCCTGTTGCACACATGACAGGTTCTGCAGCAGATTCCTACCTTCCAGATTTGCAGCAAGCTGGTGCCCCTGATGACTACTCCGCTGCTCAGATACCGGCCTCTTCAAGACCTACCCGTCGTCGTATTTTTGTTCCCGAGACGAGTGCCATGACAGGTCCTACTTCTCAGACCATCAATGGGCACATACGTGAGATCTCCTTCCAAAACATTTCATTTCCTGATTTATTCATTCTGCATATAAAAATACCATATTTTATCACTTCGATAAAACATGCACGTTACACGCATTGCCTTCCTCAAAAAACTTGACTGAATTGACCACACGCTTTATAGACACCACTCATGCTGCTGCACAGAAACAGCCAAGTATCTACATTTCCTTACCTGAAATTAATTGTTGGTTCATTTCTTTGTTTTTGTCTTCTACACTTATTCATTTACGCTAATGCATTTTACTTATTTTCCCAGTGCCGCCACCGAATGAGCCACCTGTTAGCCGTAGAGCGAGGCGCAAACATACGGCGCACGATGGTGTTCGTGATGATGGTTAGTTGCTAACATGTCAACGTACATTCGGCTGCGTCATTCATTCCTTCGTATATTGACATCAAAAAAACAATTGTGCTCATGTTTTTCATTATTCTCCCGTTGCACACATTACAGGTTCTGCAACAAATTTCTACCTTAGGCCTACTTTGGGAACAGGGGGCAGATTTGCCCTGGGTAGTTAACCCCCCACGGGGAATTATGGGGCTTGCCATTTCCCTGGGGCCGTTCCCCCTCCCCGTTCTCCCTTCCCTGACGCCGTTTGGAAGCAAGACCAAAAGAGGCCAGGGTGTGTTACGCCCGCCTGTCGTGTCATTCTCAAGCCGCTTGTGCTTATGTGTTACGCTAACATAGTAGAACTATATTGATTGAGTTTGCTTGTTGTAATCTATAAATTGCACAATGTTCTGAACTCAAAATAAAAAATCAACAAGTTCAGAAAAATATTCTAAAAACATAAAGAAAGGAACATACAAAAAATGTTGATATTTTAAAACATCTTTCCTTGATCAAATTTCATACATTCTATGAGATACAAACGTCCATATAACTATTAAAAATGCTCCCCCCATCCTGAATACATCAATTCCTAGAATTGTCTTAAGTTAAATTTTTTAATATTTGACTGAATTTATAGAAAAAATTATAAAATCAAATGAGCACATTATAAAAAAATATATTTCATAGTGTAACTAATAATACTAATTCAGTGTCATAATTCTTAACACTCTTTTATATAAATTTGATCAAATTAAAAAGGTTACTTAAAGACAACTCTAGGAATTGATTTATTCATGGACGGAGAGAGTAGCTCCTGATGAACTGATGAGCAACATCTCAGCCGAATAAATACAACTTTGTTCCTAATTTAGTTCTAATGCTAACTTGAGAAGGCAGCACAAACTTTAATAACTTATGAATAAATTTGCAAGTTATTTTCAACAATTGCACGTGTCTTTAGCTTTTAGGTTGACCTCCACGAGATGTTGCCGACCTTCTGGTGCTGCCTGTTGGCTGTAGCGAACCAAAAAAAATTGTTAGTGAAATAATCATTAATCTGTCATCATGCATAATCTATCATGTGAGACCCGCTGGACAAAAAAAAATTATTAGTTAAGCTGAAAATAGTGACCAATCGGTATCAAATTAACATGTCCTGTTATTGCAGAAATCTCAGCATGTAAACAAAACAAGAAACCATACTAACATCATGTACCAATGAGGTATTCCCCAGATCGATGAAAGCATCCTCACAAGAAAAAAATAGAAACATATATCTTCAAGGTCATGGACTCATGATGAAGTGCAAATTAAACAGGCTTTGGAAAGCCAAAAAAAAAAGCTAAAAAAATCAGGAATACATGACTCTTCACACTACTGTTATCTTGTCAGAAACTTACCCAAGCAAAACTGTGGCCTCTTTATTATCAATGTACTCTCTTTTCACATGCATATCTTCTATTCTGCTACCTGATTCAAAAGTGATGATTACTAGAAGAAACTAAAGACTGCAGGCTGCTATTAAAAAGCAAAATTTACAACTGAATTTAAGTTTAGTCAGCATCCTTGATCCTTCTATTGGTGATTGTCAACAGTTGTGCTATATACATATGATGTACGCTCCAAGGCAATAAACTAATCATGATGGTCTACCATATATAGAAAATGATTAAAAAAGAATTTTTGAACAACCCAGTCTCTAGAAATATCAAGCCAAACACATTGATGACTAGTAACTGACAGCCAATAGATAGAGCAAGTATTGCCCAAAAGGGAAAAAATGATCAGTTAACAGTTCGATGCCTAAACTCTATCACAATCTAGAAAAAATTGATCAATCCATAGAGTTTAATTAAATAATGCTATACTATACTAATGGTGACTGACTAACTGACTCCTGTGCAATCTAGTTTCCTCTATCAGCTAATCTGAAAGGATATGCACATAATGGACTCCTTAAAAATTCATTAACATTAAGGTAAAGGTTTTGTGGGTGGTGATGTACTGATGTCAATGCCATAATGAAAGGCTGTGAACCAGAAAATGCTACATGCTTAATCACAAATTAGCACAATTGCAAACATATCCAACTACTCAGAAGACAAGCTCGATGCAAGGGTCAACTTGTAAGCAATGAATAAATTTTGATAGAACATAAACTAATTTACGATAGAACATAAACTAATTGCTCGCTGAATCGGCTATACACAAGAATCACAAATTTTGCAATACCCAACCTGCATACTTATGAGCATGAATAAAATTCACCAGGGAAATCTTCCTAATCGGGTAGACATGAATCACAGATTTCGCAAAAATCACCGAACAGTATCACAAGAAAATCAAGCAAGAATACAAAGCCATGAGGTACCAGATATCCCAATCCTTTTCACAGCCACCAAACAAGAATGATAGGGTGCATGCTCACCACGCTTCGGTTGAATGAGGTATGGAGATAGGCTCGGTGGCACGGCGCTTCTCCCCGGACGCTGGAGTATGGAGGAGGATACGGCAGCTCGGCGGCCCCAAGATCTACGAGATTTTGCCGTGCTAGGAGGACGAGGATGAGGTGGAGGCGCTGCTCTGAGATGTGGATCTCACGGCGACAGCGACACGGCCGCGAATCGCGAGAGATGCATCTCCGGTCACCGGGAGATGCACACCAGTTGCCGGCCACCGGGAGATGCACGCCAGGAGCGATGCGCGGACCATGAGCCGCCGGGGTGATGGCGACGGCCACCACCCTCGCGACTCGCGAGTCGTCGCGCGAGCGACGGGGTCAGGGAAGGGGAAACGCTCCCGGCCTCATGACTCATGGATTTCTTCCGCGTGGAAAACGAAGGGAAACGGGCTTCTGTCCCCGCGTTGGTGTGCTTCCAAAGAGCGCGGCAGATTGGTGCAGGGAAAATAGCCGCGTGGTTTCTCGGCCCGGGGAAGTCGCAGGGAACCCTCCGGGATCCCGTGCTGCCAAAGTAGCCCTTACAGATTTCCCGCAGGCAAGTCTCCCTAATGATTGCTCTTTTTTAGGGAGATTTCCTTAATGAGTGCTCTGCTGCTCAGATGCCAGCCTCTTCAAGACCTACCCGCCATTGGATTTCTGTTCCCAAAACGAGTGCCATGACAGATCCTACTTCTCAGAGCTTGAATCCACACAGACGTGAGACCCTCTGTCTAGAACATTTGCTTTACCCATTTATTCAGTCTGCCTGTCAAAAATACCATATTTTACCACTCCGACGAATGATGCACCTTTCACCCATTGGCTTCTTAAAAAAAACTTAACTGAATTAACCCTACATTCCATACTGTACAACGCCCCCCTAAATCCGTTGCCACACATCGATGCTGCAACCATTTCTGCGTAAACACGGTAGCGATGCCATCGTTCGCAAAATTAACTCTTTATAGACATTACTCATGCTACTGCGTACAAACAGCCAGCTGTCTACGTTTGATTACCTGACATTAATTGTTGGCTCGTTTCTTTGTTTCTTCTACAAATTATAGGCACTGTTTACTCTCCTCTCGATTTGGGAGGGCCAAATAATGTGTGCCCGCATTGCGGTGCTCTATTTTGGACCGAGGAACGTGTCCGTGGCTATGGTACTCGGCATATGCCAATCTATAACAAGTGTTGTAGAGGTGGCAGTATTGTTCTTGATCCATACAAAACACCTCCGGAGCCCTTGATTGGCCTTCTGAATTCCCGAGATAGTCGACTCTCCAACCACTTCTTTGATGGCATTAGATCTTACAATTCCATGTTTGCTATGACATCTATGGGTGTTCATGTTATCAATTCTATCAACGATGACCGAGGACCTTATGTCTTCAAGATAAGTGGCCAGCTATGCCATCGGATAGGATCGCTAATGCCATCAGGTGGTAAAAGGCCAGAGTTTTCTCAGTTGTATATCTTTGATACCGAAAATGAAGTGATGAACAGAATGGCTGTTTCTTCACATAAAAACTGTAATTTCCGACCAAATGAAGCTATTGTGGCTTCTTTGCTCACCGTGTTTGATTCTCACAACCCAGTCGTCCGGTTTTTCAGGATTGCTCGAGATAGACTATTGAATGAAACTTCTGATAGATGCTCTATCAAGATATTCAGTTCTCCAAATCAGCATGGTAATGTTTATAGTACTCCTATTGCAGCGGAAGTTGTTGGCTTGGTCATTAATGATCTCGGATTATCTGACGAGGGTTGATACTTGGTGGTCCAGGATCATGCATCTAACCTGCGGAGAATCAAAGAAACACAGTGTAAGTTCATGGCAATGCAATATCCAATATTATTTCCGTATGGAGAGGATGGCTTCCATGAAAAATTGGAATACCATCAGTGTCACCGGTCAACGGAAATGAAAAGAAAAAATGTCAAATGTCACCATGTTAGAATTTTATACATACAGACTGCATGATAGACCGAATGCCTTCAATACCCCTTTAAGTGGCAAGAAGCTCACCCAGGCGTATATTGTTGATGCTTATTGTTGTGTTAGGATAGCCGACTAAGCCATTTTAGAAAGGATTCATTCCAAGCCAAATATAGGACAGCCAGTTACAAGTCTTTAGTGCAGTTAGTTAGTAGTGGTGTTACAGAGGCTTTGGCTGCAGGCCAAAGAGTTTATTTACCAGGCTCTTTTATTGGAGGGCCACGGTGGTACTACCAAAATTACCAAGATTGTGTGGCTCTTTGTCGCCGATTTGGATGCCCAGAGCTATTTGTTACTTTTACATGCAACGCTGCTTGGCC
The DNA here is from genome assembly GCA_038087645.1 of Saccharum hybrid cultivar R570. Classification (NCBI taxonomy): domain Eukaryota; kingdom Viridiplantae; phylum Streptophyta; class Magnoliopsida; order Poales; family Poaceae; genus Saccharum; species Saccharum hybrid cultivar. Next base: position 14,237,751 of record JAQSUU010000245.1, read on the forward strand.
TAAAATAGTGCGGGCTCTATCAGCTATACCAGGCCAGCACACATCTGATCGACCTAACATTGTTGATCGAGTATTCCAATTAAAACTTAACCTGCTCATGGATGACATAACAAAGCACTCATTCTTTGGCCCTATACTTGGAGGTGTTAGGAGTTAGGACAATGTTCCTCCATACTTTTCAGTCCTGCTATACATTATGCATGATGTTCTTCCATTACCTGCCTTTGCTATTTTTCCTGCAGTGGTCTACACAATTGAGTTCCAAAAGAGGGGTATGCCACATGTACATATCATCATATGGCTTAAATCTGATGGCCCACGTACACCAGAGAAAATTGATTCTTACATATCAGCCCAGCTACCTGATCCATTACTTGATCAAGTTGGTTATGATGCTGTTTCAAGATTTATGATACATGGACCATGTGGTGCTATGTGTCCAACCTCTGCTTGCATGGTCGATGGCAGATGCAGTAAGTTCTATCCCAAAGATTTTTCAAGCACAACAACTGTGTCATCAAATGGGCATGTTATATATGCACGACCAAATAATGATATCACAGTTGAAAAGAATGGTGTTCGCATCGACAACAGATTCATAGTCCCCTATAATGTCGACCTATGTGTCACATACAGTGCACACATCAACATTGAAAGTGTTAATCGCAATGGAATGGAGAAATACTTATTCAAGTACACGAACAAGGGTCCTGACCGTGCCAAGGTTGCAATCCAAAATAAAGAAGATCCCCGTGCTTCTCCGATCAATGAGGTCAAACAATATTTGGATTGCAGATGTATAACACCCAATGAGGCAGCATGGCGCCTTCTCTAGTTTGACATTCACCGCACTGATCCATCCATTGAGCTACTACATGTCCACCTTCCACTTGACAACAGTATCATATATGTTGAGGATGACAATCTGGAAGAAATAGTTAGTGATCCAAGCAAAACAATCACCAAATTGACAGCTTGGTTTGAGGCCAACAAGACACATGTACAGGCACCACAATATACATATGCAGAGTTTCTTGAGTATTGGACATGGCATGCTGATGGCAAGTACTGGGAGCAGTGTCGCAATAATCGACCAAAAATTGGTCGCATAACCAATATCAGCCCTAATCAAGGAGAGGTCTTCTACTTACATATATTACTGCACATAGTCAAGGGCGCACGGTGCTACTCTGATTTAAGAAATGTTGCTGGTCAGCAGTACCCTACCTTCCAAGCTACCTGCGAGGCTCTAGGTTTACTTGGTGATGACCGTGAATGGTCTCACGCTATGACCGATGCAGCACATTGGGCACTCCCATATCAGCTGCGGCAGTTATTTGTGACAATCCTTCAATTTTGCCAAGTCATAAGGCCATCAAAGTTGTTTGATGAATTTGCACACATAATGGGAGATGACATGAGATACCGGATCTATCGGCTCACACCAGGAGTGCCCGAGCCAATACTTCAAAGGCGAATCAGATCCTATGTCCTAGTTGAATTAGACAACTTGAAAATACAGGTTATACATTGGATCGTTTCCACCTGCCGCGACCAGGTGATGACACCTCGGCTTTTCTGGAAAATAGGCTAATACTGGATGAGCTCTCTTATGGATCAAATGCTACAAAAGAATTAGCAATCAGACAGGTTGGACAATTGAATCAAAACCAGACATACGACGCTGTAGAACATTCTGTTAGAGCTAAATGTGGCCAGACCTTCTTTGTCTATGGATATGGCGGGACTGGGAAGACCTTTCTATGGAACACCCTACTAAACAGTATTAGAGGCCAAGGAAAAATAGCACTGGCAGTCGCATCATCTGGAATAGCAGCGTTGCTACTTCCTGGTGGTCGCACACTTCACTCACGTTTCAAGCTCCCATTGAATGTTCAAGAACACTATGTGTGCAATCAAGAAAAACATGAAGTTGTCAAAATTGATACAGCAAATTGCACTCATTATATGGGACGAGGCGCCTGTCAACCATAGACATCTTTTTGAAGCGCTTGATCATACACTTCAAGATATAATGTCATCAACGGATCATACTCTAGCTAATAAACAGTTTGGTGGCATTACAGTTGTCCTTGGTGGAGATTTTAGGCAGACTCTTCCTGTAATTCCTGGTGCTAAGAAACATTAGATTCTAAATGCATCCATTACTCGCTCTTACCTATGGCAGTCCTGCTCTGTTCTTCAATTGACAGAAAACATGAGGCTTCGAAGTTCCTCACTTTCACCTGATGAGAAGCTTGAACTTCGTGAGTTTGCTGAATGGCTTCTCTCTGGTACCACCCCCAATAGTACTCCTGCAAAAGAGCATGACACAACTTGGGTCCACATTCTAGATTACATAGTATTACCTCCTGAACAAAGAAACCTTATAGGTTTGATTTCTTTTGTATATGGATCAACACCGCACATCTCTAAACTACCAGATTATCTATGTGAGAGGGCAATTTTGGCTCCAACCAATGAGCTGGCTGCTGCCATAAATTCTCAGATCATAAGCCAAATTGCTACTGAGGAAATGTCATACTATAGCTATGACACCATCGATGACTAAACAGCAAACTATTGTACTTTGCAATCCCTGTACCCTATAGAATTTATCAACACAATACGCATGGGTGGGTTACCAGACCATCATCTAAAGCTAAAGGTCGGCGTTCCTATAATGCTTCTTAGAAATCTTGATCCAGTAAATGGCCTATGTAATAGAACAAGGCTCATGACACAACTTACTCACCGCGTAATCGAAGCACAAATCATCGTAATCGAAGCACAAATCATCGTAATCGAAGCACAAATCATCACAGGAAAAACAAAAGGAACACTAGCCTACATTCTAAGGATAGTGGCGGTTACAACTGAACTAAAATGGCCATTCAAAATTAAACGACGGCAATTCCCCATTCGCGTTTCATATGCCATGACAATAAATAAAAGCCAAGGACAAACATTAAGTAAGGTTGGTGTGTACCTACAAGCTTTGTATTTTCCCACGGTCAGTTATACATTGCATTTTCATGTATTACATCTCTGTCCTCATTGAAAATAATCCCCCTGCATATGAACATAGCACCCATAATGTTGTGTACACTAAAATTTTTGAAGAGATATGCGCTTGATGTACCCAAGCTGCCAAGGTACTCTGACGGCCCTTTTGTACTATCAGTCACCTCTAATTCTCTGTTCTCTAATGCAAGTTTTACTGTTACAGGTTCACTCGATACTACCTGCTACCCTCATGTGACAAGTGCATATATTCTATGTTATCTATACACTGCATCTTTTGCTATGATCCATGCGACTCAACAGGTCCATGCTTACAAGGTAACGATTTCTTCTGTAGTACTCATACACGCCTTTGCTAAACATTGACAACTTACCCATTTGTGTCGACCACCAACTAGCTCTAATTACATACTCCCCAATGTAACTCTGCGTACTTTGGCCTCCATGCATGCTGCATATACTGTCATAATTCGGGACAGAAAAAGCACACAACCGGTGGCACATTGCTATTTTAGTTCCTCATTTCTTTTCTCATACGGTCATTACGTTAACAGATGTATATCTTTGAATCTTTTTATAACCTAATTGCCACATCCTCATCAAATATCCATGATGAATAACAGCTTATCACAGCATACCATCTATCTTTCTATTGCATTCAACATTGCTCCGACCGTAAACTGTACATCTCCCACTTCATGAGTGCCAATTTCCTGCATACTGAGTTCATCCAGATCGACAACAATGTTGTATGTACAACTAAACATTGAGCAGTTCAATTAATGATGCCAGTATCATGCGTGGTTACTCTTTTCAATTTACCCCATATCGTAGAGGTTTTCTTTATTTCAACCTTTTCCGGTAGGCTTTTAAGCTTATTTTGACAGTCGCTTCTCACTATGCTGACATGACAAGATCTTCTGTACTATATGTACAGGATCTTTGTTTGACCACATTCATCTACTGCTGATTTTATAGCTTTAGGGACCACACCATTTAGTATCAGTGGTACTACTACGAATTTTAGATATTCAGGCACCTTCGGTTTTGACCCTTCACTGTCTTCTGGACAAACAACAATTCCCTTCGGAACAACAGCTCCTGCAATTGGTAGGTTTTCCCATTACATATCCACTGAGTTTTGACATTACATATTGCTGCAAATCAAATTTAGAATAGGGATGCCACCGTTCACAGGTACCAAAAAACAGCCAGCCATTTATATTTTCTTCGTTCATGTGATCCTCATGCTCCCAACTTCAGAGCTAAACCAATTAATAAACATATTCCTGTTTTCTGACCATCGGCTCAGGTAAATGCCATTACATAAAGACATGAGAAAACTGATAACATCTTTTATCTCAATATGTTTTATCTATTCGGTGCCATTAAACTTACACGAAAAACAATGCACAAACATGAAAAAGTTGAATACAAGTACTAAAGCACTAAAACACTAAACACCACAACTAATCTCTATGCATGCTTCAGATCATCGGCTGCTTTGAATGGTTTCCTATTGCTTTGGTGCCAATTGCTTACACAGCTTCGTATTACAGGCAAGTGAGCAACAAAGAGGACCACTGTACAAAACTGCAGTTACTGAGTAAGAATATTCATCCCCTTGCCATCATATTCATGTAATAGTTAATTTAAAGCCAAAACTCTATGCATTGCTCTTCCTAACATTAGCCTACACTCACCTGCCCTCCATACCTGCAACCATGATCACTTCATTCGTTTATCTGATTATTTAAACCATTTTCACATAGGGCTGTGACAAAATAGGGAGATAACGGTGTAATTACTGTTCCGGTAGTGCAATGTAATCAACCCTTATCTACTTTACAAGAAAACGGTGTAATTTGTCAAATCCAACGCCTTAAAGGCAGATTATGATCAATAAAATTCAGGTGGGGATCCTCTCCCCCCCGGTGACCTTCAAAAAAAAAATAGGGAGATAAAAAGGATGCACCAAGCGTCTCTATGACAAAGCTGGATGGAAGGATCACCTTCTTGCTTTTGACCTACATCAAAGTCTTAAACTTACTTTTGTGTGTCATGACGCTGCCTAAAGCATGTATGTAAATAAACCCAACAACCATGAATACGGTGCTCATCTTCATTTCCAAATGGGAAAGAAGTAATTCAGTTTGATGTTGTATAATACGCAAAGGCTTTTTTTGGCTTGCCTGCAAAGTTCGGCGGCTCAAGGCTCTTTTAAATAGTGTTTCGCTTTCATTACTTTCACATTTGATTATACAGTGCGCTATGTTTTCAGACCCGTACCCCGTGCGAAGCACGGGGCACCCACTAGTATATATATATACTCTTAAAGCTATATATATATATATATATATATATATATATATACCAACCCCTCTCTCACATATCAATGTTTACCAACAGTGCCGTCTCACGTAAACACGGTTACCAGAACAGTACAGATACCGTGAACAATCCCCACCCAAAACACTGTTACTAGAACAGCAACGGATCCTACGAACAGTCCTATGAATAGTAACACATCATGTGAACAGTACAGCCTGATACGAACAGTAATTACCTGTGTGCAACAACGTAACCCGTTACACAACAGTTCATACCCGTCAACAAACAGTACGTACCTGTTAACCATTAGCGCCATTTAATTCGTTTGCAACAATATAAACCCGTTTCCAAAAAGCACTTACCCATTAACAATAGCACATACCCTTCAAACATTAGCAACCTTTAATAATAAGCAGTACTCAACTACTGCACCAACCCATATTCCCTCTTCCTTTCGATACAGTACCCCGACTACTGTAGCGAATAGTGTTCGCCTAAACAGCCTAAACGGCCGCTAAACAGTAAACGGTGATGAATTGTTTTGTTTAGGGGGCAAACGAAAAATTAAACAATTGATCGTTTAAACGGTCAAAAAAACGGGGAAAAACGGTCTAAACGGCCTAAACTAAACAGGGATAAACGGTATTAAACGAGCTAAACAGCTGTTTAAACGGGTGTTTAGGCGAACACAAGGTAAATCTAGTTAAGTTTTACATGTATAAATTTGTATACTTAAGTTTATTATATTTATAAATATGTACACTTGATTTGTTACATGCGTAAATATATACATTTGATTCTTTTCACATGCATAAATATATATACATACTAAAATAATTGATTTTTACTTGGATTAATATTTATAAATGCTAGAATAATTGATTTTACATAAAAAAATATGCATATTTGGGTAATATTGTGTAAAACCATTTAGACTGTTTTAATCCGTTTAAACACCGTCTAAACCGTTTAAACGCTAAACAGAGGGTAACTGACTGTTTAGCGTTTAGAATAACGTTGGCAGCGAATGATGTTTCCCTTTTCTTCCCTCTTTTCCTACCGCTCTCTTCTTTCCATGCTAAGCACTGTTTTTTTAAATTACTTCTGTTTTTCTCTCTATTTTTGCTCTCTTCCTTTTTAATGCTAGACATCCCAAACAACCAATGTTTTTTTATACTAGATTAGACCATTTCTTTCTAAAAAAAACATAATTCTTTTACATATCAAAGCAGGCCAATTCATTTTATGCGAAACATTGGACAATATATTCTCTGTACATATTTCTCACTGTTATCGTCCGCGGCACCGCCGGGGCCCTGGCTAATTAGAATTATAGACGGGACTTGCCTACTACGTGTAAGGACCAAAGACCTACGGCCACGGATCAGAAAGACGAATCCGTGGTCGAGTAGGACCGCTCGCTAGCCGTCATTGTCGCCGATGCCGTCATCACCCTCCCCGTCGTGGCGGCCGCCGCGCCCTGGTGCCTGGCGAGGTCTTCCTTGAGGAGGGCAATCTCATGGCACACCTCCTCCATGGTCGGCCGGCCCGACGGCGAGTGCTGCGTGCACACGATCCCGAGGTCGATGAGCTCGACCATGACGTCGTTCCAGAGCCTGTCGTCGGCCACCGCCGTCGCCGCGTCCGTCAGCCACGACTCCGCCACGATCTTGCCGACGTCGTGCGGGTAGTGCCGCCTCACCCAGTCGTGCAGCATGAGCCCCTCCTGGAAAATCACGTCCGTCGGCCTCTTCCCCGTGATGAGCTCCAGAAGCATCACGCCGAAGCTGTACACGTCGCCCTGCGTCGATGGGTGCCCTCCCATTCCGTACTCTGATGAGCCATGCGAGAACAGAGCGCACCAAAAATGTTAAGCAAACGTACGTGACATGGTTTAGATTCTTGAACTTGATTGATGAGCAAAGACTCTGTACCGGGTGCGATGTAGCCGACTGAACCTTGTAACAATCCGGTGATGGAGTTGCACGGATCAGCTGAGCCGGCGGTGCTGCCGAGGTCGTCGCTGTCGCCGCCGACGTCCTTGACCAGCCGGGCGATGCCGAAATCCGCTACCACGGCCGTCATGTCGTCGTCGAGGAGGACGTTGCTGGGCTTCAAGTCGCAGTGCACGACGCGGACCGGAGCGTAGTGGTGCAGGTAGGCGAGCCCCTCGGCGACGTCGCTGGCAATGGAGACCAGCTGCGCGAGGTCGAGGCCGCGTCCCGGCGCGCCGTCGGGCGGGTACAGGCGGCTCTCGAGGCTGCCGTTGGGCATCAGCGGGAGCACGAGCGCGTGGAAGTCCGGCTGGCTGCACGCGGTGACCACGCGCACCAGGTTCCGGTGGCGCGTGCGCCGCAGCACCTGGCACTCCCGCTTGAAGCTCTTGCTCACCTCGCCGCCGCTCTTCGGGTCCAGCACCTTGACGGCGACGCGCGTGCCGTCGCGGAGCGTCCCCTCGTAGACGCGCCCGAACCGCCCCGCGCCGATGAGGCTCGCCTGCTCGAACCCGCGCGTCGCCTCGGAGAGCTCCCGATGCGACACCCTCGGGTGGTCTCGCTCCGTCGGCTCGTCGGCGTCGGTCAGCAGCATCGAGCGGCGCGAGTCTCGCCGCACGCCTGCTCTCGCCGCCGTGCGGCACGCGACGACACCGATGATGGCAACCGTGAACGGGACGATCGTGATCACCACGGGCAACACCACGCGCCGGTCACGAAGCGCTGGTCGGTGCTTCGCGCCACCGCCGCCGCCGCACCGAGCCAGACCGGACACGGACCCGCAAAGGCCAGCATCGCCGAGGAACGCGTCCGCCGGGAAGCTGGCGAAGGCCCCCGTTCCCGGCACCTCGCCGGAGAAGCCGTTGAAGGAGAAGTTGACATGTCGCAACGACGCCGCCGTCTCCAGCGTCAACGGCAGCGCACCCGTCAGACCGTTGTACGACACGTCAAGAACCTGCAAGAACGGCAGGGCGCCGATGGTGTCCGGGAGGCCGCCCTGCAGCGTGTTGCCGGAGACATTGAAGTACTCCAGCGCGACGCAGCTGCCGAGCTGCGGCGGTATGGTGCCGGACAACCTGTTGGACGACAGGTTGAGCACCTGCAGCATCACCATCTTGCTAATGGCAGCCGGGATCGGCCCTTCCAGTTGGTTGCGGGAGAGGTTCAGGTAGAGCAAGCCGCTGAGCGCGGACAGGTCTGCCGGGATCTCGCCCTGCAGCCCGTTGTGCGAGAGGTCGAAATTCTGCAGGTCCACGCATCGCGCAAGGCTGGGAGGTATGGCGCCGGAGAGACGGTTGTGACTCAGCACGAGCTCGCGGAGCTGCGTGAGGTTGGAGAGCGCGTCCGGGACGGCGCCGGTGAGCCGGTTGTGCGAGAGGTCTACGAGCCCTAGCCGTGGGACCGTGCCGAGCGACGGCGGGATCTCGCCGGAGAGGAGGTTGTTGGAGAGGTACAGCCGCTCGAGCCGCTGCATGGCGGCGACGCCCGGCGGAATCGAGCCGTTGAGGAGGTTGTGGGACAGGTTCAGCGTGGTGAGGTTGGCGAGGTCGCCGAGGCTCGCCGGGATCGGGCCGAAGATGTTGTTGTACTCCAGGTGGAGCTGCTGGAGGCCCGGGGAGAGGCGGCCGACGACCGGCGGGATCGTGCCGGCGATCTCGTTCCTGGCAATGCCGAGCTCCTTGAGCTCGGTGCAGTTCGTCAGCGACGCGAAGAAAGGCTCCAGGCTGGTGTTGTTCCGCGGGCTCTCCAGGGAGTTGTACGTGAAGTACACAAGCTCCAAGCGCGGCATTCCGCCGAACATGTTGGTCGGCAGCTCGCCGGCGAGGAAGTTGTTCTCCAGCAGCAGCCACCTGAGCTTCGTCGAGTTGGATATCGACGGCGGGATGCCGCCGACGAGGTAGTTGGACCACAGGACCAGGAACGTGAGCTCAGGGAGCGAGCAGTCTCCCCGGAAGGGGATCTCGCCGTCGAGCGAGTTGGAGGAGAGGTCGAGGTACTGCAGGGTGGTGGTGGAGAAGTTGCAGAAGATGGCCTCCGGGATATGGCCGGAGAAGTTGTTCTCGCCGAGGTTGAAGTACACCATGCTGCGAATGCGCTTGAGCTCCACCGGAATCGGCCCCTCCAGGTTGTTCCCGGAGAAGTCGAGCGAGTTGAGGCGGGAGAGGTTGCCGAGCTCGCGGGGGAGTCTCCCGGTGAACGCGTTCATCGACATGGCTAGCACGGTGAGGCGAGAGAGGCTCCCCAGCTCCGGCGGGACGCGCCCCGTGAGGAGGTTCCCGGAGAGGTTGAGCACGCTGAGGTGGGAGAGGTTGGCGAGCGCAGGAGAGACCTCGCCGGAGAGCCTTTGCTTGCTTAGTGTCAGGTTCACGACACGCCCCGTCGCCGTGTCGCAGGCGACGCCGGTCCAGTTGCACACGTCGTCATGTAGCGCGTCCCAGCTAGCGAGGGCTCCATTGGGATCACTGGACACGCCGGACTTGAAGGATAGAAGCGCGGCGCGGTCATCGTCCAACCCGCCGGCAGCGGCCGAAACAGCTGGGCTGATCGGGCCGTACGGGAGGAAGAGGAGAAGGAATGTGAAGAAGATGGCGGCGGACATGGGCGCAAACTCCATGGGAGCATGAGGCGCTGGATCGGGGGAGAGAGAAAGAGCTCTAGACCTCTAGCTCAAGACATTGGAGAGACAATGCTTGTTGGTGATAGCAACGTTTGCTACACCGCTGGGGGTTTTAAAGGAGGGAAAAGAGGCGCCTCCCTGCCTAACTGCCGTCTGGCTGCAGCCGTTACACATTGGCGCCAAGTTTTTGACTTTGCAACTGCAGGGACAGGTGTCGGGATGTGACTGGTTCGCGCCCATGGTGTTTCACTGAAGCGTGGGGCCATGTCGTGTTATGTGTGGATATTACGGCATGTAACACGCAGATGAGGTAATTAGTAAGGTGTGGATTAGTGAGAGAGGCGGTGGATTAGTGGGGGCAATCATGTGCCGTGTGCGTGCGTACAAAAAGTACCGTGCGTGCGGCCGGAAGGGCCCACCAAGATTTGCACGCGTACGTCCACGGTGGAACAGTGTTCTTGGTCTGGATATTGCCCTGTACAGAGCTGTGGTAATTAGGTGGCGGCCGATCGAAGGAAATGTGTGTTTGTGGTGTGGACCGCCATTGCTCCGAAAGCTAGCCTATAATCTGTATAAATAGGCTATCTTTGGGGGATATAGGGATCTTTTTAGCATTGTTTACGAATAGGAAGCAAAGTTCAAAGGGTGGCGTAGATTCTTCCACACAATGCAAAGAGATCAATTTGACAAACTCTATTCTCCACTCTAGATTGTTGCAATCTAAAAATAAAATTTATATAGAGGTAGGTCAAACTTCCTCTGATAAGACTGCATAGGCTATAGAGCGTTCATGTATGTTCTTGAGGCTAATCAGGGCAACTATAAAATTTAGCAAAAAGGTTATTAGCATATATATATGTCCCATGCATGTGGTACACATATTTTGTTTATTTGTGCTCCATAGGCCCTGTTTGGATCTACCCAACTAAAGTTTAGCTAGCTAAAATTTCAAAGCTAAACTTTAGCTAGCTAAAAATTCTTTCAACTAAACTTTATTTTTTTCGAAAGGGACGGCAAAAACGTTGCCGTACATTTTTTAGGCGAAGAAAAGCAAAAAAAAAAAGCAAAAGAAAGTTACAAAATCAGACCCCCTGGATCAGCCTGTATCTAGAACAACACCAACTAACCTCCTACCATAGGAAAGCTAGGGTGTTTGGATCCTTCAGCTAATAAACTCTTCTAAACTTTAGCTGGGTCATTTAGATCCATAGCAATTAAATTAAGTCAGCTAAAGTTTAGCTGGTGGATCCAAACATGCCCTAAGTTGTTGAAGAATCCTGCTGTTTGGCATATATAGCACTCTACGGTATTCCACAGAGAAGCTGAAGCAGAGGTAAGATCATGTTTGTTTTATTTTGAATAAAAACAGGATGGTACAAAGCCCTTATTGCAAATATATTTAAACCAAGGAGTATTTACAAAGAAAAAAAGAAAAGAAAAAATACAGGCTCCAATAAGGGGCTGTCTAAGATAAAAAGAGTTGAGGAAGAAAATGAGGTACACAAGAGTTCAGAAGAAAATCTGAAGATTGTCTTGAGGTTGTTGATACAACTCTTTTTTTGTTGTGAGGAAGAGAGCGATAGAGAGACGAGAGTATTTATCACATCCTCCCTCCATTCTAAATTATAAGTCGTTTTAGGTTTTTAATATATAACTTCTATCACATATTTAGACATAATGTATATCTAGATGTACAGTGGCGCACCCAGAATTTAGCTAAAACTAAGACCAAATTCTAGCGACCAAAAACTAAAAGACCAACTCAGTTGGTTTTTGACATCGTGGAAATCCTTTCTACTGTGATGGTTGCAACAGGCCAACTCAATTGGTTTTCGACACCGTGGATCTGCAATAATAGCCTGAGTATCAAGCACATGATTGGAACCGCCCTCCTCCACAAAATCAACATTTTCATTTCTAGTTTGTTAGGTTGGATTAAGTCTAATGCAGCTGCAGGTTAGCTGTAATTACTTCCTCACATTGGTTCTGTGCGGCTGCAGGCAAACTAGTTGCAGCTTTGCAGGCAAATTAGTAGAGAATTGAAGTCAGGAGTGAATGACACCTTTCAGTTTGAGATCCAATCAACTAATCAAAGGATGAAGGGCCAGTTGCAGCTGCTCTGCTCGGCTGCTCCCAGCGGGCACTTGTTTGCCTACTCAGCTGCTCTGCTCGGCTGCTCCTAGGGGGCAGCAGCCCCTGGCCGGCTGGCAGCCAAGCGGTGCCGGGGCAGTGGACGGGCGGCCAGCGACCGGCCAACTAGCCAAGGGCGGAGCGGAGCCGCGGCCCGCAGAGCTCAGATCAGAGGCCGGAGGGGGGCGAGCCGTCGAGGGGCAGCAGCGGGCCATGGCGCGAAGACGGCGGGCCAGGCGGCGGAGCGAGGACGCTAGGGTCGCCATTCAGGACTCGGCGCTGCCGGCCGCCGGCTGCCCTATTCCCTATCTTCAGACACTGATGTCTCACGAGCTGGGCCAAAAAAAAAAATTGAAGACTTGCTCTCTCCTTACTTGGGCCATCACTACGTAGGTGTATAGTAAAAACTATGTATAACTAAAAAAACTCAAAATAACTTAAGAAGTGCTTGCCGGATCATCATAGCTTTGCCGTCTGCCGCTTTGATACTACGTGGTTAATTATGCCATCGATTATGCAAAAGAGATAAGATGATAAGAGCATTAGATGGAACGCACTGGACAAATGCATGCCGTACGTGTTAATTTCTGTGGCTGGCCTCCATTTATTTACTTCTTTTGCAAAAGGGTAGTACCATCTTTTGTACGAAAAAGAACAAAAAGACAAACCAAGTGCAGTATGAATTAGAAATCACTGGGCTAGTTACAGTCACATCAATCTTTGCGTGTTGCTGTGATGCCTGCAACAGTGTTCTAGTCTATGGACAGTTGGACACTTTAGCATCACATACATCAGTCCAATCAACCTGTTGATGCATGCAATGCGGTCTACGTTTTTCAGTTCCCTACGTTTTCCATATGAAAATACATTGATTCATGTAAAAAATTTATACAATTTCTGTGAATTTTTTACATTCCAAAAGTGTCCTAAGTGTCTGCATGTATGTGGGTGGTTTAGTTTGCCCCCAGGCCAACACGTCTTGGGAGGACATGAACAAAAAAGTCTATAGTATCATACCAACTAGTGTGGTGGCCTACTCGTAATTGCAAAGCTAGTATTATGAGTGAGGACTTGCTATATTTCAAGTGCATTGAATATAGGATGTTTTCAGGCAAGACTTCACCGTTGGCTGATGAGCATGTAAAGCTGAGATTCAGCTTGATGGAGGAAAAAATCAAGCAAGGATGGATACAATATTGCCTGAAGAGAAGACATCTGACCGTTAGGAAATAATGAATAATTATATATGTATCGTACATTCTGTTATCCTGATTTTTGTATGAATATTTACTTTCTCTCTTACCGCCACTATTCTCTACTCCCTCCGTCCCATTAAAAGTGACGTTTCTGACTTTTGGGTACCTTGTTTGACCATTTATCTTATTCAATTTCTTTTTGCAAATTATAAAATAAATAAATCATTATTAAAGTATCTCTAATGATAAAATAAGTCATAACAAAATAGATAATATTTATACAAAAATTTTAAATAAGACGAACGGTCAAACAAGATGGCACGGAGTCCAAAACGTCACTTTCAATAGGACGGATGGAGTATGTCACTACTATAACTCCTATTTGGAAGGAAAAATTCAGACAAGGATTCACTACTATAAAGGAAGTTTGCGTTCTTTTAACTTTACCGTCATCACTTTGCTGTTTTTCATATGTATCTACTCTGTACTCACTCATTCTCCTTCTCTATTGCAATTGAGTTTTGTTGTTGTCGGGAGATCACCTTTCCACCAACTGTGTGTCCGTGCCTTTCAATTCGCCTTCCTACCGCTACACTAGCTGAGTGCAACAACATGCATGTATCTTATCTTCTTACATTGTATTGTTTTCATTGCCATGCCGCGTGCTTAATATCGGCGGCTTGTGTCATGTTTCCTTGTTAATTCGTTTCCTTTTATTTGCACCTAGCTATGTGTACACTTTTTGTTATATTTTACATCAAATGACCAAGTAATTTAATTTATAAATAGATATAGGAATACTTTGGGTCAGATTTTTCATGACATTTGTGGGTGATTGGTATCTTATTAAAAATAGACGGGCTACAACAAACCTGTCTCTGAATTGTTAGCGTCTCTGATGTGCATTTTGGAGTAGACGGGTAACCGAGATCCGCATCTCTGGATTATAAACCGTCTCTGATGTATTCTATAAAACAGATGGGCCTCAAGAACGTGTGTCTTTGATATATTAGAGATGGATTATAGTAAGACGTGTCTCGAATATTATGTCGTCAAAGATGGGTATAGTGGTTGTGGGGCTGTGGACTAATATTCCAGAGATAGTAGGTCTCTATGTCACTTGGCTGAGTACTTATTGTCTCTGATGGACGTGTCACCTTTGTTCCTTTCTGGCATAGTGGTTGTTGTTGGGTTGATTTTTTTACATATTAGCAAATAATGGGTAATTTTTATTTTTATTTTTATTTATAAATAGGTATTTTTGACTCCGTATGTAACAACCACATGTGTCTATCGCTTTCTGAATTGTAATATAGCCAAGTTGACTGAGCTATGCTGATTAAAAAGCCTAATTCATCTCCACGATAAGAACACGGAAGTTCCTGTCAAACCTGTTGCATCAGTATACAATGTTGGTGGTGAAGAGGGCATTACATTCATACAATCATCATACATGATCATCAGATGCATAGAACAGTGGCAGTCAGACTACAGTTGGTCGGGTGCTACTGGGGTTTATTTATGATTGATCCCGAGCACCTGAACAATGACCTAACTCAAGAGCCTTTTCGCTTCCTACACCACCGCGCTAATGGAGTCCGACATGTTTGCAGCACAACAACAAAAGATTAATCGAGTGCCTTCTCCATCGCATAATTAACAACTCAAAGAATCAGCACTACTTGTTCAGTAGTAGGCGACTCCCAACCATGGAAATAAACAAATCAATGGTGGCAGCCGCTAGCCGGAGGTGAGAGAGACGACCGAGATCGATCGAATCTAGCCACCACCCACCGTAACCACGGAAACAGTGGCGGCGCGGCACTAATTGATTTATCCTAAACAATTCGAGAGACGTTTCGTTGTTGCTTCAGTTGGAGAACAACGAGTCTTTGGTCGAGAGCGAACGGCGGCCGCCGGCGGCTCCGCCGCCTTGCCGGGCGAGGTCCTCTTTGAGCAGTGTGATCTCGTGGCAGACGTCCGCCATGGTGGGCCGCAGCGCCGGCGAGTGCTGCGTGCACACGAGCCCGAGCTCGATCAGCTCCACCACGGCCACTTCTTCGGGCGCCCGCTCCCGCTCTCGCCACGGCGCGTGCGCCAGGACGGCGGCGACGTCGTGCGGGTAGTGCCGCCTCACCCAGTCGTGCAGCGTCAGCCCCTCCTGGAAGATCACGTCCGTTGGCCTCTTCCCCGTGATGAGCTCCAGAAGCATCACGCCGAAGCTGTACACGTCGCCCTGTGTCGAAGGATGCCCTCCCAATCCATACTCTGATTAAAACAAATCACAGGATTAATTAATGGACGATGTCGAAATTAACTAATTAAGCATGGGCCCAGTGTCATTGTATGCATGCATACACGTAACACGTGTGGGCGAACGTACCAGGTGCGATGTACCCAACTGAGCCTTGTAACAGTCCGGTGATGGAGTTGCACGGGGCGGACTCGTCGCTGGTGCTGCTGGCTTCGCCGACGGCGCCGGCGCCGGCGACGAGCCGCGCGATGCCGAAGTCCGATATCACGGCGCGCATCTCATCGTCGAGGAGGACGTTGCTCGGCTTGAGGTCGCAGTGCACGACCCGGACCGGCGCGTAGTGGTGCAGGTACGCCATCCCCTCGGCGACGTCGCTCACGATGCCCATGATCTGGCCGAAGTCCAGGCCGCCGCCACCGGCGGTGGCACAGCCATTGTCCCCGTGCGGCGGGTAGAGGAGGCCGTCGAGGCTGCCCCTCGGCATCAGCGGCAGCACGAGCGCGTTGAAGCTGGCCGTGCTGCAGGTGGTGATCACCCTGACGAGGTTCTTGTGGCGTGTCTGTTTCAGCACCTCGCACTCCCTCTTGAAGCTGCCGGAGACCTCGCCGCCGCCCTTCGGGTCCAGCACCTTCACGGCGACGCGCGCGCCGTCTCGGAGTGTTCCCTCGTACACGCGCCCGAAGCGACCGGCGCCGATCAGACCCTCCTGGACGAAGCCGCCGGTCGCCTCGGAGAGCTCCCGGTGTGATATCCTCGGGTGCTCCCTCTCCGCCTGGTCCTCGACGTCGACGAGGCGCACCGACTGGCGCCCTGACCGCTTCGCCCTCGCGGTCACCATGGACCGGCACCCGACCGCGCATAGCATGAAGGACACGGCGGCGACGATGCCAGCGACGGCGAGTACCATCGGACGCCGGCGACGCGCACGCCTTGGCGGCTCGCACGTGGCGATGCCGGGAACATAGCCGCAAAGCCCGGGGTTGCCTCGGAACACCTCTGCCGAGAGGTTCGCGAGCACGCCGGCGCGTGGCACCACGCCGGAGAAGTTGTTGTACGAGAAGTTCGCCTCCCGGAGCGACGTGGACAGAAGCAGGGACCCGGGCAGGGGTCCGGACAGGGCGTTGCGCGACACGTCGAGCACCTGCAGGAACGGCAGCGCCGCCACGGACGCCGGGAGCGCGCCGCGCAGCGCGTTGCCCGAGAGGTTGAGGTACTCGAGCGCGACGCAGCTGCCGAGCTGCGACGGGATCGTGCCGGCGAGCCTGTTCGCGGACAGGTCGAGCGCCAGGATCATGTCCATCTTGCTGAGCTCGAGGGGCAGAGGCCCCTCCAGGTGGTTGTTGGACAGGTTCAGGTACAGCTTGAGGCTGCTCAAGGCGGCGACGTACGCCGGGATCGGGCCTTGCAAGCCATTGTAGGAGAGGTCTAGGATTTCCAGGTTGAGGCAATCTCCGAGACTGGGAGGAATGGCGCCGGAGAGTTTGTTGTGGTGCAGCATTAGCCGCCTGAGCTGCGTCAAGTTGGAGAACGTGTCTGGGATCGCTCCGGCGAGACGGTTGCTGGAGAAATCGACGAGGCCGAGGTGTGGCATTTCGCCGATAGATTTCGGAATCTCGCCGGAGAGGAGATTGTTCGACAGGTACAGCCGCTCGAGAAGGCGCATGTGGGACATGTCCGGCGGGATGGTGCCATTGAGCAGGTTGTTCGAGAGGTTGAGGTACGTGAGGTTGACGAGGCCGGAGATGTTGGGCGGGATAGAGCCCGAGATAGCGTTATCCTCGAGGTGGAGCTGCCGCAGTCCGCGCGGGAGCTCCCCGGCAAACGGCGGCAGCCGCCCGCCGAGGTCGTTCCCGGCGAGCTCGAGTTCCTGCAGGCGAGTGCAGTTCCTCAGGGAGCGGAAGAAGGGGTCGAGGTCGGTGTTGCCGCCGTGGCTGGACGCCTGGACAGGTTGTTGTACGAGAGGTAGAGGTACTGGAGCCGCGGCAACCTGTCGAACACCTGCGACGGCAGCTCGCCGGCGAGGTAGTTGGACTCGAAGTCGATCCACTCGAGCATGGAGGAGTTCGCCAGCGCCGGCGGGATCGCGCCGGACAGGTCGTTCGACCAGAGGAGGAGAAACCGGAGGCTGGGGAGGCGGCAGCCGGCGGCGTAGGGAATGTCGCCGGCGAGGGAGTTGTTGGCGACGTCTAGGTACTGCAACGCGGAGCAGTTGCAGAAGAGCGTCTCCGGGATGCTGCCGGAGAGCCGGTTCCCGCTGAGGTCGAGGAAGTAGAGCCTCTGGAGGAGGCCGAGGCCGGCGGGGACCGCGCCCTCGAGGAGGTTGTTCGTCAGGCTGAGCTGCGTCAGGGCCGAGAGCGCGGCAAGCTCCGACGGAATCGTGCCGGCGAAAGCATTGTTCGAAAGATCGAGCACCGTGAGGAAAGACAGCCGCCCCAGCGCCGGCGAGATCGCCCCGCGGAGCTCCTTCCCGCTCAGCACCAGCTGCGTGACGCGCCACCGGCCCGGACCGCCGCCGCCACACGTGACGCCCGTCCAGTTGCAGAACGACCCCGGTGAGTGGCCCCAGTCCGCGAGGGCGCCGCCGGGGTCCGCCGAGACGTTGGAGAGGAACGCGAGGAGCGTGGACCGGTCGGCGTCGGCGTCGGCGTCGGCCACTGCAGGCGGTCGTGCGGTGGCGGCGGCCGCGACAGCGATCGGCACGATGAGGCCGACATGAAAGATGATGATTGGGATGAGCAGTTTGGTCATGGTGGTGGCCGAAAGGGCAGTGGCAACGAGGCGGATGTGGTGACCATTGATAGCAACGTCTGCTACAATGCCGTGGGTTTTATGGTGAACAGGGGCCGCGCGCGGAGGTGTAGGCGTGTAGTAGCTGGAGCCTGGAGAAGACACGAGGAAGAGAGAGAAAAGGCGGGAAGGTGGCTGCCTAACTGCAGTTGAAACTTGAAGGGCAGCGGATTAGCTAGCTTTGGCGCCAAATGTTTGACTTGAGATCAAGGGATGGGTTTTGGTTATTAATCATTTGAGATAGCCCACCTGCATATTTCACAGTTGTTCCCGTGAATGTCAAACATAGATTAGTTTTGCTTATCATTGAAGCCACGTGTCAAACTACCCATGGCCATGAGTTCTGTTTCTCCACGCGTCAATGGATACTATACACAAGGAAGGGTGTTCCTATTTTGCTAGCGCTCTGGCATTCGATTCGAGCGCCAGCATCCGGACGCTGCCCACACAGGTAGCGAACGAGCGTCTACCGCGTCGGGCTCGTGAGGGAGCGCACCAGTAGTGGTCCTATGTCGCCTCGGATGTCGTCCGCGTCATCAGTCGCTTCCCAGCACATCCCATGTGGAATACCCGATCTACTTTTGAAACATTCATATGCAATAGTTGCAACATAAAAAAAAAGACAAATAAAACACTTGAAACAAGCATCTGAAATACTTGTAAAAACGGCTAAAAAACATTTGACAACCATTGCAAATATATGTAACATCCAGATAAAATACTTGCAAACATACATATGAAACATCTAAAAACACTTGAAACATATGCTTGTAACATGCATGTATATGCAACATTCAGGTCTACTTTTGCAACATCCAGACAAAACACTTACAACATTCGTCTAAGATAGATGAAACATTTGGAACATACACTTTAAACATACGTGTATAGCCAAGTAGCCATTACAACATGTGCAACATCCCAATCTACTTTTACAACATCGATATACAACACTTGCCACATACCTCGGAAATATCTGAAACACTTGAAACATATTATTGCAACATGTGCTTTCAGCATAGCATCTGCTTGCTGCTTGGACGAATAGAGGCTCATTGATGCAGAGCTTAACGCTGGCATGGAGCTCGAAGTCGCGGAGTGGCATGGAGGTCACCGGTGTGGACTCGGCGGCGGCACGGACCTCGGTAGCGGCAGGCGGATGGAGCACGGCTACAACGTGAGGCGCGAGTCCGTGAGCGAGCTAGCGAGTGCCTAGCACGTCAGGCTCGCCGTACACGGCGTGGACGGGCGACAGGGACGCGAGCGGGAGCGGCGCAGGCGGCGGGTCTGTCCCATGAGCAGAGCGAGCAGGCAACGCGGGCGGGGGCAGCGTGGGCAAGTGCAGGATCTGTCCGGAAGAACGGACGGACTCCCTACAAGGAGCGTTTCAGATATTTTAATGCCTGAGTTTAAACTAGTACAATTAAAAAGGATAGGTCATGAGAGACATTTCACAATTCTTCTCTATAATCCAACAATGACAAAATACACGTTACATAAACATAAAAATATAGACACCTAAAATATAGGAGAAATGCACAAGTGAACATCCAAAGAAAAGGTTATTGTTCACACAACATATCGACGAACAAATGGTGACGATAAGCCAACTGATTCATAC
Source organism: Saccharum hybrid cultivar R570 (assembly GCA_038087645.1). Taxonomy (NCBI): domain Eukaryota; kingdom Viridiplantae; phylum Streptophyta; class Magnoliopsida; order Poales; family Poaceae; genus Saccharum; species Saccharum hybrid cultivar. Next base: position 14,257,705 of record JAQSUU010000245.1, read on the forward strand.
ATACACATATGTATGTGTTTCTAGGATCAACAAATTCCATCAGGGTCACTAAAATCGAAAGATGAGAGATACCATCACATTGCTGCTACAATTGCCCCACGATAAACCTTCCTCAAACAAACTTGTTTATATGAGATAGTACTCCATTCGTCCTAAATACAAGGTACTCAAGCAATTTTAGAACCAAGTAATTAAAGAGTCTACTAAAACCTAACTTGCCCCCTCAGTGTAATTAGTTCGGTTGTTAACTTGTTTAATTTTCTATTAAGACATAGTTTAAAAAGACAGACATACATGTCATTGATTTTAGCTACCAATTATATTAATTTATAGCAAGATAGTGTTTCACGGTCATGGACATGTATGGATGCATGCACGTATCAGGTTTAGAAAACAGATACGTATATATGGATGTAGTTGAGCATCCTAGACTACCTTGTAATTCAGATGAATTTTAAGATTTGTCCGAATTGTAAGGTTTGCAACCACCTTAAGGAAAATGGGAGGCATACAAAGCTATCGTTATTTTTGCTCGAACTGCACCATGGCAAACCTCCCTTTGACCCTTTCAATGAAACACTAATCAAGTCGACATTTTCCCTTTTCTGCGGTGAAACCAAACCGTTTGAGCACACACGCAATCTTACATAAACTAGAAGCAGTCGGCCCGATCCCGATGGCTTGCACTAGCGTTAAAGCTAGCGTGCGCGTGATCATCTAGGGCCTATGGCTATGGGTGATGATCGAGTCAGATTTGGGTGGGATTAAGCCATAACACGCGTGCCATTAGAGGCGCTTAAACTATGATTTGCATGCGTCCATGGAAAATTCAGTCACGCTCACAAACTGATACTATACGGTACGTTTCCATCATCTCCTGGTTATTATGCTTTGCTACGTCATCTAGGCAAGTTTACGTTGGTGCGTGTCGTGTGTGTGTGTGTGTGTGTGTGTGTGTGTGTGTGTGTGTGTGTGTGTGTGTGTGTGTGTGTGTGTGTGTGTGTGTGTTTGTGTTGCGGTGTGACGCGGCGACCCGTTGACACTGCACATACAAGCAGCCAGCCAGGGACTGGCGCTGGTGTGGTTGGGGAGGCTTGTCTGCTCCGATGATGGCCGATGGGTGACCCGGACCTGGACGGGACATGCAAAGCTTGTTACTGACCGTCAGACACCGAAAGCTGCGAGCCACTTCGACTCTCTGCATGCAGCTAAAAAGATTGAAGTCGCATGACGCTATGACGTGATCGATCCAATACTGAAGCAGGCAAGCAGCCACACGGCGAAAGTGGCAGGGGAGCCCGTCACGTGTTGGTACGTGTCGTTCTGTCCAGGAAATGGCCACCACGCCAAGCGTGGTGAAAGGAGACCTAGTTGAGATTTTATTCTGCAAAGTGCATGGTCAAAGAACAATCACATTGTAAAATCAACTGATTTAGATATAGGCAATTAGGCATGGCATGGGGCATCTAACGCAGGCCTTCCCAGATCGCTCGATCTCCATGGACCATCCATCCATTGTAACGTTTTTTTAGCCTCACGCACACGACTGACATCTAGCCATCTAGGTATAGGTCCCCCGATCAAAAGATTAGTTAGGACATGACCATTAGTTTCTTTTGTAACACTCCCCTATTCTCTTTTATAAGGCGCAAACAAATATCATCGTTTGAATTTTAAAAATCTTTGAACAATAATTTAGCTAATAATTTTTAATTATTATAATATACAAACTTGATGCGATTAGATTTGTAGTGTAATTTTCAATTATCAAGGTAATGTGCAAAGTTTACAAGTATAGAAAATATCAAGGATGTAACCTGAACCTTTAGGCTGGAAAAATGCATCGGGCGCTTGAGGGGTAACATGTAATTAAGTTGTAACTAATTTGCAAGTCAACAGTGTTCAAAAAAAATAATTTGCAAGTCAACACATCATGCTCTTAGACTACTACTAGGTGTCCCCACAGTGCCGCGTTCGATGCTAATGTCATCGGAGGGAGTGGTGGACAGGCTGAACGATATTTACGGAGGCCAGAAAACGACCGAGGAGAAGTTACTTGAGTGGAAGGTGAAAAATGATCATGGAGATGTGGAGAAATGGCAGCGACAAGCATAGGGAAATATCTTTGAAACTTTTTTTCTCGAGTTACGTGTGTCGTTCCAATAGAAAGGAAACAAATACAAGGAAAGGCCAGCGAGCAGCTCCCATACTGTAGACGTATAGAAACTTGGGCTCCACCACACACTGACACACTTCCTGGCATTTGTCAAGGATAACTGGATAAGTGATCATATGAGTAGCTGTAGCAGTGATGAAAACACAAATTCTTAATCTCAATGCATATTCTATTAAAGAATCCTTACCAAAATAATGTGCAATTCTTAGTCCTCTCAATTCGAAATTGCCGAAGCTCTTGATGCTTATTTCAGGAAAATGACACCAAGGCATGTCTAGAAAGTAGAAAGCTGACCTGGTCTCAATCAAAAAGTGTATCCAACATTACTTTTTAACAGAATCATACAAGTTAATATGCATCATACAAGTAATCAAGTAAAAGTTAAGTGCACAACATCAGTGCTTAGTGCTCACTCTTCAAAATGCACGACTGTGCCTGCGCGCCGAATGAACACCGAGGAACAGCTCAGTTTGTCGATCTTTGGAGTCAGTTGCAGGGAGTCCAATTACAGGAAAGTGAGGACACTATCTCATGGAGATTCGAATCTTCAGGGAAATATTCAGCAAGATCAGCATACGATGCGCAGTTTGTCGGGACTTTTCCGGATCATAACTGGAGAAAGGTATGGAAAATAAAAGCAGAGCCGAAGTGCTGCTTCTTCATATGGCTGTTGCTTCAGTTAAAACTTCCAACGGCTGATCGAATCATCAAGAGGGGAGGACAGGCGGACCCGATTTGCAAGCTATGTCATTGCAGACAAGAAACTCATTTGCATATGATGGCTAAAAATGCAGCTATGCCAAAAGGCTTTGGCGGCGGGTGGGACTCACATATAATGAGCAGGGGCTGTCAACTACCATGACAAACATGAGAGAGTGGTGGACGCAGATTACCAAAAACACAAGGGCAAGGAGATGAGGTGCAGCGAACACGCCTAATAACCTATACTGTTTGGAATTTGTGAAAGGAAAGATGCCAGCAAGTCTTTGACAACAAGGCGCGCTCCACACAAGAACTCTTGCAAGACATTATCAATGATGTACAGATGCAACGCCTAGCTTTTGAGGATAATCCGTAGTTCCACAATTGTTTTTTAGTTGTTTTCTTTCTTTGATCTTTTCATTACCTTGTAAATACTGAATGAAAAGACAGAGCACCTGCTAGTTCTGTTAAAAAAATGCACGAATAATAGGAAAAAGAAAAGGAACAAAAAGCAGGGTCTCCTACAAGTTGTTTTAGGAGATTGCTTCTAATAAGTTGTTTTAGGAGAGTAAAGAGTACCTTGAACTAAATATATATGAGAGCAATATTGTAGCAAATTACTGAAAATTTGTCTCCTGTATTTCTTTAGGGACAGGAGATGTGTTTTTTCTCCTTTCTTTGGGGGGGAAAAGGGCTGTTTTTAGGAGATCTTAAAAATTGTAGGTATATAAGATGAGATAGGAGCACATTTTTCTCCTTAAATGCTATTCCCTTTATTCAAATCATAAGACATTTTGCCTTTTCTAGGTACTTTTTTTCTATGCACTTATATATATATATATATATATATATATATATATATATATATATATATATATATATATATATATAATGTCTAGATACATAATAAAACCAATGTATCTAGAAAAACCAAAACTTCTTATAATTTGAAATGGAGGGAGTAGTTTTTTGTGTATAGAAAGATTAGATTTTAGATGTAGCGAAGATGCTCTTAAAGATAAAAGGATAAAAATGTGCCTTGGTTTCTCCTCGGTGGATGGCAATGCTTCAATAAGTGTTAACACTAAAACCAGAACAAATTGTATGTACAAGCATAAACAGCATGATGAAGGTGGCATTTGGATCATAAGGGATTCTGAGAATCTGGATAAAAAGAATCCTAACAGTTTTATTGGATTTCGAGATTCTAAAAATTTGTGAGATAAAATCCCTATAAAATCTAGACCGTTTGATGAGAATAGAATTGTGGGATTTTTTAATCCGGATTATCAAAATCCTGAGGATCCAAACAGGACCGAAGTATGCGCATGTATCAGCTATGGCTGGTTCTTTCTAGAAAGGTCTGGTGACAGATTGACAGCTGAGAGGTGTTCATATGAAAAAAAAAATTAAAAAAAAACTTAGCAGGAGTGCAGATTTTACCGCTGATGGTGACAACTGACAACTACTAGTGTGCTCTGTGGATCTGGAAACATTATGCCCATAACCAAAAATGTAAAAGAGTAATTATTCGTCAGAAGGGAGAAAACCAGAAAATCCTGCAGAAAAGAAAAGATACTAGTTCTGAATATTTGATATTAGCAGGTTAACTTTTTCTTGCCATTGGAGGTAAATTCAGAAATATCAATTTGGGCGGAACCGTAAGTGGAATCATCTGAAGAAAGCGCCTCAATGACAAGACATGCAAGTGCAAAATTAGGAGATAAGATCACGAATGACAAAGATTCCTACCAAGATATTTGTATCAAACTACCGATCATGCGCCACTACTTCATGTCCAGAGTTTAAGACCAATCATAAGGCCAATCTCAGTGGGGATTTCAGGTCACTGTTTCCAACACATTCAGATTTTGAAAACAGTGCAGAAGAGTTCCATCCCCATGAAACTCTCTCTACTCCCATGAAACTCTTATCATCTCTCTCTTTATTAATATAGTGCCACATCAGCATAATTAATGCCCATGAAACTCTGATGAAACCCCATTGAGACTGACCTAATACTAGCATGATGAATTTATGATATCTGCCTTCCATACCAATGATCAATGCTGGTTGCTGGGTACCATGTTGTGATCACAGACGAATGAATGCTATTGATGATTGTTAGTTTCGGCTCATCAGATAATAATCATTAAACAGCTTCAAAACAGGATCAGGATAGTACATCTCCATTTCAGGTTTATCACCAGCTAATACATATGCCAATTTGTGTGCCGCAACCTCAGGAACAAATTAAGCGTGTTCTTGTGGAGGCTGCCGCAATAGCTTTGCAGTCTTGGACAGCAATGAATCATTTACAGTGGTCCATCGAAAGATGCTTGTATCTGAACTATGAAGTCCTCTAGAGTGCAGATAATACAAATCACACAGATGCAGCACAGCAGTATTTCATTTTTTTTCCAAGTCCAGATCATTTACTGAGAAATCACACCTTGTGCATAGAAAAGACTATGGTACGATGTTTAGAATACAGTGCTGTGACGCTGATGCAAATTTATTCTTAGGCTCACGGTAAGTCGGTAACACGTGGTATCAGTTCCATGGCAACAAAAACTATTCCGTAGTTCTGTCCCCTGTTTTAGGGGAGAATCGGTACCAAGCACCAACAGGGCCAATAAATAAACGGCTACGGTAACCGGCACCAGTAGCTCTGATACATAAACAGCTATAGCAAGTCGCAGAACAAGCCGGGTTGAACAATTGGTTGATTTGGGTGCTTTGGGATGTTCATCTCTTGAATCAGTTGTGACAGTACAGATTACATGTTGCTGTGTGTACTGGATTGCACAGGCATTGGGCTCCCAGCCAAGAATGATTTGATTAGTGTGAGAGCCTGTTTGGGTCGATGAAGAGGAACTTCATGACCTGCTCCCCTCACGGTCACAAAATTGAGTCCCTTGTACCCTTGAGTCCATCCACCGACCTATTTAAACACATAATAATCAGAAATTAGGATTAGATGAGGCGTACTCCAAAGAAGAACTTGTTTTTGGAGGAAGAATCAAATAAACGATAGTAAGGAATTATGCAGAGCAAAGACCAGTAAAATACAGTGGGTCCCAATTGAAAAGGAAAATATTACAAGTAGCATGTGGCCAATATTTGGGAATTTCCCATCTGACCTAAGGTGGTCAAGTAATGTACAGACTTCTACAGCTAAGACCACGTGTGCAATTGCTTATGCTTAACAGACTCAATGAAAGGTTAGCACACCCTGTGATATGTCTGAAACAAAGTACATGGGGCATCCTGTGAATTAAAACGGCTTAGGAATGCCAAATGTAGATTGTGGAACTTCTTTCCCAAGGAGCTAGAGTTCTGTGTCCAGTGGTTCCATTCCCTAGCATTAATTTCTCAAGCTTTGAGTAGCATTCAAGGGACAAAATATAGAACTGTCTGTAGTGAATTGTGCACAGTGCACACTGGTACGGATATATTTTATGTAAAAGTTAAAACTTGTAATTTGACAAACGTAAGTTAAGTTTGCAATCAAAACAGAATTTAGTCCCAAATATAGATATGGTTCATAAAAATGAATTGCACAGGGAAGAGGTGCCATAGCTGCAGATGTACGAATGTAAGGCAGAGGTAATGGATGCAAAACAATAATATTCGATGGATTACATAATTATTATTTCCTTGTCTTTTAGCAAGAATGGACAACATAACTCTGATGACATCGATGACTCTGGTGGCATTAATTTGTTCAGATTTATTGGTTAGAGAGATACTGAGGACAAAAATATGCAGAAACACACCACAAGTTGAACAGGCGCAGCTGCTAGTCCTATTGAAGACCCATGAGCTGAGGTGAGGAAGGACCTACCTCGCCGTCGTCGTCGTACCAAGCATGCCATGGAGTTATTGTTGGAAGCTTGAGAGCATCGATGCTGTATCTAGTTGAAGTCACTGGAATCACTGCATCTGTATCTCCACTGGAAAAGTTTGGGGGAAAAATAAGAACGAGAAAAATCCATATCTTTCATCGATGTAATACTTTTGTTTACAATTTTTATGCATATATAAACTGGTTATTTACAACAAATTTATACCCAATTTTTCTGGATGAGCCAAGAAATCAAACCAGTTCTTTTCTTTAGAACAAGCCAAACTGATTCTTAAAACTCAGTAAAAGACATAAAAACTATGTTTGGGTGGGGTAGCAACTTGTCCTTCAAAACTCAGTATTAGGAATCACCTGAACACCCATATACGAAGGCCATACTGTATAAGTTCCTGATAGATATGCAGCACAGATCTTTCACAGTCCCCCCAATGAGTATTAACAGCTTCACTGTAGGATTGACAGTGCCAAAATATAATATAATATTAAAAGAGTAGACAACAAAAGCAAAAAGTTTCCAAATGACCAAATATGCTTATCAGTGTTTTGTGTCATTGATATTCATTAATACAATTCAATTAGTATGAATTATGAAATAACCTTGAGAAATGAAAAACTCAATCCATGTAATGTATATTCATATTGAAAAGCATAAACATGTTACAGTAGAATTGCTTATATAATCACCCAGATCCAAAATTATTCTTGTGGCAGTAATAAGATCAATAGCCATACAGCATGCAGTGGATTAGTGGGAAGTTAAATAGATAATCTTTTGTTTTTGTCAAAATGAACAGTGCAGTTAAAAATAAAATAAAAAACAAGAACTTGTCAGCAAAGAAGCAAATTTATAAGATGAATCACTTGTTAGTTCATCATCAAGAATTCACGATCCAACATGTCAGGGTAATAACAGCATCAGATGTCTAAAACACAACCATAAGAGTTACCTGCAGGTCTCCCAGTTTGATTTTCCAATGACTGGATTAACATGAAGTGCCTTCTGAACCTCAGCTAGATTGAAGTATACAATTGAATGCTTCTCAGTGCATGGATCATACTGCTCTGCCATTTTTCCAGCAGACTATAAAAGAAATCATGTCAGAAGATATGTGGAACTGTCAGCTCATGAACGATAACAGTTTAAATGTCAGATGTTTCCATTCGCATTATCACACACAGAATCAACTGTATAGATCAAGGTTCACAAATTGAAGTTAAAACTGCGCATCCAGGGCAGAACTAGATGTCAGACTGAATCCAATTGATGCCACCAGATTGTGGTGCACTTCTAATTTGTCCTTTTAAATTTTGTATCTTGCTTCAAGCATTCTGCCTCATCTAACATTAATAATGTTTCTACGCAATCCATTTAAAACAATATACATGTAGCCCAAATTTCCTGGTTTGGTAGTTTCTGGACCCCGATCTGGGATACCGGAATTAGGATGGGACTGTAAACTACAGACCCACCCAAGTGATTCCTTTTCCCTCTAGTTTATATAAGTCAAAGTTGCACCTAAATGGGGAATTCCTTTGAGAATTTTAAAGTTAAAAAAAAGACTAACAGTGAATCTAAAACTGCAATATTCCTTTTCATTTTCGGGAGAAAGCGACAGTCATGTAACTTACACATAAATATGCAGCAGAGTCAAAATGTAGTGATATATCTTCAGTCTGTACTATTATAACAAATAGGGTTGGTGGTAGCCTGGTAGGTCCTGCTACTTTCACCTTGGATTAATTTCTATGCATCTATTGGTGCATGCATGTTGGTGTGGCATTAGGATCAACAATAGAGAATTCGCAGAGCAAATCTTTTCAGGAAACATGCTGTAGACAGCCCAGGATGCACAATTTGTGGTTCACCAGAGGAAACAACGGAACATCTGTTGTTTCAGTGCATGAAGGCTGCAGAATTTTGGGAGGTCTTAGGAGTTCCTGGTCCACAGAATGGATTTGCTGCATATGACATCCACTCTAGCATCAAGGTCAGCGCGGTTCCTCAGCAGCAGCATAACATGTTCATTGCACTATGCTGCTGGCAATTATGGAAAAGAAGAAATGGGGCTGTTTTCCAAAACGAGATGACTTCCCTAAGACAGTAACTCATTGCCTGTTCAACCGAAGCAAAGCTGTGGAAAGCAAGGCTGCCGAGGAGGCAAAAATCTATTGCTGATATCTGGTGTGCTCACTTTCAGGAAGCGATACAAAGAACTATGTAAACCCCTATGTAAATTATTTTCCATTCTTCCCCTGTGCTCTAAACATCCAACTGATGTAGGCTGCCAAAGTCAATTGCAATGATATGCAAATAAAATCAGGTGGGGATTTCGCCACAACGCACCCCCCCCCCCCCCCCCCCCCCCCCCCCGCGGTTGAATTTTCAAAAAAAAAAAAGAATTCGCATAATCAATTATATTTATTTTATATAAATTTACAAAATCAAATGTCTACATGTGGATGATGAATTTGAACACGAGCATTTAGGACTTGCAATTGATTTTCATTGCAACGCATGTAAACTATGTACTATTGCTTGAGTTTTGGATTTTAGAAACTTACACGTAGCCTTTTCATCACTTTGTTCTTCGAGGAGGCAAAAGATGCATGGCATGTAGGTGTGAAGATGCTATATGAATCAATGTTTCCAGCTTCAGTGCTAGCAATATCAAGAATCTTATCACACTGTGGAGACGAATGCACAAAGGACTCGTAGCCACAGAAAACATTCAGCAGCTTGTATGTTTGATCAGAGATCAGGCCAGTAGTCCACATGAATTGAAATATTCCATAGTGGTCATGGAAATCATCAGTGAGAGCATTTCCTACCTGCATGAAATGACTCAAATATAACAAAACAACACTATAATTCTGGTTCTATGTGTTATGGTATAGTTCAAAATACATCTCAATACAGATACGAGCCAGCTATCAAATAAGATCATTTGATAACCAATAAAGTAAATAAGACCCTTTGGTTAGGGAATTCCGGCGGCACCCCTCAGGTCCTGAGTTCGACTCCCTGTGGGAGCAAATTTCAGGCTGGGGGTAAAAAAAAATCCCCTCGCCTGTCCCCATAAGCCAAAGTGCAGAACGGCCCGGCTCGGTTCTCACAGGGCAACGGATTCCGCTGCGTCAGGATGGGGGCGGGGGTTCGGGGGTTTTCTCGATCTGTGTGAGAAGATCATCCTTCTTCTTATAAAATGCCCGGGGGCCGTCATACCCCCCGCAGGTCAAGTTTTTTTTTTTTTGATAACCAATAAAGCAAAGCCAATGAGGAAACATAGCAATACTAATTAGGATAACATCATATAAATGGGTAGCAGACAAAGGTCAGTCAACCATTGCATTAGCCCAACATACTAATTAGGATAACATAACACTTGATTTGCAAATCAAAAGTTTAAGGTTCTTTTATGACAAGGACATAGGATGTAAGGGACAACAAAAACTGCAAAGTAAATTATAAATAGAACAAGAAATATCTAATTTAGCTGATGGTATTGGAGAAGTAAAGGAAGAATTACCAAAAACATACCATGTAGCCCTTTAGATTAATTGATTTGTCACCAGTAGCCTCATGGTGCCTTTTTATGGCTTGAGCCAGTTGAGGAACATAGTGACCTAACCAAATTGGAGTTCCATCAAAGTTTTGCCATGTTTTAGAAAAACAGTTGTTAATACACACAAAACATAATTTCATAGAAGGCACTCACCAGCGTAACTCTCTCCTGTCAAATAAAATTCACGTTCCTTGTACTGAGGAAAGCGTTCAAGCCACTTCAGTAAGAACTCCAATGAATCCGTGGCTGTAAAATATTGAGAGAACCAGTGAGCAAATTCTAATAGAAATTCATTCAAGACAAGGAATATCATGTAACAAGATAATTAACAGTACAGGGACTACAGTACCAGTTCTCGCATCCCCATTTTTTAAAGCATCATCAGAGGTGTTTGAATATGAGTAACCAACACCAACAGGTGAATCAAGGAACAGTAAATTTGCAACTGCAAAATGAAAGACATTATTAGCAAATATGTCATTGAAACGAAGTATAAAGGTGGAGTTAAACAGTGTTACAGTGTATAACAACAGATACGCTACTCTTTTTCTTCTATCAAATGGCACACAGCTATCCAGCCTTGTTTGAGAAAAAATAAAACTTATAAGCTTAGCCATAGAAAATAAACTTACAGATTTGCTAAACAAGAAAGTTCTATAAGAATGAAACTAGAGTTTTATCACTTAGAAAAGGTTCATGAATCAATGGTCAAGTTGCACTTTGCATCTAACAGAGCTGAAATCAACTCCGTGAGTAAATGCAAGAATTTGTGCTAATAAGGTTGAGCTTAAGGAAAGTTCAAAATTCAGGGAAAAAAATAATTGGCAGGCAAACTTGAAAACCACTTTTTGTTATTTTTTTTTTCAAGTTTACCTTTTCACAATTGTGATCCTTCCCAGAATGTATATAGAAGCCTACCAGTTTGTCTAACAAAAATGCAAAGACTAAGAATGCTAAGGTATTGCAAAATGTAGTAAACTGCTGCCTAAGTGAGGTTAATTGTAAAATATAAAAAAGTTACAATTTGCTGATAGTATCGGCAATCCAACAATCCGTGGAGACCAGAAACAAAAGGCTAAAGAAAAATCACATAACAGCACATGAAGAAATTAAAACTGGAAAACAGTGGTATTGTTTGTGAAGATATTTGTTTAATTGGATGGTACCTTTGTTCCAAGAATAAGAATTGACATGCACCCCCTTCCCATCTGCATTAACATGGAAAGGTCCTACTTCTTCTCCGAGTCCAAAAGCAATGGACGAGCATCCAGGCCCTGGAAGATTTACATGCAGTAATTTAACCGTTTTATCGCACTATTGCACAACTGATGAACTTAGGTAAAGAGGAATAGAGCCTGGACCGGATAAGTTTACCAATAGCCCAAGGGTAACCTTTTGCCTACTAGTAAATCACTGGCAACCATTTGCATCAGATAAATACAGCTGATCCAGAAATCTCATGCGCAATGCTAAATATTATATACGTACTAGTTAAAAGAGTTGGGTGAAGTTTAAAAGAGCAACCCACACAATGGAAAAGTTTACAGGCCCTGCAGGAAGGAATAAAGGATGCTGTAGCTCCCAAGCGAAATCCTAGTCCCAGACGAAAGGTCGCGGCTCCCACAAAGGACTCCTTTCCTCCCGAGCGCTCCCTGGGGCGACTCGGGGGGCGACCGTCGTAGCATCGTAGAACCTCCCCGCCCCGGCTCTTTCCTCCGGCCGCCGTCGCTGCCCTCCGGCAAGCAGCGGCGGCGGCCAGCGGCGGCCCGAAAAAAGGGTGTATGCTGCGGTTTCCCTCCCCTGCCAACCTTTCTCTCCCCCACCCCAGTCCTCCACCCCTGACTCTTCCCGGCGCTCCTCCGGCGGGCTCGCCGGCCGGCGGCCTAGATCCGAGCTCCTCTGAGCCGGATCTGGCCCCTCCTCCACGGATCTGCGACGGGGCCGGGTCGTTGGGCTGGTTGCGGAGCCATGGTCGCGGTGGCTGGGTCCGGGCAGGCGCAAGCGGGCTGTCCATCACGACGAGCGTGGCGCGGTGGTGTACGTGCTGTCGCGGGACCGGGCGTGCCGCTGTCGTCGATGTGGCGCCGCATCCACCCGCGGCACATGGTGCCGGTGAACGCGGTGTGGCTGTGCGCAGCGGCGTGCGCGCTGCTGGGCCTGCTCATCTTGCTCATCCATCGCCACCATCGGGTGGGTGGGCAGCTGCGCGATGCCCATCTTCGTCAGGTCCGCGTCGCACCCAGACATCATGTACTGGCTCACTACGAAGGGCAGGACGACGGCGTTCGGCATGTTGTGTGTCGCGCTCGCCCTGCCTGGCAGCGGCGGCAGCGCGTGCCTGGGCGGCCCCGACCAGCGCGTGCACCTTCTTCACCCCGCAACGCCGCCGTCGGGCCATGCATCTGGCGGAGCGGCATCTGCCTACAGCCAGACCGGCCGTTTGGCGGAGCGGCGTCGGCCTGCGGTTGGCTCCGGCCGGCCTGTAGTCCGAGAGCACATGGTCCCGCGCCGTCCACACCCCCCCTCTGTCCCATGGCTGTCTGGTGCTGGTGCGGCTGTCCCGGGCTGGAGTTGGCCGGCCAGGGCGCACTGCTACTTCGGCGACCGACGTCGACGCCGGCACCTATGCGGTGCCCGTTCTGTGCTGCCGGGCTAGGCAGCGGCCTTGTCGGACGAACTGGGGCTGGTGCGGCGGTGCTATTGGGTCTCATGGTAAAGCAACTACAGTACATGGGTTCCGGGCGAAAGCCCAGCCTGGTCTTCGCCGGGCAGGCGACGGTGACGCCTCGGGCGCCACAGACCTTCTTGAAGGCGTCGCTTCTGAACCTTTTGTGCCCACTGACGAATTCCGGGCGAAAGCTCTGCCTTAGAAGTCTCTGAGGCCAGCGATGATGGCGCCCAGGGTCATGGCCTCGAGCGTCAATTCCGTCTTGATGGTGTCACTGAGGAATCTCATATGGCCTGTCGCACGCATCCCGTTTGGTCATCGCGACACCTTGGTTCCTGCCGTGCGGCGAGCCCCTGGAGAAGTCCCTTGCTGTGCCTGTGTCTGCCTTCATTCCTCCGTGATGGTTTGTCCTGCTACACTTGACCTCATCGGTGTTGTTACTAGCGGATGCTTTGCCGCTAGCATTTACTTCATTGACGGATGCTTAGCCGTCGTTGTTGCTGGCCCCTCTCTAGCTGATGCTTTGCAGCTAAGAGTGCCTTGGCCGCCCCCGCAGCGGATGTTGCCGTACGGGTGTCTTGGCTCTTTGGCCCCCTCTCTGGTAGATGCTTTACTGCCGAGAGTGTGCTGGCCCGGTTCGTTGGCGGATGCTTTGCCGCCGTGGTCGCTCGGTTCGTTGGCGGATGCTTTGCCGCGGTTGATGCGTGTCGCTCGTTCTCTAGGTGGATGCTTTGCCACCGCGGATTTTGGTCTTTTGGCACAGGAAACCATTGCGTTCTTTTATAACAGGCATAGTGGCGAGTCTTGGGTGTTGAGGACGGTCGCTCTCTCTGTATCTTTTTTATTTTTGTTCCTATGTGTATCCCAGATTACTCACTACTAACTTAGTGGTTCGTAATCTGTGCTATGAGGGTTCTCTCATAGCTGACTTGTAATTCACTCCGCTTAATGAAAAACGGGCTATATTCCCCGATCGCGAAAAAAAATCCTAGTCCCGGTAAGAATGAGATACCACAAGCATCTCTACATGTACACACTGCGCACGCAAGGCATCACTCTCAGCTCCCCTGTTCCAAAACAAGCGGGAGACCTCAGATCACCCGCCCCGAAGTCGCCAAAAATCCTTGGTTGCCCCGCCGCCCCACCATCTCAATCAAGCATGAAAAACACACATCATCAAATGATTGATCCCCAAATCTACCCCAAGCACCCACCAGACCCCAACAACCATCACAGTACGAAACGGATCACGCAGCAAAAGAACAAAGCACGCGGCAGGCGGGCGGGCGATGGATGTGTAGGTAGCGCACCTCCGTTGAGCCAGAGCACGAGGGGCTTGGACGCCGGGTCCTTCTCGGCCTCGAAGAACCAGTAGAAGAGCGCGGCGCCGCGCTGCTCGCTGACGGTCACGTACCCGGCGTACTGCGCGAAGCTGGTGTTGAAGGTCTGCCCCGGCACCCGCGGCACCCGGTCCCGCGCCTGCTCCTCCCGCCACTTCGCGCCCCCGGCGGCGGCGGAGCCCGCGACGACGGCCACGAGTAGGAGGGCGAGGAAGAGCCCGCCGGATCCGGAGGCCATCGTGGCGGCGACTCCGGCGCGGATAGCAGAGTAGCAGTGGAATGTTGAATAGTTTGTGCAGTCGCAGTACTGTACTACTGTGGTACTAGTAGCAGCCAATAACCAACGGTGCTCGTGCGGCACGCACGGGAGCCATTGCGGTTGGGTGACGCGCAAGCGAAGCGAGGGTGGCTGGCGCGAGCCGCCGGCCGCGAGGAGTCTGGTCCCGTGAGCGGGTGCCAGTACCAGTGGGCACGGGATTGCTACAGAGGATGTTTGGTCTTGGGTGCGGATCGCGTCATCGCGTGCCCACCAAGTCAAGGAACCCGATTTTTTTTCACTAAAATTTTTTGAAAAAAAAACCACCAAATACTTGGAGGTCGAGATTCTCCGCCATTTTGAAAAAGGTCATCTCGTTGTGCACGCTGAGATATTTTCGCTTGTCGAACCATGGGCCCATGCCAGGCCAAGGCCAGATCAAGCTTTTTGAATTTTGAACCGTTATAGAAGGCTTATTTATTCATCATGTAGCAAGATGGATTTTTTTTTATTTTTAATACTTTTTAAAAACTATTTTTAATTTTAGCATCGATTTTTTTTATTTTTATACCTAAAACGTATGGCTTGAGAATTCACACCGTATCACTTGCTGGCTGCTTCTACTGATTCATAGTATTTTTCTTTTCTTTCTTACTAAAGGAAAAATTAAACTTGTGTTGATTCAAATACATTGATCACAACAAAAAAATATAAGATAAAGCACGCATGTTGAAGACAAGATGTATGATGGAGCGAGAACCCGACTGGTCTTTTTTTTGTTAATTGGTTTATTTAATTTCTATCCGGTGCCATCCGCCATGTATTCCGGTGCGGTCAGATTGACTGACTGATTGAGTAGGCTTACTGGCTACTCCCTCCGTCCCTAAATATTTGTCTCTAGAAAACTGTGTTTCCCTCACAGACACGTTTCTCGGACGACATACAAAGAGGGACAGAGGGAGTAGCTAGCCAGCTGTGTCATACATCTTGGACTGCTGCACATTTGTCTCAAAAAGACACTGATAAACGCCTAACTGGCGGGTGTTATAATATCCACCGGCAAAGCCAGCTACTGTCGCTCCTTGACCTAGGGAGCGGCAGGTTTGCTGCTCCTTGGGGGGAGCGGCAGCCGTTGCCCACGTGGCACGACTGCCACGTCAGCAATCTTGCTGCTCCTCCACGTGGGGAGCGGCAAAGTTGAAATGTCACTCCCTCGCGTGGGGAGCGACTAAAAGTGTTAGGTATAAAAATAAAAAAATTTCGGTGCTAAAACTAAAAATAGTTTTTAAAAAGTGTTAAAAATAAAAAAAAATTGCAAGGGTTCAATAAACTTTGTAAATAACAAAACTCGGTACGACAACGTTGAGGCTTTCCATGAACTACTTTAGTCTCGGAAGAATCTGCATTTCATAAAAACCACATTGTCATCTCAAATCGACGAAAGACATGATAAGGCATTGTTTGGATACTCTTGTATTCACTTCAATTCACATGTGTTACTGTGTATTGAGGCACATGTGTTATGGTATATTGGAGTGGAACTTAAACTAATTTACACCCCAATCCACCTCAACATATGTGGACTAGGTACATACAAGGATATCCAAACGAGGCCTAAATCGGTCACATATGTGAGTGGTTGCAATAGAATTGAGTATGAATGGCCCAATTGCATCAAACAAATTAATTATTGGTTGAAACTCTACAAACACATATGGCATATGTGAGTGGTTGCAACAGAACTGAGTATGAATGGCCCATTTGCAACAAATAAATTAATTATTGGTTGAAACTCTACAAATAAACACATATGAGATTGTTTTTGCAAAAAGAAATTATTTTTTGCAATATATATATACTTAATATTATTTGTATATCTATATCTATGTCTTATATCTATATCAACACTTCTTCCATTTCTCACTCTCTTCTTCGTATGTCTGTCTCCCATTCATCACTCATTTGGACGTCCTTCACCACTCTGATTTTACTTCCATCCTTCTCACTCTAAGCTTGAAGTTGAAAAACTTCTTAGCATCGCACCGCTCATGTCATGGTCTAGTTGCTCCAGTTTTTGTATGTTGTGACAAGCATATGGACATGTTGCTCACCTTCCACCTTTCTTAAACCTACAAAAGATATACATAATAGCCACATATTTACATTAAGTTAATGAGAAATTCTAGAATGCAGTTGCCTGATAATTTGTAAATCCATCGGTCACCTGCATGCTGGACAGCGCCTGTGAGGGCGTGTTCGATTTCGGCGCCCAGGGAGGCCAGGCCCAGCTCATCCTTTGTTTTGATTGCAATCCAGGAGCCATGCCCATCATCAACTACCTCCAACTACCACTTGAAGATTTTGTTTGATTCAGGCCAAGCTGGACATGCCCGAAGAAACCACCAGGAGCCAGGGATACAATAGGATAAGAAGATTTGAAACATCTCAGGTTCAGTTAAACAAAATTCGAGCAAACTAAAGCTTACAACAATATCAAATAAAGATAATTGGCAACAACATGGCCTCGGACTAATTGTTATTCCCATTCATCCTAGTTAGGATAAAAAATGAAAAAAATAGCACATAGTTCGACAGGCAGTTCAAAAGTTGTCTGGAGAGTTAAGCATCAGATGCAGGAGATGCAAATAACAAAGATAAAAGATGGATTAGTGTCATCATCGGCCTAGACATTGCAGTTACATTACCCAGACAAGGTTAGTCTCATCCAAAGAGCCACAACCAGCAACAAAAGAGCCACAATGACCACATTCTTCCAATCTCCGAGCCTTTCATCAGTTGGTGCAACGGCAGCAGCAAAACAATTAGAAGGTGGGAAGGAGATGCTGCTTGTAATGATGCATTGTAATCATGGAGTGCTTGCTCATAGTTTTGGTACTTCTTGTACCTAGCATTTTTGTAGCCAAGCACTTGGACAGAGCGTTCATGACAAGTGAAGTAAATTCCAGGGGTGTTACCCTCAAAAACCACGTAGCATGGAGCCATTAATCTGCAATGGCAATAATTGTTAGAGCCTCAGGGGTGTTAAGTTAGATGAAAGTTGTCATAATCTTAGTTTGACTGACATAAAAGGCTAGTAGTAGCCAAGGAAAGAAAGGTAGTGCCTCAGTCATATTTTCAGATCAGAAACAGTGCATGAGGCGACATTGAAGATCTATGATTTTGGTAAACCAAATCTTAGATAGCAAATGTCGACCAATGAACTGATTCTATAAGTGTACAAGTAAATAGTTGACATCATTGGCAAAATTTTTTTTGTATTGGCATCAACTTTTAAGATTCCACTGCTAGATTCTAAAGTCAATCGTAGGTGGGTACATCCATCAAATGATAGAAAAAACCAACAATTCAATGAGAGCACCAACTGAAGTCCTAAATAAGAGATTGAACAACAACATGGGCTGAGCCCTTCTAGCCAGCTAAGACATAGGTGAACTTTAGATCAAAGTCCACAACAGCCATCACATTTTGTGTGAGGTTTGATTTCCTACCCCTGAAGCCTGCTGCATGTGTCTAGGCACCATTGCCAACACATGTGTGCCATCAATGGCACTAATGCAATCCTAACAATATTTCCAAATTGGATAAGAACATAGTGTAACAACTGGTACCTAAGGCAGATAAACAAGATATACAAATACCTAAAAAAAGAGTACCATATGTGGCTACCCAATATTTTAGGATGTGTGGAACTGGTAGGAGGCTTGATCATATCAGCCCTTAGCTCACCAACCCAACAACATACAAAATTTGGTGAAAGATTCTACTCACTGTCTCAATGGACCTCTTAAAGGATTAGTGAACTACCCTAAACTTCTGGTTGTGACCAACTACTTGTAAGAACATTGTCACCTGCTCCTCAACAAAACACCTAGTGGTTTCAGGTACAAGGCCTCTGTTTCTAAAGAGGATGCATAAAGAAAAAAGGGCTCTTGTCATATGCAGCATGACTAGACATTCATCATTGATATTATATATCATTTGGAGGGTTCTTTGCCTATGTTGTTCACCTTCGGTCCTAGGGTCATAAGTTATTAGTTCAGTTTGTCCATTATTCCTTCTAAGCCTAGTGACCACAAAACATACCATCACCAAAACTATAGCAGCTGCTTGGCTAGCCATCATCGCACACTATTCATTTGGATCCATCTACATGCATTCAACATCCAAATATACAATTAAGTTCTAATAGACCCTTGCTGGCCTCTGCATGACAGTGTAGGCATTCATAAGAAAAAAAAGCACTACTACATTAACAAAAAAAAATGCCTCATGTGCAATGGAGATAATCATGCGACCATGTCACTAACTCTCACATAAGCACATCAACCATATCAATGAGTAAACATGGATGACCTCGAATAACTCATTTCAGCAACCAAAATAACATCTTTGAGCATCAATAAATCAAGATCACCAAGCAATCCACACATCTGAGCGCAAAATGAAACCCTAGAATCAAATCAATGAGGGATAGGGGTGGATTTCACCTCAAGCGAGTCGAAGGGGAGCTGTGCGTGCGCAAAACAGAGAAGAAGAAGAAGAGCCGGCGGTGAAGAAGTAGCAGATCTGGTATGGGAGGTACAAGATCTGCCGAATCCAAGACCAACCGCAACACAGGAACTCGAAGAGGAAGACGAAGGAAGAAGACCGCCTCCACGGAGCCCCGCAGCAGACGGAGAGGTGCCACGTCGAAGCGGATCCGAACCGGGGGAATGGAGACAAAGCCCAGGGACGAAGTACACCGCCGCGCCGTACACCGAAGTCACCGCCACCGCCAATCACTCAACGGGAGTGGAGTGGGTGGAGATGGGGACGAGAAGGCGCGAGGAAGAGGAGAAGAACACGGCGAGAGAGGAGGGCGGCTTATAAAGCCGTTGGATTTCGGCGGGGAAGGGAGCGCGCGGAAGTTTCCCCTTCCTGCGCGAGCCCGCCAGAGCCAGCCGTCGCCGCCCCAAATCGCCCGCACGAGCTCAGAGAGAGCCAGGCCGCGAAAAAACGAACCCTAGGAGCGTTTCGTGGGATGTAGGAGAGGGAGAAATGCACACACGTGGCCAGCCTCCCAACCGGGCTAAATGAATCAAACACGACTGCTGGCAGCTGGGGGCTCGGCCACCCCCTTTTGGCCCATATCAAACACACCCTAAGGGTGTATCTCCTCAGCAGGTGACTGATGGAAAGATTATTCATCAGTCACCTTCTCAGCTGTCGCGCTGCGCCTGCCCGCCTCTCCACAGCGCATCGCTGCCCAACATGCATCCCGGTGCTCTCTCTGCCTCTACCCAGCATGCAGCATCGCTGCCCAGTCTGTGTCACAGTCGCAAACCACACCCTTAATCTCCTATCAATTTTCCAGGTATTGATCTGTTGTTGAACTAGCATTAGCCTTAAAATTTATTTGATTTAAGGTTAGACAAAGACAAAGCAAATCCAATTAAAACATCTAACTCATTATAAATAAAATATATTGTACATCCATTTGCAACACATGAACATGTTTCGTTAGTATAAATAAAATATATCTCTCTGTCTATATATGTAATATACTTAATAAAGAGCGAGCGTGATTTTTTCCCTCGGTCCGTGTCCCTCACTCTCACTTTTCTGGCTTTGAGTTTAGAGCTGCATATACTTTGTTGGCGTCACACCACTCATGTCATTGCATGGCCAACTCACAAGTGACACAATAGCCACCTACTCATGAGTCATGTCAGGCAATCTCACGTCAATTTTCTATTTAGGATTAATTCTTTATTGTACAAGCATTTACTATGAGAATGGCAATTTATTTCATTTAATATTGGACCAAGTAAATAATAATTGAATAAAATATCTAGTTTATTATTAGGGTCTTGCTGCGGTACCTCTAAATAACCGTGGATCGTTGATTTGGATGTCTTTTACCACATATTACTTTCTAGGAGGTAATAATAAAATTAAATCTCTATCTCTACCTCTTCTCTTCTCTTCTCTCTATCTCTACCTATATAATACACCAATTAGAATTAATCTACAGTCACACAATAAATGGCTGCTCCTTAGGCTTGTTCATCTGGCTTATAATCCGTCTTATTCAGCTTATTTTTTCAGCCGGAACAGTATTTTTCTCTCACAAAAAATCAACCAACAGTGTTTTTCAGCCGGCTTATAATTTCAGCCGAACGGCTCCTTTAGTCATAAGCTATGCTACATCCACACTCATAAATACACCTAGAAAATATAACACCATCGAAACGGATGCACCAGATCATCTCTTAGACATTCTCTCTCCTTACTCAACCAAATCCAACGGCTCATGTTTAGACCCTGTTTAGTTCCAAAAAGATCCAAAAAATTTTGCACAGTATCTATCACATCGAATCTTTGGACGCATCCATGGAGCATTAAATGTAGTTAAAAAAATAACTAATTGTACATTTTTTCTGTAAATGTCGAAACGAATCTTTTGAGCCTAATTAGTCTATAGTTAGACAAATTTTACCAAATAACAACGAAAGTGCTACATGATTTTTTTAATTTGGGCACCGTTTAGATGCCAAAAATTTTGCCAAAATTTTCAGATTCCCCGTCACATCGAATCTTGGAACGCATGCATGAAGCATTAAATATAGATAAAAAATAAAACTAATTACACAGTTTAGACGAAATGGACGAGACACATCTTTTAAGCCTAATTAGACTATGATTGGACAATATTTGCCAAATAACAACAAAACTGCTACAGTAGCGTTTCACCAAAAATTTTGCCAACTAGGTTAGGCTTGCGTCGATTCAGTTGCACGGTTCTTTGACTCCCAGGTCGTGTCGCCATAGGCGACCGCGAGGGACACGGCACACGGCAGAGGGCGTGGCGACCGCGAGGGGCACGACACTGGGCGCGGCAGTGCCGATGGCCACTGCCCGGGGTCGGCGGCGGGCCATGACGCACCAACCGAGCCCACCGGCGGGCGGCGAAGGGAGGGCGGCGGCGGGCGGCCACAGATTCCGAGTGTTCGCGGGTAGGGTATGTGGTACGCGGACACGCAAGCATGGCGGCGGCGCCGCGGCCAACTGGAAGGCGTTCATTGGCTTCGGAATCCTGGATAGCAGCGGCGTGGCCAACTGGGACGCCGCGTCCGTCATCAGCTGGGTGTCATCGGACCATCCTACGCCATCAGTCATCGTCTTCTCTCTCAAGGCACCACCATCGGTAGGTTTGCCATTTGCGACCTGGTTAAACTGGATAGACCAAATCGTTGTTGATTCCTCATATTAGTATTGCGAAACCATTTGCTAGCAGATTTAATCTCCCTCAAGGCCGCAGGCCGCCGGGCGACGGACGCAGGGCTAGGATTGCACGGGGTGGCGGCGGTGGCGCACATCCAGGTGTTTCCTTTTTGATTACTTGTTTGACTGGGCTATGGAGATTTCCATGCGTCTTTGCCTGCGACCAAATGAATTGTGAAACTTTCTGCGGCTGTGTTCAGTTCCTCAAAAAAATCACTGTACAAACAAAAGATTTCTCGTCACATCAAACTTGCGATACATGTATGGAGTACTAAATGTAGATGAAATCAAAAACTAATTGTACAGCTTGGTTGTACTTTGCGAGACGAACGTTTTGAACCTAATTAATCAACGATTGGACACTATTTACCAAATAAAGCCAAAACGTGCTACAGTACTTTTTTTAACACCTTTTCGCGGAACTAAACACACCCTGCATCGTTTTGCTGTGTCGTGTGTACTGCTTGCTTGAGCCCTGTTTTGTGGATCTAGATGTATGTAATGCCGTCACCTGATGTGTTTTGCTATTCCTGTGAAAATTGTGCAGGTCCAGAAATTGCAAAGGCAGATTGAAGAAATTTATGATTGGATTGAGAAATCTCTGGTTCAACCCAACATTCAGACAACTTGCGGTATTATTTTTGAATGTAATAGGTATCGGCAAAAGTCTAAAATCATAGCATTAGCATGCCCTACAAGATAACAGCTTACAAGTTCTCATTGGCCTTCACAAGTTTCTGGTCTGGTATGTGGCTTTCCTGCTCCTGCAGTTTTACTTTTCTATGAACGACAGTGTTAGCAGACTGAAGTTAGTGTTGTGTCTTCTGTTTTTTCCCATTAATCACAGTGCTGCTAACCTTCTTTTTTTGGCACTCACTGCTAGGATGCAAATATTCATCTAGCAAAATACTCAGTTTATTTTACCATTGCTCTAATTCTGCCAACCCAACTTTCACATACAAGTCCAAGTGAACCGGTAATTCTATTTCCAGTGGTATTAAATGGGATTTGGAGTAGAAGAGATTAATGCAGCCAAACAATGCAACGAAAAAAGAGGGAATGACAGTGGAATTTTCTGCAGGTAAATGACTGATGATGGCTTCTAAATTGACTAATGGAACTATATGGTGTGTAGTTAGGCATACCTGCAAAAGTGACTGAAAATTTACTCTTCTTGTTCATGAGGGTCTTCTGATCTTTTGATTGATTGAAAACACTTTCCTGTGTTGCAGGTTTGTTTTTAATATATTTGAAAGGTGGTTCTTTACTATGTGAGAGAAGTCATGCCTATCCATGAGTAAGCAAACTTCTAGCAATTTCTTTGGAGGGAAAGGCTCCTAGGCAGCTAGCCACCAATGTTTTCTTTGGAGGGAAAGGCTCCTAGGCAGCTAGCCACCAATGTTTGTAATAATTTGATCTTTCTTTTGCAAATTTTTTTGTTACTCCTGCTATTGAGAAAGCACAATGCAAGTTATTTGCCAATATGTCAATACCATTTTAGAAGTAAGAAATTTTAATTTTTGTTGCCAAGGATTGTTCTCTGCATGTCTACTATGAATCTTAATATCTCATTCTATACTTGAATATCAAGATATGTATTGCCTTTTGCTTGTTTCATTTGCATTATGAAATATCCCGTAGCATTAGCACAGACAATATACTAGTATTAATAAAGGATGTATATATAAGGTGTTGATGATAGCATCATCACGAAGGTGGCACATTAATTGCAAGCCGCCATCATAATAAAATGAACGAAGTTTCTCCATTATTATATATAATAAAGAGTTACATAGGAATTTCATGAGGTAATTTCCAGACCACATTCTAGACAGAAGCTCATCTAACATGCATCTAACAAGTATATAGTTTGTCCGTGGAGACAATATTTAAGTCCATACGCTTGGAACTCGTGGTGCTTAAGGAAGGGTTTTCGAGGACAAAACCAGACATACGGTGTCCATTTAGCTTCGTCGTCTTGCTTGTGTTTCTCATCCGGCCGGTAAGGAATTTCTTCCACGACATTAGATCCCAAATGAAACACGGATATCCAGTGCTGTTCATCCGCATAGTAGACACAGTTTCCTTTGATCATGGGGAACTCTTTGGAAGAGAGTGCAAATGTGTCCCCGCGGGCCAGAAATAGCGAGTAGTCACCAAGGTCCATCACCCTCCTCCAGCGGAGCTCCACACGCTGGTCAGGTGTCCACTCCGGTTTGTAAACTTCAGCCAGCGTCGGGTGGCCCCCCGTGCGCAGCACTACAAGCAGTAGCTCGCCGTTGCAGGTTACCAGGTGGACCCCAAGCACGGGATGGAACCCCCAGTCACACCTGCAGAGCTTGTTCACAACGGAGCAAACGGCCCTTCATCCCAAATTATAAGGCATTCCAAGAATCTTGGAGAGTCAAAAGATCTCAAGTTTAACCAAATTTATATGATAAGATAATAATATTTATGACACCAATTAAGTATCATTAGATTCTTCATTAATTGTATTTTCATAGTATACCTATTTGATGTTATAAATTTTTGTAATTTTTTTCTATAATTTTAGTCAAACTTAAGATGTTTTGACTCTCCAAGATTCTTGGAATGCCTTATAATTTGGAATGGAGGGAGTAGATCCGAGTACACTTACCGACGTCGTCGAGATCACAGATAAATATGATGTTCTTGTTGACGTCAATGTAGGCCTAGAACCAGTGGATCCACTTGTGTCACTCATTCCAGGCCCTTAAGGCCTCGTTCGTTTATGGCCTATCAGACCCTTAAGGCCTCGTTCGTTTATGGCTGATCCAATCCAGGGCCTGAATCAATCCAGGCCTAGAACCAGTGGATCCACTTGTGTCACTCATTCCAGGCCTGGGTTCAATTCCCTAGCGGATCCAATCCTGGTGGGCTCCTAGTTGTTGTTCGGTTCAACCTGGGATGAATCCAGGCCTCACTGCTTGCATGCTATAACAAGCACTTACCATCTATAATTGACACTGAAAAAGGAAAGACTATACTAATATGTACAGATAAAAAACTGCAAATGTATGAACTCTAGCTCGCATATAAACCCAAAAGAACATGATCAAGCTTGAAAAAAATTCAAATTACATGCAAAGCAAAACCATTCACGACCTCACAAACAATGGCCGTGCATCATCATGACGTGACAACTCAGTACCCAAAGTGCCATTATACCATGTTTAAACATGAAAATGGTTCTAGATCCAAAACTTAAATTACAATAATACCCAAAGCAACAAATAAACAAAATTGAGAAGGCTTATTCTCAAAAGTCAATAGGTAGCTTATGATGATGCAGGGTGAAATAGAATGATAAATCCTCTTCTTGTACTAAGACCATGTCCTTCTCCTATGCCTGTCTAGTAGGTTTCAGTATTGACCTTGAAGCCTTCTGCAACAAACCAACAAGTAGTGTTCAGTAGATGCTTATTCAACAAAACGAGCAATGGAACAATCAATCACACAAGGAAAATTAATACCACAAAAGTGTCAGGAGACAATTGGATAAAAAAGTAGCATTAAACAACCTAATCAATTCACTGTGTACTAGCCATGTCACGACAGGAACTTGCTTGTATCAGGCAAATGCCAGTTGCAAGGAAAGGAAGATAAGAAGAGTACTAGTGTCACACTCAGATTCCATTGTCTAAATTGAAAAGTGAAATAAATAGAACCTCTGAACTTTCATCTCATATGTGTAAGCCCTGGAATGAACCAACTGTAACAGAAAGTTTATGATGTTCCCAAGGCCAATATTAGTTGGGCTACAACAACTGATTAGACAGCTAATGTCTCAAATTAAAGGAAATATTTGAGTAAATATATAAAAGAAGCACATCCAGCAGAACTACAGTATGCTATTCTAATGTAACAACATACAAAGCAATAAGACACCACAATTTAAACAAAACAAGCATCATGTTAGGCATCTACTTCTCATTTAGGACCACAATATATTTGTCATATATAACAACTCAGCACATAATTAGTTGTATGTACTGTATGCATTATCCAAGAAAGCGACCTTCTAATCAAAGATCAACATATATCCCAAGATCGACAAAGCATTAGCGCATTACATACACAAGTCAAAATAAGGATGTCAGGTCAGCCCACGATTAGTAATGGAACAAGGCCTTTATTAGTCAGCTAATAACTAATTCATAATGACAGTAAGAGCATGCATATGAACTGAAAACGCACTGTTAGAAAAGACAAGGGCCAACATACTCTAATAAACCATAGGGTATTTATTTCTTGTTGGAGCTCAATAGTTGATGCAATCTTCCATGAAAACAATGTACTGCCAGCCGTCCAGCGGCCCCAACCTAGGCAGGGCTGTCCTGGCCTAAACCAAGGCCATGTGCCAATGTTTAAAATGGGGCCTCACAGTATAGCAAAATAGAACAATAAAATCCTCTAATGTCTACTTTTTAATGTTTATGCTGACTTGACTTAAATTTTCTAGACCGATCCATGGATTTTTTTTTCCTGAGAATGATAAATCCTCTAATCTTTGTATTTTTTTACACTTCTGGTAATATGACAAATATTTTCTAGACCATTTTGCAGAACACATAACTAATGACTTGGATCTGAAACACTACCCGCACCAGCTCTAGCCTCACTGCAACCGCTTTCGTCTCCCGCACCACCACGCCACCCCATTGCACTCGCCCTTCTTTGTGCTATTGCGTCGCTCGCCGAAGTTGCCATACTACTGCACATGTGAAAGGTCTTGATGGCTAGAGGGGGTGAATAGCCTTTTAAAAAATTCTACAAAGACAAGCTAAACAAGTTTATCAATATAACAAATAGCGAGATGCGAGTTTTGCTTAGCCTACGGGGGGTTTGCAAGCCACCTAACCAATTCATAATTCTAGTATATTTGCACTCAACCACACAAGTCAAACCGAGAAGGTAACTACAACCACAACTAGCAAGCTACACAAAGGAGCTACTCTAGCAAAGCTAACTAGCTAACAAAGATAACTAAGAAGGTAATGCGGAGTTGAGTTAGGAGAGTTTCACCGAGGGGCGAAGTATTGAGCCAACCTATATGATCAACAATGAATACCAAGATAACCGAACACCGGGATCAATCAATCACAATATGAAAGTGATGACACGAAGATTTATCCTGAGGTTCACGTGCTTGCCGGCACGCTAGTCCCCATTGTGTCCCTCTTCACCACGTGGTTCGGTGGCTAATCGGTCTCACACCGAGCCTATCAAAAGGCGCCACAAGAATCTACCAAATGGCAAAAGGTTGCAATGACACGAGCAATTTACTAACGTTGCCTTTGACGCTTCGCCGAGGTAGGCACAAACCCCTCACAATCACCGGA
Source organism: Saccharum hybrid cultivar R570 (assembly GCA_038087645.1). Classification (NCBI taxonomy): domain Eukaryota; kingdom Viridiplantae; phylum Streptophyta; class Magnoliopsida; order Poales; family Poaceae; genus Saccharum; species Saccharum hybrid cultivar. The sequence goes on from JAQSUU010000245.1 coordinate 14,284,925, forward strand.
GGTGGCCAATAACAATCATCAACTCTTGCCAACGCCTCCAAGCTGCTCCAAGCCGTCTAGGTGGCGGCAACCACCAAGAGAAACAAGAATCCCACAGCAAATCAACCACCAAGTGCCAACTAGATGCAATCTCACAATGCAAATGCACTTGGATCACTCAATCTCACTTTGAATATGCAAAGAAGCAGGAGAGATGAGTGGGAGGGGAGTTGCTTAGCTCAAAGTGCTCACAAGTATGTCAAGTGTTCGAGAGAGTGAGCCTTGAGCCGGCCAATGAGTATATATAGATGTACCCCTTCGAATAGAGCCATTAGAAACTTAAACAGCCGAAATCACGCTGATCGGACGTGCTGGTCCAACTGACCGGACGCGCCGGTCGCCCAACGCCTAACTCGTGAAGTACTGACCGGACGTGCTGGTCCAAACGACCGGACGCGCTGGTCCAAACAACCGGACACGCTGGTCCAAACGACCGGACGCGCTTGACGCGCTGACCGGACGCGCTGCGAACGACCGGACGCGCTGGTCCCGTGAATGACCGGACGCGCTGGTCAAGTCTGAGCAGCGCACGACAAAACAATGACCGGACGCGCTAGAGAAACGACCGGACGCCACAGTGCCAGCGTCCGGTTAGAGTCCAGTAAGCTCCCTGAACGACCGGACGCGTCCGATCGACTGTGACCGGACACGCTTCGCGTCCGATCATCAAACTGAAAAACGCGCAGACACTAAACACTGACCGGACACGTCCGGTCATGCAAAGACCGTGTCCGGTTCAGCGTCCGGTCACCTCTGTGACCTCCGTTCGCCTCCGTTTCTTTTCTGGACTTTTGGCGTAGTGGAAAATAGTCATTTCAACTTCTCGAAAACGCCTGAATCCCGCCTTGCAAGCTCGGCGGGAGGGAGAGAGGACCACAAACCCTCTTTACCGCTCAAACTCCACCGCCTTCGCAAATGTGCTAACACCACCAAGTGATCTCGTCAAAGTGTGAGTGTGTTAGCATTTTCACAATCATTTTTCGAGGCAATATTAGTTCTATCCAAATGCATATGATTATGAAATGCACACCTAGAGGCACTTAGGAGTTCAACAGCCGCATCATTCCCCTCTTTATAGTACGGCTATCTATCCTATAATGTAACCACACCCACTAGGTGTCTTGGTTACTAAAACACAACCCTTAAGCATATACCTTTGCCTTGATCACATAGGGTTGCGTCCAAATCCAAGTGTGGCCATCATGATCACCATGTCCATCTTGCCACCAACCTTGGAATGTACTAATCCTCATATGCTACATACAACTTAGGCATAGGATTAGTACTTAGGCATTGTCACTAATTACCAACACCAAACATAGGACTTTCAATCTCCCCCTTGTTGGTAATTGGTGACAAACCTTTCACAAAGATATTATGATAAAATTTTTATTGAACCCATGTCACATTGTCCAAGTATATTACCATGTGTAAGAATTATGGACATGTGATCATGAATTCAAATTGATAGCAATGGCTCCCCCTACATGTATGCTATATGTTTGGATTTTGGAAGCATACATATTAGATAGGAAAGATTAGGAGCATTGACTACCAATAGGTGCTAAGTGTTTAAGATTATAGACCTTTGAAGCGTGATACCATCGGAGTAGCGATAAACACCATCTTAGCACCTTGTGTAGTTAGATTCCACTTGGAAAAGCACAAACATAACTCATGAGATCAACATTATAAGCAAGGCTCTAGTACCACTTTGAAAAACATGAAGCAAGAAAAATTTAACTACTTCCTATTCATGCTAGTACCTCAATACATCATTCAAATTATACTAGCAAGTCACCACACAAGCAAAGTATCGGAGAAAAAGAAATGCATAACTATGCGTCATACATATGAAGTGCACATGTAAATGCAGCATTCATGTTTAAGAGCTTGCTCCCCCTACTTGTGTGCTCAAAATTATCTTTGTGAACAACATTTTTCTCCCCCTTTGTGCTTCTCCTCCTTTGAGTTCTATCTTTGTGAACAATAATTTCTCCCCCTTTGGCACCAATGACCACAAGGGACCAATTTTAGATAGATTATCATGTTGAATTATGGGGTGAGGATCAAGTTTGTGATTCAACCTAGATTGCTTGCATAAATAAAATGCTTCAGTTTGAACCAAGGGCAAGCTTCTTCACACCTCACTAGAAGGGTTATTATGCACCATGTTGAAGCAAATATTTAGACAAGTTTTCTAGATTAAACACTTAGGATCACAAGCTACTTAAACAAGTTATATGCTACCACTAGATCATACAAGTCATGGAAACAATAGTGACACCATATAAACTTCAAATTCATTTGATTTTCATGAATGAGCCTAGAACATGTAAATTATGACTAGATGCACAAAACAAGTCCTTAGCATAGAATGTATGACATGTCAACCAATTATACCTTGGGGCTCGAAGGAGAGGCATGTCATATATGGGGTGCATCAACTCATGTTGGAGAAGTCAAGTATGTTCAACTCATTCTTTAGCTTGTGAAATCTCTTCTCATCAAGTGGCTTGGTGAATAGATCGGCTAATTGATCTTGGGTGCCCACACTCTCAATAGCAATGTCACCCTTTTGTTGATGATCTCTAGTAAAGTGATGGCGAACATCAATATGCTTTGTTCTTTGATGTTGAACCGGATTGTTGGTTAGCTTCACGGCACTTTCATTGTCACATATCAATGACACATTCTTGAAATTGATTCCAAAATACTTCAATGTTGCCTTCATCCACAAGATTTGTGCACAACAACTACCCGCGGCGATGTATTCGGCCTCGGCGGTAGATAGTGCAATTCTATTTTGCTTCTTGGATGACCATGAGACAAGTGATCTTCCCAATAATTGACAAGTCCCGGAAGTGCTCTTTCTCTCCACTTTGTCACCGGCATAGTCGGAATCCAAATATCCAACTAACTCAAAGCTTGCACCTTTGGGATACCATAATCCAACATCTTGTGTATGCTTTAAGTACCTCAATATTCTCTCTGTTGCCTTCAAATGACTTTCTCTTGGTGAGGCTTGAAATCTTGCACACATGCATACACTAAACATCACATCGGGTCTTGATGTCGTCACATAGAGTAGGCTACCAATCATTGATCTATATAGCTTTTGATCCACCATGTTGCCACTCTTATCACTATCCAAGGTTCCACTAGTGCTCATTGGAGTAGTGATTCCTTTTGCATCTTCCATACCAAACTTCTTAAGCATATCTTTGATGTACTTGGTTTGGCTCATAAATGTTCCTTCCTTCATTTGTTTGATTTGAAGTCCAAGAAAGAAACTAAGTTCACCAATCATTGACATTTCAAATTCCTTTGCCATCATTTTCCCAAACTCATCATAATAATCTTGATTGGTTGAACCAAATATGATATCATCAACATATATTTGCAACACAAACAAGTCTTTCCCAATCTTCTTGGTGAATAGTGTTGTATCAACTTTGCCCATGACAAATCCTTTGGATAGCAAGAAGTCCCTTAATCTTTCATACCATGCTCTAGGTGCTTGCTTCAATCCATACAAAGTTTTTCTCAATTTGTAGACATGATTGGGTTTCTTGTCATCTTCAAAACCGGGAGGTTGCTCCACATACACCTCCTCTTGGATGTACCCATTGAGAAATGCACTCTTCACATCCATTTGATATAGCTTGATATTGTGAGCACAAGCATAGGCAAGTAAGATCCTAATTGCTTCCAATCTTGCAACCGGGGCATAAGTTTCACCAAAGTCAGGACCCTCTATTTGTGTGTAACCTTGAGCCACTAGTCTTGCTTTGTTCCTTATTACTATCCCATCTTAATCTTATTTGTTGCGAAAGACCCATCTTGTTCCAATAACATTATGATCCTTAGGCCTCTCAACTAGTTCCCATACTTCATTTCTCTTGAAGTTGTTGAGCTCTTCATGCATTGCATTTACCCAATCTGGATCTCTCAATGCTTTATCAATGTCCTTGGGTTCTTCTATTGACACAAAAGAAGAGTGAGCACAAAATGATGCCAATCTTGATCTAGTTTGAACTCTCCTTTGTATGTCACCAATGATGGAATCCAATGGATGATCTCTTGCAATGTTAGTTGGTTGAAGCACTTGGACTTGATTGCTTGGATGTTGATGTTGATCATGAGTTAGAGATGATGAACTAGCCACTTGTTGATCTTGTTGCACTTGAGATGATGTACTAGCTTGATTTTGTATTAGAGAACCACTAGCTTGTGTAATTGGACTTTGGAGCATTTGATCTTTCTTGTCATCCACATCAATCACTTGCTTTGGCCTAATATCACCAATGTCCATTTCTTTCATAGCATTGGTCAATTGAGTTCCTCTCACATCATCCAAGTTATCTTCCTCACCTTGAGAGCCATTTGTTTCATCAAATTCAACATCATGAACTTCTTCAAGTAAACCACTAGCCAAATTCCAAACTCTATAAGCTTTGCTAGTAGTGGAGTACCCAAGTAAGAATCCTTCATCACATTTCTTCTCAAACTTGCTCAATCTAGTGCCCTTCTTCAAGATGTAGCTTTTGTAACCAAATACTTGAAATTATGCAATGTTGGGCTTTTTTCCATTTAAGATATCATATGGTATCTTCTCTAGGAACTTGTGGCAATAGAGGCGGTTGCTATAGAAGCAAACCGTGTTGATTGCTTCGGCCCAAAATGAATGACTCACATTATACTCATTCAACATTGATCTTACCATGTCAATTAAGGTTCTATTCTTCCTCTCAACTAAGCCATTTGATTGAGGTGTATACTTGGCCGAGAATTGATGTTTGATTCCAAGCTCATCACATAGCTCATCAACTCTTGTGTTTCTAAACTCACTTCCATTGTCACTTCTCACTTTCTTGATTGTGGTTTCAAACTCATTTTGTACTCTCTTGATGAACTTCTTGAATATGTCAAATACATCACTTTTGTCCCCAAGAAAGAATATCCATGTATATCTAGTGAAATCATCCACAATCACAAAGCCATACTTGTTGCCACCAATGCTTATGTATGTAGTTGGCCCAAATAGATCCATGTGCAACAACTCAAATGCCTTAGAAGTACTCATGATGCTTTTCAATGGATGAGTGTTGCCCACTTGCTTTCCGGCTTGACATGCACTACATAGCTTATCTTTCTCAAATGTGACATCCTTCAAGCCTCTAACTAAGTCATGCTTCACTAACTTGTTAAATTGCTTCATGCCAAAATGACCAAGTCTTCTATGCCATAACCAACCCATACTTGATTTGGTGAGCAAACATGTTGAAAGTTGAGTGTTACTAGCATTGAAATCAATCAAGTATAGATTCTCATATCTAAATCCTTTGAAGATCAAGTTAGAGCCATCAACACTAACTATCTCCACATCATCAACAACAAATATGCATTTGAAACCGAGATCACACAATTGAGCAACCGAGAGAAGATTGAAGTTCAACTTTTCAACTAAGAGCACATTGGAAATGCTATGATCATTAGAGATTGCAATCCTTCCAAGAGCCTTTACATCACCCTTGCTATTATCACCAAATGTGATACTATCAATGCCACTATCATTTGATTTGAGAGAGTTGAACATTCTTGAATCACCGGTCATATATTGAGAGCACCCACTATCAAGCACCCAATGCCTTCCTCTGGCCTTGTAATTTACCTACAAAACAATTTAATGTCTTTTAGGTACCCATACTTGCTTGGGTCCTTGGAGGTTAATAACTAAGCTCTTTGGTACCCAAATGGCCTTCTTCTTTGGGCCCACAATTGGTGTACCAACAAACCTAGCATGCACACCTTTCTCACCCTTGGTAAGCACATAACAAGAATCAAAAGGAATATAAGGTACATTAGCATTTTTCTTGTTCTTGTTCATTTTGTTGCAATTAATCTCTAGATGCCCAACTTGCTTGCATCTATTGCAATAACAACCATTGCTCTTCACAAAACGAGACTTTGGAGTAGCAAAGGCCGCTTTGCCCTTCTTGAGAGTATAGCCCAAACCCTCTTTGTTAAGAGAGAACCTTTGGCTACCCAAACATTTTAGCAAGCGGGCATCCCCACCATAGGCATTGCGTAATGCGCGGGTGAGATCATCCACCTCTCTCTTGAGAGTCTCATTCTCAACCACAAGTGATGAATCACTAGTAGTAAAGATAGAGTTGGTTGTGGTGGATGATGATGAGCTACATGAAGCATTAGTAGGACCAACAAGTAAAGAATCATTAATAATATCACATGTTAGTCTAATGTCACAAGTGACAATCACTTGCTCCTCCTTAGCTTCCTTCATGAGCTTCTCCAACTTGAGGTCCTTTTCCTTGATGAGCTCAAGTAGAGTGGAGTGGGCTTTCTTAAGCCTAGTGTGAGCAATTTCAAGATCCTCGTGGTCTTCCTTTAGACACTCACGAGAGGCCTCTAGCTCATCAAAGGATTTCCTAAGAGCTTTGAGCTCTTGTTCAATTCCTTTGCACTCCTTACTCTTTTTGAGAGCAACAAGCTCCTCCATCAAGAAATCATTTTCATTGCTCTTGGCAATGAGCTCTTGCTCCAAGATCTTGCACTTCTTGGTTGTCCCCTTGTAGCCCTTGCTCATTTGATCTATTATGCCTAATAGATCATCCTTGGAGTAGTCTTCATCCTCCTCATCATCACTTCTACAATCATCACTAGCACAAGAATCATCATCACTATCATCATGTTTTACCTTGGTAGGCTTGGCCATAAGGCATGTCGATGTAGTGTTGAAGATGGATGGCTTGTTGGAGAGGGTGATACTTGCAATGGCTCACCGAGTGGTCTTCTCATCATCACTAGAGCTATCATCATCACTATCGGAGTTATCACTATCCCAAGTGACCACATAGCCACCACCCTTCTTCTTCTTGTTGAATGTGAATCTCTTCTTTGCTTTCTTCTCCTTCTTGTTCTTCTTCAACTTTAACTCCCCATCATGATATCTTTTGTCTTCATAGGGGCACTTTGCCACTACATGATTGGGGCTATTGCAACTGTAGCAAAGCACCTCCTTTGCCTTCATGAAGTCCCTTCTCTTTCTTGCACCATAGCCTCTCTTCTTCATGAATCGACCCATCTTTTGCACTAGAAGGGCCATGGTCTCATCATCAAATGGATCATCATCATCATCAACCTTGCTCTTGCCCTTAGAAGAAGAAGCCTTGAATGCGGTGGTCTTCTCTTGCTTGACCTTGATCTCCTTCTTCTCATCTTCATCTTCATCATCGTCATATTGAGCATCGGTCATGACATCTCTAAGCACTTGGTTTGGAGTCACCTTGTCCAAACCCTCTCTTTGGATCATCTTCCTCAAGATAGCAAACTTCTTAGGTAAGTTCATCAAGAACTTATGTGAGAAGTCCTTGTCCTTGACATCTTTTCCTAGGCTCTTGAGATCATTGACAATAACTTATAGCCTATAGAACATCTCCGGTATGGACTCATCATCCTTTATCTTAAAGCTTGCAAACTTATCCTTGAGCATATAGAGCTTGGCACTCTTTACCGTTGAAGTGTCCTCATATGTTTCCTCTAATCTTGTCCACACTTCACTTGCCATCTCAAGATCCTTGATTTGCTCAAAGACCTTTGCATCAATCCCATTGTAGAGAGTATTGAGAGCCATAGTGTTGCATTGGTTGTTGATGCGATCATTGTTGGTGAGGTTGTCGGGATCAATGATAGCATAATCATGGTGTGTCACCTTCCAAACGTTCTCATGAATAGAGCCAAGATATTGCTTCATCTTCATTTCCAATGATCAAAAGATATGACACCATCAAAGAATGGAGCTTGCCCTCGACATGGTTGAACACAACTTGAGCCATCTTACACCGAGGTTGTTAAGCCTTACAAACGGTGACCACGGCTCCGATACCACTTGAAAGGTCTTGATGGCTAAAGGGGGGTGAATAGCCTTTTAAAAAATTCTACAAAGACAAGCTAAACAAGTTTATCAATATAACAAATAGCGAGATGCGAGTTTTGCTTAGCCTATGGGGGGTTTGCAAGACACCTAACCAATTCACAATTCTAGTATATTTGCACTCAACCGCACAAGTCAAACCGAGAAGGTAACTACAACCACAACTAGCAAGCTACACAAAGAAGCTACTCTAGCAAAGCTAACAAGCTAACAAAGATAACTAAGAAGGTAATGCGGAGTTGAGTTAGAAGAGTTTCACCGAGGGGCGAAGTATTGAGCCAACCAATATGATCAACAATGAATACCAAGATAACCGAACACCGGGATCAATCAATCACAATATGAAAGTGATGACACGAAGATTTATCCTGAGGTTCACGTGCTTGCCGACACGCTAGTCCCCGTTGTGTCCCTCTTCACCACGTGGTTCGATGGCTAATTGGTCTCACACCGAGCCTCTCAAAAGGCGCCACAAGAACCTACCAAATGGCAAAAGGTTGCAATGACACGTGCAATTTACTAATGTTGCCTTTGGCGCTTCGCCGAGGTAGGCACAAACCCCTCACAATCACCGAAGGTGGCCAAGAACAATCACCAACTCTTGCCAACGCCTCCAAGCTGCTCCAAGCTGTCTAGGTGGCGGCAACCACCAAGAGAAACAAGAATCCCGTAGCAAATCAACCACCAAGTGCCAACTAGATGCAATCTCACAATGCAAATGCACTTGGATCACTCAATCTCACTTTGAATATGCAAAGAAGCAAGAGAGATGAGTGGGAGGAGAGTTGCTTAGCTCAAAGTGCTCATAAGTATGTCAAGTGTTCGAGAGAGTGAGCCTTGAGCCGACCAATCAGTATATATAGACGTACCCCTTCGAATAGAGCCGTTAGAAACTTAAACAGCCGAAATCACGCTGACCGGACGCGCTGGTCCAACTGACCAGACACGCCGGTCGCCCAACGCCTAACTCATGAAGTACTGACCGGACGCGCTGGTCCAAACGACCGGACACGCTGGTCCAAACAACTAGACGCGCTGGTCCAAACGACCGGACGCGCTGGTCGCACAACGACTAAGTCACGAAGCACTGACCGGACACACTTGACGCGCTGACCGGACGCGCTGCGAACGACCGGACGCGCTGGTCCCGTGAATGACCGGACGCGCTGGTCAAGTCTGAGCAGCGCATGACAAAAGAATGACCGGACGCGCTGGAGAAACGACCGGACGCCACAGTGCCCGCGTCCGGTTAGAGTCCAGTAAGCTCCCTGAATGACCGGATGCGTCCGATCGACTGTGACCGGACGCGCTTCGCGTCTGATCATCAAACTAAAAAACGCGCAGACACTAAACACTGACCGGATGCGTCCGGTCATGCAAAGACCGCGTCCGGTTCAGCGTCCGGTCACCTCTGTGACCTCCGTTCGCCTTCGTTTCTTTTTCAGACTTCCGGCGTAGTGGAAAATAGTCATTTCAACTTCTCGAAAACGCCTCTCTACCGCTCAAACTCCACCGCCTTCGCAAACGTGCTAACACCACCAAGTGATCTCGTCAAGTGTGAGTGTGTTAGCATTTTCACAATCATTTTTTGAGGCAATATTAGTTCTATCCAAATGCATATGATTATGAAATGCACACCTAGAGGCACTTAGGAGTTCAACAGCCGCGTCATTCCCCTCTTTATAGTACGGCTATCTATCCTATAATGTAACCACACCCACTAGGTGTCTTGGTTACTAAAACACAACCCTTAAGCATATACCTTTGCCTTGATCACGTAGGGTTGCGTCCAAATCCAAGTGTGGCCATCATGATCACCATGTCCATCTTGCCACCAACCTTGGAATGTACTAATCCTCATATGCTACATACAACTTAGGCATAGGATTAGTACTTAGGCATTGTCACTAATTACCAACACCAAACATAGGACTTTCAACATGCTCATCCACCAACCACGGGGTCTGCTGCTGCCGCCGCTCCCCGATCTTCCTATCATCATTCGCACTTCCCTGGCCTCTGCTGTAACCCCAACTACCGCACCTTCTGTCCCCCCGCCAGCCACCACCCTGCCAGATGCCTCTCCCGAGCCTCAGCTGCTGCTTGATTTGCTCGACGACGCCTCTACCCATGAGCTCTCAGCACGGAAGACCCGTGCTCGTGTGAAGCGGGCTGCAGACAAAGCTGCCAAACACAAGAAGGGAGCCTAGCTGCCGAAGGAGCACCCTAGTGTGCGTCTGCGGGAGAAGGAACCTGTCAACTTCGTGGACATGTCCACTAAAGCATCACGCCTGAAAGCACTAAAGAACGAACTTGCAGGCTGCTCAAAAGATCTTAAAGTACAGGTGAAACGACGTGGGCTCCTCCGCAAGAGGACTCTGAAGGCAGCGGACTTGCGGGCTATGGCGGGTACTGTTGGGCTGTCAGCCTTTGCCGTTGAATCCCTAAATCAGGTGTTGAAGGGTTCCAAATGAGTGACGGCTGTTGTGCACCATCGATGCTTGTTACGCTGGTTCCTGGCACTTGTCCCTTGCCACCCTGCTTCCTTGCCTCTACTCTTTTCGTTCCTGCTTTCTATTACTATTGCAACCCCTTTGCGGTGTGCTTTCCTCAGTCTCGCTCTGTTGTAGCTCTCTAGGTGTACTAATGAGCTCAAATCATAAGTTAACCATTGTGTCCTAGAACGTGCGTGGCCTGGGCGAGGATGATAAGTGTATCGCTATACGAGACACTCTAAACACTTGCCACCCCACTGTTGCTTGCATCCAAGAAACTAAGCTCAACGCCATTTTGCCACCAAAATTCAGATCCTTCCTTCCTGCCAACCTCCGTGGCCATTGTTTCCTCGCTGCTAATGGCTCTCGTGGTGGCATTGCCACCACCTGGGACGACTCCCAGCTCACTCTTCTTTCAGCTGACATTCGTTCCTTATCAGTCACCACCACCCTCACTGCCACACTCTCTGATCTCACTTTCACTCTAACTAATGTCTATGCTCCCTCTGATCACCACCAAACTCCTGAATTCCTCGACGAACTCAGGGAGATTGCAGGTGTTGTTAATGGCCCCTGGATCATCGCTGGTGACTTCGACCTCATCCGTACTCCTGATGAGAAGAACAATAATAACTTCGACGCTCACCTTGCAGAAATCTTCAACTTGGTCATCCACGACCTCTCTCTTCTGGAGCTGCCTCTTCTTGACAAACTGTTCACCTGGTCAAACAGGCGGGAAATCCCCACTCTTGCTCGCCTTGACCGAGTCTTTTTTAACTCGCACCTAGACTCTGTTGTGCCAAACACTACTCTCACTTCACTCCCTCATGCCACCTCTGATCACACACCACTCCTCGTCACAATTGACACCTCTGTTCCCAAAACTCGTTGTTTTCGCTTTGAGAATGCTTGGCTGCATGACCCCTCTTTCCTCCCTGCTGTTCAACCGGTTTGGCATGCTATTACTGACAATGCAGGTGGTCCGGCGGGCGTGCTTGCAGCAAGGTTGAAGGACACTCGCCGTGTCGCCAAGAAATGGTCAAAACACAAACACACACCCCTCCTTATTAATAACTGCAAATTTATCATTCGTCTACTTGATCTACTCGAAGAGCACCGTTGTCTATGTCCAGGTGAAGCTGTTCTTAGGTTTCTGTGTCGAGAAAAGCTTCTCTAGCTTCTCAAGGCAAGGGCTGCCTATTGGAAGCAAAGGGGAAAATTCAGAGTTGTGAAAGAAGGCGATGAAAACACAAGATTCCATCATGCACATGCCTCGCAGCGACTACGCAAGAACCAGATTAAAGCTCTAGAAGTGTAGGGTCTATGCTTCACTAGTCACGCGGACAAAGAGCAAATATTGAGCAACCATTTCACCTCACTGCTTGGAAATCCTGCAGCAACATCTTGGGACTTCAATGTTCATGGAATCTACAGAGACCTTCCTCAGGTGGATCCATTGCCTCTGATTTCTCCATTCACTGTCTCGGAGGCGCATGCTGCAATCAGAGCCATGAACCCCATCAGCGCCCCTGGTCCTGATGGCTTTGGCCCAGGGTTCTACCGCTCAGCCTGGAGTTTTGTGATGCCTTTTGTGATGGAATTCCTTGCTGCATTCTATGATGGTGCTGCTGACTTAGAACGTATAAACCGTGCTTATGTGGTGCTGCTACCCAAGACCTCAGATGCAGTCACACCTAGTGCCTTCCGCCCCATATCCCTACAGGGTTGTTGTAACAACCCAGAAATTTCTAGGAAACAAAAATCACAACTGCAAAATTTTTTTTTCTAAAAATAAACCTATGTTTGGTGAGGTGTCATATAGGGAACCTAACCTAGTTGCACAAGTAGCACCTAAAATAGCTAACTACATCTTTGCATTTAACCAAACATGCTTGAGTTGGATTTTATGTTCTTTGAATTGAATTAAAAGCAACAACATCTCTTGAATTCATTGCTTAATAAAATAAATATAGAAATATAAACCTATAAAATAGTTGGAAACCATAAATATATTTAGGAGGACCATTATGTTATACAAGTAGAGACAATATATATATTTTTGTTTATATACACATGCCTTGGCATAATGGGAACAAAGGAGAGGAAACAAAATAGAAAAGCTTTTTAAATAATTTAGAAAAAGAAAAACTTAACTGGCCCGGCCAACCTCGCCAGGCAGGCCTACCAAGCCGGCCTGCTGTAACACCCCAGGTGTTTATCACCAGTTAAGCAAGGGTTTTGGAGTTCAAACATGGCATGTGAAGTGGTAATGAAGATGTCGAAGCCAAGTCTATGGAATAGAGTCCCAACTTAAACTTGAATATTGCACCATCGCTTACATATAGGCCCTTTTCAAAAATGTATGCTTGGGTGGTGTTATTGCAATATCTTCATATGTCTCACCTTAATGCCTATCTATATTGGTCACTGGAAAAGTTTCATGAAGTTTGGAATCAAAAAGTCACATGAAATGATAAGTTCCATTCCTATTGAAATTTGCCCCATTAAGTTAATGGAACTATAGAACATCAACCAAACCTTGCAAACTAGCCAAATGACTCTAGATGAACTCTACAACACCTTAACTACACTTAGGGCACTTAATGGAATAATGTTCATGTTGATCATTTTGCCTAAATGTGCTTCTAAGTGATGGTTGACCATGTATGGACCCAGGAATACTTATGTTTGACCATTTCAAAAGTGTGACCTAGAAGCTTTGCATGACTGTGCGCCCTTTAACAAAGTTGTAGAGAATTTTATGAGGAACAAACTTTATTTAAGAGTCAAGCCATGAAAATATGAGGAACATGCTCAAACAGGGCTCACAAGTCAGTTTTAGGGCTGATTTCAGCACTTAGCCATTTTAAGCCCTAATTCCAGTAACATCGACGTTGGCATCCCGCGTTCTCGTGATTTTGCTAACCAACATGATTTGACCCCTTAACAAAAGTTGGAGTTTATGTTATGGAGAACAACATGTAAAAACTTGGGATCAATTTGACCAAGTTTGGCATTGCAAAATCCCAAAACCGAGCCCTAGCTTAACATGTTGACACTGGTAATTTGGGGACTGATTATCTCCTAATCTAAAGCTCTAATGACTATGACCCCTAAATAGAAAATATAGAGCATACTGAGATGAACAACTTTGCTATTTGACCTAATTCGAAAATCGGCCTGTATCGAGCCCAACATGGCGTATCCTCTTGGCTTCGCTGATGCCTACCACGTATTCGACGAATTGCCTCAACCGCCGACACGTGGTCACCGCATGAACGCCACGCATCCACCGTGCCGACGCGCGTCCACGTCCATGTCGTGTGCCCTACCTTCTGCGCGCAAGGAATGGAGGAGATGAGCTCGCCCTCACTCTAGCGTGCCCTCACTGCCCAGCTTCCGCTCACCAGTCCCCTTCCTTGCTGCTGCACGCACACGCGTGGGCACAGACGTCGTCGCGGCCGCTATGGCCAGCCGAGCGAAGCTCGCTGCCGCCGGCGCTCTTGCTCCCCCATGCCAATTTCTCCTCGCTGACACCTTCCTCAGCCTCATGCGGGCCCGGGCGGGCCACGTCGCTGCCGCTTGGCCGTCGCGCGGCACCTCCGTGCTGCCGCCGCGGCGAAGTCGCCGCCGTGAGCCCGGCTCGCGTGGCCAGAAGGCCACGGACGTCCGTAGGCCATGCTGCGAGCGGCCACGGGAGCGCCTCACCACCGTGCAGCTTCCAAGTTGCTCCACCACCGCCGGGTCGCCGGCAGCCGGCCGGCGGAACCGCCACCGGCCATTTTTTCCCCCTCCTCTGCTTCGCTTCCACCAAGGGGAACGAGGAAGAAGGCCGGCTCTCTCTGTCTCTCCTTGTGCTGATGACAGGCGGGCCCAGGTGGGAAACGGGTCCCACATGGCAGTTTATGAAGTGGCAGTTCTGGGGTGGGAAATCGGGTGTGCCTAGCGAATATTGTTAGGGTTGTTTATTCCGATTTTGAATTTTGGAATTTGGTTAAATCTTCTAAAATGCATATCTCTTGCTAGGTAATTCCAAAAATAGCAAAAGTAGACTTTTTGGAAACCTTGAGAAAAGATCTATGCAGTGGACTCATAATATGTTACATGTTTGTAGATATTTTCTGATGTTTTATTAAGCTTTAAAAATACTCCCAAAAATACTTATAAACTTAACCAGAGCAAGATCTGGAGTCTTAGAACTCCAAAAATAGTGATTCTTATTTTGTTAATTTTGTGATGACATGTACTTGCTAGGAAAAATATCAAACACACTAGTTGTTCACTGTTTTCTTAAGGTTTTGATTGGACCTTGATACAACAACAACAACAACATAGCCTTTTGTCCCAAGCAAGTTGGGGTAGGCTAGAGATGAAACCCAAAAGAGACGAGAAACAGGGAGACACATAAAGGGACATAAAGGGCACAAGACAAAAGATGTCACGGTTCAGGCACGTTGATTGCTAATCTCCAAGCGCTCCTGTCCATAGCTAAAACCTTGGGGATATTCCACTCCTTAAGATCTCTCTTAACGGACTCGTCCCAAGTTAATTTAGGTCGACCTCTACCGCGCTTTACATTATTGGCCCGCTTTAGAACTCCACTACGCACCGGCGCCTCAGGAGGCCTCCGTTGGACATGTCCAAACCATCTCAACCGATGTTGAATCAATTTCTCCTCAATTGGTGCCACCCCAACCCTATCCCGAATATCGTCGTTCCGTACTCTATCCCTCCTTGTGTGCCCACAACACCAACGCAACATACGCATCTCCGCTACACTCAATTGCTGGATATGTTGTCTTTTTGTAGGCCAACACTCAGCACCATATAACGTCGCCGGACGAATCGCCGTCCTATAGAACTTACCTTTCAGCTTCTGAGGCACCATTTTGTCACAGAGAACGCCAGAAGCTTGACGCCATTTCAACCAGCCGGTTGAAATTCTATGCCTAACATCTTCATCAATGTCTCCATCCTTTTGTAGCATCGACCCTAAATACCGAAAAGTATCCTTCTTGGCCACCACTTGCCCATCGAGGCTAACGTCTCCCTCCTCGTGCCTAGTCGCGCTGAAATCGCACCTCATATACTCGGTCTTAGTCCTACTAAGTCTGAACCCTTTCGACTCTAACGTGTGCCTCCATAGTTCTAACTTCCCATTAACTCCCGCCCTACTGTCGTCAACTAGCACCACATCATCAGCAAAGAGCATACACCAAGGGATATCACCTTGTATGTCCCTTGTGACCTCATCCATCACCAAAGCAAATAAATAAGGGCTCAAAGCTGATCCCTGATGCAGTCCTATTTTAATTGGAAAGTCACTGGTGTCGCCATCACATGTTCGGACAAACGTCACCACATCCCTGTACATATCCTTGATGAGGGTAACGTACTTAGTTGGGACTTTGTGCTTTTCCAAGGCCCACCACATGACATTTCTCGGTACTTTGTCATATGCCTTCTCGAGGTCAATAAAGACCATGTGCAAGTCCTTCTTCTGCTCCCTATATCTCTCCATCAATAAGTCACTGATTGGAAAGTCACTGATTGGACCTTGATAAACAAGGAAATCTATATTATTTTGCTTGTCATTTTATATCTTGAGTCGTGATGCTCCAAATGATGTGAAATTTTGATGGTAGGTTTGTCATGATATGAATGTGCTGTAGTATAAATTTCATGGTCATTGCTTACTGTGTGCTCAAGTTATTGATTTAACTTGTTTATGGCTTGATAAATAGCTTGTAAATAATATATAATTGATAAAATGGAAAATGTTGTTTCATTAGCTTAGTATGATGTTTATCTATCATATTTATTCATGCTATGGCCTTGTGTTCACAAAAAATATTGAGTGTTAAGTTTAACTTGCTCTCACATGATCATTGCAATAGCAATTTGTATTTTTCATAGAGGTTGATATACTTGTCCAAATGGCTTGAAATTTGGACAGTAGACTTTTGGTAGCATTTGTATGACACTATAATTTTGGTAGAAATTATTGTGCAATTTTGGTAGGTGTTCATAATTCCACCTAATTATCTAAATAAATTAAGAAAATATATTAAAACAATTTATTTAGGAAAGGACACTATGTTTTCTGGTATTCATTAGTCATGTGTGAAATGTTGGTAAAATTTGTTTTGTCCAATTATATGTTTGCAACATAAGTTAATAATTATTTCTTGCAAATGAGATTTCTGGACGGATCGGGAAACTTGGCAAAGTTCTTAATGATAATATGCTTTGTTGTGAAACTTATTTATACAAAAGTTGTAGATAATTTATGTATCTAGCTGCTGTTAAAATTTGGTGGCATTTGGCCATATAGTTTAGAAACTACAGCTGTTCTAAGTTGGGTTCAGATTTATGTTGCTCTCTGTCCTTCCAGGACATATTCTGTACCTTCTGTATTTCGACCTGGTAAATGTTAGAATCAGATTTAGATGATATTAAATGAAATATAGATAATTTTATAAGCTTTCCATAATGTCTTCTTGCAAGTCATTTAGAGTTGTAGATCTCTAGTTATGATTAAATTACTCAGCTGTTGGCCTGATGTCCAGAAGGCAGCAATTTCTAGTTCTAGTACTTTGATTAACTTTATCATGATTGGGTATTGAAGTGTGACTCATATCTTTGATGATACTTGGGTGGTACCCTGTGATCTTGTGAGACTTGGTTCTTGATTGATGTGCTTGCCCTCTTCTATGTTATGTCTTAATGAGGATTAAGTTAATTAGCTCTAGGGTTTATGTGAACTTTGGTATGCTTGCATGATTACTTTGTTTATTGCACTTCTATGCATTCATACATATGCATTATTGCACCTCATTTAGGTACGCTAGCTGAAGCACGTGAAGGACCTGATGTGGATCCAACCCAAAGATGGAGTTGGTGGATCCATTCCGAAGATAGAAGGATCGAACAAGTGGTAGATTGGAGGTTGCTCGCCAAGTGACTTCATCTGATATACTCTAACTTGAGTCAGACCCCCAGGCAAGCCCCGGAGCATTATAAGCCTCCTATCTTCAAAGCAATTAATTCTATATATGTTATAAGTATTGTTGCATTAAGTGATAGGAGTTGGTTGGAAACTCTTGCTGCATTATATCATTCCTTATCCAGATATATGAATCCTTGAATCCTACATAGACTAGGATCGAGTAGATGCTTAGCCCTGCTTTAAGCGGTAGAAGTCAGGTGATTTCCTGTCACCTGCGAGATATAGGATATTCATATATGGCACGGTTGGCTATAATTGCTATCGTGGAATGGAACCATGTGTTAATAAAAATAAAATGAGACCGGGCGGGATGACGATAGTGAAGCAACAAGGCATGGAGGTCTTGGGTGTGAATCTATCCCCGTCTGAGTCATTTAAGGACCGATTCGCTGTACGTCCTTGAGTCATGTTGAACGCAGTCTAACACTTAGTTGGCCGGATAAGTCGTTCCGACCGCGAAGCCGAGTAATGTGATTCAGGCCGGGAATCGAATGGTAGGTTGCTTCTTGGAGGAGAGAAAGGATGTGCTTGGGGACATTGGCGTGAGACCAAGGGGGGTTAGAGTCCCTATCACCTGGAAGAGTGTCGCCCTTGGGGTCGCGACATCATTCGGACCCGCGATTCCTGAATCATATGAAAAGGTGGCTTGTGCGACCCTGGCAGGGGCCTGCGCGGTGAGTGTTAGAAATACCCCTCCAGCTGGATAGGAATTCGATTCGAATCGCCGTCGCTCCCGGTTAGTGAGCACTTGACTTGAGCAGCGGCAACGTAGATTCCATTAAATTGAACGGATGGTTAATTGGATAACGATGGAAAGGTTGCCTAAATTTATACCTGCTATGGTTAATATTGTTTGCTCCTAATAAAGTGAGTGCTCTAGTACAGGTTCTAATATAGATGATAGGTTAATGATAATTAACTTGATGCTTAAGCATTAATGATTGATCATCTATATTAAGCTTTTATGCAAAATGTTGTCAAGCTAGCCCCACTTTATATCAGCCTTGTATGATCCTTGGTGTCACCTTATTTCTGGTTTCTGATGGGTAAGTCTAGCTGAGTACTTTGTCGTACTCAGGGTTTTATCCCCACTTGTTGCAGGTTGTGAAGTATCATGGCTACTGCAAGAGTTGGTTGGCTCCTGCCGTAGAGGCAGAGTGTGATCACGGGCATGATCCTTCTTATTTACCTTATCTCTAATGCTTTTGTTGGAAGTCGACCGTGGTACTGGCATGTATTTGAAATCAGAGAAATGTTAGTTTCAAATTACTTTGCTTCCGCTACTTTTCAAGTTAATTTGTAATAACTATGTTGAACTCCGATGTAAATTGATTTACTTATAAAATGGTTGTAACATGTGACTTGTTATGTTGAATCACTACGATCTTGGCTTGTATGTTGGTTGGTTTGAAATCCCTCGTGATTTCATTGGACTACCGGAGTTATATGGGCTCAAGTGCGAGAATTTGATCACTTCGGTGATTGTTTTTGTACTTGTGCTCTTATAATTTGGATGGTTCTGTTACACCTGCCAAGCCAGCCCAAGCCACATAGCAGCGCCTTAGCCTAGCCGGCCTAGCTCAGCGAGCTGGCCCAACCCGCGGCCGAGCCTGCTTCACTCGACGCTCACGCTCGCCCGCACATGGGTCAGTCCAGAAAAGCCGCAGTCGCCTCAGCCCATGTCGCCTTCACGAGACGCCAAAGGACTTCGCGTCCTCTTCTCTCTCGCTCGCTGACGAGAGGGTCCCATGAGTCATCGCCTTCCTTCCGTCTCCCATGTCCTCTGCTCGCCGAGACGGAAATCAGAGAAGGGAGAAAGAGGGGACAAGGTCATGCAACGCGCGAGGGAAGATTCTCCCTGTCCCCGCTACCACCTTGCGCGCCAAGGCACTGTGCCAGCTACGCAAGCACGCTTCCTCGGCCAATCACGCGTGCTCTGCCCCCTTCACGCACCACGCAATGCCGCCATGGGCCGCGCCCGCAACCGCCCCCTCACGCCACTGTACGGTACTAGGCCAGCCGCTGCGTGAAATTAGGAGCGCCACGGCACCTTTGTGATCGCGCCGCACCCCAAAACCCCACCGCAGCACCCTTTGATCTTCTCCACGCGTCCCCGCTGCCGCATCCACCGTTCGCCCGCCATAGCCGAGCTCGGCTATAAAAGCAGAGCCTCTCCGCTGCCCTAGCCCTTCACCCTCCTAGCCGCCGCCCTGGTGGCACCATTACCGTCCTACACCGCAAGAAGGAGGGGAGAAGAAGAGAAGAAGGAAGGAAGGGCAAGAAGAGACCGAGGAGCCCGAAGGCGACGCCGCCGTCCGAACCCACCGGAGAAGGAAAAGACGCCGGATTTCCTCCTCTCCACCACCGGTCTACACTGCACGGCCGCTCGACTCCACTGCCTTGAATCACCACTACACCGCTATCCTTCTGCCATGAGCCCGAGGTGAGCCGCTCCACCCGCAAACATCCTCTGCTCACCACCGTGTGCGCTCCGGTGCCGCCGCGGCCGAAACCGTACCGGGGACAGCCAAGGTCGTGCCCGAACCTTCGTTCACGAACACCATCAATCACGAGCACACACTAGAGCATGGCACCGCCTTGCGATCTATACCAGCGCCTGGGAACACCGAGGGACAGTGTGACGCGGAGCGCGCCCGCCATGGCTAGAGCTCACCATGGCGAGGTCCTATTCTTGCCGTGTTAGGCTGGTAGAAGCAAGGGGAGGAGGGCTATCTCGTTCGCCTTAGCAAGGAACGCGCCACGCGCAGCAAGTGGGAGAAGAAAGGGTAGGGGAAAGAGATGCACGTGATCACCATGCCAATGTGGCCGCCATCGGAGCACCACCTGCCGCCATGGAAAAACCTCGTTGGAGGCGCCAAACCACCGAGTCCACGGCACATTGGTTTCGCCATGTGCTAGCGGCTCGGTTAACCCCTAGATAGCCGTCGGGGAGCTGCCACGGCTTGGAATTGGATGCTCACCGCTGGCAGGAGCGTCGTCGTGCGGGAAAGCAAGAGAAGGGACCAGGGCGATGGTTCGGTGCACCTGGTGCACAAGGGCCAGAGAAGGGAAAGGGGAGAGATGGACCTCGTCCACGATGAGCCTAGCCAAGAGGTCCATGGACCATCCCTGCGAGACCACCGTGAGCCAAGCCCACCAGCTCGAGCTTGGTTTTGAATCCAAATAGGTGATGTGGCAGCACCAGCGCTTGGCACATGGCGGGCCCAGCCCGGCCTAGTCCGGCCCAAGCCCGGCCCAGTCTGGCCCAGCCCAGGCCCAACTGAGCCTGGTCGCGGCCCGGTCAATGTTGACCGTTGACCGGTCAACACTGATCGTTGACCTGGACCCACATGTCAGTGACTCGCTCTGTTTCGGCCAATCAGAGCTTGACACGTGTCACTGCCTAGAATTTCCTTTTCTTTTTCTTTTTTAGAAAATCATTTAATCTTTAGAAATTCATAACTTATTCATTTTAACTCAGAAAAATACCAAACCAGTTTCTAAATTTTTCTAAAAATGAGCTCTACATCTTAGGCTTATGTTTGAGTGCATTTGGATCTTTTGAATTTCTGTTGCTTCTTTGTGCACCTCTATAGGAGTCATTAATGTGACTCTACGTTACGTTTAATAGAGCCGGAGGACCTGCCGACTGAGGAGTATGACCCCGACTACAGCGAGGACTTGGGTGACGACCTGCCAGGTGCCACGCCCCACCCATCTCCATAGAACCTATTACACATGCAAATATAGAATTGCTAGCGCTTTACTTTCTGTAAATATTTATGTTGATAGGCTGCATGGTAGATGCTTTACTATGAGCCTTTACCTTGTCGTAACCTTGCTCCTGCTCACCCTGCTGTTAGGCTAGATGCTCGCATGTTACATATTACTGCTTTTACTCTTACTCGCATTATATCTGTGATGTGATGCCGGTGAGTGAGAGGCGTATATGTATAAGGCACATAGTGCCGAGAACTTGATAAACCTGACTAAAGAACTGGGGAGATCTTGGCATGCGTCTTGGGTGAGTGGTGAGGGTTGAGTCGATCGGACAGGATCCTACGACGAGTCTTTAGGGCAAGTCTTGCTGGAGGGGTGCGACCTGGGCATCCCTCATGAGAGATACCTGTGGCGGGTATATTTGGGAGGAGAACTGGGGTGTTGGTTATCCCTGGTGGAGGTGCTGTCGTGGCACGGGGAATACGGTGTTTTCCCCTGGAGAAGATATCCTATCTGGTCCCCCTAAGGACTGGTATGTCTTGAGAACCAGAACCATGGGACCTTCGTGCACACCACTCGCTCCCGATGGGCGGGAGACGATTACCCGACTGACTAGGGCGGTACCACTACTACTAGGTTGGAAGGTGATAGTGTAGGGAGGCACGGGTATGGGGACCCACACCCTCCTAAGACAGCGTAGTGACCTTGGGGGCCCGGTACTACGTCTCACAGTCTCAGCGTTTCGGTGGATGCCGAGGTGGCCCAGGGCTGAGTGGTAGGGTGGTACTATACCGGTTGGTAGGCAATTGGAATCAGCCTAGACGAGCCGGATCGTCAAGGATGGCGATCTTGTGGATTACCAGGTGTACACGCTCTGCAGAGTTGATCGATCTATATGTATAGCCACATCCGCGGATATGGACATTCCCATGACCTACGCTTCACTTGATTAGAGAAAGGAGTCCTTTCTACCTTTCCCCGGGTTCTGTGTTGGATTCCGGCTTTGGCCGTTGAGACAAGATCTGAGAGGGAGTCAATTTCGTCGCCTAGAGAGAGAGTGAGATGAGATGTGTTGTGTGTGATGGGATTGGGAAAAAATGTGTGACTAAGATGGGTTAAAAACTGAGGAATATCTTATTAAAATATTAACTACTTGCATAAGAAACCCACAGCCTAAATAGGTCTCTTTCTACTTCCCTCAATGCATTCCACTTTTCACAAAGCATTGCAAGCATAGGGTGGGTAATGCGTGGCCAGTACCAAGTGTACTGATAGATTTTTGACAGGTTCCGAGCCCGAGTACGACTACGAGGGCGATGATTGGGAGAATTAGAGGGTCTGTTCTACGCTCAAGCTGGTTCTAGGAGATCGTTTTCTGCTGCTATCTACATCGGATGCTGTTCCGAATGCTTGTGTGAGTGTGTTCCGCCCTGCGAGACGAAGAGAATAAATTATGTAAAACTCTCTATTGTACTATGATATTCGTGCACGACTTTATGTATCACTGAGATTTGGGTAAATTGACGGAATGTTTCGTCATTTTACACTTCGTTTCTGTGGATTTCCCTTCGTGGAAATCAAGGACGTTTCAGTTGGTACCAGAGCCATGCTGACCCTAGGACGGACCCATAGGATTGGACAATAGAATTAGGAAAGATCTTGACACTTTCGGTTATATTACCGACTGTGCTGCATTTTTGTGCACGGCTTATCTCATTTTCACACTCTCTTACCTACATTTCATTCTACCTTACCTATCACATCGCTCCGTTCCACCCTGAATCACCCTGTTTCACTTAAGAATTCATCAAGTATCACTCTGAGTTACATTGATTCGCCTTGTCTTACCAAGTTTCACTCTGAAATACTCAAGTTACTACATGCACAACAAGGTACTGACTCCGTCTTACGGTTAATTTGTAGATGGCCCCTATTGCCGAGCTCCCTATGGATGGACTGGCCTACCGTGGGTTCGCCACGATCCTATACGACATGTTGGACTCACTAGGCGTTCCCACAGAGCAGATCGAGTACGTGTGCCGGGGTGAGCCTGGACCCGACGGGTTCAAGGGCCACATCATGGTCCACCTCAAGGTCCCCGCCAGTGAGTTCATACCCGTGCTACGTGCCTTCGAGACACTAGAGGTGGAGAACTCTATTGCTTTGTGTGTACAGTCCGTCTCACGCATAGCTCTTCGCAGTGTGATGCGTGACGCACACGACTACCTCAAGACGGGACCGTACCACATACTGTCTGCCGCTCTGGACCTGAATAGGTTCTCAGAGCCGCAGATCACTGCTGCAGATCGTGCTGCGCGCGACGAGGTCGACCCCTATCTAAGGGCCTCCACGCAGTGCATCATTGCCCAGGATCGCTACATCATGGATGTAGAGATGCAGAACCGCCGCTACCGAGACCTCCTGTTCCGTTGCAACGAGGAGTTCCTCAAGGTGGAGCGCAAGGAGGGGGAGATGGTCGGCAAGCTCGAGGAGGAGCGCATGGGCTATGATAGGATGAAGACCTTCTACGAGAACCATGAGCAGTCACTTCGGAAGGAGATCGCCGATCTCAAGGACAAGGTTAGGGAGGCTGAGCTTCGCCATGACTATCTTGAGTCCAAGGTGCTTGAGTGTGAGGATCGGATTGAGCGTCAGAGGCTTACCCTGAGAGAGCTCCACGAGAAGGAGAAGCAGCGTGGCTTCAGGAAGCTTGCCCTAGAGGCCCGTTGCAACACAATGGAGAAGCTGGCTGTGGAGGCTGCCGTCACCACCACCTACAACATGCACCACTTGGTTCACTACATTAAGAGCACCGAGTACCTTTAGGAAAAGGTGAACCGCATCAGTCAGGCTTGGATCAACGCTGATCGTCAGCGCGTCCAGGAAATCGGAAAGGTCCAGGACATCCTCTTACCTGGGATGCGCAAGAAACCACGTAGACAGCCTTTCCACGTTGAGGCCACCAAGCTCAACTTCAAGGCTTGCCCGACTGAGGGTTACTCAGAGGTTCCGAGGACTGAGATGCTGGACTATGCTCTCACTTATGTCACGAGGATCCACCACTCCGACGACGAGCTTCGTGCCATGGAGGGCACTCCCGAGGCTTCCACTTCTGGACCTTCTACACCACCCGCCACTCCCGGACAGGAGTAGTTACTTTTTTCACATAATCATGTAATAAGGTAGTAGTAGACATGTTTAGCCATGTGAGGCCAGAGATATGATGATGCACTTAAGGAGTAATGTAGGATGTCCCACTTTTGGAGCTGCCTGCGAGTAGCACGATTCCCGCGAATCTATCAGTGTAGCTACTGGAGATATCGCTATGTAATAAATTAATGTAATGGATGTTTTGGATCTTATCACATCTTATGGTTCTTATTGCATCTTTGTATGAGTGTTGGATAGTTATCTCTTTTAAAATTGATAAATCGCTTAACCATGCATCTAATAAAAACGTTAAACAACGAACTGACCCTATAGAGAGATGTCTTGCCGCCGATCCGCTCGTCAGAACAACCGCTCGCTTTCCCCCGCGCCTATGGCCTGTGGTCGTGGTCGAGGCCGTGGAGGAGACCGGGGAGTTCCCTTCGGTGTTGGGGAGGAGCCTGCATCAGAGGAGCCTGCACTGGGGGCGGGTGCCGCCCAGCATCTCGGAGGAGAAGCACCGCCGCCACCACCACCACAGTTGGCAGAGGTGATGGACCGCCAAACCTGCCTCTTGGAGACACTGGCTCAGGGAATGCTTCACCACCATAGGGGTCCTCCCAACGACTTCCAGCGGAAGTTGGAGGGTTTTCTCAAGCTGAGGCCTCCTACTTTCGACACCGCCGACGATGACCCCATCACCGCTGAGGACTGGCTTCGTGAGATGGAAAAGAAGCTGGACCTCACCACCTGCACTGACGAGGAGTGTGTGGGGGTAACCGCCCACCAGCTCACTGGCGCTGCACGTGCATGGTGGGACAGCTACTGTGACACCCACGAGGACCCGGGGAGTATCTCTTGGGAGGAGTTCGCCGAGGCATTTCGTGAGCAACACGTGCCTGAGGGCGTCATGGTTGACAAGGTGGAGGAGTTTCGCAACATTTCCTAGGGCTCCCAGAAGGTTCAGGAGTACACTACTCGTTTCACCCGCATGATGAGGTATGCTCCAGGCGAGACCGATACCGAAAAGAAGAAGATGTACTGTTTCAAGAAGGGGCTGAACTCTCGTTTCAAGGTGGCCCTCTCGGGTCATGCTTGTCGCACCCTTCGCGAGATGGTCAACAAGGTGCAAGAAATGGAGAGGGACCGTCTGGAGGCAGACGCCCTCCACAAGGAGAAGAAGCGCCGGTTCGAGAGTTCCACTCGTGGCCCGGCTCCGCAGAGGCCATGTGCTCATGTGCTTCCTCCGCCCCGCTCTCGCTACACCCAGGGGGCAGTGACCGCTCCGAGCCATGGAGGTGGTACCTACACCGCCAACTACCACCGCCCCGCTCAGAGCCGACTCGCTCCGAATCACCCCACTCAGGAAGCTGGCACGTGGAGGACCGCTACGCCTACCTCCACAGGTAGCGCGCCCTTCACCTGCTTCGGTTGTGGCCATCCCGGTCACAAGATCGCTGAGTGCCCTGTCAAGAAAGGCACACCGCCTGCTTCGACCCAGACAAGACAGGCTGCTACACCTGCTGCTCCGCGCAAGAACGTTGCTGGGGCTGTCCGCAGTCATCTCAACCACATGACCGTGGAGGATGCCTAGGATGCTCCCGACGTGGTGTACGGTATGTTTTTGGTATAGAGAGTTATAGCTTCAGTCTTGTTTGATTATGGAGCTACTTGTTCTTACATTTCCACTAAGTTTGCACGAGAACATAGCATACCTGTGACTCCCCGCAAGGAGCCCATTGACACTAGTTCTCCTTTGGGTCGCATTATATGCACCAAGAGATGTCAGGGAGTGAGTATCACCATTGAGGGCTACCCTTTTCTAGCCGATCTCACCTTACTTCCATCTGAGGGACTAGATGTCATACTAGGAATGGATTGGTTGACACAACATAAAGGAGTGATATCTTGTTCACCAAGGTATGTGGAGATCACACACTCGAGTGGACACATAATCCGCTGTAAGCCAAATCAGGGAAAAACAGTTTCTAAGTTGTGTGCCCTAGAGGCCAAAACAATCGAGGAGGTACCCGTTGTGAATGAGTACCCTGACGTGTTCCCTAAAGAGTTGCCAGGCATGCCACCTGATCGAGATGTGGAGTTTGTGATTGACCTTCTGCCTGGTACCGGTCCTATTACTAAAAGGCCCTACCGCATGTCAGTCGATGAGCTAGAGGAGCTGAAGAAGCAACTCAAGGAGTTGTCAGATAAGGGATGCATCAGACCCAGTGCTTCACCCTGGGGTTCCCCTGTTTTGTTCGTGAAAAAGAAGGATGGATCTATGAGGATGTGCATTGACTATCGGAACTTGAATGCCATAACAGTCAAAAACAAATATCCTCTGCCCAGGATCGATGACCTCCTAGATTAGCTGAAAGATGTAAGTTCTTTTCTAAGATCGATCTCAGGTCTGGATATCATCAGATGAAAATCAGACCCGACGACATTCCTAAGACAGCTTTTGTCACCAGATATGGGCAATATGAGTTCACAGTGGTGTCCTTCGGACTCACTAATGCCCCGGCTTATTTCATGAACATGATGAATAAGGTATTCATGGATTAACTGGACAAGTTTGTAGTGGTGTTCATTGATGACATCCTTATCTATTCTTCCACCACCGAAGAACATGAGCAACACTTGAGAGTGGTTCTAGAGAAGTTGAGGCAGAATCAGCTATATGCCAAGTTCAGCAAATGTGACTTTTGGCTTGAAGAAGTTGCTTTCCTTGGTCATGTTCTCACTACTGAGGGAGTCGCTGTAGATCCCGCAAAGATTGAAGCTGTGAAAGAGTGGGAACAACCCCGCAATATGACCGATATCCGCAGTTTTCTTGGATTAGCTGGGTACTATCGCAGATTCATCGAGAACTTCTCAAAGATAGCCAAGCCCATGACTAACCTGCTAAAGAAGACTAATGAGTTTGAATGGATGCCCGAGTGCGAGCACAGCTTCCAGACTCTGAAACAGAAGCTTACCACCACACCTGTTCTTACCTTGCCTGATATCCAGAAGGACTTCGTGGTCTATTGTGATGCATCTAGACAGGGACTCGGTTGTGTTCTGATGCAGAGTGGAAGGGTCATTGCCTATGCGTCCCGATAGTTGAAGGACCATGAGCAACGCTACCCAACCCATGATCTAGAGCTTGCTGCCGTCGTGCATGCCCTAAAGATATGGAGGCACTACTTGATCGGAAATAAGTGTGATATCTATACCGACCACAAGAGCCTGAAGTACTTCTTCACTCAAGAAGATCTAAACATGAGACAGCGCCGATGGCTTGAGCTTATAAAGGATTATGACCTGGAGATTCACTATCATCCGGGAAAGGCTAATGTAGTCGCTGATGCCTTGAGCCGAAAGAGCTATTGCCACAATCTATCCATGGAAGCCGTACCACCCGAGCTATGTCAGAAAATGGGCGAACTTCGTCTCAAAATCCTACCCAGGGGTATGTTGAACGAGCTTCGAGTGCAATACAACCTCAAGGATCGGATCCGCAATGCTCAACTGGAGTGTCCGGAAATTTGGGAAATCCGAGAACTCATGAAGAAGGGCAAGTGCCCCGAGTTCAAGGAGGATGAGCAAGGAGTGTACTGGTATAAGGATAGAATCTGTGTACCATCTAATTCTGCCTTGCGGCGAGAAATCTTGGAAGAGGGTCATGACTCCATGTATTGTATTCACCTGGGAAGCACCAAAATGTATGTTGATCTAAAGAAATAGTTCTGGTGGAAGAACATGAAGGCAGATATTGCTGGGCATGTCACGCGATGCGACATCTGCAATAGAGTCAAGGCTGAACATCAAAGACCAGCCGGATTGCTTAAACCCTTGGACGTTCCGGTATGGAAATGGGAGAGCATATCCATGGACTTTATAGTAGGTTTACCTCGAACTCCTAAAGGCTATGACTCGATTTGGGTGATCGTTGACCGACTGACCAAGGTAGCTCACTTCATAGCTGTGAGGGCTGACTACAGAGTTGAGAAGCTAGCAGATCTATACATCGAGCACATTCTCAGACTCCACGGAGCCCCCACTAGCATAGTGTCTGATCGAGGTACGCAATACGTGTCCAAGTTCTGGAAGAGTCTCCACAAGGCTATAGGGACTCAACTTGACTACAACACCGCATACCACCCACAGACAGATGGTTAGACAGAGAGGGTTAATCAGATTTTAGAGGATATGCTTCGAGCTTGTGTCTTGAAGTATGGAACTAATTGGGAGAAAAGTTTGTCCCACGCAGAGTTCTCTTACAACAACAGCTACCAGGCTAGTCTCAAGATGTCACCATTCGAGGCTCTGTATAGCAGAAAGTGTAGAACCCCTCTGATGTGGTCAGGAGTGGGAGAGAGATCATTCTTTGGTCCCGCAAAGATCAAAGATGCCGAAGAAGGAGTAGCTCAAGTACGAGAGAACCTGAGGATTGCCCAAAGCCGATAGAAGAGTTATGCAGATAACCGTCGGAGAGACCTCGAGTTTCAGGTTGGGGACTATGTCTATCTCAAGGTCTCCCCACTCCGAGGTACCGTCAGATTTCATGTGAAGGGAAAGTTGGCATCTAGGTATATGGGACCTTATAGGATTTGTCAGAGGATTGGCAAGTTAGCATACAAGGTGGAGTTGCCCGAGGAGTTAACAGGAGTACACCCAGTGTTTCACGTGTCATAGCTACGCAAGTGCTTGCAATTGCTAGAGCAAGAGGTATACACAGATGCACTAGATATCCAGGACACCCTAGAGTACAAGGAACACCCAATCCGGATATTAGACAGAGCTGAGAAGGAAATTAGAAGCACCGTGATACCCATGTGCAAGGTTCAGTGGAGTAACCACACAGAACGGGAAGCTATATGGGAGAAAGAGTCCGAACTCCGGATACTTTACCCCTACCTCTTTGAAAGGTATGCCACACCTTAAATCTCAAGACGAGATTCCTGTGAGGGGGGAGGACTGTAACAACCCAGAAATTTCTAGGAAACAAAAATCACAACTGCAAATTTTTTTTTTCTAAAAATAAACCTATGTTTGGTGAGGTGTCATATAGGGAACCTAACCTAGTTGCACAAGTAGCACCTAAAATAGCTAACTACATCTTTGCATTTAACCAAACATGCTTGAGTTAGATTTTATGTTCTTTGAATTGAATTAAAAGCAACAACATCTCTTGAATTCATTGCTTAAGTAAATAAATATAGAAATATAAACCTATCAAATAGTTGGAAACCAAAAATATATTTAGGAGGACCATTATGTTATACAAGTAGAGACAATATATATATTTTTTGTTTATATACACATGCCTTGGCATAATGGGAACAAAGGAGAGGAAACAAAATAGAAAAGCTTTTTAAATAATTCAGAAAAAGAAAAACTTAACTGGCCCGGCCAACCTCGCCAGGCAAGCCTACCAAGCCGGCCTGCCAAGCTAGCCCAAGCCGCATAGCAGCGCCTTAGCCTAGCCAGCCTAGCTCAGCGAGCTGGCCCAACCCGCGGCCGAGCCTACTTCACTCGACGCTCACGCTCGCCCGCACGTGGGTCAGCCCAGAAAAGCCGCAGCCGCCTCGGCTCGTGTCGCCTTCACGAGACACCAAAGGACTTTGCGTCCTCTTCTCTCTCGCTCGCTGACGAGAGGGTCCCGTGAGTCATCGCCTTCCTTCCGTCTCTCATGTCCTCTGCTCGCCGAGATGGAAATCAGAGAAGGGAGAAAGAGGGGACAAGGTCATGCAACGCGCGAGGGAAGATTCTCCCTGTCCCCGCTACCACCTTGTGCGCCAAGGCGCTATGCCAGCTACGCAAGCACGCTTCCTCGGCCAATCATGCGCGCTCTGCCCCCTTCACGCACCACGCAATGCCGCCATGGGCCGCGCCCGCAACCGCCCCCTGATGCCACTGTACGGTGCCAGGCCAGCCGCTGCGCGAAATCAGGAGCGCCACGGCACCTTTGTGATCGTGTTGCACCCCAAAACCCCACTTCAGCACCCTTTGATCTTCTCCACGCGTCCCCGCTGCCGCATCCACTATTCGCCCACCATAGCCGAGCTCGGCTATAAAAGCAGAGCCTCTCCGCTGCCCTAGCCCTTTACCCTCCTAGCCGCCGCCCTGGTGGCACCATTACCATCCTACACCGCAAGAAGGAGGGGAGAAGAAGAGAAGAAGGAAGGAAGGGCAAGAAGAGACCGAGGAGCCCGAAGGCGACGCCGCCGTCCGAACCCACCGGAGAAGGAAAAGACGCCGGACTTCCTCCTCTCCACCACCGATCTACACTGCACGGCCGCTCGACTCCACTGCCTCGAATCACCACTGCACCGCTATCCTTCTGCCATGAGCCCGAGGTGAGCCACTCCGCCCGCAAACATCCTCTGCTCACCACCGTGTGCGCTCCGGTGCCGCCACGGCCGAAACAGTACCGGGGACAGCCAAGGCCGCGCCCGGACCTTCGTTCACGAACACCATCAATCACGAGCACACACTAGAGCATGGCACCGCCTTGCGGATCTATACCAGCGCCTAGGAACGCCGAGGGACAGCGTGACGCGGAGCGCGCCCGCCATGGCTAGAGCTCACCATGGCGAGGTCCTATTCTTGCCGTGTTAGGCCGGTAGAAGCAAGGGGAGGAGGGCTATCTCGTTTGCCTTGGCAAGGAACGCGCCACGCGTAGCAAGTGGGAGAAGAAAGGGTAGGGGAAAGAGATGCGCGTGATCACCATGCCAATGCGGCCACCATCGGAGCACCACCTGCCGCCATGGAAAAACCTCGTTGGAGGCGCCAAACCACCGAGTTCACGGCACATTGGTTTTGCCATGTGCTAGCGGCTCGGTTAACCCCTAGATAGTCATTGGGGAGCCGCCATGGCTTGGAATCGGATGCTCACCGCCGGTGGGAGCGTCGCCGTGCGGGAAAGCAAGAGAAGGGACCAGGGCGATGGTTCGGTGCACCTGGTGCACAAGGGCCAGAGAAGGGAAGGGGGAGAGATGGACCTCATCCACGATGAGCCTAGCCAAGAGGTCCATGGACCATCCCTGCGAGGCCACCATGAGCCAAGCCCACCAGCTTGAGCCTGGTTTTGAATCCAAATAGGTGACGTGGCAGCACCAGCGCTTGACACATGGCGGGCCCAGTCCGGCCCAGCCCAGGCCCAACCGAGCCCGGTCGTGGCCCGGTCAATGTTGACCGTTGACCGGTCAACGCTGACCGTTGACCTGGACCCACATGTCAGTGACTCGCTCTGTTTCGGCCAATTAGAGCTTGACACGTGTCACTGCCGGGAATTTCCTTTTCTTTTTCTTTTTCAGAAAATCATTTAATCTTTAGAAATTCATAACTTATTCATTTTAACTACTAGGTTGGAAGGTGATAGTGTAGGGAGGTACGGGCATGGGGACCCACACCCTTCTAAGACAGCGTAGTGACCTTGGGGGCCCGGTACTACGTCTCACAGTCTCAGCGTTTCGGTGGACGCCGAGGTGGCCCAGGGTTGAGTGGTAGGGTGGTACTATACTGGTTGGTAGGCAATTGGAATCAGCCTAGACGAGCGAGATCGTCAAGGATGGCGATCTTGTGGATTACCAGGTGTACACGCTCTGCAGAGTTGATCGATCTATACGTATAGCCGCGTCCACGGATATGGACATTCCCATGACCTACGCTTCACATGATTAGAGAGAGGAGTCCTTTCTACCTTTCCCCGGGTTCTGTGTTGGATTCCGGCTTTGGCCGTTGAGACGAGATCTGAGCGGGAGTCAATCTCGTCGCCTAGAGAGAGAGTGAGATGAGATGTGTTGTGTGTGATGGGATTGAGAAAAAATGTGTGACTAAGATGGGTTAAAAACTGAGGAATATCTTATTAAAATATTAACTACTTGCATAAGAAACCCACAGCCTAAATAGGTCTCTTTCTACTTCCCTCAATGCATTCTACTTTCCACAAAGCATTGCAAGCATAGGGTGGGCGATGCGTGGCCAGTACCAAGTGTACTGATAGATTTTTGATAGGTTCCGAGCCCGAGTACGACTACGAGGGTGATGATTGGGAGAATTAGAGGGTCTGTTCTACGCTCAAGCTGGTTCCAGGAGATCGTTTTCCGCTGCTATCTACATCGGATGCTGTTCCGGATGCTTGTGTGAGTGTGTTCCGCCCTGCGAGGCGAAGAGAATAAATTATGTAAAACTCTCTATTGTACTCTGATATTCGTACATGACTTTATGTATCACTGAGATTTGGGTAAATTGACGGAATGTTTCGTCATTTTACACTTCGTTTCTGTGGATTTTCCTTCGTGGAAATCAAGGATGTTTCAGTTGTCCAATCAAAATTGTAGGCAAGATTCTCACCTCTCGACTACAACTTCAAATCTCAAAACTAGTGGATGTTGATCAAACATGATTTATCAAGGGGCGCTCCATCTCTAAAAATTTTGTGTATGCTACAGAGCTTGTCCAATGCTGTCTTAAACGCAAGGCACCGACCATTGTACTGAAGCTGGACTTTGCTAAGGCCTTTGACAGTGTGTGCTGGGAGAGCTTGCTCTTCATTCTAAAAGCGAGAGTGTTCCCCACAAAATGGTGTGACTGGATAAAGAATCTTCAGGAAACGTCCAAATCAGCAATTCTACTCAATGGTGTGCCTGGGCGTTGGATCTCCTGTCACAAGGGGCTGTGGCAAGGCGATCCCTTATCCCCGTATTTGTTCATCCTTGTGGCCGACCTGCTACAACAGCTACTCTCCAATGACACACTTTTGCGTCACCCACTTGCATCTGATCGGCCATGCACAATTCTCCAATATGCCGATGACACGCTCATTGTGGCACGGGCAGATTTACAGGCTGTGGAGCGTCTCAAAGAACTCCTAGCGAGTTTCTCCAAAGCTACAGGTCTCATCATCAACTACAACAAAAGCATGTTAGTGCCGATGCATGTACCTCAAGATGTTGCTACCCAATTTGTGGGCATCCTTGGCTGTGCACAAGGTGATTTCCCCCAAACGTACCTTGGTCTCCCACTCTCCAATGAGAAGCTAAATCTCTCTGCCTTTGCGCCAATTATCGCGAGTGCTGACAGGTACTTATCTAGATGGTGGTCTAGCCTCCTCAACCACAGTGGCCGCCTTGTCCTAGTCAATTCTGTTCTGGACAGTCTTCCGGTGTATGCAATGGGAGCATTGCAACTTCCTCAAGGTGTTGTGGATGCTCTTGATGCTCGTCGATGAGCCTTCCTGTGGGCCGGTGAAGAATCTATTTCTGGTGCTCAGTGCTTGGTCAGCTGGACTAAAGCTTGCTTGCCAAAGGAGAACGGTGGCTTGGGTGTTCGAGACCTTTCTCTCCAGAATACCTGCTTGCTCATGAAACTGCTCCACAGAGCGCACACTGCGATGGACTCAGCATGGTCTCGCTGGCTTGAAACCGAATTTGGAGGTCCTCTTGAAGCGCCGGAGTCCACTAGTGCTGGAACACATTGGGCTTCTCTACGTTAGCTTCTACCTGACTATCGGCTGCTCACCACGGTAGAGGTGGGAGATGGGCGCTCCACAGCATTCTGGCACGATTGCTGGCTGGCACTTGGGCCGCTCGTAGACGCCATGCCCGCTCTCTACACCCACGCCCGCCGTCCTGAAGCCTCAGTTCATCATGTGCTTGTCTCTGATCTAAGATTGGCTTTTGTGCCCCGGCTTTCTACTGTTGCCACTGAGGAGTTCACGCAACTATCCGTCGTGCTTGCAGAAATTAATCTCACCAATGCTCAGGATGTTCGCCGCTGCCCATGGGAGGACAAAGCTCATTGCCTCAGTTCGTCCATGATATACAAGTCAATCATATCAGTAGATGGCAACTGCGACTATTATAAGTTCATTTGGGAGAACCGTGTCCCTCCCAAAGTTAAGTTCTTTGGCTGGTTACTTGTCTAAGACCGAATCCAAACGCGGGAGAATTTACTCAAGAAGCACTGCATTGACTCAGACCTATGTGAGTTATGCGGTGCTCAGGTTGAAAGCACAGCTCCTCTTATTGCTGGTTGCACCTTTGCGGCTGGTTTCTGGCACTGGATTGGTGTGCAAATTGAAGAAGAAGATGTTGCTGCTCTTTGGCGCGTTCTACCGCTGTCCACCATCCCTGCTGCACACTACAATGCATTTCTTCTACTTTGTTGTTGGCGTCTCTGGAAGCACATGCATGATGTTGTGTTCCATTCCTTGCCTCCTTGCTACACTCGCCTCTTCGCGGGGTGTCGCGAAGATACCGAGCTTTGGGCATGTAGGTTGCCCCCATCAGATAGACATGTTGCCCATGCTTGGGCTTTGCTGTTCTCCTCCCCACCCCTGCTAATATCCCATAAACCGCATGTAACAAACTGCTCATGTATGTTCCTTTTATGAAATGAAAAGGTGGGGGCGCCCCCCGAACTTTTTAAAAAAAAAGAAGCACATATATACAAAAGATGAGAAAAAATAGAGATACACATCAGTTTAATTTGTACTTAGTAGATTTTAGTAGAAAACAGGAAAAGAAAGAAAAATACATTCCTTGCAGCACAGCTGCAGGCAATGTCTCAAATAGGGATGCAATCAAGCTTTGGTCCAGCAGGGGCAGCAACCCTGCATCGCTTCATGTGTCGACACCAGCGGTCGGTTGCGGCACACTAGCTTCGCCATCTTCCGTCAGCCACCGAGACACCAATTCACTAAGA
This sequence comes from Saccharum hybrid cultivar R570, assembly GCA_038087645.1. Lineage (NCBI taxonomy): Eukaryota > Viridiplantae > Streptophyta > Magnoliopsida > Poales > Poaceae > Saccharum > Saccharum hybrid cultivar. The sequence continues at coordinate 14,319,987 of JAQSUU010000245.1, forward strand.
CGGGATACAGCCATACAGCCCCTGACGAAGACCAAGAAACGGGATTGGTAGCTATTGCGCCGTGGCCGCGGCCGGCTAGTGGCTGCCAGCGACTGGAGGCCGGATCTTGCCAACGCTGAAGCTAATCACCTAGTCCCCAGTCCCAAGAACCAAGAACCCTAGAGAGCTACAGGAGAGGGGAAGGACGTGGCGCTTTACCGGAGAGAAGGCGGCGGGGAGCATGGACGTCAGAGGGGAAGCATTCACCGTCGTCGTTGCCGTCGCGGTGGTGGCCATGCCGCGCCGCCGCGACGTCGCCTCCTGCGCCACCCTCGGCTGCGTGGTCGCCTCGCCCCCAGCCGTCGCCTCGCGGGCAGTTTCGTTCTGGAGGGTAAGACACCAGGCTCCGATCCGGGCCGTGCAGTGTGGGGGGAAATCCAAGCCGGGCCAGTTTTGGTTCCAGGCCAGGCTGAAACGAACGCACATTTGAACTCACGTCTGGATTGAAAACGGGCCGCAACCATCCACCCAGAACGGGCCCCGAAACGGACCAATCCGATGAAAACGAACGAGGCCTAAGCTGGGTAGCAATGGCGATCCAGTTGCAGGAGGATGCGAGCGGGTCATCGCAGAGGAAGATCCGGGTGAGGGGGCTCGGGCATGGGAGGGAGATCTCCGTGTTGGAGAGAAGCTCCCACAGCAGGAGCCGCGTTGGGGACCGGGCGTGGTCCGTCACGGCGAGCCAGCCCCGGGATGTGCCGCAGCAGTAGGGGAGGCCGGCGCCTGCCGGAGGAGCACCGATGTCCATCCTCTGTGCGCCGCGATGAGGGAGGCGGAGGGAGTAGTCAGAGATTGGTACCAACCCGCACCACTGCGCGTGGCCCGTGAGTACCCATGGGCGGAAGGCGGCTGGGGGAGAGCTGGAAGCTCGCCAGTGTATGCACACCTGGTGAAAGCGGAGGTGGTCAGTTTCGGGGGACAGCCGGGCGGAGACCTCTTTGAGGAGATCGGCGGGGAGAGAGGACCAACCGTCGGTTGCCATCTACTCCTATCTATGTGAAAGGGATCAACTCTACGGTTCTCTTTCTCTCCCTCTCTCTGTTCTCTTAAGAATAGCATAGCAGGGGGTCAATGTATATATCGTGTGTGTGTGTATATATATACTCTGTATATATTATTTTACTAGGATCATGTCCCTGCGTTGCAACGGGGAAAATGTTTATATGATTTCTCAATAATTCACGATAATTCAAGTTTGAATGTGTGTTGTACTATAAAAAAATAATAATGCTGTGTTGAACTTGTGGGGTTCACAGCATTCATCTCTATAGTTAATCATCAATATTGCATGAGTTTTCACAAAGCATGACCAATTAGAATATAATTTAAGTTTTAATATGAAATACAAACAATCTAGTTTATACTGTAATCAGAGGCGGAGCCAAAAATGCAATTTTTTTATGTGGGGGAGAGGGCAACAATACAATTTATTTGTTTCAATATTTAGTCCAAATAAAAAATCCCTTTTTCACATCCTTCTTAATTGATGGCATGACTAAGAAACGAAATTCTTAGGCCTTGTTTAGATGCCTTTCAAATTCTAAATTTTTACATTCTCTCTTCATCACATCGAATTTATGGACACATGCATGGAGCATTAAATATAGATAAAAAAACTAATTGCACAGTTTGGTTGTAAATCACGAGATGAATCTTTTGAGTTAAATTAGTCCATGATTAGACACTAATTGCCAAATACAAACGAAAGTGTTGCAGTAGCCAAATTAAAAAAAAAACATCTAAACACCCCCTTAGTGTCGTGGACGTGGTGCAGTTGTGCCTTATATGGTACTTACCGATCTGAAATTCGAAATACTCCACAAGGTAGATGCAATACTGATATTAACCCAGGCCTTTTTTTGTTGCCGGTTCCACTGGAAATTAAAGATTTGCAACCAAAGACGTATACTTAAGACGCACACTTAATGGAATTCGTGAAGCGTTGTGTCTAAAAACTGTAAAACTGAGTGAGAGGCAAAAACAGAGCACAGGGCAGGGGGAGAAGGCCAGAAGGGCATGTCGCTCGCCGACAGAGAAGGAGACATTGGTCCCGTTCGGCTGTGCTGATAAGCCGGCTCAAAAACACTGTTGGCTGATTTGTTGCGATAGAAAAATACTATTCCGGCTGAAAAAATAAGCTGAAAAAGATGGATTATAAGCCGGATGAACAGGGTCATTGAGTGTGTTTTTTTAGTTTTCTTGACATTGAGTTTTTTTCCCTTCGTTGGGAGGAGTATTGTTAACATTGGGTCTAAAAACTCTCGGAGTAGTATTTGTTAACATTCAAGGGAATTCCTTTGATATATGCTTGCTGGGTGGAACTCTCGGAGTCAGAAATTATGTTTTTTTTAGTTTTTGACATTCTGTCTAAACACTGTTGCACTGAGTTTTTTTAGTTTTTGATATTGAGTTCATCATAAATAACAATCTCAATTGGAAATTTCTGTTATTAATGCTAACATGGACCTGGGCAATCTTGTTTGTCCACCCAGGCCTTGTTTAGATGCCATCCAAATTCCAAGTTTTTTCACTCTCTCTCCATCATATTAATTTTTAGCCGCTTGCATGGAGTATTAAATGTAGATAAAAAAATAACTAATTACACAGTTTAATTGGAAATCACGAGATGAATCTTTTGAGCCTAGTTGATCCACGATTGGATAATATTTGTCAAATAAGACGAAAGTGATACTATTCATCGGGTTCACTTTTTTTCCAATCTAGTGATTCAGCTCAACACCTGTCTTTCTGTAACAAAAAAAAAACATTTCCATTGAGATAACACATTACATACTGGTCAACAGTTCCTGAAGTCTGAAGGAATTCTACAGAACGGTAGTGGACATATTGAATTGCAATGCATAAATCTATTTGATCATAACAATTCAATATGTAGTACGTTTGTACGTGTACATAATTTATCCGTTCAGCTCTGCAAGGCCAAATAATTCTGTAGTATTTCCGATCCCAAAGAACTGGCTGTTGCTCAATAGTATATCAATGGTCACAAATAAACCAGAAGAAGCTTATGCGCATAATCGATACACTACATACTCAATGTCAATTAACTACTTAATCAACTTTGAAAAATCTGCAATTTATCTATTAACTACTTAATCAACTTTTGAAGTGCTTGAACAACCTGCGAGACGCCTGCAGCTGTATTGCGTATTGCCAAGTGCGATGCGACTGGGCGCCTGGATTGCTTGGCTGCCTGAGTGCCTTGTTAGTTGTTACCGCGGCCAGGCCCGGCCGCCGGTTGCGTGCTGCGGTCTGCGTCGCCTGCCTGGTGCAGGCCGGAGCTGGCCTGTGCGCTGCGCCGCTACCCTGCTTGGCTGCTCGGTTCGTATGCTGCACTGCGGCCAGCGGCCTTCGCACGCCGGACGCCACTCCGCGTCCACGCCAGCCCGCGGCCCTGCGCCACCGCCGCCGGCCTGTAACCCGCGTGCTGCTAGGGTTAGGCTTAGGCTTAGGCAGTCAGGAGATGCCAATGTTAGCAGCGACTGGACTCGGCGGGCAGCGGCCCTGAGGATCGGCGGGCGGCGGCGGTGGGACGGGCGGCGTGTGCGGGAGCGAAATTTCGAAGATGAGCAGCAGCGTGTGCGGAGCAAGATTCCAAGGTCACCGAGGTCGCGTCCGTGGCGGAGAGCGTGGCGCTGAGGGTTTTTCAGATCCGAGATGGCAGGGAGAGCTTGTGCGCAGGGTACGAAAATTTGGCAGAGGGTAGGCGGTGTCGGGGGATTTGATTTCGACGGAAGTGCGGCGGGCTGGGGCGCGGGTTCAGAGAAATCGATAAAGGGTGTGGTTAGATTCTTAGAGCTTCCAAAAAAATTCATAAGATTTCCGGTCACATCGAATCTTCGAACGTATGCATAGAGCATTAAATATAGGTAAAAAAATAACTAATTACACAGTTTGGTTGTAAATCACGAGACGAATCTTTCGAACCTAATTAGTCCATGACTGGACACTAATTGCCAAATACAAACAAAAGAGTTACTGTACTTCAAAAAATTTTACAACACCAATTAAACACAGCCAAAGGCACACAGGACTCGGGTGACATTTGGGCCCAGTTTAGATGCAAAAATTTTTGCAAAAGAACAGTACATTCTCCGTCACATCGAATCTTTGACACATGCATGAAGCATTAAATATAGATAAAAAATAAAACTAATTACACAGTTTAGACGAAATGGACGAGACGAATCTTTTAAGCCTAATTAGACCATGATTGGACACTAATTGTCAAATAACAACGAAAGTGCTACAGTTGCATTTTGTAAAAATTTTTGCCAACTAAACAAGGCCTTGGTCCGCCGGGCCTGGACATTCGCTCGCTTTTTAGTTGCAGAGAAGAGAAGAGAAGAGAGGCCTTGTTTAGTTGCCGACTCGGGGGTGGCCGATTCGGCACAGTGCCACCCCGAGCATTGTAGCACTTTTTGTTTTTTAATTCAAAAAATTGTCTAAAAATTGATTAATTAGACTCAAAATGTTCGTCTCGCAAAGTACAACAAAACTGTGCAATTAATTTTTGATTTCATCTACATTTAGTACTTCATGCATTTGCCGGCATTTTGATGTGATGGAGAATCTCCTTTTTGCATAGTGGAATTTAGAGGGAGAATTTGGGAACTAAACAAGGCCAGAGATTATTTGCCGGTGAACAGTGGTTTCGTTTCTACCAAGCTCCAACTTCTGGTCCTCCACGGTTCCGGTTCATATTTCCTATACCAGTATAAATATGAATGTATCCGCGCACGGGATATACAATTTTGTGTCCGTGCACGGTGCACTGGATATTTGCGCGATACTCAAACTAATAATGATAAATTAGGTATTTTTATTCAAACTAATAATGATAAACTAGGTATTTTATTCAATTATTAACTTGGTCCAATATTAAATGAAATAAATTACCATTATCATAGCAAATGCTTGTACAATAAAAAAATAATCCTTGTGAGCGGATGGCTGATTTTTGTAATAGAAGTAGAACCGATATATTGCAGAGTGCCTCAAAAAAAAACCGATTGGGTGCAGAGGGCCCAGTTACAATAAAAAAAAGTTGAAACTCAAGATATATACAAACGCATGTGGGGTTGTTCTTTTGCAAAATAAAAAATATCAACCCATGCACACCACAACTGCCATATGAATATGCCTCCTATGCATCATGCATCCATGTGTAGGGCTCTTCTGATGTGGGGGACACACGTGAATGGGCAGCATTATTTGACCATCGCGTGATCACGTGATCACGTCTATGATTGATTGATTGCTGCATGCGACTACGAGTAGGAGTCACCCTCAAAACTCCGAACAATTCCAATCGCGCATTACGTCCAACCACACAAGCCAGCGAAGACATGTCAATTGTCAGTACATTTGCTGCTCTATATGCAATTTCAAATATAAGCGCATATAACATTCTATATCATATGAACCAGATATAAGCATAGCACATTCTAATTTAATACGACGTCTTTTGCCTTAGCTTTTCCATGTCTCTCTCTACTTAGATGCTCACTAGTCAAAACACAAACTCGACACATAAATTAATTATAAACTCTAAGAGCATCTCCAATAGTTTGGTAAAAATAACTTGCCAAATCTTGTGATGTAGCAAGTTGCTAAATGTTATGACAAGTGAAAAAAAGATGCATCTCCAATAGTTTGCCATTCCAATTTGGTAAAATTAAAAAATTAGGCCCACATAAATCCAACACCACGCTTGTTGATGGGCCTCCTCCTCGCGCTACTCAGTCCGACTCGCGAACGTGAAGAAGCCGCCGCTGGTCCATCGCGTACGGGAAGGAAGCCGCCGCCGGTCCCTAGCGTGGACTTGTTTGCACAGCGACACTACTCATCTACCATTGTCTACTCCTATGTACGTGAACGAAGCCGGCCGCCGGTCCCTACCGTGAAAGACGAGCCGCGACAAGATGAAGACAGACGCCGGCGCCGTATGTCTGATCGTCTACTCATATGTACGTGAACGAAGCCGGCCGCCGGTCCCTACCATGAAAGACGAGCCGCGACAAGATGAAGACAGACGCCGGCGCCGTATGTCTGATGAGAAACCGTGCGACTTCTGGATATATACACCGCACGCGCCAGGGAATAAACGCGGGAAAACGCAATTCGCGCGCGCGGGAGGGGAGCCGCTCGCGCGGGACAGCCGAGGACGACGGAGAATTTCGCGATGGCAACTCTTTTCCAACTGCACAAATATGGGAGTCGGAGGCCAGGGGATAGCAAGTTGCCAGGGATAGCAAGTTCATTTGAGGAACTGTTGGAGACTGTTTTTTGTGGTTTTGCCAAATAAAGAAGGATAGCAAGTTGATTTACCAAACTACTGGAGATGCTCTAACACCGATTGATAGATAACAAGGTCAATGTATTCCTCGCCTTAGTTCCCCCATGGTGTAAACAATGCAAAGACGCCTATACACACTCCTTGAAGAGAAAGAAAGGATGCTAGCAGGGGCGGATCTAGCAGGGGGGGGGCTCTAGCCCCCCTACCTCTGCAGATCCCCTTGAGCCCTCCATGAGCCCTGCAAGAAATTTTCACCATGGTTGTTGAGTAGGAGGGGCTGAAGATATCAAACTCGTCTGGAGGTTGAAGACACCCTTTTAGTCGACACTTGGGCCAGCGAGGTCACGGGCCTTTCTTACTAATTCCCACCTTGCCTCGGTTGCGGCCCAAGAAGGCCGAGGCGACCCTCCACTTCTTCCAGTCGATTGACATCAGCTAGCTGTTCCTGGGTTGGGGCTGCAGGTCGCTGGACGGCTAGCAGCCGGCAAGGGATGTAGGCACGTGCAGCAAGGCTCAACGCCCAGGTGCCAAACAGCACTGTGCCAATTAAGAAGGTTTAGCTCCCTGTATTTGCTTGTTGATTTTACCTTATTTGAATTGTGAATTTTGGATGAGGTGTGTGTGCCAACTATGGTATAATGGGTCTATCTAAGTCCATATATACTTGATAATCTTTCCCTGCCTTTTTTATTATGAAATTTAGTATATGTTAACTTGAGTGACATGTAAATTTCCAATTCAACAAAATGTCAAACTCAAAAAGAATATTCTCTTCTCGAATCATCTTTTGTTTTCATACAAAAATTCTTTACACTATATACATCGATCTTGTACAGACAATAATAGACCTTTTGCTCTAGCGATATTTCTTCAGCCCCCCCTATAAGTATTTCCTGGATCCGCCACTGGATGCTAGGTTACCATTTATCAAGCACCTCGATCTGATGATGTCCCAAACCTACAATGGAAATGGCCATCACATATATGCTTGATAAATTGGTAGATAACGTTAAGGTCTTGTTTAGGCGCCCATCCATTTATAATGCATTACGCATCTGGCGCACGCACAAATCAAGACTCAGACTTCACAACCTTTGACTAATATTTTAACTAACAATTCTTAACTATTGTAGTACATACTGGATATGGTTATATTTATGATCAAATATACTATCTAATTATCATAATTTTATAAGTACAAAAATATAATATAAATGTAATGAATGGTCAAATTCTAATTTGGGAGACTGTGCAAGCAATATTTCACCGCGTAGAGCGGATAGAGTATTAAGCTAGTTCCAATCTTGAACCTATAGGATATAAGAGAATTGACAGCACCAGGTTTTTAGTCTACAAGCACTAGGGCTTCATCAAAGCATTGAAGCTAGAAAATTTTATGTCAACCTTTATTTGCAACAACAAAATCGTTGCTTGGATACACTTTTTTCAAAGCCAAGCATCATTTCTCTGCGCGGAGTGGGTACTCTGACTTGGTTTGCTCTACTAGAACCATCTCTGCTCCACCAACTCTACTACGGAGCAACTTTATTCTGGAGTTGCAGTCCAACCTTGGAGCATGTGAACCATTTGGCTTCTAGTCTAGCTCCACCTCAAAAAATGTGAGGTTTTTCTAGGGATGGTCTAATATGCCACAGGATGGTGTTTGGTACACGTTTTGGCATTTGTACCATATGTGAGTGACTTTTTTTTGCCAATAATTCAAATATGATGCAAAACTACAGATGTAAATAACTTGGTCACAAAAAACACATATTTGGGTAAAAAGAACTCATCTTTTTAACCCGTAACTAGACACATCCATTGGTAGGTGGTTAAATTGCCTTATGGAGAGGTGGCGATGCTAGGGTTTCACTATTGAGGTGGCACATGTATATAGAAAAAAAAGTCAGTGGACAATAAAGAAAAGAAACAGACCGCTAGGTTGTGTAACTATCGCACGATGGGTAATATCTTGATAACTCATGTTGTAAACTCTAGTTTTGGGAGTATCCTTTGAGGAGCTAAAAAAACGTGGAGCGCCCCTTTCTCTAGAGCGGAGTTTGTAGAACTACCCCTTTGGCTTGCAAAGTTGGGAGAGGACTTGGAATTGTTTGGAGCGTACTGTCCCAAACAGACCTTAGATTTCAGCTCTTTTACTGGGCCTCATTAGAAAAGATAAGGCCCAGTAAAAGGTGGCCCTCCAGCGAGGCTTCTAATCGCACATGGGCTTCTACAGTCCATTCATTTTCAGCCCGTGGAAAAATTGAAACGCAATTGCCACAACCACGAGACGAGCGGTCCGAATTTTCTAGTTTCCGACGAAACCCCATTCCCCAACAAGCAGCAGATCCCATTTTGTTTTGCTCTCGTTGTTTCGAACTCACGCAACGCAAGCAGAGCAACCGCTGCCGGCCGCGCACGGCCGCCCACCCACCAGACCAGACCAGTCCACCACTACAGCCTCCCGCCGCCCCAGCAGCTGCCGCGGCCGCAGCCGACGGCGAGGATGAGCGGGACCGCGCTGTGTGCGGCGCTGACGGAGCTGGGGTTCGACGGAGAGGACCCACTGGACGCGGACGCGCTGGAGTGGCCGTTCCAGTACGAGGAGGCGCGCCCGCTGCTTGCCTGGATCTGCTCCTGCCTCCGCCCCTCCAATGTCCTCTCCCCGTCCCACCTGGCGCAGTAAGCGAATCGATTCCATCCCCTTGTCACACCGTGCTCTGGCATCCTTTTTTTGGGCTGTGGTAGTGGTGGCGATTGCTGCTTAGGCCGATTTCGCTGCGGCATTACTGTGGTATGCGACACGAAATGATGTTGTGGTTGAGGCGTGGAGGGTGAACGGGGAGGCTAGTTGTTGGGAGATTCGGGCAGCTGGAGTGCCAATCTGTGGTGGAGTTACTGCGAATTCTCGGGGAGGATAGGTGCAATGGGGTTCTAGGGGAGTGTTTGTGTCTCTAACTCTCTATGGGTGCGAAATGTTGGGAATTAGTGGCAAATGTCTGTGTTGTGTGGAGGATTTAGTGAGAGATTATGGCCCCAGTTTGATAAAGCTGTGAATTTGGGTGTGAAGTTATGGATTCTGGGTGGGGTTAATTTGCAGTTGCATTTTGTCAAAGGCATCCATTTTATTATATTTGGGCATGAACAAAATTTGAAGGGTGCGTGTTGCGTCGGGAGAACATGTCAAATATCTGCTGGTTTTTTGTTAATAAACGTTGTTTCCTACTGTATGATTTGCTTAATGCTTCTGAACTTGCAGTTTTACTTGTAGTGCTGTGGTTAGTGAGTTGTTGTGCCTTCACTAGGCCTACTGATCAATTATCCAAAGTTTTGATGTCATATTCTTTTATTTTCATACTAATTTGAATAGGTGATTCTGTTTTTTACTTAATTAATTTGTGCATGTGGCTTTCAGGTATGAACAGCTCGTGGAAGAGGGAAGACTGTTAGAGGTATATTCAAAAGGCCATTTAACATTCTTACTGACTTTAAAGAATGATAGGATATCTTAAGTGCTTCTTGTTGGAATGTGAGTGTATTAGGCCCATGAGGCTAGGCCCATGTGGCCCATGTATGGTTACCTATATAGCTACTCTTCTAGGGTTAGCCTAATTTAATAGAATCTCAATCTCTAACATGGTATCAGCAGCTTAGGTTTTTTTTCGTCTCCTACCCTCCAGCCGCCGCTGCCTCCTCAGGCCGGCGCCGCCGCCTCCCCATGGCAGGCCGGCCGCCTCCTCCTCCTTCCCCATCCTATTTCCCCCTCTCCCTTCTTCCTCCTGGGCCCCGATGGCGGCTGCTGCGGGCGCATCTGCGAGCGCCACCGCTGCCCATCCTGGCGGCGCCGCTGCTGCCCGTCCTGGCGCGCCCGCCGCTGTTGTGGCTGGCCGCGCCACCCCTCACTCGCTGCCACCTCCTTCTGGGCGCCAGCGGCCACTGCTGTTGGTCTCGGCACCGCTGCTGCTGCCGCCGCCGCTTCCCAGCCCCCTGCCGCCGCTGCTGCTCCTGAGGGTGCGGCTGCTGCCCATCCTGGCGCGGCCATCGGCGACCCTGGCACCACCGACGTCGGAGGAGCCGCCCCTGCTGGCGCCCCTGCTCTGAGGTGCTGCGGTGGCTGCCCTCCGTCCAAGCTTTCCAGTGGAGGCTGGCTCCCAGGGCCACGGCCAGAGGCCGTCGCCTCACTGAGGCGCGGGCACCAGCCGGCAGGCACGTGCGTCCCTGGCCGCTACTTCCCCTGCGGGCCTCACCGCCGCTGCTGCGGCTCCTGCATGGCACGCAGCAGCCCTTGCCGCCGCGGCGGGTGGTGCTGCTGCGGCGCCGGCGTGACCGCCGCTGCCTCTCGTGCCACGTGCCGGCACCGCGTCGCTCGTAGGGCCTCCTCGGCTCCCTACCCTCCGAAATCGGCTCCGTCTCCTCCGCCGCCGCAGTCGGACCATCTTCCTGGCGCCGCCACCACCATGGCCGCGAGCGCCGGAGCTGCTGGCGCGGGGGGCCCAGGCGCCGCCACTGCCCTCCTACCGGAGCAACTCCTCCACCTCTATGCCTCACAGTCGTCGGTGCCTCCACGGAGTGAGCTTCGCCCGTCGGCGGCCATGCTCACTGGTGCTCCAGGGTTTCACCCCACATCCCTGTGGGCTACACCTTCCGGTGCCTCGCCCGGACTTGTCGGTTGGGACCCAGCTGCCTTGGCCTACTCCTTCAGCACCACCGTCAGCCCTCCGCCCTCAGTTCCTTCTGCCGCAGGGCTGTGATCCGCTAGTCCTGATTGGATCGCCGACTCGGGCGTCACTTTCCACACCACGCCCGATGCGAGTCTACTTTCTTCTCTTCGTTCTCCCCACCCTTCCTGTCCCTCTTCCATCATGGTTGCCAATGGCACTTGCATTCCTGTCTCCTCTGTGGGCACTGCCAGTTCCCATGGCTCCTTTCATATCCCTGATGTTCTTGTGGCTCCCGGTATGGTTCACAACCTTCTCTCTATTCGCCGTTTCACAACTGACAACTCTTGTTCGGTTGAGTTTGACCCTTCTGGTCTCACTGTGCGGGATTTGACCTCCCGGAGTCCTCTGCTACGGTGTGACAGCACTGGACCTCTCTACACACTTCGGTTTCTGGCATATGTTTCACCTTCTTCGCATCCCTTCTCCTCAGCCGCTTTCGCCGCTACTACTTTCCCCACTACTTGGCACCGCCGCCTCGGCCATCCTGGCCGGGATGCCCTCATGCAGCTCAGTCGTAGTTCAGACGTTCGGTGTCCTCGGGCTCATGATGAGCCCTTGTGCCCCGCGTGCCAGCTGGGCCGTCACGTTCGTCTTCCCTTTCAGTCTTCTTCCTCACATGCCACTTGTGTGTTTGATCTTATCCATTGCGACTTGTGGACTTCTCCTGTTCTCAGCATGTCTGGCTATAAGTACTACTTGGTGGTGGTCGATGATTTCTCCCATTACTCCTGGACTTTTCCCCTGCGCGCCAAGTCCGAGGCATTCCCCACTCTCAGCCATTTCTTCGCTTGGGTATCCACTCAGTTCGGCCTCACCATCAAGGCTATCCAGTGTGACAATGGCCGTGAGTTCGATAACTCAACCTCACGTGCCTTCTTCCTTTCTCATGGTGTCCAGCTGCGCATGTCTTGTCCGTATACCTCATCTCAAAACGGCAAGGCAGAGCGCATGATCCGCACAACCAATGACACCATGCGCACCCTTCTGCTCCAGGCATTCCTTCCCGCTCGCTTCTGGGCTGAGTGTCTGCACACATCCACCTATCTCCTTAACCGTCTTCCTTCTACTGCCTGTCCAGCTCCCACACCTCACCATGCTCTTTTCGGTACCCCTCCTAGATACGACCACCTTCGAGTCTTCGGGTGTGCGTGTTACCCTAACACCGCCGCCACCGCTCCTCATAAATGGCTCCCCGGTCGACTCTCTGTGTTTTTCTCGGATACTCTCCGGATCACAAGGGTTACCGATGCTTCGACCTTTCCTCTCGTCGTGTCCTCATCTCTCGCCATGTCGTGTTTGATGAGTCGGCATTCCCTTACTCCACCACCTCTACCTCCACACCTCCTGCTAACCCTGCGGAGGCTTTCTTTTTCCCACTGACCCGGTGTTTCCGCCACCCTTCTCCCTCTACCCTGCAGGTACTACTCCGGCGCGCCCTCCTAGTGGTCCCACCTCGACCCTGCCGGTCTCGCACCAGGACTTTCCTCCTGTTGTGCCCGACGCTGCCGTTCCGATCGTGGGACCGAGCGCCCCGACCCCACCTCCCGGGCGCTTCGGCCTCATCTACCAGCGCCGCCGGGAGCCGCCACCGCCCCCACCTCCTCCAGGGCGTTTTGGCATCGTCTACCAGCGGCGGCGGGAGCCAGCTCCGCCGCTGCCGCCGGCGTCGGCGCCTTCGCCACCAGTGTGTGCTCCGCCGGCCCCGCTGCGCTCTCGCGCCGATCCTCCAGTGGACCACCCGCCTCTTCTTCACCGGGACCCTCGTCACATTCACCCGATGGTGACGAGGCAGGCGTCTCGCCCGTAGGCCCTCACCGCCGCCGCATGCGAGCCGGGGATCTCTCCAGTACCCTTTTCCGTTCGCGTGGCCTTGGCGGATCCTCAGTGGCGCCGCGCGATGGAAGAGGAGTATGCGACACTCCTCGCCAACCAGACGTGGGACCTTGTGCCCCGACCGCCGGCCTCCAACATTGTCACCGGCAAGTGGATCTGGACGCACAAGAGACGTGCTGATGGTTCTTTAGAGCGCTACAAGGCTCGTTGGGTCCTCCGCGGCTTCACCCAGCGGCCCGACATTGACTATGATGAGACCTTCAGTCCCGTGGTGAAGCCAGCTACAGTCCGCACGGTCCTCTCACTGGCTCTCGAGCGCTCCTGGCCTGTGCATCAGCTGGATGTCAAGAATGCCTTCTTCCATGGCACTCTGACTGAGACGGTCTACTGCAGTCAACCGGCCGGTTTCGTGGATTCTTCTCGTCCTGACTTGGTCTGCCGGCTCAACAAATCTCTCTACGGGCTCAAGCAGGCACCCCGGGCTTGGTACTCTCGTTTCGCTACCTTCCTGCAGACTCTTGGGTTCACGGAGGCCAAGTCTGACACCTCCCTGTTCATATACCACTATGGGGGTGAGACTGCTTACCTGCTGCTCTATGTGGATGACATTGTTCTCACCGCCTCCAGCGAGTCTCTGCTCCACCGCATTATTGCCTCTCTCCAGAAGGAATTTGCTATGAAGGATCTTGGGGTGCTCCACCACTTCCTCGGCGTCACTGTTGAGCCCCGACCTTCAGGCCTGTTCCTCCACCAGTGGCAGTTCACTTGTGACATCTTGGAGCGAGCAGGGATGACTGACTGCAAGTCCTGCTCTACCCCGGTTGACACCCAGGGGAAGCTGTCAGAGGCTGAGGGTCCGATGCTTGGACCAGCGGACTCTACCGCCTACCGGAGTCTTGCTGGCGCGCTCCAGTACCTCACCTTTACACGGCCGGACATCACTTATGCCGTACAACAGCTCTGCCTCTACATGCATGCTCCGCGGGAGCCCCACATGGCTGCTATGAAGCGCCTTCTCCGCTACCTCCGTGACACCCTAGGCTACGGGATGCTCCTCGGCCGGTCCTCCACTGCCGAGCTGATTGTCTACACCGACGCTGACTGGGCGGGCTGCCCGGACACCCGCAGGTCCACCTCCGGCTACGTTGTCTTCCTCGGCGGCAATCTTGTCTCCTGGTCGTCCAAGCGCCAGCCGGTGGTCTCCCGCTCCAGTGCCGAGGCGGAGTATCGTGCTGTTGCCAACGGCGTGGCCGAGGCCGCCTGGCTCCGCCAGCTCCTGGCTGAGCTTCACCGCCCTCTCGCCAGGAGCACGCTCGTCTACTGCGACGTCAGTGCGGTCTACCTCTCCACCAACCCCGTGCAGCACCAGCGGACGAAGCATGTGGAGATCGACCTACACTTCGTCCATGACCGTGTGGCCATCAGCGACGTCCGGGTCCTTCACGTTCCGACCACCTCCCAGTTCGCCGACATCTTCACCAAAGGCCTCCCGTCCTCGACCTTCACCGAGTTTCGCTCCAGCCTCACCGTCACCAGTGGCTAGTTGCGTCTGTGGGGGGAACGTGTGTGTGTGGTCTTTCTTCTTTCTTGTTCAGTTTCGAACTTCGCTGCGCCGGTAGTTCAGACTGCGGGGGGTGTTGGAATGTGAGTGTATTAGGCCCATGAGGCTAGGCCCATGTGGCCCATGTATGGTTACCTATATAGCTACCCTTCTAGGGTTAGCCTAATTTAATAGAATCTCAATCTCTAACACTTCTTTTAATTGATGTGGCAAGTGGGTTCCCCAAGTACTGGAAATCTGCTTCAAATTTTTCGTTTTGTGGTCAAATAGCATATTATGTAATTATGATTACACTAAATTCTCTGGGAAGGATTGAAATCTTGTTAGTTCTTGGTGGATAGTCTTCATCAGAGAATAGTTCTAATCCCAACAAAGATCTGGAACCCCCACACAACTGCATTTTTATGTAGGCGTCTATTTCTTCAGGCTTCAAAACTCTTATGGTGCACATGTATCATTTTCTCAGGGTGAAGATTTGGACTCTGCTTTTGATAGTATTTCAGCCTTTTCAAGCAAGAAAGACAATCAAGAGGCTGTGTTTGGATCGGAAGAAACCATTCTTGATATCCGGTATGCTTGGAACTTCCAAATATTGAAGTATTGCTACGTTTACATTGTCGTATTTATTGAATGGATTCAAATTTTAGTGGGGACTGGTTTCTGAAATTGATGCTAGTGCAAAGTGTTTATGAAACCAATCACAAGTGGGTGTTTGTATGCTACTTCAACTATTTGCCGGGAATGGTTTTTTGACACAAAACATTGTAAAAACGAATTTAAACTGCTAGTATTTGCTTGGGCTTTTGCTCTCAGAACATCTGTAAACCCAAGTGAAGTCAAATGCTAATTACGCCAAGCTGCAAAGTGCATGATTGAAATGTTCCTTCTTAGCATCTTATAAGTGCTTTTCTTGACAATTTTCTCATTTTTTTACTTGCAGTGAAGCAAAACTAGCATATAGAGCCGAAGTTTTTGAGTTACAAAAGCAGCTTGCACGGCAGCAAGCACAATTTGATTTGCTTGCAGGCCAGGCTTCAACTCTTATTCAAGGTAGAAGGGCACGTGTATCTGCTATGTCTGCAGTTAGTGGAGAGCTTACATCATTAGATGAGATACTTTCTTCCAGAAACTTGGAGGTATTAACTCAATCAGTTGCAGTTTGAAAAAGATTTGTATTACATTCAGTTATAATACTTTGACATCTGAATGTATTTGTATCTTACAAATAGCAGACACAAAAGAAAAAAGGGTCTGTTTTGTGTTATTGTGGTACACGTGAGTGTTTTCCATGATGAGATTTAACTAATGATAACAGCATATCTTTTGCTATGCTCTGCAATTTATCTCATAGTAAATATGTCCCTTTAATACACTCGTAAATGAAATAATTCCCTGGCTGCTTCTTTTGCATCACAACTTTCGCCTATGAGCATACTCCCTCCGTCAACAACGGTCTTTTTGGGACGGAGGGAGTTTGTCTTATTTGGAGTATGCAGATAATATGAGATATGAAATACTTAGACTCTGTAGATTTTTACTCATGTAAACAAGATATTAATATGTTCCATGAGGTTATTTTTTGGTAAAGTTTGATTTGATGTATTTTCTAACTTTCAGATGAATGCAGTTCTTGGAAGAATCGCTGCTACTACCCAGGAACTGGCCCATTATCATTCAGGGGATGGTATGCGCTTTACCTAGTGGCAATTGGGCATAGCTATTATTGTTTTCCTTTTGATCTGAATAATACTAACTATTCTATAGTGTATAAACATTATACTGTATCCAATAAAATCATTTCTTTATTTATGGTTTGCAGAGGAAAGTATATATTTGGCATATTCAGACTTCCACCCCTATGTTGTTGGCGACTTGGCTTGTACGAAAGAGCTAAATAGGTGGTTCTCAAAGCAATTTGAGAAGGTAAATCATGTTTGGCTGTCACATTGTTCTCAGTTAACTGACTGGCTAATTTTACAATCTATGACAAGTCAATACCATGTAAATTGGCGGATTTAGGTACATTTTGTCAGCTTCACTACATGTCCAAAACACTGTTCTGTACAGTTATATGTGTTAGAATGTAATTGTAACAGCCCATATTGGGCGTATGGCCCATTGGCCCATGTACATTGTAACCCTAGCCTATTAGGCTATATAATGAAGGTCACCCCCCTAATTAGGGTGTGCGGTGTTTCAGGCAAACAAGGAGTCCCGCGCCGTCGTCCTCGAGCAGGAGTTCCACAACCTGTCCCAGGGCGACCTCTCCGTCGACGCCTACGCCCAGCAGATGAAGCGCACTGCTGATGCTCTCCGGGAGGTCGGTCACACCGTCTCCCCTGCGCAGCTCGTGCTCAACCTTCTGTGAGGCCTCAACCCCCGCTTCGCCAACACCGCCGACATCATCTCCAACATGTCGCCGCTTCCCGACTTCAAGTCTGCCACCAACATGCTCCGCGTCAAGGAGCTCCGTCTCGGCTCCGAGGGCAAGGAGGCTTCGGCATCAGTACTCGTCGCTTCCTCCACTTCTTCTTGCACCTCGCCATCCTGCAGGTCCACTCCCGCGCCATCCAACCGTGGGGGCGGGTGGCAAGGGCAAGGGGGGCAAAGGCAGAGGAGGGCGTGGTGGCAACGGCAACAACGGAGGCGGCGGCCGCAACCAGCAGCATGGCGCCCAGCAGGGCGCTCCAGGCGGACGTCAAGCTCCTCAGCCGGCCGGTCCTTGGGTCTGCTATAACCCCTGGGCCGTCCAGCAGCAGCAGTGGGGCGTGCAGCCGCCCCCTCCGCAGGCGCAGGCGCACACTGTCTTCGCGCCAGCCCAGTACTCCACCACGCCACCAGGACACGAGTACGGATCCTGGGACGCGAACAGCCTGATCGCCGCCCTCAATCAGATGGCGGTACAGGGGTCTTCCCCCTGGGTCGTGGACAGCGGAGCGACATCCCACATGTCCTCCAATGACGGTATACTTCTTTCCCGTCTCCCGTCACCACCGTCCTCCATTATGGTTGGTAATGGGCAATCTATTCCTGTCTTTAGTCGTGGCACATCTTCCTTACAAATAGCTGATCGTTCTTTTCATCTTGATAATGTTCTTGTCGCTCCGCACCTCAGCCGTAACCTGTTATCCGTTCGACAGCTTACTCGCGACAATAATTGTTCAATTGAGTTTGACGCCTCTGGTTTTTCTGTTAAGGATCTCAAGACCAAGACGGTCCTCCTTCGGTGCAATAGCAACGGGGACCTCTACACCATTCCACATCGCATGCCACCTCGTTGTCACGTCGCTGTCGTCTCTCCGGAGCTGTGGCACTCCCGCCTTGGTCATCCTGCACCTGCTGTCGTCGCTACTCTAAATAAACTATCAGTTATCCAGTGTAATAAAGCAGCTAGTCGCCTTTGTCATGCTTGTCAGCTCGGTAAACATGCTAGGCTGCCATTTGCTAGTTCGGTCTCTGGTACATCAGCACCTTTTGAACTTGTTCATTGTGATGTCTGGACCTCTCCAGTTGCGAGTATTTCTGGTTATAAATTCTATCTTGTGTTAGTTGATGATTATACACATTATTGCTGGGCGTTTCCTCTTCGTCATAAATCAGAAGTTCATGAACACATTGTTCGTTTCGTTGCCTACGCTCACACACAGTTCAGTTATGTTGTCCGCTGTTTTCAGGCAGATAATGGCACCGAGTTCCTCAACAATATCACCGCCACCTTCTTGGCTGGCCGCGGCATTCTTCTTCGCACCTCGTGCCCCTACACATCCGCTCAGAATGGCAAGGCTGAGCGTATGCTCCGGACTTTGAACAATGGTGTTCGCACGCTTCTCATTCATGCCGCCATGCCTCCATCCTATTGGGTCGAAGCTCTCTCCACCGCCGTGTTCCTCACGAACCGGCGGCCATCCTCGTCCACACATAACGGTATACCATATCATCTCCTCCACCACAAGATGCCAGACTACTCCATTCTTAAAGTTTTTGGCTGCTTATGCTACCCTAACCTTAGTGCCACGACTCGCCACAAATTGTCTCCTCGCTCCACGGCATGTGTCTTTCTCGGTTATCCTCCATCACAGAAGGGTTACCGGTGTCTTGACCTCTCCACTTGCAAGATCATCATCTCGCGGCATGTCGTTTTTGATGAGACTCACTTTCCGTTTGCGGCCTCCAAGCCTCGACCGGATACTCTTGATTTTTTGATACAGGACTTCCTTCCCGCGCCTGCCCCGTCTCCTTCAGACGTTCGGCACTCGCGGACCTCGGTGGCGCCTATCTCGTCCAGCCCAGACGACGCTGACGATGCCGGCGATCCCGTCGGACTCGACCCTGCCATCCTGTGGCATGGCGCGGCTCACAGGCTGCCTTCGGCTCCTCGGCAGGCCGCAGCTCCAGCACCTCCTTCGCCAGCAGGTGCTGTCACCCCTGTCCCTGCCCGGCAGCGGTTCGGCATCCACTACAGTCGTCGTCCAGCTCCGCCGCCGGCACCACAACCGCCACCGGCGGCACCTTCGGGATCTCCACCAACGCAGCAGGTGGCGCCCACGGCTCCAGCACCGCAGGAGGAGGCTCCTGCGCGGGCGACTCGTTCCCAGACGGGCTCCCTGCCGCCGCCCATGCAGCGGTACGGCTTCACCGCGGCAGCCTCCAGTCTGGCTTCTCCGTTGCCAGGCACCACTCGCGCCGCGCTTGCCGATGTGAATTGGCGCGCAGCAATGGCTGAAGAATACAAGGCACTCATGGACAATGGCACCTGGCGTCTTGTTCCTCGACCACCTCGAGCCAACGTCATCACCGGCAAGTGGGTCTTCAAGCACAAGTATCATGCTGATGGTTCTCTGGCTCGTCATAAAGCCAGATGGGTTGTTCGTGGCTTCTCACAGCAGTACGGCGTCGACTACGACGAGACGTTCAGTCCGGTTGTCAAACCGGCCACCATCCGGGTCGTCCTCAGCATCGCCGCCTCTCGTTCCTGGCCGATCCATCAGTTGGACGTGAAGAACGCCTTTCTCCACGGCCATCTGAACGAGACGGTTTACTGTCAGCAGCCGCCCGGCTTCGTCGACCCGGCGGCTCCCGACTACGTGTGCCTCCTGCAAAAGTCCTTGTACGGGCTCAAGCAGGCACCCAGGGCGTGGCACCAGCGGTTCTCTGGCTTCATCCGGCGGTCTGGCTTCACAGCTTCGGCCTCCGACACTTCCCTTTTTGTTTACAAAGTGGGATCCGATATCGCCTACTTACTACTCTACGTCGACGACATCGTGCTGACCGCCTCGTCAGCCTCAGTTCAGCAGGTTTGCCTCTTCATGCACGACCCGCGCGAGCCTCATCTTGCAATGCTCAAGCGTGTCCTGCGGTATGTCAAAGGCACTCTGTGTACCGGACTTCACATCGGCACGGGCAGTATCACCAGCTTGACTGCCTACTCTGATGCTGATTGGGCTGGCTGTCCCGACTCTCGGCGCTCCACTTCAGGGTACTGTGTCTTCCTCGGCGACAACTTAGTCTCTTGGTCCTCTAAACGACAGACTACGGTTTCTCGTTCGAGTGCGGAGGCGGAGTATCGTGCTGTTGCACACGCTGTGGCTGAGACTTGTTGGCTTCGTCAGCTACTTCAGGAGCTCCACGCACCCATCTCTTCGGCGACGATCGTCTACTGCGACAATGTTAGTGCTGTCTACATGACCGCCAATCCAGTTCATCATCGTCGTACGAAGCATATTGAGATAGATATTCACTTCGTCCGTGAGAAGGTTGCTTTGGGACAGGTTCGGGTGCTCCATGTTCCATCATCTCATCAGTTCGCGGACATTATGACCAAAGGGTTACCTGTACAGTTGTTCACTGACTTTAGGTCCAGTCTTTGTGTTCGTGACACTCCCGCTTAGACTGAGGGAGGGTGTTAGAATGTAATTGTAACAGCCCATATTGGGCGTATGGCCCATTGGCCCATGTACATTGTAACCCTAGCCTATTAGGCTATATAATGAAGGTCACCCCCCTAATTAGGGTGTGCGGTGTTTCTACAATATGTCTCTGGCACAATTTTACTTTTTACCCTTTGAGTAGCATAGGACAACTCTCCACATTTTGTCTGCTTACTTATTTAACATTAACATTTGTTATGTGATCAGGGGCCATTTCGACTTGTTGCTGAGGAGGGGAAATCCAAATGTTCCTGGGTTAGTCTTGATGACATCACTAATTGCTTGATAAGAGGTAAATTAGCTTTCTTCATTTAATTATTTGGAACTGATTTTTCATGGAGGAAATAGCATGATTCTAATACTGGGATGAACTCGTAGTAACCATTATGTTGTCATGATGCAGGAGATTCTGAAAAATCTCATCATCACCAACGCATCGCTGAATTGCAACGACTTCGTTCCATGTAATTAACTTTGGCTTCATACCTTGTCTTAGCCTTTCTATTTGCAACCACTCATCAGATGCATAATTGCAATCATCCCATGCAGTCTTGTTGCATGATTCATTTAATCATCAAGTAAAGCTCACATTACGTTCCAGATGTTCTAAATTGGTAACTCTTCATGTGGATCCCTTACATAAAAGATGGATGCATACCATTCGAAACTTTAGGTTCATGAGGATGGCCAACTTCTGTAGCCTCCTAATTATCTAAGAATAAACTATGAGGACCCAGGCCTCATTATGATTCATGATCCACTGAATCAGAATCATCTATCCATCATCCAATGGTTTACATAGAAGTTTGAATATTTTCACC
The DNA here is from genome assembly GCA_038087645.1 of Saccharum hybrid cultivar R570. NCBI lineage: Eukaryota > Viridiplantae > Streptophyta > Magnoliopsida > Poales > Poaceae > Saccharum > Saccharum hybrid cultivar. The sequence goes on from JAQSUU010000245.1 coordinate 14,341,208, forward strand.
TGAAAATAGGTTTGCACCTGATCTGTGCTTTATACCATTTTGATACAGCTACACGTTTCCAATATTCAACTTTTATGTTGTGTTGTGACCTTTTGTTTGTTATTGATTCGTTGAGTTATTTGTTATGTAAAATTTGGGATCACATTCTGTTCGTTGTGTTTACCTCTTAGGCAGCTAATAATGTGTTTTCCGGCTTTGCAATTTTCACACCATTCTTGAATTTACTCTGAATTACTCTATTTTGGTGACAGATTTGCAACAAGTGAAAGACAGTGGATTGAAGCACAGGTTGAGAATGCTAAACAGCAGGCTATACTCTCTATATTGAAAGCACAAGTGTCATCTGACGAGGCTCATATACATAGGGATATCCATTCTCTTAGGTATATGTTATGCTATGTTTATTGATCCTGACTCATTAATTTTCCAGCTTTGTACCATATACATAAGTTATATACTTATATGCATAAATGCAAATAAATTCCTAGAGCAGAAACAGAGATTTATTTAATTATCTTATAAGCCCCCTCATATCTGTGGCATTTGCCTTCAGGAGAAAAGGTTCTGAGCTTGCTGGGGAACTCTCAACACTTTCTCAAAAGGTGCAAGCTTTGGTATCTGAGGTATGTAAGACACAATCTTCTCTTTAGAAAATATATTTTGTTCCTGGGTTATAAATTAGTAGCTCACAAGTCAAATTTAAGTTTGATTTCTCGGGTTATTATAATCTTTCAGGGTCATGTTCATTATCTGAACTTTCTAGGTTTTAGAGGATAAGATAGCAATAATAGTTCTTACTGAAGTGCACCATTGCACCAGTTTTCTTTTTTTTTCATGGCACAATCCTACATCTGACTTCCTCCATCTATTTACTTGTTCTCCCCTCCAGACAATACCATGCCTGTGTTCAGAACTTGCTCAACTTCAAGGCACATATATATTGCAAGGTTTGTAGAAAGCATTTCATTTTTCAGTGTTCTACATATTTTGTTGTATTGTTGTCTTAGCTTCTTCTTATCACTCAAATATTTAGGGGATTATGATTTAAAGGTCATGCGCCAGGAGTACTACATTAACAGGCAAAAAACGGTAAGCTCATTTCACAAATCACACCATACAAGTCATGTCGACATCTTTATGTGTCTTTTCTTTGTATTTTCTTATGATAATGCCCTATACTCCTATCTTCTCTAATATTATGAAAATTAAGATGCCATAGAGCATCTCCAAGAGTCCCTGATCCAACCTCTTAATGTCAAAATTAAGGTTTATGAAACGAAAATCACCCTCCAACAATCCCCCTAACCAACAACCTATATTTAGTGGTACACTGGTACCTGCTAAATCATCCTCTCTCTCTCCCTCGTATTTTGGGTGACATGTTGTCCACCCTATATGTTATTTAAGATAGGGGAACAATTGGGGGAGAGAAATTTTAAAGGGGGGGGGCATTATGTCCACTATATGAGAATATATGGAAACTAAATTTAGGACTCTTGCAGATGCTCTTATACTGGTATCAAGCTGTGCAAAGTGTAAAACATTATATTCCTTATTTGGGCTCATCTTTAAAGCATTGGAGGATTTCTAAGACAACCGCACATTTGCAGAAAAGAAACTGCAACAGCAATTTACAAGTATTCCTTTGCTGTTATGTAGATTTAGGGCATGTTTAGGTACGAGAGCTAATTATTAGCTAGCTAAAATTAGCTCTGGTGCATCCAAACAAGAGAGCTAATAGGTGGGCTAATTTTTTAGCCAAGCCTTCAACTAGTTGCTAGCCAACTTGAGCTAATTTTAAATTTTAGCCCAACTAGCCCTAGCTCATCCAAACAGGCCCTTAGTTGGGTAGTGTGGCTGACAGAAGGTGGTTGTCTCACTGGGTTTATACTCGCAGAAGTAACAGGAAACTGTTTTTTTTCTCATAAGACTAGGCTGCCCTTTTTATTTTGTTATTCTTATGTCCCTTTTGTTTTTCTCCTGATCTTATTGGTATCTGATACATTTTGCAGTTCATCAATCATTTGGTTAATCAGCTTGCTAGACACCAGTTTCTGAAGATTGCTTGCCAACTTGAAAGGAAGAATATAGCTAGAGCATACTCATTGCTTAGAGTAATAGAATCTGAGTTACAAAGCTACTTCTCAGCAGTCAATACCCGCTTGGTAATCAATCTCCATTATTATTGACTTGCTTCTTGTCCTTGCTTCTTTGGTGTCTTTTCATTTTACTTCAGCAGCATCAATTTCCGTCACCTGTTATTTTCAGTGTCTTCAGGTATACGCTTAATTTCTCTGTGTTAATGTGTCTCTCAGGGTCATTATAATTCATTAATTCAAGCTGCATCTGAAGTACGAGAACAAGGAGCTATTGATGATCGTGACACTTTCCTCCATGCAGTGCGAGATCTCCTATGTATTCACTCAAGTAAGCGGGCAACTCTACTTATCCGTATGAGTATTTTATTCTCATATTCTTAATGTGGCTTATCCTTTCTGTAGATGTCCAAGCAACAGTGCCAACATATATGTCAGCACATGCATTGGTTCAGCAGATATCAGCACTTCAATCTGACTTGCTTTCTCTTCAGTCTGAGCTGGAGAACACCCTTCCAGCTGACCGGAAAAGATGTATCAATGAGTTGTAAGTTAACAAAGCACTGTCTAATATTTTGTTTCCTTTACCTTATTTCCAGTCAATATATAAAAAACAAAATTTCAAAGGTTTCATTTAATTCTTTTTCTGCTATGTACCAACCTATTCTACTGTGTACCAGCGTACCCATGTATATAAACAATTAATCCCAGAGGTCACATATCCAACTGACGAATCACACAGTAGGCATTTTTCTAGCTCGCAGCCAAACCTGAGCGGTAGTTCCAATGCCCGTAACTCTTTGGTTGTTTCACAGCTTGATTTTTGTATATGCGAAGCTGCTGCCTCGTTACTGTTCATAAAGATAAATAAGGTTTCAGTATGGAAGGATTGCAGGCTCGCAGCATGCTGAATATCTGGTCTTCCTAAGCATTATTGAATGTCATCCAATATTATGTTTTAACCTGCAAAATCACTCTTTAGTTGGCCAATATATCCAGTAGGTCCCAAGCCAGTCATTTCACCCTCTTCACTCCTGCAGATGTACTCTGATTCAAACAGTGGAACAGCTTCTATTTGCGTCGTCAACTACTGCAGAACCAATATTGACGCCTTGGGTGCATTCTTTGAACCCTCAGATTGTGATATTTCTTGATCTTCTTTATTTCAGCACGTATGAAATGATGTGATAAATCTCTGCTTGTCTTATAGCCATTGATGCGGGCACTTGATGATATGGAAAATGCTAACGCTCAAGTTGAAGTTTCCGTGGAAGAAGTAACCAAGGCTCGCACCCAGAAGATAAAGGTATCTGATTCATTGATATGCTATGATCCTTCATGACTGTTGCCTAATGGGACGGAAGCTTGTTTGATTATCTTTGCATTTATCTGTTAATTTCCATAAACTAGACTACGCTTTCAGAGATTAGTTTCATTTACCCGATGCATACTGCACAGAACGACTGGCTTCTTGGCTTGATTGTCAGTCGTCGTCATCATGCAAAGAACTTAACAAGAAATATTTGAAGAACAGTCCTCTCCCTTTTGTTACCATGGGCCTTTGGTGCCCACTGCCCAGCCATCACACGCCATGCGAGGCGTGGCGCGGCCACCGAAGTTGTGGCGTGGTAGTGAGCAAAGTGGCCGCCACAGCTGTGGCAGAATCCAACACATAGACCAGCTGTGGGCCTGTGGCTGCCCCAGCCAACACGGAACCAAACACTATCCATTATACCGTGGCAGCCATAACTGGCGTGGCGAGGGATGGCAGCCAACCAAACATCTCCCATGTTCTTCAAAAGACTAATTAACTGCAAAACGATACGCAGATCTTCGAAAATCGTGCCCATGAGGTGGGGAGGGAGCGACAAATATTTGTTGATTTCTTCTGCAACCCTGAGCGCCTCAAGAATCAAGTCAGAGAGCTGACCTCCCGTGTGAAAGCTCTCCAGGACTAAACCTGTTCTTGTACGCTGGTAAGTACAGGCCATGTAACTCCCAGTCCCTTCCTTGCTTATTTGCCTATTACATTAGGCCGAAACTCGCATGACTCCAGCCACTGACAAATGCCTTTGTGTGCCAGGTCTCACATGTGATACTTTTTTGTGTAAAGTTTGACTTCGCTCCAACATCAAGTTGGGGCTGCTGTGCAGGGACGGTATGGAACAATAGACCATCAGGTAACTCGGGGGTTGAGGCTCTAGGTCCTTGTGCCACCCGGATAGGATGGCATTGTTGTGATATTATTTATAGCGATCTGTATGTTGTAAAATATTTCAGAAATCACGAGCCCTTTCTTTCGTGTATGATTGCTTTTGAGTAGGTTGTGAATTGTGACTGTTGTGGACCTGTGGAACAGTTGTGGCATCCAAAGCACAACCGGTACGGTAGTTTGGATAAGTAGAATCGATTTCCATTCAGGGGTGCGATGGTGGATTCTCTCGGCGCTACTCTGGAGAACGCCATGTTTCGGCCCAACGATCAGCTGCAGCCTGTACCGTGGCTGTTGCATTCGGAGCCTAGCGTATCTGCAGCGGAGCTCAGTTGTTGCAAAGGAGCAGACGCATGTGTCATGGTGCCAACACGGCATGCTGGCATGCTGCCAAGACATGCTGCTGATTCTGTTACAGGGTTGTACAAAAGAAAAGGAAAAACTGAAATACTACAGAATACAGGTCTTCGTTCAGAGGATAAACGTCATGCTCCGAGAGGTAGTTGCAAATTGCAAAATCAACAGTGGAACTGAGTGCTTGAGTTATGACAGATGAAAACCTTACATTCACGTCAATCTGGAACATGTCATGCCCCGAAAGGTTAGAAAACAATGGAACCGGGTGCTCATGACAGATCGAAACAACCTTTATATTCACGCCCCGAAAGGTTAGAAAACAATGGAATCGGGTGCTCATGACAGATCGAAACAACCTTTATATTCACGTCAATCTGGAACATACAGGGTACCGGTGGAGGTGCCGCCTGAAAATTAAGCTCACAAGTTTTGCACGGGGCACGATTGAGTTAAAGAACCAATGAACATTTCAATTTTTCCACTACCCATTTGAGTTGAGAAACATACAGCTGGAGCAACCTACTAGGTGTCACATTTACAGGGCGGGGGAACTCGCCTCCTACAAGGCGATAAGGGGCTTTCTTATTGCTTGGATACAATATTCACAGCATACTCCCTATTTCAGGGTAAGGGGGCGAGGTCTTGACTTCCATGTTCAGTTCTCAGTATCCTCTGGGATCTTGAAGAGGAACTGTGGTAGCGAGGCGATGCGGGGAAGGTTTGTCAGCAGCTCCCCAAACGAGTCCTTTCTTGACATGGCCGGTGGATTGGTGGCATCTGTAGGTTTCCCTGTTGGTGCGGAGCTGAATTCTTCGTCAGAGCCATCTGAGGCTTCCGCGCCAATGCTGTCACTGTCATTTGGCTCCGGCTTTGGTTTGGCAACTGGAGCTGTGTCTTTCTGAATCAAACAGCAGAGGGAGTCCACCCTGGCCATCAGTGATCTCTCGTCTGAAGCAGAAACTGGTGGGCCTTGTGTGTCACCAAGAAGGTACTGAGCAATCCCCTCAAGTGTTTCTTTGGTCGGCACCTCATTGTTGGCCAATGTCGGATTGCCTGAAGTGATCTGCTCTGAGATGCAGTTACCTAGGTGGTTCACCAAATCATCCACCGACATTGACGGTCTAAGCCCAGGCACCTTCAATTGACTCCACCAGTGGGGTATATTGAAATCTGGTGCTGCACCATTCACATTTCTGCCGACAGCTTGTACACCTACAGCCCCAACTCCTGTAAAAATACCTGTGGGGTTAGAAAGAGTAATCAAAATATTTGCAGATGTATCGTGTGATTATGTGAAACGCCTTGAAATTTTGATTCATCGACAGAAGAGGATTAGAGAATGTACAGGCTATCACATCAGCCATATATGTGTCTACCTAAAGAACTAAAGCAAATCATGTACAGGTTGCCTCACATACAGGTAGGGGGTATTCATACTTTTAAGGTACTGATAAGCAGTGCAGTAAGGCAACGCAACTCACAACATGCTGCGAGAGCGGAAACGAATGAAGAAGATGCCATCATAGGCTTTAAATTACCTGTTCCTACTGTCTGAGGAAGATATTCAGCTGGCATTCCCATGGAATCATTGTTTTCATTCTTAGCACATATGGAGGAACCGGCACATGGTGACACAGAACCGGAATAGCCAGGTAGAGCCTCATGTTCATCTTTCAAATTAGTAAAACCAGCGCATTTTGATTCAACCGGATCCTCAAATATCGAGCACCTAGGTTCAAACAATGCAGAGTCTAATGCGATCTCTGGTTGTTGGCTCAATTGATACAGCCGCTGATCACACTGAATAAGCTTCTCAAAATTCTTGCTCAACAAGGTTGAAGGGCACTGCAGAAAATGCCGCCTGCAAATTTTTCAAGTCAGAATACTGAACAAAGGAGTAGAGTAGAGGCTCAACAAGTAATAGTATATGTTATAAACCAAAGTTCTGAGTAGTAGACGATACCACACTGTTATAATCAAAGTTCAGTGTCATAGATAATACCATGGACTGACCATAGCTTTACTAAATAGAGACCTGGTTCCGAAAAGCTATATTTGAATGCATGCTAACTTCCCTTTTCCCTTCATTTTTAGGGCCCAAAAAAGAGACCGGATGAGGTCCTATGATGCACATAGGTGCACCGAGAGAGTAACTGTACATAGTATGTGACCATATAATGGGTGACAGAACATAAAGGATATAAAGACAAATTCTTTCTTTTTTTTTACTTGAAAGGGTGATAATGTCACCTTATGTTATTAGATTTATAAGTGGTTCCTAAACAGATTGGATCTAGTTATGATACAACTCAAGTCAAAGTGATCCACAACTAAATAACTTATCCCTTAGCAATACAACTAAAACAAACAATTTAAAAATGTGTCCTACAATACCTAACTGCTCCCAAAATGGGCAAACAGTTCTTTCTGTTCTAATAACAAAAATGAGCCAGAAACATAGTACTACAAAACCCCAGGTAAACATCATAAATATCTTTGGAATGCAACCAGAGCCAACAAAAAAGGAGCGATAAAGTAAAATTCATGCCGCGCATAGTACTACAGAACCCCATCGTAAATATCTTTGGAATGCCACCAGAGCCTCTAAACACAAAGCATTTATACTCCAACAGTACTATGAGTATGAGGTACTGCCAGATATATAGGAGCAATCTTCTCATATGAAATTCATTTTAATTATGAGCACTCAATAATTAAAAGTAATTCACCTGTGCATACTCGCTTGACCACCAGTGAAATCTGAGGTAGCCTGCCACAGTGTGTGTTTTCTTGGCTGCGGATCTGTCTCTTTAAAGAAAAGAGGTGGTCTGGCCAACTTCAGGAAAAGGAAAACACCTCAGAATCAAAACAGTGGTAGTGAACTAAGAAGAAGAAAAAAGAAACAAACATCTTCCAGATAAACGTACCGCCACGTCCAAGGTTCCTTGACCATTTTCGGGGCAAGTTGCCTTCAAAGCAGTAATATCTGACCATTGAATTTCTATCTTACTCTTAAGGCCGCCTTCCAGAACTTCCCACACAAGTTTATGCTTTGCAAAGTAACACTTTGCCACCAAATCACCTTCGTACCGTGACACATACTGCACAGAGAACAGAGAGAACTTTAATTAAGACATTTAAGGGCAAATTTTGTTCAGGTGAACTATTATATGAATTACTGGATGTGCAAGCATGCACAGAGTTCGACTCATAAGAAATTGTTGCAACAAAAGATACGTAAAAGATTGGATAACAAAGAAGATGCATCGGTGTTGCACTAACACTTCATACTACAACAGATTATCAGTATTATAACTGCATGAATATTAGCTTCAAGTTGCATAGGCTACAGACAAGACAGCTATGATATAATTTAATGCAACGGCTGTCACAATAAAGCATCATTATTCACCGGCATTGTGTCTTTCATGTGAAGTGTGAATGTGGTACTTCCCTTATTAAAACAAACAAAGAAGGCAAAAAAAGAGACATACACCTAATGCATATTGAGGTTGTATCAGAGGCTCAGAGCTGATAAAGAACAGAAAAAATAAAGTCACTCACCTCCCATGAACCAATCTTCAATATATTTGCAGGAAAATTCGAAGCTTTTAGCCGTTCGCCTGCTGCAGACGCACCAGATTTATTGTCTTTCTTCTTGGAAGGCTCAGAACCACTGTTGTCCATGGAAGATTCCCCAGCGTTGGATGCTTGAGAAAGCCTCATCTGAATCAAATCCAAGAGTGATGGGCTCTTTTTCAGCCGCAGACCCAATGGGCTAGGTTCATCGAGTACATTGTGGTACATATCCTGAAAGAGTCCATCAACATAAGAACAATAAATCTCAAAGCTGACAATTCTATAGTTCTATATGCATATACAACTACCTAGGGATAAATAGCCAGTTCAGATTATTTTCTCAACAAAGTTATTCATATTTTCTGTTCATTCCTAACATAAATTTTGAACATACAGCAAGTGTTGTTGTCCGGATAAAGTATGAACATATATATTGGCCATATAATGGACTGAAATCCTCTAGACAAAACCTTACCTAGTGCACAGAGTACATGTACACTAGTGCAGTACAGTACTATCCTCTGTCAAGGTACCAAGCCCACAACATGTTACTGGTATCTGTATTTATGTGTCTAGATGATAGTAGCAAATTCCAACCGTAGATTTGTACCATAACAGGACTTACTAATTGAACAGCATGGTAGAATATGACGTCATGAGCATGGTTAAACTATTGTTTCTTTTTTCCCTGCTTGCTTTAGAGCATCAGAATGCACAGACAGGAAAAGTAAATGTGGACTACAAAATGTCAACCTGTCTTGCAGCTAGACAGAGGACATTATTTGCATTGCAAGAGTTGCATACAAACAACATGTGGAAAATTTATCTGCACGGAATAAGCTGTAGAAGAATCACCCTACGTTGCAGCTTCATCTAGTCCTCGAGTATGAGGGTAATTCCGATCGAACGCCTGAATTTCACAGCTAAGCACTTCTATACTTTTCCAGAAACACCACGCTAAACTAGACCCAAAAATCCCAACGGAACTGCCCCGATTGGCATCAAACATGGCGAGACCAGCTCGCTAGCCAGCTCACTGCCAATCGCGCACACCAAAATTCCGGAGGAAAAAAACGAGAGCTCCGGATCTACCTGCTGCGGCTGCGGAGGCGTCGGGGGCATCAGTTGAGCCGCCTTGGCGCGCTTGCTGAGCGGGCCGCGCTCGTCGGCCCCGAGCTCCTCCACCTCCAGCTTGACCGCCGCCGCCGCCGCCGCGCGCCGCGCGGGAGCCATGGCCGGCTCGGCCGGCTCCGCATGCCGCTTCCCCGAGCTCGGCAGGTGCACCATCGGGGTGGGGATCTGTCGCCGGAACCCTAACTAACCCTAGCGCCGGCCGGTCCCGATAACCGTGGCGGGCGAATCGAATCGGGCGGGCGGGCGAGACGAGGCGTGGCGAATCGAAAGATTCGAGGGAGGGCAGGGGGAAGGGACCGCGAAGGCAGCCTGCTTGCTTGGCCTTTCGGGGAGGAGAAGGGTCCAGAAATAGCCGCCGCCGCCGCGCTCACGACAAGGCGGCGCTGATGGATGACTTGTGGGGTCGGATTCCCTAGGCCCCATGCGTCGGTGACGGGTGGTGGCGTCCCCCCCCACCCCGAGTGGATAAAGTGGCGGGGGTCGTTGGATGCAGGCGCGCGGCTGTCAGCAGCAGCAGCGCGGCGCGGTGACAGGCGGGCCCACGCTGCGGGCCCACGCTGTCGGTCGGGCGTACTACACCGTCACCGTGTGGTACTGGCACGGCACGACGCACGAGCGCGCTGTGTGCCAGTACGACTCGTCACTCGTTTTGCCGCTTCGGCCTTGCGTAGTTACTCAAATTCACTCTTAAATTTTACTACGTAAAAAAGAAGATTCTTCGTCATATTAAAATACCGACACATATATATAGAGTATTAAATATAGATGAAATCAAAAACTAATTGCACAGTTTGATGGTACTTTGTGTGACGAACGTTTTGAGCCTAATTAATCAATATTTAAACAATTATTACCAAATAAAAACAAAATTGCTACCGTGTTGCACGTAATTCGGGGAGGCCCCACGCTTGGTTCTCGTTCACGTGGAAAACGCCATCTCACACTCACCGATGGTGAGACGGCTAGTCCGACTTGTATCAGGCTACTGGCGGCGAGTGGCGAAGAGTCAAAGCCTACGAGTTTTCCGTGCTCCACGTTGGTAGTAGTATTTCTTTTATGGGTTTCAGGGATTTGTCATTTGTCAACTCAATGAGATCATTCCACCTTCAAATAATGTTTTGATATATCATTTATGTATGTAAAATTATCTTTTGAGACGAGAAGAAAAAATAAGTTTTCATTGTTTGAAGTTGATTTCTTCCCTTTTATATATGGTTTTGATTGAGGGATTTGTCAACTCCGGTGAGAGTGATATCTTTCTTCCTTTAAATAATGTTGATGTTGATATATCATCATTTATGTGCATGTCTTTTTCAAAAAATATATCATTTTTATTTTTATATGTAAAAAATATCTTCTGAAATGACAAAATAATAATATGCTCCAATACACATCTAGCAATTAGGGCTTGTCGCAGGAACAGGAAATTTTTCCAAGAAAAAAAAATGTAGGAACAGAAAATTTTTCATACATTCCAAACTGTAACACTGTATGCAAACATATTTGCCCGCACAATCGCTTCTCGCACACAGATCCGCTTGCATCTCTAGTCTTGTTTAACACCAAGTGTAAACTTCATTAAAAAAAAAAGGTCAAGATTTGCACTATAGTAAAGTTTGATTCATAATAACTTTGGTATATGGGGAACTTTCAGAAAAATGGAGAACAAACTCAAAGCATCCCCGGTATGTCTCTCAAGCGTTCGCTACCATGCTGTAAAATCAATGAATTTAACAACGTGGACATCTAAATGAGCTTCTATAGTAAACAAGTGTCAAAGATTTTTCTAAATTTTTCTATTTGCTCATGTACAAAAGAAAAATCTCCAGATGCATCCAGTATCAACTCCTGTTGGCAAGAAGTGAAGCTTCGTCGTCATCTCGTTCTCCACCAAGGCCCTCCCGGTTCTCGCAGTCATGGAGTGATTTATCATTGCAAGAATCTCTGCTTGCAGGGAGGGAGGTTAACTCGACACTCTCTACTCGCTGAGCTTCATCGTCATCTCCCTCATTCAGCAAATCAGATGGAAGAAGAGTGGAATTCGGATCACTTCTTGGCACCAAGAACAACAGCGCCAGTGGTAGCAGCCTCATCATATTTCGAATCAAGATCGCGGCCCAGAGATTCTTGAATTCTGTTCTTGTGATTCTCAACAAATGAAGGAGCAATCCACCAACCCATGATCCGGTTAATGAGCCAATGTTGTCGATGGACATGAGCAATGCGTAGAACGTGCCTTCAATGCCAGTGGGGCAAAGCTTTGAGCTAAGCACCAGGAGAGGCATCCATTTGATACGGTTGATCATTTTGGAGACCCCCTCATCGATCACCGCAAAGTAGTAATCTGGTATCCCCATTTTAAGGTTTAGTCGAAGCACCAAGATCAGATCAAGCATTCCTGCCAAGCTTAGCAACAGCTGGCTCGAAAAAAGAAGGCTGCGAAAGGGATGATCCTTAAGAATATTTTGGTAAAGTATAACACCCACAAGAGAACCAACTGATCCAATAGCGAACATAAAGCCAATAAATCCCTGGTGAAGTAAGATATAGTTAGTTTGACTATCGGTTCAGAAGGAACAATTTTTCACAAGTAGCCATGCTATATTTTCATAAAAATGAAATGTCATTTGAAATGTGTCAGGTCTACAAGAATTTTAAGTGCAAGAGACCTTTATATTCATGAACAAGTTGCCAAGCATGAATCAGAGCTAAATGATATGTATATGTACCTCATGAAAAGATAACCCTGAGCTTCGGTCCGTGTACCAGAAGAACATTCCTTCTTGGATGTCGACACTCAACGCGAGTGATACGTACATGTAAACACATGGTTGCCATACTTCAGGACATTTCAAAGCTGTTAGCATTTTTCCACTTGCTTCTACAAACTTCTTATGGGCCTGAATTTGCCATGCCAGGAAGGAAAAAAATAGTGTAAAAGAGAGTATATGTGGTGTCAGAGAAAACAAGAACAACATCATTCCTAACCTGCTCGTATGGAAAGTTGGGGATATGAACCTCCTTTAGCAGAGTTCCGGATAAAATTACCAAGGCAGAGGGTATGGTTAACAGGCCAAGGGCACCCTTGAGAAAGGCAAGATTTTATCCATTATCAGATACCAGCACCATCTGAATTTTGAAAGGAAGAAAAATATTCCAGCACCATCCAAGTAATGATAACTGCCAGTCTAATTTATATTCGACAAGTCACAGAAAAGAGAAGCAGCACAAGTCCAGTGAACTGATTATTATGCAGAAAAATAGACTGGTTGAAATTACTTTGAATTAGATTAAGATGAAGCTATTCAGGGATTCTGCCTCTAGCAGTGATCAATGTGCATCAGTGAAAATAGAAAAGTATGAAACTCAAACAAATCTTTATAAGAGATGAACTAGTGATACTCACTTGAGCCCCTATTGCATGAACAAGAAAACCACTTATTGAGAATCCAATAAGACCTCCAACAGATGAACAGAATCCATTTAAGCTTATCATGTCAGCAGCAAGATGAGGGTACACTATACTGTTTTCCGCCACGCAAGCATCTATAGTAACATCAGCTATCGCCACGCTAGCGCTTCCGGTCATCAATGCCAACAAAGCGAACAATGCATGAAGCTTGCTGTGGAGAGCGAGTATAAGCATTGCAATCACTCCGATGAAGCCTGCATACTCCTCAGAAACAGGGAGGGAACAAAACAAACAAGATACTCATTTTCTGTTTATGCTTTTACTAAATGACGCTTATTGTCCTATCAAGAGAATAGTAGTATGAATGCCATTGTTAGCGGAACAGTCCATATTTTGGCTTATGCTGCAAAGCTTGTTTATTATAAAAATGCACCTACATAATCACTTGATTCCTTCCTACTAGCTATTTGGTAGAGAGCTTGCACTCCTCTATGCAGTTCAATGAATCAAAATTACGATGTACTGAACTCATCATCATTTCAAAATGATTTGCTAGCTTGGATCTTATGCTGCACCTACTAGGAGTAAAGTCAACTAGTGCATAGCCATTAGCTCATAGGCATGTTTGATGCTCATTGCCATTGACACATTTTCTCACTAACTTTTCAGCACCACAAGTCATCAAACTTTACTTGCACTCCTAAATTTCAGCAAGAATATTTTCAGTTCTAAAGTTCCTACCTAATTGGACAAGGAACAGTGGTTGTTCCAGAAATCAGGACTCAGGAGCAAGCGACTCTAACCAAAAAGGCAAAAACCAACACAACACAGCACACCACAGTGCTCCTCACCTGCAAGAATAAAGTAGGGCCGGCGGCGGTATCCGGCGACGGGGAGCACGTCGGTGAGCAGGCCCCAGAGCGGCTTGACCATCCAGGGGATGGAGGTGACGCCCTGGTACACCTGCGCCACCGACGGCTGCACCCGCTGCACGTCCTTCCAGTAGTAGTCGGACGCGACGCGCGTGATGCCGCCGCCGAGGCCCTGGCTGATGCCGTACGTGGCCACCACGCCGAAGACGAAGCTCCAGTGCAGCTCCCTGGCCAGCATCCGGAACCACGCCACCGGCGACGGCGGGGGCCTGCCGTGGCCGTCGCCCTCCTCGGCCGCCTTCGCCGGCGACCCCGGGGCCGCCGCCTCGATGAGGACATTGGTCTCCCTCTCCTTGTCCTCGGCGAGGTCGTCGGGGGCCGGCTGCGGCGACATTTTCGAAAGTCGCTTGTGCTCTCGCGCGAGATCTCCTATGGCCCGGTAGGAGACTGCGCGGGAGCTCGGATTCCTCACTGGGCTTTACCCAATATCTCCATGATCTCGATAACGGATGCTCCAGGCACGGATTCGGGGGGGGGGGGGGGGGGGGGGGGGGGGGGGGGGGGGGGGGGGGGGGGGGGGGGGGTTCTTGGATCCTACGCACTGCGGGAAGCAACAGCAAGATCGGAGCTGAGAATGGTAGGTGCGTCTGTATCGTATCGATCCAAAAAAGTCTTGAAAGAATCAAGAGTGCCAAGCTATCCGCGGAAGGTATCAATCAGATCAAAGGTTTGCTCGAACTTTTGGTACACAAAATCTGAACGGGGGATAAAGTGGCAAAAAAAATGGACAAAAATGTCAAGAGAAGAAATTGGCAGGCGAATGGTGCCCGATGGCTTCCAAAAAACACCACTGGGCATCGAGATATGAACGGAGGTTGGATGCAGACATCATGTACAAGTGGACTATAAACAAGAACAGCGTGAGATAAAAAAAAAAGTTGCGGGAGATCGAGGTCCTAAGAAATTGGGAGATTCCTTGGGAGAGAGATTAGCCGTTTGACCTTTTTTAATTGGTTTTAAAAACCGTGAGCTGGCTCGCTTGCTGACCGCAGCATGGACACGCAGTGTCTGCCGTGTGGGACCACCGGTGCCGGGCCCACCGTGTGCGGTGGCTTGTGTAGTCGGGTAGCCCGCTCTACTGCGTGACGTGAGGGTGGTATGGCAGGACTAGGAGTAGTTAATAGATAAGCTAATCGGTTATTAGTATACAGATGATAGGAGTGCCGGTATAGAGTCGTCACCTGCTATGCTGCTAGCCCCCCAGTCGTTGGAAGGGCAGGCAGCGTATGCTTCCGGTGGGCCCACCGGGCAGTGCGCTATATGGTCAGACGCTTCGAATGGGTCCGGGCGTCCGGTGAGAGGTTCCTGTCTACGAGTAGTCCACTTCCAGGGACGCGGGAAAAGCGCTCCGGGCACGCGCTAGCTGCGCACGTAGTAGTACTCCGCTACTGTCCTTCAGTCTGGAGCTTCCATTCTGCCACGCACGGTCTGATCGTCATGCCAAACTTGCCACAAGTTGGGCGCAGCCAGAATTCCAGAAACACGGCCGTGCAGCCGTGTTTACAGCACATGCTACTGCTTAAGCACGCCCTCTGCCGCTCTGCGCGTCTCAACTCACAAGTTGAATCAGAGTTCAAATCGCAAGCAGAGAGAACCGGAGAAACGGAGATGTGGGTCTTTGTTCTGATTAGTTAACGCATTGTCCTGAACAAATCCAAGCCACATATTACTCCCTCCGTCCAAAAAAGGACACAATCACGGAAAACGTGCCGGTTAGACTAGTTCAAATTTGACTAAGTTTATAGAAAATAATATTAGCATTTATATTTTTAAATAAATTTATTATGAAAATATATTCTATAACTAATCTGATAATATTTATTTTGTTTTATGAGTGTTAGTACTTTTTTATATAATTCTAGTCAATGTTTGAATTATTTGACTCCTCGAGATATGAGAGTTACCTTCTTTTATGGACGGAGGGAGTACGTGTGTCGGAGAAAGTTGGGTCCGTGCAAAGAGAAAAGAGTCAATGGTAGGTAGTACGTACTACTTTTCTTGAGATAAGGTCTGGACTCTGTTTGGTTTTGCGCCTAGCAATTAACTTTTGCCCGTGCATAATTAGGAGTATGTTTTAGCCCTCATTTGGACTTTTGCACAAAGTTCGGGCCAATTAAAATTTGGCAGAATGGGGTAGAAACCAGGCCGAACAAGCGGCCGATTGCTCGGCGAGCAAAATGAGTGTCCAATTTTGTTTTGGCCGCCTGAAATCATGAGTTGTTGACCTGTGATTGGACATAATAAATGTGCCTTCTTGTTTAGTTTTAAGTTTCAAACTATTATTACTTCAATAAATTAAGATCATGTTGAGTATGGTTTGGAGCTCAACAAATTAGTGACACATCGAACATATCTCAGCACGATATAGATGGGGCATCCAACTTAGCTTAGACTTACTTGCTGGCTTCCTAAGGAGGTGGCCAACGGAAGGATGTGATTCTTTGGTCCGTTGTCCATCTCGTTGGGATTGCCTTGAGCATGCCCTAACATGGACCATGTTTCAAGGGTGAATATCAGACAACTTGTCAAGATGTTTGGAGCTCTTACCGACGTGATATTGAGGGCAGACCATATCCATTGGAAAGTTGATCAAATAAGCTTTCTATCATGTACTCATTTGCCTCAATTGCATTCTATATAAAGAGTTAGGGCCTTCGGAATGAAGTGGTGTCAGGTTGCCGATGAATCGAATGTTCAACTTTTGGTGGACTTACACTTTGATATTAGTCTTGTTCATGGTATATCTGTGCTCCATCATCATCACAGTTGTTCTTGAGCACATTTGAAATACGAATATTAGATAGCAACAAATTCTTAGTTTTATTGTTATGCAAACATAAAAACGAGCTTACCTTATAATCAATGGTCGTATCTGTAGGTTGCATGTCCTTATCACAACCCTTGGGCATCAAAAGCCTCACTCGAATCGGCCAAACCCCCTATTTATAGCCCACAAGCCAAAAGTGGCCGTTGAAAAGATTCTGTACTTTTCTCGGCACAACCGAAAATTTCGTTGCAACAACGGATAAAGCCATCAAAGTAATGGGCCTAACACCCATCTAACATAAAACGACGCAGATTCAAATGACTACATAGCTGTTGGGGCCCAATTTGTCTGGTGCACCCTTCTTCGGTCCGCGCTGGAGAAATCCGGTGACACCCATAGGTCTATGGTTAGCCGGCCCACCTGGGTTGTCGTCTCCGATGCCAACCCTTGGGCCACCACCGTGTAACACCCTAGGTGTTAAGCATGCATTAGCATTTGCAAATCATTAGCATAATCATCATCATGCATTCATAAGCATCACATGAAATAATGACTTGAAACAGGTTTTTGAAACATGCATGTTGCGATGTTTTGTTTTAGTAGCTTTAATGTCATGCTGATGCTTGTCATGCCTTGTATGTGCTTGTTTTAGTAAATAAACAACATAGAAGTGCTTAGTAAATAATTTGGAGCAAGTTTGGTATTCAAAATTTCCTCAAAATTTGCTTTTAAAAATAACCTAGAAAAATGAGATTTTGATTTAAATGAACTTTAAATCTCTATTTCAAAATCTAGTTGGAATTTCAACATGAACCCTAAAGCAATGTTGTAGAGAATAAAATTTGGGACAACTTTTATTTTTGGGTCACCTTTTGAAAATGATTTTTTGGTGCTCAAAATGGGAGATTTGGGGCTGTTTAGTGAAAGATTTAAAGAAAAAATTGTTTTCTTTGGTTAACGGACCGCCCGCCTCCCTTTTCGGCCCACGACCGAAGCGGCCCGGCCTGCCTCCGCTCGCCCCTCCCGTGCGCCACGCGCCCGCGCCTAAAAGGTCCTAATATGGCTAGAGGGGGTGAATAGCCTATTAAAAATTCTATAAACTCACTAGAGCAAAAAAGGTAAGTATAACAAATGGCGAAATACGAATTTGCTCTAACTTTACGAGGGTTGCAAGTCACCTATCCAACAATTCTAGTAACTATGATCACTATATCAAACAAAGGCTAAGTCACTACGAGCTCTCACAAGCTAGCTATACTAAAGAGCTCAACTAGGTGACAAGCTACACTAGCAAAGATAATACAAGCTCTCAAAACTAATTACACTAAAGAGCTTGTTACAATTAGTTTGCGGAATATAAAAGAGAGGTAAGTGATCTTCATACCTCCACGTCGAGAAATGAACCAATCACAACAATATGAAGACCAATCACCGAGAGAAATCCAAGAAATCAATCACAAAGGTGACACAATTTTTCTCCTGAGGTTCACGTGCTTGCCGGCTGTAAGGTCCAAATAGGCTAGAGGGGGGTGAATAGCCTAATTAAAACTTCTACAAGAATGACTTAACCACACGTTAGTATGAAAGGTGGCGAAGCAAATGCACTAGCTCTAACTAATTAAGCAAGCCACCTACACAAGTCTAGAACAAGGCTATTCACTAAACACAACAACAACTACAAACTAGATAGAAGAAGTAATGCGAGAGAAGAGTTTCGAGTGATTATACCGCCGTGTAGAGATGAGAAATACCAATCAATCAATCATACAATAGAAAACCTCGGGAAGAGAATGACACAAGAATTTATCCCGAGGTTCACTTGCTTCCCGGTAAGCTACTCCCCGTTGTGGCGATACACCCACTTGTCGGTTCGCGAGCTAATCGACTATCAAGAGTCGAGCCCTCGGCGGGCGCCGCACAACCGCACACAAGATGGGGATCCTCCATGCCACGAGCTTCACTAGAGTATCCAATTTGCAAACTCCCGCGGGGAAGGATCAAGAACCCCTTACAACACTTGGTGAGGGCTCCAACAATCTCCAATTGCGAGCTCAATCACCTCCGCTACTCCAAGTCGTCTACCGTGTCGGGAAACACGGAAGAGTAACAAGAAATCCACAGCAACTCGAAGATCAAGTGCCTCTAGAATGCAACTCTCATGCAATACACTTGAATCTCACTCAATCTCACTCAAGATGTGCAACTAAGCAAAGAGATGAGTGGAGGGGTTGTTTTCTAGCTCAAGGAATGTCTCTAGATCTCAAAATGTGCAAGAGTTCCCCTCAAACCCCGGACATCTTCTATTTATAGCGAAGGGGTACGCAGCTAGCCGTTACCGGACGACACAGTTCAAAACGTGCTGACCAGATGCACCGGTTAGAGTGACCGGACGCGTCCGATCACTAAAGGACAAGCGTGAACAGTGCGCATCAGAAGTTACCGTTGCCGTGACCGGACGCGCTCTAGCGTTTGACCGGACGCGCTGCACCTGGCGTCCGGTCGGAGTCCAGTAAGCTCCCACCGCGACCGGACGCGTCCGATCGCACGTGATCGGGCGCCGTGCGTCCGATCAGCACTCCGCTGCGCTCTGCCCCTCTGGACGCCTGACCGGACGCTCCAGTTTCATGAGGGACCGGACGCGCTAGTCGCGCGCTCTTCCTCTACGCACAGGAGAACTGACCGGACGCGCTGGTCAGGCTAGACCAGCGTCCGGTCAGAAACCCTAACACCCGCGCGCCTGACAACTACTGAGAACTGACCGGACGCATCTAGTCAAACCGTGACCGCGTCCGGTGCAGCGTCCGGTCACCACAGTGACCGCCGTTCGCCTCTGTTTCTTTTCCGACTTCTGGCGCAGTAGAAAATAGGCGTTTCACTTCCCCAAAAAGTGCCGAATCCCGCCTCGCAAGCTCGGCGGGAGGGAGAGAGAAACCCAAACCCCTCTCTACCACTTAAACTCCACCGCCTTTGCAAATGTGCTCACACCACCAAGTGTACACCACCATGTGCATGTGTGTTAGCATTTCACAATCATTTTTCAAGGCGTTATGTTAGCTCTCTACTAGATCCTAATGCATATGCTCAAAACATTGATCTAGTGGCACTTGATTCCCGAGCTAACCATGATTGCCCCTCTTGATAGTCGGCTATGTATCCTAAACCCGGTCAATCACTTCTCTACTCATCTTAGACCGACAAAAGGAAAACCCTATGGTTATACCTTTGCCTTGCGCTCTTAGATCCTTCTCCTCCACTTGATCATCATGTCCTTCATTTTATGTGCATCTCTACCATGATCATCATTTCATGTCCATGCACCATCTCTTTGTGATCTTGTGGCCACCACTCCTTGCCACGTACACCTTCATCACATGTGTTACTTATGCCTAACTCAAAACACTTAACACATGACATTAGCAACTTGGTGTCATTAATTACTAAAACCAAACTCGGGCTTTCAATCTCCCCCTTTTTGGTAATTGATGACAACCATCACAAAGATATGAAATGAAATCAATTTTCAATTTCGATAGTATTAGCTCCCCTTACATATGTGCTTCCATGAGTTTGGTTCAATTATGCACATATGTATGGATTTGAATTTTAGGAGAGTTACTACTATCAAATTGATGCTAAGGTATATAGAATGGACCTTTGAAGCGTGATACCAATCGGAGTTGCCTTTATATACCATCCTTAGCATCGATGTAGCTAGACACCACTTGTAATATTTTACTTGTAAAGATCACAAACACTAAAGTAGCACGTGAGATCAACATTATAAGCAAAAGGTGTCTAGATACCACTTGTAAAGCTACTCTTAACAAATCATCATTCAAGTTCTATTTCTAGCAATCACCATTCAATCATGAATATGAATTTAAGCTTTTGCAATGCAACAATTCATCATGTTAATGCACATACAAATGCAACAAATAATTCATGAGCTTGCTCCCCCTACTTGTGTCCCTTTCCAAAGTCATTCTCTCCCCCTTACTATATCTTTCTCCCCCTTTGCAACTTAACCTCTTTTTGTAAGTTTTTCATCTTTGTGACTTTTCTCTCCCCCTTTGTCAATAATCACCAAAAAAATACCAATTTTAGTAAGAGTCAAGTCAATCAGTATGAGGGAGTCCAAATTATGGTTCAATCTAGATCACTTGCCTAGAATATGTAATTCGGTTTGATCCAAGGACAAGCTTCTTCACACCTCATAAAGTATAAGGGTTATCTTGACCATGTTGAATTACATATCATGAGCTCATTTTCTAGACTCAACACTAGGTTTGCAAGCCCACAACACATGTCATATGCTACCACTAGATCAAACAAACATAGAAGCAATAGTGGTACCATATATACATCAAAGTTGAATGAGCCTATTTGTCATGCAAATATGTCTATATATTCTAAACATGTCCTTAGCAAAGTATGGATGATATGTCAAACAACTTTACCTTGCTATGTCGAAGGAGAGGCATGTCATATAAGAACGTGGGGGTGCACTCATTTCAAGTTGGAGAAGTCAAGTATGTTCAATTCATTTTTTAACTTGTAAAATCTCTTCTCATCAAGTGGCTTTGTGAATATGTCAGCTAGTTGATCTTCGGTGCCAATGCTCTCAATGCTAATATCACCCTTTTGTTGATGATCTCTTATGAAGTGGTGCCTTATGTCAATGTGCTTGTTTCTTGAATGTTGAACCGGATTTTGAGTCATCTTGATAGCACTTTCATTGTCACAAAACAATGGCACATTCTTGAATTTGATTCCAAAGTCATTCAAGGTTGCTTTCATCCAAAGCAATTGTGCACAACAACTACCGGCACTAATGTATTCGACCTCGGCGGTAGATAGTGCAACACTATTTTGTTTCTTTGATGACCATGAAACAAGAGACCTTCCAAGCAATTGACAAGTGTCACTTGTGCTCATTCTATCAATCTTGCAACCACCATAAATTTATTATGAAAATATATTCTATAACTAATCTAATAATACTTATTTTGTTTCATGAGTGTTAGTATTTTTTATATAATTCTAGCCAATGTTTAAATTGTTTGACTCCTCGGAATATGAGAATGGACGGAGAGAGTACTAGTGTTGGAGAAAGTTGGGTCCGTGCAAAGAGAGAAGAGTCAATCGTAGGTAGTACTACTTTCTTGAGATAAGGTCTGGGCTCTGTTTGGTTTTGCACCTAGCAATTAACTTTTGCCCGTGCATAATTAGGAGTATGTTTTAGCCCTCATTTGGACTTTTGCACAAAGTTCGGGCCAATTAAAATTTGGCAGAATGGGGTAGAAACCAGCCCGAACAAGCGGCCGATTGCTCGGTGAGCAAAATGAGTGTCCAATTTTGTTTTGGCCGCCTGAAATCATGAGTTGTTGACCTGTGATTGGACATAATAAATGTGCCTTCTTGTTTAGTTTTAAGTTTCAAACTATTATTACTTCAATAAATTAAGATCATGTTGAGTATGGTTTGGAGCTCAACAAATTAGTGACACATCGAACATATCTCAACACGATATAGATGGGGCATCCAACTTAGCTTAGACTTACTTGCTGGCTTCCTAAGGAGGTGGCCAACGGAAGGACGTGATTATTTAGTCCGTTGTCCATCTCGTTGGGATTGCCTTGAGCATGCCCTAACATGGACCATGTTTCAAGGGTGAATATCAGACAACTTGTCAAGATGTTTGGAGCTCTTACCGACGTGATATTAAGGGCAGACCATATCCATTTGAAAGTTGATCAAATAAGCTTTATATCATGTACTCATTTGCCTCAATTGCATTCTATATAAAGAGTTAGGGCCTTCAGAATGAAGTGGTGTTGGGCTGCCAATGAACTGAATGTTCAACTTTTGGTGGACCTGCACTTTGTTATTAGTCTTGTTCATGGTATATCTGTGCTCCATCATCATCACAGTTGTTCCTGAGCACATTTGAAATACGAATACTAGATAGCAACAAATTCTTAGTTTTATTGTTATGCAAACATAAAAACGAGCTTACCTTATAATCAATGGTCGTATCTAAAGATTGCATGTCCTTATCACAACCCTTGGGCATCAAAAGCCTCACTCAAATCGGCCAACCCCTCTATTTATATCCCACAAGCCAAAAGTGACCGTTGAAAAGATTCTGTACTTTTCTCGGCACAACCGAAAAATTCGTTGCAACAACGGATAAATCCATCAAAGTAATGGCCTAACACCCATCTAACATCAAACGGCGCAGATTCAAATGACTATATAGCTGTTGGGGCCTAATTTGTCTGGTGCACCCTTCTTCGGTCCGCGCTGGAGAAATCCGGTGACACCCATAGGTCTAGTTAGCCAGCCCACCTAGGTCACCGTCTTCGATGATCAGCCGACCCACCTAGGTTGCTGTCTCCGATGGGCCCTTGGCACCAGACTTAGGGCCTGTTTGGTTTCATTTTGTTAAAGTTTAACTCCCATCATATCAATGTTCCCTCGAATGCATGGAGTACTAAATGTAGACTAATTACATGCATGTCGGTGCAGATTAGGAGTAATTTACGAGACGAATCTATTAAGCCTAATTAGTCCAAGATTGGAAACTTTTTGTCAAATAAGACGAAAGTGCTACAGTGTTTGTTAAACTTTAACTCCTCAAACCAAACACCCCCTTATCCGATGGCTCAAGAAACTTTCTATTGGGCTACACCGAGAGCTCCAGCTATCACCGAAAATGTTCGATGCCTAGTATTGGGCTTTTCGGTGCCCCTTTTCAAAAAACTGCCCTGCATGCACACCTCGAAGAGTAAAGTGGCCCCTAGCCACCGCTAACTACCCTGTGTGCACACCTCCAACAGCAAAGTGGCTCCTAGCCATCGCTCTCTCCGGTGCGTCGCTTAGGGCACCATCAGATAGTTCAGGTGGTCCCGCATTGTTCTCAGCCAAGACACTAGAGAGATTTTAACCGCACCATAAATGTGTGGTGCCTTGCATCTTCATTTCCGATGCAACAACTTCAGACAACACAGGGCTAGTCACACACCCTATTCTCCGGAGACCACCTGTAACACCCTCGGTGTTACCGCGCGTTTCAATGCAGCTAAGCTTGGCATGAGCATCTTTTCTCTTGTTCGTTTAGTGTTGAAGTGAGTAAAATCATCTGGTAATCCTAATAGTCATAAAAATGTTAATTGGAAATTGACGTAACAACCAAATCGTATCAACTAAGGTTGGAAAACAATTTTTTTCTGGAACGAGAATGCTATAAAACATATGTGCGAACTCTAAGGGAAACGTGAAGTGCTAAGCGTGCAGAGGTTGTTGCGACGTGTGTTGTCTAGTAGTGCAATCGCTAGCGAGTTGTTCCAGAAGCTCGAAAGTGAGCTCGTGTTGTAAACCAGCCCTAGGTGTAGTGTTCTCCGAGTCGTTTGACAACTTGGCAAGGCCATGTTGGCGAGTTCTTTCCGTGAAATCTAGTTCTAGGGTGGCAGCATGTTTTGGCTCGGGGCGATAGCCTAGTGTACCCTCTTGGTGTTGGTAAAGGTCGTTCAGTCTCTTGTCCACTCGTTTTGTCGTGGCAACGACTTTAAGATTCGTGCGTGTGCTTTGTCGTGGCTGGTTGGCCAGCCGGAAGCGGTCACCCCGGAGTTGCGCTCGTCGTGTCGTGCCGGGCTGCACCATGTGCGCGCGCGCTGCCGCGCGGGAGCCGGCCGGGGCCGTCCCGGCCTACCGGTGGTCCTTTGGGTTGCGCTCTGGTCGCAGTGCTGTTGCCGTTGACGCTGCGCAGTGAGTGCCCCCCCTCGCCGCAGACCGTGCGGGCCTGGGCGGTCGCGTGTAGGCGCACGCTGCCGTGGCTCAGAGCTCACCGACCACCGTCCCGCCTTGGTTGGCCGTCTGCGAACTTCGCGGCGCATTTATGTTTCCCTACCGTGTTGCCTACTCAGAGCCCAGGTCTGTCCTGCCGCCTGAGCGGCCACCGTGGTGACTCCCCTGTTCCCCTTTCCGCCCGGTTGTGGACCACTGCCGGTCCCGCCTCGCAGGGCTTGCCCCCGTGCCTTTGCGGTAGCAGCATCGCAGTGATCTCACCTACCTCCCCGTACTCGGAATTGAAGCGGTGGAGCCCCTCGGCCTCCAATTTTGGAGTGTAGGTCCGGCGATGCCATTGCAGGGCGTTTTCCCCTTTTTGTGGTCTGCTTCGCTCGTCTTCTCGGGAGCTCTTTTAGTTGTTCGAGCGGTTCGCACCGAGTCCCCCCTTCGCTGTGCGCCCGTTGGTTGGAGTTGTGGTGCCCCTGTTCCTCCCTCGGGTCATGTGTGGTCAGCTCGCCTCCGAGCAGCTCTCGGCTTAGCATCGCCTCAGCGGGGTTCATGGTAAGTTACTCGTGCCCGTAGACAATCTTGTTCAGTTGGCCTGGGCCGTAGTTCACTGGAACAGCGACGCCACCCCTTGCAGGTTGCCGCTGCCGTGGAGGAGTCGCCCTGCTTCGTATCCGCTCTCCGAACCACTGCCCGTCATCGCGTGTTGCCTTGTAGGTGAGCGTCTCCACCTTAGCCGCGCGGTAGAGGCTCTCTATGGGCCGGCGTAGCCGCTTAGTGCCGCCTCCGGCGTGCCGGAGTGCGCGGGGACGGCCAGGGACCCCCGTGGGGTGAAGACGGGTCGGTCCGGGGGTTTTAGTGCAAAGGCGCTGAGAGGAGAAATAGTAGTTCGGGGCGAGGGTTGTTTTTGGTGTAGTTCGGGGTGTTTTCGGTTAGTTTCGCCTGCGCGCGGGGGCTTCCCCGTCCCGTGGGCCGTGTCGCCTGGGCCGCGTGCGGGGGGAGGGGGGGGGGGGGGCGCTGCGCGCGGTGGGCCGCGCAGCTGGGCCGTTTTCGCTTGGTTGTGGGCCACGCCGAGGAATTCGGTTTCCTCTTCTAGGTAATCAAGCATGTTTTTGTAATTTTAGTTTTGAGCCAACTTTGACGAATTTTAGCGACTTGGGTAGATGTCCAAAAATCATGAAATCACTTTAGTTAAGTTCCTAAATTCATGCTCTATCAGTTAGTAAATTCCAGTCGTTCAGTACTATAATGATGCTCGGTCAGTTAAATCATTGCTTAACGCGACAAATATTAATGCAACCTTTTTGTAGGAAATTTTGTGGAAAAATCTAGGGTAGCTCTAGCTCTAAAGTTTTCACCGTAGCTTCTTGATGGCGTTAGATGCTTGCTGTATTTTTGTTTAAGCCACCAGATAGCTTGTTTGATAGGGAAACTAAGTTCCTAGTAGTACTTTGTAGTAAATCGGTAATCATAAGAGGAGGTGCTTGTTAGTGGTTAGAGTTTGGATGCATCAGTCAACTTTGTTAGTAGGAATAATGGTAGCTTAGCTTATTAGCTTTTATAGTTAGCTAAGCAGTTGGTAGTTGTTGTTATTAGGGTTATCGTTGTCACCTTGTTAATCGGGGTATTATCATTGCATGCATGTAGATCACGAGGAGGTTGAGTACGTGGCCGCGGAGGAGCAGGACTTCGTGGAAGTCATCGAGGAGTACGAGGAGGAAATCTTTGTACCGGAGGAGTTCCAGGAGCCGCCCGCGACTGACACCTCTGACTTTGCGCCTGCCCAAGGCAAGCCCCGGTGCATAACCCTTATTTTTGGCAAATCTGATTTATATTTAAATATTGTGCATTTAAGTTACAGGAATTTTATGATACCCACATGCATATATACATACCCATAAGTCTTACTAGTATAGGATCGCGTAGTTGCTTTGCTTATGATTATCGGTAGAATGAGCAACCTGTCGTTGCTCACAATAGAGAGTTACTCATATGATTATTACATTTTGGATAAAATGGTGGAAAGGAATTAGCGACCGGGCAGGGATGTGGTATGGGTTTTGGTGGGTGTAGCAAGTTATGTCCCGCGGCCAGGGGTATAATTGGGTTGCACTGTTTCCCTGTCCGTGTTAATTAAGGACCGTTCGTTGCATTGGACCCTGGTCAAGTCACAGATCTTCTTATCCTGAGCATATACTAGCGGATGGGGGCTAGGAAGACTTGTTACTCTCTTGTCATGGGCTCCGGCTCTTTCTGGACCGACTGATTGGAGGCGGGGATAGGTGGAGGTCTTAGCACCGTATTGAGGCCGGGCCTCAAGTACAGGAGCTAGGAGTCCAAGTTTGGACGGGGACCTAGAAACCCGTGACAGGAGGGGAACGGGTTGGTCTTGCTTGTGCCTAGGGTACAAGCGAGGCGTGTGTTTTTCGGGGTACCCAGCTAGGCACATTGATTCGCGAATCGCCGTTTTTGCGTGATGGTATGGCTTGGCTACGCTCTGGCATCGTAGTAATGATTGGCTAATGAAAAGATGAAGAAATGGTCCTGAATTGCTCAACTTCTGCTTGATTATAGCATTGGTGCTTATATAGATTATTGGTTAATGAATAAAATACTTCTTCTAAAAAGTTCGAAATTAAGGACACACTCTTAGTGCTGCTTCTCGCAAACAAGTAAACCCACCAGCCATAAAGCCTATCATAGTCCTTGAGAGTCGGGAAATATAATCCCCAGTCGGGTAAGTCTTGCGAGTACATTGTGTACTCAGGATTTATTTTACCCTTGTTGCAGGTGCACCTTAAGCAGGTAGGCCTTGTGTGGAGAATTCTTCTGGTGGGCACAGACGGATTCTCATCTCGCTTCGTAGACGTTATTTAGTTTCCGCTGTTAGTTTATTTCACTCTGAACCTCTGGTATTGTAATAACTATTTCTGAGACTCTATGTTGTATGAAATGAACTAAGTGTTGTAAGTTTGTACTCATTGTTGGATCCCGGGTGTTAAATGTGGAGTGTTCAAGTTCTCCCGTTGGGTGTGCTCGAAGGAACCACCTGGTTTGGCTCACTTTCAGGACACTTAGTGTCTAGTGGAAGGCAAGTGCCCCTGAAAGCGTGTTAAACTGGGCGATTCCGCCACACCACCTGTAAGGTCTAAATAGGCTAGAGGGGGGTGAATAGCCTAACTAAAACTTCTACAAGAATTACTTAACCACACGTTAGTACGAATGGTGGCGAAGCAAAAGCACAAGCTCTAACTAATTAAGCAAGCCACCTACACAAGTCTATAACAAAGCTATTCACTAAACACAACAACAACTACAAGCTAGAAAAAAGAAGTAATACAAGAGAAGAGCTTTGAGTGATTATACCGCCGTGTAGAGATGAGAAGTACCAATCAATCAATCACACAAGAATTTATCCCGAGGTTCACTTGCTTCCCGACAAGCTACTCCCCGTTGTGGCGATACACCCACTTGTCGGTTCACGAGCTAATCGACTATCAAGAGTTGAGCCCTCGGCGGGCGTCGCACAACCGCATACAAGATGGGGATCCTCCAAGCCACGAGCTCCACTAGAGTATCCAATTCGGGAACTCCTACGGGGAAGGATCAAGAACCCCTTACAACACTTGGTGAGGGCTCCAACAATCTCTAATTGCGAGCTCAATCACCTCCGCTGCTCCAAGCCGTCTACTATGTCGGGAAACACGGAAGAGTAACAAGAAATCCGCAGCTACTCGAAGATCAAGTGCCTATAGAATGCAACTCTCAAGCAATGCACTTGAATCCCACTCAATCTCACTCAAGATGTGCAACTATACAAAGAGATGAGTGGAGGGGTTGTTCTCTAGCTCAAAGTATGTCTCTAGGTCTCAAAATATGCAAGAGTTGCCCTCAAACCCTGGACACCCTCTATTTATAGCGAATGGGTACACAGCTAGCCGTTAGGAACTTAAACAGCCAAAATCGCGCTGACCGGACGC
Source organism: Saccharum hybrid cultivar R570 (assembly GCA_038087645.1). Lineage (NCBI taxonomy): Eukaryota > Viridiplantae > Streptophyta > Magnoliopsida > Poales > Poaceae > Saccharum > Saccharum hybrid cultivar. The sequence goes on from JAQSUU010000245.1 coordinate 14,369,471, forward strand.
GCTGGTCAAACTGACCGGACGCGCCGGTTACGCAACGGCTAAGTTGCGAAGCACTGACCGTACGCGCTGGTCGCGCAGACCAGACGCGCTGGGTGCGACCGAACGCACTGGTCCCGTAGCTGACTGGACGCGCTGGTCAAGCCTGAGTAGCGCACAACGAAATAGTGACCGGACGCGCTGTAGAACTGACCGGACGCCACAGTGCCAGCGTCCGATTAGAGTCCAGTAAGCTCCCTGAACGACCGGACGCGTCCGATCGCACGTGACCGGACGCGCTGCGCGTCCGATCACCACTTCGCTGCTCTCTGCCCCTCTGGATGTCTGACCGGACGCGCCGGTTCCATGAAGGACCGGACGCGTCGGTCGCTCACTTTACTTTTGCGCATAGGTGAACTGACCGGACGCGCTGGTCAGGCCAGACCAGCGTTCGGTCATTAACCCTAGGCGCGCTGACCGGATTGAACTGACCGGACGCGTCCGGTCATACCGTGACCGCGTCCGGTCACCACAGTGACCTCCGTTCGCCTCCGTTTCTTTTCCGACTTCCGGCGCAGTAGAAAATAGGCATTTTACTTCTCCAAAAAGCGCCGAATCCCGCCTCGCAAGCTCGGCGGGAGGGAGAGAAGAACCCAAATCCTTCTCTACCGCTCAAACTTCACCGCCTTCACAAATGTGCTAACACTACCATGTGTAAATCACCATGTGCATGTGTGTTAGCATTTCACAATCATTTTTCCAAGGCGTTATGTTAGCTCTTTACTAGATCCTAATGCATATGCTCAAGACATTGATCTAGTGGCACTTGATTTCCGAGCTAACCGTGATTGCCCCTCTTGATAGTCGGCCATGTATCCTAAACCCGGTCAATCACTTCTCTACTCATCTTAGACCGGCAAAAGGAAAAATCCCTATGGTTATACCTTTGCCTTGCGCTCTTAGATCCTTCTCCTCCACTTGATCATCATATCCTTTATTTTATGTGCATCTCCACCATGATCATCATTTCATGTCCATGCACCATCTCTTTGTGATCTTGTGGCCACCACTCCTTGCCACATACACCTTTATCACATGTGTTGCTTATGCCTAACTCAAAACACTTAACACATGGCATTAGTAACTTGGTGTCATTAATTACCAAAACCAAACTTGGGCTTTCACCACCGTACATTTCCGATGCCTGCAGAGATACAGCTCTATGCCTCTTTTCAAAGCTTTTTTTTTAAATGTGCTAATTTCCAAATGTTGTCCAATGTGTTAATTTCGTTGTACGTGGGCTTAGTCTTTTGAAGATGCGTAGGAATTTGATGTATACCTAAATTTATAGGAGCGAGTATATGTGTATGTATGTAAGTGTTTCGAAAAGAAACAAGTATGACTATATATTTTTCTTCTCTCGCCTCACAAACTCGGGCAAAAACATAGGGAATGTTGGATTGCCATTGTTGAAGCTGCTGCTGTGAACACCGCCATACCCTACCCTTGTCTAGGTTGGACAATTATACCACGTTTGTCCTAGCTTCTCCAGCAATTTCAAGAGCTGTTTTTGCCAAACGGGTTAAAATAGAACATCTCCTCAAGTAAAGGTCCTTAAACCCACTCTTACAAAAGAGTAGGTGTCGAGTAGTGCTGAAAATACTAAATTCTCCTGGCTTTTTCTCCTATCTATCATGAGAAACGGTTGTACACACTTTTTTTTCTAAACAACTTCAGCTTCAACTACTCCTCAAGCCGAAAAAGTTGTTTCACTATTGAAGCAAAATTGTACCACACCGGAGCTGTTTGGATCCTTTTTCATTTGGTGGAATTAAAATCTACTTAATAAATTAGGTTATTTGTCTTGAAATTTGACATTCTACCACTTTTTAGAATTCACATATAAGCCTATTTCAAGTTCACAGAGGAAGAGATGGAAATTGATTATATACATCACCATTCTATGTTTCACTTTGCAACTTATAATACACTCTTCAACTCGCTCCCCTACGCTAGAAATGTAACTCTATCTCTCTCGTATAGCCAACAATAATATACAAATATAATTTATATACAATCATATTAGCTTAATTAATATGTGTCAAAACTATAATTATTAAAATGAATTCAATTCAATTATCCAAACGCATTAAAGAAGAAAGGAGCAATTTACGAAAATGCCAAAACTGCAGTGCGAATGGGCGCCAAACTGCCGAAACCCTAACACCGTCCACTCCCAGTCCCATCAGCTCCCTCCATTTCAAATCCACATTCCCCCCTTCCTCCGCCTCTCACCCCTCGCCGTCTCCGGCGAGACCCGGAAATGGATCTCGCCGCCACCCCCTCCAGGTCAAAATCCAAGCCCAGATCCTCGCCGGCGAAGCCCGTCGCCGCCCCCGCTGAGTCCAGGATGGACCTCTGCACCCCGTCCAAGCCCACGCCCAGGCGGAAGTCCAAATCGACGGCCTCGCCGGCGCCGATGTCTCCGACGACGCCCTCCACCGTCCGGCGCTCGCGCCGCCTCCTTGAAACCCCCACCAAAGCCTCCCTGGAGGCGCAGGCGAAGGCTACGCCGACCCCCACCTCCAGGGCCAAGCGTGCCGCGCCGTCACCGAAAACCCCTGCTCAGCGCGAGACCAAGAGGCAGAAGCGACACCCGAGGAAGAGGGCATACTACCGTAAGGTGGTGTATGACGGCGGGGAGTTCGAGGTCGGTGATGACGTGTACGTGAAGCGGCGGGAGGCGGCGGAGTCTGACGCGGAGGACCCTGAGGAGGAGGAGTGCCGCGTATGCTTCCGCACCGGCGGCGGGGTTATGGTAGAGTGCGACGCGTGCCTCGGCGGATTCCACCTGCGTTGCGTGCGACCGCCACTTCGGAGGGTGCCTGAAGGTGACTGGGCGTGTCCATACTGCGAGGCCGAGCGCGCCGGAAAGGTGGTCGAGCGGCCCAGGCCGCCTGAGGGCAAGCGCATCATGAGGACCGCCAGGGAGAAACTCCTTTCCAGCGATCTGTGGGCTGCGCTCATCGAGAGGTCAGTGAGGCTTTGGCATTGCATTGGGTTTCGAAGTTCATGTGGTGAGCCACGAATTTCTGAAAATTGGCCCAGGAATTTTCTCTTATACTGCATAACATGTTTTAACTGGTTATAGTTGACTACTTGTGAACTGGAAGGTGCTTACCGCTTACCGGTTGTTACTGGTTGCTGACTTGCGGAACACTTATGATAACTAACTTGCGGTGTTATAATCTATGGTGCAATAATTTGTCCTATTCTTGGTTTAAGTGTTTCAATACTGAGTGATGTGTAAAAAGTTTTTATTATTAGCTGTAACATTCAGGTTTGTTTGCAAGGTATTGTTGTTCTATACTGAGGTGCGCCTCTTCATCCTCTTCTTTTTGTTTCTAAGAAAATGTTAAAAAAGCAATCTGTGATGGTAGATGTTCCTCATTTCCCCAATATGTAGATACACTTTACATGTGTCAATGATACTAACACTTAATGCACTGTTTGTGAGTTTACTGAATGGTGCTGTTATCTGTAACAGTTTATGGAGGGAGCCTGATGGCACGTTCTGGGCAAAGGTCAGGTGGTACATTATCCCTGAAGAGACTGCAGCAGGAAGGCAGCCACATAATTTGAGAAGAGAGTTGTATCGTACCAATGATCTTGGAGACATTGAGGTAATCATTGTCTTCTGTGTATAGTTGTCTCTTTCACAATTTTTCTTCGCTTGTCCTTTTGTTGTCTTGAGTTCTTTGTGCTTGTGGCCTGTGCAGATGGAAACAATCCTTAGACACTGTTCTGTAATGAGTCCCAAAGACTTTAGGGATGCTAATGATGGAGATGATGTATTTTATTGTGAGTATGAGTATGATATACATTGGCATAATTTTAAGCGTCTGGCAGATATTGATGATGAGCTGGAGGTATGCACGTGAACTCTTGAGATGCAAACAGTCTTTGAAGCTTCGACACCATTGCGATTTACCCAGTGACTAAGCTTGTTCCTGCTCATTTCTTGTAGACAAAGGAAGATCCCAATGACGAGCCTTACAATGCCGGAGATGATTATAGCAGTGACACTGATGAAGATTCAGAGTATGATGAGGAGGAAGAACCTACATCATCTTTCTCTGCCAGAAGGAACCAATCACATGAATTGGCAGCGGTAACAACCCTTCTCTTCTCTCTTCATCTTCTGTTTTGTATCTTTACTGATTACTGAAATGACACATTTATACATAGAATTCAAGGAAAGGTAGAATATATGGCCTACAAAAAATTGGGATACGAAAAATTCCTGAGCATGTTCGGTGCCACCAAAAGACTGAGCTGGAGAAGGCAAAAGCAACCCTGTTATTGGCAACTCTTCCTAAGTCATTGCCTTGCAGGGATAAGTATGTTTATTGATCTGACTGAATGTTGTGCGTGTGTTTACAAAAACTGCTACTCAGCTGAAGTCTCATTTCAGAGAAATGGAGGAGATATCTATATTTGTAAAGGATGCAATCTGCAATGACCAGTGCCTAGGACGCTGCCTATATATACATGGTGTACCTGGTACTGGCAAGGTAAGACTATCTTTTTGTGGGTGCTTTTATGGTTTTATCTCATCTACCATGGTTAAACATTAAACCAAATTTTCTACATCTATTTTTGTCAACCTACAGACTATGAGTGTACTTGCGGTTATGAGGAGGCTGAGATCTGAATTTGATTCTAGAACTCTGAGGCCGTATTGTTTTATTGAAATTAATGGTCTTAAATTAGCATCTCCAGAGAATATCTACAAGGTACTTCTGCTTTGTGGCCTAATGATAAATAAATCTACCCTACTCAACTGTAGCTGGCACATAACCCTCAGGAAAGAATTGTAATTGATGTATTCTTTTTAAAATCTGCAGGTTGTATATGAACAGTTGAGTGGGCATAGGGTTGGGTGGAAAAAGGCTCTTCACTATTTAACAGAACATTTTTCAGGTGGCACTAAAATTGGAAAACAAGCAAACCAGCCAATTATTTTGCTCATTGATGAGCTTGATCTTCTTTTGACAAGAAACCAATCGGTAATAATTCAATCCAAAATTATAATTGTTTATTTTGCTCATAGGTTTTATACCAGGGAGATTAATAAATAAACTAGCTGTTTGGTATTATCATTTGTTTTCCTATCATTTGACACTGGTATTTTTTCTTATCAGGTGCTGTATAACATTCTTGATTGGCCCACCAAACCAAATTCAAATCTAGTTGTTATAGGTAACTAATTATTGTTTTATTTTGACCGGTGATTTTAGCCTTACCTTTTACTTACCCCTTGTCTGTTTTGCTATGATTGCAGGTATAGCAAACACAATGGATCTTCCAGAAAAGTTATTGCCTCGTATATCAAGTCGGATGGGTATCCAACGACTGTGTTTTGGTCCATACAATTATAGGCAACTGCAGGAAATTATTACAAGCCGTCTAAAGGGTATTGATGCCTTTGAGGAACAGGCTATTGAATTTGCTTCTAGAAAGGTTTGCCTTGCAATAGCATGTTTCTATGTTGCTGTGATGTCTTTTTATCCATAGCTGTTACTCTCTGCATCATTCCACCATTTTTGAGGTTTCCTTGGAACACATGAGGTGATAAGTTCATGTTGTGGTTGATTATAAATGAACTCATGATACTTGTGTTAGGCATCAAATCAAAGTAAAATATTAGTACTCCCCTCTGGTAAAAAAACACATGACATTTTTTGCTTTTTATAGTTCTCGTGGTGCAATTTTGACCATACCTTTTCTTCTAAGATAAGTTATAGCACCTAATAAATGCATGAGATTTTGAATGTGTTATTCAAGACAAATATTTGCATGTGATTTTCATTTTTGCAAACTGAATGGCCAAACTTTAAAAATATTGACCGTATTTTAGCCGAAGTGTAATTCATAACCATAGGGACTACATTAAATGAGTTCACATTGCAGAGATCAATTTTTCTAAAGCCTGGGGAAACAAAGAATTTTAAATGGCTCTCAATTTACGCCCCTCACTTGTCACTAATTAACTTGTACGAAGATTATGCCATTTTCTATTGTAATGTTGGTTTGGACTTCCATTTACTTGCCTTTGCTTGTAGGTAGCTGCTATGTCAGGTGATGCTAGGCGAGCTTTAGAGATTTGTAGACGGGCAGCAGAGTTTGCAGACTACCGTATTAAACAATCTCAACAGTCTGCACAGAGTACTGTTTCTTCAAAGAAAGGTACTGTGTACATTTGTGTTGGAATCAACTATTCAAGAAAAAGTGTGTACTCTGGATTAAAGGTCACATAAACCTCGACCACCAGTACAAATCCACCATTCGTGTTATGGTTTTACGACTTCAACCTTCCATTGTTTGGGTCAAATTCCAACTTGCATATAATCCACTGAACACGAATCCGATACTTGTAGGTGACGGTGTTGTTTGCATGGGTGACATAGAAGCTGCAATTCAGGAAGTCTTCCAGGCACCACATATTCAAGTGAGTTGACAATGTGCATTTTATGTGAGCTTGTACCCATGACCAGATCAATTATTAAAGTCACTTGACCACCCATCATTCTTTGGATCTCTGCAACATTTTTGTCTCTTTATTTACAGGTGATGAAGAATTGCCCAAAGTTTGGAAAAGTTATATTGGTTGCCTTAATTCATGAGCTGTACAAAAGTGGACTAGGTGAAATAATGTTTGATAAGGTGAGTTAGATTATCTTTTGTGTGTTTTTACTTTTTAGCCCCTATGTTTCTGATTTTTAATTCTGTTGGTGGAAATAGAAAAAGTCCTTGCCAAGCCCTGGAGTCAGAGTATACAGATGGCCTTTAGGCTTACATGCTTAATTGCCTATGTGCCATGATGTTGACTCAAATCCAATACTTAGAATGAGTTACATTGGTACATAAATTTGTAGCGTCAGTTATTGTCACACCCATTTTTAAGGACAAAAATAGGATGTATAAAAGACTCATGTGCGCCCCAGGAAACAGTCGCACACATAAGTTGACAAATTACAAAGTATCATCACAGTGCTTATTACATAACGAATAAGTATTTAAGACATAGTCTTGAACGATAGGTAATAATAACTAATAGTAATTCTTCAGCGGAAACTCCACACAGGGACACGGTTGACTGGTTGACACCAAGACTAGTACTCATTCCGATAATCTTCCTCATTATCTTCATCTGTTATGGTGGAAATAGCAAGAGTGAGTCCATGTCGAACTCAACAAATATAACACAGGGTTCATGAGGCTCAAAAAGGCTAGACACTGTTTAACTGCGTTTAGCTTTTAATCATATATTAGCAATTGAGTAGCATCAAGATAAACCACTTCCCATTAAAGAACCAATGATCAATTGTAAAGAGGATAATGAATAGCATTAACATGAGCATAATAATAATCAACAATAATTAAGCATGATATAACAGTTATGATCAACTATTCCATAAGAATCCCCAAGGCCGCTCGTATCCGTGAGCACGGCTAGTATACCAGTTTTTAACTCTGCGCAGAGGTGTACACTTTCACTGTAAGTCATGATTTCCAAATGAGTGGGGAGATCAAGCCCAAACACCCGAGAACCATATAAAGCCACTCAAAAGTTCGTCTAACAAGTTAGGGCCATTAGATTTCACTCGGCAGGCAGATGTAGAACCCCCCTTCCCTGTGGCACAACAACCGCAGCCTATACACACTAGGCCAGGGGCTCGGACTACACCCAACAAGGCAAGCCATTCTTACGCCATTTAAGGTAACCTCTAACAAGCTAGAAAAGGTCTCTTGAACAACTAAAGCCAGAGCCATATAGCCCTCACAGCTGTACTGTATATCCCGGTTATCACTTACAGATAAGTCCTTATGGAGAGAAACCAGAGCATCAAAATAATACACAAGCTCTAGCCCCCTTTCAACAATAATTAAATCATCTTAATAGTTGATTGCTTAATCCATTAATCAAATTACAAGATCATTGTTCTTAGTTTAAGCACTAGCAATAGCTACCCATATGCATTCCCAAGGTTGACAAGGAATCAAGATAACAATCGCTAAGTTATAATCTCTAAGGTTGTCAAGGTAAGCACATGCATATGTATGATAATTCAATGTATAGGTAACAAGGATAGTCCTGTGTTATACTTGCCTTGATCAAAGCTCTCCAAGTGATACTGCTGACTTGGCTCAAAGTAATACTCCGAATCGTCCAAATACTGCTCACCTTCTATATTCGATCATCAATCAACAACACACATGCATCCAATCAAACATACACGAAGCAAACAAAGAGATATAATTAGAACAGTACACCAACAGTAACAAAACAGTAATAAAAGCTTATAAAACTCTTCTACACGTTTCTACGATCACACAGACGCAAAGATCACCAAATTCGGAGTTAAAACGTGAAAGTTATGAATTTTCTAAGATTTCCTATAGATAAATAAATACTTAATTATAACCTCGAAAAATAAATTATCAAAACTAACTGTACAACTACACTAACATGTAGAGCTCGCAAATACGAACCTAACGCAATTTGAACGGATCAAATCGGAGTTAAAACGAAGATTTTATGACCAAAACAATTCTAGTGGCAAATCTGTAAATACCTGAAAACGTATTTTTGAATAAACCGGAAGAGAATACGCTTTCAAAACGCGAAAACGTATTTTCAGCAATACGCTATGGACGGCGGGTTTATTATCAAAAAGCTGAGGGTCTCTTTATGAATTTTACCCGCGAAGGGGTATCTTCTAATCTAAGCCGTTCATCTCAAAACCAACGGCTCACATTCATCATCACCCCTACAGTGAGGATTCCGGTCGCCATCTCCAATTCCGGCCGGTGGCCGCCATGGCCGGCAACCTTGGCTCACCGGAAAACTTCGGATCCACCTCCTCCAACAGCGATTCGCCCCGAAACCGACACCAATTGAAAGAGAAGGTCCATCCGAACTTATCTACGCGGTTTAAGCAAGCTACGATGAATCGAGGACGGAATGCGGCTTGGGAAGGGCGGCGGCGCCATTGCCGGCCGACGGTGAACTTCAAAAGCTCGCTTCTAAGCACCTCCAACCAAAAGAAGAGCACGGGGAGGAAGAGAAGAAGATGGCGAACTCACCAAAACGAAGAACACGGCCTCAAATTCACCCGCAAGCCCCGACGACGTGCACCCGCAACTCCCTAGGGTTTCGGCCTCCTACTCTCAATTTCACGTGATGAAGCTCGAGTTTTAGATGGAAAACGGAACATAGGGGGTCACGGCTTCTCTCTTATAGCACCAAAACACCGAATTCGGGTAGGAAATCCCGATTTATGCGGTGGAGATACGGTGGTGGCGGTGTTCGTGTCTGACTCGGTTACGACGGGAAGGAAGGAGACGACTGACACGCGGGGTCCACTCGTCAGCGGTACAGGGAGGGAGAGGGCGCGCGGCTGGGCGGGCTCGGCTGCTGGGCCGCTCACGCGGGCAGGTGCGCAGGCCTTCCGACCCGACGGCCCAAGGGAGAGGAGGCCGGCCGAGCGGGCTTCCAGGCCGAATAGGTAAGAAGGTAAGTTGTTTTCTTTTTTTTTTCTTCTTCTTTTATTTCTTTTCTTTTCTAATTTTCCAAACACATTTTCAAATCAAATTTTCCTAAACCAAATCAATTAAAATAAAACCAATATAACCACACCACAAAATAAAATAAATGCAACAACATGAATGCAACACCAAATATTTTTTTAAATTTTTAATTTCTCATTAATTGTTATCTAAATTATTTAAAATTTATTAACTCTAAAATTTGGGTGTTACAGTTATGTCTGGCATGGCCCCTTGTGTGGCTGTCTCACCCCATGCTGGCAGTAGGGTATGCAGATGGCGGACTAAAAACTACCTTACAAATTGTTCATTTGGGATTTCCTCTGTTTTGCTGACATTTTTTTTTTCTGATGGCTAAACTTTTCTTGACATTGTATTGTTGGACTTCCAGACTTCATTCAGGCTTCAGAATCCCTTGTTTATTTTTTAGGCAGTCCCCTATTTCCATTAACTATTTTTTTTCCTTTTCTATCTTACCCTGCTGCAGTTGTAAAGATGGATGGGACTATTGCAAGTGCAATATTGTTTCACTATATTGTTCATTTCAATGATTATCATCCAGTCTTAATTATACTTTCATACACTAAGTGGTGCTTTTCCCCCCTTCTAGCTTCATATCTGATTAAGGTTCCATGTGAACTGAGGCATGCAATGAACTGTTTCATGCTTACCTTGGAAGTTTCATATTGGCAAGATGTTAACAGTACTGCTCTTGTTTATGTCCTGCCTGTTTGGGGCCATGCACATAATACTAGTATGGGTGCTTCTATAGAAATCTAACGAGATATTTTCTTTTTCTGTAGTTAGCAACAACAGTTTTCTCCTGGTGCCATGCCAACAGAGAACTAGTGCCTGGTTACGACACACTTGTGAAAATTTGGTATGCTAATCCAATCTAATGTGTAGCTTGCAATAGATGAAACTGTTTTCAAGTTCCTTATATATACAGTTGACTCCATGAGTTCATGTACACATACCATCATGTGTAATGTGGCTAGTGATGGTGTTGCCTTTGCTTCTGTGTGCCATAGCAAATGCAGTCACATTGCCATGTTCTTATTGCAACTACCAAACCTAGCATTTGCATGTATCATACTACCTGTCCCAAAGAACATGACGTTCTAGTTTTGTCCTCAGCCAAACTATCTTAAGTTTGACAAATTTTGTACTAAAAAAAACCAATATCTATATTACCAAATACCAAATAGATACCATTAGATTCATCATGGAACTATTTTTGTAGTATGCCTATTTCATGTCATAAATGTTGACAGTCTTTGTAAACTTGTTCAAAATTAAAATAATTTGACTTAGGACAAGCCCAGAATAACTTGTTTTTATGGGACGGAGATAATAGTTTTCTAGTATATTGAATGAAAGCAATGACTGTATGGACTAGGGCTTGCTTGGATATAGACTCAAGGTAGTCCAATTGGCCTACCTAGAATGCCATGTTTTTTTTGGGACGGACTACGGAGGTAGTAGTTTTCTAGTAAATATTATTGAAAGCAATGACTATATATGGACTAGTGCATGCATCAGCCTGACATCCATTTCAATTGCTATTGCATCCTTTGCATCTTTCGCTATTGACATTTTGAGCATTTGAAGATTGTGTGGAATTTGTAAACTTGGACCATGCATTATTCAAGGTGGTCCAATTGGCATAGCTTTTCTTGTACTAAATTTAGTTGTTGCTGTTAGTTAGCTGGGAATTACTTGTGAAAATTCTCCTGTTGTTGGACATTTTCATCATCTGTGGCATTTCATTCTTCTCTAACGAGATAGAACCACTGATACTTTGTACTGATGTTCAGTTGCTTCTCATTTTTTCAAACTTTTATTTACTCTCCCTTTGATTTAGTTCGGTGCTCTATCGGTAACTTTTGTATATGTTCCATTCTCAGCTGCAAGCTTGGCGAAAGCAAGATCATCCTTTGCGAAGAGGGTAGTAAGCACAAGTTGCAGAAGCTGCAGCTGAACTATCCAAGGTCAGCTTTTGGAAACAGCATTAAGAACTTTTTGAATCAAAGCCAAATACCAGTTTAAACCTACTTTCCCTTGCTCGTGATCTAATACCTCGTTTTCTCGGTTGACAGTGACGATGTGACATTTGCCCTCAAGGAATCCCCAGATCTTCCTTGGCTATCCAAGTACTTGTGAGGCTCATACTGCATTAACCATTAATTCCTGAACTTCTGCTGCATTTCTGTTCTCTTTGGAAGCAACAAGTCTACTTTACCTGCAGTAAGTTCTCTTTTCATTTGCTCATGTCCTGATTACCGGCTTTTCATCCATGATCTTTCTGGATTCTTGGACCTGCTAAGGAGCTTACCACACATCTTATACAGAACCTTTCAAACACACATAACCCATGGTTGATCTCGTGGTCACTCTAAGCCTCAGATCTGCAAAGTAACCGGCGAAGGATGTCGGCATGTCGCTGCACCCACATATTTAATTGCACACCAGGAATGTAAAACGTTAAGAAGTCTGTACGTCTGGAATTTCGTCTCCTTCAAAGTATGTTGTTTTATGTTGTAATTGAACTGCCGCGTGTGAGCTGATCCTGTTGTTTTCTATACCCATCTTTTAGTAACTATATAAGAATTGTTTGTTACAAGAACATTGAGAGTTTTGAATAAGAAACATTGAGATATCAAATTTGTACTCTTTGCTGGCTCCAATGCGTATCCATCTAAAAAATCTCGTTCTTCTGTTCTTTGGTCGTCTCCCTCGCTAAGCTGAAAAATGCCCAAGTGGTAGGATAGAAGCTAGAGGCCTTCAAAATTCGTTTCTGACGCATCGATTCGAGGGCCTGTTATTCCCGCGGTACCGCCAGCAAACCAACAGGGCATGGCGAAAAGAAGCGCCGCCGCGCAAGAGTCCCGGAGCCGGCGCGGCGCCCACGCCGTCCGGCTCCTCCACAGGATCCATCACCGCTTCCTCCGCCTTCTCGGCGCCACTGCACCCAAAACCGGCCGCCGCACGGCCGAGCCTGCCCGCAAGGTCGCGAGACCGAGGGAGCCCGAGAGCCTCAGGGCGGCGGATGAAAAGCAGGAGCAGGACGTCGAGGCACGGAGCCCCGATGCCGCCGCCGCCGCCGTCCCCGCCGTTTCCGCTTCCGAGGCGGCGGTGGCGGGCAAGTACTGGGCTCACCGGTACAGCCTCTTCAACCTCTATGACCGCGGCGTGCGCATGGACGCCGAGGGCTGGTACTCCGCCACCCCGGAGTCCATCGCAGCGTCGCAAGCCGCCCGCGCCGCGCCCGGCGACCTCGTCGTCGACGCCTTCGCCGGGTGCGGCGGCAACTCCATCCAATTCGCCGCCAGGTACGTGACGGGGACTACGCGATGGCGCGCTATCTCATCTCCCGTTTCTCTTTGCCGTCTCCCCTGCTATCGAAACTGACTCCGCCTCCGCGGCGCCTCGTGCTGCAGGGGCTGCTACGTGGTCGCCGTGGAGATCGACCCCCGGAAGGTGGATCTGGCGGCGCACAACGCGAGGGTGTAGACAGGATCGAGTTCATTGTCGGTGACTTCTTCCGCCTGGCGCCTTTCCTCAAGGTATGTCGTCTAATAAATTCAGTAGTGCAGGGAGACTGAAAGATCGTCACAGTTTGTGAAAGCTCAGTGCGACCAACCGATCAAGCTTTGGCCACTGATTTCTGAATCCTGAACTGAACCTCTCATGTCATATACTTATTGCCCCCGTTCGCTTGAGCTTATCAACCAAAATCAGCACTATTTTTCAGTCATGGAATAATGTTTTCTCTCCCAATAAATCAGTATCAACATCATCCGCAGAAACCATCAGCTGACCAGGCTGATTTGGTGTTCCTTTCACCACCCTGGGGAGGGCCATCATACATTCAAGCTCCGGTTTACACCCTTGATATGCTGAAGCCGAAAGACGGGTATGTTGTTCACTTTGTTTGCCCTCGCTGAAAGATAAAAATGAGAGTCCATGTTTCAGCTCCGCAGTGAAATCCTGATAACTGATAAGCAGCTTGCACATTTTCTGTAGCTATGAGCCTATGAACATCAAAGTTTGATCACAAAAAGTCAATGTGAAACTGTATGTACATGTATAATTGGGTAGCATTTGGATAGTAATCAAGATGAAAACATAAGAATCAAGAGCTCTCAGAACAATAGTGTCTTAACAAGCTTACGGCTTTGTGTGTAGGTATGCGATATTTCAAGCAGCTCAGAAAATAGCTCCTAAAGTCATGATGTTCTTGCCGCGGACTGTGGACGTGACTCAAGTGGAGGAACTTTCCTGGTTGTCTTGCCCTCCCTTAGATTTTGAGGTATGTTATTTTTAATTCTCTTCTCAAACTTCCAGCATTCGAGGGAACTTATGTGTTTCACAAGACCTGTCTGATCTCTGATCATTCCAGAGCGAAGAGAACTACGTGCACCACAGATTCAAAGGAATCACTGCCTATTTTGGAAGATGATGAGATCACTGAGCCCATTGTCAAAACTGGGATGAGCACAGAGGTTTTTCCGGGTTCATGCTGAAATTAAAATCTATGCCAATAAAATTGCTCCAAAATTTGTGTGAAAACCTCAATGTGCCAGAAGCATATATGGTCATCGAAATCAAAGCTTTAGCTTCTCTGTTGGGAGTCATGTTCCCTGCAAAATCATCTGTAGAGGTCAGGAAAGAGGATACTCATTAGATTGCTAAATTGATCCGGGAATTAAAATGCAGTCTCTGCTGAAAGGATGCTGCCACACCATTGTGTCAGGTAACATCAAGGTAACATCAGTTCCTAGGTTTCTTTGAGGCACCTGTTAAGTGGCCTGTCTGTTTGCCTAATAAGATCCCCAAAGTTGCTATTGTTATATGTGATGATGAGTATTTTTTTGAGAAAGAAAGGATAACTCTATATAATTGATACAATTTACAGAAGAAAATACAGAATGAAGGGGATCACATCACCCCTCCATGTCATCGCTCTGTCGCCGTTCCCTCCTCTTCTCACCCAACTACAACAGAATTATATTCTTCCTCGCATTTCCGTCCCGACTTGTCTAAAGCCAAAAGATTCCCATCTGTGATCAGAGAAAGAGTGGAAGGCACGACCAAGCGATGTTTACTAGTCACATCACTGATCATCATGAGTTCCTGAAAGTATGCGTCCCCCTGTTGTATCCGTAGTAGGAGAGGTACCACCTGACGAACTTCTTCAACCCCATCTCCAGGCTTGTCGTGGGCTTGTAGCCGAGCTGCTCCCGTGCCAAGCTGATGTTGGCGTGCGTGTAGGGCACGTCGCCATTGCCGGGCATCTCCACCACGTTCTTCTTAGCCTTCACCCGCAGGTACCTCTCCAGGATGGACACCAGCGTGGGCACCGTGACTGGCGACGTGTTCCCCAGGTTGAAGATCCGGTAGGGCGCCGGCCCGCGCTTCTTGCCGCCCGTGCCGGTGCTCCGGCCCGCCGTGTCCAGCGACGCGAGGCAGCCGCGCACGATGTCGTCGATGTAGGTGAAGTCCCGGGCGAGGTCGACGTGGTCCCTGCCCCTGTACACCGTGATGGGCTTCCCCTGGAGGATGTTGCGTGTGAAGGAGAAGTAGGCCATGTCGGGGCGTCCCCACGGCCCGTACACGGTGAAGAAGCGGAGGCCGGTGACGGAGAGGCCGTAGATGTGGTTGTAGGTGTGGGTGATCTCCTCGCCGGCCTTCTTGGTGGCGGCGTACAGCGACGCCGGCCTGTCGGTGCGGTGCGCCTCGGAGAAGGGCACGCGGTCGTTGAGGCCGTAGACGGAGGAGGAGGACGCCCACACGACGGTCGGCTGCGGGTCGGCGTCCTTGCAGGCCTCGAGGAGGGAGACGAGGCCGGCGATGTTGGAGTGCACGTACGACGCCGGGTTCTCCATGGCGTAGCGCACGCCGGCCTGCGCCGCGAGGTGGAGCACGTGGGTGAAGGGCACGACGTCGAAGAGCTTGGCCAGGAGGCGGCCGTCGTTGATGTCGCCCTCCACGACGAACACGCCGTGGGAGCCCAGCAGCGCGCGGCGGGCCTTCTTGAGGGAAGGGTCGTAGTAGGAGTTGAAGTTGTCGATGCCCACGACGCCGTCGCCGCGCTTGCGGAGCGCCAGCGAGCAGTGCGTGCCCACGAAGCCGGCGGCGCCCGTGACGAGCACGGACAGCCCCGCGCCCTCCGCGGACCCCGGCGGCCGCCGCGGCGACGCCGACGCCCGGATCTGGCGCTCCCAGTGCAGCCCGCCCCAGGACGCCGCGAAGTAGTGGGAGGAGGTGTCGACGAAGGAGTGGACGCTCAGGTACGTGGCCGTCATGGCCACCAGGAAGAGCGCCCACAGGAACATGGTCCCCGTGGACGCGAAGCAGCGGTGCAGCTGCCGGCTCATCGCCCCCGCACGCTCCACCTTCACCTTCCCCGGCGTCGACGGGTACAGGTCCTCCTCCAGCACTCGCATCCTCCTCGCATGCGATCGATCCACCTGCACCGCAGCCCACTCCGGCGGCCAATGCAAAGAGCTTTTGCAGACCTCGTCGACCTCCTCCGTCTAAACAGGGATCAAGCCTTCGATTCCACCTGCACCTGCTGCTCCTCTATGTGATGACGTTCTTGCATGCGCGCGCGCTTTCCTTGCAAGATCGTCTTCTCGGCAATGGCATGGCACGACGATGGGCGGAGGCGGCCGGCGCGCGCTAAGGACTAAGGAGGGGAGGAGAGAGAAAGGGGAGATGTTATAAATAGCCATTGTTGGCTTCGTGCTGTGTTTTTCAGGGCTCGGCGATGTTGATGGAGGTCCCTGTAATTTAGCCCCGTCTATTTTTAGCTGTTGGAGTTAAGAGACACGAGTATGTACTGCGCTCTTCTGTGCTCGGTCGCCGTAGAGGTGCCCTTCCTTCCTTCCGGCGGTGGCTGGTTTCGAGAAGGTTTGAAAGTGTCGTGACCATGGGGAGACAGGTTTCTGCTATGCTCGATTTGCTGAAAAGACAACCTTACTGTTCATTAATTTAGAAAAACACTGTTTCTTTACTAAAGAAGTACGCCTGAAAAGACAAAGCGAACAGCTGGGTAGTCTGAGCACAGCATTCAATCAGAGTTGGGAGTTTCATGTCCCACTTTCGAAGATGCCACCTCAGCTTTTGCTGATGAATTAATGAAACACGCTCTCTCCGTAATTTTTCATCTCACTGTTTTAAAAACTAGTTGTAGCCTATAGTTCTCGCAAGACTTTGTGATCAAATGTCCTGTGTAAACTATATATGTCACCGTTCAAAATTGTACTCAGATTTAGTATTGGCACATCTCATATTTATATGTCGCCAGTCAAAATTATACTCAAATTCTATATGTGGCCATATCTCATATTTGAAATTTCAGGTGGGCAAACAAAACATCGTCATGGAGAATATATTAAAGATCATGTGATACCCCAAACCGTAAGAATTATATTCAAGACTAATCTCCTCGAGTGAATTAGCCCTTTCACGCATTTGGACATCTTTCCTAGCCCTATTCGCTCGCCTTATGAGCCATACTTTTTCAGCGAAGGAACAATATTTTTTTCTCACACCAAATCAGTCACTTTTCAGCCTGACTTTTCAGCGAAGCGCACAGGGTTACCAATACATACGATCAATGTTGTTGCCTCAACATACCATAGAATCCTCGTCCTTCACCAATTTTGAGTAGACGCTCGGCATCTTCTCTCTACAGTGATGAAACTCATCTTCCTCTACTCTTCATCGTTGCTAGCTCAATGTTTTTACTGGTGTGTCACTGTAATAAACGCTGAAAAAAATCTCCATTAAACTGGTCTTTTTGTCAACAGTACATACATTTACATTAATCGTAAAACTAAAAGATGTACTATATGCACAATGCAAGGAGTAGATAAACTGAATTAACAAAAGGATAACCCCTGTGTCCAGAACAGGTCGCGATCATGACGCCGGTTTTCCCTTGCAGACCCAACAGCAACGCAACAGAAACAAAAGCGCGCTGGATCCCTCTGTCTTTGTGTTGCGTTGCACCCACGGTTCATGAAGCACTTTTGGCCTGTGCCGTTCATGCTGCTTGCTGCTCTCTCCGTTGCCCTCCTGATGAAGCCTAGATCTTTTCATGTGCCGGTGCTGCGGTGCACCATTGGTCACGACATATGCCTATCTAGTGGAGACTGTGGAGTACATACATATCCCAATGCATGCAATGACAAAATAATGAAATGAAATGTCACTGTCCAACGCCATACCAGTCAGTATACCACTACCACTAGGTGCCTAGTATAGCATGGTTTTGCTAGACAGTGTTGGACACCTTGGCTATATAAGGGCAGTCCCAACGGTGTAATAATGATGGTTTTTATGTCTATTAATTGTCTTGACAGCTCACCATTTTGCTGATGTGGCAATAGAATTAATGAAGGGAGAGAGTGCAAAATGAAGAAATCGTTTCTCCCCCATGGAACGACGTCGACGCGCGCAACGAGGCTCGAAGAAACGACAGAAACGCCGTTGGGGAGAAACGACTCGTTTCTATCCGCATTGGTGTGGATCGAGTGCGCCACCGCCGCCGGCCTGCTTCTCCCGCGCTCGATCTCTTCCAGCAAGCGTGCGCTCAGCCTCGGCTTCTCCCGCGCGCAGCCTCCACTTCTCCCGCGCTCTCGCTCCCTTCCCCCCGCGCGCTCCTCCTTCCCTTTTCCCCGCGCTGCTCCCGCCGGCGTCCTATCCAAGCACTTCGGCTCCAAATACCTCCTGTCCAAGCACCCAATTCCAAGACCTAGCATCCTCAGGCCCCAATCCATCCCAAATCGACATGAATCCACTTCGGCCGCCGTCCTCAAGTTCCAGGCAAGGCAAGGCAGGGCGAGGCAGGGGGTGCTCCGACCGTCGTCGCTGCCCGATCTGCTTTGGTCGATGGCGCTCGCGTCGCCCCTGCTGATGGATCCAGTTCGGCCGCCGGTAATCCCGCTGTCGTGGCTGCTGCAGCATCTCCACCGCTTCCAAGTCTTCAAGCCGCCGGATTTCCTTTCGTGGTGGACAAGTTCCTCTCCGTTGGGCTCAACTGAAGGGTAACAATTCTAGTCTTCAAGCTGCCCGATTTCAATGTCTGCACCTTTCATGGAGAAAATGTTAGTACGTCGTAATTGGATAGTAGCGAATTTTGTGTACTTTTCTTACATATTCTTTTTGAACCGATGGCCTAAATCAATAATTTTCAGTCAAACCATATGAAAACTGCTTCACTGCATGTGTTCAGTCAAATCCTTGCTAGGATCCAAATATGTCTCTTTCGGGTCAACCTGCACAACTTGAATTTGCATTTTTTTTGTTTGGATAGGCAAGCTTGATTTTAGCTGTTTCTATTAGAGCTAAGTTGTTGCATAGAATGGTCACATGATTCATAGAGTGATTTGCTTGTAGATAGTGTGCTATGGAATTTTAATTTGCAATATTTGAATATAGGTCATTGATCTGGCATGACCTTTTGTAGAAGTACAGATTGCATCATCTTACCGCTGCAGTATGACATATTTCTGTTGTTTAATGCTCTTTGCTTGTTACCATGTATGACCTGATTTATTTTAGGCATCATTGATGGATTTGTGTTGTTCTGATTGTACCCACACCTCAATTTCTATTTTCTTATAAATGCGTTAAATGAAATTTCCAGGATGTACCCACAAGGTGGGTTTACCGATTTTCTCCACTCAAACATGAGTCCACAAAATTTCCATTTAGTAGGAAATACAACAAGCAGAACTACAATTTCTCCAACTGCTCCAAGTTTGAAAAGAACCCTACCAGTTGAAAGCAATGCACAAGAGAAAGAAACAATCAATGTTGATGCGGATGAAACCAACGAAGACGAGATGACTGAGAGGCGATTGAATTGGACGAAAGATGAAGATGTTAGATTGGTAAGCAACCTTTCTTAGTTTGTAAACTTTGAGCTTCGACTTTAGGGAAAAATATGTTTGGTTGTAAACTTTGAGATGTTGTTTTGTGAATGTAGGCTTCTGCTTGGTTGCGTAACTCAAAAGACCCGGTTGATGGAAACGATAGGAAGGCAGATCAATATTGGGCGGATGTTACTAAAGAATATAATAAAAGCATAGAGCTTTGCCGCAGGAGAAACCGCAACCAACTGAAGATCCGCTGGGATCGTGTTAAGAAACTAGTAATGGATTTCCATGGATGCTGGGTTAAAACCACCAGAGTGTACATAAGTGGTGTCAGTGATGACCAATTGATGGAAATTGCTGAAAAGATGTATGCTGTTGACCATAGTGATAAAGATTTTACGCTGAAGCACTTTTGAAAGGTTGTGCGGAATGAAAGGAAGTGGTCTGCATATGTTAAAAGGGAAAAGGAAAAGGAGAAGAATAAGGGTGCAGCTAATTCGCCGGCTGAAGTGGTGAATTTGGAAGATAATCCTAATATTCGTCCTATGGGTAATAAGAAGACTAAGGTTGAGCTCAATGGGAAAAAGAAGATATCTGAAGCTTATTATGCTATTAGTGACAAGTTACACAAGTTCATTGAAGTAAGCACATTGGCTAGGAAGGACCGTGAGAAGATGGCGGAGACGCAACAAATTTTGGCACATAGTAAGGTTGAAGCTGCTAAGTTGAATGATAAGGCAACAAAAAAGCAACTCAAGTGTAAAATGTTGGACACTTACAGAGAGTTGCTGTTAGCACCAACAACTAATCTGAGTGCTCATGCTTTGGTCGAGAGGGAGAAAGCACCGGAGAGTATGAGGTTGGCCTTATTTGCTATAGATAATTAAAGTATTTTCTAAATACTAATTGTGACAATGCCTTTAGCAGTTAACAGAATGTGCTAAAGTTTAATTTATTTGTGACAGCGAGTTTCCAAGTATAAATTTGATGTCCAGAAGCTTGTTTGAACTGTAAGTTGCATGTTGTTTTCTCCTTCCATGTGGTTCACTAGTTCCTGTAAAACTGCAGTATTTATTAGTACTTATTTCCTGTGAATTTAGCACTGCCCACTGTCTCTCTAGAAACTGAAAAATTAGTGTGAACACAGCCCACTACATCTCTACAAACTGAAAAATTAGTGTGAACACAGCCCACTGCCTCTTGGTGTGGAAACTGTAGTATTTATTTGTGTGAAAGTAGTAATTGGTGTGAAACTGAAACTAGAACTGCATATATATGGACTGCACGACCAGTACTACCCTCCATCTGTAGTTCTCCTCTCTGCCTACTACCCTCCATTTGTAGTTCTCCTCTCTGCCTACTCCTAATGTCTCAGCAACCATCATCCGATGCTGAACCTCATGATGAGGATGGCAGCATAGACCCAGAAGATTTATACACATTTGATGAATTTGAAGCCGAGCAAGAAGTATTAGAAGACCTACAAGATGGAATGGTTGCAGAATTGAAGAATGATTTTGAAGCACTAGAAGAAGGGAGTAGACGCAATAGTGGTCCAAAGAGATATGTGGCAAGGCCTCGTGAAGAAACCAATCAGCGGCTTATGGCGGACCATTTCACGCAGAATCCTATCTATAATTCTACAATCTTTCGTAGAAGGTTTAGGATGAGAAGGCCGTTGTTTCTGCGCATTGTTGATGCCCTCGGTGAATGGAATCCATTTTTCACCTTAAGATTCGATGCTACTAATCGCCCTAGGCTATCGCCAATCCAAAAGTGCACTGCTGGTATAAGGCAGTTAGCAAATGGGAGCCCTACAGACTAGCTTGATGAGTATATTAAGATTGGTGAAAGTATTGGAGTAGAGTGTTTGAAGTTATTTGTGAAGGCAGTGAATGAAGTATTTGGGGCGGAGTATTTGAGGCGGCCAACGGTACAAGATGTTGAACGCTTAATGGAGATCGGTAAGCGTCGTGGGTTCCCTAGCATGCTAAGGAGCATTGATTGTATGCATTGGCACTGAAAAAAATATCCTTATGCGTGGAAGGGTACGTATACCCACGGTGATCATGGTGTGCCTACAATCATTCTAGAGGCAGTGGCTTCACACGATCGTTAGATATGGCACGCCTTCTTTGGTGTTGCTAGATCGAACAACGATATCAACGTGCTTAGCCAATCACATTTGTTTGTCGAGCAGCTAAGAGGAGAAGCTCCTCAGGTGCAGTATTCTATCAATGGAAGACAATATAATATTGGTTATTACCTAGCAGACGGCATATATCCAGAGTGGCCTGTTTTTGTTAAGTCTATACATCAACCACAATCTGAGGAACAAACTTTTTGCTGAGAAGCAAGAAGGAGCAAGGAAGGATGTTGAATGCGCCTTTGGCATTTTGCAGTCTCGCTTTTGTATTTTGCGTCGACCAGCACGTCTCTACGAGCAAGGGGATCTTGAGGATATCATGCTTGCTTGTATAATTCTCCACAACATGATAATTGAAGATGAGAAGGATATAGAGCAAGTTCCACTTGATTTGAATGAGGAAGGCAACACATATACTGTTCAAGAAGCTACAATCTCTCATGGAGAAAACCCAGAGGTGGAAGACGTAATTAACAGAAATACTGCCTTACATGATCGTCAAGCGTACAAACAACTTCAATCTGATCTTATTGATCATATTTGGCAAAAGTTTGGGAATTCATATAGGCAAAATAATTAGGGTATGAGAATGGCTAATCCTCCCTTAACTTGTGCTTATTTATTTTTTTTGAATGCAAGTCTGAACACTACCATATAGTTCTGTCACTGTGAACCAGTCTAAACACTAGAAGAAAGTGGCAGCTTGGAATTATCTTGAACTGTTCATTTTTTTTGTTGATTCATTGCATCTTGTTAAACTGTTTTTTATGCTGATATGAAATTGTTCCCTTGTAGATGGTGGCTTCTGGAGTACCTGCGTGAACTGATGCCTTCTGGAGTGCTGTGCGACCTGATGACTTTTGAAGACTAGAGTTTGTGCTATTTTGCTTCTAGAGTGTCATGCGACCTGATGACTTCTGGAGAATAGAGATCATGTTATTTTGTTCTGGAGTGCTCTGCAACCTGATGCAAATATGCCTTTTGGATGATGCCACTTTATTATTTTGCTATATGCATAGCATGAACTTTAGTTCTTTTATTATCAACTATATGTGCTACCTATTATCCTTATTCGTGGATTGCTCTTAATAGTATATGGTTTCAGAAACATGTTTACTGGCTGGGCTAGTGCTGGACTGCAAAAATATTGTCTTTGTTTGCTGCCGTGTGATGAAAGTGTGTTCTGAAAACACTGTTTACTGCCCATTGAAATTGTGTTGGTCTGGAGGCTACATGGCTGATTGCCACAATTGATCTACTCTCCTTTTGTGTTGCATTTAATTTATCCTCTGTATTAACTCTGCTGTAGAAAATGGATTGGGAGAGATTTTCTACTAGACATTAATTGCTCTCTTTCTCTCTTGGAATCTACATCTAGAAACCCGTCATTGGGACTGCCCTAATAAGCTCAAGCTATGGATCCGGTTTAGCCAATGGGGATGTTTATCCAAATTCCAATGGGGATGTTTTCCTGTGCCTTTTGCTGAACTAGGAGAAACCTCAGAAACGTGATGGTAGTTAGCTCCTGAGCCTGTGGACCACGATCCTGTCTGTCTGTTTCCATGTGATGCAATATGCACGGATATGGCCAACTGACACTGCCAATCAGGGCGGATTCTGCATATGGTCTGGACGAGGAAAAAAAAGAAGGTTAGTAAGCTTCACGGATTTAGGGAAGGTATATTGCTTAGGGATGAAAATGAAAATGATAATCTCCGATTTTCGGAAATCGTTTTCGAGGTCCCCCCCCGATTTTTAGGCCTAAACGGAAACGGTAGCGATAATCAAAAAAATGAAAACGATTACGGTAAAAATAATCGGAAACGAAAGCGAAAACGATTTTGCCCTCTTTCGATCGTTTTCGAAGATTACCGTATTTAACAGGTAATTTACCGTCGGTATTTACCGTTACAACTAAGGATGAAAACGGTCGGAAACGGTCGAAAAACTCTTAAATTGTTTTCTACTTTTACATTTGAAATACGAAAACGAAAGCGAAAACGGTAAAGCCGGACACGAAAACGAACACGAACTTACGAAATATCGAGAATTCCGAAAACGAACCAATTCGAGCGGATTTATATCGAACACGGTCGATATACGAAACTCAATACGGAATACCGACCCGTAGGACCAAATGCATAACTAAGTACATGCATGATCAAATTCATGTGCATATAATAATTAACAAGTGCATGATCCTTGGTCTTAGGTATTTAACATAATAGCCGACACATAAATACAAGTTTGTGTGCTGAGCATCCTGTCATCGGGCTATGTGACCTGTGCAGTTGGCCAAATTCGGTTTAAACCGAATTTTAAATTTGGAATATTTCAAATTAAAAGTAGAAAAGTAGAAAACGG
Source organism: Saccharum hybrid cultivar R570 (assembly GCA_038087645.1). Lineage (NCBI taxonomy): Eukaryota > Viridiplantae > Streptophyta > Magnoliopsida > Poales > Poaceae > Saccharum > Saccharum hybrid cultivar. Next base: position 14,393,459 of record JAQSUU010000245.1, read on the forward strand.
TCGAAAAATATCTAAACCGGTTTCTACTTTTACATTTGAAATACGAAACATCTAAAATGCGAAATCGAAAACGATAAAGTCGGACAAGAAAATACGAATTCGATCGAATTAAATGTAGAAAACGATGCGGTTCGGTTCGGGATATTTCCGTTCCGTTTTCATCCTTAGTTACAACACATAATTTAGGTCTTTGTCAAGAATTGTCGTACTGTTGCGTGGTTTGCCAATGTTTGAGACCTAAAATGATGTGAACTGTATGGTTTCAGCTTGTGATCTTATCAATTGTTTTAATTATTATTGTCGTGTGAGATAAGTCGAGTTATAAGATCTTCTCATATTCTACGGTTTGACGTATTTATCATTTTGAGAATATCGTTCTCATGGATTCCGATCGTTGTCGATGTATTTTCCGATCGACTACTATCGTTTTCGAAATTATCGGAATATCGGCGCAAACTCCACGTTTTTTTGTGGAGTACTCCATGATTTAGGCTTTTATACCTCCTTGTGGAGTAGAAAGAAATTACCCACACTTGCCGCTCATTAACGCAAGAACCGATTTGCTTTCTGAGCATACCTCACGTACGCACACCTTATTAATGGCCATAGTTTTTTTTTTCTATTTCTCTAGCATGCATGTTCACATACCGGTTACGTGATAATTCTAGTGGCCATATATTTTTTTATTTCTCTGGCATGCACGTCAGGTTAATGCATTCGAAGCCTAGCTTAGAGTATAGTACATACATGGATGTATATATACGCAGCATATATATATTGATGTCAATGTTTTTTAATTATTATGTTTTGTAATATATGTTTTTAATAAAGTATTTGTATTTATAGTATTTTAACATCATATTTCAATTAATAAAAGCAGGCGTACACTTATATCCCAGAAAGGTATAACAAATATGTAGCCCCAACAAATTTTCTCTCATTTATTTTCTATTTTTCTCGAAAAATATCAAGTGCAATTTCAATCAGGGACATAATGGACCATTTGCATGTAAACAGTCCATTCATGGAGCTAGAGTTAGGCTGTGTGTTAAACAGTACCATCTGCTCTATAAACTCCACGGTGGAACTGCTCTATGGTAGAGATGGTAGAACGGAGCTGCAAAAACGGGAGTGGAGCAGTTCCAAACACCCTCACTCCACGTTTTTCAGCTCTGCTCCACGTTTTTTAGCTAAACGGTTTCAGCTCCACGCACTCTGTTCGAGAAAAAAGGTATAGTTGTGAGGACACCTAAAGAGGTGCTCCACGAACTCCAGTTTTTGTGAAGCTGCTCCATGATGGAGTTTTTGATCAGGGTTTGTGGAGCAATTCCAAACTCGTATAATGGATGCAATCATGCAGGAACGAGGTTGAGAAAGGAAGAACCCGACTGGGGCTGTTCGGCGAGAAGGCAGGCAAGTGGGTGCGCTGCCTTGCTTGCCACAAAGAGTACCAAGGGCTACAATTGGTCGAAGCTGCAGTATCACCAGCTAAGGAATGTTCGCGGCAAGCAGGCGCTGTGTCAGGCTTCCACCGCGTATATACGACAACAGATTCTGGACGCCGAAGATGGCAGCGGCCACAGAGCAAGGGACGGGGAAGCCATGGCGCTTGTTCCTCCTCCGGATCGAGCATCGCGCTTCTTCCTCAACTTCTCTGACTGATCATCCTCTTCCGTTTGATGCTGGGAATGAAGATGATACCTTTTGTTCATCGAGTCTGCTTTGGACGGAGTTCAGACACGGATAAAGAAGTGATGGAAAAATTCATTTAATGCCATGGAATCTATAACATTTTCGTATGTGCCACTGGAATTTAAGATTTCCCTTCTTTGCCATTGAACTATATTTTATTTCTCTTGTCATACATATTTTAATTAATTGTTGTTTGCGCACTGTTTGATTGTGTGTATATGTTTCCCAGTGGATACCCTGTGTTTGCTCCTATGTGTTTTAAGTGTAGCCAACCCAAACTTGAAACTATTATAACTTTTAAATTTTATTTCACAGAAATGGCCCGCCCTCCAGCGAAGAGAGACATCCTAGTCTTAGAGCGTAGCCACCTATTTTTCTACTTCCCATATTTTGCTCAAAACTCCAGCAACACTACCTAAAACAGACCACCTAAATTCATTTGCGGAGTGAATGACATGTGGGGCCGTGCTGTCATCCTCTCACTCTTGTTCTCTACGCCGACGAGGAGATGCGCCCGCGCTGTGCGCCTGTGCCGGGGAAGGCAACGGTGGGGAGGTCGCGCTGAGGTGGTAATGGAGACGGGGTTCCGATCTTCCGTCAGGTTCAAGATAACTATCGTTGTGGTGGAGAATGACACACCGATCCGGCTTCAGATCGAAAGATCGAACCCTGCAATCTTAGCACCACAACTCCTCTGGTTATCAACCGAGTCACGGACCAGGTTGACCTCGCCAAGAAGGCTAATCCCTGCCTGCGCAATGAAGAACACAAGTAAGAACAAGAAAGATCGCAACCAAATTACAGATGTATGATTAATCTCACGAGTTGGGGTCTCACAAACCGAAGAACGGCGAAATTGTTTCTTGACAGAATAATCTAAGCAAAACCCAAACCCTAAAGTAGGCGGTGGCCACTAATTATATAGCCTAAGGGACGTCCAAGGATCCCTCTTCACGTCCTAAAGGTGTCCCAACACGTTACAAGGCCCAACGGCCCAAAAGAAGGTGTCGCAGCACCCTGACAGATTCTGGACGCTGACTTGTTTCGACGATTCCCGTTGATTCCGAAGAGATTTTAATATAAAACCACTTGTATTGGCTTCCTTATCAAATTATCTTTTCATCCATATGTGGATCATCGAAAACGGAGTTCGGATGCGTCCTGGACGTCCGTTTTATTGCAGACTGATCCTGATGGCCGAGGCAGACTCGAACTCGGATTGGACTGGGCCTCTGACTTGGCTTGGACGTCCTTGCTGGCCTCCTAAGTGGTGGCCAAGGAGGTGGACGTCTAAGGCCATCTCTTAGGTGTTCTTCATCTTCTTGGTGCGTGCTCCAACTTGGGCTTGGGTCCCAAGGATGTCTAACAAGCCCATGACGACAGTGTAGCTCTCGCCAGAAATAGCGACAGAATATATTGGTGATTTGGAGGCCTTGCCGACGTGATATTAAGATGGGACCAGATCTATTTGAAATCTTATCAAACAAGCTTTCCATCAAGTGCTCATTGACTTCGATCGCACTCCGGATGGATGAGTTATGGCCTTCCCAATGAGGCACTGTCGGGCTGCCGACGAACCGAAAGTTCAACTTTGATGAACTTCCATTATGAAACACATTTGAACCTACAATCAAATAGCGACATGTACATGTAGAACCAAGTGAATTATAACCAAAGCCACTATGCAAATATAGGAACGAGCGCACCTTATAATCATTGTTCGTATCCGAAGGTGCCATGTCCTCATCAGGTGGAGGAGGTCCGGTGGGGAGGAGGAGGCATGCGACCGGCTTGGGAGGAGGCAGGCAGAGCAGAGGTCGCCGCAGGGAGGGAAGGCCGCTGCGCCGGTGCTGGCCGCTGCGCCGGGGGCAGGGCAGGCCGCCGCGTGCGTGGAGGAGCTCCATCGGCGAGTGGCTGCACGTCGAGGGCGCCCGAATCTGGGGAGGGGCGCCGCCGTGCCCGAGCCTGTGCCAGGGTGCGCCGGGAAAGGGTAGGGATGGCGCACGAAGTAGGGAGGCGGCGTCGCGCCGATGTCTAGGCCGCCGCGCCGCGACGGGAGGATGGCTAGGCCACCGGCGTGGAGGAAGATCAGTCGGCGGCATCACGTGCGGGGCGGACGGTGCTCGAGCGAGGAGAAAGAGGGGCACGTGGGAGGGGAAAAATAAGTAGTGAGGTTTGTTAGCCCAACAGATATAGATAGTGAGAGAAAATTTATTGGGCCAATAAATTTAGGTAGGCAGATAGGTAGCCTGTTGGAGTGCATTTTTTGGCCTCCACTCTAAATATAGGGTAGAAGGGCAGGTCTGGTGCAGTTGGTGAGTGCTAGCTCGCCGAGTCACCAGGTCCTGTGTTCGAAGCCGTCTCTCTGCAGAATTTCTGCGGGGGTAAGACTTTGCTTCGGTTATTTCCTTCCCCAGACCCCACTCGTGTGGGAGCCTCTGGCACTGGGTCCCTTTTTACTCTAAATATAGGGTAGGTAGTCTGTTTAGGTAGCCTGCTAGAGATGTGAAAGGTCCAAATGGCTAGAGGAAGATGAATAGTCTATTTAAAATTCTACAAACTTCACTAAACAATAATTGTTAGTATAAAAGATGGCGCGCTAATTCTAGCACTAGCTCAACTATACTAAGCAAGTCATCTATACAATTCTAGTGAACAAGACTATGATCTCTAATTCACACCAACGAAACTAAGTCACTAAGCTACTTACTCCTATATGATGCAAACTACTCTAAGCACACTAGACAAGATAAAGTGCAAGAATGTAAGGGGAAGTGAATTGATTATTACACCGACGGTGTAGAGATGAGATGTATCCAAAGAATTAATCACACGTAATCACAAAGAGAATCCTCAGCAAGAGATGACACAAGATTTTTATCGAGGTTCACTTGCTTCCCGACAAGCTACTCCTCGTTGTGGCGATGCACCTACTTGATGGATCACAAGCTAATTGACTATCAAGAGTCAAACCCTCAGCGGGTGCCGCACATCCACTCACAAGATGGAGATCCTCCAAGCCGTGAGCTCCACTAGAATAGCCAATTCGCGAACTCCCACGGGGAAGCCATCGGCGTAGTGGGAAATATGCATTTCACTTCCACAAAAAGCGTTGAATCCCGTCTCGCAAGCTCGGCGGGAGGGAGAGAGGAACCCAAACCCCTCTCTACCGCTCAAACTCCACCGCCTTCGCAAATGTGTTAACACTACCAAGTGTACACCATCTTGTGCTCGTGTGTTAGCATTTTCTCAAATATTTTCTCAAGGAGTTAGCAACTCACTAGATCCTAAATGCATATGCTCAAGAATACAGAACTAGTAGCACTTGATTCATGAGATGACCATGATTGCCCCTCTTGATAGTCGGCTATCAATTCTAAACCCGATCAATCACTTCTCTACTCATCTTTATACCGGCAAAAGAGAATCCTATGATTATACCTTTGCCTTGATCATCTCATTCCTTATCCATCACCTATGTGCATGTTCACCATCATCTTTATCTTCATGCACTTGCAATCTTATGGCCATCATCATCATGCTCCTTGCTCCTTCATCGCATGTGTTGTTATGCCTAACTCAATTCACTTGACACAATGACATTAACAACTTGATGTCATTAATTACCAAAACCAAACTTGGGCTTTCAAGATGCTCTTATGCTAACAAATGGGACATCCTAAGGCTTCTGATGGCAATACATGTGCTACTACTGCATTGCCTCCTATTGATTAGGCGTCAAATTAGGCTAATTAGGGAGCCTTGTAGGTTTGACCCAGAAAGTCAATCAAAGAATTTGAATGATATCATCTATGAAAGTAATATCCTGTTTGTTGAGCAACTGCGGATGGATATACTAGCTTACACGAGAAAAGTCGCTCCATGAGGACAGATTATCAATGGTCTCAAGAGACGATAAGTCAGCACTTTAATAATGTGCTAGGAGCAGTGCTAAAGCTTTGGAGGGTGCTGCTTAAGAGCCCACAACCAATCACAGACAATTATAAGGACGAAAGATGGAAATGGTTTAAGTTAAAACTAAATTAAAGAAGAAACAGTCCTATAATTTTTTTGCCAGACTAACAAGATATTTGTTTTTGTTTTCATAGAATTGTTTAGGTGCTTTAGATGGTACATATATAAGAGTCCCTGCAGTTGATAAACCAAGGTATCGATCTAGAAAGAATGAAATTGCCACAAATGTTCTAGGTGCTTGTGCGCCTAACATGCAATTCACATATGTATTAGCTGGTTGGGAAGGGTCAGCTGCTGATGCAAGGGTTCTCCGAGATGCCTTGGCTAGGCCAAATGGTCTCAACGTTCCTTGTGGTGAGCAATATTAGTTAAGTACAGACTATTGTCCATATGCACATACTAAAGCTTAGACAATAAATTGTGCTTTCTGCAACGTAGGCTCCTATTATCTTGTGGATGCTGGGTACAAGAATTGTGATGGATTCCTCGTTCCATATAGAGGACAGCGTTACCACCAAAAAGAATGGAGCAACCCACCTACAAAAAAGGAGGAATTGTTTAATATGAGGTACTCTTCAGCAAGGAATGTGATAGAAAGAACCTTTGGTAATAGAAACTATTGTCCTACATGTATGCAAAGGTATAGAAGGACATGCATACATGTATCATACTTTTTTCTAATCACATTTATTTTTTGCTAATAGCATAATATGTATGCAGAGTCGCCCTGGAGGAGCAGCTTTGTATGGGAAGCCCTTTGTGAATTTTGATAAGCTATTTGAGGTTTATGCTAGTGACTTAGCAAAAGGGGTGAAGGCTAAAGGCCCTGGAGATCAGTTTGAGATGCATGAAAAACTATCCTCAGAAAATGTGACTGAAGCAACCCAGCAGTTTGAAAATGCAGTTGACTCCCATTCACAACCATCATCCCATGGTAGCATCCCAGTAAGTGGAATTAAATCTGCAGCCTGCCATAAGAGGGTGTTTCTAGATGATGGCGTGTTTGCATCAGAGTTTTCTAATATTTCTAAAGCACTCAATAGTCACGCCTCCTGAGGCGCCGGTGCGTAGTGGAGTTCTAAAGCGGGCCGATAATGTAAAGAGCGGTAGAGGTCGACCTAAACTAACTTGGGACGAGTCCGTTAAGAGAGATCTTAAGAAGTGGAATATCTCCAAGGATTTAGCTATGGACAGGAACGCTTGAAGATTGACAATCAACATGCCTGAACCGTGACCTCTTTTTGTCTTGTGCCCTTTATGTCCCTTTATGTGTCTCCATGTTTCTCGTTTCTTTTGGGTTTCATCTCTATCCTACCCCAACTTGCTTGGGACAAAAGACTATGTTGTTGTTGTACTCAATAGTCTTGTGCAAGTCGAAGCAGCCAATGCAGAGGCTATGAATGCACTGCAGTCTGCATTTATCCAGGAACTTGAGGCTCAAAAGCAGGCTGCTGAAAGAAGGGAGCAATTGTTCGCCATGCTTACAAAGTTTACTGAGTTTACTTCAGATCAAATCGTGAAGGCTGCTCCAATAATTGGTTAGAATGAGGAAAGGCTGGATCTGTTCTTTACTACTCAAGATGAATTCAAATCTGAGTTTGTTCAGTAAGAGCAAGTATAATAACAGACTGTAAGCTGGCTAAATGCTGAGGTGGAGCAAAGAGGGAGGAGAGAGAGGAGAAGCGGGATGTAAGCTTACAGCCGGCTTGGGCACAAGAACCAAGAAACTCTGTGAGAGAGACAAGTGGACCTTATATTAATAATGAAGAGCTAACTACTATATGAGTAGGCTGAGAGAAGGCTGCAAAAAATCTTATAGCCAGCAAGCCGACTATATTATTAGCCTTGCTCTAAGTCCTGAAAAAAATCTAAAAAGAAGCTATGATTTAGTCATGCATGTAGAGATCGTGTGCTCCCTTTTGTGTAGCATATAAGTAGCACGCTGAACTCCAAGTTAGTGGAAGTGGTCAAATATGGTTGACCAAAATTATGAACTTCATTTTGCATGGTGGTCATCTGTATATTTTGTTATGTGTAGTCAAAAATTCCGAGTTGCAATCACTTGGAATCCAGTGGAGATTGTATATTATATATTCTGATATTGGCTGCATTTATTTGGTACGGTGGTACCCAGATCCTCTCCCGACGCGCAAAGGCGCCAGACGCCCACTTCTGGCGTGCTTGGTTTTTGGTTTGTGAAATCCCATCATGAGTTCATTTCATGATTTTTTGGTGAAATCACATAATTATTGGCTTGTGAGAAATAATATGGTGATGGATCAACCAATTCTATTCCACAAACCAAACAAAAAAATGAGGAGCAAGAAGAAGATGAATTACCTCATTTCTCGAACCAAACACACCCCACTACTCCAGGCGCCGCCCGTCGTCCACCCGTTCATCCACCAGTTGGTGTCCTTTTCTCTTTCTTTTTGTCAGGTTACTGAAAAGGTGATTTTGTAGCCAGGATGATTATAGGCAGAAAGGAAGAATAGATGATAAATTTGCACGCTTGGTAGTTGTTGGACAGTTCAGATTTGCTTATGAGATAATTAATCTATACGCCCTTTTATCCTTTAGTCATATATGTATTTGATGGTGGAACACATGAAACAACTGTAGTTTGATAATGATTCTTTTTATGGTTAAGGATTAATTTGTCCATAAGGATTTATTGATCTGACACAAAAAACATTGTGGTTCAAACAATGGAATTTTATTGTCACAACTACATTTGTTCTTGTTCATAAGGATTTGTATTCGGTCAACAATTATTTATGCTCCATACAAAAATTAATCATGGTTTGTAGAACACTTTTTATGGTTGAGGACGAATTTGGTCGAGCATTTCAAGATTTTAGACAGCTGACAATAGTTGTGAAGTTATTACATTTGCATTAGCACTCATTGTTCTCAAAATAGCTCTCAAAGCATGAAAGGTGGTGCAAAGAAGACAATGAAATCAGCTGGGCAAGCAATAGTTTGTGGTTTTGTGCATAGAGGATATCGAAATGTAAATTGGTGATTCTAGAAGTGACACTTGTAATGTAGCTAATGAGCTAGTTTGCTTTGACTTAGATAATTCGAACTGAACACCTCAAAATATTATTGCAAACCTTTATTGATTTCATCCTACATGTACATGTACGTACATGCAACAGGGAACAACTCTGAACATAGAAAATGAAAAATCAAATTAAGGTAGTACCAAACATACCCCTTAATAGGCTCTAGTGGTACCAACTTCCTTCTGCTATTTTCCAATCTCACTCCTTTCTCCCTGAAATACAGTAAGTATCACATAGTATGCTTTCTTCTTCAAAGGGAATTTACTATAGGATAACAGAAGTTCAACCTCCTGATGAAATATCCAAAATTCAATTGCCTAATCTTTTCTGTTGTATCAGACACTTGTCCAAGCATATACACTCAAGTTCCGCAAGATTAATCGCCTTCCACCAAAAGAACAACATATAATTTAAGATTAAATGTGGCCATGATGAGATTTCATACACTGAGACTCCAGAAAAAACATGAAAGAACAGGGGACCTACTGATACATGGAGAACCCACTATATCCTTGTTTTAGATATCAGCTTATGTGCACCATGTTTGCTTAGAAATCAATCTCTTCGAAACCAGCTATGTTATTTTTCATCTGAAAATTACTTCACTTACAGTTAGACTATGCAAGCAACTTTCAACAATCAAATGGTGAAATACATATACAAGGCTATGAGTTGTAGTTCTATACTGCAATGCTAATATTTCTGGATAGCCTTTTTCTGTCATCTCAACATATTTGTCCTGTAGGCTTCAAAATTGCACGTGTTTTCATTAAACTCTAAATAATAATAAAATGTTGCAGTTGGGAGCCAACATTGTGTAGGCCAAATTGAGGTTCCAGAAATCCAAATATTTCATCAATCTTGGCGGAGGCATTTGATCGAGCACCTTGTAGGCATAACAAATACTATTGCAGGAGGAGGAGCTACGCTACTGCTGGCTACTCCTGACGTGGGTGCCCGCACCGAGGCCTGGGACGGCCGGTGGCGAGGTGGCCACGCACGTAGGCGCCCATAGCTGCTGCAGCTGCCGCTGCTGTCCTCCACCCCGGAACCGGGCGGTAGGGGCGTGCGGGGGCGCTGGCTGGGACGTGTGGGGGGTGGCGCCCGGAGGGACGGCCACGGCGGCAGTGGATGGCCGGCCGGCTAGCTGCGCTGGCCACGTGTGGTCGCAGGGCCGGTCGCTGCTCGACGGGAGGCGGGCCGTGGCATGCTCGCCACGTGCGTTGGCGTTGCGGCAGCGGCTTAGCACGGCTGCGCGACGGCGGCGGGGTCGGCGAGAGCGAGGCGGGAGGGGTGGAGGGCGATGAGGAGGTGCTCGCCGCCATGTGCGGAAGCCGAAGCCCAAGGCACGAGGCACGGCACATGGGGCGCGACCGACGGGGTAGGCGAAGGGAGGAGCGAGGGACGAGCAGGGCTGCAAGAGGCGGCGGAGGCGCGGAACTCGGCAGAGCATGCGGAAGGGACGAGCGGGGTTCTCGACAGTTCTCGAACGCCCGTGCGTGGCGCTTAATGGACGAGACCCGAACTGATCCACATCGGACGGCCCATATTACGAGTTGGCTCGATCCAACAACTGGCAGGTTAACGGGCGACGTGGATATCGTGCCCGCCCAGAGTGTCCCTTGTAGATTCGTTATTAGAAGATAAGCCCATGGGTTTATTGCTTGTCTATGCTTCAGATTCTAAATACTATTGGGGCACAAAGGCTCAACCTCACAATAATGATACAACCAAACAGTAAATGAAAATGTTTTTTCAGAATCAGTCGAATGTCGATAGTCTAAGGCTGCTCAGGGGGGAGTTGCGGTGTGGGTTCTTAAGCAATTCAACTTCCCTGATTCAAAGAGAAGAGCACAGGTTAGGACACTGGCAATAGTTTCCCTACGAACTGAAGATGCAAGAGCTAAGCCGCAGTTCTTAAGGCTTTTGCCCATTGCTTGCCTGAGCTTCATAACACAAGGATTTGGGCTCTTTTGGCACCTGCCGAGCAGGTTCCTTACAGTAACTCAAAGGTAAAATTAATTAGAAAATATGTTCTTGTAGTGCTCATTCAAAACGCTTTAACACTAGGATGTCAAATAACATACTGTGTATAGTCTTCATCCATGACAACCTCGATGGAACTAGAGCATTCATGTTTACTCCCACCTGAAAAGTGTGGAGAAAGAAGAGATCATGCAATCTGAATAATAGTTTAAGAGAAGCCATGAGTGCAAGAAAAAATAGTAGTGAAGGGTTACTGTTACCTCTTTGTCCATACATTTTCTTGGCAAAAGTACATGAAGGACAAATTGCTTATAGCTGTCTCTTAAATGAAATTGTCTCAATTCAGTATGGCAATTCCATGTAGATCCATATTAACACATAAAAGAACTGGAGTGCTAGAGATCAAAATAATCATAGGACTATATCTTACTTTGCTCAATAGATTATGAACCATTTCATCCCCAGACAAACAAGTGGTCTCGGTAGCTGCTTGACCGCCAATATCTCGTATCATTTCTCTGAAATCAAAGGGACTCAGATCAAATTATCGGTCATGCAGAAACCGACCATGATGCTAATAAAATTTATTGTTTGAAAAATTTACAGATGGCATAGAAGCAGATAATTTAACATGCTAACAACAATCTTCACACACCCAGGCCCATTAGCTTTAGAGTAGCATTAGCTTTAGAGTAGGAGCACATCATACATACTAACAACAATCTCCACACACCCAGGCTACAATAGAGAATGACGAATTTGATTATACTAAATTTAGCTGTACAATAACTACAGTGCATGTAAACTTGCATGAAGAATTACATAGACTTCATCTTGCAAGCCTAGCGATGCACAACAAAAGTGGACCACTAATCGAACCATAAGAAAATCTGTAAAGTCTTGCTGCCCTGAACCAAGCTAATGGCAAAGGAGGCGTTCCATTATTTACTGACATATTTCACTGCTACTACGAATTATTACTATTTCTAGAAGCAACCCTCATTAATACAGATTCATACCAACTGGGTCTGAGATCCCGTTTACTCTTCCTCCCCAATGCTCTACCTTGAGATTACTGACTTTAGAAAAAAAAAGAGATCTGCTCTAACATGCACAAGAAAAAGGCTGCATATGAGAAAAAGGAGCATTCTATTTTACCAAGCATAGTCGTTTTTTGATTTATGAACCTAGTATAAGTAAAAAAAGAACAATCTGTTGGAATTAACAACTGCACATAAATATGGCGGAGTTAAAACAATGCATATCTTAACAAATAGGTTTGAGATAATCACATCATTCAAGCATCTTCGTGAATAGGCAGAATTCAGCGGGCCACTCATTGCATCCATTTTCTATGGAAAACAATTTAGGAAAAAAATAAGGACAACAGAAGAATGTAACAAATAAAAGAACTAACGAAGAAGATTTGTAAACACGCTAAAGCTATAAAACATTACCTTAGTCGATGATGCTGATCTGAGTATATACTCTTCCTGTTTCCTTCTTTCACCAAATAAAAACTGATCCACCGTCACAGCACAAACTGAAAACCATAAAAGCGTCAAATATATGTTGGCTGGTTTCTCCAGCTTGACAGTGGAAGCATGCTGAATGGCATAATGTAGAGCTGTAAAATGTAGTTGGTCTAATTGTCTTTACTTACTATTCTCTAAAGTTTAACAAAAAGATCGAGAAAACTCTATAGGACAGAACTGTCGAACTTATTCACATAGGCACATTACCTATATATAGGCAAGATATAAATGATTAGCCTCATTAGAATATGTTTCCTGCCTCAGTTCAGAACACAGAAAACATATTTTTATAGAGGGAGAAAAAAAAAACATATCTAGCTATCAATGGTGAGGATAAAAGTGCATGTTTGGGGCAAAAAAATAAGGGGCATAAGCAACATGGCATGTTGTCAGAAACCTTACTCCTTCAATCGTACAACATATTTGGAACCAATAAGTCCTTCAATTGTAGAACATATTTGGAGCCAATAAGTGAAGAAGTCGAACAACAGTATAGGAATCTTTATAGACCCACAGAAATGAAATTGCAACACTTAGGGTTCAGTTTCAGTGACCAATGACCACTCAAAACTGTCAATTTATATAAACATGGAGTAGGTGCTAAAATCAACAAAACGGGACATATGTTCCTGACAGTCCCTAGTATTTCCTGTAATTTATACAGATGTTTTAGACTATATCTGGATCACTAAAAAATTGGGAAGGAAACTAAAAAAAAATGAAGACGCACGTAACAGCAAGGCTGGCCTCAGCCTCCATCCTCAAGCAGCAGATGGCTCCGCTCATTCATCGCAATCGGCGTCAAGATGACAATGGGACTATGGGAGTACCCTAAAACCTTATCATTTGGCATAATGGAGAAAAATTTACTCCTTCTCCACAAAGAATATGCGCTGACGGAAATAGAAAATCAACTCACCTTCTAGATCCCAACTTACATGGCCAGTCGCAGCTCCGCCCTTGACTCCTGTGCTCGTCGTTGCCGTAGCCATCACCCAATTGTAGAAGCTGAGCAGCTGCATAGCCTGGGACTGCGGGGCGGTAAGGCAAGGTGCGGCTGGCGGCGTCTTCTTCGAGGAGGAGGATGCAAAACACGGCGGAGCCGATGGGGTGGGGATCGACGCCGGCAGGTGGGGGACGGTGCAGGCAGAGCGGCGGATTGGAACCGATGGAACTGCAGAGAACGTGGTTGGGCCGAGGGCGGGGTCGGGGATGATGTGGGCTGGCCAGCTGAAGATTCTTCGCCCTCGGTGGGTGGTATGGGCCCGGCATTCTGTGGCAGGCAAGAGGGAGGACCGCGTTACCTTATCCGGGAGAGGAAAAACTGATCGGCGCTGCTACGACGTCCGGATCCGGGCGCTAGCATCCGGACGTGCTGCAGGAGGCCCTGCTTTCACCCTCGCAACACGCAACAGAAGATGATAATAAAAAAACTGCAACCGCGCACCGTCCCCACGCGCGCGCGGGGAGCGGATTGAACCCACCCCGCCCCCTCCCCCCGCACACACGGGGATCCGCCCCGCCTCCCCTCTCCAGAACTTGCTAGCCCCCAACCAACCTTCATCCAAGCAGCTACCGCGACAGACAAGGACCTGCCTGCTGCACCAAAGCAAACAACGGCCAAACACCTACTAAAACAACATCCAAACACCAATTGAAACATGCAGAAACTAAAGCTTCAAACAGACACACGAAGCTTGCTGCACCAAAAACATGAAACTACTGAAACAACACCCCAAACACCAACTGTAACAGCGAACGACAGCTACTTCACCATGCCGTTCAAACAAAAAAATTGAAATAAAATCTCAAACACACTCCAACATCTGCTGAAACACTACTGCAACAATGAAAAACAACCATTGCAACAAGGCGAAGAGGAGGGGGAGGAAGAGGGAGGAAAGCTCATACATGTCTCGATCTACTTCTCCAACATCCAAATTGTTCTATTGAAACATACCTTTCGATCAACTGAAACAAGAGAAACATGCTACTGAAATAGGGGGAAGGGAAAAACGTCGCTGGATCTGCATCACCCCCCATGGATCCACCACGAGGAGCACCGCTGCTCCATGGATCCGCCACCGGGGGAGGCCCCCATATCGTCGTCGATGTGGGGGAGGCGCGCCAGGGTGGAGAACACCACCGTGCAGCTGCCGTCGATATGGAGGAGGACGCTCCAGGGTGGAGGAGACCACCACGCCGCTGGATCTACGCCTCCCCCATGGATCCACCACGAGGAGGGCGGAGCTCCATGGATCCACCACGCGCCGCCCTCTCTCGGTCACATGGAGGACGCGGGAGCCAGGAGGAAGGAAGGGTGAGGGAGGGGAGGAAGGAGGGAAAGGGAGGAGGTGCGGCTTGCCAGCGAGTGCTCCTCACCGTCGACGTCGCCAGGGTGGAGAACGCCACCACGCAGCTGGATCTGCGTCGCTCCTCCATGGATCCACCACGGGGAGCCCGGTGCTCCATGGATCCACCACGGGGGACCCCAGAGCTCTATGGATCCACCATGGGGAAGGCCGCCACGGAGAGGAGCCGCCCCGCCCTCAACTTGCAGGAAGCGACGGAGGGAGCAGAGGGTCGCAGCGGGGGAGGGGGTGAAGTCAGAGAGAGGAAGGAAGGGAGGGGTGCCTAGCCAGTGGCGCGTGTAGAGGGCGCGCAGTGGAGGAGCAGCGTCCTGCAGCGTGTAGAGGAGAGCGTGAGGCGAGAGGAAGAAGAAGCGAGGCAAAGCGAGTGAGTGGTGAGGGGGAAGACCGAAGAGGTGAACGAGCGGATAAGGAAGACCCGGGCGAGTTAGTTGGGCCGCATCGTTTGGGCGCGTCCGGCGTCGTCCGGACACCCTAACAGTATCCTTTCCGAAAACCGATCTAGCCCGAGGGCCGACCCCTGCATGTTGTAGCGGGCCTTTTCTAAGACATAACACACGCTCCACGTGACTGCGAGCGAAGCCACCACTACCAGCCAGCCTAGGTTGAGGGAAACGCAACACGGTTCAAGAGTCGTCGCCGGCGGCAGATCCAGGAGGAGACATGGCCAGGATGACCCTGCCGTGACAGAAAGTACTGCTGAGTGCGGCTGGCTCCAGCGTCGTCCTCGTCCCAGCTTAGCTTTCGACAAGGCCAGCGTCCGTTCACTGTTGACATGTTATTAGCCTCGTGTTTGGAGGGCCACGACGATGATAATACAGCAACAGTGCGCAATCTGGTTCGTGCGCGACCACGATCACGATGGGTGTCTCTTGACTCTCTGCTGGCCGAGTCAGAACTCATTAAGAGCTCGCTCTCCCTCTGCTAGGCCATGTTTAGTTCCCCAAATTTATCCTCATCCCTAAATTCCACTATGCAAAAAGAAGATTTCTCGTCACATCAAAATACCGATACATGCATGGAGTACTAAATGTAGAAGAAATAAAAAACTAATTATACAGTTTTATTGTACTTTACGAGACAAACGTTTTAGATCTAATTAATCAATTATTACTAAATAAAAACAAAATGCTACAGTGCAGACATCCCCGGATCTAAACCAGGCCCTATTGCTTTGGCTTTGCTACCCGTTCAGAGCAGTAGCGGCGGCTTTACAGATAGGGCCTTGTTCACTTCCCCATCCCAATCCAAAATATTTCCTCTTTCATTCATCACATCAAATCTTTCGACGCATGCATGAAGCATTAAATGTAGGTAAAAAAGATAACTAATTGCATAGTTTGTCTGTAAATGTCGGGACGAATCTTTTGAGCCTAGTTAGTCCATAATTGGACAAATTTTACCAAATAACAACGAAAGATGCTACAGTAATTTTTTATCTACTTTTCGCGAAGTGTACACACCCTAGATTGCAGGCACGCACAGTACCCATCAGGACAAGCAGAAAGTTCTTGTGCCGGCACCGGCAGCCTGCAGAACAGCCTTTCTGCATTCTAGGCTGTGTTTAGGGGCTGTTTAGTTGGCAAAATTTTTGGCGAAACGCTACTGTAGTAGTTTCGTTGTTATTTGGTAAATATTGTCCAATCATGGTCTAATTAGGCTTAAAAGATTTGTCCCGTCCATTTCGTCTAAACTGTGTAATTAGTTTTATTTTTTATCTATATTTAATGCTTCATGCATGTGTTTAAAGATTCGATTTGACGGGGAATCTGAAAATTTTGGCAAAATTTTTGGCATCTAAACGGTGCCTTAGTTCCTAAAAAAAAGCACTATGCAGAAAAAAGATTTCCCGTCACATTAAACTTGCGATACATGCATGAAATACTAAATGTAGATGAAATTAAAAACTAATTGTACAGCTTGGTTGTACTTTGCGAGACGAACGTTTTGAACCTAATTAGTCAATGGTTGGACACTATTTACCAAATAAAGCCAAAACATACTACAATACATTTTTCACCTTTTTCAAAGAACTAAACACATTTAGCAGCAGTATCTGGTTGCAGATTGCAGACTTTTAAGTTTTAACTCCACTGGCCTCCTCATCCTTGGATCCCCACCGCTCTGCCACTCTGTTGCATCGCCGTCGGTGTCAGTGTGACGGTGTCCGTCACCAACCCTCTCCCAGGTCCCAAACAAAGGCCAACGCGCGCCCCACCCCACTCACACTCCACGCCGCGGTCTCGCCATGTCGCGCCTCCCGTAGACAAAGCGCGTCACATTCCTCCTCTTCTTCGTCGTCGTCGGCGGTGGTGTTTACAGTTGGTGTGGGGGGAAGCAAGAAACCAGAAATGGACGACGCTTCTCCTGCACCACCGCCGCCACCGGGGTCTCCCGCCATCGAGCGGAAGCTGAGCCCGGGGGTGCTCCTCCTCATCGCGATCCTGGCGATGGTCTTCTTCATCTTCGGGCTGCTCAACCTGCTGGCGCAGAACCTGCTGCGCCTGCGGCGGGCGCGGCGGCGCCGGCGCCGGGTCGGGGACGCGGCCGCGGGGGCGCCCGACGGCAGCAGCCCCACGGCGTTCCAGGGCCAGCTGCAGCAGCTGTTCCACCTGCACGACGCGGGCGTCGACCAGGCCTTCATCGACGCGCTGCCCGTCTTCCCCTACCGCGCCGTGGGCCGCCGCGCCGCCAAGGACGAGCCGTTCGACTGCGCCGTCTGCCTCTGCGAGTTCGCCGACGACGACAAGCTCCGCCTGCTCCCGACGTGCGGCCACGCCTTCCACGTGCCCTTTATCGACGCCTGGCTGCTCTCGCACTCCACGTGCCCTCTCTGCCGCGGCAGCATCCTCGCCGAGGCCGACTACTCCTACTCCAGCCCGTCGTCGTCGTCCTTGCTCCTGCTCCACCACCACTCATATGGCCTCGCCGAGACGGCCGCCAGAGACGGCGGTGATCCAGGAGACAGAGACGGCGACGAGTCACCCGAGGACGCGGTGGACGAGATCGTGGAGGTGAAGCTGGGCAAGCTCAGGTGCGTCGACGGCAATGCTAGTGCCAGGGACCTCGCGGACGACGGCACAGGTAGCAGCAATGGCAGGGGAAGCCTCGGGCAGAGGCGGTGCCTGTCCATGGGATCCTACGAGTACGTCATGGACGACCACGCCGCGCTCCGCGTCACCATCAAGGCGACCCCGAAGAGGAGGCCCGCGAGCTCGAGGTCGTCGCGCCGCCGCCACGCGCTGTCGGCGTGCGACCTCGGGTGCCCCAAGAAGGCGGGCGCGTGGGAGACGGCCGTCACGGAGGCCGCCGCCGCGTCCGTGGACGCCGACGGGCGCTGCGGCGACGGCGCCGCGAGCCTGAGCAGGGACAGCTTCTCCACGTCCAAGATCTGGATGGCGTCGGCCGCCAGGAGAGAGGAGGACGGTCGCCGCCCCGGCCCCGCGGCGGAACCGGTCGCCGGCGAGAGACGCGTGGCGTCGTTCCGTTGGCCGGCGATGGCCTCAGGCTGCAAGAAGCACCGCCGGGACGAGGAGCCTTGCGACGTCGAGGCAGGTGTCTCCGGGGACAGTGCCGTCTCGTCTGTAGTAGAAGAGAGGCCGCCGTCGGTGGCTAGGGCGGCGATGCTCTGGGTCTCCGGCGGGAGGCAGGGAAGCCATTCGTGATCGTGATCTGCATTTGGTGTGCACATTGGTTCAACACACACAAGATTGGATTTTTTTTTGGCTCGTTTGATTTCTTGTCTCCTTTTGTTTTGTTTCTTAGACTGATTGCTTTAGTGATCGCAGAGCAAGCAGGAAATTGTATAAAAAGGGAAAATGTGTTGCAAGAATTGCATTGGTCTGACTCAAACTTAGCAGAGTATAAGAGGAATTCGTTCTTGGTGATTTGCTTTAGAGGTTGAACAGTGGTGGACGAACTTGGAAGCCACTCATGATTCATGAGCAATAAAGAAGAATGGTTGTTTTGGTTGGCCGGGTTGATGGTGATGGATTTAAAATAAAATTGGAATTCTTGTTAGCATCTCTGACTCTGAACCTTCCTGCCTCCTGATGGAAAGAATCGGAGTCAAGAAAGTCTGTCTTTACTCATCACTTCAGGACACAGATTGAGAACCTGTCCTCATCGGCAGATCATCCACTCCACTCTGTTTCAGCTGCACTTCAACTCCTCTGAAACTCTTGCGAAAACTGGTGAATGCAGACAAAGAAAGTGCGGGCCTGTCTCATAAGATAAACAACACATCATCGTTGCTGGCCTATTGGACCATGGATCACTGGCATAATTGGGCTTAGCATCAAGTGGTGCTGTGCTGGCACAGTTGACTAGCAACTGCCTGCCGCAGGTGCTGCCGAGCTGAATGCTGCCATGCATGCATGTCAGCATGTGACGAGAAGGCGAGTGGAAGCCGGATGGGCATTTCAAATCTGCTCTTCCCATGTTGTTTTGTTTCCATTCACGAGCTGTTCTTCTGGCAGGTGGCAGCTGCTCAAGTAGCAAAATCTTAATGCTAGTGGAGTGGGTCCTGCACACCATCTTCGGCCCCGTTCACTTGCCATGCATATCCAAAATATTTTCTCTTCCACCCATCACATCGAATCTTTAGACGTATGCACGAAGCATTAAATGTAGGTAAAAAAAATAACTAATTACATAATTTGTCAGTAAATGTCGAGACGAATCTTTTGAGCCTAGTTAGTCCATAGTTGGATAAATTTTACCAAATAACAACGAAATGTGCTACAGTAACTTTTCACCCACTTTTCACCAACTACTACTGCAATATGCAACCATCTACAGGCTGGTGCAACAGAGCTGCACTGTGGCTATCGCTGTTGTAGCAGAGCAGGTTAGACAATGCATGTGTTGTTTATCTTTTTTTTTTTTGAAAAAGAACTATCCAAAACACCTTTTCATGCGAAGGCAAATCAAGGGATGTATCTTCTTATGATTATGAACAGTGCGGAGCTAACTACACCCTGGAAACTTTGCATACAATGTGCCACTCACCAACCAGGCAGGTGAGCGTGAGTCATTTTGACAGAGCAGAGGGCAGTAAGCTCCCCTTTTGAATTCTTTCGCCTAGTTTTGTTCTCCTTTAAACCTGCCTGGGTGGCTGGGTTCAGGACTGTCCATGCTGCAACTGCAAGCATCATTAGCTTAACAAAACCTTGGCAGACTGGCAGTGAAAGGTGAATGCGACCGGTCAAGCGGGCACAAAGGCTGGTTCAGAATTGACCATGTTTTCTAGGATGGGAGCAGGCAACATGCCATCATCTGGAGTAGATGGCAAGGTTGAGAAAGGCAAGCAAAAGCGTGCTGCATGCGTGCCGTCTTATAACTTCAATAATATACATGACAAGCGGGAAATTAGCAAATCACGCAGTAGTAGTAGCTTAAAAGATTGAACACTGGTAGTATATCAGTTGCTGCTAAAAAAAATCCATGTACTCAGGCTATCCATGTGCATGCATGGAAGATATACCAGCATTGTTTTGTGTCAGAAAACCCTTGCATTGATCTACTATTTCTGAACAAGAAAGCTGATGCATGGTTTTGCGATTGGCAACCCCGCAAAACTCAGAAGAACCAAACGCAAGAAAACCCATGGGTGCTCTTGTCATTATATTGAACAGTTAACAGCTGTAACCATGGTATTTCTCTTGGGAGATACACTTCGGCAAAATTCAATCCCCAAAAGGCAGGGCAGATCGCACATGAACATTCTTGTGTCGGTGTGTAGTCTCTGACGCTTCCTTTGGAGACCACGACCAGCAAGGCAAAGCGCGTCACATGTGCGAAAGTTGCATGGTTAGATGGTCTCCAATGCTATACCTCTCTGCGTCTAATGATGACCTTGCGGACGACATGGACTCGGCGATGGCGGCACCAACACTAGTATTTTACCGTGGGAAAATCCGTGCGAGCGGGATAAGGAAACAGAACAATTCGAGCAAAACACTGGGTAATTAAGTTGGATGAAAAAATTGTTAAACTATTAGGATCGAGTAGCAGTAGATCGGTGGGGTTAAACCTTTGCTTTTAGATGTATACGAAACCTAATGGAGAGAAACAGAATGAGAGAGAGGAAGTGAGGGAGATGCAAACCATCGGTGGGTGCGGTGTTGGAGTTCGATCCCGATCCGGTGAAGGCCATCGCTGGTTCGTTGATGATGCTCTGCCAAGGTAATAAATAGCGGCGGTAGCGGCCGCAATTGCACCCACAATAGCGGTAGCGGTCCATTGCCGCTACCGCTACGAGGTAGCGTCCTGAACTTTGCATCATGGAACTTTGCGGCCGCAATTATAAATAGCGGGCCGATATTGCGGCCGCAATTGCGCGTAGCAGGCCGCAATAGCATGAAAGCAAATATCCCTAATTAGTCTAGCACACTATGACTCACACCCCCAAATTCAAATACTCACGCATCGGCTGTGGAACTTAAAATTATTCATGATATATGCACTTAAAATTATTTATACTCATTATTCATGATATATGTACTTAAAATTATATGGGGCTATTGGGTGCCGCTATTGGAACTTATCGTCCGCAATATCGCCCGCTATCCGCAATCCGCTACCTCGACGCCAATCCGCTGCCAACCCGCTATACGTTATTTAGTACCTTGTGCTCTGCACACGGGCAGCGGTGGTCGGGGAAAAAATACGTCAGCAATTTAGGCTCTTTGATATTAGATGATTTATTTCTACACGAACAATATTAGAAGCTTGGATGTTGTATATGTATTTTTTTTCTAATAATATATATATAAATATGTCATCGATAATACGCACATACAATGAGTTGACATTGATCCTAAAATATTATAAAATATTATCCAAGATTCCAAGACACAAGATAGCGAAAGATTATGAAATTTTCAGCCTAGGGGTTCAAATAGAAGAGTTCCGTGTGATGAACTTATCTTCTCTTCGAGCCTATGATGCGCGTTCTATTTCTCCATTATTCTTCCGTCCCCTCCAAACTCTCTCTCTATCTCCGGATCTTCCTATAAACTCTCTTCTCTCTCTACTCCACACCTTAAATTTGGTGCACACGATAGTCGACGCCACGGAGGTCCATATGCCCTCTACATGTGTTCGGACTGAGGTGTTGCGAGGGCAGGGGACGCTCGATGCCGTCGTGATGCCTCTGACGTTGTCAGCTCCGCATGACGACACTTCGTCATCGGCCTCAAGGGGCTAGCTCCGTCATGGCGCTGGGCTCTGACGCCTTCTGAGTCCTGCCCCCAAGTCGTGTGAGCATCCGTGCTGGCCCGCAGATGCCTAGCATCAAGCCGTCAAGTGGAAGCACGCATGGAGTGGCATGGGCGTGGATCCTATCTCATCGTTATTTAGGGGTGAAATTTTACGGCGCTCGGAAATAATAAGAGCCATTTGTTTCGTTAAATCTAATTGTTTTTTTTTGAAAGAGTAGAACTCTGCTTTTAAGAAAGCAATGTAACAGTACAAAAGTTTACCGGGGATGTCGGCTTACAATCAACAGAAGTTCAAAACAAAAGACACTACTAGATCTCAACAATATCAGACACTAAATGAGTATTGCTTTTGTTCTTGAACTCCTTTAGCCACCTGAGCACATCTTCCTTCATTTGATTAATCCGCTCCATGTCGTCTTCCATAAGTAGATAACTCCATTGCTGCATAAAAGAGATGCCAGTGTACATTACATCAGTAGGCGCCTTAGGGAACTGTTTTTCGATTCTCATTTTATTTCGACAGGTCCACAAGGCCCAGGCAAAACTGGCAAACACAAAAACGATCAACCGTTTAGGCCAGGGCCCCTTGCCTAGTAACCAGAAACTGGAGAAATCCCTTAAAGACTTCGGAATATTCTGAAGACAATAGATGTCCTGAAGCATGCCCCATACCAGTCTAGCTAAATGACATGTAAACATAATGTGGTTGATATCTTCAAGACAGGTACAGAGGCAACATCGACTACTCCCATGCCACCCTCGCTTCACTAGACTTTTTGCAACCTGTAGCTTGTTGTTAAAAATCTGCCACAAAAAGAACTTTATTTTCGACGGCAGCCTGCTTTTCCAAATAAAACCAGCCACCCTACTAGTAACCCCACTCCCAGAAAGGAATCTGTAAAGGGACTTGGTAGAATACACCTTGTTTTTCTCTAAGGCCCAAAAAACAGAATCGGCGTTATTGGACAGGGAAATGTCCCCCAAGCTCTCCTTGAGCTCAAGCCATCTATTATACTCTTGAAGGGACAAAGTTCTTTTGAAGTCTAACTCCCAATTTTCCTCATCGCAACAATCAGCCACAAAACAGTTTGGTTCCTGGACCATTCTAAAAAGCTCCTCATACTGAATCTTCAAAGGAACAGTTCCTACCCAAACATCATGCCAAAAACGACAATGTTGCCCATTTTCAACCTTATAAATGGCCCCCCATTTGAAAAGGTGTTTAACTTTGTGTAGCCCCTGCCAAAATTGTGAAGAACCCTTACTGTTAGGGTAAAAGAACCCCCTGTTATCCAAATATTTAGCTTTTAAAATTTTGAACCAAAGTTCATTAGGTTCTTGCATAATCTTCCAAATCCATTTAACAACGAGGCACTCATTCATCAATCTGGTGTTTATAATACCAAGACCTCCTTGGTCTTTAGGTCTAGCCACCATCTCCCACTTTGCCATGTGATATCTAAACTTTTCCTCAGCCCCTTGCCCAAGGAATCTAGCTCTAATGCTGTCCATTTTCTTATGTATCCCTTCCTGTAAATGATAAAAACCCATACAATACATTGGGATGTTAGTCAAACAAGTGTTTGTTAAAATCTGCTTTCCCCAAGAAGTTAAGAATCTCCCTTTCCAAGGATCCAACCTTTTCAACATCTTTTGAGTGATTGGTGTAAATGCATTTGTATTCAAGTATTTATCACTAACCGGAATGCCCAAGTATTTCATAGGTAATTCACCTAGCACACAGTTCAAGCTATTGGCCATCTCCTCCTTTTCTATTTGACTTACCCCAAATGCAAAAACTTTGTTTTTGTGAAAATTAATTTTAAGCCCAGATAACCACTCAAAATAGTAAAGAATAAGCTTTAGAGATCTAATAGACTTGATGGACCCATCCACCATTATTATAGTATCGTCCGCATACTGTATATGAGTTATACCCCCAGGGATCAAATGTTCCATCACCCCTTTGAGATGTCCTTTATTTTTGGCCTTATCCAGCATCACGCTAAGAGCATCGGCTACCAGATTAAAAAGGAGGGGGGACAAAGGATCCCCTTGCCTTAGCCCCCTAAAGGTTTTGAAATATGGGCTCCTGATACCATTGACATTTACACAGACCTGACCACCCCTCACAGTGTCCATCACCCACCCTATCCATTCAGTAGGAAAACCTCTTCCTCTCATTATTTTTTCTAAAAAAGACCACCTTACCCTGTCATAAGCTTTTTCAAAGTCAATTTTTAAAATGAGCCCCTTGCTCTTAGATCTCCTGAATTCATGAAGAACTTCATGAAGAACAATTACCCCTTCTAGAATATTTCATCCTTTAATGAAACCAGTTTGGTTCTCCCCAACTATTTTCTTGGCTATAGGCACCAATCTATTAGTCAAAACCTTAGTGAAAATCTTATAATCTACATTCAACAAACAAATGGGCCTAAATTGCCTAATAGTGTTAGCTTCTTTGATTTTTGGGATCAGATTTATCACCCCATAATTGAGTCTCCTAATGTCCAAAAGGCTAGCTTTGAAATCTTTGAACATAGAAAAGATTTCATCCTTGACAATCTCCCAAAAATGCCTAAAAAAAGAGACTCCGTAGCCATTCGGTCCTGGGGCCGAATTGGTTTTCATATTAAAAACAACCCCTTTGATCTCCTCTAGAGTAAAGTCTTTAATTAGAGCTAGCTTGTCACTATCAGAAACCCAGAATTCATGTCCCCAAAAATCCTCATTTAAGGACAAGTTGCAAAGATCATTGTGCCCAAAGAGATTTTTATAGAAATCCACTATATGATTGGTTAAGTTCTGTTGACCTCTGATTTCCCCATAATCAGAGTCAAGCACAGCAATGGTCTTTTTCCTCCTCCTACCATTAGCATATTGGTGAAAGAAATGAGTGTTAGCATCCCCTTGTAACACTCAATTCTTATTGGCCCTCTGCTTCCAATGCAGTTCCTCCATAACCTCAAAGGATTTGAGATCCTTTTCAATCTGGATCAGTTCCTCCCATTCTTGGAAAGACAAGAGCCTAGTTTCAGCTACAATATCAATCTCTTCAATTCTTTTAGCCAAGTTTATCTTAGTCGCCCTCTGTTGTCCTATCAACCTCAAATTCTAACCTCTCAAATACTTCCGCAACAACTGTAGGCACCCATGCCAAACATTTAAAGAGTAGAAGTCAGAAGAGTAATTCTGCCTAATATCTACCCACTTTTTCCTAATCATATCTTGAAAACCCTCAATCTGGATCCATTTCTCTTCAAAGAAAAAATAGTTAGGCCTAGAAGCCCCATTTTCCCCAGAATCCAAAATAAGTGGAGTATGATCCGACCCAATCCTTGCCTTGGACCAGGCAAAACAAGTAGGAAACTGGGCTTCCCAATTCACAGTGACTAGAATTCTATCCAACTTAATAAGAGTGGGAAACCTTTGCTTGTTAGACCAAGTAAACTTGGCTCCACTAACAAAAATCTCCCTTAGATGAAAATTACCAATGAAATCATTAAACAACTCCATCAGCCTAGGATCACCCAAACCCTTGTTCCTCTCCCTGTTATTTCTAATGAGATTAAAATCCCCTCCTAAGATCATAGGTAAAGATTCCCTCCCGCAAAAGACTGACAGGTCAGAAATAAAATTAGCTGAAAAATCATGCTGAGCTGGTCCATACACATTAACCACCCAAAAACGGAAGTTAGTTAACCTATTTCGGATAAGAATCCCTATAAAAGAGTCTGAAACATCTTGTTGTTCTATCTCAAATTTATCTATCTTTATCCCTAGAATTAAACCACCAGAATAACCTTTCGAAGCAACCCAAACCCAAGAGAATTCCTAGCACCCTACCATCTCTTTTAACTCGGCATCTTTGAAATCTTGCTTGATTGTTTCCTGAATGGCCACAATGTCTAAATCTTCCTAGATAACATGGTTTTTAACAAAACCCTCCTATGCGTCGTGCCCAAACCCCGCACGTTCCAAAACATGACCCTCATGTTGAACTGCTTGGGTTGGGAACCTCCAGGAGCTCTTCAGGTATGCTACCTGATCCTCCTCCCCTAGAAGATTTAGGCTCATAACCTCTCTGAGAATTAGTGATAGTCCCCATGACCAGACCATCCACGAAATCTTCCTCTATAGGCTTCTCTTTATCCTTTAATCTTTCTAAGTACTGCTTGTAGTTAGCTTCAGCAATAGCCGCCCAGGCTAATTCTTCTACTTTAAAAACGCTCACATGTTCCTCTAAGTTCTCTCCATCTAAATCAAGATCATGCATAATGGAACATAATTCTGATGACGTAGCATTATTGAGGACAGTGAACGGGTTTGGAGTAGAAGAAGAGTTACCTAAAATATCATTCCTGGCTTTGGCCCTTTGGGCTGCTTTCTCAGCTATTGGCACACCATCCCTTGGCACCCTGTTGTTGGTCCTGGACGCAACCACTATCTGCTTCCTTGATCCCTTCTTTTTCTTCCAAGACTCATAAATTTGCCATCCTGTTTCTTCTTCATCCATATCGGTTTCAATACTCTGCATAGACATCCTATCCATCACATCTGTCTCATCAGCAGTACTAACAAGACCCATTTTGCTATTGTCTTGTTGATCGTTCAACTCAACCCTGATTGGACTATCTCTCTTGTAGATCAGCAAATCTTCCTGAGTTAAACCCTCTGTACAGTCTTCCACCACATTTTCAGTCTTTGAAGGCAGCTTGAGACTTGGCCACTTACTTTCCTCCATAAAGTAAGGGCCATCTCGGCCATGAACCACGAACTGAGTATCATCAGAAATTTCCACGACCCCAGATTCTCCTTTGGAGTGGCTCAGTGGAGTTCCTTGAAGATTCCAAACCCCTGAGTCAATGGTACTCTGTCGGTCAGTATCCAAAGCATTTTCGTTGATCTAAAGGAAGCCAAGCTCTGGGTGGAAAACAGCAATAGGATCAATAGATCTGGGATTTGTATCAACAGGTTGAGCTCCTTTAGCACACTTCTCCATCGGTTCCTCCATGGATCCATCATGACTAGAGTCAAATTTCCTATCCAGTCTGCCAAACCTATCAAACTTACTGTTGCTTTTCTTTTGTTGATCTCCCCTAGAGTGATGGTCCTTATCCTTGTCAAAAGCTCCATATGGCTTCCCAGGGCCCGGGGGAGGGCCTCCCTGACCCCCTTTGCCAGCACCTCGAATGTCTTCAACTTCAAACCTCAGGAACACTCTGAAAGGTCTTGATGGCTAGAGGGGGGTGAATAGCCTTATAAAATTTTGTACAAAGACAAACTAAACAAGTTTATCAATATAACAAGTAGCGAGATGCGAGTTTTGCTTAGCCTACGGGGTGTTTGCAAGCCACCTAACCAATTCATAATTCTAGTATATTTGCACTCAACCGCACAAGTCAAACCGCACAATTTAACTACAACTAAAGCTAGCTAGCTACACAAGCTAAGAGTTACACTAACAAGCTAGTAAGGTAACTAAGAAATTAATACAAGAGAGAGTTAGGAGGGTATCACCGAGGGGCGAAGTATTGAGCCAACCAATCAATATGATCAAGAGATGAATACCACAATATACAATCACCGGGATCGATCAAACACAATAAGAATGATGACATGAAGATTTATCCCGAGGTTCACGTGCTTGCCGGCACGCTAGTCCCCGTTGTGTCCCTCTTCACCACGTGGTTCGGTGGCTAATCGGTCACACACCGAGCCTCTCAAAAGGCGCCACAAGAACCTACCAAATGGCAAAAGGTTGCAATGACACGAGCAATTCACTAACGTTGCCTTTGGCGCTTCGCCGAGGTAGGCACAAACCCCTCACAATCACCGGAGGTGGCCAAGAACAAACACCAACTCTTGCCAACGCCTCCAAGCTGCTCCAAGCCGTCTAGGTGGCGGCAACCACCAATAGAAACAAGAATCTCGCAGCAAATCAACCATCAAGTGCCAACTAGATGCTATCTCACAATGCAAATGCACTTGGATCACTCAATCTCACTTCGAATATGCAAAGGAGCAAGAGAGATGAGTGGGAGGGGAGTTGCTTAGCTCAAAGTGCTCACAAGTATGTCAAATGTTCAAGAGAGAGAGAGCCTTGAGCCGACCAATGAGTATTTATAGACGTACCCCTTCGAATATAGCCGTTAGAAACTTAAACAGCCAAAATCGCGCTGACCGGACGCGCTGGTCATACTGACCGGACGCGCTGGTCGCACAACGGCTAACTGCGAAGCACTGACCGGACGCGCTGGTCCAACTGACTGGACGCGCTGGTCGCCCAACAGCTAACTGCGAAGCACTGACCGGACGCACTGGTCCAACTGTCCGGACGCGTCGGTCGCCCAACGGCTAACTGCGAAGCAACGACCAGACATGCTCATCGCGCAGACCGGACGCGCTGCGAACGACCGGACGCGCTGGTCCCGTGAATGACCGGACGCGCTGGTCGCCCGAGCAGCGCTCAACGAAACAACGACCGGACACGCTGAAGAAACATGACCGGACGCGACAGTGCCAGCGTCCGGTTAGAGTCCAGTAAGCTCCCTGAACGACCGGACGCGTCTGATCGACTATGACCGGACGCGCTTCGCGTCCGATCATCAAACTGAAATACGCGCAGACGCTGAACACTGACCGGACGCGTCCGGTCATGCAAAGACCGCGTCCGGTTCAGCGTCCGGTCACCTCTGTGACCTCCGTTCGCCTCCGTTTCTTTTCTGGACTTCCGGCGTAGTGGAAAATAGTCGTTTCAACTCCTCGAAAATGCTTGAATCCCGCCTCGCAAGCTCGGCGGGAGGGAGAGAGGACCCCAAATCCTCTCTACCGCTCAAACTCCACCGCCTTCGCAAACGTGCTAACACCACCAAGTGATCTTCGTCATGTGTGAGTGTGTTAACATTTTCACAATCATTTTTTGAGGCGTTATTAGTTCTATCCAAATGCATATGATTATGAAATGCACACCTAGAGGCACTTAGGAGTTCAATAGCCGCGTCATTCCCCTCTTTATAGTACGACTATCTATCCTATAATGTAACCACACCCACTAGGTGTCTTGGTTACTAAAACATAACCCTTAAGCATATACCTTTGCCTTGATCACGTAGGGTTGCATCCAAATCCAAGTGTGGCCATCATGATCACCATGTCCATCTTGCCACCAACCTTGGAATGTACTAATCCTCATATGCTTTGCCTTGATCACGTAGGGTTGCATCCAAATCCAAGTGTGGCCATCATGATCACCATGTCCATCTTGCCACCAACCTTGGAATGTACTAATCCTCATATGCTATATACAACTTAGACATAGGATTAGTACTTAGGCATTGTCACTAATTACCAACACCAAACATAGGACTTTCAATCTCCCCCTTGTTGGTAATTGGTGACAAACCTTTCACAAAGATATTATGATAAAATTTTGATTGAACCCATGTCACAATGTCCAAGTATATTACCATGTGTAAGAATTATGGACATGTGATCATGAATTCAAATTGATAGCAATGGCTCCCCCTACATGTATGCTATATGTTTGGATTTTGGAAGCATACATGTTAGATAGGAAAGATTAGGAGCATTGACTATCAATAGGTGCTAAGTGTTTAAGATTATAGACCTTTGAAGCGTGATACCATCGGAGTAGCGATAAACACCATCTTAGCACCATGTGTAGTTAGATTCCACTTGGAAAAGCACAAACATAACTAGAAACCTCGTGAGATCAACATTATAAGCAAGGTTCTAGTACCACTTTGAAAAAAAAACATGAAGCAAGAAAAAATCTAACTACTTCCTATTTATGCTAGTACCACAATACATCATTCAAATTATACTAGCAAATCACCACACAAGCAATGTATCGGAGAAAAAGAAATGCATAACTATGCATCATGCATATGAAGTGCACATGGAAATGCAACAATCATGCTTAAGAGCTTGCTCCCCCTACTTGTGTGCTCAAAATTTTAGTTGATCCCCTTCTTTTATCAATTTTCCCTTTTGTGCTTCTCCTCCTTTGAGTTCTATCTTTGTGAACAATAATTTCTCCCCCTTTGGCACTTTCATTGTCACATAGCAATGGCACATTCTTGAAAGTGATTCTAAAATCCTTTAATGTTGCCTTCATCCACAAGATTTGTGCACAACAACTACCCACGGCGATGTATTCGGCCTCGGCGGTAGATAGCGCAACACTATTTTGCTTATTGGATGACCATGAGACAAGTGATCTTCCCAACAATTGACAAGTCCCGAAAGTGCTCTTTCTCTCCACTTTATCACCGGTATAGTCGGAATCCGAATATCCAACTAGCTCAAAGCTTGTACCTTTGGGATACCATAATCCAACATCTTGTGTATGCTTTAAATACCTCAAAATTCTCTTTGTTGCCTTCAAATGACTTTCTCTTGATGAGGCTTGAAATCTTGCACACATGCATACACTAAACATTACATCAGGCCTTGATGCCGTCACATAGAGTAGACTACCAATCATCGATCTATATAGCTTTTGATCCACCATGTTGCCACTCTTGTCACTATCCAAACTTCCACTAGTGCCCATTGGGGTTGTAATACTCTTTGCATCTTCCATGCCAAACTTCTTGAGCATATCTTTGATGTACTTAGTTTGGCTCACAAATATACCTTCTTTCATTTGTTTGATTTGAAGTCCAAGAAAGAAACTAAGTTCACCAATCATTGACATTTCAAATTCTTTTGTCATTATTTTCCCAAACTCATCACAATAATCTTGATTGGTTGAACCGAATATGATATCATCAACATATATTTGCAATACAAACAAGTCTTTCTCAATCTTCTTAGTGAATAGTGTTGTATCAACTTTGCCCATGACAAATCCTTTGGATAGCAAGAAGTCCCTCAATCTTTCATACCATGCTCTAGGTGCTTGCTTCAATCCATACAAAGCCTTCCTTAACTTGTATACATGATTGAGTTTCTTGTCATCTTCAAAACCGGGAGGTTGCTCCACATACACCTTTCTTGAATGTACCCATTGAGAAATGCACTCTTCATATCCATTTGATATAACTTGATATTGTGAGCACAAGCATAGGCAAGTAAGATCCTAATTGCTTCCAATCTTGCAACCGGGGCATAAGTTTCACCAAAGTCAAGACCTTCTATTTGTGTGTAACCTTGAGCCACTAGTCTTGCTTTGTTCCTTACTACTATCCCATCTTGATCTTGCTTGTTGCGAAAGACCCATCTTATTCCAATGACATTGTGATCCTTAGGCCTCTCAACTAATTCCCATACTTCATTTCTTTTAAAGTTGTTGAGCTCTTCATGCATTGCATTTACCCAATCCGGATCTCTCAATGCTTTATCAATGTCCTTAGGTTCTTCCATTGACACAAAAAAAAGAGTGAGCACAAAATGATGTCAATCTTGATCTAGTTTGAACTCTCCTTTGTATGTCGCCAATGATGGAATCCAATGGATGGTCTCTTGCAATGTTAGTTGGTTGAATCACTTGGACTTGATTGCTTGGATGTTGATGTTGATCATAAGTTGGAGATGATGAACTAGCCACTTGTTGATCTTGTTGCACTTGAGATGATGTACTAGCTTGATTTTGCATTAGAGAACCACTAGCTTGTGTAATTGGACTTTGGAGCACTTGATCTTTGTTGTCATCCACATCAATCACTTGCTTTGGCCCAATATCACCAATATCCATTTCTTTCATAGCATTGGTCAATTGAGTTCCTCTCACATCATCCAAGTTATCTTCTTCATTTTGAGAACCATTTGTTTCATCAAACTCAACATCATGCACTTCTTCAAGTAAACCACTAGCCAAATTCCAAACTCTATAAGCTTTGCTAGTAGTTGAGTAACCAAGTAAGAATCCTTCATTACATTTCTTCTCAAATTGCTCAATCTAGTGCCCTTCTTCAAGATGTAGCATTTGCAACCAAATACCCGAAAGTATGCAATATTGGGCTTTCTTCCATTTAAGATCTCATAAGGTGTCTTCTCTAAGAACTTGTGGCAATAGAGGCGGTTGCTATAGAAGCAAGCCGTGTTGATTGCTTCGGCCAAAAATGAATGACTCACATTATACTCATTAAACATTGATCTTGCCATGTCAATTAAGGTTCTATTTTTCCTCTCAACTAAGCCATTTGATTGAGGTGTATACTTGGCTGAGAATTGATGTTTGATTCCAAGCTCATCACATAGCTCATCAGCTCTTGTGTATCTAAACTCACTTCCATTGTCACTTCTTACTTTCTTGATTGTGGTCTCAAACTCATTTTGTACTCTCTTGATGAACTTCTTGAATATGTCAAATACATCACTTTTGTCCACAAGAAAGAATACCCATGTATATCTAGTGAAATCATCCACAATCACAAAGCCATACTTGTTGTCACCAATGCTTGTGTATGTAGTTGGCCCAAATAGATCCATGTGCAACAACTCAAATACCTTGGAAGTACTCATAATGCTTTTCAATGGATGAGTGTTGCCCACTTGCTTTTCGGCTTGACATGCACTACATAGCTTATCTTTCTCAAATGTGACATCCTTCAAGCCTCTAACTAAGTCATGCTTCACTAACTTGTTCAATTGCTTCATGCCAACATGACCAAGTCTTCTATGCCATAACCAACCCATACTTGATTTGGTGAGCAAGCATGTTGAAAGTTGAGTGTCACTAGCATTGAAATCAACCAAGTAAAGATTCTCATATCTAAAACCCTTGAAGATCAAGTTAGAGCCATCAACACTAACTATCTCCACATCATCAACACCAAATATGCACTTGAAACCGAGATCACATAATTGAGCAACCAAGAGAAGATTGAAGTTTAACTTTTCAACTAAGAGCACATTGGAAATGCTATGATCATTTGAGATTGCAATCCTTCCAAGAGCCTTTACATCACCCTTGCTATTGTCACCAAATGTGATACTATCAATGCCACTATCATTTGATTTAAGAGAGTTGAACATTCTTGAATCACCGGTCATATGTTGAGAGCACCCACTATCAAGCACCCAATGCCTTCCTCCAGCCTTGTAATTTACCTACAAAACAATTTAATGTCTTTTAGGTACCCATACTTGCTTGGGTCCTTGGAGGTTAGTAACTAAGCTCTTTGGTACCCAAATGACCTTCTTCTTTGGGCCCACAATTGGTGTACCAACAAACCTAGCATGCACACCTTTCTCACCCTTGGTAAGCACATAACAAGAATCAAAAGGAATGTAAGGTACATTAGCATTTTTCTTGTTCTTGTTTATTTTGTTGCAATTAATCTCTAGATGCCCAACTTGCTTGCATCTATTGCAATAACGACCATTGCCCTTCACAAAGCGAGGCTTTGGAGTAGCAAAGGCCACCTTGCCCTTCTTGGGAGTATAGCCTAATCCCTCTTTGTTAAGTGAGAACCTTTGGCTACCCAAGCATTTTAGCAAGCGGGCATCCCCACCATAGGCATTGCCTAATGCGCGGGTGAGATCATCCACCTCTCTCTTGAGAGTCTCATTCTCAACCATAAGTGATGAATCACTAGTAGTAGAGATAGGGTTGGTTGTGGCGGATGATGATGAGCTACATGAAGCATTAGTAGGACCAACAAATAAAGAATCATCAATAATATCACATGTTAGTCCAATATCACAAGTAACAATCACTTGCTCCTCCTTAGCTTCCTTCATGAACTTCTCCAACTTGAGGTCCTTTTCCTTGATGAGCTCAAGTAGAGTGGAGTGGGCTTCCTTAAGCCTAGTGTGAGCAACTTTAAGGTCCTCATGGTCTTCCTTTAGACACTCACAAGATGCCTCTAGCTCATTAAAGGATTTCCTAAGAGCTTTGAGCTCTTGTTCAATTCCTTTGCACTCCTTACTCTTTTTGAGAGCAACAAGCTCCTCCATCAAGGCATCATTTTCATTGCTCTTGGCAATGAGCTCTTGTTCTAAGATTTTGTATTTCTTGGTTGTTCTCTTGTAGCCCTTGCTCATTTGATCTATTATGCCCAATAGATCATCCTTGGAGTAGTCCTCGTCCTCCTCATCATCACTCCTACAATCATCACTAGCACAAGAATCATCATCGCTTTCATTATATTTTACCTTGGTAGGCTTGGCCATAAGGCATGTCGATGTAGTGTCGAAGATGGATGGCTTGTTGGAGAGGGCAATGTTTGCAATGGCTCACCGAGTGGTCTTCTCATCATCACTAGAGCTATCATCATCACTATCGGAGTTATCACTATCCCAAGTGACCACATAGCCACCACCCTTCTTCTTCTTGTTGAATGTGAAGCTCTTCTTTGCTTTCTTCTCCTTCTTGTTCTTCTTCAACTTCAACTCCCATCATGATATCTTTTGTCTTCATAGGGGCACTTTGCCACTACATGATCAGGGCTATTGCAATTGTAGCAAAGCACCTCCTTTGCCTTCATAAAGTCCCTTCTCTTTCTTGCACCATAGCCTCTCTTCTTCATGAACCGACCCATCTTTTGCACTAGAAGGGCCATGGTCTCATCATCAAATAGATCATCATCATCATCAACCTTGCTCTTGCCCTTAGAAGAAGAAGCCTTGAATGCGGTGGTCTTCTCTTGCTTGACCTTGATCTCCTTCTTCTCATCTTCATCTTCATCATCATCATATTGAGCATCGGTCATGACATCTCCAAGCACTTGGTTTAGAGTCACCTTGTCCAAACCCTCTCTTTGGATCATCTTCCTCAAGATAGCAAACTTCTTAGGTAAGTTCATCAAGAACTTATGTGAGAAGTCCTTGTCCTTGACATCTTCTCCTAGGCTCTTGAGATCATTAACAATAACTTGTAGCTTATAGAACATCTCCGGTATGGACTCATCATCCTTCATCTTGAAGCTTGCAAACTTATCCTTGAGCATATAGAGCTTGGCACTCTTTACCGTTGAAGTGCCCTCATATGTTTCCTCTAATCTTGTCCACACTTCACTTGCCATCTCAAGATCCTTGATTTGCTCAAAGACCTTTGCATCAATCCCATTATAGAGAGTATTGAGAGCCATAGTGTTGTATTGGTTGTTGATGCGATCATTGTTGGTGAGGTTGTCGGGATTAATGATAGCATAATCATGGTGTGTCACCTTCCAAACGTTCTCATGAATAGAGCCAAGATATTGCTTCATCTTTCTTTTCCAATGATCAAAAGATGTGACACCATCAAAGAATGGAGGCTTGCCCCCGACATGGTTGAACACAACTTGAGCCATCTTACACCGAGGTTGTTAAACCTTGAAAACGGTGACCATGGCTCCGATACCACTTGAAAGGTCTTGATGGCTAGAGGAGGGTGAATAGCCTTATAAAATTTTCTACAAAGACAAACTAAACAAGTTTATCAATATAACAAGTAGCGAGATGCGAGTTTTGCTTAGCCTACGGGGTGTTTGCAAGCCACCTAACCAATTCACAATTCTAGTATATTTGCACTCAACCGCACAAGTCAAACCGCACAATTTAACTACAACTAAAGCTAGCTAGCTACACAAGCTAAGAGTTAGGAGGGTATCACCGAGGGGCGAAGTATTGAGCCAACCAATCAATATGATCAAGAGATGAATACCACAATATACAACCACCGAGATCGATCAAACACAATAAGAATGATGACACGAAGATTTATCCCGAGGTTCACGTGCTTGCCGGCACGCTAGTCCCCGTTGTGTCCCTCTTCACCACGTGGTTCGGTGGCTAATCGGTCACACACCGAGCCTCTCAAAAGGCGCCATAAGAACCTACCAAATGGCAAAAGGTTGCAATGACACGAGCAATTCACTAACGTTGCCTTTGGCGCTTCGCCGAGGTAGGCACAAACCCCTCACAATCACCGGAGGTGGCCAAGAACAAACACCAACTCTTGCCAATGCCTCCAAGCTGCTCTAAGCCGTCTAGGTGGCGGCAACCACCAAGAGAAACAAGAATCTCGCAGCAAATCAACCACCAAGTGCCAACTAGATGCTATCTCACAATGCAAATGCACTTGGATCACTCAATCTCACTTCGAATATGCAAAGGAGCAAGAGAGATGAGTGGGAGGGGAGTTGCTTAGCTCAAAGTGCTCACAAGTATGTCAAATATTCAAGAGAGAGAGAGCCTTGAGCCGACCAACGAGTATTTATAGACGTACCCCTTCGAATATAGCCGTTAGAAACTTAAACAGCCAAAATTGCGCTGACCGGACGCGCTGGTCATACTGACCGGACGCGCTGGTCGCACAACGGCTAACTGCGAAGCACTGACCGGACGCGCTGGTCCAACTGACCGGACGCGCTGGTCGCCCAACGGCTAACTGCGAAGCACTGACCGGACGCACTGGTCCAACTGTCCGGACACGTCGGTCGCCCAACGGCTAACTGCGAAGCAACGACCGGACATGCTCATCGCGCAGACCGGACGCGCTGCGAACGACCGGACGCGCTGGTCCCGTGAATGACCGGACGCGCTGGTCGCCCGAGCAGCGCTCAACGAAACAACGACCGGACACGCTGAAGAAACATGACCGGACGCGACAGTGCCAGCATCCGGTTAGAGTCCAGTAAGCTTCCTGAACGACCGGACGCGTCTGATCGACTATGACCGGACGCGCTTCGCGTCCGATCATCAAACTGAAATACGCGCAGACGCTGAACACTGACCGGACGCGTCCGGTCATGCAAAGACCGCGTCCGGTTCAGCGTCCGGTCACCTCTGTGACATCCGTTCGCCTCCGTTTCTTTTCTGGACTTCCGGCGTAGTGGAAAATAGTCGTTTCAACTCCTCGAAAATGCCTGAATCCCGCCTTGCAAGCTCGGCGGGAGGGAGAGAGGACCCCAAATCCTCTCTACCGCTCAAACTCCACCGCCTTCGCAAACGTGCTAACACCACTAAGTGATCTTCGTCATGTGTGAGTGT
Source organism: Saccharum hybrid cultivar R570 (assembly GCA_038087645.1). NCBI lineage: Eukaryota > Viridiplantae > Streptophyta > Magnoliopsida > Poales > Poaceae > Saccharum > Saccharum hybrid cultivar. The sequence continues at coordinate 14,430,256 of JAQSUU010000245.1, forward strand.
GTTAGCATTTTCACAATCATTTTTTGAGGCGTTATTAGTTCTATCCAAATGCATATGATTATGAAATGCACACCTAGAGGCACTTAGGAGTTCAATAGCCGTGTCATTCCCCTCTTTATAGTACGGCTATCTATCCTATAATGTAACCACACCCACTAGGTGTCTTGGTTACTAAAACACAACCCTTAAGCATATACCTTTGCCTTGATCACGTAGGGTTGCATCCAAATCCAAGTGTGGCCATCATGATCACCATGTCCATCTTGCCACCAACCTTGGAATGTACTAATCCTCATATGCTTTGCCTTGATCACGTAGGGTTGCATCCAAATCCAAGTGTGGCCATCATGATCACCATGTCCATCTTGCCACCAACCTTGGAATGTACTAATCCTCATATGCTATATACAACTTAGACATAGGATTAGTACTTAGGCATTGTCACTAATTACCAACACCAAACATAGGACTTTCACACTCCTTCTCCATTGAAGAAAAATTTAGGATCCCCATTGATAGCCTCTGGTTTCCTACATCTTACCTTGACCCTTACTGGCTCATCTCTTATCAAGCTTAGTTCATCCACTAAAAGAGGTTCAACCACCAGTGTGGTAATTTCCTTTACAGCCTCCACCTCTCGAGAGATCCCAGGGATATTATGGATACGAATCCACACAGTATGCAGAACTGAGGAGGAGAGCGGATTCAGATTGGATTTTTCTAGCTTGACTTTCAGATTGAACAATGGCAAGTCGAAACCTGAAAGCTTATCAAAGGAGTTCAGAGATTGAGGATCAGGGAAAATCACCAAGTATGTCTGACTATCCAGTTGTCTAACCTTGAAGTCCCAATCTTCTCTGACTAAATTCCTCAACTCCCTGTTCAACTTGTCTTCCAACGCATCCCCCTACAAGATGTTGATGACCCCAGTTGCCTTGCTTGCTTTAAGTTTTTCTTCAGGAAAATTCAATGCATAGAAACCTTGTCCAGGAATTCTAAACCCATACATCTTCAGCTGCTTACTAAATTTCTTGCAATCCACAGCTAAATGCCCGGTGTCTTTGCATTTGTAGCAGACTGGTTCATTCACACACTCAGACTGATGGTGATCATTCTGAAGACAGCGATAGCACTTAACATCAGCACCTGAGATAGGTTTCTTGTCAGGGTAGTTCCCACGAGTAGGGTCCCTTCGTGCTTCCTGTCCTGGGTTTCGATCTCCTCTATTCCAAGAACTTGACCCTCCCTGAGTTCAGCCCCCTTGCTGAATAGGGTTCCTGATACCCTCAAATCGATTCAACTCAAAGCGAGCTTGGAAGTTACCCTTACCACGGTCCTGAAGGTGATCTTGATCCGCCCCTTGATTGCCTTCCATCCGTCGCCCTCTGAAACCACTGCGTTCCCCAACACCTGGACCATGAGGACCCCTCTGCAACTGGTGGCGCAGATCCTGTTCCCGCAGGTCCCCCCCTAGCAGATCATCCTCCTCCATCCAATCCTCATACTGCCAATCCTCTTGCCGCCTCTTCCCTGCCTGCCGCTGCGTCTCACGATGAGCCATGGGGTTTCTTGCGGCCGCCGCAAAGGAGAGGGACAGAGGAGGAGGAAGAGGAGTAGGTCTAATTTTCCTGGCCTGGTAACCGTACCTTCTAATCTCGGTCAGATGGGCCGGGTATGTAATATCCATAGTCAGTCTCCCTTTGGGTATCCAGAACCAACCTTTGCTAGGCCCAATTGGTCTCCACGAATGACTGAATCTGTCATCCAGCTCACCCCAAAACTTGTCATCTTCAACCTCCCGCCCAAGCTGCTTTGACCGTTGTTCTTGGCAATTCTCCTGCCCACCAGCAATCAGTGACATACGATTCATGGATTCCTCCAATCGGTCACAAGCCAAAGCTAATTCATCCAATTGTTGGATGGTCGAGCCTGCAAAGATATGTTGCTTGATATCCTCCGCAATCTGTTCATTTAATCGCTTTTTCCCCCTTTGGTGGTTGGTTGACAACCTGAATTACCTGAACCACTCGTAATCAGAGCACCCGGTGCTAGAGTCAATCTCCTCTTCCTCTCACCCGCAATGCTCTGTTGAATCGAGGGCCAATCCTTTGCCTCCCTGGCACTCGAATTGGACAGGACTCCTTGTCCTTGAACAATCGAACCACTCTGAACCCGCATCCCCTTCCCTGGAGAGCGGTGATTCTGCATGTCAGCATCCGACCTTTTCTCCCTCACCATGGAGGAATCAGGAGTCCTGGACTCATTCCTAGCATTCCCGACCACATTCATCCTCCTCCAACTATCCCTTTGTTGGAGTTTCACCGACAAATCGCGTGGGGAGCAGGGGAACGCCATACGCCCAAACTTAAACGCCCACCGACCTCCCGGAGAAAAGGAAACCAGCGAACTTACCGAGGTGGAACGACGCGGCGTGGTCCCCTGATCACGTTCTCCTACTTTGTTGGCCGGAGAGAGGTCACCGTCGCCGGAGAATGGTCGGAGGAGCGCCGCCCCACGTCGCTAGAGCACGGGACTCCTACTTTTTAGGTTTAGGGGTTTAAACTGACAAATTCCACGAGTTTTAAAATCTAATTGTTTAAAGAGTAAAATGCATCGTAGGTCCATTAACTATTGAAGGCATGTCATCTGGATCCATCAACTCTTAAAGTGTATTTTTAGGTCCATAAACTTTTCATGCATGGCACTGCAGGTCCACACTGGTTCAAGAGCTTGATAAATTTTCATTTAACCCCCTCCCATCGATACCTCTGTCTCAAAACAGCCCCAACAATAGCCCGATCAATTGGACTGGCAGACGTGTCAGGCCACCCACGCCACTGCCGCGCGAGCGAGTGGCCGGCCGCCCATGACGGTGGAGCCACGCCACCACGCGAGCACACGGCGGCTGCGTCGGGCAGCCACGTTGCCGTTGGTCGAGCGGACGGGCTGTCGCGCGAGGCCAGGCATGCCACGCCACCATGCGAGCTAGCGAGCGCGCGGTGGGCGGCCAGCTGCGTCGTCGTCGTCCAGCAAGTAGGGGTGCCAGTGCGGCAGGGCTAGCTGTGGAGAAGGCGAGCGCAGCCGAGCCCGGAGCCGGCGAGTGAGCTCGTGCTTGCCGCGCGGCTGGTAGCCAGCGCGAAGATCGATGTGCGGCTCGGGTGCTCGCGCGGGCGAGGTACTAAGCTGTCGAGGCTTGGCTGCGCGCGCCCCAGGCTAGGTTGGCCGCGTGCCGCTCTCCCTAGCCGGCCTGCAGCAGGCCAGCAGCTCCTTCCCCCACCCCGTCGTGCACCTTCCACTTCCACTTGCAGCTCCGAAGATGAAGCCGACGCCTGCGCCGTCTAATTGGAACGAGCCTGCAGCATGCGCCCACGCGTCCTCCCATCCAAGCTCGGTCCCAAATTGCATGTGCGCCGACGCCAATGCCGACATCCCATGCGCCTGCTCGATTTGACTCCTTCCGAGCAATGCATCGTGTGGTCTGGTGGATCTCCAGATGTCATGCCTCGTCGGCCACAGCGGTACTCAGTACTCACAGTTACATAAAGAGGCACTACTGGAAAATAGATCTTTGCCGAGTGTAATTTTTCGGGCACTCGGCAAAGACCCTCTTTGCCGAGTGCCTTTTTTGACACTCGGCAAAGAGGGCATTTGCCGAGTGTTTTTTTTGACACTCGGCAAAGACCCTCTTTGCCGAGTGTTTTTTTGACACTCGGCAAAGAGGGCCTTTGCCGAGTGTTTTTTTTTGACACTCGGCAAAGACCCTCTTTGACGAGTGTTTTTTTTGACACTCGGCAAACATGGTCTTTGCCGAGTGTTTTTTTATTACACTCGCCAAATAAGATCTTAAAAGCATATTTTGAGGCCCTAAATGACTTCAAATTAAAAAGTGTTCAACTACAAAGTTGTATAACTTCTCAAGATCTACAACTTTTGTATTGATAATTTCTTCATTTGACAAAGTGATATTAACGTTCTTTATAAAATCTACATCTCTTGTATATAGTCTCAGGAAAACTAGAAGACAGATCTCTAAGTTTTGTAAACTATATTAGTATCGCTTTGTCGAATGAAGAAATGACAAAAATAAAAGTTGTAGATCTTGAGAAGTTATACAACTTTATAGTTGAACACTTTTTAATCTGAATTAATTTTGCTAGTGAAAAGTACGTTTGAATTTCAAAAAAATTAAAATTTAAATTTTTCAAACGACCTCGAATGGAGAAACGGCCAAAACGAAAGTTGTAGATCTCAAAAAGTTATGAAACTATGTAGTAGAAAACCTTTTGATTTAAAATCATCTTGTCAACGAAAAGTACGTTTGAATTTCTCAAATTTAAAATTTAAATTTTTGTAAACGACCTCGGATGGAGAAACAATCAAAATGAAAGTTGTAGATCTCGAAAAGTTATGAAACTATGTAGTAGAAAACTTTTTGATTTAAAATCATCTTGTCAACGAAAAATACGTTTGAATTTCTCAAATTTAAATTCAAATTTTTGTAAACGACCTCGGATGGAGAAGCAATCTAAATGAAAGTTGTAGATCTCGAAAAGTTATGAAACTTTGTAGTAGATAACTTTTTGATTTGAATTCGTTTAGAGCCTCAAATAAGCAATTTACACTCGATTTAGTATAATATGTATAGAACGAGAATGAGATATAGACACGAGTGACATTGTGGTGCAGTGGTAGAGAGAGTTACGCATGAGGGAGAGGTTGCGGGCCGCGTTAGCCGTGCCTTGCCGAAAAAATACCGCGAAAAATGCGTGTTTGAAGAGACCGGTGGGCGCTAGCCGGTGGTGCCCTCCTCCGATTAAAAATTTTTTTTCCTGTTTTTTTTTGAATTTTTTCGATTCGCGACTTTGCCGAGTGCTCAGTCTTTGCCGAGTGCCCGATAAAAAACACTCGGCAAAGAGCCTTTGCCGACGTAAATTTTACCGTGTGTTCTTTGCCGAGTGTGGCACTCGGCAAAGCCTTTGCCGAGTGCAAAAAGGTCTTTGCCGAGTGCCACAGGCACTCGGCAAAACACTGGATTCCCGTAGAGAGGTTGGCGAGGTGCTTGCTTCTCCATGGACAAACCGAGCTGTGCAGAGAGCGTCTCCATGCCATGAGCGCGGTCACCCACATGAGCGACCGCAACCACAACATCTAGTGGCCGATGGTGGCTCCTCGTGAGCTGGGACTTGGGCTGTGCCATTTGAGGGCGGGTTATGGCATGGTCTTTTGGCACGACCCGTAGCACGGCACGAAACGAAATATTTTGAGCTGTGTCGTGCCTAGAATCTCGGCACGGCGGGCTACATGGCCTGACCCGCATCTTGGGCCGTGCTTGGGCCGGCACAACACGAAAATGGCACGTAGACACTTCTACAACTATAGAATATAATTTTCTAGCATTTACTATACTACTTATCTAATTCTTGAATAGATTATGAAAATCATTAAATTTTTATTAAAATAGCACGAGTGAAAAAAAACTAGCAAAGATATTTTGAGGGCCGTACTTGGGCCGGCACGACCCAAAGGCGGGCCAGCGTGCCACGGACCGTGCTTGGGCCGAAGAAAAGATTTACCGTGCCATATCGGCACGGCCCGATGTACCTCCCATGCCTAGAGGACACGACCCAAAGCGGCACGAAGCACGAGAGGACCGTGCCGTGCCGGCACGGCACGGCCCAAGTCCCACCTCTCATAGGCTCATACTCGTCAACTCGTGCAAGGCAGCAGTCTAGCCAACGGAGAAGAAGAACATCAGTGCAGCAGTGTGCCGACGAAGAATCCAGGCGGTGCGGCCACTGCCGCCCACACTCATGCGATGGTGGCATGGCTGGCCTCGCACGGCAGCCTGCCCGCTTGACCAACGCCATGGTGGCTGCCCGGCACAACAGCTGCGTGCTCGCGTGGCGGCGTGGCTGCACCAGCACGGGCGGCTGGCCGCTCACTCGTGCGGCGGTGGCGTGGGTGGCCTGACACGGGGTACTTGTGCCTGTGTGGGGGCTGCTATGAGATGGAGATATCGATGGGAGGGGGTTAAGACTACCCGCACTCATGAACCTCTATATTCATCCTCTATACGTCCTAGTCAGCAAGATTCTCTTCCATCGATATTTGGTTGTCTATGGGACCTACTTATCACTCATGAACCTCTATATTCCACTATGTGATCTAGTTTTGAAGGATTTATTGAGACGAATTTAATGGTGAAATCAAAATTTAATTTGGATTTTTGGTTTGTGAGTTATAGCATTTTTTCCTTTGTTTAGCTAGTGGGGGCCGCCACTATAGAGTATAGAGTAAACACAGTACTACTCTAAATATAGAGTGAGAGAAAGGATAGAGTATCGTTTTAGAGTATCCAGTGCAGCAGTTTTTACTATATATTTATCCTCTAAAGCTTTAGAGTATCGTTTTAGAGTATCCACTGCGGGTAGTCTAAGTGAAAATTTATCAAGCTCTCCAACCATTATGGGCCTGCAGTGCAAATGCACTTTGAGAGTTGATGGACCGAAATGACGTCCCTCTAAAAGTTAATGGATCTGTGGTGTATTTTACTCTTATTTAAAAATGGAAAGAACCATATGGAAGAAACTTAAGCTATGGGTCGGATGGCGGAACAAAAAATTACGTGGACCCATAACTAGTTTCTAATTAAATTTGGAGGGTATAAACGTCTCAGGAGCTGCTTCTCTTAATGAAAAAAAGGGAGTTGCTTCTTTGAAACGCTGATGATCTTGTCAAAACTGTTGGGTCGTCGAGGGAATCTCCGGGCTGCGATGCTTGCTGCCGCCGGACACGTCGGGCTGCCAGGCACTCTTGTCCAGATGAAGTTGCCGGTGGGCTGCCAAACGATAGTGCGGATGCGGCGCCGTGCTTGATCTTCGCCGTGGGTCACATATGCACGAGATGGTGGCGCCGTTCTTACCGTTCATGACGCACACGCGGCCGCCGGAGTTAGACATGGAGCCGTCGTTCGTCACCGCGGCTACGAACATCTTGCCGAACTCAGTTGTTCTGCTGCTTGAAGCCTTCATCACCGGCTGCCACTGCTTGCTTCCCATGCCTACTATCAGATGCCTTGCCATGCTTGCTGCCGCCTGCCGGGCCGCTGTTGCCGCCCGCCCGCTCCACGCCGGCTTATCTTTCTTGCTGGCCGTATTGCACTTGCATCTAATCTACAGGTGTTACAGCCATGCAAAAGAAAGATAAGATGCAATCAAATAAGTGAAATTTTACACACGGTAGCGAAACTGTCCGCCGCGGGCGGTGTTTGGTTCGTGAATCGTGATCGCACCGACGCCGGTGAACCGCGGCTGACCCGGCGCGGGCTCCGGCCTCGTTGCAGCGTTGTAGCAAGGCTGCAATAGTCGTCGTCGCGCCGCACACCTATGCAGTACGAATCGGAATCACATAACCCTCAAACTCGATACCATGCAGACCCAAGGGAGCACCGGAGCGCGTGCACCGTCTGGAGCAGACAACAGTATCAATGGGATGGATTGGGGTGCGTTGGTGCCATTGACAGACGCGATTCGCGGCGATGCAGGAACAGCGATTCCCTCCCGTTCGTAGATTTGGGTTAGAGATTGTGTACAGGAGAGGAAAAGAACTAAACTGCCCTTAAGCATAATTAATTATTTTTTAATTAATAGCCATGGTAAATAGTTTGTTAGGGGAGGAACCAAAGCACCGTAACAAAGCTCTATTTAGGGAGGTTGACACACGATGGAGCGTGTCTTGACATTTGCACAGCAGTGGCCATTGTTCGGTTTCAGCACCTCTCTCGCAAGTCCCACGGCGGCCGGGCCTACGATACCGGCGCCATGACTGTAGCCGAGCTGCTTAGCACTCAAAATTTCCCAGCATGTGTTGCCTATTTTATTTATTTATTTATTTATTTATTTATTTATTTATGAGTTGCAAGCTGAGGGAAGTTCTTATACAGGAAACATACTTAAATCTGGAGGGAAATATTGTGCTTGATTCGACTCTGAGTTTTAGTCGATTTCTCCTTCCTCCTCATCTTCTAATTTTTTACTTTGTATAATTTAGCTTCAACCGTATAAATTGTACCTGGATTCTGTCTCCACTGTATGACGGAAGAATAGAAGTGACCACCGTGGCCTAATCCCATGGACTCAAGACTCGATTTTATTTAATTTATTCAATTTGTAGTCAATTTGAGTTATGATTGGTATGTAGTATTACCTGCTTTATTCGACTTGTAGTCAAAATTCTGACCCGACCATAATGACTTCTTCGATGGACCTAAGCCTGTTCCAAGACGGTAGGCCCAACTAGTGCCGCTGTCGGCAATCCTGAGTCTCTCAGCCATGGGTCTGAGCTCATTAGCTCCTGTGGGCCTCCTGACACTATTCCTTCCAGGATGGCACAATTTTTCTTGTCCACTTATTTTATTTGCGGATCTCGCGCGCTGATCGGACCTGGAGGAGTTTTCTGACATACGGATCTCGCGCGCTGATCGGACCTGGAGGAGTTTGAGGATTATTTCTTCACGCTGAGAGGGACAAAGGGACTGCCGTTCTTCTGCAGCAGATGCCCAGGACATTCCTACAATACCTTTTCTTCTACTATCTTATATATTCGTTAGATTCACCGTTTTTCGCTTTCTGATCTTCATTTGATCACTGTTTTCAGCTATTTAATCTGCCCTCCTATTGTTGTTCAGTCCCGCTGATTGACAGAATGTGTTGAACCATTACAACCTACATTTTGCTGAGCGTTATAAACTATTTCTTAGTTAGTTGTTAAGCGTTACAAATTATTTCTTTGTTACTGAGCTCGTCCACCATGGTCATGTTCTTGTATGACCACATCGAATTTAAGGGATGAATATGCATGAACACGATTGACGGACTAGGATCCTATGGTCAAACTATTTGATGTGAGTTTGTTATGTTGTGACCATGAAATCTGCGCCACTCAATGCATTTATGCACTCCTTTTGGTTGCACGATACGATATATTTCTCTTGCTTGGTTGTTGGGTTAGGTTGTTGGGTTGTAGGCCTTCGCTCGTATCTTCACCGGACAGACAAAAGGTACCTTCACCGTTGGGGTGAAGAGAAAGCTAGGGTGCTAGTCTCACACAAGAAAATGGGAGAAAATGCTAAGCATAGCGTATGGAGAATGAGGGGGAAGCAGCTTTTCCCTTGCCCTTGGGTTCTATTTATAAGGGAGGTGGCAGGAGGCATCTTCCTCCCCATGTCTTATGGTTCATGAATTTACAAGGAGGTCCTCAGATTTATTAGGCACCGAACCTTTTTACATGGTGGGCGGTAGGCGCTGTCGCATCTACCCCCAACAGTAGCCCCTTACCCACTAAGCTTTGGTTGGTACAACAAAGCCTAGTTGCTACAATAATAGGGGAAATGCCCAAGAGTACAATTCCCTAGTCTATCATGGGCTTCGATAGGTGTCCTCAGAGTAGGAAGTGCTTCGACAGCGAGGGTTGGAGGCTATGATACAATGATGATGGCTTGTTGATTGTGGAGGCCGATGACCTAGCTCCTGCTTGACTCAGCTATTGCGAAGATCTTTACCTTGCCGAGAGAAGCTATCTGTAGCCAAAGTAGTCATAGTAGTGGAAGTAGATGTTCTGGCAATCATGGCTGTCGGACATAGATAGGAACAGAATTTGCCACCGAAGTTCGATGGTGATACATTTGTCAAGGTGGACGTGGATGGAGTAGTTGCCGCAGTTAGCATGGCTTGCCTCCTTCGGCTCATGAGCAGCGGGCAAGACATGTCTTCAGGGTCGAATTGGTCCCCCAATGCACCCCCATTAAGCCCCTCTTGGCCGGTGCGTATAAGCAGTCCTAGGTCTCGTGCCTGGTTAACAACGGTGTTGATGATGAACTTTAGGAGGTTCTTCACTTGAGCCCGAGAGTGATGGCAGGGCAAGGCTGAAGTCATCGTTGAGAATCATTGTTGGCCCTAGGTAGAAGGTTTTATTGAGTGAAGCTATAGTTGATGATGAAGATGGTGAGCCCCTGGGCCATAGGTAGCCTCACAAAGCCAAAATTGGTGCCAAAGCATAGCAGCCAAGTTCTCGGAACGCTGGGGTCATGGTACGGGAACATGGTACGTGGTACGTTGTTTCTTAAGTCCATGGGACGAGGAGGGTTTATAGCTTGATCTCGTTCCTTTGATTAATAGAATGCATACTAAGTGTAAATGGACCGTGTTCCTAGAACGATGAACATGGTCCTAATTAAATTGGTTGATATCATGAACAAATTAATTAGCACAAGTTTTCACTAGGCTGCTAAGTGTCGAAGTAGACAAGCGAGGCGGTGAAGATGTCGATGGTGCCAAAGGGGTTAGCGAATCCTTGAGCGAAAAGTGATGTCAAGGTATTTGATGGAGCTAGTGAAGTAGACAGGTGAGGCCCTTGGACCGAGCGATATGGTGATGCAATGTTGTACATGATGCCAGAGCAACCATGGACCCTCGACCCAAATGTGAGGTTGAGGCGTTGATGAAGACATGATCGAAGTAGGCTGATGAGCCCCTTGCATCGAGCGAGATGGCGAGGCAGTGATGTCAAGGTCACCAAGGTCAATGGTGGAGCCCCTTGCCAAAGTGTTGGCGAAGGTGATATCGATGTAGCCGATGTCGATGGCGAAGCCCCTTGCTGGAGTGTTGACGAAGGTGACGTTGATGTCGCCGAGGTCGATGGCCGCCCCTTGCCGAAGTGTTGGTGAAGGTGACGTTGAGGTCATCGAGGTTGATGGTGGAGCCCCTTACCAAAGAGTTGGTGAAGGTGACTGTTGATGGTGAAAACGTCATAATTTTACATAGTCAAAACCGTCAACAAAGTGTCACTTTTGGAGGGAAATGAACATAATATGAATGATTTTAGTTCAACTAACTTGGTTCCACATGTACATGCCCTCCATTTGAATGTAGGTACAAAATGTATGAAAAACCAAGCTTGGAGGCCCAACTTTACACGTTGGCCGACCCCCCAAGTATGGCCAATTTACAATCCAAATACATCATCATGATGGGCAATGCTTCTAGAATGTGTGCAAAAGATGGGACTAATTAGCCAAAATGGACACATCGACCGACATGCCTATTTTGGCCAAATCAGCTCAATTTTGGTATGAAGTGAGGTGACACTATCCCCAACAAGGAGGTGTAACCCACTTGTCATAGGGCCACCAAAGGCACGTCGGTCGGCGTGTTAACTTCCACCAAAACACTTCATACCCACTCAAGATCAAGAGGAGAGGCACACAAGTAAGAGGAGGATGGCCCACCTATCATAGGGGGTTGGACGACCTCCCCCTTTCTCCACCACCTCAAACATGCTTCCATGCAACTCAGGAGATCCTCACCGTTGATCAAATGGCAATATTAAGTCAGTTTCATCCAACAGTGGCCAAGGATGTGACGCGGATCGCTAACATGGCGGTGGAGTAGCCCCTACTCCTCCTAAGACTATAAATACCCCTCACACTCCCGTCTCAAGACACACAACACAAGCAAGAAGCTTCTCCACTCTCTCAAAATGTAGTAGTTAGTATAGTTGGGAGTTAGAGTGAGTAGTGAGCTTAGTCTCTGGGTTCCTGATCTGGTCTTCCAGGAGGTCAGGTATGGTCTTGTATCTCCTTTTGCTTTCTTTGTAAGACTCTACTCTATTAATGTATCTATATTCTTACTCTGCTTTACTTAGCTTATGCTTGTGCAACCTTATACTTGTTATATTGTTGTTATGGTTTAGCTTAGCATATAGTTGTTACATATGAGATTGTGATCAAAGTCCACACCTATATTATGATCATCGCCTTTCACTAGGTGCTCTAGTTGATTTGTGTGTACACAACTATCTTGCCTTTGGTTACTGCTTGTCACACGGATAGTTTGTAGCTAGTAGGTTATGACAGGGCCTATCTAGTCTTTGTATCGCACCACGTGTTTTTAGGCAAGTTATTAAAATGGTAAGGATGAGCATGGGAGTTGCTTCAGGTAGGAGTTTCATGTCCTGATGTCTCGGCTGCCGCCTAGTATACTTGTTGTGTCAACTCAATCTATGTGTTACAATTATATGATTAAGCTAGGTGTAAGAAAATAGACCTTGGCCCATTTAAGTTTGGATTTTGGTGTTTGATGATCAACAAGACCAAATTAGACTAATGAATTTGTGAGTGTTTATTTTGTAGTCCAATAGGGTGAAAACGTGACTTGGACAAAGACGATGAGGTGATTCGATGATCAATACCTCAAGCAAGGCATTATAAGCTGAGTAGAAGACCCTAAAGATCAAACAAAGTTCAAGCACGAAGGATGGAACCAAGACGGACCCAAAGGCCGCAAATAAACGAAGAGAAGGGAGCATCATAGGGAGCTTCAAACCCAGATGATCAAGGGTTTGGATCATGGACCATGAGTCCGATTGCAAACCCTAGCATCGGTAACCGAACCTTGTGAACAATATTTGAACCAGACCATCAGGCACTAAGTTTGGAGGTTTGCAGGTAGAGACAAAGTTGAACCGGACCTAGTGAATAGTAACCAACCGGACCAATGGCGAGCTCAGTTCGGTCGCATCTAGAGAAGTTCCAGAGAGCATATGGAGCTCCAGACTTAGTTCGGTTGAGGCATCCAGACCATCAATGGTCCGGTCCAGAGGTTGGCCCCACATGTCAGCCTCATCGCGCGCGTAATGGCTAGATTCAAACGGTCGCCTATCAGAGACCATTGGAGGGAACCAAACCCCAGCGAGATGGTCCGGACTCCCCGAGAATCCAGTCTGAAGGTGGCAGAAAAAGCCTTCCAAAGGGACCAACGACTCTATTTGGTTGGGGGATTATAAATACCCCCATGGCTGGCCAAATTTGTATGGTGAGAGCCCAAGGAATTGCTATATGAGTTGAGACTCAATTTTAGTTGCTCTAGCCACCAAAAGTGCTTAGTGAAATATCATGTGATTAGCATAGGTGCTTTGCGAAGTGCTTAGGTTGATTAGATCACCACTTATGCGCTTGCTCTAAGTTTAGGCCTACTGTTTAGTGAGGTTTGCACATCTCTTACCACTCGGTGCTTGCGCACACCATTGTTGTACTCGGCAGGGCTTGTAAGTCTTGCGATACTACACCAACTGTGTTTGTAGTGTGGTCGCCACCGTGTACAGAGGGAACAAGGCCCACGGGGTTTCGATAGGAAGCTTGATAGTGAAGACGGCGTGAAGCGGTCCAAGAGAGGCACACCGGAGACCCACTTGCACATGGGGAAGGCCTAGGGCTATCCACGGAGTTACCCAACTGGGAGCTTGGCCCTTGCGAGGGATTCCTTGCGGGGGGCTCCAACGAGGAATAAGGGGAAGCTTGAGCGCTTCTCGATACCTTAGTAAAGATATCGGAGTCATCGACGGGAGTTTGCATCTCTATCGCCCTTTTACCTTCTGCATTTATTTTATGTACTTTGGTTGTATGCTTACTTTCCTAGCTTAGTTTGATAGGCTAGTTGATAGGATTGGAACGTAGGGTGCATAACTCTTTTACGTTAGAGATAGCAACACAATTAGTAAAACCATAGTTGCACATATAGATCGTTTATTTATTGCATAGGTTTTGCTAAGGTGAAAATTAGAGGCCCTAGTTAGAAGTAAAATTTTAAGTTGCCTAATTTACCCCCCCCCTCTTAGGCGTCACAGTCCTTACACTTGGTACAACCATAGAAGTAGAGTTCAAATCATTGGAACCATGTGCTTACTCATCCTCTCTGCTTGCTAGAATACTGATCTTCATGTTTGGACTTCTCCTATGTGTCATTACCCATATCATATATATCATTTACCCCCATTGATGGTTAGCTATCATATTCTTTAATTATTGCTTTCCTAGGGATAAATACGATACCCTAGAATATTCTAGGTGAAATGCTACAAAGGTAATTCTGTGCGCTTACGGAATATTCTACATGAGCATAAGAAATACCAATAGTGACGTCGATGTCATCGATGTCGATGGTGCAACCCCTTGCCGAAGTGTTGGCGAAGGTGACATTAAGGTTGCCGAGGTCGATGGAGAAGGTACCTTCTCCGAAATGTTGGAGAAGGTGATGTTGATGTCACCAAGGTCAATGATGAAAGTACCTTCTCCAGAGTCAATGACAAAGGTACCTTCTCTAGAATGTTGGAGAAGGTAATGTTGATGTCACCTTGTCGATGGTGAAGGTACCTTCTCCAAAACCGAGCCTGTGATAATTGTCCAAACTTTACTTATGAGCAAAATGATTGGACAAGTATGACAAGTTCAAAACTTTTATTATCAAAATCATCTTTGTGAGGGTTGTCATCAATTACCAAAAAGGGGGAGATTGAAAGTCCCTAGTTTGGTTTTGGCTAATTGATGAAACCTAGGACTAACCTTTGTATCTAAGTGGATGTTTTAGATAAAGGTGGTCATTGCATATGAGACATGACATTGACTCATGTGACCAAGATGATGAAGACCAAGATGAGGCTTGGCTCGATGGACCGGTTGTGAAGGTGAAGGGCAAGTCGAGGCTTCGAAGCGAAGGACCATGCGATGGTGAAGCTTGAGCAAGACTTAGTGCCGATGGACTGATGCAACGGTGAAGAGCAAGTGAAGTCAAGGTCGATGGATCGAGACGGTCATATGAAGTGGATCATATCATTTGGAGAAACAAAATGGGGTCAAGGCAAAGGTATAACCATAGGGCCATTTTGTTTTACACTCAAGACACCATAGAGGGTGTGAGTGGTTTAGGATTGATAGCCGAACTATTAAGAGGGGAAGTCTTATCGGTTATTCGATGCACGGGTGCCACTAGGTGAATTCATGAAGTGCATTGCATGTAGGGCCTAGTGAGCTAATTGGAAAACCTTTGAAAATGATTGAGAAAATGCTAACACACAAGCACATGGAGTTGTACACTTGATGGTGTTGGCACATTTGCAAAGGTGGCGTTGGTCGCGCTGTGGTTTGCGGGTAGAGAGGGGTTTGGGTTCCTCTCTCCCTCCCGCCGAGCGTGCGAGCGCGGGATTCAGGCGATTTCGGGGAAATGAAATGCCTATTTTCCACTACGCCGAAAGTCGGAAAAGAAACGGAGGCGAACGGGGTCACTGAGGTGACCGGACGCTGCACCGGACGCGGTCACGATGTGACCGGACGCGTCCGGTCAGTACAGCGCGGTATCAGGCGCGCGGGTGCTAGGGTTTGCAACCGGCGCGTCCGGTCACTCACGGGACCGGCGCGTCCGGTCATGCGCCCAGAAGGAACTGAGGTTCACAGAGGACGATCGGACGCAGGGCGCGTCCGGTCACACATGATCGGACGCGTCCGATCGTTGAAGGAGCTTACTGGACTCCGACCGGACGCTGGCACTGTCGCGTCCGGTCGTTGAGAGGAGCGCGTCCGGTCGTTGTTTCGCGGGCGCGGGTGCTGTGCGGATCGGCGCGTCCGGTCGTTCGACAGGCGCGTCCGGTCATCGGGACCGGCGCGTCCGGTCGTTTTGAGAGGCGCGTCCGGTCATGGGTTTTGACCGTTGGCGCAGTGACCGTTGGAGGACCGGACGCGGTTGAGCGCGTCCGGTCAGTTTCGACCGGCGCGTCCGGTCGTCCCGAAAAAACGGTCAGTGGAGTTGCAACGGCTCTATTTGTTTGGGGTGCTTATAAATACTCGTTGGCCGGCCCTTGGGGAGGGAGCTTGGCATTTCTAACACTCTTGTGCATCCTTTGAGCAAAAGCAACTCCTCCCACTCATCTCTCTTGCTTGATTGCAAATCAAAAGTGAGATTGAGTGATCCCAAAGTGCATTGCATAGCTTGAGGGCATCTAGTGGCACTTGTGGGTGGTTTAGCCGGTGGATTTCTTGTTACTCTTGGAGAGTACCGCTCCTAGCCGGCTTGGAGATTGTTGGAGGCGTTGGCAAGAGAAGGTGATTGTTCTTGGCCACCTCCGGTTGTTTGTAAGAGGTTCTTGTGCTTTCCTCGGCGGGACGCCAAAAGCAACTCTATTACATTGCGCGTGTCATTGAGTTACCTCACTTGAGAGTGGTGTCTTGCGGTGCCTTGCGGGGCGTGCCTTGAGGGGCAAGTGACTTGAGGGTCGCACCAAGGAACCATCTAAGTGTTGGTCGACACAACCGGTGACGTAGCTTGTCGGTGCACAAGTGAACACCGGGTGAACAAAAATATTGTGTATCTTGTCTCCCGGTGATTGGTCTCCATTTTGTGTTGTTGTCAATATTGATTGATTGTATATCATCTTGGTGATTGGCAACATCTTCACTCCACCGTTGGTATAAGATACACAATCCTATCTCTTGCATTTACTTTTACTAGATTATCTTGTGTAGCTCTAGTAGTAGCCTTTACTAGTAGTTGTTAGCTTGCTCACTAGTGTTTAAATAGTGACATAGCTCTTGTGTGAACTAGAGATCATAATCTACTAGACTTGTGGATAGGAGGCTTGCATCACAACCCTTGGCTAAGCAAAACTCGCTTTACGCCGTTTGTTATTCTAACAAGTTTGCTTAGTGGCTTGTGTAGAATTTTTAATAGGCTATTCACCCCCCCTCTAGCCATCTAGGACCTTACAAGTGGTATCGGAGCCGTGGTCACCGTTTTAATCAAGGCTTAACATCCTTCGGTGTGAAAAATGGCTCAAATTGTGTTCAATCATGTTGGGGGCAAGCCACCGTTCTTTGATGGTGTTAGTTCTTTTGCTCATTGGAAGAGAAAGATGACAATGTACCTTGGTTCTATTCATGAGAGAGTATTGCAAGTCACCGAGAATGATTTTGCTATCATTGATCCCAATCATCTCACCGATGAAGATAGAGCAAATAGAACATGCAATAGAATGGCTCTCAATACACTCTATAATGGTATTGACACAAAAGTGTTTGAGGGCATCAAAGATTTGGAATTGGCTAGTGAAGTATGGACAAGGTTGAGTGAGACATATGAAGGCACTAAGGTTGTGAAGAGTGCCAAGCTATATGGGCTCAAGAGTGAGTTTGAGAACTTCAAGAAAAAGGATGATGAAACAATCATTGAAATGTTTCATAGATTGCAAGTGATAGTCAATGATCTCAAGAGCTTAGGGCACAAGACTCAAGATCAAGATTTTTGTCACAAGTTCTTATTGAGCTTACCTAGAAGATTCAAGATGTTGATCATGATGTTGCAAAGAGATGGGCTTGAAGCAATGAAGCCTAATGATTTGCTTGGTGAAGTATTAACCTATGACAAATATGATCAAGATGTTGATGACAAGGAGAAGGTGGAAGATGAAAAGAAGAAGAAGACCGTGGCGTTCAAGGCCATCTCCTCCAAGGGCAAAGCTACCATTATTGAAGAAGAAGACAATAGTGAAGATGAAGATTATGAAATTGATGATGAGGCATTTGCTTTTGTAGTCAAGAAAATGGGTCACATGTTCATTAAGAGAAGAGGCTTCAAAAAGAGAAATGACAACTTCAAGAGCAATGAGCAACAAAGGAGGTGCTTCAATTGTGATAGCACCGAACATCTTCAAGCCGAATGTCCCTATGATAAGAAGAAGAACAACAAGAGGGGCAAGTTTGAGAAGAAAAAGAAAGAAGCCAAGATAACATTCAAAAAAGGCAAGAATGGAGTCTATGTGGCCACTTGGGAAAGTGATGATGAAGAAGAAGAAGAAGAATCATCCAACAAGGCTTTTGCTTCCATTGCTATTAACAAGAAGCCTTTACTATTTGATTCATCCTCTTCATGCTTCATGGCCAAAGAAGCTAAGGTATTATATGATGAAAGTGATGATGAAAGTGAAATGGAATATGTTCATGATAGTGATAATGATAAATATGATAATGAAAATGATGATGATGATGAACCAACTAAAGAACAACTATATGACTTGTTGCAACAAACTAGAGACATAGCTATTGCCAAGAACAAGGAGTGCAAGAAGCTTTCAATGAAAGTAGCAATACTTGAGAAAGTTCTTGGTGAGCTTAAGACCACTCATGAGAGTCTAGTGGAAGACCATGAGGATCTTGGTAAGGCTCATTCCAAGCTTGAAAAGGCTCACTCATTGCTACTTGAGCAACAAGAAAAGAAGGAGGTTGTTGTATCATGTGATATAGGTGTTACATGTGATATAATTGATGAATCCTTTAATGAACCTATCATCATGTCAAATACTAACCCTTCTTGTAGCTCTTCATCCACCACCACCAACTCTACCTCTACTACTAGTGATGGTTTCACTTGTGATGCCTCACTAATGGTTGAGAATGAGACTCTCAAGAGAGAGGTGGATGAGCTCACTCACGCCCTAGGCAAGGCCTATGGTGGTGAGGCCCGCTTGCTAAAGTGCTTGGGTAGCCAAAGGTTCTCTCTTAACAAAGAGGGATTGGGCTACACCCCCAAGAAAGGCAAGTCGGCCTTTGCAACTCCAAAGCCTAGCTTTGTGAAGGGCAATGGTCGGTTTTGCAATAGATGTAAGCAAGTTGGGCACCTAGAGCATAATTGCAATAAAAAGAACCAAAGCAAGAACCTTGTTAATGCTATACCTTTTGATTCTTGCTATGTGCTTACCAAGGGTGTGAAGGGTGTGCAAGCTAAGTTTGTTGGTACACCAATTGTGGGCCCAAAGAAGAAGGCTATTTGGGTACCAAAGAGCTTAATTACTAACCTACAAGGACCCAAGCAAAAATGGGTACCTAAGCTTCATTGATTTGCTTGTAGGTCAATTACAAAGCCGGAGGAAGGCATTGGATTATTGATAGTGGGTGCACTCAACACATGACCGGTACATCAAGAATGTTTGATTCATTCAATGACAATGATAGTGGTGTTGATTCTATCACATTTGGCAATAACAAGAAAGGCAAGGTTATTGGCTTGGGCAAGATTGCAATATCAAATGACATGAGTATCTCAAATGTGTTGCTAGTTGAAAGTTTGGATTTCAATCTTCTATCCGTGGCACAAATATGTGATCTAGGCTACAAATGCATCTTTGGGGTTGATGATGTGGAAGTTATTAGTGTGGATGGTTCAAATGTGGCATTCAAGGGCTTTAGATATGAGAATCTCTACCTAGTTGACTTCAATGCTAGAGAAACTTCTTTGACAACTTGCTTAGTCTCCAAATCAAGCATGGGTTGGCTTTGGCATAGAAGGCTTGGTCATGTTGGCATGAAACAATTGAAGAAGCTTACAACTCACAATCTTGTCAATGGTTTGAAAGATGTTGAATTTGAGAAGAATAAGCTTTGTAGTGCATGTCAAGCCGGAAAGCAAGTTGGAAGCTCACATCCAAAGAAGAGTACAATGAGCACATGCAAAGCATTTGAGTTGATGCACATGGATCTATTTGGACCAACAACATATACAAGCATAGGCGGCAACAAGTATGGCTTTGTCATAGTGGATGACTTCACAAGATTCACATGGGTATTCTTTCTTAGTGACAAAAGTGAAGTGTTTGACACCTTCAAGACATTTCTCACTAGAGTTCACAATGAGTTTGAGATTAGAATCAAGAAAGTGAGAAGTGACAATGGAAGTGAGTTCAAGAATACAAGAATTGAAGAACTTTGTGATCATTATGGTATTGGACATCAATTCTCGGCCAAGTACACTCCACAATCAAATGGCCTAGTTGAGAGGAAGAATAGAACATTGCTTGATATGGCTAGATCAATGCTTCATGAGTACAATGTGAGTCAATCATTTTGGGATGAAGCAATCAATACCGCTTGCTACTACATCAATAGACTATATTGTCATCCATTGCTAGAGAAGACCCCATATGAGTTACTTCATGGAAGAAAGCCCAATATTTCTTACTTTAGGGTGTTTGGTTGCAAATGCTATATCTTGAAGAAGGGCACTAGATTGGGGAAGTTTGACAAGAGATGTGATGAGGGGTTCCTACTTGGTTATTCAACTACAAGCAAAGCTTATAGAGTTTGGAACAACTCAAGTGGCATTCTAGAAGAAGTCCATGATGTGCAATTTGATGAAACCAATGGGTCACAAGATGAAGAAGAGAATCTAGATGATGTTAGTGGAACTCTATTGGTGGAAGCAATGAAGAACATGGACATTGGGGACATTAGAGCAAAGCAAGTTATTGATATTCAAGATGATGATAAAGATCAAGTGCTCAATTCTCCATTCAAGCTAGCTAGTGACTCTCAAGTGCAAGTACAAGGTGCTAGTTCATCTCATCAAGATACATCAAGTGATCAACCAAGCTCAAGCAATCAAGTGCAAGTACTCCAACCACAACATATTGCAAGAGATCACCCCATTGATAGTGTTATTGGTGATATTAGAAGTGGTGTGCAAACAAGATCAAGATTGACTATGTTTTGTGAGCATGCATCATTTGTGTCAACCATAGAACCAAAGAAGATAGAAGAAGCTTTGAGGGATGCCGATTGGATCATGGCTATGCAAGAAGAGTTAAACAATTTCACAAGAAATGATGTTTGGGAATTGGTAGAAAGGCCAAACGACTACAATGTGATTGGAACCAAATGGGTGTTCAAAAACAAGCAAGATCAAGATGGCATTGTAGTGAGAAACAAAGCAAGACTAGTTGCTCAAGGTTACACTCAAGTTGAAGGTCTTGACTATGATGAGACATATGCTCCCGTGGCAAGATTAGAGGCAATAAGGATACTATTGGCTTATGCTTGTGCACACAACATCAAACTATATCAAATGGATGTCAAAAGTGCATTTCTCAATGGGATTATCAATGAGTTAGTCTTCGTTGAGCAACCGCCCGGATTTGAAGATGACAAGAAATCCAACCATGTATACAAGTTGAAGAAGGCTTTATATGGCTTAAAGCAAGCACCTAGAGCATGGTATGAGAGGCTAAGGGATTTCCTTCTCTCTAAGGGATTCAAAATGGGCAAGGTTGATACTACTCTATTCACCAAGAAGATTGGAAATGATCTATTCATAGTGCAAATATATGTTGATGACATCATCTTTGGATCAACCGATCAAGCTTATTGTGAAGAATTTGGTGCTATGATGGCCAAAGAGTTTGAAATGTCTATGATTGGTGAACTTAGCTACTTCCTTGGTCTCCAAGTCAAGCAATTGAAGAATGGAACATTTGTGAGTCAAGGGAAATACATAAGGGACATGTTAAAGAAGTTTGGAATGCAAGATGCAAAGCCAATTTCAACTCCAATGGGCACAAATGGCAATTTGGATAGTGATCTTGATGGCAAAATGGTGAATCAAAAGGAATATCGGTCTTTGATTGGAAGTCTACTCTATGTCACCGCATCAAGGCCGGATGTCATGTTTAGTGTTTGCATGTGTGCTAGATATCAAGCCTCACCTAGAGAAAGTCATCTCACGGCCGCAAAGAGAATATTGAGGTACTTGAAGCAAACAAGAGATGTTGGACTATGGTATCCCAAGGGGTCAAAGTTTGAATTGATTGGATATTCGGACTCCGACTATGGGGGTTGCAAGATCAATAGAAAGAGCACAAGTGGCACATGTCAATTACTTGGAAGATCACTTGTGTCATGGTCCTCAAAGAAACAAAATAGTGTGGCAATCTCTACCGCCGAAGCCGAATATGTGAGTGCGGGGAGTTGTTGTGCACAATTGCTATGGATGAAATCAACTTTGAAGGATTATGGCCTCAACTTCAAGAATGTGCCGTTGCTATGTGATAATGAGAGTGCAATCAAGATGATACAAAACCCGGTTCAACATGGAAGAACAAAGCATATTGACATAAGACATCATTTCATTAGAGATCATCAACAAAAGGGAGATATTGCCATTGAAAGTGTTGGCACCGATGATCAACTTGCCGATATTCTCACTAAGCCACTTGATGAAAAGAGGTTTTGCAAGCTAAGGAATGAATTGAACATTCTTGATTTCTCAAACATGAGTTGAATGCACCCCACCCACTTATTGACATGCCTCTCCTTCGACATTGCAAGGTAAAATTGATTGACATGTTTTTCATCCTATGCTAAGGACTTGATAGAGCATGTAGACATAATAAGTGGTACGCATAAGCGTTCATGATAAATCAAATGAATTTGATGGATATATGTTACCACTATTGCTTCTATGCTTATTTTGATCTAGTGGTGGCATATGACATGTTTGTGAGCTTGTAAACCTAGTGTTGAATCTAGAAGATTTGCTATAAATGTTTAATTCAACATAGGCAAGATAACCCTTATTTTGAGGAGTGAAGAAGCTTGTCTTTGGTTCAAATCGAATTAAATATCTTTGGCAAGTATTCTAGGTTAAACCAAATTTGATAAATTTTTTTTTAACCTTACATCTGGTATCGAATTAATTTCAATCTACTCTATCAAACACTTTTCCTTCTCTCCACAATTTGATCCCATTTTTGGGTAAGTTGTTGACAAAGGGGGAGAGAAAAAGATGATTCAACTTGATAAAGGGGTAAATAAAATTTAGAAAAAGATGATTCAACTTGATAAAGGGGTAAATAAAATTTGCTGATGCACACAAGTAGGGGGAGCAAGCTCATAAACAAAGTTGTTAAAATTTGCTGATGCACACAAGTAGGGGGAGCAAGCTCATAAACAAAGTTGTTGCATTTGTTTGTGCATTCTCATATGACTTGCTCATTGCACATGTATTTAAATTCAATATACATGCTTGTGTGGTGCAATGCTAGTATAGAAATTGGATGATGAAATGATCTACTAGCATGCATAGGAATAGTTTACATGTGGTATCTAGACTTGCCTAAAGCTTTACAAGTGGTTAGCTTTACAAGTGGTCCAAGAACCTTTACATATAATGTTGATCTCACGGGGTTCTTGAGTTTTGATGGATGTCTAGTTACTTCATGATGCTATTGATGGTGTAAAAGGCAACTCCGATTGGTATCACGCTTCAAAGGTCCATTTCTTACACCATAGCATCATTTTGGTAGAATTACTCTCCCAACACTTCTATCCATGCATATGTGCAAAGCTTTCAATCCAAACTCTATGCACATATGTAGGGGGAGCTAATGCTACCAAAACCGAGCCTGTGATAATTGTCCAAACTTTACTTATGAGCAAAATGATTGGACAAGTATGACAAGTTCAAAACTTTTATTATCAAAATCATCTTTGTGAGGGTTGTCATCAATTACCAAAAAGGGGGAGATTGAAAGTCCCTAGTTTGGTTTTGGCTAATTGATGAAACCTAGGACTAACCTTTGTATCTATGTGGATGTTTTAGATAAAGGTGGTCATTGCATATGAGACATGACATTGACTCATGTGACCAAGATGATGAAGACCAAGATGAGGCTTGGCTCGATGGACCGGTTGTGAAGGTGAAGGGCAAGTCGAGGCTTCGAAGCGAAGGACCATGCGATGGTGAAGCTTGAGCAAGACTTAGTGCCGATGGACTGATGCAACGGTGAAGAGCAAGTGAAGTCAAGGTCGATGGATCGAGACGGTCATATGAAGTGGATCATATCATTTGGAGAAACAAAATGGGGTCAAGGCAAAGGTATAACCATAGGGCCATTTTGTTTTACACTCAAGACACCATAGAGGGTGTGAGTGGTTTAGGATCGATAGCCGAACTATTAAGAGGGGAAGTCTTATCGGTTATTCGATGCACGGGTGCCACTAGGTGAATTCATGAAGTGCATTGCATGTAGGGCCTAGTGAGCTAATTGGAAAACCTTTGAAAATGATTGAGAAAATGCTAACACACAAGCACATGGAGTTGTACACTTGATGGTGTTGGCACATTTGCAAAGGTGGCGTTGGTCGCGCTGTGGTTTGCGGGTAGAGAGGGGTTTGGGTTCCTCTCTCCCTCCCGCCGAGCGTGCGAGCGCGGGATTCAGGCGATTTCGGGGAAATGAAATGCCTATTTTCCACTACGCCGAAAGTCGGAAAAGAAACGGAGGCGAACGGGGTCACTGAGGTGACCGGACGCTGCACCGGACGCGGTCACGATGTGACCGGACGCGTCCGGTCAGTACAGCGCGGTATCAGGCGCGCGGGTGCTAGGGTTTGCAACCGGCGCGTCCGGTCACTCACGGGACCGGCGCGTCCGGTCATGCGCCCAGAAGGAACTGAGGTTCACAGAGGACGATCGGACGCAGGGCGCGTCCGGTCACACATGATCGGACGCGTCCGATCGTTGAAGGAGCTTACTGGACTCCGACCGGACGCTGGCACTGTCGCGTCCGGTCGTTGAGAGGAGCGCGTCCGGTCGTTGTTTCGCGGGCGCGGGTGCTGTGCGGATCGGCGCGTCCGGTCGTTCGACAGGCGCGTCCGGTCATCGGGACCGGCGCGTCCGGTCGTTTTGAGAGGCGCGTCCGGTCATGGGTTTTGACCGTTGGCGCAGTGACCGTTGGAGGACCGGACGCGGTTGAGCGCGTCCGGTCAGTTTCGACCGGCGCGTCCGGTCGTCCCGAAAAAACGGTCAGTGGAGTTGCAACGGCTCTATTTGTTTGGGGTGCTTATAAATACTCGTTGGCCGGCCCTTGGGGAGGGAGCTTGGCATTTCTAACACTCTTGTGCATCCTTTGAGCAAAAGCAACTCCTCCCACTCATCTCTCTTGCTTGATTGCAAATCAAAAGTGAGATTGAGTGATCCCAAAGTGCATTGCATAGCTTGAGGGCATCTAGTGGCACTTGTGGGTGGTTTAGCCGGTGGATTTCTTGTTACTCTTGGAGAGTACCGCTCCTAGCCGGCTTGGAGATTGTTGGAGGCGTTGGCAAGAGAAGGTGATTGTTCTTGGCCACCTCCGGTTGTTTGTAAGAGGTTCTTGTGCTTTCCTCGGCGGGACGCCAAAAGCAACTCTATTACATTGCGCGTGTCATTGAGTTACCTCACTTGAGAGTGGTGTCTTGCGGTGCCTTGCGGGGCGTGCCTTGAGGGGCAAGTGACTTGAGGGTCGCACCAAGGAACCATCTAAGTGTTGGTCGACACAACCGGTGACGTAGCTTGTCGGTGCACAAGTGAACACCGGGTGAACAAAAATATTGTGTATCTTGTCTCCCGGTGATTGGTCTCCATTTTGTGTTGTTGTCAATATTGATTGATTGTATATCATCTTGGTGATTGGCAACATCTTCACTCCACCGTTGGTATAAGATACACAATCCTATCTCTTGCATTTACTTTTACTAGATTATCTTGTGTAGCTCTAGTAGTAGCCTTTACTAGTAGTTGTTAGCTTGCTCACTAGTGTTTAAATAGTGACATAGCTCTTGTGTGAACTAGAGATCATAATCTACTAGACTTGTGGATAGGAGGCTTGCATCACAACCCTTGGCTAAGCAAAACTCGCTTTACGCCGTTTGTTATTCTAACAAGTTTGCTTAGTGGCTTGTGTAGAATTTTTAATAGGCTATTCACCCCCCCTCTAGCCATCTAGGACCTTACACCGGGCGGTCGAGGACGACATTGACACATGTTGAGAGGCAGAGGAGGTGTAGCGGATACGCTTCTCCTCGCGGTTTGGTGGTTTAGGCCTCGAAACCACCGGTGGACGGTTTTCAGGCTTGAGGCTCAAAACCTGAGTGTGGTTCCGATGGGAATTGGAGGCAACATGTGGCACCATCGCGAGGCTTGTGTTGAGGCGAAGCTAAGTCATGAAGGGCGTGTGGCCATTGGATGCTTCTGTCTCAAGTTGGACCATTATGTCCCTTGGGTTAAGTGGTTCAGTAAAATATCTAAGCGCATTGTTAGAATTGTGTAATAGCTCTATAAATAAGATAGAAGCTGTCCCCAACCAGCCATCTCTCCAGTCTTGTTCTTGAACTCCTTCTGTCCCTAAATGAATGAATTCCTAACAACTTTAGGACAGATTAGCAATGAAGTAAAAGACCATGCTGCCCCTCATTAAACCGCTAAACCTTAATAGCTATCTAGTAACTGAGAAGCATAATTAAGTAGTGTCGTTTGGAGTATCCAATATCAGTGCAGGAGAGAGAGGTTGTGTTAAATGCGACCCAGACTATGAAAGAGATTAATATGGATGTGTGGACCATTCACCTCTAGAAATCGATTCTTTTGGAGATAATTTTTTGGGGAGAAATTGATTGTTTTAGGAACAGAGGGAGTATGACCACATTAATTTGCCCGCTCGCCCTCCTGTTCAGTATACTGTCCTCGTAGATCGCCTCAACGTGCCTGGGAACTACGCTCTCAAGTCATCGTACGACGTGAAGGCGAGTAGATCAATGTCGTGCTCGGCCGCCCTAGGGAGGAACTGAAGGATAAGAATGTGGAGTCGTACCGCAGGGAGACTGACGGTATGTATCTTGGGTAGAAATATTGAATAGGAAAAGCTACACTGTTAGTTTATTTATGTACAAGTAGTGAACTACAGTTACATGCATTCTTGGCTCAGTGCTTGATGCTGTTTACAAATCTTGGAGCAAAAAACTATGAAAATATTTGTGTTTTTCTTTGGTTGAGCATTTGCAACAAGAAATATCTAAACCAAATAGGCTCTTTCGGAGAAGCATGAGAGGGACCAAGAAATGTTTCAATATGCATTCTTGTATTGCTGCATATCAAAACAGGAGTCTTCAAGGTCCTGATGTGTGTAGAAAAAGAACCGATATTACATAGGAAAGTTGCTTCTTAACTGAGCATGATGCTACCTGTCAGAGTAATCTGTGGATGTTCTACAGGCAAATCAATGAGTTAATCTGTTTTGATTTTCGAATATCAGCTTTATTGTTTTATGCATAGGTTATTTCCATATGAACTAGGTCATATCTAAACAGGAGTCTTCAAGATCATGATGTGTGTAGAAAAAGAACCGAAATTATATAGGAAAGTTGCTTCTTAGCTGAGCCGGATGCTGTCTGTCAGAGTAATCTGTGGATGTTCTACATGCAAATCAATGAGTTAATCTGTTTTGATTTTTGAATATCAGCTTTATTGTTTTATGCATAGGTTATTTCCATCTAAACTAGGTTTGTTCCATAGTGTAGCGACAACAAAAGATACTGTAGTGTTTATAACATATAAACATAGATTTATCATAGCGGACCATAGACGTGCCTATGGTTCAATAAGTTATGTTGCATGTGAATATGTGATTAATCAAGATGCTAATAGCATCTAGCTATTCTGATGTGTTGTTTCTGACCTTGCCAATACAGAGATAAAAACTCTCTGATACACTTAGTATTTTGAATATAAAAATGGGACATGATAGCGCAAAAAGTGATAAATGGATCTTTTAGGAATCTCACTGGTCTCTTCATTGTCCAACTTCCTTCATTGCAGAAAAATCAGTTCCTTCATTTATAGGTTGCATTTGTTTGTCTCATGAACTCGAGGACAATGTACAGAGACAATTCCACAATTTTAAACCACTCGATTCTTCATCATATGTACTATTTTGTTCTTCATTTTGCGTAGTCCACTCTTGACAGGTCAAGTTGGAATTCTAGCTATAGTGTAGGTATGATCCAAACCCTTAAAATGAAACTGTTTGTTTGATTAGCAAAAATGTCTCCAGGAATTTGTGAATGGACGCTAGGCCGGCTGGTTTAGCGCTCTCAGTAGCACCCTCGTGGTGCGGGTTTGAGCCCCAGGTGTGGCGCACCCGCGTGTTGTTTTCGGGGATTTTCCACGAGCGAGGTAAAAAAACTCCCTCGTATGCCCCACGTCCAAAGCACAGGTCTGTGGCCAGCTCATCTCACGGAGCTACGATGTCGTTGTGTATGGATGGGGCAGGGGTTCAGGGGTTTTCTCGATCTGCGTGAGAAGATCTTCCTAAACTAGAATACCCGGGGATGTCTAGCCACCGCGGATCGAGTTTTTGGAATAAAAGTGAAACCCATTGTCTTATGTATTGTGTGAACATGTGGTTGTAGTACGTATCAAAAGAAAAAGGCGAAGGGGTTTATCAACTTTGTTGTAAGAGGGCGACGGGATTTAGCAACTTTGTTGTAAGAGTGTGCTGCTGATTGTGTGGGAAACCGTTCTTTTCTCATTTTGATCACCGTTGCTTTTGAAGAATTTTAATATATGATATGTGCATATGTTCTGGATTTATTATTTACTATGTCCTAATTCATTGAACCAAATTGTAGACTGCCATTCTAGAATGAAAATTGCGAGATCCATGGGAATTCAAATCATACAGATTTGACCGAATATACACGTGGACTTCAAATCACACAGTTGGACTTTAAGCCAAATGTTGTGATTTTGGGTCCACTAAAATTGTTTTTGCTGAGGATGGTCTTACTGCAATTGTATCTGCTTTTAGTATGTCCAAACAGTCCGGTTAGATATTTACCATAGCGGGGCTATGTCCTTGGAGCTCATTACAACAAAATTCATGAACAGTCTTAAGGTCAAACTGCCCTCTTTTCTGCTATCAATGCTTACATATGTGGATCATTGCTGCCCGTTATCTCTATTGTATTATTTGTCTGAATGGTTTCAATGGAACGAAACCATAGCAATAGTTTGCGTAACCTTAAATTCTTATTTTATTTTAAGTAATCTGTATTCATTTTCACTTGGAGAGTCATAAAAGTGACATGTGAAGGCACTGTTCATACAAAATGCTCAAAATTTTGGTTGTTAGGGTGCGCAACGTGCCCAAAAAATTCTAGTTCATCTTTAACTTGCAACCTTGTGCAGGGACGATCAAGGTGCCCATTAAGGCGAAGGCAATTGCACTCAAAGATGTGAAGGCCATCCAGGATGCCGGTCAACTGGCATTCACCGTGCCGGAAGTCATAAAAAGCGCGCTCAAGTACATACTCCCTGCAGAGTCTCGAGCCGTGACACCCCCCCGGGAGGGCTGACCGCCTCGCCACACAATGAAGCCAGACAATGAAACTTTTGTTGTCGTTTAACACTTTTTGGAAGATTTATGAATGCCTCCCAGTTTTGGAGTAGATATAGGCACAATTTAGCAAGTAACATGGTTGTTGTCACAATTAATTAATCTTCTCGGTTGGAATCTACAATGTGCTACATACGCCCTTGTTTCTGAATCACGGAAATGCAGATTTAATAGCTTACCTCCAGTACTGCCTTTTTTTTGAACTTTCCAGATTTTTATTACTCATTAGACCCAGCTAAATCGCGGGTCACCAATTCCTCAAAACCACGAGGAACCCCCTCCCAAGTGTTATAGCATCCACTTGGGAGATTCAACCAAAAGGAGCAAGACTATGTGCAGTTCTATTTCATTCACGTTTGCAGACAGAAACAATACAAGACATGAATTCGACACTCATGAGCTGCTTAATCTCCGCGATCACACCTCCAGTGGGGGCTAATCTGTAATCATTTGTCTGCAATGCTTCCTTTATCAGGGCGGCATCCACTTCCAGAGTAATTCGTTGAATTCCCAACTTCGCAGCTTCCTGCACTCCTGCAAGGCAGCCCAACAACTCGGCATGAAAAGCGTCGAGCAAAAAATCTTCATGCCTAGCTCCTAAAGCCACAGCCCGCCCCTGGTCATCCCGGATTATGAAACCCATTCCCCGTCATGCCTTTCATGGTTGAAAGCTCCATCAGAGTTCAGCTTTAATTCTCCTGCCTTCGGCTTCTGCCAATGCGCTGTCTGACAGCTTTCTGACAACAGTCGTCCATCAGTTTTCAGCGCTAGATCAGCTTGAAACGCAGCGACATAAGCAAGGTCAGCTGCAGTTCTTCTCCTTCCTTCCTCTCTCCACTTGTTCCGCTCTCCCCACTATAGCCATAACAGCATGACCACCGTGAGTTGTTCTTTCCCTTTCATCTTCAAAACCATCTCCATCATTTCTTGCGCCGACTGGGCTTCATCTAACCTGCATCTTGCATGTTCTAAATCCAGTTCTTGCCAAACATTCTTCACTTCTTTGCACTCGAACAGCAAGTGACCGCCATCTTCGTCTAGCCTGCCTGAAAGGTTGTAAGGTCCAAATAGGATAGAGGGGAGGTGAATAGCCTAATTAAAACTTCTATAAGAATTACTTAACCACAAGTTAGTACAAAAGGTAGCGAAGCAAAAGCACTAGCTCTAACTAACTAAGCAAGCCACCTACACAAGTCTAGTATAAGGCTATCCATTAAACACAACAACAACTACAAGCTAGAAACAAGAAGTAATACGAGAGAAGAGCTTCGAGTGATTATACCACCGTATAGAGATGAGAAGTACCAATCAATCAATCACACAAGAGAAATCCTCGGGAAGAGAATGACACAAGAATTTATCCCGAGGTTCACTTGCTTCCCGGCAAGCTACTCCCCGTTGTGGCGATACACCCACTTGTCGGTTCGCGAGCTAATCGACTATCAAGAGTCGAGCCCTCGGCAGGCGCCGTACAACCACACACAAGATGTGGATCCTCCAAGCCACGAGCTCCACTAGAGTATCCAATTTGCAAACTCCCGCGGGGAAGGATCAAGAACCCCTTACAACACTTGGTGAGGGCTCTAACAATCTTCAATTATGAACTCAATCACCTCCGCTACTCCAAGCCGTCTACCGTGTCGGGAAACACGGAAGAGTAACAAGAAATCCGCAGCGACTCGAAGATCAAGTGCCTCTAGAATGCAACTCTCAAGCAATGCACTTGAATCTCACTCAATCTCACTCAAGATGTGCAACTAAGCAAAGAGATGAGTGGAGGGGTTGTTCTCTAGCTCAAAGGATGTCTCTAGGTCTCAAAGTATGCAAGAGTTCCCCTCAAACCCCGGCCAACTTCTATTTATAGCGAAGGGGTACGCAACTAGCCGTTACCAGACGACGCAGTTCAAAACGTGCTGACCGGACGCACCAATTAGGGTGACTAGACGCGTCTGGTCACTACAGGACAAGCATGAACAGTACGCATCATAAGTTACCGTTGCTATGACCGGACGCGCTTCACCTGGTGTCCGATCGGAGTCCAGTAAGCTCCCACCATGACCGGACGCGTCCGATCGCACGTGACCGTACGCGCCGCGCGTCCGATTAGCACTCCGCCGCGTTCTGCCCCTCTAGACGCCTGACCGGACGTTTCGGTTCCGTGAGGGACCGGACGCGCCGGTCGTGCGCTCTTCTTCTGCGCTCAGGAGAACTGACCGGACACGCTGGTCAGGCCAGACCAGCGTCCGGTCAGAAACCCTAACACCCGCGCGCCTGACAACTTCTGAGAACTGACCAGACGCGTCCGGTCAAACCGCGACCGCGTCTGATGCAGGATCCGGTCACCACAGTGACCGCCGTTCGCCTCCGTTTCTTTTCCGACTTCCGGCGCAGTAGAAAATAGGCATTTTACTTTCCCAAAAAGCGCCAAATCCTGCCTCACAAGCTCGGCGGGAGAGAGAGGAACCCAAACCCCTCTCTACCGCTCAAACTCCACCGCCTTCGCAAAAGTGCTAACACCGCCAAGTGTACACCACCATGTGCATGTGTGTTAGCATTTCACAATCATTTCTCAAGGTGTTATGTTAGCTCTTTACTAGATCCTAATGCATATGCTCAAGACAATGATCTAGTGGCACTTGATTTCTGAGCTAACCGTGATTGCCCCTCTTGATAGTCGGCTAAGTATCCTAAACCCGGTCAATCACTTCTCTACTCATCTTAGACCGGCAAAAGAAAAACCCTATGGTTTTACCTTTGCCTTGCGCTCTTAGATCCTTCTCTTTCACTTGATCATCATGTCCATCATATTATGTGCATCTCCACCATGATCATCATTTCATGTCCATGCACCATCTCTTTGTGATCTTGTGACCACCACTTCTTGCCACATACACCTTCATCACATGTGTTGCTTATGCCTAACTCAAAACACTTAACACATGGCATTAGCAACTTGGTGTCATTAATTACCAAAACCAAACTTGGGCTTTCAAAGGTCCTAATATGGCTAGAGGGGGGGGTGAATAGCCTATTAAAAATTCTACAAACTTACTAGAACAATTGATTAGTATGACAAATAGCGTTATGCAATTTTGCTCTAGCTCTACAAGAGTTGCAAGCCACATATCCCAACAATTCTAGTTGCTATAGTCACTAAGACAAACAAAGGCTATGTCACTACGAGCTCTCAAAACTAGTTACACTAAAGAGCTCAACTAGGTGAGAAGCTACACTAGCAAGGATAATACAAGCTTTCAAAACTAATTACACTAAAGAGCTTGTTACAACTAGTTTGTGGAATATAAATGGAGGGGATGTGATCTTTATACCGCTGCGTAAGGGATGAACCAATCAATGAATATGAAGACCAATCACTGAGAGAAGTCAATCAACACAAGATGGACACAATGATTTTTCCCCGAGGTTCACGTGCTTGCCGGCACGCTACGTCCCCGTTGTGTCGACCACCACTTCGTGGTTCGGTGGCTAATTGGCAATCCAAAGCCAAACTCTCCAAGAGCACCGCAAGAACCTACTGCAAGTAAGGTAACTCAATAACACGAGTAATTTACTAGAGTTGTCTTTGGCGCTCCGCCAGGGAAGGCACAACACCCCTCACAAATCACCGGGAGGTGGCCAAGAACAAGCACCACTCTTGCCACAACTCCTCTGCTGCCTCTAAGCCGTCTAGGTGGCGGCAACTACCAAGAGAAACAAGAATACCACAGCCAAAGATCACTCAAGTGCCACTAAGATGCAAACTCACAAGCACAATGCACTTGGATCACTCAATCTCACTTTGGATTAGCAACCAAGCAAGGGAGATGAATGGGAGGGAGTATGCTCAGCTCAAGAGAATGTCAAGACGATCAAAAGTCCAAGAGAGTTTCCAAGAGCCGGCTAACACGTATTTATAGGGGTCCCAAAAGAATAGAGCCATTGGGCTCTCAACTCTGTCTTCCCCGATAGCACCGGACATGTAGGTGTTGCTGCACCTGATGCAGCTCAGCGTCCGGTGGCTTAAGCGCTCGCCCACTCAATGTCTGACACATGTCACGTTCGAATGAGGACCGTTGGATCGCCAACAGTCGAAAACTTACAACGCTAGCATACACGCCACACTGGACACGCCTCTCATTTGCACCGGACGCTACAGAGCCAGCGTCCGGTCGACTCCAGTAAGGTTCCAGAGAGGAAAAATGCGCACCAGACATGTCCTTGGGGGCGATCGGACGCACCCCAGTGTCTGGTGATCACTCGGCCTCACCATGCGCTTACGTCATTTGCCGGACGCTGACGCACTATATCTGGTTGCCTGCGTCCGCTGCCTCACAAAAATGTACCGGACGCGCCGGTGTACCACGGCTAGTGTCCGCTCGCTGAAGCCCTTTGCGAGCGCCTCTGCTTGAACTGGCCGAACGCGCAGGTGCCCCTTAGGCCAGCGTTTGGTCACTTCCAGTGACCGTTTTGCCTCTGTTTCTTCGTCGATTGTGCGAACCACCATATGTATCACCTTATGCACGTGTGTTAGCATATTTTTACAAACGTTTTCAAGGGTTATGTTAGCTCTTCACTAGATCCTAATGCACATGCATGTAAGTCATCATCTAGTGGCACTTATGAGACCAAATAGCCAAAGGATTCCCCGTTTATAGTACGACTATCGATCCTAAACGTGATCACAGCCTCTATGGTGTCTTGATCACCAAAACCGAAACCCTAGCAATACATTTGCCTTGATTTCCATCAGATTTTGTTTTTCTCTTTCTTCTTTTTCAAATGTGAAGCACTTGATCATCTTTTGGTCACCTCCATCACTATGACCATCATCTAGCTCCATCACTTGGCATGGGACTTATCATTTTATGTCTACATACTTTAGCATAATGATTAGTCCCTAGGTTTCATCAATTATCCAAAACCAAACTAGGGCTTTCACTGCCACACATGCAGCATCGTGTGTCCAGCTTCATTCTCCTTCTCTAGAGAACTTTCCTCAGAGCTAAAGTATTGTGGCTTAGTCTCCAAAGAAAGTGCTTCACCTTTGGTTGACAGTCAAGATTCCACAGATCATTCCAAAATCGAGTTTCAGCACTGCTCTCTCCAGAACCCGCGCCCTGTTGTCGCTTTTGTTTCCTAACTACAGTTGCACGGTGGACTTAGCCCTTCGAATCAAAATGCCAACCAACCACATCATTCATCTCTGTATGGATTGGTATTGTTCTGATAACCTGAACATCATCCTCCCTAAAGGTCTGGCTCAGTAACTCGATGTCCCACTCCTCGGTGGCTAGATCAATTAGCTTGTCGACAGTATAGATCAAATTCTTTCCTCTCGGCGTGACTGGCTTTCTAGTGACACCCCTTGGCACCCACGGATCCTCCCAAACTTTTATGCTATGGCCATCACCCACACGCTAGATAATTCCTTGTTTTAGAGTTTCTATACCCAAACTTATGCTTCTCCAAGTATAAGAGCATCCGGATTTTGCCCGTGCCTCTAGGACACATGAATTCAGGAAATACTTAGCTTTTAGAACATGACCACATAGTGATGTTGGGTTCTGTAGAAGTCTCGAAGCTTGTTTAGCGAGCATTGCCATATTAAAGGAATGGAGGTCCCTAAAACCCAAACCACCTTCAGCTTTCGTGCTAACCATCGTCTCCTAGCTTACCCAATGCATACTCCCTTCTTTATCTTGATTATTCCACCAGAAGCGAGCTATCATAGAGCTGATCTGGGTGCACATTTCCTTTGTAATGTCAAAGCATTCCATTACAAAAACTGGAATAGTCTGATCTACGGCTTTGATTAGAATTTCTTTACCGGCTTTTGATAATAACCTCTCCTTCCATCCTTGAATTCTCTGCCAGATCCTTTCTTTCAAATAGGCAAACACATTACACCTTGATTTCCCAACGAAAACTGGCAGGCCGAGATATCTTTCATGCATCATTTCTAATCAGATACTTAGTGCGTTCATCACACCCTCTCCTATCATCATCACCAGTATTGGGGCTGAACATCACTGCCATTTCTTTGAACCTTGTAAATGATTGAATTTATATATATAAACTGAGTGCCATTTGATAAGTAAGATCGAACAAGGGAGAGGGATATGGAAAGGATGAAGTAATGAAAGAGGAAGTCATTGTTAGTAGTAATGACTTGTCACAATCTATTGGCTCATATAGAATCCATGTCCTAGGTCTATCAAAAGACATTCTTTTACTAAGCGTATATAATAAAATAGAGTAAAAGGGTCCGCAGAAACCAAGGGGTATTCATGCCCCTTGATGGAAATCGTTTTGGTTTTCAAAGGATCAATGACAAGATTAAGGACGATTAGTTCTGGATATCAAGGTGTTGAGTTACATCCGGAATAGTCGTTAGGATCTTCGCTTTTTTCCTTTGGCCGTACTATAAAGGGGGGCATGAGCGAGTAGCTTGACCTAGGTGAGTCTTTTGTTTAGGTGTGGTGCACACTTGTCAAACTTAGCACTAGGTAGCTCAGGAAAAGCTCAAGGTTTAGTTAGAAGCAACTTGGTTTAAGTTGCGTCGCGTTTCGAAGTCGTTTGAGCTGTTTACCCTTGACCAGACGCGGTCTCTGTCACGACCGGACGCGTCCGGTCAGCACTAATAGTCACTGCGTTTTCAACCTGGTTGACCGGACGCGGTCCCTGCGAGGACCGGACGCGTTGATCAGTCTGACACGTGTTTCGGAGGGTAAAAGTATAATCGGACGCGACTGAAAAAGGATCAGACGCGTCCGGTCACGTTCCAGTAAGGTACTTAGCTGACCTGACATGTCTGGTCATCACTGATCGGACGCGGTCGAGCGTCAGGTTAAAGTACAGTAAGGTTCTTGCACGATCGGACGCGTCCGGTCACCCCTGATCGGTGCGTCCGGTCACTTAGCGGTATTGTTCTGGTCTTCGACCGTTACACTCTACCGGCGCGTCCGGTCACGTCGACCGGCGCGTCCGGTCAGTGCGTGTTTTGCTGAGTTGGCTGGTAACGGTTGAATTTGACTGTGGGGTGTATAAATACATCCCCTCCACCTCTTTTAGAGGTCTCTTGCTCATTTGTTCAGCTAAGAAACACCTTTCAAGTGCAAGGGAGTGCAAGAGCCCTAGTGAGGGTAGTGATTTGAGAATCAAAACTTGAGATCCCTCATTAGTGACTAGAGAGTAGCAAGTGTGCATCCATCTTCTCATTAGGCTTGTTGTGGTCAAGTGAGAGTTCTAGCCTGTTACTCTTGGTGATCGCCATCACCTAGACGGTTTGGTGGTGATTGGGAGTTTGGTGATCATCCGGCGGAGCTTGTGGATGACCCAACTCATCTTGTGAGCGGTTTTGGGCGATTCACCGCGACGGAGTGTCAAAGAATCAGCCCATAGAGAGCACTTGATCCTTGCACGGATAAGGGGGAGCTACACCCTTGCGCGGGTGCTCCAATGAGGACTAGTGGGGAGTGGCGACTCTCCGATACCTCGGGAAAACATCGCCGTGTTTCTAACCCTTACTTTCAAGCATTTACTTTCGTGTATTACTTTCATTGCTTGTTTACTTTCCTAGAATTTCCATGCTAGACTAGGATTGGAACTTAAGGTGCAAAACTTTTACCGGTAGAATCACAAGGAACACTAGTAGACACTAGGGGTGAAATTTGGCCTATAAGATTTAATTCTTGCAATTAATTTTGAGAAAAGCCCAATTCACCCTCCTCTTGGGCATCTTGATCATTTCACATAGTGCCCAAAGCAGTTACCAATCACATGACATAACTTACCAAAGTTTCTGCAAAACACACGTTAGTCATGGTAATAATGTGTTGTCATCAATTGCCGAAACCAACTCTCGGGGCCTGGATGCTATTAGTTTAGGGGTTATCTGGACGTTACCTAAACTTGAGTAGAGTAATTTAGAGTTTTTTTCTAAATAAAAGGCCATATAATTTCCAATTGTGTTGGTGTGTTGGTGTTACGGCTGATAATTACTTTGCTTCTTCTCCGGCGACACCGGGTTCCACCAAGCAGATGATGCTGTGATGTTTTTGCACTCGGTATCAGTTCGGGGGAAATTATTCTATAGAGGATCCCGAATCCTGGTGTTACGCTGAAGATGTATTGGTCTTAGTTTGTATGCAGGTTTCGTTATTGGCAAAGATTGTGCTGACAGTATGCGTGGAATACGGTCACCGGCACTTTGCCATTACTAACTCTTCTCTGAAGAAACTTGCTCCTCTCTTAAAAAATTGCATGCTACATAGTCTAAAGGGCGCCAAAGGTACTGCCACAAGTACTGTTATAAAGAGAAATAAAAAAAAACAAGTGGTGCTCAAGTTTTTCTATGAAATGGCCTAAAACCACATTACTAGATGCTAGGCCATCTTCCTCATAACAACTTCGGTAGAAAGATAGAGCCAAATAGCAACTTAACTCCACTACTCACTCATGCTTGCTGCAATGAGCCAACTTGATCGGAGCGATGACCCAACTGATGATAGATCAACACGACCACCTGCTCTTGGTTGCAACATGATCTATATTATCACATCTCACAAGAGGTGAAGCCACACCATTCTTGTTTCTCCCAACTCCACTAAGAAGAGATCCCAGCATGAAGCCATTGTCCTTTGTTCTTTCAAGTGAGTATGACTATGAGACTGGCTGTACTTTTACACCCTCATATGCAGGAGAAAATTCAAACCCTTATGTACCGAAGGAAGTTTAGGGGACAGAAGTGGAAGAAGACCAAGCTGCAAGTAGACAGCACAATACAAACACCAGGGAAAAAAAACGCCAACCATTAACTCTTCAAGCTCTCCAGGTTACTCCTACCATCAAGCTTTGACGCGAAGAAGCGCTTTCTGAAATCCATGAAACTAATTGAGCTATACCGTGCCTCACCGTCGTTCTTCACAAGCTCTGGCAGAGGGCCGACCGTCGCATCCGGGCATACCGCGTGGAACAGTGCCGCTGACATGCGCTCCCTGGTTGGGTGCACCATGGCCCTGTGCTCAATGCTTTTGTACCTCCCATTACTTAGAATCTGTTGTTAGTGATCAATTAACAATCATGAGTAGGCAAACAGCTAATATTAAGCTTCTGTAACCAAATTTACTAGCACCAAGCAACACTCTAAACAACTACAATGCTCACACAACATGATGTGGAGACCAGGTACATATAATTATGTAACACTTACCTCAAGCGTGTCTCCGACATTAACGATAAATGCACCATCAAGGGCATTTATGGCAACCCACTTGCCATCCTTCCGGATCTGCAGCCCCTGAACATCATTTGCTTGGAGTAGCAGCGTCAGTCCCATTCTATCAGTATGTGGTGACAGACCTACCACCTTGCTGGCTTGCTTGCATGGAGGGTAGTAGGTCATCCGCATACTTTGAGGCTGGCCACTGAATATCTCCAGGAAAGACTCTGGCTCAACACCCATGTCCACAGCCAGGAACTTCAACAAGCAAGATACTAGTTTCGCTGCCTCAGAAGAGTACCTATCTACAGAGTTCCTGTCAAGAGTAATCATGCAAGGACGTAGTCAAAAGGGCAAATGATGAAGCGGTGTTTATGTCAATATTCATGATGTAGAATAGTTGTTTTGTGAGTTCAGGCAAACCTAAAAGATAGAGGGTGACTAGGCCAGAACCTCATGTCCCTTGAGTCGATCGGACGGAGCACGAGGCCGAACAAATCTGCCCAGTCCAGTTTTTGGTTCTCAGAA
Organism: Saccharum hybrid cultivar R570; assembly: GCA_038087645.1. NCBI lineage: Eukaryota > Viridiplantae > Streptophyta > Magnoliopsida > Poales > Poaceae > Saccharum > Saccharum hybrid cultivar. The sequence goes on from JAQSUU010000245.1 coordinate 14,468,858, forward strand.
ACAACAAAGTGCTGGCCATACCCTTGAAGATTGCCTGGTATCATCGAGTACGCCTTCTTTGCTTCCAGTGGTTGTTTGAAGAATTCGGTCATGTCGTTCCTGAAGTTGCAGATCACTTCGTTTGGTACACCATGGTTAATGACCTGTGGTTTCAACTTTCAACCGGTGTAGACCAAAAGTTTTTGTGGGTTTGCAAAAAATGCTGAGACTGAAGTTAGCTATGCACCACTAATTTGTAGCTATTTACATTTTTTTCCCTGTGAAACAAAATCGACTCCAAAGAGCAGTTGCAATTGAACCTCTTAAACTTAGGTCGGACCTTAATATTACTTTTATGAAACTGCAAGAGCTTCGCTTTATATACCTGAAAGAAGCCCCAGTGTTTACAGGCAGATCCAAGATTCTCACACTCCTCTTTGGATGACTGTGGATCCAGCAACTTGTTGACATCGATGATTGGAATTGCAGAAGAGATATCATGATCAATGATAACCTCCTCAGCACCCTCTTCGTCCCTGATGTATCTTCCAGGGATCTGCTCGTCTGATCTGTTGTAGGTTTCTGCAAGTGCCTGCACGTTTGGCACTGGTAGAGATCCTCCGGCTTCCGCGTGCGTCATTGCTATCTCTCACTCCTGCAGGCGCTGGTGATAAACTGATAAACCTCGAGTACCTCTAGATGTTATATTGTCAAGTGCAATTTACAGTACTAAAAAACAAACGTGGACAGTTTATTAAAAGAAACTGATGTCAGCTGACATTGACTTGGGATTACTGTGACATCTAGCAAATCCAGAGGCCACATATGTTTTGCAGAAGAAAATGGGATTACTGTGGTAAAGGGTTAGTGTTGGGGTGGGATTTACCTTCTCTGGCGGGTGTTGAGGGAGGCGGGTCGGCCCGGCGGCAGCGGCGGCGACCACGGTGGACGGTGGTGGAAGAACGGCAGTGAGGGAGAGTCGGGGCGGGGGCGATTGGCGACTTGCGCGGCTGTGGGTGGAGGCGCTGCCGCAGTCCTGCAAGGACGGGCCGCTGGCGAAAGAGGAGGGAGAAGGAGCTCCGAACACCGGAAGGGCGTCGGGCAGGGGTACGACGGAGGCGCCGCCACTCCCCCCTGTCGTCGAAGGGACAGTTGTGGTTGTGGACAGGAAAACGAGGGAGGTCCGAGGCGGAGCGCCGTTGTTTCGGCATCCGATGGCGGAGCGAGCGCGGGAACCCATCACTGCCATTTATAACGAAATATACATAAAGTAATCCCTAATTTTTGCATTTAAAATACCCATCTCTGACATTACAAAAGAGAATTCAAAATAATTCTCTAAATTTGATATAAATTACCAACATATGTAATTATGATAATAATTCAGATAATCGATTAAATTTGGATCTAAATCACTCATCGTTACTATTACGAAATATAATTCAAAATAACTCTCTAACATTGCATCTAAATTACCTACATTTGCCACTATGAAAGAGAATTTAAAATGACCCTACAATTTTGTTAGTGTAAATTACCTACATGTGCCAAAGGTGCTACATAGGCTACGGTGGTTAAAGCTATCCTTATTTGGTTGACTGCATGTATAGAACCTAGCTGAGAAGATATGGTGTTTGGTTGCCCATATACGTCCCGTTCGTTTGACTGATAAGTCATGGTTGAAAGTATTGTTTACTGATTTGTTGTGAGAGAAAAACATTGTTGAATGGTTGGCTGATTTGGCTGATAAGCTCAAGCGAACAGGGCGATAAAGTCATACGGTATAAAATAAAAATAGATAAACAAGTAATCCTATAATATTTAGCTTGTGTAACTACTTTCTAGTAGTCCCTACTTTACTTCTAGTATCTTAATCTAATTTTAAAATACACAAATATCACTTAGTATACATTAATCACATGTTAATAGTGTCATTAAGAATTTACGCCGCACCATGCCAGCCTGGCTCGTCAGAAAACACAAATGAAATCTGTATCTGGCGAGCCAGGTTGTAGGCTGCTTTTTCATCTAGATAGTCAGATCCAGACTCCCCTGCAAGCAACTAAAGACGCTCATGTTGCATCTTTAGAGCATGATTTTGCTATATGCAAGCAACTAACAGGCTATACTATTTTCGATAATGATTGGATACAGGCGACCCTCCCGTCCGAACGGAGACTTCCGTGGGCCTGCGAGCTGCGCGACTCCCTCCCCCTCATGACCCATCTAAAACTACTCTCCATCGTTGAGAACGGACGCATTTCTTTTCCCCCCAGCTGACATCGCTTCTCTCCATCGCGTGCGCCCGCTCCTCTCCATTGTGTGCATCGCTCGCTCCCTCCATGACTGGTAGCGGCCTGCTCCTCTCCATCGCACGCGCCGCTGGCTCCCTCCCTGGTCGGCGGTGGCACCCTCTCCCACCGTGGCATCCTCCTCCCCCACCGCGGCGGTGCCTTCTCCCACACTGGCGGCTCCTTCACGCACCTAGCGTCCTCCTCCCCACCCCCGACGACTCCTTCCCCTACCCTGACATCCTCCTCCCCCACCCCGGCGACGCCCCTCCCTCAACCACCGGTGTCCTCCCCCACAATGAGCTCCCAACGCCCTCAGATCCTACGGCCATGGCGCTCCCCGCGCTAGACTCTCTATCCCCCTATGTTGTAATTGTATGTTTCAATTATTTCAGAGGCATGTTATAGTTGAATCATATGGATGTTGCAAAAGTAGATCGAGGGATGTTGCATATGTTGCAAGTATTTTAAAGGCATGTTATAATCATTTGTTCAAAATGTTTCACCTGTTTCTAGACGTATGTTGCAATAATTCTGATCGGGATGTTTCATATGCTTTACACAAATGTTGCAATAATATGTTCTAAGTGTTTCAGTTGCTTCAGTCTTATATTGCAGCAGTTGCTCCATGTTTGAAGTGTTTTTATTCGAGCGTTGTTTCATATGTTTCACACAAATGTTGCAATAATATGTTCTTAATGTTTTAGCTGCTTTAGTCTTACGTTGCAGCAGTTGTTCCATGTTGTTGCAAGTGTTTTAGTCGAGCGTTCTATGTTGTTCGCCCGAGCAGAGGGGAGGGGCGAGCCAGCGGACGGAGGCATGTGGCTCGCCCAGGGCCTAGCGGACGGAGGCGTTGCGGTCAGGAGGGCACGGAGGCGTTCTCGTCGTGCGAGTGGGGCGGTGCGAAGCCGGACACGGCGGGCTACAGGGCGAGCTGGGGGCGTGCGGCTCACCGAAGGGTTAGTAGATTGGGTTGGGGACGCGCTGGGGGCATACGCGTGGGGTGGGGGTGAAAGCGGACCCGGGGGGTTGAGCGCTTGAGCGCGCGTCCGGACACGTGTGGTGCGCCAGACGTCCGGGCACTAGATTAGCCGATGTCACACCCAAAATTTCCTATTTTGGGTTGTGCATGAAAAACACTAAATAAAATAAATGATTTCAATATCTAAATAAATTTATTAGATAAGTTAAGTTGCTGCTAATTTAAATATAGAAAATTATGGTTTTAAACGTTTTCATATTAATTTGATAATGTTGTGTTTGTGTGATGCTTGTCTTTGGTGTTGGTGAGTGCTATTATTTTAAAATACCATAGGACGACGTGTACTTCTCATCGGAAAACTTTTTGGTATTTTCTGGATTTAAAATTTTAATTTTTGTGAGCTTAATCTTTTTTCTTGATCTCTTCATCAATCTTTTCATGAGCCCAAACCTATTTAGTTGAGTTCCTTATCTTTCCAAGAGTCTCCAGGATTTTTCCCGTGATTTTTCTGAGCTCCGGGCTATTTTTCACGGCTTAAAAGGAAATTCTAGATTTTCTAAAATTATTTTTATTCGCGGAATTAAAATAATCCCGAAATTAAGAAATTCCAAAAAGTTTCCAAACCCTACAACTATATATATGTCGGCGTAGCCCTCGACGACCTGGATTCACAAGTACAATCCTTATCATGAGCCGCTGCTCGTAGCTCCCTCCACCCCTCGCCGAAGTTCTTCATCTACACCTTGCGTTCCAGCAAACTCTCCGACGAGCTTTTTCGGCCAAATCGTCGTGTCCCGACGCCAGCCAGTCAGCCACCACCACCAAAAGGCAGCCCTCGTCGTTCTCTACACCGTGGTATACTCGTTTTCTCAAATTCATGCTCGTTTCATTAATTTCCCATCCCTCCTTCTCCAACTCCGGCAAGCTCACCATGGACGGATCTTCTTCTTCGTTTTTTCCAGCCATCTCGGCCCCAGGCCGCGCCTTCACTTGGACGTCGCACCCCGCTTCCTCTCCGCCAGCCGCGTGCTCGGACTCCAGGTTCTCCAGCGCACGGGCAGCAGCCCCCTCGCCCGCCGCTGGCAGCAGCTGCTGCTGCATACGCCGCTGTCCACCGCGCGGGCAGCCACGAGCGCGCCCGGCCTACCTTGGGTCCGTGTGGGCCAGTCCCAGCGCACCGTCATGCCGGTCCTAGGCCGGAGCCTCTCCCTGCAACCGGAGCCCCATCCGAATTCCCTCCCTGCTGCTTCAAGGCCATGGCCACGTTTACGTGAGGAAGAAGCCCAAGGTAAGTATTTACAGTTTTGCCACCCAACAAGATTAGCCATAGTTTATTTGTTTTAAGTCAGTTTTGCTCTGTTTCAGTTGCGTTAATTTCATATCGACGTGCTCTATGCAGTAGTGGCATTGTTTAGCATGTCATTTAGTTATGAATTTATTGATTGAAATACTAATATGATTAATAATAATTTAATAACTTTTAATTAGAAAACGAATTAGGGTTGCGATGCATTGCGTGTCGATTCGTGATTGTGCCGATGTAAACTACGCATTAGTAATGATGTTTATCATGTCACATTAGGTGTTTAAGAATTTAATCCTATTAATCTTATTAGTGTTTGTGCAATTAATTTGATTAATGATTATGAGTAAAGGTAACATAGGGTATATATTATGTTTTGCTTAGTTTAATCAAGATTCGTATAAGGTCATCTTAGATGTGACTTGGTTAATGTTTATTTAAATAACTTTGATTTGCTAAAAGCAATATAGGTGTTACCCTTCTGTATTTTATACATAAAAATTAATATGATTAATTACTAACCTAAATGTATTTCTAAATTATAATGGGCTTAGTTTGAATACGATGCATATATCAAACTTGTTTAGATGCTCTCGCCTATGTTTTTATTTTGCAAAGTCAAAGTTGACCTGGTTAAATTTTATGACATTACTTATTATAAATAAAATATGACTAGCTTCAACCCGACTTTTGAATTAAATTGTGTTTTGACCAATCTAATATTCATAACTTTGACATGATTTGCTCAATTAAAATGAAACAAGCAAATAGCATTGTGCATGCATGTAAATAATGCCAGCTAGCAAGCGCCAAGGAAGATGAACGTGATCTTCTATCTAGATGTGAAGGTTCCCCATGCCACATATTTATGTGTTTGATTAATATCTATGTAATTAGTTTTCCATGTAAAAGAAATTTAGGGTTTTCACATCGATCTTTTATAAACACTTATTAATTATGTTTTCATTAATTATGAATTGTGTAGTTTAAACCCTATTATATAACTTCGATTAGATGCTCACATAAATCTATTTTTTTGTAAAGTTAACTTGCTTGAATGGTACATCAATATTTATAAATAAAACATGATTAGTTTTAAATTAGTTTCTAAACTAAAATATGATTTGCGTAATCTGAATTAATATGCTTCACATGGTTTTGCTTGAATTAAGTATGTAGGCTTTTCTTTTCTTTTATGATATAAATTTGCTGGTAGGTGTTTCTTTTAATCGTAGCTCTATTCTCAGCATTTCTTGTGTTCTCGTGATCGTAGCCGATAGCTCTCTTTTAGTACGTTGTTTTCTCTTGTGTTGTGTATTGTTCTTAGTTGTCCCTATTTATTTGCTTGTATGCCTGTTAATGTGCTGGGTTGCTATGATCTACGAGTAGAAGAAAGACTATCCATGAGCGCCGAAGATCCGAAGGTGAAGACCAGAAGCTGAGTGCTAGAAATTGCAAACGAAAGATTAAGTTGAGGCTTTTCAGAGCAAGTTGCTTTGGGTATAAAGCAAGTTCTAAGACAAGTATAACATGGGATCATCCTTGTTGTCCTATTCACTGAAATTATCATACATATGCATGTGTCCTCCTTGACAACCATAGAGATTATAACTTAGCTATTGATATCTTGTTTCTTTGTCACCTATGGGTTATGCATTTGGGTAGTTATTGCTAGTGCTTAATTATGAATAATGATCTTGTAATTTGACTAATGGATTAAGCAACCAACCATTAAGATGATTTTATTACTGTTGAAAAGGGGGCTAGAGCAAGGGGTTATATTGTTGCTCTGGTTTCTCTCCGTAAGGATTTACCTGTAAGTGATAACCGGGACATACAGTATAGCTGTGAGGGCTATATGACTCTGGCTCTAGTTGTTCAAAAGACATTTTCTAGCTTGTTAGTGGTTACCTTAAATGGCGTAAGAATGACTTGCCACGTTGGGTGTAGGACAACCTCTAGTCTATGAGTATAGCCGAGAAGGAATTGTGCCATTTGAAAAGGGGTTCCTACATCTGCCTGCCGAGTGAATCTAATGGCCCTAACTTGTTAGACGAACTCTTAAATGGCTTTATATGGTTTCTTGTGTTCAGGGATTTATGACCCCCTTAGCATATGGAAATCATGACTCACAGTAAAAGTGTACACCTCTGCGCAGAGTTTAATAAACTGGTATAATAGCCGTGCTCACGGACACGAGCGGCCTTGGGGATTCTTACAGAATAGTTGATCACCATTGTTATATCATGCTTAATTGTGTTGTTACTTTTATGACTAAGTTAACCGTTATTTCATCATTCTTATTACAATTGATCATTGATTCATTAATGAAATTTGGAACACCTTGATGCTACTCAATTGTTAATTATATGATGATTAAAAGCTAAACGCAGTCAAACAGTGTCTAGCCTTTTTTAGCCTCATGAACCCTGTGTTATACTTGTTGAGTTCGACATGGATTCACCCTTGCTATTCCCTCACACCTCAGTGTGTAGTGAGGTGCTGCTAAGAAGAAGGACAAAGAGGTAGTGGAGTTTTCAGAAGTCTTTCAGAAGTGTTTGGCATACGGAGCCACCAGTCAGTCGTCCCTGAGAAGAATGGAGCCTGAAGTTTAGTCATCGTTCCACGATACTCTGATGTAAGTGTTAATATAGCTATGTATACGTTATATAATAACATTATTTCTGATACTTTTTTATTCTGACGTATGTGTGGACTTCCTAGGCACATATATAGCTGACCTGGTTTAGTTCTTTAAAACTGGGTGTGACAGCCGATACTATTTTGTACTCCCTCCGTCCCAAAAAAAATATAATTCTAAAACAGTATCATGTTTTAATATATCACCTTTGACCAATTATAGATAAAAAGTATAAATATTTATAATATAAAATAAATATTTTTAGATTAATTATGAAATATATTACGAATTGATCATAGATCAGTTGGTTGGATTCTTTGTGGTAGAATCTGCTCACCTGGGTTCAAGTTCTTGACTTGGCACAATTGTTCGCATTTTCCTAGATTATTCCAGGATTTAACGGCGCTATGCTTTCAGTGGTAGGCGACGTCCTCGTCGACAGGGAGGCGCCTGTGATGACTTCGTGAATCTCGAGATTTGCCGGCTCAGTTCTTCGGAGGTGTTCATAGGGATGAATGTGCATGTGTGTTGGGCATCTATGATGTACCGTGTAATTCTCAAAAAAATTGTAAACATATTTTTATAATAAATTAATTTGGAGCCACAAATGTGAATATTATTTACTAGAAACCGGGTCAAACGTGAAGCACTCAAAGTGGCACGTAACACATTGTTGCATTCACTCAAAGTGGCATGTAACCCATAGTTGCCAGCGGCTGATCTACAGGGGGGGCTGGGTGGGCTCCAGCCCCCCTAATGACTAGATTTAGCACTAAAAATACTGTAGCAAAAATATTAAATCATCGTTAAATCTTCGTGCAAATCAGTATCTCTATTGTTTTAGCCCCCCCTTCATTTTCATCCTGCATCCGCCACTGATAGTTGCATTCTTTTAGGGGACAGAGGTAGTACCCCTTGCTATGCATTTTTTTAGAGAAGAGAATATATTAATATCCTAACTTCTGCATCGACAAATGCATATAGTTGGTCCTTATTGCAACACAAATACTGTTCATCACGCAATCTCAAGCGCAAAGTTCTGATCTAAAGAGAAAAAATATTCCCTTGCTATGCATTTGTGTTGCTGCATTAATTAGAGTTTGAAGCCCACGTGTACAAGCTACCGTGAATGAAAATATCACGTCAGACCTTGTTTGGATACATGTGTTGAAGTGAAATAAAAAAAACTTAATTTAATTTCAATCTGATCCACTTCAATGAATGTGAATTGAGATAAATACCGCATCAAGAAGGCCTCAATGTTCTTTCAAATAAAACATCTCATCAAGCGGTAGGCGTGCGAATCCATCTCGGTGATGAATCACGCTTGTCACTTTGTCAGACTACCCGCAGTGGATACTCTAAAACGATACTCTAAAGCTTTAGAGTATGAATATAGAGTAAAAACTGTTGTACTGGGTACTCTAAAACGATACTCTATCCTTTCTCTCACTCTATATTTAAAGTAGTACTGTGCTTACTCTATACTCTGTAGTGGCGGACCCCGCTAGCTAAACAAAGGAAAAAAAATGTTATAACTCACAAACCAAAAATCCAAATTAAATTTTGATTGCACCATTAAATTCGTCTCAATAAATCCTTCAAAACTAGATCACACATGGATATATTTAGATAAAGTGACAAGTCGGTCCCACAGTGAATAGAGTTGATAGAGGATGATATAGATGATGGATAGGTACGGGAGAATTGAGTATAGAGTAGAGAATCTTGCTGACTAGGACATATAGAGGATGAATATAGAGGTCCATGAATGCGGGTAGTCTCATAAACGAATCGGACAGAGCTTCTCGGTGTCCCTACAAGATCGTGCTTTTGTAATCATTTATTATTATTTTAGTTGATCAGTCTACTTCATAGCTTATTTGATTGGCATCTTAAATTATTAGGGTCTTAAACTTCTAATTCTAAAATTTTAGCAATGACACGACAAAAGCCATTCCCTCTAGCATGGACAACACTGATCTCAATATTGTCTTTCATGATTTTTCATTTTAAAAAACTTGCTAAAATTCTGGTGTCCGATTACTTTCAGACGACGATTATTGCATATATTTTATACAAAAATTGCAAGTTTAGTTCGTTGCAATTTATGAAGACATAATGTGCAATTTTCGATTCTAAGAATAAAAACCCATTGACAAAACCCAAACTCGACAAAATTGATCTGTGTTGGCACAAAGAGAAATAACAATTTACAATTATTTCTATAGTTAAACAAAAATAAAATTTTGATATGTTATGATACAAGGACAATTAACAAATCACTAAAGTAACAATTAATTTATATGTACTATTTGGCTGTACAGGAGAGTTGTCTGAAATTATCTTAAAATAAAGGCACCTAAAACATAGGAGAAGTGTTAAAAATGATCGAATGGGTCTTTTTTTAAAAAAAAAAGCACTATGCATAAATAGGGTTGGAGTTTGGCTCTTCGTTGATGTAATCATACTAGTTTTATTTTGTTGTTCTCTTATATTGTTATATGTTGTGCTTTTTAGGGGGGTTGCTAACGCCCGGACGTTTGAACGGACACCCGTGCCAGCACCCCGTTTCCCGCGCCACCCTGGCCGCACAGGTAGCCCGCCTGACCGACGGCACACGGAGACAGCTCGTGCCTCTTCGCTTCCCATGCGCATGCAGGCGGAGACCATTTGCGCCCGCTTACGTTGCCCTAATAATTGCGACATGTGGCTATGGCGGGTGGTCCTATTGCAGCATGCATAACACCATATATACTTTTGCAACATCCAGATGAAACACTTGCAACATACATCTGAAACAATTGAAACACTTGCAAAACACCTAAAAATACTTGAAAGCTATTGCAAATGCATGCAACATCTAGATCTACTTTAAAAATACTTGCGACATATGTATGAAACATATGAAACACTCGAAACATACACTTGCAACATGCATGTTATGCAACATCCAGATATACTTCTGTAACATAAGCTTGAAATATATGTGTGAAACACTTGAAACATATTTTTGCAACATGCATATATATAGCCATTACAACATATGTAACATCCAGATGAAACACTTGAAAACATACTTCTGAAACACCTGAAACACGGTATCACCGGTGGGCACGACCTACCTGGTGGGGAACTGTGATAGCCAGTAAGTGGCGCTCGGGTACCATGGAGAGGGAGGATGGCGGTAGACGAGCGGCTAGGCGCAGTGAAGAACGCTGCGCATGAGTAGTGCCCATGGACCACGCAGCGTAGCGCGCAGAGAACTCGACGGCGAGTGGTGAGTGACGGTGGGGAGATATGAAGGCAGGCGGATGGCGCTTGGGCGCAGTGCAGCACACTGCCACGTTGCATCCGTGGCGGTGCGGGGCGTGGCAACACGGTCGCCGTGGAGCACGCCGCAGCGACGATTCGAGTGTGGGTTCGAGAATGGTTGTGGATGCAGTGGCGATTTGAGAGGAAAGTGAGAGCGGAGATTTTTTTCGAGCAGATGGGTGCGTCCGTGCGGGTGGCAGTGTTGGGCCGTTTGGACAGCCGTTGAGGCTCATAAACGCAAAGCGTTCGGACGAAACGGACGTCCTACTCATAGCATTTCTGTTTTTTAAGAACTACTCTTGCCGGTACTACTATCTCTCTCTCCTTGATTATGCTACAAATGAATTAAATCGCTCAGAGAATTTCCGTTTTTAAAAGCTACTCTTACCGGTACTACTATCTCTATCTCCTTAATTATGCTACAAATGAAAAAAGAACAAAAAGCTCAGAGTCCACCTGACTTGCTTGAAGACCTTCAAAGTCGAAACTATAGGCTTTGTTCGGCTGGTTGGTGGCTGCTGGCTGGCATTGATTTGTTGTGAGAGAAAAATACTGCTGGTTGGCAGGTGACTGGTGGCTGGTGCTGAATTAATATGAGAGAAAAACACGGCTGCTTGGCTGACACCGTGCTGAGCGCCTTGGAGCCTGTCCCACCCTGTGGGCTGTGTTCTGTGGTTGCCAGCGACTGCAGCGCAGCACAGTGCTTGCTGCTTGTGATCTGTGCACGTGCAGTGCCGAGCACACATGGGCCCTGTTCTGCAAGTCATGTTTCGGCTTGTTTCAGCTTGTTTCAGCTTATTCTCTCTCACAGAACACTATTGAATCAGCCGAAATCAGCCGGCTTTTCCACCGGCCGAACCAGCCCATGATGAGGCAGTGGGAAGATGGCAGGCATATCTGTGGGCGTGGTGTCTGTCGCGCACTGGTAAGCATAATCAAGGATAGGATTTCATGACAGTCCTACCACGAATGTCTGTTTTTTTCCCTGTTCGGTTGTGCTTACTGTAGCAGCAAGCCTTCTCAGATACGGAGTTGCACTGTTTCCTCGCTATAACTCTTTGGCCTATTAAAATTCTACCAAATTCTCAACATATACCCTGTTCGCTTGAACTTATCTGCCAGAATCAATCAGTCATTCAGCAATGTTTTTCTCTCACAACAAATCAGCATCAGCATCAGTATCAGCAGTTCAGCAGTGATTTTACAGTCAGCCGAACAGGGTGTACCTTGTATAAATAACGAACTAAACTCTAAAGTAGATGTCTCATGTAATATGAAATATTGCTTATTCAATTTATATTGACTTAGAAAAACTTTCCCGCGACCGCGAGGACAGGAACAGGAATTTTTTCTCCCCTTGCGGACCAGGATGGGGAGCTATCACCCAACAGGGAATTCCCGTTGACATCCCATGCAAGTGAAAGGCGGGAGTCCCTCCCTCTCTATCTTCAAATAATAAGAAATGCCATTTCACCCTCTAATTTGAGATGCCTACCAACTAGGCTAGCACAGTACTCACTACGCCCAAAAATAAGCTCACATTTGAGATGAAGGGAAACAACTAGTGCAACTGCCAAATTAGCATACTACCATGGACGAAGCCAGCGGGTGGCACGGGTATGGTGCGGCATACCCTAGGCTGATCAGATAGAAAAAATTATAAATTATGAGGTAAATTTTGCTGCTGTATATCGAATTGCTAAATAGGTCTTTGCCAAATTGGATATGAGAATTTTGGTGCGGCATACCCTATGCCAAAATCCTAGCTCCATCACTGATACTACCCCTATAAAAAAAAGATCGGGCATCCTCCACATCCACCATAGTTATTAGGGCATGTTTAGTTCGCCCTGTTAAACTTGAACAGATGTTAATCATGTGATTGACCATAGGGTGTTCAGATACTAATAATGGATTAATTAGGCTTAATAGATTTGTCTTGTAAATTAATCTCAATCTGTACAATTAGTTTCGTAATTAGTCTATGTTTAACACTCCATGCATGTGTCCAAACATTCGATGTGATAGGTGTTAAAAAAAACAAGAGGGAACCAAACACCCCCTTACAGTCACAGCATGTACCGCGGTAATGATTGGTGTACCAGTGCACAAGTAAATAAAAGAAGACAAGTGTCCGTCTATCCTATAAAAAGAGTCACTAACAGATTTGTGCGGATCAAACTTTCATAAGTTTAACTAGGTTTATAGAAAATATCAGTAATATTTTTATCTGCAAATAAGTTTATTATGAAATGTATTTGATAATCTATCTAATAATACTGATTATATATTAAAATATTAATATTTCGTTATATATATTTGGTTAAAGTAAAAATATTCGACTTATGAGAATATGAGAATGATATTTTTTTATAGGACGGAGGAAGTAAGCAAAGATCTCATAGTCCTACTGGCTGGAAGCAATGGCTTTTAAGATGTCTCTTGATATGGCCGGAGCTACGTATCTTTATTAGTATTATACTACCATATACTAGCACATACAGCCATACACTACATGCTTTCAAATTGAATATACATATTGCATTATTTATTCTAATATATCTTAAAATCAGGCTATATACAATAATTAGACATGTTCCATTCTAACTCATATGAGCTCTGATCGTGAGCTCAGTCATATACAGGGCATTAAAGCAATTTAACTCTAGCTAACTACATAATACTCTTTGTAAATGGAGGGAGGAAGGGAGAAGGAGAACAGGCCGGGAAGTGGCATACATTGCAGCTGCCCGAGCTGACAAACTGAAACGGTCACGGCGTTCAGAGTTATTGTCGGAATCCAGTCAGATTGAACGCTAGTTCAGGCCTGAGCATGATGTGCTGAATATCAACTCCGACTGTGCATTCTTCCCGATGTCTGGTTCTGGCGGGTGGGGATACGTTATACGGGATAACCAAGGAGCTGTTTGGAGAGCTGGAGCAGGCAGAGACTTTTCTTCAGAGCGCATTTCATGCTGAACTTCTCGGATGTGTGGAGGGCCGGCATGGCTCGTGTCATTCTTGAAATGGATGCGTCAATGGTAAAGATAGCCATAGAAGGCGATGATTATCGGCTCTCATCGATGGGCGGCATCATCACTGAAATCAAGCACCTGAAGGCGATGGAATTTTCCTCCTGTGTTACTGGTGTTTGCTCTCGAAATTGTAATAAGTTAGCTTATGAACTAGCTTCTTTGGGTTGTAATTCGCCTGGTGGTTCGCACACCACTTGGGTTGATGTACCTCAGTCTGTCGAGGGTCTAGTGTCCAGCGATTCGGTTGTAACAGAGGAGTAATGGAATGAGCTCTGTTTAAAAATAAAGGCCATGACTCGTGCCTAAATACCATCACTTTACCTATGGAACAACCGTTTGTAAAACCAGCAATGACTCATGGCTAAGAACCACCACTTTACCTACGGAACAACCGGTTGAGCTATGCGCTAATTAGGAATACAATCATCTCCCAGACTCCCACTAATGAAATGCCGAATAAGGGGATCCAAACACACCCATGTAAATTTGCCTATATATTTAGCTTTTGTTGTTGATCCGTATTTGGAATTATTTATCCTTTTGAATACTTTTGTAGCATTTAAACTTTACATTTAAGCAAAGTCATAACATGTATACTCTTCATAAGTGATATTTTAAACTTTAAATTTAAGTAAAACTAATGTTTGAATCAAATGATATTTTATGTGACTCCATATATGATAGGAGTTATTTCTAAAGGAATTTTTCCCAGAAATAAATTTAAATGAACATGGAGGATCCATGACGTGGTGGCTCACTATAAACCACGAACATTAACCATATAATATATACTTGCGGGCAATCAATCGTCGGTAATGTATCGTTTGCCATCTATTTATACCGACCAAAAAAAGCTGATCCTGTCGGTACTGTCAGGTACACTGTTCATCGCTGCGCCGGCTGTCGTAGGTTCGCTGAAGCTCGTCCACCAACCGCCGGAGCGCCAGCCGCGAGGTGCCGCCGTCGCCTACGGCCGCCCGCGCCGCCTCCCGGACGTGCTCGGCCCTGGCGCGCATCCTCCGCCCAGCCTCGCCGCCGTCCATCAGCTCCCGGACCTTCTCCGCCACCTGTGCCCTGCCGACCAGCTCCGGCGCCAAGTTCGCGCCGGCCCTCACCCCCGCGCGGACGCCGGCGCCGAGGATGTCCGCGACGTGCTTCACGTTCGCGGCCTGCTCGGCCATCACGGGCCACGCCAGCAGAGGCCGCCCGGCGGCGAGGCTCTCCAGCACCGAGTTCCAGCCGCAGTGGCTCACGAACCCTCCCACCGCCGGGTGCGCTAGCACGCGCCGCTGCGGGACCCACCCCCTGACGATCTTGCTCTCGGGCCCGGCGTCCACCGGCGGCAACCACGCGTCGGAGGACCGCACGGCCCAGAGGAAAGCGTGGCCGGAGTCCGCCAGCCCGTGCGCGAGCTCCTCGAGCTGCGCCACCGTGACGTGGACCTGCGTGCCGAACGACACGTACACCACCGACCCGGGCCGCCGCTCGTCGAGCCACGCGAGGCACCCTTCGGGGTCCTCGTCGTCGCCGCCTTCCGGCGACTCGCCGGCGGCGAGGAACAGCGGGCCAACCAGCCAGGAGCGCGCGCCTGGGAGGTAGAAGGACTCGAGGATCGCGGCGTAGTCCCCGTCCAGCGCGTCGAAGCTGTTCACCAGGACGCCCCAGCTCTTGTAGTCCCAGTCGCGGACCTCCTCGAACAAGAACCGTGTCACCGGGTCGTCGAGGTCGGCGGCCTGCGCCACGGCGTGCGGGACCTCGTCCGCGGTGATCGTGACGCTCTCCGGGAACCCCGGAACGCGGAAGGGAGCGCCGTCCTGGATGCTCTCGGCCGGGGGCGGCTTGGTCGCGAGGGAGAAGCAGAGCGCCAGGGAGAAGGCGGACATGCCGTGGAAAGTCACGCGGGGGACGCCGGCGTCGCCGGCGACGCGCTGCGTGAACCCGAGGAAGAAGTCGGAGACGAGCGCGAGCGGCGGCGCGGGGAGCGAGGCCAGGTACCCCGCGAAGGGCTCCCGGAGCAGCGCCGTGGCGCGCAGGAACGCCGAGAAGAGCGAGTGCGAGGGGAGCGCGTCCGTGGACTCGACTCCCTCGGGCAGCTCCGGGTGGCTGGGGAACGGGAGCGCCACGAGGCCGACGAGCGCCGGGAGACGGCGCCGCGAGAAGGCGAGGTTGCCTGGGGTGGTGACCACCGTGACGCGGAGGCCGCCGTGGTGCGCGGCGAGCCCCGAGGCGAAGTGGAGGAGCGGGAGCGTGTGGCCCTTGGCCATGAACGGGAACACAACGACGTGGTCGCGGCCGGAACCGGCCGGGGCGGCAGGACGCGCGGCGTCGGCGGTGGCCATGGTCGCGAGTGCTGGGTCGGCGGAGCAACGCGACAGGCGATAATAATTTGGGCCTACTGTACTCGCGTAGTGGCGTGCGGGTGCGGCAGGTGAGCGGACAGGACGCGCGACTTCTACGCTCTACGCGGTCTAGGCCTTATCCACTTTCCATCCCAACTCAAAATATTTTCTCTTCCACCCATCACATCAAATCTTTCGACGCATGCATAGAGCATTAAATGTAGGTAAAAAAGATAACGAATTGCATAGTTTGTCTGTAAATGTCGGGACGAATCTTTTGAGCCTAGTTAGTCCATGATTAGACAAATTTTGCCAAATAACAACGAAAGATGCTACAGTAACTTTTCACGTACTTTTCGGGAAGCGAACACACCCTAGTTTTATAGCTAGTAGGTGACGCTGGATCAATCACAAATTCGTCATCGTTGACACGAAAAACATGTGACGTAGCTGTGGCATTGGCATTTCTTCCTTAGTACGATAGATAGAACGCATAAAATTTGAAATTTGCTATTTTCAGGTGCCTGAAAAATGCTCGTTCATGCAACGGCTTTCAGCCATTAGATGAAGATCTAACGGACTAGATGTACAAATCTTGAAGCAAGATCAAAGTATCATGTTATCGCCTAAACCAAAGACAGATTTCAGGCGCTTACTTTTTAGGTAAAATGATAAAATTTAGTTCATGGCCAATTACCAACAGGTCCTGTTTCAAGCTAAACCTTAATCAGGTATGAAATTTAGATTCTGTTATGTATATTCTAAATTCTAGTTTATTTTAGACTTGTTCGAAGTCAAACTTTAGTAATATTAATCAAGTTTTAAGAAAAATATATTAACGTCTACATATTCAACAAAATGCACAGTTATTAAATATTTTGTGAATAATTTAATGAAACTAATTTTAACGCCATTGATGTTGATGCACAATTTTCTATAAATCTGATGAAAGCGATAGAAATTTGACTTAAAAGTTAGAACAAGTTTAAAGTGAGCTACAATTTAGAAGGAATGTATGTAGTAAATAAGAACCTTAGCTTTCTCTCCAGAACAAATAAAAAAACTCGAACAAATAACTCTGACTCTGAGAGACCCAGAAATTAACAAACTAGAACTTAGATCAGTTGTGCCCTTAGCTCCACCAGGAATTCTTGGAGCTCAACGTCAACTAAGGCCCTGTTCGTTAGGGGCTTAGGGCTTTCGCTTTTCTAAAAACAGTGAAACCAAGAAAAGTTATATTTTATGGTTAGCCGAAAACGATTTCAGCTCCATCATTTTCTTTGTTCCGTTTTGGCTTATAAGTTGTTTTCGTGTGTGTACATATTTGGCAAGACCATTTATTAAGCCAATAAAGAAATCCTGACAAGTGCCAACGATGGTCTAACAACTTAGGCCATGTTTGGATACCTGGTAATTGGGCCAAAACACCTGTAATTTACAGGTTTTATTTTTTTTCCAACATAGGCTGCAGTGAGCCCACTTATTTTACATCCAGTTTGGTCCTAAACCGGTGTAAAAAAAGTGTCGTCTCCAGATGTCTGAGAAAAAAATACGCTATCTATCAGGCGCAGCTCGAGTCGAGCCCACTCGGTGACGAGGCCACGAGGGTGAGGGTTTCTCCTTCACACTGTCGGTCCCTCCCCCTCCCCGTCGTCGCCCCATCCCAACAACTCTACCGCCCCCCACCTCATGCTGCCGGTCCCTCCCCCTCCCCCAACTGCTCCTCGCTGGCTGCCCACCTCGTCGATGGAGGACTTCACCTACGGATAGCCTGGTGGATGAACCTGCAGCCAATCCTGCAAGGATAGTCTGTTATTGTCCACACACAAGTGGATCGATTCAGGCATGTGTATATGAGTACTGGCGCTGCGCAATGGTGCCTGAAGCCAGAAGGTGAATTAGAGGAGATAGAGGCTGACCACGGAGCATCACCAAATCACCAAGTGGGCAAAGCATTATGTCAAACAGATTACATGCATCGGACATGAAAAAAACAGAGCACGTTGCCATGGATGTCTCGGCGTGAGGACAGCTGTGTGGCCCGCATACGATTGCACGGGGCTAGCCTAGCCGAGGAAGCTGGCATCTAGATGCTTGAGCAGACGGAGACTTGATCGGCGATGCGGTCGAGCCAGCGTCACACGAGTCCGCGATCAACACCATGCGCAACAGCGACATGTCGTCCCCCACGCGTGCATTACGAGGCCCAAGATCTAGCCTGTAGCGGCGGTGTCCCTTGTCGTGCCAAGCGTCGTTTGCTGGATTAACGGCCAACAGCTTCCGCTGCCGCTTGCGAGCGCAGCTGATGCGAGTGGGAAGAAACTTCGGCTTGCTTCCTCACTCCGCCGCCCTGTGCCGAAGAGGTCCACCGACGTCGACTCCATGCGAGGGAACAGCGAAAGCATGCTGTGCGGACTGCGGAGGCGGCTCCTGCCGCGGGCACGCTCCGACGAGCCGTGCATGGAGGCAGCCATGATACGCCTCACCCCCCGAAGGTGGGCGTCGGCGCGTCGCACTCGCACATCACCTGCCTCTGCTCTCCCTCAACTCACATTCCCGACATGTGCTGCCCGTCGCTCGTGGAGAAGCAGCGGTGTCCGATCCGACTGTCCGTGCCGCCACCAAGACCAAGCAAGGCACACCTGACGAGGGAACCGGCACCAGCGCTTCGCATCTCTCCCGCACCCTTGTCCCACCTCCCACCATCCCACGCCGTAGACGACACGGGCCAGGTCTCCAGCAGCTGGAGCGGCCGCCTGGCATGGATTATGCCCACCTGCTGCTTGACGAAATGCCTCCAAGGCAAGCTCGCCGTAGTACCAGTGATTATGTGCATTATTGCAGGTTCTCAGGATGAGCCGACAAGCACCATGTGTGGTATGAACTTGTAGCCACAGCAGCTTGTGCACGAGTCACTGCAACCAGTCATCGAATCAAAGCCATCTTGCTGCCACAGCTTATGCAAGCTGAGATGCACATCCTCTAGACGTATTTGATCGTTTGATGAAATGAACAAAGCGTGGACCACAATACCCATACTTGTGGCTCATGAATGCAACATAAAAGCTTGAAGACCTAGATGACGGATAACGGTTAGTACAAACAAATTATTACTTATTTCCTTCCTCCTTTTCATTTTATTGCACTGTTGTAAAAGATCATACCCAATACACTTTCTGAAAGACAGGATGTTACTGTAGAGAATTTGAGCATATCTTGGAGATGCGTTGCTGTTCGTAAGCTATTTGATAGTAATTTACCTGCAAGTGAAAAACTTTAACTAAGCAGCATTTTTTAGGGCCAAGAAAATAATTTCCTCTGCTGGTTTCGACATTAGACACGGTTGTAAAGTCGGACAAAGACGTGAGGACAACAAGGAGTCCTCCCAAGTTTGCTGAGCACTAGAAGTGGCGGGCTGACAACAAGGAGTCCTCGAACTCCGCTGCGCCGGTAGTTCAGACTGCGGGGGGTGTTGGAGTATGTGTTTAGGCCCATGTGGCTAAGGCCCATGTGTCCCATGTATGGAACCTATATAGCTACCCTTTTAGGGTTAGCCCTAATCAATAGGGACAAAACCTTCCAACATGGGTTAATACATTTTGTTGCTTCTCTTCAAACAATGATGTTGTGTACATCTATGCGCAGTTCAACTATCCTTGGTTGTATATGTGCTTCCTGATTTTTGCTGGTCGAAGCTACAATCTTCAGAGCCAAATAAATCATGTTGCTTTGATTTCAGTTCAAAGAGGGACTTGATATTCTTTTACCAACACTGTATAAACTTTATGTTCCTACAGACTCTGCTACCAGGATCAAAACTTCATAATACATAAATTCCTTTTTTTCAGGGAATCAGAGTACACGGGTCCAGAGGAAAGAACTTCTGAAAATAGGATATTGTAGTTATGTAGTCAATAGCAAGCTGATATTCAACTGTGTATTTTTATATTAGTATCATGATACTTACCTATGCCATCATAACACGTAAGATGGAAAATGTAAAATCAACTGCACAATTAGATGTTGCAGTAAATTGAGACATTTAGTTGAAATGAACTTTGCAATTGTATACTGCCAATTTTTACAGGCAATTGAATATGAAGCAGAAGTTGAAGCCTTTTTTTTTAAAAAAAAGGTATCAAGGAATTGGAGAATCATCATTCATAAAAGCGCCAGCTGCTGCATGACTTCAAACATATGATATTGTCTTGAAGAGAAGAACATACATCAGCAAGGAGCACATGATTTTAAAACATATACATTACTCATAGTTGTAAGGAGATCTGTAAGCTGGCATTGTCTTGAAAAGAAGTACATATATAAGCAAGGAACACACAGTTTTTAAAAATATACATTAGCCCGTAGCTGTAAGGAGATCTGTAAAGAGATTTTGTTTTAGATTCTCCAAACGCTAAATATGCAAGTTACCGTTTCCATTTCCAATTTGTGCAAAGAAACAATTCAAGAGTTGTGTATTGTCAGTTTATGGGGACCATTTTCAGAATTAGACATACCTCTGATTCAAGACATGTGCGATTAAATTTTTGTGATGGCGTAGCATTGGAATGCTGGAAAATTAAGGACATCCACTGGAGCAGGTATGAATGGCTGCTTAAGTGCTTAGCACAACTTCACCGAGTTTGCTTGAGATTGAAGATAGGCAGCTCAATTAGTGGTAGTAGAAACAATATAAACAGAGTATGTTCTATTGACACTACACTGCAAGTGTTGCCTATATGACAACTAAGTATTCTTCTTCCCTGCACAATAATATTGTTTGGTTTTATATCCTAAGCGTCAATCAAGGAATATAACTTACAATTATCGCATATCACATGGCGCTTCATTTAGATCAGTTTATCAAAAAAATATTGTTTAATATTAAGTAACTGATTTTCTCCTCCTATGCTAATCACTCTTAATTGACATTCCTCAAGTACCTATGTTTCTCTGAATAATTACTGTTGGAGGATTGTATATCTAATCGAGAGGGAGGTATTTGATAATTCAGTGATGGGTATATACCTCAAGGAATTGTGGACGTGAGCGAGACATGACATTTCATCGAACAGCTGACTGGTGTCAACGAAATCAGCGGCTGCTCTAGCTGCGGGGAGCGCTGCCCGTCCGCTATGTGTGATGGGGAGCACCCAGGGGTGAGGCCGTGCCCCGTGCGGGGGAGCTGCAAAGCACTGCCGCTGGTTGCGTACCTCGTCGCATGTACTCCGCCATCCAATCCGCTCGCGCACGCCACCATCTCTGGCTGGGTTTTCCACTCGTGTCTCCATCGCTTCGGGGATGGCCTCCACCTTGCTTCGCTGTGGAAGGGGTCAAGGTCCGGACGAGGGCCATGGCGGGAGAGAGGTACGGGCGCCGAGGTGTACGCGTACGAAGTGGAGAGGCCTGCGGGTGCAGCGGCCGCGAGGAAAGGGAGACGCCGAGATGGCCTTGTTTGGGACGAAGGGTCTGGAAGGTGAAGTGGCTGCTTTTGGACGGCTCGATAGAAGATCGGACGGTGGAAAATACAAGGTGACGTGGCCAAATCACGTGCAAGAGAGTGTGGTGCAACTTTCGCCTTGTTTAAAGAAAAGATGTTTTTTCAAAAGAAGAAGTGTTCGAACAACAGCCCAAACAGGCAAAGCCCATAAGAAACCCAGCCCACCGTAACTGTACGGCTTCCGGGTCCAACCAAAAGCCCTGATTCCTTCCCGGTGGGAACCGAGCGTAGCTCGGGTGGTGAGCACTCCTAGAGCGGAGGCCACCGGTCACGGGTTCGAGCTCGCTCGGCCTCGTGATTTCCCACCGGGAACTGTAGTTCCTAAATAAATTTTGTTGTATCGTACGAATGTGGCACCACTGTCATATCTATCCACCGTGTACTTCTAGCCTTAGATATAAGTTGTAGGTCTAGCTTACGCACTAGGGGTGTGAATGTGTTAGGGTGTGTACGTGTGATATGAGTTAGGCCTAGTTTAGATGCAAAAAATTTTGCAAAAGAACAGTAGATTTCCCGTCACATCGAATCTTTAGACGCATACATGAAACATTAAATATAGATAAAAAAAAATAAAACTAATTACGCAGTTTAGACGAAATGGACGAGACGAATCTTTTAAGCTTAATTAGACTATAATTGAACACTAATTACCAAATAACAACGAAAATACTACAGTTACATTTTGCCAAAAAATTTACCAACTAAACAAGGCCTTAGTGCGTGAGTTGAGATAATAAAGCGTGTAATCAAGGGTGAGGCAATAAAAAAAATCCCAACCCGGCAACGTGATATCTATCCTCGCGTCGCGTGCTCTCGTTTCTGCCTTCTCTCGCCTTCGCGCAGCTACTCTCCGCAGGCCCCCGGCTCCGTGAGCCATCATCAGCCAGCGTCCTCACCCTCGATCCACGCCGCAGCCCCGGGAGGAAACAGATCGGAGAAGGTAAGCTACAGATTGCACCTGGACCCCTGTTCTCCCCTCCCCCACTTCGAAACCCTAGATCTGGTTGATTCGCGCGCCCCCCACCCCGTCGAATTCCGCGGCTAATTTTGGGTTCGAGCTTTAGATCTGTTCATTTTGGACTGGATTTTGAGCGATTCGTTGCTTGATTTGGCGTGGCTCTCTCGTTGATTCGAAGGTTCTCGGTGGCTGGCTTTGCCGGAATCTAATTGCTATCGGTATCCGTCTCTGGCGAATGATTTGCAGGTGATCGGTTGTGATGGCCCGCTTGTACGTCGGCAACCTGGATCCCCGGGTGACTGCTCGGGAGTTGGAGGACGAGTTCCGCACGTTCGGGGTTCTTCGCAGGTCAGTGCTCTCGCCTCAGATCCCTAGATTCCGTGTGATTGGTGTGGCTCGTCTTGGAAATTCATGCGTGTTTTCTAGTGTGCGCCCGTTCGGAATTTCGGATGATAATCAAAAGGGCAAAATTTGTTAAATACAGCGAACTTAATAATTATCTTTCGAAGCTGAAGTGTTGTATGTTCATGATTTGGTGATAGATTAGTATCAGTCCTGGGGTGATTTCGTTAGCATGACAGCCATGAGTTGCACTGCAAATTCTCTCCTGTTTCAGGATAAAATATACTGTCACTGTACTGTATATTGTTGCACTACCATACTTGGGATATATCACCTTAATAATATGCATCATTCCCAAAAAATAGTGTGCTGTACTTTGGTTGTGGCAGTAATTTCTTTGGTGGAGCATGGTACAATTTGTCAAATTCACTGGTGATAGACCTTGGCTTACATTAGTGTGGAGGTTTACATTATCTGGATACAAAGTGAATGATATGGCCAGTATTCTGAACACCAAAGGATATGCTCTTCTGGACCCTGTACAAAGTTCTGTACCATTATATTATATAATTGTTGAATGCATGCAATTACATCTCGCATCGATGAATGCTGCTTGATGCTGATGATTCTGATGCACTTTTCATGTTTTTGTTTTTGTGGAAGCAGTGTCTGGGTTGCTCGGAAACCACCTGGCTTTGCATTTATTGATTTTGATGATAAGAGGGACGCTGAGGATGCAATCCGCGACCTAGATGGTATGTGATGAATGTATTGCTGTCAATATGTTATAAACCTTTCTCAGTATGTTGTTTCAGATGCTTATATGGCATTCCATATGTTCTCAGTGTTCTTTGTGAGGAATACCTGAGTTGCTATTAAATTACATTCAGGGCTAATGATATATGGAATTATGAATTTGGGTTTGTGCTCGGGTACAGTCGCCTACCATCTGGTCACAGGTATTGACCGTTGCAGGAGTAGAGAAAGTAGGAAACATTGAAAATATTCCTAATATAACAAATATAACTCAATTTAGGTATGTTGTAGTTAAATTGTTGACCATTTGTATGTAAAATTTCATATAGATTGATGACTCAAAATCAAGAAAGTCTTTCCGTAACCCGTTCATAATGTAATAATATATATATTCTGTAGATATTGCTAGTCAATGCCATATTGGAGACTGCATGCCTTAATGAACTTATTTCTGTGCTTATTAGAAGTAATCTCTGTTAAAGTTCACTTGATTTGATCTTCTGTGGTATTCTTCTGACCTTTTGAGATTATGTTTGTGCTTTCTTTGTTTTACAGTCATAGTTTGTGTGTTTGCATGTTTATGGTCATGTACAAATGTTTTAATCCTTGCTGATCATAGCAATATATTTATGGTTTTGTAGGCAAGAATGGATGGAGAGTTGAGCTATCTCGTAATGCCAGCAGTGGTCGTGGTGGTCGTGACCGTTATGGTGGGTCTGAGTCGAAGTGTTATGAGTGTGGTGAGACTGGTCACTTTGCTCGTGAGTGCCGTTTGAGGATTGGTTCTGGAGGTCTAGGCAGTGGAAGGCGCCGAAGCCGTAGCCGCAGCCGCAGTCCCAGATATCGCCGGAGTCCAAGTTATGGTAGAAGGTGAATGTACTCTTGTTTCTTTTTCTACCCTATTCACTGACTATTGTTATTACTTGTTACTATTAGTGCATATGCCCCTACTGTACTACAGTCTTTATATCAAGGTGCCAATCCACTTCAATTTTTTCTGTTTCATTCTGATCTCAGATCAGACATATACATGATTTCACTTTGCTCGTTTTTTTGGGAATGATTATGGATCATGCACTTGCGGGGAAGTTTCTAAGATTTCCTCTCACCTTCACATTCGTTAACAGCCTTGGTTTTGAATGATTAACGGTGGAAACTGTATCAAATGAGCAAAAGCAATATGTGCACTCTTCATCTTTTTGTTCTTGTTTTGTTCTGCTCAGTCTGTACTTGTGAAATACTCTTAGCAAATTGCATAATTCATATTATGAACAAAGGACAATGAATCAATGAATCTGATTGAATGCATATCTTTGCAAACAGGAGTTACAGTCCTGCAGCACGCTCTCCAAGGCGTCGTAGCGTGTCACCAGCTCGTGGACGCAGCTATAGCAGGTCACCACAGTACAAACGTGCACGAGAAGAGTCTCCCTATGATAATGGGTAATGCATGTTTTAGTTACACATTTTGTTGTTGTCAGCTACTAAAATATTGATTCAATTTACTATTGATACTACCAGATACCGCCGCAGCAGGAGCTAGAGCCAGATCCTTGTATCTGATGAGTGTCATGTGACAGATATTGGGAAAGCTATGATCAATAACCTGCTTGAAAGATCGTTCGCCGACTGCTTGACTTTGGTTAAGGTTCTCATAACTTTTTTATATACCTTACTATGCTTGTGTCTACTTTATAAGTAGTAGTAAAACCTCTTGATGGGTGTATTTGTTGAACTAAGACCTACTGTCTTTTCTTGTGTGGTAAAAAGGCATCGTCCTGCACTGCTTAAACGACTCGGCCGACTACGGCTTTCAGTTCTGTCTTCATGGTTTTGTTCTGCGCTCTTCATTCTTCGCACACCCTCGCATGCTTCATTCCATCAGCCGTGTGTTAGTCTGCCTGCGTGTCTTCGTGAACCACATGCTTCGTTGAAGATGCTGCGCATCGCAAAAGCAGTAATAACCTTCCTTCTCATACCATTTGGTAAGGTTTGATTTGCTGACAAATGCAGCATCTGGTAAGTTTCTCCATAGGTTCGGTCTCCGTGTGCTGCTCCTGGTTCAGGAACTGCAGTATGTTAGATGGATGATGACTCACCTACTCGCGTTATCATGCCTTACTTCAGAGGACCCAGGTTAGTGAGTGCCAGAAAGTGAATTGACCAGGCCAAATGCTATGTTGAGCCGACTTTGGCTTTGCTCTGTGATCTCTGCTTGCCACCACATGTTGCCTTCGACGAAGGAAGTCTTCTTCACCTTCTGCTTCCTTCTCTGCAACTTCCTGATTGATATTCTTCATAGATGCTTCTTCAGAGTGCCATACAGTCATCCTGATTGATGTTCGTCACATCATAGAGCCTGCGTTGAAGTCGAATCCTCCATCCATCATATGCCACCATTTTTTTTTTCTAATGGACAATGTAGTTACATTCTTATTAACTTTATTTCCTGTTGGATAGGGTAAATGTCAGATGCTGTTTGACATATAATGGAAACCATCTGGTTGATTGGTGCCCTATTTGTTCGACACATGGTTGCTATCTGCGTCCCCATGTATCTGATACGGTTTATGTTTTGTTGATTGCTTGTCTATGCCTGTTGCTGGTTGATCTCCTAGATCTTGATTGGAGGTTGTTGATCCGGTTTTCGGATGCTCTCGGCTGCACTACTTGGCGCGGCTGCTGCTGTTGCATGCTCCACCTTTTGCTACTTCGCTGTAAGTATTTTTGCAGCAGCCTGCAAAGAGTGCAGCCGAGCAGTTTGCTCTGCTGACTGCTGAATGAAGCGTCTGTTTGCTTTGCTTGCGTACTTTCTGGTGAGCTGTGTACGATGTGACACGTAACATTTGGCTGCAATGATTCATGGGTTCACAGGACTCATGTCTTGTACCATGTTAAACTTTTAAAGATCAACCCAAATTTTTAGAAAATGATGTTTACATTTAGAAGTTTATAAATAAATGTTCTATCAAGTCAAGCTTTTTTAATTTAACCAAATTATTATGGGGATTGCTAGCGCCTGGACGGACGGCTGGACGCCGGTGCTAGCAGGCGGTTGCGGCAGGTGGTTCCATTGCAACATGTGCAATATCAAATCTATTCTTTACAATATCTCGATGAAACACTTGGAATATATATCTAAAATAGTTAAAACACTTGCAACATATGTTCGAAACACCTGCAAAACACCTGAAAGCCCTTGAAAGCCATTGCAAACCTATGCAATATCTAGATCTATTTTTGCAAAATATAGATAAAACACTTGCAATATATATATATGAAACACCTGAAACATACGTTTTCGACATGCATGTTATGTAACATCCAGATATACTTTTGCAATATCTAGATAAAACACTTGAAACATACGTATGAAACAACCGAAAGACTTAAAACATATATTTGCAACATGTATATATATAGACATTGCAACATAGGCAATATCTTAGATGAAACACTTGAAAACATGCTTCTGAAATACCTGAAAAACACTTGAAACACGGCGTCGTCGGCGGCCACGGCCTACCTAATGGGAAATTGCGGTAGCCAGCAAGGGGCACTCGGGTGTAGTGGAGAAGGAGGATGACGACATGCAAGCAGTTGGGCGCGGTGAAGAACGCCGTGCGGGAGCCGTCGCCGTGGACCACGTTGCATCAGCTCGAAGAACTCGGCAGCGAGTGGTGAGTGGCGGTGGAGAGATAGGAAGGCAGGCGACGGCGCTCGAGCGCGGCGTAGCATGCCACCGCGTTTCGGCCGCCGCCAGCGCGGTGGTGGTGGAGCGCACCGTGGCGGTGCGGGCACGGCGGCGATTCAATAGTGGGTTTGAGAATGGATACGGGAGCAACGGCGATTCGAGAGGAAACTGATGGAGATTTTTATTTTGAGCTACGTGAGATGGGTTCATCAATGCAGGTGGCATTGTTGGGCTATTCAGGCGGGTCCCGAGGCCCATCAACATGTGTCTAGACGAAACGAACGTCCCATTTACAGTATTTCTGAGTTATTATAACATATACGAGTTAAAATGAACGATCTATGAAAGCATGTTTGGAGAATTTAATCTATACCTAATAATAAAGAGATAAAATTTCTCACTGCCATTTTTTCGTCCACCCTCTCCTAACTCCTCGGCATCACTCTTCTTAGTTTGGAATTAAAAAACCACTACTCAACATCACTCTTCTTAGTTTAGAATTGAAAAACATTATTCCGTCCTCCCCTAACTACTCGGCATCACTCTTCTTAGTTTGGAATTAAAAAACCACTACTCAACATCACTCTTTTTAGTTTAGAATTGAAAAACATTATTCATATTGCCTCTTTATTATTAGGTATAGGCATTCCCTCTTTATTATTAGGTATAGATTTACAGCCACCTAATTAAACCGAGTCAATCTCTCCTTATTTTCCATACGGGATAATAGCCACCTGATTAAACCGAGTCAATCTCTTCTTGATTTTCCATACGAGACAAATAAATTAGTGCATATATTATTTATTATGGGCCTTATTAGTGTTTAATCGGACCAACGCGTAAACAACCCAGTCCACTCCACCCATCCGGAAACGAGAAAAAAATTCCGGCCATGCCAGGATTGGAACCGTAGCTTCCACCATGTAATTAACAGTTGCTAGCCACTAGACCATGTGAACTCACGTGATGTCAAATGAATCGTTTCTATTTACCCTCTACCACCTTCAAACCTTTACATTGAATCTCTTTTTTGTTTTTTCTTTTTGATTCCGTTTTTCACTTGTTCTATTTTTAATTTCCGTCCATATTTTTTCCTATTTTTGCATCTATTTTTTTTCTTTTTTGACCCTTCATTTATTTTCTTTCCATGTTTTCCCCTTCTTTTCTCCCAAAGTTTCCATCTACTCCGAGTTTTCTCTTCATAGTTTTGTTTTTTTTTCCAAGTGTACCTCTCATTTTTATTTCTTACTTATGGTTCTATCTCTAATATTAAACGACTTGGTCGTATTTATTTTCTAATAGCAAGTATCTTCTATTCTTTCAAAAAAATATTTTTCACCACTAATTTGTTGCATCCATTATATCCTTTGCTCGAGTTACATTCGTCTGTCCGCTTCCTAATCAATATGTTTGTCATCTGTTTTGTCTTTGTGCTGGACGAGGTAGCTTTGTTCTGTCCCCTCTCCTGGGTCCAAACCCATTACACCTCTAGAGTCTCATTAGCACATGTGCTATAGATTATCATAGACTTATGACCCTATAAGAATCGGAGTCCTCGAAAGAGTAGGAGATCAATAACGATAAGACAAGGCAAGACACATCAAGCATACTGAAATTATGTGGACCTGCGGTTCAAAAGATCGACAGTAAAGCAATCGATTGACCCTCATGTCATACATCTACTCCTTGCCAGGCTTATCCGCACCAACTATTGCGTCGTCACGGGCACTAATGGCACAACTAGATCTCCCATGGACGCCACTCTTCAAGATCATTTAGGGCATCGTAAGGGTTGCACGCTCTCTAATTTGCGATTGTCAGGCCACGCCTATGCCACTGCAAGGAGTCTAATCCGCTCAGCCACCACTAGAGTCATGCCACACGAGCGTTGTGCCGCACTATCGCGTAGTTATGCAGTGCTAGCCTATGTCTTAATGGTATGCGCACCGGCATCCTACATGGCTTGGCCGTACACGACGACACTAGGCGTGCGTGCTATTGTGGCCACTGTGCCACACACGGCTTCACCATACAACAACACTCGTGACGCCGATGATATAATAAATCGTTCTCCCGTTGCAACGCACGTGCATTTTTGCTAATAAAACTAATTTGGTGCTCTAGATGTTGGTAATTTTTTTATAAATTTGGTAAAGGTAAAGACGATAAATTTAAAGTGAAGTATAATTTGGATCTGCTGGAGTACGGGACACCAAACTTTAAGGGTTTGGTTCAAGTAGTCTTGAGGAGCGAGGACTGAGCAAAGGTCCCTTCCAGACCCAAGAGCAGGGGACTCTTGGATGTTCTGGTTATACGAAGAAGAAAGCAAAGTAGGGGAAAATCCTTATTTACTATTAAAAATTTACTTGGTGTTTTATTTGTCAATAGAAACTTTTTAATCCTCTCTCTGTATTACTCGAGTTTTATTTGGCATTAGAAAGTTTTAAGTTCTTTCTCCGCTTCCATTATAACTTTTTTTTTATCTGCTGCTTTCGTCCATTTAAAATTAGAATCTGCACGGGAGGGGACGCCGGCCGTTTACTGATGCTGATAGGTGTATTCCCTCTATTTTAAATTATAAAGCATTTTGACTTTTTTTTTAATACACATAGGAGGTGTTCGGTAATCACTGTTACAGCAACAGCAGTTGGCAGAAACAGCAGCTTTTTAGCTGCAGCGAACATCCCAATGGACGTGTTTGGAGGAGAGCCTGAGATTTTTTCCTGGGCCGTGTTTAGTTCCACCGAATTGGTGGCGGCTGATTTCCTGTTGAACACTGTAGCGCAATGTAGTATTTCGTTTGTATTTGGTAAAAATTGTTCAAACTTTGACTAATTAGGCTCAAAATATTTGTCTCGCAAAGTACAACAAAACTGTACAATTAGTTTTTAATTTCATCTATATTTAGTACTACATGCATGTGCCGATATTTTGATATGATGAGAATCTTCTTTTGTATAGTGAAATTTGAGGATAAAATTTGGGATCTAAACAAGGCCCTAGCCCAGGCAAGGTCAGCAGGCGCCCGATTTGATAGGCCTGTGACCAGGATGTTTTGCCTGGCAGGCAGGCAGAGGTCGTCATCAAAACACATCCATAGAAAGTTTAGCAAAATCGCAAAGACCGTAGCGGTAGCGGGCCAAATGGCTCAAACGATGAACCTTGATGCATTATGACAGAATATAACGACAACGGTGGATAAGTAAAGTCACGAGCGATGATTAGGTAGATGACTCAAGACCTCCTATAATAAAGACCAGCTAATTTTTTTACGGAGAACTGGAGTCTCTCGCGCACGACTGACTGCACGAGCGACAATGTCCGGTCCAAAGTGTTGTATGTAGCGCAAATGGGTTGGGTGAGACGCTGGTGCCCAGTGGCTAGCCGGACGAGGCCAGCCGGCACATCGCGTCACGTCCGTGGGGGTTGCAGTTTCGCCCAACAATGCTGGAACCTGCTGGGGATCATTATTCCAATTGACAGCACCTTTCCTGAAATTGTTGCAACAGTTGGATCACAATACTCATCAAGATCCTTCATGGTTGCAGTCATCTTACTCTGCTGGTCGATCTGGACAGCAAGAAACGGGCTCATTTTCAATGGAACTCTTCCCCATGTTCACGGCTGCAAGAGAACCCTGTGTCATGATTAAAGACTGGTTAAGTTGAGGGTCAAGCAGAGTCTGCAGCCAGATTTTGATTCATGGATCAACAACCTAAATCTAGATTCTTGATTGGTTCTCTTGTAATTTTCTTTCTCTCTTTCTTGGTTCCCTAAGTTCTGCTCTTTTGTCTTTGTTTTTGTCCTTGTTTTGTCTTGGTGATTGTAACTGTACTTAATAAAATCTCTGTAGGGGAGTTTCCTCAAAAAATAGTCTCTGGGTCGTCTTCTCACACAGATGGACCCCGTCTTGCGAGGTGAGGACGAACGCAGCGGAGATGTCGACTTTTCAGTATGTGTGTATATGGAAAATGAGTGGAACTTACCTTTCCTTTCCTTTCCTTTTATGTTACTGGTTGGATTATTTAGAACTAATAAAGTTTAGATGGACCACTTTTAGTTTAATATTGCTTGTATTGTATTATATTGACTAAAAGTGAACTAAAAATAAAAAAAAATTAACATAGACTAATGGATACCATTTAGTCAATATCAGTCCACCCTTAACAACTAATGGACTAATAATGACAGTTAGGTTGAGAACTAAAAATTAGTTCACTTTTAGTTTACATGTTTAGATACCTAGATATTAAGTTTAGTTGGTGAGCAAACGGGTCCTGAAGTTTATCATGGTGCATAAGAGCATCTCTAAAGGATTAGCTAAAAAGACGTCAAATTTATTGATTTAGCTACTCTCTAAAATAGATTTGACAAAAAATACTAGAGTACATGTAAAACAAGAGGCTGGATGGCTAGTGAGGTACTCTATCCAAAAGTAGAGGGCAAATGGGGTGAGATGGAGAGCTAGTAAATTTGAAGAGTTATTTACAGAGCCTGTTAGAGACGTTTTTTCTTCAATAATCGCTAAATTTACCTTTAGAAAATGATTTGGCTAATCTCTTGGAGATGCCGATTGCTTACAGGCCACACGCGTAGCATTGCCATGGTCCACAGCGAAAGAAATGTATTCTCTTGTACTCACTCTACGTGGTTAGTGTCAGTGGCGAAGCCAGAGCAAAATAGAGGGGGTGCGTCACATTAGCAATGATACAAAAACACAGATCTATGTATGTATGTATGTATGTATGTATGTTCTTTTCAAGCAATATAGACTAAAATTAACCGGTAACATCACAATTCAAAGTGATATATGAAAATAAATAATTTAGCTCTTTTAAAAAATAGAGAAATTTTACAATGGTTGGGGAGGCATCAGGAAGCGTTGGCTGTGTCTATGATTGGTGGGCCCAAATGAGGAGAGGCGTTGAGAGGCATCAATGAGGGAGGCATCAGGAGGCGTTAGCCGTGTATATGGTCGGTGGGCCCATATGCGCTGTAACGCCTCTCAACGCCTCCTAAGTTGAGAGAATTAGGAATTCAAATAAAAGAGTGGTAATTGCTTTTTCGTAATTATTTTTTTAATAAAGGGTAAAATGGTAAATCCACAATTGTAAAAGATATTGTTTTGGGTAGTATAGTTGGGATGTATGATTCAAGTAATATAATTAGATGGATATTTTCTGCCTAGGGTTTATTGTTATCGCCGCCGTCCACTTGCTGCCGTCGATCCGACCATCGCCATCGTCTCCGACGGCGTTCGCGCTCCCGTTCGCCGAGGTGCGTAGGGTTTATTGTTCTCACCGCCGTCCACTTGCTGCCGTAGATCCAACCGCCGCCATCGTCTCCGACGGCGTTCGCGCTCCCGTTCGCCGAGGCAGCAGCCGTCCCCGCTGCCGAGAGGGTGTGGGGCGGCGAGGTGCGCATGTCTGCTCCGGCTCGGCCATGGCAGCCATGGTGGGGTGTAGTCCATGGTGCGCTACGAGGGCCCCGCTACCGGGAGGGTGTGGGCGGCGAGGTGGCGCGCGTCCGCTCCGGCTCAGCAACGGCGGCCATGGCGGGGCGCGGTCCATGGTGCGCTACGAGGGCGGGTATGCGGTGGACACGGTGTTCGATTGCAGCAAGCTGGGGATCGAGCCGCACGCCGTTGAAATCACACCCGCCGGAGACCTCCTGTGCTCGACTCCATCAACAGCAACATCTACGGGGCCCAGCTGCCGCTCTCACCATGTGAGCACGCCCTGCACTTTTTTATTTCTTGCCCTTTTCATTTCTTTCAGGTTTAGGACGGTTGGACAGGATGACATGAGCAGTGCAGAAGATGGGAGGAAAGAGCAAGAGCTGACCGAATTACAAATAGAATTTTGAAGATGCAATACACTAGATTACTTGTCCACATGATATAATTACCAATTAACACAAATTAGGTTATCAGTAATTTTCCAATTTACAAAGGTGTGGTAAAGCTGTGTTCAGAGACAGAGAACATAGTGAAATGACCATTTTTGTACTAAGTAATGATTGTTAAGGTTGTTGTATGATAGTACCAAATTCTATGTTATATCTGGTGCCTTTTGTCTTTATTGCATTTTAATACAAGCAAACTTCCTTTGGATTTTCCTTTTCACTGAAAGCTGACAGTTGAAAAGTATCAGTTGGCATACTAAAATATGTCATGTTCATTACTTTTTAGAATGGAAGTAGGTATACTGCACCTGTTCATTGCCAATTGAAGCCTCTCTTTGTTTCCCTTTCTCCTTTCTCCGTTCTCCGTTAGTTGCCTCTGACCACCGCTAGCAGTGAGACTAGTGGATAACAAAAGCAACCTTCAAAGCAGACTATTAGGAGTGTGAAGGATGTTTTGCTTCTCTTTGGTATTTAACTCATCCAGGTAGCATGTATTTTGATCTTTATTTATCATTAAGTTTTATTTACCTGAAGTCTTGAACTAAAAATTAATTTTGCTGCCAACAAAGTTTTGATCTGAATTGATGCCCCTGTTGTCTCCTTAAAATCTATGCATCCATACTTGACTAGAGCACATTCAGAGTAATAGATATATGAACAATGGCATCTTATTGATCCCTAAACTTAGCTCTGAACTTTATTTGAACTTAGTTCTGAACAAGATTACTCTGTCCTTAGCTCTGTTTTTATTAAGCTTCTGGTGAATTGTGTATATGATAAATTGAGCTGCTCTCTAAACATTATGGTGACGGACAATATAATCTTTGCTGAGAAAAAGCAGTTGTGTATGTGATAATGTGTACCTGA
Source organism: Saccharum hybrid cultivar R570 (assembly GCA_038087645.1). NCBI lineage: Eukaryota > Viridiplantae > Streptophyta > Magnoliopsida > Poales > Poaceae > Saccharum > Saccharum hybrid cultivar. The sequence goes on from JAQSUU010000245.1 coordinate 14,502,761, forward strand.
CCAAAAATAGTAGTTCAGATAAATAGCCTGTATTCCCACTAGATAAACAACATGTTGCCTCTTATCTGTTTTTGTTCAGATAGTAGTAGTTGCCTCTGCTGCCATTATGAACACGATAAAGATGAAAAAAATCTCAATTTTACATGTTCAAGTTGACTTATCAAGATTCATATTTTTTTAGTACTCTGCTGACATGTTAACTAATATTTGCTGGAGTGCCTTCTTGGTTGTGCACTAAAATCATTTCTGATACAGAACAGGAGAAGGAAGTTAGCTTTTAAGGTCGTTGTCCGAATTGCTGTTGACCTTGCCAGGGGGTTAGTATTTTACTGGATCGTCCACAGTCTCGCTGAATCTTTGGCGTACTGTTTCTTACTTGATAAAATATTTTATGTATTGACTTTGAAATTTTAAAATTTTCATTAGATTAAGCTATCTTCATTCGAAGAAGATTGTGCATTGGGATCTGTTTGTGGGAGATATACTGTTGTGATATGCCATATCCTGATTTGAGCTTCTCAGAGGTCACATCTGCTGTTGTTCGTCAGGTAAAGATCTGTGTTGTGCCTTTTCATATTTCCTGCTGAGCATTCTTTAGCTGCTGAATTCTGAGCTAGTGGATGATGATACAATACTACCGTTTATATAACTTGAAGCCAGAGATACCACGTTGCTATCCAATCTCTTTAACAAATGTGATGAAGCGTTGCTAGGACGCGAACCCCAACAAGCGGCCTGAGATGGCTGAGGTGGTGTCCATGTTGGAGGCAATCGACACATCCAAGGGTGGAGGCATGATCCCTGTAGATCAGCGACAAGGATGCCTTGCATGGTTCTGGCAGTACTGAGGTCTATGATAGATGGCAACCTGCTGTAGCTGTGGTCTGAGGAATGGCCTCTAGATCTTGTGGATGTCGAGTGCATTTGTTTTCTTGGGATGCAAACTGATTAATGGACCTAGTGCGCTTATCGGCTTATGTAAATGCTCTGTCCATCCATTTTGTAACTCTGTTTTTTATCAATCAATGAAAGAACCGGGCTTGCTCGTCTATGTTTCCTTGAGCTGGTACTGTGATTGAGGTCACACTTTGTTACTTTAAGATCACATAATTTCCTCTCTTTATGTATGGACTATATATCAGAGTTTCATTTTCGTCGGTCATAAGGAAACTATTGTCACTGAATCATGAAAGCATGTAGTAAGATAACCAAAGGTTTGCAATATCGAATAGCATATTCAAACAAAAATCATCAAACTATATACAGAAAAATTCTAGCCTCGAAAACATTCAACACCTGTCCAGTGATCCTCACATCCATCACATTTGTACAACATAGTACTGGATCACAATACAAAGTAGACGGCTGCAGAGAGTTTGAAAGCAAGACATTCACGGTTTCGGTTCACATATAAACACATAAATTATTGAGGAAAGACAGTTTGTAAATGCTTGTTTGCATTCCCATGTTCATTTCAGGTTCTTAAACCAGCCAAATTAAATAACCACTACAGCTACTGAAACTGAAACTGCATCCATATCTAAGGCTTCTTAGCCTTGGCATTGTTGGTAGCGACCTCCTTTTTGAGCACCATGGACATGAAGCACGCCATCGTACGACACAGAGATTAATAACTAAATATTAATCCAGTGCGTCTGTGCCCGGTGCTGTGTAATGATACAACCCAGTTCTGGCAGTAAAATACGCACGGCATCAAGGCATGGCGCCTGCATATTCGACGCTGCCTTTACCACCAAAAGAAGATGGGTTCCTTTAGCTCCATGACACGGCGCCAAGGCATGAGACGACGATGATGCATGCATTACACGGCGCCAAGGCATGGGAATAGTTCAACATTACGGGCCAAGCCTGTTATTTCAGTCATGGGCCTGTCTTCTTTTTTACGGAAACAAAACAGTAGCCCGACTCGTGCAGCTGCAGCACGAAGGCCGCCCAGGAAGACGTCGTGGCGACAACGTGGGCACGGCGAGACGCTACACGTCGAATGTTGAACTCTTTCTACTCTAAAAATGTTGAACTCTTTCTACTCTAAAAATTCGGTGAATGAACCGTCGAATCGCCCTTCGCGTTTCGGTCGTTTATTCAAAGATTCGGTGCTCTCCAAAATGACAATAGGTGTGGAAATATATTCCCTCACTACTTCACTAGCCACTAGCAGTCCATCCACATCCCGCTGCGGTTAGTTCTTAACTCAACCGTCCAAAATACCTAAGATAACTCTATTCTGTAGTACCAAGCACATAATTCTGTAGTACCAGCCAATGTGACAGAGGAACATTTGACAGTGCCCTCTCAATTCATAGGAACAAATGTAGTTAAGGAGCACTACAGATTATTCAAGTTGCTAGAGATAGGAATATTCCTATTTATTATCCAACAGATCTCGGGTGCTTGAAAAATGACGGCAGTGAAACATTGGCAGTAATCAGCTCTACTGGACAATTGGCTGGTGAGTATTACTAGCAACTTTTCATGTCATTCACATATTTCTCAAGCAACATTTCTTTGGTAGCATTTCTGAAAATGTGATTCCCTTGTTTAGATTAGGACATCCTGTTTGCAAAACATGTTTCTCACCATTTAGCAAATTACCTGTCAAAGGATACTAGTAAAAATGGAGCTATGTTCCATGCTGGCAAATTACCCCATGCAGAAACATGCTGAATAGGATAGTTAGAGATATTATAAACATTTCAGCTTTAGGCAATTCATTCTATTTCCAAATTCTTTCTACGAGGACTGACACTAACAATGCTTTCATTATTTCCTTTCAAAATTTTGGGATGTAACTTGCAGTAAAACAACATCACAGAACGGTGGAAAGTGCAGTTATGTCAGGAACTAGTAGACCTCTTCTACCTTAAGCATAGACTACAAGAATTAAGGAGCAAGGAACAGTACCACAATCATTTATAGTATTCATATTTGAATGACGCCTAATAAAAGGAACTGATTTTGAGCAAATATGTGTAGCTCCAGATCGTAGAATGAAACTTTTATACTCTTTCTCACCAAGCTACATTTTTTTCTATAATGGTCGCTGTACTTAGTATCATTCAGAATCAATGTAATTAGTATCATTCAAAGAGAGTTGATAGGATTACAGGGCACACACCTTGATTGCTGGTCTAAAGCTTGGTGACACGACCACAACTGTCGTGCCGGAGATGGGGAGCTCGCCGCCTTGGATTTCCTAGCGCCGCGTTCAACGAGGTTGAGACGAGGAGAGCAGCCAGATCCGCCGCTGCCTGGGGGACGCGCCGGCCTGAACCGCGCCGCTGCCTGGGGGCACGCTGTTGGCTAGGTGACGCGCCGCTATCTGGGGGCGCACCGTTGGCTTGGTCCGGCGCCGCTGCCTTCGTTCGGCACCGCTGACTTGGGGCCGCCGTCGTTTGGGGTGCCGCCGTCGACTTGGGGCTGAGGGCACAGCGGTCGCCTCGATGAGTGAGGGAGAAGGCAGGGCCGCCGGCGCGACGCTGTGCGAGGGCAGCGGCGGCGGCTAGAGCGAGGGAGACAGAAGGACGGCAGCGGCTGCTAGGGCGAGGGAGAGAGCGAAGTGGGAGGGATGGGCCCCGGTGTTGGGCCAGGTACGTGGGTGGGCTGGGAGATGGGCCGGCGGGGGTTTGAGTTGGCTTTTGCGAAATGACAAAAATGCCCTTGCGCCAATAAAATCAATAAAAATGGATAATTTGCAGAGGCATCGGGAGGCGTTGAGAAGTGTTAGGAAGCATTTCCAACCATTGTAAAAGGTCTCTTAAAAATATGGTACAGAGAAAATTTGAAAAAACTTTTCATTTTTCATATTTTTCTTTGGCATGTTTGGATTAGCTAGGGCTCGTAAGAGGACTAGTTAGAGGCTTGGCTAAAAAAAAATAGCGCATCTATTAGCCCCTGATCGAATGAACTAGAGTTAAAAATTAGTTGATTAACAATTAGCTGTATGTATCCAAAGTTCCAAACATGTCCTTATTCAAGCCATTCGGTGATCAAACCATCGACAACAAATACTTCTTATCCACGTTCTGCTTTTTTCTCTAAACATGAAAATAAAAAATATATGATTATTTATTATATGTAATCAAATATGGTTTATCTTACATTTTACTCATTTTATTCAATTGAACATTACTCTAATTCATAAGTTCAAGAAAGAATATTAATAAAGAACAAAAAAATAAAAGAGACAAGAAACCAAGGCCACCCATCACCCGTGCCCATGCATGGGATCCGGCAATCTGGTGAGCCGCTATAGGGAATAATTAAGAGTGAATAGTAAACCAAGACTAAACGACAAGAATAAACGACCGTGCAAACGAAACCCGTTGGAGACCCCAAAAAAAGGCATGAAACAGTTGTTTTTGAAGAACACAATTTAAAACATCCCATACAATAACACCATTATTACGGTAAATTCAACTGAAAAAGTGATAGAGAATGCGAGGAGCAATCATAGAGTGGAAGGGGAAAATATATTACCTTCGCGTAGAGGAACCTGCTGCTGCTTACCCCGTTTGATCCATACGAACTCCAATGCCCGCTCTCTATATTGTTAATATAATATCACGACTATGAATTTGGCATCATATAAAACTACTTTTAACTATGAATCCAATGATACTAAATCAAAAAAAATTATGGTACAACCTACAAATTCTTGGTGCAAGTGTCAGCCAAAGATTAACAAGCCTGAATCTTGGATTGTGTGTGCCATAGAGAAAGTATTTTTTTGGTCAATCCACTCCATAGACTATTCAAATCCTTAGTTGCAATCAATTTTAAGACAACCTAGCAAGCAATCACGTACACATTGCAACATATCTTACAACTATAGGATCACTTGAAGCTGGTGTCTCTGTAGAATTTAATTAGACTTCGGCCCAACCTCATCTCAACTAAATCAAATAAATTCTAAGAAAGACATTAGGCACAATAAAAAGAGTGTTTTTTGTGCGCACCAGTGTTGAGAAAGGTGAAAAGTGAACCACACGTATGTACACGTTAAGGTGTGCCAAGTCACGACACACAGGTTTAGGCTCATGTCAGTTAACCCACGACATGTCATATGGGTGTCACAATGCTAGCAAAGGTTTTATAGCTTGAAATTGTAACCGGCGTTTATTGAAGGATGATATAGTCTAACATCATTGGATGCCTGGGCCTTAGACCAAATTCATGCCATAGGTTTATGTTTATCATCCATAAAAGCGACGGACAACTGTGTGAAGAACAAAAGAAGAGGAATAAATTATCTTACTTAAATATTAAGCATATAATGTGCATAGTCGTGCTCGTGCCTCTCACGGTAAAAAAAATAAAAACCAGTTTTAGATAATTACGAGATCATCAATATACTTATTATTTTAAAAGGTAGGTAACCACAAATGAGAAAAGTACCGAAGTAGCAGTATATTGCCGTAATTTCCATGCTTGTAGGCTGTTGATTAAACTGTGCTTCGCTGTCAGAATCTGATGCTTACACCTGCTCGGCACAGCAGTGAAATTTCCATATCCCTATTTTTTTTTATCCCCAACAACCGTGGACTGTTTCTCCAACGGGTCAAGCGCGACAGGAGTGCGCGGTCTCCGTCTTCGCCTCTTCGGTCCCCGGCAGTTCAGTTCTTGGCGCTTGCTTTCCAACTCCATTTCCGGTCGCTTCCCTCCCCCCTGTGGCCCTGTTCTCATTTCCTCGAACTCCGAGCGGGCGGCTGCGATTCCCAGCGTCCGAGCACCAAGCCCCCGGCCTTGGGGCTGCTACGGCGCCGGATGAGCGAGCAAGGCTGTTTCTTGGGCGAGCTGCCGGTCCGTGCAGCGGCGGAGTAGTGGACGGCGGGCCCCATGAGGTTCGGCTCCGGGAGGGTGGAGGACGAGATGGCGCTCACGAGGCAGAGGACCGTGAGGTGAGCACAACGCAAGGATTACCGTGCTATTTTGCTGTTTCTCAGAATGTTTTGGGGGCTTGGGGAAGTGGTTGGTGGCCTGCAGGTGATCGAAAGACTGGGTAAAGCCGCAAATTTGCAGCGAATTTTCTTGGTTTTGGAGGGGATAGGAGGAAGAACTCTTGGTTTGGGTTTCCTAAGTTGGTTGTTCCCGTGCTCTTGGTCTCTCGGACTTGTTTGTAGCTCGTGAGTCGTAGTCCCTGTGTGAAGCTTGGAATTGAATGTTTGATTTAGTTCCTTGAATCGGATAATCTATCTGGCTTGAGAAGTTAGCAAAATTAGTTCGGTACTAAGACCATAGCGAGTTCCGTGATTTTGTTAGCTAACTGGGGCTATAGTTTTGTTTCTGGTGAGTAGAAACAGATAGGGGATTAGCAGTATGTGGATGGATGGGATAGCAAGATATACCATTTCTGGGTGTGCTGATGGCGACGAGCTGATAACTGATACTCCTAAGAGCAAACTGATACTCCTAAGAGCAAACAATCCCTGAAGTGTCCAGTATGCTATTTTTGGTGTTACCTATATAGGGCAATCCTAATGCTATTATTCATTCACAGATTCCATGATGAGAGGGCAAAGGCAACTATACCCATTCACCATAAGCAGCATGGGCTGGCTGCTAGCAGGCTCGGCTTGGGAAGTTCAGGGAAAAACAAGGTCTTTGTGGCAGGAGATGACTTGTGGTACAACAAGATTATTGACCCGTCAAGCGACTTCATCTTGACATGGATATGCGTCTTCCGTGTGTCATGCTTCATTGCTCTGCTCATGGACCCTCTGTATTTCTATGTGCCTGAAATCGATTACAGGCAAACCACTCATTGTGTCAGGAAGGATATACGCCTAGCCATCATCGTTACTGTATTCCGATCAATTGTCGACCTCTTTTATGTCATCCAGATGATAATTAAGTTCAGGACTGCATACCTTAATCCAAGCTCAAACTTAGGGGTTTTTGGTCGAGGAGATCTCATCACAGATCCTAAGGAAATCGCAAAGCAGTACTTGAGATCTGACTTTGCAGTTGATTTGGTGGCTTCTTTGCCTTTACCACAGGTAATTCAGCTCATTTTCGGAAATGAATGCTGCAATCTGTTAAGTCGCATATATACTTCGTTCTTGACTTGGTTGTTTTCATTCAAATGGGCGCTACTGAATTACCAAATATAACTTTCTTTTTAAGGTTTCACCCATTGTCTCATTAACCGTGCCCCCCTGGTACACCTGCTCTCTTGTGGGAAAGAAGTTATTAGGAAAAAAAAAATGAAACATGCCTTCTCAATTTCTTAACCTTGAGGATTATATGCTATAGTTGAGAGTTTGTGGATGGTGAAACCATCTGATATCTGATGTTCTGAGTTACAGCTGTAATCTGACTATCTAATATGTACCTTTTCTTCTTTCTTGCAGATCATTGTTTGGTCTGTGATACCAGCTATCAAATATTCTTCATCTGAGCATGGCAATGACATGATGCTTCTGGTTGCTTTTTTCCAGTATATCCTAAGATTATACCTCATCTTTTCCTTGAATGATAAAATAGTCAAAATTACTGGAGCTTTTGCAAAGACTGCTTGGCAAGGAGCTGCATACAATCTGCTGTTATACATGATTGCTAGCCATGTATGATGTTTATATGAGTAATACTTGAATGTTTTGCCATTTCATATTTTTTGGAATTTGTCATATTACTTTTAGACTGCTACCATTTTTTTTCTGTCTTGCTATCCTACTGTGGAATATCTAATCATGCAGTTCTCTTCTTTCAGGTTTTAGGAGCGCTGTGGTACCTTCTATCTGTTGATCGCCAGATCGCTTGCTGGAAAAGTTTTTGCAATGAAACTGATTGCCACACTCGGTATCTGTATTGTGATGTAAAACCAGATTCAAGTTGGAATGGGACCTTAGTCTTTTCTAGTTGTGATGCTAAGAGCACTAACAAATTTGACTTTGGTATGTTCCAGCCATTGTTATCAAACAAAACTCCTAATGAGAGCTTCCTGAAGAAGTATATCTATTGCCTTTGGTGGGGCTTGCAGAATCTAAGGTATGACTTGCTGAACACATGTTCTTTTATGACTGTTAATTGTGTCTCAAAGAAAAAAGGTACCATTGTAATTTACAACTTGTGGAAGTACAATATTAGTATTCGTTTCGTAAAAAAAAAACAATATTAATATTCTCTGTTATTAAAAGAGAAACTCAGAGATAACATAAGCAGATCTATGTTAAGTGCTAATATGCTATGCTAACTTGGGTTATGCATGGAAAGCACGCACAAAGATATAACAGGAGCAATTAACCTAATAATCTGTATGATGATCATATTATGTTTCTAACATGCTATTTTGGTACCCATTTTTTTTCTACAGTTGCTATGGCCAGACATTGAATGTGAGCACCTTTATTGGTGAGACACTGTATGCTATACTCTTGGCAGTGGTTGGTCTAGTCTTGTTTGCACATCTGATTGGAAAAGTTCAGGTACTTTCATCTATGCTATATGCAATGGGAATAGAATCCTAAGATTTTGCTCTTGATTTGTTCAAACTTCCCCGTTCATATCCCACTTGGTAGTGTATGTGTGTTTTTACTAATGTGTGATAGTACATACTGATTCTCAGTCTGTAAATATTCTAGCTTATCTTAAGTAGGTAGGTTGAAATCTTACCAGTTAACCTTACCGAACAATCTTCCCAGTCCCATCATGTTCATGCATTAAGTTAGTTTTGTTTTCGCTGCATAATGTCAGTGGTTCTTTGACAAGGAACATTGTTCTGATCAAATTATATTTTCTGTTAGACCTACCTGCAATCAATCACCGCTAGGGTTGAGGAGTGGAGGCTAAAGCAGAGAGATACTAAAGAGTGGATGAGACATAGGCAACTGCCCCATGAACTACGGGAAAGAGTGAGAAGATTTGTTCATTACAAGTGGCTCGCAACTCGAGGTGTGGATGAAGAATCTATATTGAATGCCCTACCTACAGATCTTCGCCGTGACATCAAGCGCCACCTTTGCCTGGATCTCGTTCGTAGGGTAAATTAGCTTGCTACCTTTGCTCTCTTATATTTTGGTCAGCAGCACAGTTGATAGTGCTAGTTGAATGCTTATCCCTTTGTGAGGTGATGAGTGGTACACCTGTAACGGTTACAGTCTAAGGGATAACCTGATCATGAGCATTACTTATTAATCTTTTATATTGCAATGCTGCAGGTCCCACTTTTCTCCCAGATGGACGATCAACTTCTAGATGCCATATGTGAGCGTCTTGTATCTTCCTTGAGCACAGAGGGCACATATATTGTCCGTGAAGGTGACCCAGTGACTGAGATGTTGTTCATCATTCGTGGTAAGCTGGAAAGCTCCACCACAGATGGCGGCCGAACAGGTTTCTTCAATTCAATCACCCTCAAGCCTGGTGATTTCTGTGGCGAAGAGCTCCTCGGATGGGCTCTTGTTCCCAAGCCTACCGTCAACCTGCCGTTATCCACTCGGACAGTGAAGGCGATTGTCGAAGTTGAGGCATTTGCTCTCCAAGCTGATGATCTCAGGTTCGTCGCCAGCCAATTCAGGCGCCTCCACAGCAGGAAGCTGCAGCACACGTTCCGATACTACTCTCACCACTGGAGGACCTGGGCCGCGTGCTTCATCCAGCACGCTTGGCGCCGCCAGAAAAGGAGGAAGATGGCCAAGGACCTGAGTATGAGGGAGTCGTTCTCCTCCATGAGATCATACGAAGGCGACAACTCCCCTGAACAGAATCTCACGCTTAGAAGAGGAGCCAGCATCATCAGAGAACTGCCTAAGTTCAGGAAACCATCGGAGCCGGATTTCTCAGCAGAGCATGATGACTGACTGACGGAGAACTGAATAGCTGATACATTATTTGTTAAGGCAAGATTGCTGCTTCTATTGCAAACAAACCCTGCTAGTCGCTTGTCCCCTGCAAACAAGCATTGGTTGCAGGCTGGCTGGTGACTGATTGTGGATAATAGTGGCTTGATATTGTGGGCTAACCTATTGTTAGTGCATTTTCACCAGGTGTGCATCCACCGGTTGTTCATACTGTACATACATATGTAGTTGTGCTTGTGGCATTTTATTGTAGGGATCTCACCTTAGATTAGATGATTGCTTGTATCGGCTGGCCGAGCAGATTTTACTTCCCCGGCCAGGGCTCTACCATTCTTATTTCTTCCAAGTGTGTAAATTGCAGCAGGATGTACTGTTATCTGTTTCTCTTACACCGGTTTGGTTATTGATTCTGTGAAATTTGTGGTCTGATTACCGAGAATTTAATCATTTTACAGTTGTGCCTGCTCTCTTCTCAATGTCACAAATGCGGTTGGACTTGAGTAGGCTGTACGTCGTAGCGCGTACAGCAGCTTTTTGTTACGTTGTTTTTTTACGAGGAGCTCCAGAAGTTCCATCCCGTAGCTTCTTTGGCAAACACCGCATCACCCTTGATGAACTTCTGGCTGTACCCTGCGACAACGCTTAACCTGAAAAGAACATTTTTCACGATATTTGAATGAAGAACATCTGAATTAGCGAATCTCCTAAAGATCGTTGCATCATTGTCAGAGAGAATTGTTTGTCTAAAAATATACCATGGTTTCTCCTTGCAAGCTTACATGGAAACATCGAAAAGGGTCAGACTCACAGGTCGAATCTTGCCCTGCTAAAAGCCAAAAACTTCTTCTGGGTCTGGGGTTGCCGGCTTACAATGTTCAGAAGGCACAACTGCGAAATCAAAATGCCTCACAGGCCAATAAACCAATATAAATTATAAAACCTCGATGACAACCCAACCGAACTGCTATTAGGCTGTCTCCAACAACCGCAACCCAAAATACAAGACCTATTTGTCCTTTAGGTAACGCTACAGTCAAAGGGTTCCATACCTATTTTTAGTCTTCTCCAACAACAAGACCCAAAAGACGATCCTTTCTGCAAATGGGTCTTCTGGAGAGAGAATACCCATATTTGGGTTATGGATCTCCTAACACCCAAAATGAGTCTTTTAAATAGGTACTCTGTTGGAGGCTATAGGTATCCTATTGAAAAAATATTTTTAGTTTGAGTACCCCAATGGGTACCCTGTTGGAGACAGCCTTACCATCGAAGCTACCCAGCCAGCTGAGCAATGACACCAGGCTAAACGGAACATATATACAAAGATCATGAACCATTTTAATGACAGCAGCACACTCATCAGTCATCAAACCTCACGCATTATTATCTTCAAACAAGTGAATCTTTTAAGGCAAAATGGTGCGGTCACGAGATCCACCGGTTTGACTTACCTATATAAACTGCTATAAGATCAAGGAAGGAAGCAAGTTCATCCAACAGAAGGACAAAAGGTACATCTGATTCCCTTATGCATCTCCTTGACGCTGACTTGATCCATACCCATCCCTCTCATACTCACCTTCCTGCCTATTGATGATGGGCGACTCCCTGTGCTTGGTACTGCGAAGGCGTTCAAGCCACATGTGCAGCCTCTGCAGTGACATCGACCTGGTGCGAGACGCTTCAGCCCAGAGCTTGTCTCGCTTCTGGTAGACGAAACTGCAGGTGTCATGATGGCCCGGGATACGTCATGCACCATGGGTGACCCTATTGGGAAAGCCTAAAATATACAATGAAAATCAAATAAAAATACTGTTCTTTCTACATAGGAGTATGAAGTATCAGATAGATTAGTGAAAGGACTTACAAAACCAAAGCCTCCCAGCCTGTAGGTCGGGCCAACCAAGGTGTATCCTTCACAGTACTTTGACAAGAAGATCTTCAGGTATGGGTTTTCATTAAGGAAAAAGTCTACTTCACCCACCCCCACCCCCTCCCCCTCCCCCTCCCCACCCTCACCCTAACTATGGGGTGGACTACTTCAAACCACCCCCCAAACTATGAAATTGTCTATTGCACCCCCCGAACTTTCCAAAACCGGTCAAATTATCCCCCAAACGGTTTTGACGTCGGTTTTGCTATAGTTACGGTGGGTTGCTACAATAACTTAGTTATAGATTTATAAATGATCCAATGAATATAAAATGATCCAATGAGTATAAAATTTTTACTACAGTTTAAGCATACAATAATTAGACCACCATAAAAATTTCACCACAATTAGACCATAGAAACTGCAGTCATGAATTATTTCAATTAATTACAGAAAAATAGATAAAAAATCTACCGCAAAAACTTTGTATTAAAGCATATCATATTATATATTCATTGTGTAGATCTACTTATGTGGAGTCCAACAAAATTGAATTTTCTATTTTATGATTTTTCTGTGATTTACTATGATTTTTCAAAGATTCAGCCGAAATAAATTAAAAAGACAAAGACAAAATCACTGTTACTGTATCAACCCCACTGTTACTGTAGCAGCCGCCGTCCGATACCGCTTGGGGTGGTAATTTGGCCGATTTTGAAAAGTTCATGAAGTAGAATAGACAGTTTCATAGTTGTGGGGGGTGAAGTAGTCAACCCCTATATTTGACGGGGTGAAGTAGACTTTTTTCTTTTCGTTAAATATTGCAGAGACCCCTCCATTTTCTGATCCCATCTGTAGGGCCTCAGCATACTCTTCCACTGTGTCATAACCCAGCAAGTTCTTCTGGAAGCCCATTTCCTCTAGCCAGTACTTCACGGTAGAATCCTTTGGTACCCAACGAAGTGACCATTTCTTGCACGCTAGTCACTGTTGGCTGGAGCTGCTGGAATGTCAGCATTGATGTCAAACTAGCCGTATAGCTTGAGGTCAAGATAAGCACGACAAATACCCATATAGTTACGACGAGTCTTGATAGGTTGCTCTCCAGTTTCTCCTCTGAAATCAACACGTGATACTGTAGGTCATCATTTAACCAAGCATCTTTAGCAGCAAACATGGAGGAAATGCTTACTGTGGGAGAAGACAAGAGTCGAGAAGGCAAAGTAGAAGATGATGCCAAATTGTTGCCAAGGTGTGCCACGGAACTCAGGGTTTATCTGGTGCTCTATCGCCCACACAACAAAACCAGTAAGGAAGAAGAAGGCAAGGCTGGTGAGCCAGAGGGTATGAGTCAGTGGCTGCAGGAAGATCCACTTGCTCCTTCTTGAATCTTTCTTCAATACCACGATCATTGACAATCCTGTGTCGGTGAAGGGCATTGTGAAGGCCACCTTATCCATCCTGTCCATGGAGATCGTCGTATCACCAACCATGGCATCAACTTTCTGCGACCATCACTGCAAGCTATCATTCACACAAATCGCTTCAAAATTTACAATGGTCATAATTCATATTAAGTACATCTGTCATGTCTACCTGTACACTAACCTTTTCATACACCAGATTGAGAATACCATCATAAGTTCTATTAAAGGGTACATATTGGTAGGCCACTGGATAGGGCAGATTCTTCATCAGCACATCAAAAACATCCTTGCAGTAACCTGTAACAATAAAACTGATGTTTGCTGGGCTGTAGGAAACCTTCACGAGCTCATTGAACCCATGTCTTGAAGGCACACTAACACGAAGCGGGCTTCCAGTTGAAGACGCATCCCACCCTCTCGGAGGAGTTGCTAGATCACCTGACCATAGGATTTGTTTGAGCCCTTTCTCATTATTGGCTTTTACATTCTTGAAGATCCCAGATTCAGGTGTCCAGAACCCAACTGTCCTTGCACCTTTACTAATGATGTTAACGACCTCATATGTCGAGACTTGTGGCAGGCCATTTACCAGCCCGAACCTCCCAGCCAGCCCATCAAATGTTGTGTTGAGCACTGCACCAAGAAGTGTTTTTCCAGGTGTTGAGCAGGACACTCTGTTTCTATTGATCTGCTGCAGCAAGAGACCATGCTGTGTCATACACCCAGAGAAGAAGCAGGCTTGGGTTAGGCACATCTCGAATACCTGGATTCTCCATCTGGCATTTCTCTTTGAACCTTACAGTGAAGTTCATGATACGGGTTGTGTTCACTTCCCATCCCAACCCAAAATATTTCCTCTTCCACCCATCACATCAAATCTTTCGACGCATGCATGGAGCATTAAATGTAGGTAAAAAAGATAACTAATTGCATAGTTTGTCTGTAAATGTCAGGACGAATCTTTTGAGCCTAGTTAGTCCATGATTGGATAAATTTTACCAAATAACAACGAAAGATGCTACAGTAATTTTTCACCTACTTTTCGCGAAGTGAACACACCCACGGTCTGTGGACTGGACATAAGGTCGGAAGGTAACTACCCCCTGCATGTCATCAATCCTGTCAGGACCAAGTCTGTCCACTCCACTGCCAAAACCGACAGTGGCTATCCAGACATAGGGGGTGTTTAGTTCCCACCCAAAAATTTTTGAGTTTTTTCCGTGTATGCAATTATAAAAGTTCGCAATTCCTTCTGTGCCACTGAAAAAGTTTGGTAGACTTCAGCGCCACTGCTCTAAACTTTTTTGCCCTCCATGCCACTGCCGTTAGACTGGACTCTAACGGTGTCAAACTGCAGGTGTGAAAAGTCAAAAATACCCTTAGGTCTAAATATGCTATTAATTTTTTTAGCATCTTAACGACTTCAAATAAAAAAACTCAAAACTAGAAAGTTGTAGGTCTCGTCGAGATCTACAATTTTCATATAAAAATTATCTTTATTTAATTTCGCAAAAAATATATATTATTTTTCTAAGACATATTAATCATATCAAATCATATCTTTTTTTGTAGAATTAAATGAAGATAATTTTTATATGAAAATTGTAGACCTCGACGAGATCTACAACTTTCTAGTTTTGAGTTTTTTCATTTGAAGTCGTTAAGATGCTAAAAAAATTAATAACATATTTAGACCTAAGGGTATTTTCGACTTTTCACACCTGTATTTTGACACCGTTAGAGTCTAATATGACGGTAGTGGCATAGAAGGCAAAAAAAAGTTTGGAGCAATGGCGCTGAAGTCCACCAAACTTTTTCGGTGGCACAAAAGGAATTGCAAACTTTTGTAATGGCATACACGGAAAAGACTCAAAAATTTTCACTCCATCACATCAAATGTTTAGACATATGCATAAAGTATTAAATATAAAAAAAACTAATTGCATAGTTTGGTTGGAAACCACGAGACGAATCTTTTAAGCTTAATTAGTCCATGATTAGCCTTAAGTGCTACAGTAACACATATGTGCTAATGATGTTTAATTAGGCTTAATAAATTCGTCTCGCGGTTTCCAGACAAGTTATGTAATTAGTTTTTTTATTAGTATCAAAACTCCATTCCGACATCCCAGGAAACATTCGATATGACACCCAAATACTTTTCACCCACCAACTAAACACTCCCATAACCATCAGACATCGTGGCCTTATTTAGATGGCAAAAACTTTGCCTAAAAAGTGTTGTAGCACTTTCGTTTGTATTGGGTAATTATTGTCCCATCATGGTCTAAGTATGCTCAAAAGATTCGTCTCTCAAATTACAAATAAACTGTGTAATTAGTTATTTTTTTACCTACATTTAATACTCCACGTATACGTGCAAAGATTTAATGTGATGAAAAATCTTGAAAATTTTTTTCACCTCAACTAAACAAGACCACACGTATCAGCAACACTGACCTGTCGGAATAAGCGAGCAGCGAGATCTGGGAGCATGTGCACAATAAACGCCCGTGTGGAATTCTCCCGGAGACTGTATACTACCGTGTCCAGGTAGTTCTCAGTCGTATCAATGGGCAAAGCTACACGATCCGCAATGAACGCGTTGTAACCCTGAAGGGCGTACACAAGCTCTGGGAGAATGCCAGCTCCATATGGTGAGGGGGTGTTTAGTTTCCACAAAAAAATTTCATCCCATCAAATCGAATGTTTGGATATATGCATAGAATACTAAATGTAGACAAAAAAAAACTAATTGAACAGTTTGGTTGGAAACCATATGACGAATCTTTTAAGCCTAATTAATCCATGAGTGCTATAGTAACACACATGTGCTAATGACGACTTAATTATGCTTAATAAATTCGTCTCGTGGTTTCCAAGCAAGTTATGCTTAACATCCGATGTGACATCTAAAAACTTTTCGCTCACCGACCAAACATCGGAAATAGGAGCATGTTTAGTTCCAAAAAGGAAAACAAAAAAGTGCTGCAGTACCTGTCACATCAAATCTTGCGGCATATGCATGGAGTACTAAATGTAGACGAAAGAAAAAACTAATTACACAGTTTAGTTGTAAATTACGAGACAAATCTTTTGAGCCTAATTAGTCTATGATCGGACACAAATTGACAAATAAAACGAAAAGTGTTATAGTAACCGAACCCAAAAACTTTTCCCAACTAAACAGGCAGTAGGTGCAGTATGCAGAAAGAATGGTGCTACCGATGGCGTCAATGCTGCAGAGATTGGAGCAAGTGCGAGGATTGGTGTGAGTGTGTGCTTCCCAAGGTACGCAATGAACTCGGCTTCGGCTGAAGTCAAAGGCCCAATGATGGCTTGCACTCTATCGTTTCTGATCAAATCTTCAGCTGCAACACATTCGCATAATTCACACTGGTCCAGTCAATGTTGAAGAAATCAGATATGCATCCATTCTTGCTGACAGGAATAAAAACTACATGCTGACTTATGTATCAAAATAACAGCTGCATCTTGTGCCTAGAGGATGAAGCCAGCTGTTCTTCCTGTATCTAAAAAAAATATCATTCCTTGCTTTTCCTACCGTCACAGTTCTCTATTACCCTAGTGTAGGGTGGTTAATTAATCTATAATCTTCCTACTAAATGTAGCACTGCTCACTAATAGTCTTTCTTTAAAAAAGAGAGGAGGAATTCAATTTCCAATTTTGCATACTACTAGAGTGAAGTAACTGCTTCGCATTCCCAGCAAATAGCACATGGTATTTGTCGCCGACGAATGTTACAGATTTGCAGTTAGGAAAGATCCATCCACTTATCTGTATCTAGGGTTCATACTTCTTTCCACACAAAAATTTCCTAAACATTCGTCATCAGTTTACCATCTTTCACATTTTCTTAGATCTTCTCATACGTGAATACACTCGTTCAAACAAACGTGCGGCTCACTACCCGATCGAGTTGAATCGATCTAATTAATGGAACAGCGTACCTGCTCCGTTGAGCTGCACTTGACAGCTGCAAGAACAGGTTGCAGAGGCAGAGCTCAACTAGGAGCCTAACGGCCTGTTTGGTTAGAGGTGTTAAAGTTTAATAAATACGGTAGCACGTTCGTTTTATTTGACAAAAAAATTTCAATTTTGGACTAATTAGGCTTAATAGATTCGTCTCGTAAATTACTCCTAATCTGTGCCGACATGCATGCAATTAGTTTACATTTAGTACTCCATGCATTTGCCGCAATATTGATGTGATGGGAGTTAAACTTTAACATTCATAAACCAAACAGGGCCTAAGAGGTGTGCGCATCCTGGCTCCTCCGAGGAGGGGATCAGCAGCAGCCTTTGCCGTGGGGATTGTGGAGTGTGGCGACGGCGCAATTGAGGTCGAACCGGGGGTAGTGGCAGCGTGGAGTTCATCAGCACCTCAGCGGGGTGAATGGTAACGCGCATGGCATGCAACTCTCCAGATGGTCACCGGCTGGATGCTGTCGAGGATGAGTTACAAGAGAGGGCGGGAGCTCGACGGCGGCCATAGCAAGGGTTGTGCGGGCGACAGGAAGAAAAGTCTTTTTACCCCCTCCGACCGAGTTGAATCGATGCGCGGAGTGTAATTTCCCTCATCAAATGTTGTTAGTTAACTTTGAAAACGGTAACGCTCCCCTAAGGGCGTTCGTCCATCCAGACGTGGCGTTGCTTCTGGGGCCTGCGCGCTACCGGTCCAACAATGCCTGCTCTCTCTCTCTCTCTAAAATCTCTCTCCCACTCTCCATCGAGAGTCATCCCCTCCACTCCGCTCGTTTCTTTCGAGGCAGATAAAGCTTGTCGCCGTGCCCGCGCCCGACCACCGCCGGCCATGGTTAGCACCGTCGTAGGCTTCGCCCTCGCGCCGGCAGTGTCCAGCGTGTCTTTTCAACCAGGCCCCGCCACGCCCCTGGCCCCTCCTCATCGGTGCGGTTCCTAGCCAGGCTGTGGGTGCGGGCTTCACTGGTGGGGCTCGTGGTGGTCGCGCGGTACTCTCCCTCGTATGAGAGCGAGGAGGAGGATGGTGAGGATGGGCGGCGGAGGTTGGGGGAGGAGGGACCACGAGTTTACTGGCTATCGCAGTTTCCCACCAGGTAGGTCGACGACGCTGTGTTTCAAACTCATGTTTTAATTTTTTTGTATCTAAATGTTGCAAAAGTAGATCCTGGGATGTTACATATGTTGCAATAATAATATACGCATATTGCAAGCTTATGTTTCAGCTGTTTGCAGATGTATGTTGCAGAAGTATATTTGGATGTTGCAGAAGTATATCTGGATGTTGCATAACATGTATGTTTTAAGTGTTTCAGATGTTTCATATGTATGTTGCAAGTGTTTCATCTGAATATTGCAAAAGTAGTTCTGAATGTTGCATATGTTGCTATGGCTATACACGCATGTTTCAAGTGTTTCGTCTATGTTTCAGTCATATGTTGCAAGTGTTACAACTGGATGTTTCAAAAGTAGATCTGAGGGAGCACATGTTGTAATAGCCCCAGTGGCTGGGGGACAAAAGCTTGCCGCAGCCGCCTGCTACTGATGCTAGGGCGCCGCTCGCGGGAGCCTGAGGCCGGCGGACACCTCCGCGATGCGCATCCGCAGGCAGGGTGAGGTGGGCGCACTCCTATATGTTACAGACCTGTTACGCCGGTGTGACAGGCGCAATGCGTTCGAATGGAGAGCAGCGTTCGAACGCCTCTTGCGTCCGGACAACAGGTGCTAGCCCTTCCATTTTAAAACATTTGTTTTTTACACTGTAAGGTTTAGACGGCTGTTTTAAGATGGCACAACGTCAACATCAGAGCTCAAACAAATTTTATTAAAAAAATAAATACTTTAACAAAAATCTAAATATTATTTAATTTTGAAAAAAAATATGTAATTAAGAATCTTGAAATTAGGTGAAAAAACTGAAACAGGTATTTGTCCGAGCTAAAACCAAAATTTTTATGATTTTTTAAGATTTAAAGTAGATTTTAGAAATTCTGCATAACTTTTCTATGAAAATATTTTAAAATGTTTTCTCTATGCTCTGTCTTTATGTTTGACATTTTGAACGTGTGAAGACATAAGAGCAGGTAGGTCATTTCAATGAGAAAATAATGGAGAAAATATAAATTTCATGCGTATGTGAAATGACGAAAAATTACTAAAATACCGATTCAAAATTTTCAAAGACATGGAATGGCATCAAACTAATGGTTGAAGACGAGATGATCGCTCCAGTGAGTCAGGGATTTGAAGTGGGGAAACTGGGCCTATTCGGATGTTATGGTTTTTTTTTGAAGAAAATGTAGTATCAAAAAACTAGTTTCAGGAGAAGAGATGTGAAAAACTATAGTTTAGAAAAAAGAGATATAAAGTGAAGCTTTTAAAAGTCTAAAAGACTACTGTTTTTAGTAATACCATGGTTTTTAAAACTACAAAGACCTTTATGTCCAAATACCTTATAGGTCTCAAAACCATGGTATTTTTAGAAAAAAAACAAAATACTTTACATCCAAACAAGACATAAGAAATATTAAACTTTTTTTTTTGTCTTAGATAGAAATGAACCTCTCTGTCTAAAAATTTGTACGAGAACACAAACGGTTCTAATTTAGAGGATTTGATGATGATGATGATGCCTTTTACTGGTCCAGAAGAGGAGAAAGAGACAGTCAAAGCCCAATAGAGCCTCAGCCTTAACAAGACGAGTTTTAGTAAGCTTGTCGCCTTAAGCTTGGGCTCCGCTAGTTAAAAGAGTTGAGCTCAGCCTTAGAATCATCTAAGCCTTATAAGGTTAACTTGTTTGTGATTCGAGCTAAGACGAGCCAAACACGAGTAATTGGTGATCAACTCTAACATTTGCTTACTAAAGTCTATCTTGAATAATTGGGCTCCAGATCTGCTAAGGCCATGTTTGGTCAGATTTCTGCTGGCTCCTGCTTCAACTCCGGCTCTAGTGCATTGTTGAGTACCGTTGAATCTACTGAGTACAGTAACACTAAGGCTTTATTTGGATTGACCTCAATCCACCCAGCACAT
The DNA here is from genome assembly GCA_038087645.1 of Saccharum hybrid cultivar R570. NCBI lineage: Eukaryota > Viridiplantae > Streptophyta > Magnoliopsida > Poales > Poaceae > Saccharum > Saccharum hybrid cultivar. The sequence goes on from JAQSUU010000245.1 coordinate 14,522,912, forward strand.
GTGGATTGATGTGAATCCGACTACATCTAAACAAGGCCTAAAACGGCTCCAACTCTCATAAGTCTAGAAAGAACTACGGAGAGAAAAAAGTTTTCTCTGGCTCTAGCTACATTATTATCTTGGGGAGGATTTGGTTCCCAGCTATGGGACGCCAAGCCACAACTAAGGCTGCCATAGTGCCGTTTGGTTATTGATTAAAGTTAGGCAGTCACAACTTTTACAGGTCATATTTTTGCCACGGTTGGGGCGCCTGATTCTGCCGCCACCAAGTGTGGCGTTGCCACACATTGCATGGCGCAATTTGGCTAGGAACCAAACAAACCCTTAGTTGTGGAGTTAAGCGCCTGATGTATGGCAATAATAGGTTTTGAAGCTAGGTTAGTACCTGATCTTGTTTACAAATTGCAACAAGCAAAACGAGAATGGGCCGAATCAAAGGGTCTGCTTGGTCTGCGACTAAATTTTGCCAAGCCAAAGTTAGGTAAAAAATTTTAACATATATTTAACCAGTCAAATGTGAGAGCTTAGTAAGTTTTGGTAACAAACCAAATAATAATCAAAATTATGGCTTGCCAAATATTTGGCGTGGCATAATTTGGAAGCCAACCAATCAGACCCAAAATTTCCTGGCTCATTTTTCAAATCAAAGTACCTGTATTCAAATTAGGATTTTTGCAATTCGATTTGCTTTGTTACTGAAATGCTTAATTCCAAGACAGCATACATGGGTGGGCGTTAGGTGTGTTTTATCTTCGTCGGGTGTGTGTTACCTTGTGTATGTACTGCTGTATTTGGGTTTGTGTCGGTTTTCCATGCAGGTCCGGTTTCCCTCCTGCCATTTTTTGCGTTAAAAAAGAAGAAGAAGATAGAGCCGGCCTTACCAGCGTGTGCTGCGGCGACGACATCTCCACGCGAGTCCCCACGAGCAGGTGCAGGTCGACCCGGCGGCTGGAGTTGGCATGCGCAGAGTAGAAGTCGTCCAAGCCATGGAGATGCAGGTGAGGCTCTTCCTCCCCGCCTCGCTCGTCAGGTCCAGCACCACGCCGACTCGCACGGCGGCCGCCAGTGGCAGATCGGAGGCGGAGGTGAACGAGAGCACGAGGACCAAATGGAGGAGAGCAAGGCCGCCTGGCATCATGGACCGTAGTACCAGTTCACACTCAACCAACTAGTCGCAGGATCGGAGTTGCAGAGCCGCAGAGGCATCGTATTAATTTATAGTATACAGTAGCCACACGTTTCAAGTATTCAACAAGGGCTAAAATCTTCCAGAAAATTCAAACTTATACCGTAGCCACGCGCTTTAGAATTCCAGCAATGGTTGAAAGTTCCCTCAAATTCAAATCTATACCGAGGGCCACGGGGAGCCTGCTGCAGTGGCGCTATCAAGATGAAATCGACAAGAAGACGAAAAATTGGACCGCTCCTCCCGCGCGGCTCCATTGGAGGAGCCGAAGCTGGAGCCGTTTTAAAAGAGTCACTCTTCCAAAATAGCATGTCTCCTCCAAAATGGTTTTTTATTTTTCATTAAAACAGCTCATCCTATAAAAAAGTTTGATATGGCTCGTCCGAAGAAGCCGGAGTTAGGATATAGCTATCAAACATGTCCTATAACAAGCAATGAGTAGCGTCACCCTTAAATATACTTTTGGCCGGAGCTTTACGTGATTACGTCGGCTTGTTTTCATTAGTAGCGACACTACCACCCTTTGTCCCTTTGACCACAGCTGTAGGGTTTTTTTTTTTCCAAAGCTCCACCGTTAGTTCCAATTCTTTAGTAACCGTATTATTTGCATTTAAGGTACAAATAAGAACTAAAAAAAACTCTATTTTACCTTGTAGTGTAGTAATCAAGGAGTTGGAGCGCAGCCAATGGCTTTAGCAACGGTGCGTAGAGTATCCTTTTCATGCCGATACTCTTGGTCAACGAGCACCGGTGAATTTTCAACACACTGGATAAAAATCTTCTAGGACTGTAGGAGTATAATAACCTGTTGAACGTTCTCGTTGGACTTTCGACGGAATCAGCAACCAACAAGAAAGCCATGGTAAGCAGAACAGGACCGATCCCAATTTAAGTGATTCCGGGCAGAGAAATGCATGAGATAAATAAAGAAAGATCACCATCCAATGGAAAATAAAATTGGCGATGAATGAGCTTGCATTCTTCGGTGATTCAGCGCAGTTCAGCCTCGCTTCTACAATCTACTCCCTGAACAGACCAGTACTTGCGAAAGTAAAAATGCTTTCCCAGATTGTCTGTTTGAACACCTTTGCATGATCATATTGTTCGAATGGGGGAAAAAAAAATCCTTCAATCAAACTTAGTAAAACGAACCGTAACATCTTCAGTACCGACCAAGCAGTAACATGCTGTCAAGCTTCCCACCAGTCTAGACCCAACGGCCCAGCAGCCAGCACTCACGCCCCCGAGCGGCCGAGTCGAGCGCCATCGATTCCCCAAACGAAAACGCAAAGTTAACTAAGGGCATGTTTAGTTCGCAAAAAAATTTGCAAAAAATCACTGTGACTGACTGTAGCATTTTCGTTGTTATTTGGTAATTAGTGTCTAATTATGGACTAACTAGGCTTAAAAGATTCGTCTCGTGATTTACAGCTAAACTATGTAATTAATTTTATTTTTTATGTACATTTAATGTTTCATGCATGTGTCCAAAGATTGATGTGATAGGAAATCTGAAAATTTTTGGAAAAATTTTTGGGAACTAAACATGCCCTAAGCGACCAGTCGCGCTCCCAGTCCAACGCGCGACTCGGCCTAGCAGACTCTCGGTACGGTGCGCAGAGTCCCCTACACAGTCCCCTACACGGCCGTAACCTTGGTTCACCTCACAACGTGTGTCCTCGAATTCACCCTGGGCATTCGGTATTTACCGAACCGATCGGTACGGTTGTTCGGTTCAGAAATTCGGTTCTTGAAAAAACAGGTACGAATCGGTTCCCTTAAAAAAAGAGTACTGATCACTTTCGGTTTTGGTATCTTGGTTCAGTTTCGGTACTTACCAAAAATACCGAATAGATCTCAAAGGCATGTAGCAGCACGTCAGGGCTCGCTCAGATCTTCGGTCCTTGGAGGGCAAAGCCGAGGGCACGGCTCACCGGCGCTGACTCGGGCCTTGGGGTGGTGAGCGGCGGCGGCGCGGTGCTCCTGCTGGCTCCTTGCGGTGGCCGGTGGCGGCCGAGTCGGAAGAGGAGGATAAGGCCGCCTGCAGCCTACTGCTGCTAGGTGCTAGCGTCGGGCAGTGGCAAGCGGCGACACGACCCGGTGGCCAGGGGACGGCGGCGCAGGAGCGACAGTATGGGGCGGAGCCGCGGGGCGCGACGCACTCACGCTTGCTCGGGCGCGGCGGCGCGGGGTACTGGATGAGGCGCCCTGCGTGACGGACTGAGGGGTGGGGAGCAGGCCAGCAGGGGGCTAGGGTTCAGGTTCTTAGTGGGTAGTATGTGTATTGGGCCTGTATGCATTTAGGAAATTTGGTTTACCGAGGTGCGGAACCGAATTTACTCGTACAAATTCGGTTCCTGGGAATTAGGAACCGAATAAGACACCGGAAATTTCGGTTTCGGTACTTTCGGTTTTGTTCGTGGTATTTTCGGTTCGATTCTCGGTATTTTGTGCCTAGGCTGACCTGGAATAGCCCGGTCACTCCTCCCATGGACCCGTCTCACAGCCCCACTTACACCGCGTCGGGGCCACCTGTCATCTAGTTTTTTCGTTATCGTAGCACTGATCCAGCCTGTCAAAAAAGCTTGCAGTGGCTGGGTGGTCACGGGTCATGCACAGATGCGAATCTTAAGGCCATGCGCATGCTAATCCTAATTTCAGTTTCTAATTTTAATTTGTAATTTCAGTTAGTAATTCTTTTTTGCAAGTTTCGGTTTGTAATTTCAGTTTGTAATTTTAATTTTTAATTTTATTTTCTAATTTCAGTTTTAAATTTCATTTCATAATTTCAGTTTTTAATTTCTATTTTACAATTTCAGTTAGTAATTTCAATTTCTAATTGAATGAATTAGTTTTTTAATTGTTTCTTTTAGTTTCAATTAAATGAGTAATATTTTGTTTCAATGTTTTTTTCAGTATTTAGTTAAGTTTTTTTATTTCTTTTTTAGTAGTTTTCAGTCAAGTTTTTTCTAATGTTCTTTTAGTTTTAGTTTTCAATCAAAATTTTTAATATTTTTTTGTTTCAGTTTTGTATTTCTAAATCCTACTCCCTTTCTCCTAAATAAAGAGACGATTTAGGATCTAGCACATATACCAAGACCAATAAGAAAAGTCCAAGATACCCATACTATTCTCTCTCATGCACCTTTACTATTTCACAACGCCAAAAGCTGTTGTCCACCTTCGTAGAGAGTGCAGGTAACAGGCCTGCTACCTTGGACTCCGGTAAAGTAGCAGGATGTGAGCCACAACGATATTTTCGTTGGGATAACGTTCACAGGCCAGAACGACATTCTTTTCGGGACGGAGGGAGTACATATTAGTTGTATAATAACTTACCCTCGAAGTTGGCACCTTATGCAATGCATTTTCTAATAATTTGCCCCTCAAGGTGTAACTTGTCTTATTTTAGGTCGCTACTCTTGTGTTTTTAATAAATGTCCCTCCAATTGTCATCTAGTCATGTTTCCTGGCTCATATAGTGGGTTTCATAATAACTTGCCCCTCTAGTTGAAATCTTATACAATACTTGTTCTAATAATTTCCCCTCAGGTTGCAACTTGTCTTGTTTTGTGTCGCTACCCTCATTTTTTAATAAATGCCCCTAGTTGGCAGCAAGTCATGTTTCATGCCTTTTGTAATGTATTGTAAAATAACTTGCCCCTTATTGGCAGCTTTATGCAATGCTTATTTTAATAATTTACCCATCCAAGTTGCATCTTGTCATGTTTTAGTCCACTACTCTCTCTAAGGGGTTATCACCTTTATGTAAATACTACTATATAACATAAATTCCCATGGTAACAATCGACGCGCGTACCATGTAAAAATTTTAGTATATTTTTAGAGTAACAACTTTAGTACTTCTCCCGTCACAAAATAAGGGCCTGTTTAGTTCCCAAAATTTTGCAAATTTTTTTTCAAGATTCCCCGTCACATCGAATCTTTGGACGCATGCATGAAGCATTAAATATAGATAAAAATAAAACTAATTACATAGTTTAGACGAAATTCACGAGACGAATCTTTTAAGCCTAATTAGATCATAATTGGACACTAATTATCAAATAACAATAAAAGTGCTACAGTACCATTTTCCAAAAAATTTCGTAAACTAAACAAGGCCTAAGTGCACATCTCGTATTTCAAGGAGTCAACCAACTTCAAGGTTGACTAGATTTGTAAAAAATTGCACTAACATTTTCATCTCGAAATTGGTTTACTCTAAAAATATATACCATTATTAATCAAATGATATGTATTTGATATCATAAACATTAATCCTTTTTTATATATATTTAGTCAAATTTAATTTTGTTTGACTCCTCAAAGCGCGTGATGTGCACTTATTTTGGGACGAAGGGAGCATTACATAGTGGCAACTTATTTGATAAACCTCTTAGCACATATTATACATAAATTGCTATCAAAATAAAATTATTCGAAACATACGTAAGTAGGGTCTAGTTTTATTCGTCTCATCACGTAGAACATATCGGGGCAGACGGAATTGAAAACAGATACTCCGTTCAAAAGTTATAGCAATTCATAGAATTTTTTTTTGCTTTTTTATATTCTCGTGCAAGACTGGCATACAGTGGCAAACATGCATGTGCTTCTGGTCGTGCTGCTCGTCGCGCGGAGACTTTTGGTGGTACACGGTTGCACGCGACGCGATGCGTTCTGCTTGTGCGCGACCCGTCGCGCTTTATCCTCCTCCTTCCCCAAAGGCCGAAGGCGTTGGTCTGTTGGAAAACCTAGCCACCACTCGACACTCGTGACCGCCGCCCGCCACCTCGCCCCCGCCCGGCGTGCGCGGTCGCGAGAGAGGAGGGCCTGCGGCGCTGCCTGTTCCACCTAGCCGCTCGGCACTCGTGGCCGCCGCCCGCCACCGCGCCCCCGCCCCCGCCCCCGCCCCGCCCCGCCCGCGTGGAAGCCACGCTACTGTACTCATACGCCGCGCAGGAGAGCGTTGGATGTAAGCTACGCTGTTTCGTATAAAAGCCGCGGCGCATCAGGGGCCAACCCTTCATTGCGACCAAACACAGAATCGTGTATCGCATCGCCAGGCAGATCCCCTTCTCCTCGCCGAGAGAGAGAGAGGCAAGAGTCGCGGACCCAGAACCAGACCACACCGCGCCGCCCCGCCGCCGCCTCCGCCTCCGCCTCCGCCGTCGCCTCCGGTGATCGAGTCGCGTAGACGCTACCTTCACGCTAGAAGGCAATAAGCATCGGCAGCCATGTTCGGCTCCACCAACCGTAAGCACTCGCCCCCTAATCCCCTCCTATTCTCGTCGATTCCATCACATCGGATTCCATGACCTTTTAAATCCTCGATTCCGTTCTCGTATGCATGTATTACTACTGTTGCGCTTGCTTCCCGTTCGATTGATTGTTCGATTTCATACATTTCGATGGATTGTCCATATTCCTCCGCACGCTAGGGTTTCGTCAATCAAATAGGCTACTTGCAGTCTCTAACTTCAAGGATCCGTGGAACACCTAACCAAACTCTTTTTATCTACTTGCAAATGAAACAGAAGAATGCTTCAGTGCTCATCGTTTTCATTTATATTTGTATAATATATGATAGCTGGTACAATGCAATACCTGATTACGATAGTACAGTTCAAGTTTCCCTTGCTGCAAGCCCTTACATGTCTCCATAGAGAGTATACTCTTTTTTTTTTTGCAATGTTGATTATCTTCTCACCTCTCGTGTATGCTATCTTCATTGCAGCATTCGGGCAGTCGTCTACCAGCCCATTTGGCCAGACCTCATTTGGAACTCCACAGGGATTTGGCCAGTCTTCCACTGCTGCCAACAATCCCTTTGCCCCAAAACCGTTTGGCAGCCCAACGACAACTTTTGGGGCACAGACTGGAAGCTCGCTGTTTGCAACTACATCCACTGGTGCCTTTGGCCAGCAGCAATCCACTCCCGCATTTGGCACAACATCTACTGGTGCCTTTGGCCAGCAGCAATCCACTCCCGCATTTGGCACCCCATCCTCCTCTCCATTTGGGAGCTCCACACAAGCCTTCGGTGCATCCCCCACTCCTGCCTTTGGTGCCACATCCTCTGGTATGTATTATGCGTTCTCTATTGCTTTCCTCTCTTGCTGGTTCACCATGCTGATCATACCAGGTTGTCAGAGGAAGCCACTTTCTAGATTGTCTAGTTAATGATGCCAGTTTTATGCGTAATTGTTCTTTTTTGTTAGGAAACAATTATCTTCTTACAAATTGGAAACAGCATGAGCCATTGTCAGTTTTGCCCATATCTCACAAGTTTTATTTATCTTTGCATTTCTCTGCATGCTACATTTGTTCGAAGTAGCTACTCATGTGGAATCATGCCAGTTTTTACTAGGTTGGCCTAACAAGATCTGCTGTATTATTTGTGATGTCATATCTCTGCTCTGCACATGTTATAGGATCTTTGTTTGGACAGAAGCCAAGTTTTGGGGGTTTTGGATCATCTCCTAGCCAGTCAAATCCTTTTGGTAGCACGTTCCAGCAAACACAACCAACATTTGGCAGCAGCACTTTTGGTTCATCAACTACGCCGGCGTTTGGTACTACGACTACGCCTGCCTTTGGCACCACAACTACACCTGCCTTCAGTGCATTGACTACCCCAGCATTTGGTTCAACATCAACATCTTTATTTGGTGCTTCTAGCACACCAGCGTTTGGTTCTACAGCCTTTGGTACATCTTCTACTGGTTTTGGAACTTCAGGGACTACAGCATTTGGTGTGAGTAGTACTACTCCAGGTTTTGGATCTTCAAGCACACCTTCATTTGGCACATCAGCTAGCACATTCAGTTTTGGTTCTTCACCATCTTTTGGACAAACAACAGTTTCCTCTGCTAGCACTCCCTTTGGAACAACTCCGTCACCTTTCGGTGCACCAGCTCCTGCATTTGGTAGGTTTTTCCATTGGATGTTCACATTATTTTTAGCTACTTATGATATAAGTATGCTCAGTGAATTATTGTCTGAGACTCTTGAGTACATATGATGTAGCAGTTGATATTTACTGATTCTTTTGTTCTTTCTAATTCCAGCAGGCCTATTTTATTGCAAATCTCCCTTTTAAACTGTTTTTACACTAGCGAGGTCATCTTTTTTTTACCTGTTTCACCAATTATTTGTTCCCTTTGAGTTTCAGGCTCACAGACAGCAGCGCCAGCTTTTGGACAACCACAATTTGCTAATCAAGCTGGAGGAACCAGAATAAAACCTTATTCTCAAACACCAGATGTTGACAGTGCTACTAGTGGTACTCAGCCTGCTGCAAAACTTGATTCCATATCGGCAATGCCTGAATACAAAGACAAGAGTCATGAAGAATTGAGGTGGGAAGACTACCAGCGTGGAGACAAGGGTGAGGAAAATTATTTGGGGATCAAGGGTTTTGCTTGATTTGCAAACACTCTTTAAACCACATCTTTAATTCCATTTATTATTTTGTCCTGCTTGTTTGTATGAACTGGAGTAACCATTATCTTATACCCTGGCTTAGCTTGGACCCTGAATAGAATTGACAAATAACTGTTATTCCCTTTATTAATTGTTTATTATATCATTTCTAGGTTTCTTTAGGTACATGTACTTTTTTCTTGTGAAACATGTGCATCATTCTTAATATTTGGACTTGCAGGTGGACCAAACACTTCTGGAACTCCAGCAGTGGCACCTAGCTTTCCATCATCAATGCCACAGAATGCTTTTGTTTCGACAAGCAATCCCAATCCATTTAACCAGCCTGCCACAAACCCATTTTCAACAAACAATCTATTTGCTCCTAAGCCTGCTTCAACTATTACTTCACCATTCAGCACCGCATCATTTAACAATGTATCAGTTGCAAGTCCGAGCCCATTCACATCATCCAGTAGTACCACAATGTTTGGGCAAACAGGTGTTTCTACATTTCCAGCAAGTAATTCGCCATCATTATTTGGAAATACCAATCCTGCTCCTTCTACATCGCCATTATTTGGCACATCAATGACGAATAATTCAAGTCCATTCGGCTCTGGCTCATCGTTGGCTAACACTCAATCAGCCCCACTATTTTCATCAGCATTTGCTCAACAGACATCAAGCACACCGGCTTTCTCCTCTGGGAGCCTATTTGGGTCAACTAATCCTGGTGGTCTGTTTAGCAGTAGCGGTCCTTCACTTTTTCCAACAGTAAGCATCCTTTGTCTTTGTCCTTATATTTTATTACTAGATTCTTGTTATCATTTCTTATTTATTAGTACTTAATTTATTTCGCTTCTAATGATTCAGTCAACATTTCAGCCATCTCCCCCTGCTCAAACTTCTAACATATTCTCCTTCCAACCTGCAATTCAACCAGGTCAGTATTTTATATTTAAACCTCTCTTCTTTTTACAATTTATCTTCAAAGACTAATTTGGGCTTAACTTATGTTCAAATGCATGCCTGCATGGATACAGCAGCTTCTACAGGTGGATTCCCTGGTTTTTCCAACACTATGAATCAGGCCTTGATGGGACAGCCGTATGATCTTCTGCTACTTTTCAAATGCACATGATTATTCCTTTCCTATTTAGTAATTTCCTTTTGATGGATTAAAACACTGATTAGTTATAACAAGGTTAAGGAAAAATAATATTATGATCAGTCTGATGTGGAGAATGGTGTAGGCAAAGTAGGGGAAAAAACTTGATGGTTCATGGAGATTAGCTTACATTTAATGCCGTGAGACTATATCTGTAGTCTAAGAGCATGGTTCTGGCATAACATAATTCATAAATGAGTTTTGGCAACACATATTATTCCTCTTTTTTTTCTCTCTTTTGCCTAAGGTAATACATTATTTAGTTTAACATGGTGTATACTGTTGCATTTTACACAGAACTCCTAGCCAGTCCAGTATGGTCATGCAGCCTGCTCCTGTTTCAAATCCATTTGGGACGCTTCCAGCAATGCCTCAGATGTCCATTGGGAATGGTGGATCTTCACCTTCAGTTCAATATGGAATATCAAGTTTGCCGGTTAGTTTTGTTTCTCCTTAGCATTTCTAATTGTTTATGTAGCTGGTGGACAGTAGAGATAGGAGCAAGATGGTGGTTGTTGATTAGGAAGGTGTACTAAGGGTGCCATAAGCAGGCACCACATGTGAAAGGGGTTTGCTTGATTGTAACTTCTTACTGTCTTGCAGGTTGCTGAGAAGCCTCTTCCAAGTAGATCATTGTCCATGGCGGTTCCTAGGCATTTGTCACAGAGAAGGATAAAACTGCTCCCGAGAAAATATAATCCAATATCTGATAGCAAGGTAATGAATCACCTGACCTGTAAGAATAGAATAATTTTGTGTGCAAAGTTTTGTTTTATGTTTTGTTCATGGAACTTTTCGAAGCCATTGAGAAAGCATTGAATGATTGAACAATGATTGAACACGTTGCTCAGTTGCTTCTATTATTCCTATAGGTTCCATTCTTTGCTGATGATGAAGAATCTCCAGCAACACCGAAGGCGGATGCTTTTTTCATCCCTAGAGAGAACCCAAGGAATCTGGTAATTCGTCCAATTGAGCAGTGGCCTTCGCGGAGAGAAACTGACCGGCAATCGACTTTGAAGAATGCCACTGATTTGAACAAATATGAAGGTAAATCTTTCCATCACAGAACTGGAATTTTCATATAAATATTGTCCCCAGATAGGGCAAATGTCAGTTACTGATCTCATTAAGTTGTGCAGATGCTTCCACTGAAAGTGAGCGTGGTAAGTCTGCCATGTCACCAAGCATCAGGCCTCCTGCAGTGGAAAATGACAATCAACATGAGGCCAGGGCCATGGTTCAGCATGGGAATGGAAATGTTACTTCAGTTGAGAGGTTGTTGCCTAAGCTTCCACGTGCAGATTACTTCACAGAGCCTAGTATAGAGGAGATTGCGGCCAAAGAACGTGCGGAGGCAGGCTACTGTGGCCGGGTGAGGGACTTTGTCGTGGGGCGACATGGCTACGGTAGCATCAAGTTTCTGGGGGAGACAGACGTGAGGTGCCTGGATCTGGAGTCAATCGTGGAGTTCAACAACCGGGAGGTGATTGTGTACAAGGACGACAACAAGAAGCCCCCTGTGGGTGAGGGGCTGAACAAGGCCGCGGAGGTGACTCTACTGAACATCAAGTGCGTAAACAAGAAGACCGGGGAGCAGTACTGCGAGGGGGCAAGGGTGGAGAGGTACAGGGAGATGCTGGTGAAGAAGGCGGAGGAGCAGGGTGCAGAGTTTGTGTCCTTCGATGCTGCCAAGGGAGAGTGGAAGTTCAGGGTGAAGCACTTCAGCGCCTATGGGCTTTGGTGATATCCTAAGTAATCCTGATGCAGGAGGGATGGACGATGGAATGTCTTGTAGTTAAAGTAACGTTTTTTTTTGTTTGCTTTGATGGAGCAGTACGCTTTACACTCTTGTCAAATGTCATGCTGGGGTTCCGTTCTCCTTTTGTGGAAAAGATTTGAGTTGCTGTAAAATGCTTGCAAATTGAGCTGTGCTGCTGAAAACTGCAGCAGCAGCTGAATCCGCCATAAAAGTAAGGCGTGCTACTTATCATCAACTAGGATTGCCCATGCGCCTGGTATAGGAGTAGAAAAAATTTAACGAAATAATGGAAACTGCAGCAGCAGATGGACAAAACTCTGATGCGAATTAAACTAAAATGATATTATGTTTTGGTTACGAATATACTTGCCATGTAGCCCGAGCCTGTTGGCCTGGCCCGAAGCCCGGTCATTTGTCCCGGCCCGAGCATGGCCTAGCCTGGTGGCCAACGGGTGCGGGCTGGCACGGCACGGGCCACCAGGCCGTGCCTGGGCCGACCCCCAGGCCCGTGGCACGGCACGGCACGGCCACAAGGGTCGGCCCGGTGCGCGGCCTGGCCTGCCAACGGCGTCTCCGCCCCCCTCCTCGTGCCCCGTCATATAAATGACAGCCGCGGCGGCGACCCCCCCTCCTTAGAAACCCTAAATCCCCAATCCGCCTGCCGCTCTCTCAGTCGCTCTCGCTAATCGCTCTCGCTCGCGCCGTACTCCGTCGTCTTCGACTCCGGTGATCTCGATCCACCTGCCGCTCCGGCGCTCGGCGCTCCCCATCTCGCCCTTTCTCCTCCCTCCCTCTCCTCTCGCTCGCGGTGAAATATGTGAGTAGTCATTGTCCAGTCCCTCCTCCGCCGCTCACCGTCGCCGTTGAATCTAATCGGTGTCTGTCTCTCTGTCGTCTTGCTCTTAGACCTTGGTGACCCTCGTCATCTCCGGCACCGGGCTCCGGTAGCGCAGGTACGTAAACCCTAACCCTAGATCTTTGATTTTGATTTGTCTTCCTTCACACTCGAGCTTAATCTTTCCTCTGTGTGTCCCCTTCCCCTCCCTTGCTTCTCCTCTGCTTGAGCAGGTCGGCGCCTGCTGCTGCTGATACCGCTTCTTCCTCCTCTGGCATAGAAATGGCCAGGCGCCCTCGCGCTCCGTCGAGGAACGGTGCTGGAGGACGGGGTCATCGTGAGCCGTCATCTGCTGGGGGGTCGCCATGCCGGATCCCCTCTCCGGCAACAGTAACGATGAGCTCCTCAGCGATGATGAGCATGAGCGAGAGCTCAAGAACGACGACGACGTCCGTGAGGACGCTGCCGCTCTGTTCGGCATCAATGTCATTGACAGCTCGATTGATGTCGATGCCGTCGACGGCGACGGTGGTGAAGGGACCGCGATGGCAGCAGGGACTGGCACTGGCTCGACCAACACTCATGGTACCTCTAATGCTGGTACTGGTAAGCGCAAATCCGGTGTTTGGGTGGATTTCCATGAGATAAAAGAAGGTGATGTTCGTATTGCTGCTATCTGCAAAATGTGTGGCACTAGAATGTCTGTTAGATCTGCTGCTGGCACTGGTCATTTGATTAGGCACCAGAACTCTTGTAGAAAGAAGAAAGATCATGCTCATAGGCTCCAGTCTAGGCTTGCTTTGAATCCTGATGGTTTGAATAATTGGGTGTACGATCCTGCTGTTGCTCGTACTGAATTATGCCATTTGATTGCTAGATTAGACCTTCCATTAGGCATTGGTGACACACAGGCTTGGGAAGATTACATTAAGCGTGCTCATAACCCTTTGTTCAACAAGGTTTCTAGACAAACCACAACTAGAGACCTTGGTAAACTGTTTACTGAAATGCGTGATGTGCTTAAGAATTCTGTGTTGCCTGTTGCTTTTTCTGTTTCTTTGACTTCGGATATTTGGTCTGGTAATGCTAAAGAGGATTACATTTAAGTTGTTTGTCATTATGTGAATTCTGATTGGGAGTTACACAAAAGGGTTGTGGGTTTCAGATTAATTGATGTTAAACATTCTGGTGAAAACATAGCTGAAAGGATTGCTGGTGTGGTTGAGGAATTTGGTATGGTTGATAAGATTTTTGCTGTCACTCTAGACAATGCTTCTTCTAATGCTAAGGCTATGGAGACTTTGGCACCTATGTTCTCTGGTTACTTGGGTTCTTATCCTGCACCTACACCTTCTGATCCTAATAAGGTTAAGTATTTGCTTGTGCATCAACGTTGTGCCTGTCATATAATTAATCTTATTGTGAAGTCTGGATTGAAAAGGTTGAAACCTTTTACCGAAGATTTGAGAACTGCAATTAGCTTCTTAAATTTCTCTAATCAAATGATTGCATTGTTTAAAGAATACTGCAGTGCTAAGGGTGTGAGACCTAGGAAGTTTGGCTTGGATATGGATATTGGATGGAATTCTACTTACTTAATGCTTAAGCACCTGATCCCATACAAGGATATCTTTTTTGTGTTCATTAATTCACACTATGGTTCAGAACTGTTGACTAGAAATCTTTGGCATGTTGTTGAAAAGATCTATAAATTCCTGGAGCTATTTTATGACTGTACTGTTTCTCTATCTGTTGTTTACTATCCCACAAGCCCTCTTGTTCTGCACCATGTCCTTGAGATTGCTTCTCATTTGCATGCATGTGAAAGAGATCAAGCTCTTAGAAGTGTTGTTGCTCCTATGAAACCGAAATTCTTAAAATATTGGGAGAACATACCACTGCTATATTCATATGCTTTCATTCTTGATCCTAGAGCTAAGATGATTGGATTCTTTAAAGTTCTGGAATTGCTTGCTGATTTTACTGGTTCTGACTACAATTCATACTACGCTGATGTCAAATCTGAACTCTATAAACTGTTTGACAAGTATGTGAGCAAGTTTGGTACAGCTAGCTCTCAAAGAGTTGCACATCCATCAGCCAATACAGGTAAGAAAAAGCAGGCTTGGGGAAGGATCTTTGGTGGCAGTAGCACTGGTGGATCAGGATCAGGTGGTATTGGCCCCCCTAGCTCTGGCACTTCATCTTCATCTTCATTTGCTGTTTCTGAGCTCTCTGCTTATTTAGACAGTGACTGTGTCGCTTCTTATGGAGATTACTTTGACATTCTTCTCTGGTGGAAGGACCACAAGCTAACCTATCCAATTTTATGTATAATGGCAAGAGATATCATGTGTGTTCCAGTCTCTACTGTCTCTTCAGAGTCCTGTTTCAGTTTGATAGGCAAGATACTTGAAGAAAGGCGATGACGCCTTCTGCCAGAGAATGTGGAGATGTTGACCTGCATCAAGGTAATCTGTTATTACTTTACTTGCTTGTAGAGTTGTACTTGGCTTTGGCTACAAATTTGTGCTAACATAATATCTATGTATTGATTCAAGGATTGGAAACTAGGAGCAACAGGGGAACAACATGAAGCTAAGAACATAGAGCTTGCTGAGGCATTTGAGAAGTTGTACCTTGATGAAGAAGAAGGAAGTGGGAGTGCTGCTGCTGTTGCTTCTGGTACTGGTACATAGAGTTAGACAATGTGAGATGATTTAGTGAGTGTTCTTTTGCTGTGAACTATGAGAGATGAGTGATTTTGGATGGCAAGAACTATGCCACTATGGTTTGTAGGACATAAGACATTAAGATCTAACTATGAGCTGGCTGCACTCTTTTTTCATTTCTAGAGTTTCTCATAAGGGTGAGTTTTATATAGAAAGGTTTTTAATGAGGCAACATTACACAAAAACAGCTCATTTTGATAATCATGTTCATGTTATCATCATCTAGAACTTTTGAATTGTGATCTGATATGTGAAGTTGTGAACTTGTGCTGATCTTATCAAAATGATGATAATTGAGAATTTGTGATCTGTTGACTGAGGTGTTTTTTGCCTGACGTGCTGACAGGTTGGCTCGGCACGCTCATCGTGTCGTGCTTTATGGGCCGGCACGACACGAAAAATGGCCCACGAGCCCGTGCCTGGGCCGAAGGCCAGGCACGAAGCACGGTCAGGCACGGCCCGTCAGGCACGACGTGTGCCGTGCCGTGCCGGCCCGGTACCGTGCCGGCGCGTTGGCCAACTATAGTTACGAAGCATATAACTTAGACAGCTTTGTCAATGAAACTTTAAATGCAAGAACATCAAATATGATTATCTAAATAAATGATAACAGTATAGTATTTCAATTTCGGCAATCACCGCATCCAGCAGCCCCATGGATTTCTCTCTTTAAATAAATGAATTCGATGGGGGGCAAAACTGCTGCATTGCACATTGGAGTGGCCAAATTGACTGACTTCACTCCCCTGTAGTACCGATCGTCATTATAAGATGCTTGCTAGTGGTGGAATAGAGTTCAGATGTATTTAAACATGCAATCAGTTATTATCTGATCAAAGAATGAAGCATAACTACAAGAACTAGTTAATCTGACGCTACTTGTGGGCATGTGACTCTACATCATGTTGAATCTTCCGTGGTGTTTTCTTTTTCTGCTTATACTTCGCATAAGAGTACCATATACCGCCAAATGTGTTGATCACCAGTCCAGTAACATTCAGAGCGTGCACTTCGACACCTCCCAACAGAACGAAACCGAGGGTCTGAAAAGCCAATGGGGAAAACATGATATAAGATTTACTTATTAGTTCTAGAACTTCAGAGCTCAGTTGCATCAAGGGTTCCAATGAAAGGTCAAACTGGTCATACATAAATAGGCAAACTTACCGTAGACCCGACGCCCTTGAGAACTCCTACTATTGTTGTAGTCAGAGCAGAATTCACAATTGTGCACCAGAACATAGTGAAATTGAGAACGATTCCCATCACCAGTGAGATAATGAGAATAACACTGAATGTCAGAGAGGCTGCCTGCAGTTCAAGTGTCACCAGACAATGCAAGTTAGGAATAGAGACATACAACCAATAATTGACGTAGAAACTTTAAGAGTACTATTATGTTAATGAATAGCAGCGAAGTGTGAAACCATTGGCTTCAGAAACTCTGGAGAACTAACTTTAATTGTCATTTTGTTCTTGAGTTAAAGGGGTGAAACAAGGGAACATACAGAGATTGCTAGCTTAAATGTTCTGGTTAAATTTTAATATACTGCATTCATATCACTGACCTTTGCAGATAATACTGTAAGAGAATGGGGGAATTCTCCTGTTGCTATAATGAGGAAAAACAGAAATGGAAGTGACAATATGCTGTTGTAAAACATCAAGTCCACTGAGGAAAGACCATCTTCAGCACCTGATTTCTCCACCAGGAGCAAATACATAGTCTGCATAATGCATATACATTCAGCTGTCAGATACAAAGATACATAACCTTGCCTTAAAAAACTCTCAAAAGATACAGAATAAATTTCTAAGAACAAAACAGAGTAGAAATCACACAACCTGGAAGAAGACTGATGTTAGAGCCATGCAGTATCCATATAGGTCAAAGGAAAAATCTCCAAGTGCTGCAATGAGGACACCAATGGCGGTGCAGATAACTGAAAGAATGACCTAAAGTAATTTGAATTGATCAGGATGTGGCAAACAACAATAAGAGCTGTTAATTCCCAGGGGAGAAACAGTGCATTTCCCTAATGTTTGAATTAAATTGCAAATGATGAAATTTCAAAACAAGAATGTACAGCAGATCAAGAGTTTCAGTTACATTTGTCAGTGCCTTTCAGAATATATACCTAAAGTGCTTGCAAAATTTTACTGGAAACATGGACACCAGTAGCCAAGCAGTGATACTAACCAAGAATATTAAGATATTTTGGCAGGAACGTTGAAAAGAAGGATTTGTGGTACCCAGTAAGGCTACAATTCTCATAAACTTCGATTAAGCTTATCCACACTAAATGGAGACAGTGAGGGGAGTTCAGCTTAAGTAATAATTGTACCATATGTTAAAGGAAGTGCAAAATAGACTAAAGAAATGCACTTCAATGGTCAGACCTGTGTCGGTGGCTTCCCCTTTCCCCGCATGCACCCAGCTACCAACACAGCAAGGGGAGTGATCCTCTTGATTGCAATATACATTGGGATGTTAACCCCTTTCAAGCTTGCTAGAGCAAATCCCACATTTGCATTGTAGAAAATAGACACTGGAAGAAGCTTCTTCGCAGTTATCAAGCTGAAATCTTTTCTTTTAGACATCCCTAGAACTTGACCAAAATGTATCAGAAGTGCCGTCGCTATTTGCTGCAGAAAGTAGCAGAGAAATTGAACATAACAATCAGACTTAGTCAAACATAGAAACATGCAATATTTTCTCGGCCGTGATGCTCAGCAATACCTGTAAAGTGAGGAGGGTCATGGAGTGAATATACTGGATAAGAACTGCTTTGTTCACGAAAACCATTGCCATAGATGCGACTCCATAGGAAAAGGCAGCAGCTAAGCTGCAAGAACATATGTACAGGGAAATGGTCAGAACTTCCAATGCACTGCAATCTGGCCTGAATCAGTAGCTCTACACAAAATTGTTTTTTACTTTTCTCCTGAAAAATGTCTACTCTAGCATCAAACCATTACTACTTTCTAAACTGTTCATGACCCTACTAACAAAGAAGATGGACATAGCCATTCTTGCTAAAGTTGAACTTGATACTAACCCCTAAGCGAAGTGAAATCTAGTAGGTTCGATTTACCTATGATGAAGCACAGAAGAGTGTCTCGTTTATTTTTTTTTAATTTTGAAACGAGTGTGTAGTTTAATTATGCCACCACATCAAGCGGCCAGAGAGTCAGATAGTTGACTTGCATACATACAGTACCAATGAAGGAGTAGGACTTACGCGCTATTTATATTCCAAGTTGCGACGAAATTGCTAACGAATCAACCAGTTTCTTTCTTTCTTTCAGTAATAAAAGGACCTCTCATTATCTAAAAAAATAAAATAAAAGGACATCTAAAATCCAATGCCTCTACGCTGCGAGCACAATAATCTGCAAAAGAAGCAGAGGACTAGGCTGCCGAACGCCCATGAAGATGGCCTTGCCTGAGGGCGGGGCACAACGAACCAAATCCTTATCCACTTTGTGTTGTACTGTTGTGTGCCAATCTGACGAACCAAATGGCAGCAGAAGGGGAAAAATACACATGGAAATTCCTTCCCCGCACGATTCCACCATCCAAAATTCATTGAACTCACCGAAAGCGTCGCGCGAAAACCGGCAGGGCACCGCCGCGCGGTTGGCAGCACCCCCACCACATTCCTCCCGTCCCCAATCATCATGCGTGGAGGAGCGTAAAGAAAAGCGGGGCAAGGCAGGGCAGGGCGGCGGAGATGCGCAGCAAGAAGAAGAAAAAGGGAAGAGCGGGAAGCTATGCTCACCTGATGATGGAGCTGGGCTCGCCGGCCTCCGCCCCCATGTCGCCCCTCGCGCTCCCGACAAGCCGGGCTGCGGTTGCGGGTGCTCCGTGTCCGGGCGCGGGCGCGCGCTACATGGACCGGCCGTGCCTGCCGATGCGTGCGGGGCGGGGCGGGGCGGGGCGGTGTGTGTGCGGGGTTGGGGAGATCCGGAGCCGCTGGTTAACAAGCGGGCTCATAAACTGACCTCGCTAGTAATAGTATTAGTAGTTAATTGAGCGAGGTGTGTTTAGTTCCTGTTTCACCCAAAACTTTTTAGGGTTTGACCTATTATTTTATAAAATGGAACTAAACATCATGCAATTTTTTTGGTAAAAATGTATCCATTCTCTATTTTAGATTTTTGCCTTAAGAGGTAAAAAAAACCCAAAAAGCTCTCACTCACCCCATGAAAAATTTGACATTTTAGATGAAACTAAACACACCCATGAAATTTTTGGTATTTTGCATTTCATCATTTTCCAAAGTAGTTGATATTTTGTATTTTGCATTTCATAGTTTCATCCAAAATGCCAAATTTTTCATGGGGTGGGTGAGAGCTTTTTGACTTTTTTTTTTTTGACCTCTTGAGGCCAAAATCCAAAATAGAAAATAGATACATTTTTATTAAAAATTTTGCATGGTGTTTAGTTCTATTCTGCAAAATAATAGGTCAAAACCTAAAATTTTTTAGGTGAAATAGAGAACTAAACCCACCCTAAACACATCCTTAATTATTGTATGATTAGCGGGCGGCGAGGAGGCAAAGCACGCGCGAGGAGCGTGAGGACGAAGCGATGCGCCGCTCTTTTTCGCGCCCAAGCTTCCCATGGAGACTGGACTACTGGAGAGCGGAGAACTCAGAACTGCAGATCGATCCATTTCTGCCGGAGGATTGACTTCCCTGGGACTTTGGGCTTTGGGCATCCATGCCCACAAGGCACACGTACAATGGTCAATGGTGCGAGAGGCAGGGAGACCTGTTTAAAACGGTTCCTTCCTCCATGTGCTTGTGAGATGGAAAGAACCACAAATTGCTCTTTATATTATGAAATCAACAGCTTCGGTTACTCTTTCATATAAACAAAAAATTGTAGCTCCAGACTTCTCTGGCTCTTCTATTAAAGCCAGAACTCTACCAAACGGATCCTTATCCGGCCCACTTGACTTGGTTTCAGCGAGTGATCGTATGGTGTAGCAACTAGCAAGAATAGAAAAAAAAACTCTTTTTTTGCCTCGTAATATTATATGTCAAGAATTTTCTCCTCATCTATAAAACCAGATGTTGGCCCCCCAATTTAAACCAATTATTTTTGCATGGTAGCGGTTTATATGATTTTATGAATCAATAACAATTTAGCATTATATACAAAATTAATGTACATCTCTGTATATAATATAGGTGCGAAAGACTACTGATACGAAATAAAGCAAACCGAACTACTGCTATCTCCTAAACTGTTACATCTTCCAACAACACTGAAAACATCGACATCCCAGAATCAAAGTAAAATACAACTTAACAAATATACATCCCCAGATCCCCAAGCACAGCGTCCCCCTCGTACGTAGTTGTTAGTTGCTAGTTGCTACAGATGTTAACAGTGGAGTGGAAGGGGGCGGCGTAGGATTGTTCCAACATCTCAGACAATGTTCATCTCGATCATCTTCAATGATTGTGCAGGCGCAGAGCCATCATGCACTGCATTAGCACTATGTCCACGTTCGTGGCTTATTGCTTCATTGAGGAGCTCCTCAGGGACAGAGCAATCACTCCCGTGGCCACCTTGGTGATCACCGTTTGTGGCTTCAGGATGGGGGTGATCAGTAAGGACAGATATGTTGTCCGTGGTGTTCTCAAGTGGATGATATTGTTGGTCGCCAGGGTTCGTGCTGCCGGCTGTTTGTACTGCATCAGCGTCTTCAGCTCCGGTCAATCTGGCGTAAGCCAACTTGGCAATGCTTATCAGCAGCATCAGAGAAGAAACGAGTCCACTAACGAGGAAGAGACCAGAGAAATTTCGCAGAGTGAGAAGTGTATAATCTGCCTTAGTTATGGTCAGCGATGCATCATCATCATCTGTGCTTGTGCCCAGCCATTCTTTTTCGATTGTTGAGACCTCTTCCCCTCCAGTGATGTCCAAAATTGCGCTGGAAAGACAATTCACCAGTTGACAATGACATGAATTGAATACCTAAATGTAAAACGGAAAGACATATAGCATTATTAATCAGGATAGCCATTATATTCCCACAGATACTGAAAACATGCAGTTTTCTCTTGAAGAGTCAATAAGCACGAGATTGAGCAGCTTACAAAACCAAAACCAGAGCTCCTTGCTTAGTGGGATTAAAAATGTCCACTGGATTGGATTCGATCGGTCACGACGCACAAGCAAAGCCACTCCAGGCTGTGTGTATGGCATTGTGAAGTCCACGGTATTGATTCGGTCAGGGGTTCTGAATATTTGATCCTGAATTTCGAATTCGTCCTTGTATCTTGATTCTTGAGTCAGAGAGGAAAGCTTTTAGATAGGGGACCTTGTTTGATGGATTTTTGCCGGCTCAAAAATCCTCCGTATGCACCGATGTGTTGTACTCGTGCACGCTAGCTATAGTGTACACGAACGAAATGAAAATAGTACATGCTGCGTACACGCGCGTGTATAAGGAAGCTAGTCACAGAGATTGGGACGTTGCATGTGCACGTGCACGTAATGACTCGTCCATGTTAGGCAAGTTGTATACGGATACGACTTGAACCGGCCGTATGGCTTGTACGTGCGCCGGACTGCCTCGTATATCACCGCGGTACGCCGGTTTGGCCCATGGAGTGGCGCCAGCTCGAAGGCCCAGGACGTGCGGCTAGCGGGCTAATGACTTGATCAATACAAGCATTAGAAAACACAAGATACGTACGAGAATTCGTCCAACCAATCAGAGGCTTCTAGAAGGAAGCTCTCCAGATGGATAAATGACGCTAACCATATCTCACACGTGAAGAAAAGGACGGCCCCGTATATCTCGCGCAAGCTAACAAACTTCTGGCGGCGTGCGTGTGCAGCAAAGAGTCCGCTCCCTACCCTAGTTGTTGCCTATATAAAGGAGCCTGGGAGTCCATGAGAGAGGCTAATCACAATTTCCATCCATTACTCACATAGCGCCGCCGCCAGGCTTCTTCCTTCTCGGCGAGTCAGCTTCCTCGACGCACGAGCGGACGGCCCATCTGCTAAGTCGAAGGAGGTCACGAGGCCACAAGCAAGGAGATGGCATTCATCCCTTTCATGGGTACGTACTGACATGCATCTATTCTTTATTCATCTCATACACATGGTCTGGTGTTAGTGAGTCCTCCATGGAGCCGGGTACCGTCGGAGCGAGGTTTGCGATGCAGCGCCGTCGCGAGCCAGATCGATCCGCTGCGACTACACAGGGAGATCATCAAAACCAGATGCCAACGGCTGCTGTACGCGGCTGCCGGACGCGGGCGTGAAGGCTTGACGCTGCCGTGCATGCATGGCGCGTATGTACGCGTGCACGTACAAGCCAGGCGGAGCGGCCAGGAGCGCGGCGCCGTGATGTGTGCGTACACATACATGATGCAAGCAAGGCCAAGACAATGTGCATGCATGCACGTACAGGTCACGCACGAGCGTATCTACATACAAGTCCCATATGCGTTGAAGGCCTCCAGGAGCACGGCTCTACGACGCAAGTCTTCATCAACTACAACCACTCCAGTACCTTTACATGAACAAGTTCCACGGCGTACCCACGACGACGCTGCTGAGGAGTCCGAAGCGATCCAAGCTACACCAACCATGCAAGTGCAACCACGACTACACTACGTGCCGTTTGACACCGACGAGGCGAACGACACGGGCGGGCGAAGCTGATGATCCAGCTCTGCTACACCGGCTCATGGACCGACGAGGCCATCACGCCGATGCCATCTACATCTACACCAACACACAAGCATGGAGATATGAAGCGAAGATTGAAGACGACGACCACAGCAGCAGAATCGGAGGTACTCTGTGAGCCTGACTCACCGAGGTAATTAACTGGGAGCTTTCCGAGGCCCTAGGAACCAGGAGACCACGACGCCTAGTCAGATCGCCGCCAGCTGGCCATAGCGCGCGCATCTACGAGAGCTTGTATTTATTAACTCGTGATGATTAATAAAATACTTGTTCTCTTGTTATCTCTGTGTACTCAGTACACTGGCACGCCCGCACTTGTTCCACTTGAGACACCGCCTGCGGCGGGGTGTTTTTTTTGGTGTCCAAACAAATTGGCACGCCCGGTGGGACCCGGTTCTCCTCCCATCTCTGCTGCATTGTGGTCGTCGGATTCGTCTTCGCCTCTCCTCCAACAAGCACAGCATGTTGCACGACTGCATGACGGTCCCCAAGTTGGAGCTGTCTTAATGAATGGTCCCCTTCTTACAGGAGGACCATCCGACGCTGCAACTACCGAGGAGCCGAGCCTGATTCAAATCGGGCAATTCATGGTGCCGATCTTCGGACAGGCGGGAGGACTACATGGAGTTGCTGACGTCAACCCGGCGTTCCCCATGGCATTTCAGAAGACTTGTCCCGTGGCGGTCCAGAAGGAAACTGGAGGAGCACGCAACGCCGTCGACGTCGAGACCCCGATCTTGATCTCCTTCGGCACACACCCTCCAGTCGTGGTCTTCGAGCACGGCGACAAGACCTACCTCCACCAGATGCAAGACCCGGCGTCGTTCCAGAGGCTCGAGTCGAAGAAGGCGCTGAAGCGAGCCTTCGCCAAGTCCAGGAAGGAGCGTCGCGACCTCATGCTGGAAGCTCGCGCCCTCCTGAAGAAGTCCACCATCGCGGAGGTCAAGGGAGACATCCATACCGCACAACAGCTACGTTCCAAGGCGAACAACAGGCGTGCAAGGCATGCAACCTTGCAACACCTGACGATGCCGGCGGCGCAAGACATGTCCGTTCCACCTGTGGAACATACGGACGTGGAGCTTCTGGAGGCCCTGGAAGCTGTCTCCGCCAACCTGCGTCGACAGATGACGTATGCTCGCCATGCGTCAAGCCCACACCCACTACGCAACTACAGGAGGAAGTACCGCAAGGTACAACAGCTCCATCAACAGGTTAGCGCTCGCATTGCGCGGAGCGCTATCCCCGAGGAGGACTGGTCTCTGGACGTGAGAGACCTCAGCCATAGGGTGTTCACCTATCCCAGCATTGCAGAGCCGCCGTACAACTTGTTCCCTGACGGGTGGGCATATGAACCTACCAAGATCAAGGAGTTAGTGAGGCGCACGATCATGCGGGAGTACTGGAAGAAGCGTCGCTCGAACAAGCAACATTGCTTCTCTGGCCCGACTCACATCATCGACAACAAGATCCCAATCCAACCGACTGGATGGGTCTCTTGTCTACACACGTCAGCAACCAACGGCGCACCCTCGACTGGTGCCAATAGGTTTGCTCCTTTGCAAACCCAGGAGTCTACACCTCAAGATGGAGGCGTGCGAGAGGAGATCCGCCGTCTACAAGACCAGGTTGCCCAACTCGGGAGAAGGCTTCAAGATGCACCAGAGTCTTCCTCAGCTCGATTTAGGAGCGGGGCGGAGAGACGCGCGCCAAGCCATCATCCCCAACATGAGCGCCAGACCTTGGCGCCACGCCGTAGGTCTACACCACCTGCGCGTCGAGGATACATGGCTCCGCCTCCACGACAAAACATGTGGGCGAGGCGTAACGACTATGCTGCACCCCCTCGCGAAGCCCAACAACGTCGCACCAATGGAGCTCCAGAAGTTGGAAGGCTTCCCCCGGCTCCAGTTTCTCCTCCACGTCAAGTCCTGATGTTCAGGCGGCGAGAAGAGAACGCTTCAACCAATCCTCCACAATCAGGAAGGCCGGTGGTTCCTCCAGCATCACGAGCTCCACCACAAGCTCGACACGTGCCCACAGAGAACCAACGCAAGCGTGAAAGGCGGCGAAGGAATCGCCAAGCGTTGTACCGCGAGCTTGAAGAACTAGTGCTTAAGCACACTCAAGTCCGCATCCGCGCCGATGGAGAAGTTCGTGAGGAGGACGGGAGAATCATGTTCCGCATCTCCCCTACTCTGGAAGGTGATGAGAGGTACAACTACCTCCTCAAGCGCTTAACCCCGAAGCCCCGGAAGGTGCGAAGCGCCAAGGCGGAAGGGAAAGAGGCCGCTTCTATTCAGAAGCCCCCCTTGACCATCCTGAAGAGATCACAGGAGGCTACTCCAAGCATAGCTTCCACAGGTAGCTCGAACGGAACGTCCTCAGGATCAGCAACCCCTATGGAAGGAGTCGAGAAGGCGCTGCCTACACAAGAAGGTGGACCTCCACTCCAAGAACAAGACGACGACACCTCTGCAAGGGGTGAGAAAGGTTCTCCAAGAACCGAAACTCCCCTTCACAAAGAGAAGGTACCAGGGGCAGCTGAGACGGATGTTGTCATGTGCGCTACACTGACGACACATTCAGGAGGCGAGCCTGAAGAAACTTGGGTCCCGCCTCCAGTGACCCATGACTTCACCTACCCTTCTGACGAGGAGATCCTAGTGAACCCAAGGGTGAACTTCACCAAGACGTCGGCTCCTTGTCTTCCCGTAACTGAGGGGAGGAATGCGCTATCAGAGGGCGATCAGACGCTGGCATCGGACATATCTCCGAGGTGCTACACCGACATCTCGTCGCGGCTTCCACAAGACCCTGATGAGCTGCAACAAATCGCAGACCGAGCTGGAGCTAGCACTCGGCTTAAGTCCATGGCGGAACAAAAGGCGAGGCGCGACACGATCAATGAGGAGAAAGAATTTTCGGGCCCCTACACCGATAATTCTGACTCCGAATCTTCTGCGTCACTAGAAGTGCATTCCACAATGCCTCTCTTCGACAACCTCGCACGTTCCATCCCATCAGATGGGGAGGCTAACATCGAGGACTTCAACACCGCGCCAGCACACATGGCGGGGGAGGACATCGCCCAAAGAACAACCCTGGAAGAACAAGTGCAAGCACAGGCTGCTGTGATCAGGGAGCTGTCAACAAAGTTCGACCAACTCGTTGAGCTAGTGACGGCTAGAGTACAAGAGGCGCCACATGACGGGGAGCGCCAGGCTAATGAAGACCCGCAACTCGAAGAAGTAGAGGGTATAGCAGGTGCACGCCCTCCTCCATTGCGGAACATCTCTGCTTCGGCAAATGCAGGACCACAACCATCGACGCTAAAAGACTATCACGATATAGTCGAAGACATGGTGACCAAGAAGCTACGGCAGATGGCGAACGACCAAGCGCCACACTCACTTGAAGGCGACTTGGAGAAGCCGTACGAAGCTTGGCACGACCTTGTGCCTTTCCCTGCAGGATGGCGCCCTCCAAAGTTCCGTCAATTCGATGGGACTGGCGACGCGAAGGAGCACATCGCTTACTTTGAGGCGGCGTGCGGCGACACGGCTAACAACTCGTCGTTGCTACTACGCCAATTCTCCGGATCCCTGACTGGTGCGGCGTTCCATTGGTATAGCCGCCTGCCCGTAGGGTCTATTAGCAACTGGACGGGCATGAAGAGCGTGTTCAAGAAACACTTCGTCGCCATGAAGAGGGACATCTCCATCGTCGAGTTGTCCCAAGTCAAGCAACGACGTGAGGAAGCCATCGATGACTACATCATCCGGTTCCGAGATAGCTTTGTACGGTTGGCGAGGGATATGCACCTCGAAGATGCGATCGGAATGTGCATTCATGGAATGTTGCAACACTGGTCGCTCGAAGTTTCTCGGCGAGAGCCCAAGACGTTCAGTGATCTGAGCTCTGCTGTGGCTGCCACCAAGATAGAGTTCGAGAAGTCGCCTCAAATCATGGAGCTCTACAAGAACGCGAGTGCCCTCGACCCCGCCAAGCGGTTTAGCACGACTGCGAAGCCCAATAATGCTGGGGGCAAGGTGAAGGCTCAAGTGGAGGCTAACGCGGCAAGGGTCTTCGTCAACACTCCTCAAGCCCAAGTGCCTACTTTTGGCGCTAGGAACGAGCAAGGAGGGAGGAGAATGCGCCTTCAAGAACTTCTCCAGAAGCAGTACATCTTCAAGCGCGAGCTGGTAAAGGACATGTTTGGGCAGCTGATGGACCATGGAGCGCTCAACCTTCCTGAACCACGACGACCGGACCAGGTACATATGGATAACAACCCCTTGTACTGTCCATTTCACAGGTACCTGGGTCATACGATCGAGGATTGTATCGCCTTCAAGGAGTGGCTTGAGAAGGCCATCAAGGAGAAGAGGATCAACCTAGATCCTGATGCTGTCAACCCTGACTACCGCGCCGTCAACATGGTGATGGTGGCAACGCGCTCTTCCCCAAGACAAGGTGGAGAAGAAGACGAAGGATCATGGGTGCCGTTAGCGCAGGTGGAGGAGCGACTCTTCCGCATGGCGCTCCAGGAGGCTCCGACCACAGTGACGGAGGCCCCAAGGACCGCCCAAGGGGAAGCATGGACCAAGGTGCAACGTCGACGGCGATCAAATGGGCGTCCCCCTCGACATCCTGGCACAATCGCGTCTCCACGTGCTACTTCAACACCAAGGCAGCCGGACCCAAGTCGGAGGCGCCTACCACCACGGTTCGTCCCCATGGCGGAAGGAGATGCGCCCTTCCCTCGTGCGGGCCGCATACATGCTACCTTGGCAGAATACTTGCCCAAAGGCTGGGGGCAGGCGCCAAGTGAAGAAACCAAGGAGGTGCAAGGAGAGTCGAGCTCTGCCTCGACCTCGAACGTGGCAACATGCAACGCCACTTCCACTAGCATCAACGACGGAGGCTCGGACTACCAAAGCCTACTCACGCCTAGGGAGCAAGAAGAGTTCAGCGGTGACGTTGAGCAAGCAGATGCCCTGGCAGAGGTCGACAACATGAACTTGAGAAGTGGGAGACTTCTCAAAGATCTACCCCAAGCCAAGCAACCAAAAGCAGGCAAGCCCATAAATGAAGATGCCCCGCCACCGGGAGCACTCGAGGTGCCAAAAAAGAAGGGGATCGAAGACATCGACTACAACGTTGTCTCCCACTTGAAGCGGATCCCTGCACTTCTGAGTGTCTATGATGCTCTCATGCTAGTGCCCGATCTCCGAGAAGCCCTTGTGAAGGCGCTGACAGAACCGGAGCTCTACGAGGTGGTCATGGCTAAGCATCGCCTCGTCAACAACCCGTTGTACGTGAATGAGATCACCTTCGACGAGGAAGACGAGATGATAGAAGACGGTGACCACAATCGTCCACTATACGTCGAGGGGAACATAGGGGCCGCACACCTCCGTCGAATCCTCATCGACCCAGGGTCTGCTGTGAACATCCTACCCCTACGAAGCTTAACACGGGCTGGCTTCGCAGTGGAAGACTTGGAGCAGACGGACGTCATCATCTGCGGCTTCGACAACTCCGGGAAGGCGACTTTAGGCGCTCTCACCGTGAAGATCCAGATGGCTACGTTCAGCTTCAAGGTGCGATTCTACGTCATCGACGCCAACACGTCATACTCCGCGCTTCTGGGGAGGCCGTGGATCCACAAGTATCGGGTGGTGCCGTCTACACTGCACCAATGCTTGAAGTTCCTCGACGGGAACAAGATGCAACAACGCATCATCGGCAACATGACGCCATACACCGTACAAGAGGCATACCATGCCGATGCCAAGTACTACTTCCCTGTGGAGGAGTACAAGCATCAGCTTGGGCGAGTTGCACCTGCGGCGGACATTGTGCTGAAGCCGGGCACTACATCAACACCCGAAGTGAAGGCCCTCATCATGCCATGCTCGCCGTCCAAGCGAAGGACGTCCCCAAGATCCAGGAGAACCAGGCAAGAGGCGTGTGCTATCCCCTCGACGTCCATGACTACTCCATTGTTAAAGGAGGTTTTGTCAACTAAGGAGTATTCCAAGCCTGGTACCTTAACCATTGGAGGTCCCACGACCGTACAAGGGGGTGGCAACTTACTTGCGATGAGCAAAGATGTGCCGTCGAGTTCTACCTCTCAGACGTCAACAAGCCAAGCCGCGACGACTCACAAAGGAGTTGTGATGAAGAGGGTTGCTGAGATAGAAGAAGTGGCAAAGAGTGCTGCGTGCATGCAGCCTCCATCATTGTACATATCGACAACTAATGAGTTGGAAGTATGGACAATTCCAGGCGAGGCACTGACGACCATGAAGGCTGAGCCTAGGATGGCTCGCCTGCTAGAGAAGGTTGGGATCACACTCGGTCCGAACAACAGGATGCCACCGCCGCCAGCTGTATGCGAGCAATGGTGGAGTCAAGCGGAGGCCCTCATCAAGGCAAAGAACAAGGCGCAACCCAAATACGGACTTGGATATCACCGCATCAACAACTTCGACGAGGGAGAAGGCCCGATCAACTCCAACGACGTCGACTGCTTCACCATCTCAACCCATTCGGGAGACGAAGCCGGCTGCTCGTACACTACACGACGTCGACAACACCTCGTCGAAGCAAAAGCGGCTGAAGAAGGCGAGGAGTTGGATGCTACGCCAGCACCTCAAGAACTCGAAGATGGAGGGCAACCTACCGTCGACGAGCTCGTGCAAATCAACTTGGGGACGGAGGATGATCCGCGACCTACTTTTGTCAGCGCCTCACTCACGGAGGAGGAGCGGGAAGACTACAGAAGCTTCCTGACGGAGTACAAGGATTGCTTCGCATGGAATTACAAGGAGATGCCGGGGTTGGATCCCCGTGTTGCCACTCACAAGCTGGCAATTGATCCACAATTTCGTCCCATGAAGCAAGCACCTCGACGCCTACGACCTGAGTTTCAAGACCAGGTCATAAGGGAGGTCGATAAGATGATCGCCGCAGGGTTCATCAAAGAGATACAATACCCTCGCTGGCTCGCCAACATCGTCCCGGTGGAGAAGAAGAATGGGCAAGTTCGAGTCTGCGTTGATTTTCGCGACTTGAACCGGGCTTGCCCCAAGGATGATTTCCCTCTACCGATCACGGAGATGGTAGTCGATGCTACCACGGGGTTTGACGCCTTGTCCTTCATGGACGGGTCATCTGGCTACAACCAAATAAAGATGGACCCCGTTGACGCATTCGACACCGCCTTCAGAACGCCCAAGGGCAATTTCTACTACACGGTGATGCCCTTCGGACTAAAGAACGCTGGCGCTACCTACCAGCGTGCCATGACGTACATCCTCGGGGACTTGATCCACCACTCCGTCGAGTGCTACGTCGACGACATGGTGGTGAAGACGAGAGACCGGAGGAACCATCGAGATGATCTGCAGGTGGTTTTCGAGCGGCTACGCCAACACCAGCTCAAGATGAACCCCCTCAAGTGCGCGTTTGCTGTGCGATCCGGCGTCTTCCTCGGCTTCATCGTGCGAGTACGCGGCATCGAGATCGAGCCAAAGAAGATCACCGCCATCATGTCGATGCCACCTCCCCAAGAACTGAAGGAGTTGAAGTCGCTCCAAGGACATCTGGCCTACATCCGGCGGTTCATCTCCAACCTGTCCGGGCGCATACAACCCTTCTCCAAGTTGATGAAGAAAGGTGCACCGTTCGTGTGGGATAAGGAGTGCCAAAATTGCTTTGACAGCATCAAAAGGTACCTTCTTAACCCTCCTGTGCTGGCTGCTCCTGTAAAAGGGCGCCCTCTTATTCTCTATATTGCGGTGCAGCCTTACTCACTAGGCGCTCTGCTCGCACAACACAACGACGAAGGCAAAGAGGTGGCGTGCTACTACTTGAGCCGCACCATGGTGGGCGCCGAACACAACTACTCTCCCATCGAGAAGTTATGTTTGGCACTGATCTTTGCCTTGAAAAAGCTAAGGCACTACATGCTGGCGCACGAAGTCCAACTGGTGGCAAGAGCAGATCCAATAAAGTACCTGCTCAGTCAGCCCGTGCTTACAGGGCGACTAGCAAAGTGGGTGCTACTCATGATGGAGTTCGACATCACCTTCGTGCCGCAAAAGGCCGTCAAGGGGCAAGCTTTAGCAGAATTCCTAGCAGCACACCCTGTACCGGACGACTCTCCACTCATCACCGAGCTACCAGACGAGGAGGTCTTCGCCGCCGAGCTTGAAGCCCCCTGGGAGCTGTACTTCGACGGCGCCTCGCGAACAGAAGTCAACCTCAACGATGCCCCAAGACGGAGAGCTGGAGCTGGGTTGGTGTTCAAGACCCCACAGGGAGGAGTGATGTACCACTCATTCTCTCTTCTCAAGGAGGAGTGCTCTAACAATGAAGCGGAGTACGAGGCGCTCATCTTCGGTCTCCTCCTAGCGTTTTCCATGGAGGTATGTTCTTTACGAGTCTATGGGGACTCTCAGCTCATTGTTCGTCAAGTCAATGGCGTCTATGAAGTCCGTAAACCGGAGCTCATGCCATATTGTGAGGCAGCCCGTAAACTCATGACCAAATTCAAGGATATTGAAATTATTCATGTCCCGCGAAGCAGGAATGCTCCAGCTGATGCTTTGGCAAAGCTTGCAGCAGCGCTCGCCCTCCCCGAGGGCAAGCCCGCGCAGGTCACCGTCGAGGAGAGGTGGCTCCTTCCCGCCGTTTTGGAGCTCGTCCCAGAGGAGTATGAAGTTAACGCCGTCACTGCGTGTGCCGTTGAAGATGGCGACTGGCGTAAGCCCTTCCTCGACTACTTCAAGCATGGCGCTCTCCCCGACGATGCGGCGAAGAGGCGTCAACTACAACGACGGCTCCCCTTGTACATCTACAAGGGAGGCGTGCTCTATAGGCGTGCCTACGGACAAGAGGTACTCCTTCGATGCGTCAACCAACAAGAAGCTGATGAGGTCCTGAAGGAGGTGCACCACGGAGTTTGCGGTGGGCACCAAAGCGGACCAAAAATGTACCACAGCATCCGCTTGGCTGGGTACTACTGGCCGGGCATCATGACGGATTGCCTGAAAGTGGCGAAGAGGTGTCATGGTTGCCAAATCCATGGAAACTTCAAACACCTGCCGCCAGTTCCTCTTCACCCGACGGTCCCGGCGTGGCCGTTCGATGCTTGGGGCATGGACGTCATCGGCCCCATCGACCCTCCATCTTCTGGAGGTCATCGCTTCATCCTTGCAGCAACAGACTACTTCTCCAAGTGGGCAGAAGCAGTACCACTGCGCGAGGTCAAGAGCGCGAACGCCATCAACTTTCTGGAGCGGCACATCATATACCGCTTCGGAATTCCACATCGGATCACCTCCGATAATGCCAAGGCGTTCAAGTCGAGCAAGATGCACCAGTTCATGGAAAAATATAAAATCAAGTGAAATTATTCTACTGGATATTATCCCCAAGCAAACGGGATGATAGAGGCGTTCAACAAAACCCTCGGTAAAATACTGAAGAAGACGGTGCACAGGCATAAAAGAGATTGGCATGACCGTCTCTATGAAGCGCTATGGGCGTACCGTGTCACGGTCCGTACCCCAACTCAAGCCACCCCATACTCTCTTGTGTACGGGTGTGAAGCAGTCTTGCCTTTAGAAATTCAGCTACCATCTCTACGTGTAGCTATTCGTGATGGTCTTACTCAAGACGAACAGGTCCAGCTGCGGTTCCAGGAGCTTGACGCCTTGGAGGAAGGACGTCTCCACGCTGTACAAGCATTGGAGCTGTATCGCCAGAACATGACAAGGGCCTACGACAAGCTCGTCAAGAGGCGCGTCTTCAGGAGAGGCGAGCTGGTGCTCGTGCTTCGACGCCCCATTGTCGTCACCCATAAGATGAAAGGAAAATTCGAGCCCAAGTGGGAAGGACCGTACGTCATCGAGCAAGCCTACGACGGGGGCGCCTACCAGCTAGTCGACCGACACGGAGTCCGACCCATGCCGCCGGTCAACGGGAGGTTCTTAAAAAAATACTTTGCATAAAAAATCCTTTCTTTTGATTTTTTTTACCTCTCCGTGAGATGACCACGTGCATTTTCTATTGCATGGTTCGGTCGTCTCTCCATGGAGAGAAAACAAAAAAAAACCAAGGCTCTCCCTACCAGGCTACAGCTGCAGCGGAGGATCTGACGACTTTGGGGCCTTTCCAGAAGGTCCGGGGCGACAACCTGGTGGGCGGATTTTGCGACAAGCCACCATTGCACGGAACACACGACAGATGCCGAACACGTTTCCGCTGGGGGCAGTGGGAAGATGACTCGAGTCACTCCTAAGCAGCGAGGCGACCACGCCGCTCGCGCTTCCTGACATGAAGCGGCACACTCTCTGGGGAAGACCGTAGAAAAAGAGCAAGAAAGGGCTACCTGGTGCAACACAAGTTCCACCAAGTGTGAAGCCACTTGCCACCCTGGAAGGTGACAACAAGGGACCAAAAGATTCAAGGCCAGCGAGGATTCATCTAGGCACACAAAGGTGAATGGCTATCTTCCAAGTTCCACCGATGCTGAAAAAAAAAGGGGCAAAAAAAAAAAAGAAAAAAAAGGTCTCCAAAGAAGTGACCGAGTTCATGCCAAACAAGCACAAATCAAGTTCAAGTGTCAAGCTTAGCATCCAACGGAAGGCGGAGGTAGTCATTCGCCGTCCTCGGCAAAAGTGATGGCAAATTCCAAAGTCGTTACCCAAAACTCAACACCAACTCAGCCATACCTACGCCTCTATGTTAGAGAGAGCGAGTAAGCTGTGGTTCAACTCAAAGCAAGGGAGTCTCAAGCAAGAATT
This sequence comes from Saccharum hybrid cultivar R570, assembly GCA_038087645.1. Classification (NCBI taxonomy): domain Eukaryota; kingdom Viridiplantae; phylum Streptophyta; class Magnoliopsida; order Poales; family Poaceae; genus Saccharum; species Saccharum hybrid cultivar. The sequence continues at coordinate 14,556,566 of JAQSUU010000245.1, forward strand.
CCCTACACCCTGGTGGAGACGTCAAAGCAGAAGTCTACACACTCAAGCACACAACGGGGTAAAATCGTTGGAGTCGTTCCACCATGGTTACGCAACGTGCCTAATGGTCATGCCCCCTGGCTGTCTTATCCCGAGCTGCTCATATAGCTAACGCCGATGGGAGAGCCAACATTTTTTTTTAAAAAAAATTACTCCAAACAAGTCTTTGTTCTCATGACGGTTTGCCCCTTTACCATGATATCATTATAATCATGACTGGTTCACGTACAATGGGCCAGTCTTGTTTTTTTTGTAGTGTTGCAGGTCCATCGTTGCACTACAACTGGGAACAGTGCGATGCGCCAGTGCGGTTAGCATCAAGCTGCGAAACCCTTCGGTCCGATCGGCTAGCACCACACCATACAACGGTCGCGGTCGGATTGATAAACCACAACTCCGGGAACAGTGCGATGCACCAGGGCGGTTCGCGTCAAGCTGTGAAACCCTTCAACCCGGCAGGCTGACACCACACAAAGTGGCGTCGGGTTGATAAAACTTCTTCGTCGAGTGGAACCACCTGTGCACCACAAGGCGAAGATGATTCAAGGGCGTCCGAGTGGCCGTCGCCACAACACGGACCCGATGGACGTTCTCATTGGCCAACGCCGCAACACGGCCCCAATGAAGCCCTACATTCTCGTTGGCCAACGCCGCAACACGGCCCCGACGAAGCTTCCACGACTTTCTGATGGCCAATGCCGAAACACGGCCCCAACAGAAGTCTACACCAGCACTTGGAGGCAGCGCAACGCCACCAAGGTTTATTTTTTTTGTTTTGTTTTGTTTTTGTTTTTCTTTTCTTTTCCTTCTTTGTTTTTTTTCCTTTTCTCCCTCTTCTCTTTTGCTTTGTTTTTCTTTGGTCCCCCTCTATTGCTTTGGTTACGCCAAGGACCAGGGGAGCATCCGCAACAGGATGGCCCTTCACCAATGGGAATCAACGTTGTCGCGACCCGGCGGCGACGCACATGAAGATTTCCCATGGAGGATCCAGCTTGCACCAGCCATACTGCGGTGTACGACCCTGAAGGCATGAAGTCGTAGTGGAAAACTACACTTAGCACGAGCTAAGAATGAACGAATGTAACCCTGTGTACTAGTTCTTGTATACGCGGTAACAAGTTAGTTGTAAATTAGCTCTGGTAAGACTCTGTTGAAAGAGTCTCCCAACATGTACTCATGTCTCTTGTACTGTTGAGAAGCAATGAAAAATAATAATAATAAAAAAGTGTTGTCTCAGGTTGTACGCTTTTATGCCAAGTGATTAATCAAAGCGTACAGCCGAGCTCTGTACAAGTCGTGTGCATGTTTATACGTGTGTATCAATTCTCAGGCTTCATGTTGATCGTGAGCCAAGATAAAGTGCTATGTTGCTAACACGGTGACTCGATCGTATAGTGGCTCAATACAAATGAAAAGCAAACGCCCTGCGAGTAGTGATGCCGTACTTGCAAGTTTGCATGGATACAATTGCTGAAGGCAACGCGGCCACAGATCGGGAGGACATGCCCAGGCGGTGCCGCGGCGGTGTCGCCTCCAGATTATGCACCATCTCTGAAGGATTCCTGGTGCTGGCCCTTGTCAGCCCCGTTGGGCGCACGTCTTTGCTGCCCCAGTTCTACGGAGGGCGCCGTGCTGACAACCGCCCATGCCTGGAGGAAACAGCGGCGGGAAAATCCCTGTTCACCGTCGCCGGCCAACTGCAAGACGAAGGCAGCCATATGTGCCATTGTACGACTTTGAGCGAGCGTGACGTCGCGCCGGCATCATGGTCATGGCACGACAACACTCCCCGTACTAATTTTCTTCATGCCACTGGCCAGAAGCATGGAGAAGATGGTGCGCTGATATGCCGTTGCACCGTTGAGAGCCTCTGCTGGTCCTTGAGAACTTAAGCGACGAGCTGTGAGGTGAGGTTCGCCTATCAACGTTCTGGCAAAAGAGTCACAGCCATGCAGGCAAGTTGAGCTAGTAATTTGGGTACAATTACGTGATGCCCATATCATGAGTGCACGGCCCCATCTGGAGACATTGTGCCTCGCTAACGACACAGCAAAGGGCCGGCCACCCTCCGTGATAGTGAGCCAATGACTAAAGTGAATTTACTGCAGCGCTACTAGTCATCTGAACTACGTCTGGTAATGGCGCAGGCCGTCAATAGTCATCTCGGCGCTAGCAATTGCGCTGACAGCGGCGGAATTGTACGTAACGATGCTGCGTACAAGCGTGAAAGAAAGTAGAAAGCACAAGCATGCAAGCGCGTGCGTGCGCCTGGAGGCACCCGCAAGGAATAAAGAGGATGCTGTGTTGACTCAACTTAAGGAGATAACTGAAAAAAAAGTAAAAGGCGCATGTACCATATAATGCCCAACTTGCTTGAATGAAGGTTCGAATGACATAAATCCTAAAAATTAAACTACGACTAATCTGCTACGGTGCCATTGTGAGCATGGCTTAATAATAGATGTCTTCATAAGTTGCTTGGGAGCGAGTATGCCAGGATGAACGCCATGTGCTGGGCCAGAGGATCCTCTTCTGCTAGCTCCTGAAGTTCCACCAGATGGGACTTCATGATCTTCTGGTGCTCCTCTATCTGCTCGAGCCTGCCCTCTAGCACTCTGATGTTCCTCTTGCACGCCTCGCTGAGCTTGCGAAGTTCGGCTGTCTCACCAAGGAGCTCTCTGGCACGTGCCCGAGCAAGACGGGCTTTCTCTTCGAGCTCGCTAGCTTCCTTGTCGGCTTTCTGTTGCTCGGCCGTGAGTGCAGTGTGTTGCGCCTGCACTTCGTCTTGCTCCTTGGTATAGCCCTCCAGCTTGGTCGTGGCTTGAGAATGAGCTGCGTCTAGCTTGTTGAGGTAATCGCGCCCGTCTTCTGAGATAGTGAGCTCCTTCTCTTCAGAAGAGGAGGAAGATTGCATGCCTTCAAGACGCCTGGCTAGATCTTGAAGACGGGAAATCACGGTTTCCAAGCATGAAGGTAGCGGCTCCTTGTACGACGCTCCCCAAAAGGCCAAGGTCTGCCTAATACGGCGGGCAACCCGGGCTTTGTCGAGAGGGGTAGACTTCAAGCAGTCCTGGATATCTTTCAGGTCTCCATACACGTCGCGCAGGCTCTCTGGGAGATCAAGGTCTGGAGAGGTATTTGGAGGGAAGGCGAAGCGAAACAGCTCCACTTGACTCTGGAATACCCCGAGCTGGCTCATCAGCTTAAGATGTGCGTTATCCTCTTTCTTGATGAGCCTCAGCTTGAAGAGCGGTATGTGGTCCTGGAGGTCCTTGCCAACTGCAGGCAAGAGAGTATAATAATCAATAGATGAGCATGTGTTGCTATGTACAAGACAGCGTGTATATGCGCTAGCTTGATTACCTTCCGTGGCCGTGTCATTGGCAGGACGTGCAGGCTCACATCCTGATTGAGCTGGTACAACGTCTTGAAGCAATGCTCGCATGGTGTCGCCTGATAGCACAGGTACCCCATTGTCCGTCGGCAGATCCGAGCTGAGGATATCCGAAGAGGGCGCCGGAGTCGACGACTGGACGGGAGCTGTCGCAGGTGGCAGCGCCGCATCCTTTGGCTGCACCTCAGCTGTAGATTGGCCGTTTACCACTTCCGTGGGAACTCCGTAGTCCTGTATGGAGTCCGTGAAAAAGCTAAATACATCTACGGACAAGATTGCATCCCATGGGAGGGTGCTTAAGTCTTCTGTCATCATCGGCTTGACAAGGATACATAAAAAGTTACTAAAGCTCCAAAAGAGATGAGAAGAAGTTTATGAACATGCTTACGCTGTCTTTGCACAGCTCGGCCAAAGTAAGAGCGTCAGAATTCATCTCTTTGTTTCCCAAGCAGGTCACGGGAGCGGGAGTAATCTTGCCCTGTGAGAATAACATGACACGGCAACGTTGGCGTGCAAATTTATTAAATATATGTGCACAAAAGTTGTCGTACCTTCAGTGCGGCATCAGATGGCTGCGCAGGCTTAGTATTATCAGCAGAAGCTTGAGGAGGATCCGACTTCGTCAGAGTTCTCCTTTCGGCGCCCTTTGCAGTTTCGCCCTCGACGCCGTCGTCAGCTTTGCGGGTTCTCTTCGCAGGACTCGCCTCCTTGGGTGGTTCTTCTCCACGTGAAGAACCGCCGCCCGCCGCCTTGCGATCTCTTTTGCTGGGGACAGGCGCAGAGAGGGATTTGTCTAATGGCTCCGATGGACGGTCAGTGGGATCGCTTGCGCCGTCCTTGCGAAGCTTTCTCTTTGGAGGGACATCTGGTTGGGGAGAGTCTGAATCTGAGCTGCTGTCATCCAAAACCATCTGAGGGCGACGCCTGCCGTTGCTTTCCTGAGGCTTGCGGAACTCAATTTTGTACTGGTCCGTGGTGTTGCGGGCTCCAGACCTGCTCCTGCGCGAGTTGTCCTGATCGTCGCGGTTGGCAGAGGGCTTCGTGTCGTCGCGACGTGAGGATCCTTCGCCGTCTTGACTTTGGCGCAGCTTGCGCTCGTCCCTGCGCATCGGAGGCTCCTCGCGTTGGTCCTGATTCTTGTGGTCGCCGCGAGGCTTGGCGACGTCTCGACGAGAAATACGCTCATCAGCCAGATCTTCACGGGGCTGCGAGGTGTTCCGATTTCCGCGTGTCTTGGGTGCATCTCGACGTGGTGGATCGTCCTCGCGCTCGCCTTGGGATCGCTGGGAACGACGCTGCCTGCCGGACCATTCGCCTACGCGTTCGTCGTTACCACGACCCATCTGCATCAAGATTAAATCGCGTTGTGAAGATCCTAAAGTAACAATGGAGCAGTAACAAGTGCAGCTAATTTGGGGTGCCCATGTAGAGTTGCCGAGTACTTGGGCTTGGCTTGCTTGCCGGCGTGCGATTGATCTGCTGCAGCGCTGATGACGTGAACTTGTTACAAGGGTGCTGCAGCGTGGACTCGTATGTTACGAATTATGGGAAGCTCGGTACGGTGCATGGATATATATAAGAAAATCCCATACACGTATCTCACGAGTCCGCAGAGAATACGAAATCTCAAGTCCAAGGGAGATATGGCGGCAACTCGTTGTTGCGCCTGGATGACGGTCCAATTCTTTTCACCAAGCTGAGTCCGGATTCACTACGCATCATCCAAACTCAACTTGGTGGGGGGCATTTGTTTGATGGATTTTTGCCGGCTCAAAAATCCTCCGTATGCACCGATGTGTTGTACTCGTGCACGCTAGCTATAGTGTACACGAACGAAATGAAAATAGTACATGCTGCGTACACGCGCGTGTATAAGGAAGCTAGTCACAGAGATTGGGACGTTGCATGTGCACGTGCACGTAATGACTCGTCCATGTTAGGCAAGTTGTATACGGATACGACTTGAACCGGCCGTATGGCTTGTACGTGCGCCGGACTGCCTCGTATATCACCGCGGTACGCCGGTTTGGCCCATGGAGTGGCGCCAGCTCGAAGGCCCAGGACGTGCGGCTAGCGGGCTAATGACTTGATCAATACAAGCATTAGAAAACACAAGATACGTACGAGAATTCGTCCAACCAATCAGAGGCTTCTAGAAGGAAGCTCTCCAGATGGATAAATGACGCTAACCATATCTCGCACGTGAAGAAAAGGACGGCCCCGTATATCTCGCGCAAGCTAACAAACTTCTGGCGGCGTGCGTGTGCAGCAAAGAGTCCGCTCCCTACCCTAGTTGTTGCCTATATAAAGGAGCCTGGGAGTCCATGAGAGAGGCTAATCACAATTTCCATCCATTACTCACATAGCGCCGCCGCCAGGCTTCTTCCTTCTCGGCGAGTCAGCTTCCTCGACGCACGAGCGGACGGCCCATCTGCTAAGTCGAAGGAGGTCACGAGGCCACAAGCAAGGAGATGGCATTCATCCCTTTCATGGGTACGTACTGACATGCATCTATTCTTTATTCATCTCATACACATGGTCTGGTGTTAGTGAGTCCTCCATGGAGCCGGGTACCGTCGGAGCGAGGTTTGCGATGCAGCGCCGTCGCGAGCCAGATCGATCCGCTGCGACTACACAGGGAGATCATCAAAACCAGATGCCAACGGCTGCTGTACGCGGCTGCCGGACGCGGGCGTGAAGGCTTGACGCTGCCGTGCATGCATGGCGCGTATGTACGCGTGCACGTACAAGCCAGGCGGAGCGGCCAGGAGCGCGGCGCCGTGATGTGTGCGTACACATACATGATGCAAGCAAGGCCAAGACAATGTGCATGCATGCACGTACAGGTCACGCACGAGCGTATCTACATACAAGTCCCATATGCGTTGAAGGCCTCCAGGAGCACGGCTCTACGACGCAAGTCTTCATCAACTACAACCACTCCAGTACCTTTACATGAACAAGTTCCACGGCGTACCCACGACGACGCTGCTGAGGAGTCCGAAGCGATCCAAGCTACACCAACCATGCAAGTGCAACCACGACTACACTACGTGCCGTTTGACACCGACGAGGCGAACGACACGGGCGGGCGAAGCTGATGATCCAGCTCTGCTACACCGGCTCATGGACCGACGAGGCCATCACGCCGATGCCATCTACATCTACACCAACACACAAGCATGGAGATATGAAGCGAAGATTGAAGACGACGACCACAGCAGCAGAATCGGAGGTACTCTGTGAGCCTGACTCACCGAGGTAATTAACTGGGAGCTTTCCGAGGCCCTAGGAACCAGGAGACCACGACGCCTAGTCAGATCGCCGCCAGCTGGCCATAGCGCGCGCATCTACGAGAGCTTGTATTTATTAACTCGTGATGATTAATAAAATACTTGTTCTCTTGTTATCTCTGTGTACTCAGTACACTGGCACGCCCGCACTTGTTCCACTTGAGACACCGCCTGCGGCGGGGTGTTTTTTTTGGTGTCCAAACAGACCTCATCAACGATAGCTGACACACCACCGTTCTTGGATCCATTCGTCAAAGCTTTAGCATACTCATCTGCTGAAGAATAAGCAGTTGAGTTTTCTGCGGTGAAATGTCTATGCCTCAAGAGGGAGAGCACAAATGATCCCTTCTGCAGTGGCGGAGCCAGAAACTATGGATAGGGGGAGGCCGGTCGAAGAATTTCAACCATAAAATAACTGAGTGTAACTTATTTGTTTGAATTTTTATACTATGGATGGGCTCATCCAAAGATAAAATATAAATTTGTGTGATTTTGTTGTCCAGAAGTCATCAAAAAATATATGACAAAGCTTTTATTATATCTTTCTAATATGGATTATTGAATTATATACTACCTAATTTTTTTTTTTGGTGTGATGTTGGGGGGGGGGGGGGGGCATGGCCCCTGCCTGCACCCCCCTGGCTCCGCCAGTGCCTTCTGGTATCCAACAGAGTCGGCAGCCTTCAGAAGTTGGTTCAGATCCTTCACCGAAGGCTGGAGCCTATCTGCAGTTAACAAGGATGACAAACTTGCTGTGTAACTCTGTACCAGGACCAGCACTAGAAAACACCATATCACCACAACAAATCGTGACAATGGGCTTCTAACAATTTGACCTATGAATAGAATAACCATGATGATTATTTATGCATGAACTGTGGTAAGAAACTAAACCAAATAAAGCTAAGCCCAAATTGCTGACCGTGAGAAAACGTGAGAGTGGAGAAAGCAAAGTAGGTAGCAGTGCTGAACTATCTCAAAGCTGATCCTTGGTACTCCGGATTTCTAGGTCTCTCAATCATCCAGATAACAAACCCAGTGAAGCAGAAGAATCCCACAAATGCAAACCAAAGCTCCTTGCTTAGTGGGATTAAAAATGTCCATTGGATTGGATTCGATCGGTCACGACGCACAAGCAAAGCCACTCCAGGCTGTGTGTATGGCATTGTGAAGTCCACGGTATTGATTCGGTCAGAGGTTATGGTCACATCACCTGCTGCTCCGTCCAGGTTCTGCTAATTTTTTTTTCGAAAGATCAGGTTCTGCTAATTTGTTATTGTTCCAAGAAAATCAGAAGAGTTACAAGAAAAAGGAAGATTAGTGGAAACAAGTTATAATCTTATGAGTTAAGACATAGTATTAAAGTATGCAATGGAGCTATGCAGGAGTGATGCTAGCTCACCCCTGAAGATACGTTGCCTACTAGATCGTCATAAGAACCGTCGAAAACACAATACTCATAGCGAGGAGGGTCCTGTAGCTCCTTCATAGCATCTTCAAAGACAGCAATGCTGTAGCCAGTGATATTTTGTTCCTTGGTACTAGAACAAATATTAGTACCATTGCAATATAAACAAGGATCGGAAACCTTCACAAATTTTTCAAAACCATGTTTTAGTGGCACGCCAATCCTGAGTGGCTTCATAGTATTGTCACTGCACACCTTCCCCAAGTTTCTTTCCACTAATAATTTTCTGGCATTTGTGCTCTTGGATTCTGGATTAAGTGAAGGTTCAGGGTCAAGTATCTTGTCACTCCCTTTAGATGTCATTACTGGATCTTCTTGCCAGAACACAGGTTCCAGTTCCATAGTCCCAGTGCCACTATTATTTAAGCCACCATGTATACCCAAATATGTTTCCTCCATCCAGATAGACATCAAGTTTCCAAACTGGGAAAACTTTACTGCTTTGACGACTGACTTCTGAGGAGCTACAATGGCTTGAACTTGGGCATTATTGATTAGGTCCTCGGCTGCATAAAGCAATGCATCAAACAAATATTCTAATGAATAAATACCTTGAAACCCTAAAAGATACATGTGACAATTATTTCATAGAAAAAGAAAATTTTGGATCCCCATTAGTTTAGGATGTTCCTTTGTTGAGTGCAACAGAATGAATAGGAATTGTTTTATTTCAAAAAAAAAGGTTTTTCTTATTAAAAAGGGAGGGAGGAAGAGGAACCGATAATAAGGGAGGAGGAAGAGGAAGTGAGAATAAGGAAGGAAACAGAAATTTTTAACCATAATAGAGGAAGCAGAAAGCTCAAAAAGAGGAATAAATCTCGTTTACAAGTCCTTTCTATATGGAAATTAAACCTGTTGCTCTAGATCCCATTCTACTACTCTCTCTGTCCTATAATATAAGGAATTCAAGCGATTTTCAGACCAAATAAAGGAGCCTGGCAAGAGGTCATCTTGCCCTTGACTAATTAGGATGGGGAGAGTAGTCCATTTGTTATTTTACTTAATTATTGCTTCTTGTTTTTTGTCTCACTAATTAAAAGGAATATTAATATTTCCTGCCAGGAAAGACATAGGATAGAGGAGGTTGAAGACAAATTAATGCTTGCCTCACAATATTTGTTTGGTAGTGTAGCTTACTAGAGTAGTTAGTTGTTCTTGTTACTACTTACTAGTCACTGGTTGTTAGTAGCTCTCTAGTGTAGTTAGTTGCTAGTCACTCTTGTATGGTGTTGTGATATAGATTAGGAACCTTTGCTACTAAAATTATGTAGGGGATTGCTTGGGTTTATTAGAGCTAGAGCTTGTTGTTGCTATTAGGGTCATTTGTTATACTAATCAATTTTGCTCTAGTCTTGTGCTTTTGTAGAAGAAAATTTTATAGGCTATTCATCCCCTCTAGCCATCTAGATCCTTTCACCTATGGAGACATGGAATACATGGTGAATGGTAACAAATACACCATGGGGTACTATCTTGCCAATTGGTTCTAGCCTTCTTGGGCAACTTTGTGAAGAGCTATAACAATCCACAACAAAACAAGAAAATTCATTTCATAAAAGCCCAATAAGGATGAGAATGGATGTGGAGAGATCATTTGGTGTTCGGCTAGCTTGATTTGCCATGGTGAGGCATCCTACTAGAGGAATAAGGACACCATATGGTAAATGATGCCAACAATGTGCTATGGTCATGAGCAACTTGATTGTTGAGAATGAGCAAGATACACAAGGGGAAGATGAATATGATGCAGATGGCTGCAAGGTCATGAGGGAGAAGGATTACCAATGGCATGATCCACTTTGTATTGAGTGAGTTCTTAAAGATACAAGAGGAGATTAAAGACATGCAAGCAAATGATATGCTCTCAGAGGATCTTCTTGAGCATTTGTGGGCACTTCATATTGCTGACGTACATGATTACTAGTAGTTTGTACGCTCTTAGTTTATGTCATGTGAAGGGCAATTTTATCTTTAAATTTGAATATGTCATGTTTGAAATCGTTAATTTGAATGTTTCAATTCTATTCATTACAAATAAGTTAGCATAAATATTTGATGCATAATATATGAGAGAAAAAGAATGGGGGCTTTAGATTTAGGCAGTGTTGCACTGCTTCTAGAGTTGAAAGCTGAAAATAGAGCCCTAGAAGTAGGGGGAGCTCTTGCTCAAGAAGTAGGGGCCTTGATTTAGGGGGCCTACTATTGAAGGTGCTCTAAGACTCTAGTTATGTTTGATAGGTTGAACTTATGTTCATCGATCGGGGATAAAAAAAAGGAGTATTCTTGGATGCTTGCTAATGTTTGGACAAGTCACATATCTCTTACCACTAGTGAAAGCTTGATAAAAAAGGTGGAATTTGTAGGGTAAGAAAAGAGGGTTGATTGATTCTTCCCCTCTCCATCTTCCTCATACTTTTCTTCCCTTAAGTTTATAACCAGTGGGAGGGGCATGATTCAAGCCTTCAACATAGGAGATCATGTATGCATGCCCACATGTTGTATTGAGCATATATCGACACGTTAAACAAATATCTCAAGCTAAGGTTTCAATTAAACACACGTTAAATATAACATGCGACTCGATCAAAGGAGAAAAACTACCAATAGGAGTGATGGAAACACACAGGAATTGGCAATTGAAGTCTATTATAACCAGATAAATAGTATCATAAACATTTTGTTAGAATATGAACAGATCAGAGTAAAAAAAAAGAAAAAAAAAGAAAATATGAGTTGTGAGCTCTAAATTTATCTATAATAATGTTGTAATAATGATGTCTACTAAAATTATTGGATGTGGGGGGAAACATGTATATGGGTCGATGATCGAACTAGTTAGGCCCTCTTTGGTAGGGCTCTTTCCGGCTCTGGCTTCATGCTACAGTGCCAGGGGAGCTACAAAACGTGGCTTCTTCGGGCTCCTAATTCATTTCGTGAAGAGAGAGAAAAATGACTTCTTGCTACAGTAGCTGGTTCAGCCGGACCTGGAGCTCCTAGAGCCTTGCCAAACAGGCTCTTAATTAGCTACTAGTCTACATGTCGTAATCGATATATATCCATCCCTCAAAATAATTAGTAAGGCCCCTTAAATATTTTCTCGAAGAAAGTTCAAAAAAAATTCCCAAAGAAATCCCAGCGTGCCGCCGTAGCTCGAGTTCTTCGCCTCCGGTGCCTTGGAAATCCCGGCGGCGGCGGGTGTCCACCCCCCGACGTCGACCGGCAGTGTCGCCGCCCGAGCCACAGCCGTTCCAATTCCAATGAACACGAGCGACCAGAGGAGAGCCGCGGCAGCAGCTCCGGCGAAGAGAGAGCGTCCTCCCATTTCCATCTGCCTCATTTCAACGATCTCAAATTCACCCCACGTATGGTTTTGGTTTGGTTTTCATAGTCGTTTGAGACTTTTTTGAGGTACGAAAATGATTGAGCACAGCACACAACAGTTGGTCTAGTATATATAGAGAGAGACGACGAACTAGCAGGCGGTCGGAGCCAAATGCGAGCCACGGCGCGGCGCCACCCAAATGCATACGCGATTTCTCCGACGACGATTCTCTAGTCCATGCCATGGCAGACCTAGCTCATTGCTCTCTACTATAGCTCATTTCTCGGATGACTTCTGTTCTGTTGATTTGGTCCGGTCAGATCGATCAAGGTAGTTTTCATGCATGTAACGTGTTTTTTTTTCTTTCTCTGGGTCAGATCGAATATGTTACGCGTGTAAGCTAAGTATTTCTAGAAACAGTATGATGTTTACATGTCAACGTAACTTTGTTGGAATTTTTCAAACAACAAATAAATGCTACTTGTTGTATCGTAGGAAGACCAAGAACCGGTAGTTCGAATGTCCATTTGTTCGTTGCCATTAGCCCAAACTAAAACCAGCGATCTCAATCTTTGGTTCATAACCACGTGGCCAAGTTCGTTACTAGAATTCACCAGCCACACATACTGTTCAGTTTTATTAGCATGCCCATGTGTATGCGTCGCTAGAATTCAGCAAGAAATTAAATTTCTGCCAATGGCATGAGAATTTAATTGAACGAACATATAACCTCTGAGAGAGAACCAATTGTCAACGTTAGAAAAATATTTGGTTTAGCCTCTACTTGAATAGTCAAAGGAATTTGGATTGCAATTTCCGATTGTATATATATGACGATGTTGTCTTATTAATTTGTCAGAAGATAATCTGATGCAAAAATCATGTGCTGTCCACCGTTGATTCTTTTTTTTAGAACACGACTTTACGTTTATTTCATTAAAAAGGAGAAAGCAAGTTACAAGCTTGAACCATCCGTAGGCGAGATGCCAGGATTGAACAGGCTGAGCAACGACAATGACAAGAAAACAAGGCCGAAAGCACTAGCGCAACCCGACAAGAAAACAAGGCCGAAAGCACTAGCGCAACCCGGAGCCAGAAGCGACGATATAACCGTGAACCCCGCGGAGATCCACTCGTTGCCCTCTTGAACCACCATGCCAAGCTCTTCAAGAGCTGTCGACGCCGCGTTGTCAAAGACTTGCGCTATTTCCATAGGCGCAAGGAAACAAGCAGCACTGCCGAGTCGAACCCCTTCTGCAACTCCTTCGGCACTTGCCGCCTGGAGTCCATCCATCAGTCCGGTAGCACTGTGCCCAACACCGGCTTTAGGCGTTCCCAGCCAAGGGGGTGCAGGACGCGGCACCAAAGCTCCCTGGCGAAGATGCAGGAGGTTAACAGGTGGACTGTCTCATCCCCCTGGACACAGAGCGCGCAATCCGCTGTATCCTGAAGACTGAGTCTTCTCCTTTGGTCTCCCGTGCAGAGACGGCCGTGGAGAGCCAACCAGAAAAAGAATTGGACCCTTGGTGGCGCCGATGCTTTCCAGAGCACCCTCGCTCCCAACATGGAAGATATTCGTCCCAGGAAGAACGAGCGATCCATAGGCGAAGGATGTTGTGTATGTTCCATCTGGTGACCACCTCTAGACGAACCGATCGGTGGCTAGCAGCCGTAGCTCAATAGTCTGATTTACACCTGAACTATATATTAGCGTGGTTTGATTTACCCTCTCATGGCATCACGTAGGATAAAAATGCCATCTAAATCGTCCAGGGTGTGTAAAAACAGACCCTTTTTATTTCCGTAGTTATTAAAGGGGACCACAAACCAATTTTATAGATAAGAAAGGAAATTTGGACTTTGATAATAGTTTAGGGCATACTTCCTTTGTACCAAAATAGATAACCTTGTAGGATTCAAATTTTGACCCAAAATACTTGATTTTCTTACTTTTCAATACGTCTTTCTATTTTCCCAATACACCTCTATCTTTACTTTTTGAGTTGCATTTTGATCTTTTGGCTTCTACGTTGGTCTCTGACTGCCCATGAGAGAGTCTAAAATGTCAAGTAATATGACAAAAGGAGTAGCTATTATAATTAAACCAGTGGTCCAATTGAGAAAAACCAAACCAGGACCTCGGTGGTCCGGTTTGTGTCGAACATCAAATAGGCCATTGAATTGTCAGTTTTTAGATAGAAATTAATAAAAACCGTACTTATAATCGTTGTAGGAGCCCGCAACCATAACAGGTGGGGACATGGAGACATGGGAGAAGAAGCCGGTGAACACAATATGGGGAGGGGGATAAGTAGGGACGTGGGAGAAGGGCAGGGGTTTGAACCTTCCACTTGGATTTCGAATGTGAGATTTTGACCACTAACGTTCTTTTTAGAGCATCTCTAAGAGTCTTTTTAAATCTCACTCTCTAAATCATCATTTGGAGAGCCATTTGCATAAAAATCGCTTTCTATATATTTTCACTCTCACACAGTTTTTTCTATATCTCATGCCCACTCTAGAGAGTCGTTCTCGTCTTCTATTTTTGGCTAGCGAAAAATCCGGAATACAGGATGTCTTTATTTGGATGACCATTTAGAAAAGCTGTTGGAGGGTAGTTTTTCACCAAAATCTCTATTCCTAGCATTTAGGAAGTTTATGGAAAGTCTCTTCGAGATGCTCTTAGATCCCATGATCTAAAGTTTAGACAACTTTACCTCTTGAGGCTCCAAACAAAGGGTCTAAAGTGCTATCTAAAGTTTAGCCAATTTACAAAAACTTTAGACCATAAAACTGAGCTAAAGTGGTCTAGAGTTTTAATCCTTAACTTTAGCCAAGTAAATTTTAGAGCAAAGAGAAACTACATTTAGGCAGCCCCTGATATTGGAAGAGTTTTGATCATTGCTAGAGAAGAGCGAAAATTATGGTCGTTGGCTGGGGCTCGAGGAATTTCCCTCCTGACTGCCCGCCATTCAGAAAGCTAGGATCCTAAAGCTTCTGTTGGTCGCCTTTTGAAGCATAAAGGCGCGCATAATATCCTAAGGATCAGAGAGTTCTTGGGGAGTCGTGTGAGTTGGCGTGAGTTAATGTGTATGTGTGTGTGCTGCCTCCTTTTTCGGCTGGCCTGGGGTGTGTTGTATGGGTTCTTCCCTTTTTGTTCACTTCTTAATAGAATGATGCGCAGCTCTCCTGCGTTTTTCGAGAAAAAAAATTTTAGAGCAAAGAATCCAAATAGGCCCTAAGCTACCCATGCATTGTTTATTTTAATGTAGATCTTAGTATATTTGAAGGATGTTGAGTTAGTGGTTGAATTGGTTGCACTAATAATCAAGCCATGAATTGAGATCTTAATCGGTTCGATGTCTGGTTTAGTTTTAATAACTATGTTTGAGAGATGAAAATGACTTTTTTCAGAAGGGATATAACACTGTTGACCCCAGTCCAATGAATTAAAATTTACCAGCAATCACGGGAAACCATCACAACCAGAAACATGAGCATGCTCTTGGTGGGGCGAGGCCGATTTCCTATGTTTCTGATTGCCATAAAACTAAAATAAATAAGTTTACAAACTTTGAACACTCACATTTGTCACTGAAAAACATCTACATGTATCATATCCCCTTCCCAAAATCCAAGTAAAACGAAACATATGTCCGTAGCTAATTTACACAACAACAACAACTGTAGACTGTAGTAGCATCACGTCGGCAGTTGCTATGCATCTTCGGACACTAACCTGTCTAGCTTGGATCCTGAAACGCACGGCTCTTTGTCATCACCACTTCCGCTACTAACTTGTTGGTGATCCCCGTTACTGGCTTCAGGATGAGGGTGAGGGTGGTCAAGCATAGGGATGTTGCTTGCGCCATCCTGCAGCTTACGACATTGTTCATCCCCAGGGGTATTGTCCATGCGATCTGCATCGCCGTGTCTCAGTTCGGTCCATCTGGCATGAGCCAGCCTCATAATGCGTATCAGCAGCATGAGAGAAGAGATGAATCCGCTGGTGAGAAACAGACCGGAGAAGCTCTGCAAAGTGAGAGGCGTGGAAGGCGTGTTGGGAACTGCTGGCAGTGTCGCAGCCGTGCCAAACCATTTTTCTTCAATCTACGAACCCTCATTCCCTTCAGTTATGTTCAAGATGGCAGTTGAAATATTATGCAGCAGAGGAAAACCTAGAGGAAATACCTGGAAAAGAACATGATGCGAATCAAGCCATATTATTTACTAGCAGGTAACCCCGTGCTTCGCACGGGGCAGCAAGGCGGAATTACAGCACATCATATTATTACACATGGAACAAAAAGATCAGTAACATTAGTTACATATAGGTTATCATATGAGCCCTTCATCATAGGATAATGGTAGCATAGTACAGGGCTGTTTCAGGTGTATATGGATACTCATTTTGCTATGGGTGAAAGAACTTTCAATGTTTGGCAAAGTCGTAAACCTGTGGAGTGATATGTTCCATCAGACTTATGAGTAGGTTGAGGAAGATATCGTTGAGGACCTAGAACTGTGCAGGGAGATCGAAAAGTATGTAGCTTAGCTGGAAAAATTGAAGGATATATATTCGCAAATCGAAGAACAATATGAGGAAACAGGAACTAAATTAGTAAAATATGATTTGGTGCTTACTGCCATGCATTGCAACCTGTTGAGAATGAGCTAAATGTGGGTTACCTTTTTTTTAAACATCACTGTCCCGAAGGTAAAGAAGCAGAGAGCCTGTGTACCTGTTACATGAGGATAGTACACAGTATGGACTAAACCTGAAAAAGCGAAACCTGAATTAGAGAATAATAAATTAGAGGTGATTGATGGTAAAGAAAACTGAGGGTAAGAAGAGGTGGCCAACTTGAGTACATCAATTGCATATTAGCTGGAATTCATGGATCAGTGCCCACAATTCATGGAACAAACAGAAAAACAAAGTAATTATTAAGATCAGTTAACCAAATTTAGAGAATGTTGTAAAGGCATATGATACCATGGTTACATACCAACTACTAAGAGCTGTAGCGTTAATATATAGCAATGGATTTAGACCTTGCTGTAAGAAATAAGGAATGGCAAAAGAAATCAGATTGTGCACAGAATAAAGATACCAAGTAGGTGCAGAAGATGCACATGAAGGACACCGTCTGTACCTCTCAGGAAGCTACCAAAAGGGCAATGGACCCTGTTGTCTACATAAGCAAAAGCCTCACTTGCAAACACAAACACTTAGCTCAATGGAATTGACTCCGACCCAATCTTTTATGTGGTTTCCCCAACAGTCACCTAAATTTTGAATGTATTTCAACTCACTGCATACTTCAAAAAATATACCAAATAGTAAGCAAAGTTCTGAGTATGTACTGCGTAGCCTATCGAAATCTAAATTAAACCCAAGCGAAAGCTTTTATATGAAATGTAAACACCAAGCCCAGCAAAGTTGATTGTGACGTACCTATTTCTGAGTCTGTTCTTCAGAAGAGACCTGAATTGTAAATGCATTTGAACCAACTTCATACGTCCCAAATAGAGCAAATAATAAGGCAAACTCTGAAGGCAATGTAACACGTTGCATACATCCCAAATACACCATATGCTGAAGTTTTCGTAGCTGCTACTAAAGCAGAGATAGTTGAGAATATTATCAAACACACACCATGCACTGTATGTCAAATCACTATGCAAAGGCAGTCATGACATCACAGATCACACACCGATCTCAGAATATTCTACAGCATTCATGCACACACCGATGTCATGTGCCATAGCACATTAGACAGCACGATGGCCTGAAACAGAAGAAACACAGAAACGGCGGTACATTGGCAAGCTGAAGGTTGGCATAACCATGCCAGCATGGAGAAAAAAAGACCACATTAGTCTTTTAAACAGGGAAACGTAAAGTGCATGCTGGAGAAGTAGAAAGGTGAGATGGAATGAAATGTTACCAATGCAATCGATGCTATCATCAGGAGAACCTAGAGTTAGGTCAGCACAACATCTCATGAAATCAGCACATGGCATCATTATGTTAAGCTTGCACACCTCCGAAATATTCTGCAAATTTGACAAACAATAGGCACTCCTTCAATAACATACTGACCAAGTGTTTGACAACAAATATTTAATGGTAGGAAATCCAATACTGAAGTACATGATGATGACCTGAACATCGAGAGAACTGCAAAATCCAGCACCACCCTCGACACTCTGTTGAGGGAATTGTGAAATACCTTCCACCTGGATTTCGAATGTGAGATTTTGACCACTAACGTTCTTTTTAGAGCATCTCTAAGAGTCTTTTTAAATCTCACTCTCTAAATCATCATTTGGAGAGCCATTTGCATAAAAATCGCTTTCTATATATTTTCACTCTCCCACAGTTTTTCTATATCTCATGCCCACTCTAGAGAGTCGTTCTCGTCTTCTATTTTTGGCTAGCGAAAAATCCGGAATACAGGATGGCTATATTTGGATGACCATTTAGAAAAGCTGTTGGAGGGTAGTTTTTCACTAAAATCTCTATTCCTAGCATTTAGGAAGTTTATGGAAAGTCTCTTCGAGATGCTCTTAGATCCCATGATCTAAAGTTTAGACAACTTTACCTCTTGAGGCTCCAAACAAAGGGTCTAAAGTGCTATCTAAAGTTTAGCCAATTTACAAAAACTTTAGACCATAAAACTGAGCTAAAGTGGTCTAGAGTTTTAATCCTTAACTTTAGCCAAGTAAATTTTAGAGCAAAGAATCCAAATAGGCCCTAAGCTACCCATGCATTGTTTATTTTAATGTAGATCTTAGTATATTTGAAGGATGTTGAGTTAGTGGTTGAATTGGTTGCACTAATAATCAAGCCATGAATTGAGATCTTAATCGGTTCGATGTCTGGTTTAGTTTTAATAACTATGTTTGAGAGATGAAAATGACTTTTTTCAGAAGGGATATAACACTGTTGACCCCAGTCCAATGAATTAAAATTTACCAGCAATCACGGGAAACCATCACAACCAGAAACATGATCATGCTCTTGGTGGGGCGAGGCCGATTTCCTATATTTCTGATTGCCATAAAACTAAAATAAATAAGTTTACAAACTTTGAACACTCACATTTGTCACTGAAAAACATCTACATGTATCATATCCCCTTCCCAAAATCCATGTAAAACGAAACATATGTCCGTAGCTAATTTACACAACTGTAGACTGTAGTAGCATCACGTCGGCAGTTGCTATGCATCTTCGGACACTAACCTGTCTAGCTTGGATCCCGAAACGCACGGCTCTTTGTCATCACCACTTCCGCTACTAACTTGTTGGTGATCCCCGTTACTGGCTTCAAGATGAGGGTGAGGCCGTGAGGGTGGTCAAGCATAGGGATGTTGCTTGCGCCATCCTGCAGCTTACGACATTCTTCGTCCCCAGGGGTATTGTCCATGCGATCTGCATCGCCGTGTCTCAGTTCGGTCCATCTGGCATGAGCCAGCCTCATAATGCGTATCAGCAGCATGAGAGAAGAGATGAATCCGCTGGTGAGAAACAGACCGGAGAAGCTCTGCAAAGTGAGAGGCGTGGAAGGCGTGTTGGAAACTGCTGGCGGTGTCGCAGCCGTGCCAAACCATTTTTCTTCAATCTGTGAACCCTCATTCCCTTCAGTAATGTTCAAGATGGCAGTTGAAATATTATGCAGCAGAGGAAAACCTAGAGGAAATACCTGGAAAAGAACATGATGCGAATCAGGCCATATTATTTATTCCCATGCATGATGCAGAATATGAAAAGGTTACAGAAACAAGCGATTTCATTCTATTGACAAAAGAGAGGTAATCTACCAAAGCATAAGGTTGAGAAACTTACAAATCCAAGTCCTGGGGTCTTGTATATGTGACCAACAATCTGGAACTCGTTCTGGTATCGAGCATCAGAGAAGAGGAAAGATGTTAAATAGGGGACCTCATCCACGATAGCTGACACGCCTCCGTTCATGGACCCCTTCCTCAAAGCATGTGCGTACTCATCTTCCCTCGAATAAGGAATCAACCTATGTTTGCTGAAACCTCGATCTCTCAACATGGAGTACAGAAATTAATTATGTTGGTACCCAACATAATCACCATCGAAGAGGAGATGGTCCAGGCTGGTCACCGTAGGACGGATCCTCTCTGCGGTTAAAATGGATGAAAAACTTGCCGTATAGCTCTGCACTAGTACCAGCACTAAGAAGCACCATATCACCACTACAGCTTTTGACAACGGGCTCCTAATAATATGGTCTGTGCATAGAGTGACCATTATAACAGGTTATTCAAGGACTACTGTAAGAGAAGTTTACTAAACTACTTATAAAGAAGTTAAGACCAAGCCACTGACCATGAGAAAATGTCAAAGTGGAGAAAGCAAAATACAAAGCGTTGCTGAACTGTCTCAGACTTGATCCTTGGTACTCTGGATTTCTGGGTCGCTCGATCACCCACACAACAAACCCAGTGAAGAAGAAGAATCCCACAGTTGCTAACCAAAGTTCCTTTGTCAGTGGTGCTAAGAAGGTCCACTGGATTGGTTCTAAGTCACTCTCAGATAGCACAAGCAAAGACACACCAGGCTGTGTGTATGGCATTGTAAAGTCCACTTGTCCTATTCGATTGGAGGTTATGGTCACATCACCTGCTGCTCCATCAAGGATCTGATTTATCCATCAGAAAATTAGAAGAGATAAACACAAAGTGCAATGAATATAAATCATGATTTGTAACTGATAAGTAAAGCAATGTTCCTTTCGAAAAAAAAGTAAAGCAATGTAAAAGTATGTGATGCAAATACGCAGGTTTCAGGCTCACCCCTAAAGACACGTTGCCTACTAGCTCATCATAAGAACCATCGAAGACACAGAAATCATAGCATGGGGGGTGTTGCAGCTTCTCCATAGCAGTCTCAAATACATCAATGATGTAGCCAGTGACTTGTTTTGTGGTACTAGGACGAGTAGCATTATCCTTGCAAAATAAATAAGGATGAGAAACATTCACAAAAGCTTTGAAACCATCTTTCTGTGGCACACCAATCCTGAGTAGCTTCTCATTATATCTTCTGCACAACTTCCCCGATTTTCCTCCCACTAATTTTCTGGCATTTCTTCTCTTGGACTCTAGGTTAAGTGAATGTTTAGTGTCAAGATTAAGTGGAAAGCCAGTCTTCTCCCTCCCTTTAGAAGTCATTACTGTATCTTCTCTCCAGAACACAGACCTTCTGCTATTGTCAAAGTCTCAAAGCTATATCCTTTTCTACTTAGTTTTTGTGGTTGCAAAGACAGTGGTGGTGTCCATAAACCTACTCCCAATGCACATTTCTTGTTCACGTGCACAATTTCATAAGATGGTGGCTGCACCTCTCCATTGACCATCTTGAAGTCCCCAGTCAATCCATCAAATGTTGTGTTGAGAATTGAATCAAGAAGAGCTCTTCTGTTTGCAGACACATCATGTCTGCTCAAATCTATTTCTGCCACCCGGATAGCCAACCTGGATAACCCAGCGATCTCAGCTGCTATACAAGTAGCCCATGCCGTGTCGTATGCCCGGAACAGCAGAATGCTTGGGGTGTGCACATGGTCAGTGTTCAGATTTTCCAAGTGGAACCTTGCCTTGAACCTAGCCAAGCTTGTACCCTGAACATAAGGCCGCAGTGTCAAAATACCCTGCAAGTTATCAATGTCATCAGGGCTGAGGTCATCCACTACATTGCCTAGAGCACCAGTGGCAATCCAGATATAATCCTCAGTCACCATGCCAGCATCCTTGGCCCTAGAAAATAGATGGACAGCAAGAGCTGGGCGCATGATTACGACGAACAGCCTTGCTGACATGTCCTTGAGGCGATAAAGCATCTGGTCAAAATGATCATCAGTCACACCAATAGGAACAACCACACTATCAATTGTGCGGACACTGCGGCTCTGCAGTGCCTCGGTGAGTGGCTGAAGAATGCCATTTCCATAAGGTGAATCTTCACACACGATGACAACTTCACGTCCTAAGAAAGAGGTGACGATGTCGACAATGGGCGCAACCTGAGAGGAGTCCTTGGGTGATGTTTGCACAAAGTAAGGTACCGTGTGCAGATGCAAGGTTGGAGAGACACAAGAAAAGGAGAGGACTGGAATGCAGTTGCGGCTGCCCAGTTGGGCAAGCATATCTGCTTCGGCAGACATTTGAGGCGCTACGATGATGGCTAGCACCTGGGCATTCTTGATCAGGTCCTCAGCTGTGTACACCATAACATCGCAGAATTAGTCTAGTAAATAAATACCTTTTGATGAGACACATTCAACAATTACAGATTCAAAAAAAAAACATAGGCCGAGGGTATGCTATGCATTCCCTGCCTCTTATATAGTTTGCCAGTCTTATCTTCCTGTGAAATCCATATATCCCGATTCCCAAACATGCCTCGAGATGATTTTATTTTCCCGATGGTTTCACGGGCGCCTTCTACAAGGCAACCTGGAGCGTCGTTGGACCGGACCTCGTCCGGGTCTTCCTGGCATTCTGGGAGCTAGACCTCGGGAGCTTCAACCACGTCAATGGCGCCATGATGGTACTCCTTCACAAGACGACGTCACCGAGCGGCCTCAAGGACTACCGGCCGATAAGTCTCATTCACTCGGTCGGCAAGTTGATCGCCAAAGGGCTAGCTATGCGCCTGATTCCTTTCATGCCGCGCATAGTCAAGCTGAACCAATCGGCCTTCATCCGCGGAAGACAAATTCATGACAACTTCCGCGCCGTGCAACTCACCTGCCGATGGCTGCACGCTCGGCACCATCCCACCGTGCTGCTCAAGGTGGATCTGGCAAAAGCATTCGACACGGTAGCTTGGCCATTCCTTCTGGAGGTCCTGCAACACATTGGATTTCCACTGCGGTGGCGGGACTGGCTCTCCGCACTGCTCGCCACGGCCAGCACCAGGGTGCTCATCAATGGCCGCCTAGGACGACGCCGGATTCGCCACGTTCGCGGCCTGCGTCAGGGAGATCCGCTCTCGCCACTGCTCTTCGTCATCGTCATGGACATGCTCAACGCCCTGCTAGCCGAGGCTGACCGACGTGGAGAGCTAACGCCGCTGCCCGGAAACAACATCAAGCACTGTGCCTCGTTCTATGCCGACGACCTAATGCTATTCCTGGCACCCACGACACGTGACTTCGGCTGCGTGCGACAGATACTCGACCTGTTCGCCGGTGCTTCCGGCCTGTCCACCAACCTGGACAAGTGCGCAACCACACTGTCCGCCATCCCAATTCACATCGCCATTTGCTGTAGGTTATCGGCGTGGGCGATCGAGGAGATCGACAAGCGCCGTCGAGCCTTCTTGTGGGCAGGTACTTCCTCGGTGATGGGCGGAAAGTGCAAGCTGGCGTGGCCCGTCCTATGCTCCCCACGCGAATACGGCGGACTAGGTGTGTCGGACCTACGGATCCTTGGCTTCGCCTTACGGCTACGGTGGGAATGGCGGCGACGCACCGAGCCGGACGCCGTGTGGTCACGCCTACCTTCGCGGCTTGAACGTAGGGCTGAGCACTTGTTCAAGGCCTCGATCACCGTCCAGATCGGCGACGGCGCCTCGGCGTTGTTCTGGACGGACTCATAGCGACCAGACGGACCCATCTGCCAGACCACGCCGCCGCTCGACGCCACCGTGGGCGCACCATCAGAGACGCCTTGACAAACCGCCAATGGACTCGTGATGTAACACTTCAAGTGTTTAGTCCCTAATTGCATTGCATTTGCATGGCATAAGCATAAGCATGCATCATTCATGTTTGTTATTTTATGTGATGCAACACATGTAACTATTCTAGGGTTAGTTTGGTTTATTGCATGAAGTACTTGATAGTTGGTGTAACAAAAAGGTAAGGTAGCCAATCATGACCTACAACACCTTAGTTATACTTAGGGTAACATTTGGAACAAAGTTCATGTTGACCAAAATTTCGAATTTGCCCTCCAAGAGAAGTTTGACCACCATTTGACCCTAGAGTGCTCTGGTTTGACCAATTAAGAAGTCCAATTTAGAGATCTTGCATGGAGGAGTGCTCTTAAGCAAAGTTGTAGAGAATTTCATGAGGAACAAAAGTTCTAATATGGCCATCTCATGAAAATGACCAGAACATGCTCAAAAGTGGCCCACAAGGCAGTAGAGAGGTAGCTCCAAGACTTAGAATTTTTCTAAGTCTGGAATCTGACCCTACAGTTTTACTGATGCCTACTTTAGGAGCTTTTAGTTTGCAAACCAGGCCAAACCAGCTTTCACTCATATTGACAAACTTGTAGATCACATGTAGCTCTACAACATTGTCAATATCACCATCACCTGGTTCTCAATAGTTTAGGAGATATAGTGTCAAGAAGTTAGGGTTTCAGTCGGCATTGATCTCTGAAACTGCATTTCAGTTTCATCAAGCACCACTTTGGAGCTCTGTAGTTTCAAATCTAGGCCGAACCAGCCCAAACTCCAATTGACAAACTTGTAGTCCTCATGTAGCTCTACAGTTTTGGTATTATCATCTTCTTCTAATTCGAGCTGGTTTAGGAGTTAATCGTCGACGAAGTTGCTCTGTCAGTCGGGCATTGAGGGCTCGGTTTCAGTGAAATTCAGACATCAGCGAGAGGTGGCCGACAGGGACAGACCGTCGCCGCCGCGTGTCCCTCCACGCGCCGCGCGCGACCTGGCGTCGCGGCCAGCTGCTCGACATGTAGAAGAGGTCCCTGCTGCCTCGCCTAAGCCGCCCAGCCCTTTCCTTCTTTCCCGTGTGCAACCGAGGCGGAAGCCGGAGACACCATTGCCGCCGTAGCTGTCTCCGAGCTCTCGCGCACTCACCACCGCACCACCGCTCGCCTGACCTCGCCAATCCCTCCGCCTCACCACCCTCCACCTCCTGGACCCGCCGAAGCCCGTGATTTGACTCGAGGTGAGCCGCATTTCCTTCTTCCCCATCTCCGAGAGGTCGCCGGAGCCCGCCATGGGACCTCACCGTGGTCGGGGTGCTTCGGGTCTCTCTCCGTCCTCCCTTCCTAGCAAAATGGAACCGCCTAGCGTCGGTGAAGCTCGCACCGAGCCTGGACCGCACCGTGCATCTTCACCGGCGACGGCGCGCCGCCACCGGACACCACCGGCCGCCGCTCGCGGTGACAAGCCCCTTCCACCCCATCCCCATCCGTTCCACGAGCACCAATCGACGCACCGGGTGACGGAGAACACGAGGCGGTGTCCGATTGGCCGAGCGAGCCCTTCTCCGGCAAGCTCGAGCTCGTCGGAGCTCGCGGGTCTCCGCCTCCCCTGTTCCTCTGTCCCTGACTGCGGGGGCCCGCCTGTCAGTTGCCAAGCGCGGGCGGGACGGCCGAGCAGGCCGCGCGCGCGCGAGTCGTGGGCCGAGTTTTCCGGGCCGGCCCAGTTCGTCTGAAACGAAATTCATTTTTATTATTTTGTCACTGATTTTTGTACAAGTTGTAAAAATATAGATCTAGGGTTTGAATGATCCAAAAATCATGAAATAAATTTTATTAGGGTCCACATGATGTGTAGTATTTTAGAAAAATATAAATCTGGAATGTGATGTTTAATTTTTAGGAGAATTTAATAGATCCTTTAAATGTGTTTTGGAGTGCATGCAAATTTGTTAAATTTATAACTTGAGCTGTAGTGTTCCATAAATCATAAAATTTGATGGGTAGGTTACTCTATGCTAGTCCTAGCTCTGGTAAAAATTTGGGCATCAGTGCTTAATCAATTTCCAAGTTATAATGCTATCTTGTTATTCTAGGAAATACTTAAATGAATTTTTGTAATTTTTCTACATGTGCAATGTTCATATAACTTTTTGGAGAATGTCTTGGTACCCTAGACTGTCTAAGAAAAATATGAAATCTGTTGTTTGACACTTTTCAATAGGGTTTCCTAATTATGCAAAAATCAGCCTTATTAGCTTGTGAATTTTGTGTAGGGAGTTTCTGTGAATAAAACTTGTTCAAATTTTTACTGTGGTCTCTTTTTGGGTCAGAGAGTTCCCTGTAATTTTTGTAGAATTTTAGGAGCAGTTTATATTTATGTTTAAAATTCCACTTAATTACTTAAGTAAATTAAGAAATGGGTTTAAATAAATGTTCTAGGTGGGCACACCTTACTTTCTGGTGTCTTTGTGATATTTGTGAACTGGTAGTAGCATTAGTTTGGTTTTAGAGAATGTTTGCCACCTCAATAAATATTTAACCTTTGTAATTTAGGTTTTCTGGACAGCTAAGTAGTAATTCTAAATTTGGCTTTGATAAAATTGGTTGCTGGACAACCTGTAAATACCAAAGTTGGAGTAAACTTGATGAACTAGCTTGTGTTAAAATTTGGAAGCATTTGACTTAGTAGTTTGAGAGTTACTGTTGTTTCTTGTGGCAGTTCAAAATCTGCTACTCTCTGTTTTGGAGAGGACAGATTCTGGAACTTGTGAAGTTTGACATGGAAAACTTAGGAGTTTGGAGTTGAGGTCTGAAAATGAATTGTAGTGCATTTCTTAGGCTTTCCAGATTGTCTTAGATCATATCTTTTGAAATTATAAATCTCCAGTTGTGATAAAAACACGTAGCTGCTGTCCAGAATGCTTACTGTGGTGTTTTGCTGATTGTTATGGTGAGATATCCTAAGACATGCTACTTTTGTAATTGTTAGGTGTTAGGGCCTTAACTGAGGATGAGCAACTTTATCTTAGGTTAAGTAGCTTAGGTAAGTATTTCTCCACCGGAAAAGAGATTTGCACGTACTAGTAAAATAACTTGAATAGAGTATTTTATTCTGAAATGCATTTCATTCCGAGCATGTTGCACCCATTTATGCATCCATTATATTGATTGTGCATTCATGCAATAGGTGCACCGGAGGGGGTAACACTCCTCGAATTCGAACCTGTGATTCCGGAGGAGAACCAGGAGCAGCAGGAGCCCGAGGAACCAGTCGGCGAAGGAGACGTCGCTGAAGACCTTCTTGAGTGCCCGGACCACAGGCCTGCAACCTTTCTGAAAGGCAAGCCCCGGTGCATGCTGAACCTACTGTTTTATAAATTAATCTGGAGTACTTTTAATTGTTTACTGCATTAAGTTATAGGAGTTATATGAAAACACTTGTTGCATTACACCTGTCCTTGTCCAGATATCGTACTTAATCCTATTTTAGGTTTAGGCACGTGTCAATGCTTAGCCCTGCTTAGTACGGTAGAAGTCGGGTGATTTCCGGTCATCCGCGAGATGTAGGAAGGAGTCACGAGTGGCTTTATGGCTATCGTGGATGGAACCATGTTTAAAAATGAAATTGAGACCGGGCGGGAGTTCGATAGTACAGCCGCAAGACACTTCACGTCTTGGGTGTGGAGCTATGCCCATCTGAGTCGTTTAAGGACCGATTCGCTGTACGTCCTTGAGTCATGTTGAACGCAGTCTGACACTTAGTTGGCCGGATAAGTCGTTCCGACCGCGAAGTCGAGTAGTATGGTTCAGGCCGGGAATCGAATGGTAGGTTGCATCTTGGAGGAGAGAAAGGATGTGCTTGGGGACATTGGCGTGAGACCAAGGGGGGGTTAGAGTCCCTATCACCTGGCAGAGTGTCGCCCTTGGGGACGCGACATTATTCGGGCCCGCGATTCCTGAACTGTACAAAAGATGACCTGAGCAGCCTTCGCCAGGCGTGACTCGGTGAGTGTTAGAAATACCCCTCCAGCTGGATAGGAATTCGATTCGAATCGCCGTCGCTCCCGGTTAGTGAGCACTTGACTTGAGCAGCGGCAACGTAGATCTCATTAAATGAACAGATGGTTAAATAAATGATATGATGTTGCCGCAATGATATACCTGCTATGGATATAATAATAACGTTGTTTGATTATACTCAAGTGAATGTTTAGTATAGGTGCTAAGATAGATGACAGGTAAATGCTAAAAATAACTGCTAGTACAGGTGATAAGAGTTTAAATTACTTATGCCTTTATGCAAAATGTTATGTCAGCTAGCCTCTTGTGTAAGCCTTGCATAATCCTTGGTGTCACCTTATTTCTGGTTTTCGACGGGTAAGTCTAGCTGAGTACATTCCAGTACTCAGGGTTTATTCCCTCCTGTTGCAGATGACATGCTTTATCAGGGATTCTGCAAGACGTGTCTCCACCCTGCGGGTGACGATGACTAGATCACAAGGGCGTGATCGTCTTTATGTACTTTCCTCATGCTTTTGCGAGATGTCGATCATCCAGACTGGCAGTATTTAATTAACTAATGTGTGTGTTAGGCTTCCGCTACTTTCAAACTTGGTTTGTAATATTTGCTACTCCGTGGTGTAAACTTATTTCAGAACTACTTGTGAAATGTATCGGATGATGTTGTATGTTGAATGATGCGATCCTGGTTGTAAGCAGTTTGGTTTGAAATCCTTCGTGATTTCGATTGACTACCGGGATTATATGGGCTCAAGTTTGAAAATTTAAGCGCTTCGGTGCTTGTTTTCGTACTTGTGCTCTTATAATTTGGTCGGTTCTGTTACAGCTGGTACCGGAGCATAATTCAACATTAAACACATCTTACGAGTAATTAAAAACAAAAGTATTTGTTTGCGAAAAGGGTTAAAACACTAAAAACTATTTTTTTGGTATGCCAGTGATCACATCCCTTAGCCCAAATAAGGACTCTTAGGTGGCTTATTATAAAGACTAACTTGGGGGCCTTGTTTGTTTTTATTTCGTCGTCCATACGGCGTGATATTGTATGGATGCCATCCACTTGGGTGGTAATGTATGGATCAATTACCTCGACGCTCTGGTAAGTGTGAGTTGTGAGAGCATGATCGTCCAACCGGCGGTCTAGGGGAGAGTAGTTGTGGTGACTTACATCTTTACATGTTTAAACCATGTAACTATGTAAAAGCACTTAATTGTGGGAACCTTTATATCGGGTAGCTTGATACTGAAGTATATACATTTGGGGATGTATATATGGAAAGTATTTAAATTACTGCTTTCTTGTGTGCTTATATTGGGAATTGTTGGGCTGCAATGAAGTTTTCTGCAGGTACACTAACAGCGTAACGAGTAGACCGATAGTTTCGCTTATATGAGAGAACGTATGTATGCCACCGCCTAGCGTTAGAACTCTAGGTTTCTACTAAGGTGAGAGGACGTACGAAACGTGCATGCATCATGTTTAATTATATCATACATATCATTTACTCCCTCCTTAAAAATTTCTGTACTCCCGACTAAAGTAAATTTCGTATCCCCTAAATGATCCTCACTTTAAGTCGTATCTTATCTTGTTGCTACAGATGGCACGTACCAAGAGGACCGCTCGTAAGTCCACTGGGGGCAGGGCACCGCGTCACCAGCTCGCTCCACGTGAGCCACGCTCTGAGCCTACTGAGGTGGAAAGGCTGAGGGCAGAGCTGGCAGTGGTGACTGCTGCTAGGGATGCAGCACGGCAACAACTGGAACAAGTGATTCATGATCGTGATCAAGAAACGCTTGCAGTCCAGAGGTTGACAGTGGCAAACCGCAACTGTCAACGCATGTTGGTCCGTGTGATGGAACAGAGGGATGAAGCCTGGCACGAAGAGAACGTTCTGAGAGCTCGCCAGTTTGAGCTCGAGCAACAGTTGGAGAACGCTGAAGAATACAACGATAATCTTCATGAAGAAGTGCACCGCCTGAACAACGAGCTTAATCCCCTGCTACCTAGAAACAACAATGTAGATGAAGATATGGGATCATGCATCTTCATAGCTGAGGATGATGATGAAGTGGAGGTTGATGGACCACAGGATGCCCCACCTGCAGAAGCACCAGAGGAAGAGCCAGAAGAAGAAGAAGACGAGGAGTTAGAGCCTGTCAGTGATGAGGACGGCGGGGAGATCCATGACACCGACTCGGAGGATGATGCTTAGAGTAGTCATCACGTGCCTTTAATGTTAGGATCGTCTTTTGGGCTCTCCCTGTGAAGGAGTGAGGCCTTGTAATAAACTCGACTTTGGGATGTAAGGTTGAACCGTATGTTTCCTGAATGTAGTTTGAACCTGTTAATTTCGATCACAACTTGATGTCTTATTATGTTGCGTTCGATGATGGTGTCACGATTAGCACCCTTCGGTGCCGCGACGAGACCGAGGGCCTCCTATGGCGCGCGACATAAGGCTGTGCTGCTTGGCACGCGCAGGTATCGAGGTGGCTAGTCATGATCCACCATGGAACTCTTCATTGAGAAGTCTCTTTGTGGTCAGTTGGAAGTAGCCTTTCCTAGTCAACTAAAAATCTTGAGATCGAATCCAAGCCCCGTGCAAACGGTCAAAAATCACGTAGATAGCAACGTAAACGGTCCGGTAACCGTTGTGCTCTCTGTGAGTAAGCCTTCATCAAAGAGCATCTTGATGGATTGTGCGGTTGTGGTGAATTATTGTGCCTTAATTATTATGAGAAGTCTATTTCATGAAGTCAGTTTGACATATTTACAATAATTCATCTACAAGTTTCCCACATCGTCAGTGCTCATTGGCTATGCATTTTGCAGATGTCGTACAATCTTCGTCGGGGTCGTGGCAATGAGGATGAGGAACAGCCACCCCCTCCGCCACCACCTACTCCGGCCGAATTGATGCAGACAGTGGTCGAAGGGCAGCGCATGTTGGCTGATGCTATGCGCCAGCTGGCTAACCGGGAGGCTCGTCCTGGCCGCCAGGGCCCAGAACCCAATCAATACAGTGATTTCAAGGACTTTTTGGATACTAAGCCCCCGCTCTTCAAGGAAGCGGAAGAACCACTGCAAGCTGATGAGTGGTTAAATACTATTGAGCAAAAGTTTCGTCTGCTTCGCCTGACTGATGAGTTAAAGACTGAATATGCTTCTCACCAGTTGCATGGTCCAGCGGGTATTTGGTGGAGCCATTATCGTTCTACGCTGCCTGCCCATGTACCGATTGCTTGGGATCAGTTTAAGGCGGCATTCCGGGGAAATTATATTCCTCCAGGTCTTATGGCAATCAAGCACACAGAGTTTATGAGGCTGTCGCAGGGCAATAAAAGCTTGACTGAATACCTGCAATCCTTCAACAACCTGGCAAGGTATGCCACTGAGTTTGTGGATACCGATGCCAAAAAGATTGCTAGCTTCAAAAGGGGCCTCGGCCCAAAACTGATGAAAACAATGGGCACTAGCAAATGTACTACTTTCAATGATTTCATCAGTGATGCTCTAACTCAGGAGAACAACAATGCTATCTATTCTGCTTCTAAGAGCCGCAAGAGGGCCATTGAGGCGAGTGCTTCACAGTCTCGAGCTCCAGCTGCCCCGAGAGCTCCTCCTCGCCCTCCTGCTCAGAATACAAAGTTCCGTCCGCCGCAGAAAAAGCCTGCTGCAAAGACTGGGTTTCGTAAGGCATATACAGTGGCTCTGCCAAAGAGTAATGCGGGCCAAGGCAGCTCCAGTGTTCCTCCTAGCAACATGCCTTGCTGGAACTGTAACAAGCCAGGACATTGGTCCAGGAACTGTTCGTACCCTAAGAAAAATGTCAACCAAGGTAGTCGTCAGGGACACGCCCATTATAACAGCATTGAGGAAATTCCATCTGGTGAGGTGGTCACCGCTGGTAAGTTTCTAGTTGACCAACACCCCGCAGTGGTACTTTTTGATTCAGGTGCTTCGCATTCCTTTATCAGTCCTAAGTTTGCATCTAAATTTGCACACAAGTTGCATACTGTTGAAGGTGTGGGTTATTGTATTAGCGCTGCAAGTGGGAATATTTCCACAAACAAAGTAGTGGGGAACCTTAAGTTTGAGATAGAAGGGCGAAGTTATTCGCTTGCCCTATTGGTTTTACCTGGTTTAGACATAGATGTTATCTTAGGCATGAATTGGATGAGTCAGAATGGGGTACTCATTGACACATCTGCTCGAGTAGTTATGCTCAGAGATCCTACAGATCAAAAGGGTTTTCTAGTACAACTTCCCAGAAAGGTTGAATTGTCGGGGGAAATTCATGCTGTACAAGCAAAGGCGTTGGCCGAAATTCCAGTAGTAAATGAGTTTCCGGACGTTTTTCCCGATGATTTGCCGGGACTCCCTCCGGATCGGGATGTGGAGTTTAAAATTGAGTTGTTGCCTGGCACGGCGCCCATCTCTAGGAGACCCTATAGGATGCCTCCGAATGAACTCGCTGAACTTAAGGTGCAATTGAACGAACTTTTGAAGAAGGGGTTGATTCGTCCTAGTTCATCGCCGTGGGGATGTCCGGCTATCTTTGTAAAGAAGAAGGATCAGTCGTTGCGGATGTGCGTAGATTATAGACCTCTCAATGCAGTCACTGTCAAAAATAAGTACCCCCTACCGCGAATCGACATCTTGTTCGATCAGTTGTCTAAAGCTAAAGTTTTCTCCAAGATCGATCTAAGATCGGGCTACCATCAAATTAAAATTCGCCCGGAAGATGTTCCAAAGACAGCCTTTTCTACCAGATACGGCCTTTATGAGTATCTTGTTATGTCTTTCGGCTTGACAAATGCCCCCGCACACTTCATGTACTTGATGAATTCAGTGTTTATGCCTGAATTGGATAAGTTTGTGGTGGTATTTATTGATGACATCCTGGTATACTCTGTGAATGAGGAGGATCACGCTGAACATCTGCGTATAGTCCTCACAAGACTGCGTGAACATCAACTATATGCAAAGTTCAGTAAGTGCGAATTCTGGCTTCGAGAAGTACCTTTCCTTGGGCATGTGTTGTCCGATGGAGGAATTATGGTGGACCCCGCCAAGGTACAGGAAGTACTGAACTGGAAGGCTCCTACCTCAGTTCACGAGGTTCGAAGTTTTCTTGGTTTGGCTGGCTATTATCGTCGCTTCATCCCGGATTTCTCCAAAATAGCCAAGCCAATGACTCGGTTGCTGCAAAAAGACACCAGGTTTGTCTGGACTCCTGAGTGTGATGCGGCTTTTCACCAACTGCGAACCCTCCTAACCTCAGCTCCGGTTTTGGCACAACCGGATATCGAGAAACCATTTGATGTTTATTGTGATGCCTCAGGCATAGGTTTGGGAGGTGTGTTGATGCAGGAAGGCCGGGTAATTGCATATACTTCTCGACAACTTCGGAAGCATGAGGTGAATTATCCAACGCATGACTTAGAACTGGCTGCAGTTGTTCATGCTTTGAAAGCCTGGCGACATTATCTGCTGGGCAATGTCTGCAACATCTATACCGACCACAAAAGCCTCAAATACATCTTCACCCAACCTGAGTTGAATATGCGTCAAAGAAGATGGCTCGAGTTGATTAAAGATTATAACCTTCAAGTGCACTATCATCCAGGAAAGGCAAATGTAGTTGCGGATGCTTTAAGCCGTAAGTCTCATTGCCATTCCTTAGTTGAAACTGATTTTCACCGATCTCGCCTTCTACATCCAGCAGTCTTGTACAACATTACTGTCAGTTGTACTCTCAAAAGCAGAATTATTGAGCTCCAAAAGACTGACACTGGTATATTCCACATCAAGCGTAAG
Organism: Saccharum hybrid cultivar R570; assembly: GCA_038087645.1. Taxonomy (NCBI): domain Eukaryota; kingdom Viridiplantae; phylum Streptophyta; class Magnoliopsida; order Poales; family Poaceae; genus Saccharum; species Saccharum hybrid cultivar. Next base: position 14,589,650 of record JAQSUU010000245.1, read on the forward strand.
ATGAAAGAGCAAGAGACTACACATTTCAGGATAGATGAAGAGGGTGTACTATGGTTCAAGGATAGGTTAGTTGTGCCTAAGGACCGGGAGCTTCGAAATGATATTTTGTCTGAAGCACACTCCTCTAAGTTGTCCATCCATCCTGGTAGTAATAAGATGTATTATGATTTGAAGCCATTTTATTGGTGGACCAAGATGCGGAAAGAGATAGCTGCATATGTTGCTAGATGTGACACCTGTTGCAGAGTTAAAGCTGTGCACATGAAAGCTGGGTTGCTTCAGCCACTTTCCATTCCAGGCTGGAAATGGGAAGAGATAAGTATGGATTTCATTGTCGGACTTCCTCCTACTGTCAAAAATCATAACTCTATTTGGGTAATTGTTGATCGTTTGACCAAATCAGCTCACTTCATCCCAGTGAGAGTGGACTATCGTCCCACTGACTATGCTGAGTTGTACTTCAATCAGATAGTCCGGCTTCATGGGATACCTCGTACTATCGTTTCTGATCGTGGTCCCCAGTTCACTGCTCGCTTTTGGGAGCATTTGCATCACCTTCTGGGAACCAAGTTAGTGAGAAGCTCTGCTTATCACCCCCAGACATCGGGACAGACAGAACGAGTTAACCAAATCTTGGAAGATCTGTTGCGAGCATGCGTCATTTCATCCAAGGGGTCTTGGGAAAAATGGTTACCTTTAGCCGAATTCTCGTACAATAACAGTTATCAAGAGAGTATTAAGATGGCCCCATTCGAAGCTTTGTACGGTCGAAAGTGTCGAACTCCACTAAACTGGGTAGAAGCTGGGGAGAGAAGGTATTATGGTATTGATTTTGTTCATGAAGCTGAGGAACAAGTCCGTACCATCCAAAAACATATGGCTGCAGCCCAAGCTAGACAGAAAAGCTATGCTGATCGTCGTAGAAAGCCACTCGAGTTTGAAGTTGGAGACTTCGTGTATTTGAAAGTTTCTCCAATGAAAAGTGTCCAACGTTTTGGTGTTAAGCGGAAACTTGCGCCAAGGTACGTGGGCCCCTTCCAGATCATAGGCAAGAGTGGAGCTGTTGCGTACAAAATCCAGTTGCCTCCTGAAATGAGTGTCATATTCAACGTTTTCCATGTATCTCAGCTTAAAAAGTGTCTTCGAGTTCCTGAGGAACAAGTTCCTTTAGGTGATATCAGGCTGGAATCCGACCTAACCCATGAAGAAAAGCCAGTCCGAGTGATCGATACTCAGGAACGAGTAACCAGAAGTAAAGTGGTTAAGTGGTACAAAGTGATGTGGAGTAATCAGGGAAGTGAGAGTGATGCTACGTGGGAACGGGAGGATTATTTGCGGGATGGTTATAAAGAATTCTATGAAAAATGGTACGCTTTCCAAATCTCGGGACGAGATTTTTATAAGGGGGGAGGGCTGTAACACTTCAAGTGTTTAGTCCCTAATTGCATTGCATTTGCATGGCATAAGCATAAGCATGCATCATTCATGTTTGTTATTTTATGTGATGCAACACATGTAACTATTCTAGGGTTAGTTTGGTTTATTGCATGAAGTACTTGATAGTTGGTGTAACAAAAAGGTAAGGTAGCCAATCATGACCTACAACACCTTAGTTATACTTAGGGTAACATTTGAACAAAGTTCATGTTGACCAAAATTTCGAATTTGCCCTCCAAGAGAAGTTTGACCACCATTTGACCCTAGAGTGCTCTGGTTTGACCAATTAAGAAGTCCAATTTAGAGATCTTGCATGGAGGAGTGCTCTTAAGCAAAGTTGTAGAGAATTCATGAGGAACAAAAGTTCTAATATGGCCATCTCATGAAAATGACCAGAACATGCTCAAAAGTGGCCCACAAGGCAGTAGAGAGGTAGCTCCAAGACTTAGAATTTTTCTAAGTCTGGAATCTGACCCTACAGTTTTACTGATGCCTACTTTAGGAGCTTTTAGTTTGCAAACCAGACCAAACCAGCTTTCACTCATATTGACAAACTTGTAGATCACATGTAGCTCTACAACATTGTCAATATCACCATCACCTGGTTCTCAATAGTTTAGGAGATATAGTGTCAAGAAGTTAGGGTTTCAGTCGGCATTGATCTCTGAAACTGCATTTCAGTTTCATCAAGCACCACTTTGGAGCTCTGTAGTTTCAAATCTAGGCCGAACCAGCCCAAACTCCAATTGACAAACTTGTAGTCCTCATGTAGCTCTACAGTTTTGGTATTATCATCTTCTTCTAATTCGAGCTGGTTTAGGAGTTAATCGTCGACGAAGTTGCTCTGTCAGTCGGGCATTGAGGGCTCGGTTTCAGTGAAATTCAGACATCAGCGAGAGGTGGCCGACAGGGACAGACCGTCGCCGCCGCGTGTCCCTCCACGCGCCGCGCGCGACCTGGCGTCGCGGCCAGCTGCTCGACATGTAGAAGAGGTCCCTGCTGCCTCGCCTAAGCCGCCCAGCCCTTTCCTTCTTTCCCGTGTGCAACCGAGGCGGAAGCCGGAGACACCATTGCCGCCGTAGCTGTCTCCGAGCTCTCGCGCACTCACCACCGCACCACCGCTCGCCTGACCTCGCCAATCCCTCCGCCTCACCACCCTCCACCTCCTGGACCCGCCGAAGCCCGTGATTTGACTCGAGGTGAGCCGCATTTCCTTCTTCCCCATCTCCGAGAGGTCGCCGGAGCCCGCCATGGGACCTCACCGTGGTCGGGGTGCTTCGGGTCTCTCTCCGTCCTCCCTTCCTAGCAAAATGGAACCGCCTAGCGTCGGTGAAGCTCGCACCGAGCCTGGACCGCACCGTGCATCTTCACCGGCGACGGCGCGCCGCCACCGGACACCACCGGCCGCCGCTCGCGGTGACAAGCCCCTTCCACCCCATCCCCATCCGTTCCACGAGCACCAATCGACGCACCGGGTGACGGAGAACACGAGGCGGTGTCCGATTGGCCGAGCGAGCCCTTCTCCGGCAAGCTCGAGCTCGTCGGAGCTCGCGGGTCTCCGCCTCCCCTGTTCCTCTGTCCCTGACTGCGGGGGCCCGCCTGTCAGTTGCCAAGCGCGGGCGGGACGGCCGAGCAGGCCGCGCGCGCGCGAGTCGTGGGCCGAGTTTTCCGGGCCGGCCCAGTTCGTCTGAAACGAAATTCATTTTTATTATTTTGTCACTGATTTTTGTACAAGTTGTAAAAATATAGATCTAGGGTTTGAATGATCCAAAAATCATGAAATAAATTTTATTAGGGTCCACATGATGTGTAGTATTTTAGAAAAATATAAATCTGGAATGTGATATTTAATTTTTAGGAGAATTTAATAGATCCTTTAAATGTGTTTTGGAGTGCATGCAAATTTGTTAAATTTATAACTTGAGCTGTAGTGTTCCATAAATCATAAAATTTGATGGGTAGGTTACTCTATGCTAGTCCTAGCTCTGGTAAAAATTTGGGCATCAGTGCTTAATCAATTTCCAAGTTATAATGCTATCTTGTTATTCTAGGAAATACTTAAATGAATTTTTGTAATTTTTCTACATGTGCAATGTTCATATAACTTTTTGGAGAATGTCTTGGTACCCTAGACTGTCTAAGAAAAATATGAAATCTGTTGTTTGACACTTTTCAATAGGGTTTCCTAATTATGCAAAAATCAGCCTTATTAGCTTGTGAATTTTGTGTAGGGAGTTTCTGTGAATAAAACTTGTTCAAATTTTTACTGTGGTCTCTTTTTGGGTCAGAGAGTTCCCTGTAATTTTTGTAGAATTTTAGGAGCAGTTTATATTTATGTTTAAAATTCCACTTAATTACTTAAGTAAATTAAGAAATGGGTTTAAATAAATGTTCTAGGTGGGCACACCTTACTTTCTGGTGTCTTTGTGATATTTGTGAACTGGTAGTAGCATTAGTTTGGTTTTAGAGAATGTTTGCCACCTCAATAAATATTTAACCTTTGTAATTTAGGTTTTCTGGACAGCTAAGTAGTAATTCTAAATTTGGCTTTGATAAAATTGGTTGCTGGACAACCTGTAAATACCAAAGTTGGAGTAAACTTGATGAACTAGCTTGTGTTAAAATTTGGAAGCATTTGACTTAGTAGTTTGAGAGTTACTGTTGTTTCTTGTGACAGTTCAAAATCTGCTACTCTCTGTTTTGGAGAGGACAGATTCTGGAACTTGTGAAGTTTGACATGGAAAACTTAGGAGTTTGGAGTTGAGGTCTGAAAATGAATTGTAGTGCATTTCTTAGGCTTTCCAGATTGTCTTAGATCATATCTTTTGAAATTATAAATCTCCAGTTGTGATAAAAACACGTAGCTGCTGTCCAGAATGCTTACTGTGGTGTTTTGCTGATTGTTATGGTGAGATATCCTAAGACATGCTACTTTTGTAATTGTTAGGTGTTAGGGCCTTAACTGAGGATGAGCAACTTTATCTTAGGTTAAGTAGCTTAGGTAAGTATTTCTCCACCGGAAAAGAGATTTGCACGTACTAGTAAAATAACTTGAATAGAGTATTTTATTCTGAAATGCATTTCATTCCGAGCATGTTGCACCCATTTATGCATCCATTATATTGATTGTGCATTCATGCAATAGGTGCACCGGAGGGGGTAACACTCCTCGAATTCGAACCTGTGATTCCGGAGGAGAACCAGGAGCAGCAGGAGCCCGAGGAACCAGTCGGCGAAGGAGACGTCGCTGAAGACCTTCTTGAGTGCCCGGACCACAGGCCTGCAACCTTTCTGAAAGGCAAGCCCCGGTGCATGCTGAACCTACTGTTTTATAAATTAATCTGGAGTACTTTTAATTGTTTACTGCATTAAGTTATAGGAGTTATATGAAAACACTTGTTGCATTACACCTGTCCTTGTCCAGATATCGTACTTAATCCTATTTTAGGTTTAGGCACGTGTCAATGCTTAGCCCTGCTTAGTACGGTAGAAGTCGGGTGATTTCCGGTCATCCGCGAGATGTAGGAAGGAGTCACGAGTGGCTTTATGGCTATCGTGGATGGAACCATGTTTAAAAATGAAATTGAGACCGGACGGGAGTTCGATAGTACAGCCGCAAGACACTTCACGTCTTGGGTGTGGAGCTATGCCCGTCTGAGTCGTTTAAGGACCGATTCGCTGTACGTCCTTGAGTCATGTTGAACGCAGTCTGACACTTAGTTGGCCGGATAAGTCGTTCCGACCGCGAAGTCGAGTAGTATGGTTCAGGCCGGGAATCGAATGGTAGGTTGCATCTTGGAGGAGAGAAAGGATGTGCTTGGGGACATTGGCGTGAGACCAAGGGGGGGTTAGAGTCCCTATCACCTGGCAGAGTGTCGCCCTTGGGGACGCGACATTATTCGGGCCCGCGATTCCTGAACTGTACAAAAGATGACCTGAGCAGCCTTCGCCAGGCGTGACTCGGTGAGTGTTAGAAATACCCCTCCAGCTGGATAGGAATTCGATTCGAATCGCCGTCGCTCCCGGTTAGTGAGCACTTGACTTGAGCAGCGGCAACGTAGATCTCATTAAATGAACAGATGGTTAAATAAATGATATGATGTTGCCGCAATGATATACCTGCTATGGATATAATAATAACGTTGTTTGATTATACTCAAGTGAATGTTTAGTATAGGTGCTAAGATAGATGACAGGTAAATGCTAAAAATAACTGCTAGTACAGGTGATAAGAGTTTAAATTACTTATGCCTTTATGCAAAATGTTATGTCAGCTAGCCTCTTGTGTAAGCCTTGCATAATCCTTGGTGTCACCTTATTTCTGGTTTTCGACGGGTAAGTCTAGCTGAGTACATTCCAGTACTCAGGGTTTATTCCCTCCTGTTGCAGATGACATGCTTTATCAGGGATTCTGCAAGACGTGTCTCCACCCTGCGGGTGACGATGACTAGATCACAAGGGCGTGATCGTCTTTATGTACTTTCCTCATGCTTTTGCGAGATGTCGATCATCCAGACTGGCAGTATTTAATTAACTAATGTGTGTGTTAGGCTTCCGCTACTTTCAAACTTGGTTTGTAATATTTGCTACTCCGTGGTGTAAACTTATTTCAGAACTACTTGTGAAATGTATCGGATGATGTTGTATGTTGAATGATGCGATCCTGGTTGTAAGCAGTTTGGTTTGAAATCCTTCGTGATTTCGATTGACTACCGGGATTATATGGGCTCAAGTTTGAAAATTTGAGCGCTTCGGTGCTTGTTTTCGTACTTGTGCTCTTATAATTTGGTCGGTTCTGTTACACGTGACATCACCGGTGCTCCCACCGCCGCGGTGCTCCATGAGTATGTCATTCTCTGGGACGCCCTCGAGTTCTTCCACCTCGCGCCGCACACGGCGGACCGGTTCGTCTAGAAATGAACGGCATGCGGCAACTACACCGCCTCTTCAGCCTACCGCGCATTCTTCATCGGCATGGCTTCCCTCCCAGGGGCGAAGCTTATCTGGAGGGCCGCTGTCCCCCACAAGCTCAAGTTCTTCTACTGGCCTGCCCTCCATGGACGGCTATGGACCGTGGAACGCCGCAAGCGTCACGGACTACAACCGGAAGGAGTGTGCGCGTTCTACGACCAGGAGGATGAAACAACCGACCACCTTCTCACCTCCTGTACGTTCACGCGTGAGGTATGGACCCGGCTACTCGCAGTTGCAGGCCTCCATCTCGCGGCGCCAACGACAACCTTCATGCTGGATTGGTGGCTCCTCGCTCGCGAGGCAGTCCCGGAGGACGGACGTCGCGTGTTCGACTCACTGGTCATGGTGGTCTCATGGATCATCTGGAAAGAACGGAACGGGAGGATGTTCGACGGCAAGGCGAGGATGGCGTCGCAGGTGGTCACCGCAGTCACCGACGAGCTGGACAGCTACTTCAGCGCTGGTTTCCGCGGCTTGGCGCCGCTCATCCAGCTCATGGCTTAGGGCAAAGCACTTGGTTTCCACGTCACGTAATTGTTCCTTCTGTAGTACAGCATCCAGCTGTGCCGTCGAGCCGGCGATTTGTGTCGTGTGCTTAGCTCGCTGGTCATGGCAACTCGCCATGGCTAACGAGCGGTGTTTGTAATGTCCCCTTCACTTAATGAGACATGTGCAGCACACGTTTTTGAAAAAAAAAATATTTTCAGATCAGTAAATTTTGGAAAGACAAAATATATAGAAAAAGGGGTGTTGCGAGAATTAGCCAAGGTGAGAAATTGTTCAGTACACGGGTCAGTCTACAGAGCCGGACAAGTGGCCCGCTCTGCCTTCCAAATGGAAAGCTCTTATCTGATGACCTGAAAGGGGGATCGCCCCATCGACGCTTAAAAAAAAAGGAAAGACAAACTGTGTTAATTTTCTGGTTGGCCAAACAAGCTCGAGTATGACATAAAGCCAGTGGTCATACCTGTTGGGGGCAAATCCTGCTCACTGAAAAGAACTCAAGAAAAGGACACAACGATCAGAACATAGCAAGAACAAGATATTCAAGAGAGGAAAGGACACAAAGGTCGTGTTCAGTTCCAGAATCCGGTGCCCCGATTCGGCTCTGGTAGCAGCTTTTGTTTTTTAGTGTAAAAAATTATCCAAAAATTAATTAATTAGACTCAAAATGTTCGTCTCGCAAAGTACAACAAAACTGTGCAATTAGTTTTTGATTTCATCTACATTTAGTACTCCATGCATTTGCCGACATTTTGATGTGATGGAGAATCTCCTTTTTGCATAGTGGAATTTGGGCACATGAATTGGGAACTAAACAAGGCCAAACTGAGAAGGGCCACACATTTTCAAAGAAAACAAAAAACATCCATGAAATTCCTACCCGTTGACACATTAAGTCGAACAGATACGCCCACTGGATACCGTTGACGTGCGGCCGTCCTCCCAGGAACGCTCGGTCGCCACATGGATGCCCTACCGGCACGCTGCCTGTTGTGTGACCACGTAGAGAGGTGCTTCTGCTAGGGGTTCGCCGAGGTCCAAGGAGACCGGGAGTTACCACGCCGGGCCCTTCTTCTCTCACAGTCTCACCGTCACCGTAAGTCGCCGGGGAAATGGCGCGGGCACAGTAGCACAGCACGGTAGAACGCACCACCACCTTTCTGGGACTTGCTTGGCCCAGAGGTGCCTGCCGCCAGCCCGCCACGCAGCACCACCAAGAGGCCGTTCGTTCAGTAGGCCAAATCGAACGGCCCAAGCCCAAAGGTCGATATAAAACCAAGGTTTTTTAGCCTCTCAACTTTTAAAAACCATATTTTTGCATCTCAGCGGTTTTGATGCTGGTTTTGCTGATACGACGTCACGTGAGAAGGGGTAAATCAGACTAAGTTAAAAGTTTTAAGAAAAAAAGTAAGACCAGAAATATTTTATAAAAAATCTAAAAATTCAAAATAAAAAATAAAAAATACCCAAATATATATTTTTACACGAAAATAATGTAATTAGAAAATCTAAACCTGATTTAATCTTAGAAAATTTGTTTTAGCTCAAAAAATTATGAATTTTTCATGTAATTTTTTTGAGCTACATTTTTTCTATGAATTTTCTAAGATTAAACAAGGTTTTAGGATTCTTAATTGCATTACTTTTCCATTTAAAAATATATTTGGATTTTTTTTTGAAAACTTATGAATTTCTAGGTGTTCTTTTATAAAAATTATTTATAGTCCAATTTACCCCTTCTGACATAGCGCCACATTAGCAAAACTACCATCGAAACCACTTAGAGTGCAAAAATAAATGGTTTTTAAAGTTGAGGAGCTTAAAAATTGGTCTTGTATATCAAAGAGGAAAATCGGACAATCACGACAGTAGAGGAGGTAAATTAGACTTTTTCCTTTAAACTATAAAGAGGTGGCAATGATGTTGGTGATTAGCTAGGCCAGTCCAATGGAACTTTCACTCCCATCCCATTTAGGACTAGTTTGGAAGTGTTCTGGCTCCTCCTAAAATGGTTTTGGCCCCGTCTCCTTTTATGGAGTAGCTTTTCTGGTGGAGCTAAAGCTACTTTGAAAAATATTTGGCTAAAAGGCTCCGGTGGTATGTTTTAAAAACTTATATTAAGTTTGTGAGGAGGAGCCATAAGAAGCTACGTTTTTTAGGCTATGGATCCTTGGTATAAAAAATGACCCTGGCTCTTCTAGGCTTTTAGCAAGGACCCACTTTTTAGATGACCATTTGCACGGCTCCACAGCAAAAGCCGAAGAAGTTTAAGCCATAGCTAGAAGTGAGACTCTCTCGTGCTTCGTGTTGCCTTGGATTGTTACCTCTAGGTACAGGAGGCACGTTGAGCCGTACTGGCATGGCATGATAAGGGCCTGTTTGGCCTACGCCTCGGTTCAGCAAGCCGCAATGCGAGTGCCACCGAAACTCTGGCGCTCAATTTCACCGCCAAACATTTGGCTGGCTCTGGCGCGAAGATTGAACTAGCTACTGTTGCAGTTGCCAAAGCTTTGGCGTACTGTGGTGTAGGTGTTTGGCACTTGTGGCGTGCCCCACCTGCGGCGTGAGTTGGGCGCGAGCCAAACAGGCCGTAAGTTTTTTCTTTGGCCCATGGAATGCTGGCACACCTTCGTGTCACGCGCTGGCCAAAGCATAACTTTTAAAATATCTTTGCTAGTTTTCTTTTTGCACTCATGACATATAAAAATATATTTTGTATGTATCATTTTCATGATAGTTTTTCAATGTTTTTCATAATCCGTTCAAGAATTAAATAAGATAAAATACTAGGAAACTGCTTTGTAGTATGCTTAAGTGTCATTTTCGGGTCGGCCCAAGAACAACCCAAAATGCAAGCCAGACCATGCAGCCCATCGTGTCGAGATCCTTGACATAGCACAGTCCAAAATATTTTGTGTCATGTCATGCCAAAGGGACCTTTAATGAGGTATAGAAATTATAAGGGGAGAGAGAGAGGAGATGAGTTTTATCTCGACAAAACCCAAGACCAACTATTAGCATTGAAAACTGTAAAATAAAACCGTGCCGAATTGGATGAAACTCATTCTATTTCATTCCCACGCATTGAAAACTGAGTGGAACTTCTTTCATTTCATAACACCATGCATCGTTTAAGTATTTAGACCTATGGAACTGTAAAATAAAACCATACACAATAGATTTTGTTTCATTTCATCACCCACAACCACTACTAGACAAACCGATTTTGGAGGCGTCTTCCTTTTTAGGTAGAGACGGCTCTATCAAAACCCGACTCTAAAATGGTTTGTAAGCCGACTGGCTTCAGAAATCGATTTTTAGAGGTGATTGCAGCCAAAACGTCTCTAAAAAGAGCGAGCACCTTTTAAAATAGAGACATTTCTAGAGGCGGCTGAAATTCTAACCGTCTCTACCCTCTAGAAATGAATTCTAGCTAGAATCGGTTGAAAATCTAGCCTATCACTATAAATAGATAGAGCATAGTAAGAGCAACTTCAACATGTTGGCTAAAATTAGTAGCCAAATTCCATTTAGCCATTTTGTAAAATAGAAAAGTTCTCAAAAGAAATAAGACGTCTACAATAGTCTTGCTATTTCTCATCTTTAGATAGCTAGCGCCCGTGGTTGGCTTTATATGGCCACCTAAAATTAAGGGGTAGCCAGCTTCCTAGTTTACAAGGCCAGCTAGTACATATGTCGGAGCCTACTTTTTGCTATACAAATTCTAATTCTAAAATAGTCTCAAAAAAGAATAATCGAGCTGTTGGAATTGCTTTAAGATTCATAACTTTTTCATCAAATCAGATGAAGATAAATTTATATCATTGCAGTAGTGAAACAAATCTACAACTTTGTAGACTAACTTCTCCATTCAAAATCATTTAAGGACCAAAAGTTTTGTTTTACATTTTCATAATTTGGAAATCAATGTTTTATTTTATTTTGAAAAATGACCTTGTATGGGGAAACAACCTAAACCAAAATTGTAGTATTCAAAGGTATTTGCAACTTTATAGTTGACTACCTTTTCATTTTAAATCATCTAGTGCCCAAAAATTTTATTTAGAATTTTCAAATTTTTAAATTTTCATAAGTACCTCTATACAGAAACGGTCTAAACCAAAGTTGTAGTACTCAAAGAGATATAGATCTTATAGTTGATGACTTTTTCATTTGAAGTCATTTATGGCCCATAGATTCTGTTTTAATATTCATAATTTTGAAATTCAAACTTTTTCATTTAAATTTATTTAGAAACTCAATTATGCAGTACAATACGTATTTACTAAGGTGGATACAAAAGTATTGTGTACCAATCACTTAGTCACAAGTGACTTTGAGACACAGTAGCAAGGAAGCGTCTTGACGGGTTGCTCAACTGGATGAAAACAATTTTTTTTGCCATTTTTTATGGTCCAATTTTAAAATTATGGAATCACTAATTTCTACAGATTCACAGACGGCTCTACAAATGGTTTTGAGCCGTGTCCTGTAGTAGTGAACTCTTTATGGTTAAAAGTGAAACGAAATTTTGTTAGGTTTTTATATGGATCACAAATTCACAAACCAAACACGCCCTGATATTTCGGTAGAAAATAAAAAAGGTTAAGTTTACTGATATTATTTGGGTTATGATTACCAGCAAGCGCTGCCGTGGCAGGATCTCCGCGCGAGTCCCTGACGTGCAGGTCCACCCGCGTGGGGCGATTCACGTAGAAGTCCTCCAGCGCCATGGAAATGGCGGCGAGGCTCTTCTTCCTGCCTGCGGCGGCGTGGCTCGCGAGGTCCAGCACGACGGCGACCGGCACCGTCGCCTCCGCTGCCACTGCCGGCGGTCTCCAGAACAAAGAGAAGAGAGCCGTGGCCGCGAGCAAACGTCGTAGCCTCATCGACCTCTCCATGTGTGTGTGTTTGTGTGCTAAGTTTCCCGGATTACAGCTTTCACTTGGATACAAACAAATGAACAATGGATTGGTATGTGATGCATATATAGTTCAGCGTGTGTGTATATATATACAAGTACGTGACGGAGAGCCCGAGAGGCAATCAGCCAATGTCAGCGCCTCAACGGTGGTGGTGTGACTGGTGGTGAAATTTCCCGGATGGTTCTCTGGCCGGCCGCATAGAATTTTTTTCATGGCTGTGCGCTGTCACAGTCTCTAACTGGCGAGTAGGCATGCAGGCATCAGGCATGGCGACGTTTCTTCGATCCTTTTCATTTCCTTCGTCTGACAGTGTCGCTCAATATTTGGTCAAGAAGAGACATTGTTCACGTAATTGCATGAGCCTCTGTTAGAGCATAATGATCCACGTAATTACAACAGGGAGCCAATCGTTTCTTGAACCAATTTTTTTTTTGGGGGGGGGGGGGGGGGGTTACGGTTACGGGCAAACAACACAGCAATCAATGGTATGGACCGGACCGTCTAGTGATCAACATCGTTGAAGATATATACAAACATTCAGGTCGACCAATCGATCAGCTGCATGTATGCACATTTACATTTGCATATACATTAGACCTGGCCAATTTTTTACTCCCTCTAGCCCTAACAAAGTACTCCATATGTTCCAATTTATAGGTCGTTTTGGCTTTTCTAGATATACAACTTTTATTATATATTTAGTCATATCGTAAATCTAGGTGCACATTAAAAGCTAATTACTTAAAAAAGCCAAAAACAATCTATAATTTGGGACAGAGAGTGATAATGTCTTTGTGGACCTATATTTGTGGTTCTAATATCTACTCTTCGTACAAGGCTTACAAATATTGAATTGGTAACACGGAAGTTCCAACTGCTTTCAAATGGCTCTGGAAGTCATAACTCATAAACACCAAGTGTTCTTTTTTGTTATTGTTTAAAGATTGGTTAAGCACAAGAGAGTAGTTAAGAAGGAACATAGATCTCTCATCTTATGCTTGTGTTTTATGTTCAGATGGCAGAGAAGAATCTCTGAAACACTTATTCCTGCTCCAAGCTTGCTGGGGATTATTGCTAAACATTCAGGTGTCTAGTCCAGCTAACCCATTTGAGATTCTAGTCAGCTTCAAGAGTCAGCTAGGGGTTCCCTTCTTCATGGAAATTATCATTTTAGTGAGTTGGATGATTTGAACAGCAAGAAACAGTTTCATCTTCAATGCTATTGCTCCCTCAACTGGAGCCTACAAGTTGCTCTTTAAGAACAACTTGCGACTGTTATGCATAGAGCAAACAAGATTTCCCAGCTACAAGCCCTCTCGCGACCTTTTTTATTTTCTGACTCTTCTGCTTATCTTTTTTTTTATCTATAAGCCAAAAGTCAAAAGCAGTATCCAAGTGCTATGAAAGTTATGTACGCGGAAGCAGCGGTTTCTGAAAAAACAGCTTCAAATTCCACTGATTTTCTGACCCATTAGCGCGCAGGAATTTCACAGGAACCATACAGGAATATCATAGGAATCAGTTTATTTTCACAAGAAACAAGAAAGTTTCCCGCATTTCAAATGGGGCCTAAGTGTAACAAATATACAGGAAAATTGGTTTCATAGCACTGAAAGAAGGCGAGATTCAGAAAATACCATCAAAAGTTCGTCGTACCGTAAAATAGTATTGAAAGTGAGTATCCATTCCGCAATCTAGCATTCTGTTACTTTGGCTGTTAACGACGTTGGTCGGCCTCGGTCCGAGGCCTCCGCTTCACTAAAAAAACGAGCAGCAGCCATGGAATGGCTGGCGCGCCGCCTGACGCAGCAGCGGCGGCGACGACGGAGCAGCACCGGATCATGGTGAACACCCACCGCGTGTCCCGCGTCCCCGAGCACGTCCGCAGCCACAAGCCGGACGCCTACACGGCAGGGGTCGTTGCCATCGGGCTGCTCCAAACCGCGTACGCAGAGCGTCGGCTTCCCGCCGGCACCCGGATCAAGATGGCTTACCACCACAGCCTCGTCTCCCGCGGCCACCAGGACCCCGCGCGACATGCCAACATCTCGCGTCGCCGCGCGCGAAAGGGAGGCCCGCACCATGTACGCTGCCGAGGATGTGGGTGCCTATCAGGCCGATGACTTCATCCAGATGCTGTTGCTCGACGGCTGCTTCATCATCAAGCTCCTCGTCAACTTCGCCACGGGCAAGGAGGATGCGTCGCTGCATGTGACGCCGTTCGGCCCCACGCAGCTGTCCGTCGACCTCATCCTCGCGGAGAACCAGATCCCGTCCTTCGTCCTTGTCGATCTCATCAACAACACCAGGCTGCCGGAGTTCGACACCACGGGCTACCAGTCGACGGTCCTGCTCGTGAAGCTAGTGCTGTACTACCTCGCCGGCGAGAAGGGCCGTGACATGAACGACAGCCAGTACAGGACCAGTTGCCGCATGAAGCCGCAGCGCCCGAGCAGCCCTTGTCGTGCCGTTCAGCAGCAGCAGGCCTATGGGCATGTCCTTGCTCTACCACTGCAGGCATGTCCAGGTTGATGCGGCGTACAGGTTGTTCTCTCCACGTCCTCCCATGGCTGCTGCTTGTTTTTGAGTTAAGCGGAGGTCTCGGACGGAGGGCAACAAACGACGTTACCAGCAAAGTAACAGAGTGCTAGATTGCGGAACAGATACTTACTTTCAATGGTATTTTACGGTACGTTAAACTTTCGATAGTATTTTTCGAATCTCGCGTTGTTCCGGTGCTACGAAACCAATTTTCCCTAGGCACATGCTTCATGGTGGGATTGATAAATAACAGACATGATGTAGTATTCTACTGTACTTAACCATGTTGTACAGACTAAACCAAAAATCAGAAACATCTTGCATCTAAAATATCAGATATGAAATGTTTATTTAGGAAAAAAAAACTCATTATCTAAACGATAATGCTATGGTGCGGGCGTCCGTCCGCCCGGACGCTCCTCGGTGGGTCGCGACGCCAGCCCAGCTATCCCCTCCCATCCGCTCGGGAGTTTCTAAAAAAAAATCCTCTCGTCCAGTTGCTTCTATCCTCTCGTCCACTCGTTCCTATCTACTCTAGGGGCAATGCCCACCACTGCCGCATGCCAAGAGGTACGAACACGCCAAGGGAAGCCAGCAAAAATCCGGACAAGCGTTGCCCCAGTCGCGGTCGACATGGGTTTCCCGGTGGGCTACTTGGAGCTGGTGCTCCTGAAGCAGCTGCTCCACCTCCTCCTACTGCTGGAGTACATCCACCGCTTCCTCCTCTGGGCTTCCGACGCCGTGGGCCTCGGCGACCTGCTGGATCTCAGGGACGACCACCAGGCGTTGCTATAGGACGGCATGGCGCGCCGCTACCCTCTCCGAGCAGTGCAGCCACTACCTCCCTACCGCATCTCGGAGCCCCCGCCGCCGCCGCCACGGCGTGCTGATCCGCCGCCCAAGCACCGCCGGGCTGCTGCCTCTGGCATGTTGACGAGCCTCCATTCTCCCAAGCAGCAAAGAGATGTTGTGCTAAAAGCACATGTTGCAAGTGTATGTGTTGGGTATTAATAGTAGGCATACCCAACCAAGGGCGTTAATAGCGTATGAGCTACTAAATCGCCCGAGGCCTAGGGACGCCTTCCGCCTCACCCGAGCCTCATGACGTCATCAAAGCGCCCTGTTGGGAACGATTTCCGCCTCGTCCGACCCCTGCAACGTAAGCATTGGAGCGTCCAACTCCCTTGGCGTACTTCTGCCTCGTCCGAGGGACACATGGAGCCCTCTGGCAAGGCGAGGAGCCACGGGGGGCCCCAACCACGGCATCCGTTCCCACCGATGGGATGGACGTGACCACGCATAGTGAACAGGAGCACGGGAACCGCGCTCTGACCCAACATGACCCTGATCATTTCACCACGACGACGTCCATACCTCTACAACGACGGAGGTAACAGCAACTATGCCACCTAACCCTCTCTCTACGCGAATCTGGGCGCACGTCCCGCCCATCCTCGACGGCGCAGAAGCACACAGGACGAAGTATGGCCACAGCATGTTGCACCAGTGGATGGAGAGGCCAAAAGCTCAACGCCCATGACGCCTTTGCGCTACAGGGGAAGCTGTTCACACCGGATAAGGAGGAAGACGGACACACCCGAAGCCACCTTTTTTGTTTTGCTCTTTCATCTTTCCTCCATTTTATCTTTTTACCACAAATGTAACCCGAGCCCTCCCCTTGGAAACTATAAAAAGGGGAGGCAAGGAAGACAACAGACAAGGACACGAGACCAATCGAAACACACACCTCTCTAAGTCAACACACACCTCTCCTGAAGAGACCTGGGATCTGTTTCTTCTCTCGAAAGCTTGTAACCCCTACTACGAGCACTCCGATGCAAAGCAACACGAGCAGCAGCAGAATCCACTGGACGTAGGGATGTTCTTGTCCCAACTAGTATACACCCTTGTGTCCGCTTTGCACACCATCTGGGTCTAGACGCGCAGATACAAATTCACTCGTCGCTCTGTCTAGACCCCCGTTTTCTAGACACCGACAGTATGTTTCAAGTGTTTTTAGATGTTTTAGAGGTACATTGTAAGTGTTTCATACGGATGTTGCAAAAGTAAACTAGGGATGTTGCGTATATTGTAATGGTTGTACACGTATGTTACAAGCGTTTATTCCCAATGTTTCATCTGTGTTTTCAAACATACGTTGCAAGCGTGTTTATTTGGATGTTGCATATGTTTCACATATGTTGTCTAGATGTTGTGTATGTTTGCAATGGTTTTCAAGCGTTTTTCAGATTTTTTTTGCTAGTGTTTCAGAAGCATGTTTCAAATGTTTCATCTGTCTTCAGACGTATGTTGCAAGTATTGCATTTAGATGTTTCAAAGTAGACTGGGTGTTGCGCATGTTGCAATGCAATTGCTAGAGGGGGCGCGAGGGGTCGGGTGGGGGGTGGGGGCGTAGATGCCACGTGGGGCAGATGGGGGTGCAGAAGCTGCGTGGGGTCAGGTGGGGCGCAGACACTGTGTTGGGCTAGCGTGGGGGCAGAGAGTGGTAATGTCTTCGTGGACCTATATTTGTGGTTCTAATATCTATTCTTCGTACCGGGCTTACAAACATTGAATTGGTAACATGGAAGTTCCAACTGCTTTCAAATGGCTCTGGAAGTCATAAACACAAAGTGTTCTTTTTTGTTATTGTTTAAAGATTGGTTAAGCACAAGAAAGTAGTTAAGAAGGAGCATGGATCTCTCATCTTATGCTTGTGCTTTATGTTCAGATGGCAGAGAAGGATCTCTGAAACACTTATTCCTGCTCCAAGCTTGCTGGGGATTATTCTTAAACATTCAGGTGCCTAGTCCAGCTTAACCCATTTGAGATTCTAGTCAGCTTCAATAGTCAGCTAGGGGTTCCCTTCTTCATCGAAATGATCATGTTGGTTGATTTGAACAGCAAGAAACAGTTTCGTCTCCAATGCTATTGCTCCCTCAATAGGAGCCTACAAGTTGCTCTTTAAGAAAAACTTGCGACGGTTATGCATAGAGCAAAGAAGTATTTCCCAGCTACAAGCCCTCTTGTGACCTTTTTTTATATTCTGTCTTTTTACGTTTCTTAAACTCTGCTTATCTTTTTTTTATCTATAAGCTAAAAGTCAAAAGCAGTATCCAAGTGCTACGAAAGTTATGCACGTGGAAGCAGCGGCTTCTGGGAAAAAAAAACAGCTTCAAATTCCATTGAAGCTGTGCGTGGCTGGTGAAATTTCCGGATGATTCTCTGGCCGGCCGGCGAGTGGCGTACGTGGCTGTGCGCTGACACAGTAGTCTCTAATAACTGGCGTGTAGCCATGCAGGCATGGCGACGTTTCTTCGATCCTTTTCTCTGTTCGTTTTTCACCAGAAGAATTTGATGACGTCAGTCAGATCACTGTATTTCCCTTGACATTTCCTTGCGTGATGGATCGGGGCTGCTGTTAGAGCATAATGATCCACGTCTTCCTATCATAAAAGGTCAACGTTAATAACCTTCTTTCTGCTGGCAATATGATCATTGCACAATTTGATAGATTAGAAGGTAAAAAGGTCAATTTTCTTGTTACTACTTTACCTCATAGAAATCATATTCTCAGTGAATAATTTCATTAGAATTAATTTTTATCCAATCACATGTCATCTCTCCTATCATTTCACATCTCTTCATTTTGGTTCCCATGTAGACATAGTTTCTGATAGAAAGAAATCATTTTCTTCTCTCTATTCCTTAATTCTAATGCCATGTCACCATTTTTGCTCAGTTGATATACTAATTATGGTCACATAAACCATCCAGTTTCTGGGTAGGGACTGCTCTTCTAGAAGTGGTGCTCGATGATAACCACATGCAGTGTGGAGCTTGGCCATGAAAAGAGGAGGGGCCAATATGATATGAAGTGCAAAGAGAGGGGGCAAATTAGTGTTTGATCACCACTTTTATTAAGGATTTTTCCAGCTTAGAGGGGGCGCATGGCCCACACTAAGCTCCGCCACTGACCACATGTACCTTCGTGTGAAATCTAGTTTCATCTTGACATGGTCGATTATGATTTGATACTCCCTTAACTAAATATTTGAAAATTCCACAACACATTAGCTGCTATATGAAAATAAGAGGACAAAGTCATATTTGTATCACTTGGATATCTACTTTCCATAGTTTGAAAAAAAATAAAACACAAAAATCTGCAACACATAGGCGTGATTGGCTCAAAAAAAACTTTTTTTGACTAGAAACTGTCTCCAAAAAAACTAAACAATTATTCTCAAGCCGGTTAGAGGTTTTTATTTTACATGGGAGCATGTATAGGCCATGACTTCACATAAATAAAATTTTCGCCATTTATCGAACAAACCACACATATTTCTAGAATTTTTTTCCTCACGAGTCACGAGACTAAAATATTGTTTCATCGAGCAGAACATTTTCTTCATGGAAACATCTATATGCCATAAAGAATGACATGTACATAAACAAGATACTTAAAAAACTGTTATGGAGCAAAACCATGGCGCAAACCACAAAACACATTCAAGGACTAGAAAAGGTGGCGTCCGCATAAACAATAGCTAAAAAGCACCTTACAATAAGCAACAAACTGAAAAAAAAAAAGTAGTGCAGCACATTAAAATTCTGCAGAACATTGCTTGGTGACTATTTGCAGAAGAAAAGAAAGGAAATGCTGTTTGCAAATATGCCTAGTTTCGTATCGTATTGCTGTCTACAGAGCCCCGCCCACACCATTGCTTGTGCTAGTCATCTCAATCTGGACATAAACATCAGGCGCAGGCTCAGAGGCATTGGATATGCTGTCCCGCACTGCGCCAGCAGCTTCTTCATCTCGAGAGATTGCGCTGCTCACATGGGCACCCTGGGAATTGTTGTCCGTGACTTCTTGGACTGGTTGTTCAGGCACAACAGAGCCATTTGCAGCGTCATTCTGCGGAGTACTTCGCGATTCAGAGCCTCTCACTCTGGTATACGCGGCATAGGCCGACCTAGTGAGGCTTATTAGCAGCATGAGTGCCGAGATACATCCAGTGACGACGAAGAGACCATAGAAGCTTCGCAGAGTGGGGCGCCGAACCAGCGGCGGAACTGCTGCCATTGTTTGCCGATGCCTCAGCAGCGAGCATGGATGACAAGTTTGCGACGTAGCTCTGCACTAGAACCAGCACTGCAAAGCACCATACCACAAGAACAATTTTTGACAGAGGACTTCTAAGTATTTGCCCTGAAACACGGAAAAACATTACTTTTAGTTTAGATCATCCGATCCTAAATTATAAGATACTCTATTTTGACTTTTCTATTCCTTTTACTATATGTACCTAGATATAATATACATCTAAGTCCATAGCAAAATCTAGGTACAAGCTAAAACATCTTATAATTTAGAAAGGAGAGAGTCTAACAATGCAGATAACAATTTATAGACCATGCATCATATATTGTCAGGGAGTTTGAGCTCGAGCTGCTGACCATGAGAAAACGTAAAGGTGGAGAAAACAAAGTACAAAGCAGTGCTGAATTGTGCCAAACTTGATCCTTGAAACACTGGATTTATGGATCGTTCGATCGTCCAGAAAACAAAGCCAGTGGAGAAGATGAAGCACACAGTGGCAAGCCAAAGTTCCTTCGTTAGCGGCTTCAAAAATATCCATTGGATTGGTGGTTTTGAGTCATTGTGAGCCGGTTCAAGAGAAGAACAAGCTGGCACACCTTCTATGTATGTCACTGTACAGACCCACTGCTCCACACAACATCTGTTTATTCCAGAGAAGAAAAAAAAAGAAATGAAACAAAAAACATGTAAAAGGAAAGTAAACTGTAGATCCAGCTTTGTGAATGGCTGACATGTAAACCTGCTAAACTCAATTCCCCTATATCCTCGTATAGGCTGCATTCCAACAAAAAAAACCTCCACAAATGTTTTTTGTTCTCTGACAGTTCTTCTATCTCAAATAAAAGGTACTCCATCTGTTTTAAATTATAAGATAAATAGTTTTTGCTATGTACCTAGACATAACACTATGTACTTAGAAAAGTTAAAACAACTTATAATTTGGAATCAAGAAGGGGAGGATGATTTAAGTTATCGCTAAATTAGGAGGTTATATAGAAAGACTATTTTAGGTGATTTTGTTATATAAACCTTAATTTTACTGTAAGAGGATTTAAATATCTTGGTTAAGACGAAGCTAGGCCATGCCCCACCCACCCAATGTGATCACCCTAACCGTAATTTGATATGAACATAGATGTTTAGTGCTCAACTACATTGTCCCCCTCTCTCTCCTTCGATTGTTTGGTAAAGCTCTGACACTATACTTATTCGTAGTAACCTCACATACATGAATTAATGTAGAAGAAACAAAGATGAGAGACACTCAAAAGCCTTTGAAACCATATATTTGTATATCAAAAATATGAGGTACATTGTCCAACATTTATTTGACACTTACTTATTAGTATATAAAAAATATTTGTTGTTATGAACAGTAAATAGTTCATAGTCTTTATTTTCTATTTTTGTCCCCCAAACTATGAGCTGCAGGTTCGATTCTTACTGCATTTTATTTTTATTTTTATTCCCTATAAATTAAATAAATGCATGGTAGAATATAAGGCGTAACTGTTTTTTTCTGTCCAGTCCCTGAGTACAGGGCACCGTGTCTTAGCTCTCGTTCACGTGCTCCTAAGGTCCCACATGCATACTTCTAGCATGTTATTCTCTCACACGACATTTAGGGCATATTTGGATGATGTGGCCTTTGAAAACTGTTGTATCGTAAAACTGTGGTTTTATAAGCTAAAGAGATATAAAACCATGTTTAGAAAAAAGAGATCATGAGTGGAGTTTCTAAAACTCTAAAAAGACTATAGTTTTTACAAAACCATGGTTTTAGAGACTACAAGATTTGTTGCATCCAAATACCTAGTAGCTTTTAAAAACCAAAGTATTTTGTAAAACCATAATATTTCTTTAATACTTCAAAAATACTTTGCATCCAAACATGACCTTAGTTTCTTTTCTCTGCATGCTTGGCTCTTGGCTGTATGGATTGTGTTGGCTGAGAAAAAATAGCACGCGGGCCTGTCAGTTTATTTCTCATGTGGAAGCAAGGGTAACATTCTTTTATGCATATTTTGAACTACTAGAATAGTGTTTGACCTTTCATACTATATAATAATATGAAAGTATCAAGATTAATATCTGAATTTATAACTTATCTAATTGTGAAGCGAAATATATGATTATTTACCAAATTGGTAAAAAGGATTTTACTAAATTGCATGTACTTTTTCTGTGGCATACCGTTTGACAAAATACTAGATCGGAATAGATATCATTGGACAATGGTAAAGTCCTCAATTTGTGATACCTCGTAGCCTTCTGCTATGTCCAAGATGGAATCAACACAGACATCATGCGCAAGCGGAGAGGTCTTGGGAGACACCTGAAGACAGAGGTGGTACGGAGTTACTTCGGTTGCATGTCAGCGTTTCTTTGCCACAGCACTACAGCAGCAAATGTATGGAAATGCTAAAGCAACGAGCTTACAAGACCATGTCCAGGGGTCCTGTATGGGATATCAACAACCATCTCGTAAGTTTTGCTGTGCTCGTCAGAACGGAAATATGGAATCTCATCGACGGTAGCTGATTCTCCACCATTGTTTGAACCCTTGCTCAGAGCTTTACAATATTCTGTTTGATTGTTATAGGGATTTAGCCTATCCTCTTTGATTCCTTTCTTCATCAGAAAAGAGCACACAAATCCTTCTGTTTGTGTTTGGCATCCAATATAATCACCATTCATCAGCAGCTGGTACAGATCAATCACCCAATGCTGGAACCTCTTTGCAGTGAGCATGGATGACAACTTTGCAGTATACCTCTGCACTAAAGCCAACACTGTACAGGCAGAATTACACAAAAAGGGTGCTATTTGAGATAGTCCCTGAATTACTGTAAGAAGCTGCCAAAAAAATATTCACAAACCAGTATATAATGCCAGAAAGTTTGAGGTCCCAAAGCGGGAAAATCTGGTCAGAGGCAACCGAGCTTATTAGCGATGTTCTTTTCAGATCAGTCCGTGGCCGACTCAGAGAGGGTGAGAGTGCCATCAATGTTCCCTTTAGATGAGTTCTTGTTACTGACTCAGAGAGTCAAGAGTGGATGAGATTGACGACGCCGTTCTTTTCAGATCGGCACATGACTAGACTTGGAGAACATGGTTTAAAATAGCGGGCCATAGGTATTCAGCGGTAGCGTTCTCCTAAAGCTAAAATCAGGCCATAGCAGTATGGCGGGCTAAAAGAGCTAAATTTAACGCAAGTACAAATAGTGGTACATTGTATAAAACAGGTACAGCCGGCTATTTGTTACTTCGAGCTTATCAGCAACGTTATCTTCAAATCAGTTCATGGCCGACTCGGAGAGGATGAGTTTTCGACTATATATATTCTCTAGGCTCCTGAAGCCAAGAACTTGGTCGGGGCAAAGGTGGCACTAACGATGCAATTGGTTGAGGCTCTTGAACTTAGTGACATGGATCTCATCACTCCCCTAGCTGGGTTATTGCCAACTATTGATGTTTGTTATCAGGAATAATGAACATGGGGCCGGGGTATGACCAGTACGTCATGATTTTTGGACATAGGGTCCAATGGTAAGTTGGTAATACATTAAATCATCTATTTCCATCTCAAAAGAAAAAAAAAGATTGCTTGAATCTAAATATTATTTTGGAAGAATGAACAATGTTCCCGGGTATGATTTCTCACCTCCATGCGCGGTCCCAGGATCTCCACACGAATCCCTGACATGCAGCTTCGAGCCGTACCTCGAGTTCTTCGCGCAGAAAACCTTGGGCGCCATGACGGCAGAGTGGCTCCCGACGTTGCTCGCGAGGTCCGTGGACAACACGAACACGAGCAAGCAGATGACAGCCGCGGCAGCTTCGGCGGCTACCAAGCGTCGTCGTCGTACCATTCGTCTCATCTCCATGACGGTTTCCAAACTAATTATCACAAAAATTATGATCTCCTGTCAGCAGCGCCAACTCTGAAGAACAAGCCGCGGCTCTTGTAGATGGTCCGATATCAGCTCCAGCCGCCATCTTCAGCAGCCGGCCCAGTGGATCAAGGCCCAGGAAGACAAACTCACGCTATGTAGGGGACGAGTGGACCCAGTAGGCCAGCTAGGCGCTTGCATGCGCGAGATCGAGGCAATGCCTCCTGTACTTAAGAGAATGAGGGGAGAGGGGAAAAGTTATGACTATTGTAACAGAAGTTTTAAACTCGGCTAAGCACTCCTCCGTCGTCCCAACTCTCTCTCTGTTCTTCTTCCTTCTACCCCATTCTACTCCATTTTCCCAAATTCATATCTGCTATCACTCACAAGTGGTATCAGAGACACCGATCCTCGGGGTTCTCGATCGCCGGCGAACACCAACAACCCATCGATCGATCGATCCAAATTGGTTTGGTCGGTCTAATCCGTCGCCGGTAGCTCTGGGCATAATTAACCGAAGATCGAAGACCGAACCGAACTAACCGAGACCGAGACCGAACTAACCGAGACCAAACTTTTCGGTCACTAGTTCGGTCCCTGCTTCCAACTAATCGAACTTTGTATGGTTAGTTCGGTCATAGGTCTCGGGTAACCGAACTGACCGAATTAACCGAACATTTGAATTTTGTTAATATAATGTGTACTTTGGACTATTATTAGTGATATAATATTTATTCTAGTGGGTTTATATCAACCATCACTCTTATCACTTTATTTAATCTATATGTTATTGTTATTTTTTTCCATGAAATAGAAAAAGTTTTGCTAAATTTTGCTACAAATTATACTACTTAGTAGATGTTTTGTGAAGTTCGGTTAGTTCGGTCATGACCGAGATCGAACCGAACTAACCGAGACCGAACTTGCTCGGTCTTGAGTTTTGAAACTAATCGATCGGTCTCTGTTTTTAGATGACCGAACTTTTGAAATAACCGAAGACCGAGACCGATCGGTTCGATCAGACCGAACGCCCAGGGCTAGTCGCCGGTCTGTGAGCTGCAGCTTGCGATGGGATTCCGTAATTCCACACCGCGGGTCTCGATTTGTGGCGTGTGTTCCCCGATCTGGCGTCCGCATCCCCCGCAGATCACGAGCATTTCACCCATCTTCAACGCAAACGTGGCACCATGAACTCGGAGACGAAGCTGCTGCTCGCCGAACTCGACAAGCGCTTCGCCGCCCAGGATCAGCGTTTCGACGAGCGTTTCGCCGCCCAGGATCGGCGCTTCGACGACCTGAAGGGCCAGATCTCGACCGCCGCCGCCGCCTCTTCCTCCCGCCTCCAAGTGCTGGAGCAGGCAGTCCAGGTGTTCAATGAATGGCGTCCGGACGTCGAAGGCGTCGTCGACGATCTCAAGCAGGAGGTCTCCAAGCTTTCCACGCTAAAGGTCGAGGTCGGTCGCCTGTCCAAGCACTGGGATTGGATCCTCGTCGACACCACCATCGCGGCGCCGAGCGTATTTGCGTCTACGCCTTCGTCCCCGAGCGCGGTCATCGTCGAGACCTCCCGCGACTCCACCGTCGACAACAAAACACCGGCGTGCCCACTGACTGGACCACCAGTCACATCGCCCAAGGGGCACCACGATGAATTGAGGAACCGGGCGGGTGAATTCGGTGTGGTCACCACCGTAATTCCACCCCCCCGGCAAGGGTATGCCGCTGTGCTATCTTCCCCCACCGCCTCCCCCACCTCATGCTTACCCGCGCCCACCACCACCACCACCACCTCACCCTTACCCGCGCCCACCACCACCTCCACCACATCGTCCATGGGAATCGGGGTTTCAGGGCGGTAGTGGCGGGGGCTCTACCGGCAAGCTGCCTAAGGTTAATTTTCCCTTATTTGAGGGTGAACATCCTAAAGCTTGGCTAAAAGACTATGAGGATTACTTCGATCTCTACTCTGTTGAGCCATTCAAATGGGTTCAGGTCGCCACCATGCACTGCAAACACGATGTTGCTCGTTGGAAACAGTATGTTGAAACCCAACTCAAAACCTGCTCCTGGCAAACTTTTACCCAAATGATACTCGAGCGTTTTGGTCGCAACGAGCATGAGCTACTCATTCGGCGTCTCTTCCACATTTACCAATCTGGCACAGTCGTCGATTACATTGCACAATATACCGGCCTCCTGGATCAGCTCACTGCTTATGCTCCACACCCAGACCCTCTATACTATACACAACGTTTCATTGATGGCTTGAAACCTGAACTCAAATCTGCAGTTCTTATGCAGCGCCCTTCTACTTTAGATTCTGCCTGTGTGCTTGCTCAGTTGCAGGAGGAAGTCGTGGGTGAGAGCCGGCGTGCTCCACGCCGCTATGATCGCGTACCAATGGCAGGCGCAATGCCTATTCCACCACCACCGTTGAAGCCTGGTGCTGCCGAGGACAAACACGCCGTTGCGCCTACACATCAACATACGGTCGCCGACAAGTACCGCGACCTCCGTGCACAGCGCCGCGCTCAGGGCCTGTGTGTGCGCTGTGCAGCCAAGTGGAGCCGCGATCACAAGTGCCCTGACTTGGTCCAGCTCCACCTCGTTCAGGAGTTGTGCGACTTATTTCAGTCACCAGATGATGCCGAGAGTATGGAACAGCCTACATCTCCTACTCATTCCCAGTTAATGGCTCATTTGTCAGTGGCCGCGGCGTCTGGCGCGCTTGCACCCAAGACATTGTGTTTCACTGGTGTTTTACAGGGGCACTCTCTATCTGTATTGGTGGACTCCGGAAGCTCCCACACCTTCCTAAGCAGTAATCTCAGCTCTTCATTAACTGATGTTCAGCTTCTCCAGCCTGTATTGTCAGTACAAGTGGCTAACGGTGAGATCTTGCAATGTGATCGTCACCTCCCTAATGCAATTTGGTCAGTACATGGCTGCTCCTTTACCACAGACCTAAAGCTCTTACCCCTTCAGTCCTATGACATGATTTTGGGTCTCGATTGGTTGTCCAGTTTCAGTCCCATGCAGATACACTGGCAACAAAAGTGGATGTCTATTCCTTATAATGATTCTACTGTTGTGTTGATTGGGGATGCTCCTGCAATTCCAGTGGGTTCAGTGCTTCAACTGTCCTTGGTCCAGTCTGATTCTGGTGAGCAGTCCATCACTTCTGAGTTGCTACCACCCGAATTCAATGCTCTGTTGGCTGAATTTGCACATTTGTTCAAGCCACCAACTGAGTTGCCTCCGCAACGTGATTGTGACCACTCCATTCCCCTGATTCTTGGAGCTCATTCAGTGTTTGTCAGGCCCTACCGCTATGCTCCAGTTCTGAAGACTGAGATTGAGCATCAAGTGGCCGATATGTTGGAGCAAGGTCTTATTCAGAAAAGCAACAATGCATTTTCTTCGCCGGTGCTATTGGTCAAGAAGAAAGACAACATCTGGCGTTTCTGTGTGGATTATCGCCACCTGAACGCTATTACAGTCAAAGGGAAATATACAGTGCCCATTATTGATGAACTCTTGGATGAGCTATCAGGTGCCAAGTATTTCACTAGCCTGGACCTTCAGGCGGGCTTCCATCAGATTCGGATGAAACCTGGCGAAGA
This sequence comes from Saccharum hybrid cultivar R570, assembly GCA_038087645.1. Classification (NCBI taxonomy): domain Eukaryota; kingdom Viridiplantae; phylum Streptophyta; class Magnoliopsida; order Poales; family Poaceae; genus Saccharum; species Saccharum hybrid cultivar. The sequence goes on from JAQSUU010000245.1 coordinate 14,616,654, forward strand.
GTATAAGACAGCATTCCAAACCCACTTTGGCCAATTTGAATTCCGCGTCATGGCGTTTGGCTTAACCGGCGCACCCGGCTCCTTTCAGGATGCAATGAACACAACCCTCGCTCCTTATTTGCGTCGGTTTGTGCTCGTGTTCTTCGACGATATACTCATCTATAGTCCGGACCTGTCTACTCATCTCGACCATCTCAGATTGGTGTTTGAGCTTCTGTCCAAAGATCAATGGAAGCTGAAACTTTCCAAGTGTACGTTTGCCCAAACTCAGTTGGCTTATCTCGGTCACGTAATCAGCAGCGCCGGCGTCAGTACTGATCCAGCTAAGATTGTTGCAATTGCTCAATGGCCTGTGCCAACGTCAGTTAAGGAGCTTCGCGGGTTCTTAGGCTTGGCCGGATACTACCAAAAATTCGTTCGCCACTTCGGAATCATTGCCAAGCCCCTTACTGAAGGACCGAAAACGGCGACCAGAGGGGGGGTGAATGGGAGCCTCAAATTTCTTCCGAAATAATTGGCCGCTGTCCCAAAATCACCGCCAAACACAAGCAAATCCTCGAAACTAAAATACCCAAGCCAACTAGTGATGAGGGCACTTTAAAATAATTTCTCAGAACGGTAGAAATCCAACGCAACTGACGGAACTCAAAACGGAGCTCAAACAAATAAACTGCGGACGAAAATCGTAAGCTCTAGAAGTATTGCCAAACAGAGAACAGGGAAGCAGCTAGCTTCTGTTGAGTACTGACGGTTGGCACTAGGCTCTACTCATTGCCTGAATGGAGACTTGATGAACCAGGACACACGAACAGAGAACACAAGAAGCAATGAGAAGGGCACGCCTGCAACACAAGTAGAAAGACAGCAGCTCCAAACTTTTGCGCTAGAGGGAGTACTCAAGCATGACGAGCAGCCCACCAAGGGCCAGCACTGCTGTGCTTGTTTACTCGGTGCTGGTCAGGGATGAACGCAGGAAGCTGAGAAGAAAGTGAGTTATCCCTCAGCCGTGGATCCAAAAACAAGTAGGAGGAAGTAATATAATATTTCATAGATCAGCCAATAAATACTTGTAGTAACTCACTGAAGCCAAAGCTGAGTCAAAGTCCAATCAATCAAGGATGAATTTAAAATCAAGAAAGAGCTGTTGTACTGCAAGAGAATGGAACCACTCTGCACCAGAGAACATGATTGACCAAGCAAAGCCTAGGCAGGCAGAGCTCCCGCTGAGCAAATCGAAGAGGGCCACCAGGGTCTCACGGTGAGCAGCTGCTCGGCGGTGGATGTGCTCAGGGCTGGGAGCACTACTGCTGCTGCATGGCCTGACCAACAAGCTGCTTGCCAGGAAGGGCCAGACTTGCCAAATCGACAAGAACAAATCGAACCGAGAGGGGCCGTTCTGACTGGCGTACTGCAGCCTAACACCGGTGGAAAATGAACGGAGAAACGCCCAGGCCCTTGCTGCTCGGGCTGCTGGAGCACGGCAGGGTCTGCACTGCCGGCATCGCTGTTCCCAACCTGAAGACTGAGAGAACGACTAGAACTGACGGGCAGCACAAGATAAAGGATGAGCGTTGCTTCTAGGAAGCAAGTACGACACCTGTGTGCCAGCTCTGGTAACGCTCCTGTAAAAATCCCATGTGCCAGTGCCTCAACTCGCGAAGAACAGACGATGAACAGAGAAGGGGCGCCCACAAAACTTGACAGAATCCGACTCAAATCAACACGAACTGATTCCAAACTTTGGTCAGACCAAATTCAAGTGACTATGAACAAGATCCTAAGAAATCATTGCCTGAGATCAATCCAAACTCCGGGAAAATCAGATCGTAGCAAGAACGAAAAAGAGCAAAAACAGTGAACAAAAATCACAGATTAAACTGAGGAATCCCAGAGGGCACGAGGAGGATTTGGGCCTCCATTCCCACACCAAATCACCACAAATACACCACGAATTTTTCAGATTTTTGGACCTCTCTCATGAAGAGCTAACCCTAGGTGGAAGGAGAAAATGAGAGAATGGGGAGAGAGGTGAGGGAGATGGGAGCTCCCTCATCCTATTTAACAGGGCTATTACACATTCCCAGTTTTGCCCCTGGATACAAATGAGCCAAACCATTTAGCCCAAGGGCGTAAAGGTCCAACCCTGTGTCAACTTCATCCAACGGCCACCGCGCCTCCTCACCGGTAGCTTCGCCTCGACGCGAACTCCCCGATGCCGCCACGTGTCGTCCGTTCCTCCTCGGAACCTCCGCCCGGGTTTTGAGGCCCAAACCCGTAAACCCGCCTCCGATGGTTTTGAGGCCCAAACCATCAAACCGCTCCGCGAGTAGCGTACTCCATACGCGTCCCCCGCCATCCGACGCGTGTCACCTCCACGGTCAACACGGTCACTCTCATGTCTTCTCGCGCTTGTCGATGTCCCAAGTGTCAGCCAGCGCGGCTAGCCACCCGGCCTCCGGGTCCCTCGGTCCAAGCCTCACGTCCGTCCTTCACCCCTCAGGTCCATCGGTACGGCACATCCTCCTTGACCTTCACCTCGCCGTCGGCTACCGTCTCCGTGCTCCACACATGCACAACACAAGCCAAGAGACATGTCGCACACAAGGCTTTCGCCAAGGTAGGGTTAGTCACCACTCAACCTACTTCGTGGATCACATTGACAATCACTCATCACAAAACGAATACACAAAGGTACTTGTCAACCTTGTGTTCGCAATCTCCCCCTTGATGAGTGCATTGTCAACACCAATACACGAACAGCTTGAGCAAAAGAAAAAGAAGAAGAAGAGAAAATAAAGAGCTCAACCAAATAACCGAAAGCCAAAGAAAAGCTGAAACGTGTCATTTGAAATGAGCAAAACTTGGTCCCCAAAGACATGGGCAACGGCTCAACGCAACCAAGTAAAACAAAGCTAGTCCTCAAGAAGAGGCAACGGGCTCAACACCACTAGCAAAGCTCGAAAAGGAAACTTGGTCCCCAAAGACATGGGCAACGGCAAAACAAAGCTAGTCCTCAAGAAGAGGCAACGGGCTCAACACCACTAGCAAAGCTCGAAAAGGAGAACCTGCTAGACCCTCCAGAAGAGGCAAAGGCTCAACACATCTAGCAAAAGCAACTCAAGTGCAGCTCCCCCTGAACAAATGCAATCTCACTCAAATGAATGCATATCTTGTGAAATTGTGAGTGTGGAAACTTCTCCCCCTTGTTGACATATGCACTTATCAAGTTAGAGCCCAAGGAATGCAACTCCCCCTCAAAACATGCTATAAATGCATAAATGCACAAATGCAGAAGCTTCAAAATTATAGCAAGTAGATTGAAAAGATGCTCTAGCTGATGCTGTCATGTATATATAGCAACAAATACAAGTGCTAGCAAATGCTCAAAATGACCAAATAAGATGAAATATGGCATTTTAGCAAGTTTGATCAAGTTTGAGCAATTTAAAAGAGGTTCACCACCGAATGAGCACATAGCAAATATAGACAGGAGATCAAGCTTGTGCTACACATGTATGCAAAGTGAACTACCCCAAACAAAGTTCACACATCATGTCATGAGACAAACTTGTGATTTGATCAAATTTTCAATCAATTGAATTTTATCGAAGTTATGCAGCTTATCACCAATGTTTGTCAAACAAATGTGTGCGGGAGGTTATCGATGCCATCAGAACCTGACTTATCGATCATGTCAAGCCTATGCCAAAAGCAGTCAGAAGCTTAAGACAGTGATCTCGGTATCCATTACAGAGCTCAAGTTCACCCTTAAGTGTAATAGGGAGCTGTCTCGATACTCTGACATGGGACAGTAAAGACCCATCCCGATCTTTTCATACCTTGTTTTTTTTTAAGTTTTAGAACAAATTTAAGTTGCTCAAGCAAGTGTGTAACTCAAGGTATGAGCCGTAGCAACTAAGCATATATATGAAGCAAAAGAGTTCTCGACACACCTACACCTGCTAGTTGCCACAAATAGTGGTGAACATGTTTCAAGTTTCATCAAGTGTTATTCAAGTTCACAATTGAAAAAGACATTTTTAGCTCATATCAAGAGATCAAAGTGAGCCTAAGCAAAGCACATCATATATATCCATAACATGCCCAACAAGAGCATAGTATCAATCTAACTACTATAAGGATGAAGCTCAAGATGCAATATGATACATGATGATATGATATGCAAATATGATACAAAAGCGAAAACAAAAACTAAACTAAAAACAAAACCAAAAACTAATGTACAAGAACCACAAACTTCCCTCTTCTAAAAAGGATAACAAACCCCAAGCTCTCCTCGCAAGCGAGCAAACTGGGTTTGGTCAAGGGGTTTAGTGAAGATATCTGCGAGCTGGTTGTGGGTGTCAACATGAATAAGGTCAATGTCCCCTTTCTCATAGTGGTCTCGCAAGAAGTGAAAACGGACCTCTATGTGCTTGGTTTTGGAGTGGAGAACAGGGTTTTTGGCTACACATATGGCACTAGTGCTATCACAGAATAAAGGCACTCGCCTAAACTCTAAGCCATAGTCTCGCAGAGTAGCAACCATCCAAAGCAACTGGGAACAGCAAGCAGCAGCAGCAACATACTCAGCTTCTGTGGTGGATTGAGCTACAGTGGACTGCTTGCGAGAAGACCAAGACACAAGAGAAGACCCAAGAAACTGGCAAGTCCCAGAAGTGGACTTCCTCTCAGTACGACAACCAGCATAATCCGCATCAGAGTAACCACAAAGAGAAAGAGAGGAGGAAGCAGAAAACCAAAGACCAAATTCGGGTGTGAAACGAAGGTACCTCATGATCCGCTTGACGGCTTGACGATGCGATGTGCGCGGTGAAGACTGAAAGCGCGCGCACAAGCAGACCGCGAACTGGATGTCCGGTCTCGTCGCCGTCAGGTACAGCAGAGATCCGATCATGCTTCGGTACTCCTTCTGGTCCACAGCTTCTCCTTCCTTGTCCTCGTCTAGGGCCGTCGTAGTCGACATGGGCGTCGAAAGAGGCTTGGCCTCGCCCATATCAAACTTTCTCAGGAGATCCTTGGTGTACTTGCCTTGGTGCACGAATGTTCCTTCACGGGTTTGCTTGATTTGCAGCCCGAGGAAGAATGTCAATTCGCCCATCATGCTCATCTCGAATTCCCTGCTCATAGTCTCAGAAAACTTTGCAACAAGAGCATGAGAGGAACCACAAAAAATGATATCATCCACGTAAATCTGAACCAAAAGTGTGTCAGTGCCTTGCTTGAGGAGAAACAAAGTTTTATCTACTGAACCCATCTTAAAGCCCTTAGCAAGCAAGAAGGCTTTTAAACGCTCATACCAGGCTCTCGGGGCTTGTTTCAATCCATACAAGGCTTTGTGGAGTTTGTAAACATGGTTTGGATACTTGGGATTTTCAAAGCCAGGGGGTTGTCTCACATACACCTCTTCCTCTATGTACCCGTTCAAAAAGGCGCTCTTCACATCCATTTGATACAGCTTGAACCCTTTCGAAGCTGCATAAGCTAAGAGCATCCTTATAGCCTCGATACGGGCCACAGGAGCAAAGGTTTCTTCAAAGTCTACTCCCTCTTTCTGACAAAACCCCTGAGCCACTAGCCTAGCCTTATTCCTCACCACCACTCCATCCTCACTTTGCTTGTTCTTGAAAACCCATTTTGTACCTATAGGGTGACACTCAGGTGGAGGTGGAACTAAGACCCAGACTTCATTTCTCTCAAAGTTCTGTAACTCCTCATGCATAGCATTGACCCAATCGGGATCAGAAAGTGCGTGTCCAACATTTTGTGGCTCGAAATTAGCGACAAAAGCAGAATGAGCAAAATATGAGATTTCATATGACCTTGAGCGTGTAACACGCTGACTGATGTCGCCGATCATGGTTTGAGGCGGGTGACGACGCTGGATGTGCCGAAGGGCTTCCCTCAAAGATGTCGCCTCCCCCTCAACAGCTACTGGGGCCTCCTCAGGTGCAGCCGACGTAGGCTGAGGAGGTGGCTCGTGCGGACCCCATGTAGTGGAAGAAGATGGATCTGGTCCGTGAGCCGAAGTAGTTGTCGTAGACTCGACTGGAACAGCCGAAGAGGTCGGCTCTGCATCTCCCCAATCAGCATCTTCCTCATTCTCCTCAACGAAGATACTCTCACCAATCTCCTGATCACCTGCACTTTTAAAGACAGGAACAGAACAAGGCATGGTCTCGTCGAAAGTGACTTCACAAGTCTCTACGACTCGGTTAGTTTCAAGGTTAAGTACTCGATATGCATGAGAATGTGAAGCATAACCAAGAAAGACACCATCCGAGGATCGAGACTCAAATTTGTCTAAATTACCTTGTTTTAGAATGAAGCACCTGCATCCAAACACTCGAAAGTGGCTCACCTTGGGTAGTCGACCGAATCGCAGCTCATAAGAAGTTTTCTTCATGAAGGCTCGAAGAAATATGCGATTGAAAACATGACACGCGGTGTTGATCGCTTCGGCCCAATATCTCCTAGGAGTCCTATGCTCATCGAGCATCGTCCTAGCCATCTCAACAAGGGTCCGATTCTTGCGCTCAACAACACCATTTTGCTGAGGGACATAGGGAGAGGAAAACTGATGCTCAAGGCCCAAAGAAGCACAAAAGGTTTCAAAATGAGTATTCTTGAATTCTGTGCCATTGTCACTGCGAATCGCTCTCATGGCATTCTTAGGGAACTCATTTTGCAACCGAAGAATCAAATCTCGAGCATGTGAAAAAGCCTCATCCTTACTCTCCATGAAAAACACCCAAGAGTAGCGAGAAAAATCGTCCACAATCACTAGAACGTACCACTTCCCACCCTCTGACCGAACCCGAGCTGGACCAACTGTGTCCATGTGAAGTAGCTCGCCGGGTTTCTTGGTCATGACTTGATTCACAGGTGGGTGAGAAGCGGCAACCATCTTCCCGTGACGACAAGGGTGACACACCAAATCCTTCTCAAATTTCAACTTGGGCAATCCTCGGATTAGATCAAGTGAGCTCAACCTAGCTAGTAAGTCAAAGCTCAAGTGACCAAGTCTCCTATGCCACTTCCAAAGCTCAGAGGAGGATCCGGCCACCAGACATTGAGAAGAGCCAAAAGAATGAGAAAAATCAGCTTGAAAGACACGGCCAAACGGAACAATCTGACAAACAAGATTTCCCTGAGAGTCGAGAACTCGAGACAAGCCGGTCTTAAAGCGCACTTCAAAGCCATCTTGAAGGAGTTGCGAAACAGAAAGCAAGTTGAAATGCAAGTTTGAAACCAAAGCAACATCCTTCAAGACAAAACTCTCATTGACCCGAACGGTCCCACGAGAAAGCACTTTACCTTTGCTATTATCCCCGAATGTGATGTACTCCTTACATTGCACGGGGTCGAGGCTGGAGAACCATTTGGAACTTCCGGTCATGTGGCGCGAGCATCCGGAATCAATGAGCCATGTGTTCTCCAGACCTCCGTCCTGCATCAATAGAAAGACATAGGATGAGCAAATGGCACAACACTGGGGTTAGTAAACTGTGAAGGATACCAGTGTTGGCTCATTTGCCCTGGAAAAGTGTTAGGAAAAACACCAAACAAGCCATGTCCCATTTGATAAAAGCGGGCACCACGTGGGAGAAAACGTGGTCCGCTAGAGCTGTAGGACTGAAAGCCACTGTCACGAGGTCCAAAATCATATTGATCATGATCTGAACCACGCCGGGCACGACCACCATGAGCACCGCGTGGTCTAGCAACCTGAGGCCTAGCACCTTGAGGCATTGCACCTCGAGGCCTAGCATTGCGCCTCTGAACAGGCGGCACATGTACGCCATGGGGCGGACGGTACATGTTCCGGTTGTTCAACTCATACTCCCGCCGCTCATCTCTCTTCCTCCTGAAGCAAAACTCAACAAGGTGACCATCCCTATGGCAATAGTCACAGTGATACCTCACCTCTCTCTTAGGTGGTTGTTGGCTTACTCTCTTGTGGGTATGGTTCACTCTTGGTAGCTTTTTGGCTTTAGGAAGGGGATCCTCAGAGATGTTTGGTAGAGTGTCAAGTGGGTTTCTGAGATGGTTCGGTTTTGGAACCCAAACTTGTTTCTGGGGTGGAGCTCTTGGAGGTTCTTCAAACACTCCGTCTTTCACAGTGGGTTCGGTAGGCTTAGGTGGATTGATCTTGATTAATTTGGGAGTAGTGGAAGGTTTCTCACTTGGGCTCAAACCACTGAACTCACCAACTTTGCCATAGATATTTTCACCCTTCCCACCTAGAGCAAAGCCTACTCCCGATGTCCCAGTTCCCCGTCTGAACTGGCTCATCATCATGCCCAACTGTGGTTCACTACAAGACACCCAATTCAAGATGGACCGAAGGTATGTGTTGTCTTCCTCGGATCTCATCTTGTCATGCCTACAAGACTCAAGCTCCAACACCAAGCTCTCACAACGTGCACACTCAACAACCGTGCTATCTGAACTGGCCTTCTCAAGAGCAAGGATCTTGGCATTCTTCTCTGCCAGCTCAGATTGCAAGCCTGAACAAGACTTGCACGCACCCAACAAGCTAGACCTAGCCTTCAGCTCATCGTTCTCATCTAACAAGGCAGCATACTTAGATTGCAACTCAGAAAAGTTAGTCATATGAACAGCACATTCATCGCACTCAACCTCGTCAGACACATGAACAACAAGCTTCTTAGCTTCCTCAAGCTCTTTCTCCACAACTTCTAGCTTGTCCTTAAACTCTCTCCTCTCACGAGCAGCACGTTTTAGCAACTTATCTTGACTCATCAAAGTATCAGTCATGATATCAAGCTCGGCAATAAGAGCATCGACGGAGGGTTTTACCTCGGTAGAGTCGTCGTTGCCGGGAAGCACGTCCTTGTTGGGCTTCACATCTTCATCTACGGCCATGGTGCAGTAGCCTCCGTGGATGGACTTGGCGACGAAGCAAAGCCCGGTCAACTTGTCCTCACGTCTCTTCTCGGACTCATCATCGCTCGAGGGAGAAGAAGACCGATCATCGTCGGTGTCGTTGTCGAGGTCGCTGAGGGAGGCGAGGAAGGCGCGCTCTTGAGCCTTGGCCTTCTTGAAGTACTTCTTCTTCAGCGCCTCCTTGTTGAATCCTCCCTTCGACTTGTGCTTGGAGGTGTACTCGCGCTTGTCCTTGCGCTTGCTGGAGTCGTACTTGTCGAAGGAGTGCTTGTTCTTCTTGGGGCAGTGGGCGATGAAATGGTCGGGATCTCCACAGCCGTAGCATCCTTCCTTCGGACCACCACCACGCCGGCGATTCAAGCGGTTGTTGTGAAACCGCGAGAACCGGCTGATGATCAACGCCAGCTCGTCGTCCCCAAGACTCTCCATCTGCTCCTCTGTGACAGACACCAAAGAAGACAAGGAAAAAGACATCTGTGAAGGGTTAGCCAAAGAACTTGAGCCATTATCTGAGACCAAGGCCATAGTCGGTGCAGAGGGATTCTTCAGCTTGGCTTGGGTCTGGTAGTCGATCTCGGTGGACTTGAGCTTACTGAAAAGCTCATCCACAGTGAGGGTCTCATACCCCGAAGACTCAATGATGGCGGTCACCTTCACATCCCATACCTTCCGATCTAGGGCATACAGAAGCTTGAGTGCCCTCTCATGATCATCATAAGGTAATTGTGCCTTGTTTGCTCGCATCTCGTTGACGATGGTCTGAAAGCGAGAAAACATGGCATCGATGGACTCGCCATCAAGCTGGGTGAAGTTCTCATACTCCCTCTTGTACGTCTCGTAGAGTCTGGTTTTGACCTGTGCGGTCCCCTCGTGATAGCTCTGAAGCCTCACCCAGATCTCCCGAGCAGTAGTACAATCAGAGACTCTTTCGAACTCCTGAAGAGAAAGACTCGAGAAAAGAACTGCGCGAGCTCTGCTATTAGCGTTGTGTCGATCTCTTTGATCTTGCGTGACACGAGCACGGGGTTCAAGCACAACGTAAGTAGCATCCTCGCAAATCTCCCAAACAAGCCAATCAATCCCCTGGAGATGCGCGGACATGCGAATCTTCCAATAGGGATAATTTGTTCCATCGAAGAATGGTGGTTTGCCGGAACCACGCTCCATGTCGCCTTCGTGGATCACGGACCGATTAAGGTGGAATGATCCTTAACCGGCTCTGATACCAATTGAAGGACCGAAAACGGCGACCAGAGGGGGGTGAATGGGAGCCTCAAATTTCTTCCGAAATAATTGGCCGCTGTCCCAAAATCACCGCCAAACACAAGCAAATCCTCGAAACTAAAATACCCAAGCCAACTAGTGATGAGGGCACTTTAAAATAATTTCTCAGAACGGTAGAAATCCAACGCAACTGACGGAACTCAAAACGGAGCTCAAACAAATAAACTGCGGACGAAAATCGTAAGCTCTAGAAGTATTGCCAAACAGAGAACAGGGAAGCAGCTAGCTTCTGTTGAGTACTGACGGTTGGCACTAGGCTCTACTCATTGCCTGAATGGAGACTTGATGAACCAGGACACACGAACAGAGAACACAAGAAGCAATGAGAAGGGCACGCCTGCAACACAAGTAGAAAGACAGCAGCTCCAAACTTTTGCGCTAGAGGGAGTACTCAAGCATGACGAGCAGCCCACCAAGGGCCAGCACTGCTGTGCTTGTTTACTCGGTGCTGGTCAGGGATGAACGCAGGAAGCTGAGAAGAAAGTGAGTTATCCCTCAGCCGTGGATCCAAAAACAAGTAGGAGGAAGTAATATAATATTTCATAGATCAGCCAATAAATACTTGTAGTAACTCACTGAAGCCAAAGCTGAGTCAAAGTCCAATCAATCAAGGATGAATTTAAAATCAAGAAAGAGCTGTTGTACTGCAAGAGAATGGAACCACTCTGCACCAGAGAACATGATTGACCAAGCAAAGCCTAGGCAGGCAGAGCTCCCGCTGAGCAAATCGAAGAGGGCCACCAGGGTCTCACGGTGAGCAGCTGCTCGGCGGTGGATGTGCTCAGGGCTGGGAGCACTACTGCTGCTGCATGGCCTGACCAACAAGCTGCTTGCCAGGAAGGGCCAGACTTGCCAAATCGACAAGAACAAATCGAACCGAGAGGGGCCGTTCTGACTGGCGTACTGCAGCCTAACACCGGTGGAAAATGAACGGAGAAACGCCCAGGCCCTTGCTGCTCGGGCTGCTGGAGCACGGCAGGGTCTGCACTGCCGGCATCGCTGTTCCCAACCTGAAGACTGAGAGAACGACTAGAACTGATGGGCAGCACAAGATAAAGGATGAGCGTTGCTTCTAGGAAGCAAGTACGACACCTGTGTGCCAGCTCTGGTAACGCTCCTGTAAAAATCCCATGTGCCAGTGCCTCAACTCGCGAAGAACAGACGATGAACAGAGAAGGGGCGCCCACAAAACTTGACAGAATCCGACTCAAATCAACACGAACTGATTCCAAACTTTGGTCAGACCAAATTCAAGTGACTATGAACAAGATCCTAAGAAATCATTGCCTGAGATCAATCCAAACTCCGGGAAAATCAGATCGTAGCAAGAACGAAAAAGAGCAAAAACAGTGAACAAAAATCACAGATTAAACTGAGGAATCCCAGAGGGCACGAGGAGGATTTGGGCCTCCATTCCCACACCAAATCACCACAAATACACCACGAATTTTTCAGATTTTTGGACCTCTCTCATGAAGAGCTAACCCTAGGTGGAAGGAGAAAATGAGAGAATGGGGAGAGAGGTGAGGGAGATGGGAGCTCCCTCATCCTATTTAACAGGGCTATTACACATTCCCAGTTTTGCCCCTGGATATAAATGAGCCAAACCATTTAGCCCAAGGGCGTAAAGGTCCAACCCTGTGTCAACTTCATCCAACGGCCACCGCGCCTCCTCACCGGTAGCTTCGCCTCGACGCGAACTCCCCGATGCCGCCACGTGTCGTCCGTTCCTCCTCGGAACCTCCGCCCGGGTTTTGAGGCCCAAACCCGTAAACCCGCCTCCGATGGTTTTGAGGCCCAAACCATCAAACCGCTCCGCGAGTAGCGTACTCCATACGCGTCCCCCGCCATCCGACGCGTGTCACCTCCACGGTCAACACGGTCACTCTCATGTCTTCTCGCGCTTGTCGATGTCCCAAGTGTCAGCCAGCGCGGCTAGCCACCCGGCCTCCGGGTCCCTCGGTCCAAGCCTCACGTCCGTCCTTCACCCCTCAGGTCCATCGGTACGGCACATCCTCCTTGACCTTCACCTCGCCGTCGGCTACCGTCTCCGTGCTCCACACATGCACAACACAAGCCAAGAGACATGTCGCACACAAGGCTTTCGCCAAGGTAGGGTTAGTCACCACTCAACCTACTTCGTGGATCACATTGACAATCACTCATCACAAAACGAATACACAAAGGTACTTGTCAACCTTGTGTTCGCACTTACTGCTCTACTTAAGAAGCACAGCCTGTTTATTTGGACCTCTGAACATGCACTCGCATTTTAGCAACTGAAAGAAGCTCTCTATCAGTCACCGGTGCTCGCACTCCCAAATTTCGAGCGGCCTTTTTGTATTGAGACCGATGCCTCCGACAATGGTATTGGTGCAGTACTTATGCAGGACGGCCACCCATTGGCATATTTGAGCAAATCTCTGGGACCCAAATCTCATGGCCTATCTACGTATGAGAAAGAATACATGGCCATATTGCTCGCGATTCAGTCTTGGCGTTCCTACTTGCAGTTCCAGGAGTTTGTCATCTTTACAGATCAGAAAAGCTTGACTCAATTAAGCGACCAGCGTCTGCACACATCGTGGCAGCAGAAGGTTTTCTCCAAGCTCGCAGGCCTACAGTACCGCATTGTGTATCACAAAGGTACTGAAAACCGTGCTGATGACGCCCTATCACGTCACCATGCACCACCAGCCATCTGTGCCGCTGTTTCCACTATGATTCCCTCCTGGATTGCTTCGGTGACTGCTACTTATGACCGTGATCCTTCCACCCGAGATATCATTGCCAAGTTAGCCCTGAATTCTGACGCAGTTCCTCATTTCTCCTTTCATTCGGGTGTGTTACGTTATCGCAACAGAATCTGGGTTGGTCCTGACTCTACTATGCAGCACCGTATTATGTCAGAATTCCACAATAGTGCCTGGGGCGGCCACTCGGGATTTCCTGTCACCTTCGCCAAACTGAAATGGTACTTTGCTTGGAAAGGTATGAAAGCAACAGTCAAGCAGTTTGTTCAGTCTTGCGCTATATGTCAGCCATAGTTCTCATGGCGTCGCCTAGGCGAGACCCCGGGGCTCCTGCAGCCCTTACCCATCCCTAACAGCGCCTGGCAAGTTGTTTCTCTTGATTTCGTGGAGGGCCTACCTACGTCTAGTCACTACAATTGCATGCTGGTGGTCGTTGATCTCTTCACTAAATATGGGCACTTTGTTCCCCTCCGCCACCCCTTTACTGCTCCTATGGTTGCCCAGGCGTTCATGGATCACATTTACCGCCTGCATGGTTTGCCAGTATCAATCGTCTCTGATCGAGACCGGATCTTCACAAGCCGCTTTTGGTCAGAGTTATTCTAGTTGGCTGGTGTACAACTTTGTCGCAGTACTGCTTACCATCCTCAATCGGATGGGCAAACTGAACGCTTGAATCAATGCCTCGAGACCTACATGCGCTGCTTCGTGCACGCCTGTCCGTCCAAGTGGAGCAAATGGCTAGCAACTGCTGAATTCTGGTACAATACGTCTGAACATTCAGCTATTGGTCGCTCTCCATTCGAAGCTCTGTATGGTTACCCCCCTCGCTTCATGGCTGTACCCACCACTCCCCACTTAGAACCTGAAGCTGCTGGTTGGTCATCTACCCATGCTTGGATGGATCAGTTACTCCAGAGCCATCTCTCCGGAGCTAAGCATCGCATGAAGAAGCAGGCAGATCAACACCATTCGGAACGTTCTTTTCAAGTGGGTGACACCGTCTACTTGAAGCTGCAGCCTTATGTTCAGACCTCTTTGGCACCAAGATCCCACCAGAAGTTGGCTTTCCGTTTCTTCGGACCATTCCGCATCCTTGAACGCATTGGTTCTGTGGCTTATAAGCTTGACTTGCCTCCCCATTCTTCTGTGCACCCGGTCTTTCATGTGTCCCAACTCAAGAAGACTGTCGGTGCCACCAATCAGGTAACCCCAGCATTGCCATCAGACTTTGCCTTGCGTCTTACCCCTGAGCAGGTCCTCCAGACTCGTGTTGTCCGCCGTGGCCATCATTCTGTGCAACAAGTGTTGATCAAGTGGAACAATTTACCAAGCACATTGGCTACTTGGGAAGATTATGAAGCCTTTCGACAGGAGTTTTCCACGCGCCACTGCTTGGGGACAAGCAGTGATCCAAGGGAGGAGGGATGTCAGCAGCGCCAACTCTGAAGAACAAGCCACGGCTCCTGTAGATGGTCCAATATCAGCTCGAGCCGCAATCTCCAGCAGCCGGCCCAGTGGATCAAGGCCCAGGAAGGCAAACTCACGCTATGTAGGGGACGAGTGGACCCAGTAGGCCAGCTAGGCGCTTGCATGCGCGAGATCGAGGCAATGCCTCCTGTACTTAAGAGAATGAGGGGAGAGGGGAAAAGTTATGACCATTGTAACAGAAGTTTTAAACTCGGCTAAGCACTCCTCCGTCGTCCCAACTCTCTCTCTCTGTTCTTCTTCCTTCTTCCCCATCCTACACCATTTTCCCAAATTCATATCTGCTATCACTCACATCTCCACACTCCACTTCTCCGGTCTCTATAAAGATGAGCTAGGGCGAGATGTCATAGGTAGCCTAAATACCAACGCCAACTCGGGGTTCTACGAAGCACGAAGTTTCTCGGATGGTTCTCTGGTCCATTGCTGGCCTCACGATCCCCACAATCCACTTCTCCGGTCTCTATAAATATATGAATGCATAATGAGTTGTATGTATGACGACGTCGCACTGCGCCTTGCAGGCTGCGGCCGGCTGATTGTGAAGATCAGATAGGGTATATTTGTTTAATGCTAACTTCGTTTTTAAGTTTTTTTCCTGAAAGGACGGCAAAAACTCTGTCACTATTTTTATTAGAAGAAAAAGATAAAAAAAATATTTTATATTTTTATTATTCTGTTATTAGTGACTTGGATGTGTGTGCCGTGCGTGTTTTATGGTTGATGAGAACTGTTTAGAGTACAGTGTCTTTTTTTTCGACAGTTTAGAGTACAGTGTCTTTGATGTAAATCAAGAAAGGCAAGAGACAAATGAGAGTGGAAACTGTTCATTTTCATTGATCCTGGTTGTACATATATATACCATATGAAAGGACATTTCTGAAGGGATGCCTTCTTAAGAGAGCGTAATAAAGTGATTCAAAACACTCCCTCTTAATCAACAGCGTCAAATCAATGTTTTGGATAATCTCTCCAAAAACCTTGTGAAAAAAATGAGAAAAGAATATTTGTGGATATGTTGTTAAACTCTTTAAAACCCAGTGGAAAAAATAAGGAGAAAATGATATAGCATATATTGATTATTCAAGCCATCTATTTAATCAGACAATTATCGTTCACCCCTTGTAAATCCACCGACTTTCTGAAAGTTTGTATATAAACCAAAGGGTCAATAGAAACAAGTGTGATTCATTATCTGTCTCGTTCTTTAGATCCAGTTTACAGCAGGACTAATCATCAGAGTCCAATGACCAGGTCAGCGACATAAGTCTCAAATGATCTGTATACACAGTGACATTTCAGTCTGAAAACATCTCTCTCTCAGAATCGAGTAAAGTAAAACAATTAAGTGTAACAAATATCAGCTTCTTTACAGCCGCTGCAGCCGTGGCATGTTCGCTTCACCTTCTTTACAGACGCTGCAGCTGCAGCTGCAGCTACAGGAGTTCTTCATTGTTTAACCGTAGCCGTAGAGATGGCTTGCTGCAGCAGTTCTTCTTTGTTGGGTGTGTTTGTTCTGACTAGAATCGTATCTATGATCGTTCTACCGTGAGAATCGGAAAAATCGCATCAAACACTTCGCGAGAATCGACAATTCTTTGCACCCGAGACATGGTTCATTCTCACGGTAGTTGTCTCGCACGATGCGAGACAACTACCGCGAGAATGAACCATATCTCGCGTTTTTCGTGCCACAGACAAGAGGCCACGGTGTTGATACCTCACCGCGCGGCCCCAACACCACACCGCAGTCCCAATCGCGGCCCCTACACCGCAGTCCCCAACACGCCCAATTGGCTAGTGTCGAGTAACCAGGGCCAGTGCCCAGTGTCTGTTCTGGACAAGGATTTTTCGAAGGCAAAACAACCCAATTTCGCAGGGATGAGCAAAACTCCTGCAGACAACCTTTCCGTTCAGCTAAACGTCTCACGCGGTGATATCTACTACAGACATCTCGGTCGGACGCGTGGTCATTCCCTTTCAAACAAGTTTGTTGCAGGACCAACTGGACACTGTCGCAAATCTGTTAATCTGATTCAGTTTTTTTTCTTCCTTTTGCAGAACAGCGTTTATACAAAATGGAAATTGGGTAGTCGTCAGACACAGTACACAGAAAACATCATTACAAAGGTGGCTGCTAAGATGGCGACACCATGTGCCTTTCATTCAGCACACCATCATATCCCCTTTTCCCGGTAGACTTGCCCGCTCCTACAGATCATAGACCCACTCCACTCCATCACCCGTCCACATGTACATACATGCATGCTACAACCCTACAAGTCAGACAGACACCTCCAATCAGCTGCGAGCGATGGCTGATGCTAAACCATGTTAACAGAAACAATACACATCTGTCTGGGCAAAGAGTGACCACGCACATACAACAAACCACACTTCCGGGTCCTCCGTATGGAACGAAGCATCCACGCATCCATCATCTGTATCTTAACTTCGCATCAAGCTCATGCCCATACATCCCACTAGGTACGCGGCCTGCAGCCATTGCTGGGTGGTGCACCTGTTGCTTCGATCTGGCTGACATCTCCATCTGCATCAACCTTTCAAATGCCTCTGGATGATTGCCTCTCACCTCTGGACCTGATGGGCCTAAACAGTGATGGGAGGGAAAAAAAATAAACTTAATAGATTAGTAAATAGCATGTCTAAAAATGCAGAAATTAAGAGATAATACCACGATAAAGAGTTGAATGTATCAAACAGAACAAGGATAAGTCCAAACAAAATCTTAGTCTCATTGACAGTAAGTTAAGATACAGGTGGTATCATGGAGATGTCAGCCAACTCCAAACGAAATTCTTAATCTCCAAAATAAGCAGAATGGTATCATGGAAACCAAACTGTGCCATCAAACTTCAATTAGGAGGTGAACTAGTAAAGTTTTGTGCCCTGTGATCAGGGATATCAAACTCAGTTGGCTTATCTCGGTCACGTAATCAGCAGCGCCGGCGTCAGTACTGATCCAGCTAAGATTGTTGCAATTGCTCAATGGCCTGTGCCAACGTCAGTTAAGGAGCTTCGCGGGTTCTTAGGCTTGGCCGGATACTACCAAAAATTTGTTCGCCACTTCGGAATCATTGCCAAGCCCCTTACTGCTCTACTTAAGAAGCACAGCCTGTTTATTTGGACCTCTGAACATGCACTCGCATTTTAGCAACTGAAAGAAGCTCTCTATCAGTCACCGGTGCTCGCACTCCCAAATTTCGAGCGGCCTTTTTGTATTGAGACCGATGCCTCCGACAATGGTATTGGTGCAGTACTTATGCAGGACGGCCACCCATTGGCATATTTGAGCAAATCTCTGGGACCCAAATCTCATGGCCTATCCACGTATGAGAAAGAATACATGGCCATATTGCTCGCGATTCAGTCTTGGCGTTCCTACTTGCAGTTCCAGGAGTTTGTCATCTTTACAGATCAGAAAAGCTTGACTCAATTAAGCGACCAGCGTCTGCACACATCGTGGCAGCAGAAGGTTTTCTCCAAGCTCGCAGGCCTACAGTACCGCATTGTGTATCACAAAGGTACTGAAAACCGTGCTGCTGACGCCCTATCACGTCACCATGCACCACCAGCCATCTGTGCCGCTGTTTCCACTATGATTCCCTCCTGGATTGCTTCGGTGACTGCTACTTATGACCGTGATCCTTCCACCCGAGATATCATTGCCAAGTTAGCCCTGAATTCTGACGCAGTTCCTCATTTCTCCTTTCATTCGGGTGTGTTACGTTATCGCAACAGAATCTGGGTTGGTCCTGACTCTACTATGCAGCATCGTATTATGTCAGAATTCCACAATAGTGCCTGGGGCGGCCACTCGGGATTTCCTGTCACCTTCGCCAAACTGAAATGGTACTTTGCTTGGAAAGGTATGAAAGCAACAGTCAAGCAGTTTGTTCAGTCTTGCGCTATATGTCAGCCATAGTTCTCATGGCGTCGCCTAGGCGAGACCCCGGGGCTCCTGCAGCCCTTACCCATCCCTAACAGCGCCTGGCAAGTTGTTTCTCTTGATTTCGTGGAGGGCCTACCTACGTCCAGTCACTACAATTGCATGCTGGTGGTCGTTGATCTCTTCACTAAATATGGGCACTTTGTTCCCCTCCGCCACCCCTTTACTGCTCCTATGGTTGCCCAGGCGTTCATGGATCACATTTACCGCCTGCATGGTTTGCCAGTATCAATCGTCTCTGATCGAGACCGGATCTTCACAAGCCGCTTTTGGTCAGAGTTATTCTAGTTGGCTGGTGTACAACTTTGTCGCAGTACTGCTTACCATCCTCAATCGGATGGGCAAACTGAACGCTTGAATCAATGCCTCGAGACCTACATGCGCTGCTTCGTGCACGCCTGTCCGTCCAAGTGGAGCAAATGGCTAGCAACTGCTGAATTCTGGTACAATACGTCTAAACATTCAGCTATTGGTCGCTCTCCATTCGAAGCTCTGTATGGTTACCCTCCTCGCTTCATGGCTGTACCCACCACTCCCCACTTAGAACCTAAAGCTGCTGGTTGGTCATCTACCCATGCTTGGATGGATCAGTTACTCCAGAGCCATCTCTCCGGAGCTAAGCATCACATGAAGAAGCAGGCAGATCAACACCGTTCGGAACGTTCTTTTCAAGTGGGTGACACCGTCTACTTGAAGCTGCAGCCTTATGTTCAGACCTCTTTGGCACCAAGATCCCACCAGAAGTTGGCTTTCCGTTTCTTCGGACCATTCCGCATCCTTGAGCGCATTGGTTCTGTGGCTTACAAGCTTAACTTGCCTCCCCATTCTGCTGTGCACCCGGTCTTTCATGTGTCCCAACTCAAGAAGACTGTCGGTGCCACCAATCAGGTAACCCCAGCATTGCCATCAGACTTTGCCTTGCGTCTTACCCCTGAGCAGGTCCTCCAGACTCGTGTTGTCCGTCGTGGCCATCATTCTGTGCAACAAGTGTTGATCAAGTGGAACAATTTACCAAGCACATTGGCTACTTGGGAAGATTATGAAGCCTTTCGACAGGAGTTTCCGCGCGCCACTGCTTGGGGACAAGCAGTGATCCAAGGGAGGAGGGATGTCAGCAGCGCCAACTCTGAAGAACAAGCCGCGGCACTTGTAGATGGTCCGATATCAGCTCGAGCCGCCATCTCCAGCAGCCAGCCCAGTGGATCAAGGCCTAGGAAGGCAAACTCACGCTATGTAGGGGACGAGTGGACCCAGTAGGCCAGCTAGGCGCTTGCATGCGCGAGATCGAGGCTATGCCTCCTGTACTTAAGAGAATGAGGGGAGAGGGGAAAAGTTATGACCATTGTAACAGAAGTTTTAAACCCGGCTAAGCACTCCTCCGTCGTCCCAACTCTCTCTCTCTTCTTCTTCCTTCTTCCCCATCCATACTCCATTTTCCCAAATTCATATCTGCTATCACTCACTTCTCCACAGTCCACTTCTCCGGTCTCTATAAAGATGAGCTAGGGCGAGATGTCATAGGTAGCCTAAATACCAACGCCAACTCGGGGTTCTACGAAGCACGAAGTTTCTCGGATGGTTCTCTGGTCCATTGCTGGCCTCACGATCCCCACAATCCACTTCTCCGGTCTCTATAAATATATGAATGCATAATGAGTTGTATGTATGACGACGTCGCACTGCGCCTTGCAGGCTGCGGCCGGCTGATTGTGAAGATCAGATAGGGTATATTTGTTTAATGCTAACTTCGTTTTTAAGTTTTTTCCTGAAAGGACGGCAAAAACTCTGTCACTATTTTTATTAGAAGAAAAAGATAAAAAAAATATTTTATATTTTTATTATTCTGTTATTAGTGACTTGGATGTGTGTGCCGTGCGTGTTTTATGGTTGATGAGAACTGTTTAGAGTACAGTGTCTTTTTTTTGCGACAGTTTAGAGTACAGTGTCTTTGATGTAAATCAAGAAAGGCAAGAGACAAATGAGAGTGGAAACTGTTCATTTTCATTGATCCTGGTTGTACATATATATACCATATGAAAGGACATTTCTGAAGGGATGCCTTCTTAAGAGAGCGTAATAAAGTGATTCAAAACACTCACTCTTAATCAACAGCGTCAAATCAATGTTTTGGATAATCTCTCCAAAAACCTTGTGAAAAAATGAGAAAAAAATATTTGTGGATATGTTGTTAAACTCTTTAAAACCCAGTGGAAAAAATAAGGAGAAAATGATATAGCATATATTGATTATTCAAGCCATCTATTTAATCAGACAATTATCGTTCACCCCTTGTAAATCCACCGACTTTCTGAAAGTTTGTATATAAACCAAAGGGTCAATAGAAACAAGTGTGGTTCATTATCTGTCTCGTTCTTTAGATCCAGTTTACAGCAGGACTAATCATCATAGTCCAATGACCAGGTCAGCGACATAAGTCTCAAATGATCTGTATACACATTGACATTTCAGTCACTGAAAACATCTCTCTCTCAGAATCGAGTAAAGTAAAACAATTAAGTGTAACAAATATCAGCTTCTTTACAGCCGCTGCAGCCGTGGCATGTTCGCTTCACCTTCTTTACAGCCACTGCAGCTGCAGCTACAGGAGTTCTTCGTTGTTTAACCGTAGCCGTAGAGATGGCTTGCTGCAGCAGTTCGTTGTTGGGTGTGTTTGTTCTGACTAAAATCGTATCTATGATCGTTCTACCGTGAGAATCGGAAAAATCGCGTCAAACACTTCGCGAGAATCGACAATTCTTTGCACCCGAGACATGGCTCATTCTCGCGGTAGTTGTCTCGCACCGTGCGAGACAACTACCATTCTGGTGCGAGACAACTACCGCGAGAATGAACCATGTCTCGCGTTTTCCGTGCCGCAGACAAGAGGCCACGGTGTTGATACCTCAACGCGCGGCCCCAACACCACACCGCAGTCCCAATCGCGGCCCCTACACCGCAGTCCCCAACACGCCCAATTGGCTAGTGTCGAGTAACCAGGGCCAGTGCCCAGTGTCTGTTCTGGACAAGGATTTTTCGAAGGCAAAACAACCCAATTTCGCAGGGATGAGCAAAACTCCTGCAGACAACCTTTCCGTTCAGCAAAACGTCTCACGCAGCGATATCTACTACAGACATCTCGGTCGGACGCGTGGTCATTCCCTTTCAAACAAGTTTGTTGCAGGACCAACTGGACACTGTCGCAAATCTGTTAATCTGATTCAGTTTTTTTTTCTTCCTTTTGCAGAACAGCGTTTATACAAAATGGAAATTGGGTAGTCGTCAGACACAGTACACAGAAAACATCATTACAAAGGTGGCTGCTAAGATGGCGACACCATGTGCCTTCCATTCAGCACACCAACATATCCCCTTTTCCCGGTAGACTTGCCCGCTCCTACAGATCATAGACCCACTCCACTCCATCACCCGTCCACGTGTACATACATGCATGCTACAACCCTAAAAGTCAGACAGACACCTCCAATCAGCTGCGAGCGATGGCTGATGCTAAACCATGTTAACAGAAACAATACACATCTGTCTGGGCAAAGAGTGACCACGCACATACAACAAACCACACCTCCGGGTCCTCTGTATGAACAAAGCATCCACGCATCCATCATCTGTATCTTAACTTCGCATCAAGCTCATGCCCATACATCCCACTAGGTACGCGGCCTGCAGCCATTGCTGGGTGGCGCACCTGTTGTTGCTTCGATCTGGCTGACATCTCCATCTGCATCAACCTTTCAAATGCCTCTGGATGATTGCCTCTCACCTCTGGACCTGATGGGCCTAAACAGTGATGGTAGGGAAAAAAAATAAACTTAATAGATTAGTAAATAGCATGTCTAAAAATGCAGAAATTAAGAGATAATACCACGATAAAGAGTTGAATGTATCAAACAGAACAAGGATAAGTCCAAACAAAATCTTAGTCTCATTGACAGTAAGTTAAGATACAGGTGGTATCATGGAGATGTCAGCCAACTCCAAACGAAATTCTTAATCTCCAAAATAAGCAGAATGGTATCATGGAAACCAAACTGTGCCATCGAACTTCAATTAGGAGGTGAACTAGTAAAGTTTTGTGCCCTGTGATCAGGGATATCAACAGTGCCAACGATAGAAAGGCTGGCACTATGCCACTATGGCATATCTGAACTTGCAAATATGACAAGTAATATCAGCTAGTAAATAAAACATATAAATTAGGACAATTGAGACTCACCTGGCATCATCAATCCAAATTCTCCATAGTTGGGCTGGCGAGGGTGCATATGGAAATTATTTACATTGCCCATCTCAGGTCTATAACCAGCCATGTGATGCACAGGCTGAGATGGCGGGACACCTCTTGGCAAGCCTTCTGGAGGAAATCTTCCAGGCATGGACATGTGTTGTAGCATAATATGTGCATTCGGGTCCAAGTGAGGGACCCCTGGCCCATGAAGATTATGTTGCATAGGATTCACATTAGATGGGAAAGAACGGTTAGAATCATGGTGTATCGACTGTGGCATATCAAATGGAGCTGGCTGTTTCCTATTAACAATGTGATCCATCATAGGGCGAGGTGCCATCATAGGAGGCCTACCCTGTAGAAGATGATACAGATTCTGAGAATCAACCTGATAACGCTGGTCACGAGGATGAGATCCAAGTGCATCAGGACCAAGTACTTGAATGTGTTCTGCATTGCCAGGCACAAGACTTTGAAACCTATAACTGAGGTCATCAACTGCCTTTTCAGGCAATAGCCCTTCAACCCTGCCGGATCCTACTGATGCCAAAGTATCAGAATTTTGACCAGGCAGAGAGTCACTCATGGTAAACAAATTATCTTCTTCAGGCAGATGAATTTCCATTCCTTTCTTGTCAAAAATAGCGCTCCCCTGATTTAGACCAGGTACTGCTGAATGCTCAATACCTGGTTCTCTAGGGACAGCAGCATTTTTAGTATTGTTGAAGTGTATGGTCTGTTCAACAGGGTAGTATCCTTCATGGCTAGATGACAATAGAGTTTTACCCGTCTCTGCAAACTCAGTAGGACCACCAGTTGTTGATCCTCGAATGGAAACCGGTGCGTCTTTCGAGTGGAGCTCATTCATAAATGCAGCCCCGAATAGCGCTTCCAATGTCAAGTTCTTCCCAGAAGTAGGAACGTTGTCAACATTGTTAACCGGATCACTTCCAGATATTCCACCATTGGCCATTAAATTTGCGCCAACACTATGTGGTTCATCGGTTGATCCTCTCTGGAAACCCAGCGAAGGTGCTCCCTTATTATCTGTTCCTTTTTGCAACAAGGAAAGAAGATGCTGTGATGCATGATTATCTACAGGTACTTTCTGCATGGCAACTGGCTCATCCATAACAGTCAGTTGCTCCTTTGTAGCATTTATCTGAGTTGAGCTGCTATTGCTAACCTGTGCTAACATTGTCTGCTCAAGATCCTCACATGTCATCATAACAGGAACTGCCTCTGGAATATCAGAATGGATGTATTGTTCAAGAATTCCATCTGCAGGCGTAGGGGATGTAAATGAGATAAGCTTTGATGCAGAATCAAGTTTATCAATAGGTGCTCTTGGCGATAAATTCTGGACAGCAGCATCAGATATAGGAGCATGGATTGGACCTGGATTTTCATTTTTGACAATCATGGAGAGCAGGCTCTTTGAAGATAAGTCTTCTGCAGGTTTCAAGTCTGCAGGAAAAACAAGGTATGAAATCAGTAAGAGAACAGACAACCAAATGGAAGCTGTGAAGCAACGAGGGACATGTCCTCAAATTTTGTTTTTGTAAGTTCTTGTGGCATGATGACCAAACAAGAGGCCAATACTAGTCGATAACCAAGTGATTGGCATAATGGGATCAGATAGTAAAATTTATGAAACAGTATTACCTTCATCAAGAAACCAGCGAGCAAATTTGGATGATTCTGGCACAGAAGAAGCAATCATGTCATCATCAGTTTTCAATGGCTGGTTCTGCATGACATGTAAAAGAAATAATAAGCATATGACCCATGTAACTCTAATTCAAATTCAATTCCGAACAAAATTGGAGATTCCTTCTTTTCAGATATTTCAATGTCAAACAAAAATGGTGTTTTCTTCTATTCAGAACACCCGGCCACTACATGGCAAAAACTAGAGAACAAAAACAGTCATTTCTAAATTGTAACCCAGCACATGCTATTAAAGTCTAACAGATTATAATGTGCATAAAAGGCCATCTGAACTAGTAAATCAATAATGTAGAAAGCTATCACATCAACGCACAAGACAACAAAGATGGATGCTTTAAATAAAATTATCTACTTTCAACTCTCATCCTTTCTTATAAACGAAAATCATTGAATTAGAGAAGTTAAACAAATAAAATTCAAGACCTAACTGTATTTTAGTTAAATGAACTGTGCAACAAAATCAGATAAAATTGTGAAGGTAAAAGTTCACATCACGCTAGTAGTCAGTAGATCTAGTTGGACCATGTTCATGTTATATACTCCCTCTATTCCAAATTATAAAACGTTTTGGCTTTTCTAGATACATAACTTTTGCTATGCACTTAGATATACCCTATGTCTAGATACATAATAAAAAGAATGTATCTAGAAATGCCAAAACATCTTATAATTTGGAATGGAGGGAGTACCTTATATAACATGGAACCATAAATATAGATTTGAGGCTTCTGCACAGTTAGGAAACAAGAGCAAGCAGGACCAAAAAAGGATTTCTTGTTGTACCTCAACATAAGTAGGTAGGTTACTGCCGCTTTTCAATAAAACATTGCCGAAGAACTGTTCTAAGATTGATACTGAATCACCCTTCCTAACTGGATCAATAATTTTAGATTTGCCTTCTTTTCCAATAGAATACTTATCCATTACATCAGCTTCCCAATCCTCGCTCCCTTTCAGAATGCTAGAAGGCAATTCAGCTGAAGAGGTAACACCACCAGCTGGAAGCGTATGCTTTGGACCCATAATAGCAACGTTATTGGAAATTCCCTTCTCATTACTTTCAGATGCGAACTCTGTTGCTGACTGGTCACCCTCTAGCTGACCACCAAGCCATGCAACAGTCAACATGTTAGCCTCAGTAGTAGCATTATGACACTACAAAGTAGAAACATATTAAGTAACACTACAACATTGGTGGGGCTATCCCTCTTTTGCTAAGGAAATGATTCTATCAGAGAGAAGAACTGAAGGTTCTATCTTCAATGAACACAACAATTTCTGAAAAAAGGTATCAACGACTGCAAGGTAGGAGATTTTGTGTGTAATTGCTGGCATTCTATTAGCTATTGAAACAACATGTAGATACACACCTTCGGCTCATGTGCAATGTTAGACGACTGTGGCTGAAGCTTCTTGTCCGCAAATGCAGTTGCAAAACCCGGCGGGACAAGCGGCCTGGCTGCAGGAGCTAGTAGAACTGAAGATGGTTTAGTGGTATCTTCCTGATACAAGGATACTGCAGAACCATCTAACTTCTCATTTTTAGTTTTGGCATTTGCCTTTGCAGTAGATGTCTGTAACTGTGAAATGATATCATCACTGGGATTCTCCTTCAGGATATCAGGACCATTCTTCTTTCCTTGCATTGCTTTGTGTTGCTCTTTTCTCATCAACTCAAAAGATGCTGCATATAGGGCAATGTGAGAAAGCATAGATGATTGCAGTGGGGAAAGAAAAGGATGTTTTATGTTGCAGTGAGAAAATCTGACCCCTCCGCTTCCTTTCTTCTTCTGCTCTATCCTCATTTGATAATTCAGAAGACCCAAATGTCTCATCATTCATTGAGTCAATGTCTTTCCGCGAAAAGGGAGCAGCCTGTCATTAATGTGAGAGGTACTTATGAAAATTTCAAAGATTGTCAATCACTAAGATGATGAAAGGAAGGCAGGGTACATGCATGCAGGCACCAACCTTGTAAGGACGTGGTGGCTGGTAGCGTTCCGATGTCCTGTTTAGCTGAGGCGCATTGCCATGATCCTTTGATGACAACTGCCCAGCATATCCTGATGGCCTAGGGAAACCGCCACTTCCCAGTAGGCCATCATGCTCCGTGTTCTGCCAATTGCGTCTGTACTGGTTTCCACCACGCCCTGCTGCATGGTACCATTAGTAACGTAAAATAAGCAGTCCACTTTCCTAATCTGTCCATATCCAGGATGGACAGCAGGAAGTAAATGTGCATGGTTTATTAACAATATGACCATGCAGATGATTGTTCTCCAACTCCCTCGGTTTACTATTGGTGAAGTCAATGCACTCATGTACTTGTGTAGACTAGAAAGCTTCTGAAGTCAAGTCCACAATACAATGAATACCATATCATAGGCAAAAATGGTCACAGAGAACCAATTAAACTAATAATAAATCGTAGACTACCAACTTTAAGAACATAAAGACTAATGCAAAACGTTGCACAAACAGAAGAGTAAATTTACACTGTGTCTGAGAGTCACGATCGGGTAACTCCCCATCCCGATCGCTTGATCCAGATGAGCGAGTGTCCCACCTCCCTCCAGTGTTCCCACCACGAGAAGAGTAAGTATATCCTCCCCCCGAACCGTCTGGCCGGCCCTGGGATGTATTGTAGTAGCCCTTGTTTCTCTCAAGCACGCCCGCTGACAGATCCTGCAGCTCACTGTTGGAGAAGCAACAGCGAAGATCGTCAAACAGAAATCCCACTGGCCAACACTGGGCAAAAGGCCTAACCAACAGAAAACAAGTCAAAATGACCTAAGAAGCGCTGTATCAAAGCCAGTGGGCAGCTTCTTGCAATGCTCCAACTCGCCAAACGACAGCAGGAAATCCCTGGAGTACACTATCCTCGTTTTCATCCTGCCATGGATACATAGGCCGGACCCAGTAAAGGACAGTACACCCAATAAGTTTTGCAAGAAAAAATCAAAATCAGTAGACATCATACATGTGCACACTTGTAATTAGATCAGATCTGGGTACAGATAGGCAGATAGCTTGACTTAGGGTTTGGGTGCTCGATTTCGCGCAGCAGGACGGGCAGAGAAGGGGTGGGCATACCTGGTGGGTGCCCGTCGCCGGCGAAGGGCCCGACGAAGAGCCGCACCTGGCTAGCGCGGCAGCGCGGCCGCCCAGTCGTCGCCACGGGAGAGAGAGAGAGAGCGAGCGAACGCGGGGGGAAACCGTGAAAGGGACGAGAAAAAGCAAGGGGCGAACGCAGGCCGTTTGGTTCAGGTCGACGAATGAGCAGGGCAGCAGGCGGCAGGCCTCGATCCGATGTGGGGGGATGGGCGATGCTGCTTGGTGCTTGCAGGATTGCGGGTGTCTAGCCTAGGGGTGTCAAAACAGATTGTCTGTGCCTATACTTACTTGAAGCCTATTTGCCTATATTTCATCATTGGCCTTGTTCACTTTCCATCCCAACCCAAAATATTTCCTCTTCCACTCATCACATCAAATCTTTCGACGCATGCATGGAGCATTAAATGTAAGTAAAAAAGATAACTAATTGCATAGTTTGTCTGTAAATGTCGGGACGAATCTTTTGAGCTTATTTAGTTCATGATTGGACAAATTTTGTCAAATAACAACGAAAGATGCTACAGTAACTTTTCACCTACTTTTCGCGAAGTGAACACCGCCATTGTTGTCTATACTATCCTTTAATGATGAAATTTAAGTTCTGATCTTATCTTGTGTTCTATTTTCTAGTGAAATTTTCCAGGGATGTTTTTTCTTGAATTTAATATGTGCCAGTATTTCTTATTAAAAAGACACCTTATGCTCTATAGAACGTAACTAAACAAGAAAAATCTAAGCGAAACATGTTGTGTTGGTTAACAAGTTATAGCATTCCGTAAATATGTACAGCACTCAAGTGTTTCTCTTCGTCTCAACACTCAATTTCTCTCCCTCTCATTCTTCGCCATCTCCGCCATCTTCCCCATCTTCTTCTCCAACTCCGGCAGGCTTAGAAGAAGCTCGAGGGGAGGTTACTGGCCAGAAGGTAGGGACAGCAGGAGGGCGGCTTAGGGTTTTGGCGACAGAAGAGGCAGCCGAGCTAAGTCGGGGCTGTGGCGGGAGGGAGGAGGGGAAGAAGGAGGGTGTCGTGGGTACGGTAGGTTCTCGTAGGAGCTCCACAGCTGCGGAGCTCTGGCGAGACCCTACCACGCTGTGTCGAGGCGATGGGCACTGGGCGGCGGCGGCGCGTCAGGAGGAGGAAGAAGACAATGAAGAAGAAAAAATCAAGTGTTTGGACACTCGAGCGCGGCATAGACAGACTCGTAGCATTTCATATAGAAACATATTAATATTGTCTTTTTTATTGCACTTCTCCATAGTTGCTTAACCAAGAAAAAACATAATAGTATGGAAGGAGAAGAAGAAGATAGGAGACACCTCCATACGGCTTGTTGAGACTGAATGTGGACAGGGCTTTCACGGACTTTGATAAAGATGGGGCTGGGGCTATGTCATCCGCGACGAAAGCGGGGGAGTGATTCAATCAAGGTTACCGTCTGCGATCAATCCGATGCATATGGAGCTTATTGCATGTATTGAAGGGGTGAAGGCAGCGATATCTCTTGGCGTCAATAACATGATCTGGAGACCGATGCACACCAGGTGGTGTGGGCGGTTCAGGGTGATAATTTCAGACTCGCAGTGGTGGGTGGCTTAGTCCATGAGCTAAAGGATCTGGTGGTAGAAAATTTCATTTCGTTCCTTGTCAATATGCTCCACGTGAATGTAATAGGGTAGACCATGAACTAGCTTCTAAAGGGAGTAGAAGCAATGACTTGGCACCCTCAATGTTGCCCGGTGTGCCAAATTGTGTCTCGTTTCTGGTGTCAGGTGATTTAGCCGACATGGTTGAATAATGGAATGTGAATTCCTATAAAAAAAAACAATGATGATAGCACTTCTCCTTGTAGTTACGAAAACAATGCGGTGGCTTGGTGGCTTTGGATAAAGGTCGAAATGAAGCTGCTTTGTCACTTTTGGGCCAAAGCTAGGTAACGATGACGCATGATAGACTCAGTGTGTGTGTTTGTCGCTAAATACTAGCGACTCGACCATTGTGCGGGTGCGTCATAGGTTTGTATGAACTTCTATTCTTCTTAATTGAGCTATTGCGCTCCGGTTTTTCTTTTTCTTTTTTTTAAAAAAAGCTTTTTCAGGTAACTTTACAAGTTATAACAGATTTGTTTTGTCATGTATGTTGACTAGAACTCCAACCAAAAAGTTCCCAAACAAAAGAACTCCAACCAAAAAACCATAAATGGTAAGGATTTGTCTTGATTTTTGTGAGCTAATTCGCAAACGAACAACTGTCTATGACATTGTAACTGGGAGCTATAACTTGTGGCTGACAATTTGGATCTAATAACAAGACACTATAACCTTTAGAAAGTTGTGATGAACTGATGAACAAGATGTGGATGCACTTTGTCATCCATGCGAGATGACCATGCTCTATTTGGCTAACATTATTTGAATGACAGATAGGCCCAAAAATTCTCTTACTCCAAATACCAATTATGCGGTAGAATTGATTCCTTAGACCTTCCTAGTGAATTGGAAGAAACATGTGACAAGTAGTTGGAATTGATTCTATAGATCTGGGCGTCCCTCTATATCACCTCCTCCTCTAGGCATGTCTCGTTATTTATATATGAAGGGCTGCTATGAATGAGAAGAAGCAATTAGGCATGGGAACGGTGTAGCGTGTTGGTCAAAGGATCGAGATGTCACTAGAGGGGGTGAATTAGGCCGGGATATCAAGCTGGCTCGGCTCGGCTCGATATGGCTCAGTAGGATAACGAGTTGGCTCGGCTCGGCTCATTATACCTAACGAGCTAAAAAGCTAGCTTGGCTCGGCTCAGGAAAAAGCTCAAGCTAGCTCGTTTAGCTCGTAAGCCAGGGATAAAAAAATATATTAATGTAAAAATTGAATCATTGCTATTGCATTGAAAAATTAAGTATGATATTCTTAATTTTTGGGGATAAATTCATTATCTGGATAGCACTAATTGAATAATCTGGATAGCAATAATTAAATAATGATAGCAATGATTCCTATAACAGCATAACCTACAGACCAATCAATGAATCAAGCAAATTCAACATTCAAGTCTACACTGTACAAACTAACTAATATATGAAAATTAGATAACATACCACCATGTCCATGGACAGAATGGGATTCGTTGATCCAAGCTTGGAGGCATAGCTCGTTGAGCTCGCGAGCAGCTCACGAGCTAGCTCAACTCGGCTTGTTATACTAACGAGCTAAAACATTGGCTCGGCTCGGCTTGTTATCCTAACGAGCCGAGTCGAGCCGAGCCGAGCCAGCCATGAGCTGAGCGAGCTAACGAGCTTCGAGATTTTCGTCCAGCCTTAGGGTGAATAGACGTTCTTTAAAAATTCAAGTACAAACTAGCAACAGATTAGTTAGATAATCTCTAAATTCGCATATTATCCTCCTTTTATGGAAATTCGAGCAAATTACCCACACTTTTATTGATATTCAACGAAGTTTCATTTTTCACAAATATTTGAGTGGATTATTGCACCTTTGAGGATATTCAACGAGAACACAACAAACTCAAATGTACATTATACTTGATGAGTTCTAGCTCAACCCAAGCTTGGAGATAAGTTTCTTTTTATTCCAATAGTAAACCCACAAGGTACTTGTACTCAAAAACATACTCAACCAAGTAGATCTACTGATCTAGTGAAATGAACAAATCAAAGTAAAAGCTCAAACACAATCAAACCAAAGTGAAGACCAAGGGGGTTGTTCCTCGAAGCTCGGCTCCTTCCAAGAAGGACATCTCTTTCAACTGCTTTCCTCGCTTTACTACCTTGATCTCTTACTTTGTGGAGGCAAGATCAGGGGCCTTCGCAAAGCTTCTTGGGGCTCAGTGACACCTAGCCATCTAGGAGGCTTCACCTCCATGAATAATGAGTACTTCTCAAACGATTGATGAAGCCCTTTAGTGTTCAAAGATTTGGTTGCTCACAAACTTCCATATCTCAACTCAACTTTTAGGATTTATCACAAATCACACAAAATCACAGAGTGATGAGCACGAAGAATCAGAGAGGCATTTTCTTCGATTACGGGCATGGAGAGGTAGCAACAACTCCTAAAAAAGAGGTTGGTGATGACAACACGTGTGGGCTTATATTTTCATTGAGACATGAAATTAAGGACTAGTTCACGAGGAGACTTAAGCTACCTTGGATATCATGGCCTGTGTGATCGGAAAGCATGATGTATGGCTTAAGGCAAAGATACAAAGGTAGGTTTTTGCTTTAACTAGTCATGAGGTGATTAGAGGATGAAAATAACTAGATTGACAGGCTAGATAGCCGTAATATCATGTGGGGTCAATGTTTTTTTTTACTTGACGGATCTTTAAAGCCACATTGCTTGATGAATTGCATTGCATGCATAAAATGAGTGGCGTTTGAAAAAATATGGAAAGAAAAAATGAAAAAATATGTTTACAAGGATAACTATGCGAGAAGTAAGATCTGCAAGGCGGACACTCACCTTAGCCGTTTTTCAAAAATGGATTTTGGACTACTTTTTAATGTATGTTGTGGATGCTCCCACCTTAGGACTTGGACGGTCTGCAAGTATACCCCCAAAGAAAGGTCCAGGCCCAACCTGAGCCTAGTCCAAAATGGTGGTTCTGAAACACTCCACTAAATGGATCTAGGCATAAAACCTAGGCCCAAATCCAACCGCTTTTTTTTAAGCCTGGCTCGTACTAACTTTTGCTCGTGTCTATTTGAGACTATTAGATACTTCTTTTGTTGCTCTTCGATAAAAAATAGACCTAATCATAGACCACATGACTTGACCCATCTGAGAAACAAAACATGACCTAGCAAAAGTTTGATGTCGGATTTCGACTGAAATTTTTACCCATGGTCAGGCCCACCAAGAAATAAACAAGCAGACCCACTCCACCCTGAATCTAAGTACTTGGCAATCATTTGGAATTAATTCTACAACAAAATCTATATCTGGAGCAGGAGGGAGAGCTCTGCTAAACTGACGTCGAGTATTTATGTTTTCCACGTTAAGTATCAGAGGTTATTGGCAAAGATAAATTGTTGGCTCATTTATGTAATTTGTCCAGTATTTCGAAATAAATTGATTCATAGTACATAGACTAATAAATGGCTCAAATTTTTGCTTTCGTCGAAGAATAACTTGAGCAAATTCTTTCCTGAAGATTTCCTTGCATTGGGATCGGACAGATGGACCAACACATGA
The DNA here is from genome assembly GCA_038087645.1 of Saccharum hybrid cultivar R570. Taxonomy (NCBI): domain Eukaryota; kingdom Viridiplantae; phylum Streptophyta; class Magnoliopsida; order Poales; family Poaceae; genus Saccharum; species Saccharum hybrid cultivar. The sequence continues at coordinate 14,649,380 of JAQSUU010000245.1, forward strand.
ACACATAGTGATTAGGATTTTCATGAAAAATGGAAGATGCAGCTGATCTTTGAGAGATGCCAATGTGACAAACAGGTCAGTGTGCTGGTGAATTGTGAGGCCTGAGGTGCTCCAACAAGCAATCACAAAAGGAGAGGCCAAAAGCAGATGCACTAGACTTTCTTCAGTCCCCAAATTGCAGAGAATACAGTTATAGTCATTGAGGACCATATTCCTCTGCTTCAATAGCTCTCTGGTACTTAACCGATCATTTAGAAGTAGCCAAAAGAAGACCTTACATTTGTTGTGGCGGATCCAGAAACAGACTAAGAGGGGGGCTAAATAATTGAAGAGTATAAATCATACTAGTCATACACTAATAGAAGGCTAAAATCGATGCAATTCTTTCAATGTAATAATATTCAGCATTTTGAAGCAATCTGATAGGGGAGATGATTTTTTTTTATATAGGCAGGGGAGATATTTGCAACAAAGAAACTAAGGTCTTGTTTACTTCCCTTCCAAATTCCAAATTTTTATACTCTCTCTCCATCACATCAATCTTTAGACGCATGCATGGAACACTTAATGTAGGTAAAAGAAATAACTAATTACACAGTTTGGTTGTAAATCACGAGACGAATCTTTTAAGCCTAATTAGTCCATGATTGGACACTAATTGCCAAATACAAACGAAAGTACTACAGTAGCCAAATTCTATTTTTTTTTTTTTTGCATCTAAACACCCCCTAAGCAATGAGCTGGAATAATGAAACTAGAATAATCTCATCGGGCAAAAGTCCATTAATTGAAATTAAGAAACGTAAAGACCAAGGGGGCAGCAGGAGCACCGAGCACACCTAGGCTGTGAAAGGGGCTATTGGATTGGATTGGAAGATCTGTTCATGAGGATTTTGGCCCACGAGGGGGGCTGCAGCGCCCCCCCCCCCCCCCCCCCCCCCCCCCCCTGCCTGCAGATCCGCCCTTGGTTGTGACATGACAACCACCACAACCAGGAGTATGCTCGAGGAACTGGACGATAGCCAATCAGCTGTGAGTAAGGTCTTGTCTGCGGTACGCGGTTGTTCTGGCAAAAAAAGCAGAGTTGATTATTTTGGGGCATTCTGGTTCAAACTCTATTTCTTCTTAAATGACCATCAAATGACAATAACTTCAATTGGTGACTCTATACATCAGTAGTTAAAACATGTAAATATCACTAATCTATTGTTGGGGTGGCAGACTGCTAGTATGGCAGGAAATTCTGTAGGGATTCAGTGAGACAGTGACTATCTGCAAATAAATAAATAAATAAATAAATAAATAATGAACTGTTATTTGCTCCCACATCCCATTGTTCCAAATCAAAAGCCTAAACGGACATGCCAACACCTTGGCCAGTACTTTCCATCTCGATCCGAACACAATCAGCAGGCACTGGACCATTGTACATGCTATTCTGCATTGGACCAGCCTCTATATCAGCGGCACTTCCATTGCCTTCCTTGGAATCATGGTAATTGTTATGTTGATGGGGTACAGAGCCATCTCCCCTGTCATTTTGTAGCTCAACGGACTCACCAAGACATACACTTCCAGCATACCCATCAGCATTTTGCAATTCAGAACCTTTAGATCTTTTGTACTTTGCATAGGCCAATCTGGCAATGGTTATGAGCAGCATGAGAGCTGAGATACATCCAGTGATAACGAAGAGACCAGAGAAACTTTGCAAAGTGAGTGCCGTGAAGCCACTGATCGGACTGTCACCCACAGATGGTGCAGCTGGACCAAGCCATCTCTCTTCAATTTGTGGGCCCTCATAATCTCCTGTTAGGCTCAAGATGGCGATCGAGAGATTATGTACCAGTGGAGAGCTCATGGGAAATGCCTGAAGACAAAACGTGGTGTTAGTTTGGTTACTCAGCATTAGAAGCATGGCTCTTAGAATATCGATTATATCAAAGCACTAATGCAAGCAACTTACGAAACCAAGTCCAAGGGTCTTGTACATGCGATTAACCATCTGGAATTCTTTCTTGTATTGAGGGTTGGAGAGGAAATAAGTCAAATAGGGAATCTCATCAAGAATAGCCGATACCCCTCCATTCTTAGACCCCTTCCTCAGAGCTTCAGCATATTCTTGTTGATTGCTGTAGGCCTTTATCCTATTCAATGGGAAACCTTGCTTTATCAAAAAGGAGCGAGTAAATCCTCCGTACTGGTATCCAACATAGTCACCATTGTGTAACAGCTGATTGAGATCAGTCACCGTTGGCCGGAGCCTCTTTGCAGTTAGCATTGATGACAAGTTTGCGGTGTAGCTCTGCACTACAACCAGCACCGCAAAGCACCATATCACAATGACAATTTTTGACAGAGGGCTTCTAATTATTTGATCTGTACAAACAGAGAGGCATTATTTGAGATCATCCTACAACTATGATAACTAGCTATTAACCACTTATAAACCATCGTATATTGACATGTTGTAAAGAGTTTGAGCTCAAAGTGCTGACCATGGGAGAACGTCAAAGTGGAGAAAGCAAAGTAGGAAGCAGTGCTGAATTGTCTCAGTCTTGACCCTTGGTACTCAGGATTCTTGGGCAGTTCAATCATCCACACAACAAAGCCAGTGAACAAGAAGCCGCCCACAGTAGCAAACCAAAGTTCCTTTGTTAGGGGCTCTAAAAATATCCACTGGATTGTTTTGGAGTCATTCTCGGAGAGCATAAGCAAGGACAAACCAGACTGTGCATATGGCATTGTAAAATCCGCCTCCCTGATTCGTTCAGGGGTTATGGTCACATCACCAACTGCTGCATCAAACACCTGTTTATTCCAACGAAAATGAACAGAAGAAACAAAAACAAATGCACTGAGAAATTTAAACATTGTAAATCTAGCCTTGTAAAATGATGCGAACTAAGCATGTTGAAGTAAGGCCCACCTTTAGAGATACACTGCGTACTAGCTCATCATAAGAACCATTGAAGGCATAAAACTCATATTGTGGACTAGGCTGTAGCATCTCCATAGCAGCTTTGAAGATATCAATGCAGTATCCAGTGACCTTTTGTCTCTCAGTGTTAGGATGAGTAATATTCACAAAAGCTTTGAAACCAGGTTTATGTGGCACAGCAATCCTGAGTTTCTTCTCACAGCCTCTGGACGCCGTCCCTGAGTTTTTTCTCGCTAATTCTCTGCCATGTGTTCCCTCTGTATATGGATTAAGGAAAGGTTTGGATCATCTTAATGTAACAGCACAATCTTCTCATGGCCTATTGAGAAAAAGAAGAAAATGGCATGGCTTGAAAATAATTCTGCCACTAATGACCAACATGTGACTAATATTTGGAATATTGATAATGTGGAACTATACTTAATACTACAATGAGCTATTGGATGGAAGACCATCTCACTAAAATTCAAAACTGTCCCAACCATTAATATTCAACATTGTCCCAACCAAGTCCTGGAGAAGTGAATAAGGAAAATTGAAACACACCCTATGTATTGTACAATTATTTTTTTTAATTTTGACTTCAGATTGCCATTTAAAATTTCAATTCCCTGCTCAATCATGTGGGAAAATTAAGATAAACAGTCGATTGGCTTTCTCTCTGACATCATCCCTACCCCATCTCAGGTGCATCAAAACCATGGGCCTCGCAGGTGGAAAAAAAAAGAAAGGCAGAGCCCATTTACAAACTGAAATCGAGCATGTTGCATCATACTTACAGTTGGTATCAGGAATGTCTAGCTTTATAATTCAATTTGTTTCCAGTTAACAGTGTGTACTACTTTCCAATGCATTGAGAACAATAGAGTTCTGTTATAGAAGCATTCGGCTGTGATGTTCCCCGATATTAGTTAGTCACAGAATTTGAAGTGCCGAACAAACCTTAACTAGCTTACAAATGAAAGTCGATGCTTTGACCCCTTGAACAGCAAATACTGAAATGCAGATATCCTTCTCATGATAAGGCAAACGAAATGGTTCCTCCCAAAACCGACCTCAAAGGCCCCATATTCAGAATACAACATTCATTTCGTCGGGGTGGATAAACCGAGACAGAACAGCAAACCCTGTAAGGCTCATTGGGACTTGGGACTAGGCGTCGGTGCCAAGTGCCATCCCAGCGGGGGCGCTAGGTTAGCTCCTATTCCGGGATTGCGCCTCAGCACGGAGGAGGAACGGGAGCCCCCCTCCACCTACCGCTCCTCCTCTTCGTCGAGCGGTAGAGGAGATCCTGCCAGGCGCCGCCGTGCGACAGGATCGCCTTGAGGAGCGGCTGAGCAAACCATGGGCAGATGGGCTCCAGGAACGAGAACGGGGAGTTCGGAGGAAAGGAGGGTGCGAAACTGCGAACTGTCGATTGAACTAGATTCGTGCTTGCGTCATACTACTCCATCCGTCCATATAAAATTTTGATTTTTAGTAAAACACTTTTAAATTTAGTTAAATTTATAAAAAATTAAGACTTGAAACCGAGTAAATGCTGCCATAAAATTCTAGCGAACTTCACGTAGGTAATTCTAGCGCCTGCACGTCCGGCGCGCGAGACGCGTCCGGACGCCGTGCCCTTTCCAAACCAGCCCCACCCCCGCGGGAATATAATAAAACGTCGCTCCCTTCCCCAAACCCTCTAGGAATAGAAGGGAACCTCGCTCCCTTCCCAAACCCGCCCGCCCCACCGCGAGAATAGAACAGAACCTGCCCCCGCGCGTCACCCTGTTCCCCTATCGCGCCCCCTGTCCCAAGAGCACGAAAGCACTTCAAGTGCAACATCGTAAACATATGAAAAAACCATGTAGTGCAACATTGGAATATAAATACTATAACATCGCAAAAATATGTAGCGCAACATCGAAAACATGTACTGCAACATCGAAAATTATGTGCTGCAACATCACAAAAACATGTATTGCAACATCGGAAAAGATGTACTGCAACCTCGAAAAATTATGTGTCGCAACATCAAAAATTATGTACTGCAACATTGAAAATTATGTGCTGCAATAAAAAAAATATGTACTGTAACATCGCAAAATCAACCATGAAACATGGAAAATGGGACCATTCAGAAAACATCTGTTACAACAACCCAAAAATCTCATTGCAACATTCGAAAATTATCTGTTGTAACATCAAAAAACCCCATTGCAACACGGAGAAAACAACAAAGGGCATACAAACAACAAGGAGATGGGTTCGAGGTGCAGACTGCTCTAGCCCTAGCCCATCACCTCCGAGCTCGCCGGAGGGAGGAGGGAAGGACCACAGAGCTCGCCGAAACCCTAGCCACCGCCGCGCCCCTCAGATCCAGAGGACAATGACGACGAGAGCTCAGATCTAGAGAAGGAGGAGGAGGAGGGCTCAGATCCAAAGAAGGACCGACTTAACACGTCAGAGCCGCCGCCGTCGTCCTCGTCTCCGGTGGGGGCATGGGAGCTAGGTCGTTGGGAGCACGAGGTCACATGGAGCTTGCAGAGGGGGGGAGGATGGAGGGAGGGAGCACGGGCGGGCGAGGCGCGGCAACGAACTTGCGTGTGGGCGCGGGAGCCGGTGTGGGGATGGGAGAGCGAGCGACAGAGTGGAGATGAGGATGAGGGAGAGCGTTGCAGGAGCGGATGAGGGTGATCGAGTCGTTCCGTGCGCGGCGGGTCCATCCTGATAGAACGGACGCCCGCTCAATATCATTATTGCATACGTATTTGATATATGTATTTCATACATAGACGACTTCGACGAAAGTTTGAATTTAGGGGTGTAATGGAATAAAAAATGAATTGATAAAGTAGTCCTAGAAAAAAAAAACTGCCTTAAAAAATGTAAGATAGATATGAGCTCTTTGCTAAGATGAACTATAACTTTGCTAAAATCCATTCTTTTTTTCAATCAAAATACTACATGCAACAACCATAGACACGGATGCAAGATTCCCCATGTACGATAAGACACGAGGTGGATAGCAGGATAGGATGGGCAAGTGAGTCTTTTTCGTGTGTTTTACCAGCATGTGCGCTTGCTTGGGTGACGACGACGTCATGTCCGCTTGCACCACCAGCACCACCGATACGGTGCGGGTCCGTGTGCACGCCGCCCACGACGCCGCCGGTTCCCGGCGGCACCGCCGGCTCCGCCAACACGTCCCGATGCGCGACTGCGAGCAGGATGAGCAGCAAAGCGACGGTGAGCCGGCAGCGCCGCGGCCACCACTCCATTCCTCCGCCAACACGTACCTACGCTACGCAGCTGCTGCTCCAATGTATATATATACCTGGCACAGGCACAGTGGTGGACGACGGTTCCCTGTAAAATCCAAGAATGCGGGCCCATTTCTTCGTCAAAGTTTCGCGAGGCGCTGACGAGTGACGAGAGGCCGTTCACCACTCATCAGTCGTTGGTGCCATCACTTTCAGGCCTCGAGGTCGATCCAGGAGGCATTCCATTCCACGGCAGCATCAGTCTGTCAATTCCACCTATACATGCATGACCCCGTCATCATGTATGCCGCGTTCGGAACAACTACGATTTCGCATGAATTTCGCAGGGCTCGAATTCGAGAGAATGGAGTAAGGAAAGTTCTCCACGTGGGAAACTAAGGGCTCGGGGTTCCATATCATGCCCTCGATCAATTGACTTTGAAAGATTATTTCCCAGAACGCTTGGTCTGACTGTGCCTCCGTGGTCACTGGTCAGTCAGTCAGTCTTCTGCTGCAGGTTTTCTTCAGGATTCAGGAACCAAGTCTTTGAGCCTGCATGAGATGGGACTTGGAGGTACCATGCGAGATGCAGGGAGATGTCTGCACTCTCTGCTCCCAGTCCCAGTGCACGAATCCTCGCACACAAAGAGATTGTGAGAAGTGGAGTGACGACAATTCATTCACCTCCTGAATTCAGAGGCCCCGTGGCTTCAGATGACCGATTCAAGGTACCTACATCGGCCACATGTAGACCTAAACTTTCAGTCAGGGCTATGCCAATACACTGGCTACTTGTTCAGTGTGTGCAGGTCTACAGACTTGAATTCAGTCTGCTAAATCTTCGGTGCCACAAGTATATTTGAAGCGGCTAGCAATTCGACTTCTAGAGACAGAACACAAGTATATCTAATCTAGTCTAGCTATGAAACCAGGCACAAGTTCCACGAAATTTTATACCATGGCAAGGTCAGAAATAATGTTCATTAATTAAATCAGGCAACTGTCTGAGACAAGGAGCATCAAGTAATCCAGAGTTGTGTGATATCAAAATGCCCATCAGTCCAGTAATAACATCAAGTACTTCTAAACAGAATAGCATCAACTCAAAGTTGATCACAGTGAAGTTTCAGCAAACCTAAAAACAAACATAAGCTGCGTCTTCAAAGCTCCCATGCATACTCCCTAGAATTTACCGCTACTTATGCAGACACAAGCAACACCATCCCAGCAAGGTGAAATGTGCTGAACAATATCATCCTCTGTCTTCAGATTTCTTTTGCAGCTGGAGCCTAAGGGGCAAACCTTGAGGAACCAACCTGATGAGAACAATCTAGTTGGTCCCCCTCTCAACCTGAAGAGGCTCAGAAAGGGCAGCGTTGTTGTTCTGCAACTGCTGTCCCTGCTGTGGGTCGTCATTGTCAGTAGCAATTTCTCTACTGCTATGAACCAGGTGAAGATTACGGTTTCTCAGCTCAGTGCAATTGGTATGCATGAAGTTTATTACCAGCATGGCACATAGGGCGAGTCCATTGACAATGAAGAGACCTTTGAAGCTCTCTAAACCTAGACGTACGGAATCAGTATCGGGATTGTCATAATCATGGGAAGGAGCTGTATCCCGAAACCATTTCTTTTGAATCTGAAATCCTTCACACCCCTCAGTTATGTTCAAGATGGCCCTTGACAGATCGGGCACCAACGGGGAGCCTCTAGGGAAAACCTGCAGAATATAAAATTGATGGTCAGGTGAGCATGGCATGAAGATTGTATGGTCTATGACACAGTTGCAGGGAGCTTACAAAACCAAATCCATCAGTCCTGTCGATGGGGCCAACTATTTGGAACTCTTTTCCGTACTGTGTGAGGAAAGAATTTAGATAGGGGATCTCATCAAAGATGGCTGACACCCCTCCATGCTTTGATCCCGTCCTCAATGCTTTCGCGTATTCCTCAAGTGTGCTCAGGACCTTTATCTTTTGCGCATCAAACTTGAGTCTCTTCAGCGTCGCATACACAAATGATCCACTCTGGTACCCAACATAATCTCCATTGCGCAAGAGTTGCATCGGATCAGTCACCGAAGGTTGGAGCCTCTTTGCAGTAAGCAAGGATGACAAGCTTGCTGTATAGCTCTGCACTAATACAAGCACCACAAAGCACCAAATCACCACCACAACTTTTGAATGAAGTTTCTTGAGAATTTGATCTGTCACAAAGTAAATAAAAAAATGTATTATTAAGAATTCAAGCATGAAACAAAAAAAGTAGAACTTTGAGTTCAAAATACTACAAAGACAAATGCAGTTCAGAGTGCTATGCAAAACAAGGATACCATGAGAAAAGGTCAAAGTGGAGAAAGTAAAGTAGAATGCTGTGCTGAACTGTTTCCATCTTGATCCATTGAATTTATCATTTGTAGGATGTTCAATCATCCACACAACAAGACCGGTGAAGAAGATAAATACCATAGTGGCAATCCAGAGCTCCTTTGTTAGAGGCTCTAAGAAGATCCACATGGTTGCTTTATCATCATTCTTAGCTAAGACAAGCATTGCGACACCAGACTCTGTGTATGGCATCGTGAAGTCGACATATCTAGATCGATTGGCAATAATTGTCACGTCACCCACTGCTGCATCAAACTTCTGTCATCCAATAAGGAAAAACAAGGGGAGGAATTAGGAATGTAAGTATCATTGGGCAGGGAAAAATATGTGATAGCAATTTAGCAAGGAAAGGCTAACCTTGAAGTACACCTGGGATATCAACTGGTCATAAGAATTGGCACAATCATAGGGAATGTACTCATATCGCAGAGCATATGGAAGTCTATTCACAGCAGCCTCGAAGACATCAATGCTGTAACCACTAACACTTGATCCGTTGGTATTATGATTAGCCTCAACATTCACAAGAAATTTGAACTCACGTCTCACAGGTACGCCAATCCTGAGTATCTTTGCATTTACTGGGAAGTCCCAGCCTTTAGGCACTATGGTTGAATCTCCTGGCCAAATGACAGGTTTTAGAACTTCACCAGTACTTGAAGATTTAAACTGGTCTCGGATAGGGCTCGAGTCTAAAAGCCTCGAGAGCCCTGAACCAGGGCTCCAAAATCCAAGGCCTCTTGCTTTTTCTCCAACCAAATTGACAACTTCATAAATGGGAACCTGCGTATGCCCATCAACAAACCTGAATCTCCCAGCCAAACCATCAAAGTCTGCTTCCAAAATGGAACTAAGGAGTTCTGGCCCAGCAGGAGAGGCCAGGAGACCATTTACTAAGTTCTTGCCCACATCCTGCGGTGTCTGAAAACCTATATTTGAGAACCCAACCCTCATAGTGTCCTCAACTACAGTTGCAACTGCCCATGCCACATCATACGCCCAGTATTGGTAGACAGTGGGTCTTGTAATCCTTACATCATGAGCTTGTCGGTACTTAGCTCTGAACAGTGCATCAAATCGACTCACAAAATCAATAATCCCTGCAGACTTTGCAACATATGGCCGAAAACTGACAATACCCTGCATGTTTTCAATAGTATGTTGGGGAAGTACATCAAGGACGACACCAACATTGTCCGTGACAATCCACACATATCCCTGTATCATCATACCAGCTGCTGAAGCCCGTGCAAAGAAATGGGAAGCAGGGCCTGGCAACATATGAACGATGAAGACACGTGTCTGCATGGTCATGAGCTTGTATAGTTCCCCATCAATGCGATAATCAGGGCAAGAAGCGGGGATGGCTGCACGGTAAACGATATGTGCCTCAACATCTTGAAGGGCATTAGCAATTGAGGGGAGGATACCCACACCATAGTTGTCGTCTTCATAGACGACAACAATGTTTTTCCAGCCATAGACCTCAACAAAGGCGGCAATTGAAGCTGCCTGGAAGGAGTCCTTGGCACAAGCTCGAAGGAAGTAGGGGACATTATACTGAGTGGCCGCATCACCCGTTGCTGAGAAACTAATGACAGGAACCTTGGTCTTGTTCGCTAGATACGTAACAAACTCAGCTTGTAAAGTGCTTTGAGGGCCAATGATAACGCTGACCTTGTCATTACGAATGAGATCTACTGCTGCAAGAAAAAGGACAAAGGTACCATCAAATGTGGCACATGGAAATTTTCTTTAAATTCATGTTAAAATTAACAAGCTGTGGAACTAGATCAATGTTAAAATGTGTAGGTCGTCCAATATTCTGAAAATTACTACAAGACAGCAGAAAGAAGTTTTCTCAGGGAACGACCTAACTTTATTTTTCATGTCTAATACCTATCTTCAAGAGATTTCAAGAAAGAAAAACATTTATCATAAACTAGATAAATAAAAAAACTAAATATCATTGAAGTTAAAGAAGAATGATGGCACTTCTGTAAGGTTGTAACTGTTATGAAAGGCACTCCTTTTTTCCTTTACCTTTCCCCTTTGGGATAAGGGAGGCGAGCCTTCATGAATCATGATATTAGGTCAATTCAAATTTGGAAAAAGTCTACTTGACCCCTCAACTATTGGGGGTGGTCTAGTTTATCCCCTCAACTATGAAACGGTCTAATTTATCCCCTGAACTTTGCAAAACCGGTCAAATCACCCCCTCGAGCGGTTTTGGACAGTGGTTGCTACAGTAACAGGGTTTTTGCTACAGTAACAGTGGTTTTGTCCTTTTCTTTTTATTTATTTCGTCTGAATCTTTGAAAAATCATAGTAAATCACAAAAAAAATCATAAAATAAAAATCCAATTTTGTTAGACTCCACATGAGTATATCTACACAGTGAATATATAATATAGTATGCTTTAGTACAAAGTTTTTGTTGTATGAATTATTCAAATTAATTACAGAAAAAAATAGATCAAAATTTACAGCAAAAACTTTGTACTAAAGCATACTATATTATATGTTTACTGTGTATATCTACTCATGTGGAGTCCAACAAAATTTGATTTTTCATTTTATGATTTTTTTTGTGATTTACTATGATTTTTCAAAGATTCAGACGAAATAAATAAAAAGACAAAACAGCTGTTACTGTAGCAAACCGTTGTTACTGTAGCAAAACCACCGTCCAAAACCGCTCGAGGGGTGATTTGGCCGGTTTTGCAAAGTTCAGGGGGTAAATTAGACCGTTTCATAGTTGAGGGGGTAAACTAGACCACCCCAATAGTTGTGGGTCAAGTAGACTTTTTCCATTCAAATTTCTTGCAATAATTCAATCATTTTTACAACATACTTTGCATGAAAATTACATTGCCGATTCGAATGTAGGAATTTGCAATAAAAATGTCTGAATTATCTCGTGGGTCGTTTTGAGGCCGAAAATGAATGAATCAGGTAGGGATCTCCCGCCCACGCCCCATTCCCCCCGGTTTGAGCCTAAAAAAATTCTTGCAAGAATGCAACAGAGAAATTAGGAGCTGAATCATTACTAGCCAGGATTCAAGAGCAATTTTCTTTTCCGAATTCGAGTGCAGTTACCTACCGAAAATGCAGAGTACTCGCGAGAAAAATAGAATGGAATCCCACAAAAAGGGAAAAGAATCAGGAGGCCACAAGATCTTACCTGTAGGCAGGAGATCAGAGAGGGATCATTCGATGGACGCGGTCTAAAGATAGACGCGGATCCGTGAAGAGGTCTGGAGAAAAGGTACTGAAATCACTGATAAACAGGGATAGGGTACTGCGACTGTGATGGAGCTCTGCTTTCCTGCTCTCGGTTCTCTGCATTCTGTGTGTTTAGTTGAGAAAATTTGGGTGAAAAGTTACTGTAGTATTTTCGTTGTTATTTGGTAAAATTTGTCCAACTATGGATTAATTAGACTCAAAAGATTCGTTTCGAACTTTACAGATAAACTATGCAATTAGTTATTTTTTTACCTACATTTAATACTTCATGCATGCGTCTAAAGATTCGATATGACGGGTGGAAGAGGAAATATTTTAGGTATGCGTGCCAAGTGAACACGGCCATTACCAAAAACATCCTACATTGTACTAGTTTCAGCATTTGATGTCTTTTCTTCAGAATAAAAACACAAGACCATTTTAATAATTTCTTTTTCTCAAATTTCATTTATATAAAATTTTGGTTTTGTAGAGTATTTTAGGTTTGGGATATTTGGTGCACTAAGTTTCTTTATATACGTAGCTTTGAAGACCGTGGTATTCCTAAATTGTCATCTTTGGGAGTTTTAGAAACTCTAATCGATGCCTTTTTTCCCTAAAGTGTCGTCTTGCATGTTTAGTTTGCAATAAAGCAATACCTTTTATAATATCCCAATTCATATCACTTAAAATTTCAAGAAGCCTATGACAAATAACTCAACGCCTACCAAAGACCCCTAGGTTGATGGGCAAGAAAGAGAGGCAGTGACAAAAGTGTCACTCCTGATTCATCCATGCCAAGTGGAAAGAAGAGGCCAATGGGTAGGAAGCAAGCGAATGAGAAATTGAGGAGTGGAGGGGATCGAGGACCATATAAAGAGGTCCTCCAAAATCTTATTTTTGGAGAAAGATAAATTAAAGGAAAGCAAGATTATACATGACCTTGGGGTCTCGGTAGAGGAGCACAAAATGGAGACAAAGAAGCGCAAGGACGACATTGAGAAGCAGAGGTTGAGGTGGGATTAAGAACAAAAGATCATGTTTTGTCAACACTTTGGAGATGTATGTGAGAGCATATCTGATGGCAATGAGGGTACAACTTGTAGGTCAAGTGCTCAACAAATGACGACATTCAAAGATAGCTTATGTGGATCAAGTGGTGCACTGGGTGGAGCTAGTGAGGCTAGTGGTGGTGATGGCAATGAAGACAATTGATGCATTCTTGTGTTTCATGTTTGTGGATTTTATGGTGTGATTGATTATATCTAATGCGATGAACCATGTCGTTTAAATTTTAATTGACATGTTTGAATTCATGGTGATTATAAGTTGTTTGTATGAACTTGTAACATTTATGTTTGGAGGTCAAATAGATATAGGGGCTGTTTGGTTGGGTGGCTTAGGGGCTAGCCAGACTTACGCAATGCAACTTCTTCATGTTTGGATGGCTACACAGGTGCTAAGCCAGGCTCCAGGAAGCCAAAAAGGGGGGAAGAGGCTGGCTTGCTGGAAACGAGTCGGGCCGAGGGTCGTTTCCAGTAAGCCAGGCTTGGCTAGGCACCCCATCGGTGTCGCCTCACCACCGAGCGGACTCTCCTCCACGTGAACACGTCGGCCTTCACGAGCAGGATGGCCTTCACGTGACCTCCGCCGGCAAGCACGAGCACGCCGCGAAGCACGAGCAGCAGACGAGCAACGACGGCGGCAAGCACGAGCACGCCGGCCTTCACGCAACCTCTACTGGCCCAGCGCGAACTCCACCTTCTTCTCCAGCTCGCCGGCGCCCGAATCGAGCTTCCCCACCTCCGAATCGAGTTTCCCCACCGCTGAATCGAGTTTCCTTGCCTACCAATCGAGCTTCCCCACCACTCGCGCTGGCCGCCAGGTGTCTTCCATGGCGGACAGTGGGGGTGCTCGCATGCGGTTTGGCTCGAGCTCCCCTGTATTATTTTTCCCTGTGACACGAAGTGGTGGCCTGCTGCCATGGTCGCCGAGGTGTTCGCCGAGCATGCCCACCACCTGTTCGACTACAGTCCTCAAAGAGGGTAATCTTACCAGTTGAATTAAAGATGTGATTCTATGCAAATTTAATCAAGCAACCAAGTATACCGATTCCTAGCCAGGCTTAGCCAGTACGAGCAATCAAACATGTGCTGCTTGCATTGGCTAAAGTTGGCTAGAGCTTGTCTAGGAAATGAATCAAACACACCCATAATGTATAGAGTAAATGGAAAAATAGAGTAAATACTAAAAGTAGTGGCCTGATGAGGGCTCGTTGAAGTTGAACCCAAAAATCGCAGCACCAAAAGTTGGAAGTGCTCCGAATCAAATGTACGGTCCTTGCTTAAGGTAGTGTTTGTTGATGTAAATGTATAGAAACCACATTGTGGTTGCAGCATAGGACGGCTAACAAACACCCTGTTCGCTTATGCTGAAATTTGGCTTATGCTGATGCTTATGCTGAAATATTGTGAGAGAAAAATACTGTTTCATGGCTGAAAAGTAGCTCAAGCGAGCAGGACGAAAGTGTATTGTACTACGTCTTTGCATTAGACTGCCACGACACATGTATTTGCTCCGAGGATGCCACCGCTGAGAAGACTCAGACGGGAAGAGGACAGATCATGGAGTGATGAAAAACAATTTATGAAAAAGGAGAAATTCATTTGGTATTGGCTTTCCGTAGTGTAGTGATGAAGTAATGCTTTTTTTTTTGAGTTTTGGGCATCAATTCTAGTGGTGCTTGAACATTGCAGCGGCACAATTTGGGTACGCCAGCTATTGCTCCTAAAAATTTGTTGCTGCATCTGGCCAGAAAAGGAGATAAGAAGCGAGTTGGATTTTTCAGTTCTGTAGGTCTTACCAGGAGGGAGTGATGCTGCACGTCATGGTGTTACAAGCAAAGATAGCTTGTGATATGACGTTTCAAGCAACACTAGTGAAGCTCTACGTCGTGGAAGACCTTAGTCAGCCTGTTGAAAGACGCCTTTTTCAATGGTCTATCCAGTTCAATGGTGGTTGATGATCAAGTACACGATGCATGTTTGGTGTCAAATGAAAGCCGTTGCAGGTAGGACATGGACAACAAACACATGAAGCGTCATCAACTCCAAGAACAACAGAGGAGCGGAAAGAAAAGAATTCCTGGACTCTTGGCTGTCATCTAGCTAGAGGTGCACGAGATCCAAATCTACCTCTACTAGAAAACGAAGCCACTGGGCATATACTTCTATGATGTTAGGTACAGTACTAGTAGGTGTCAGTACTCGTTACACTGACAAGCGAGCTTTGCTGGTCAGACCTCACGCCGCCGGTTGCTTGCGGAGATTGAGGCCGATCTTATCCAAAGACCGGCATTTCTAATTTACTTCCTCTGTCTTAAAAAGAAATATAACTATAGATTTTTTATATCAAACTAGCTTAAGTTTAACCAAATTTATAATATCCCCTTGCATTTTTTTTAAAATGCAGCTATCCTCTTCTTGAAAAATCAAATAGCTTTAAGTTGAACTAAATCTATAAAAAAGAGTTACTAACATTTATCATATCAAATAAATATCATTACATTAGTTATGAAATACAATTTTATAGTAAACCTATTCGAAGGCATAAGTATTGAAACTATTTTCTAAAAACTTGATCAAATCAAAAAATGTTTGATTTATACTAAATCTAGAATTGTTGGGTTTTTTTTTGAACGGAGGGAGTAGTACACGTGAGACCTTGGCATGCAGTGCATGCATGTACTTGCACAATTGCAGATTACTGCAATATAGAACGCTGAAAAGGCAGGCATACAGGCAGAACCGCGTACATTTGAAAGGAGCAATGCAAGCGGCTAGATATCACAAGCAGCGAAGCGAAGGAGATATATATATGCAGTCCAGTATATACCTGCGGCGGCGGCGGCGACGTCACGTTCGGAGTCCTTGACGTGGAGGCTCACCCTGGTGGTGGCGGCCGGGTGCGCGGCGTAGAAATCCTCCAGCGCCATCTCCAGGCTCAGTAGGCTCTTCTTCCCCAGCCCGGTGCCGAGGTCCAGTATCACCCCGACGTGGACCGGCACCGTCGCCGTCGTCTGCGCGGCCGCTCCAGCGTGGGCGTGGTGAACCCCGCCCGCGAGGAGCACCAGCACGACGACGCCGGCCACGGCGCCGGCGAGCAAGGGACCAGCGGAAGGAGCAGCGCGCGCACGCGCGTCGTCGTGCGGCATTATATATGGTGTGGTCGGTGATCAATGGACGGCTAGGTTCGCTAGAGCGAGCTAGTACCTAGAGTGGCGTCTCGTTCTCCCCCAGGTACTGTAGCAGCTCTAGGCATCTGTGGCGTAAATAGAAGAAGGCCGAGGGAGACGGCAGTCCCGTGAGCGTGTGCGTCGCGTCGTCAGCGCGTCAACGTCATTGCTGACGCCCTCTAGTCGTGCAACCAAACGAGCACCCTTGGCCAGTGGCCACGGACGTCGGACGGAGCAATAAGAAGCTAGCTGACTGGCCGGATCGATCGGAAGCCCCGCCGCGCATGACGCTTGTCCGGTTGTCCCGGCCCCTCGACAAGCCGCCGGCGCCAACCGGGCCGGGGCGGATGGACGCGTATAGCATTGTAAACACACGTTCCTACACACGACTCGAGAGTGGAGAGTCTGTCGAGACGAGGCCACGCACGCGCGTTCAACAGCTCCCGATCCCCACCCCAGCATAATCTACCAGCACGTTGACCCGTCTCCGCCGGTCAAGGCCTGCTTGCCTGCCTGCCGCTGCCGACAAAAGTTTAGGGTTCCCTCAATTCTTCCCCAAATTCCACTATGCAAAAAAGAAGATTCCCCGTCACATCAAAATGTCGGTAAATGCATGGAGTACTAAATGTTGATGAAATCAAAAACTAATTGCACAGTTTTGTTGTACTTTGCGAGACGAACATTTTAAGCCTAGTTAGTCAAAATTTGGATAATTTTTACTAAATACAAACGAAATGCTACAGGAATTCTGATACAGTGTTTTTCTCCCCTATTATGTGAACTAAACGAGGCCTAGGATTTTTAGATGGGTTTGTCAGTCTGTCAGATAGCATGTAGATTTATGTTGAACACACAACAACCATAAACCAATGGTGTCCTAGCCCAATTCATCTCTCCATGTATCTCTCCCTCTGTAAACAGGCGAGAGTTGAGGGGGTCCTCGGAATGCAATACATCTAAGAATCGAACTCTATATATCATCACTATATATACAGAGTCGATCGAATAACCCATGTAAGTGTGAGTCACATACGAGAAATGAAGAACACGAAGACAATGCAATTTGGTAAGTAAAAAAAGAGACGAAATAATACATACGCTCTTTAATATCAGGTAATATATTGCGAATACAAGGTTGATATGTGTCCTTATATTTCGTTTTGTGATGAGTGATTGTCAACGTGATCCACGACCTAGGTTGAGTTTGTAACTAACTATAGCATGAGTTAGGTTATACGACATGTCTCTTGGCTTGTGGTGTGCAGGTATGGAGCTCAGAAGCGGTGATCGACGGCGAGGTGAAGGTCAAGTAGGGACGTGTCGTGCTGATGGACCGGGAGCGGTGAAGGGCGGACGTGAGGCTTTGACCGAGGGACTAGGAGGCCGGGTGACCAGCCGCGGTGGCTGACATCTGGGACATCGACAAGCGCAAAGGTACATGGGATGACCGTGATGACTGAGTCAAGACGGCAGACGTGCAAGTCGAGCGGGGCTCAAGAGGACTTGGCGGACGGCCGGTCGAGGACGGCGGTGACACGTGTCGAGTGGCGGGGGACACGTATAGAGTACGCTACTCGCGGACGGTTTGGTGGTTTGGGCCTCAAAACCATCGGTGGCCGGTTTCGCAGGTTTGGGCCTCAAAACCCAGGCGGAGGTTCTGAAGAACAGACGGCATGTGGCGTCATCGAGGAGTTCGCGTCGAGACAAAGCTATCTCATGAAGGGCGCGGTGACCGTCGGATGAAGATTACCTCGGGTTGGACCATAACGCCCTCGAGTTAAGTGGTTTGACTCAAAATATCTAGGGGCAAAACTGGGATTATGTAATAGCCCTGTTAAATAGAATGAGGGAGCCCCCATCTTTCTTACCTCTCTCCCACTCTTTCACTTCTGCCCTTTTTCCCTAGGATTAGCTCTTCTAATTCTTCTTGAGAGAGGTCCAAAAACAACAAATTCATGGTTGTATTTTTCTGTGTTTTTATGTGGGAATGGAGGCCCGAATCCTCCTCGTACCCTCTGGAATTTGTAGATTATACCTGTGTGCAAGATTTGAGGCCAAATCGTTTTGATTTGATGGAGATCTAGTCGATTTGGCGCTAGGCGCGTCGCTGTTTGCAGCTCTCGGTTTCTCTCTGTTCTTCGCTGGCCCTTCTGCTTGTCTCTCGCAGAAGACAGGTATTGGCATTTCTTAGCATCACTCTTACTAAGTTGTCATCCCTAGCATGATGTCATAAATGCTTTGTTGATAAATTATAAATGTCACTTATAAACTCTGAGAAAATAATATTAAAGTTAAGTATCCGCAAGCGCACAGATAAATTACCATTGTAGCATTTCACCTGAAAGTATTCCGAGTATCGTTATTTATATTTAATCCACAAAGAAGAGCTAAGGGGTTGAGTTGACATTGATACATTGACTAATATGAATACTTATGATCCAAACCACTCTTATGCTTTAGCAGAGGTAAGTCAAGTGATAAATAAATGATAAGTAAAAGATAATAAAGGTATTCCAGAGATAAAAATAGAGACTCACAAATATAGTATGACTAAGCTCGAGATTCGGTAAGAGCAAAAGATTCCTTTGTCATTTCTAGTTACTAAGTCTTTTGTACACTCATAACTAACTTTGGATTTATGCATAAGGAACATTACTTAGGAAAGTTCGAGAATAGAGCTTTCTCTTTCTTCGTAACCGAGGTTCTACTTGTTCTATATACGAGGAGTGGACTACAAAGGACTCAACAGGAGTGTCACATCCGCGATCTACCACATGGCTTGGCATATAGAGTGCATCCGCAAGCAAACAATATCTAAGCACTATGCTTATATAGTGTCGACCACTTAACTCACTCGAGTACTAAATTAACTGCTCTATGAACATATGCATATATTCATCATCAATCATAACTATATCAAGCAATAAACTAGAGCAAACTAGGAACATAATAAATAGCAATATAATATTGAAGTAGCACAAAATCATAAATAAAGATATACAATGGCTAATACCAGTCTCTAGATGGTAGATCCAGAATCCTGAGCAGTAGCCCAAACTCTACTTAAACCTTGCTAGAAAGCCTATACTAATAACTTGAAGAACTAGAGCTCTCTCTCTAATCTTCGAAAACTCTAATTTTTAGTCTAATCTTGACTTATGGCAGACATAGATGTCTCCCTAGAGGGGGCAGTGCCTGATTATATAGCCCTGGGGTTGCAACGTGAGCCCTTAGATCAAATCGACTTGAAGGACGACGTAGATGCAACCCTAAGAGACGGTGGTGGAAGCTTCTGAAAGCTGACAGACAGAGGCTACTGCCAGGGACCGGACAACACCATGGTGGGGCCAGCCGGCCCCACCTGGCAGCCTCTCGGGGTCCGCCGTGACGTGGTGTCTTCTAGTGTCCTCTGGAACCTTCTGGGATAGTTTTCGTCGCGGTTAAGTTTGGTTCTTTTTGACGTTTTGATCCTCCTTTCCTATTTTCTGGAATAACTCTACTAAAAATGCAGATTCACCAAAACTCATGAAAATTATCAGTTTAAACCCCTAAGCTTCTATTGGTAATCCATTTCAAGCATTTCTTCAAGTTAAATTGATGGTTTGTGTGAACGATAACTACCGTCAACAAGCTCCCCCAAGATAAACATTTGCTAGTCCTTGAACAAAGCAAATCTTAATGATGGATTAGAAATTAAAGATTTTAAAAATATTGATGCAACTCCTCAAAAGTACACATGCTTTCAACAAATAATTCTCCTCTGGATTGAAGTTCACCGATCTGACTTTCAAACTTACTCATATTACCTTCAACTATGGGGCTTTTGAGCTTTCACTTGGACCATGAGCAATTGAAAGATAGAACAATCAAGTCAAGCACTATGTCTCAAGCTCTTTGTTCAACCATAGTTCCGGAGTTTTTATAAGTTTCCAAAATAAAACTCAGAGATTTATTGTATGACACTCTCAAATCTCTCATATATGTGGTATTTTTTATCCTCACCAAAGCAATGAATAATGTTATGCCTTCTTCCTACACTAAGGCTTATGTGGAGATCATGGGAATTGGTAACTGCATAAAAGAGCATACTTACAATAATCTCGGATCCAAAGAGAGTTGAGTCATACAATCAAATCAAGATGTGCATGTGTGTGGAGTGATAAAAATATATGATGGCTATCCTAATTCTACTTTACTCCTTAAAAACATATCTTTCATTTAGAACTTAGAAACATTTGTAAGAAAACATGGGCTATCTTATTCATCATTTTCTTTTTCTTCTCCTTTTTTCAATCGGGCATCGAAGTACCCATTGTTTTAACTATTCAGACACTTGTCTATTTTTTTCAATTCTTTTCTTTCTTTTTCATGAATAACTTTTACATAGCCCATGCCTCTTTTCCGCATAGAAAATAATTGAGAGATAGCACAAGAATTTGGAGCATTTATTTGGTGAAAACTTATATGGAATATTTTTGGTGTTTTCTCCCAGTGTAGGAGTAAAATATTTTTAAGTGGATCTAGATGGAAAGCATGTTTTTGTGCCTACCCTCAATGCAGGAGTAGTGCATATGTGGATGGTGTGTACGTGATCTTGATTTTAAAAGTATGACAAATCTCTCATAAGGTGTCAACAAAGCTTGACCAAATTCAATGCAAAAGCAAGCAACATATATGTCGAAGTTTTTCCTAGCCTAGATAAACATATTTGGCTCTGGTGAGAATTCAAGCTTTATCATACAGAATCTCATCATGTGGATTTTTATGTTTTTCAAAAAAAAATCTTCAGAATTCAAGTATCACTTAGAATAAGATAAATAACAACTCAGATCTTCTCATATGATATCTGTCAATTACCTAAACTTAGATCAAGCATATGCTACCCACGAGTTTCAAGTTCAGAGCAAATTCTCATGTTAAATTAATTTTATCCAAAACTCGGGAAAACTCAAAGCTGAATAATAGGTACTTGAAAGGAATTATAACAGAGCAATTATTCATCATTTCTATCATGAGAGATTATCTTCAAGTACTAGTTATTTATTCTACTCTTACAAACAAGATGACAAACTAAACATACCTTAAGCAAACTTAAGTAAACTAAAGGCAACTATATTACACACTCTTTTTTTTGGTTTTTTTTTAATTTTTAGTATACAGAAATTCAAACTAAAAGATAGACACATACTAACATAGAGATAATAGCAAATTTTATTTTGTTTTTCTGATTATGTAGTTTTCTAAGATAAACTAAAAAATAAATAAAATACTAGAAAAAAAACTTATCTTGGGTATAGGGGGTCCTCCCCCAAGCTAGGTGCTGAAGTGGTACTTACTGAGGCGGCGACAGATGGCTAATGTTCAGGCCATCAAACAACCAATCTCAATTATTTTGTTCTTACTGCTGGTGTTGACGAATATCGGCGAGGGTCTGCGTCGTGTGTTCCTGCTATTGGGCATGTTGATGGTAAGTGTTACGGATTTCTTGCTGGCCCTCTTCAATTGTGGTAAGCCTTGTTTCGATACAAGCGAGGTCCACCGGCTACTCATGGCCCATGGAAGGTGGATGATGATGATGATGGCCCATGAATGGACCATGGAAGCCTGGTGTATAGTCGTGGAAACCCCGTGCTGAGAAGGACATGCGTCCTCCCTGGATGTCGCTAGAGATCTCCTCGTACTCCTGTTGCTAGTAGTAGTCAAAATTTCCGTGCTCCCACTGTGCACTAGATCCTTGCTGCCATGATGCCTCTTAGTAATGGGGAGCGGGTTGCTCCCAACCATCATGCCCTGGATGATGTACCACGGACGGTCCTGCTTGATCGAATCTGGTGTAACTAGTGAAGGCCGGACCTGCTGGAGCGGTGTCTTCACCACGATACCTCGGGTTCGGGTTACATGTGAATCTAGCAGAGGCACTTCTACGTGGTTCTGCTTCCTTCTTCTGCAAATCAAAAAGAAAAGACTCCACATACAGACCGAGATTTCGGTCTAGCGTCTCAAATTCATTTATATAGTATTTATACATCATCACAATTTTACCATTCTTACCCTTCTTGAGCATATGAGCCTTGTTAAAATATACAAAATCAATAAGGAGGGGTAGTAATGTATGTGATAGTGGCATTAGCTAACAGACCCAAATTCTATCCAAACGAGTCACCCATGAAGTGCACCAAACATCTCCTTAAGCCCAGGAATTGATAACCAATAATGCATCATTAGTTTAACAGGAGAAACTTTCTTCTTTTTAATCATAGCATAAAGAAATTTAAGTTCCTCTATCCTAACTACACGAAAGCCTTTCCTGGGAAAAAGAGTGAAACCCAACCACTTATGCAGAAATCGCAAAGTGGGGTGATGCAGTTCATCAGTGCAGGGGCGGTGACACACTACTTCCTTAGAAATGTCTTGCCAAAATTTAGTTTTATCAAAATCATTTATTGCAGTATCTATGTCAATAGGACATTGTTCTGGGAATCCTAGGAACCTACTGAAGTTCTTCCATGATGGGAAAAAATCTTTATCGAAGAGCCTAAAGGAAACTTCAGTATCTCCTGGTTGTAGGGTGCATAGAAATTCAATGGTTAAAAGCCTACATCTTTGTTCATTTAATTCCCAAGTATTTTCCCATCCAATATTATTAAAAATAAGTTCAAATTCAGAGTCCATACCTATCGTTTGAAGGAGTGCTGGGTTGAAACCGGGGTGTGAGTGAATTCTCGGTCCTTTAACTCTCGGAAAATATTCTTCTCACGGTCATCTTGAAGCTTGATCTGCTTATCCCTCAGGAGGGTGAAGGTTTCTTTTAGAGCTAAGCGTGAAGATGATCCGACGGTAGGGGATGAAGGGTCAACCTCCATATTAGACCCGGCATGGGATGAAGAATGACTCCTTGATGAGCAGAATGACACCGCACTCTTGACCATGCCAATGAACTTGCTCATTCTTCCTGCAAAAATAAACACAAGGCAAAAATAACTCGTGGAGACACGTTAGAGAAAATAATATGTTAGGGGTTAGCCGTCCAGGAAGTCAGTAGTCCAGGAGTTAGTCATCTGAAATGAAACTTTTATGTTGGCACAACCTCTCTCTAATTCTTTTTAATTATCCTTCTTTAATTGGACAACACCTCCCCCACTAATATTAAATTTCTTCTCTCAAATTGCAGCAGCACCTTCTTCTCTTTTTCTCAAGATCTTAACTCTAGTACCACACTCAAACTTTCACACATTTCTTCTCACTTAAGCCCCACTCTTCCAAAGGAATTTTTAAACTATGAATTTTTCTGCTGGAATTTCGGACTTGGAGTGATGAAATGTAGTGTGTGAGTGAGTTGAGCAGCCAGGAGAACAATATTTATAGAGGGGAGAGGGAGAGACTGGCCGGCCTATAGGTGGGGCCGGCCGGCCCCACACTTTGGCCAAATGACCTCTCCATCTTCCTGAGTGTTCCTTGCTTCATGGTTAAGTGATCTCTGATGTCCTTCGGTGCTCCTTTGGTGGATTTAATCGGTGGAGAGTGAAAGTGGAAGATATGGTTGTGAATAGTGGAGAGTGAGTGGAGATGAAGGTGGTGGTGGGCCCCACATGTTTGCGGGTCCCGATGACTGCATTCCTACTGTATATATGTATAAATATGCAATGCAAAAATACTTTTATGAAACTATGAAAAAAGAAAAAAAATGAATTGTGGTATTTTTATATTTTTTTGCCTCCATAGTAAATATTTCTTACATGGTTTTTACGCTCCATAAAAGTTATTTACATGGGGCTTAAATTTTTACTATGCCATGATAAGAATTTTTATTTTATTTTTCTAATGCATGTGTTAAAAAGTAAATATGCCAATGCAATGAAAAAAGTAAATATGGATATCTACCGAGTTACCTCCTGGCGAGGGTTCAGGTTTTTGAGTCTGCCGAACCGGACTTCTCCGTTCGGGTTTAATCTTTGGGTGTATCTTTTGGTCCCGAAGATGGAGACCATGTTACTTGCCTCTTGTGACACTTCAAATTAGAGCATTGTTCCGGTCTTGGCTTGAAAGCAAATCGTTGTTCCTTTCCACTAATGTTGAATTTAATTTCTTCGGGTCCAATGTCAATGTAGGCATTTGTGGTACTCAAGAAGGGTCTCCCAAGGATGAGAGGGGTCTTCATGTCTTCCTGCATATCAAGTACTACAAAGTCTACAGGAACGAAAAAGTTTTGGATTTTTACCGGAATATTCTCGGCAATTCTTGCAGGGTAGCAGACCGATTGGTCGGCTAGTTGCAGACACATCGATGTTGGTGTGAGTGTAGAGTAGCTGATCTTATCAAAAACCTTCTTGGGCATGACACGGACACTTGCTCCAAGATCGCATAAAGCATTTTTAAAGTTCTCACTTCCGATCGAGCAATCTATAGTGGGGCATCCCGGATCCTTCTTCTTGACAGGTGAAGTGTTTAGGATGGCCGCACTACACTCCTCTGTTAACTTGATCACCTCAGTGGAGGGTAGTGGTCTTTTATTGTTGAGGATGTCTCGAAGATACTTCGTGTAGGTAGGTACTTGAATGGCATCTAGCAACAAAATATTGATATATAACTTTTGAATTACCTCCATAAACTTACCAACTGCTCATCCATTTTGGCTTTCTGATTTCTGCGTGGCAATGGTAGGAGAGTGGTGTCATAAAAATCTTGTAGCAATTCTTGCTCTTGTGGTATAACTTCTTTAACTTCATCATCTTTCTTCTCCTTCTGCACTACCACTAGTGTCTTACTTGTCCTTGTCGGATAAGGTGGATCACGAGTAGACTTGCCACCTCTTGTGGTTATAGCGTTGACCTTCTCAAGGTTAGTGGCAAAAGGTAGAGCAGAAGCCAACTAGGCTAATTGTGATCCTATCTTTTTATTAAAACTCAATTGATCTTTCATAGCAGAAGAAAAACTATCTATTTTAGCATTTATACTTTCTAGGACCTTATCATTAAAGGCAAGCCATTTCAAAATATTATCATTAATTCTGGCTTGTTCTAAGATTAAATCCCTCAAGGATGATTGTTTAGAATTGGAAAAAATTATACTAATTACCTTGGTACTTACGTTGATAGGTAGACAATGGTTGTTGATTCCATCCTTGCTTCTATTGCTATGGAACAGACTTGTTGATGATAGTATTTATATCTTCTTGAGATTCAGGGAATTCAACTCCTAAATATTCTCCACATCTGTTTTGAGCATTGAATGCATCTTGTATAGCCTAACGATCTCTCTTATAATTGTCTCGCTGTTCGAGCCAATTCAACAGTACATTCATCTTGGTTGACAATGCACACACCTCTTCTATGACTTCTTTACTCTTATTGCATGATTGAATGTTGCATGATGACCAGCCTTGATTAGAGGCTATCCTCTCTATAAGAACTTCAGCTTTTCCAAGGGTGAGTGACATAAATGATCCTTCAGCAGTGGCATTGAGTTGTTCACGAGATTTCTGAGTTAATCCATGTTAGAAACTCTGCATGAGCAACCATTCTTCCATTCCATGATGGGGACAATCTGAAATATATTATTGAAAATGCTCCTATGCCTCTGAAATGGTCTCTCCTTTCTACTGTTGGAAACTTGAAATCTTTCCTCTTAAGGCATTGGTCTTGCCTACTGGGAAAACTTTTCTAGGAAGGCCTTTGAACATCTTACCCATGTATTGATGTTATCTTTGTTGGTGTAGAACCAATGCTTCACTCTTCCCTCTAGTGAGAAGGGGAACAAACAAAATAGTATGATGTCTCGAGCAATGTTCTTGATGATGACTATACTACTAATCTCTAGAAAATTCTGAAGATGAGCACAAGCACCTTCATGTGGCTTTCCACTGAATAGGGTAGCTTGCACCATGTTGATGAGGCTTGGCTTGAACTTAAACTCAAGATTGTCGGTGTTGAGTGTTGGTCCAGTGCGAATGTTCTGCTTGGAGCAGAGAACTCACGTAGAGTCTTGTCAGCCATAGCTTCAAAAACTGATGTTGAGCTTCCTCTTGATTTGGTTGATTTTGATCAATGAAAATTATTGGATCACAACCAATTCTGCACTTACCCTATATAAGATATGAACATAGACACACAAGGGTAAGCCTGCTAAAGCAAATGTTATGATTTTATCAATAAGTATTTATTTGTCAATTCTCTAATGCCATAATGCTCTTCCCTGGCAACGAGCACCAGAAATGCTTGTTGGCATTTCTTAGCATCACTCTTACTAAGTTGTCATCCCTAGCATGATGCCAGAAATGCTTTGTTGGTAAATTATGAATGCCACTTATAAACTTTGAGAAAATAATATTAAAGTTAAGTATCCACAAGCGTACAGATAAATTACCATTGTAGCATTTCACCCGAGAGTATTCCAAGTATCATTATTTATATTTAATCCACAAGGAAGAGCTAAGGGGTTGAGTTGACATTGATACATTGACTAATATGAATACTTATGATCCAAACCACTCTTATGCTTTAGCAGGGGTAAGTCAAGTGATAAATAAATGATAAGTAAAGGATAATAAAGGTATTGCAGAGATAGAAACAGAGACTCACAAATGTAGTATGACTAAGCTCGAGATTCGGTAAGAGCAAAAGATTCCTATGTCATTCCTAGTTACTAAGTCTTTTGTACAATCAAGCATATATGCTCTCATCTATAGTATAACTAACTTTGGATCTATGCATAAGGAACATTACTTAGGAAAGTTTGAGAACAGAGCTTTCCCTTCCTTTGTAACCGAGGTTCTACTTGTTCTATACACGGGGAGTGGACTACAAAGAATTCAACGGGAGTGTCACATCCATGATCTACCATATGGCTGGCATATAGAGTGCATCCACAAGCAAACAATATCTAAGCACCACGTTTACATAGTGTCGACCACTTAACTCACTCGAGTACTGAATTAACCGCTCTATGAACATATGCATATATTCATCATCAATCATAACTATATCAAGCAATAAACTAGAGCAAACTAGGAACATAATAAATAGCAATATAATATTGAAGTAGCATAAAGTCATAAATAAAGAGATATAATGGCTAATACCAGTCTCCAGATGACAGATCTAGAATCCTGAGCAGTAGCCTAAACTCTACTTGAACCTTGCTAGAAAGCCTATACTAATAACTTGAAGAACTAGAGCTCTCTCTCTAATCTCTGGAAACCTTAATTTCTGGTCTAATTTTGACTTATGGCAGATGTAGATGTCTCCCCAAGGGGGCAAGGCCTAGTTATATAGTCCTAGAGGTGCAACGTGAGCCCTTGGATCAAACCGACTTGATGGACGGCGTAGATGTAACCTAAGGAGGCGGTGGAGGAAGCTTCTAGAAGCTGACAGGCAAGGGCCACCGCCAGGGATCGGGGGGCGCCATGGTAGGGCCGGCCAACCCTATGTGGTAGCCTCTCGGGGTCCGCTGTGGCGTGGTGTGTTCGGATGTCCACTGGAACCTTTTGGAGTTGTTTCCGTCATGGTTAAGTTTGGTTCTTTTTGACGTTTTGATCCCCCTTTCCTGTTTTTTGCAATAACCCTACTAAAAATATAGATTCACCAAAACTTATGGAAATTATCAGTTTAAACCCCTAAGTTTCTATTGGTGATCCATTTCAAGCATTTCTTCAAGTTAAATCGACGGTTTGTGATGAACGATAACTACCGTCAACAACAGGATGAGCGCGTTCGACGGGGTAGCCCCCATCGAGCGTGACCGAGTGGCAAGCGCTACCAGCGCAAGTGCTGTAGCACCATGCATGCTCAGGTGAGCGGCACTCAGCCCTGAACCTAGCGCCATGTTCGCTCTCTCCGCTCCCTCCCGTGTGTGCAGACCTGTGCCCTGGAACAAAGCGCCGGCGTGTTCATGTTTTTTGCTTGGCGGTGTGTAGCACCACCGTCCGAGCCTCTCCGTTGCACTCAGTGTGTTCTAGTTCACTGGAGTTGGACTCCAGGTAGCAGTCGGTCGTTCTTAGGTTGCTCGGTCCATTTCCCTATGACTCTCCTCGTTCGATCTCTCCTTCTGTCCGTTTCTGATGTTTCATTACAGTGCAGCAGCAGTGCTTGTGATATTCTTTTGCAGTGCAACAGGCAACTAGTGCAAAGCTTGATCATGCTTTGCTTTTCCAAATCTTGTGATTGTCTCTTTCAAGCTACAGGAAGTAATCAATGCTTCCGATTTTAATTTTAGTCATGTGCACATAATTGATTTTGTCCTTCCAACAGTGTTGCTTGTGGCTGAATTTTTGGGAGCACTTTTAGTTCGTTAGTTTGAGTGTGATGCTATCTTCGTCCAGGGAATTTCTAGTTTAGTGCCTTAGAATTTTCGGTCCGATAATTTGTTTCGTCCGTGTTTTGCGCGATTGTGATCCATTTTGTGTTCTATCTTTTGCGTTGGCTTTGTAGTGTCCCACTATGTTCTTAGGGAACATCCACTCACTTATTTGGGTCATGGACATCATGCTAGTTGCTTCGAGTATTTGGCGGTGAATTTGGGACAGTGGCCAAATATTTCACGAGAAATTTTACAGCTCCCATTCACCCCCTCTGGTTACCATTTTTGGTCCTTTAATTGGTATCGAAGCTGGTTAAGGATCATTCCACCTTAATTGGTTCATGATCCACGAAGGCGACATGGAGTGCGATTTTGGCAAGCCGCCGTTGTAACAGAACCGTCCAAATTATAAGAGCACAAGTACAAAAACAATCACCGAAATGATCAAATTCTCGCACTTGAGCCCATATAACTCCGGTAGTCCAATGAAATCACGAGGGATTTCAAACCAACCAACATACAAGCCAAGATCGTAGTGATTCAACATAACAAGTCACATGTTACAACCATTTTACAAGTAAATCAATTTACATCGGAGTTCAACATAGTTATTACAACTTAAGTTCAAAAGTAGCGGAAGCAAAGTAATTTAAAACTAACATTAATCTTATTTCAAATACATGCCAGTACCACGGTCGACTTCCAACAAAAGCATTAGAGATAAGGTAAATAAGAAGGATCATGCCCGTAATCACACTCCGCCACAAGGCAGGAGCCAACCAACTCTTGCAGCCGCCAAGATACATCACAACCTGCAACAAGTGGGGATAAAACCCTGAGTACGACAAAGTACTCAGCTAGACTTACCCGTCAAAAACCAGAAATAAAATGACACCAAGGATCATGCAAGGCTGATATAAAGTGGGGCTAGCTTGACAACATTTTGCATAAAAGCTTAATATAGATGATCAATCATTAATGCTTAAGCATCAAGTTAATTATTATTAACCTATCATCTATATTAGAACCTGTACTAGAGCACTCACTTTATTAGGAGCAAACAATATTAACCATAGCAGGTATAAATTGAGGCAACCTTTCCATCGTGATCCAATTAACCATCCGTTCAATTTAATGGAATCTACGTTGCCGCTGCTCAAGTCAAGTGCTCACTAACCGGGAGCGACGGCGATTCGAATCGAATTCCTATCCAGCTGGAGGGGTATTTCTAACACTCACCGAGTCACGCCTGGCGAGGGCTGCTCAGGTCACCTTTGGTACAGTTCAGGAGCCACGGGTCCGAATGATGTCGCGACCCCAAGGGTGACACTCTGCCAGGTGATAGGGACTCTAACCCCCCCCTTGGTCTCACGCCAATGTCCCCAAGCACATCCTTTCTCTCCTCCAAGAAGCAACCTACCATTCGATTCCCGGCCTGAACTGTATTACTCGGATTCGCGGTCGGAACGACTTATCCGGCCAACTAAGTGTTAGACTGCGTTCAACATGACTCAAGGACGTACAGCGAATCGGTCCTTAAACGACTCAGACGGGGATAGATCCACACCCAAGACCTCCATGCCTTGTCGCTTCACTATCATCATCCCGCCCGGTCTCATTTCATTTTATTAACACATGGTTCCTTTCCACGATAGCAAATATCGCCAACCGTGCCATATATGAATATCCCTATATCTCGCAGGTGACAGGAAATCACCTGACTTCTACCGCTTAAAGCAGGGCTAAGCATCTACTCGATCCTAGTCTACGTAGGATTCAAGGATTCATATATCTGGACAAGGAATGATATAATGTAGCAAGGTTTTCAACCAACTCCTACCACTTAATGCAACAATACTTATAACATATATAGAATTAATTGCATTGAAGATAGGAGGCTTATAATGCTCCGGGGCTTGCCTGAGATCCGACACAAGTCAGTTTAGTTAGCTTGCACCGTCATGGTGACATCTCCGGTCCTAGCACTTGCATTCAGTGGTTCTTCCATCTTCTGGACAGCCCACCGTTACACCATCATCTGTCTCCACATCATGCGCTCCACGTCCACGTGCTGTATCTAGCGTACCTAGGATGAGATGCATAGATGCAGATGCATGAACATAAAGAATACACATGAAGGAATGCAACAAGCATACTAAACAAGCATATGTTACACTATACACACATAAGCATGTCATACAACCAGCTAGCTATACATGATCAAGTACTTCACAATTTAGCAAAACATTTTAGGCATGCTACCTTAACTCTAGGTGTCCAAGATAACCATTTGCAATCATACAAACAAGAGCAAGTAGAAGCAAACAATTCTAGATACAAGTAGATTTGGACAGCAGCAAACAGTCACTTGTTTCAAACATAACTTAAGCTACAAACATCCCACAAGGATGATCTAAGACTTTATGAAAATCCATAGAAATTGTCTACAAGATTGATGTTTACATAAAAAGCTAATTACAAAGTTAAATAGGTCAAACATGTAGATGTTTCAGACCTATCCAGACATGGACATAAAACTGATTGCAACTTCAGAGAAGCATAACTGTAGTTACACAAATCCAAATGACTTGCAAGAAGACATTTTTGGAAAGCTTATGAAATTATCTACATTTCATATTTAATCATCTCAACCTGATTCCCAAGTTATCATGACTAAACATGCCAATCTTTAAAGTCTGTACAGAAGGTAATTAAAATCTGACAGTAGACTTATTAAGCATGCAACTCTTAAACTATCAGACCTGGGATCATGAAAATTTAACACAAGAAAGATAAGATAATTATCTACAACTTTTGTATTTACTAAAATCACAGTAAACATCATTTACACCATGAAACTAGTTGCACGAGTAACACCACACATGCAGCCCAACAGCAGTGGTAAAATTATAGACAGAAAACTGATAGAAACTTCAGAGAAGCATAAATGGAGTTCTAGACCTCCAACAAACATGATTCTCAACTTTATGGAAAGCTTATAAAGTTACCTACAACTTTCTTGTAATCATCTTAAGATGATTCTACAGTTAACATGGTCAATTAATTAAATAATTGCATCTCTGTCCAAAATATGGACAGAATCTGATATGCCACTTTAAACCGTTATAACTTGAGTTTCACAAATCCAATAATTATGGTTCTGGACTTTTTAGAAAGATTAACAAGTTGCGAACAATTTTGT
Organism: Saccharum hybrid cultivar R570; assembly: GCA_038087645.1. NCBI lineage: Eukaryota > Viridiplantae > Streptophyta > Magnoliopsida > Poales > Poaceae > Saccharum > Saccharum hybrid cultivar. Next base: position 14,680,911 of record JAQSUU010000245.1, read on the forward strand.
TATAAACATCTAGAGCTAATTGTGCTACTAACTAGGTCACACATTATAAACAAGGCAACCCTGTCTGGGTTTGGACAGAAACAGCTACAACACTTTAGACTACTATAGTTAAACATATACTTAACCAAAAATTGTGCTCTTTAGCTTTTTGAAAATCTTAAGAAAATTACTACAAATCATTTATTGTCATCAAGGCATGATTCATAACTTAACTAAGCCAAACAATGCATATATGCAGAACTGTCCAGAATAGAAGCAAAGCAGCATATAGCATTTGTTATTTTTATAGCTCCTAAACTATCAAGCCTAAAATCTTGAAAATTTTTACTAGACATCATACATCACAAGAGTAACACGTCACAAAAATTTCACTTCATTTGGAGTTATATATTTACAGTTATTAAAAATAACAGATCCAACTAGCATTCAAAACCTAGTTGCATAAATCTATTTTTACAGCTAAAACTTTAAACTAAAACATGCCATATTATAGATCCACTGCATAGAAAATTTCACAAGGATTCCAAAAAGTCATCATTTTCTATTTTACGATTTTTCTATCATTTACTATGTATTTTCAAAGTTCAGCCATTTAAATGCAATACTAATTCCGAAAAAGAAAAAAAAAGAAAAACATTATGCAGAGTGAACACAAAACTTTCCACAAATCATGTAAGCCCCTATATGTAAATCCTTTGTCTCTAGCACTTTTGCAAAGTGAACACAACAAAGAGTTTTTTGCCTCGCTAGATGGTCCTTCTTCCTCACAGCGACGGAAAACAGAGAAGGGGACGGAGGAGGCCGGCTTGATTCCGGTGAGATAGCGGCCCAGGACGACGAAGGAGCAGATGGCAGCCAACAGCAGCGGCAGGAGGGAGGAGGAGAGGGGTGGCTGGTGTTGGAAGAGGAGGGGCAAAGGAGGGGCGACGGCAACAGCGAGCTCCAGCCCGACTCGGCCATGGCTTCGGCCACGAGAGAGCGAGAGAGAAATAGACCGAGAAAAAGAGGAGAAGGGAGCGAGTGAAGGGTCGGGCTCGATCCCCTTTTTCTCCCCTCGACACAGAGCAGCCCGGGGAGGTGGCGCTCATGCACGGGCACGGAGGCCACATGGCACTCGGTCCTTTCCGATGTCGGCCACCAAGTTTCAGCGCCTCCAAAACTGCCATCCAAAAGCGACGTATTTACGAGTCTGCCACTCTTCTAATCTCACCTCTATCTCTAAAACCAGATGACAATTCGACCAACAAATTATACCTCTGCGTAGGGCTATGAGAGTACTACAACATTGCTTATAGGAGCTCAGTCAAATTCCACTGGTTTGTGAGATATTAATTCCCACCATAGGGTTGCACAGGAGGAGTCAAAATTGCACTGTGATCAGCTTGACAGCACTTCGGGGTGGGATCGGGACGCGGTCCAAAAATAAAGTTTGTTGCATACAAACTAAACTCCAATTTTCATTAAAGGTCAAACTTCATATCTCGAATAAAAATAGTAGTTTCACTTCGGTCAACACCGCGTCGGAAGAAACCCTAGTTTTGAGGTTCGGGACCGATTTGCGGCATCTTCTTGTCACTTGTTCCACATGAGCCTTTCATAAGTGTTGTTGTAGGGTTCAATTGGAGTTGTTTGGTCAAGGTTGCAAGACTTGGTTGATGACATATGTTCTCATTCTCTAAACAAAACAATCCAAGCAAGATATGACTCATTCCTTCAAAATTTCCAACTCTACTATGACTTATCATTTCATTTGACTTCTTGATTCCAAACTTCAAGAAACTTTTCTAGGGATCAATATAGATAGTTATTGAGGTGAGACATGTGAAGATACTTTGATAGCAACACCCAAGCATATATCTTTTAATTGAGCCTATATGTAAGCGAGGGTGCAATATCCAACTTTAGGTTAGGGCTTATTTCCATAGGTTTGACTTTGACATTGTCATCTCCATTAATCTATCATGTTTGAGCTTAAACCCACTACTTAATTGGTGATAAACACCTGGGGTGTTACAGCCCTTCCCCCTTAAAAGAATCGCGTCCCGAGATTTGGAATGGAAGATCTTTTAAGGAAGAGAGACACGTTATCTAGTTCCCAACATCTGCTATAGCATTCAGCTAAAAGCTTCAACGTCGGTGAACAATTTGGTCAAAGGCACTTTTTGATACTTACTCTTTATGGTAAAATTTGTCTGAAGAATTTCCTTCGTTGACTTCTATGAAGCATTGTTATTTTGGGAGGAATCCAAGATAGCACATACTGCGTTCTCAGTGTACGGAGATCATTTGGTCCATGAGTGAACCACTCACAAGTATCTGACTTTCTAATGACCACAACATAGGCCATATGAACTTGACTCTAGACCGAAATATTCAGAAGTATATTCGTTGAAATGACCCTATGTTCACAATTTTTGAAAAGCAGTCCTGTACCAAAAATGGCTTGAGCACAACCTTCCAAAGGGTGAGATCATAGACGACGAACATTCTCTGAGGTTATATGGTACTAACTAACCAATAGACAGGGTCTATGTTGGTCGTAAATGTTCATTCATTTAGACACCAACAATGGAAAACTACTTGTGGTCCCATGTGTGCAGTTCTCTTTCTCTGACGACAACACTGTATTATCTGAGTCTGTCGAGGGGTTAGTGAATGTGATAGCTGACTCTGTCGGCTTCGTATTCCTGCCAACAGCTACCTAATAAGATTCTTTTATCCAAAGACAATAGTTATCTGGGTTGAATCAGATGCAACCTCTTGGATAAAAACCTTTACAAGGTACCAAAGTATGTCACCATTGGAAAATAATTACTAAAGAAAAATGTAACGAGGCCTTAAGGACAACAAAAGTTGTAATTATTCACTTAACCGCGGGGAGTAGTCTACCACCAAGCGATTAAATAAAATTTTCCTAGGTGACTTAGTTATACTGTAAGTTGAGTTGACTTGCAGCATAACAACTTTGTCAGGCCAACCTTTCACCATGAGACTTTCTCTTTAGGGTCATATAGCAGCTCTAAGATGGGAAATCTGTTGTTTGACACTTTTCAAATTGCTTTTGATTTGCAAATTTACTCGTAGAACCCTTGATTGTCCCAATAATTATTGATGAGAGAACATAAAAGCAAAGAGAAAGGGTGTCCAACAGGATCCTTAAGACCACTTAAGAGATCGTCCAATAGAGTAATGAACAAACCATTTGTGGCACCTAAGGGCACAAGGATGCTAATTGAAACTAGGTCATGCTTTCTCTAATTCTTCGCTTTAGCTGATAGAACACCTTGCACTATCTGTGTGATTGTCCAAGACGGAATTTACTTGATCACAATGGCTCTAGAAGATAGAGTATCTCTCAAGTTGTTGGTTAGTTGACTAACCTCTTGTTGGTTATTGATCTGTAAGACATAGCCTTCGTAGCTACCAAAGAGTCGTTACCTAGCTGGAGATTAACCTTCCTATTGGTAACTAATCAGTTGTCTCTCAACACTAAAAAGTTCCAAATCTTCACTCTTGACCACAACAACTGTGGTTGATGCAGAATAGATGGTTGCCATCGAAGTTGGCAAATACGAAGTTATTCTAGAGATGGTTGATTTCGATTGTATGGTCATTATGCACCCAAGATTGCGACTTGGATAGCTCTGGTCATATGCACAATGCGACAATCGATTCTCATCCCACAGATAACTTATCCAAAAGTAAGTGTTGTGTGTCTTTTTTATCCAACAGAGCTGAGATACGTGGCTCCCTAGAAGCTGGTTGTCAATACTTGGGCAACTAAGTAGAGTCACTTGACTACCACATATTGCAGTCTGTTAAAGTTTATGTCGGTGACCTGTTCTTCAAAGGTTATCCTCTTAGCAACTTCAGGAGGAAGCTCCACTACTTTCGGTCTAAGATATGGATCTTACGATATGATATGGAGAGATAACCAAGAAGGAACACAAGAAAATAGCACATCGTCTGTCGTTTGATAATGGATCATGACTAGAAACCGTGACACCAGCGCGTGCCAGGCAGCCAGCCATGTGTCTGCAGCCACAGGAGGCCCTTGGTTTCGTCGCGGCACCATCAGCGGCTACTCATAACACCAATACTAAACGCATAACGAAAGTGAAATTTCAAGTGGCACCAATGGGCTGTAAGAACAAGCGCCATCCAAGAAGGGATAGGAAACAAAGGTAGTCACAAGGTTTAAAATCAACACGAAAATGATCCGAAGATCAAAATATAGCACAAGAGAACATCACGCAATTGCCAAGGATAACTGAGCAAGAGGCTCTTGCTTAAATTCTACGTACGACTTGCGTCCACTGAGGGGAGTACCAGATAAAAGATTAATAGAAGATTCAATCATGTTGAGCAATAACATGAGATCAAGACTGATGAACATCTTAAGACTTGGGAAGGTTGAGGACAGATTAAGCAAAATTTTCAGGGCAAAAACCGATATGTAGTCATAGATTGAGTTGATAAGGTAGATGCACAAATTTGCAAGCACACGATTTAGAGGTCACAACAAAAAGATGTTTCGTCGCATTAGCTAACCTTTGGGAGAGGCAACCGGGAGGTCCAACATAAATTTGGGTGCGGTCTTCACAACTGGCAACGTACGACCCATGGACAAAGGCTAGTATTGATAAAAGTTAACTTGGTTGGTCAGTCGATAAGGGTCTTCCCAAAAATAGTTGCGAAACACCCACGGCTTATGCAAACATATAGGAGAACTAAACTTTGGTCTTTCGGTCAAGCAAAGGCATGGATACAAACATTCAAAGGCTAACCACCAAGTCTACAGGCTCAGGCTCCTAAGAGAGAGAACCTAATAGGAGACAACAACCATACAATTACATACATGAACGTTGTTCTAGGATAAAGCTATGCGACCCTTGCATGCTCACCGAGGATAAACGAGGTGCCAACTAGGGTACTACCTAGATAACAAGCATACATACACACATCATAACTTCAAGCAACACATGAAGAAGCTTACACAAACAAACTCAAGCAACTATTACCAAGCAAAAAGCTCGCACACAGCAATCATTACTAATCACTAGGCTCACCCCTAACAAGCTTTATCTCAAGCATGAACTAACTACCAGTTTAGCTCAAAACAACGCTAGCTAAGGAAGCCAACTTAGCATGTGTCCAGAATCTGGACAACAACGCAGTACTTGTTTCAACTATAACTGAGGTTATAGACATCCCACAAAGGTGATCCTAGACTTTCTAGAAAGATTAGGAAGATTACTACACTTTAGTTATTCATACCAACAGCAAATTCATAGATTAACATGACCAAAAATGCTAATGTTTCAGATCTGTACCAATATGGACAGAAAACTAACAAGAACTTCAAAAATGCAAAACTGGAGTTCTAGGGACACAACAAGGCTGAGCCTTAACTTTATGTAAAGCTTATTAAGTTGTCTATAACTTTCTTATTATCATATTAAGATGATTCTATAGCTAACAAGGCCAAATAAGACAAAGAAGACATCTCTGCCCAGATTTGGACAGATTCTGTCGTTCAACTTCACAAGCTCATAACTGGTGACTTACACCATCAAAAGTAGTGATCTTTAGCATTTTGAAAAGCTTAGAAAAAGTACTACACTTCCTATAATATTTCCAAGACATGATTCCATAAGAACATAGGTCAAATAAAGCAAACATTCAGATTTGTTCTGAACATGAGCAGATTCTGACAACAAACTTCTAAAATCTATAACTCCCAAAACATAAGACCTAGTGTCATACAATTTTTAGGACAAGATAGATAAGTAAGTTAGCTACAACTTTAGTATTCTCTATAACCACAGAAAACACCATTATGATCACGAAAGCATCACTACAACAGAAACAGTTCTAGCAGCCAATGTTTAATAAGCAAAACAAAGCTTGCCTTTGTTCTACTTAACAAGAGAGCACACCAAAATGTTATTCTAGTAGCTCTAAATTTTGTTACCTTAGACCAGCACTAATATAATTCATTCATGAGAATCCACGATTATTTCTAGCAAGGCTAAGCACACACTTTTATCAAGCATTTCCTATTCAAGCAATATGGAACAAGGCATTCTTGTTTTACTTCACTCAAGAAAGATAGTGTAACACATTGATCACAAGTTACACACTATAGAACAAGGCTGAGGGGAGTATAGCTATGCATAAAGCAACAATCATGAAGATGCATGCTTCATCCTATTCGTCCTCACAAGATTGCCAACCTAAGGTGGCGATCACGTTCTATGTCGGTGGCATAACGCGCACTCTCTCGATATATAGCTAGTCGACAGCTACATTCGACTTACGCATTCGTGGTTAGCGTACCTGCAGAAAATTTTCATTGCAGCCCAACATTTCCCAATATAGCACACAATGAAAACAGAAAGGTGAAATTCTAAGTACTCCCATATACATATACCCCTGTATACGTACATGTAGTACCAAAACTACCCGAATCATCAATCTCCCACAATTAAGTACCTTCATATATACATGTGTATAACATGTAAATAATCCAGTAACCAAAACTAGCTCTCCCCTAGACCGCAGGTTGTACGGTCATGCTCTCACAACTCACACTTACCTGAGCGTAGGTGCGACGTTGCATAAAAGTAAACTAGCAACATATATGGCTATTTCATATATGAAGGCTACCACCAATCTAACACACCGGGTAGCATAGTGTGGAAGAGTCATCACACATACATACCTTGGCCTGGGCGTAGATGCATAAATGAAAACCCCCAAGTTAGTACTTATATAAGCCACCTAATAATCCTTATATGGGCATAAGGAAATTGACCACTGGCATACTTAGGTTTAGAATTCAGATGTCACAAACCTATATATAGCTATAAGTTGATAAAACTGGTTTTAGAAACAAAACCTTTGTTTTAAATACACATATGACACGTTTAATGTTGAATCTTGCTCCGATACCAGCTGTAACAGAATCGTCCAAATTATAAGAGCACAAGTACAAAAACAATCACCAAAATGATCAAATTCTCGCACTTGAGCCCATATAACTCCGGTAGTCCAATGAAATCACGAGGGATTTCAAACCAACCAACATACAAGCCAAGATCGTAGTGATTCAACATAACAAGTCACATGTTACAACCATTTTACAAGTAAATCAATTTACATCGGAGTTCAACATAGTTATTACAACTTAAGTTCAAAAGTAGCGGAAGCAAAGTAATTTAAAACTAACATTAATCTTATTTCAAATACATGCCAGTACCACGGTCGACTTCCAACAAAAGCATTAGAGATAAGGTAAATAAGAAGGATCATGCCCGTGATCACACTCCGCCACAAGGCAGGAGCCAACCAACTCTTGCAGCCGCCAAGATACATCACAACCTGCAACAAGTGGGGATAAAACCCTGAGTACGACAAAGTACTCAGCTAGACTTACCCGTCAAAAACCAGAAATAAAATGACACCAAGGATCATGCAAGGCTGATATAAAGTGGGGCTAGCTTGCCAACATTTTGCATAAAAGCTTAATATAGATGATCAATCATTAATGCTTAAGCATCAAGTTAATTATCATTAACCTGTCATCTATATTAGAACCTGTACTAGAGCACTCACTTTATTAGGAGCAAACAATATTAACCATAGCAGGTATAAATTGAGGCAACCTTTCCATCGTGATCCAATTAACCATCCGTTCAATTTAATGGAATCTACGTTGCCGCTGCTCAAGTCAAGTGCTCACTAACCGGGAGCGACGGCGATTCGAATCGAATTCCTATCCAGCTGGAGGGGTATTTCTAACACTCACCGAGTCACGCCTGGCGAGGGCTGCTCAGGTCACCTTTGGTACAGTTCAGGAGCCACGGGTCCGAATGATGTCGCGACCCCAAGGGCGACACTCTGCCAAGTGATAGGGACTCTAACCCCCCCCTTGGTCTCATGCCAATGTCCCCAAGCACATCCTTTCTCTCCTCCAAGAAGCAACCTACCATTCGATTCCTGGCCTGAACTGTATTACTCGGATTCGCGGTCGGAACGACTTATCCGGCCAACTAAGTGTTAGACTGCGTTCAACATGACTCAAGGACGTACAGCGAATCGGTCCTTAAATGACTCAGACGGGGATAGATCCACACCCAAGACCTCCATGCCTTGTCGCTTCACTATCATCATCCCGCCCGGTCTCATTTCATTTTATTAACACATGGTTCCTTTCCACGATAGCAAATATCGCCAACCGTGCCATATATGAATATCCCTATATCTCGCAGGTGATAGGAAATCACCTGACTTCTACCGCTTAAAGCAGGGCTAAGCATCTACTCGATCCTAGTCTACGTAGGATTCAAGGATTCATATATCTGGACAAGGAATGATATAATGCAGCAAGGTTTTCAACCAACTCCTACCACTTAATGCAACAATACTTATAACATATATAGAATTAATTGCTTTGAAGATTGGAGGTTTATAATGCTCCGGGGCTTGCCTGAGATCCGACACAAGTCAGTTTAGTTAGCTTGCACCGTCATGGTGACATCTCCGGTCCTAGCACTTGCATTCAGGGGTTCTTCCATCTTCTGGACAGCCCACCGTTACACCATCATCTGTCTCCACATCATGCGCTCCACATCCACGTGCTGTACCTAGCGTACCTAGGATGAGATGCATAGATGCAGATGCATGAACATAAAGAATACACATGAAGGAATGCAACAAGCATACTAAACAAGCATATGTTACACTATACACACATAAGCATGTCATACAACCAGCTAGCTATACATGATCAAGTACTTCACAATTTAGCAAAACATTTTATGCATGCTACCTTAACTCTAGGTGTCCAAGATAACCATTTGCAATCATACAAACAAGAGCAAGTAGAAGCAAACAATTCTAGATACAAGTAGATTTGGACAGCAGCAAACAGTCACTTGTTTCAAACATAACTTAAGCTACAAACATCCCACAAGGATGATCTAAGACTTTATGAAAATCCATAGAAATTGTCTACAAGATTGATGTTTACATAAAAAGCTAATTACAAAGTTAAACAGGTCAAACATGTAGATATTTCAGACCTATCCAGACATGGACATAAAACTGATTGCAACTTCAGAGAAGCATAACTGTAGTTACACAAATCCAAATGACTTGCAAGAAGACATTTTGGAAAGATTATGAAATTATCTACATTTCATCTTTAATCATCTCAACCTGATTCCCAAGTTATCATGACTAAACATGCCAATCTTTAAAGTCTGCACAGAAGGTAATTAAAATCTGACAGTAGACTTATTAAGCATGCAACTCTTAAACTATCAGACCTGGGATCATGAAAATTTAACACAAGAAAGATAAGATAATTATCTACAACTTTTGTATTTACCAAAATCACAGTAAACATCATTTACACCATGAAACTAGTTGCACGAGTAACACCACACATGCAGCCCAACAGCAGTGGTAAAATTATAGACAGAAAACTGATAGAAACTTCAGAGAAGCATAAATGGAGTTCTAGACCTCCAACAAACATGATTCTCAACTTTATGGAAAGCTTATAAAGTTACCTACAACTTTCTTGTAATCATCTTAAGATGATTCTACAGTTAACATGGTCAATTAATTAAATAATTGCATCTCTGTCCAAAATATGGACAGAATCTGATATGCCACTTTAAACCGTTATAACTTGAGTTTCACAAATCCAATAATTATGGTTCTGGACTTTTTAGAAAGATTAACAAGTTGTGAACAATTTTGTTATAAACATCTAGAGCTAATTGTGCTACTAACTAGGTCACACATTATAAACAAGGCAACTCTGTCTGGGTTTGGACAGAAACAGCTACAGCACTTTAGACTACTATAGTTAAACATATACTTAACCAAAAATTGTGCTCTTTAGCTTTTTGAAAAGCTTAAGAAAATTACTACAAATCATTTATTGTCATCAAGGCATGATTCATAACTTAACTAAGCCAAACAATGCATATATGCAGAACTGTCCAGAATAGAAGCAAAGCAGCATATAGCATTTGTTATTTTTATAGCTCCTAAACTATCAAGCCTAAATCTTGAAATTTTTACTAGACATCATACATCACAAGAGTAACACGTCACAAAAATTTCACTTCATTTGGAGTTATATATTTACAGTTATTAAAAATAACAGATCCAACTAGCATTCAAAACCTAGTTGCATAAATCTATTTTTACAGCTAAAACTTTAAACTAAAACATGCCATATTATAGATCCACTGCATAGAAAATTTCACAAGGATTCCAAAAAGTCCTCATTTGCTATTTTACGATTTTTCTATCATTTACTATGTATTTTCAAAGTTCAGCCATTTAAATGCAATACTAATTCCGAAAAAGAAAAAAAAGAAAACATTATGCAGAGTGAACACAAAACTTTCCACAAATCATGTAAGCCCCTATATGTAAATCCTTTGTCTCTAGCACTTTTGCAAAGTGAACACAACAAAGAGTTTCTGCCTCGCTAGATGGTCCTTCTTCCTCACAGCGACGGAAAACAGAGAAGGGGACGGAGGAGGCCGGCTTGATTCCGGTGAGATAGCGGCCCAGGACGACGAAGGAGCAGATGGCAGCCAACAGCAGCGGCAGGAGGGAGGAGGAGAGGGGTGGCTGGTGTTGGAAGAGGAGGGGCAAAGGAGGGGCGACGGCAACAGCAAGCTCCAGCGCGACTCGGCCATGGCTTCGGGCACGAGAGAGCGAGAGAGAAATAGACCGAGGAAAAGAGGAGAAGGGAGCGAGTGAAGGGTCGGGCCCGATCCCCTTTTTCTCCCCCTCGACACAGAGCAGCCCGGGGAGGTGGCGCTCATGCACGGGCACGGAGGCCACATGGCGCTCGGTCCTTTCCGATGTCGGCCACCAAGTTTCAGCGCCTCCAAAACTGCCATCCAAAAGCGACGTATTTACGAGTCTGCCACTCTTCTAATCTCACCTCTATCTCTTAAACCAGATGACAATTCGACCAACAAATTATACCGCTGCGTAGGGCTATGAGAGTACTACAACAATGCTTATAGGAGCTCAGTCAAATTCCACTGGTTTGCGAGATATTAATTCCCACCATAGGGTTGCACAGGAGGAGTCAAAATTGCACTGTGATCAGCTTGACAGCACTTCGGGGTGGGATCGGGACGCGGTCCAAAAATAAAGTTTGTTGCATACAAACTAAACTCCAATTTTCATTAAAGGTCAAACTTCATATCTCGAACAAAAATAGTAGTTTCACTTCGGTCAACACCGCGTCGGAAGAAACCCTAGTTTTGAGGTTCGGGACCGATTTGCGGCATCTTCTTGTCACTTGTTCCACATGAGCCTTTCATAAGTGTTGTTGTAGGGTTCAATTGGAGTTGTTTGGTCAAGGTTGCAAGACTTGGTTGATGACATATGTTCTCATTCTCTAAACAAAACAATCCAAGCAAGATATGACTCATTCCTTTAAAATTTCCAACTCTACTATGACTTATCATTTCATTTGACTTCTTGATTCCAAACTTCAAGAAACTTTTCTAGGGATCAATATAGATAGTTATTGAGGTGAGACATGTGAAGATACTTTGATAGCAACACCCAAGCATATATCTTTTAATTGAGCCTATATGTAAGCGAGGGTGCAATATCCAAGTTTAGGTTAGGGCTTATTTCCATAGGTTTGACTTTGACATTGTCATCTCCATTAATCTATCATGTTTGAGCTTAAACCCACTACTTAATTGGTGATAAACACCTGGGGTGTTACAGCCGTTCTTCGATGGAATAAACTACCCCTATTGGAAGATTCGCATGTCCGCGCATCTTCGGGGCATTGATTGGCAAGTCTGGGAGATTTATGAGGACACTACTTACGTTGTGCTTAAACCTCATGCTTGTACCACTTAAGAGCAGAAGGATCGGCACAACGCAAATAGCAGGGCTCGTAGTGTTCTTTTCTTGAATCTTTCGCTTTCTGAGTTTGAGAGAGTCCGATTGTACGATTGCTCAAGAGATCTAGGTGAGGCTTCAGAGCTATCATAAGGGGACCGTACATGTCAAAACTAGACTCTTCGAGACGTACAAGCGTGGGTACGAGAAATTCTCTCAGTTGGAGAGAGAGTCTATCAATGCTATATTTTCTCGCTTTCAGACGATTGTGAACAAGATGCGGGCAAACAAGCCGTAGCTACCTTATGATGATCATAAGAGGGCACTCAAAGTTCTGTATGCCCTAGATCGAAAGGTGTGGAATGTGAAGGTGTTCGCTATCATTGAGTCTATGAACTACAAAACTCTCACAGTGGATGAGCTTTTCAGCAAGCTCAAGTCCACCGAGATCGACTACTAGACCTAAGCCAAGATCAAGAACCCCTCTTCATCGACTATGGCTTTGGTCTCAGGTAACGACTCAAATTCTTCAGCTAATCCTTCACATATATTATTTGCCTTGTCTTCTTTGGTATCTATCATAGTGGAGTAGTTGGAGACCCTTGGGGACGGCGAGCTGGCATTGGCCATTAGCCGGTTTTCGCGGTTTCACAACAACCGCTTGAATCACCGACATGGTGGGGGTCTGAAGGAAGGATGCTATGACTGTGGAGACCTCGATCACTTTGTCGCCCACTACCCCAAGAAGAACAAGAGCTTCTCCGACAAGCATAAGGACAAGCACGAGTACACCTCTGGCAAGCATAAGTTGAAGGGAGGATTCGACAAGGAGACGCTTAAGAAAAAGCATCTCAAGAAAGCCAAGGCCTAGGAGCGTGCCTTTCTTGCCTCCCTTATCGACCTCGACAACGACACCGATAATGATCGCTCTTCTTCCTCGTCAAGCGATGATGAGTCCGAGAGGAAGCGCCAGGACAAGCTGATCGGGCTTTGCTTCATCGCCAGTTCCACCCATGGAGGGTTTTGCACCATGGCAGTCGATGCCGAGGTGAAGGCTAGCAAGGACGTGGTTCCCATCGACGGCGACACTACTGAGGTAACACCTTCCATCGATAATCTTGTTGCTGAGCTTGATATCCTGAACAACACTTTGATAAGCTAAGATAAGCTGCTAAAGCGTGCTGCCTGTGAGAGGAAAGAGTTTAAGGATAAGCTAGAAATCGCGTCGAAGGAGCTTGAGGAAGCTTAGAAACTTGCTGTTGTAGTGTCAGATGAGGTTGAGTGCGATGCGTGTGCTGTTCACATGTCCAATCTTACTGACTTACAATCCAAATATGCTGCTTTGCTTGATAAGAATGATGAGCTGAAGTTTAGGTCCGGTTTATTGGGTGTGTGCAAGTCCTGCTCGGGCTTGCAATTTGAGCTGGCAGAGAAAAATATCAAGATCTCTACTCTTGAGAAGGCCAATTCAGATAGCACAGATGTTGCTAAGTGTGCACATTGTGAGAGCTTGGTGTTGGAGCTTGAGTCCTACATACATGACAAGATGAGAACTGAGGAAGAAAACACATACCTTTGGTTCATCTTGAGCTGGGTGTCTTGCAATGAGCCATAGTTGGGCATGATGAGAGCCAGTTCAGGCGGGATACTGGTGCATCGGGTGTAGGCTTTGCTTTAGGTGGGAAGGGTGAAAGTGTCTATGGCAAGATTGGTGAGTTTAGTGGTTTAAACCCAAGTGAGAAACCTTTCACTACTCCCAAGTTAATCAAAATCACTCCATCTAAGCCCACTGAGCCTGTTGTCAAAGATAGAGTGTTTAAGAACCTCAAAAAGCTCCATCCTAGAAACAAGTTTGTGTTCCAAAACATAACCATTTCAAGAACCCACTTGATACTCTACCAAACATCTCTGAGGATCCCCTTCCTAAAGCCAAAAGACCACCAAGAGTGAACCATATCCATAAGAGAGTGAGCCAACAACCACCAAGAGAGAGGTAAGGTATCACTATGACTACTGCCATATGGATGGTTAGCTTGTTGAGTTTTATTTTAGGAGGAAGAGAGATGAGCGGCGAGAGTATGAGTTGAACAACCGGAACATGTACCGGCCGCCCCATGACGTACATGTGCCGCTTGTTCAGAGGCACAGTGCTAGGCCAAGAGGTACAATGCATAAGTTACGAGACCACATGGTGATCGTGCTGGTGTGGTTCAGGTCGTGGTCAATATGACTTTGAACCCCATGGCGGTGGATTTGGTTTTCAGTCTCACTGCCCTAGTGGACCATGTTTTCCCCCACGTGGTGCCCGCTTTCCTCAAACGGGACATGGCATATTTGGTGTTTTTTCTAACACTTTTCCAGGGCAAATGAGCTAACACTGGTATCCTTCACAATTTACTAACCTCAGTGTTGCATCATTTGCTCATTCTATGTCTTTCTATTGATGCAGAACGGAGGCCTGGAGAACACGTGGCTCATTGATTCTAGCTGTTCGCACCACATGATCGAAAGTTCAAAATGGTTCTTCAGCCTCGACCCCGTGCAATATAAGGAATACATCATATTCAGGGATAATAGTAAAGTTAAGGTGCTTTCTCGTGGGACCATTCGGGTCAATAAGAGTTTTGTTCTGAAGGATGTTGCTTTGGTTTTGAATTTGCATTTCAATTTGCTTTCAGTTTCGCAACTCCTTCAGGATGGTTTTGAAGTGCGCTTCAAGATCGGCTTGTCTTGAGTTCTTGATTCTCAGGGAAATCTTGTTTGCCAAATTATCCCTTTTGGCCATGTCTTTCGAGCTAATTTTTCTCACTCCTTTGGCTCTTCTCGATGTTTGGTGGCCGGATCTTCCTCTGAGCTTTGGAAGTGGCATAGGAGACTGGGTCACTTGATGTTTGACTTACTAGCTAGGTTGAGCTCACTTGACTTAATCCGAGGATTGCCCAAGTTAAAATTTGAGAGGGATTTAGTTTGCCACCCTTGTCATCACGGGAAGATGGTTGTCGCTTCTCACCCACCTGTGAACCAAGTCATGATCAAGGAACCCGACAAGTTACTTCACATGGACACAGCTGGTTCAGCTCAGGTTCAGTCAAATGGTGGGAAGTGGTACGTTCTAGTGATCGTGGATGACTTTTCTTGCTACTCTCGAGTGTTTTTCATGAAGAGTAAGGATGATGCTTTTTCACATGCTCGGGATTTGATTCTTCGGTTGTAAAATGAGTTCCCTAAGAATACCATGAGAGCGATTCACAGTGATAATGGGACAGAATTCAAGAATACTCATTTTGAAACCTTTTGTGCTTCTTTGGGCCTTGAGCATTAGTTTTCCTCCCTTATGTCCCTCAGCAAAATGGTGTTGTTGAGCGCAAGAATCGGACCCTTGTTTAGATGGCCAGGATGATGCTCGATGAGCATAGGACTCATAGGAGATATTGGGCCGAAGTGATCAACACTGCGTGCCATGTTTCCAATCGTATTTTCCTTCGAGCTTTCATGAAAAAACTTCTTATGAGTTGCGATTCGGATGACCACCCAAGGTAAGCCATTTCAGGGTGTTTGGGTGCAAATGCTTCATCTTGAAACAAGGTAATTTGGACAAATTCGAGTCCAGGTCTTTCGATGGTATTTTTCTTGGTTATGCTTCTCACTCTCATGCATATTGTGTTCTTAACCTTGAAACTGAGTTGTGGAGACCTATGAGGTCACTTTCGATGAAACCATGCCTTGTTCTTCTCCTATCTTTGAATGTGCAGGTGATCAGGAGATAGGTGAGAGCATCTTTGTGGAGGGGGAGCAGGAAGATGCTGATTGGGGTGATACCGAGCCGACTCCATCGGTTGCCCCTCTCAAGCTTGTGACGTCCACTTCAACCCACGACCCCGATCCTTCTTCTTCCACTACTTGGGGTCCATGCGAGAAGCCTCCTCAGCCTACGCCGGCTGCACCTGAGGAGGCCCCAGCTGCTGTTGAGAGGGAGACGACTTCTTCGAGAGAAGCACCTCGGCACATTCAGCGTCGCCACCTGCCTCAAACCATGATCAGCGACATCGACCAGCGAGTCACGCGGTCCAGGTCATATCATATTTCAAACTTCGCTCATTCTGCTTTCGTAGCTTCTTTTGAGCCTCGAGATATTAGACACGCTCTATCTAATGCCGATTGGATTAATGCTATGCATGAGGAGTTACAAAGTGGGTTTATAAGAATAAACAGAGTGAAAATGGGGTGGTAGTGAGGAATAAGGCTAGGCTAGTGGCTTAGGGGTTTTGCCAAACAGAGGAAATAGACTATGAAGAAACCTTTACTCCTGTTGCCCGACTAAAAGCCATTAGGATCCTTTTAGCGTTTGCAGCTTCAAAAGGGTTCAAGCTGTATCAGATGGATGTAAAGAGTGGCTTCTTGAACTGGTATATAGAGGAAGAGGTTTATGTGAGGCAACCCCCTGGCTTTAAAAATCTTAAGTTTCCTAACCATGTGTTTAAGCTCCACAAAGCCTTGTATGGGTTGAAACAAGCCTCGAGAGCCTGGTATGAGCATTTGAAAGCCTTCTTGCTTGATAAGGGTTTTAAGATGGGCTCTATTGATAAAACTTTGTTTCTCCTCAAGCAAGGCACTGACACCCTTTTGGTTCAGATATACATGGATGATATAATCTTCAGTGGCTCTTCTCATGCACTTATTGCTAAGTTTGCAGATACTACGAGTAGAGAATTTGAGATGAGCATGATGGGCGAATTGACTTTCTTCCTCGGGCTGCAAATCAAACAAACTCACGAGGAGACGTTCGTGCACCAAGGCAAGTACACTAAGGACGTGCTCAAGAAATTCGATATGGGTGAGGCCAAGCCTCTTTCAATGCCCATGTCGACCACAATGGCCCTAGACGAAGATAAGAAAGGAGAAGCCGTGGACCAGAAGGAATATTGAAGCATGATCGGATCCTTACTTTACCTGACGGTGACGAGACCGGACATTCAGTTCGTGGTATGTTTGTGCGCGCGCTTTCAGTCCTCGCCGCGCACATCTCATCGTTTAGCCGTCAAGTAGATCTTTAGGTATCTTCGTTTCACACCTAAGTTTGGTCTTTGGTTTTCAGCCTCCTCCTCTCTTTCTCTTTACGGGTATTCCGATGCGGATTATGCTGGGTGTCGTGTTAAGAGGAAGTCTACTTCAAGGACTTGTCAGTTTCTTAGATCTTCTCTTGTGTCTTGATCTTCTCGCAAGCAGTCTAGCATCGCCCAATCACCACAGAAGCTGAGTATGTTGTTGCCTCTGCTTATTGTTCCTAGTTGCTTTGGATGATAGCTACTCTGAGAGACTTTGGGTTAGATTTTAGGCGAGTGCCTTTGTTTTTTGACAGCACTAGTGCCATAAGCATAGCCAAAAACTCAGTCCTCCACTAAAAAACAAAGCACATAGAAGTTCGCTTTCACTTCTTGCGTGACCACTATGAGAAAGGTGATATCGATCTGCACCACATTGATACCCAAAACTAGCTTGTAGATATCTTTACCAAACCATTTGACCAAGCCCAGTTTGCTTGCTTGTGAGGGAAGCTTGGAGTTTGTTTCCCTTTTTAGAGGAGGGAAACTTTGGATGTTGTACACTAGTTTTTGATTTCTTTGTACCTTAGTTTTGTCTTTTGTCTTTTGTATCATATTGCATCTCATTTCATCATGTATGTTAGATCATTTTGAGCTTCATGATTGTAGTGACTAGAGTGAGGTTATGCTACACTTGGTATGTTATGCATGGACATGATGGTGCTTTTGGCTTAGGCTCCTTTTGATCAATTGATGCATGTTATGAGCTAAGCTTGTTTTTCAATCTATGAACTTGACTAAAACTTATTGAAACATAAAATTTGTTCACCGTTAGGATTGGCACTAGCATGTGTAGGATTTGTTGAGATCCCGATGCTATCACTTATATGCTAGGTTGCTATGTCTCATGCTTTGAGTTACTCACTTGCTTGGACAACTTAGAGATTTTTTATGCTAAAACTTAAAAAACAAGCTAAGTGTTGAGAAAAGATTGAGATGGGTCTGTACTGTCCTACATCAAGGTATCGAGACGACTTCTAATTGCACATTTGGATGGACTTGAGCCTTGTAGTGGATGCCAAAACTATTGTCTTAAGCTTCTGATTGTCTATGATATAGGCTTGGCATGGTTGCTAAGTTAGGACTGATGGTACAGATAACCTCTCGCACACACATGTTTTGACTAATTCTTGTGTTAAGCTGCAAACTCTGATAACATTAAAATTTGATAAAAACACAAGTCTTAGGTTCGTCTTTGACATGATGTGTGACCGTTGCTTAGGGTAGTTCACCTTGTATACACCTATTAGCACTAGGTTGATTTCCTGCTTATACTCGCTATGTTCTACTTTCAGTGGTGAACCCCCTCTTGAATTGCTTAAAATTGATCAAACTTGGTTAAATGCCATATTTTGTTTCACTTGATCAGTTTGAGCATTTGCTAGCACTTGTCTTTGTTGCTACACACATGACAGCACCACCTAGAGCATCTTTTCACTTTGATTACTATACTCCTAAAGCTTCTGCATTATTGTATCTCTTGCATTCATAGCATATTTTGAGGGGGAGTTGCAGTCTTTAGTTTTAGCTTGATAAGTGCATGTGTCAACAAGGGGGGAGAATTCCATACACAAAAGGGGAGAGATACCAAACCAAACCTCATGTTGCAATTTGTTCAGGGGGAGTTGCAATTGAGTTGCTTTTGCTAGATGTGCTGAGCCTTTGCCTTTTCTGGAGGGTCTAGCTGCTTTTTTGGCTTTTTGAGTTTTTGCTAGTAGTGTTGAGCCCATTGCCTTTTCTTGAGGGCTAGCTATGTTTTACTTGGTTGCGTCGAGTCGTTGCCCATGTCTTTGGGGACCAAGTTTTGCTCATTTCAAATGACCCATTTTTGGTTTTTCTCTGGCTTTTGGTCATTTGGGTGAGCTCTTTGTTTTCTCTTCTTCTTATTTTTCTTTTGCTCAAGCTGTTAGTGTGTTGGTGTTGACAATGCACTCATCAAGGGAGAGATTGCGAATACAAGGGCCCTTGTAGTTCGTTTTGTGATGAGTGATTGTCAATGTGATCCACTACCTACGTTGAGTTTGTGACTAACCATAGCGTGAGTTGGGTTGTGCGACATGTCACTTGGCTTGTGGTGTGAAGGTACGGAGCTCAGAGGCGGTGGTCGACTGTGAAGTGAAGGTCAAGTAGGGACGTGCCGTGCCGATGGACCGGGAGCGGTGAAGGGCGGACGTGAGGCTTGGACCGAGGGACCAGGAAGCCGGGTGACCAGCTGTGGTGGCTGACATATGGGACATCGACAAGCGCAAGGGTACATGGGAGTGACCGTATTGACCGAGTCAAGACGACAGACGTACGAGTTGAGTAGGGCTCAGGAGCACTTGGCGGACAGCCGGTCGAGGACGGCGGTGACACGTGTCGAGTGGCGGGGGACGCGTATGGAGTACGCTACTCGCGGACGGTTTGATGGTTTGGGCCTCAAAACCATCGGTGGCCGGTTTCGCGGGTTTGGGCCTCAAAACCCAGGAGGAGGTTCTGAGGAGGAATGGATGACACATGGCGGCATCGAGGAGTTCGCGTCGAGGCAAAGCTATCTCATAAAGGGCGTGGTGGCCATCGGATGAAGATTACCTCATGTTGGACCATAACGCTTCGGGTTAAGTGCTTCGACTCAAAATATCCAGAGGCAAAACTGAGATTGTGTAATAGCTCTGTTAAATAGGATGAGAGAGCTCCCATCTCTCATACATCTCTCCCACTCTTTCATTTTCCCCTGTTTTCCCTAGGGTTAGCTCTTCTAGTTCTTCTTGAGAAAGGTTAA
The DNA here is from genome assembly GCA_038087645.1 of Saccharum hybrid cultivar R570. Lineage (NCBI taxonomy): Eukaryota > Viridiplantae > Streptophyta > Magnoliopsida > Poales > Poaceae > Saccharum > Saccharum hybrid cultivar. The sequence continues at coordinate 14,700,678 of JAQSUU010000245.1, forward strand.
AAACAAGAAATCCGTGGTTGTATTTTTTTGTGTTTTTGCGTGGGAATGAAGGCCTGAATCCTCCTCGTGGCCTCTGGGATTCGTAGTTTGATTTTTCGTTCATTGTGTTTTTGATTTTTTTTTTCATTTTCGTTCTTGAGTTGGATCTCGATTTCCCGGGGTTTGGATTGATTCCAGGCGGTGATTTATTAGGAATAGGTTCTTACATAGTTGAATTCCATCTCTGCAAGATTTGAGGCCGAATCATTTTGATTTGATGGAGATCCAGTCGATTTGGCGCTAGGCGCGTCGCTGCTCGGTTTCTCTCTGTTCTTCGCTGGCCCTTGTGCTCGTCTCTCGCGGAAGATAGGACGAGCGCGTTCGACGGTGTAGCCCCCGTCGAGCGTGACCGAGTGGCAAGCGCTACTAGCGCAGGTGCTCCAGCACCGTGTGTGCTCAGGTGAGCAGCGCTCGGCCCTGAACCTGGCGCCCTATCCGCTCTCTCCGTTCCCTCCCGCGTGTGCAGACCCGCGCCCAGGAACAGAGCGCAGGCGTGTTCGTGTTTTCTGCTCGGCGGCGCGCAGCACCACCGCCCGAGCCTCTCCCGCTGCACTCAGCGTGTTCCAGTTCGCTGGAGTCAGGACTCCAGGTAGCAGTCGGTCGTTCTCAGGTTGCTCGGTCCATTTCCCTGTGACTCTGCTCGGCCGATCTCTCCCTCTGTCCGTTTCTGATTTTTTGTTACAGTGCAGCAGCAGTGCTTGTGATATTCTTTTGTAGCGCAACAGGCAGCTAGTGCAAAACTTGATCGTGCTTTGCTTTTCCAAATCTTGTTATTGTCTCTTTCAAGCTACAGGATGTAATCAATGCTTGCCATTTTAATTTTAGTCATGTGCACGTAATTGATTTTGTGCTTCCAACAGTGTCACTTGTGGCTGAATTTTTGGGAGCACTTTCAGTTCGTCAGTTTTAGTGTGCTGCTATCTTCGTCCAGGGAATTTCCGGTTTAGTGCCTCAGAATTTCTGGCCTGGCAATTTGTTTCGTCCGTGTTTTGCACGATTATGATCCGTTTTGAGTTCTGTCTTTTGCGTTGGCTTTGTGCTGTCCCGCTGTGTTTTTAGGGAACATCCACCTACTCATTTTGGTCGTGGACATCACGTTGGTTGCTTCGCGTGTTTGGTGGTGAATTTGGGACAGTGGCCGAATATTTCGCGAGAAATTTTACGGCTCTCATTCACCCCCCTTGGTCGCCGTTTTCGGTCCTTCATATATTAATATATAGAATATATAGATCATTGACGAGCTAACCCTTTAATATTTGTGTTAATTATTGAGTTTATAAGAATTGTCCAAATAACATTCGGACTATGGGACCTTCACATTCAACTTCGACTCTAGGGTCAAAAAAAGTATTGAAGGATTTCCTTTGAACATGATCCTTGAAGTATTGCTCGCAAATTCGGTCAAAAAAAGTATTGCTCGCAATTAACCATAAAATCGAGAACAAAGGCTCTATCCAAAAAAATAGCTAAAACAATTTTAGGAGACACCACATTTTATTTAACGCGAGGTTGAAAATGGCATCCGATTTTGGAAATAGTTAAGGTCCCAATGGCCATAGCCTACCCCCACCCCCTCCTCAACATTGATTCCATGTCACGAATTCTAGCTATTGTTACCACTAATCCTTTTGTGATTGAAATCACCACTCTTGATGACGAGCCCTTTCGACCTATGCCACCCGATCTTTGTGGTCCATCTATTGTGTCAATGGTAAAGGATTCCGACTACACCACATGCTCAAAGTTCCACGGCAAGTCCATGATCATCCTGGCTCAACCTTCTTTTTTGCGTATGAATCATCATGTACTCAACATCTCCATCCACAATCTTAGTGGGGGAGCAAGTTGGCTACATACTAGGGCCACCCTTGGGTTTGATATGATTTCCATGTTGCTAAGACACGTCACACCTCTGACGACACCTTACTCTCGAGTCATCTTTGGCTCCAAAGTCGTGTGTGATCATTATGTTATGACACCTATCGATCTCCGGTGCCATTGCTCGTCAATTCATTTTCATGCATGCCCATTCAAGAGTGAGGATCGCCACCTACCAAATCCTAGTAAATACTTTGTTATCGAACTAGTCGGCATAGCCTCTCAGACAGCATGGTAGTGTCACATCAAACACTGTGTTGACAATCCTACAATGACTCAACACTTGCTTGTAGTGAGGTACCAACACCCCACACCCCTAGGCCTCACATGTCAGCTCAACCAGAAGCAACACAACATTAGCCTCTTCCACTTTCCCTTTCACTCTGTCTTCATTATTCCTATCTCCTCTCTCTACCATGGAGAAAGGAAAAAAATCGAGGAGGCATGCTCTTCAAGCCACCCTTCGACTCCAACTAACACCCCATTTTTGGAAAATCAAGACCCCAAGGTGTTCATCATCCTTAACCTCATCTTTTTCACAATGAATTAAGATATGACCTTACCTCACTCCACGGGTGTGGCCGATTGATCACATACAAGGGCAAAATGGTCATTGAACTTCATTGCGGTTAGCATTCTCTCGAAATAGAAGACTCCTATATGTTAAGAGACATGATGGTACGAAACCAATATTGAGTTCAGTTTATATTTACATTGGGCCGCGTCACTTCGACTTTTGACATTCAGTCTTGAAGCTCAAACCATTTAGACACTTAAACCGTTTTGCATTAACTTTAAGGAATACACCAAATATTGGCACCACCATGATTGTTTGCTGAACAAACAATCCCATAATGCCACCGAAAGGATGCAAGAAGTCAAAGCAAAATACACTTCAATGTCCGAAGCATCTTTACAACCTATCGACAACAAAGCTTCTGACCATGCCCTAGACGGCTAGACCAAGGCACAAAAATTCATGGCAGAGCACAAAAATTCACTCATTCTGATCAAATTAGGATTTTTTTTCTATTTTTCTATTTTTATTCACTTTTGCAATTGGATATTTTCTAAAAATATTCCCATTGCCAATTAATTTAGTGAGATTTATTTGTAGAATTTCCCTTTATACTATTTGTATTGATCAAATTTTCCTTTATATTCTTTGTAATATTGCTTAAAATCATATTAGTTTGGATGGAGATAAAATTTATATAAAACTTGTAGAGCTCGATGAGATTTATAAATTTTAAGCTCACAAAATTTGTTTGAAGCCATCTTGGTGTTGAGATAATTAAACGATACAATGTTCGCATACGTGTTTGTAAACCTAAACATTGTATTGATTACTTCAACACTAAATGGCTTCAAACGAAAACGATGTGAGCTACAGAGATATAGATCTATTGAGCACTACATTTTTATAAAAGTTTATCTACATACATGGTCATATGAAAATGTTATAATTTTTAAGATATTCTATGCTACAAGTAGATAAATCGAGGGTATTTTATTCACTACCTATGTAGCAAATCTCTAAAAAAATATGATTTTGTATATGATGTCATTTGAAGATAAAATTTACATGGATATTGTAGTGTTCGATGAGAACTACAACTTTGTAGTTCACAACATTTTTGTTTGTTTGGTGTCGTGAAGATTGCATCAGTACAAGTTGTATGTCATTATTTCAGGGCTAATATAGCTTGAAACACAAAAAATTGAGCTATAAAGTTGTAGACCTTGTTGAGCTCGACCATTTTCACATAAGTCCACGTCCATACGAAAAAGCTATGATTATTTAAAGATACAGAGAAAAGAAAATTCGCTAATTGGAGATTCTATCAATTGAAATGGTGAAATTTAATTCTTGCCATTTCAATTGGTGAGCAGTATATTTCTGCAATTGTTTTATTATTTCAAATATTTATGGGAAATAAAAATATGGAGTCCTGACTTGGAGGCCCCATTTGCTAGATTTGGCTATGCAAATTTCTCTTTTGGTGAATAGAATATCTAAGATCGGCCGACCCACTTACATGCAAAGAGATCTGATGATGATGTCAACATACGATGGTTTTGCTGATGTCAAATACTTTTCCTGTTTTTAAGGTGTTGTTCCTTTTTTCTTTTCTGTTCTTTTCTTAGACTTCGAAATTTTTCATAAAAGGCAAATATTTGTTTCACCGTTACAATTGTTCTCTTCATTGGTTTTTCATTTGTGACGCCAATTTTTATTCATGATACCTTCATCCTCTTTTGTTCATCGCTACATTACATTTGGTTTACGAGAGTATGTTCTTTGTTCGTCATAATTTTACTCATTATTTTTTATTCACGAAAGTAAAATCTTTTCTGGTTCATGCAAATATAATTTAATTTTAATAGATGACTTTTAAATATTTTCTTTGCCACACAACAATTTCTTTTTCATGCTAGTTATTGCTTCTACTGTTATTTTTTATTTTAATATTTTGGGGCATGCTAATGTAATTTTCTATTTTTTTGTCAATCACAGCAATTATATATTATGCAGACAAGAACAAATAATATATTTTTTGAAAGATTTTTTTTGTTTACGAAGTTATTGCTGACGTCTGTAAGTAGCGTTGCTGAGGTCAGCAAAGCCTCGCCAGAGTAGTTTACGATTTTCGCGCGCCCGCGAAAAGCCGAAAACGCGAGGCCCGTATCCTACTCGAACCAAACATTGAATTCGAGTCGGAGTCGTAAGCGTCAGAGCGATGCCACCATAATCGCAGCTGTCGGATCCCCCCTTCCCTCACCATCTACCAATCGCTTCTTTCCATCTCGATTCGCAATTCGCTTTCTCTCTGCTCTCCGCTCGTCTTTCGATCCCAGATTCCGTCGATCCCAGATTCACACTGCCTCTCCCAATCTCGAGTTCAGATCATGTCTGCGGCGGTGGCGGTGGTGCCGACGGCTCGCAAACGTCCGGCACCGCACCAAGAAGCACGCGCTGCTGCTGACGCGAACAAGCGACCGCGGCACAGCGGTCCCCGGAGCATCGACGAGTTCGAGCTGTTCGAGGTGCTCGGCGAGGGCGCCGAAGGCGTCGTGCGCAGGGGGCACGACCACCGCACCGGCAAGAAGGTGGCGCTCAAATGGATCGGCCACCCCGACCGCCGCGCGCTCGCCATGGAGGCCGGCTGCCTCCACGCGTGCCGCGGCCACCCCTCCATCATCGGGATCCAGGATGTCGCCGCCGACCCCAAGACCGGGGATGTCCACCTTGTGTTGGAGCTGGTCCACGGCGGGGTAAGCCTTCGCGACTCCATGTGGAGGCCCTTGTCCGAGGACGTGGTCCGCGAGATGATGCGGCAGCTCGTCAGCGCTGCCAAGAAGATCCATGGTGTGGGCTTCATCCATCGGGACATGAAGCCAGAGAATATCCTCGTCTGCCCTTTCGGCGAGCTCAAAGTCTGTGATTTTGGATCGGCGACGCGACAGATGCTTGCCGGGAAGGCGCATGAGGCCCACCCTGTCGGGACGCTGCAGTACAACTCGCCGGAGCTGCTCGACGGCAATTGGTACTACGGCCCGGCCGTGGACATGTGGGGCCTCGGTTGCGTTATGGCGGAGCTCCTGGCCGGTGAGACTCTGTTCCAGACAGAGACACATGAGGAGATGCTTGACGAGATGTCCGAGCTACGAGATCGGATGACCTCTGCAGCCGGAAAGCTTGATCCGGAGTGTTTGGCAGATCTGTCGGGGGATGGGCGTGATGTGCTGACGGGCCTGCTGGCCTTCTGCCCTGAGAAGAGGCTCACCGCGGCGGAAGCACTTGAGCACCCGTGGTTTAAGAACTTCAAGTCACCCTGGATACATGACATTGTTTAGTGATCGTTAGTAGTACCATAGGGACTATTTCATTGCATTGTAGGGGCTTAGCTGATTTATGTAATGTTATGAAGCAACCTAGTTCATTGTTGCTTCCTTGCCATTTATTTGTTGTTTGACCAATCTTTGTAGCAGGAATTGATCAGTGTAATATGTGTTCAATGCAATAAAATGTCAGACTTCGTTTTATAAGGCCCCGTTTGGTTTGGACGTTAAAGTTTAACAAACATTGTAGCACTTTCGTCTTATTTGACAAAAAGTTTCCAATCTTGGACTAATTAGGCTTAATAGATTCGTCTCGTAAATTACTCCTAATCTGTGCCGACATACATGCAATTAGTCTATATCTAGTACTTCATGCATTTGAGGGAACATTGATGTGATGGGAGTTAAATTTTAACTCCTCCAAACCAAACGGGGCCTAAATGTCTCTTGTTATCTGTTCCCAGTATGGGATCTACAAATGCCAGTGGCTCAGGAAGTTGCAGCTCTTGTCAGGAAGTAGTAGATTCTAGCCTTGAGGAAATGCTCTGACCCAGCTTCACCTCAATTGCCAATGGTAAAGCTAAAGGTATGAAAATTATGGGTTACTATTCCTTATCTTTTCTGGCCTTTAAGTGCATCTGCTGTTTGAGTTACAGGTCTGAATCATCTGAATGGTGTTGTGCCTCCATTGATCCACAGGGATGGCGAGTATGATTTTCGATTGGAACGGGTCACGGAGAAGCAGATTCTATAGAGCTTCGTCCTGGTTACTACTGAGCTGGAGCTAATGTCGTAGTGTGCTTTGACTGACGGGAAGCACCGGCACAGAGGGGTGTGAAGGATTTCAGATTCAAAAGAAATGGTTTGGGAATACAGCTCCTTCCCATGATTATGACAATCCTGATACCGATTCTATATGTCTAGGTTCACAGAGCTTCGAATGTCTCTTCGTTGTCAATGGATTTGCTCTATGTGTCATGCTGGTAATAAACTTGCCCGAGTTCATCCGTACCAATTGCAGTGAGCTGAGATACCATTCTACAGCGGGCTCATTGCAGTGGAGAAATTGCTACTGACAACGACCCACAGCATAGACAGCAGTTGCAGAACAACAACCTTGCCCTTGCTGAACCTCTTCAGATTGAGAGGGGGGCCAACTAGATTTCTTTTTTGAAAGGCATAACTAGATTGTTTTCATTAGGTTGGTTCCTCAAGGTTTGTCCCTTTGGTTCCTCAACATTTCACGTTGTTGGGATGTTATTGCTTGTGTTTGCATAAGTAGTGGTAAATTCTAGGGGGCTATGGGAGCTCTGAAGACGCCGCTTATGTTACTCAAATTAGTTTTTAGGTTTGCTGAGTTGATGTTATTCTGTTTAGAGTTACTTGATGTTATTGCTGGGCTGCTGGGCATTTTGATATCACACAACAGTATCAGATGGACTATATACTCCTTGTATCAGCATGTGTTATCTGATTTAATTAATGAACATTATTTTTTTTGAAAGAACGATTTTTTTTAAAGAACAATGAACATTATTTTTGACCTTGCCATGCTATAAAATTTTTTGGAACTTGTGACTGGTTTCCTAGCTAGATACTTCTCTTCTGTTACTAGAAGTGGAATTGCTAGCAGTTCAAATACTTGTGGCAACTAAGATTTAGCAGACTGAATTGCTGGCCTTCTGCCCTGAAAAGAGGCTCCTGGCGGCGGAAGCGCTTGAGCAACTGTGGTTCGACTTCAAAGCAACCTTTGATTCATGATTTTGTTTAGTTATTAGATCGCTAGCAGCTATTTCTTGATGTAGGATTGTAGTACCACATAGATTATTTCATTGCATTACCACACGATATACTCATGTTGTGTTCTATGATGTTCATAGCATGTCATTCCCAGGAAGGGATCTACAAATGGCTGTGGCTGAGGAACTTGCAGCTCTTGTTAGGAACTAGCAGATTTCAGCCTTGCCTAGCTATTTTCTGAAGCCATATACTGGATTCTGGGAAAAGCTCTATGGCACAGCTTCACCTCAATAGCCATCGGTAAAGAAGGTATGGAAATTTTGAGTTAGTATTCCTTATCTTTCCTGGCCTTAAACAAAACTAAGTACATCTGTTGTTTGAGTTTCAGGTCTGGATCATCTGCATGGTGTTGTGCCTCCTTTGATCCACAAGGATGGCGAGTACGATTCTTGTGAGTACCATTTTAGATTGGTATGGATCACGGAGAAGGAGATGGGATAGAGCTTCGTCCTGGTTACAGTTACTACAGAGCTGGAGCTAATGTCGTAGTGTGCTTTGACTGACGTGAAGCATCGTCGCAGAGGATACTTGCTCTCTCGCTGACTCGTAGGGCTTGTTAAGATCAGAATACTACACATGATACTCTGTAATACTCAGCACATGTTTTTGTCAGTTCATTTCGAACCTTTCTTACCAGGTGTCTTATTCTTTTAATTTACCAATGACAGATGAAACGAATAGTTGCATATTGATGAGGATCTGTTGAATATTATGAATAGTTTACAATCCATTTGGGAGCAGAGTTTCGGTTTCCAGTTTGCTCTGTGGAGTGTCACTAAATTCCTCTCATCAAGTCTATTTCCAATGCTTTTTCCCCATTACAGTTATTATCTACGTGAAATGACTCTTTGTTTAATGGTATTTAGTTTATTAAACTTCTTTTTTATCCAAACGCATGTAGTACTTGCGTCAGACCGGGGTAGTGATGCTTTTAAATACAGGATACACTTGATTTGCTAGGACCGTAGATCGAGAGGGTGTGTGTATGCACGATTGTGAACATTCAGCAGAGGAAAAAAAACAAAAAAAACCTAAGGAGGCAGTTACCAACCTCTCATCGGGAGATTGTTGAGTCAACCTATATTCAGCTTTAATGCTATTCAGCAGAGATATTATTATTATTATTATTATTATTATTATTATTATTATTATTATTATTATTATTATTATTATTATTATTATTATTATTATTATTATTATTATTATTATTATTATTATTATTATTGTGTACATTGCGCTGGGGAGCAAGTTTTTCATTAGAGCAGCTCCAGTGTTGGTTGAAAATCAAACCATGGAGCCAGCAGACCGAACTGTATACACTAAAGGTGTCGAACTGTGTTTGGCAGAAGCAAAAGCGGAGCTTGCAGACGGGCCGAACCAAGCAGATTAAATAATACATTTGTGCGGACGTTTGCCTGTGGCCAGCCTGCTGCATCGGGTCACATGAGAGATGGAGAGTACCTTTTCTGTGTACATGGAGCCCACAAACCGATGCCTACACTAGAGCTGCCGAATCAAACTTCTGTTCACATGTATTCGAAGGTTCGCTGCACACTGGAGGTGCCCTTAAGAGGGAAAGCTATTCAGAGATCACAATGATAATTTAGTGATATAATATAAGAGTGTGTGGATTGTACATGTAGAGAATTCGTCAGGAATGTGTAGCCAGGGATCATGACATATGGTGACACTGTCCGTCATAAGACCTCTAGGGACCTCAAAAACCAATATATATGAGCTTGTAGTAGTAGTATTTGTTTTGGTTCCGGCAAATGGTCTACAATATAAATTTGTCTTGTATATTTAAATAAACTTCTACATATTGGTTACCTTAATGTAAAATTATGTCAAAAGCTGTAGTAGATTCAATCGCAAGTTAGATTAGGGTCACCATTGCTTGTTAGTGTACTTGAAAAGTATGGGAAGGAGCTGTTTAAGGAACTCTCCCTGTTGCAGGCCTCAGCTTCATTCCATTACAGACATTAGGTTTTGTTCCAAAAATTCCAAAAAAATTTATACCGAATCTTTCCTTCGCTGATATTTTGAACTATGTATAACATTGCGTACACGGCCGGACGAAATGAGGACGACATCACGGTAGAACTTTGCACCTTTTATGGCAGCTTGGTTTCTGAACTCGATTAGTTGTAACCTGGACATCAAACATTTTCAGGTTCCCTTTTGCAGGGGTATTCAGCAGCTTGCGATAGAGCATTCATGAGCATTACAACATGCATATCAAAGCTTTCCTATGCATCATTTTTAGCTCCGGGTGATTCCTTAGAAGTGCAAAATACGCCATTCAGTTCATCGAGTCACGTGATGTCGAACTCCAGCTGCTGGGAAGGTCATCGACGTCAGAATGCTGCTGTCGAGCCAATTTGCTGACAGCCCCAATCAGATAAGATAGAAAGTGTCAGACCAGAATGGCGCCTAGCTCTGGTGATTGCAATGGCTAACCACAATGGGCGGTGTTGCATTTACTAAACTCAAGGGGCGGTGTTGCATTTACTAAACTCCAGCTAAGACTTCCACTTATAAATCGAAGGCCACATTAGTGTGAATGAACTGGTAGTGAGGGTTGTGAATTTGAAGCCATGAAAAAACATGTGTGCACATATTTTTGTATGACTTGAGGGAGGTTGTGTTGTGATAGTAGTTTGTGGGTGATCTTTAAGGTCTACTCCATCCATTTCAAATTATAAGGTATTTTGATTTTTTTAATATATAACTTTTCTTATATATCTGGATATATATATATATATAATTTATGTCTTGATATATGATAAAACTTTGTACCTAGAAAAGCCATACAATATGAAGAGAGAGAGAGAGAGAGTAGAATTTTACTCTTTGATTTTAGTTACTTTTTGGTGGTTGGAATATTTCTGGTGGCTAATCAAAGTGACAAGAATCGGCACTATGCTAGGCCACATCTCAAGATTGCGACTACATTAAACATAAAAGAATTATGTCTCCATATTTTTTTCTTCTTTTCAAAAGCTTGTCCCCCACGAATCGCTTACGGTGGAACTACAACATCTGGCAAGCGACACATAACATAGCAAAGCTATTGATCCACTCCTTCTATCCCATAGAGAATGTCATTTTACTTCTCAAGAAGTCAATTAGTTTCAACTGTGTGCGCGCTATACTGCACCCTAGGTGTAGGATAGCTATTCTACGCCATGGGCCAACTGACCGACCCAACCAGCTCCCGAGAACGCGTCTCGTGTGCCCGACCCTGCCCAACGCGACTCGGTCTCTGCCCCGCACCCAGCGTGCCTAAGGCCAATCTCAATGCTAATTTCATATCCTAGTTTCTAACACAATTATATTTTGGAAACAGTGCAGAAGAGTTTCATCCCTATGAAATTCTCTCTACTCCCATGAAACTCTTATCATCTCTCTCTTCATTGATATAGTGCCATGTCAGCATATTTAATACCCATAAAACTCTATGAAATCTCGATTGACATTGGCCTAATCCCTCTCCCACACGGCCCGCACCCCTCACGCGCCTCCCATCACGCGCGCCCAGTCGCCCGCGCCTCTGTTTTGTCTGCTCGCGAGGGACAGCAGCGCATGCACCTGCACTGCACTCCTGGTGGCACAGCGCATGCACCTGTCACCTGTTTAAGCCACCGGACATGCAGCATATACTGTATATTAATTCATGCACATGTGTACTAAGCTCACACCGCTTTTTATTTGCATGCATGCATATTTCAAGCAAATTAATTAATGTGTTACTATTTTTTCATTTTTATTTGCATGCATGTATATTAAGGAGAAACTAATTCATGTGTTAATTCGCAAGCCATGCACACGCTAGTAGCTTGGTACAGCCGCGACAAATTCATCAAATATTTTGTCAGTATCCTCAAGTATTTGTCTATATCTTCGAGTATTTTGTTAGTAGCTTGGTACAGCCCGTATTATAATACTAGTACCTTTAAGTATTTTATTAATATCTTCAAGTATTTTGTCATTATCTTTAATTTTTTGTCAATAGCTTGGTACAGCCGGTACTATAACTTCAGTTGTTGCTAGTACCTTTAAGTAGTTGTCAGCATCTTCAAGTATTTGTCAGTATCTCCAAGTATTGCGACAGTATTTTTGTTAGTACCTTGGTACATCCGGTATTATAACTTGAGTAGTTGCTAGTACCTTTAAGTATTTTGTCAGTATATTCAAGTATTTTGTCAGTATCTTCAAATTTTTGTTAGTAGCTTGGTACAACCGGTACTATAGTTGCTAGTACTTTTAAGTAGTTGTCAGTATCTTTAAGTATTTTGTCAATACTATGACTCTAGTTGTTGCAAACATTTGTCAATATGTTTTAAGTAGCTAGCAGTATCATATAGTATGTGTCAGTATTTCTTCAATAAATATCAGTAATATTTTTCAACTACGACAAGACTCAAAGGTTATTAGCTTCAATATTCGATAGGATTCTGTCGACAAAACCTGGTTGACAGTCTACCGAGGGGTATGCCCAAGGTAGTAGATTGTCGGCAGAACAACACGCGGGTTTACCCAGGTTCAGGCCGCCATGTGAGCGTAATACCTTACGTCCTGCTCTGCTTTATTATTGCTGTATCGAACAATGTATTACAAGCTAGATTGCTCTAGAGCATGTTTCGATGTTTTTGAGGGGGGTCCCCTGCCCTCCTTATATAGTCCGGGAGGCAGGGTTACAGATCTGGAAACTAATCTTAGCCGGTTACAATTGTCATATAGAGCCGGATAAGAATTTCTAATCTAACCGACCAAGACCTTACTTGATTCCCAAGTCTGGTTTGATGTCTTGCGTGAGGCTCCATCTCGATGATCTGGATCGCACGTCGTCATATAATGGGCCGGACCATCTGGTCTGGGCTTGCCCATGTCTAGCCGTAAGGATATAGGGGTTTATACCCCCACAGCTAGTCCCCGAGCACTATGTATTCTGTATTGACACACTGTCTTAGTCTTCTTCAACTTGCGAGGTTCGTCTTCACATCACCTTGAAATGTTAGCCGAGCATGCGCTAGTGTTTCGTCTGGATCAGGAATCAGTAAACCATGATTGTTGATGAAGATTGCAGTTGTCGGTGAAGATTGCATAGTGGTCTAAAAAGAAAAATTTTCTTTCCTGGTGAAGTGTACCCACTTGTATTTCTGAAAAGAAATGTAAGTGTGCGTATTTGATGGAAGTAACTTACAAAAAAATTCCAAAGCGTAGGGGTCGAAAAATAGAAACAATTCACCGTCAGGTGAAGTGTACCCACTTAGTCCCCGAGCCTGGTAGTAGGTGACGTAGGCACGTGGTGCTAGGGTCTAAAAAGAATCCGCAAGAACCAATTAACATTATGCACCGTCAGGTGCATCATATATGATGTAATCCCTGAGCTTGCTGGAAGGCAAAAAATGAGCCTTGTAGCAAGGTCTAAGAATATATCAAGCGTCAATCGACTGTATGCAAGCATAGTACACGTAGTCGAGCAAGACGAATCCTGGAGCAGGAAGTGGTGTAACAAGTCCCCGAGCTCGAAGGTCTAACGAACAGTCTCCGAGCTCATATGTCTAGCTATGAGTCCCGGAGCTCGGAGGTCTAGCGTCGTGTCCCCGAGCTTGGAGGTCTAGCGACTAGTCCCCGAGCTCAGAGGTCTGGCGACGAGTCCCCGAGCTAGGAGGTCTGGCTGCAGGTCCCAGACCTCAAAGCTCTGGCTACAGGGTCCAGAGTACACTGGTCTAGCGATTCCTCGAGCTTGGAGGTCTGGCTGCAGGTTCCAGAGCTCAGAGCTCTGGCTACAGGTTACAGAGCATGGTGGTCTAGCGAGTCCCCGAGCTTGGAGGTCTAGGTGCATGTTCCAGAGCTCAGAGCTCTGGCTACAGGTTCCAGAGCATGCTGGTCTGGCAAATCCATCGCCACGCTGTCTCTGTATCTCTCTTTCTTTTTTCTTCTTTTCTTTTTTTTGTTTTTTTAACTAGTCCAATCTGATACGCTGATGATGTGGGCGACGCCGCAGTTGCTTTGGGGCGCATCATGTGAATAGTGACCCAGTGTCTGTAACAAGACACGTTTGGGTCGCGGACCAAACGGCGCCAAAATCGAAGGGACGCAATTTTTGCGGAGAAAATATGTCAGTTACCGCAAATTTCACGCCACGTGCCCCATTCTTTCGGAAACTGAATCGCTTCTGCCTCTTAAAGACCGGGAAAGGGAACGATTCCAATCTACTCACACTCGCATATTCGCAATCAACCGTCTTCTTACTTCCGCCGCCGCCGCGCCATTGTTAGCACAGAGCCCTCTTGAGCCCCAGCGCCATCACCGTAGTGCAATCCACAATCGTCGTCGTAGGCATCAACGAGGTTACCCCAAGTTCCTCATGCGCCGCTGCTGTTTGAATCGCCGCCACCAAACCCTAGCCACTGGGAAGAGCGGCGCCCTCCTTTTCCTCCGTAGAAAGGAAGAGTCAAAAGAGTTGGGGAATGGCCGCAAGGAAGACGAAGACGGAGGCCGAAGTGTGCAAGGAGATCATGAAGAAGGAGTGGAGTATGTCAAAGTGCACCCCACTGAGCCTCGAGCGACTAGTGCGGATGGGTGTGCTGCATGCCCAAGAAATGGCGGGATGACGTGCACCCGATCTGGAGCCATTCCCAGATCCCAAAGGAGGTGAAATTGTTGTTTTTGAAGAATACTTCACTCATGGATTTGGTGTTCCTGTACATCCATTCTTGCAAGGGCTCTGCAATTATTATGAAATCAGTATCTGCAATCTGCATCCGAATTTTGTGCTGCTTGTTGCTTGCTTCATCCATCTCTGCGAAGCATACGGTGGTTTTCAACCCCACTTCGACTATTTTCATCACTTGTTTTGGTTAAAGAAAAAAGGAGGTCGAGGCGGTTCCAATGTGGCTGGTGGCTGCTATCTGAACATGCGGGAAGGGATCAGGGCGGAGTACCTACACTGCCCTTGGAAGACCACATTAGAGGAATGGTACAGGCATTGGTTTTACATCCATGAAGAACCAAGCCAGGCCTCATACTGCGACGTATCCTTGGTCCTAGAAAAAACTGACAGTTGAAAAGGGCTGCCGCAGAACACAATCCAGATTGAGGCAATAATGCAGCTGCTACCTTGGTCGAGGCTGGATGGACCAAGTGTGGTCGGTAATTTTATCAGTCGTCGGATCCAACCATGTCAGGCCAGAGTGCGCACGACATTTGAATACCAAGGTCGCATGGAAAGATCTCGAACCGAAAGAAGTGAAGATCAGGGTCCGAGACCTGTTTAATCTTAAGGATCCCAACTTCAAGATGCTGACAGTCATTGAGCCAGCGTTCAAGCTCACTCGCCCACCACCACTGGTAAGTCAATTGTTGCCTGCTAGTTTATCCTTGTGATAGAAACTCTGCATAATAACCAGGTCGTTGATGTGCTATCATTCTTATATTCGTGTTGCTCTCTGTTGCCTAGTTTAATGGACAGGAGAGAGCGCAAGCATTCATCTCTTGTCCTCCAGGCGTGGAGTGGCCTGAGGTCGTGCCGCGGGCCCATGATGCACAACCGCTGCCCGTGGACGACGATCCTTCTGAAGTTGATTGGCTTGCAATTGAAGATGAATCGGAGCAAGCCAGCCGACTTGCAGGCAAGAAACCAATTGTTGCCCTAACGAAGAAAAGGGGCCAGACCTCACAAGGAACCTCCACGGATGAAAATCCAGAAGGGGTAGTTGACCTGAAAGAAGCAGAGGACCCAGCAAGCAAGCGTCGACGCCTTATTGCTGACTGGCCAGAAGAAGAAGATGAGGAGGTCGAGGAGGTATCCGGTATTGTAGCACATAGCCGGAGGGAGCGGCTCGCTAGAAGGCAGGAGCCGACACCGCCGTTGCCAGCACCTGAGCCAACACCTCGACCACCACAACCACAGGCATAGGCTGCAAGAATCCCGAAGCCTATTGCCGCTGTTAGAAGTGACGTAGCTAAACTAGTCCCAACCACTGGACCAGTGGCAGAGAAGGGTACCAGTCCCGAGAAGGCGAAGAAATCTCGGTTCGCCACCGTATTCCGTTGTACAAACCTGTAAGTCGTCGTGAACTTGTATGAGTATAAAATAATTGATCAATATCATCACCTTTGTAACTTGTTATGGATTTGTATAGCTCTGCATCGACCCAAAGGCCAGAAGAATTGTCTGGCGGTGCAACAGCACCCCCACCAGATACTGCCATCACGGAGCAGCAGGTCCTAGAGCAAACCAGAGCAGAGAGGGTAGTCCCCGAGTCGCAAGCTCCATCAGCATCTGTTCCTGGTCTGCAAACTGAAGTATCGGTGCAAATAGAAGATAGTGGGGCCTTAGAGCTGCCAGAACAACCACAGAAGGTACCAGAATAAGCAGTACAGCACCAGCCAGCCCCAAAAAACCCAGAACAGCCCCAGCCGGCCTTAGAGTAACAAGTCTCAAAATCTGCAGAGGTTGGTGAGACCACCAAAGAGCCAACTGGAAGTGCTAGACCAGAAGAAAAAACCAAGTCTTTAGCCCCAGGCATGGAAGAAATCCTCGGTCATTATGAAGAAGAAAGCAGATTTTGTGGTACCCGCTCCTACACTGTGGAGATCCTTGTAGGAGACGAAGTCGAGGCCGTAGAAGCAGTTGGCAAAATATTCCTAGAGGAAGTTAAGGTAAGCCTCTCACAACTGTACAATCTGTTGTTGTATAATCCATAAGAACTGCTTTGTGATCCTATATACTGCAGACTGTGGCCGAGAAGAACAAACAACTGAGCGCAGAACAGAAGAAACTGCAGCAGCAGTTAGAGAGTTATGCTAAGCAAAGTATTGATCATGAAGAAAAGATGCGCACGGTACTTCAACGGCTGGAAGTGGTCGAGAAACAGAGATCGGGTAAGGGTCCCTTCTGTTGTTAGGTGCTTGAGCTCTGTAGGGTGCTGTATTGCTATACTGGTCATAATCGGAGTATTGATACAGGTCTGGACGTCGAAGTCAGCTGGCTTCATGAAGAAAATGCTTAGGTAGCTACTGAGCGTGACTGGCTGACCGAAGAGAAGACCAAATGGCTACAAACATAGCAGGTCATGAAGCAGGAGAATGCTAAATTAGCAAAGGATCTGGAGAGTAAGTATTCCTCATCATTGTCGTAGCTTTCATTGACGTTTGCGGCATGGAATTCTTATCGACATGACGCCGTGCAGTTGTAAATAAAAATGCCAAAGTGCACCTTGAGAAGATGAAGAAAGACCGTGATGACCTGGAGCTTCAAAACCAGGCTGGTTCAAAAAAGATCGAGGCGTGGTCCCAGAAGTGCGACAAGCTCATGAAGGAGCAAGAAGCCCTTAATGGCAAATACAAGATACTCGTCAAGGAGCGAGAGACTTGGAAGCACGCCTGCGTTGAGATGGCGAAAGGGATCGCACCAGTGCTCGATGTCATTGGCGCCGACTCCACTGAAGCTGGAGTGGAGGCACCAAAAATAGGCCTAGTAGAGAAATCCCAAAAAACCTGGGAATGGCTCCAACAATGGACGAAGGACATCAAGGAATATGTGGGTGCACATGTACTTAGCTTGGTACATGCCCACTACCTTTGTTGGATATTGCTCGCCTGGAAGCCGGTTATCCTAGGGAGGTTGGGGTGGAGCGAGCTGACGAGCTGCGATCAGAGGAGATGAAGCATGCTGCGGCGATCACGAAGGACATCATCTTATGCCCAGTTGCAGCCCCATCAACTGCAGGAACAATTCAGTTGTATGTGGGTCAAATACCTGTGCCACCATCTCTGGCTTCCAGCGAAGCACGTTCTGCTCCATCCTCGACCACGCCAAAGGTCTCGGAAGTACCAAAGGGCCAACAGTAGGAGGAACCTACGAATAGTTCATAGGAGAAGTTAATTTTCATTATCTTATTGTAAACTCATGTCTGCAAAGAGGCGAGCTTGTAATAAGGGAATGAGTAATACAATGTAAAGCTGTTTATGTTTTTGTATGAAAAAACGTTGAAGCTTTGTATTGCGTATGAATTTAACTAAGTTAGAACAACAGAATGTTCTGTTTTAGTTGTTTCGGCGTAATCGATGAGAACTAAGTTAGAACAGCGGAATGTTCTATTTTTAGTTGTTCCAGCGTAATCGATGCCATCCTGTAGGTTTGTACGGCTTTGGAGAGGCCAGTGATCCGAGTGTAAGGCTGTCAGAGCCTGTATACACGTAAGAGTACGACTAGTCTAGCCAAAGGGCATCTGCCGACCACTCAAAACGCAGAGGGCCGATCTCGTGCACGCTAGGAGTGAGGTCGAGGATAGAGCTGCTCCGAGAACCCGAAAGGATTGGTGATCGATGTACTGGTTTATCAAAAAGTTGTTGTAGTTGTAGAATCGACAATATAAACAAGTGTAGTCAACTATAGTATATATATATATATATCATAATTCAAAGTACAAAAGTAGTATAGAAAAAAGGTACATATATGTATTTGAGAATTAGGGGTAAAAAACGCCTAAGCTTGTCGATATGGACGGAGTTGGGCACGTCAGTGCCGTCAAGTCTTGCAAGCCTATACGAAGTAGGTCGTGTAACAGCCTTGACGATGTATGGCCCTTCCCATGGAGTTACCAACTTGTAGACGCCATCTTGGCTAGTCTTCCACTTCAATACCATGTCGCCGACCACAAAGAAATGTTCCTGAACATTTTTGTTGTAGTACCTTCATAACACAGCTAGGTACTTGGCCGTGCGTATACAGGAGTCAAGGCGTCGTTCCTCTGCACTATTCACCTCGAGCTCTCGTTGTTCAGTAACCTGATCTTCGTTGTAGTTCTCAACCCGAGGTGACCGGAATTCAATATCTGCTGGGAGCACAGCCTCGGCGCCGTAAACCATAAAATATGGTGAGACACCAGTATTGCAACTAGGCTTTGTCCGAAGTCCCCAGACCACGGCTGGTAACTCCTTAATCCACCGGCCAGGGGATTTGTCGTTCTCTCTGTACATCCTTTTCTTCAATGCATCCAGAATCATTCCATTAGCCCGCTCGACCTGTCCATTAGCTCTGGGGTGTGCCACCAAGACGTATTTCACTACAATGCTCCGTTCATCACAGAAGTCCCAAAATATATTCCCGGTAAACTGAGTCCCCAGGTCTGTAATGATGTTGTTGGGTATACCGAAGCGGTGGATGACCTGGTTGAGGAACTCGACTGTTTTTTCGGAAGATGCCTTGACCAAGGGCATGTACTCTATCCATTTGGAAAATTTATCAATCAGCACGAATACAAACTTGAAGTTACCTGGTGCTGGTTTGAAGGGTCCAATCATATCCAGACCCCAGCACGCAAAGGGCCAGAAGGCTGGTATGGTCTGGATCTCATGGGCTGGCACGTGAACTCTTTTGGAGAAAAACTGACAATTGGCATAGTGTCTAACAAGCTTCTCTGCATCAGCTACTGTGGATGGCCAGTAAAAACCTACACGGAACGCTTCACCGGCCAGTGTCTGAGATGCGGCATGATTACCACATGTGCCAGAATGTATTTCTTCCAAGAGTTTAATACCGTCTTCTTACTCAATGCGCTTCATCAACACTTCTACTTTCGCATTTTTACGCCACAGCTTACCTTCGACCACCAGGTATTGTCTGCTGCGGCGTATAAGGCATTCATTTTCATTTCGATCAGAGTACCCGGTGTCATCTATTAGGTACTTAATGAATGGAACACACCAGTTTGCTATCTTAGTCGAGGTCTGAGATGGTCCCGCGGTGGTGGGAGATGGTTCCGTAGTGGTCGATGATGGAACCATAGCTACCAGAAGCTGGTCCAGGGGCTTCTCGATCACAGGGTCACCTTCTTGCTTAATTGATGGTTTTAAAAGGTCTTGAACAAAAACACCATGCGGTACTTGAGCTCTAGATGATCCTAACTTCGACAGCGCATCTGCTGCTTGATTTTTGTCTCGGACCACATGGGAATATTCAATGCGGTAAAATTTGCCTTCAAGCTTTCTAATTTCTTTGCAATATGCATCCATCTTCTTGCTAGTTGTATCCCAGTCCTTGTTGAGCTGGTTAATAACTAGGGCCGAGTCGTCGTGGATGTAAAGGCGCTTGATACTGAGGTTGACTGCAATGCACAAACCATGAAAGCATGCCTCGTATTCTGTAGCATTGTTGGATGCCAGAAAGTGAATCCTGAGGACATAGCGCAATTGCTCATTGGTTGGTGATATGAATAATATGCCCGCTCCCGCACCATCAATAGTCAGTGAGCCATCAAAATACATTTTCCAGTAGTCATCAGGTCCTTGAGAGGTCGGGATACTTAAGTCTGTCCACTCGACCATGAAGTCAGCCAGTGTTTGGGATTTTATAGTGTCGCGGCGTGCAAACTCCAGGTCGAAAGGACATAACTCCATTGCCCATTTGGTGATGCGCCCGTTTGCATCTTTGTTGCGTATAATGGTACCAAGAGGAAACTCAGTTTTGATCACCACGTGGAACCCGTCAAAGTAATGTTTCAACTTTTGGGTTTAATGAGTATAGCGTAGATCAATTTTTGAATCTGAGTGTACCTAGTTTTTAACTCGTTGAGCACCTCACTGATGAAATAGATTAGGCACTGAACACCATAAGCGTGGCCGGGCTCCTCGCGCTCGACCACAAGGACAGTGGAGACGACTCGATCAGTCGCGGCAATGTAGAGTTGAAGGACTTCTCCTGACTTGGGGGCAGTAAGGACCGGAGGTGATGCAAGGTACTGCTTCAGTTGTGTAAAGGCAATATCTGCTTCCTCTTACCACTCAAACTTCTCGCCTACCTTGAGTAACTTGAAAAAAGGTAAGCCCTTGTCACAAATCGAGATAGAAATCGGCTTAGGGCGGCCATACACCCTGTAAGCTTTTGGACATCTTTGACATTTGCTAGTCGCTTCATATTGAGGACAGCTTGCACCTTCTCTGGGTTAGGACATATGCCGTCATGACTAATGACATTACCTAGTAATATACCAGAGGGAACACCAAAGATGCACTTTTTAGGGTTCAACTTCCATTGATATTGATTGAGCGCTACAAAAGTACGTGTCAGATCATCAATCAAGGAGTGGGATTCCTTGGTTTTGACAACTACGTCGTCTACATAAGCTTCGGCCAGTTCATCTTGTATCTCCTTTTTGAGGTACTCTTGTATTGCATGTTGATAAGTAGCTCTGGCATTTTTTATCCCAAATGACATGGTCGTGTAGCAATAAGCACCAAAGGGTGTAATAAAGACGTCTTGATCTGATCGTCCTTGTTGAGAGCAATCTGGTGATAACCAGAGTAACAATCAAGAAAAGATAGTAGCTCGTAGCCGGCCGTGGAGTCCACGACTTCGTCAATGCGAGGTAAGCCGAATGGGGTCTTTAGGGCAGTGTTTGTTAAGATCAGTGTAGTCAACGCATATTCTCCATTCATTATTCTTTTTGCGTACAAGAACCGGATTGGCTAACCAGTCCGAGTGATACACCTCTTTGATAAAACCGGCTGCAAGAAGCCATGTAACTTCTACCCTAATAGCCTCCTTTTTGTCCTTCCTGAACCGTCGTAGCTTCTACTTGATGGGTTTTACCTTGGGGTCAACGTTCAAGGAGTGCTTGATCCGGTCTCGAGATACACCGGGCATGTCCGATGGTTTCCAAGCGAACACGCTTATGTTCTCTCTCAAGAACCGGACGAGCGTGACTTTCTATTTGGGGTCAAGGTTTGACCCGATCAGTGCCATCTTGCTAGAGTCACCCTCGACCAGCTGGATCTCTTTGTACTCCTTGGACTTGATAGACTTTCGTGGTGCTTCGAGCTCTGGAATCTCCAGCTGGTTTGGAGGAGTCTTCTTTGCCTCCATCGTCGTTGCCGCCATGCGCAAGGAGAGGTCGTGGGCTTCAACTACGCGAAAATTGTCCTCTTCACAGGTATAGACAACGAATACATTGCCTCTGAGAGTAAGGACTCCCTTCTCCATTGGCATCTTAAGCACCAAGTACCTATAATGAGGTACGGCCATGAATTTGGTGATCACGGGGCGACCAAGGATAGCATGGTAGGTACCCTCGAAGTCAGCGACCACAAAGTTGACGTAGTCGGTACGGAAGTGGTCTGCCGTGCCAAACTGCATAGGTAGGGTAATCTACCCGAGAGGCGTAGAGCTCTGTCCGGGCAGGACCCCCAGAACTGTACGTCGTATGGCTTCAAGTCAGCTTCAGATATGTTCAATGCTGACAGACTATTCTTGAACAGGATGTCGATGGAACTACCGCCGTCGATGAGCACCCTGTCAAATTGCACTTTATTGATACAGGGACTGAGGACGAGAGTGAAACAACCTAGTTCGGGGATGGTGGCCCATTAATCCACCCTGCTAAAGTTGATTTCTCGGTGTGACTAGGGGGTAGTCTTGGATCTGCAATGAGGTCGTCTATCTTGGCCACGTTCAGATAAGCGCGGGCGAGCAGCTTCCGCTCGTGTTTGCTTTCAACAGACACCTTGCCTCCGACGATGGTTGCAACATGCCTCACTAGTTCCTGATACTGGTGCTTGGGGTTCTTGTCAGGATCGTCCTCATCATCGTCCCTGCGGTTACGCTAGTCTGTTGCGTCATTAGGCTTGTTGGCATTTTCTAAAGCCTGTTTGCGACGGTAGATCTCCTTGAGGACCTTGCAGTTTTCCAACATATGGTTGGACTTAGGATGAGCTGGGCAAGGCCCCTTCAAGGATTTAGCATAGTCTTCTTCATAATTGCGACACCCACCAAATTTTTTCACAGCGTTGACCTCGCCGTCGTCATCGCGAGCACGCTTGCCCTTGAAGTTATCATGGTGATCGCCGTGCTGATTTCTGTTGTCACGCCGATCACGATTGTCGTTACGGCGGTCCCTGATGTCACTGCGACCTCTAAAGTCATCACGGCGGCGGTTGTCACGGTAATCGTCGCGTTGTGGAGAGTACGGTTCTTTGCCAGTGCCCTCGTTCAGCAGCTTCTTGGTGTCGTCGGCATCCGCATACTTCTTGGCGGTGGTGAGGAGGTCGACCACCGTTATAGGCTATTTATGAAGGATCTTGTCCCTGAGATCGTTGTGGTAGCGCAGACCAGTAATGAAGGCTTCAATAGCCTCGTTGTCGGTGATCCTGGGAATCCTGATGCGCATATCCGAGAAGCGTCGGATGTACTCGTGCAATGGTTCATCCCTGGCGTCGCGGATGCGCTGCAGATCGTACTTGTTGCCTGGTTGTTCACAGGTAGCAATGAAGTTTTCGACAAAGGCTTGACGCAAAGCATACCAGCAGTCGAAGTGGTTCTCTAGGAGGCTAACAAGCCATTGGTGCCCCACCGGGCCAACCACCATGGGAAAGTAGTTGGCCATGACATGCTCGTCGCCCATAGCGGATCTGCAAGCGGTCTCATAAAGTTGGACCCAAAGCTCGGGATTGACCTTGCTGTCGTAATGGTTAAGCTTTTTAAGCTTAAAACCTCTAGGCCAGACGACCTGTCGTAGGTGGTTGATGAATTGCTTGGGGCCCGGGGGACCATGGACTAATCATACTCCATGCGACGACTGGTTTCATGGGACGCACGGTCCCGAGCTCTCTGTTCAATGTGAGGACGTAGGTCACGGTTGTTGAGGTTGCGACGGAGATCGTAATTGCCATCATGGCGATCTCGTTCGTCACTGTGTTGTTGTCCTTGATAGCGGTGGTCCCGGTGGTCATTACCCCGGTTGTCGCTGCGTCGGTTGTCGTCGTTGTTATTGCGGCGGTGGTCGAGGCGGCAGTTATCATCGCGGGGAGGGTTTCCACGATTGTCGTCGTTGCCTCCGTCAGCTCTTGGATTGACACCAGGAGCTCTGTTGTCCATAACGTGGTTGTCTACGTCAGCGGGTGCATGTGGGCCACGTTGAGCAGGCCTGAAAGGTTGACTAGAGTGCTAGCGGCTCCTGCTAGTTGCGCCAGACGCAGATGGCCCCACGGCACGTTCATTGGTTTGAACCATGGCCGCCTAGAGATAAGCTTGCAAATCCTCCCGGATGTTTTGGATTTCTGGGGTATCCGGTAACCGCTTCAGGCTCTCAATGGCGACGGCCACGTTGGTGCTTGGGGTTTTGAATACTGGTTTGTTCCCCACCATGTCGAAAGCATCATTGAGGTTGCTCCCTTGCAATCAGTTACGCCTAGCCGCAGCGTCATCTTCTTGCTGGTCGCGGTCTGCTTGCTGTTGTGCTAGGCATGCATCTTGATCTATGTGATGTTGAGCTCGGTCGGCATTGCGCTGTTGTCGCTCTTGTCGCTGTTGATCGGTCTCGCCCCCAGTAGGTGGGTTTTCATCTTGGTTAACCACGTTGATCATGGTGCCACGCCTTGGAGGGAAGGCCGAGATTCGAGGAAAGCCTGGAGGATGTAGCATCTCTTCATCACCGCTACTCACATGGTGTAATACCATGGTTTGAGTAGTCTCATCGGACGCAGTGTTTGATCTGGAGCTCAAACGGCTATTTGTCTAGGTGGTATGGATCGAAACTCGATCAGAGCCCACTATATTGACGAAGTTGCGTGGTCGAGGTCGAGGTCGAGCGGAGCGCCCTTCAGGAGTTGAAGTGACCACTAGATCTGTACCCAACCGTTAAAAACGAGTGGCTCGAGCAGGTCGAGTAGATCTGTTGTAGTCGTTCGAGCTCGATTCGGTAAACTGCTTTTGGAGCGAGTCAACCAGAGCTAGGGTAAACGAGAGTTTGCCACCGAGCCGGTCGATGGAGTCAATCAGGTCGGTGTTGTCGAGTTTCCTCCCCTAGTAGCGAGGAAGGAGTCGATGAGTTGCCGGCGTGGTCGGTGACGGCGCTAGTGTAGGCGAAGTCAGAGCCAGCGTAGTTGTAGTCAACGCCGGTGTCGGGGAAGTAGTCGATCCAGACTGGATCTGCACCTCCTCCATGGCTGTGACGACAAAGTCGTTGGAGCCGGTGGTCCAGGTGATCTAGCCGATCGTGAACATGAGGCCCGCCACCGTGGCCATAGAATAGGGGAAGATGACCATCTCACACGCCTGAAAAGCAGTACACACACCCCCTACCTAGCGCGCCACTGTCGACAAAACCTAGTCAACAGTCTACCGAGGGGTATGCCCAAGGTAGTAGATTGTCGGCAGACAGGTGTGCAAGCCACGAACGAGATGGTGATGCAGAACAACACGTGGGTTTACCCAGGTTCAGGCCGCCGTGTGGGCGTAATACTTTACGTCCTGCTCTGCTTTGTTATTGCTGTCTCGAACAATGTATTACAAGCTAGATTGTCCTAGAGCATGTTTCGATGTTTTTGAGGGGGGTCCCCTGCCCTCCTTATATAGTCCGGGAGGCAGGGTTATAGATCTGGGAACTAATCTTAGCCGGTTACAATTGTAATATAGAGCCGGATAAGGATTCCTAATCTAACCGACCAAGACCTTGCTTGATTCCCAAGTCTGGTTTGATGCCTTGCGCGAGACTCCATCCCGATGATCTGGATCGCGCGTCGTCATGTAATGGGCTGGACCGTCTGGTCTGGGCTTGCCCATGTCTAGCCGTAAGGGTATAGGGGTTTGTACCCCCATAGATTCCAAGGTTGTTAGGTTCAGTATTTCCTCGTCATGGCTGATGGTGTCAGTATTTCACAAAATTCTCATCCCTTCTCTGGCCGGTTTGGATTGCATCATGGCTGATGGTGTTCTAGCCTCATGGTCATGGCTTGCGGCTGGCTTCACTGAAACTAAGGCCCTGCTTAGTTTCCACCCAAAAACTTTTCATCATGTCACATCGAATGTTTGGACACATGCATGAAGCATTAAATATAAATAAAAAAATTTAATTGCACAGTTTGTATGGAAACCGCAAAACAAATCTTTTAAGCCTAATTAGTCCATGATTAGACATAATTGCTATAGTAACACACATGTGCTAATGATGGATTAATTAGGCTTAATAAATTTGTCTCGCGGTTTCCAGGTGAGTTATGTAATTAATTTTTTTATTAATATCCGAACACCCCTTCCGACATCTCATGAAACATCCGATGTGACACCCACAAACTTTTCACCCATGAATGCAGCGCTTGCATGTGGTGGACCTGCGGCCGGCTACACTCAAAGGATGGCAGCTGTTGCAATCGCCCGAAATGGAATTGACTTACCACTGCCGCCTGCCGGCCTGTAGCACTCCCATTATATCTCCCACCTCTGATGCTCCCATCAGGCACAAGCACTGCGCCAGCCTCCGCTGCCCTGCCTAACACAAGCACGGCGCCGCCTCCACTGCCCATCTGCCGGCTCAATTCGTCAGGACGCCGCCACATGTGGAGGCCACCGCGGATCAAGACGTCACGCACCGCTAGGGGCCGCGCATGCGCGCAGGTCAGGCCGATGCCGCCGTTGGGGGCTGCCTGCGCCTCCTCCAAGGCCAGCCAATACGGTTAGTGGGGTAGGGGCGGACGCGGGAGGCGATGTGGTCAGGGAGTGACGGTGTTTTGTTTCGTCGGATCTGATGGGCAGGGGAGGTGAGGTGGCGTAGCGAGATCGGGTGGGCTGCCTGGTTTGGTGTAGTCAGATCAGGGGGACGGAGTCAGACCCAACCAGCCCACCAGATCTGACCGCACCGAGCAGCACAACCCTGTCCGACTCCACCGTGACCAACTGCTGGCGACTTTAATTAAGGGTGTATTTAGTTTGCGAAATTTTTTTTGCTATGG
Source organism: Saccharum hybrid cultivar R570 (assembly GCA_038087645.1). Classification (NCBI taxonomy): domain Eukaryota; kingdom Viridiplantae; phylum Streptophyta; class Magnoliopsida; order Poales; family Poaceae; genus Saccharum; species Saccharum hybrid cultivar. The sequence goes on from JAQSUU010000245.1 coordinate 14,726,976, forward strand.
CTACAGTAGCACTTTCGTTTGTATTTGTCAATTAGTGTCAATCATGGACTAATTAGACTCAAAAGATTCATCTCGTGGTTTTCTACTAAACTATGTAATTAGTATTTTTGTCTATATTTAATGCTCCATATATGTGTTTAAACATTCGACGTGACGAGAAATCTTGAAAATTTTTGGAACTGAACATGGCCTAAACAAAACTACGGACGAGCCAGGATTCCCTGGCAACTGCCGCCCCTAGCCTGCGCACCCACCGCCGCAGGAGCCGCGAGCAACCCCGCCCGCCGGATCTCGTCGGCCACGCGCGCCCTGCTCGTCCGCTCTAGTCCGAGAAGGAAGAGCGCGCCCGTCCGCCAGAGCTCGCGCCGGTGATAGCACAATGGTCCGTCGCTGCGTCGCCACCTCACCTGGTCACAGGTCCGGTTCGCCGCTGCCTCGTGTGGATGTACGTCCAGCTTGCCGCCAGCAAGACGAAGAGAGTCGAGCACCTTCAGGCTTCGTTTGGATAGCCTTGGATTGGCAGGGATTGGAGTGGATCCCGGCCTCCCATGGAAACCAAACCACACTGGCGTTCCACCCACGTGGATGCACAGAAACTGCATTTGGATAGCGCCGGGTTGGAGAAAAACCCGCTCCACCCAAGCCGATCCAAAGGAGAAAGAAATATCCTCACCCAAGGCCGGGAATTGGCGCCGCTTCTCCTCACGACTCGCGTGAGTCGCGATGCAGGCGACTCCGCCACCGACCGTGACTCCGCAGCCACCACTGCTTGTGCGTGATATAGGTACGTGGCCTCCGTCTCCTCCTCAGCCTCATCCTCACCTCCATCCTCTTCTCCTCACCCTTTTTCCCTTGTTAGGCCTACTTTGGCAGCAGGGAATCCCGGAGGGATCCCGGTCTTTTCCCGGGGCAAGAAGCCCGCGCGAAAACTGTCCACGGGCTAGAATATGGCGCCGTTTGGAAGCCTACATGGAGGGGGGGCAGCCCGACCCACGCGTTTTCCCTGGGGCGCCGCCCCACGTCTCGTGACACCGGGCACGCTTCCCCGTCCTCTCGCTGGTCGCATCTTTCTTTCTTTCAACGCGAGGAGGCGAGGACCGAGGAGGCGCTGCGCCGCCGCCACCCGTCATCCCTTTGACGTGAGGAGGCACTGCGCCGCCACCGTCCGCCATAGGTCTCCGCCGCGCCATCCCTTCGACAACCTCTCACGTCCGGCGACTCCTCGTGGTAGGGATTCCACAGGCCACCATCGCCTCGCTTCACCTCCGCCTTCTCACCGCCGCCCCGTCATCCCATCGCTGCTGCCCCTCCGCGTTGCCTCATCCCAAGATCCGGTGTGTGGCTTCGCCATCCTTGCATTTCGTTGGAAAGGGATTCTCCTCGATCGGCTAGGTTTCCTTGGAACGCCAATCATAGTCATAGATGCGTCGATTTTGATTTTTGCCAGCCTAGCGTTAAAACTAAGTCGAATCATGGTATGCAGGGAGTCATTGAGGTCACCATACTGAATGATCTGCGTTATTTGATCTTGCTCATTCCATGTTGGATCGATCGCAATGTTTTTTTTCTGATTTCGGCGAGAAATTCAGAATTTGGTCTCTGAACATCCTGTTTGATACGCTCAGGGGGTCCCAATCTTCACGACGTAGGATGATCACCGATAACTAGCTGAAGAATAGCCGGATAACTTGCTGCAAGCAGCGATAACTAGTGCAACCTGGCAAATAAAACTCGAAGCCAACCACCGTCTTTAACCGGCAACCTGAATCGAGGATTCACCCAACCACACTCTCAAAGAACCAACCAACACAGCCTACAATCAATCGAGGAAACCTCGAAGGGAGTAGGAGCACCAATTGGGAGCGGATGAAGCCGCCGCTTCTGTAAATCCCGCAAAGGAAATCACAAGAGCAAAGGGGTAGAGATCTCTCTCAATATTTGTTAGCACACAGCTGAACAAAAGGGGGGTTTGTATTCCATTATCAAAAGTCTGAGATTACAATGAGTCTAGGAGGTATTTATACTAGCAACAGCCCTGCTAGATAGGTGGAAACTCGAAAAGAAAAATATAAGACGCACTATGTGAACGGGCCTCCTCGAGATGCCTTCCTGGAGAGTTTTCGCGTGGCTGCTGATCTTCAGCGCAGTCTTCAGTGTTTTGGCAATAACTCTATCTTGGAAACTCCAAATGACATGCGGTTTGTTGGGTTGGAAAGTTAACTTGATAACCTTTCACACCATGTGCAGCATGTACCACGAAATATTGTAGATTGGTATAGTTTTGCATGGGAACTTGGACATCAGGCTGACTGCTGACTAGCTGACCAGTCTATACTAAATCAGTCGAATCTCAACATTGGAGAATCCAAATCAAGTGAGAGAACTTGGGCTTGAAACTAGACTTGATAAGCTTTCCAACAAGTCCTCATGGGCCTTCATAGCTTTTGCGAGCAAAACGTTGTGACTGATTCTTTCTGATGGTTCTGTCACACGGGACTGGCTCGAACGTGATCCTCCTCTTTGGTTCACCCTTGGTGTCTTCTTGTCATCCTCCGTGGTGCACCTAAGCAATAGCAATGTGCACGACTTAGGCAGTATATAATTCTCATTAACATTAAAATGATTTTCAGAAAGTAGCGCGTGCACCTCTTGTTGTAGCTTCTTGGCTCGACTACGTGTAATTGGTCCATCAAAGACTTGGACTGGTGATGGTATAACTTGACTTGGAGGTTGTAACATGTTGTTGGTTGTCGTGGTCATATCATCCTCCCCCCCTTGAAAAAGAGTCGTCCTCGACTCTAATCTGTCGAAGTCCAAAAATTGTGCTAGGCCAACAGGGGTAGATGCTATGTTTCTGTTGCAATCTCCTTCTTCCATCACAGCAATGTGTTTGAATCTGTAATCATATAAACCAAGTAGTAGTCTTATAGGTGGAAACCAAAAGGATTTAGAATCAAGTTTAGCTTTCACCTTGAATGGATCCTTAGAATTAAGAGTGAATGTTGATGTCCTTGGTATGATCCTATCATCCTTCCTCTCTTCAAAAAAACTTGTCCTCTGCTTTTGCTCTCCTGAAAACAGTCTAAAGAAAATAGAGAGTGGATGCATATGCCAATTGCTATGATTACTTGTTGAAGATTGTTCATTATCTTCTTTATAATTCATATGCACATTATTTCCTTTTCGATGAGATGAATAGTTTCTCAGATTTTGTGAACCTAAAATTAACTTTGAAAATGGAAGCACAAAAATTTCTTTTAAACCACTCATTTGATTCAGGTTATCATGTTTTATCTTTGCAAAATCAAACATTTTAATAGATGTGAACGAAGCATGTCTGGTATTCCAATAATTCTTGATGCTCAACTCATGCAAAGGTTTAGTAATGTACCTTTCATACTCAATGGTTCCACATGTATATGGAAAGACTTTGGGTGAATGAACCAAACACATTTGCACAAGATTTCTTTGTTTCAGTGGAGAATATGAACAAGAAAATAATACTGATAGTTCTGAATAGCAAGCTCTAAACAACCTTTTTATCTCAAATAAAGAAAAGTATGGTTCACAAGATGTACAACTCATTTTATTCAACTTCAATTCAGCAATGTTGTGACATGTTATGCAAAGAGCACACACATAAAATTTATTTATAATGTAGTGTCCGATGATGTTAAATGTAAACTTGTAGCAATAGGCATTATTCAAAGATTTCATAGATGATATATCAAGAACGCTTTCAACCATTTTATTAATATCAACAAATTCATCAAGCTTGACATAGAACATACATTCAGCAAGAGATATTCTTCTAAAGAATTCAACATGACTAATCAATTTCACATGGCCCACATTATCAACATGTAAATTATCATATATTTCAGTCAAAGTATAGCAATGGTCATGCATGATTGAACAATGTTTGTCAACTTTCAAAATTTCAGCACTTGTATCAACATGTGGATCAATCAAATCAGCACAAAGATTTTGTGTATACTCAATTTCAGTTGAAGCAAATTTGTCATTACAATTACTGGTCAATATATGTTGTAGATTCAGTTCTAAATTGTTTGCATTACCTTTTAGATTTTGTGATGGTACATGAATGATGCATTGTATCTCTGAACTTTTACCTTTTTCCTAGTCATGGTTCAGGTTTTGCACAGCATAGAGTTGGTTCTCAATAGTGGCAACCCTCACATTTCTCTGGCCAAGTTTGGGGGTCTTTTGAGCAGCCATCTCCTCTGAATCTTCTTTATAGACCTGCATGTTGGGAGAAACAACACTAAGAGTAGACATTAGTGGGTTAGTATTAAAATCATCCGTGCATGCCTTGCAATAAAGCTCTCTCTTTTTGTGTGGTGTATCTCTCACACTCATATTGTGGATACTCTCAATCTCACATTTGGTGGAATCACACAACTCACTTTTGTTTTCACTCTCACTCAATTTGGCTATGTGGCACTCATTCTCACAAGGGATTTGATGCATAATATTTTCAATGTCTTCTAGAGCAACATATGAATATCTTCCATCATTCATGATGTAATCGATTGCCATTGGGGTAGTAATGGTGGCAGCAACACCATCAGGTCTATCCTCTTCAAACAATGATGATCTCTCAATTGCTGATGTGGATTCATCCCACTAATATTGCCTTCAATCTAAACTTTCTGTGGCATTGGAATAGCAATAGATGCAACCAAATAATCATCTTTGACCTCTTCCAAAGATGCCGGACTAGCATTAGTATAAGTGGAATCATGTGCACTAATCTTTCCTTCAATAATCTGAACACTCTGTGACATGGGGGAGCACAAAATTTCAGCACCACTGTCCAATAATTCATCACATAATGCAGCTGATGGTACAACACATCTTGACACCACATTTGTGCTTGGAACCATGTTGGTTTGAAACTTCAGATCCATTAGATCATGATGAACTTCATCTTGGACAGATTTATTACTAGCAATAGACGGCACAATAGCATCATCTTTGTGCTCACATTCAGCTCTCAAACTGAAACATTGATTGGCCTTCAAATTCAGATTAGATTCACCTTCAAAAATCAGAGTGTTGTCAACCTCTTGGTCATAATTGGGTACTGAATTTTCATCAGATGACATAGAAAATTTCTGGACAGATTTGGAGCATATAACTTCTCCACTTTTAGCACTAGAACAAGGCTTAGAACTTTTAAGATCTGCAGCACTTGTGTTCAGACATGGTGGTAGTGCTTCTTGATGAAAATTTTTTAGATTTCCATGGCGTGGAACTGTAGCATGTTCCCTCAACTCAACACACAAAGGATCAGCCTCGATCAGAGAAGTACCTTCTCTAGTTTCACAACTCAACTGATGATCTTCCACAACTTGCATAGTGGCTTCTGCTACCTCACTTTGTGTGTCATGTGCAGCTGAATTTTCTTCTTGATCTTGCTCAAAACTAAGACAAACATTGATGGGAACATTTGTAACTTGATTCTCATCAACCTCAGATTGTAAATGGCACTTTGGGATAGCAACAACATCAAGAGATGGTGTAACACTATGATCCATTGTAATGTCACACACCTCACCATTTTCCATATCAATTTGGGACATAGAGCCTTCTTCTTGCTGCACAACAAAGTTCTTCTTGGAGTTGATTTGTTGATGTTCACTTCTCTTGGTACTAGAATCAACTAAAGAAACTTTTGGGACAACATGTCCTCTCTTCTTGCATGGACTTGATGATTGCTTTTTTCCAACAATGGAGGACATAATGGGCTGCAACTTAGCACTTTTATCTTGGCACAAACTAATGTTCTGGGTGACCTTGCCTTGCTGCACCTTCATAACTTTCTTTTCCTCTCTAATTGCACAACTTAGAAGATCTTGCATACTTCTAAAATATTTGCCCTCAAGTGCAGCAGCAATGTTACCATTAAGACCTCTCTCGAAATATTCCATTGCATTCATATCATCAACAACATTTGCACGATGCAAGGAAGAATTCAGCTTATCATAATATGCTTGGACAGATTTACTACCTTGCTTCACACGCTGCAAACGACGAAGCAAAATCAGCCGATATTCCCTTGGAACAAATTCTTTTCTCATGGCCTTCTTCAAATCTTCCCAATTCTTGATGAGATGCTTATGTGGATATTGTTTCCACCAATCATGAGCATAATCTTCAAATTCAAGCACAACTCATGATATCTCCTTGGCTTCTGAAAAATCTTGAACCTCAAGTTCAATCTCCATTTCTTCTGCCCAAACGAGAAATTCCTCCGGATCATTACTTCCATAGAATGGAAGATTGGTATATCTTCGGCCTGTCATGGTTATTGCATATGCAAAATAGCAAGCTTATATGTGGTATAGGAAAATATGTAGAACTCTCACAACCTCACCTCTCTTACCAACCAAAGCTCTTATGAATTCCCTGCCGCGGATTACAGAGAAACAAATGTGTGGTGGTAACTGAAAGTGATGGCGAGGCGAATACAAGACTAGAGAGTACAGATTACGGTGGTTTGTATGTGGAGCTTGGTGGAGAATAAAACAAGGAATGCAATCTAAATTCTAGTTATTGTAATATTAAGTAACAATCCAAACTAGAAGTTCTCTGCCTAGTGCTGATCACAGAATATGAATGAGATGTAAATCGATCACACACACATGCAAGGAAATTTCAGATTTGATGCAAACAAGGAGTATGATTGGGATGCAAGTGTTGCAATCAAACCCAACCAAAATTTTGCACCAAACAAGGATAGCACACTGGTTGCACTACCTGATATGAAAACTTTCAGCACTTGTGCACATAAACCTACTGATCTTTCAACCTTTCTTTCTCAGTTTTTCTCTATTCTTTTTTTTTCTTTCTTCTCTTTTTTTTTGACACACTTTTTTTTATAACTAAACACAAAGACCAGATTAAGACACTTGCACAATTAAGATAAGAACAAAACACAACCGGTAGCTATAATAGGATCAAAGTTTACGCGAAGGACATGATATGAGTTTTCAGATTTTTTTTGTAGGGATTTTCAGATATATAAAGAGGCTCAAAGGACACGCAAAGGATAATGATCAGCAACTAAAACAAAGACTCTAATGAACTGAAACTTAACAAAACTCACTAAAATAATAGATTGAAACAAAGGGCTAAAGCAATGTATTTTTTAGGCTTTTTGGTGGATAGGACGAAACAAAATATATAAGTAGCTAAGGGAAAGAAATCCTACCGTGGTAACGAAAGCTTTGATACCAGATGATACGCTCAGGGGGTCCCGATCTTCACGACGTAGGATGATCACCGATAACTAGCTGAAGAACAGCCGGATAACTTGCTGCAAGCAGCGATAACTAGTGTAACCTGGCAAATAAAACTCGAAGCCAACCACCGTCTTTAACCGGCAACCTGAATCGAGGATTCGCCCAACCACACTCTCAAAGAACCAACCAACACAGCCTACAATCAATCGAGGAAACCTCGAAGGGAGTAGGAGCACCAATTGGGAGCGGATGAAGCCGCCGCTTCTGTAAATCCCGCAAAGGAAATCACAAGAGCAAAGGGGTAGAGATCTCTCTCAATATTTGTTAGCACACAGCTGAACAAAAGGGGGGGTTTGTATTCCATTATCAAAAGTCTGAGATTACAATGAGTCTAGGAGGTATTTATACTAGCAACAACCCTGCTAGATAGGTGGAAACTCGAAAAGAAAAATATAAGACGCACTATGTGAACGGGCCTCCTCGAGATGCCTTCCTGGAGAGTTTTCGCGTGGCTGCTGGTCTTCAGCGCAGTCTTCAGTGTTTTGGCAATAACTCTATCTTGGAAACTCCAAATGACATGCGGTTTGTTGGGTTGGAAAGTTAACTTGATAACCTTTCACACCATGTGCAGCATGTACCACGAAATATTGTAGATTGGTATAGTTTTGCATGGGAACTTGGACATCAGGCTGACTACTGACTAGCTGACCAGTCTGTACTAAATCAGTCGAATCTCAACATTGGAGAATCCAAATCAAGTGAGAGAACTTGGGCTTGAAACTAGACTTGATAAGCTTTTCAACAAGTCCTCATGGGCCTTCATAGCTTTTGCGAGCAAAACGTTGTGACTGATTCTTTCTGATGGTTCTGTCACACGGGACTGGCTCGAACGTGATCCTCCTCTTTGGTTCACCCTTGGTGTCTTCTTGTCATCCTCCGTGGTGCACCTAAGCAATAGCAATGTGCACGACTTAGGCAGTATATAATTCTCATTAACATTAAAATGATTTTCAGAAAGTAGCGCGTGCACCTCTTGTTGTAGCTTCTTGGTTCGACTACGTGTAATTGGTCCATCAAAGACTTGGACTGGTGATGGTATAACTTGACTTGGAGGTTGTAACATGTTGTTGGTTGTCATGGTCATATCACTGTTGTCAGTACAATGTGTATTCAGGCATGTTCATTCAGTTACAAAAATGCCTTTGTTAAGTTTTTTTTAAAGAACCCATGTGTATATTCCTTTGTCCCATTAGGATTTATTATGGATTCGGCTACTGAATACGAATTGGAGTGTTCTATAAATTTGTTTCTGTCATAGGATTTTTGCCGAGAAGTGAAGGAATGCTATTTGATTGGATGACTCTTCTTTAGACGTTTATATTCTTTTGTCTCCTATATTACTATATAGTCCCCTTGGCTTTCATTACCGTTATTCAGTTACTGGTTGGAGATTTGTGTAACGATTTGCTAGCAGAAGGTAGAAAAGGGTTATCTGGTTGGGTTTTAGTAAAGAACTAAATGTCTTCAGGATTTGCTTTGTTTTAGATAATTACTTTGGGAAAAGCATGAAAAAAGGCTCCTGGACCTTTTTATCCCCTTCTCTTAGATCACCACATGATGCTTTTCCATTGCGGATCTTTTGTGATTTTATTCTTAGTAGTATACATATGATGTTCATGTTCATCATCTTTCCCACCTCGTTCTTATAATTTGCAGCTACAATGCACGGGGACTACATAGCTTAAGATCGAAAGGTGGATACGAATAGGAGCCGTTGATCACTGCATATGCTATCTTGTAATTTGCAGCTTCAGTGAGATGTATCCCATCCCAGCTGACTAGGATTCTGCTGAGTAGAGACGTCCGTGGTTATCTCCCCTGGCCTGAAAATTTGCTTCCAAATAGCCACAGGGTAATTGTCCCGTGCAGTGAAATCTCCCCTGTGGGTGTGCGGGGATTCAAATTGCCAAAAAATTCAACGGAGGGGTTTTGTTCCCTGGGTTAATCACCCTTCGGTTCCCAAAGTAGGCCGGTTCAACTCCTCTGCAATTTTTTTCTGTTCTGGTATTAGATTTTCCTTGTTGCATATGTTTAGACACTTAGACTGTCCATTTATCTGCTTACAACTTAGTTGCATTGACAAATATAATGCCTAATAATTAATAAATATGAGTACCTTGTGAACTTTGATTGTGAAAAAGGACAATGGTTGGATTCTTACAGTGTTCTTTCTTCTTTGAACCCTTGCATGTACGTAGTTATCTGTTTTATGGCTCAGTTTGTTCATCCAGTAAATGAAGGAACTCTTGTTTATTAGTTTGGAAAATGGTTTGCAAGTTTGGATTGACATTAAGTAAACTTCATGTGTTGCCTGTACAAGACATTTTGCTGTTAACTGAATGATATGTGCTGTTAACTGAGTGATCCTTCTATTAACTGAGTTTTTCCTTGTGTTTACTTGCAGTGCTCAGCAACGCATGATTATAGGCACTTGAATTCAAGAGTGTTTCTGATTCAGGTTCATTCAACATTTAGCAGTTTCTGAATGTTTTTCCAATTATTGTTTTGCCTATTAGAACTATTACCTTCATTGTTTGGGTTGTTTTCCTGCTTGTATAAAGAATTTTTTTACCCGGCCTAGATGATGCTCGTTTTAAAAGTGCTTTAGTTAGATTGTATCAGTAGCATTAGTGCACCATCATGTGTCCAAAAGTCTAGTTTGTAGCCAGCAGACCAGTGGCGACCTCAGATTCCTGTGGACATCGCTTGGCCCGATGCAAACACTAGATCAGAGCTTATATTAGGCAGCAGCAATGCCTTCCATAATCATTTACATATTACATATTAGTGTAGACTTATTTTGAACTACTTTTTGTTGTTGCACAACGATGGCCAGGTGGTCAAAATGCACTTTTGGTCACCATTGTTGGAACATATTAGTGTACTCTTATTTTAGTATTGGTAAATTTAGTAACTTATAGTATGAAGTATCGCATTCCTCTTTTTTCCTGTGGCAGCAGTCTAGCCATGGTTGGTTTCCTGAAGCTGTCCAGAAAAGTAGTTGAACCAACTATTTTCACCCTGTTTTATAGCAAGTATTGTAGTTTCTTTAAAATAAGTAGTAGGCTCAAGGCATACCTAGAGGCACCAGGCCCATGTTTATTTGGAGGAAATACCCAAGGCCCATGTTTGATGTTGCAATCGCAATCACACCCTCTCAAGGTTAGAGTGGTGAACCCCAGTGATTTTTTCTTATTCATATCGATCTGTTGGTTCTTTCTTATTCATATATATACTATAGTATTGTTATTGTTTCCTGCATTTTTAATTCTAGGAATCACTAACTTTGTTGGGTGTGCATCGTCTCTGTTTTAATGATAATGCAAGGCTGGGGTCTTAGGAATTGCTTCTAGTTATACGAGATACTTACTTGAGTACTTGACATACAACCCCAATGGCAATTGGCACTGCACTGTCTCCACATGTTTCCTGAACCATCAGTAGATGGTGGAATGGTAGTGTGATGATGTAGCTTTATCATTTATCATTACAGCTAGCTGTTGGTGAGATATCACCTCGCAGTTCAGAACACTACAACTGTTCTGCTGCGTATTCTTGTAACTCACCATTTCCTTTATGTCACTTGTAGAGGACTTGGCGGAAGCAACACATGATTAGAGAAAAATAAGTTTGTTCCCTTCTTCATCACAAGCATCTGCGAAAACGTTCAAGCTCATAGCGAGATTTCGCTCCTACTGACTGTCAATTTTTATATACATGGACCTACTATTTGTCCATTTTTTATGCTACATGCATCTATGTAATATAATATTGGTGTGTATGAACTGGAGGACCATAATTTATTCTTGTGTCAAAGTTTTTGGTCAAGAAATTAATACCTATTTTATTTTTTATTATCTGTCTAGATGTGTCGATGGAGATGACTAATATTTCTATGGAAGCCACATATTGTCCCTGTTTGCTTGGTTGAAAATAAGCGGCTGAAAGTACTGTTTGCTGATTTGTTGTGAGAGAAAAGCACGGCTGGCTGGCTGAAAATAAGCGGCTGAAAGTTCGAGCGAACAGGCTGAAAAGCTTTGTTGGAAGATGATACTAGTACTTGAATAGAACTTCTGAATTAATAGACTAGCTTTGGTTCAGGTTTGAAATATCTATTTATTTGTATGGAAAGACTTGTCCCTGACCTTTTTTCATGATTTTGTGGATTTTTTTTCTGATTTTTGGAGACATACAGTACCTTGCTTCAGTTGTGAGGTCATTTTTTACCGAACGAAATTCTTGGATTGTTACAGACTATACTATATAAAACAACAGTAGGGAAACTCATGTAAAACAGTAGTAGGGGAAACTCCCCTGACAGCAGTCTGCCAAACAACAGCAGGGAAATTCTCCCATACGTGGATACCTCCCCGGGGTGGAGGCGGGAATGAGAAATCCAAAAAAAATCCACGGCGGGGGCAAACTTTCCGTGGCTAATTTGCCTCTGCTGCCAAAGTAGCCCTTAGGGTTTGGATACACCGCGGCGGCGGCGGCAAGGGTTTCTGCCGCGATCGAAGGAGTCCAAGATCAGGATCTGCTCAACGTCCCCACCTGTGATTGCTCTGGTGACAAGTGCGGTGAGTTCAGGAAATTTAAAACGCCCAGCAATTTCGCCTAGTCTTCTTTGTTGGAAATAGCATTAGTCTACTAATCTGGAAGTAGGACAGGACTAAAGTTGGCCTATCCCAAATAGTACAAAGTGGAGAAAAAACACACACACACACACAAATAAAAAGGGGACTGAAAAATCAGAGAAGTTCAATCACAATTAACGGAGGATTGCTTTACTCCTACTCTCCTAGCAGTCAAGTACCACTTAATTTACCAGTTCTTTTTCTCGAGCAAAACCAGTAGTTCTTACTTCTTAGGTCATGCAATACAACCATGCAAATCGTGTTAACGGATTCACTGATTCTGTAGCGTCCATTTGGCTGCCAAATACAGTCCTGCCAATGACATAAAGTCGCTATCCGTACTAATTGAATAATAACAGCATGTCGTCATCATACAGTTTAGCGTGATCACTGCTACATGGAATATATACAATGTTTATTGGAAAAAAAAGTTTGTCCCGCTTTTATGTGGACAGTCTGCTTCAACGACAGATTATCTTTTGGTTGATTAGTGTCAGTTATTCAATTGATTGGGACATTGAGGCCCACTGTATTATAGTCAAACACATTGGTTGAAGTATTCAACTACACTATTTGAAAAGATGCCGTACCAATGGCCCTTATCCCAATTTTTCTTCTACTAGTGATAGCTGACTAGAGAACTGTTCTAGCATCTGCTAACCAATGCACTATATTTTTCTAAGAAAACAATTGAATTTATCTGTTGTGGAATCAAGCTTCTAAAGTTGATAAGAATACACGGCAGTGAATTCATGGGGGCAATCATGCCCCTGTGATGTGATTAGTCATATTTCAACTACACAAGAGTGATATATGGTTTGCATGGCTTGGACACAAATATGATTGATTTGATATTCACAAGATTACTTGGTGTTTTTTATTTTGATTGTCATTTTTTATGTTTCCTCGTTGCACCATATTGCTCCTGCATACCATTTTTGAGCATGACATGTGTGTGCATTTTCTTCCACCAGGACTTGTTTTCTGGCTTCTGTGAGTCAGTTTGCGTAAGGATTTGCTTACTTTCTAGCTACGAATTTCTGAGGGCCATTTTTCTAACTCTTATCAAACTGCATCTTTGGTTCTACGTAGAGAACCTAAAATCAATGGCTGGTGATACCAAGACCTTGGCTTATAATTTGAAACTAGATTGATCCCAAGACCCTCCCATGCTCATCTTAACAGTGTTTCCCCATGGATTTACGTTTGGAGTACTGCTTTAACCTTTTAGGTTGTTTCAAGGTCAGAAAGTTTACCCTCTAGTCATCCCCCATTTTAACTTTTCTGCCATTTGCTGGTAAATATATAGATAGTTTGGGCCAGCAATCATGAGTAAGGAATTTTATAACTCTTTGGACAAAGTCAAAGTCGATGGTAACCAATAACAATGCAAGAAAGTTTCAAACAAGGCACAGGGTTACTCTTGTCCATCCTAATTTAACCTGTCTAGTTGTCCCAGGTGTGCTTCAATCATGTTTTTTTGTCTTGTCTGTAATTTTTTCTTAACAGATGCCGTTCCTGTTTTCAGCAGTTACAAAAACCTCATAATCTATATGGTTAGACAATTTTTATGTCATCACCATGGTCTAGAAGTCAAGATTATTATTTATTTTACTTCTAACAAGCTGATACTTAGTGGTGTTTCTTGTACCACCTTCAATTGAGAATCGGAAATCCAGCAGTTGCTGTATTTTCTTGTGTTGTATTATAGTCAGACACATTGGTTGAAGTATTCAACTACACTATTTGAAAAAGATCTAGTACATGTGAGTTTGCTCAACTCTATGTTTCCTTCTCTGTTTTCTGTTGTTTCGATGAACCTATCAGCCTTTGCTAATGCAATCTGTACTCTATTAGATTCTATCAGAGTTGCAAGCTCTTAGAAGAGTAGTTTGAATTGGCCTATTAGTATAACTGGAATTGTCTCCATTTTCTTCACTGTTAAATTTAGTTACTAGCTGAAAATGCACTGCACTTATATTGTAAAAACTGAGTTCACAGTAGGTGACTACTATTTCACCTATACTAGCTAATTCCAGTCTCTAATGGCTACTATTTCATCATTGTGTTAGTTATGGATGCTCTAGCTAAGAAAAGAAGGGATGATGATGATGATGAGATTATGCTTTTCCTTCTACCTGCTCTATATCTATTGGGTAGTACAAGGGAGCGTCTTGAAGAAGTACTCAATGGTCATGTGAAAAATTGTTGTGTTGCCTTTCGTATGGAGCCCAACATTTTTAGAGCCATTGCAACCTATCTTAGAGATGAGCATTTGTTACGGGACACTAGAGGTGTTAAAGTCGAGGAGCAGTTTGCTTTCTTCATGTATATGCTGTCTCACAATGCAAGCTATGAAGATATTCAGAATGAATTCAAACATAGTGGAGAAACCATCCATCGTCACATTTAGTCAATCTTCAACATAATCCCAAATCTTGCTTGTAAGTTTGTGAAATCTACAGTGGCGACTGAAACTCATTGGAAAATCAGCGCAGACCCTAGGTTCTTCCCTTACTTTAAGGTGAATCAATTGAGACTCTCTACTTAGCCATATACACCTCTTTCCTTACTTATATATAGCTAACATACACACTTCACTCTTTCAGAATTGCCTCGGTGCTATTGACGGGACCCATATTCCTATTACCATCTCTCAAGACAAGCAAGCTCCGTATAGGAATAGAAAGGGAACCCTCAGCCAAAATATCATGCTAGCTTGTGACTTCGATTTGAACTTCACCTTCATCTCATCAGGCTGGGAAGGGTCCGCAACTGATGCGAGGGTCCTTAGGTCTGCTTTGCTTCGTGGCTTTCGTGTACCAGAAGGCAAATTTTTCCTCATCGATGGTGGCTATGCTAACACTCCAGCATTCATTGCTCCTTATCATGGTGTAAGGTACCACTTGAAGGAGTTTGGGCGTGGTCACCAATGACCAAGAAATTACAAGGAACTGTTTAATCATCGCCATGCTGTTTTGAGGAACCATATAGAGAGAGCGATTGGAGTTCTGAAGAAGTGTTTTCCTATCTTAAAAGTAGGAACCTTACATCCCATCGAGAACCAAGTGAAGATACTAGTTGCTGCCGTGGTGTTCCATAATCTTATCCGTATGCACAATGGAGACGAGGGGTGGTTGAGGAACCAGCCGGATAACATCCTTCCTAGTAGTTTTATTGATGTCCCTGAAGGGGACAATGTGTCATCATTTAGTAGCCAAATAGAAAATAGAAATGCCCAAAGAGATGCAATTGCATTGAGTATGTGGGCAGATTATACCCACAACCGGTCATGATGCGTATGTAATTTTGTTTCAGCCATATGTAAGAGTTTCTCATGTGTAATACTAGATGCTTGTTTCAGTCATTTGTATGGATGCTTATGTAATGGTTTATTTGCCTATCTATTTAATTGTCATCTTGACTATAAGCTGCTGTTGTTGTGATGCCATCTGTTTATGTAATGGACTATATACTCTCACTGAACTAAAGCAGGAATCAAAGCTATGCTTGGAAGGGGCTCTCCTAAGTTGCATCTAATGCAAGCTACATCTTCGAAGAAGAAGAAGAAGAAACCATCACCTAAAGCAAGTGGAAAAGGTAATTAGCCATATAGTTGAGTTGAGATTGCAACACTATCTTGCATATACCTTCTGTAATATCTTCATGTTAAGTGATGACCTTGTACATGTGCAGTGGACCGCTCAAGAGTGCATTGGAATTTAGGACTCAAAAAAGCATTGGTTGAGTTGCTCCATGACTACAAAATGATTGCTATAGGGGGCAAAATGAATGGTCTATGGATGCATGGAATGGAATAGTGAAATCTTTCCATCAGAAGTTCAAGCATGTCTCATTTTCCAGGCAACAGATTCAGGACAAGGAGAAGGAACTTAAGAGGGAATATAGGATGCTAAAAGAAGCGAGGAAGCAAAGTGGGGTGTCATGGAATGATAAGTTGTGCATGATTGTGGCTGATGAGCCTACCTAGGCAAACATCATCACGGTAATTTCTAAAAATTCTTTCTTTTGCCTCCAAATTATGTTACTATCGCTGTTGTTTTGCCACTTGTAGCTCTGAAATATGTTGTTTCAATTTTAACAGTCACATCCAAAGGCTACCAAGTTCCAGTCCAAGCCTTTTTCCCTGTTTGAGACATTAGGAGAGTTATATGATGGCCACTTAGCTGAGGGATCGTTGAACTTGACATCTCTTGCTGACCCAACACCATCCGAGCCAAGTATCACACAAATGAGTGGTGGTGATGGATTAGAAGCTGAAGAATTTGAATCCCCACCGGTGCCTCTTTAGGATGAGGATAAGGATGATGATGATGATGTGATGATATTAGACCAGCCCAGTAGACCTACTGCAACAAGCAGAGCAGATGGTCATGTTGTCCTTAATGGAGGAAAGAAGGTTTAGAAAAGGCAAAAGGAAGCTGCTATCCCTAATGGAGGAAAGAAGGTTTAGAAAAGGCAGAAGGAAGCTGAAGTAGCTCACATGATGGAGAAGTATCTGGAAGTAAGAACTAAGCAAGTTGAAGTTGAGGTTGCAGAGAAATCAAGGGCAGGATCAGGAGCAGATGAATACTCCATCAAGCAATGCATTAGCGTCATCAGCACCATGGTAGAACTCACCAGTGAAGAAAAGGCTGAAGCTTTTGATGTTTTCAAAGATGCTCAGAACCGGGAAATCTTCATGAATGCCAATTCACCAACACGTCTAATTTGGATAAGGAAGAAATGGTTAGCTGTTTAGTTTTGTCTTTGAGTTTGCTGACATTTTTTTATACTTTCATGAACTAACTAGAAAACTTTTGCTTTGAACCAGTATGGAGACACAAGGTAATTTAAGAACTACTGAGTTTTGAGTGTGAGGTTAGTTTTTTATTTTTCTCAATTTTTGTTTTGCTAGTAATAATGTTCAACATTTCTGTTTTGCTAGTAATAATTGTTTCAAGTGGCTTAGATAGGTCATGTGTAATTGCTGCTTAGATAGCTTGTTTGTTGAGAAAGTTTGTAGATTTCCCTTTCTCTTATTTGACTAGTACATCGCTGAAATCTCATCAAGTCTGCACATAGCTGAATTATTCTAGCACATCAAAAAGGGCTATCTTACATATGCTGCCTGTATATTGCGCACTAACTAAATAGGAGTATTGAAGTACTAGTTCTCTTATGTTGCAATATGTGAACTGTATGAAAGCAACCTTTATATTAGGTGTGTACACAGACTGTTAGATAGTTTTCATATTTGAGGATGCTTGACTGTCCATAGTAATAGAATGTAAAGCAACCAACACGTCTCTCAACTTCCTAAACTAATGTATTGTAATTCTTAATTCTTAATTAGTTAATTTCTTAAATCATCTTGTAAAGAGCAGCAAGGCATACTAGCTCACTGTAGTGCCAATAGTAATATTTTGTCTGTTGTGATTCATACCCTATGTGTTAACACTACATTTCTTGTTTCTGGGTGAAGCTTAGATTGCATCAGACATACATCCTCATACTCTTTACACGTTGTTGATTCCAGAGATTGAAGATCTATGGGTCAAGGTCTTTTGACACTTCTCCGTTCTGAATGCAAGCATCCTTTTAATTCAATATTCATAGTCGTCGAGTTGCTCAACATATAATGGTGCTGATTTTTTAGTCATCAGTTCTTAGTGGATTTTGGCACTAGTTATATAGTATTTTTTTTGGAAGAAATGCCTGAAATTTTTTATTCGTCTTTGTATTCCTTTTTCCTTTTGAAATTTATGGCCGAGCCTTGGATTGGCCTGGTTCTTTTTATGACTTTTTTTTCAAATTTTAGAGATGAATTATATATTGTTTTTTGCTCTAAGTTCACAAATGGTGTTTGGTGTTAGCGGTTCTTTAGTTCACAAGTAATGGCTGCTGGACAGAACCCTGACATGCTGTTGTAAGGTCCAAATAGGCTAGAGGGGGGGTGAATAGCCTAATTAAAAACTTATACAAGAATAACTTAACCACAAGTTAGTACGAAAGGTGGCGAAGCAAAAGCACTAGCTCTTAACTAATTAAGCAAGCCACCTACACAAGTCTAGTACAAGGCTATCCACTTAAACACAACAACAACTACAAGCTAGAAACAAGAAGTAATACAAGAGAAGAGCTTTGAGAGATTATACCGCCATATAGAGATGAGGAGTACCAATCAATCAATCACACAAGAGAAATCCTCGGGAAGAGAATGACACAAGAATTTATCCCGAGGTTCACTTGCTTCCCGGCAAGCTACTCCTCGTTGTGGTGATACACCCACTTGTCGGTTCACGAGCTAATCGACTATCAAGAGTCGAGCCCTCGGCGGGCGCCGCACAACCGCACACAAGATGGGGATCCTCGAAGCCACGAGCTCTACTAGAGTATCCAATTTGCGAACTCCCGCGGGGAAGGATCAAGAACCCCTTACAACACTTGGTGAAGGCTCCAACAATCTCCAATTGTGAGCTCAATCACCTCCGCTGCTCCAAGCCGTCTACCGTGTCGGAAAACACGGAAGAGTAACAAGAAATCCGCAGCAACTCGAAGATCAAGTGCCTCTAGAATGCAACTCTCAAGCAATGCACTTGAATCTCACTCAATCTCACTCAAGATGTGCAACTATGCAAAGAGATGAGTGGAGGGGTTGTTCTCTAGCTCAAAGTATGTCTCTAGGTCTCAAAATGTGCAAGAGTCACCCTCAAACCCCGGCCAACGTCTATTTATAACGAAGGGTACGCAGCTAGCCGTTACCGAACGATACAGTTCAAATCGGGATGACCGGACGCACCGGTCAGGGTGACCGGACGCGTCCGGTCACTACAGGACAAGCGTGAACAGTGCATGTCAGAAGTTACCGTTGCTATGACCGGACGCGCCCTAGCGTATGACCGGACGCGCTGGTCAACTGACCGGACGCGCCGATCGCTCAGCACCGCGAGCCCGCAAAGCAACGACCGGACGCGCCCTAGCGAATGGCCGGACGCGACAGTGCCAGCGTCCGGTTTGAGTCCAATAAGCTCCCTCAACGACCGGACGCGTCCGATCGTACGTGATCGGACGCGCTGCGCGTCCGATCATCACTTCGCTGCTCTCTGCCCCTCTGGACGCCTGACCGGACGCACCGGTCCCGTGAAGGACCGGATGTGCCGGTCGCGCGCTCTACTTTTTGCGCACCGGTGAACTGACCGGACGTGCTGGTCAGGCCAGACCAGCGTCCGGTCACTAACCCTAGGCGTAGTGACCGAATGAACTGACCGGATGCGCTGGTCAAACCGTGACCGCGTCCGGTGCAGCGTCCGGTCACCACAGTGACCTCCGTTCGCCTCCGTTTCTTTTCCAACTTCCGGCGCAGTAGAAAATAGGCATTTCACTTCTCCAAAAAGCGCCGAATCCCGCCTCGCAAGCTCGGCAGGAGGGAGAGAAGAACCCAAACCCTTCTCTACCGCTCAAACTCCACCGCCTTCACAAATGTGCTAACACCACCAAGTGTACACCACCATGTGCATGTGTGTTAGCATTTCACAATCATTTTCCAAGGCGTTATGTTAGCTCTTTTACTAGATCCTAATGCATATGCTCAAGACAATGATCTAGTGGCACTTGATTCCCGAGCTAACCGTGATTGCCCCTCTTGATAGTCGGCTATGTATCCTAAACCCGGTCAATCACTTCTCTACTCATCTTAGACCGGCAAAAGGAAAACCCTATGGTTATACCTTTGCCTTGCGCTCTTAGATCCTTCTCTTCCACTTGATCATCATGTCCTTCCTTTTATGTGCATCTCCACCATGATCATCATTTCATGTCCATGCACCATCTCTTTGTGATCTTGTGGCCACCACTCCTTGCCACATACACCTTCATCACATGTGTTGCTTATGCCTAACTCAAAACACTTAACACATGGCATTAGCAACTTGGTGTCATTAATTACCAAAACCAAACTTGAGCTTTCAATCTCCCCCTTTTTGGTAATTGATGACAACCATCACAAAGATATGAAATGAAATCAATTTTCAATTTCGATAGTATTAGCTCCCCCTACATATGTGCTTTTATGAGTTTGGTTCAATTGTGCACATATGTATGGATTTGAATTTTGGGAGAGTTGCTACTATCAAATTGATGCTAAGGTATATAGAATGGACCTTTGAAGCGTGATACAAATCGGAGTTGCCTTTATATACCATCTTTAGCATCGATGTAGCTAGACACCACTTGTAATACATCACTTGTAAAGATCACAAACACTAAAGTACTTCGTGAGATCAACATTAAAAGCAAAGGTGTCTAGATACCTCATGAAAAGCTACTCTTAACAAAACATCATTCAAGTTCTATATCTAGCATACACCATTTAATCATGAATATCGAAATTAAACTTTGCAATGCAACATTTCATCATGTTAATGCACATACAAATGCAACAAATAATCCATGAGCTTGCTCCCCCTACTTATGTGCTCAAATTTAATTTCTCTCCTCCTCACTATATCTTTTCTCTCTCTTTGTGACTTTTCTATCTTTTTGCTTTCTCTCCCCCTTTTTATATCTTTCTTGCTCTTTGCAATATCTTTGTGACTTTTCTCTCCCCCTTTGTCAACAATCACCAAAAAGGTGCCAATTTTAGTGAGAGTCAAGTCAATCAATATGAGGGAGTCCAAATTATGGTTCAATCTAGATCACTTGCCTAGAATATGTAATTCGGTTTGATCCAAGGACAAGCTTTTTCACACCTCATAAAGTATAAGGGTTATCTTGACCATGTTGAATTACACATCATGAGCTCATTTTCAAGATTCAACACTAGGTTTGCAAGCCCACAAACATGTCATATGCTACCACTAGATCAATCAAACATAGAAGCAATAGTGGTACCATATATACATCAAAATCATTTAATTTTCATGAATGAGCCTATTTGTCATGCAAATATGTCTATATGTTCTAAACATGTCCTTAGCAAAGTATGAATGATATGCCAAATAACTTTACCTTGCTATGTTGGAGGATAGGCATGTCATATAAGAATGTGGGGGTGCACTCATTTCAAGTTGGAGAAGTCAAGTATGTTCAATTCATTCTTCAACTTGTAAAATCTCTTTTCATCAAGTGGCTTTGTGAATATGTCAGCTAGTTGATCTTCGGTACCAATGCTCTCAATGCTAATATCACCCTTTTGTTGATGGTCTCTTATAAAATGATGCCTTATGTCAATGTGCTTGGTTCTTGAATGTTGAACCGGATTTTGTGTCATCTTGATAGCACTTTCATTGTCACAAAATAATGGCACATTCTTGAATTTGATTCCAAAGTCATTCAAGGTTGCTTTCATCCAAAGCAATTGTGCACAACAACTACCGGCACTAATGTATTCGGACTCGGCGGTAGATAGTGCAACACTATTTTGTTTCTTTGATGACCATGAAACAAGAGACCTTCCAAGCAATTGACAAGTGCCACTTGTGCTCATTCTATCAATCTTGCATCCACCATAGTCTGAGTCCGAATATCCAATCAACTCAAAATTAGACCCCTTTGGAAACCATAATCCAACATCATGAGTGCCCTTAAGATATCTCAATATCCTCTTGGTTGCTCTCAAGTGACTTTCTCTAGGTGAAGCTTGATATCTTGCACACTTTCATACACTAAACATCACATCCGGCCTAGAAGCGGTGACATAGAGCAAACTTCCAATTATGGATCGGTATTGTTTTTGATCTACCATGTTGCCACTAGCATCAACACCCAATTGATCATTTGTGCCCATTGGTGTACTCATTGGCTTAGCATCTTGCAATCCAAACTTCTTGATCATATCCTTGATGTACTTGCCTTGACTTACAAAAGTGACATTCTTCATTTGCTTGATTTGAAGTCTAAGGAAGTAACTAAGCTCTCCAATCATAGACATCTCAAACTCATTAGCCATCATATTTCCAAACTCTTCACAAAAGTCTTGGTTAGTTGATCCAAAGATAATGTCATCCACATAGATTTGCAACATAAACAAGTCATTTTCAAGCTTCTTGGTGAAGAGAGTTGTGTCAACCTTTCCCATCTTGAACCCTTTAGAGAGGAGAAAGTCCCTCAACCTCTCATACCATGCTCTAGGTGCTTGCTTCAAACCATACAATGCCTTCTTTAGCTTGTAAACATGGTTGGGCTTCTTGTCATCTTTAAAACCGGGAGGTTGCTCGACATAAACTTTTTCATTGATGTAGCCATTTAGAAATGCACTCTTGACATCCATTTGATAGAGCTTGATGTTGTGTGCACAAGCATATGCTAATAAGATTCTAATAGCCTCCAATCTCGCAACGGGTGCATATGTCTCTCCAAAGTCAAGACCCTCAACTTGAGTGTATCCTTGTGCTACTAATCTTGCTTTGTTTCTCACAACCATGCCATCTTGATCTTGCTTGTTTCTAAAGACCCACTTAGTGCCAATCACATTGTAGTTCTTTGGCCTCTCAACAAGTTCCCAAACTTGATTTCTAGCAAAGTTGTTTAGTTCTTCATGCATGACATTTACCCAATCGGAATCCTTCAATGCATCTTCTATCTTCTTTGGTTCTTCTAATGAGACAAATGAGTAATGCTCACAAAAGGATGCTAGCCTTGATCTAGTTTGAACACCACTTTGAATTCCACCAATGATTTGATCCAACGGATGATCTCTTACAATGCTAGTAGGTTAGAGTATTGGGAGTTGATTGCTTTCACTTGTTTGACCTTGAACTTGGGCTTCATCATGAGTACCACTAGAGCTTGCTTGATTTGTATCAATTTGCACACTTTGGTTGATCACATGAATATCATCATCATCAACTTGCATCGGCCTTATATCACCAATGTCCATGTTCTTCATTGCATTTGACAATTGATCTCCTCTCACATCATCAAGGTTTTGAGCTTAATTTTGAGATCCTTGGGTTTCATCAAACTCAACATCATGAGCTTCTTCCAAGGTGCCATTTGTGAGATTCCAAACTCTATATGCCTTGCTTGTGGTAGAATAACCAAGTAAGAACCCTTCATCACATTTTTTTTCAAACTTGCTCAATCTAGTGCCTTTCTTGAGAATATAGCATTTGCAACCAAACACTCTAAAGTATGCAATTTTGGGCTTTCTTCCATTCAATAGCTCATATGGTGTCTTTCCAAGCTTCCCATGGCAATAGAGACGGTTGCTACAATAGCAAGCCGTGTTGATGGCTTCACTCCAAAATGAATGACTAACATTGTATTCACTAAGCATTGATCTAGCCATATCAATCAAGGTTCTATTTTTCCTTTCAACTACACCATTGGATTGAGGAGTGTATGTTGGTGAGAATTGATGTCCAATGCCAAGATCATCACATAAATCTTCAATTCTTGTGTTCTTGAACTCACTACCATTGTCACTTCTAATCTTCTTGATGGTAGTCTCAAACTCATTTTGCACTCTCTTGACAAAAGACTTGAATAGATCATAAACATCACTCTTGTCATAGAGAAAGAACACCCAAGTGTATCTAGTGTAGTCATCAACAATCACAAAACCATACTTGTTGCCACCAATACTAGTGTATGTTGTTGGCCCAAACAAGTTCATGTGCAATAGCTCAAATGCCTTTGATGTGCTCATTTCACTCTTACTAGGATGTGTATTTCCAACTTGTTTGCCGGCTTGACAAGCACTACAAGGTTTATCCTTCTCAAAAGTGACATCTTTCAAGCCTCTAACTAAGTCATGCCTCAAAAGTTTGTTCAATTGTTTCATTCCAACATGACCAAGCCTTCAATGCCACAACCATCCCATACTAGATTTGCTAAGCAAGCATGATGTCAATTGTGTCTCACTATCATTGAAGTCAACCAAGTATAAGCTACCATGTCTAAATCCTTTGAATATCAAATTTGTTCCATCAACACTTATGACTTCAACATCATCACTACCAAATATGCACTTGAAGCCAAGATCACAAAGTTGTGCCACCGACAAAAGATTGAAATCCAAGCTCTCAACTAGCAACACATTAGATATGCTCATGTCATTTGAGATAGCAATTTTACTAAGCCCTTTGACCTTGCCTTTCTTGTTGTTGCCGAAAGTGATAGCATCAAAACCACCATTTTGACTTGTATCAATTGAATTGAACATACAAGAGTCTCCGGTCATATGTTGAGTGCACCCACTATCAAGCACCCAATGCCTTCCTCCGGCTTTGTAATTGACCTACAAGACAAGATCAATTCTTTTTAGGTACCCAAACTTGTTTGGGTCCTCCAAGGTAAGAGACTAAGCTCTTTGGTACCCAAATGGCTTTCTTCTTTGAGCCCATCCATGGTGCACCAATGAACTTAGCATGAACACCATTTGTACCCTTTGTAAGCATATAGAAAGAGTCAAACTTGATTGAGGATATATTAGAATTTGATTTCTTGTTCATACAATGTTGCTCTATGTGACCAACTTGCTTGCAACTTTTGCAATAGCTACCATTATTCTTCATAAAATGAGTCTTGTGAGGAGCAAAAGCGGCCTTGCCTTTCTTGGGGTTATAGCCCAATCCCTCTTTGTAGAGAGAAGCTCTTTGGCTACCCAAGCACATAAGCAAGCGGTCCTCACCACCATAAGCCTTGGCTAATGTGTGACTGAGCTCTTTTACCTCCTTCTTGAGATTTTCATTCTCAACTATAAGTGTGGAGTCACAAGTGAAACCATCACTACTAGATGAGGATGATGTGGATGCGCTACACGAAGGGTTAGTGAGAGCAACAATAATAGGCTTATGAAAAGTTTCATCAATTATATCACATGATATGCCTATGTTGCAAGTTTTAGCTTTCTCAACATTAGTTGGCATGTTTTCACATTTTTCAACTAGAGAGGAATGAGCTTCTTCAAGCTTGGTGTGAGACTTTTGAAGCTTCTTATGGTCTACCTTTAGACTCTCATAAGATGCCCTAAGCTCATCAAGTTCTTGCATAAGGTTTTTCTTTTCCTTAAGCAAGCCCTTGCACTCCTTTCTAGATTCTTTAAAATGTTGAGTGCAATCTTCTAGCATAGTGATTAGTTCATCTTTAGTGAATTCTTCTTCATCACTATCACTATCACTAGAATTATCATGATCACTCTCATCATCGGATGATACCTTAGCGGCTTTAGCCATGAAGCACGATGGAGTGTCAAAGAGGGGACCTTCTCTTGGATGGCAATGCTAGCATGTCCCTTCTTCTTGCTCTTGTTGTCATCCTCATCATCACTTGAGGAATCATCACTATCCCATGTAGCAACATGAGAATCATTCTTCTTCTTATAAGAGCTTTCCTTCTTTTCTTGCTTCTTTTTTTGCTTCTTCCTTTCCTTCTTGATAGCATCTTCATCATCACTATCATAAGGACACTTTGCAATGAGATGGTCCTTGCTATGGCATCTAAAGCATATCATGGTATGCTCATTCTTCTTGTAAGAGTTCTTCCTCCTTGCACGAAAGCCCTTCTTCTTCATGAATTTGCCAAATTGTTTGACAAAGAGAGCCATCTTCTCATCAATGTCATCACTATCACAAGAGCTTGAGTCTTCATCACTTGATGATTCAATCTTGGATTTGCCCTTGGATGTGGTGGCTTTGAATGCCACACTCTTCTTCTTCTTCTCATCATCCTTCTTCTCATTTTCCTTCTTCTTCTTCTTTACCAACTCATCCTTCTCATCATCTTCTCTATATGAATCATCGGTCATCACTTCTTGAAATATTTGTTGAGGAGTTGAATCCTTCAATGTAGTCCTTACTAGCACGGTGATCAATGTATCAAATCTCTTGGGCAAGCTTCTCAAGAACTTCATAGAGAATTGGTTATCCTTGACCTCCTCACCAAGTGCCTTGAGCTCATTGACAATGATTTGTAACCTATGGAACATCTCTGGTACACTCTCATCATCTTGCATCTTAAAGCTTGAAAATTTTTCTTGCAAGATATATGCTTTAGCGATCTTTGTGCCTTCAGTGCCCTCAAATGTTTCTTCTAGCTTGGCCCAAGCATCATGAGCAATCTCAATGTTCTTTACTTGCTCAAAGGTCTTGTCATCTAGTGCCTCATGAAGAGCACTAATGGCAATGTCATTGCATTGGAGCTTCTTCTCTTCCACCGGTGTAGGTGCTTCCGGATTAGCAACCTCAAATTTTGTTTCGGTGACCTTCCACACTTCTTTATTGATTGACTTTAGGTGTGCGGTCATCTTAACCTTCCAATATGCATAATTTGTGCCATCAAAGTGAGGTGCCTTCTTGGTGTTGTTGATGTGCAAGCTTAATTGAGCCATTTCTTTTTCACCGTAGGTTGTTAAGCCTCAAATAAACGGTGCCTCGGCTCCGATACCACTTGTAAGGTCCAAATAGGCCAGAGGGGGGTGAATAGCCTAATTAAAAACTTCTACAAGAATAACTTAACCACAAGTTAGTACGAAAGGTGGCGAAGCAAAAGCACTAGCTCTTAACTAATTAAGCAAGCCACCTACACAAGTCTAGTACAAGGCTATCCACTTAAACACAACAACAACTACAAGCTAGAAACAAGAAGTAATACAAGAGAAGACCTTTGAGAGATTATACCGCCATGTAGAGATGAGGAGTACCAATCAATCAATCACACAAGAGAAATCATCGGGAAGAGAATGACACAAGAATTTATCCCGAGGTTCACTTGCTTCCTGGCAAGCTACTCCTCGTTGTGGCGATACACCCACTTGTCGGTTCATGAGCTAATCGACTATCAAGAGTCGAGCCCTCGGCGGGCGCCGCACAACCGCACACAAGATGGGGATCCTCGAAGCCACGAGCTCTACTAGAGTATCCAATTTGCGAACTCTCACGGGGAAGGATCAAGAACCCCTTACAACACTTGGTGAAGGCTCCAACAATCTCCAATTGTGAGCTCAATCACCTCCGCTGCTCCAAGCCATCTACCGTGTCGAGAAACACGGAAGAGTAACAAGAAATCCGCAGCAACTCGAAGATCAAGTGCCTCTAGAATGCAACTCTCAAGCAATGCACTTGAATCTCACTCAATCTCACTCAAGATGTGCAACTATGCAAAGAGATGAGTGGAGGGGTTGTTCTCTAGCTCAAAGTATGTCTCTAGGTCTGAAAATGTGCAAGAGTCACCCTCAAACCTCGGCCAACGTCTATTTATAACGAAGAGGTACGCAGCTAGCCGTTACCGAACGACACAGTTCAAATCGGGATGACCGGACGCACCGGTCGGGGTGACCGGACGCGTCCGGTAACTACAGGACAAGCGTGAACAGTGCGTGTCAGAAGTTACCGTTGCTATGACCGGACGCGCCCTAGCGTATGACCGGACGCGCCGATCGCTCAGCACCGCGAGCCCGCAAAGCAACGACCGGACGCGCCCTAGCGAATGGCCGGACGCGACAGTGCCAGCGTCCGGTTTGAGTCCAGTAAGCTCCCTCAACGACCGGACGCGTCCGATCGTACGTGACCGGACGCGCTGCGTGTCCGATCATCACTTCGCTGCTCTCTGCCCCTCTGGACGCCTGACCGGACGCGCCGGTCCCGTGAAGGACCGGACGTGCCGGTCGCGCGCTCTACTTTTTGCGCACCGGTGAACTGACCGGACGCGCTGGTCAGGCCAGACCAGCGTCCGGTCACTAACCCTAGGCGTAGTGACCGAATGAACTGACCGGACGCGCTGGTCAAACCGTGACCGCGTCCGGTGCAGCGTCCGGTCACCACAGTGACCTCCGTTCGCCTCCGTTTCTTTTCTAACTTCCGGCGCAGTAGAAAATAGGCATTTCACTTCTCCAAAAAGCGCCGAATCCCGCCTCGCAAGCTCGGCAGGAGGGAGAGAAGAACCCAAACCCTTCTCTACCGCTCAAACTCCACCGCCTTCACAAATGTGCTAACACCACCAAGTGTACACCACCATGTGCATGTGTGTTAGCATTTCACAATCATTTTCCAAGGCGTTATGTTAGCTCTTTTACTAGATCCTAATGCATATGCTCAAGACAATGATCTAGTGGCACTTGATTCCCGAGCTAACCGTGATTGCCCCTTTTGATAGTCGGCTATGTATCCTAAACCCGGTCAATCACTTCTCTACTCATCTTAGACCGGCAAAAGAAAAACCCTATGGTTATACCTTTGCCTTGCGCTCTTAGATCCATCTCTTCCACTTGATCATCATATCCTTCCTTTTATGTGCATCTCCACCATGATCATCATTTCATGTCCATGCACCATCTCTTTGTGATCTTGTGGCCACCACTCCTTGCCACATACACCTTCATCACATGTGTTGCTTATGCCTAACTCAAAACACTTAACACATGGCATTAGCAACTTGGTGTCATTAATTATCAAAACCAAACTTGAGCTTTCAGCTGTGCCTTCCCAAAAGATGAACCCCGCCTGCCCAAAAGAAGCAAAGGTGATTAGGGGATTAAACCCACAGGTGGAGAGGGATTGGGTGGTGGAAGGGGATTAACCCGATCCCCTCTTGGATGGATTCTCACGTGAATTATGCCCACGATATGCCAAACGAAGCCTCAGGCCAGCTGCCCGTCCATGGCGCCGCCGACGTTGGCCTGAACAAACTACCGAGTGAATCCCTTCCTACCATAGACGCTCCAACCTGTGCATGGCTAGTAGGACGTGAGCGGCGAGCCCAGCGATCTTCCTGGCAGATCATTGAACTTGATTGCATCGCAGGTGACAAAGTTGCTTGCTCGACGATGGTGATTGTCAGTATTTGCATCTGGCCTCGGCTCACTGAACAGATCGAGGCGATTGGAAGAGTCGAGTGCCTGCTTTTACATGTGATCTGTGCAGACCGAACAGCAAGACAAGATCGTGGTAAATTAATACCATTTTCCTATGGAATACTGAGGAATACTGAAGCTAACAACCTTGGAATCATGAGGAATACTGAAGCTAAATACCGATGAAAGTACCAATAGATACTGACATATATATTAAATCTAGTTTCTCAAAATACTATAGAATAACGACAAATGCTTACAGCTACTGAGTCTAATCACTAGAAAAAACCAACAGATACTGATACACATACTAAATCTAAATTCTCCTCAATACTAGAAGATACTGACAAAATACTTGAAGATACTAACAACTACTAAAGTTATAATACCAGCTGTACCGAGCTACAGACAAAATACTTAAAATACTGACAAAAGTAGTTGAACATACTGACAACTACTTACTAGAAACTACTGAAGTTATAGTACCAGCTGTACCAAGCTACTGGCAAAAATACTGACAGAATACTTAAACATACTGATAACTACTTAAAGGTACTGGCAATTACTGAAGTTGTAGTGCCGGCTGTACCAAGCTACTAACAAAAATACCGACGAAAATACTGACAAAATAATAGAAGATACTGACAACTACTTAAAGGCAAGCAAATACTGAAGTTATAGTACCGGTTGTACCAAGCTACTGACAAAATACTTGAACATACTGACAAAAATACTTGAAGATACTGACATAATACTTAAAGATACTGACAACTACTTAAGGAACTAGCAACTACTGAAGTTTTAGTACCGATTGTACCAAGCTTCTAACAAAAATACTGACAAAATACTTGAAGATACTGACAAAATACAAGAATATACTGACAACTACTTAAAGGTACTAGCAACTACTAGTATTAGTAGTAGTAGAAAATGTGTAAAGAACATACTGGTAATTACTAACAAATACTGAAAACTACTAAAGAAAATTATTGATAAATTACCGACAACTACTTAAAGGTATTGTCTATTAGTACAGTAAATGCATGCACCTAATCTAAAGATATGAAACGCTGTGGCCTCAACGCAGCCACAGCGTGGACACGTCGATGGATCCAATGCCGGCCGTCGGATTTGGCGATCGACGGTCCTGCAGTCTCCTCCCATACTGAATATATACAACCTTCAACCTTAGCTCCTTGTCGTGCATCCACATCCGCCTCTCCCTCTCCATCCTCTCTCGGCGGCGGCGGCGGCTGTAACGGATCAACGTAATTATACGAGATTAAGTAAGAAAATCTTCCACCGAGGCGGATAATTTATCAAACTTAAACCCGTATAACCCGAGATTCCGTGAAATCACGAGGGATTTCAAACCAACCAACATACAACCAAGATCGTACTGATTTAGCAGCCACAGTTCACATGATACATAGAGTTCACAATAAAAGTGGAGTACATCGGAGTTCGGAATAAAAGTTATTACAACATAGTTCAAAATAACATAGCGGAAGCAAGTAGTTTTACATACACACTTAGTTCAAATACAGTGCCAGTAGATAGTCATGGTCAACAAAAGCATTAGATAAGACGAACAAAGTGACCCTTGCCCAAGGTCCTAGTTGTCGCCCATCGCCGGATACAGACAGTTGGAGCAGTACCCATAGTACATCTGACCATCTGCAATAACAATGGGAACAACGCCCTGAGTACGAGAATGTACTCAGCTAGACTTACCCGTCATAAACCAGAAATAAAGGACACTAGGGATCATGCAAGGCTTTATAGATTGGACTGGCTTGACTCATTTGCGAAAAGCATAAGTTGTTATGAAAAAATATACCAATACTTTTTGCATCACTTTTAGTATAACCTATTCAAGCTAGGTAAGCACCTATTGCTAAAACAATCACTTGATTCATCATTAACAATCTAGATTACCATATCAGGTATTGCATTTCCAACATCATTCACTTAACCATCAGTGTTCCATTAATGTTACTACGATGCCATAGCTCGAGTCAAGTGCTCACTAACCGGGAGCGACGGCGATTCGAATCAAATTCCTATCCAGCTGGAGATTTATTCCTCACACAAACCCTGCTTCCCCCGTCAGGGTCGCGTAGATCACCAATGACACTTTCCAAGAAGCCACGGGATAACAATCATGGATCGCACTATCCAGGGACCGCCCGACTGCTAGGACGCACCTTGGGCTCACTCTTCGCGTCCCCGTTACACCCCCTTCAACACCAGTCTGCCAACCCAAGTTTATCCCGGCTCGAAAAGTGTCACTAGCTTCGCGGTCGAAAGATACTTTATTCGGCCAGCTAAATGCGAGGCATGCGTTCAACATGACAAGAGGGACAAGCAATGATCGGTCCTTAATCGACACAGACGGAATCACTATAGTCCAAAACCCTATAAGACTCCGCCCGGTCTTCGTTTATCCATCAACACTTGGTTACTTTTTATGATCACAATTACAACTAACCATAACCCGGTATCCACCTATAACTCGCAGGTGACAGGAAATCACCCGACTTCTACCGGTCTAAGCATGGCTAAGCAATTTACTCGATCCTGACCTAACAGGGTGAAAGATAATCCGGTGGCCAAGGTAATAATGCAACAACGGTTTCACTCAACTCCTATAACTTAATGTAACTATATATATAACTATAGTTCATGTAGTAAGGAACAACTTTTATAAAATAGGAGACTTAAAATGCTCCGGGGCTTGCCTCTTTCGAACGAGCTAGGATGGTGGTCGACGCACTCTGGCAGCTCCTCGCCTGACTCTTCCTCCTCAGGCACCTCCTGTGCCTGGGGCTCCTGCTGATCCGTCCAAGCCTGCTCCTCCTGTACTGCTACCTGCGACTCTTCCTGCGATCCTGTATGATGCAAGTGCATAAGTAAATATGCGAATGATGCATCGGATTGTGGTGGAGTGCTTTGATGACATGAGATGCAGATGAGCACATGGAATGAGCAGTTTGAATATAACTATTTCTTCTACAAGATAGTCAACGTCATCCAAGAACATATACCCTAAAACATGCACCTTATTCTTCTATTAGTTAGCCTATCATCTACACATACAAGTGAATCTAAGCTACCAAAGCTTACCAACCTAACTCAACCACAACATCAGCAAGGCATAATGATGCTTCAAAGATACACCAAACATATTTTATTTCTCTTAATTTCTCATAAAGAATAATCTTTTATTCCCTATTTAACTAGGGTTACACAGCAACACCTATTTCTGATGTAGATAAAAATCTACAAAAATTACAGTAGATTACTCTTACCCTAACTAAGCTACTACTAAATTTTCATGAGAATTGCCTATGTAAAACTGCCTGTACAAAATAAACAAGTTATAGCCTAAATATGAGCATGAAATTATTTTGTACTAGAAAAAGTATCAAACAACAGATTTCACATTTTTTCTATGTTACTAACAGTAAACTAACCTACTAAAAAATTATCACATGTATGTTCTATACAAATTTAGCCCTCTACTAAAAATAACAAAGATTATCAATTAAAAGCATTTGAACTACACTTCAAAAATTTCTCACAGAACATGCTTCACTAATATTTTCCTAGAAAGTACATCACTAATAAAGATTAAAGCAACAAGAATCACATTTTTCCCTTCATTATTTTATTTACTACATATTTTCTAAGATATCAGCATTTATAGCAATTAAATAAATTTGCACAGCAAAGTGTCACAAAATTAACATGAGCTATTTTTAAACTGTAGATCTATTCAAGAGGAACATTACAAAATTTGTTTCACAATTTTTGGAGCTATAAATCTAGAGATATGATTTTTGAAAGCCTTTTCAACATTTCTGAAAATCATTTTCTTTAAAACTAAAAGTATATCCAGCCTTTAACGCTACATGCACCCCGCTGCTACACACCGAACCAAAACACCGAGACAGACAGGCCGGCCCAGGAGTCAAGCGGGACCCACAGGTCAGCCGGAGGGGAGGCCAGCAGGGGCATCGCCGGTCAGAGCTCACCGGCGGCGAGCCCACGTGCGGCGCTGGCGGCACCAGTGTGCTCAGCACAACGAGTCTCACCGACCTGTGCTCGGTCTTGGCCGGGTGGCCTACCGGAGCGAGCTCGCCGACGCGCATGGCGGCACGACGGTGCGGCTCGTCGGCGGGAGCTCGACTCCGGCCATGGCAAGGCGGGCAGGGAGGCGCTACGGTTTCGCGGGAGGGAGGCGAAACTGCTGACCGCGAGAGGGAGGAAGAAGGAGGGGTGGAACGGGGAGATTGCCGTAGCCACGAACTCCGGCGAGCGGCGGTGAAGAGCGGCGGCCAAAATTGGCCTCCTCACCTTGACAAAGGCGACCGCTAGAGGGAGCACGAGGTAGAGCGAAGGGAGGCGGAGCAATGGCCGCAAGGAATCGGACGCGGGCGCGGCAGTAGAGGTCAACGGCGGTGGCGGAGCTCCGGGAGCCGGCAATGGCGCGGCTGTTGCTGGCGAGCTGCTGCGGAGCGAGAGGAGGGAATGGAGGGAGCAGCCGAGGCGGGCGAGCACGTGGAGGGGGTAAGCGGGCGCGGGGGACGCGGGGGCCACCAGGGCATGTGTCGCGCGGCGTCGCCGAGTCCTGCCGCGGGCGCGCGCGCGGGAGGAAGCCGGCGCGGGGCGTGGGCCGGGCTGCCAGCGCTGCTGGGCCGAAAGGGAGGCCGCGGCCCACTAAAGTGAAA
The DNA here is from genome assembly GCA_038087645.1 of Saccharum hybrid cultivar R570. Lineage (NCBI taxonomy): Eukaryota > Viridiplantae > Streptophyta > Magnoliopsida > Poales > Poaceae > Saccharum > Saccharum hybrid cultivar. Next base: position 14,760,463 of record JAQSUU010000245.1, read on the forward strand.
AACCGATTTTTCTTTTATAAATAAAATTTTCAGATTTATTTCATTGTTTCAAAAGTGAATTTGAAGATGAAAAAAGGTTTTCAGAATTCTGGCCCAAAATAAAAGTTGTTCAAAATTTTATTCTCTACAACTTTCATGTAGGGCATTTTTCAAAATTCTCAATAGATTTTGAATTTAGGATTTAAAGCTAAATTGTTAATCAAAAATTTATTTGTTTAGAATATTTTTAAAACAAAATTTGAGAAAAACTTGAATTCAAGAATTGCTCCAAAAATCATGTTAATTTATTCTAGATTATTTAAAATTGCTAATACCCAAAAGTATACTACCTTTTTGGCACTTACATCAAAATTAGGGTTCTAATTAGTTTCTTTTCAAATTTAAATTTAAAAGAGCTATATTTCATGCAATGCTAGTCATGAAATGATGCTGAATGCTTTATGCTTTGAAATGCTAATGCATGCTTAACACCCAGGGGTGTTACAACGGCTAGGGCGGGCCTGTCGCGTGCGTCCGGACGAGGGCACCGCGGCCCCGGCCAGGGAGGCCCCCGACGCGGTCGCTCGGCACGTGGGGCTCCCAAGCGCAGCGGCCGGGGAAGGAAATGTAATGAATAGTAGCGTTACAGACTCAAAGGAACATTCCTCTACTTATACCGATTCCGGCCCTGGCCCGGGGATTTTTAACTTTTTGCCATCTTTACGAATGGTACTCCTCGGTTTGCCATTTTTACACGAGCACCTATTTGCCACACAAAACAGTAAAGCTTCTACATATTTACCACTTTCGCTCGGTTGTGGATACCGATTAGCCGCCGAACCACGAAGTGTTGGTCGACACAACGGGGACGTAGCTTGGTGGCAACCAAGTGAACCTCGGGAGAAAATCACTGTGTCAACATTGTCTACTCTTCTCGGTGGTCTGCCTTCGTGCAACATAAGCTTGTATTTATTTTCATATATATCTTGCTTGTGTAGCTGCTCTGGTAACCGGTGAACATCTAATAATTCATGTGCATGCAAACATGCAGTAGATGATGATGGGTGTATATGAAAATAAAGGCCGTACATACACTAGTACATGGATGCACCTGCCCGTAGCTTAGCTACCAGATGCATGTGTTTTTCTGCAGATTGTTTCTCGCTGTACGCACTGTATTTCTATGAATTAATTTATTTTTAATATGCACGCATGCAAATAAAAATCAATGGCCTACGGCCACATGCACCCAGTTGCACGAAAATCTTCTGTTTGTTATGTTTCGTATAGTCTCTACTCTCTAGCAAGCATAGCCATGTGACTGGGACGTACGTGCATGCATGTCACGAGGGATCGGGCGCTGCATGTCCCTTGCTTTGTCGGTGGGAGCCTAGACGAGTTTAGGTGCATGCGCTGCATGTCCCTGGCGCGGGCGGGAAAGTGGGAGCGGGCGCACGGAACGCGTGGCGCGTGAGGACGGGTCGGGCGCGGGTTGCGGGGCTCGTGGGGAGAGGTCTGACGCGCGGGCAGGGATTCGGAGGGTGGCGCGTCGATACGGCTGTGTTTTGTTTCGTTGAAGAGTGCACTGTGCAAAAAAAATTCCCCGTCATATTAAACTTGCGATACATGCATGAAGTACTAAATGTGGATAAAATCAAAAACTAATTGTACAGTTTGGTTGTACTTTGCGAGACGAACGTTTTGAGCCTAATTAGTCAACGATTGGACAATTATTACCAAACACAAACGAAATACTACAGTATCACTACAGTGAATTTTGACACTCCAAATTTAAGAACTAAACAAGCTTGGGTCCGTTGGTCTATGGTGTAGAAGAATATTATATATATATATATATATATATATATATATATATATATATATATATATATATATATATATATATATATATATATATATATATATATATATATATATATATATAAAGAAAATATTAACATTTATGATGCATAATTAGTATCACTAGCCAAAAAAAAAGTGTCCGTGTATTGCAACGGGACGTACAACTTGTTAATCACCTACTCCCTCCGTCCCACAAATAAATGCACGTCTTCATTTTCCGAGGAGTCAAACATTTTTAAGTTTAACTAAAAATATATCAAATAATATCAACATTTGTATCTGCAAATAAGTATATTATGAAAGTATATTTCATACTCAACCTAATGATACATATTACATATGATAAATATTAGTATATTTTTGAATATATTTGGTCAAACTTAAAAATGTTTGACTCCTCGGGAAATGAGACGTGCAAATATTTATGGGACGGAGGGAGTAGATAAATTGTAACTCGAAGATCTACTTAATAGTCGTGTTATGCTCTAGAATTTGTCTTATAGTCGTGTTATGCTCTAGAATTTGTCTTAGAATTACATTATGTATCATGTTTGTGAGATGTGCTCCTCTAACTCATATGTCCATGCAAGGCTTTGATTTATCCCATGACTGATTCATCTCAATTCGTCTTGTAATTGGATTTCGCACCGCTTATAGACATATTGCTCTAACTCACACAGACAGCGCTATATACTTGAGGCATAACACTATGTGCTTTCGATCAAAAACATTATTATAGACATTTTTATGAAATTTATCTGAAAAATCTGCCCTTGCACCCTGTTGTTCTTTGTCCCATAGAGACGTCCTAATGTAGCGTTGCATGAGCCAATTAGTCATTTTTTTCTAGGCCGAACTAACCCAAACCAGCGTTGGCCTTTTTATTTTTGCTCGAGTATGTTCTATTCAGCACATGTTAGCACAGGAAGCCAGTTTGTATAGGCCATGTCCTAGCCACCCTGATCTTAACCCTTTGTTTTTTCGAGCATGACCTATCTCGCATAATCCTACGATCAGTTCGTCTTAGACGTTTTTTCTATCCCTCCCAGTAAGCAAAGGGTGTACCGTAGCATTGCCCGTTCCAGGATGACAAGCACACGGCACACTAAAGTCATCACTCGAAAATACACAATGCGATTTTATTTATTTATTTATTTATTTTGCACTTAGCAATCAGCAAGGTCGCAATTACACACGCCCTTTCAACCGTGAACCGACAAAGCCGTCACCTGCTCTCAATCTCAGCGGCCCGTCGCACAGCGCATAGGCGCACTCCGGTTGCCGAGAACCAGTTGCCCGCTCGGAGACGGCGAGATCGACGGACCCACCACACCAGCGCGACGCCAGAGTAATTGTTGTGGCGTCCCACGCTCCAATGGAAGGGCAGCCGCTGCATATCTACGGAGTACTATGATCGATCCGCACTGACACAGGCGGAACCTGAGAGGGCGTTGCACGGTGCAGCAGCAAGTGGAGAGTTCGTCCACCACACCCAGCCCAGGATGGTCGAGATGAGCGGCAGCGGCGTGGGAGTGGTTCTCGCCGCGGCGCTGGTCCCGTTGCTGTGGGCGGCGCTGGCGCGCCAGGTGTGGCGGCCGTACGCCGTGGCGCGGGCGTTCGCGCGGCAGGGCGTCCGGGGCCCGCCGTACCGCTTCTACGTGGGCAACAACCGGGAAGCGAGGGCGATGGTGGCGGCGGCGAGCGGCGAGGCGCTGGAGCGGAGCTCCAACGACATCGTCCGCCGCGTGATGCCGCACGTGCGGGCGTGGGCGTCGCTCTACGGCAAGGTGTTCCTGTCGTGGACCGGCTCGACGCCGAGGCTGTGGGCGGGTGACCTCGACATGGCGAAGCGGATCCTCTCCGACAAGGCCGGGCTGTACGTGAAGCCGGACCAGGGACCCGCCTTGCTGGCGCTCTTGGGCATGGGCCTGGTCTTCACCGAGGGCGACGACTGGGCGCGCCACCGCCGCGTCGTGCACCCGGCGTTCGCCATGGACAGGCTCAAGTCGATGACGGCGGCGATGGCGGCGTGCGCGGCCGAGGTGATCGGGGACTGGGAGGCGCGCGTCGCGGCGTCGGCGAGCGGGGAGGCGACGGTGGAGGTCGGCCAGTGGTTCACGGAGCTCACCGCCGACGTCGTCTCGCACACCGCGTTCGGCAGCAGCTACCGGCAGGGGAAAGAGGTGTTCCTGGCGCAGCAGGAGCTCCAGCTCATGGTCTTCGCCTCCATCAACAACGTCGTCGTGCGCGTCCCGGGCATGGATCACGTGCCGACCAAGGCCAACGTGCGCCGGTGGCAGCTCGAGCGCACCGTGCGGGGCACGCTCACGGCCATCATCGACGAGCGCCTGGCCTCGGCTAAGGAATCCAAGGGCTACGGTAACGACCTGCTCGGCCTCATGTTGAAGGCCAACGCCGGCGACGACAACGGCAAGACGCAGCAGGTCATGAGCATGGACGAGATCATCGACGAGTGCAAAACGTTCTTCTTCGCCGGCCACGACACGACCGCGCACCTCCTGACCTGGACCATGTTCCTCCTCGGCACCCACCCGGAGTGGCAGCAGCGGCTCAGGGAGGAGGTGCTCCGCGAGTGCGGCGGCGCCGAGGTGCCCCTCAACGGCGACGCCCTGAACAAGCTCAAGCTGGTAAGTAATTAAAGCTCCGATCGACCATAGTAAGTGAAAAGTACAAGACCACTGTGATTAAATCGACGGTGCCGTGGTTAATCTGCAGGTGACGATGGTGCTGTACGAGACGCTTCGCCTGTACGGCCCGGTCAACACTATCGTGAGGCAGGCGACGGCGGACGTGGACCTCTGCGGCGTGAAGGTGCCCAAGGGCACGCACCTGGCGATCCCGTTCGCGATGCTCCACCGCGACGAGGAGGTGTGGGGCGCGTACGCCGGCGAGTTCGACCCTCTCCGGTTCCGGAACGGCGTGGGCAGGGCCGCCGCGCACCCGAACGCGCTGCTGTCCTTCTCCTTGGGCCCGCGGTCGTGCATCGGGCAGGACTTCGCGATGCTGGAGGCCAAGGCGACGCTGGTGCTCATCCTGCGGCGGTTCGCCTTCGAGGTGGCGCCGGAGTACGTGCACGCGCCGGCCGACTTCCTGACTCTGCAGCCGTCGAAAGGGCTCCCCGTCGTGCTCAGGCTCTTGGATTCGCACACTTTGGCCAGTTGAGACATTTAAGATTCCGTAGGCAAGAAACATGTACCTTATCGACCCCTCTCATGTCTCATCCCGTGATTTCTCATGCCACTGTCAGTGTCACCATCTCTTCTGTCTTCTTCTCGCTTATCTCCAGCAGGCTCCACGGCGGCTCCACGGCCTGGACCTGGACGCCCCATGGGCCGTGGAGGTCGACGTCGACCTGGTGGTCCCCCAGCGAGCGACGACTTGAGAGGTCCCCCTTGCGGCAGATTTCGGCGGGCCCTAGCGACAGATCTCACATTTTTTTTCCTCCTCTTTCTCATCTCAAATCCAATAAAGTTTTAGTATGCATGATTTAAAAAAACAATAAATTTTGTTCAGAAATTGTTTGTGTCTGGTTTTGTGCAAACAAAATTTGTTAAGAAACTTTGCACATAATTCTTTTTTTAACAAATTGTATACCAGAAACCTTTGCTTGCACAATTTATGTTCACAAGTTATGACTTGTTTTCACAAGTTACGTGAATATTTTTCTTCCTGTTTCATATTTCTGTCTACAAATTGTGATATAGTTTTTTTCACAAATTATGTATATATAATTCTTGAATTTTTTTATGGTCGACGGAGGGGGAGAGGCAAACCCCTAGTTGATTTCATTTCAGGCGGCCTAATTAGCCCAATAATTCAAAAGGGTACACAAATTTCTTGCTTGTAGTATAATAATTTTTCCCTACTTACAAGCAAACATCATTTCTTGTTTGTATAATAATTTTTCCACTTACAAACCGTGCAATTTCTTGGACCGTTGGGATTGACGACTATTCACTGATTAGCAGGCCGCTATTGGCACGCAATTATTCACAACAGATTGAGCTTCCATTCATTGATTAGCGCGCCGCAACCCGCAATTGATGCCCAATTCACAGTGCAACATGCCAAATGAATAATGTAGAGCTGAAGAAAACAGGATTGTTTTCGGCCCACAAAGATTTGACTCACCAAGTATTATCCATTTCGTTTTTTTTAACTAGCAAAGTGGCAAGCGCAAAACGCACGTCTACTGTGCTGTCAACCCTAAGTAGAACTTAGTACAAACTTCGCTGTGGCTAAGGCCTAAGGGTCCCCTTCCCTTTCTTTTTCTTGTTGTTCTAGGTTGCTTTGGTTTTTCTACCACCGTCTTAGTGGATTGTAACATGCACAACGAGAGCTCTCTCATAGTTAAATCATGTAATTATGTTCTTCTTAATAAAGCACGTGTAAAGGCATCGCCAAGGTGTGTTCGTGAAAAAACTACCATAACACAAGTGCGGCAGAAACTCCTTGAGTCAATCCTCAACTGCGCTTGAGTCAATCCTCAAAATGCATTCCATGGTAAAAAGCTATGTTCAACGATGTCCTATTTGTCATAAGAAAAAATCTGAAAATGTTCCTGTCGGCGTTCGGTTCTGCGAGGGTCCTAAGCCAACGAGTGAATCAGTGTTGCGTGTCCCTAATCTGGATGGTGATGCAAGGAGAGTACACGGAGGTTTATCCTGGTTCGGCCAAAAGAAGGCCCTACGTCCAGCAGGGAGGGAGGACTATTGTATTTTCTTGCACCTAAGTGCTTGCGTAGGGGTTACAAGTTGTGAGAGAGGAAGCCGATCCCAGGTCTCAGAGAGAAAAAGTGAGAGTACAAAGGAGATTGCTTGAGATGTTGATCTTCTACGGTGGGATGGTGACTGGCTTTTTTGTTGTCCGTCGTCCTCCCTCCTTCGTAGAGTCCCCTGCCTGCCCTTTTATAGGGTCAAGAGGAGGCAGAGACGCCGGGGGTGCCTTAGAAGTGAAATTTTGTCGAGGGCTGTAGAGGTCGCTTCCTTGTTTGACCGGCGGTTGGTCGAGGCCAGGTCGAGGATGGGTCGAGGTGGGTCGGCGGTAGATGGATAAGGCCAAGTCCCAGGAATTTCGGGGTACGATACTCATCGTATTCTACCTCGAGGGGGATCAGCGGTAGAATAGTGCTCGGTATGGCGCGTACAGTGACCGGTTTTCACCGCCCATCCCGGGATGGGCAGTGAAAAGTGAGATTTGACACTGGTACTGCTTCCATGCTGATTACCGCTGTAGCCATGGGGGTAGGAAGTGGTTGGCAGTTGCATTGAATGCTTTGACTTTTGTCTCAGAGTTGGTGAGTGAGGTGGATCGACCAGCTCGACCCAGGGTCGTGCGAATCAGAGATTTCTCGGTGGTCGAGGCGTCCCGTCGAGCGAGCCTCATGCGAGTCAGAACGTGGTATGTCCCGTCGAGCGAGTCTCGTGCGAGTCGGAACGTGGTTGAGGCGTTTTGTTTCGGCTCGTCCCATCTCTGTGAGCAGAGCTTTTGGCGTGGTTTTCTCAGGGTCTTGTTTTTCTTGATCGTTGATTGTGGGTACCCCTTGTTTTGGTACCCGACAGTACCCCCGAGCCTTTGGGTGAGTGTGGGTCACTCTCACAGAGGCTCAGCGAGTCATGAACTGGAGTCATAGTGTTGTAGCTTTTCCGGTGGGTGCGTGCGAGCACACCCGCCGGGTGTAGCCCCCGAGGCCTCAGTGGAGTGTTTTGACTCCTCCGAGGTCTTTAGTGCGTTATATCGAGGAATGCTCCTGCATCGTGACGTGTTTTGTCCTCTTTTATTTGAGGTTTAGCCTTTTGCGGTCGAGCCCCCGAGCCTCGCGCGCACGAGGTCGATCAGGGTCCTGCCCGTCTTTTATCGTTCGACCCTCATGCTCCTTCTTAGAAAAAAGGAGGAGGGGTGGGGAACGTCGTACTACCCTCGTCGGGCGAGTTCCGACGGTCTCTGGTGAGCTGTTAGCGGGGAATTTGAGTGGGAGCCCATGCTCCATTTGGTAGGAGTCGGCTAGCGGCCACGGAGGCGCTCTCAAAAATGCCAAAGCGTAGTCGTGTGGATCTCGGTTCCATGCGATAGGATCCGAGGGCTCGATGCCTCCCTCCGAGGGGATTCCACCGTCGACCTTTCTTCTAGCCTCGAATACGTCTAGGGGCGCCTCGAGAGAGTGGCTCGAGCCCTGGCCTTGTATGGGCGTATCCCTAGTTGTCCCTGACTCCGTTACTCGAGGGCAGCTGTCGAACCCTGGTCGAGGGCCAGCTTTCGATCCCTCAAGGTTTATAGTGGGCTCGGGGCCCATTATCCATTCACCTAGAAATATTCGTCTGCGGATCCCCTTTCGGCCCGTTTGAGGCGCGTCTTTTTAGGAGGAGAAGCGAGAACGGCGCGGTAGTAGGCGGTGTGGCGCGATGGTTATGGGGCGAACGGCGGACATGTGCCCTTACCTATGGGTTTTGAGGGAGCGATTAGGTAAGGTCATTGAATGCGGAAAATGTTCCTACCTTTTCGCTCGCCCGTTGGCCTTCCATCGGGGTATAAGTGTGAGGTCCAGGGTCTCGTGTGCCCCCTACATGCCATTTGTGTTTCTGCCCTCTTTCCCCTTGTGCGCTCTTCAGCCGCCCTCCACCGCCGCCGTCACTTCTTCCTCTGCCGCTACCGCACGCTGTTTCCGACGACCATGGCGGGCAAGAGCTAGATCCTTCCCGTAGACGCGTGGGCTCGTTCCTCGGTGATGGAGAGGAAGCTGGAGGAGTTGGTCCGCGACGGTCTTCTGCGACCGAGGGCGAGCCGGACCCAGCCAGAATGGAGGGTGCCGCCGTCCGACCACCGGGAGCCAGCACCCCCGGAGGGATACGTGGTAAGCTTTGTGGCTTTCCATGAGAGAGGGCTTGGGATGCCTCCGAGCCGCTTCATGCGGGCACTCCTCCACTACTACAAGGTGGAGTTGCATCATTTCGCCCCCAACTCTATCTCGCAGGCTGCCATTTTTGCGGCGGTCTGTGAGGGGTACCTGGGGATAGAGCCACACTGGAATAAGTGGCTCCACCTCTTCAAGGCGGAGCATTTCACCAAGAAGGTGGGCGAGCGAGGAGTCCGGCGCGCGGTGCATGCAGGGAGCTGCACTCTCCAAGTCTGGGTGGGTCGAGGTGAGCAGTACATCCCGGCGCAGCTCATCTCGTCGAACAGCGGCTGGCATGACGGGTGGTTCTACCTGCGCAACAATGACGACCGGCTACCGAGGTTCTCCAGCTGGGTCCTAATGTCGCATGAGGACAACTGGACATACAGCGTTGTCGAGGAGGACAAGCCGAAACTGCAGCCGCTCCTCGACGCGTTGAGGAGGCTTCGGCAGCGCGGGTTGACGGCGGGAATGGTGGTCGCCGCGTTCCACCACCGGAGGGGGCTGCTGCTGATGCGGCGCCGACTCCGGATCGACGAGATGACGCCGGAGGCTTCACTGGAGGGGAGTCTGATGTCGCACGAGTCCCTCCCCCTTGATGAAGTCACCTGGCGAGCACGGTGGATGGTGGGGAGCTTCAAGCAGGAGGACATCGACAGGGTCCCGATGCACCCCACTCAAGGCTTTGAGCCTCTGGTAAGTGTTGTTCTTGATAGCCCTGGGTCCTTTTGCTTCCCAATTCCCTCGACTAAGTTGGTCGAGGCCTCTGTGTAGGATCTGTCGGCGGTCAAGGAGTCACGGTCGCCAGTTCTGGAGGATCGGGCTGCTCGAGAGGCGAGACGCCTCTCGGCGGCCCAGAAGAAGGAAGAGAAGGACACTGCTAAGAATACCAAAACAAGGGGTACCCATAATCAATGATCAAGAAAAACAAACCCCTGAGAAAACCACGCCAAAAGCTCTGCCCACAGAGACGGGATGAGCTGAAACGAAACGCCTCGACCACGTTCTGACTCGCACGAGACTCGCTCGACGGGACATACCACGTTCCGGCTCGCATGAGGCTCGCTCGACGGGACGCCTCGACCACCGAGAAATCTCCGACTCGCACGACCCTGGGTCGAGCTGGTCGATCCACCTCACTCACCAACTCTGAGACAAAAGTCAAAGCATTTAATGCAACTGCCAACCACTTCCTACCCCCATGGCTACAGCGGTAATTAGCATGGAAGCAGTACCAGTGTCAAATCTCACTTTTCACTGCCCATCCCGGGATGGGCGGTGAAAACCCATCACTGTACGCGCCATACCGAGCACTATTCCACCGTTGATCCCCCTCGAGGTAGAATACGACGAGTATCGTACTCCGAAATTCCCAGGACTTAGCCTTATCCATCTACCGCTGACCCACTTCGACCCATCCTCGACCCGACCTCGACCAACCGCTAGTCAAACAAGGAAGCAAGGCTTGCATGCCATAGGATCTAGAGTCTTTTCACCGTCTCATTCTCTACGTCACCATGGTGTCCAGGGATGGCCAGCCATTCTCGGGACACGTCGCTACAGCGGCCTCTACAACACTCGACAAAACTTCACTTCTAAGGCACCCCCGGCGTCTCTACCTCCTCTTGACCCTATAAAAGGGCAGGCAGGGGACTCTACGAAGGAGGGAGAACGACGGACAACAAAAAAGCCAGTCACCATCCCACCGTAGAAGATCAACATCTCAAGTAATCTCCTTTGTACTCTCACTTTTTCTCTCTGAGACCTGGGATCGGCTCCCTCTCTCACAGCTTGTAACCCCTATGTAAGCACTTAGGTGCAAGGAAATACAATACTCCCCCTCCCCACTGGACGTAGGGCCTTCTTTTGCCCGAACCAGGATAAACCTCCATGTACTCTCCTTTCATCACCATCTAGATTAGGGACACCCAGCACTCATTCACTCGTTGGCTTAGGACCCTCGCAGGACCGAACGCCGACAGTTGGCGCGCTAGGTAGGGGACCACTGTGTGCCAACATCGTTTTCCTGCCATTTTTCTAGATGGCTAACACCGAACGTCCACTCCCATTGGCCACAGTGATCTGGTTTGGGAGCTTGGAGTTTATGTCTCTTGGCCATGGCTACGACATGGTCCTCCTCCCGCCCAGGCACCCGACCGACTGTGACCACGAGCTCTCCCAACCTAGGGGAGCGCTGCGCCGGTATCGTCGCTCTCATTAGGCACGTGCCGCCAGGCGACGGCGAGCCCAGCGCAACCGCCGTCATTGCCTCATAGAGGGCGATGGTATTCCTCGATCCGGCGCCTCTCAGCCAGACACCGACACAGATTTCCTCACTGAGGATCTGTGTAGGATGAGCTTGGCTGAGGGTAAGATGCCGACAGGGAGTCCCGTCGCTCCACCCCCGGTGTGGTGCCGCCACCAGCCAGTTCGACTACTCCGGTACTAGGAACGACATCTTCATCAACATTCCCATTTGGACTAGACTCGGTTGCCTGGGCGTATGCTTCTTCTATAAGCACCAGCATGAGTGCTTACGAGGAACTCCCCGGACACCATCTATGTTCTACCCTCGACCTCGTCGCATCCACGCCAGCTTCCGAGTACCTGGACTCCACGGAGACCCTAGATACTGAGCTCCATGCGACTGCCTTTCGACATCACGACCCTAGAGATGCACGACATCACATGCACTCGTTGTACTACTATTTCGGCGCTCTAGACTCCGATTCTGCTGATGACACCTATGACCTGACACGCGAGTGCTTCAATATCGATGGAGTTATCACGTCGGATTCGGAGGATGAGGTAGCCGTTGGAGGAAGGAACACGCAGCCTCAGGTCGAGCTTCCTGCTGCACGGGATGAGGCTCAATTCCTTGCGGACCAAGGAATGCAACTCGAGCAAATCCGTGAATTGCAGGACAGGCTCGACGAGGAACGAGAAAATCTGCGCCTACTTCAACAAACCCTCGAACATGAGCACGCGGCACGCACACACGGCGAAGGAGCTCGAGAGAGAGCTCACGACGTCAATCGTCGCATCGTCGAGGATCGGGCAGTCGAGCCCCTAGTTTTCGGTCGAGCCAGCCAGAACGTTGTCGCGGCCACCATGCTCCTTCGTAACATGCCTAAGCCATCGAACCTCAAAGCCTATGATGAAATCCAAGGACTCCTCGAGGCCGCTGCCATGTAGCAAGCCGAGAGTTCCACCTCGAGGCGACGCGGGCTTGCCTCAGAGCAGCCTACGAAGCCCTCTCGACAGGAGAGAGAGGCCTCGGTTCATCCCGACCACACCCAATAGAACAAGGCGGCCTCTGTCCGTGAATGCATCGTCGATAACCGTGAACCTCGAGACGCCCGTGACAACATCACCGAGCGCCGGAGGTGCAAGTGTGGTGACGGTGCAGCTCGAGGCTACCACGAGCACAGGGGCGGGCAAGAAGTTTCTGGATTTCTGTGACAACCATCACATCCGTGTGCTTTGGTCGGCCGTAGCTCATCCAAAAACAAATGGCCAAGTAGAACGTGCCAATGGCATGGTTCTACAAGGCCTGAAGCCGAGAATTTTTAACAAGCTAAACGAACACGGCAAAAAATGGGCTACCAAACTCCCCTCGGTCCTGTGGGGCCTAAGAACGATGCTGAGTCGAGCCACAGGGTTCACTCCGTTCTTCTTAGTCTACGGATCCGAGGCTATGCTCCCAAGCGATGTAGAATATGGATCCCCGAGGTTGAAAGCCTACAACGAGCAAAACAATAACGCCACAAGAGAGGACGCCCTCGACCAGCTCGAGGAAGCTCGTGATGTGGCTCTGTTACACTCGGCAAGGTATTAGCAAAGTCTCTAACGCTACCACGACAAACACGTCCGCAGACGGGACCTCAATGTCGATGACCTGGTGCTACGGCGAAGCCAGAACAACAAGGGACGACACAAGCTTACTCCGCCATGGGAAGGGACATACATCGTCGCGGAAGTATTGAAGCCCGGCACCTACAAACTATCAAACAAGAAAGGAAATCTTCACCAACGCGTGGAACATTGAACAGCTACGTCGCTTTTTTCCCTAAAACCACGAGGCTCTGTAAATTGTTTCGCAATCCCATGATAGAATAAAGAATACATCGGTGTTCAAAGCATTCTTTCATAAAAAATAGGAAGGATCGACCCTGTTTTCTCAGAGTCGACCCTCCTTCGGGGGCTGCAAGGGGGGAACCCCCTACATATCCCCAAAAAACTCGTATTTTTTCAAAAACAAGAGAACTCTTACATAAGTCGGCGAGGCCGCAAGTGCACCCTAAGGTTCGAGGGCTACCGAGCCGCGAGATCGCCTACGCCTCCGGGCTATGGTACCTCCACTCACTCCCCCACACCAAGGGGTGCAACTGCGCGCTAAGTAGACCTAATAAAAGTTCACGATTTTGAAAAAGCTCACGTCTAACGTTCCCATACGCTTCGAATCGAGTTCTTACATAGTCAACGAGGCCGCAAGCGCACCCTAAGGTCCAAGGGCTGCCGAGCCACGAGATCACCTACGCTTCCGGGCTACGGTACCTCCACTCGCTCCCTCACGCCAAGGGGTGCAACCGCGCGCTAAGAAAAACATGCAAGAATACGATTGAAGCAAGAAAGAGAACAAAAGACTCAAACAAAAATGAACATTTAGTATACATTTACATATAAATGTTTCAAGGCCCCTGAGGCCATCACGGCGTAAGTCACAAGTACTAACTACCCTATTACACGGGCCTTCTTGCCCAGGTTTGGCTTACAGGCCCTCGTCGTCGGCAGGCAGGACGACCTCGACCTCGAAAAGCATTGTAAGGTGACCCCCGGGCTCCTCAGCGGCCTCGATCAGGTTCAGACAGGCTGCTTCGTTTTCTTCGTCGGTCTAGTCTTGATCCGTAATGAAGCCATCAGCGATGAGGCCCATGTCATACTTGAACCCAGACCGGATGACTGCCATGGCCCTCTTCACGCCATGATGCAGCCCGCCTCGTATCTTCTCACGGACGAGGTGACCTAGTGCTGCCATCCAGCAAACAAACGAGTTCCCCGGCGCATCCTCCTCAGTATTGGCGTTGGGCTCGACTCCTAGGCCATCACACACCGAGGCGATCACACCCTGGAGCAGCTGAGTCCACCCGACCTTGGCCTCGAAGAGGTTTTGGAACGAGGTAGCCGTCGCCTGGGCCGCATGTTGCTGCTTCTCCAGTTCTGAAACACAAACACCAAGTTAGCATAAGCCTGGGACCTCGAGGCCAAGGTCGAAACATGACAAAGGGTTTACCCTCAGCGTGGGTCTGCCAACCCACGACCTCATCGCGCAACTCCTCGCGTGCCTTCTCCGACGCCTGAAGAGCCACGTCCTTGTCACGGACCGCTACCCTCAACGTCTCGATCTCCCGACCCATGCCCGAGAGAGCCTCGTCCCTCTCTCGGACCGTCCCCTTCAACGTCGCAACCTCGTCCTCCAAGGTTTCGATGCGCCATCGTGATCTGGATGTTGAGGGTGTCACGCTGACCGCTGACTAAGGCGACATCCTCCTCGAGCTCCTTCACGCGCGCCAGCAGCGGCGCGAGGTCCTCACGAGCCTTGGCCCCCTCCTCCCGAGCCCTTGCTGCATCTTCACGTGCCTTGGCCTCAGCTTCTCGAGCCTACACCGCCTCCTCCCTGACCGCTGCATGGACGACGCGGAGCTCGTCCACCTCGGCGCTCTTCTGGGATAGCCGCTTAATGGCTTCCTCGACTAGAGCCCATTGATGAGCAAGCACCGCCCATACGCCACTCTCATGACGAATGAAGAGTGACTTGTGGTGAGAATACTCCTTGAGCTCCTGACCACAGTTAAACCTAAGATCAGAACCAAGGAGAAAGGAAGGATAAAACGCAAGAAAGGACAAATGAACCCGGCTCACCTCAACAGCCTCTGACATACCCCGCACTAAGGTATCTGCGACCATGCGCAGAGACCGCACGGAGTGCTTACGGAGTCCCTCGACGAACTCCTAGTGCTACACTTCATCCTTGTCGTCGAGGGCGAAGAAGGGCTCGGCGCTGGGGTTAGATGCATCCCTGAACTCGAGGGTCGATCGACCCCAGCGTGGGAGCTCCTCCTCCACCCGTACAAGTGCCAGCCCTGCATAGTCGGGCCACCTGGCAGATGCCTCGACCAGGTCATCCCCCAACATCGCAGAAGTACCGGGTCGATCCGGGGCATCGACCATCTCGACGTCCGCCTTCTGTTTCCCCTTGTTAGAAGGAGGTTCGTCGATGGTAAGGTTGATTATAGCCGGAATCGACCCTTGGGGCAGGGCTGATGTCTCGACTGTTGGCGCCACTGCCTGTACGTTGGACGGTGGCACGACCACCCCCCGTTCCGCCTCGACCGCCTGCTCCGTTGGCTGGTCCTGCTGCGGCTGCGGCTCCTCCCGCGCCGGTTGCGACTCTAGCTGTGCCGCCTCTTTCCCCGCCTCTGGCAGGGCCTCCACCACCTCTCTTGACTTTTCGACATCCACCCGCCCCACGTCGCGAATGGATGTTTCAGTCTCAGCGGCCTCGACGGTCGCCTGGGTCATCACGGACGACCCATGCTCTGACCCACCAACGCCGGGCACCTCGAGCCTAGCACCGCCCAGGACTGTCTCAACTGGCTCTGGCTCCCGCATGGCGTCACTAGGACCAGCGACCTCCTGGGCGCTTACTCCTGCCTTGGCGGTGGCCTCCCTCATCCTGAGCCGCTCCGTGGCAGCCTGGTACCTCACGACCCAGGCGGCGTCATCGGCAGGCGTCCGCATCATCAAGGCGGCGCCCGACTTGAGTGCCTTGACGGGAGTCGGAGCCACGAGCTCCACCTTGCGCTTGTGGCTGAGCAGCAAACAGACACGTCAAAATAAAGAGCGATAATACCGTTGACGGAAAGACAAGGTGAGGTACTTACCCGGATATGGGGATCAAGGGCCTAGACTCTGGCCTCCCCAAGCCACCCGACGGCATCTGCGAGGGCCC
Source organism: Saccharum hybrid cultivar R570 (assembly GCA_038087645.1). Classification (NCBI taxonomy): domain Eukaryota; kingdom Viridiplantae; phylum Streptophyta; class Magnoliopsida; order Poales; family Poaceae; genus Saccharum; species Saccharum hybrid cultivar. The sequence goes on from JAQSUU010000245.1 coordinate 14,776,230, forward strand.
CTCCGTTGAGCCTCCTATTGGCTGGGTGCTTCCCGGAGCCCGGGCTGACGGGGCGCCTGAGGACCTCTACGCCGATGAGGCTATCTAGCCTCGAGTCCTTACGCCCGTCGATGGCGCCCTAGCCTCAAACGCCGACGTCATTGCTCTGCCCGTCGGCAGAGTCCGAGGCGATCGGGCTCGCGGGCGCGGCGCCACCGATCTCCCCTGCGGGACCCCAGGCGAGGTAGATCCCCTCTCTGAAGGCCCAGCTCGGGCCCTTCCTTCTGCTCGCTCTCCTTCCCCCTCGATGGGCACTGAGACTTCCCTCGACGTCTGGGAGGTCAACCCTCCAACGGGCTCCAGCAGGGGCCGCACGTCGGGGAGGTGCACCAGAAAAGTCACGGTATCATACCACGACTCGGCGTCATCATCGCCACTGTCTTCATCCTCCCTCGAGACCGTCTCGGAGGGGGATTCCTTGATCGGGAGACCCTCGAGGCTCTGCTGGCGGCGGCGCTTTTTCAACGCCTCGTGCTCGAGGGCCTTCTCGACTTGACGCTTCTTAGCAGCGTCCTTCTCTTCCTTCTTCTAGGCCGCCAAGAGGCATCTCGCCTCTCGAGCAGCCCGATCCTCTAGAACCGGCAGCCGCGACTCCTTGACCGCTGACAGATCCTGCACGGAGGCCTCGACCAACTTAGTCAAGGGAATTGGGAAGCAAAAGGACCCAAGGCTGTCAAGAATGACACTTACCAGAGGCTCAAAGCCTTGAGTAGGGCGCATCGGGACCCTGTCGATGTCCTCCTGCTTGAAGATCCCCACCATCCACCGTGCTCGCCGGGTGACTTCATCAAGGGGGAGGGACTCGTGCGACATCCGACTTCCCTCTAGCGAAGCCTCCGGTGTCATCTCGTTGATCCGAAGTCAGCGCTGCATCAGCGGCAGCACCCTCCGGCGGTGGAACGCGGCGGCCACCATTTCCGCCGTCAACCCGCGCTGCCGAAGCCTCCTCAACGCGTCGAGGAGCGGCTGCAGTTTCGGCTTGTCCTCCTCGACAACGTCGTACGTCCAGTTCTCCTCACGCGACATCAGGACCCGGCCGGAGAACCTCGGTAGTCGGTCATTGTCGTTGCACAGGTAGAACCACCCGTCATGCCAGCCACTGTTAGACGAGATGAGCTGCGCCGGGATGTACTGCTCACCTTGACCCACCCAGACTTGGAGAGTGCAGCTCCCTGCATGCACCGCGCGCCGCACTCCTCGCTCGCCCGCCTTCTTGGTGAAATGCTCCGCCTTGAAGCGGTGGAGCCACAGATTCCAGTGTGGCTCCATCCCCAGGTACCCCTCACAGACCGCCGTAAAAATGGCAGCCTGTGAGATGGAGTTAGGGGCGAGATGATGTAGCTCCACCTTGTAGTAGTGGAGGAGTGCCCGCATGAAGCGGCTCGGAGGCATCCCGAGCCCTCTCTCATGGAAAGCCACAAAGCTTACCACGTATCCCTCTGGGGGCGCTGGCTCCCGGTGGTCAGACGGCGGCACCCTCCATTCTGGCTAGGTCCGGCTCGCCCTCGGTCGTAGAAGGCCGTCACGGACCAACTCCTCCAGCTTCCTCTCCATCACCGAGGAATGAGCCCACGCGTCCACAGGAAGGATCTAGCTCTTGCCCGCCATGGTCGTCGGAAACAGCGTGCAGTGGTGGCAGAGGAAGAAGTGACGGCGGCGGTGGAGGGCGGCTGAAGAGCGCACAAGGGGAAAGAGGGCAGAAACACAAATGGCTTGTAGGGGGCACACGGGACCCCGGACCTCACACTTATAACCCGATGGAAGGCCAATGGGCGGGCGAAAAGGTAGGAACAGTTTCCGCATTCAATGACCTTACCTAACCGCTCCCTCAAAACCCACAGGTAAGGGCACGTGTTCGCCATTCGCCCCGTAACCATCGCGCCACGCCGCCCACTACTGTGTCGTTCTTGCTTCTCCTCCTAAAAAGACGTGCCTCAAACGGGCCGAAAGGGGATCCGCAGACGGATATTTCCAGGTGAATGGATAACGGGCCCCGAGCCCACTATAAACCTCGAGGGATCGAAAGCTGGCCCTCGACCAGGGTTCGACAGCTGCCCATACAAGGGACACGCCCATACAAGGCCAGGGCTCGAGCCACTCTCTCGAGGCGCCCCCAGACGTATTTGAGGCTAGAAGAAAGGTCGACGGTGGAATACCCTCGGAGGGAGGCATCGAGCCCTCGGATCCTATCGCATGGAACCGAGATCCACACGACTACGCTTTGGCATTTTTGAGAGCACCTCCGTGGCCGCTAGCCGACTCCTACCAAATGGAGCACGGGCTCCCACTTGAATTCCCCAATAACAGCTCACCAGAGACCGTCGGAACTCGCCCAACGAGGGTAGTATGACGTTCCCCACCCCTCCTCCTTTTTTCTAAGAAGGAGCATGAGGGTCGAACGATAAAAGATGGGCAGGACCCTGATCGACCTCGTGCGCGCGAGGCTCGGGGGCTCGACCGCAAAAGGCTAAACCTCAAATGAAAGAGGACAAAACATGTCACGATGCAGGAGCATTCCTTGATATAATGCACTAAAGACCTCAGAGGAGTCAAAACACTCCACCGAGGCCTCGGGGGCTACACCCGGCTGGTGCGCTCGCACGCACCCACTGGAAAAGCTACAACGCTATGACTCCAGTTCATGACTCGTTGAGCCTCTGCGAGAGTGACCCACACTCACCCAAAGGCTCGGGGGCTAGTGTCGGGTACCAAAACAAGGGGTACCACAATCAATGATCAAGAAAAACAAACCCCTGAGAAAACCACGCCAAAAGCTCTGCCCACAGAGACAGGACGAGCCAAAACAAAACGCCTCAACCACGTTCCGACTCGCACGAGACTCGCTCGACGGGACATACCACGTTCCGACTCGCATGAGGCTCGATCGACGGGATGCCTCGACCACCAAGAAATCTTCGACTCGCACGACCCTGGGTCGAGCTGGTCGATCCACCTCACTCACCAACTCTGAGACAAAAGTCAAAGCATTTAATGCAACTGCCAACCACTTCCTAACCCCATGGCTACAGCGGTAATCAGCATGGAAGCAGTACCAGTGTCAAATCTCACTTTTCACTGCCCATCCCGGGATGGGCGGTGAAAACCTGTCACTGTACGCGCCATACCGAGCACTATTCCACCGCTGATCCCCCTCGAGGTAGAATACGATGAGTATCGTACCCCTAAATTCCCGGGACTTGGCCTTATCCATCTACCACCAACCCACCTTGGCCCATCCTGGACCCGGCCTCGACCAACCGCCGGTAAAACAAGGAAGCAGGGCTTGCATGCCACATGATTCGGATTCTTTTCACCGTCTCATCCTCTACGTCACCATGATGTCCAGGGATGGCCAGCCATTCTCGGGACACGTCGCTACAGCGACCTCTACAGCACTCGACAAAACTTTACTTCTAAGGCACCCCCGGCGTCTCTGCCTCCTCTTGACCCTATAAAAGGGCAGGCAGGGGACTCTAATAAGGAGGGAGGATGACAGACAACAAAAAAGACAGTCACCATCCCACCATAGAAGATCAACATCTCAAGCAATCTCCTTTGTACTCTCACCTTTTCTCTCTGAGACCTGGGATCGGCTCCCTCTCTCACAGCTTGTAACCCCTACGCAAGCACTTAGGTGCAAAGAAATACAATACTCCCCCCTCCCCGCTGGACGTAGGGCCTTCTTTTGCTCGAACCAGGATAAACCTCCGTGTACTCTCCTTGCATCACCATCCAGATTAGGGACACGCAGCACTGATTCACTCGTTGGCTTTGGACCCTCGTAGGACCGAACGCCGACAGTTCCATACCCTGGACTTCTACAACCTCTCACCGTCCTTGATATGGCCTTGAGTTATATTTCTACAAATTTTGTTGAAGGCCTGCCAAAGTCTAATGGAAAAAATGTGATACTAGTTGTTGAAGCATGTTTACTAAGTTTGCCCACTTTTTAACTCTAACACATCCATTTATTGTAGTATATTTCATTCAGGTTTTAATGCTTTCATGCTCCATGGATCTCCTCTTGCCATTGCCACCGGTCAAGATAGGATCTTTACTAGTAATTTATGGCAAGCATTATTGAAATCAACGAGGATCTAACTAAATTTCAGTAGTGGCTATCACCCCTCAATCAAATGGTTAAACCAAGAGAGTCACTCAATGCCTATGCATGGGTTTTTGTCAACTCACCAAATGGTTCTACTAGTTCCCTTTGGCAGAGTGGTGGACTAGTGGTACAACACATGCTTCCATACATCACTCAAAATGACTCCATTTCAAGCACTCTTTTTTGAACCAAAATGGCAGGAGCTCCACCTTTCAATTAAAATAGAAAAGAGAGTTGAAAGCACACAATGCTCTAATTGATGATCATGGCAACATCAAAGTGGCCCTGGTTACAATTATTCAACGCCGTTTTATCCCTCGTAACAATGAACCAGTTGTCCAATGGTTGGTTGAGTGGCTCAACCTACTATAGGGTCGAGATGGCGGATTAGAGGGGGGTGAATAGTCCTTTCTAAAAATAATCGCATTGGCTAACCGAAACAAATGCGGAATTAAAACTAACGGTCTAGCCAAGCCTACACCCCTCTATCTAAGTTCTCAAGCACCTTAAAAAGATCCTAAACAAGCAACTAATGTGTCGGGCTAGCTAGAGCTCACCTAACCAATTCTAGGAGCAAGGTCACACAAACCTATGCTACTAGTACTTCAAGCACGGGGGAGCTCCTACACAAACTAGTGAAGCAAAAGCACAAAGCCACCTAAGCTCACTAGCAATGCTCAATAACAAGGCTACACAAGCTAAATTATAGAGCGCAAATTACTTAGCTACACAAATTAAGCAATGTGACTAACAAGGTTACTCAAACCGAATTAGTCACACAAGAGAGCTACTTCTATGCTACACAAGCAAGAAGGCAACTAGCAAGCTACTAAAGCTAAAGTAGTCACAAGAGCAACTACATAAGCACAATGTAAATGAAAGTAATACAAGCTTGTGTTGTGTGAAATGCAAACCACCGAGAAGATGATGAATACAATGTTGACACGGTGATTTTCTCCCGAGGTTCACTTGGCTGCCACCAAGCGACGTCCCCGTTGTGTCGACTGCTCACTTGGTGGTTCGACGGCTAATTGGCGTCACCCGCCAAGCCCGCACGTCGGGCACCGCAAGAACCTACCCCGAAAGTGAGGGTAGCTCAATGTCACGCTCTACTAGAGTTGCTCTTCGCGATCCCTGCGGGGTGAGCAAAATCCCCCTCACAAATCCTCCTCCGGAGCACCGCACAATCTTCTCGCGTGCTTCAACGAAGTCGCAAGCCACCAGGGCGTCTAGGAGGTGACAACCTCTAAGAGTAACAAGCACCACCGGCTTGCAACACGATCACCTAGTACCACTTGATGCAACCTCACGATACAATTGCACTAGAATCGCTCACTCACTCAATCGGATGACCACTATCAAGCAAGAGTGAGTCAGAGGGATCCCAAGCACCACCACACAAGCCACCAAGGCTGTAGTGGGCTCAGCAACCAGCCAAAGGTCGGCCGACACCTCTATTTATAGCTCCACGGGCTAAACTAGCCGTTACCCCTTCACTGGGCATAAACTTCTCTACACACCTATGACCGGTGAAATGAAATGCTCTAGGTTATACCTTTGCCTTGCGCATTCTATTCCATCTCCTCCAATGTCAATGCAACACATGCACCAACATGACCAACAATGATTGATCCACTCTATATCATCATGTGACCATATTGGTTCATCAATCTTGACTTCACTTGCTCTTCACCGTTGCTTCGATCCATCAGCGCTAAGTCATCACTCAACTTGCCCTTCACACTTGCACCAGTCCGTCGAGCCAAGCCTTGTCTTGATCTTCTCCACTTTAGTCACATGACTCAATGTCATGTTTCATATGCAATGAGCTCCTTCATCACATGTATGAGCTTTGCAACATCTTCGAGCCATCTTCACCGTCATGGCATATGTTGCTTACACACATGTACTTGTAGACTAATCACCTGTGTATCTCACTCAAACACATATTAGTTCACCTAAGGTTATCACTCAATTACTAAAACCAAACAAGAACCTTTCACCTACCTGCTTCTAAAGCTGCATGGGAGGATGAAACTTTTATTAGGAAGATTTTTCCATCATTTCATACTTAAGGGCAAGGATCTTCAGACGGGAGGTATTGTCAGCTGAATGTGTTGCAATGCCACTCTTCAGTTTGTTAGTTCAGCCTATGGAATCAGGCTTAGCCACACATTGACAATCTGATGGCACACAAGTGAGTTAGTGGCCTCTGCCTTTGGTGCCTAAATGCACATTATCCATTTTGTCAGATATTTAACCGTGTTAAGGCTCTTTATTATGTTAATGATCATCCATGCTATTTAGGTAAACACAAATGTAGAGTAGAAGTAGCAGTAGCTGAGTTCCTTGCCACCGCCAACTTCTGTATCAGGATGGACTCATTTGATATCTGAATACTGCTACTAGTGTACCACCTGCATCGATTTGCTTCTTGACCCTTCAGGTATTTGCTCTTGTTTTCCAATTTTCTAGGTCTGACTCTCACCGACATCCAGTAAAATGGAATTTTGTCCTCGAAGCCCTTGATGATGTTGATAGGCTGCCATTGTATTCCAAAATTCCAATACAAATATTGAAAAAAAAGCAGTCTACCAACTTTTCTTCCACAAGTCCACATGTTGATCTCATGCATGACTCAATCAAGTCAGATAAAAAAAATCATGTTACCATCGGAAAGGCGGAGATAACAAAGACATTAAAAAAAAGATATACCCTAGACATATGTATTGCCCCCCCCCCCAACTCTATATAAGAACTTTATAAATAGGGATTTGCTATTTTTTAGGTGCCTAAAAATAGTATTTGTTTCATGCAACCACTGGATCAGATGTACGAATCTTGAAGCTAGATCAAAGGATCACGTTATCATCTGAACCAAGGCCTGGTTTAGATGCATCCCAAAAGTTGAAATTTTTTCACTCTCTCTCCATCACATCAATCTTTGGATCCATATATGAAGTAGTAAATGTAGGTAAAAAAAATAACTAATTACACAGTTTAGTTGGAAATCACGAGATGAATCTTTTGAGCCTAGTTGATCCACGATTGGATAATATTTGTCAAATAAGACGAAAGTGGTACTATTCATCGGTTTGAAATTTTTTTCAATCTAAACGTGGCCCAAAGACAGATTTCAGACTGCTGCTTTTCTAGAAAAAAAAAAGTTTTATAAATAAGGCAAAGAGGATCTCATCCAGGCCTCACATCTGAATGTTAGATAATTCAGAGAGCCTTCTAGTCCTTGTTCACTAGACAAGATGATCACTCATGGCGATGTATGAAGAATCCATATGCTAAAAAAAACATATATGACCGCTAAGGATGTATGAAAAAAAACGTATACGCTTCAAGTATGTAAGTACGTTGTTGCTATCCAGTGTCCAGATGCTCACCCGAGTCATGCATGATCTCACCAAAAGGCCCCTGCCGGCTGTCGCCGTGCCAGATCGCTTCAAGTCTGCGCCCGTTCATTCGCAAGGCCGTCGCATCTTCCCTCGTCACTCGTCAGACAAAGTTCTTGCCTTGTACTTAGCGTCCGGTTGCTGGCGACATCGCCGGACGCGCGGACCCACGAGAAAGCTCCAAGTGCGTAGCAGAGAACCTGTCGCAACATCGATATACCGTATCTTAAGACGGCGAATCAGCTCTGCAACACCATATATATACACACACAGTGACACTGCTGGCACACACAAACACCGAAACACGCGACGACATCACAGCACAGTACTATCATCCTTCGTGCGGATTGCAGTTTGCTTCGCGGGGTGGGTGCACCGTGCACGCCGAGTTCTCGATCGTATCCTGTTGCTCGACATGGGCACGGGAGGTGTAGCGCTGGTCGCCGCCGCCCTCGCCGTGGTGGTGGTCACCAGGCTGTGGACGGTGCTGCTCCACCTGGTGTGGCGGCCGTACGCCGTCGCGAGGGCGTTCGCGCGGCAGGGCGTGCGCGGCCCGCCGTACCGTGTCTTCGTGGGAAACAGCAAGGAGATTCAGGCGATGCGCGCGGCGACGAGCGGCGACACGCTGGACCTCACCTCCCACGACTACATCCCGCGTGTGATGCCGCAGTACCGCGCGTGGATGTCGCTCTACGGTAAGGTGTTCCTGACGTGGCCCAGCTCGACTCCGGCGCTGTTCGTGGGCAGCTACGACATGGTGAAGCGGGTCCTCTTCGACAAGTCAGGGCTGTACGGCAAGACGGACCCGGGCCCCACCATACTGTCCCTGTTGGGCATGGGCCTCATCTTCACCGACGGCGACGACTGGTCGCGCCACCGCCGCGTCGTGCACCCGGCGTTCGCCATGGACAAGCTCAAGTCGATGACGGGGGGCGATGGCGGCGTGCGCGGCGGAGGTGATCCGGGTGTGGGAGGCGCGCGCCGCCGCGAGCGGGAAGGAGGAGGGAGTGACGGTGGAGGTAGGGCAGCAGTTCACGGAGCTCACCGCCGACGTCATCTCGCACACGGCGTTCGGCAGCAGCTACCGGCAGGGGAAGGAGGTGTTCTTGGCGCAGAGGGAGCTCCAGTTCATCGCCTTCGCCTCCATCAACAACGTGTGCGTGCCGGGCATGCAGTACGTGCCCACCAAGGCCAACGTGCGCCGCTGGCAGCTCGAGCGCACGGTACGGGGCACGCTCATGGCCATCATCGGCGAGCGCCTCGCCGCTGCGAAGGAGGCGAGGGGTTACGGCAGCGACCTGCTCGGCCTCATGTTGGAGGCCAACGCCGCCGGCGACGACGGCGGCAAGAGGCAGCAACAGGCCATGAGCATGGACGAGATCATCGACGAGTGCAGGACCTTCTTCTTCGCCGGCCACGACACGACCTCGCACCTCCTCACCTGGGCCATGTTCCTCCTCGGCACGCACCCCGAGTGGCAGCAGCGGCTTAGGGAGGAGGTGATCCGGGAGTGCGGCGGCGCCGAGGTGCCTCTCCGCGGCGACGCCCTCAACAAGCTCAAGCTCGTGAGCCTCCTCCACCTTAAGCTTATTATGCTAGCTAGCAGGTGTATATCCGCATGGTGACCGCCGGCGAGCGGCCATGTTCTTATGTTGTTTCGCAGGTGACCATGGTGCTGTACGGTGCGCTGCCGATGATCGCGAGGCAGGCGACGGCGGACGCGGACCTCTGCGGCGTGAAGGTGCCCAAGGGCACCCTCCTGCTGATCCCGATCGCGATGCTTCACCGCGACGAGGAGGTGTGGGGCGCGGACGCCGGCGCGTTCAACCCGCTCCGGTTCCGGGACGGCATGGGAAGGGCAGCGGTGCACCCGAACGCGCTGCTGGAGGCCAAGGCCACGCTGGCGCTCATCCTGCGGCGGTTCGCGTTCGAGGTGGCGCCGGAGTACGTGCACGCGCCAGCCGACTTCCTGACGCTTCAGCCGTCGAAAGGGCTTCCCGTCGTGCTCAGGCTCTTGGATCCGCGCACTTTGGTCAGTTGAGACATTTAAGATTCCGTAGGCAACAGATATGTTGCAGCCCCCCCCCCCCCCCCCCCCCCCCCCCCCCCCCCCCTTTTTTTAACAGAGTGTTGCAGTCCTATACTCCTATTGGCGTCCATCTTCAGTTTGTCGAGAGTAATTTGTTCCGAGTGAACGCGTTGTCTATAAGTCCACGTGTGGACTGTGGCTTGTCCACTCGACGCCCCATGGGCCGTGGGCCGTGGAGGTCGACGTCGACGTCGACTTGAGCGAGCGACGTCCACTTGAGAAAAAAAACTTGCGGCAGATTTCGGCGGGCCCAAGCGGCTGATCTCACATTATTTTCTCCTCTTTCTCATCTCAAATCCAATCAAATTTTAGTATGCATGATTGTTTTTTAAAAGAAATGTTTCCATAACTTTTATCCGTAAATTGTTTGTGGCTGACTTTGTGCAAACAAATTTTTGTTTAGAAAACAGGTGGACATTCAGCAGAGATCAAAGAACTAATTGAGGCAGTTACAATGTTGTAAAATTGTTGAAACCCTGAAAATCTCTCATCAGGACATTGTTGGGTCAAGCTATATTCAACTTCGATGACTTTCAGCAGAGATCACAATGACATTTAGATGATACTCCCTCCATCCCAAATTATAAGTTAATAGTTGGGTGCGCTGCCGCGCGCGCCCGTGATGAACAGTGGAGAAAATGTTTTAAATTTGACTGTGCAAACAAAATAAGAGTGAACAATGAATGGTGATGTCATGTCATGAACAGTGTTGAACAGTAGACGACGCGGAGGAGGCAGGAAAAACTCATGGTTGAGGGATATCTCATTCCAACTTTCTTGAAGAGTCAAAACATGTCAAGTTTGACCAAATTTATATAATAAAATAATAACATTTATGATACTTAAGTACTATTAGAGTCTTCGTTAATTATATGTTCATAGTAATATCTATTTGATGTTATAAATCTTTATGATTCTCTCTATAATTTTAGTCACATGTTTCAACCTCCAAGAAAATTGGAATGAAATATAATTTAGAATAGAGGGAGTATAAGATAAGAGTATGTGGATTGCGTGTACATGTAGGAAATTCTTCAGGAATGTGTTAGCTGAACGAGAGCGTAGTGTCTCCATTTTGGGTTCCGGCAAAATGGGCTACAATATAAATCTGTCTTGTCTATTTAAACTTTTATATATTGATTACCTCACTGTAAAATTCTGTCAATCCGTAGTAGATTCTACCGCAAGTTAGATTACGGTTGATACCTATATAACATCGCGTGCACGGACGAAATGAGGACATCACGGGTTGAATTTTGCATCTTTTAATGCCAGCTTGATTTCTAAACTCGATTAAGTGTAACATGGACATCAAACTTTTTTCAGGTTCCCCGTTCCCATTTGCAGCGGATATTGAGCAACTTACGAGCGATAGAGCATTCACGAGACCCGGGCGATTCCTTGCTTTTAAAAAAAAATCTAACAAGCATATCCAGGCAAATTGCCAGATACAAAGTTAGTTACAAACTCAGGAGCTTGACTAAAAAACATAGAACAGTCAGGGGCCAAAACACAAGCTCCATGGGAGGCTAGCTAGCAACCTGTTCGCTTAAGATTATCCGCCAAATCAGTCAGCCGGCCAGCAATGTTTTTCTCTCATAAAAAGAACCAGCCAGCAGTACTTTCAGCCAACTAGATCAGCCCAAGCGAACAGGCCAGACCATCTGCAACCCTGTTACATGTTCTGTTACAGGTAGACTTTACAAGAATTTAAGTCATACACCAGCGATAGAGCATTCACGAGCCCCGGGCGATTCCTTGCTTTTTTATAAAAAAAATCAGAATCCTTGATTCCATTAACAAGCATGTCCAGGCGAATCGCCAGATACAAAGTTAGTTACAAACTCAGGAGCTTGACTAAAAAACATAGAATAATCAGGGACCAAAACACAAGCTCCATGGGAGGTTAAACCATCTGCAACCCTGTTACATGTTCTGTTACAGGTGGAGACTTTACAAGAAATGAAGTCATACACCATATGGTCTCTAATCTGATGGATTAATGAACCAATCGTGCTTTCTGCCCTTCTCTGTTGAAGATAGAGCCAATGCTAAGGCTGTAGCATCTGTTTCCAGAATGATACGCATCATGCCAAGATGTGTTGCATGCTGGATAACTTGGAGGGCCACCATGCTATCTCATATTACCAGCGCCAGCTGCAAGCACGTCCCCACATGTGTCCCTAATCACAAAGCCCCAGCCTCCTGTTCTTGTCTTCGGGTAAAAGGCACCATCAATATTGATCTTGTAATTGTCAATAGGTGGTGGCTTCCATGAGCATGGTACAGTTTTTTTTCTTTTTTTTACTGACTGACCTGTATTGTTCAATCTCTCAAATTCTAGCAGATGGTACAGTACAACATTTTGAGGCCCCGTTTGGTTTGAGTATGTTAAAGTTTAACTCACATCACATCAATATTCCTTCAAATGCATGGAGTACTAAATGTAGACTAATTGCATGCATGTCGGCATAGATTAGGAGTAATTTACGAGACGAATCTATTAAGCCTAGTTAGTCCAAGATTAGAAACTTTTTGTCAAATAAGACGAAAGTGCTACAGTATTTGTTAAACTTTAACTCCTCTAACCAAACACCCCCTGAATTTCTGATGCACTCATCAGCCTATGACCTTCATTTACCTTATTCCTCGCTGACCACCATCTCCACAACAACACTATCACCTTTAATTGTACAGATTTTTCCAGAGACGATCATGTGGACAATTTCCTTCCCTGATTGACATCCCAGTAACATTACCCTGTGTTCTTCCATATTCAATAGCCGCCAACAATGTTTCACATATTTAAACTTGAAAAAAATATGGCTGCAATCCTCGTCCAGTCTATTGCAAACCGGACATAGGGTTTTTGTTTTAATTCCTCGACGGGCCAAATTTCTTCTTACAGGAAGACTGTAGTGGGCTAAACGCCAAAAAACCATCTGGACCTTGTTGGGGACTTTTAGTTGCCAAATCTTATGCCATTGGAATTCGCCTTCCTTATTACTTACACTCCCAGATGTAGAAGCATCCATGTGGGCAAGTGCATCTCTTCTGGCCACAGCCAACTTATAAGCTGATTTAACTGAGAAAAGTCCCTTCAAATCAAATTGCCAAGCTGCCAACTTTTAAGCTGATTTAACTGAGAAAAGTCCCTTTAAATCAAAGTGCCAAGCTGCCCAATCTTCCATTCGATCATCAATAGGAATCCTAAGAATCTCATTTGCATCTTCTGGCCAAAAGGTATCATGTACTAGTTGCACATCCCATCCTCCAGTTATTGGATTAATTAACTCATCCACTCTCCTTAGCAAAGCACGCCTTGGTGTAATCGGCCTTCTGGTAGAACCTTTAGGTAGCCATGGGTCCTCCCAGATTTTAACCTTTTCTCCATTGCCAATTCTCCAAATCAAGCCATCCTTTAGTAATTCCGCCAACTTACGATACCCCAGCATATGGGCGACAACTGAGAATATCTGACTCAGGGAAGCATTTGGCTTTTAAGACTTGACCTCCTTACTACTAGTGCAAATGCATATCGAAGCGTTCATACGAATCATTTATCCAAAATGACAAGCCCCAGGCGAATCCTGCATTACTGGTGCAAAATATATCATTAAGTTCTTCTTTGGCGTCAGAATGATGTTGTCGAACCAATTTGCAACTTGTGATTGCAAATTTGCAATGGCTAACCACAAGGGGCGGCCTTGCATTGACAACTACAGCTAATGCTGCCGGTCACAAGTCAAAGGCAATCTCCCAGGCCAAGCCTCGTAGTCACAAGTCAAAGGCAATCTCCCAGGCCAAGCCTCGTAGTCACAAATAAGGTTTTGTATGAGCAGCGCCGTCGGCAAAGCAATCGCTTGCATCTACGGCGGACAAATCACTGTGACAGCGCACGTATTCAGATTCATATCACAGTGCTCATAAATCACCACAGAAAACACTAGAAAGCTGCGTAATCTGCAGTTCACCTTTCAGTTCAGGTTATGTACCTCAGGGCATACCAGCACAGGTGCTAGCCACAACGGCCAGATCAAAGGTAAACTAGCAAAACATGAACTTGGTTTCACGAAAGCATAACCATATTCTGCAATAATTCGTTCCAAAGGCACTTAGGATAAACAAGTCTACTAAATTATCCAACATAACGAGATATGATGTCTCAGACACGACAGCTTAGATATATTAGGCTGAGGCGCTCCAAAATTAGGCTAAGTCCTGGTACCAGAATGCCACTGCTTCAGTTCACTCCTTCACTTCTTAGACTTCTTTGGTGCACTGTAACAATGGAGCGTCGAAAAAAAAATGTCAACAAACACACGATCATCTAATCCAAGGAGCCTAGGAAGTGAAGTAATGCCAGGGCACTTACGCTGCGGCTGGGGCAGGAGCTGCTGCCGGTGCTGCGGCGGGTTCCCTTGGGCCCTGCACAAGGATGAAACACGCATTTAGGCCTTGTTTAGTTCACTCCAAGATGCAAAAAGTTTTCAAGATTCCTCGTCACATCACATATGCCGGTACATATATGGAGCATTAAATGTAGGTAAAAAAAAACTAATTGCACAGTTTGTCTGTAAATGTCGAGACAAATCTTTTGAGCCTAGTTAATCCATGATTGGACAAAGTTTATCAAATACAAACGAAAAGTGCTACAGTGCTTTTCCAAAAAAATTTGGAAACTAAACATGGCCTTAGAATCCAAACAAATGAACAATGAAAGGGACAGGTACATCAAAATGCCACAAGCTGTCAGAAAACATTCAACAGATCTAACAGTTTAAAACAAAATCAAGCATAGTTTTTTTAACAGATCAATATAGAACTAATGAGTGTTAGCAAATTTAATTACCATTCATCGACATTACAAATCAGCAGTTATAACAATGTAAAAATATGCAAGTTTTAGCATGTTCAAATCTGACCTGGGCCAGCCTCTCCTCCCTTCTTGCGATTTTCCTTTCACGAGAGGCCTTGCTCTTCGCCCGCTTAGCCTCGAACTGATCAGAGAGAGTCTTCTCTCTGGTCTTCTCTGCCTTTGTCTTGTGAATGCTCTCCATGAGCACTCTCTTGTTCTTGAACATGTTTCCTTTCACTTTCATGTACATTGCGTGGTACATGTGCTTGTCAATCTTTTTGGCTTCCCTGTACTTGCGCAGCAGGCGCCTGAGAACACGCATCCTGCGCATCCAAAGGATCTTGGTGGGGAGCCTGGCCTCCCTGGTACCCCTCCTCTTACCTGCAGGGCGATCAGATTAGCATACATTGCAGGACTAGAAAAAACAGAGATCCCAGATATGAATTCAAATGGCAACGAACAGAGTAAATGAGTGCTGCAGCAGTATACCGTAGCCCGAGTGCCTCCCCTTTTGTTTGGCCTCATGTGCCCTCCTTGCACGGGACCTCGAATGGATCTTTTGTGGCTTCTTGATGATGAAGCCGTCCTTCACCAACTTACGAATGTTTTGGCCTGAAAGTATTGTAGAAAAAAGGTCATACTATGTCCCTTCTGTTACTCAGTAGTAAAACAAGTTGAAGATTTCAATGTTCAAACAGAAGTAAAAGCATAACCACTCTCAAAATTGAACGAGCACAAAAAACAGAGAAAACAACTACACAAGTCTGAGTGATATAACTATTTCACCTTTCATCAAATCAAATCACATAACTTTAGATACATGCATGGCAATCTCAGTACTAAACCAATCGGAAAAAAACATATGCATGGCAAGAACAGCCTGAGCACAAAACCTCAGGCTAACATAAAAGCATACTTGTAAATCATCAACAGTCCATGAAAGCAACTAATAGCAGCCCTAGCCAAAATCAAAGTAACAAAACAAGTAGGACAGAACATACGGTTTGCAATACAGCATGAACAGAATATGTATGGCTAAATAAACAGTTCTTTGTAAAATCATCAGCAGTGCACAAAATAATCAAAATACTCAATAAACTTTATGCACAGTTGCATCACTTAGCAAACATTATCTTCTTCAACAAAACTCCCAGACAACTTAGACTGTACATTAGTAGCAGGAAATAAGTTATAACTGCAAAATCAACATAGGCACAATCTAACAGTTTAACATCCTGTACAATAAGATAACCAACACAACTAGATGAGGTGGCACACCGACGCAGTGACCTAATATGAACACCTGCAGCCACCGAACCCAAACGGAACAAGACTTTCTTTCCCCCTATACGCACTGACTAAACTGCCCCGGAATATAAGACGGCCACGAACCTGAGCTATATCAACAAGCAACCGCAGCACCACACTGGTGGACAGCGGGGCAAGCCTCCCGAATCGATCCGGGGGGCCTTAGCCGAGGAAGCGGGGCGCGGTCCGCGGTCCGCACGATGATGCGGCAGTACATCGGCGCCGCCTAGAAGATACGCGCAGAAAAAACAGATCTACCTCTACGACACCAACCCACCCCACTGAGCAATATGGATGAACAGCTCATCCATGGACGGAGGCGCTTGCTCATCCATCGACGGACGGACTAACCGCGCAGCAAACACGAAGTGGACGGAGGGGGGGGGGGGTGTGGAGACGGAGGCCAAGCGGTGGTGGTCTTACGCGAGTTTGCCATGGAGATCTCGGAGACCTCGTTCGGATCGAGCCATACTTTGCCTTTCCCGCACTTGAGCACACTCGCTGCCAGCCGCTTCTGGAGCTTCAAGGACACCATGGTCTCCGCCGGCGAAGAGGGTCTCCCTACAGGGTGTGTGTGGGTGGCGCAGAGGTTGGGGGAAGAGGGAGTGGCGGCCGCGAGGAGGGTTATATACCACGGGGGTTAGGGTTTCCCTAGGACCCTCTCAAGTGGGCTAGGCCTGTGTGGAGAAGTCGGGCTTATTGGGCCACGGCCTACTAGATGGCCCGGACAAAAAAGAGCGGTTCATGTCCCTTCTGGCCTTCTATTTATTTACATTTGTATTTTGCAAAAAAAAATGATGTAGAAATATTTTTTCTTAAGAGTAAAGGATGATTAACTAGACTATCCTAATTTATTTTTTTATAACTTTGTAGTATACTCGGAGAAGCCTCAGCTGCTTAAGCTAATCTGCATGGTTATCCGAGGACAGTTTACACACAAAACCGAACTGAGGGGATGCATATGAGTTTTGCAGAATCTACAATCTACATGCTTTGATCCTGCCGTCAGCAGAGCACGTTTGCTTAGAGCAACTCCAAAAGATTTGGTAAAATTAGATGCTAAATTATGAGATATAACCATTATGTAAAATAGAAAGCCCATCTAAAATGTAGAGTTTTACAACAGCCTAGCTAAATTGAAAAACACAGATAGCAAACATGACTTGCTAGGGAAATATGGCCAACGAGAATGGTGGGATAGCCGGCTGGGAAAAATAGAAAACAATATAGAAAAGTTGTTGGAATGCTTTTTTAGAGCACAATAGCTATAAATGGCTTCTTGAATACATTTACCTAATCTGTTGGAGCTGCTCTTATATGCTCCAGAGTGCTAAAGACCTTTTATCTTGTGCTCACCAAAACCGAGCTGCTTCAACCATATGTGCACAACTGACCATTCTTCAATCTGACACAGAGCCCGTTCGCTTCGCTGAAAAGTTATAGCCGAAAGTAATTCGTTGATTTGTTGTGAGAGAAAAATATTGTTCCGGCTAAAAAAACAAGCTAAAAAGTACGGATTATAAGACAAGCGAACAAGACCTGATCTCCATCACGCAAGAACCCTACATTGCTTAAAAATTAAATTAGCAGCACCGACTACGGCCCTGTTTAGATGCCAATTTTTTCTCTAAATTCTACTATGCAAAAAGAAGATTCCCCATCACATCAAAATGCCGGCACATGTATAGAGCACTAAATGTAGATGAAATAAAAAACTAATTGCACAGTTTAGTTGTACTTTGCGAGACGAATCTTTTGAGCCTAACTAGTCAATGTTTGGACAAAAATTCACAAATACAAACGAAATGCTACAGTATTTGTCCCTGCACTGTGCAGATTTGGGTGCTGCCAATTTGGCCCAACTAAACACGGCCTACTATGAAATGTGTGTCATTTTGTACTTTTCGATTAGTTGGTTCTAGGTTGAAGGGAAACTCTGACCAAATACCAAGCGAGAGAAGGTCAAAGCCGAGAATGTGAAATAGAAACCAGTGTTGAACTGTCTCAATTTTGACAACCTCCCCTTTATAGGACAAATTCTCGCCCTGCAGGGTAAGGGCTGGTTTTGGCCAGATGTGTTAAAGTTTGACAAACACTGTAGCACTTTCGTCTTATTTGACAAAAAGTTTCCAATTTTAGACTAATTAGGTTTAATAGATTTGTCTCGTAAATTACTCCTAATCTGTGCCGACATACATACAATTAGTCTATATTTAGTACTTCGTGCATTTGCCGCAACATTGATGTGATGGGAGTTAAACTTTAACATTCATGAACCAAACAGGGCCTAAATCAATGCGTCAAGAGACAGGATGTATGTGGTTTAGAGGGTAACATAAATGAGGTGCTTCCGGGTAATTATCGCATTTGTTGTTCCTGTAGATCCGATCGTCATATAGCTCATAGGAAAAAATCTACTTGACCCCCCAACTATAGGGGGTCGTCTCCTTTACCCCAAACTATAAAACGGTCTAATTTACCCCCTGAACTTTGCAAAACCGGCCAAATCACCCCTCGAGCGGTTTTGGGCGGTGGTTTACTACAGTAACATCGGGTGCTACAGTAGCGGTGGTTTTGTCTTTATCTTTTTTTTCATCTAAATCTTTGAAAAATCATAGTAAATCACTGAAAAATCATAAAATAGAAAATCTAATTTTGTTGGACTCCACATGAGTAGATCTACACAATGAATATATAATATAGTATATTTTAGTACAAAGTTTTTTGCTGTAAATTTGGATCTATTTTTTTCTGTAATTAATTTGAATAATTCATACAACAAAAACTTTGGACTAAAGCATACTATATTATATATTCACTGTATAGATCTACTCATGTGGAGTCCAACAAAATTAGATTTTCTATTTTATGATTTTTTTGTGATTTACTATGATTTTTCAAAGATTTAGACGAAATAAATAAAAAAGAAAAAGGCAAAACGATGTTACTGTAGCAAAACCGTTGTTACTGTAGCAAAACCACCGCCCAAAACCGCTCGAGGGTGATTTGACCGGTTTTGCAAAGTTCAGGGGGTAAATTAGACCGTTTCATAGTTTGGGGTAGAGTAGACGGCCCCCATAGTTGAGGGGATGAATTAGACTTTTTCCATAGTTCATATAAAGAAGACATGCATATATGATAATTACATGTACTCCATGAGATGAGACATACACACATGTTTCTTGTGGAAAGGGTGAGATCGAAAGAAGAGGTTATTCTTGGGGAGAAAGCAAGCTACATGTTTCTTGGGGAGAAGGCAATGCAGGTAGTCGACGGTTTTTCTAGGGAGAAAAGCAGTCAAAGCAGTGCGGCGTCGACTCACAGTCACAGCCTCACATGCGCGGAAGCCTGTGGAAGTGTGCGGTCAATACAGAAACAAACCAACAAAGCGGGTGTTTAGTTTCCACCTAAATATTTTTCACCCCATTACATCGAATATTTGGACACATGCATAGAGTACTAAATGTAGACAAAAAAAATTACACAGTATGGTTGGAAATCACTAGACGAATCTTTTATAAGCATAATTAATCCATAATTAGTCTTAAGTGCTATAGTAACACATGTGCTATGACGGCTTAATTAGGTTTAATAAATTCGTCTCGCGGTTTCCAGACGAGTTATGTAATTAGTTTTTTCATTAGCATCTGAAAATCTCTTCCGACACCCCATGAAACATCTGATGTGGCACTCAAAAACTTTTCACCCACCAACTAAACACCCCAAAGTGCAAGCGTGTTGCGTACTACTCCGTAGACCCTTTGAGACATCTGTCAAATTTGTAGGGTAATCAATGGGTGTTTGGACTCAGGGACTAAAGTTTAGTAGATATCACATCGGGTATTTGGATACTAATTAAAAGGACTAAACATGTATATAATTAGGTTTAATAGGTTCGTCTCGTAAATTAGTCTCAATCTGTGTAATTAGTTTTATAATTAGTCTATGTTTAATATTACATGCATGTGTCCAAATATTCGATGTGGCATAGACTAAATTTTAGTAGGGAGGAACCAAACACCCCTTTTCATTTCCTACTATGAGATGTTTTCTGTGAAGGGCAAAAGGAATCAAAACAGAAAAAAGAAAAGATTAAATATTGAGAATCATCATCATCAATTTCCTATGAGATCTTTTCTATGAAGGACAAAAGGAATCAAAACAGAAAAAAGCAATTTCCTATGAGATGTTTTCCGTGAAGGACAAAAGGAATCAAAACAGAAAAAAGAAAAGATTAGATGAGAACATCATCATCAAATTAACTAGTCACAATCAAAACACGAATCAAACACTACGCCGTCCGTGGGATTCGAACCCAAATTAATCACAATCAAAATCAAAACAGAAATCTCACGAATACATAGTCCGTGGGATTCGAACCCACGATCACACGGTTAAAAGCCGTGCGCTCTACCGACTGAGCTAGGACGGCTATGAAAAATTGGTACATATAATTTTATTAGACCTCTAATAAGAACAGTTGAGTCATTCTGTCAGTCTGCTGCTTCGCGAGATGCACTGTCTGTCTTCCTAGTTCGTTAGTATCGCGGTTTAAAAAAATGATACATTAGTTTTGTTTTAAGCCAAATTATTTAAATTTAATACATCTAGTTTATAAAAAAGTTTATTAATGTTTATAGGATATAAGTCGGTGAAACGAAGCATATATTTAGTAATGAATTTAATGACACTTATTTAGTAATATAAATATTGGTATTTTTTAAATTTGATTAAACCTTAGATAGTTTACTTATAACATGCTAGAATGTCATTCTTTTTTCGAGATGGAGTAAATATCACCCTTTTTATTTGCGACTTCATCTTAATTTTTCTTTCTTCGCAGAGCCATATCTCCTTCTATGTTTGTCATTTTAGGTTGGCTTTCTTAACAAGAATACTCGATGCACTAGAGTTTATGTGCAAGGACCCTCCGATCAATCATACTAACATAGCGTTTGGTTGGCAGAAATGTAACGGGATACGATTACGTGGGTAACGAGTTGCGTTTGATGGGTGTTTGTTTCAGCCCCCTCAGTAATCACCGCGTTATTTAGGCCCTGTTTGGTTGAGTTGTGGATTTTTAAAAAAGCTGCTGTGAGCTGTGGGCTATGGAAAAGCTGCTGTGGGCTGAGAGCTGTGGGAAAAGCTGAAAGCGGTTTGATTAGAGCAGTTGTGAAACTGCAGGATGTGTAGAAATGTATGTAATGCCCCTGAAGGCCTGAGGGACTATTTATATTCAAATTGCTTGTAAATAAATATTGTACTCACTTATTTGTATGTAAATGACTATTTTGGTAAGGAAAAATAAATTTGTTCCAAGTTTTTTTAGCATTCAAAGTGATTTGGTCCATACAAATATAATATTAGCATTTTACAAAAGATAAGGGCTCATTAAATCATGTCATCCCTCAACATAACTATCTCACACTAAACAAAGCATCGGTTATTCTACTACGAATGATATTCATGGCATCTTCATTCTCCACATCTTCAATCTCATCTTCCAGTGTCGTGTCATCCTCTTGTACCAAGTATTCATCATCAGCATCACATCTTTCGAACTCCTTATCATGCAAATTGCTATCACGAATAAAATTATGCAATGTCAAACAAGCAAGAATGATGTGCTTTTGAGTACGAGTTGAGAAACTTGGTATGCCCTTCAAAATACGCCACTTCTCCTTCAATACTCCAAAGGCCCGCTCAATGACATTTCGAAGGGATGAATGATTGAAATTGAACACCTCATATTTCCCTTGGGGTGGTCCAGAACGATTACGAAATTCTGGAATGTGGTATGTGCTTCCTTTGAAAGGGGCCAGATACCCTGTTCGGTTTGGATATCCAGAGTCCACGAGATAATATTTCCCTACAAAGTAAAATCAATGTAAGCAAATAAATAATAAAAGTACCTCACGTACTGCTGGGCCAACCATTAGGAAGCAAATAAATAATACGTGTGATATGTGTATACCTTTAGGAGGCACAGGAAATCATCAAAATTTGTCAAAGCATGATTGAGGATACGTGTGTCATGGGCACAACCGGGCCAACTAGCAACCGCAAAGATAAACCTCATGTCAAAGTCGCAAACAACTAGCAAATTCTGAGATGTATATCCATGACGGCATGTGTGATTAACCGTATCCTCAGCGGGCACAACCACTGGAACATGTGAACCGTCTATTGTTCCAATAGCGCCTTTGAAGTAGGGCCAGAAACGGTCTTCTTTGATTCTTTCATGTTCCGAAGAAAAAGTAGCATCTCTTGGCTTAATATTGTCTTTACCTAACTTGCGCAAACACTTCAGTACCTCATGAAACTTAGTGTGAACTGTCCACAGTGAACGAGTGAAGCGATTTTCCACTTGTGAAAATGATTGGGGTCCTCCGACAATCCACAAAAACATCGCCAATGACTCAATGGATGAAACATTGTTAGTGGAGGTCAAACCATAGTTCAAGACTAGCAACTCATGCAGTGCCATGAAGACATCGGTGCTCATTCTAAACATCTTATAGAAGTACCTTGGACGAGAAAAGCACCTCATCACCCATTGCAGTCCAGTTTCTGGTGTTTCCCTGTACTCTCCTTTGTTCCAATAACGATCAGTGTATTGTGCACCCATTTGACCAATAATGGCAGCATGCTGGGAAAGCTCAGCTAGGAGTAGCAATCTCTTCTGTCCTTGGGCTACACCTTCCAGGTTCTCATCCATATATATATATATATATATATATATATATATATATATATATATATATATATATATATATATATATATATATATATATATATATATACACACACACACACATGCATATGGATAGTAATCTGACACAATGATAATAAGCTCACAGTACAAGGACAAAAATATATGTATACATGCACATGGATACTAATCTGACACAAGGATAATAAGCTCATAATACAAATAATTTTAGTACAAATTGTTCTCAGGACAAGCAAATTGTTCTCAGAGTACAATTTAAAATTGGTTCAGGTAGCCATACAACTAATAGTGCTCACAATACAAATTGGTTCACACAGCAACAATAGAAATAAAAATTGGTTCACTAGCGCCTCATCTCCTTCTCATGCTCTCTCTCAAGGACATCCAGCCTTCCAAAATTTGTTTTTAGATGGCTAAAGACCTCTCTAAATTCAGGCTTCATGATCAGCATGGTGGCAGTGTGCATTAGAGGAGTTCCTTCTTCCACCCCACACTCTTCGACCATCTTCATAGCCTCTCCAATAGTGGGGACAACATTAGTGGGAGAAGTTGAGGTGGCAGATGCACTAGAGATCCTATCCGCTGCACTTTCTATCTTCAAACATGTGTTTTTATACATTCGATAAAATGGACTCTTTTCTTCTTTGCTTTCAGCAATAGTACAGGAGCTCTTGCGTTTCTTTTTTCCCTTTTTGCTTCAAATCAGCCAGCTTGACATCATCTTTAGGTGGAGGTTTTGGCACCTCGGCCACGTAATCATCACTCTCATCCGAAGATATATCACCAGGACAAGCTGCAGTGGCCCTAGTCACATGTACCTTGCCGGAAATCAGATCAAGATCATCAAGGTACTTCGGTCCTTGTTTTCTAAACCTCACATGATTGCATTTAAGCCCTTTTTCACGATTATTGCACCTCTGAAATTGAATGAAAAATTTTAGCACGACACACCATATCATACTATGGACAAAATATCAACAGAAATAGTGCTTACAGCAAGGTGTTCATCCCACCAATCCTGGGGGCAATCAACAGTTCCCTTAGCGGCATCCCATCCAAGTCTAGTGGCATAATTCTTCAACTCTATGAACCAAACATATTCTTTTTTTTAAGTTATCTAATTTGTTCTTCAATTGTATCTTTGTTCGCTTATCACCAGTTTTAGCTTCAAACTTGGCTACAATATTTTTCCAACCAGTGCTAGTCCAAAGCCCCTGGAAGCGTAGATCGATGGAGCTTGGACTTGGTTTGCCAATGTCGTTGAGCCCAGGAATCGCTCTTAGCAGCAGAGTGTTCTGTGATGAAACAAGAAAAAAAGGAAAAGGCTTCTCTTTTAGAAGACAGGACCTTTATCTATCATCCGCAACTGCAATCGAACACTATACGTGGATAGAAAGAATGGAGCTCGTTAATCCAAGAAAGCTAACCTGCTTATCGAGTGGGTGGCGGAAGTCGTTGGCGTCAAGGCCCGACCTCGACCTGCAACCGAGAATGGGTAGAGACAGGGACTCCCGCCGGGGTGACCAGTAGGGCGACGAGGATGGAGACGGCGCCGGAGAGGATGGGGACGACGCCGAAGAGGACCGGGCGGCGCCGGAGAGGACCGGCCGTCGCCAAACCCTAGCTCTGCCTGGGCGTCGCCATCTGCGGACGGGCGAGTCGTCTCGCGCGGACGGGAAGAAGAGGAAAAGATCGAAGCGTTTTCTTGGCAACCGGTGGCAGTGCGGGTAATTTCCATCCTCCACAGCCGGTGAAAGCAGCCCTCCCCCTGCCGTGAAAAATAAACTACCCAAAAGCTAGCTTTTGTACAATCTACTGGGCCAAGTAAGAGCCTTTAGTTAGCTTCTTGACTTCTACAAAAGCTACAGCGGGTTGGAAGCCAAAGAGGGCCTTAATACGGTCTAGAAGACAGCTGATACCGCTCCAAATCGAGTGGAATGGGATGCCGCTCATTCTCGTCTCGTCTTCGCGTGGGTGTAGGAGCCGCTGACACAAACCGCCTGGTGTTTGCGTCTTCACGTGGGCGTGCAGGAGCTGTAGAGAAACAAAAGGCGCTCGGTGCTGGCTGCTGAGGACGCGAGAGTGAGTGAAAGCGTTTCCATTACCGTCTAGAACCAAACAAATATTGTGATCTGATACATTGTTTACGTTACCGGTTTAATTGGATTCCATTTACCGTTTACATTTACACATACCAACCAAACAGCACCTAAAGTCGATCTGTTATCTATTCACTGTACTCAATTTAATATGACTATTTCGGTCGTCTTTGAAGCCATAACATTCGTACTACGTAGTACGCGTAAAATTCATATTATCAATTGCATAATGACCATTTAGCTCACAACCAGTTATTACTTAAGTGAGTAGTTAATCTGCAGCTCACTTAGTTAAAGGCATACTCGGTTAACATTGACATCAAAGAGAAAGTATATCGATAGATAAGTATACTAGATATTCAAAAAAAGATAAGTATATTATCATTCACATCAAAGTGAAATGAAAGCATAAAAAATGCCTATAATTGGGTGAATATGCTAAACCTGAACTTTCAACCTTCACAACGGATTAATTGGCATGCATCACAAATTTTGGTCCTACTTAGAATTACTGACCGTGATCAGAAATTCCGATCAAGGCTGAAATTTTGACCTTGCGGGTAAAGATCCTAATCGATCTACAAAATCAACAAAAATAGATCTATGTTAAACACAGTGTGAGAATATATGATCAGCGAATTCCACAAGATGGTTTCCACTGAAAGCTTCACAACTAGTTGATCGGGATGAAACAAACAATAATTATAAAAGAACATAACAACACATGGATTTAACCCAAGATTTGGCCACCCCACAAAAGGAGTGTCTGCATCCTCATTGTTGAGGGGACCACAAAGGTCTAGAGTTTCTTTCACATCTTCCTCTTGTTACGCGGTCACAAAAGATCGAGCACAACGATTTCACTAGAAATAAATGGATAATACAAACTTTCTTGGAGCTCTCCCGCAATCAATTGTGGGCTTCTAAATAGGAGACACCTAGCCGCTAGGAATGCAAGAATCCAGGAGTAACAAATCAAATCAAATCAAAATCTATATGATGCCCAAGTGCTCAAAGGTTTGCAAGCTAGCTCAAGATCCAAATCTCCAATCCCAACTCAAACACCACACAAGAAGTCACAAATCCAAACCCCAAGTGAATTGAGAGGGAGTGAGGAGAACAAAAAATGTATTTGATGCTGGTTAGGTCAAGAGAGAATGAAGAAAGAGGGGAAGGTATAAATACCATCCACTCTCCAACTAATCGTTAGTATTGCAAGGCATACAGTGACCGGAAATTCTAAGCTGATCGATTTTCCAATTTCTAGGAATGCTAGTTTAGCACAACAATGCGTGGATAATAATAAAATTCAAACATTCTAGATCAGATAAGAAATTTTGATCCCAAAAAATAAATTGGGTTCAACAAGCCCCGATCGGAAATTCGGTCGGAACTTTCGATCCAGCCAGAATTCAGATTTTTCAATCCTGATTAGAAATTCCGATTCTGAAGTAGTCAACACACTTAGGATAGAAACCTAGAAATTTTATTATGGTGTCTAGGGTTTAGTTAGTCTAGTTTGAGCACATGGACACTTTCAAGATCTCATAGCACAACGTTCCTAAACTTGTCAAATAGAAATGAAGCAATGAAGGATAATTCTTCGAAATATTGTTTCACGCCATCCTAGTCAATCAAGTAAGAATTTAGGAGTCTCCTTTTTCTTCATTTGCACTTTTCACAAGGAATAATCACTGAAGTACTTTACAAATCTAATTAGCTCGTTATATGCATTATCAATCATTCACTAGAACCCACAATAGGGTTAGATATACCTTCATGGAAGTATATTGATATTGTAAGTTTACATATACATTTGCCACGGTCATGACTTACCATTCCCAATCGACCCATTACATGCTCCCTCTACCAGTCCAAGCAAACTAAGCACGGATTACAGCTTAGAAAAGCAATCAACTAACACTCCAATGTATGGTAATGAACAAAGAGTGAAATGATCATAAGTAGGCGTGATAGGTCATGGGCCTACGTAGGTAAACGTGCATCTTAAGTAATATAATCAAGTTATGCAAATTAATAAATGAATCAAGATGCTTAGAAGTCTGTCTTAAGGATCAACCTGGGGGTCAATTGGTTCGAGTTTGGCAACGAACTCAACCTCCTACTCAACGTCTTTGTCTCCTCAGTTGCTCCAGTTCCTATACGAGTGAGATGTAACATAAGTAAACATGATGCATGTGATTTACATTGATCATGCATGAATGAGGTAGAAAGACTTTAGACATAACTTGGAATGAAAATAGAGACAATAGAGTGACATTACTACTTAGGTACTTAAGCTACAGGTTGCTAGTCGACATACATGGATTGCCTATCTAATTTGTCCCAGTATTTGGATATTCAAGTCGGACCGTCCTTCCAAGGAGTCGGATTGTTTCCTGTGGGACTTGTGTGCTTTAGACTTAAGTGAGCTCACGTGGACCATTTTTTTTCTCGATCGGGTCATTCTTCCATTTTTCATTAAGAGGAAAATAGTTAACAGAACAAACCGTGTACGATCACGCAAGCGAGGAGCCTCCGTGACCCAATCACACCAAGCCACCTAGCTACTGGATTCACTAAGAGAAGATTACATGGTAAGGAGCTTTGCGACCAAATCGACAAGACAAAAGCGAGCGACTATGCCCGATAGCTCCTGGCTGGGAAGAGAACCTGCATTGCTTCCCGCGTCGACGCTGACAGGGGGAGGGCGAAAGCGGTCTGGAATTCCTCAAAGGAGGCCTCGTCAGGTAGCTCGGTCTCCACCTCCTCAAGCCCCAGACGTTTCATCATCACCTTCCGCGCCGGAGCCTCCGGCTTCTGTTCCCTGTGCTTGCTCTTGGCGGCAAGCCTAGCGCTCCTCTTGGGGACAAGCTCCGAATCGTCCAGCTCTCCCACCCGCGCTCTCTCCGCCCGGGTTCGCCGTAGTCGTGGCGGCGACGACAATACAGGCGGTGTGAGCAGCTTCTTGAAAAGCAACAATGAAGTCCTCAATCGATGCTGTGACCGTCGCGTTAGGCACACCGCCATCGGCAGCCGGAGTTGCCGGGCCGCCTCCGCCGACACCTTCCTGGATGGCCGGGAAGTCGATCTGGACCGGGGGTAAGGATCCCCCAGCCTGTTCCGGCTCTACGAGCGAGGGCCATGGTGAGGTTTGGCCCGAGCCACACTCGTCTGGGCACAGGTCCACCGCCTGGGCCACCTCCACAGCCTGGCTCTTGAGACCTGCCTGAGGTTTCGCCAGACATGCATCATCATTTTCATTGTCATCGTCATCAAAGTCAACGTCATGATCATCATTGTGCGGCGCCTTCGTGGTTCGACGGCGTGGTGTGCACAGTAGCACCGCCTGCTCGAGTGGCCTCCGAAAGGCGGCGACGAAGTCTTCCGCCGGCACTGCTACGCCAGGAACGACGTCATCACATTGGGGGTCAGAGTAGGCCATGGGATCTCTTAGCGCGCCATCACTGTCGCCGACTGGCCCTGCAACCCCCGACGAGGGATGCCCAGAGCTCGTCATCGCCTCCGGCCCAGACAGGTATAGCTCAGTCTCGAGGGAGCAGGCCTGGTCGTTCACCAAGACTAAGGTCGTGGGCTCGAAGAGAAACGAAGGCCCATCTTCCACAGCATTGAAGCAGAGCGCACGGCCCATGACCAGGTTGAAATCTCCATCGACGATCCCGCGGACGCCCATACAGGAAGCCAGCGGCGTGCGTCGCGGCCTCGGGTCGCGGTCGATGGACTGGACCGGCCCTGCGACTGCCACAGACTCAGCTTTCGGCAACTTGCAAAGGCTGGCCTCCTCACACATCGGGTCTGCGGCCATCACCTTGACAGGAGGGAGTGAGCGGGTGGCCGCACTCACGAAGTCAACTTCGTAGTCGAAGGACTGTGCGACACGTGTTGTGCCCAGCCTGGGATTCCAGCTGCCGCACGGGGGGCAGGGCATGGACGCCTGCGGTGACACGATGGGGCAGCGAAATTGGCCCACCAAGATGGCTCGTTGCTGCTGACGTGGCATGAAGCCAGGCCCGTACCCGTGACCAAGCCTGGGATCCTCCGCACCGCCATAACGCCGTGCGCTGGCACCGCCGGAGTCACAGAGACCCGGCCAGTAGCCGTTGCCGGAGTTCGAACCACCGCCACCGTAGAAGTCATCATCGTCCGAGGGAGGCGGAGTATGCCAGTCTTGGAACTCGATTAGGCGCATCCGCACGAGATACCTCAACGCCGGCACATCCGAATGGATGATCTCCCATGGACGGAGGAAGAGAGGGGGGCCGCCATCGTGCACCTCCTCCGGCTCTAGGATGGCCATAATCTTCTCGTCGGGGATTAGGTCTGGGTGCGCACACCACGTAGCAACGAACAACTCGCGCTCGTCATCTGGGTCGTCAATGGCCACCGGGTTTGCAATCTCCACCTTGACACCCGAGGAGCTGAGAAGGGCCTGCGCCACCTCCTCCGAACGCGCGTGCGCCGGGATTCCCTTCATGCCAACGAGGGCTCGATAACGGAAAGCTCCCGTGGACCCCGAGATGAGGCGGCTCCAGCGGCGCCAGCGGACGACGAACGGAGCGCCCTGCAGCTCAGGAGAGCCCAGGACACGGTCGAGGTCCTCTCGCCTGGAGAACCGGACGATGAAATCGTCTGGCCGGGTTCTGCGCACGGTGACGTTGTCCCCATCAACGCCGTAGTGGTCGCTCATGTAACAGAACCGACCAAATTATAAGAGCACAAGTACGAAAACAAGCACTGAAGCGCTCAAATTTTCAAACTTGAGCCCATATAATCCCGGTAGTCAATCGAAATCACGAAGGATTTCAAACCAAACTGCTTACAACCAGGATCGCATCATTCAACATACAACATCATACGATACATTTCACAAGTAGTTCTAAAATAAGTTTACACCACGGAGTAGCAAATATTACAAACCAAGTTTGAAAGTAGCGGAAGCATAACACACACACTAGTTAATTAAATATTGCCAGTCTGGATGATCGACATCCCGCAAAAGCATGAGGGAAGTACATAAAGACGATCACGCCCTTGTGATCTAGTCATCATCACCCGCAGGGTGGAGACACGTCTTGCAGAAGCCTTGATAGAGCATATCATCTGCAACAGGAGGGAATAAACCCTGAGTACTAGAATGTACTCAGCTAGACTTACCCGTCGAAAACCAGAAATAAGATGACACCAAGGATTATGCAAGGCTTACACAAGAGGCTAGCTGACATAACATTTTGCATAAAGGCATAAGTAATTGAAACTCTTATAATCTGTACTAGCAGTTATTTTTAGCATTTACCTGTCATCTATCTTAGCACCTGTACTAAACATGCACTTGATTATAATCAAACAATTGTCATCATTATATCCAGAGCAGGTATGAATTGTGGCAACATTGTATCATTCCCTTAACCACCAGTTCCTTTAATGAGATCTATGTTGCCGCTGCTCAAGTCAAGTGCTCACTAACCGGGAGCGACGGCGATTCGAATCGAATTCCTATCCAGCTGGAGGGGTATTTCTAACACTCACCGTACAGACCCCTGCCAGGGTCGCACAGGCCACCGTTTCATATGATTCAGGAATCGCGGGCCCGAATAATGTCGCGACCCCAAGGGCGACACTCTGCCAGGTGATAGGGACTTTAACCCCCCTTGGTCTCACGCCAATGTCCCCAAGCACATCCTTTCTCTCCTCCAAGAAGCAACCTACCATTCGATTCCCGGCCTGAACCACATTACTCGGCTTCGCGGTCGGAACGACTTATCCGGCCAACTAAGTGTTAGACTGCGTTCAACATGACTCAAGGACGTACAGCGAATCGGTCCTTAAACGACTCAGACGGGCATGGCTCCACACCCAAGACGTGAAGTGTCTTGCGGCTGTACCATCGAACTCCCGCCCGGTCTCAATTTCATTTTTAAGCATGGTTCCATCCACGATAGCCATAAAGCCACTCGTGACTCCTTCCTACATCTCGCGGATGACCGGAAATCACCCGACTTCTACCGTACTAAGCAGGGCTAAGCATTGACACGTGCCTAAACCTAATATAGGATTAAGTACGATATCTGGACAAGGACAGGTATAATGCAGCAAGTGTTTTCATATAACTCCTAGAACTTAATGCAATAAACAATTAAAAGTACTCAAGATATATTATAAAACGATGGGTTCAGCATGCACCGGGGCTTGCCTTTCAGAAAGGTTGCGGGTCTGTGGTCCGGACACTCGGGTAGATCTTCTGACGGAGCTTCCCCGACGTTGGGTTCTTCTGCTAATTCCTCCGGTTGACTCAGCACCTCCTCCGGTATCGCTTGTTCGAATTCGAGGAGTGTCACCCCCTCCGGTACACCTATTGCATGAGTGCATAATAAATCCCATGAATGCATAATGAAAGATGCAATATGCTCGGAATGAAATGCATTACAACAATTTAACGCTCTAATCAAATCACTTCAAAAGAGTAGGTGCAAATTTCCTCTCAGGTAGAGAAGTACTCACCTAATCTACTTAACCTAAGATAAAGCTGCTCATCCTCAGTTAAGGCCCTAACACCTAACAATTACAAAAGTAGCATGTCTTAGGATATCACACCATATAAATCAGCAAAACACCACAGTAAGCATTCTGGACAGCAGCTACTTGTTTTTATCACAACTGGAGATTTACAATTCCAAAAGATATGATCTGAGACAATCTGGAAAGCCTAAGAAATGCACTACAATTCATTTTCAGACCTCAACTCCAAACTCCTAAGTTTTCCATGTCAAACTTCACAAGTTCCAGAATCTGTCCTCTCAAAACAGAGAGTAGCAGATTTTGAACTGCCACTTTAAACAACAGTAACTCTCAAACTACTAAGCCAAATGCTTCCAAATTTTGACACAAGCTAGTTCATCAAGTTTATTCCAACTTTGGTATTTACAAGTTTTCCAGAAACCACCTTTATCCAAGGTCAAACCTAGAAATACTATCAGCTGTCCAGAAAACCTAAAATTGTAAAGGTTAAATATTTATTTATGTGGCAAACATTCTCTAGGACCAAACTAATACTACTACAAGTTCACAAAGGTCATAAAAACACCAGAAAGTAAGGTTTGCCTACCTAGAATATTTATTTAAACCCATTTCTCAATTTACTTAAGTAATTAAGTGGAATTTCAAACATATATGTAAACTGCTCCTAAAATTCTACAAAAATTACAGGAGACTCCCTGACCCCAAATGAGACTACTGTAAAATTTTGAACTCAATTTATTCACAGGAACTTCCTACACAAAATTCCCAAGCCAAAAAGACTGATTTTTGTATAATTAACAAAGCATAGTCAAAAGTGTCAAACAACAGATTTCTTAATTTTCTTAGACACTCTAGGGTACCAAGACATTCTCCAAAAATTTATAGGAACATTGCACATGTAGAAAAATTACAAAAATTCATTTAAGTATTTCCTAGAATAATAAGATAGCCTTATAACTTAAAAAGTACTTAAGCACTACTGCCCAAATTTTTACCAGAGTTAGAGCAAGTATAAATTAGTCTACCCACCAAATTTCATAATTTTTGAAACACTGAAACTCAAGATATAATTTAAACAAGTTTGCATGTGATTTAAAACACATTTCAAAGACCTATTTAAATATCCCAGAAACTACACATCACATAGCAAACTCATATTTTTCTAAAATACTACACATCATGTAGATCATAACAAAATTTATCTCATGATTTTTGAGCAAGTGAAACCCTAGATCTATATTTTTCCAACTTGTACAAAAATCAGTGACAAAATAATAAAAATGGATTTCATTTCGGATGAACTGGGCCGGCCCGGAAAAACTCGGCCCACACTCGCGCGCGCGTGGCCCGCTCAGCGGCCCCGCCCGCGCGCGACACTGACGGGCGGGCCCCCGCGGTCAGTGACCGGAGGTAGGGGAGGCGGAGACCCGCGAGATCCGACGAGCTCGAGCTCGCCGGAGAAGAGCTCGCTCGGCCAATCGGACACCGCCTCGTGTTCTCCGTCACCCGGTGCATCGATTGGTGCTCGTGGAATGGATGGGGATGGGGTGGAAGGGGCTTGTCACCGCGAGCGGCGGCCGATGATGTCCGGTGGCGGCGCACCGTCGCCGGTGAGGATGTACGGTGCGGTCTAGGCTCGGTACGAGCTTCACCGAAGCTAGGCGGATCCATTTTGCTAGGAAGGGAGGATAGAGAGAGACCCGAAGCACCCCGACCACGGTGAGGTCCCATGGCGGGCTCCGGCAACCTCTCGGAGACGGGGAAGAAAGCAATGCGGCTCACCTTGAGTCAAATCGCTGGCTTCGGGGGGTCAAGGGAATGGAGGGTGGTGAGGCGGAGGGATTGGCGAGGTCTGGCGGCCGGCGATGCGGTGTAGCTCGCGCTTGAGCTCACCGGAGAAGAACGGCAGTGGCGGCTCGGTTCGGCGTTTTTGGCAACTGGAAGAGAGGGGGCGGAGGAATGGAGGCCGGCTCGCGCGTCGTGGCGTCTTGAAGGCGTCGCGGCCTGACTGGTGGGGTCAGGGCCGGCGTACGGGCGCCACCGCGCCTCCACGCGTTGACGACGGCCTGCGGCCGGTCGGCCACTCTGACGCTGACGAAACTGAATCGGTGAATGGTGACATCGATGACCGACTGACAGCCGAAGTTTGAGCTCCTACATCTCCTAATCCAGCTCGAGTTAGAAGAAGATGATAATACCAAAATTGTAGA
This sequence comes from Saccharum hybrid cultivar R570, assembly GCA_038087645.1. Taxonomy (NCBI): domain Eukaryota; kingdom Viridiplantae; phylum Streptophyta; class Magnoliopsida; order Poales; family Poaceae; genus Saccharum; species Saccharum hybrid cultivar. The sequence goes on from JAQSUU010000245.1 coordinate 14,809,615, forward strand.
GCTACATGAGGACTACAAGTTTGTCAATTGGAGTTTGGGCTGGTTCGGCCTAGATTTGAAACTACAGAGCTCCAAAGTGGTGCCCCTTGAAACTGAAATGCAGTTTCAGAGATCAATGCCGACTGAAACCCTAACTTCTTGACACTATATCTCCTAAACGATTGAGAACCAGGTGATGGTGATATTGACAATGTTGTAGAGCTATGTGTGGACAACAACTTTGTCAATTGGCTCCAGGGCTGGTTTGGCCTAGTTTGTGAGTTACAAGTTGCTAAAGTGAGGTACAGTGAAACTGAAAAGTCAAATTTCCAGACTTAGAATTTTTCTAAGTGTTGATCACCACTCAAGCTGACTTGTGGACCATTTTTGAGCATGTTCTGGTCATTTTCATGAGATGGCCATATTAGAACTTTTGTTCCTTATGAAATTCTCTACAACTTTGCTTAAGGGTACTCCTCCATGCAAGATCTCTAAATTGGACTTTTTAATTGGTCAAACTAGATCACTCTAGGGGTCCAACTTAGTCAACAGCATTTGGAAGGGCAAATTGGTAATTTTGGTCAACATGAACATTGCTCCACTACTTACCCTAAATGTAATTAAGGTGTTATAAGACCTAATTAGCCACCCTACACATTGGTTGCACAAAATTCCTAGTGTCACATACTTTGGCACAAGTAATTCAACACTTTTACCCAAATGTTGCAAACTCATGTTGCACATGTTGCATGAGTGTGTTGCACAACACTTGCTAATTATGTTACACTACAGTGGTTGACATATCTCACAAGGAATATTGCACATAAGGTACTTATGTTTTGCACACTACTTACTTCTTACTTCACATGAAATATAAACATATCATAAGCTGATGCATGAAATGAATGATGCTTGCTTATGCTCATGCAAATGCAATGCCATTAAGGAGCTAAACACCTGGGGTGTTACAACCTTCCCCCCTTATAAAAAATCTCGTCCCGAGATTTGGAAAGCGTACCATTTTTCATAGAATTCTTTATAACCATCCCGCAAATAATCCTCCCGTTCCCACGTAGCATCACTCTCACTTCCCTGATTACTCCACATCACTTTGTACCACTTAACCACTTTACTTCTAGTTACTCGTTCCTGAGTATCGATCACTCGGACTGGCTTTTCTTCATAGGTTAGGTCGGATTCCAGCCTGATATCACCTAAAGGAACTTGTTCCTCAGGAACTCGAAGACACTTTTTAAGCTGAGATACATGGAAAACGTTGAATATGGCTCTCATCTCAGGAGGCAACTGGATTTTGTACGCAACAGCTCCACTCTTGCCTATGATCTGGAAAGGACCCACGTATCTTGGTGCAAGTTTCCGCTTAACACCAAAACGTTGGACACTCTTCATTGGAGAAACTTTCAAATAAATGAAGTCTCCAACTTCAAATTCGAGTGGTTTTCTACGACGATCCGCATAGCTTTTCTGTCTCGCTTGTGCTGCAGCCATATGTTTTTGGATGGTACGGACTTGTTCCTCGGCTTCCTGGACAAAATCAATGCCATAATACCTTCTTTCCCCAGCTTCTACCCAGTTTAGTGGAGTTCGACACTTTCGACCGTACAAAGCTTCGAATGGGGCCATCTTAATACTCTCTTGATAACTGTTATTGTACGAGAATTCGGCTAAAGGTAACCATTTTTCCCAAGAACCCTTGGATGAAATGACGCATGCTCGCAACAGATCTTCCAAGATTTGGTTAACTCGTTCTGTCTGACCCGATGTCTGGGGGTGATAAGCAGAGCTTCTCACTAACTTGGTTCCCAGAAGGTGATGCAAATGCTCCCAAAAGCGAGCAGTGAACTGGGGACCACGGTCAGAAACGATAGTACGAGGTATCCCATGAAGCCGGACTATCTGATTGAAGTACAACTCAGCATAGTCAGTGGGACGATAGTCCACTCTCACTGGAATGAAGTGAGCTGATTTGGTCAAACGATCAACAATTACCCAAATAGAGTTATGATTTTTGACAGTAGGAGGAAGCCCGACAATGAAATCCATACTTATCTCTTCCCATTTCCAACCTGGGATAGAAAGTGGTTGAAGCAACCCAGCTTTCATATGCACAGCCTTAACTCTACAGCAGGTGTCACACCTAGCCACATATGCAGCTATTTCTTTCCGCATCTTGGTCCACCAATAGTATGGCTTCAAATCATAATACATCTTATTGCTGCCAGGATGGATGGACAACTTAGAGGAGTGTGCTTCCGACATAATATCATTTCGAAGCTCTCGGTCCTTAGGCACAACTAACCTATCCTTGAACCATAGTACACCCTCTTCATCTATCCTGAACTGTGTAGTTTCTTGCTCTTTCCTCTTACGCTTGATGTGGAATATACCAGTGTCAGTCTTTTGGAGCTCAATAATTCTGCTTTTGAGAGTACAACTGACAGTGATGTTGTACAAGACTGCTGGATGTAGAAGGCGAGATCGATGAAAATCAGTTTCAACTAAGGAATGGCAATGAGACTTACGGCTTAAAGCATCCACAACCACATTTGCCTTGCCAGGATGATAGTGCACTTGAAGGTTATAATCTTTAATCAACTCGAGCCATCTTCTTTGACGCATATTCAACTCGGGTTGGGTGAAGATGTATTTGAGGCTTTTATGGTCTGTGTAGATATTGCAAACATTGCCCAACAGATAGTGTCGCCAGGCTTTCAAAGCATGCACAACCGTGGCGAGTTCTAAGTCATGTGTTGGATAATTCACCTCATGTTTCCGAAGTTGTCGAGACGTATATGCAATTACTCGGCCTTCCTGCATCAACACACCTCCCAAACCTATGCCTGAGGCATCACAATAAACATCAAATGGTTTCTCGATATCCGGTTGTGCCAAAACCGGAGCTGAGGTTAGGAGGGTTCGCAGTTGGTGAAAAGCCGCATCACACTCAGGAGTCCAGACAAACCTGGTGTCTTTCTGCAGCAACCGAGTCATTGGCTTGGCTATTTTGGAGAAATCCGGGATGAAGCGACGATAATAGCCAGCCAAACCAAGAAAACTCTGGACCTCGTGAACCGAGATAGGAGCCTTCCAGTTCAGTACTTCTTGTACCTTGGCGGGGTCCACCATAATTCCTCCATCGGACAACACATGCCCAAGGAAAGGTACTTCACGAAGCCAGAATTCGCACTTACTGAACTTTGCATATAGTTGATGTTCACGCAGTCTTGTGAGGACTATACGCAGATGTTCAGCGTGATCCTCCTCATTCACAGAGTATACCAGGATGTCATCAATAAATACCACCACAAACTTGTCCAATTCAGGCATAAACACCGAATTCATCAAGTACATGAAGTGTGCGGGGGCATTTGTCAAGCCGAAGGACATAACAAGATACTCATAAAGACCGTATCTGGTAGAAAAGGCTGTCTTTGGAACATCTTCTGGGTGGATTTTAATTTGATGGTAGCCAGATCTTAGATCGATCTTGGAGAAAACTTTAGCTTTAGACAACTGATCGAACAAGATGTCGATGCGCGGTAGAGGGTACTTATTTTTGACCGTGACTGCATTGAGAGGTCTATAATCTACGCACATCCGCAACGACTGATCCTTCTTCTTTACAAAGATAGCAGGACATCCCCACGGTGATGAACTAGGACGAATCAACCCCTTCTTCAAAAGTTCATTCAATTGCACCTTAAGTTCAGCGAGTTCATTTGGAGACATCCTATAGGGTCTCCTAGAGATGGGCGCCGTGCCAGGCAACAACTCGATTTTAAACTCCACATCCCGATCCGGAGGGAGTTCCGGCAAATCATCGGGAAAAACGTCCGGAAACTCATTTACTATGGGAATTTCAGCCAACGCCTTGGCTTGTACAGCATGAACTTCCCCAGACAAATCAACTTTTCTGGGGAGTTGTACCAGAAAACCCTTTTGATCTGTAGGATCTCTGAGCATAACTACCCGAGCGGATGTGTCAATGAGTACCCCATTCTGACTCATCCAATTCATGCCCAAGATAACATCTATGTCTAAACCAGGTAAAACCAATAGGGCAAGCGAATAACTTCGCCCTTCTATCTCAAACTTAAGGGTCCCCACTACTTTGTTTGTGGAAATATTCCCACTTGCAGCACTAATACAATAACCCACACCTTCAACAGTATGCAACTTGTGTGCAAATTTGGATGCAAACTTAGGACTGATAAAGGAATGCGAAGCACCTGAATCAAAAAGTACCACTGCGGGGTGTTGGTCAACTAGAAACTTACCAGCGGTGACCACCTCACCAGAGGGAATTTCCTCAATGCTGTTATAATGGGCGTGTCCCTGACGACTACCTTGGTTGACATTCTTCTTAGGGTACGGACAGTTCCGGGCCCAATGACCTAGCTTGTTGCAATTCCAGCAAGGCATATTGCTAGGAGGAACACTAGAGCTGCTCTGTCCAGAAGTCCCCTTTGGCAGAGCGACGGTATAAGCCTTACGGAACCCTGTTTTTGCAGCAGGCTTCTTCTGCGGCGGACGGAACTTTGTATTCTGAGCAGGTGGGCGAGGGGAAGACCTCGGTGCCGCTGAGGCCCTTGACTGAGAAGCACTTGCCTCAAGGGCCCTTTTACGGCTCTTAGAAGCAGAATAAATAGCATTGTTGTTCTCCTGGGTCAAAGCATCGCTGATGAAATCATTGAAAGTAGTACATTTGCTAGTGCCCATAGTTTTCATCAGTTTTGGGCCGAGGCCCCTTTTGAAGCTAGCAATCTTTTTGGCATCGATATCCACAAATTCTGTGGCATACCTTGCCAAGTTGTTGAAGGACTGCAAGTATTCAGTCAGACTTTTGTTTCCTTGCGACAGCCTCATAAACTCTGTGTGCTTGATTGCCATAAGACCGGGAGGAATATAATTTCCCCGGAATGCCGCCTTAAACTGATCCCAAGCAATCGGGACATTGGCAGGCAGTGTGGAACGATAGTGGCTCCACCAAATGCCCGCCGGACCATGCAATTGATGAGAAGCATATTCAGTCTTTAGCTCATCAGTCAGGTGAAGCAGACGAAACTTTTGCTCAATAGTATTCAACCACTCATCAGCTTGCAGTGGTTCTTCCGCCTCCTTAAAGAGCGGGGGCTTTGTATCCAGAAAGTCCTTGAAATCGCTGTACTGATTTGGCTCGGGGCCCTGGCGGCCATGACGAGCCTCTCGATTAGCCAGTTGGCGCATGGCGTCAGCCAACATACGCTGCCCCTCAACCACTGATTGCATTAACTCGGCCGGAGTAGGTGGTGGCGGAGGGGGCGGCTGTTCCTCCTCCTCATTTCCACGACCCCGGCGTAGATTGTACGACATCTGCAAAAATGCATAGCCAATGAGCACTAACGATGCGGGAAATTTGTAGATGAATTATTGTGAAATGTCAATCTGACTGTATGAATAGATTTCTCATAATAATTAAGGCACAATAATTCACCACAACCGCACAATCCATTCTAGCGCATCGTTTGACGAGATCATACTTGGTAATCCCACAAGATGCTCTTTGATAAAGGCTCACTCACAGGGAGCACAACGGTTACCGGACCGTTTACGTTGCTATCTACGTGATTTTCGACCTTTTGCACGGTACTTGGATTCGATCTCAAGATTTTTAGTTGACTGTGAAAGGCTACTTCAAACTGACCACAGAGAGACTTCTTAATGAAGAGTTCCATGGTGGATCATGACTAGCCACCTCGATACCTGCGCGTGCCAAGCAGCACAGTCTTATGTCGCGCGCCATAGGAGGCCCTCGGTTTCGTCGCGACACCGAAGGGTGCTAATCGTGACACCATCATCGAACGCAACATATAAGACATCAAGTTGTGATAGAAATTAACAGGTTCAAACTACATTCAGGAAACATACGGTTCAACCTTACATCCCAAAGTCAAGTTATTACAAGGCCTCACTCCTTCACAGGGAGGGCACAAAAGATGATCCTAACATTATAGGCATGTGATGACTACTCTAAGCATCATCCTCCGAGTCAGTGTCAAGGATCTCCCCGCCGTCCTCATCACTGACAGGCTCTAACTCCTCGTCTTCTTCTTCTGGCTCTTCCTCTGGTGCTTCTGCAGGTGGGGCATCCTGTGGTCCATCAACCTCCACTTCATCATCATCCTCAGCCATGAAGATTCCTGATCCCATATCTTCATCTACATTGTTGTTTCTAGGTAGCAGGGGATTAAGCTCGTTGTTCAGGCGGTGCACTTCTTCATGAAGATTATCATTGTATTCTTCAGCATTTTCTAACTGTTGCTCGAGCTCAAACTGGCGAGCTCTCAGAACGTTCTCCTCGTGCCAGGCTTCATCCCTCTGTTCCATCACACGGACCAACATGCGTTGACAGTTGCGGTTTGCTACTGTCAACCTCTGGACTGCAAGGGTTTCCTGGTCACGATCATGAATCACTTGCTCCAGTTGCTGACGCGCTGCATTCCTGGCAGCCGTTACTTCAGCCAACTCTGCCCTCAGCCTTTCCACCTCAGTAGGCTCAGGGCGGGGCTCACGTGGAGCGAGCTGGTGACGCGGTGCCCTGCCCCCAGTGGACTTACGAGCGGTCCTCTTGGTACGTGCCATCTGTAGCAACAGATAAGATACGACTTAAAGTGAGGATCATTTAGGGGATACGAAATTTACTTTAGTCGGGAGTACTGAAATTTTTAAGGAGGGAGTAAATGATATGTATGATATAATTAAACATGATGCATGTACGTTCCGTACGCCCTCTCACCTTAGTAGAAACCTAAAGTTCTAACGCTAGGCGGTGGCATACATACGTTCTCTCATATAAGCGAAACTATCGGTCTACTCGTTACGCTGTTAGTGTACCTGCAGAAAACCTCATTTCAGCCCAACAGTTTCCCAATATACGCACACAAGAAAGCAGTAATTTAAATACTTTCCATATACACATCCCCTGATGTATATACTTCAGTATAAAAGCTACCCGATTGATAGATGCCCACAATTAAGTGCTTTTACATAGTTACATGGTTTAAACATGTAAAGATGTAAGTCACCAAAACTACTCTCCCCTAGACCGCCGGTTGGACGATCATGCTCTCACAACTCACACTTACCAGAGCGTCGAGGCAATTGATCCATACATTACCACCCAAGTGGATGGCATCCATACAATATCACGCCGTATGGACGACGAAACAAAAACAAACAAGGCCCCCAAGTTAGTCTTTATAATAAGCCACCTAAGAGTCCTTATTTGGGCTAAGGGATGTGATCACTGGCATACCTAAAAATAATTTTTAGTGTTTTAACCCTTTTTCATAATCAAATACTTTTGTTTTTAAATACTCATATGATGTGTTTAATGTTGAATTATGCTCCGGTACCAGCTGTAACAGAACCGACCAAATTATAAGAGCACAAGTACGAAAACAAGCACCGAAGCGCTCAAATTTTCAAACTTGAGCCCATATAATCCCGGTAGTCAATCGAAATCACGAAGGATTTCAAACCAAACTGCTTACAACCAGGATCGCATCATTCAACATACAACATCATACGATACATTTCACAAGTAGTTCTAAAATAAGTTTACACCACGGAGTAGCAAATATTACAAACCAAGTTTGAAAGTAGCGGAAGCATAACACACACACTAGTTAATTAAATATTGCCAGTCTGGATGATCGACATCCCGCAAAAGCATGAGGGAAGTACATAAAGACGATCACGCCCTTGTGATCTAGTCATCATCACCCGCAGGGTGGAGACACGTCTTGCAGAAGCCTTGATAGAGCATATCATCTGCAACAGGAGGGAATAAACCCTGAGTACTAGAATGTACTCAGCTAGACTTACCCGTCGAAAACCAGAAATAAGATGACACCAAGGATTATGCAAGGCTTACACAAGAGGCTAGCTGACATAACATTTTGCATAAAGGCATAAGTAATTGAAACTCTTATAATCTGTACTAGCAGTTATTTTTAGCATTTACCTGTCATCTATCTTAGCACCTGTACTAAACATGCACTTGATTATAATCAAACAATTGTCATCATTATATCCAGAGCAGGTATGAATTGTGGCAACATTGTATCATTCCCTTAACCACCAGTTCCTTTAATGAGATCTATGTTGCCGCTGCTCAAGTCAAGTGCTCACTAACCGGGAGCGACGGCGATTCGAATCGAATTCCTATCCAGCTGGAGGGGTATTTCTAACACTCACCGTGCAGACCCCTGCCAGGGTCGCACAGGCCACCGTTTCATATGATTCAGGAATCGCGGGCCCGAATAATGTCGCGACCCCAAGGGCGACACTCTGCCAGGTGATAGGGACTTTAACCCCCCCTTGGTCTCACGCCAATGTCCCCAAGCACATCCTTTCTCTCCTCCAAGAAGCAACCTACCATTCGATTCCCGGCCTGAACCACATTACTCGGCTTCGCGGTCGGAACGACTTATCCGGCCAACTAAGTGTTAGACTGCGTTCAACATGACTCAAGGACGTACAGCGAATCGGTCCTTAAACGACTCAGACGGGCATGGCTCCACACCCAAGACGTGAAGTGTCTTGCGGCTGTACCATCGAACTCCCGCCCGGTCTCAATTTCATTTTTAAGCATGGTTCCATCCACGATAGCCATAAAGCCACTCGTGACTCCTTCCTACATCTCGCGGATGACCGGAAATCACCCGACTTCTACCGTACTAAGCAGGGCTAAGCATTGACACGTGCCTAAACCTAATATAGGATTAAGTACGATATCTGGATAAGGACAGGTATAATGCAGCAAGTGTTTTCATATAACTCCTAGAACTTAATGCAATAAATAATTAAAAGTACTCAAGATATATTATAAAACGATGGGTTCAGCATGCACCGGGGCTTGCCTTTTAGAAAGGTTGCGGGTCTGTGGTCCGGACACTCGGGTAGATCTTCTGACGGAGCTTCCCCGACGTTGGGTTCTTCTGCTAATTCCTCCGGTTGACTCAGCACCTCCTCCGGTATCGCTTGTTCGAATTCGAGGAGTGTCACCCCCTCCGGTACACCTATTGCATGAGTGCATAATAAATCCCATGAATGCATAATGAAAGATGCAATATGCTCGGAATGAAATGCATTACAACAATTTAACGCTCTAATCAAATCACTTCAAAAGAGTAGGTGCAAATTTCCTCTCAGGTAGAGAAGTACTCACATAATCTACTTAACCTAAGATAAAGCTGCTCATCCTCAGTTAAGGCCCTAACACCTAACAATTACAAAAGTAGCATGTCTTAGGATATCACACCATATAAATCAGCAAAACACCACAGTAAGCATTCTGGACAGCAGCTACTTGTTTTTATCACAACTGGAGATTTACAATTCCAAAAGATATGATCTGAGACAATCTGGAAAGCCTAAGAAATGCACTACAATTCATTTTCAGACCTCAACTCCAAACTCTTAAGTTTTCCATGTCAAACTTCACAAGTTCCAGAATCTGTCCTCTCAAAACAGAGAGTAGCAGATTTTGAACTGCCACTTTAAACAACAGTAACTCTCAAACTACTAAGCCAAATGCTTCCAAATTTTGACACAAGCTAGTTCATCAAGTTTATTCCAACTTTGGTATTTATAAGTTTTCCAGAAACCACCTTTATCCAAGGTCAAACCTAGAAATACTATCAGCTGTCCAGAAAACCTAAAATTGTAAAGGTTAAATATTTATTTATGTGGCAAACATTCTTTAGGACCAAACTAATACTACTACAAGTTCACAAAGGTCACAAAAACACCAGAAAGTAAGGTTTGCCTACCTAGAATATTTATTTAAACCCATTTCTCAATTCACTTAAGTAATTAAGTGGAATTTCAAACATATATGTAAACTGCTCCTAAAATTCTACAAAAATTACAGGAGACTTCCTGACCCCAAATGAGACTACTGTAAAATTTTGAACTCAATTTATTCACAGGAACTTCCTACACAAAATTCCCAAGCCAAAAAGGCTGATTTTTGTATAATTAACAAAGCATAGTCAAAAGTGTCAAACAACAGATTTCTTAATTTTCTTAGACACTCTAGGGTACCAAGACATTCTCCAAAAATTTATAGGAACATTGCACATGTAGAAAAATTACAAAAATTCATTTAAGTATTTCCTAGAATAATAAGATAGCCTTATAACTTAAAAAGTACTTAAGCACTACTGCCCAAATTTTTACCAGAGTTAGAGCAAGTATAAATTAGTCTACCCACCAAATTTCATAATTTTTGAAACACTGAAACTCAAGATATAATTTAAACAAGTTTGCATGTGATTTAAAACACATTTCAAAGACCTATTTAAATATCCCAGAAACTACACATCACATAGCAAACTCATATTTTTCTAAAATACTACACATCATGTAGATCATAACAAAATTTATCTCATGATTTTTGAGCAAGTGAAACCCTAGATCTATATTTTTCCAACTTGTACAAAAATCAGTGACAAAATAATAAAAATGGATTTCATTTCAGATGAACTGGGCCGGCCCGGAAAAACTCGGCCCACACTCGCGCGCGCGTGGCCCGCTCAGCGCCCCCGCCCGCACGCGACACTGACGGGCGGGCCCCCGCGGTCAGTGACCGGAGGTAGGGGAGGCGGAGACCTGCGAGCTCCGACGAGCTCGAGCTCGCCGGAGAAGAGCTCGCTCGGCCAATCGGACACCGCCTCGTGTTCTCCGTCACCCGGTGCGTCGATTGGTGCTCGTGGAATGGATGGGGATGGGGTGGAAGGGGCTTGTCACCGCGAGCGGCGGCCGGTGATGTCCGGTGGCGGCGCACCGTCGCCGGTGAGGATGTACGGTGCGGTCTAGGCTCGGTACGAGCTTCACCGAAGCTAGGAGGATCCATTTTGCTAGGAAGGGAGGATGGAGAGAGACCCGAAGCACCCCGACCACGGTGAGGTCCCATGGCGGGCTCCGGCGACCTCTCGGAGACGGGGAAGAAAGCAATGCGGCTCACCTTGAGTCAAATCGCTAGCTTCGGTGGGTCAAGGGAATGGAGGGTGGTGAGGCGGAGGGATTGGCGAGGTCTGGTGGCTGGCGATGCGGTGTAGCTCGCGCTTGAGCTCACCGGAGAAGAACGACAGTGGCGGCTCGGTTCAGCGTTTTTGGCAACTGGAAGAGAGGGGGCGGAGGAATGGAGGCCGGCTCGCGCGTCGTGGCGTCTTGAAGGCGTCGCGGCCTGACTAGTGGGGTCAGGGCCGGCGTACGGGCGCCACCGCGCCTCCACGCGTCGACGACGGCCTGCGGCCGGTCGGCCACTCTGACGCTGACGAAACTGAATCGGTGAATGGTGACATCGATGACCGACTGACAGCCAAAGTTTGAGCTCCTACATCTCCTAATCCAGCTCGAGTTAGAAGAAGATGATAATACCAAAATTGTAGAGCTACATGAGGACTACAAGTTTGTCAATTGGAGTTTGGGCTGGTTCGGCCTAGATTTGAAACTACAGAGCTCCAAAGTGGTGTCCCTTGAAACTGAAATGCAGTTTCAGAGATCAATGCCGACTGAAACCCTAACTTCTTGACACTATATCTCCTAAACGATTAAGAACCAGGTGATGGTGATATTGACAATGTTGTAGAGCTATGTGTGGACAACAACTTTGTCAATTGGCTCCAGGGCTGGTTTGGCCTAGTTTGTGAGTTACAAGTTGCTAAAGTGAGGTACAGTGAAACTGAAAAGTCAAATTTCCAGACTTAGAATTTTTCTAAGTGTTGATCACCACTCAAGCTGACTTGTGGACCATTTTTGAGCATGTTCTGGTCATTTTCATGAGATGGCCATATTAGAACTTTTGTTCCTTATGAAATTCTCTACAACTTTGCTTAAGGGTACTCCTCCATGCAAGATCTCTAAATTGGACTTTTTAATTGGTCAAACCAGATCACTCTAGGGGTCCAACTTAGTCAACAGCATTTGGAAGGGCAAATTGGTAATTTTGGTCAACATGAACATTGCTCCACTACTTACCCTAAATGTAATTAAGGTGTTATAAGACCTAATTAGCCACCCTACACATTGGTTGCACAAAATTCCTAGTGTCACATACTTTGGCACAAGTAATTCAACACTTTTACCCAAATGTTGCAAACTCATGTTGCACATGTTGCATGAGTGTGTTGCACAACACTTGCTAATTATGTTACACTACAGTGGTTGACATATCTCACAAGGAATATTGCACATAAGGTACTTATGTTTTGCACACTACTTACTTCTTACTTCACATGAAATATAAACATATCATAAGCTGATGCATGAAATGAATGATGCTTGCTTATGCTCATGCAAATGCAATGCCATTAAGGAGCTAAACACCTGGGGTGTTACAGCTCAGGTGCTGCAACATCATGGTAGGGGAGACCAGAGGGCGCGTCCCGAGCACCAGCGCGAGCAGTGCCATGGACAAAGCATCCTCCGCCGCCTGGATGGAAGGCGAGCGCGGCACAACGACAAGCTCGAGCAAGGGGTCCCAGACCCTAGAACGCGGGGAGGCCGGTGGTCGCTCGGCGCGGCGGAGGAGGGCACGCGAGTACCCGCAGCGATGGCCAGTAGGCTCAGAGGGGCCAGCGCCGCCATGCTGGGCCTCCGGCACCGTGGTCCCGACTGCGATGAGTCCAGCGCCGGAGCCCTCCGGAACACAGTTGGTCGGGGCGGGTGCGTCGACGGCCGGCTCAGATGACAAGGTGGCGTCCGCTATCTCCGGCGAAGGTGGCCCACAGACCGGCGGCACAGAAGGCAACCTGCCGGTGGACGCTGACCTCGCAGAGGCGGTGTCTGCCGGAGAACCACATGGCGGGGACGAGCGGCGTCTGCGCGCACGGCCGGCCCGGCGCACCGGGCGGGTAGGAGAGCGACCACGCTTGCCCTCGCCTGTAGCCGTCCTTGCGGGGAGCGGGCAGTCCCTGGCTTGGTGCCCGCTGTCAAGACAGTTGAAGCACCTCGCCGGGCTCATGCAGTCAGCCTTGACGTGGTTCTTGGATAGGCAGTTGAAGCATTTGCCGACCAAGTTTGCCGGCACTGGACGACGTGGCACAGGGGCACGGCGCCACCGGCGACGGCTCTCCACGGCTCTGAACCCCTCGGCATCAGGCGCGAGAGACATGCGTAGGGGGTGCACGACGATGGAGGCGAGGCGGCGCGGCTGTTCGGGCGGCGCACTTGGGGAGCGGCGAGCACCCTCCACGACTCCGTTGTCCCTCCGAGGCCGGCGGCGGCGACGTCGGCGCTGCTTTCTTGGCCGCTGCGGTGCCTTGCCGCGGCCCGACGCAGCCGAGGCCTCAGAGTCGAAGGAGGCCTCCGAGTCAGAGAAAGACAGCTTGCCTCCAGATCTGCCCGGAGAGCCCACGAAGGGCTCAGCGTCGGGGTCCAACGAGCTGGAGTGCAGCACCATGGTGGCGTGGGCTGCGGCAGCCAGCGGGGGGAGGTTGAAGCTAGAGGGGGTCGCAACACCGAGGGAAGCCTCATCGGCCTCAACCTCGTCGGCCCAGGACATGCGCGAGCAGGAGCCCCACGTGGACCATATGGTGCTAAACTACCAAACCATCCGAGTGAACATGCACCACTGCCCTAACAAATTTACTAGGTTTTGATACTTACGCTTCCCTTATGTTAAAAATACTTACTTGCTACATATAAATGTGTATACATCGTTGATCACTAATCACTAAAACTTTAGTATAATTTTTAAAATTTATTAGAGTTAAGAAAGCTCTAATACAGATCTACACATATATCCTACGTGTTTTCAAAGTGGAATGAAAAAAAATTAAAAGTATTGATGTTACAATTTTTATAAGATGACAAACTTTGTAAACGATATGTTTAATGACAAACGGAATACAGAATGCGCGCGTCAATAAAAATTCCGTGAAAACCCACAGTTTGCTTCTCCAAACAATTCTCTCAAAATGTCTATTTGGCCACTATACAAATTACAATGCATCCGTAGAGTTTTGCGTGTGCTGTGAACCGTGTAAACAAATCCCAAACAGTTGCATTTCTCATTTCTCTTTCCCCACTTCAAAAACTTCATTCTCTCGAACCCCAGGTCCCCCCCTCTCCGGCTCTCCCCCACCCCCTGCTCTGCAATCTGCATAAACGTCGCCCAGCTTCCCGCCCGCTTGCCTATCCGCCCCAAAGCCCCGGCCCCAACCCATTTGAAATCGCGCCGCGTTGGCGTGTAATCGGCGATTCGGCGGCGGTGGCGATGGAGGTGGGTGACCTGCACAAGGTGTGGGAGGTCCGTGCGCTCAAGACCAAGCCCGACGCGGCCGCCGCCCGAGCGACCCTCGACCGCGTCGCCAGGCAGGTCCAGCCCATCATGCGCCGCCACAAGTGGCGCGTCAAGGTCCTCTCCGAGTTCTCGTAAGCGCCCCCACGAAACCCTAACCCTAACCTCCCTTCTCCCGATCGACCGATTGATGGACCCCGTGCGTGCCGGGGGGTGTGATTGATCAGGCCGCGGAACCCGAGGCTGCTGGGGCTCAATGTCGGCGCGGGCGTCGAGGTCAAGCTGCGGCTGCGGCGCGCCGGCCGCGACCACGACTTCATCACCTACGAGGAGGTGCTCGACACTATGCTCCACGAGCTCTGCCACAACCAGCACGGGCCCCACGATGCGCAGTTCTACAAGCTCTGGGACGAGCTCCGCAAGGTGCGTGGGCTGCTGCTTGGAATGGTTGTGCTTATGCGCACAAGTGAATGTATTCCTCTGGTTTATACACTCCAAGACAATGTGTGCCCCTGACAGAGTGATTCGTTGTTGCATATGTCAAAATTTTCCTTCTCTTATAAAAAGGATTATTTGTAATGATGCTGTAGGTAGAAATTTAAAATGATTTTTAGTTCACTACATTACATCTAACCCAGATTGATATTTGATTGGATGTCCTGCTATGGTTACCAAAACGAAAATAGTTCGAAATTGTTCTTTTACTATGCAACATCCAAACGTATTCAATGGGAACATCTTTGTCTCTATCAATCTATATGATTGTTACTCCACATGTATCATACACAGATGACTCTATTATTTTACTTCGTAATGGTTTCTACATTCTGGAGATGTTCCTATCAAAAAAAAAAAAACATTCTGGAGATATTGGCAGTAGAGTGGGGAGAAGAGCTTTACCTCTGTTTGCCAAACAATAACGCGAAATGAGGGTACGCAAATCAGAATGAAGATGTAGTGAGGACACTGGACTATATTTGGAGGAAAGTTGTGGCAATTGGCAAGGTCTTTGGAATGGAGTTTTACTTGTTGAAATCCTTACAAAAACAAACACAGATCCTGTTATGTTTCAGGGCCACAATTTCTATCACTAAATCGATCTTAACTCAAGTTTGTATTTGGTGTGTGTAAGATTGAGGTAGCGAATCTGTAATTTATTTTGATTGTACTTGAGTGAGCTTTGCTGTATCTTTGTACCTTGTATGTGACCAAGCACATCTAGTTCTGTCATTTGTAATTTTCTTTGATCAAGTTTTGTGCTCTTGAATGCAATTTTAGTTTTGCTCATGTGGTGCCATAGTTTTAATAATGATCCTTCTGTTGTTTATGATAAATCTTTCAGGAATGCGAAGAACTTGTTTCAAAGGGAATCACTGGAACAGGACAAGGGTTTGATGGTACAGGAAGGCGAGTAGGTGGATTTACAGTACATCCACCACCACCATCTCTGCGGCAAGCTACGTTAGCTGCTGCACAGAAGCGGGCAAGGAATGGAGCTCTATTGCCTTCTGGACCAAGAAAGTTGGGTGGAAACAGTGAAATTATGAGTGCACTTAGTCCAGTACAAGCTGCTGCAATGGCGGCTGAAAGGAGAATGTATGATGATTTGTGGTGTGGATCGCATGATCAATCTGGTATTGATGATTCTGATGATGTTATTATTATTCAAGAATTGCCAAATTTGGTGACAAGGGATGGAAAAAACACGAAGGCTAGCTGCTCCAACACTTCTGCAGAGCCCAGCACTTCTTCTGGAATTCACATAGCAGCACGAGATGATAGGACAAGTGATGCATTTGATAGTTCAAAGTGGGAATGTGGTGCTTGCACTCTTCTGAACCAGGCAAGTTTTCAAAGTGCCGAATTAAAATATCCATTTTGCCTACAAAACTGTGAGTTTATACATGGATTATGGCTCATTTTTTACTCTATATAGAAAATTTTTAGGAGAAATCTCTTATATGTCATAGTAGGACTAACGGATCTTTTTCATTCTGATCAATTTAAATTTATCTTTGAAATCCATTCATTTCATTAACACGGATGCATATGCTGAACATGTAACCTTGTAGAATCTTAGTTAAATGCTTTGTTTGTGTTAGAGTATGCATGTCTGAGCTTCAGATGTGTAGTATTTATTGTGGTGCTTGTTGATAAGTTCTGAGCCAAGCTCAGTTGGTGAGGGGTATGGTTGTACAGCTCTAGGGCTTGTTTGGCAGGGCTCTAGAGCTAGTGTTTCAGCTATGTTCTACAGGCTAGCTCAACAGCTCTACAACTATCTGTAGAGCCACTCGTCCGTGTGGGTGTTTGTCTGGCAGGTTAGCTCCAGATCCTTGAATGAGGCCAGAAATAATGAATTAACATTACTACCCCTGCGAAACAAGCCCCTAACATGTAGTTTTTGGTACTTGGTATTCCTGCAAGTTCCTCCTATCTTTTCTCATTTTTTCTTGAGCTATCAAAATGTTTGGCATTTCCTGTAATGTATAACTCCACTCATAATAGTAATCTCTAATAGTAAACATAATCACACGTGATTACGTGAAGCATTCAGGCCTAGTATTGAACTGCATGATAACTGTATGCCTCTTTAGTTTCGGGAAACCTGCTGGTTGTGATATATGGAAAGAGTTTCTATCTGCAGGTTTCACGACTTATAGCTAGTAGCCTAGTGTACTGGTCATTGCCTATATTTAATTTGACTGTACTCAAACCAAATTCCAATTTAAGCTACCAAAATTCCTAACAGAGTTCCATCCTTGCAAAGTGTTGAAAGTTTCTTTTGTCCTAGAAAAAACATTACCTTGTAGTCACATTTGCTTGCTTAACTATATTTCTTTTCTCATTCTTTTTTGGTATATATACTTGTGGTTTGGTCTTACATCTAGTCTTCACTTGTTCCATATTTTTTTCCTACTACGCATTTTACTTATAGTTATTAGCATGTTTTTCTCTAACACATGTGCAGCCCCTGGCACCAATCTGTGAAGTTTGTGGTATAGCAAAACCTAAAATTGCAGAGGCGAAGTACATGACTTGGTCTTGTAAATTTTGTACTCTAGAGAACAGCACTAAGCTTGACAAATGCTCGGCATGTGATCAATGGAGATACTCATATGGGCCACCTGTGGCCACACATGGCTCAAGCTATGATTGAGGCAACAACGAAGGCTACAGTAGTACAGTAAGTACTCCAGATTACTGTGTCGGGTTTATAATAATCTTTTAACTTTTTCCGTGTGTACTATTCATTTTTAATTTTGTTGTATTGAAGTGCATATTATTTATACTGACTTGTTGGATTTATAACAGCCGCCAGTGTTCTGGACACCTTATTTCTCAAGATTGCTTTGTTACTTCCAATTAACATTAAGTGCTTACATGCCCAAATGAGACATTATGCTAGATTTTATTGTGGTGTATGCACCCAAGGCAAAAGTATCCATCTACATAGTGACCCTTCATCTGATACTTTATTTTTGCATTAGTGTGGAACACTATGTCTAACACTTTAAATAGTCTCTGCAGTTGTTATTTTGCTTGGAGCTTTAAGTAAACTTGCTTTTGTTTTCTAGGCTATTTAGTCTTATCATCAGGAGCCCATACTTGGACCTACACAAACTGATTTCTTGATAAATCCTTTTAAACTGCATGTTTGCACATCTGAAATGAAATATAAGCTACTTAACATGCAGTATTCTTGGAGCTAAGTCTTCACTTGAAGTGTATATCTGAATGTGCAGAGCTGCCGCTCGTTTTAGTTAACTAATACAGGCTGGTTCAGCATATAGCTTAAGTTGATCGCCATTTGAATGTTCAGTTTCCTGCATTTGCTTCCACTGCAATAACATTTGAAGAGTTACCCTTATTTATAGTTATCTGCAATTCTGCATAACTCAACTCTAATAATGATTACATGTGGTTCTTACAGGATGACACTTCTGAGCAGGCTTCTGCTGCATTGTCGATATAAGTTGTCTTATCTGCAACAGTTCTTGCTCTATTACCACTCATATCATATCAGGTTTGATAGTTCTGGAGAAATCTGATACATGTTAAACTGATAGTAATACCTAAGGCACCCTCTTTTGTGGACGTTGCTTGGAGCAATGCACGGATTGATTAAAAGAAACAATCGTAGTCCATGGCTGTTAACGTTTGCCCCAAGCCCGTGGCATGCAGCCTCTGAACCCGTGTCTCGCCGTCTCGGTGACAGGTAACAACTCGCACCTAGGGCACACTGGTGAATTGGTCTTTATCTGTTCCGATGTCGTCTGCTCATGTTGTCGTGTGGGTGACTGGGTGAGGAAATTGATATTACATTAATGTAAAGGTTAATACAAGTATCTGCAATGTTCTTTTTAAAAAGAATTGCCTGCTCGTCAGATCTAACCCAGAAAATCCAGAGCCAAAGCTTTTACATTTGCTCATCCATGCTGTCACCCTTACGGCTTTGCGTCATCAGTGAAGTAAACCAAGTACACTGTATTTTAATTATCCTCGTTGAAGTTCTGTAGTTAGAGCGACGAGCGTGGCAGGGTCGCCACTGACTGTAACCGCATGGTCAGGTTCATGTTGCTAGCACTCTAGAAGCAGATGATCACCCTGGCCTGAAAGGCATCCCCATTATCCCCGTCTAAGAAACTGGAAAGTGAGGTCGACAGGTTCTTCAGTTCATTGATCTTTGCCGTCTTTCTGGACACAGGTGCGTGCACGGACCGCATGTGAATCTTTTATCGCACGTGGTGAAGATGCTCAGCGATGACATTCGCAGCTTCTTTCGGTAGAGTTGTGTGCCTTATAATCATTGTTCACAGGAAGATCACCAAAGACTTCATGTATTGACCCGTCGCGTCGTCCAACCTTTCCCGCTGTTCGGCACTAGCTGATCATTCGAATTTCGAGCACGTTCTGTGAAAGCGGGCCTGGGTTCTATTGGCCATCAGCGGCCAGGTGCGCGTTGCCAGATTCTCCCTGAATTAGGTGGACTTGAACCTGAGAGTTTTATCCTTATCACACACCCGCTGTGTGTCAAGGGGGATTTGCAAGTCAAGCAGGCACGTAGGAGCCGTTCGGTCGATGTTTTCTGAAGTTGATAAGTCGGCTAATTTATTAGGAGAGAGAGATTACTTCATGGCTGATAAGCCAGGCTAATAAACCCTAAACACAGCGAACAGGCTGTTGTGAGTACGAACATGGATGACGTAGTACATGTACGGATCATGTATCAACATCGCATGCCATTGACACGGTAGGACACTGCATCCGAAACCGTTAGAATCCCAGCAATAATTGTACGGCGGCAGCGAGTAGTGAAGGTCAGCACGCCACGGTGCGTGCCGTGCGTCTCCAACGAGGCATCGCGTCGCATCTCCGTTCGTCCTCGCCTTGATTAGATTTCAAATTCTACTATGCAAAAAGAAGATTTTTCGTCACATCAAAATACTAGCAAATGCATGGAGTACTAAATATAGATGAAATTAAAAACTAATTGCACAGTTTTATTGTACTTTACTAGACAAACATTTTGAGTCTAATTAATTAATTTTTAGACAATTTTTTACACTAAAAAATAAAAGCGGCAAGCAGCGGCCGATTCGGGCCGTCCTTTCGGGATCTAAACACGGCCCTGTTGGGGTTGCCGTCAGGCGAGGTCGTCCTCCGGGGCTCCGGGCTCCGGCTCCCGTCCCGTTCCCCAACCCGATGACTCGATGAGTGATCAGGCTGTGTGCTCCAATAAACGGGCACCGCAGCGCCAACCCCGAGCGGCAGCGGGGAGGAGAAGAACCGAGACGCAGTCACGCAGACGCCATCACCACCACCCCCCCGCCTAACGAACTCCTCCCCACCCCGCCCACGCCATGCGTCCGGGCGGCCTGCCGACCCAGCAGCAGCCCGGCACGCCGGGCCGCGCGCGCCGCCGCCCGGATCTCACCCTCCCCATGCCCCAGCGCGAGGTCACCACCTCCCTCGCCGTCCCGCTCCCTCTCCCGCCAGTCCCCAGCTTCGCCGGGGGTCCCACCCCGCCTGGCGTCGTCCCCGCTCCCGCCGCGGCGGCGGCGGCGCAGCAGCAGCCGCCCCCGCTCGCGGAGCTGGAGCGCGTGCGCCGCGTCGGCAGCGGCGCCGGCGGGACGGTGTGGATGGTGCGGCACCGCGGGACGGGTCGCCCCTACGCGCTCAAGGTCCTCTACGGGAACCACGACGACGCGGTGCGGCGCCAGATCGCGCGCGAGATCGCCATCCTCCGCACCGCCGAGCACCCGGCCGTGGTGCGGTGCCACGGCATGTACGAGCGCGGCGGGGAGCTGCAGATCCTGCTCGAGTACATGGACGGCGGTTCCCTCGACGGCCGCCGCATCGCCGCCGAGCCGTTCCTCGCCGACGTCGCGCGCCAGGTGCTGTCCGGGATCGCCTACCTCCACCGCCGCCACATCGTGCACCGCGACATCAAGCCCTCCAACCTCCTCATCGACTCGGCGCGCCGCGTCAAGATCGCCGACTTCGGCGTCGGCCGCATCCTCAACCAGACCATGGACCCCTGCAACTCCTCCGTCGGGACCATCGCATACATGAGCCCCGAGCGGATCAACACCGACCTCAACGACGGCAGCTACGACGGATACGCCGGCGACATCTGGAGCTTCGGCCTCAGCATTCTCGAGTTCTACCTGGGCAGGTTCCCCTTCGGGGAGAACCTCGGCAGGCAGGGGGACTGGGCCGCGCTCATGGTCGCCATCTGCTACTCCGATCCGCCTGAGCCACCGCCCACCGCCTCGCCAGAGTTCAGGGGATTCATTAGCTGCTGCCTGCAGAAGAACCCGGCCAAGCGGCTCACGGCCGCGCAGCTGCTGCAGCACCCCTTCGTCGCCGGCCCGCAGCCGCAGCCGCAGCCCCTCGCTGCTCCTCCCCCGTCATGACCACCGTTTCGGATTGGGAGTAGAGTATGGATCTGATCTCAGTTCGGACTTGGCTGCAGGCAGTGTGGACTCCAATCCGGCATTCCAGGTGTATCCTTGGATGGACGGAACTGATGTGTGAGGGAATTGGCTGGCCAATTTCAGTTTCTATGCATCATCATCGTCCTCATCCATGGTTGCTGCTGCTGCCGCAGTTAAAGGTCCTCCTTGATGTTCTTCAAACCAATTTTGAGTGTTGTGTCCATCACCAATTCATCACCACGATCGTCCTCAACCAGCTCCTCGCTGCAATTAATTAAGGTTCTTTCTGCTTCCTGTTGTTTGATGTTCTTTACTTCCAGCGATGATAGCATAACGAGAAAAAAGAAAGTGTGTACAAATGATTTTGTAAAAGACCATATCATATCATATGTCAAGTACAGAGAGGTCCACTTCGTACCAATTTTCATTGTTCTATATATAAAGGGTGTGTTTAGTTCCCCATTTCATCAAAAAAAATTTTAGGTTTTGGCCCATTATTTTGCAAAATGGAATTAAACACCATGCAAAATTTTTGGTAAAAAGGTATCCATTCTCCATTTTGGAAAAAAGCCAAAAAGCCAAAAAACTCTCACCTACCCCATGAAAAATTTGGTATTTTGGATGGAACTAAACACACCTAAAAAGGTTTTAGAAACTTCAACTTTTCTTTTTTTATCTTCAGTCTCCATGTAGCAGAGCTATCACATGAACTGGCAACTGTGCTAGGCTGCTAGCATCTCTCTGCGATATTTTTGGCGCATAATTGATTGATGATGATTGAACACATGATGATGATAAATAGATCTGCCGCTGCTTGATAGGTTCTTGGATTCCTTTATCTGGATATATGATTGCATATAGCGAATCTGGAAATGCGAATAGAACCCAACTTTAATTAGTTTATTGTCTCTCTCTTGATGTTGCTCCTGAAATCTCAACCATGCCTTTCTCTCTTGCCAAATCCGATCAGCCTTTTTTTAGCCCCGGGCAAAGGTTGTGGTGCCGTGGTGGCAATTGGCATGCCGATGTTCTTTTCTTGAAAGACTTGAGAAGAGTCGTTTCTTCTGGTATATCTCCTCACTTTGCACAATTTTTTTTTGAATCACTCACGTTGCACTACTACAAGCACATCACCATATCGGCACGTGGTAATATATCATGGTAGGCGGTAGGCCCATGGCAAGGCGCAGAGGAGAGTCATGAAACGTGCGTTGCATCGCACTTGCACCGGGTAAGAGTGTCAGACTTGTGTCCATGATCTTGGAGACTTTTTGTGGATTCTAACGTCTTGTTTAGTTGGTGAACGAAAATTTGTTTAGGTGTCACATCGGATGTTTTATGGGACGTCGGTAGAGGTTTTCAGATACTAATTTAAAACTAATTACATCCGCGAGACGAATTTATTAAGTCTAATTAAACCGTCTAGCACATATGAGTTACTGTAGCACTTAAGGCTAATCATGGACTAATTAGATTTAAAATATTCGTCTCGTGGTTTTCAACTAAACCATGTAATTAGTTTTTTTTTTCATCTGCTACTCTATGCGTGTCTAGACATTTGATGCGGGGAGGTGAAAAATTTTTAGGTGGGACCTAAACACACTGCATGGAAACAGAGGGCGCCGTCCAGGCATGTGTGTACAGTGTAGCCCGACAGTGATCCGTCTGTTGTGATTTGTGAACGCAGTCCGTGCTTGATGAGTGCAGTGTACCAGCTAGGAAGGAGCCCATGCTGCTCTTGTCTTCTCGCAATCGGGCTGTGATTAGTTCTCAAAGTTGGAGTACCAAAATTTATTTGCAGTGACACTGTAGTATTTTATTTGTATTTGGTAATAATTGTCCAACCGTTGACTAATTAGGCTCAAAACGTTCGTCTCGCAAAGTACAATCAAACTGTGCAATTAGTTTTTGATTTTATCCATATTTAACACTCCATGCATGTATCGTAAGTTTGATGTGAAGGAGAATTTTTTTTCCAATGATGGTCTCGTTTAGATGCCCGATTCGGGGCACTAAATTGCTACAATACGTAATAAATGTGCACTGTAGCAATTTGTTTTTGTGTGGTAAAAATTGTCTAAATTTTGACTAATTAGGCTCGAAATGTTCGTCTCGTAAAGTACAATAAAACTGTGTAATTAGTTTTTAATTTCATCTATATTTAATACTCTATACGTATACCGGTATTTTGATTTGACGAGGAATCTTCTTTTTTATAGTGAAATTTAGAGGTGAATTTACTAAACAAGCCGGACGTGAATCCTTTCACAAGCGAAACCGGGCCTTGCGAGTTGCGACAGAAGTCAGAACTGCACGGCACGCCGACAAAATAGGGAGTTGCTATCCTTGCCTGTCTGAATTTTTTAAGTTTCAGGCGACAATTCGCAAGAGACAACTAATACAATTAAAAGGACAACTATAGTGAACAATTTTTTTTATAGCCAAATAATAATAAAATTGCATGTTATCTAAGCAACAAAAAAAAAATCAGACACTGACATATAGGGGAAGGAAGTGACAAAATAAACAAGGCGGCAGCAGTTATGCAGTAGGTAAGACTAACCGCAGTGGGTACTCTAAAACGATACTTTAAAGCTTTAGAATATGAATATAGAGTAAAAACTGCTGCACTGAATACTCTAAAACGATACTCTATCATTTATCTCATTCTATATTTAGAGTAGTACAGTGTTTAATCTATAGTGGATAGTGACGGGCCCCACTAGCTAAACAAAGGAAAAAACTGCTATAACTCACAAACCAAAAATCCAAATTAAATTTCGATTGCACCATTAAATTCGTCTTAATAAATCTTTCAAAACTAGATCACACATGGATATATTTAGATAAAGTGATAAGTGGATCCCACAGTGGATAGAGTGGATAGAGGATGATATAGAGGATGGATGGGTGCGAGAGAATTGAGTATAGAGGAGAGAATCTGGCTGACTAGGACGTATAGAGGATGAATATAGAGGTCCATGAGTGCGGGTAGTCGGTGAGGAGCCTCCGGAGTCCGGAACAGGCACCTGTTGCTGTCGCTGGCACTGTTGGAGTCTCCATCTCCGTCGTTCGGCAGTGGCCGGACCAGGTTTCGTTCCTGGCCACGGTACTCCAGTTTTCAATACAGGCGTCTCCGTTCCACCCGGCACGACGCCCCGGAACGGCCCGTTCCGAACAAAACGAACGGGCCTAAGTTGGGAGGGATTGAGGTTTGGCTCGGCCCTAGGCCCAGACCTAAGGGGATTAGAGGTTTGCACACTTGGCTTCATCTTCCATTCCTTGTCTATAGCCTATATATATAGGTCCCGTTCGGCTGTGCTGATTAGCCGGCTGAAAAACACTGTTGGCTGATTTGTTGTGAGAGAAAAATATTGTTCCGGCTGAAAAAACAAGCTGAAAAAGACGGATTATAAGCCGGATGAACAAGACCATAAAAAAGGACTAGAAACACCGGCGCGGCTTTGCCGTGCCCTTTATGGAGCACACCAGCCCTTTGTATTTTGTATTATACATCACACTTGAATTAGGCTGTTGACATTTTATCAGCCTTGAGCCCATTTGTATTTTCCTAATTGTAACGACAAGATCAATGTTTTCTGGGGGTACAACCTTTACATGCATCACTATTTGTATGTGAAAGTCTGTACTAAAGCTTAGAACTAAGATGTTACAAATTACCATAATAAGATACTTGAATACAGATCATGCGTACAATGTTGATATCAGCATATATATAGATATAGTGCATGCAAGTGCATGGAGTGCAGTTCCTTGCCGCTTGATATAGAAAGCACATAGGAGTACGTGTTTGTACATGGATGTTATTTACATGATGATTTCTCTATATATAATAATGTAAGCATGATCTATGAAAAATGATTAATATTGACCGTCAGCCTCAAACTCGTTCTGCTCACTGCTTTTTCTAGCATCCCCTCACTGCTTTTTCTATCATGCTCACTGCCTTTTCTAGCTAATATGCATTAACTGAAAACCCGTATTCAGATTGAAATAAAGTCTTTACTAACATGTCTGTTGAAGAGGCAAACAGGGAAATAATCTCTATAGACGAATCCTGCACCAAAAGCGGGCTAACGGATAGGGCCACGTCGCCGTTAGCCCGCTGACCGTTCGATCCGCCGAACTTGCAATGGTGGCCGTTCGATTGTGGATCGGTTGGGTCTCTACCCGTTTGTTTGTCAACCCGAAACCTTGTTGGGAACCTTCTCGGGCTCGTCCATCTCACCGAGCGGCGGCACGGGCGCCAGCCACTAGCGAGGCGGCACAGCCCCACGGCCGCGGGCGAGCCGAGCGCGGCCCTGCAGCCGGGTGCGGCCACCACCGCGGCCCTGCAGGCGCCTCACTCGCGTCTCGCACCGCCGCGGTGGCCTCCCGCTCCGCGCGTGCGGTCGGCGCCGTAGCCACAGCGGCCCGCCGCTTAGGCTCATGCTCACGCACCGATCCTCCCTGCCGCTTCGCCCGCGCGGCCGACTACGCGCACTTGCCAGACGACGCCAAGACCCCGACGGACGGGGACGTGGAGTTGGACGAAGCCGTGTCAGCCCTGTACGAGCGCTGGCGCAGGGCTTTCAACAAGGAGCGTGACCACGCCCAGATGGCTTCAGGCCACTCCTACCTTTGCAGGCCCTTGGGCAGGTGCTGTTCCTGTGAGGACGGGGGCGTTGGTAAGCTCTCTCTCTCACACACACACGCACACACTCAGTCTCTCCCTATCGCTTCTGGTTATTTGCCTATTTCTTCTCTCTTACTATGCACACCATGTGTTTGATAAAATGCCTGTAAAGAGATTATGGAGCCAGCTACATCTAGGATTATTTGAGAGTAAATCCTAGACTATCACAACAGAACCTTTTAGTTTTCTATCTCTCACCATAATTTTTCTCTATCCCTATTCCCATTGGGTTGGCTGTTTATTTTCTAAAAATAAAAAAGGTACTACTGAAATCCATACAAGTAGATACTCCAATTTAGCACTGCTTATGTGTAGCAAAGATTTGGCTAATCTGTGCAGATGTATATCCTGAGGAGCAAAGTTCATTTGGTGCTAGATGTTATCCTGAATCATGCTAAAGGTACCTGAGTTATCATGTCCAACTCAGCTCTAACAACTATCAAAGCAGAGAAAAATGGGTCATATCAGTGAAAAAAAACGTGTTTTACTTGAGCAATTTAATACAACCATGTTTGGTTCTGCTGAAAGCTTTGAATTTAAACTCAAACAGCATATAATATTTGCCTTTTATACTATTTCAGACATTCTCTTCCACTGCAACATCCTGACTCTGAACTATAAGGCAGCCAAAAAAAAAGCAAGTCTACTATACCTTCATCTTTGTTCTGCTATATTTGGTGCTGATTGCTAAAGCTCTCCACATAACTTTCTCAACTCATCGACTTCTCCTAATTTGGATTTTAGCTGCGCTACTATCTCTCTCCTTCTGTAAATGATTTGGCTAATCTGTGTAGTTAATTTTTTTACTTTGCATTAAAAGCTTCAGAACGGCAGCCACTGCCCACTGCTATAGCCTATAGGCATGATCCTTTTGTTTTCTACAACTACAACCACGCGAACAGTTCGTATAGGGATAAAAAAAGGGCGTACCCAGTGCAGAGAGCTCCTGCTCTGTACGGGGTCTGGGGAAGGGTGTTAGTGGCGAGCCTTACCATCGCCTGTGCAATGCGAGGAGACCGCGACTCGAACCCGGGACCTTCCGGTCACAGGCGGTAAGACTCTACCGCTTGCACCAGGCCCGCCCTTCTCAGCAGTTCGTATAGGGATACATACCAAAATTTCCTTCTTAACAGTAGAAATAGAGCAACAGCAAGAGAAGCTTTTTAAAATTTGTTATCTCTATATAAGAAAAATAAAGTGCACTAAGACCTACCAAAATTTAACCAATTGGAACTCATTTCATATTTAATTGAAACCTTCCAATATGCTAAACTAACAATTGAAAAAAAACAAGTAAAAATAAAAATAGTATCTCTGGCTGCAGTTCCCTGTATCATGCTTATCCTATTCTCCAATCTCCATAGTTCCGAAACTTAGTATAGGGATACATACCCAAAAGAGCACGTTCTGATTTTTTCCTATTTTACACAATTTCTAAACAAAAGACAGAATTGGAAGAGAAGAATTCTGTAGCCATTGCATTTGCTGCAGTCATTATAGGAGTTCTAGCAACTTCTTTGTGTATATCCATGTGGTACCCCGTGGTATCTATCGTGTATATGCTGCAACATATACAAAATCAGATTCATGAGATGTTGACACGTCTGCTTTGGTTATCACTGAGTTCTTGACTTGTTTTTCTGAATCACTACACTATCTAAGCTTTTCGTATATTTTTAACTTCTTTTTCCTCTCTTCAAGTTCATATAGGCAGTTAGGCACATCATACTTTTTTTTTTCCAGAATGATCTCCTTAATCAGGTTGTACACGTACACGTTAGTACGTATGGGATCCGTTCTATTTCTACCTGGCGAAGACAACATATAGTCTCCAAATGGACTCACACAACAGTATTGCAGGCTGGCCCAGACACAGGCAGGGCGCGGCAACGCCGCGCATGATTTCTAGTATGACACTAAACATAAACATATATCTTACAGAGAAATCAGCCAATAAAGCATAAGGTATTTCTTTAACTTTGAAAATTGATAAACTCTGCTAGTTATCAGCACTGCTTTTCGTATCATATAAATAAATTGCACAAAAGAACGGGGAAATGCACCGTAGATTGCATTTTTTTTTCTCATAGTTCACATGATGTACATAAACATGCATTTGCTTCAGACTATGTCATCTGAAGGCAATAGGTTAGAAATTAGGGAAAGGAAACCTTAGAATTGTGTTACAATCAACTGTTGAAAATAGGCCATGGTTGTAAGATGAGAGTTCACCTGCAGTTGCATAATGTGAGAAGACGTGTCAGCATTTAATTCTGAATACCCTCGTGGTCATGGAGAAGTTCAAGTATAACATTTTATTGTATGAGTCCAAAAGTAGATACTAAGGAAAAAGATAATCCACCCAGGGAGATAACCACTCAGAGCAACATTCAAATGAAAGAATCACTAAACAAAACAAATTATGAAAAATATCAGCTTGTTTTCATTCATATTCAAGTATTTCCAGAGCTATCAATTAAAGAAAACTTATAGCCATGTTATTGATCCTTTTGTCACCTCGGCATGTAAAAATTGCAAGTTATGATTCACGTGTTGTAAAAGATGAGTTTAACTGCAGCTGAGCCCCATGCTTCTTTATCATGCCAATCACTCTTTTAAGTTTGGTTGAATTCTCATCTTTACAAACAAGGCCAAAAGGCCTAGCAACCATGAAAGCTCCATCATCTCGCACTTGCTTATCGTCACCCCATACTAGCTCTCAGTATTAAATATGTGAAGCTAGTCTACCTATCGACAATTTCTTTTATTGATTTTTTTAGGCTATCACATATTTGATTACTCTCCCATGCTAGTTGTAATCACTGCTACCTGAACTGATTAAAAAAGCAAATAGGTAAGAAGCCGCAGGATCAGTTTGTTGACATTCCCAGATTAACCATTCATGATCATGACAGACGCACCATGCATCATCACAGTGACTATCAAAGCAGGATCAGTACTGCAAACAAGATCACAGGCACAGTCCAGACAAGCATTTATTTATGACATACACATGGGGAGTTGGAGACAAGGATGTGCTGTTTACCTCATGGGCATTTCGTCGAATACCACATGGGCCCTATCGTGTTAACTTCCAGTCTGTATGTAGAGTCCACGCCTTCTCCGTGTCTTCGTGGACTCTGGTGTGCCCAGACCCCCACAGGCACACCAGACCCCCACAGGGCCACAGGGCAGCACGCTTCGTCCAAGACATGGTGGACGTTGTTCATATCCAAACGACAGCGGCCTCAAGCTGACAATTGGCTCCGGGGGACGAGTGTGCGTTGCCTGGCTCCCGCGGTGTTCGCGGCTGTTCCAAAGAGGAAAAGGTGCGTGACCGTTGTGGAGGCACTGCATGGACGGGCTTGGGTGCATCACGTCACTGGTCCGCGTACTATGAGGCTGCTCACGGAGTTCATTGGCCTATGCAACACGTTGGAAGTAGGTTCAACTCTCGCCGGGTGTTCCGGACACCTTTGCTTGGAGGCTGACGGCCGATCAGCAGTACTCAGCATCGTCGGCTTATGGGGCGATGTTCGTTGGCTACTCCAGACCATTGGGCGCGCGGCAACTCTAGAAGACGTCGGCGCCGCCACGTATCAAGTTCTTCTTCTGGCTTGTTATGCATGGCAGATGCTGGACGGCTCATAGGAGATAGCGTCATGGACTACAAGAGAGCAACATGTGCATCATCTGCGACCAAGCAGTGGAAACGATGGATCACATCATCCTTGGCTGCGTCTTCAGCAGAGAAGTGTGGTCTTCATGTCTGAGAAGCTTTTGCTTGCAGGAGCATGTGCTCGTTCAGGAAAGCGACATCATGATGTGGTGGACTAACTCTAGGAGGCCCTTACCCAAATCAATCCGTCGCGGTTTCGATTCCTTGTTCTTCCTTGTTGGATGGACGTTGTGAAATGAAAGAAATGCAAGAACCTTTAATGGGACACCAAGGTCAGTGGCGCAGCTGCTCCAGGTAATTGAGGAGGAGATCACCATGTGGATTGTGGCGGGTTACCGGCACTTGGGTGCGCTGGACTCACTTCGCCGTGCGGATTGAAGCATTTTGTCATCTTAGTCGCGAATGAGGTTTACTATGTAATTACAATCACGTGCGAGCTTGTTCAGGGGGGGTGACTAACGGTAATATTTGGATTACTGTTTCGGTGTAACAAAACTCTTTTCCTCTGCTTAATGAAATACGTGCCAAGCACGGTCTCGAAAAAACAGCGGCCTGAAGCGAGTCCAGGCCATCTTTGCGGCGGGCGGCGATGCTCGCGCATCTGCTGTGCGCCTGGTCGGCTGCGGCGGAGCCCGCACGCACCAGGCTAGTGACGGAGCAGGCAGGGGGGACAGCAGGGGAAGAGGAGGGTAAGGGAGGCCATCGGAAGTACCGCGCGGCAGTGCAGACTGTAACACCCCTGGTGTTACGAGCGTACTTAGCCACGAGGTTAAGGCCGGAGAGAATTACCTAAACGAGTTCCTCGATTTTTAGAATTTAAAACTCACATGAAATGATAAACTAATCCTATGCGACTCTCTTTTGTGGTTGAAGGAGATCAAATAAATATCATAAGATAATTACTTAGTGCGTAAACATGTTAACGAGAAATCCTAATAAGAAAAATAGAATAAGTCATTTTAATCATTTAGCGCGAAAACAAATTATATAAAAACAAGTGTGATATAACTCATGTTTTGAAAAGTATCCTTTTTGACGATTTATAGCATACAAAATAATAAAATAGTATCTATATATTTTGTTTCCATAGGTTAGTATATGGTATGGGCTAGTGCATGTGATGCTTGTTGGGTGAAATAAATGAAGTCTAGACCTTTTAGAAATTGTGGTTAAAGTGCTAATGACTGGTAGGCCGCACTAAACCCCTAGCTTTTTCTAAGTTTGTAGGAGCAATAGACAATGCTATCTTGGTGCTTAAATTCTAGCAAAAACATTTAAACAATCACTTCATGTTTTTACACTATGGATTGCTTCTACGTATGCACTGGAACATGGTATGAGTGGTAGTTGAGTTGGAGGTCTCGATGCCCTCTTAAAAATTGCCCCAAACTTCGTCGGAACGCACCGTGAGCTTTGTCTTGGCGTTCTGCGCGTGATCTGGTGCTCCAGCGGCGGGTCGACGTTGGCATGCTTCTATCTCCCTCTCTGGTTGCCATCTTGCCGTGGGGATTGTTCCGTTAGGAGTCTACTAATGTCGACTATAGGTTAGTGTATTCGGTTGAGTCTTGATCGAGGTAATTGACCGCCTTTGTGCTGCCTTAGAATTCGTGCACGTCACTATTGCACTTGCTCAGCTCGTGACCATGGTCACCGCGCGTGCTGCCCTGTGCTGCGCGTTGGACGTCTCGGTACGCCGCGCTGCCGGCCAGTCGCTGCCTCTACACCGTGGTCGCCTCGGTTGGTTCTGTGCGGAGCCGCAGCTGCCCGCCTCGACACGTCGTGCTACTCCGCCTCTACCTCATTGGCCCGATCACAGTAGCGATGGGGACGCCCTCTTCCTCGCTTGTTCCCGCTGTCCCGTGCATGCCACGCTTAGTTTGGCCGCTCCAATCCACGCGCGTCGCGTCAAGGCCCACGTCCCGCCATCTGGGTGCACGTACTCACTGTCCCTCAGTCGGAGCCGCTCGTCTTTACTTGCCTGGCTGGCTCGTGTGTCCCTCTCCACGGTCGCGAGCCAGCACACCGTCCTCCGCCCTTCCAATTCGCCCAGCGCAAGGTTTTTCCAGTCGGTTCCTCGCGCAAGCAAGTAGCTTAGGGGGATGCCTAGGCATCCCGTTTCCCCTCAAGATCGTTCGTGCTCTGGTGACCAGCAATTTGGAGAGATGCTCGCCGCCGGCCATGAGTGCCGCCGCAACCCGTAGGAGGGAGGTAAGGAGAGATTACTCGTACTTGTAGACTCGCCTTGACTCCCTCGATTCAGCGTTCGCGTTATCCTGACCAAGCCGCCCATTGGTGATGAGGTGACACGAGGATGCCATGCTCGGAGCGCCGCCGTACCGACCGCCCGCGCGTGGCCAGCACTACTCCGCCTCCCTCGCCTCTGAGCATCACCTCGGCCAGCACCAGGGTAAGGCTTAGAGGCTCGCATGCCATCTCCAACGCTAGCTCGCCATCTAGGGTCGTCGGAACGGTTGCGCCGCCGCCGCGTTTAGTCGCTTGCCACTACCGCTTGCACCTGCACATCCCCGATGCCCTAACCGCCACCTAGCCTCACGCATTAGGTCAGTGATGGTGGTCGGTCCCTTAGTTACGTCGTTGCGGGTCTAGTTTGCCCGGCGTAACCATCTCTTGCCGTCGGCCGCCGCGCCGGCGGGCACGGGGAGTCCCGAGGACCTCCTCGTTGCGAAGACAGGTTAATCCAGGGTGTTTTGTGCAAAACATGTGTATAGTGAAATAGTGCATAGTGGTGTTGCGTAATAACCTGGGGAGCTGGGGGCTCTTTTGCAATAGCGCATTTGAAAGCCCAAGTTTGGTTTTAGTAATTAATGACACCAAGTTGCTAATGCCATGTGTTAAGTGTTTTGAGTTAGGCATAAGCAACACATGTGATGAAGGTGTATGTGGCAAGGAGTGGCGGCCACAAGATCACAAAGAGATGGTGCATGGACATGAAATAATGATCATGATGGAGATGCACATAATATGAAGGACATGATGATCAAGTGAAGAAGAAGGATCTAAGAGCGCAAGGCAAAGGTATAACCATAGGGGGTTTTTCTTTTGCCGGTCTAAGATGAGTAGAGAAGTGATTGACCGGGTTTAGGATACATAGCCGACTATCAAGAGGGGCAATCACAGTTAGCTCGGGAATCAAGTGCCACTAGATCATTGTCTTGAGCATATGCATTAGGATCTAGTAAAGAGCTAACATAACGCCTTGAGAAATGATTGTGAAATGCTAACACACATGCACATGGTGGTGTACACTTGGTGGTGTTAGCACATTTGCGAAGGCGGTAGAGTTTAAGCGGTAGAGAGGGGTTTGGGTTCCTCTCTCCCTCTCGCTAAGCTTGCGAGGCGGGATTCGGCGCTTTTCGGGGAAGTGAAATGCCTATTTTCTAGTGCGCCAGAAGTCGGAAAAGAAACGGAGGCAAACGGAGGTCACAGAGGTGACCGGACGCTGGACCGGACGCGGTCTCTGTATGACCGGACACGTCCGGTCAGTGTTCAGTGTCTGCGCGTGTTTTAGTTTGATGATCGAACGCGCAGCGCGTCCGGTCACTGTCGACCGGACGCGTCCGGTCGTTCAGGGAGTTTACTGGACTCTAATCGAACGCTGGCACTGTGGCGTCCGGTCAGTTCTACAGCGTGTCCGGTCGTTGTTTCGTTGTGCGCTACTCAGGCTTGACCAGCGCGTCTGGTCAGTTACGGGACCTGCGCGTCCGGTCGCACCCAGCGCGTCCGGTCTGCGCGACCAGCGCGTCCGGTCGGTGTTTCGCAACCTAGCCGCTGCGTGACCGGCGCGTCCGGTCAGTTTGACCAGCACGTCCGGTCAGCGCGACTTCGATTGTTTGAGTTCCTAACGGCTAGCTGCGTACCCCTTCGCTATAAATAGAAGTTGGCCGAGGTTTGAGGGTATCTCTTGCATATTTTGAGACCTAGAGACATCCTTTGAGCTAGAGAACAACCCCTCCACTCATCTCTTTGCATAGTTGCACATCTTGAGTGAGATTGAGTGAGATTCAAGTGCATTGCTTGAGAGTTGCATTCTAGAGACACTTGATCTTCGAGTTGCTGCGGATTTCTTGTTACTCTTCCGTGTTTCCCGACACGGTAGACAGCTTGGAGCAGCGGAGGTGATTGAGCTCACAATTGAAGATTGTTGGAGCCCTCACCAAGTGTTGTAAGGGGTTCTTGATCCTTCCCCGCGGGAGTTCGCGAATTGGATACTCTAGTGGAGCTCGTGGCTTGGAGGATCCCCATCTTGTGTGCGGTTGTGCGGCGCCCGCCGAGGGCTCGACTCTTGATAGTCGATTAGCTCGCGAACCGACAAGTGGGTGTATCGTCACAACGGGGAGTAGCTTGCCGGGAAGCAAGTGAACCTCGGGATAAATTCTTGTGTCATTCTTTTTCCGAGGATTTCTCTTGTGAGATTGATTGATTGGTTCTTTGTAAGGTCCAAAAAGGCTAGAGGGGGGGTGAATAGCCTAATTAAAACTTCTACAAGAATTACTTAACCACACGTTAGTACAAAAGGTGGCGAAGCAAAAGCACTAGCTCTAACTATTTAAGCAAGCCACCTACACAAGTCTATAACAAAGCTATTCACTAAACACAACAACTACAAGCTAGAAACAAGAAGTAATACGAGAGAAGAGCTTTGAGTGATTATACCGTCGTGAAGAGATGAGAAATACCAATCAATCAAACACACAAGAGAAGTCCTCGGGAAGAGAATGACACAAGAATTTATCTCGAGGTTCACTTGCTTCCCGGCAAGCTACTCCCCGTTGTGGCGATACACCCACTTGTCGATTCACGAGCTAATCGACTATCAAGAGTCGAGCCCTCGGCGGGCGCCGCACAATCGCACACAAGATGGGAATCCTCCAAGCCACGAGCTCCACTAGAGTATCCAATTCACGAACTCCCGTGGGGAAGGATCAAGAACCCCTTACAACACTTGGTAAAGGCTCCAACAATCTCCAATTGTGAGCTCAATCACTTCCGCTGCTCCAAGCTGTCTACCGTGTCAGGAAACACGGAAGAGTAACAAGAAATCCGCAGCAACTCGAAGATCAAGTGCCTCTAGAATGCAACTCTCAAGCAATGCACTTGAATCTCACTCAATCTCACTCAAGATGTGCAACTATGCAAAGAGATGAGTGGAGGGGTTGTTCTCTAGCTCAAAGTATGTCTCTAGGTCTCAAGATGTGCAAGAGTTGCCCTCAAACCCCGGCCAACGTCTATTTATAACGAAGAGGTATGCAGCTAGCCGTTACCGGATGACGCAGTTCAAAACAGGATGACCGGACGCTCCGGTCAGGGTGACCGGACGCGTCCGATCACTACAGGACAAGCATGAACAGTGCCCGTCAGAAGTTACCGTTGCTATGACCGAACGCGCCCTATCGTATGACCGGACGCGCTGGTTAACTGACCGGACGCGCCGATCGCTCAGCACCACGAGCCCGCGAAGCAACGACCGGACGCGCCCTAGTGAACGACCGGACGTGACAGTGCCAGCGTCCGATTTGAGTCCAGTAAGCTCCCTCAACGACCGGACGCGTCCGATCGTACATGACCAGACGCGCCTCGCGTCCGATCATCACTCCTGCGCTCACTGCCCCTCTGGACGCCTGACCGGACGCGCCGGTCCCGTGAAGGACCGGAGGCGCCGGTCGCGCGCTATGCTTATGCGCACAGGTGAACTGACCGGACGCGCTGGTCAGGTCAGACCAGCGTCCGGTCACTTACCCTAGGCACGCTGACCGAATGAACTGACCGGACGCGCTGGTTAAGCCATGACCGCGTCCGGTACAGCGTCCGGTCACCTCAGTGACCTCTGTTCGTCTCCGTTTCTTTTCCGACTTCCGGCGCACTAGAAAATAGGCATTTCACTTCTCCGAAAAGCGTCGAATCCCGCCTCGCAAGCTCGGCGGGAGGGAGAGAGGAACCCAAATCCCTCTCTACCGCTTAAACTCCACCGCCTTCGCAAATGTGCTAACACCACCAAGTGTACACCACCATGTGCATGTGTGTTAGTATTTCACAATCATTTCTCAAGGCGTTATGTTAGCTCTTTTACTAGATCCTAATGCATATGCTCAAGACAATGATCTAGTGACACTTGATTTTCGAGCTAACCGTGATTGCCCCTCTTGATAGTCAGCTATGTATCCTAAACCTGGTCAATCACTTCTCTACTCATCTTAGACCGGCAAAAGGAAAACCCTATGGTTATACTTTTGCCTTGCATTCTTAGTTCTTTCTCTTCCACTTGATCATCATGTACACCATATTATGTGCATCTCCACCACTTGTGATCTTGTGGCCATCATTCCATGCCACATGCTCCTTCATCACATGTGTTGCTTATGCCTAACTCAAAACACTTAACACATGGCATTAGCAACTTGGTGTCATTAATTACCAAAACCAAACTTGGGCTTTCAATCTCCCCCTTTTTAGTAATTGATGACAACCATCACAAAGATATGAAATGAAATTAATTTTTAATTTCAATAGTATTAGCTCCCCCTACATATGTGCTTCCATGAGTTTGGTTCAATTGTGCACATATGTATGGATTTGAATTTTGGGAGAGTTACTACTATTAAATTGATGCTAAGGTATATAGAATGGACCTTTGAAGCGTGATACCAATCGGAGTTGCCTTTATATACCATCCTTAGCATCGACGTAGCTAGACACCACTTGTAATACATCACTTGTAAAGATCACAAACACTAAAGTACCCCGTGAGATCAACATTATAAGCAAAGGTGTCTAGATACCGCTGGTAAAGCTAGTCTCAACAAATCATCATTCAAGTTCTATTTCTAGCAAACACCATTCAATCATGAATATCGAAATTAAATTTGCAATGCAATACATCATCATGTTAGTGCACATACAAATACAACAAATAATTCATGAGCTTGCTCCCCCTACTTATGTGCTCAATTTTAATTGATCCCTTTCTCCCCCTTTGTAACTTAACTTTTTATCTTTGTGACTTTTCTCTCCCCCTTATTATATCTTATTTCCTCTTTGCAATATCTTTGTGACTTTTCTCTCCCCCTTTGTCAACAATCACCAAAAAGGTGCCAATTTTAGTGAGAGATAAGTCAATCAATATGAGGGAGTCCAAATTATGGTTCAATCTAGATCACTTGCCTAGAATATGTAATTCGGTTTGACCCAAGGATAAGCTTTTTCACACCTCATAAAGTATAAGGGTTATCTTGACCATGTTGAATTACACATTATGAGCTCGTTTACTAGATTCAACACTAGGTTTGCAAGCCCACAAACATGTCATATGCTACCACTAGATTAAACAAACATAGAAGCAATAGTGGTACCATATATACATCAAAATCAAGCAATAGTGGTACCATATATACATCAAAATCATTTGATTTTCATGAATGAGCTTATTTGTCATGCAAATATGTCTATATGTTCTAACCATGTCCTTAGCAAAGTATGAATGATATGCTAAACAACTTTACCTTGCATTGTCGGAGGAGAGGCATGTTATATAAGAATGTGGGGATGCACTCATTTCAAGTTGGAGAAGTCAAGTATGTTCAATTCATTCTTCAACTTGTAAAATCTCTTTTCATCAAGTGGCTTTGTAAAGATGTCGGCTAGTTGATCTTCGGTGCCAATGCTCTCAATGCTAATATCACCCTTTTGTTGATGGTCTCTTATGAAGTGATGCCTTATGTCAATGTGCTTGGTTCTTGAATGTTGAACCGGATTTTGAGTCATCTTAATAGCACTTTCATTGTCACAAAACAATGGCACATTCTTGAATTTTATTCCAAAGTCACTCAAAGTTGCCTTCATCCAAAGCAATTGTGCACAACAACTACCGGCACTAATGTATTTGACCTCGGCAGTAGATAGTGCAACACTATTTTGTTTCTTTGATGACCATGAAATAAGAGACCTTCCTAGCAATTGACAAGTGCCACTTGTGCTCATTCTATCAATCTTGCATCCACCATAGTCGGAGTCCGAATATCCAATCAACTCAAAATTAGACCCCTTGGGATACCATAATCCAACATCATGAGTGCCCTTAAGATATCTCAATATCCTCTTGGTTGCTTTCAAGTGACTTTCTCTGGGTGAAGCTTGATATCTTGCACACTTGCACACACTAAACATCACATCCGGCCTATAAGTGGTGACATATAGCAAACTTCCAATCATAGACCGGTATAGCTTTTGATCTATCATGTTTCCACTAGCATCAATACCCAATTGATCATTAGTGCCCATTGGAGTACTCATTGGCTTAGCATCTTGCAATCTAAACTTCTTGATCATGTCCTTCATGTACTTGCCTTGACTTACAAAAGTGTCATTCTTCATTTGCTTGATTTGAAGTCCAAGGAAGTAACTAAGCTCTCCAATCATAGACATCTCAAACTCATTAGCCATCATATTTCTAAACTCTTCACAAAAGTCTTGGTTAGTTGATCCAAAGATAATGTCATCCACATAGATTTGCAACACAAACAAGTCATTTCCAAGCTTTTTGGTGAAGAGAGTGGTGTCAACCTTTCCCATCTTGAACCCTTTAGAGAGAAGAAAGTCCCTTAATCTCTCATACCATGCTCTAGGTGCTTGCTTCAAACCATACAATGCCTTCTTTAGCTTGTAAACATGGTCGGGCTTCTTGTCATCTTCAAAACCGGGAGGTTGCTCAACATAAACTTCTTCATTGATGTAGCCATTGAGAAATGCACTCTTGACATCCATTTAATAGAGCTTGATGTTGTGTGCACAAGCATATGCTAATAAGATTCTAATTGCTTCCAATCTTGCAACCGGTGTATATGTCTCTCCAAAGTCAAGACCCTCAACTTGAGTGTATCCTTGTGCTACTAATCTTGCTTTGTTTCTCATAACCATGCCATCTTGATCTTGCTTGTTTCTAAAGAACCACTTAGTACCAATCACATTGTAGTTCTTTAGCCTCTCAACAAGTTCTCAAACTTGATTTCTAGTGAAGTTGTTTAGTTCTTCATGCATGGCATTTACCCAATCAGAATCTTTCAAAGCATCTTCTATTTTCTTAGGTTCTTCAAGTGACACAAATGAGTAGTGCTCACAAAAGGATGCTAGCCTTGATCGAGTTTGAACACCACTTTGAATTCCACCAATGATTTGGTTCAATGGATGATCTCTTGCAATACTAGTAGGTTGGAGTATTGGGAGTTGATTGCTTCCACTTGTTTGACCTTGATCTTGAGCTTCATCATGAGAACCACTAGAGCTTGCTTGATTTGTATCAATTTGTACACTTTGGTTGATCACATGAATATCATCATCATCAAATTGCATCAGCCTTATATCACCAATGTCCATGTTCTTCATTGCATTTGACAATTGATCTCCTCTCACATCATCAAGGTTTTGAGCTTCATTTTGAGATCCTTGGGTTTCATCAAACTCGACATCATGAACTTCTTCCAAGGTGCTATTTGTGAGATTCCAAACTCTATATGCCTTGCTTGTGGTAGAATAACCAAGTAAGAACCCTTCATCACATTTCTTTTCAAACTTGCTCAATCTAGTGCCTTTCTTAAGAATATAGCATTTGCAACCAAACACTCTAAAGTATGCAATGTTGGGCTTTCTTCCATTCAATAGCTCATATGGTGTCTTCCCAAGCTTTCCATAGCAATAGAGACGGTTGCTATAATAGCAAGCCGTGTTGATGGCTTCACTCCAAAATGAATGACTAACATTGTATTCACTAAGAATTGATCTAGCCATATCAATCAAGGTTCTATTTTTCCTTTCAACTACACCATTGGATTGAGGAGTGTATGTTGGTGAGAATTGATGTCCAATACCAAGATCATCACATAAATCTTCAATTCTTGTGTTCTTGAACTCACTACCATTGTCACTTCTAATCTTCTTGATGGTAGTCTCAAACTTATTTTGCACTCTCTTGACAAAAGACTTGAATAGATCATAAACATCACTCTTGTCATAGAGAAAGAACACCCAAGTATATCTAGTGTAGTCATCAACAATCACAAAACCATACTTGTTGCTACCAATGCTAGTATATGTTGTTGGCCCAAACAAGTCCATGTGCAATAGCTCAAATGCCTTTGATGTGCTCATTTCACTCTTACTAGGATGTGACTTTCCAACTTGTTTGCCGGCTTGACAAGCACTATATGGTTTATCCTTTTCAAAGGTGACATCTTTCAAGCCTCTAACTAAGTCATGCCTCAAAAGTTTATTTAATTGTTTCATTCCAACATGACCAAGCCTTCTATGCCATAACCAACCCATACTAGATTTGCTAAGCAAGCATGATGTCAATTGTGTCTCACTATCATTGAAGTCAACCAAGTATAAGCTACCATATCTAAATCCTTTGAATATCAAGTTTGATCCATCAACACTTATGACTTCAACATCATCACTACCAAACATGCACTTGAAGCCAAGATCACAAAGTTGTGCCACCAATAAAAGATTGAAATCCAAGCTCTCAACTAGCAACACATTAGAAATGCTCATGTCATTTGAGATAGCAATTTTACCAAGCCCCTTGACCTTGCCTTTCTTGTTGTTGCCGAAAGTGATAGCATCAAAACCACCATTTTGACTTGTATCAATTGAATTGAACATACAAGAGTCTCCGGTCATATGTTGAGTGCACCCACTATCAAGCACCCAATGCCTTCCTCCGGCTTTGTAATTGACCTACAAGACAAGATCAATTCTTTTTAGGTACTCAAACTTGTTTGGGTCCTCCAAGGTTAGTGACCAAGCTTTTTGGTACCCAAATGGCTTTCTTCTTTGAGCCCATCCATGGTGTACCAATGAACTTAGCATGAACACCATTAGTACCCTTAGTAAGCATATAGAAAGAATCAAACTTAATTGAGGATACATTAGCATTTGATTTCTTGTTCAAGCATTGTTGCTCTATGTGACCAACTTGCTTGCAACTTTTGCAATAACTATCATTGTTCTTCACAAAACGAGTCTTGTGAGGATCAAAAGCGGCCTTGCCTTTCTTGGGGTTATAGCCCAATCCCTCTTTGTAGAGAGAAGCTCTTTGGCTACCCAAGCATATAAGCAAGTGGTCCTCACCACCATAAGCCTTAGCTAATATGTGATTGAGCTCTTTTACCTCCTTCTTGAGATTTTCATTCTCAACTATTAGTGTGGAGTCACAAGTGAAACCGTCACTACTAGATGAGGATGATGTAGATGCGCTACATGAAGGGTTAGTGGGAGCAACAACAATAGGCTTAAGAAAAGATTCATCAATTATATCACATGACATGCCTATGTTGCAAATTTTAGCTTTCTCAACATTAGTTGGTATGTTTTCACATTTTTCAACTAGATAGGAATGAGCTTCTTCAAGCTTAGTGTGAGAATTTTGAAGTTTCTTATGGTCTACCTTTAGACTCTCATAAGATGCTCTAAGCTCAACAAGTTCTTACATAAGATTTTTCTTTTCCTTAAGCAAGCCCTTGCACTCCTTTCTATATTCTTTATAATGTTGAGTGCAATCTTCTAGCATAGTGATTAGTTCATTTTTAGTGAATTCTTCTTCATCACTATCACTATCACTAGCATTATCATGATCACTCTCATCATCGGATGATACCTTAGCGGCCTTAGCCATGAAGCACGATGGAGTGTCGAAGAGGGAGACCTTCTTTTGGATGGCAATGCTAGCATGTCCCTTCTTCTTGCTCTTGTTGTCATCCTCATCATCACTTAAGGAATCATCACTATCCCATGTAGCAACATGAGAATCATTCTTCTTCTTATAAGAGCTCTTCTTCTTTTCTTGCTTCTTCTTCTCCTTCTTGATAGCATCTTCATCATCACTATCATAAGGACACTTTGCAATGAGATGATCCTTGCTATGACATCTAAAGCATCTCATGGTATGCTCACTCTTCTTGGATGAGTTCTTCCTCCTTGCACGATAGCCTTTCTTCTTCATGAATTTGCCAAATTGCTTGACAAAAAGAGTCATCTTCTCATCAATGTCATCACTATCACAAGAGCTTGAGTCTTCATCACTTGATGATTCAATCTTGAATTTGCCCTTGGATGTGGTGGCTTTGAATGCCACACTCTTTTTCTTCTCATCATCCTTCTTCTCACTTTCCTTCTTCTTCTTTTTGACCAACTCCTCTTTCTCATCATCTTCTCTATATGAATCATCGGTCATCACTTTTTG
Organism: Saccharum hybrid cultivar R570; assembly: GCA_038087645.1. Lineage (NCBI taxonomy): Eukaryota > Viridiplantae > Streptophyta > Magnoliopsida > Poales > Poaceae > Saccharum > Saccharum hybrid cultivar. The sequence continues at coordinate 14,851,471 of JAQSUU010000245.1, forward strand.
GAATATTTGTTGAGGAGTTGAATCCTTCAATGTAGTCCTCACTAGCACTGTGATCAATGTATCAAATCTCTTGGGCAAGCTTCTCAAGAACTTCATAGAGAATTGATTGTCCTTGACCTCCTCACCAAGTGTCTTGAGCTCATTGACAATGACTTGCAACCTATGAAATATCTCCGGTACACTCTCATAATCTTGCATCTTGAAGCTTGAAAATTTTTCTTGCAAGATATATGCTTTAGCGGTCTTTGTACCTTCGGTGCCCTCAAATATTTCTTCTAGCTTGGCCCAAGCATCATGAGCAATCTCAATGTTCTTCACTTGCTCAAAGGTCTTGTCATCTAGTGCCTCATGAAGAGCACTAATGGCAATATCATTGCATTAGAGCTTCTTCTCTTCCACCGGTGTAGGTGCTTCCGGATTAGCAACCTCAAATTTTGTTTCGGTGACCTTCCACACTTCTCTATTGATTGACTTTAGGTGTGAGGTCATCTTAACCTTCCAATATGCATAATTTGTGCCATCAAAGTGAGGTGCCTTCTTGGTGTTGTTGATGTGCAAGCTTAATTAAGACATTTCTTTTTCACCGTAGGTTGTTAAGCCTCAAATAACCGGTGCCTCGGCTCCGATACCACTTGTAAGGTCCAAAAAGACTAGAGGGGGTGAATAGCCTAATTAAAACTTCTACAAGAATTACTTAACCACACGTTAGTACGAAAGGTGGCGAAGCAAAACCACTAGCTCTAACTATTTAAGCAAGCCACCTACACAAGTCTATAACAAAGCTATTCACTAAACACAACAACTACAAGCTAGAAACAAGAAGTAATACGAGAGAAGAGCTTTGAATGATTATACCGCCGTGAAGATATGAGAAATACCAATCAATCAAACACACAAGAGAAGTCCTCGGGAAGAGAATGACATAAGAATTTATCCCGAGGTTCACTTGCTTCCCGACAAGCTACTCCCCGTTGTGGCGATACACCCACTTGTCGATTCACGAGCTAATCGACTATCAAGAGTCGAGCCCTCGGCGGGCACCGCACAATCGCACACAAGATGGGGATCCTCCAAGCCACGAGCTCCACTAGAGTATCCAATTCGCGAACTCCCACGGGGAAGGATCAAGAACCCCTTACAACACTTGGTGAAGGCTCCAACAATCTCCAATTGTGAGCTCAATCACTTCCACTGCTCCAAGCCGTCTACCGTGTCGGGAAACACGGAAGAGTAACAAGAAATCCGCAGCAACTCAAAGATCAAGTGCCTCTAGAATGCAACTCTCAAGCAATGCACTTGAATCTCACTCAATCTCACTCAAGATGTGCAACTATACAAAGAGATGAGTGGAGGGATTGTTCTCTAGCTCAAAGTATGTCTCTAGGTCTCAAGATGTGCAAGAGTTGCCCTCAAACCCCGGCCAACGTCTATTTATAACGAAGGGGTACGCAGCTAGCCGTCACCGGACGACGCAGTTCAAAACGGGATGACCGAACGCTCCGGTCAGGGTGACCGGATGCATCCGGTCACTATAGGACAAGCGTGAACAGTGCACGTCAGAAGTTACTGTTGCTATGACCAGACGCGCCCTAGCGTATGACCGGACGCGCTGGTCAACTAACCGGACGCGCCGATCGCTCAGCACCGCGAGCCCGCGAAGCAACGACCGGACGCGCCCTAGTGAATGACCAGACGCGACAGTGCCAGCGTCCGGTTTGAGTCCTGTAAGCTCCCTCAATGACCAGACGTGTCCGATCGTACATGATCGGACGCGCCTCGTGTCCGATCATCACTCCTGCGCTCACTGCCCCTCTGGACGCCTGACCGGACGCGCCGGTCCCGTGAAGGACCGGACACGCCGGTCGCGCGCTATGCTTCTGCGCACAGGTGAACTGACCGGACGCGCTGGTCAGGTCAGACCAGCGTCCGGTCACTCACCCTAGGCACGCTGACCGAATGAACTGACCGGACGCGCTGGTCAAGCCGTGACCGCGTCCGGTGCAGCGTCCGGTCACCTCAGTGACCTCCGTTCGTCTCTGTTTCTTTTCCGACTTCCGGCGCAGTAGAAAATAGGCATTTCTCTTCTCCAAAAAGCGCCGAATCCCGCCTCGCAAGCTCGGCGGGAGAGAGAGAGGAACCCAAACCCCTCTCTACCGCTTAAACTCCACCGTCTTCGCAAATGTGCTAACACCACCAAGTGTACACCACCATGTGCATGTGTGTTAGCATTTCACAATCATTTCTCAAGGCGTTATGTTAGCTCTTTTACTAGATCCTAATACATATGCTCAAGACAATGATCTAGTGGCACTTGATTTCTGAGCTAACCGTGATTGCCCCTCTTGATAGTCGGCTATGTATCCTAAACCCGGTCAATCACTTCTCTACTCATCTTAGACCAGCAAAAGGAAAACCCTATGGTTATACCTTTGCCTTGCACTCTTAGTTCTTTCTCTTCCACTTGATCATCATGTACACCATATTATGTGCATCTCCACCACTTGTGATCTTGTGGCCATCATTCCATGCCACATGCTCCTTCATCACGTGTGTTGCTTATGCCTAACTCAAAACACTTAACACATGGCATTAGCAACTTAGTGTCATTAATTACCAAAACCAAACTTGGGCTTTCATTCTTCTCATCTCTACACGGCGGTATAATCACTCGAAGCTTTTCTCTCGTATTACTTCTTGTTTCTAGCTTATAGTTGTTGTTATGTTTAGTGGATATCCTTGTACTAGACTTGTGTAGGTGGCTTGCTTAATTAGTTAGAGCTAGTGCTTTTGCTTCGCCACCTTTCGTACTAACTTGTGATTAAACAATTCTTATACAAGTGGTATCAGAGCCGAGTCACTGTTTATTTGAGGCTTAACAACCTACGGTGAAAAAGAAATGGCTCAATTAGGCTTGCACATCAACAACACCAAGAAGACACCTCACTTTGATGGCACAAATTATGCATATTGGAAGGTTAAGATGACCGCACACCTAAAGTCAATCAATAGAGAAGTGTGGAAGGTCACCGAAAAAAAATTTGAGGTTGTTAATCCGAAAGCACCTACACCGGTGGAAGAGAAGAAGCTCCAATGCAATGACATTGCCATTAGTGCTCTTTATGAGGCATTAGATGACAAGACCTTTGAGCAAGTAAAGAACATTGAGATTGCCCATGATGCTTGGGCCAAGCTAGAAGAAACTTTTGAGGGCACCGAAGGTACAAAGACCGCTAAAGCATATATCTTGCAAGAAAAAATTTTAAGCTTTAAAATGCAAGATGATGAGAGTGTACCGGAAATGTTTCATCGGTTGCAAGTCATTGTCAATGAGCTCAAGGCACTTGGTGAGGAGGTCAAGGACAACCAATTCTCTATGAAGTTCTTAAGATGCTTACCCAAGATGTTTGATACATTGATCACCGTACTAGTGAGGACTACCTTAAAGGATTCAACTCCTCAACAAATATTCCAAGAAATGATGACCGATGATTCATATAGAGAAGATGATGAGAAAGTGGAGTTGGTTAAAAAGAAGAAGGATGATAAGAAGAAGAAGAGTGTGGCATTCAAAGCCACCACATCCAAGGGCAAATCCAAGATTGAATCATTAAGTGATAAAGACTCAAACTCTTGTGATAGTGATGAAGGCATGCCTCGTATCATTGCCATCGCAGCAAGGAAGCCAGTAGCATCAAGCTACGTCGTGGGAAGCTCCTCTCCTCCCTCATCGGCCCTGCTTCGGCTCCTCTTGCGGTGACCTGGAAGACTAGTTCGTGCCGCCAGTCCTGGCAGCAGCTTCCGTGAAATGCCCTTGGCTCCTGGGGCGGTGAGCATGTGGTGGCCGGAGTGAAATTGAAAAGAAACCTGATGCAGAGGATGGGAAGGTTGCAAAGTCAAGGTATTTGCTAGCTTTATGTCATGTTATTACAGTTTTTCCCCACTTGTACAGAAAGATATTGTTGTTTTTTTGGTTGGTGTTCTTCTTTGCTATCCTTTTAGAATATATTCAAAGTATTATTGTTAATATTAATAATAGGGCCACACTTTAAAAAAGTTCTCTGGTTTCAGTGTACATGGTAACCACATAGTTTTGACCTACACTGGGTAGATAATTTTTTTTAAGGTACAATAGATTGTAATGCAATTTTCTGGTGGTGTTCCGCTAGAATAAACTGGTGAGGTTCAGTGCTGTACAAAATGAATTGTGCAGGCCCAGAAGTGGGTGGGTTGGGGGATCAGTTCATGAATCAACATTTTAAATATTTGATCATGCAGCCCTAAGTATATTGATTGGGAAGTTGGGACCGAAGTTTTCATTTAGAGTGATGATCCCGATTATTTCTTTCGGAAACGAGAAAAATGTGAAGATCTTGCTCTACTACGATGGCACTCTTATGGTACAATGGCTGCACTACTCCAGGTGGTTTAAATACTTGCAGCCTTCTGAATTTAACTTGTGACATCATAGTAGCTATGAACTTAGTATGCTGTTTGCATTAGTGTGGTGTACGTGTATACTGAAAAAGTTGCTTAATGTGGTCCGTAGCGTTAGCACGGGCAATATACTATTATGACTAAAATCTTAGATGGATTCTCTATGGCCAGACATCTTAGTAGTAATAATAGTAGTGAACTGGTTGAATTTGAGATTAAGTGAAGAAATAGGAAACATATTACTGATTTTTATTTATGCATCTATGAACTAGCACTAAATTCAAAAGTCTCTGGCCATGAGTTCATAGTGACCAAATCATCATCTTTCACAGTCAGCTGCTGGAGCTGGGTTGACTGGGACAAAAATGACCACAACAATCGAAAATGTGAAAGACTTTGAGTTCAAGACCATCGGCCAGAACCATAGCCAGGGTGTGAGTTTGGCGGCGCACAACTGGCGAACAGGAACTGTACAATAACTGAAGCGCTCTCCTGGCGCGGATCCTACGCGCTATATGAAGTTTCATATGTGACTTGCTTGATGCTCGAATGGTCTAAAAGGGCACAAAGCAAGTTCTCGTCTTTCAGGAATCAGGATAAACATACGAGTGAAATTTATTGACCAGAAATTCGTTACTGGTTTTTGTCTTTCAGCGCCTAGCAGTTGGCATCTTTATTTCTGGATTTGCTTTTTCTGAGGACGATTATCCAAAGCCTTTAGGAAGGATGGAAAACTAACTTAGAGAGGTACCTATTTCTTTAGCAGTTCAATGGTGAATATTGCATTTGTCATGCAGTTTTACAGAAAAAAAAGAAATCACCATCAAACATAATGCATCTTGAATAAAGAGTTCAGATATCATGGATAGTAGTGAATTTCTCAAGGTCATTATATGTGTGGATTGTGGAAAATAGTTTGCAGTGCATTATTGTTTTGATGAATAACAAGTGAATAATGATTTTTAAGAAAAATATTATATGAGTACACACAGATAAACTAATGACATATCAAACACAAATGGAGGTACGATGCAGTATCAATGCGGATGGAAAAGTAGATAAAGTAATTGTATTAAATCCTATCACAGAATGATGAAAGAAAATAAAAATATATGGGTTTTATATCTAATACAAACAAAACTTATGCCTAATACACATGGAAACTAAGATGCAAAACAGACAATCTGCCATTTTGACACCACAAAACCTCACGATCCTGCAATCTGAGAACTGCTATCAAATTAGCGCTATAGGAGGTGTGTAATAATTTTGTCCATTATACTTGGTGGCTGTAGTTCTAATCTGAAAATTTCTAAGTAACCTTGTAAGTGCGTATTCCAATTGTCGTAGATTCCAGAAGAGGAAAAAAATATTGGTTCAAATGATCGGCTAATTAATGTTTATCAATTCATGAAAGATATTAATCAGACTCAGGTAGTGCACTTATTGAATTGTCTTTGAAGATAGCTATTCAATATTTTTGGTGTCTAGAATTGACATTGTTTTGACCCACAGAAAATTCAGAACTTTGGAGACCCTTTCTTTCTGCTTGTTCATGAAGGTGAAACTTTAGCAGAACTCAAGAAGCGTATACAGAGTAAACTGCAAGTCTCTGTTGATGAATTTTCCAAGCTGATAAATAGTATCACTATCTCTTGTCTGGTTCTTCTGTAATAGGCAGAATTCAGATGCCATAAAAAGTGATATTCAGTAACAGATCTTGATTTTTATAACTTCTGGGTCTTTTGGATTTTTGCTATTCTTTTCTTTATCATTGTTTTTCCTTTTCTGTCCCGATGAAACTGGCGGAGAAAGCATCCCCAAAATCAAGAATTGGGAGCAACTATGTCATATCAGATATCTGCAGCAGTAGAGAAGATGGTGCTTGATGTTTGAAGGTAGAGAGGATCTCGCAAACTGGTGCATCTTGAGTCCACTGGACATCTAGATAAAGCACCAGCTAATTGGAACCTCTAAGGGCACCTGCTGAAGATATCTTCAACTGATGGCCCACGTGGACAAAGACAACAACTCTTCTTGCTAATTGTTAATGACTATAGGCTTCAGTAATGTTGCCAGCACCTATGTTTTACTTAGAATTGACACACATTTTGACTTCTATTCACGTGAATTAAAATGGATTGTTTTCTAAATAATGCTTTTTGATCATTTCCTTTGGTAGGCTACAAGCAACAATACACAGATTGTTATTGGATCAAGATAATTTGAAGATGAGTACAAACTACAAAGAGACTAGCTCAACAAGACTGCAAAATATGTCTCTGAATATATATTACACATATATCTCTGAATATATATCTCTTTAGATATAGAAGTGATGTTATTGGATCACTGGATTGCACAGTAGCATATTTGTATTTCTGGATGTTTAATTTTCCTTAGACTGCAATTCATATTGGAGTAAACAATCAAATATATAATGTGCACCTAAGATCAGTAATCGCTGAAAATTACTTATTCTTGTTCATGCCTGACTTGTATCTGCTTCCCCTATGATGGAGGATAAATAAAAAATATATATATTTATTGGAAAGCCACAATTAGTTTGGGTTTGAAATTGGTACATGTGCTGTTAATAATAAGCTTGAATCTTGTGTAACTCAGCTGTCAGTGAAGCAATTTGCACGTTTTGTAGCTGAAATGCCTCCTAGGTATTTAATCCTAGCTGCACAAAATATTTGGTTATCAGTGATGTGGTTGATGATGGCTTGATTGATAAGGTTTGTAAGTTCTAATTTCTTTGAGTGTGAAGTGGCAGTGAATGACAGTTTTGTTTCCATGAAGCCATGATATGTGATCTCTCCTTGGGGCTTTGACGTATTATCTGCAGGAATAATTCCAATTAGCCCTGTTTAAGACCAACAGAAAGGATAGCATGTTTGCTGATCGGGTATGTCCACTGGATCCTTGTAGAGATTTTGTCAGTGTAAAATTTGTTGATCCCCATCCACTGAACTCCAATTTTGCTGTGTAGTTGGGCTAGGGGACTTGGCTGCAAACTAATTGGTTAACTATTACTGGTAGGTTTTATCGGTTGTAGCATGCTAAAAAAGGTGGTGCTAGCTTTGCAACTTCTAAGTCTGTCTGGTGAGGAAGTTGACACCGCTGTAAATATTAACACCGAATTAGGTTTTTTATTGTCTCCATTTCATTATTAACTATATTTGTAGGGAGGCTTATACTGCTACTAAATAGACTTGCAGTGGTGATGCAAGAGATTTTGTTGTAGTACTAAGCACTAAGCATGAGTGAAGAGTGCTGCAGAGCATTTTGATGAATTAAAAAAAACTCGACCCGGTGGGGGAAAGACCGCCCCCATGGCTTTCAAATAAGAAGGAACTCTCAGTTCCCCGAGCCGAGAAAACCCCCGAACCCTGGCCCCGTCCCGACACTAGGAGCGGACACCGCGGGGACCGTTACCTGGGCCGGTGCCGGGCCGGTGACTTCCGTTGCCCGTAGGCCGGGTCATCCGTTGCCCAGACTTCCGTTGCCGCAGGCCGGACGGGCCGCACCACTAGTGCTTTGGCACACGGGACCAGCGAGGGGTTTTTTTAACCCTCAGACCTGAAATTCGCTCCCACCGGGAGTCGAACTCAGGACCTGAGGGGTGTTTACATTGCCATTTGACCTTAGCTGTGCATTGACTCAATTGAGAAAAATATCTTACTAGGAAATTATTGATTCTCTGGTCTTAGATCCATGGAGGCATGCTGGTTTCAATGTAAGAAAAATAAACAAATAAAAATTAGTTGGGTACATGTTGTCATACACAGTTTCCTTACTGCCAATGAGCTATTGCATTTGCCTCCCAGGTAGAAGTTGCCATCAGTTACATTTTTTTGACAAGTATCACTATTCCTATTATGTCCATTGTCAGAGATGGTGTTCGGGTGAACATAGTTCATTAGCTCGTAGTCAAAATGCTCCTCAATCCCCTCCAATCCCCCTCAATACCTATGATTTATGGATGAAACGAATAAGGCCTGACAGAAGTCATGCCTGTCCATGACTAAGCAAACTTCTAGCAATTTCATTGGAGGAAAGGCACCTAGGTAGCTAGCCACTAATGTTTGTAGTAATTTGATCTTTCTTATGTCATTTTTTTGTTGCTGCCTGCTATTGACAAAGCAAATTAGAAGTTATTTGCCAATATGTCAATACCATTTTAGAAGTAAGAATGTTTTGTTTGTATTCCCTACGATTGTGGCAACTCTTACTGGGATGCAAATTAACAGCTCTTTCATTTCAGTTATCGCTGGAGAATAAGAAAATCATGCGAGCACCTGAGGTTCAAAGGAGGAGCGATTAGATCACTGTAACAAGACATCATGACGAGGAGCAGCGGGTGGCGCTGAGGCATGCAATCACGCTAGAGGTTGCTAATGTAAAAGTGTCATCACTATTTACTTTATTTTTAAGAAATATTTTTTATTTTTTACCATAGCATTAGCACAGACAATTTTTTTGTGTACTTGGTCAAAATATTCTATAATTACTTGTTGTTTTCATGTCCATCCCTAAAATGAAGCCGTAGCGTTAGCACGGGTACTATACTATTACAACTAAAAAGAACAAAAGTAAGACAACCGAATGGTGCGGTAATTTTTTGGTGCGTCACTCTGCCGCTGTCCATGCGATCCCACGACCCAACGTGCTCAGGAGGTGGAATGGTGCAAAAAGAAATAAAGAATAAAAAAGAATTCCTAATGCATATGTATAAGAGAGAAAGAATATATAAATATGGATGTGGAAGGGTGCGAAAAAATAAAGAATAAGAAAATATTCCTGATGTAAAATTGTCCTCGTGTTGTCCTCGTCGTTGTGCCTTCACGGTGCGATCCCGCGATCGCTCGTGCACGAAAACGGAAACCTCGCGCAAACGCCGCCATCGCTCGTGCACACAGATGGAAACTGAGGACAGCTGATATGATTGAACGCCACTACAGGCAAGAAAGAAAGTAAGCAAATGGAAGGAAATGATTGAATGCCACCACGAGAAAGGAAGTATAAGCAAATAGAAGGAGCTTGATGGACGCGATGGGAAAGCCTCGCTCGGCTCCGCGCGCAATCAGCGCAATTGCCGTTTGCATGCCGAGCAAAAAGAAATCGCGGATCAAAAAAAAATTCAGCCGATTCTGTCTAAAGACTCCCCCGGCTCTTCCATCGTGTGTGCCCTCTCCCCACGGGATCATCGTAATCACGGAGCAATCATTCAAGAAATTGCCGTACTCGGTCAGGCACTCAGGCTTAAGCGGCTACGATCGCGTCCAGGCACTTCTCCGCGGTCTTCTCTGTGAGGGCGTCTACTGGCGGCGGTCCATGCGAGGCATCATTGCAGCGGGCTACTGATCGCAGATGGATCGGTGGAGAAGCCGCGGGAGGAGTCATCCATCGGTGTCAACGAGAGATCCGCGTCACGGCGCACAGGTCCTGGCCGCAACTACATCACCTCCGTGCTCGTCCTACTCCAGGTTTGACGCCTACCCTCTGCTACTTGATCGTTTGCTTCATGCGTCTTGTGCCATGCATCATGCATGCATGTTGATGTTGGGTGCCCCTGCCGCGCCGTGTCAGCGAGGGCGTTGCACGCCATTGCCTGCCTGAATATGGCACGCACGCGCGCATGGCGATGCGTCGGGGGCTCCGATTCGTGCATGGCATGAAATCCGACGGTCACGGAGCATTCTATCAGTCACCGTAAGTGTATAACCACCAAGGAGATCGATCAATCTAGAGCGTCGTGATCCAAGACGTGGTCGACCGCGAAGACACGGCCGAGATGCGCGATATCTATCCTCGGCGAAAAGTTCCTGGAGCGGGCGAAGGGCCGCGGCATGGTGACCAAGGGGTGGTTGGAGCAGGAGGCCATGCTTCGCCACGCTGCCGGCCGTGGGGCTGTTCCTGATCCACTGCGGGTGGAACACTTCGTGACGGAGGCGACGGCCTGCGGGGTGCCGCTGCTGGCACGGCCGCGGGGCGCCGACCAGCGCGCGAACGCCACGGCGCTGGAGAGCAGCGGCGTCAGGTGTGGATGGAGCGCTATGCCAAAAAAAAAAAAAGAGGTGTGGATGGAGCGCTGGAGCTGGGATATACTCCAGAGGCAGACAACTGGAGAGACATGGATCAGATATTGCATTAGTGCCTGCAGGCTTCTGTAGGAAAAACAGCAAGAGACTGTCGTGTCGGACTTAACACAGGAGCCTCACGTCCTTTGTTTTAGTTCTCCTTTTACTTCTTGCTGATAACAATAATTATATCATGTGTTTTCTGGATTATTTATTCAGATCTGATTATGTTGTTTGGTGCTGTTATGTTCCAAGCAGGTGGAATTTAGTTCATATTTTTCTGGCCGTATGCAGGCAAGACCATTGCATTTGTCCATTCCTCATCCTCACTTATAGTGCTGTGTTTCAAAAATCAACGAATGCATAACTAATTTCTTTGGAGCAAGGGTTGCCAATTTCTTTTGTTAGTGTCCTGAACTGAGGGAGCAACATATATTCTTTCTACAAAATGTTTAGCTCCAAATTTCAGGTAAAGAGCACAACAACAGAGCAAGCAGAGTTCAGGACCTCAGTTCCATTCAGCACATCGACACCAGTACAGTACTACATCAGGTGAACAGGTAAAGTAACTAATCAGCTAGCCTGTATCTTCTTTGTTCAGTGACAGCTGAAAGCGTTTTGTTTATGCTCGTCACCAGTATTGGTGGGTTTTTCAGCTAATCAACAAAAACGAAATTATCTGTCGCAATCAAAACTGAAATATCCATCGGTCTCTGCATGTAGTTGCACGCTGAGACTGATGCATGGATCTAGATTAAACTAATCGCGCAAGTATGTATATGTGAACTGTCATGACATATTTTTTTACAATTTTTGCTCATTTTGTGTCTTCTTTGCAGGCTCTATTATTCTGGCTTGCTATATATTGCCACTGTAATTTAATTTTTTTGTTCACGTGAGTTTTTGTTGTGCTCTTGGCCTTTTGTTAATATGAAATTCGGTGTTTGTGCATTTAGTTGAGACTTGGAGAATTGCAGGCCTTGAGTAAGTAATTTTAGTTAAAAAGTATCTGTGAGCTTGCAGGATATTCTTTGACGGAAAAACATGTGCAATTACTTGCCTATTCCATAATCTTAGCTACAATTCGGTAACATATGAACCAGCTGGTAAAGATAAACATGTGCTTAAGAACCTTCTTCTGTTGATGTTCATGATGAACCAACTGGAAAAGCTAAATTCGTTGAGATGAGATGCTATTCCTTCTGGTTTTTTTTTGCTGTTGGTGGTGGTGGGTGACTCATTTGAATTCTTCAGCCTAATCACAATCTACTCTACTTTATGTCATCTATGCATATTTATGGGTTGGTACTGGATTTCAACAACCATAAAAGCATTTTCCCCCATGTGTAGAAGACTAATGAATTGATCATTTAGAGTATGATAAATGATTAGCAAATCGTGTCACAAGATTGTAAATGATGCTTTATTTTACCTTTGATAGATGGGTTGTCACAATAGCCGCAGATGACGACAGACTCTCGGTTGCCGCGGCCTTGCATGCCGCCACCGCTAGCATGCATGTCGGCTCTTTTCTTATTCACGTGCTTGGCACAAATAGCATTCAGGAGCAAGGGCGAAATCACCAGTGTGCTAGCCATGTTTGCAGTTTCTTTTGCCATGGCTACACATCCGAAATATATGCTTTATGTCTTCGACCAACAAAAGAAGACGCTTATCATGATTGACTCTACACGTGTTGAAAAGTGATGTATGCTAGGTAAACTCTTGGATTTAACTTGCAATATATGGCCGCAGTGAATGTACATAGTCATGGTCGGAATGAGAATATCTTCAAATGAAAATTCATCCATAAAAAATTGTATATGACATAGATGAGAAACTAACTCAGAGTCATCATTGCTTGAAATAATAATAGCTATGATTTTACTATTTCTATATATTACTGATGGTGAATCTTGCAATAGACACTTAATTGAGATGTCTGCGTGGAATAGCTCTAAAGCCACGCATATTTATACAGTGAGTATAACATACTTTATTTTTAAGTTTTGTGAGAGATTTTTCAAGACACGAAGTATTACTCATATGACATGCACTAATATTTACGTATATATTCGAACCTGCGTACATGATGGTATGGAGATGCGTCATAACTTATTCGTAGATTTATTGACGCACAACAGAAATGAATTTCTTCCTATCGATATAAAATATTATCTTAGCCACATTAAAAAAGATATATATAATAGAATTTGTGAGCCTGCGACGCCGTGCTCTCCGTGACTATGCTAATTTTACAAACTTTTTTTTTCGACAAAATGTCACTTTAATGTTGTATTTAATTTTTATAATATTGTTATCTTATCGTGTGATCCATGTGTTTTTAGTATAAATTATTAGCTATCCATAACAACGCACGGACACGCTGCCTGGTATAAAGATAGAGATAGAGATGGGAGGTTTCGCCTCTGTGTTTCCCTCCTTCCTCATGGCCGTATTATAGTTCCGTCCGGCAAGGGTGGCTTTTCTGGTCCTGGCAAGGGTGACTTTCTGTAGACTGCTGCTGTGGTCATCTGCTACGCCACGAAGTCCTGTTGAGTCGTCACGACGATTCTTTTTCTGGTGGAAGATTGCGGTGATGTTCATGTGTTTAGTTCGTGAATTTTTTTTGGTTCGGCTACTGTAGTATTTTCGTTTGTATTTATCAATTAGTGTCTAATTATGGACTAATTAGACTCAAAAAATTCGTCTCATGGTTTTTTACCAAACTGTGTAATTAGTTTTTTTTTTCATCTACGTTTAATGCTTCATGCATATGTCTAAATATTCGATGTGATAGGAAATCTTAAAAAAATTTAAACTAAACGTGGCCTAACTACTCATCCTCTCGTGCTCTCGCTCTATTTTAATCTATCTATATATATACTCTTATAAAGTTAAACATCACTAAATGATTTATCTCATTATACAAGATGTTCACATTATTCTCCACTTAAACCCTGTTTGGATTAGAGGTTTTTCAAAGAAATTTCACAGAGATGCAATTCCTGTATTGTGCTGACGTCACGTAGTGTTTGGAACGAAGGAATGGCCCTTTTCCGTTCCTTTGGAAAGGCTTCCTCTCCTTCACAAAACACAGGAAAAATTACATCCGCTCCCATTCAAAGTTTCTCGTGCAAGCCCGAGACGCCAAGGCAAGCAATAAGCGAAGCAAAGCACACGTGAGAGAGGAGGGACGAGACTGTGAGGGCGGGGCCGACAGCGGAGGGCCACCGGCGCGAGGGACGACGGCGTGCGCGAGACTGTTGAGTACAAGAGAAGCAACCGGAAGGGATAATGATAAGGTCGTTGCAAATTGCAATACGTCGTTGTCTATGCATATTATTTGCCTTTTTTCCTTTTGTACTCTCTTTTCGAAAGATGCCGTGCTCCTTCTGCAACCCGACGAACGGCGGAAGAACCGGAAGGATGCGGTACCGTACAGTTGAAATGTTGTTCTAGTACGAGGTGGCGTCTAGCTAAAAACCAAACCAACCTCCTCTTCTTCTTTTTTTTTAAAAAAAAGATGATTGGACCTGCCCCATCCATTCACAAAATCACAATTATTTAGTTCACAAAATCACAGTATTTAGTTCCACTATGAAATACGATAACAAAACTGAGATAACACACTGCAGAGGATACAAGCCTAATCAATGACCGGAAGGTCATCCATGAACGTGGTAGGAAATCCCCTGTTCACTTGTCTTATAAGACGTATTTTATTTAACGAACGAACAATATTTTTTACTCACAATATATCAGCGAACAGTATTTTCAGCCATGATTTTTCACCCAAGCGAACAGGATAGCCGATTGGCTTCTAATCCTCTCTACTACACATCCAAGAGCTTGAGCACAATCGGGAGCCCTTTCGACGGCTGCAGCGTCAGGAAGTCGACCGGCGCGTGCACGTACTCCGGCGCCACCTCGAACGCGAACCGCCGCAGGATGAGCGCCAGCGTGGCCTTGGCCTCCAGTAACGCGAAGTCCTGCCCGATGCACGACCGCGGGCCCAAGGAGAAGGACAGCAGCGCGTTCGGGTGCGCCGCCGCCCTGCCCATGCCGTCCCGGAACCGGAGCGGGTTGAACGCGCCGGCGTCCGCGCCCCACACCTCCTCGTCGCGGTGGAGCATCGCGACCGGGATCAGCAGGAGGGTGCCCTTGGGCACCTTCACGCCGCAGAGGTCTGCGTCCGCTGTCGCCTTCCTCACGATCCTCGGCACCGCGCCGTACAGCCGGAGCGTCTCGTACAGCACCATGGTCACCTGCGAAACCACATAAGAACATGGCCGTGACGCACGCTCGCCGGCGGTCACCGTGTGCATATACACCTGCTAGCTAGCTTAAGCTTAAGCTAAAGGTGGAGGAGGCTCACGAGCTTGAGCTTGTTGAGGGCGTCGCCGCGGAGGGGCACCTCGGAGCCGCCGCACTCCCGGATCACCTCCTCCCTGAGCCGCTGCTGCCACTCTGGGTGCGTGCCGAGGAGGAACATGGACCAGGTGAGGAGGTGCGAGGTCGTGTCGTGGCCGGCGAAGAAGAAGGTTTTGCACTCGTCGATGATCTCGTCCATGGTCATGGCCTGCTGCCTCTTGCCGCCGTCGTCGCCGGCGGCGTTGGCCTCCAACATGAGGCCGAGCAGGTCGCTGCCGTAACCCCTCGCCTCCTTCGCAGCGGCGAGGCGCTCGCCGATGATGGCCATGAGCGTGCCCCGCACCGTGCGCTCGAGCTGCCACCGGCGCACGTTGGCCTTGGTGGGCACGTACTGCATGCCCGGCACGCGCACGCTGTTTATGGAGGCGAAGGCGATGAACTGGAGCTCCCGCTGCGCCAGGAACACCTCCTTCCCCTGCCGGTAGCTGCTGCCGAACGCCGTGTGCGAGATCACGTTGGCGGTGAGCTCCGTGAACTGATGCCCCACCTCCACCGTCACCCCGTTCCCGTCCCCGTTTGCGGCGGCGCGCGCCTCCCACGCCCGGATCACCTCCGCCGCGCACGCCGCCATCGCCCCCGTCATCGACTTGAGCTTGTCCATGGCGAACGCCGGGTGCACGACGCGGCGGTGGCGCGACCAGTCGTCGCCGTTGGTGAAGGCGAGGCCCATGCCCATCAGGGACAGTATGGTGGGGCCCGGGTCCGTCTTGCCGTACAGCCCCGACTTGTCGGAGAGGACCCTCTTCACCATGTCATAGCTGCCCACGAACAGCGCCGGAGTCGAGCTGGACCACGTCAGGAACACCTTGCCGTAGAGTGACATCCACGCGCGGTACTGCGGCATCACGCGCGGGATGTAGTCGTGGGAGGTGACGTCCAACGTGTCGCCGCTCGTTGCCGCGCGCATCGCCTGAATCTCCTTGCTGTTGCCCACGAAGACACGGTACGGCGGCCCGCGGACGCCCTGCCGCGCGAACGCCCTCGCCACGGCGTACGGGCGCCACACCAGGTGGAGCAGCACCGTCCACAGCCTCGTGACCACCACCACGGCGAGGGCGGCGGCGACCAGCGCTGCACCTCCCGTGCCCATGTCGAGCAACAGGAGGATACGAACGAGAACTCGGCGTGCACCCTGCGAAGCGAACTGCGATCCGCACGGAGGAGGGTAGTACTGCGATGTGATGTCGTCGTGTGTGCCATTGTCACTGTGTATATATATTATCAAGCAGAAGCTGAATTGCCGTCGTAAAATACGGTGTCGATGTCAAAATTTCAACAGCTTCTCTGCTTAGCACTTTGAGCTTTGTCGTGCCTCCGGCGATGTCACCAGCGACTGATTGCGAGTTGCGACCGGCGTTAAGTACAAGGCAAGGGCTTTGTCTGACGAGGGAAGTTGCTGTCTTGCTGACGGACGGTCGAAGACTTCAAGCGATCTCGCAAGCCTTTGTGAGATCTACATCAGATTGTTGATGTGTGGCTCTAAATGAAACCGGTGAACCGGTACTCTTTCTTGCCGACTCCCTATCTGAAGCCTGAAGCCTCTGATTCCGTATACTGAACTGACAGACTGAAGCCACAATATTCAGAGTTCCTGACAAGTGACAACACCTCCCGTCTAAAATTCCTTGCCCTTAAGGATGAAATGATGGGAAAAAAAATCTTCCTAATAAAATTTGCATTCTCTCATGTAGCTTTAGAAGCAGGTAGGTTCAGCCACTATATCAATCATTGGACTACTGTTTCGTTGTTGCAAGGGACAAGACAGCGTTGAAGAATCCTAATTGGGGCCACTTTGATCTTGCCATGATCGTCAATCAGAGGAAGGTTAGGGAATGGGACAACTTGAAGACCAAGGCGTTGTTTAAGCTGGCTGACATGGAAGATAGAGCGAAGTTGACAGCCCTCCGGCAGGGCTCCAAAGTGCGAAAGGGCGTCCGGCGATGTCGCCAGCGACCGGCCGCTAAGTACAAGGCAAAAGCTTTGTCTGACGAGGGAAGATGCGACGGCCTTGCGAATGGACGGGCGCAGACTTGAAGCGAGCTCGCACGCCAGCAGCCGGCGGCAGGGGCCTTTTGGTGAGATCACGGATGACTTGGGTGATAGCAACAACGTACTTGCTTTCTGGAAGGCTGGAAGCGTATACGTTTTTTCTTTTTTCTTTTTTTCCGAGAACGTGCTGCACGTATTTCATTAAGCAGAATAAAGAAGTTTTGTTATAGACAGGGTGAACTTACGGTAATCCGAAGATTACCGAAAAACGTACCCCACACCCTTACGACACTCGCACGAGGTTGTAATTACATGAAACTATAACGACAAAGGTGCTGGTGCCGATGGGCTAGTTGTCCTCGTCGTCCAACCCGATCATGTTCAGCTCCATGGCCACTGGGTCGAACTCCCCACTAAGAAGAAGTTGTAGCGCGTCATGGGTGGAGTCTGAAAGCAGCTTCCGGAAGGCCGCCTTGAGTGATATGTTGAGTGATACGTTTTTTCTTTTCATATACATCCTCAGCAGTCATATATGTTTTTATAGCGTATAGATTCTGCATAGAACGCCATGAGTGATCATCTTGTGAACAAGGATACTAGAGCGCTCTCGTAATTATCTACCGTTCAGATGTGAGGGGATGAGATCCTCTTTGCACGTATGTCTAGCCTAGGGTGTATCCTTTTTTTAATGTCTTTGTTATTTCCGCCTTTCTGATAGTAACATGATTTTTTTATCTGACTTGATTGAGTAATGCATGAGATCAACATGTTGACTTGTGAAAGAAAAGTTGGTAGACTGCTTCTTTTTCAATATTTGTATTGGAAGTTTGGAATACAAATGGCTGCCTATCAATATCGTCAAGGGCTCCGAGGACAGAATTCCATTTTACTGGCTGTCTGTCAGAGTCAGACCCTGAAGGATCAAGAAGCAAATCGATTCAGGTGGTACTAGTAGCAGTATTATGTAACACCCCTGGCCTACGGCGGATCGCCGAAGACGTGAGCAACAAGATGGAATCGCCGGAGTGGGGAACGAAGCCGAGAGGAACCTCTCTGCTTTCGAGTTTTTAGTATTTCAGAATATTCGATGGTCTCTTACAATCCACAGTTCGGAATATAAGCCGCGGACACACTGGTCACTCGGACCCACATGTCATACGGTAGTTCATTACATAAATTGGTAAATGCGCTTTCTCCTAGTGAAGACGCCCTTGGCTTGCCTTGTTGTCACCCCTGTGCCGTTACATATTCAAATAGCGATCGAGTCCATCCTGATAGACAAGTCGCCGGTGGCGAGGAACTAAGCTGCTGCTACCGCTACTTCTGCTCTACATTTGATTTGAGTTTACCTAAATAGCATGGACGATCATTAACATAATAAAGAGCCTTAACACTGTTAATATCTGACAGAATTTATAATGTGCATTTAGGCACCAAAAGGCAGAGGCCACTAATAACTCGTGTGCCATCAGATTGTCGATGTGTGAATAAGCCCTTAAGGATGAATGGTGGAAAAAATCTTCCTAATAAAAGTTGCATCCCCCATGTAACTTTAGAAGCAGGTAGTTGAGCCACTCAACTAACCATTGGACTATTGATTCATTGTTACGAGGGACAAGACATCGTTCAAGAATCGTAACTAGGGCCACTTTGATGTTGTCATGCTGGTCGATCATCAATCAGAGGAAGGTCAGGGCATGGGACAGGACAAAGGTGTTGTTTAAGCTGGTTGACAAGGAATAGAAGACATGGTGAAGTTGATAGCCCTCTGGTAGTAGTATTTTGCAATTTGTCTGCCACTTTGCCTGCAAAAGGGGCCGTAGTACTTGGAGTGGAGGTTTCAATGTTTGTGAATGCTAAGTGAAGTGCGGCGATATGGTTGGAGCTTTAGGTAGACCATGTCGAAAATGTTGAATTGTTCAGCTTGAAGCTTGATTCTGGATTATTGAGCTTTGTGGAGATTCTATTTGGTGAGTTGTTGAACCAGTTGTTTTTATGTAGAATTTGACGAGCATGTCATATGGGCAGTCTGACAGGACAACTTCAGCCACCATAGGAGGAGGATAGCTATAGAGTGCTTGAAATGGAGTCATGTTGAGTGATGTATGGAAGCAT
The DNA here is from genome assembly GCA_038087645.1 of Saccharum hybrid cultivar R570. Classification (NCBI taxonomy): domain Eukaryota; kingdom Viridiplantae; phylum Streptophyta; class Magnoliopsida; order Poales; family Poaceae; genus Saccharum; species Saccharum hybrid cultivar. The sequence goes on from JAQSUU010000245.1 coordinate 14,870,529, forward strand.
GTGTTGTACCACCACTCTATCAAAGAGAACTAATAGAGCAATTTGGTGGGTTGACAAAACCCATGCATAGGCATTGATCGACTCTCTCAGTTTGACCATCTGATTGACGGGTGATAGCCACTGCTTAAATTTAGTTGGATCCTCATTGATTTCAATATTGCTTGCCATAAATTACTAGTAAAGATCCTATATCGACCAATGGCAATGGCAAGAGGAGATCCATGGAGCATGAAACATTTAAACCTGAATGATATAATCTATAGTAAATGGAGGTTGTCGACGCTTAAAGATCCGGAGGCATGAGATAACTTTTTAGGCAATGCTTCTGGAGAAAATATTGGTACAAATTAATATATGGAACATTGCATAAAGATTTGGAAAAAAGGAGAAAGAAGGGTATCAACATCCAGCTAAACCAACCTGGCCGGTCCTCAATCCAGCCAGGCCGGCCTCCCTCTTCCATGCGCTTGGCTGGGCTGCGCCCCCTTGCTGAGCGGCCTGACCGGCCGGCCAAGCAGCCAGGCCGGCTGGTCACAAGCCGACGACAAGGCTAGCCAGGTCGGCTGGAAGCCGCGTGCCCATATGGCCTGCTCCAGCCGTTGGATCGCCTCGGCTGATCGGCCGGCCAGCCAAGCCGGCCTTCCTTGCTGCATCCTGCTGCGCCTCCCTGTGCTAGCCGTTGCCGAGCCGGCTTGGCCGGATGAGCAACGCTGCCACACGTATTTCATTAAGAGAAATAAAATTACACAATGCTACTACGAGAGAGCCATCGTAGCATAGGTTATAAACTACTAAGACAGTGGTAGAAAAACTAAAACAACCTAGAACAACAAGAAAATGAAAAGGAAGGTGACCCTTAGCCACAGTAGAGTTTATACTAAGTTGTACTTAGGGTTGACAGCATAGTAGACGTGCAATTTGCGCTTGCCACTTTGCTATTTCAAAAAGAAAACAAAGAAACGAAATGGATCATCCTTGGTGAGCCGAATCTTTGTGGGCCGAAACAATCCTGTTTTCTTCTCTTCCTCAGCTGTACATTATTCATTTGGCACGTTGCACTGTGAATCGTACGTCAATAGCGGCGTGCTAATCAGGGAATGGAAGCTCAATCTGTCGTTAATTGCGCGTCAATAGTGGCATGCTAATCAGTGAATAGTCGCTCAATCCCAACGGAGCAAGAAATTGCACTGTTAAGTAGAAAAAAAATATTATACAAGCAAGAAATAATGTCTGTCTGTAAATAGAAGAAATTATTATACAAGCAAGAAATGATGTGTACCCTTATGAATTATTGGTCTAACTGGGCCGCCTAAATTGAAATCTAGGTGGGGTCCCTCTTCCCCTCCGTCGTCCATAAAGAAAATTAGTTACACAATTTGTGAAAACAAAGATTATACACAGTTTGTGAATAGAAATATGAAAAACAAAAAAAATCTATATTTATATCTAATAATAAAGAGACAAAATTTCTACCTCTTTTTTCATCTGGCCTATTCTATTTAATTTAACCACACGGCCCACTCAGCCACCCTACTGGCCTTCTATCTAAACAGACCCGGCTGCTCCTCTGCCTGGCAACTCCTGTCGAACTCAAAAAATATAAACTCAAGACCGCAAGGTGAGCTTGCTGCTGTAAGGAGATGGACGGCCGGCGCGAGGGAGATGGACGGCCGGCGCCGCGAGGGAGAGGCCGGCGGCTGAAAGTCCTATGTTTGGTGTTGGTAATTAGTGACAATGCCTAAGTACTAATCCTATGTCTAAGTTGTATGTAGCATATGAGGATTAGTACATTCCAAGGTTGGTGGCAAGATGGACATGGTGATCATGATGGCCACACTTGGATTTGGACGCAACCCTACGTGATCAAGGCAAAGGTATATGCTTAAGGGTTGTGTTTCAGTAACCAAGACACCTAGTGGGTGTGGTTACATTATAGGATATATAGCCGTACTATAAAGAAGGGAATAACGCGGCTATTAAACTCCTAAGTGCCTCTAGGTGTGCATTTCATAATCATATGCATTTGGATAGAACTAATAACGCATCAAAAAATGATTGTGAAAATGCTAACACACTCACACATGACAAGATCATTTGGTGGTATTAGCACGTTTGCAAAGGCGGTGGAGTTTGAGCGGTAGAGAGGGTTTGGGGTCCTCTCTCCCACAATGACCGGACAGTGTTCAGCGTCTGCGCGTGTTTCAGTTTGTTGATCGGACGTGCAACACGTCCGATCATAGTCGATCGGACGCGTCCGGTCATTCAGGGAGCTTACTAGACTTCAACCGGACGCTGGCACTGTGGCATCCGGTCAGTTCTACAACACGTCCAGTCACTGTTTTGTCGTGCGCTGCTCAGACTTGACCAGCGTGTCCGGTCAGTCACGGGACCAGCGCGTCTGGTCGATCCCAGCGCGTCCGGTCCTCACGTCAAGCGCGTCCGGTCGTTGCTTCGCAGCTAGCCGTTGTGCGACCGACGCGTCCGGTCAGTTGGACCAGCGCGTCCGGTCAGCACGATTTCGGCTGTTTCAAGTTTCTAACGGCTCTATTCGAAGAGGTACGTCTATAAATACTCGTTGACCGACTCAAGGCTCTGACCTTTGATTTTTTGACATCCTTGTGAGCACTTTGAGCTAAGCAACTCCCCTTCCACTTATCTTTCTTGCTTCTTTGCATATTAAAAGTGAGATTGAGTGATCTAAGTGTATTTGCATTGTGAGATTGCATCTAGTTCGCACTTGGTGGTTGATTTGCTGCGGGATTCTTGTTTCTCTTGGTGGTTGCCAGCACCTAGACGGCTTGGAGCAGCTTGGAGGCGTTGGCAAGAGTTGGTGATTGTTCTTGGCCACCTCCGGTGCTTGTGAGGGGTTTGTGCCTACCTCGGCGAAGCGCTAAAGGCAACGTTAGTAAATTGCTCGTGTCATTTGCAACCTTTTGCCATTTGGTAGGTTTTTGTGGCTCCTTTTGAGAGGCTCGGTGTGAGACCGATTAGCCACCAAACCACGTGGTGAAGAGGGACACAACGGGAACTAGCATGCTGGCAAGCACGTGAACCTCGGAATAAATCTTCGTGTCATCACTTTCATATTGTGATTGATTGATCCCGGTGTTCGGTTGTCTTGGTATTCATTGTTGATCATATTGGTTGGCTCAATACTTTGCCCCTCGGTGAAACTCTCCTAACTCAACTCCACATTACTTTCTTAGTTATCTTTGCTAGCTAGTTAGCTTTACTAGAGTAGCTCCTTTGTATAGCTTGCTAGTGGCAGTTGTAGTTGTAGTTACCTTCTCGGTTTGACTTGTGCGGTTGAGTGCAAATATACTAGAATTGTGAATTGGTTAGGTGGCTTGCAAACACCCCGTAGGCTAAGCAAAACTCGCATCTCGCTACTTGTTATATTGATAAACTTGTTTAGCTTGTCTTTGTAGAATATTTTTAAAAGGCTATTCACCCTCGCTCTAGCCATCAAGACCTTTCAAGTGGTATCGGAGCCGTGGTCACTGTTTGCAAGGCTTAACAACCTCGGTGCAAGATGGCTCAAGTTATGTTCAATCATGTTAATGGCAAGCCTCCATTCTTTGATGGCGTCTCTTTCTTTGATTATTGGAAAAGGAAGATGAAGCAATATCTAGGCAATATACATGAGAAGGTTTGGGATGTGACCAAAGAAGGATACATCATTCTTGATGAGGAAAATCTCACTCTAAATGACCGCATCAACAAACAATGCAACACGGCGGCACTTGACACAATCTACCGTGCCATTAATGACAAAGTATTTGAGCAAATCAAAGATCTTGAAAAGGCAAATGAGCTTTGGATAAGGCTTGAAGAAACATATGAAGGCACTTCAATGGTAAAAAGTGCCAAACTATATATGTTCAAGGACAAGTTCTCCACTTTTAAGATAAAGGATGATGAATCCATCCCGGAGATGTTCTATAGGCTCTAAGTCATTGTCAATGATCTCAAGGGGCTTGGGGAGAAGGTTGAGGACAAGGACTTCTCACACAAGTTCTTGATGTGCTTACCCAAGAAGTTTGCCACTTTAAGAAGAATGATCTTTAGAGAGGGATTGGACAAGGTCAAACCAACCGATGTGCTTGGAGATATAATGACCGATGCCCAATACAATGATGATGAAGATGAGGTAGATGAGAAGAAGGAGACCAAGGTCAAGCAAGAGAAGCCCATTGCATTCAAGGCTTCATCTTCTAAGGGCAAGAGTAAGGTGGAGAGCGATGATGATGATCAATTCGATGATGAGACCATGGCCCTCCTTGTGCACAAGATGGGGATGTTTATGAAGAAGAAAGGATATGGTGCAAGAAAGAGAAGGGACTTCATGAAGACAAAGGAGGTACTTTGTTACAATTGCAATAGCCCCGATCATATAGTGGCAAAGTACCCCTATGAAGACAAAAGATATCATGATGGGGAGTTGAAGTTGAAGAAGAACAAGAAGAACAAGAATGAGAAGAAAGTAAAGAAGAGCTTCACATTCAACAACAACAAGAAGAGTGGTGGTTATATAGTCACTTGGGATAGTGATAACTCCGATAGTGATGATGATGAAAGCTCTAGTGATGATGAAAGGACCACTCGGCGAGCCTTTGCAAGCATCGCCCTCTCCAACAAGCCATCCATCTTCGACACTACATCGACATGCCTTATGGCCAAGCCTACCAAGGTAAAATATGATGATAGTGATGATGATTCTTATGCTAGTGATGATTGTAGGAGTGATGATGAGGATGAGGACTACTCCAAGGATGATCTATTAGGCATAATAGATCAAATGAGCAAGGGCTACAAGAGGACAACCAAGAAATACAAAATCTTAGAACAAGAGCTCATTGCCAAGAGCAATGAAAATAATGCCTTGATGGAGAAGCTTGTTGCTCTCAAAAAGAGTAAGGAGTGCAAAGAAATTGAACAAGAGCTCAAAGCTCTTAGGAAATCCTTTGATGAGCTAGAGGCATCTCGTGAGTGTCTAAAGGAAGACCATGAGGACCTTGAAGTTGCTCACACTAGGCTTAAGGAAGCCCACTCCACTCTACTTGAGCTCATCAAGGAAAAGGACCTCAAGTTAGAGAAGTTCATGAAGGAAGCTAAGGAGGAGCAAGTGATTGTCACTTGTGATATTGGACTAACATGTGATATTATTGATGATTCTTTATTTGTTGGTCCTACTAATGCTTCATGTAGCTCATCATCATCCACCACAACCAACTCTATCTCTACTACTAGTGATTCATCACTTGTGGTTGAGAATGAGACTCTCAAGAGAGAGGTGGATGATCTCACCCGCTTATTAGGCAATGCCTATGGTGGGGATGCCCGCTTGCTAAAATGCTTGGGTAGCCAAAGATTCTCTCTTAACAAAGAGGGTTTGGGCTATACTCCCAAGAAGGGCAAGGCGGTCTTTGCTACTCTAAAGCCTCGCTTTGTGAAGGGCAATGGTCGTTATTGTAATAGATGCAAGTAAGTTGGGCATCTAGAGATTAATTGCAACAAAATGAACAAGAACAAGAAAAATGCTAATGTACCTTACATTCCTTTTGATTCTTGTTATGTGCTTACCAAGGGTGAGAAAGGTGTGCATGCTAGGTTTGTTGGTACACCAATTGTGGGTCCAAAGAAGAAGGCCATTTGGGTACCAAAAAGCTTAGTTACTCACCTCCAAGGACCCAAACAAGTATGGGTACCTAAAAGACATTAATTTGTTTTGTAGGTAAATTACAAGGCCGGAGGAAGGCATTGGGTGCTTGATAGTGGGTGCTCTCAACATATGACCGGTGATTCAAGAATGTTCAACTCTCTCAAATCAAATGATAGTGGCATTGATAGCATCACATTTGGTGACAATAGCAAGGGTGATGTAAAGGCTCTTAGAAGGATTGCAATCTCAAATGATCATAGCATTTCCAATGTGCTTCTAGTTGAAAAGTTGAACTTCAATCTTCTCTCGGTTGCTCAATTGTGTGATCTCGGTTTCAAGTGCATATTTGGTGTTGATGATGTGGAGATAGTTAGTGTTGATGGCTCTAACTTGATTTTCAAAGGCTTTAGATTTGAGAATCTATACTTGGTTGATTTTAATGCTAGTGACACTCAACTTTCAACATGCTTGCTCACCAAATCAAGTATGGGTTGGTTATGACATAGAAGACTTGGTCATGTTGGCATGAAGCAATTGAACAAGTTAGTGAAGCATGACTTAGTTAGAGGCTTGAAGGATGTCACATTTGAGAAAGATAAGTTATGTAGTGCATGTCAAGCCGAAAAGCAAGTGGGCAACACTCATCCATTAAAGAGCATTATGAGTACTTCCAAGGCATTTGAGTTGTTGCACATGGATCTATTTGGGCCAACTACATACACAAGCATTGGTGGCAACAAGTATGACTTTGTGATTGTGGATGATTTCACTAGATACACATAGGTATTCTTTCTTATGGACAAGAGTGATGTATTTGACATATTCAAGAAGTTCATCAAGAGAGTGCAAAATGAGTTTGAGACCATAATCAAGAAAGTGAGAAGTGACAATGGAAGTGAGTTTCGAAACACAAGAGTTGATGAGCTATGTGATGAGCTTGGAATCAAACATCAATTCTCGGCCAAATATACACCTCAATCAAATGGCTTAGTTGAGAGGAAGAATAGAACCTTAATTGATATGGCAAGATCAATGTTGAATGAGTATAATGTGAGTCATTCATTTTGGGCCGAAGCAATCAACACGGCTTGCTTCTATAGCAACCGCCTCTATTGCCACAAGTTCTTAGAGAAGACACCATATGAGATCTTAAATGGAAGAAAGCCTAACATTGCATACTTTCGGGTATTTGGTTGCAAATGCTACATCTTGAAGAAGGGCACTAGATTGAGCAAGTTTGAGAAGAAATGTGATGAAGGATTCCTACTTGGTTACTCAACTACTAGCAAAGCTTATAGAATTTGGAATTTGGCTAGTGGTTTACTTGAAGAAGTGCATGATGTTGAGTTTGATAAAACAAATGGCTCTCAAGATAAAGAAGATAACTTAGATGATGTGAGAGGAACTTAATTGACCAATGCTATAAAAGAAATGGATATTGGTGATATTAGGCTAAAGCAAGTGATTGATGTGGATGACGACAAAGATCAAGTGCTCCAAAGTCCAATTACACAAGCTAGTGGTTCTCTATTACAAAATCAAGCTAGTACATCATCTCAAGTGCAACAAGATCAACAAGTGACTAGTTCATCATCTCCAACTCATGATCAACATCAACATCTAAGCAATCAAGTCCAAGTGCTTCAACCAACTAACATTGCAAGAGACCATCCATTGGATTCCATCATTGGTGACATACAAAGGGGAGTTCAAACTAGATCAAGATTGGCATCATTTTGTGCTCACTCTTCTTTTGTGTCAATGGAAGAACCCAAGGACATTGATAAAGCATTGAGAGATCCGGATTGGGTAAATGCAATGCATGAAGAGCTCAACAACTTCAAGAGAAATGAAGTATGGGAATTAGTTGAGAGACCTAAGGATCACAATGTCATTGGAACAAGATGGGTCTTTCGCAACAAACAAGATCAAGATGGGATAGTAGTAAGGAACAAAGCAAGACTAGTAGCTCAAGGTTACACACAAATAGAGGGTCTTGACTTTGGTGAAACATATGCCCCGGTTGCAAGATTGGAAGCAATTAGGATCTTACTTGCCTATGCTTGTGCTCACAATATCAAGCTATATCAAATGGATGTGAAGAGTGCATTTCTCAATGGGTACATCTAAGAGGAGGTGTATGTGGAGCAACCTCCCGGTTTTGAAGATGACAAGAAACCCAATCATGTCTACAAGTTGAGAAAAGCTTTGTATGAATTGAAGCAAGCACCTAGAGCATGGTATGAAAGATTGAGGGACTTCTTGCTATCCAAAGAATTTGTCATGGGCAAAGTGGATACTACTCTCTTCACCAAGAAGATTGAGAAAGACTTGTTTGTGTTGCAAATATATGTTGATGATATCATATTCGATTCAACCAATCAAGATTATTGTGATGAGTTTGGGAAAATAATGGCAAAGGAATTTGAAATGTCAATGATTGGTGAACTTAGTTTCTTTCTTGGACTTCAAATTAAACAAATGAAGGAAGGAACATTTGTAAGCCAAACCAAATACATAAAGGATATGCTAAAGAAGTTTGGTATGGAAGATGCAAAAGGAATCACTACTCCAATGAGCACTATTGGAAGCTTGGATAGTGACAAGAATGGCAACATGGTGGATCAAAAGCTATATAGATCAATGATTAGTAGTCTACTCTATGTGACAGCATCAAGGCCCGATGTGATGTTTAGTGTATGCATGTGTGCAAGATTTCAAGCCTCACCAAGAGAAAGTCATTTGAAGGCAACAAAGAGAATATTGAGGTACTTAAAGCATACATAAGATATTGGATTATGGTATCCCAAAGGTGTAAGCTTTGAGCTAGTTGGATATTCGGATTCCGACTATGCCGGTGACAAAGTGGAAAGAAAGAGCACTTCCAGAACTTGTCAATTGTTGGAAAGATCACTTGTCTCATGGTCATCCAAGAAGCAAAATAGTATTGCACTATCTACCGTCGAGGCCGAATACATCGCCGCGGGTAGTTGTTGTGCACAAATCTTGTGGATGAAGGCAACATTGAAGGATTTTGGAATCAATTTCAAGAATGTGCCATTGCTATGTGACAATGAAAGTGCCGTGAAGCTAACCAACAATCCGGTTCAACATCAAAGAACAAAGCATATTGATGTTCGCCATCGATTTATTAGAGATTATCAGTAAAAGGGTGACATTGCTATTGAGAGTGTGGGCACCGAAGATCAATTAGCCGATCTATTCACCAAGCCACTTGATGAGAAGAGATTTCACAAGCTAAAGAATGAGTTGAACATACTTGACTTCTCCAACATGAGTTGATGCACCCCATATATGACACGTCTCTCTTTCGAGCCCTAAGATACAATTGGTTGACATGTCATACATTCTATGCTAAAGACTTGTTTAGTGCATCTAGTCATAGTTTACATGTTCTAGGCTCATTCATGAAAATCAAATGAATTTAAAGTTTATATGGTGCCACTATTGTTTTCATGACTTGTATGATCTAGTGGTAGCATATAACTTGTTTAAGTAGCTTGTGATCCTAAATGTTTAATCTAGATCACTTGTTTAAATATTTGCTTCAATATGGTACATGATAACCCTTCTAGCGAGATGTGAAGAAGCTTGCCCTTGGATCAAACCGAAGCATTTTATTTATGCAAGCAATCTAAGTTGAATCACAAACTTGATCCTCACCCCATAATTCAATATGATATTCTATCTAAAATTGATCCCTTGTGGTCATTGGTGCCAAAGGGGGAGAAAATGTTGTTCACAAAGATAGAACTCAAAGGGGGAGAAGCACAAAGGGGGAGAAAAATATTGTTTAAGGGTGAGAAAACCTAAAAGGGAGAATTTATAAAAGAAGGGGATCAACTAAAATTTTGAGCACACAAGTAGGGGGAGCAAGCTCTTAAACATGAATGTTGCATTTCCATGTGCACTTCATATGTATGATGCATAGTTATGCATTTCTTTTTCTCCGATACATTGCTTGTGTGGTGAATTGCTAGTATAATTTGAATGATGTATTGAGGTACTAGCATGAATAGGAAATAGTTAGATTTTTCTTGCTTCATGTTTTTCAAAGTGGTTCTAGAGCCTTGCTTATAATGTTGATCTCACGAGGTTTCTATTTATGTTTATACTTTTCCAAGTGGTATCTAACTACACAAGGTGCTAAGATGGTGTTTATCGCTACTCCGATGGTATCACGCTTCAAAGGTCTATAATCTTAAACACTTAGCACCTATTGATAGTCAATGCTCCTATATTTTTTTTCCTATCTAACATGTATGCTTCCAAAATCTAAACATATAGCATACATGTAGGGGGAGCCATTGCTATCAATTTGAATTCATGATCACATGTCCATAATTCTTACACATGGTAATATACTTGGACAATATGACATGGGTTCAATCAAAATTTTATCATAATATCTTTGTGAAAGGTTTGTCACCAATTACCAACAAGGGGGAGATTAAAAGTCCTATGTTTGGTGTTGGTAATTAGTGACAATGCCTAAGTACTAATCCTATGCCTAAGTTGTATGTAGCATATGAGGATTAGTACATTCCAAGGTTGGTGACAAGATGGACATGGTGATCATGATGGCCACACTTGGATTTGGACGCAACCCTACGTGATCAAGGCAAAGGTATATGCTTAAGGGTTGTGTTTCAGTAACCAAGACACCTAGTGGGTGTGGTTACATTATAGGATGGATAGCCGTACTATAAAGAGGGGAATGACGCGGCTATTGAACTCCTAAGTGTCTCTAGGTGTGCATTTCATAATCATATGCATTTGGATAGAACTAATAACGCCTCAAAAAATGATTGTGAAAATGCTAACACACTCACACATGACAAGATCACTTGGTGGTATTAGCACGTTTGCAAAGGCGGTGGAGTTTGAGCGGTAGAGAGGGTTTTCGAGGAGTTGAAATGATTGTTTTCCACTACGCCGGAAGACAGAAAAGAAACGGAGGCGAACGGAGGTCACAGAGGTGACCGGACGCTGGACCGGACGCGGTCTCTGTTTGACCGGACGCATTCGGTCAGTGTTCAGCGTCTGCGCGTGTTTCAGTTTGTTGATCGGACGCGCGGTGCATCCGATCATAGTCGATCGGACGCGTCCGGTCGTTAAAGGAGCTTACTGGACTCCAACCGAACGCTGGCACTGTGGCGTCCGGTCAGTTCTACAGCGCGTCCGGTCACTGTTTTGTCGTGCGCTGCTCAGGCTTGACCAGCGCGTCCGGTCAGTCACGGGACCAGCGTGTCCGATCGATCCCAGCGCGTCCGGTCCTCGCGTCAAGCGCGTCCGGTCGTTGCTTCGCAGCTAGCCGTTGTGCGACCGGCGCGTCCGGTCAGTTGGACCGGCGCGTCCGGTCAGCACGATTTCGGCTGTTTCAAGTTTCTAACGGCTCTATTCGAAGAGGTACGTCTATAAATACTCGTTGGCCGGCTCAAGGCTCTGACCTTTGAATTTTTGACATACTTGTGAGCACTTTGAGCTAAGCAACTCCCCTCCCACTCATTTCTCTTGCTTCTTTGCATATTCAAAGTGAGATTGAGTGATCCAAGTGTATTTGCATTGTGAGATTGCATCTAGTTCGCACTTGGTGGTTGATTTGCTGTGGGATTCTTGTTTCTCTTGGTGGTTGCCACCACCTAGACGGCTTGGAGCAGCTTGGAGGCGTTGGTAAGAGTTGGTGATTATTCTTGGCCACCTCCGGTGATTGTGAGAGGTTTGTGCCTACCTCGGCGAAGCGCCAAAGACAACGTTAGTAAATTGCTCGTGTCATTTGCAACCTTTTGCCATTTGGTAGGTTCTTGTGACGCCTTTTGAGAGGCTCGGTGTGAGACCGATTAGCCACCGAACCACGTGGTGAAGAGGGACACAACGGGGACTAGCGTGCCGGCAAGCACATGAACCTCGGGATAAATCTTCATGTCATCACTTTCATATTGTGATTGATTGATCCCGGTGTTCGGTTGTCTTGGTATTCATTGTTGATCATATTGGTTGGCTCAATACTTCGCCCCTCGGTGAAACTTTCCTAACTCAACTCCATATTACTTTCTTAGTTATCTTTGCTAGCTAGTTAGCTTTACTAGAGTAGCTCCTTTGTGTAGCTTGCTAGTGGCAGTTGTAGTTGTAGTTACCTTCTCGGTTTGACTTGTGCGGTTGAGTGCAAATATACTAGAATTATGAATTGGTTAGGTGGCTTGCAAACACCCCGTAGGCTAAGCAAAACTCGCATCTCACTACTTGTTATATTGATAAACTTGTTTAGCTTGTCTTTATAGAATATTTTAAAAGGCTATTCACCCCCTCTCTAGCCATCAAGACCTTTCAGCTGCTCGAGGGAGATGGACGACGGAGAGGTGGCCCGCGGCGCGTTTGGATTCGCCCGCTAGGGCCGCCGACGGCGCGGCGCACTTTCTCGCGCGGGTGCGGCTGGGGTGTGATGGGGATGGATCAGGTGCGGCTCAAGGATAAGAAAAATACACTTTTCTATGAGTCCCATCAAAACTAGCCTAAATAATCACCCTTTTGGGGATAGTTTTTTGGGTGGGCTAGTTGCAAAAAAAACTAGCTCTAGCCCTCTTATTGGGATAGTTTGGCTCAAACTAGCTTCAGTCCTCGGATCCAAACAGGACCATTATTTTATATGTTTGATGTTATCAGCTAATGCACATGATCCAACTCATGAGATTCTTGTTATTTTAGAAATCGTTTGCAACTTTTACTCTTGCTAAGTGGTAACCACGAAGCAGTGATTGGACAAAATGGCCATCCCTCGATGTTAGCAACTATTTACCAAAGCCGATTTTGACACCTAAGCAAAGTAGTCGACTAAAATAGAAGAAACTTATTTTAATTGGAACCCAACTTTAACTTTGCACAAAATCAAAACTCAATGTAACATTGTTGCGATAGGACAAAAATAATCGAGCAATTGACATTCCGATTATTAAGGGTAGTTCATTCTTTATTATATCTTAAACCATAGAAGCCAATTGACTTAGGCTTGTGGAGCACATGCATCGAAAATAAACGGCGGCTAGACACTGGGCACGTTGAGCGCCGTACAAAAATAACTGAAATACCATCTTGCAATCAAATTTATTTTATTTTGTGCCATATTTACAATAGCACTTATGCACACCCTCTTGCTGTGAGAAAATGCACAAAAAACAAAAAGGATATCAATGGTGCCCTTGGACGCTACTGACACCGGCGTGATGTGGCTGCTCCTACCCTATGACATGGAGGAGGAGGCCGAAAGTCCGTTGAGCAGAGCAACAGGCGCTTACGCCTGCCCCGCCTCCTTCAGACACCTTGAACTCTCGCCCAGGGGCAGAGCCAAGATTTGAGTATATGGGGGGGTGCAGGGGCAATGGACAAAGTAAAAACCGATAACCATGGATCATGCGATCAGCTCTACGACTAGCAGCAAGATCATAGGCTTTAATACTATCATCAGTACTAGTTGATGTAGCCAATTCCTTATCAATATATATAAATTACCAAACAATATTATCCTATGGTGGACATGATAAATTTAGATAATGGTTATTGATTAGATAGTAGGCTTTAATAAAAACTATTACTATGAATGATCTTTCTCTTCGTATTATCTAAAATCATAAAGGGAATTTAGATAGTGGTTATTGATTAGATAATCGGCCAGACCAACAATACTAAAATAATAAGGAGACAGACCGAGTAGGAGTTGCACCTTACCAGATTGATTGTGCGATTAGATAACAGTCGCGCTGTGCAATGCGGCAAGCAACAGCTGAGCAGCGGCAGGTCGGCAGGTCAGTAGGCTTGCAGGGCCGAACAGGCGCATGGGCGAGTGGGCGGAGGCGCAGCGCAGAGATGCCGGACGCCGACTCGCGCAACGCGAAGCCGAAGAGTCGAAGAAGATGAACAGCGGCAGCGACGCTTGCAACAGCCTTTCTAAAATTCTCATTATCTATTTTTCAAAGTTGATGCTGAGATTGGTTCGCTTCTCTATTTCCTGTACTCCTGTCATTTTCTTGCACACCACCATGCAGATGGCTAGCCTTCACGGCTTGCTATTTTTACCCAGCGAGAAGTGTGAGATGGATGACTTGTTATTTTGAAAAACATGATAGAATAGCTGTTAGAGCCATGATGCTTCAAAAAGTACCTAAAATAGCATTTCACAACATAAATGACTACTCTCTTGGGGTTGCTCTAAAGAGGGACTAAATATACCATGCAGATGGCCCCCGGCCCCCCCTCCCTCCGCCACCAATGACGCCGCCACTGCAGTGGCAGAGCAGCGAGGTATAAGTTAAGTAGCATATTCACGCATGGAATGTGTTACGAAGCAATCCGTTCATCAAGGAGAAGGACCAATAGGATTACAGAGATCCCATCCAACCAGATTAGTGACATGGATCAACCTAAGCCTTAGATCTAAATCCAACCATCAGTGTAATCTCTCCCTGTAATCACTGTAGTTTCGTACGGACTACTCCATCCTTCGGAACCGACATCACCGGGAGCGCTACCGGTTGGGAAGCCGCGTATCCGCGTCCCCGAACGGGCGTCTGGCAACTCCCGTGGCGTCGCTTCAACCTGTATAAATTGTGAGATCGATCAATGGAAAAGTACGGTTCGATTCATTTGCTTTCTCTCGATGCCACCACGCTAAAACACGTTATCAGCACGCTCTCAAATCGAGAGGAAGAGAGTTTTCGTCGAGAAGATTTCTACGGGACAAATCCAATGGAGGAGGAAATGTGCCTTGTAGATAGTGGTACTACAAATTCTATACTAAGGGACACCAAATATTTCCTAACTCTAACTAAGAGACAAGGAAATGTCATAACAATCGCTGGACGCGATGCGACGATAGTAGGCTCTGGTTGTGCTACTATTATGCTCCCCATGGGTACTCAAATAACAATTGAGGATGCATTATTGTATCCCGATTCAACTCGTACCTTACTTAGCTATAGAGATATCCGTAAAAATGGACTTCACGTGGAAACACATGAAGAACATAAAGAGGAATTTCTCCTCTTAATTAAAGATACCGAACATGGCAAACAACTTCTTGAGAAAATTCCCTCTTTACCATCTGGAATATATTATACATACATCAGACCCGTACCACATGTTGCCTATAAAATAATTTTTCAGAATGTCAATGCATTCCAAACTTGGCATGATCGCCTTGGTCACCCTGGCATAGGGATGATGCGAAAAATTATAAACAATTCCCATGGTCACAACTTAGCTAATTCTAAGTTCCCAGAATCTTCTGATTTTACATGCACCGCATGTGCAACTGGAAAATTGATTTTAAGACCATCTTATCTTAAGATCAAAGCTGAACCACTTAAATTTCTTGAAAGAATTCAAGGAGATATTTGTGGTCCTATTACTCCATCATCTGGGTCATTCAAATATTTCATGGTTCTAATAGATGCATCTACACGATGGACTCACGTGTGCTTATTATCCACACGCAACCATGCTTTTGCCAAAATAATAGCTCAAGTTATTAGACTTAGAGCAAATCATCCTGAACATCAGATAAAATCTATTAGAATGGACAATGCTGCTGAATTTTCCTCAAAAGCTTTCAATGACTATTGCATGGCTCTAGGAATTCAAATTCAGCACTCAGTTCCATATGTCCATACTCAAAACGGTTTAGCAGAAGCTCTTATCAAAAGAGTTAAGCTAATAGCAAGACCACTATTGCAGAATTGTAATCTACCGACTTCATGTTGGGGTCATGCAGTCTTACACGCTGCTGACTTACTACAATTGCGACCAACTGCATATCATACTGCTTCCCCACTACAATTAGTACGTGGAAATCCACCAAGTATTTCCCATCTGCGGAAATTCGGTTGCGCTGTATACGTACCGATTTCACCACCAAAGCGTACATCTATGGGTCCACACAGGAAATTAGGGATCTATGTCGGGTATCAATCTCCGTCGATCATTAAATACCTGGAGCCCCTTACAGGGGACCTATTCACGGCCCGATACGCTGACTGTATCTTCAATGAGGATCATTTCCCGGCATTAGGGGGAGATTACAAGTACCAAAATCAATGCCCGGAAATAAATTGGGATGCACAAGACATCTCCACTCATGATCCACGTACACAAGAATCTGAACTTCAAGTTCAGAAAATCATAAATTTGCAAAACATAGCAAATAATCTGCCAGACGCATTTACTGATTATAAAGGTGTCACTAAATCCTATCATCCTGCTAGGAATGTGCCTGAAAGAATAGAGGTACCAAATAAAACTATTCAACTCCCACCTTCGAAACCGGTTCTAGGTAAGAGGGGGAGAAGTAAGGCTATCAATCAGGATGTGGCTCCTAAACGCCAAAGGAAACAAGACAACAAAAATTCTAAATCAGTAAATGTGGCACAACAACAAGTTGTGAGACACCAAGTGAATAAACAAAATTCACATCCCACATCAACAATGTACTCAATACCTGATGTTGGGACATCGGAACACCCTGACGCTATCATATTGGAAAATAACGAACCGTCACGAGGGGTACAAGAAATTTCCATAAACTACATTGATTCTGGAGAATCATATGACCGAAAGACTACAATTGTCGACATATACTTTGCCGAAACAATTGCCGAAATTATCCAAACTGATCCAGATCCCAAGACCATGGCAGAGTGCAAAAAGCGCTCGGACTGGAACAAATGGAAAGAAGCAATTCAAGCAGAGTTAGCCTCGCTCACAAAAAGAAAGGTATTCTCATCAGCAATACCTACACCTTCACAAATCTTTCCTGTGGGATTTAAATGGGTTTTCGTCCGAAAACGGAATGAAAATAATGAGGTGGTGAGATACAAAGCGAGACTTGTAGCACAAGGGTTCACGCAGAGACCTGGCATTGATTTCAATGAAACATACTCTCCAGTTATGAGTGGAATAACTTTCCGATATTTAATAGCATTGGCAGTTCAAAATCATCTATCTATGCAGTTGATGGATGTAGTGACAGCATATTTATATGGGTCACTTGATTCGGACATTTACATGAAGGTTCCTGATGGAATTCCTATTCCGAATCCTAAAGCAAGTCGCGCCACATATTGTGTGAAACTTAATAAGTCACTATATGGCTTAAAACAGTCAGGACGGATGTGGTACAACCGACTGAGTGAATTCCTATTACAAAAGGGATACACCAATAACGATGATTGCCCATGTGTCTTCATAAAGAAATCCCAAACAGGGTTCTGTATTATATCAGTATATGTGGATGATTTAAATATCATTGGCAACCCACATGATATCAATGAAGCACGCAATCTCTTAAAGACGGAATTTGAGATGAAGGATTTAGGTCAAACTAAATTTTGCTTGGGTTTACAAATCGAGCACCTTCACTCAGGAATTTTAGTGCATCAATCTGCCTATATCCAGAAAACACTAGAGAAATTTAATATGCATAAATCATATCCATCCAAAACTCCCATGGTTATTCGGACTCTAGACATGGAGAAAGATCCATTTAGACCAAAGGACGAAGATGAAGAGGTACTGGGGCCCGAGGTCCCATATCTCAGTGTCATTGGAGCACTAATGTATCTTGCAAATCAAACTAGACCTGACATTGCATTTGCAGTAAATTTACTGGCTAGATATAGTGCTGCTCCAACTAAACGTCATTGGATGGGAGCCAAACAAATCTTACGATATCTCAATGGCACCAAAGATCTTGGATTATTTTTCCAAAGAAACCAAGATCCAACTGTAATTGGATACACTGATGCTGGCTATTTATCTGATCCCTATAATGGCCTATCCCAGACAGGCTTTGTATTTCTATATGGAGGAACAACTATATCATGGAAGTCATCTAAACAGACTTTAGTAACAACTTCCACAAATCATTGTGAAATTGTTGCACTATATGAAGCATCACGGGAGTGTGTATGGCTCCGCAGAATGATTAATCACATACAGCAATCTAGTGGGATTGGTCCCATTGAATCACCCACAATTATCTATGAAGATAATGCTGCTTGTATTACACAAATGGAAACAGGTTATATCAAAAGCAATATAACTAAACATATTTCTCCCAAATTATTTTATCCTCATGAATTACAAAAGAATGGAGAAATAAAAATCTTACAAACAAAGTCTTGTGATAATCTTGCAGATTTATTCACTAAGTCATTACCAGGTCCCATGTTCCAAAATTTTGTTCACAAT
The DNA here is from genome assembly GCA_038087645.1 of Saccharum hybrid cultivar R570. NCBI lineage: Eukaryota > Viridiplantae > Streptophyta > Magnoliopsida > Poales > Poaceae > Saccharum > Saccharum hybrid cultivar. Next base: position 14,888,449 of record JAQSUU010000245.1, read on the forward strand.
ATTGGTATGCGACGACTTAAAGACTTGCAAGTTTCAGGGGGAGATAATCTCTGAAAATAATCATTTGTGTTAAATATTATATTGCACTCTTTTCCTATTATGAGTTTTTACAAAAACTTTCTCATAAAAGGTTTTTAATGAGGCAATATCTAATATATAATATGTCATATTTCCTATTTTCCTCACAAGAGGTTTTTAAGGGGAATATCAAAGGCATTTCCTTCCTCATATTTTCCCACGTGGTTTTGGAGGAGGACATGGCCCATAGACCATTATATTGTTCTAAACTAAATTATGGATTTTTCCTATAAAGTTTTTTCCGTATAAGTTTACAATGGACAATAAATCTAAAAATATGTCATATCATTTCTCCTGATTTTTCCCACTGGGTTTTTGAGGAGTTTAATGACATATCAACAATATAGCACCTCATATTTTTCCTACAAGGTTTTTAGAGGCCCTGAAGATATTAATTGATCTCAAGGCTGGATGCGATCAGGGGGAGTGTTACGAAGCAATCCGTTCATCAAGGAGAAGGACCAATAGGATTACAGAGATCCCATCCAACCAGATTAGTGACATGGATCAACCTAAGCCTTAGATCTAAATCCAACCATCAGTGTAATCTCTCCCTGTAATCACTGTAGTTTCGTACGGACTACTCCATCCTTCGGAACCGACATCACCGGGAGCGCTACCGGTTGGGAAGCCGCGTATCCGCGTCCCCGAACGGGCGTCTGGCAACTCCCGTGGCGTCGCTTCAACCTGTATAAATTGTGAGATCGATCAATGGAAAAGTACGGTTCGATTCATTTGCTTTCTCTCGATGCCACCACGCTAAAACAGAATGGAATCTGATTCAAAAAATGCTCGAATACAAAGTGTTTGCATAACCCAATTAAGAAACAAATATATCTAAACCTCTGATAGCCAAACGAGTTAGAGCAGTAATAGCATAGCTCATTATCATTGGTGTGGACGCTGTGCAACAAATTGTATATCTACGGGTTCATCAAGATTTCCGTCCCTCACACTCTCTTTCGGTATATCGGGTACTCCACTCCCCCCGAGAATAAGAGTTATGGTCGATTTTACTAAGGGTAAGAGACAATGAATTTCATAAGAGTCTTAATTGGTTTATTGTCAAATCCGTGACCCCAACTCACGGCCTCGTGCTCAGTGAGTTAGAATAGCGCGTGCCTAATAACGATATAGAATCTAATTTCAAAACATATTGGAATATAAAGGAAACATATTGGTATATAAAAGGATGCAAGTTGTATGTTCTGTTACAACGCGCGGGCATATTTTGCTAGTATTCATATACTTGTGAAAACAGGGCATAATTTGTGAACATAAGTTGTGCACGCAAAACTTTCTGGTACAATTTGTTGAAACAAAGAGTTATGGCCAAAGTTCCTTAAAAATTTCGTTTGCACAAAATCAGCCACAAACAATTTCCAAATAAAAGTTACGGAAACATTTTTAAGAAAATCATGCATACTAACATTTGATTGGATTTGACATGAGAAAGAGGAATATTTTTTTTAGATCTACCGCTAGGGGACCGGACCGCTTAAGTCGTCGCTCGCTCGCTGTGGGGGACCGAACTCCCCACCAGGTCGACGCCTGCTGGAGATAAGAGAGAAGACAGAAAAGAAGGTGACACTGACACTGGCACGAGGAATCACAGCAAACTACTATCGTCAAACTGGAGATGGACGCCAATATATAGGACTGCAACATGTTTCAACTGGCCAAAGTGTGCGGATCCAAGAGCCTGAGCACGACGGGGAGCCCTTTCGATGGCTGCAGAGTCAGGAAGGCGGCCGGCGCGTGCACGTACTCCGGCGCCACCTCGAAGGCGAACTGCCGCAGGATGAGCGCCAGCGTCACCTTGGCCTCCAGCATCGCGAAGTCCTGCCCGATGCACGACCGCGGGCCCAAGGAGAAGGCCAGCAGCGCGTTCGGGTGCGCCGCCGCCCTACCCACGCCATCCCGAAACCGGAGCGGGTCGAACTCGCCGGCGTCCGCGCCCCACACCTCCTCGTCTCGGTGGAGCATCGGGAACGGGATCGCCAGGTGCGTGCCCTTGGGCACCTTTACGCCGCAGAGGTCCACGTCCGCCGTCGCCTGCCTGTCGATAATGTTGGCCGCGCCGTACAGCCGGAGCGTCTCGTACAGCACCATCGTCACCTGCAAATTGACTAACCACGATCACGGGCACCGTCGGTTTAATCACAGTAGTGTCTTGTACTTCTCGTTCATGGTCATGGCCGGCCGATCAGGGCTTTAATTTAATTATAATTACTTACAAGCTTGAGCTTGTTGAGGGCGTCGGCGTTGAGGGGCACCTCGGCGCCGCCGCACTCGCGGAGCACCTCCTCCCTGAGCCGCTGCTGCCACTCAGGGTGGGTGCCGAGGAGGAACATGGTCCAGGTCAGGAGGTGCGCGGTCGTGTCGTGGCCGGCGAAGAAGAACGTTTTGCACTCGTCGATGATCTCGTCCATGCTCATGACCTGCTTTGCCGTTGTCGTCGCCGGCGTTGGCCTTCAACATGAGGCCGAGCACAGCCCCTCCTGTTTTAAACTCTGTTCTTTTGTTTTAAACTCTGTTAATTCCGATTGCTGTTCTTTTTTTAATAAAGCTTTTCAGTAGGGGCTGCACAGCCTCTCCTGTTTCCTAAAAAAAAAACATGAGGCCAAGCAGGTCGTTACCGTAGCCCTTGGATTCCTTAGCCGAGGCCAGGCGCTCGTCAATGATGGCCGTGAGCGTGCCCCGCACGGTGCGCTCGAGCTGCCACCGGCGCACGTTGGCCTTGGTCGGCACGTGATCCATGCCCGGGACGCGCACGACGACGTTGTTGATGGAGGCGAAGACCATGAGCCGGAGCTCGCCAACGGACGCTAGCCCAAGTGGTTGAGCGCTTCCGAGGCACCCCTGGCGGCCTGAGTTCGATCCCCAGGCTAAGCGTTCTGCTAGCTATATGAGGCGAATTTCAGGGGCTTAGGGTAAAAAAATCCCCTCGCCGATCCCACTCCAAAGTACAGGCATGTGGCTGTCCCATCTCACGGGGATACGGTGCCGCTGTATATGGGTGGGACTGAGGTTCGGGGATTTTCTCGATCTGCATAAGAAAATCTTCTTCTTAATAAAATATCCGGTGGGACGTCGTCCCCCGCGGATCGAGTTTTATGAGCTGGAGCTCCTGCTGCGCCAGGAACACCTCTTTCCCCTGCCGGTAGCTGCTGCCGAACGCGGTGTGTGAGATGACGTCAGCGGTGAGCTCCGTGAACCACTGGCCGACCTCCACCGTCACCTCCCCGCTCGCCGACGCCGTGACGCGCGCCTCCCAGTCCCCGATCACCTCGGCCGCGCACGCCGCCATCGCCGCCGTCATCGACTTGAGCCTGTCCATGGCGAACGCCGGGTGCACGACACGGCGGTGGCGCGCCCAGTCGTCGCCCTCGGTGAAGACCAGGCCCATGCCCAAGAGCGCCAGCAAGGCGGGTCCCTGGTCCGGCTTCACGTACAGCCCGGCCTTGTCGGAGAGGATCCGCTTCGCCATGTCGAGGTCACCCGCCCACAGCCTCGGCGTCGAGCCGGTCCACGACAGGAACACCTTGCCGTAGAGCGACGCCCACGCCCGCACGTGCGGCATCACGCGGCGGACGATGTCGTTGGAGCTCCGCTCCAGCGCCTCGCCGCTCGCCGCCGCCACCATCGCCCTCGCTTCCCGGTTGTTGCCCACGTAGAAGCGGTACGGCGGGCCCCGGACGCCCTGCCGCGCGAACGCCCGTGCCACGGCGTACGGCCGCCACACTTGGCGCACCAGCGCCGCCCACAGCAACGGGACCAACGCCGCAGCGAGCGCAGCGAGGACCACTCCCATGCCACTGCCGCTCATCTCGACCACTTCAATGCCACTGCCACTAGTTGCTGCACTGTACCGTACAACGCCGCTCAGATTTCGCCTGTTTCAGTGCGGATATATATGCAGCGGCAGCGGCTGCTCTGCCATTCAATCGTCGGACGCCACAGCAATTACTCTGGCATCGCATGATCGCTTAGACTATCCACACTCATAAATCTCTATATTCATCTTCTAAAAGGAATATTTCATTCTAGTCACCACAAAATATACAGTTTCCTCGCACTCATCCATACTCTATATTCATCCTTTATACCAACTGCCAGCTGGTGAGGTCCACACGTCATACTCTCCCACCCCTTTTTCTCCTCTCTCCCATCTCCCCCTCCTTCTCTCCCTCCGCCCGCTCCTCTATGTCCCATTCATCTTCCTCCTCCGGCGCCCCTCCCTCCTTCTCTCTCTCCAGCCACTGCCCCGCCGCTCCCGTGCCCTCCTCCGCGCCCGTGGCCGCCGGCGCCCCTCCCTCCATCGTGGCGGCCCAAGCAGAGCAGGAGCGCTCCCTCCATCGCGACCGCCTCCCAAGCAGGAGCGCCTCCAGGTCGCAGAAGAAGGGCGGCTCTCTCCATCGCCCGCGCGGCCGGTGGCGAGGCTCGCCCGCGGGCCAGGCTCCGCCCAGCTCCGCCCGCCCTCTCCCTGCTCTGCCCGGCGAGCACGGCGCAAGCAGCGGCGGTGCACCTCCTCCTCGGGCCCTTGCTCGCGGGCGCCGCCTCCTCCAGCCCCTGATCGCGGACGAGTACGGCGGCGCGGCGGGCCGGGAGGCCTCGGTCGAGGGGGAGGAGGAAGGGGTGGGGCTGGCGGGCGAGGGGGAGGACGGGTACGGCTCCGGCCATGGCGCTCGGGAGGTGGAGGTACTGCGCCCTCTCTCTCTCATCCAGCGGCGGAGGTTGCGCCCCCTCTCTCTCCAACGCGACCGCGAGGTGGGGACGGCTCTTGCTCCCGACGACGGTGGAGGTGGAGGCCGCCTCCCACGGCGACGGCGCATCCCGGGCATCCCCAGCGGCTGTGGAGGAGTTCGTGCATCCTCCCCAGTGGCGCATCTCGGTGGCGACGGCCTTGCTCCTCTTCCCTCCCCACCGGCTTCTCCACTTCCTCCGGCGAGCAGCGCGAGGACGCGCGAGCGGCGAGCAGCGCGCGGGCGGGCGGCGGGCAGGCCCCGCGCCACGGAGGCACGTAGCGGGAGCGCGCTATCCCGCTAGGAATAGCGGGAGCGCTAGCATAGCGCACGCGATGGCGTATCCCGCTGCAGGGCATTTTTACGGTAAACCGAATTGGACGATGGCGTAGCGGAAGCGATGCAGTACCCAGTGCAGCTCGTCTTAGCTTAGGATTCGCTGGTGTGGTGGGTCCGTGGGTCCGTCGATGTCGCCGTCTCCGACTCCGAGCGGGCAACTGTCAACACGGGCAGACGTCTTCTTCCCCACGGCGCACGCCCTCGGCGTGGCCAGCGACGTGCTGGTGCTGTCGTGCGCGCTGACGGAGGATACGCGGCACGTGGTGGACCGGGGGTGATGGAGGCGCTGGGCAGGGGCGGCGTGCTCGTCAACGTCGGTCGCGGCGGCCTGGTGGACCAGCCGGAGCTGGTGCGGTGCCTGCGGGAGGGCGTCATCAGCAACGCTGGGCTGGACGAGCCGGACGTGCCGGCGGAGCTCCTCGCCATGGAAGGACACCGTCGTGCTGTCCGGCAAGCCACAGGTCGTGCTCACATCGGAGTCCATGTGCTCCAACCCACGATAAAAAAAATTTAACGAATATTTATCTCGTGATGAACCTGTATTTAAATATAATCGTTGAATATCACATTAATACTACGCGAACGTCAAATATATCATGAAATTTAAAAAACAAAAAAATAATAAAAAAATTAGTGAACTAATTAATTATAGTCAAATAAAAAGAAGAAAAAATACGCGAACATCACAAATACATCGTAGAACATCACATTAAGACAACACGAACATCACTAAATATATCATGTATACTACGTGAACATCACAAATATCATGAAAATGTAAAATAAAATAATAAAATTAGTGAAATAATTAATTAGAGTCAAATAAAAGAAGAAAAAAAATGCACCGAACATCACAAAGTATATCCTAGAACATACACGTATGCTTACTGAGCATCACAAAATATATCGTAGAACATTACATTTCTACTCGCGGACATAAAAAAATATTCATAGAACATTACATATATACTACATGAACATCACATGTACCGGTAAATAAAAAAGTGAAATGTAAAATTATAAATAGAAGAAAAGAAAGGAAAATAAAAAAAATACAGAAATAGAAAATGAAATAAAAAATTATTAATTCTATCAAAAAGAAGAAATTTAAAATGTATAAATGTTAAAAAAAATAAAAATATAAGAAAACAAAAAAGAAAAAAGAAAAAACTAAATAGAAGTAAGGAAAGGAAACAAAAAAGAAAAAGAAAAATAAAAAGGAAATAGAATTAATAGAGTAAAGTAAAAGAATAAAGAAAATAAAAAGAACGACAAAAATCCACGAAAAAGAAAAAAGAAAAGGAAACAAATGAATGAAAGGGAAGAAGAAAAAGAAAAGAAAAACATACAATAAAAAATAGAAAAAGGAAATAAAAAGAATAATAAAATATCACCGAAAAAGAAAAATGAAAAAAGGAAAGAAAAAAGGAAATAGAAGAAATAAAAGAAAATTTAAAAAGGTATAAAAGTTGAAAAGAAAGAAAAAAAGAATAAAAGATGACAAGAACGATAGAACAGAAAAAACAATAAAATAGAAAATAAAAATAAAAAGGAATAGTTTCAAAAAAAGGAAAAAAAAGAAATAGTAGAAAGGAAAAAGAAAGAGGAAAAAAATAAAAGAAAGCTTACGTACCTAACTCACCTGGACGTCGACGGAATCCCGCGCGCTCGCAGCTCCATCTATGGGCCAAGCTCGCTTCGACGGCTAATGGGCGGCGTTCGTGGGCTGCTTATGCAGACGATAATCTCCATCCAATGGGCTGCTAGCTTGCCGCCCAATTGGCGCCGGTCAGGAGCGCGCGAGAATTTTCCTCAAAAAAAAAGGAGCGCGCGAGAATAATAGAAGTGGGAAGGAAGCGTGCATGGTTCTCTGCAGCAGATAAGAGCATCTCCGAGAGTTTCCGAGAATTCCATCCCAAAACCAAGGAGTTTTCTAAGTCCTAAAAAAGTATTAAGAGCAGTTTCCAATAAATCACTTCTAAAACATCTACACCTTGGTCTCACTCAATATTTGGTCCCACAAATTTATCTCCTTTCCTTGTGCGCGAGTACTTGCTCTAGAGCTCCACGGATGCGGCCCATCCGTCCATGGCAGAACGGCAGTAGGCAGTAGCCGGCTGCTAGCCGCCCACCATTAAAAGAAGCATCAGAGAGAAATAGCAGGACATGGCCACGGGCAGGAAAGGCACAGAGACACAAAGAGGCAGTAGCCGCCCGCCGCGGTGACCATCTCACGGAAGCAGCACCAGCGCATCGTCGTCGGCGTGGTCCTGTGACCCCTTCGCGACGGCGGGCGCGTGGGTGGCGGAAGATGGCTCGGGCGACGCGCGGCCTCCGTGATTAGCCTGTGCCCCTCCTCCATCGCGGGTGGCGGCGGCCTCCGACACCGTGCAGTGCTCAGTCTCCGGGACGATGCGAGCGCCGGCCAGATTGCCGAGCTCGCAGAGAAGCACGTGCGTCTGGAGCGCGAGCTCGACGACAAGGCTCGGCAGGCACTGCGGCCAGCACGACGCGGCCCCTGCGGTGGCCGTAGAGACAGCCAGCGACGGCCATGACCACGGCGCGAAGGGGAACGACGGGGAAAGTGTTTCTCCGCGCGACCGTGAGGGCGCGGATCTTTACGCGTAGAGGGGCTTTTTTTTTTCTAAGTCCCAAGAGATTAGGAGCTGAGATTAGAAACTGTTGGAGATGCGTTTTTCGCAATTTTGCTAAAAACGATAGATTAGGAGAGTGTTTTAGAAACTCTGGGAGATGCTCAACCTCACCCACGTCTCTCTCAGCTTACACATGAACAAACTAAAAAACATAACTGCTAAACAAAATATCTAAATTAAATTTCGATTGCACCATCAGATTTTTTTTCAATAAATCCTTCAAAACAAGATCCCACATGGATATATTTAGATAGATTTTTATTAACGAACATTTATCTTATAAAGATAGAATATTTTTTATTGAGTAGAGATGATGTTCTAAGTTTAAAAAATAATGTTTCATTTTGTAAGAAAAATATTCATATTATAGAAGAACAGTATTCTAATTTTAAGTTCACGGCATCCGAACCTAGCTGGACTGACAAGACCACCGGCCACCGTGGAGCATTGGGGAAGGCATGAGATCAACATGTGGACTTGTGTGAAAGAAAAGATGGTAAACCGCTACATGTGGATCAATGGAGGCCCAGCTCTGTAGTGACTACGGAGTAGTAGTAACCTGGACGAGGGTCTATCGCATCGCATCTTCTTCTCCGTGACCCGTTCCAATCGAAAATCATACACGCCATCCCTGTGGATCAATGGGGGCACAACACCATTCAGATGATTCAGACCTGTAACTCAAACAGCAGATGCACTTAAAGGCCAGAAAAGAATAAACGATAAGGAATAGTAACTCACAATTTTCATACCTTTAGCTTTACCGTTGGCAATTGAGGTGAAGCTGTGTCAGAGCATTTCCTCAAGGCTAGAATCTACTACTTCCTGACAAGAGCTGCAACTTCCTGAGCCACTGGCATTTGTAGATCCCGTAATGGGAATAGATAAGCTAGGGGTGTTTAGTTCCCACCTTAAAAAACTTTACACCCTATTCCGTCGAATGTTTGGAGATATGCCAGAAGCATTAAATATAGATAAAAAATAACTAATTGCATATATTTTGCGAGACGAATCTTTTAAACCTAATTAATTCATGATTGGACACTAATTGTTATAGTTACACATGTGCTACAGTATTTCCGAAAACTTTACAGCCCTTGAAACACGCCCTAAAACAAAGTCGACATTCTATTACATTGAACAAATATTACACTGATCAACTCCCGCTACAAAGATTGGTCAAACAACAAATAAATGGCAAGGAAGCAACAATGAATTTGGTTGCTTCATAACATTACATGAATCAGCTAAGCCGCTACAATGCAATGAAATAATCCCTGTGGTACTACAATCCTACATCAAGAAACAGCTACTAGCGATCTAATAACTAAACAATGTCATGTATCCGGGGTGACTCCACGGATGCTCAAGCGCTTCCGCAGCTTTGAGCCTCTTCTCAGGGCAGAAGGCCAGCAGGCCCGTCAGATGACCTTCCTAGCAGCTGGAGTTCGACATCACGTGACTCGATGAACTGAATGAATGGCGTATTTTGCACTTCTAAGGAATCACCCGGAGCTAAAAATGAGGCATAGGAAAGCTTGCTATGCATGTTGTAATGCTCATGAATGCTCTATCGCAAGTAAGCTGCTGAATACCCCCTGCAAAAGGGAACCTGAAAAAGTTTGATGTCAGGTTCAAAAAAAAAAGTTTGATGTCCAGGTTACAGCTAGTCGATTTCAGAAACCAAGCTGCCATAAAAGGTGCAAAGCTCAACCGTGATGTCCTGAGTTCAGAAACCAAGCTGCCATATATAGTTCAAAATATCAGCAAAGGAAAGATTTAATATCATTCTTTTGGAATTTTTGGAACAAAACCTAATGTCTGGAATGGAATGAAGCTGAGGCCTGCAACAGGGAGAGTTCCTTAAACACCTCCTTCCCATACCTATCAAGTACTAACAAGCAATGGTGACCCTACAAATTTTGACATAATTTTACATTAAGGTAACCAATATGTAGAAGTTTATTTAAATATACAAGACAAATTTAATTGTAGACCATTTGCTGGAACCAAAACAAATAATACTACTACATCTACATGCTTATATATTGGTTTTTGAGGTCCCTAGAAGGCTAGCCTGTGACCATATGTCATGATCCCTGGCTACACATTCCTGAAGAATTCTCTACATGTACAATCCACATACTCTTATATCACTAAATTGTCATTGTGATCTCTGCTGAATGCCATTGAAGCTGAATATAGGTTAAACCAACAATCTCCCGATGAGGTTGATAAGAAAGAAGTTAAATAAACTAAATACCACTAAACAAAGAGTCATTTCACGCAGATAATAACTGTAACGGAAAAAACATTGGAAATAGACTCGATGAGAGGAATTTAGTGACACTCCACAGAGAAAACTGGAAACTAAAACTCTGCCTCCAAATGGATTGCAAACTATTCATAATATTCAACAGATCCTCATCAATATGCAAGATTCAGCTATTTGTTTCATCTGTCATTGGTAAAAGAGGACAATAAGACATCTAGTAAGAAAGGTCCGAAGTGAACTGACAAAAAGATGTGCTGAGTATTATGATGTGTAGTATTCTGATCTTAACATGCCCTATGGGCTATGGCAGAGTTAACCGGTACCTGTTTGTTCGACTGGATCAGCGAGAGAGCAATGCTTCCCGTCAGTCAAAGCACACTACGACATTAGCTCCAGCTCTGTAGTAACCAGGACAAGGATCTATCGCATCGCATCTGCTTCTCCGTGACCCATTCCAATCGAAAATCATACTCGCCAGCCCTGTGGAACAATGGAGGCACAGCACCATTCAGATGATTCAGACTTGTAGCTCAAACAGCAGATGCACTTGAAGGCCAGAAAAGATAAGGAATAGTAACTCACATTCTCACAATTTTCATACCTTTAGCTTGCTTTACCGTTGGCAATTGAGGTGAAGCTTCAATTTTCAGAGCATTTCCTCAAGGCTAGAATCTACTACTTCCTGACAAGAGCTGCAACTTCCTGAGCCACTGGCATAGGTAGATCCCGTACTGGGAATAGATAACAAGAGACAGTTTATAAAACAAACTCGACATTTTATTAATTTATTGCATTGAACAAATATTACACTGATCAATTCCTGCTACGAAGATTGGTCAAACAACAAATAAATGGCAAGGAAGCAACAATGAATTAGGTTGCTTCATAACATTACATGAATCAGCTAAGCCACTACAATGCAATGAAATAGTCCCTGTGGTACTACAATCCTACATCAAGAAACAGCTACTAGTGATCTAATAACTAAACAATGTCATGTATCCAGAGTGACTTGAAGTTCTTGAACCACGGGTGCTCAAGCGCTTCCGCCACGGTGAGCCTCTTCTCAAGGCAGAAGGCCAGCAGGCCTGTCAGCACATCACGCCCAGTCTCCGACAGATCTGCCAAACACTCCGGATCAAGCTTTCCGGCTGCAGAGGTCATCCGATCTCGAAGCTCGGACATCTCGTGAAGCATCTCCTCCCGTTTCTCCGGCTGGAACAGAGTCTCAGCACTCAGAAGCTCCCCCATGACGCAACCGAGGCCCCACATGTCGGCAGCGGGGCCGTAGTACCAATTGCCGTCGAATAGCTCCGGCGAGTTGTACTGCAGCGTCCGACGGGGGAGGCCTCATGCGCCTTCCCGGCGGGCTTCTGTCGCGTCGCCGATCCAAAATCGCAGACTTTGAGCTCGCCGAATGGGCAGACGAGGATATTCTCTGGCTTCATGTCTCGATGGATGAACCCCACACCATGAATCTTCTTGGCAGCGCTGACGAGCTGCCGCATCATCTCGCGGACCACGTCCTCGGACAAGGGCCTCCACATGGAGTCGCGGAGGGTTACCCCGCCGTGGACCAGCTCCAACACGAGGTGGACGTCTCCGGTCTTGGGGTCGGCGGCGACATCCTGGATCCCGATGATGGAGGGGTGGCCGCGGCACACGTGGAGGCAGCCGGCCTCCATGGCGAGCGCGCGGCGATCGGGGTGGCCGATCCATTTGAGCGCCACCTTCTTGCCGGTGCGGCGGTCGCGCCCCCTGCGCACCACGCCTTCGGCACCCTGGCCGAGCACCTCGAACAGCTCGAACTCGTCGATGCTCTGGGGACCGCTGTGCCGCGGTCGCTTGTTCGCGTCAGCAGCAGCGCGTGCTTCTTGGTGCGGTGCCGGGCGCTTGCGAGTCGTCGGCACCGCCGCCACCGCCGCAGACATGATCTGAACTCGAGATTGGGAGAGAAGGCAGTGGAAATCTGGGATCGAAAGTCGAGCGAAGAGCAGAGAGAAAGCGAATTGCGAATCGAGATGGAACGAAGCGATTGGCAGAAGGGGATCCGACAGCTGCGATGGTGGTGGCCGGTGGCGTCGCTCTAACGCCTACGACTCCGACTCGAATTCAATTTTTGGTTTCAAGTAGGATAAGGGCCTCGCGTTTTCGGCTTTTCGCGGGCGCGCGAAAATTGCTTGACTGCCGCGAAAATGGCTCGACTGCTCTGGGTTTATGACGGCGAGGCTTTGCTGACCTCACCAACGTTACTTTCTGACATCAGCACAGGCTTTCTTAAACAAAAATTCTTTCAAGAAATATTATATGTTCTTGTTTGCATAATATAAAAATCGCTATGATGGACCAAAATAGAAAATTACATTAGGAGGAGAAATAGAATTAGGAGGTTGCTGAAGGAGGATGGAAGTTGGGCGGAGAGTGAAGGGGAGAAAAAAGAGCTTATATATCTAACTATTTTTGCAGTTGTTCAGTACTTCAGTTTTGACGGATGCGGGGCAAACACAGCAGCAGCTCAGCGCTGTTCAGCCCTGTGTAACGGCACAAATGAATGACCAACTCAAAAAGGAATTCACTGATGAGGAGATCAAACAGGCTCTATTCGACATTGGAGATTTGAAGGCACTGGGTCCTATGGTATGCCTGCCATTTTTTATAAGAACTTTTGAGATGTGGTGGGCAGTCAGCTGACAAAAGAGGTGATAGAGGTGCTCAAAGGGGGGCACATCCCAGCCGGTTGGAATGACACGATCGTTGCTCTGATTCCCAAGAGAAGAAGCCAGAAAGGGTGACTGAATTGAGACCAATCAGCCTCTGCAATGTGGTCTATAAGGTAGTTTCTAAAGTTCTATCAAAAAGATTGAGAGCTATCTTACCAGAAATAATTACTCAGAATCAAAGTGCTTTTGTGTCGGGTAGATTGATCTCTGATAATATCCTTATTGCTTATGAGCTTACTCATTATTTGCTTAATAAAAACGGGTTAAAAACCCAATCGAGAAAAAAATATTTGCTTAATAAAAGAGAAGGGGATTTGAGGTATGCGGCTCTGAAACTTGATATGAGTAAGGCATATGATCGAGTACAGTGGAGTTTTTTTTGGAAAGTATGATGAGAAGATTGGGGTTCGATGAACTATGGATCGGGCTTATCATGGAATGTGTCACAACTGTAAAGTATAGAGTGAAGGTTAGGGATGAAAACGGTACGGATATTTTCCGACTATATTCGAGACCGAATCCGTTTAGAGGGGTTTTAATCCGTCCGTATCCGAGTCCGGATATTTAACATCCGATACCGTATTCGTATCCGAATATTTAAATCACATATTTATGATGTCGATATTCAATCATATCATATCCGGTATTTTTTATACTATCCGTATTCGAATCCGAATCCGGACATAAATATGAAAACAAATACGATATCAGTGATATCCGTCCGTATCCGATCCGTTTTCATCCCTAGTGAAGGTGAATGGGGATTTATCTGACAGTTTTGTGCCACAGAGAGGACTGAGGCAGTGAGATCCCCTCTCTCCCTATCTTTTTTTTATTATGTGCTGAAGCTTTCTCCGCTTTATTAAAGAAGGCCGAGAGGGATGGGTCTTTAGCGGGAGTAAAAATCTGTCACCATGCGCCTAACATATCTCATCGTCTGTTCGCCGGTGACTCCTTAATTTTGATTCGTGCGATCGAAAGGGATAGTAGGCAATTGCAGGATATACTCCAGCTTTATGAACATTGTTCGGGCCAAGTTATTAACAAGGCAAAATCTGCAGTACTGTTTAGTAGCAACACCAACCCTGAACAAAAGCAAGTGGTGTGTGATATGCTACAGGTCACGAAGGAAATAATGAGTGAACGTTATCTGGGCTTGCCGGTGCATGTGGGGAAATCTAAAACTGCAACTTTTGCATACCTGAAGGATCTAATATGGAAGAGAATACAGGGATAGGGATGGAATGAGAAGTTCCTTTCATGGGCTGGGAAAGAAATATTGATCAATGCTGTGGCTCAGGCAATTCCAACCTTTGCTATGGGGTGTTTTGATTTGAGTAAGATTCTGTATGACCAAATAAGTACTATGATATGTCGTTTTTGGTGGAACCAACAAGAAGACAAACAAAAAATACATTGGTTGAGCAGGGACCGGTTGATATTACCTAAAAAGGAGGGTGGTTTAGGTTTTAGAGATGAGCAATGCTACGGTACACTCTTTACTTCTTAGGAGGTAATACTTCAAACAAATCTGAGCCATTGATTTTTTTTAAATTAATCAACTAATTAATTAATCTAGAAAAGAAAAAAAAGATCTTAAATCCTCAAATCATGGAGACAGATGGGTGGGCGCATGCCCCTTCCTTGTTTGTTCCTTTGCATGCAAAGCTTTCCGAACATGCGAACCCATCAATCAGCGGAGATCCAGAAATCTCGAAATGAACTGGTTATATTTAGTCATGAACTTTGGCGATCTAACATATGTTACATGCTAACATGTTACATAGTTGAGTGTATATATTATGCTAACACAATTAAAATTATGTTACATAACTGAGAGGATCTTTTAAAATGTGTTACACCATAACTGTCACGTCAGGAAAAAAAACGAATACTAGTAGTTGTACACACGTTTGTGTATATCACATTCTAAAAAAACGCACCTGTATATATCATGTTCCAAAAAGATTGCTTGTACTATACACACCTCTGTGACTCTGTCACGTTAAAAAAAATCGTTGTTGACTCTCCATCACGTAAAGAAAAATCAGTACCAAACTTTCCAAAAAGAAATAGACAACATATTTTGACACTTCATTTCCTTCCAAAATAAAAATAATTAAATATATAATTTAACTATTACCTCCTATGAAGTTGATAAAAAACATTCAGATCAACAGTCTACGGTTATTTGGAGGTACCACAGCAAAGCCCTTTAGGGATATACATGCTTTCAATTTAGCTATGCTCGCGAAACAGGGTGCCGACTGCTGCATAATCCAGACTCACTGTGCCCAAGGGTGTTAAAGGCCAAATACTTTGCAAATACCTCAGTGTTGGATGCTAAACCAAAGGCAAATATGTCTTATACGTGGCGGAGCATTTTACGGGGCTGGAGGTGATCCGAAAAGGAATGATTTGGCGTGTAGGTGATGGCTGCAATCTGAATATATGGCGTGATCCATGGTTTCCTAGGGGTATTTCCAGAAGACCAATTACTCCTAGGGTACTTGTCTTCTATCTCAAGTTGCCGAGCTCATAAATCCTGTGACAGGGGAGTGGGATGTGCAGCTAGTGAAGGAAGTGTTCTGGGAAGAGGACTCGACGGTAATTTTGGCGCTACCGGTGCATGAAGGAAGAGAAAATTTCATGGCCTGCAATTTTGATAATCATGGTAGATTCAGCGTCCGAAGTGCTTACAAAGTGTGCCGAGACGATATAATGCGAGAACGATCTTCTTCAGGCGCCCAAGGGACGAGAGTAGTAGCGATGAGCCTGATCCAATTTGGAAAATGATTTGGCAGATAAAAGCTCCGAGTAAGGTGAAACATTTCTTATGGCGTGTGTGTCATAACAGCCATCCTTTGAGAAGCAATCTCGTTCAGCGAGGAATGAAGATAGTTGATAGATGTCCGATCTGTGAAACAGTTGGGGAAGATGGGGGACACCTGTTTTTCAAATGCAGATTGGCAACAGAGGTATGGAGTTACCTAAACTTGGACAGGGAACTGATATCTCTAGCAGCTACTGCCCTTGCCCGGGATGCTGTGGAATTGATCTTGAAATCAAAATAAGATCGCAGGCTGCTAATGATCACCGCTATGTGGTTTATTTGGCATGAGCGTAATTTAATCAGGGAGGAAGGACGCAACAGGGGTGCACAGCTTATAGCTCGGTGCATCAAGTCCTATGCAGATGAGAGCGTAAAAGCTTTGGAGGGGAATTCAGATGTAGTAAGCAGACTTCCTAATCGCAGACAGAAATGGAGTAAAACACCGCCCAGTTTTCTGAAACTAAATTGCGATGCATCCTTCATGCCTTCTTCTTTGTCAGGCAGCTGGGCATTTCTAATTCGGGACTGCGATGGTGATGTGGTCATGGCAGGGAAAGGCAAAATAGATCATTTGCTTAATGCCTTTCACGCCGAGTTCATTGCCTGTCTGCAGGGCATATAGACGGCAGTTGATTTGGGCATCGGAAGGTTTGTTGAGACTGATGCGAAGATGGTTGTCTAGGCAATTACCTCGAAATCTTTTGATGATACGGCAGCGGGAGTGCTGATTATTGAAATTAAAGCATTAGCTGCTGATTGTTTCATTAATTTTGAGTGTGTTTAAAGTTCGAGATTGTAATAGAGCCGCTCACGATCTGGCCAAGTTGGGTCATTTGTGTATTCAGGGAGAGGAGCAAGTCACTAGTTCCATCCCTGAAGTTATCCACGTCATTGTTGCTAATGATTTGTTAGCCGAGTAATGAAGTGATACCCAGTTAAAAAAAATGGAAAAAAGTCATATAATCTCCCAACGTATCCAGGGTGGTCTACGTAACTCCTGAATTATAAAACCAGGTATTATACACTTTAAACTTTACAAAACCAGACAAATAACCCCCTGGGCTGGTTGTGCCAGTGGTTCATGCTGGCTCTGTTTTGATGATGTCACCGCCTAGGTCGTCTTCTCCGACGTCACCGACTTGGCAACGCAGACCTCAGCCCGCAAGGGCCTGTCCACGCTGCGGTCTGCTGCTGCTGGCCCGGGCGTTGCCCCTGTCTGCCGCCGCCTCGCGTCTCCAGCCCTCTTCTGCCGCGCTCGTGGACAACGCATCCTGCGTGGTGGCGTCCCGAAACCGCCGCCTCGTGCTGGCCGCCACGCGAACTCGAGGGTCACCCACGCTGTCAGGCTGGGCGTCTGCAACCTGGTGACCGCCGGCGGCGGCGGCGGCCTCGACGTCCTCCTGCAGCTGCCCGGCAAGGACAGCCCCACCGGTCCCTACGCGTGCACAGTGATTGACGCGGCCGACGAACGCAGCAGCGACCGGCATATGACGCGGGTACTCTACAACAGTCGCAGCTTCACAACACTCCGGTGCTACTCCTCGGAAGCGGGAAGCTGGGAGCCGGCGCCAGGATCGGCAGGACCCAGCCCGCCGTGGGAGTGGGATTGCACACCGCCGTCGTGCGCCGCGGGGTCGTGTTCTCTGGCCTCGCCTCGCGGTGGAGATTTGCATGGATGCATGCATCGTGGAGCCAGAAGCGATGCAGTGGGGATTTGCATGGATGCATGCATCGTGGAGCTTGCAAGATAATCAGAATGTAGATGCATTAGTTTACGCGTTGCGTGGTCTCCTGTTGTCCAGTTCTTGCAGCTAGTTGTGCGAGGGTTCGGAGGTGTGGGGCATTAGCGTGGGGCCGAAACGAGGCCTGGAGAAGGAAGGACGGGAGCAGAGAAGGCGCGGCAAGTCGCGAGCTCGGCTCGGCACCAATGGCGACCGGTTACCAGAAAAACCGTCGCGACGTCCTCGCGCACTGGCTTTGCGTGGCGCATTGCATTTCTGCTGCGCGCGACTACGAGGGC
This sequence comes from Saccharum hybrid cultivar R570, assembly GCA_038087645.1. Lineage (NCBI taxonomy): Eukaryota > Viridiplantae > Streptophyta > Magnoliopsida > Poales > Poaceae > Saccharum > Saccharum hybrid cultivar. Next base: position 14,906,113 of record JAQSUU010000245.1, read on the forward strand.
GCAATGCACGACCCGCGCGTCCACAAAGCAATTCAGGAAGATCGAGAGGTTCGCCGTCTTCGTGCACGTGCTTGGTTGCTATTCCGCCGATTCCACCGTCTACGACTCCCGTGGCCAGAGCACGGTGGTGGCCGCGGCGGGATGAAGTTGGCGCGGACGCGAGCGCAGCAGTGTCGTCGTGCGGCACAAGCATGGCGCTCACGCGAGCGCAGCAGTGTCGTCGTGCGGCACGAGCGCGGCGCGGACGCGAGCATGGCGTCGTTGTCGTGCGGCGTGAGCACGGCGCGGGCGTGAGCCGGCAATGGCGTCGGGAGTGCTTTGATCCAGGCTAAGACTATCCGCACTCACGGACCTCTATATTCATCCTTTAAAAGGAATATTTCATCACAGTCATCACAAAATATACAGTTTTTCCGCATCCATCTATCCTCTATATCATCCTCTATCCACTATGGGGTCCACTTATCATTTTATCTAAATAAATCCATGTGATATCTTGTTTTGAAGTATTTATTGAAACGAATTTAATGGTGAAATCGGAATTTAATTTGGTTTTTTGGTTTGTGAGTTATAACATTTTTTGTTATGAGAAAACAGTGGGGCCCACACTCTCTCTCATCTCTCCCCTCTCCTGCTGTCTCTTGCATGCATGTAGCGGAGGCCGCTACCTCCTCTAAATATACCGGATGACCGGCCGATCGATTACGTAGCGGAAGATTTACCGTAGACCGGTGCAGACAAATTTCCGGTATCGGTATCCTCCAGGAAGTTTTAGCGTATAGGAGTGCTGCTAGTCTAACAGGTGGGCCTGGATGCCACGTCATCAAAACCAGCCAGCGTGGATTGCCTTCTCAGCAAAACCACCTCTCAGTACCACCCAAGGAGTTATTTGCCCGGTTTCACAAAGTTTAATGTGTATAATGCCTTGTTTTATAGTTCAGAAGTTACGTAGAATACGCTAGGGGGTTATGTAAACTTTTTCCAAAAAAACATCAATAATAGCCATGGAAAAAGATAACTAACACAAAAAAAGGAACCATTGTGTGGCGAAACAATCAGTGAAGTGTTTAGACATACAACCTGTACCGATGCAATGTTCACATCTATAGTTTTTCTTCATACGGATATGAACAATGTATGGATCATTTCGGTACCAAGACGACATCAAACAGAAGTGTTGCGAACTACAAAGTTGTAGATCCCATTGACTACTGCCATAATCATATAAAGTTATTCTTTCAAACGACAACATATAATATATAAAATGAGATTTACTACATAGGAGGTGAATAAATAGCCATTGAGGTATCCACTTGTAGCATAGAATATCTTAAAAGTATAACATTTTCAAATGAACACCAATAAATTTATGTAAAAATGTAGTACTCAATAAATTAATAATTTTGTAGCTCACATTGTTTTTTGTTTGAAGACATCTTAGTGTTGAAATAATCAATACAATGTTTAGGTTTACAAATACATATGCGAACATGCTCTGTAACAAGATAACTTCAAATAAAAAGTCGTGAGATTAAATCTTTTAGATTTCATCGAGCTCTACAAGTTTATATAAATTTTATCTCCATCCAAGCTAATATGGAAAATGTATAATTTTTTAAGAAATATTATGAAGAACAAAAAAGTAAATTCAACCAATTCAAATGGTATAAAGGAAAATTCTACCAATTCAATTAGCGATATGGGTATTTTTTTATAAAAAGTTATCCAACCATTTATTTTTGCAAAAAGTGAATTAAAAATAGAAAAATAGGGAAAATCCTAATATGATCTAAATGAGTGAATTTTTGGGCTTTCTCATGGGTGTCCTTATTTTCCCTTGGTCTAGGAGACGGGCAGAAGCTTTGCTGCAGATTGTAACTGGTAGTAGAGATGTTTCGGGCATTGAAGTGTATATTACTTTGGGTTTCTTGGAACCTTCCGGTGGCATTATGAGATTGTTTGTATTCCTTATAATTACTACTAATAGGTTTAAGTATATAAATGGTTTGACTTTCAAAACCTAATGTCAAAAGTCAAAATGACACAATCGAAGGTAAAGACTGACTGAACTCAATATTCTTTGCATACCATCATGTCACATCATGTACATGAGTGCTCTATTTTGAGAGGCAAACCGCCATGTTCTCCAATGATCATTTTACCATTGTGTGTGGGGTGTGGACACCTCACTACATGCAGGAGCTGGATCACTGTAGCGTTGTTAGATGGTCCAACCACCCAATTTGACTTGGTCGATTGATTAGTCAACATAGTGTTAGGTGTGGCAGTACCATATAGGATGAGAGGTTACGACGACTGATTTGACAGCAAGGTCTTTACTAGGATTTGGTTGGACGGCTATGAGCTTCTATGCCTCTCATGTAAGTGAATTTGGTGGTTAATGATAACATTGATTTTTGCGACTAACATTTTTGTTTTGGAGAAATAGGTTAATGTTAGGTTGCAAAGCATGAACATGAAGAAGTGTCCTGAAGCATAGATGAAGAAGAAAGTTGAGGAACACCCAAGCATGAAAATAAAGAAATGTCCTCAAGCATGGATGACCGTCTTTTTTATTTTTAGCCCTTTTTTTTGAAAGATTCTCTCAAATATGCCCCTGGCGGAAAGATTTCAAAAAATAGACCCTTCTCTTGGCACCAAAGTCGTCGGCGCCAAGATATAACTGCATGGCACCAGGGTCACTGGCGCCATGACTCTGCCGCCGTGGCGGTGACGTGGCAGGGAGCATGGCGCCATGGATCTTGGCGCCATGACTTGGCGCCATGCATATTGACGCCATGAACACACGTTTTAACCACCCCTTCCCCTGACTCATTCTCGTTTTCTTTCTTTCTCCCACTCCTCAGGTTTTTCCTTTGTACACTTCGGCCAACCTCTTCAATCAACCTATTAGACCGTGAGAAGTTAGATTTTATCCGTCGATCTTCGAGAGCTAGGTATTATCTCACCCTTCGTTATTTATTTCGAATCGATTTGGTAAAATGAAATCATATTCTTAATCTATGAACTTCACATGTTATTTGTTCATGTGCTTTTTAAAATTCGTATGTATTTTACAACCGTAGGATGCCTAGGCGTGGAAAAGCTAGAAAACAAAGGTATGCGTAGATCTTTTTCATCATATAGTAAACACTTAGTTTTTAGGTTTATTGTTATTTGTTTTGTTATATTAGACTAGAATTTGTTGAATTATAGCTATGGACGGATAACCGAAAGTCCGTACGTCCCAAAGTCGCTCCCTAGTGGTGTGCCAATACCCATGTGCTTCTGTGGCGATCCTTGCAAGGTAGATATTTCTGAAGATGAGGCAACATATAAGCAGATATATTGGATGTGTTCCAATTTTGCATGGGAGCCTACAGAGCATCAGCGCCGCAGTACATTTATTGTGAGAAATTGCTTTTATTTATTAATTAATTTGTGTCATATGAAGTTTTGCATATTAATTGGATTTAAAAAATTGCATTTACTGTAGACCCCTCCACCGCTATGTGATTTTGAGCAGTGGATCGACACTGAGATCAAGGAGGCTGACATGCGGCTTCTACAAGGGCTGAAGGAGTGGGATGCAGAGCGCCTGGAGATATTAGAGAAGAGACGCAGAGAGGAGGCAGCAGCAAAGGAGCACAAGGAAGAGGAGGAAATGAGGCGTGTTGCTGCGTGTAGGGAGGAGAGGGAGAAGAAGCTTGAGCGCGTGCGCAGAGCAAAGGCAGCGATGGAGGAGAATCCCGATGCCCAGAAAAAGGGAAAGTGGCCTCGTTGTACTCAGTAGTATGCTAGTTGTATGGTTTAATCATAAACAATGTGGTCGATTTAGTATTCAATGTGTTTAATCTATTGTACTTTAGGTAAATAATGTACCTAGGGCATGTTTTGTGTTATCTATTTCGTCCGTCATGTACTTTATATGCACTTTAAGTTTTTGGACCTTGCATAGTGTTGTCATATATCAGGTTTAATATTACTAAGTTACTGAAACTAGTTCTCGAGGTGCACATAAAGCATAAGGAAGTACTGGATTTCACAATTCAACACGCATAACATAGGACATGGCATGTTAGAACTTGTACCAAACTAGGGCACATATGTCCTGAACTAAACCTAACATGCCTTAGGTAATTAGAGCGAACAACAAGCACATTACATGACATGTGTACACGATAGATTTGTTCTATCTAGTAGTGCGGCCACATAGCAAACTGTGTAGCCCCTTCTCCACAGTACCCTTCCATTGTTGATGGTGGTGGTGGCGGGGGTGGTGGCGGAGGCCTGTTGTTCTTTGTGGTTAGGGCAGGTGTAATATGGATCATGGCATGGTCCGTCCTGTGAAACGGCACCACTACTGGTATCGTCTGCTTCGTCGTCCTTGTAACCATTGCTAACTTCTCTTTCTAGTTCGAAGATACGGTCTTGCAAGTAGTAGATGTACTGTGCGTGCGGATAGATTGGTCTAGGATCGACCCACCTAGTGAAGCCACAGTTTTCTTTGGACTCTGAACACTGCATTTCAAAGATTTTAATGAACATGCAGTTAGTTTCTCCTATGAGATGCAATATAACGTAGCCACAAAAAATTTGAGTAAAAAATTTTGGAACCAAATACCTCTGCTCGCGGACATTTGAAGAATCGACGACCTCCATCCAAACCCTCCACGAACATCTGCACTAAGCAGTCCTCACCATGCCTACATTTTGGCCAATCTTCTTTTCGGTTATCATATCTTTGGAGTGGACACTCTTTGGTGAAATCTCTCTTGGTCTCGATAGGAAAATGATACACTGGTTCATCAAAGTCTTCTGGACCTAGGGACCCCTCCCACACAATTGGAGTACCCTTAGTCCCCCCGTTTCCTTCCCTCTCGATGACCCTCCAGACATTACTACTCGTTTATAACCAACTTCTGGTTTCAAGTGACAACCATTGTATGGAGGAAGGTGTATATATAGCCAGCAGTGGTGTTGAGAGCCGTTGTATTGTGGCTTTAATACTCCTGAAAAGGCTAGATGCCATCCCTGAAAAGCCTATCTGAAAACTCATCTGTAAAGACTAGATTCCTTGATCAATCAATTCATCTGTAAAAGAGGATGTACGATAGGATAGTGACATGAAAAGGCTACTTGCTATCGGTGTACTGAAAAGGCTACTTGCTATTGATGTACGATACGACTTGACATGTTGCAGGAAATTTTGGCAGAGTTTTCCCTATTTTTGATTCAATCCAAACACAAATATCACAGTAACATATGTCATCAATAATTATATATGACAATCACCTTAAACAATATAGATGAGTTTTCTCACATCGTGAGTGCCTGAAGTCTATAAACTCCATAGTAGTTCATACAATACATAATAGCAGTCCATAATAATAGTCCATACAGTCCATATAGTCCACAATTCGGCTACAGTCTCTATCTCCATACTAGGACCAACTTCTAGAGCTTCCTGCAGCTCATCTTCATGTCCTTCGGCACACGCCTGATCTGAATGAGTAAGATCAGTGAACTCATGAACCACAGGATCACGACGGCCGGGAAAAATACGCCCCAGCATCTCAACATCACTCTCTGTGAGCTCTCCAACGGGACGATCATCGTCAGAATCAACAGCCCTTGCGATCTCATATGGCTCTGAATCATTCATAATTTAACACTATTGGAAGCACGGATTTCATCGCCAATCTAGACTTGGGCATCAGCAGGAGGAGCGCCCTCATTATCGGGAACGTCTCCTACAACATAGCCACAAATAAGAGGAGATGATAAGAAAAGTGGATGAGAAGAAGAGACTTAAGATACAAAGATAAAACGATGCCTAATTGACACTTACTTGGATGATTCTGTGTCAAAGGGATCTCCTAAGGAGGATATAACACATCATTGGGGGCAGATTGCGCATCGGGAACGGTAGGCGGAACATCAACATCCACATCACGTTCCGGGACGGGAGGTTCAAAAAATGTCTGCTCACCCATTGGCGGGGACAGCCCAAGAGGGATGTGATCAACGAGCACACGATGCACAACCACATCCAAACTTTGGAATTGGCTTTTCATAGCCGATCTCACATAGTTGTCCCACTGATCTGCACACCCTATTGGGATCATCTTTCTTAGCATGTTGGGAGGAAAACCTAGGTGAAGTACACCCTCAACTATGATGTCATCATCTTCATAGCAATGTACCTCCTCGCGAGCCCTTGTAGTCAACTCACTAAATGATGGCTTCTCATTGAATAGCACAGACACACTTTGCATGTCAACAAACTCAACATATCCATAGCGATCTCGTTCCACAGTTTCTCCATGATATATGCTCACTAGGTCGTCCATCTAGTTTCCAAACATAACGAAGCACAATTGCTTTACTACAATCTACACAAAAAGTAAATACAAAAATACTACTAACTACTAAGTATTCATAACTAATAAATACTACTAACAGCACAGTACTACTAACTAACGATGTCAAGTAACTATCTCAGTAACTAACTATATAACTAACTAAATAACTAAGTAACTATATAAAGTATCCATCAAACTTAATCTATAATACACTAACTAACTAGCTTCATGACTAACTAACGTACTATTATTAAGTAAGAACAACAAACTAGTTTACCTTGTGCAGAAGCGGAGATGCCAGCACTTGAGATGCGAGCGACGAGCAGCAACGTGCGGCCGACGCGGCGCCGCGCGAGCGGCGGGCGCGCACGGCCGGGCGAGCCGAGGACGCGGCCGCGGGGCCACGCGGCCTTCGCTGCGGGCGACCGGGCGAGCTGAGGCGGCGGAGCGGGCGGCGGCGTGGCCGAGGGGCGGCTGGGCGGCGGCGGTCGGGCGCGGGGCGAGGAAGAAAGAGAGAAAAAGGGAAAAAAAGAGAAGAGACTGCGTTTTTACTCGGAGCATGGCGCCAAGATCCATGGCGCCATGCTCCCTGCCACGTCACCGCCACGTCGGCAGGGTCATGGCGCCAGTGACCCTGGTGCCATGCAGTTATATCTTGGCGTCGACGACTATGGCGCCAAGAGAAGAGTCCATTTTTTTAAATCTTTCCGCCAGGGGCATATTTGAGAGAATCTTTCAAAAAAGGGCTAAAAAACAAAAAAGACGCCTTGGATGAAGAAGCAAGTTGAGGAACACGGGGCGCGAGGAAGGAGTGCGTACATCGACAATAACCCAGACAAGTATGTCTCCTCAATTTGTGTAGTCCTCCTTGGCTGGGTCCACCCGTCTAATGTGCTGTAATCAATTAGTTGCGTTAGATGGAAAATAGAAAAAAAACCATCCAACGGAGGAGATTAGAGGTGGATAGGATAGATTATGCACTATAAGAGGTTAGGCCTTCTATGACTAACTGATTGTGACAATTATAACCTTTTCTTGTCATTGTACCCCTTCTGTGACTATATTACTGTGGCCATTGAAGGTGGGTCATAATCCCCCTTCTGTGATTAAAAGACCCAATTGTCATTAATCTTAGTGACAATTGTAGATCTGACGTGGCAAATGATGTGGTGCGTGGCCTGGCCCATCTATCATGGGCTGCTTTCCTCACTAGTTAATTGGGCTAAAACTAGTTTGGCCCACACGTTGTGGCTGGCCTTTTTGGTCCAATTTCTTATGAATCTGTTTAGCCCATTCTTTTTTTCTCTAGAAGCCTTGCATTCATAGTATCAACCAAGCCTATTTAAATATTCATCACAAATAATAAATCACATCACCAATTACATAATAATCACAAGTTTTAACGTGCGACCATAATATTTCCTCCAAACACAATGCTTCATACAACATTAGGTGCTCCAAATGTAACATGATCCTGGTCGTTCCGGGAACATTGCAGCCCATATAAATATATCAACCAGCTCATATACATACATCAGCCAGCTCAAATACACATGAGCAAACCCATATACATACATCAGCCAACCCATATAGTTCTGTGATCTTATATTAACAACAGAAGAATCTCCATACCAGGTATCTTGTACTAAATTTCTTCACGTACCAGCATGCCTCAACTTGAACTCAGTGGTCTGTTACATGAAACACCAGATAATTAGAGATAGAATGTCATAGGCACATCACCATTTTCATCTAGCAACTTGACTAGTTTATGTTTAACCACTCTGTATATATCATCAAATTGCAGTATTAGTTTTGAAGTTTATGTTACCAACACAAGACTACATTCAGGAACTGCATGTCAAAAAATTTGAAAAAATAAATTAGCAGCAAGCTACTCAACGCAGCAGAAAAAGAATAATATGGGCTATGGACGCGGTACTAACAGCAAGCTATTTAAAGCAGCACAAAAATGAAAAAAGTAACTAGCGATCAATCAATTAATAGGTACAAATATTTCTCAAAGCAGAATGAAAACAAATAAATAGTAAATAAGCAGCACACTAATTAGTCAGCTAACAGGAGCTTCTATTTACACATGGGCAAAATAAGCCAAGCTTAAAAATAAAGCATACTGCTGTTGCTGCTATGCCGAACTGAACTCTACTGAACTGAACTGCTAGCAGTAGCCACTGAAAGTACTTCACAGAACAGAACTGAACCGAACTGCTGCTATGCCCGAACTTATATAGCTACTGCTGCTGCTATGCCGAACTTTCGTCATGAGCTATTGTCACAAAGATTGGGAAGGGCACATGGTGACGGTTGTTTATGACTAAAACACATCTTGGTCACAAACGCTTGTCATCCAGTAAAAAATTATCATAAACGCATCGTTTCTATGGAGTCGTTCGGCTGGAATTATAAGCCGGCTGGAAAACACTGTTGGCTGATTTTTTGTGAGAGAAAAATACTGTTTCGGCTGAAAAAACAAGCTGAATAAGACGGATTATAAGCCAGATGAACAGGGCCTATGACTAAAAAGTGCTTTGTGATATGAAAATTGTCGTAGAAGGCCTAATCTCTTGTAGTGAGGGCGAGCTATATTTTCAAGTAATCCATTCCTTTGTAGTGTAGATATAGATATACACTATGTATAGACATTAAAAAAAACATATCCAACAAAAAAAATCCATTACACAAAAGAGGAAGCTGTCACAAGTTACAAGAACAGGTACACGGCAATGGCAGAGCCAGCCATACGGTTCTGTGTTACTAGTACATAGCTCGTGCCTCGTGCAAGAAAATTCTGCACCAAACTCATGCTAGAAACAACACCTGCTCTAGCTCCCCCTCAAGCTAGGCAGCTTATGAACCTGCACAACACAACGCCACCCCCTTCACCCTGCAAGCGCCGACGCTGGAAAGTTCATGCATGGGCGTCAAACGTTCGATCTTCTCGGCGGCTTGGGCGAATCGCTCGCTCTTGAGCTGAACACTGATCTTGGGTACTGAGAATCGACCATCATCTCCTGTAAATTTCCCATCGAATGCTCGTCTCAGTTATGCTTAGAATTGAAGTTCGTTATTAGTCGTGTTGGAAAAATGTTTGGTTGTTATGGACGGAGGATGCTTACGGCGGCGTGCGACCGTGAGACGTTGCTGTGGAACGGCGAGCTGTGCATGCCCATGCCGCCGCCGCCCCTGATGGCGCCGCAGTACTGCATGTTGTCCTCGCCGAGCGCGCGCAGCCGGTTGAGCTCCGGGAGCACGACGGCGCCGAGGTCGGGCCGGTCCTTGCGGCGCAGCTCGCAGCAGCGGAGCGCCATCTCGGCGAGGCACTGCGCCTCCTCGAGGGGCCAGTCCGGCACGGCGGGGTCGAGCATGTCCAGCAGCGCGCCGCGTTCTATGGCGCGGCCGACGTGGTGCGACAGCCCCATGGGCGGCTTCGCCGTGATGATCTGCAGCAGCATGACGCCGAAGGAGTAGATGTCGGACTTGACGCCGAGCATGCCCGTCTGCTGGTACTCCGGGTCGATGTAGCAGAAGGTCCCCGCGGTGGACGTCATCCGGTACTGCGTCACGGTGTCGGCGACGGACGGCGGCACGAGCCGCGCCAGCCCGACGTCGCTGATCTTGCTCACGTAGTTGCGGTCCAGCAGGATGTTCCCCGGCTTGAGGTCCCGGTGCACCAGCGGCTCCGGCTTGGTCTGGTGCAGGAACAGCAGGCCCGTGGCTATCTCGGCGCAGATGCGGAACCGGTGCTGCCAGGGGATGACGGGCCCGGCGGCGCCGGAGCAGCGGCGGAACAGGCAGTCGTCCAGGCTGCCGCTGGCCATGTACTCGTAAACGAGGCAGCCGTACTCCGGGCACGCGCCGAGGAGGAGCACCATGTTGGGGTGGCGGATGCAGCTCAGCACCTCCACCTCCTGCTGGAACTGCGACCGGCCCTGCGCCGCGTCGGGGCGGAGCACCTTGATGGCGACCTGCGTGTGGTCCAGGAAGCCCTTGTACACGGGGCCGTACCCGCCCTCGCCGACCTTGCGCGTGTCGTCGAAGTTGTTGGTAGCCTGCTCGATCTCCTCGATGCTGTAGCGGCGGTACCGGACCTCGTGCGACATGCCGCTGCCGCCGCGGTGGTTCTTGCGCTCCTCGGCCTCCTTGAGCAGCTTCTTCTCCGCGCTGATCCGCTTCTGCACCTCCATCTCCGCGATCCGCTGCGACGCCTCCGCCGCCTCCATGGCCGCCTTCGCCTTCGCCTTCTCCCGCTCGATCATCGCCATGGCCGAGTCCTCTGTTATCCGCGAGTCCTGCGTCTTCTGCTCCTCCTCCATCTTCCACCGCTGCAGCTCCATGGCCTTCTGTTTGGCCGTCAGCGCCTCCTTGCAGGCCGTGCTGTACATGTCCATGGTCTGCTTCAGCTCCAGGCGTAGCCTCTTCATCTCCGCCTCCACGTCTTCCTGCTGTTATTAGGAATTCAAGATGGTGGCAATGGAGATCGAGATCTGAGAATCGATCGAGCTAACAAATAATACAAAATCAAGTAGTCACCATGCCGAGGGAGCAGAAGGAAGAGCTGCTGCTCTGCGAGAAGGTGGTGTGGTCCATGCCGCCGCCGAAGGAGTCGCCGCCCCACTTGCTGGGCGTGCGCGACATCTCGAAGCTGTGGTCGTAGCTGTCCACGGAGCCGTTGGACATCCGCGGCGGGATCGCCGAGTGGTGCTCGACGCTCCGGCGGCCGGTGCTGCTGACGAACGAGATGTCCGCCGAGTCCGGCATGGACATGTGGCTGAGGTCGGCGTACGACTTGCGCGTGTTGGCGGGGCCCCCGCGCGCGAACGGCGAGCGGAAGTTGTCGACCCGCGGCGTCTCGCCGTGGTCAGAGTGGCCTCTCGACGACGAGGACCACCGCTGCGACTGCGGCGGCGGCTCGGGCTTGGGCGTCGCGACGGCGGCGCTCTGCGCCGACTGGATCTGCGACCGGAGCGGCGACACCCGCGGTGCGGCGCGGATGGAGTTGCGCTGCGACGACACCTTCCCCTTGTTGACGACGTACACCGTGCAGAAGTCCGGCGCGCCCTTGGAGATGGTGGTCGGGATGTCCGCCTTGAACCGGACGAAGCCGCCCCTCGCCGTGGCGCCGAGGACGAGCTTCTCCACCGCCGCGTGCGCCGAGAACTCGATGATGGACTTGGCCACGTCGTGCTCGTCCAGCACCACGTCCTTGCAATGGATCTGCAGCAAGGCAACACACACATGTCACAACGTCTCCTCCATCGGTGCACGACAATCGTCACGTACGTCTTTGCGGGTGCAGAAGCATCGGAACGGGAGGAAGAGGTCCTTCATGTGCGGGTCCGTCGGCTGCTTGAACCCGGCGGCGTCCTCCACGCCGCCGGAGGTGCCCTTGGTGTTGACGTGGACGAGGACGATGGTCTGCCCCTTCTGGACCAGCGAGTCGATGGCCCACTTGAGCGCGTTCTGGCTGTTCTTGTCCTTGTCGATGCACACGGCCACCAGCGGGTAGCCAAGGTCCGTCCCCGTGTCCCTGTCGCCGTCATGGTACGACCGCCCCATCTGTCGTCGTTGCCGACGGCGGCGTACGGTGTGACCCTCCTAGCTTCCGCCGGATTAATCGTTCGGCTCACGAGCCACAACACGACGACCGACGAGGATCTCAGTGTTGTGCCATGGCCAGATCGATCGATCAACGGACGGGAGGACGACGGGGGCACGCCGAGGGGCCGGGAGGGCACGTCGTCGGTCTTCTTCGCAGCTTCCTGCTCGAAGGCTGACCTCCGTTATTAAGCACGCCATTTTCGGGATGTGGTGGCCGTCTGGGCCGTACGTGCCGGCCGAAAATAGAGGTGTTCACCGGGGCTTCAACCTCGTTCAACGGGTGGCCAGTGGACAACGGATTCCTGTCCTTTTGGAACACGTGTTATAATACTCGAGGATTTTTTTTACCCTTTGGAAACAAAGACCCATCGTCACAAAACCACAGTGCTTGCATTGCTGACGAGTGCACACGATTTCAACTTGTACTTCCTCCATTCCAAACTAGTATAGTTTATTTTAGCTTTTTCAAAGTCAAGCTTAACTTCTTTAACTTTGCCTAGTTTATAGCTACAAAAACATATCAAAATCTATAATAACAAATTAGTTTCACTAAATTGTACATAAAATATATCTTGAAAGTGTGTTCGTTTAAACTTGTAGATGCTAATATATATCTTTTATTAAAAAAAAGTTGTCAAAGTTAATAAAGTTCCACATAGGATAAATAATTTTTTTTGAAAAAAAGAAGGATTAGTATAACACGAGCTGAAAACAAAGGTGAGGCTGTGAGGGAGAGGTGATTTTGGCTAAGGCTCACCTTCACTAGGAAAAGGTGATCCTATCTAAGCTAGCTAGGCAGCCAAACATGATCTAGATAAGCCATTCTTTACTAGTGCAAGCAAACTAAACACATGCCTCTTGCATTACTTGAAGAGGATTGGGCTGCCCAGGCCTAGTTGGCTAGCCCGTCTAGATCTAAAACGTGAACTAAACACATCCTATATGTCGTGTACATGTCGCTAAACCAAGTTTCCTTTGCCGGCCATAATAAATAGATACTTTTCTTATGACTGGTTGATTTAATTTACAACGAAAATGTATTCAGTATTCATTTGGTGCCCCTTCAAAAATATCATGTGAACGCCTTAGAATGAAAGCCTCAGGTTTATGCATGGAAAACAAAGTGTACCTAAAGTTAAACATGTATATTCTTTACAGATATAATGTACTCCGTATCACATATATGTGTCCATACAGTCTCAATATTTTTTACATATATATATTCCTGTCCTTGTGGGTTTCAAATCCATGAGAGTGGCTGTTTTTTTTACTGTTGGTTCGCCAGACCTTAACACACCCTCCTCCTTTACCCGGGCTTGGGACCGGCTATGTTGAGACGACTTAAGAAAGTCTTCCAGTCAACATAGGCGGAGTTAGGGTTGCTTTGGTGATGGATGAGGTCACAAGGGACATACAAGGTGATATCCCTTGGTGTATGCTCTTTGCTGATGATGTGGTGCTAGTTGACGACAGTAGGGCGGGGGTTAATAGGAAGTTAGAACTATGGAGGCACACGTTAGAGTCGAAAGGGTTCAGACTTAGTAGGGCTAAGACCGAGTACATGAGGTGCGATTTCAGCGCGACTAGGCACGAGGAGAGAGACGTTAGCCTCGATGGGCAAGTGGTGGCCAAGAAGGATACTTTTCGGTATTTAGGGTCGATGCTACAAAAGGATGGAGACATTGATGAAGATGTTAGGCATAGAATTTCAGCCGGCTGGCTGAAATGGCGTCAAGCTTCTGGCGTTCTCTGTGACAAAAGGGTGCCTCAGAAGCTGAAAGGTAAGTTCTATAGGACGGCGATTCGTCCGGCGATGTTATACGGTGCTGAGTGTTGGCCTACAAAAAGGCGACATGTCCAGCAATTGAGTGTAGCAGAGATGCGTATGTTGCGTTGGTGTTGTGGGCACACAAGGAGGGATAGAGTCCGGAACGACGATATTCGGGATAGGGTTGGGGTGGCACCAATTGAGGAGAAATTGATTCAACATCGGTTGAGATGGTTTGGACATGTCCAATGGAGGCCTCCTGAGGCGCCGGTGCGTAGTGGAGTTCTAAAGCGGCCCGATAATGTAAAGAGCGGTAGAGGTCGACCTAAACTAACTTGGGACGAGTCCGTTAAGAGAGATCTTAAGGAGTGGAATATCTCCAAGGATTTAGCTATGGACAAGAGCGCTTGGAGATTGGCAATCAACGTGCCTGAACCGTGACATCTTTTTGTCTTGTGCCATTTATGTCCCTTTATGTGTCTCCCTATTTCTCGTCTCTTTTGGGTTTCATCTCTAGCCTACCCCAACTTGCTTGGGACAAAATGCTATGTTGTTGTTGTTGTATATATATTCCTGTCCTTGGGCATATCTGACCTTTGCTCCATTGTATAATTAGATTACAATATTGCAGCAGTATATTTTCTTTCCTCAAATCTCCTTCATAGTATTAACCATTTTGTTGATTTAATTCGGCTGGTTAGTTGGCCAAGGGCCTTTCACAGGTTGCTACCCCCTTTTTTTTTACCAGAACATGTGCGTCACTCCTGATCTTCATCTTTTTCTTCCAGGAAAACCTCAGGTACTGATGAGTTCATGTTATCTATTTTGGGAGATGGCAGAGGAGGCTGAATCCTAATTTTTTATCGTTTCTTTTAATGGCACCGTTAGCGCTTGAACGTCCGGACGGACGGCGCATCTGGACACCTGCACCTGCAGTCCGCTTCCCGCACCATTTCGCACGCCCACGTGGGGCCCGTGCCGCCCGGAGGCACCCATCCGAGAGCTTCCTCAAGCCGCCGTTGACCACTACTGTAGGGGTGTGGTCTACCCACCGCCACTAACCACCGTGGAGGTGAGAAACACAATCGAAAATTAGATCCACACTGACTAGATTGAGAACCGCTACACTCGTCCGATCTACTTTTAAAACATCCAGATGAAACACTTGCAATATACAAAAGAAGACAGATGAAACACTTGAAACATGCTTCTGAAACACTTGCAAAAACACTTGAAAACCATTCAAACATATGCAATATCCAGATAAAACACTTGCAACATATGTGTGAAACATATGCAACATCCAAATAAATACACTTGCAACATACGTCTGAAAAAAAATAAAAACATTGGGAACAGACATTTGCAACATACGTGTACAACCATTGTAACATATGAAACATCTCGATCTACTTTTGCAACATCCATCTAAAACACTTACAACATATATCTATCTGAAACATTGGAAACATACGCTTCCAACATGTGTTTTTTGCCCTTCTTCTTCCGTGTGACGCAGAGCAGAGCGAGAAAATTTGGGTCCGGCCAGCCTGCGATAGAGGATGGTGGCGTGGCCTGGCAGCGGCCAGCTGCGCCTGCGCCTGGCCTGGGTTCGGCCAGCGACGACCCCTCTCCTGGCCGCCAGACCTGGGCGCAGCGGAGGATGGGGCATGACATGGCACGACGGGGGACGGAGGCGCCGTTGGGGATAGGGGAGCCATGGGGGATAGCGGCGGCGATGCACCAGAGTGGTGCGCGTGGCGGCGACACGACAAAGTGGGGCATGCGGATGCAACAATGAAGACCTTACGACTGAAGCGAGTGGGGAATTTTTGTCATAGCATGCTCAGTAGAGAGTAGAGAGATGAGGAGAGCATAGAGGGGAGCATGCTAGTTGCCTGTTGGACCGGATCGCTGTGTAGGCTTGGGTACGTGGCGACCAGGCAGACAAACGCCCGCTCCTGAGTATTATTGTTCTTTTAATGTTTGTAAGTGATACATCCGGCCCAGGAGGGGATGATGAGGACATCGCCAAGATGGAGTCGAGGACGACTCCAATTCAAGAAGGGGAGGATGATGAGGACATCGCCACGCTGGACACACCGACGTTATGGTCTTTCCCAAGTTGCAATTCGTCCCCAACTCAGCTGCCACGTCACCCTCGGATTCAGCAGACACGTCGTCACTGTTTTGGTCATAACTCTCTCATACGACATCAAAACGGGGCGTTCTTGGATGCGTTGGAAAGGGGACGACGACGAAGTCGTTTTGGATCTGGTCCCAGCTCCAGAAGATCCGTGGATCATTCTGTGTGACCACGTCAAGGTGTTGCGTCACCTATTTGGGCCAACTTGGCCATGTATTGTGTCGGGCCTTAAGCCCAAGTTGTGGGCGCCCAACCCCTGGCCGTTCACAACCCTAGGTCGAGTCTTAGACTATAAATACAGCCGCCGCCGCTGTTAGACAATTGGGTTTTTGTTTAGAGTTAGTTTTCCATCGAGAAACTGAATCGTTCATTGTAACTGTGGTGACAAATCCATTTACAGTGATCCAGGGCCCCCGTTCTTGATCTCCTCCACTGTGTCGATTAGTCCTTTGGAACCGAGTTCTTGAACCCTCTATTGATATTCGCATCATTCATATTTGCAATTTCAGATTGCGTGTTTTAACCTTCTTGCTCGTGCGCTTCGATTCACTTGCAGGAAAAGCCTTCTTGGCGAGGTCAATCAAGTTGTGCTTGGTTGATAACCAACGGAGCAGTGGTGTAACGGCTGCAGGGTTCGAATCGTGTCTGATTTGAAGCCGGATCGCCAACGTCGAGATCTCCACAAGTCGAACTTACCGGTTAGCTCATGGAAGATCGGGCCAGTAGTCATCAGTAAGCACCCCAATTATAGATATTAATAACTTCTACTATATGTTTACTACCGTTTAACCTATATAATACTGTGTTATATACCCCTAAAATAGAACTTATGTCTTACAATTGAGTGAAACAGTTTGATGTTTTTCCTCCAAAGATTAATTTCCTTTCTGTCATGTACACATGTTTGCTCGGTTACTCCTTTAATGGTTCTTTCAACATTTTTTTCGACATTTTATTAGGTTCTAAACTCTAATGTTCCAAATTTTCTTCCACACCTTATTTTTGTCTTTATGCAATGAACAATTCAACTGAAATCTATTTTATCTATACTACTATTTCAGAATATATCTATTTGGATTTGGACTCAAAACTTCATCCATACACTATGCCGTTATTTCCCCAGAACAACACAATTTCTATTGTTGCAATTTCTTTTTTGTGTATTTGTGTTCTCAACGTTGGGACTACTTCAATAGTAATAGTAAAGGCATGATCAAATAGTTCAGTTCAGGATTAGTTGCTCTGGCTTAGAATGCAATTTGTAACCTCCATTACCATTTCTCCATGTGTGCAGCAGCCAAAAGTGGCGCAGCGTAGCGCACCCGCTACCCACCGTGCTAGTCTCTAATCCATCCATGGATTGGGTAAATCCCACCACTACACCTAATACACATGTGGAATCATAACAACCGATGACCACCCATAGAATGCCGCTAAGCATTTGGATACTCGTGTGTTCTGAAGAATGCACACCGTGATATAAACAAATTGAGCTACAAATTTGAATTTAGTAGTCAGACCGTCGATAAAAATTCAAAGCCTATCGTTCATCTATAAAAAAAAACTACTATAAAAATCAAATAAATGTGCTAGAAAAACAGTAGTAGGATTTAATAAACCTGCCATAAAATTACAAAAAACACAAAAGCAGAATTTCACCTAGAAAATAGAGATTTAATAAACCTGCTATAAAATTACAAAAAAAAAACACACACACAAGCCGAATTTCAACTAGAAAATAGAGAAATTAACATGCACGAGCATGGCTGAACATATTACAGGTACATGTAATATTTGTAGGTTAACTAGAATCACTGATTCAGCACTGACCATCCAAGCACACACCAGACGTACACATATGCATGGTTTTTGAAGTCTGCTACAAAAGTATAATTTGAAGTCTACTAGGTGTTCTAGCTATGAAGAATTTCTTTAACATGAAACATCCAAGCAAAAGACAGCTATGCATTTGGCAGCAACAGAGAACTTTGGAGACAACTCCAGCACTAACAACTCTCCCTCCTTCCATCGAAACTTTTTCCCTGCATCATGTGAAACAAAAGTAAGACAAAAGATTATTTGACATTGAACTTACAAAGATATTTGAAAATAAAATTCCTCTTGATTCTTTGTCTCAGCATTCATGCTCACTAACAGCTAGAAATTCACTGCTACATTTTTCAACCAAAGAGACATCTATAATGTTGTGCAGATAGATAGAATCAAGAAGATTGCTAAGTAATTGCAAAACTACAAACTGCGATCAGTCACGAAGACAAAGGATTGCAATAATTTACACTAATTTCTGTGCAGACTGTACAAGTTTCTGTGCAGAATGTACAAGTTTCTAAGAACTATTACTTGTTCTTAGAAAACTCATTGCCAAGTTCCAACAAATAAGTTCCACTCCAATAGGATATGCATATTTGGAACTGTTTTAACATGTGTATAGCATTGCAGCAGACTGACTAGTACATCTGCAGATGAACAAAATTCATGCCTGATGCTCCACACTTTTTTTTTTTTTTTTTGCGAAGCTCCACAAATAATAATTACAGGCTACAGAGTACACAAATGATACACCACAAACAATTCAACCTATGGGCTACCCACAAAAGTGATAATGCATTCATCAATTTCACAAAACTAATTAATATATTCATCAGTTTCACAGAGGCAATAACAAGATGGAAGAGGAGCAGTACCAGATTACGCTGTTCTAATCTTCTTCCTTAACCACTTGGGTAGTGTAGAGTCTTTCGCGGTCATGAAAATGACCCTGTTTTGTGGATCTTTGAAGACATCAGAAGCCTCGACCTTCTCATCATCTGATAGATCCTCCATGTTGTCCACAACAGCAATGCACACTTGGATGGGGAACTGTTCTTGCCCTTTTCTGCTGCACGGGTTCAGCCTCGGCTTGCTTCTCTTTCAGTTCCAGAAACCATTCCATCATCTCAACAACCTTCCCATCTTGTCTGCGTTTGAATCCTGCCCTTTCCGCTTTATCACTAGACACTGGATTTTTGTTTCTAGAAGTAGCAGGCCTTCTCTCTCTTTTGTTTAATGATGAACTAGTGGTTGGTTGGTCCACAATTCTGACCTCATCATCATCATCCATAGCTTGTCCAGAAGGGTCAAAAGGGCCCTTTTCAGTTTCTTCCCCAATATAATTGGCTTGTGTGATGTCAGATTGAAAAGGTTGTGTGGCAGAACCTTGATAAGGATGTGTGACAGGAACTTGGAAAAAAGGTTGTGTGATAGCACCTTCATATGGCTGTGTGACAGGAACTTGGGAAGAAGGTTGTGTGTGTGTGTGATACCACCTTGAGAATGCTGTGTGACAGGAATTTGGGAAGAAGGTTGTGTGATACCACCTTGATAAGGCTGTGTGACAGGAACTTGGGAAGGGGCTATGGAGGTAAAGTTTAAGGTTCCCTCAGCAGTTTGTCCTGCACCAAAAAATAAAGTAACTAATGATTAATTCAACTGAATACGACATGTTTGATTGCAAGGAAGATAAAGCTATGCATTGATGACATACCATCATATAGCTCTCCTAAAGACTCAAACAATGGGAAAGATTTATTCCGGAATCTCTTGGCCTTAGGATGAGACTATTGAATGCAATAATGAAAAGTAATTAGCAATAGAGGTTAAACCAACAATACATTTAAGAATTTAATAGTTGTAATAGATAAGAAATCTCACAGTAATAATGTTGTTCCAAACAGCTTCATCTCCCTCAATCCTGCACAGCTTTTCATTCCAACGTGCACCACTTTGTTTTCTTGCTTCTTTTAGAACTCTGTATTCCCTCTCTGTCTTTGTCTTGGATTTGAACCTTTGTAAATCTGACATACGGGAACTTCTCATGGAATAATTTGACAATTTTGTTCCATGCTTCTGTTGACCATCCATTCTCTCCCCTATAACATTCATTGTTGTGCTCATGAAGAAGGTCAATCAAAGCCTTTTCAAGTCCCGCATTCCAACTCGCTCTAGAATGATCAACTGTCACAAAAAATGTAGCAATTAGAATGGAATTTTTGCTGCAACAAGCCTACTTGCATCTACTATTCAATTAGAAGCAAGAAAGCAACAACGGCCAGTACAGCTGTTGAAAAATGGAAGTTCAGCAGGCCCTAAAGCAGCAACAACCAGTATAGCAGCAACAGCAGCCAGTACAACCTACTGAACTGAAAAAGTAATAACAGGACATACCTTTTGGTGATGGTTTTCTCTTTTGTGTGCTTGAAATCTTTGGAGAAGGCTTTCTTTGGACAGCTGCAGCTTTCATCAAATTGATCCTCGGAGACCCCCTTCCAAACATCATTACTGTAAATACAAGAATCTGATATTTAGCGCATTATTACTGTAATAAAAAAACAGATTGTTGCAAATAGAAGAACCTGATAGGGAATAAAAGTAAAAAAACACAAAAGTAAATTAATTCAAAACTAGTTAAGACTCACATTTATTAGAACACGTTACGACTGTAGTCATTCCACATATTTAGTGCTATCATATCTCTAACTGTGTTCCAATCCTCTATTTGGCTGCTAAGAGACATCACATCATTATTGTAGTGGTTGTCACCTCCAGGGAGATCAACAAAATGTTCTGGACATATATTGCTAGTTTGGAGATTCAACCAACCCTCATCCCCATTTTGCATCCGTGTAAGATTGTGAAGCACCACTGCTGCAGCTGGTATCTTCACTTGGTTTTCAATGGGAAACGCAACGAGACAATTCCTTTCATGTACTCCTAGAAGCTCTCTAACCTTTTCTTCACCAGACTGACTTGAAGTATGCCTTGCTCTTTTCTCTCTCCCTCATTACTAGTTAGAAGATACAGGGTAGGCAAAAAGAACAACATAATCTCCTCATCCTCCTCTTCTTTTCTCTTCCTAATTATCAAATCCATTATCTTCTAACTAGAAGGAAAACTGAATCTAAGATGGCTGCAGCTAGCAAAAAAGCAACAACAACAACAACAAAGCCTTTTAGTCCCAAGCAAGTTGAGGTAGGCTAGAGTTGAAACCCAACATGAGCCCCTAGTCACGGTTCAGGCACATCAATAGCTGTTTTCCAAGCACTCCTATCCAACACAAAGATCTCTAGGTATATCCCAATACTTTAAATCTCTTTTTATTGCCTCCTCTCATGTCAGCTTCGGTCTTCCTCTACCCCTCCTCACATTGATATCTCGACTTAGAACTCCACGATGCACTGGTGCCTCTGAAGGTCTCCTTTGGACATGGCCAAACCACCTCAACCGATGTTGGACAGCTAGCCAAAAAAAAAGAAGAAGAAGAAGAAGAAGGTTTCAGAAAATAACTAGCTACAGCCCAGAGGTACAAGGAAAAAAAACACATTGTTAACATGGATATTGCATTAACAGAGCATGCAGATTGAGTATACATTATGACAGCACATAACACTCAATAACAAAGCATAATAACAAAGAACTACGAGTATTTTATTATGCGATCATCAATCAGACAAAGACTAGTATCTAAATTTAGTGCTCCAACATGACAGCAACACTACATAAACAATAGACCATCAACTTCAGAAACTGTCCACCACAGTTTAACCCATTAGATGGTAAACCACATATGCAATATGAACATATAAATGGTACTGTCCATGGCAGTTTAACCATCCTTCATCAAAAAGGAATTCCGTCAACTATATTAAGGTCAGATGCGCATAGGAAATAAACAAGGTAGATACACAAGTTTATAAACACAGATAAGAAAATTAAAGGAGCATAAGCTTTGAAAATTAAGGATAGCCTCAAGCTAGCCTCTGCAAGCTCTCCCCCTGCCCCTGCACGCCACTGCATAGGAGGCAACAAGATGCTCTCCCTGCCATCTGGGTCTCTCATCTCATGATGGTTTTCCTAAAACAACTAGGGGCTGGGGCTGGCTGAGACTGAGACCTCTGTTCCTGAGGCAGAGAGAGGCCAAGAGCAAGCTGCCCCTAAACTGTAGATGCAACAGCCCATGTGAAGCATGAGAGAAGGAAGAAAGTTTCTGCAGCTTCTTCCCCTTGTTTGTTCCTCCCCCTCACTTGACCCTCACCCAGCATGCATATGCACACCACAACACAGCTTCCATCACCAATCACCATGCATGGAGGTATGTAAGGCGTGTAGGATAGGATGATGGGAAATTTACAGAGATAAATAATGACTGGCCAGGACAGAGGCATCCATCCATCTAGCAGCCTCCAGGGAGGTGAAAAAGAAACTACTACACCACACATACTACCATGACACCACACACACTACCATGCCATTGGCCATTCCCATGCATGCTGCTCTCATGAATAGCAGATTCTCCTCTCCCACACCAGTGCAGTGCCGGGAAAGATGGATAGATAAATATATATATAGTAGATAAAAGATATGTCACAACTAAATCGCAATTTTTTTTTGCAATTAACTAAATGACAATTAACTATGAATGCAGAAAGAAAACTTGCAAAGAAATTAATGATTGGATCTTGCCTTGTATTCAAAGGTTTTTGTAAAAATTCAGATAATAACAACATGCCAAGCAATAGATTTGGTCTGTAACTACAACCAAATGTATTTGCAATTGAGTATACGTTATGACAGCACATACATCTGCCTTGTCCTTGATTATGGATACATATACTTCCTACCCAAGAACTCGCTACAAATCAGCCTCACATTGTGCACGGCATATCAAGCAAGAATGAGAAAGTCTTCCACTATTCATCAATTTCACAGAACTAATTAATGTGTTCATCAGTTTCACAGAGCAGTAACAAGATGGAAAATGAGCAGTACTCCTACCAAACAACAAACAATTCAGTCCACAGCATCCATCAGTCACTAAAAATAAAAAAAGGGAATACACAAGTTTTGAACCTGGTACTTGGTCAGGCGGCAGAGGAGGGGCCACAATTCAGTCTTCTTGGGGCGAAGGTTGAGGAGCTTCTCCTTCTGGTACACCACCCACTGATCTTGGAGATAGCAGATCTAGCATAGGAACGAGGGTTTCTACAAAGGAGAAGGGGTGGAAAGTGGAGGCACCTGGAAGAACTCGAGGTAACTGAGGCCAGTGTGGGAGCAGCAGCCGCCGCCGCGCGTGGAACCCTAGCAACAAAACAATGGATGAGGAGGAGAAAGGGAAGGGAAACGAGATGAGGTTGAGGAGGAGATGGGGGGGGGGGGGGGGGGGGGGGGGGGTTGTTGCCACCTGGATCCACCGAGGAGCTGCCGGGGTGACGCCGGCGAGAAGGAGGCGGGGACGGCTCAGGTGGCGATGCGAGGAGGTCGCGACTCCCGTGCCTTCGACCGTTCCACGCTGGAGATTTTTCTCTCAGCCGTGGGCCGAGGTGGATCAGGCCGTGATCCGCTCCCACACATGGCGTGCCAAATGCGAATTGGACCTAGCATGGGTTCTCATCCCAGCCTGGCCACATTCCACGTGTAGCGTGTTTTGGGCCCGATACACTCTAATACATGGGTAGCTAAAGGCCTCATCAAAAGCAAGCTATAATGCACGAGCAGTTGTGCTCCGCACAGAGCGTGAAACATGGGCCGGCCCACCGCGTGTGGGGTATTAACCCCTATACCCCTACGGCTAAGCTTGGGCTGGTCTGGATCGATGGTTTCAGTCCACCCAAAAAGTGACGTGCGGCCCAGTTAACCTGATCGGAGTCCCGCACAAGGAATCAAGACGGATTTGGTGACCAAGCAGGATCCTGGTCGGTTAGAATAGGAATCCTTATCCGGCTACATATGGCAATTGTAACTGACTAGGATTAGTTTCCAGATCTGTAACCCTGCCCCCCGGACTATATAAGGCGGGCAGGGGACCCCTCTAAAAAACATCTCTCATTGACATACCACAATACAAATCAGACGCAGGACGTAGGTATTACGCCTTCTTGGCGGCCGAACCTGGATAAAACTTTGTGTCTGCCTTGCGTCACCATCTTGTTTGGAGCTTGCGCATCTGTCTGCCGATAATCTACTACCTTGGGCATACCCCTAGGTAGACTGCCGACTATATTTCGTCGACAGTGGCGCGCCAGGTAGGGGGTGTGCGTACCGCTCTCCAAGCAAACAAGATGGTCATCATCTCCAGCTCCATGGTCGTGCCCAACGGCCTCACGTTCACCGTCGGCCAGATCACCTGGATCACCGGTCCCGACGTCTCCATCTCCATGACCACGGAGGAGGCGTGGATTTAACCCGCGCCGACGACTACTTCACCTGCATCGGCTACGGCTCCGACCACGGCAAACACGGCTCCGACCACGATGGATCTGCCTCTGACCACGGTACATCCGGCTCTGAGCACGCTTACAGCCACGCCGACAACCCGTCGTTCGCTTCCCTGCTACAGAGGAAAGCAGATCGACAAAACCGACCTGCTCGACTCCATCGATCGAGTCGGCATCAAACTCACTGAAACCCTAGCTCTGGTAAGTACGATTCGAAGCCAACCTAATGAGCAGGTAACGGCTCCCCACAACAGATCTATCCGACCGGCTCGGACCAGTCGTCCTGCACGACTTGGAACAGATCTTGTGATCGTATCTACTCCTAAGGGGCGCTCCGCTCGTCGCCAGCCAGCCTTCGCGACGGGTCTCCGACTCTGCGAGTACGAAGCCCCGACGGAGAACCACCAGGTCCAGCCCTACGGCCTGCAAAACGCTGCCTCCAGCTACGCGCACAACCTACGACGCCGCTCGGATTTAGGTCCTATACACCGACCTCGGCCGAAGCCACGCAACATCGTCAACATGGTCCGGATTGAAGATTACCGAGAAGGATCCGTCCACACAGTCCGAGAGGGTGACTCCGGCTCCTCATCCGGCATCGCATCCAACGCATCTGTCCACACCGAGCTTCAGCGTCACGAAGATGAAGGCGTCAAATACGATCTGGATCTACCAGATCACGCCCCGGGTTTCCCCCAATTCCCGTCTTTCCCGCCAAGACGAGGGGATTTGATCCATGTCGTCAGCAACGACGAGCCGCCAGCAGTTGGCGAAACAGAACAAGAAAAGATTGCACGCGAAGCACGCAATATTGTCCGGTTTAATCGCCGGCAAATCGAAGCTGAAGCAGACCAAGAGGCACGACGCATAAGGGTCCGACCACGTGACCTCAACGATGCTTTTGACAGGGTAGGGGACAAACAAGTCTTCAAGACCCTAAGCGCCAACGTGGCCGTCGCCTTGGCGACAATGCAGCGGGTGCCTAACACTCCCGAGACCCAGGCAGTCCGTGATGACATACAAGCTTATCTGACAGCTGCTATGGCTCAGACTACAGAAATAAATCAAGCCCGGGCTCCATCCGTTTCTGTCGAGTCAAGCCACAGCCGCCAATACTCAAGTCGCTCACAGCCATTCAATCAACGCGGCTCGCGCAATAATGACCCATCGGACAATCGTCAAGGCGGAAACGGTGGTTATGATAGTGGTCGGGACGACAACCGCCGCCGGGAGGGTGACCGCCACGGCGTTCGAGGCGACGACCGCCGGGATAACCGCGACAATCGCCGTGATAACCACGGTCGCAGGGCTAATCCAGATGGCAATAACGATCTTCGCCATTACCTCGCCCGACGTGATCTGTGCGCTCGCATCAACCAGAGAGCCGATGATCGTGCATCCCATGAAAGCTATCGCCGCATGGAATATGACACTGCCCACGCCCGCCAGGTTTGAAACAGTTCACTCCACACCTTTGCCAAGTCATATGGCCCAAAAATTTCAAACTCGAGAAACTTCAGAAGTACGACGACAAGGAAAACCCCGAATTATGGGTCATGCTCTACGAAACTGCGTGCCGCTCAGCTATGGCTGACGAGCACGTCATGTCTAACTACTTCCTAGTCGCGGTTGGTCATGCAGGTCACCAATGGCTGGTTAGCTTGCCAGCGAATTATTTTGACTCTTGGCAGGAACTCAGGTAGGCCTTCATCAACAATTTCATCGCTACTTGTGAACAACCCGGCAACAAGTACGATCTGCAACGGATCCGAGATCGAAAGGATGAACCACTGCGCGAGTACGTTCGGTGTTTCTCGGAGATGCGCATCAAGGTTCCATCAATCTCCGACAACGAAGCAATCGAGGCTTTCGTCACCGGCCTCAGGTTCCACGACGCCCTAAGAGACAAGCTCCTCCGGAAGAGACCCGAATCAGTAACAGCGCTTCTGGCCACCGCTAAGAAATACGCGGACGCTGACAACGCTAAAAAAATAATCGTTGAAGAAGCAGCATGTTTTCCACGCTCCGACCACCCTCCACACCGCGACGATTACCGCGGCAATCGTGGTCGGAACGACAATTTTGACCGCCGCAACCAGCGCGACGACTCCCGCGACCACCGTGATCAATGTAATCAGCGGCGCAATCGCCGTGACGATTACAGGAGCAAGCGCGCTCGGGAAGACGACGGCGAGGTCAATACCGTGAAAAAGGGTGGTGGACATCATAACTACGAGGACGACTACGCCAAAACATTAAAGGGGCCTTGCCAGCTCCATCCTAAATCGAACCACACCATGGAGAATTGCCGCGTTCTCAAGACTATCTACATGCGTCAACAGGCTCCGAATGCATCCGACAAGCCTAACGACGCAGGGGAACAGCGCAACAAGGACAACGACGACGACGATGTAGACCCTCGTCATAAATACGTCAAACCGACTGATCGCGTGCACACCATCATCGGCGGCAAGGTGTCCATTGAGACCAAACGAGAACGCAAGCTGCTCGCCCGTGCTTGCTTGAACGTGGCAAACACCGACAACCTTCTCACCGATCCGCGGTTTCCCCCGTGGTCTCACCGTGAAATCTACTTTAGCAGGAAGGACCAATGGGCGGCCATACCCGAGCCAGGGCGTTTTCCCTTGGTTCTCAATCCTTGTATCAACAAGGTTCAATTCGACAGGGTCCTGATCGACAGCGGCAGCTCTATTGATATACTATTCAAAAACAGCCTGCCCGCTCTGAAAATAGCCCAGGCGGACCTGAAGCCGTACGAAGCACAGTTCTGGGGTGTTCTCCCCAGACAGAGCTCCACGCCTCTTGGGCAGATCACGCTACCTGTGCAATTTGGGACTCCAGACCATTTTCGCACCGACTACGTCAACTTCGTGGTCGCCGATTTTGATGGCACTTACCATGCTATTCTTGGTCGACCGTCGCTTACCAAGTTCATGGCCATACCTCATTACAGGTATCTGGTGCTCAAGATGCCTACTGAGAAAGGAGTTTTAACCCTCAGGGGCAACGTATACGCAGCTTATACCTGCGAGGAAGACAGCTTCAAAATAGCAGAGGCCCACGATCTCTCTATTCGCATGGCCGAGACCATCCTCGACGCTAAGAAGACCTCGGCCGACCACATGGAGATCCCAGAGCTCGAGGCTCCGCGTAAGAACACCAGGTCCAAGGAGCACAAGACGATCCAGCTGGTCGAGGGCGATCCCAGCAAAACGGTCCTCATCGGGGCCAACCTGGGTTCCAAATAGGAAGACGCGCTCATCAGGTTCCTGAGGGGCAACGTGGATGTGTTTGCATGGAATCAACGAATCCAAGACCAGGTACCCGCAGATTCACAAACTGCTCTACGCCATACTGATAACATCCCGAAAGTTGAGACATTACTTCGACGGATATCGTGTGGTGGTCATGACCGAGTATCCTTTGGGGGACATCATTCGCAATAAGGATGCGAACGGACGCATTGTCAAATGGGTAATGGAGCTATGCCCCTTTTCCTTGGAATTCGCAAGCCGTACTACAATCAAGTCTCAGGCACTCGTCGATTTCATCGTCGAGTGGACAGACTTAAGCACGCCTGTCTCTCCGGGATCCGATGAATCTTGGACGATGTACTTCGACGGTTCTCTCAATATTGACGGTGCAGGAGCAGGAGTTCTTTTCGTATCACCATCCAAGGAGCAGCTCCGGTATGTCTTCAGGATTTACTTCCCAGCATCCAATAATGCCGCCGAGTATGAAGCCTGCCTGCATGGTCTACGCATTGCGGTTGAGCTTGGAGTTAAACGTCTCTATGTCTACGGAGATTCGGCTCTGGTCATTAACCAACTCAACAAGGACTGGGACACGACCAGTGAAAAGATGGACACATATTGCAAGTCGATAAGAAAGCTGGAAGGCAGGTTCTATGGCATCGAGTACATACACGTGGTCCAGGACAAGAACCAAGCAGCAGATGCGTTGTCAAAGTTAGGATCCTCCCGAGCCAAAATCCCACATGGAGTATTCGTCCAAGACCTGCTCACGCCTTCCATTGAAGATGAAGATTCAACGACCGACAAAGTTCCAGACCAGCAATTAGTGGCTACGGTTCCGACGCCGAGCACAACTGAGCCGCTTCCGACCACTAATGAGCCGGACTGGAGAACACCCTTCATCAAGTACTTAACAGATGGTAGCGGTTATATCGATCGACTAGAAAATGAGCGCCTGATGCGTCGCAGTAAGCAGTACCTGCTCGTCGATGGCAAGTTATGGCGCAAAAACGCTAAGGAGGAAATCTTGATGAAGTGTGTAACCCAGGTGGAAGGTGAACATCTCCTAGACCAAATCCACTCTAGCTCCTGCGGCAACCACGCGGCCTCAAGAACACTGGTCGGTAAGGCTTTCCGAGCAGGTTTCTATTGGCCATCAGCAGTAGCCGACGCAGAGAAGCTAGTTCGCCGCTGCAAGGATTGTCAGTTCTTCTCCAAGAGAATCCATGTGCCAGCACACGAGATCCAGACGATTATAGCCTCTTGGCCTTTCGCATTCTGGGGACTGGACATGATCGGGCCTTTCAAACCGGCTCCAGGGAAATTTACATTCGTCTTCGTGCTAATTGATAAAATTTCTAAGTGGATAGAATACATGCCTTTGGTACGGGCATCTTCAGAGAAAGCTATCACATTCCTCGACCAGGTCATCCACCGTTTCGGCGTGCCCAACAGCATCATTACCGATTTGGGTACTCAGTTCACCGGGAACGCTTTTTGGGACTTCTGTGATGAAAGGAGCATAGTTGTAAAATACGTCTCGGTGGCACACCCTAGAGCTAATGGACAAGTCGAGCGGGCAAATGGCATGATTTTGGACGCATTAAAGAAGAGGATGTACAGAGCAAACGATAGAACTCTTGGTAGATGGCTCAAGGAGCTCCCAGCCGTGGTATGGGGCCTTTGAACTCAGCCCAGTCGTAACACCGGCGTCTCACCATACTTTATGGTTTACGGCGCTGAGGCAGTCCTCCCAATAGATATAGCTTTCAGATCAGCACGGGTAGAGAACTTTGATGAGGGCAAGGTTAAGGAAGCACGGGAGCTAGAAATCAATAGCGCAGAGGAGAAAAGGCTCGATTCTTGCGTACGCATAGCCAAATACCTTGCTGTTTTGCGTAGGTACTACAACAAGAACGTTAAGGAGCGTTTCTTCGTGGTCGGGGATTTAGTACTAAAGTGGAAGACGAACCAGGCCGACGTCCACAAACTCGCAACCCCATGGGAGGGACCCTTCATGATCAAGGAAGTCACACGCCCAACGTCTTACAGGTTAGCTCACCTAGACGGCACGGATGTACCAAACTCGTGGCACATCGACAAGCTTAAACGTTTCTATGCTTAATTAATGAGATATGTATTCAACTTACATTTTCGATTTACTTTAATAAAGCAATCATGATTTCTCCGACCACTCTAATGTGTCACTACGAATTTTATGGATATTCTGATTTAGCCAGTACAAGCTGACCACCACTCCTTCTACGGTTTTCAGAGTAGATCTTATCTCCGGTTCCTCCCAACACGTGCACGAGATCCGTTCTCCACGTCGCGGGTGATCGACAGGTCCTCCCTTGGTTTGACTTGTCCGTGTCCACGTGTGTACAGGTCATGTTACCTCACACTCTGACCACATGCCAACCAAGGACCGCACAAAACCTTCGGGATGATGTAACGAGCAAAACGGTACAACTAAACTGAACGTTAACACGTTCCTACTTAGTTACACCAACACAAATCAAGCTCAAACACGTTTTGTATATAGCAAACAAGCTTATACTGATATACAGTTACGTTATTACAAGCTTACCTAAAGAGGCTCAAGCTTACAATAACACAACTATGTCCTCCTTCTACAGCTCTAAGCCTATTACATTGGCTGGTCGGAGAGCAGGGCATTTACTGCTCGTCGTCTCTAATACCCTACTTGAGTCTCAGGGACTCTTGAGCTAGTCAAGCTGAAGGGGATGGCCCCACCGGTGCCTGGCTGGTCGAGGCCGTAGGCTTCGTTGGTTGGCTTGCAGCTGATGGCATTTCCAGCTGGTTTGTCGACGGCGTACCCTGTACAGGTGTTGTCCCACCTTCGCACAGGTTAATATCGCCAATTATCTTTGAAGACAATTCCAGCTGGGTCGTCTGAAGCTCCTCGGCCTTGTCTGGGTCTACCTCCTTCGGGTACCCAGCCTCCAAGCGTTTGAGATCGATCAGGGGGTAGTGAGCCCGCACCATGCTTAGCACATGGGCACCCGTGTACTCACCCGCCTCCTTCACGAAGTCCTAGAACCATCCCCATGCTTTCTTGCATCTCTCGACCAGTCCGAGCTGGGGCATCTTTAGCTCTTCCTCTGTGAGCGCCGGGTCGATAAGGTCGAGGATGGGCACAATGCCAGTTGCCATTTCTTGGCACCGCTTTTTCCACATGTCCCGCTCCTCGGTGGTTTTAAGGCATTGTGCTTTCAAGTCGTCACGTTCCTTGATCACGGCCTCCAGGTGCCTCTTGGCATTGACTTTCAAAACTGAAAATAGTACAAGACATCAAAAGTGATGACACGGCAAGGCAAGGTGGGCAATAGAATGAGAAAGGGGGTCTGGAGTTCTTACTTTTCAGGTCATCTTTCATTTTGTTATTTTGGTTTTGGAGTTCCGACTGGCTACGTGCCAGTTTCTTATTGTCCTTCTTTAGGTAATTGCATTCTGCAAGCACACGGCTGTTTTCCCCCTGGAGGCGGGTCACTTTCGCTTCTAAACCTGCATTACAGCTATTACTGCAAAGAACAAATTAACACAAGTCCTACACTTGTTATGATACGGTGAAAACTTACCTGTTTTCTCCTGCTCTTTGCGTTGGAGTTGGCCGACCAGATCTTGGTTTTGTGCTTCTCGGTTTGTCCTCTCCTGGTTGGCGGTTTCAAGTTGGTGCCGTAGGCGTTCCACTTCAGCCGTCAGCTCCTTATTGGCCGTCGTGATTTCTTCTATCTGGTCGAAGCACCGTTTTCGGTATCTTGCAGTTTTCATCAAGTCCTGCATACAGACAAGCTACGTCAGCCAGTTCGACTATACAACAGGGTCAATAACTCAAACCAAATATACCTAGACTTCCGTCACCAGACGCTTGGCCGCCTGTTCGACTCTTAAGGTCTCTTCGATTTCTGGGATTCCTTCGTGCATGACCCATTCGTCGTTCCGATAGCGCGACACATATACATGTTGTCGCCTATCTTGGGGACGGCCCAGGATTTCTTCCATTTCATCCTCTTCAGCCTCCTGTTCGGGAGGCGGCACTGGTCTGGAGTTTGCAGACTCCACTAGGGCTTTCCCACGAGCCGTCGCGTCAGCAACCATGTTCTGGACAACTTCTGGCTGCTGCTCTTCGGCTAGATTCAGCTCCCTTGGCGTCGTGGTATCCGCCTCAGCAGGGTTCGTGCTTGGAGCACTCGTATTTTGTTCGGTTGTTTTCTCGACCCCCTGCTCGGGGACTGGCGTCTGGTTGTCCACCTGCTGAGGTTCAAGTGGAGTTCCTGCTACGGGTTTCTCCATGACTGATTGCTGAGCAGCTTATCCCGCTGTTGTCGGTGAGGACATTCCGCACCCAGCTAGCTGGTCGGGGCTTTCAGTGGAGGCCGATCTAATGAACTTAGAGACAAATTAAGAAGATAATAGCATCCAATGCAAAATGCAAGGCTTACATCAAACAAAATACTTACAGTTTCGACTTGCGGAAGGATGTGGCGAAGGAACGTCTCCTCGACCGCCCCTGCTCTGTTTGCTCGGCAGTTTCCACCGAGACTTGTTCCATCCCCGGTATGGGTGTCGGAGTATGGTGCGACATGTTTCCTTTGTCTGTCCTCTGTGCAGCCGTGGTTGGTGCTGCGGCCACTCCTGGCCTGGAGGAGCCACCCTGCTCCGTCGGTTCTACTTGTCTTCTCCTCTTTTTGGGAACGAGCTGGAAGATGTCTGTATCCTCTGCTTCGTCGTCCGACAAAGGAAAGATGGCTTGACGTCGTTTGACAGTAGCCGGACGCTTGCCAGCGGCTCTGGTCAAGGCGTCTTCAACGGTCTCGAATACCGCCCGGTTAATGTCGTCGGTCCTGGCGCTGGTATGGGAGGCTGGGCCGGTAGGTTGCGGCCATTCTACACCAGGGGGAGGCGACACGAACACTTCTGCCCGGTCACGGCCATTACACTGAGACACAAAATAAAGGAAAAGACAGTTATTTTCTTGATATAACATGACTCTACAGTTAAAAGGAGGCGTCATTTACCTTTGGGGGAGGTCGAGTTAGTTTGAAGGCGTGTTCGATGGCGTTCAGTACAACATAATTTGGATCGGCCAAATTGAACAGCTCTCCAATCCTGGCTTTGATCTCCGTCTTGTCGAGCGGCTCTTTACTGGAGGCGTCATTTACCTTTGGGGGAGGTCGAGTTAGTTTGAGGGGCTCCCTTGGTATTCGAAGCCAGGATGAATTCTTTTCTGGCATGGCTGAATTCGTCGGCTAATAAAGTTTCCGACCACGCTCGGGCCATCAAGCCTTCTCCACGGGATCATCTCGAGCAGTTTGGCGATCTGTTCCAAGTTTTCGGGTTTTTCTGACCAGCTATTTTTCTTCTCTGGAATTAGCCCCACGTCGCACAGAGTGATGGTGTTCGGCTCTTCACGGATGTAGAACCATTTCTTGTACCACTCGTCCAAAGAAGTGTTCCACGGACAGTGCAGGTATTGCGCCTTCATGCCGTCACGCAGGTTCAGGTATACGCCTCCGGCGATCTTTGAGCCACCGCTTCCTTTTTCTGAAGACAGAACAGGTGGCGAAAGAGATCGAAATGGGGCTGGAAGCCACCATACGCCTCGCAGAGATGGATGAAGGTAGAGATGAGAAGAATCGAGTTGGGATGCAGATTGCAAATCCCAATCTCGTAGTATAAGCAGAGACCTTGAAGGAAAGGGTGTACTGGAATCCCAAAACCTCATTTGAAGAAATCTTCGAAAACCACGATCTCACCTGGTTGTGGATCAGGGAAGCTTTCTCCTTCCGGTGCGCGCCATCCAGCGAGGGCTTTGTTGTGGAGCACTCCCATGGCGACAAGGTCTTCGATGGTGTGCTCGTTGCTTCGAGACTTCCACCACTCCTTCGTCATGATTTCGCTTTTCTTCTAGGCGTTTTTTCTCCCCATTACGCGAAGTTTTCTAAGGGGGTGGATGCGATGGCAATGGGATTTTGGCACTGTTTATCGGAGAAATAGAGTTTGGTAAGAGGAAGACGAAGATGAAGGTGGCGGCGGCGAATGACGATGGGGAATGGTGACTGTAAGTTGCCAGATCTATATTATAAATAACAAAGAGTACTGTCATTTCGCCTACCCGAGATTCTTGGGAGATGTGCTCACGCGTGACGGATGGATTTTTCACACCACCTCGAGATCTATGCCAATAAATGCGCTCCTTCGTTACCATTGTACGCGCCTTTTTGTTGCTGGTATACGAGGGCTCACACTGACACACCTCAATACAGGTGTCAGCCGTCTGTTTGTCAAAAAAAAGGGGGAAGACAGAATGATGTACTATACCGATTTGCTTTTTGACCAGGCGTGTTAGATTGGACTTGGCAGAGAAAAGAGAAAAATAAGTATACAACTACATGTGCTCCTCGACCTGTGCTCGGGGACTGCCTCGATCACTCTCCGACCACGGCTCGGGGACTTCGTCGCTCGCTCTTTGACCTGTGCTCGGGGACTGCCTCGACCACTCTTCGACCTATGCTCGGGGACTGCCTCGATCACTCTCCGACCACGGCTCGGGGACTTCGTCGCTCGCTTTTCGACCTGTGCTCGGGGACTGCCTCGACCACTCTCCGACCATGGCTCGAGGACTTTGCGTCTCAACTACATGCGACTGGCGACTCGCATACAGTTGGGATATTCTTTCTCGTTTAGACCTTGATACAAGGCTCATACCTCGCCTTCCAGCAAGCTCCGGGACTACATCGGTATGATGCACCTGCTGGTGCATCTCGTATCGCCGGTACGACGATTGGATTCTCAACTTAACTGGGAATTCTTTTTAGACCCTGGCACCACATGCCTACGTCACCTACTACCAGGCTCAGGGACTAAGTGGGCACACTTCACCTTACGGTGAATGTGTTTGTTTTTCGACCTCTACGCCTCTGATGATCAAGGACGCTACGCTTCAAGACGCACTTACATTTCTTTTCAGAAATACAAGTGGGCACACTTCCCGGGACGGAAATCTTTTTCTTTTTTCTTAAGAGCACCATACATTCTTCGGACAACCTACTTCTCTGGCGGCAACGGTGGTCGGAGACGTCAAGGACTCAAGCCTCAATGTTCGGAGAAGGTCAAGACGGCGTGTCGCATCAGAATATATGATGCTCGGGGACTAGCTGTGGGGGTATTAACCCCTATACCCCTACGGCTAAGCTTGGGCCGGCCTGGATCGATGGTTTCAGTCCACCCAAAAGGTGACGTGCGGCCCAGTTAACCTGATCGGAGTCCCGCACAAGGAATCAAGACGGATTTGGTGACCAAGCAGGATCCTGGTCGGTTAGAATAGGAATCCTTATCCGGCTACATATGGCAATTGTAACTGACTAGGATTAGTTTCCAGATCTGTAACCCTGCCCCCCGGACTATATAAGGTGGGCAGGGGACCCCTCTAAAAAACATCTCTCATTGACATACCACAATACAAATCAGACGCAGGACGTAGGTATTACGCCTTCTTGGCGGCCGAACCTGGATAAAACTTCGTGTCTGCCTTGCGTCACCATCTTGTTTGGAGCTTGCGCATCTGTCTGCCGATAATCTACTACCTTGGGCATACCCCTAGGTAGACTGCCAACTATATTTCGTTGACACCGTGTGACGCAGGTCCTCCCCCATGGCCTAGCCCACCCTCATCTGGCGTCGGAGATGGAGATGGAGACGGAGACCTCATTGGCAGTTAGGGTTTCGGCATCTGCCGCTTCCATGTTCTCTCATCTTCACCAGCTACGACGGGCTTAGAAGGGAGTTCGGGGAAAGACAGGCTGGCTAGGCGGTGGGGATGGTGGGAGGGCAACGTTAGGGTTCTGACAACAGTGGAGACAGCCTGCCTAGGTTAGGGCAGGAGCGTCCATGGCCATGGCAGAGCTCCGGTGAGAGGGTAGAGGAGGAGAAGGAGGTCGCCATGGGCAGTAGGGGTCTCACTGGAGCTCCGCTCCATGTCTCTAATGCGCACGCAAGCCTACCTCATCTTCTGTTGTTGTCGCCACCGCTACCACTCATCCACGATTTGTCCACCACGGCCGCGCACCAAACGCTCACCACGGGGGATGGATACTTGATTCATTTGTCACTGCCATCGCCGCCACGAGGATACCTGACCACGGGATATACATTTTCTATGATTTTCGCAACTATTTTGGGGGATTTTTTTGTTCTTCGGAATAGACTAGACTATGTGTTGGGGAAATTTGTTGAGGGCTTTTGGTGCTAGGACATTTGTGAGCAAGGAGGTTAACAGTAGAGGTCACCATAACAGTATCTAGCTCAACACAGTTACATATTTTCATCGAAATATATAACTTTCTAGGAGACGGAGGACATTGCGGCATCTTGCTGAACTCCGAGTAAAAGATCTGTACATCCTCCTTGGATGTATGGTGCAAATATGGCAGAAGATTGCTCGGGCATAGAATTTGTAGTGTCAAATTGATGACTTACGATTAAATGGTTCTGATCAGCACTTGCATCTATATTTTCTAAAGCCTGTTTGTAATCTCCTATTTGTACATGCAATGCATCGTTATAACTATTATCTGATGAGGAATTCTCTTTTGCTGTAGCGTCACTGTCTGGAACATCATCAATAGCAGCACCGTCGAAGCCAGCATTTGCTTCCATGGCTGCCTGGCTGCCTGCGCACACATGGATGCCGCTCTGCTTGCCCCGTCTTCGATTGGAATTTTCTTTTCTTTTTTTGTCACGCTACACGTGATGGCGGCGGCCGTCTCCCTTAAATGTAACTTCGAGCCTGTTTATATTGGCAAAAAAAGCAAAAAAAAAAAAAGTTTACGCCGTACCCATCATATCGAATCTTTACACGTATGCATGGAGCATTAAATGTAGGTAAAATACTCCCTCCATCCCAAATTAAAAGGATTCTAAGAATCTTAAAGAGTCAAAGCATCTTAAGTTTGATCAAAATTATAGAGAAAATTACAAAAATTTATAACATCAAATAGGTATACTATGAAAATATAATTAATGAAGAATTTAATGATACTTAATTGGTGTCATAAATATTATTATATTATCCTATAAATTTGGTCAAATTTGAGATCCTTTGACTCTCCAAGATTCTTGGAATGCCTTATAATTTGGGATGAAGGGAGTAATAACTAATTGCACAGTTTGTTTGTAAATATCGAGACGAATCTTTTGAGTCTAGTTAGTCCATGATTGAATAAATTTTGCCAAAAAAATAATGAAAAGTGTTACAGGAATTTTACCAAAAAAAATCACATTTAAGGCCCCCTTTGGCTCACGGGGCAAACACAGGAAAATCGTAGGAAACCGAGAGCGCATGATAGAAAAGGGAGTTCGTTTCCTACGCGAGCCAGTGCAGGAACATCAAGTCGAACCGGATTTTTCGTTTCCTGCAAATACAGTGAGAGCAAATCCTTTCCTACATCCTTTTCCTCCGGAAAGTTTTCAGAACCAAATGAGTGCTGATGTCAGCCATTCCTATAGAATTCATTTCTCCGTTTCAGCTGCGTTTCACCCGCGTTTCAAAAGAGGCTAAACAGGCCCCTCGGCCCTTTTCCTTCCTATCCAGCTGCGATATCGTGAGTGCGGGAGACCGATCCAAAAGTCCACGTGGGCCGTCTAGCTGGGCGTCCGCACGGTGCAGCGTAGGCACCACCATCCGTACCTAATTTGTTTCCGGTAGCCGCACGTGGCCCCGCCGCCACAACCACAACGCTGCACGCGCGTCGCGATCCAACAGCCGGCTCACCTAAACATCCGTACGACTGGCAGTGGCAGGCTGGCAGCTGCGCACGCGTGGTCGCGCGGAGTTCAAAACGGCCCGCGCGGTGCCGCAACTGAAGCCGCATATCCAGCGTCTCATCTCACCGCATTGCATGCGCAGCCGACGCCAGCCCCAGCCTCGCCGAAGCAAAGACGATGGCGCCCGCCGCGTCCTCCCCGCCGCCGCACGTGGCCGTGGTCGCCTTCCCCTTCAGTTCCCACGCGGCGGTGCTGCTCTCCTTCGCGCGCGCCCTGGCCGTCGCCGCGGCGCCGTCGGGGGCCACGCTCTCGTTCCTCTCCACCGCGTCCTCCCTCGCGCAGCTTCGCAAGGCCGCCGCCGGCGGCGGCGGCTCCGCCGGGCACGGGCTCCCGGGGAACCTGCGCTTCGTCGAGGTCCCCGACGGTGCGCCAGCGGCGACCGAGGGACCCGTGCCGGTGCCGCGGCAGATGCAGCTGTTCATGGCGGCCGCGGAGGCCGGCGGGGTGAAGGCCGGGCTGGAGGCGGCCCGCGCCGCGGCGGGCGGGGCTAGGGTGAGCTGCGTGGTGGGCGACGCGTTCGTGTGGCCGGCGGCGGACGCGGCCGCCGCGGCCGGGGCGCCGTGGGTGCCCGTGTGGACGGCCGCGTCGTGCGCGCTCCTGGCGCACCTCCGCACCGACGCGCTCCGGGAGGACGTCGGCGATCAGGGTGCGTTGTTGGATTCTTCTATTCTCTAGATAGAGTTCGTTGTGATATTAAAAAAAAGTCCCATCTTCACTAGAAAAAGAAAGAAAAGGCCTGATCTTGAATCTTGATGAATGGCTTGCTCTTGCGTTACCATCATTCACAGCCGCGAACAGGGCGGACGAGCTGCTGATCACCCACCCGGGCCTCGCCAGGTACCGCGTCCGTGACCTCCCCGAAGGCGTCGTCTCCGGCGACTTCAACTACGTCATCAGCCTCCTCCTCCACCGCATGGGGCAGCGCCTCCCGCGCTCCGCCGCCGCCGTCGCGCTCAACACCTTCCCGGGCTTGGACCCGCCCGAAGTCACCGCGGCGCTCGCGGAGATCCTGCCGAACTGCCTCCCGTTCGGGCCCTACCACCTGCTCCTCCCCAAGGACGACGCTGACACCGCCGCACCAGCGGACCCGCACGGCTGCCTGGCCTGGCTGGACCGCCACCCCGAGCGCGGCGTCGCGTACGTGAGCTTCGGCACGGTGGCGTCCCCGCGGCCCGACGAGCTCCGCGAGCTGGCGGCCGGGCTGGAGGCCTCGGGCGCGCCGTTCCTGTGGTCGCTGCGCGAGGACGCGTGGCCGCTCCTCCCGCCGGGCTTCCTGGACCGCACCGCAGGCGCCGGGTCCGGGCTCGTGGTGCCCTGGGCGCCACAGGTGCCCGTGCTGCGCCACC
Organism: Saccharum hybrid cultivar R570; assembly: GCA_038087645.1. Lineage (NCBI taxonomy): Eukaryota > Viridiplantae > Streptophyta > Magnoliopsida > Poales > Poaceae > Saccharum > Saccharum hybrid cultivar. The sequence continues at coordinate 14,944,751 of JAQSUU010000245.1, forward strand.
CTTCCGTGGGCGCGTTCGTGACGCACGCCGGGTGGGCGTCGGTGCTGGAGGGCGTGTCCGTGTCCAGCGGCGTGCCCATGGCGTGCCGCCCGTTCTTCGGGGACCAGCGGATGAACGCGCGGTCCGTGGCGCACGTGTGGGGGTTCGGCGCCGCGTTCGAGGCGGGCATGACGCGCGCCGGGGTGGCCGCGGCCGTGGAGGAGATGCTGCGCGGGGAGGAAGGCGCGCGGATGAGAGCCAGGGCGCAGGAGCTGCAGGCCGCTGTGGCCGAGGCGTTCGGGCCCGGTGGCGCGTGCAGGAAGAACTTCGACGAGTTCGTCCAGATAGTTTGTCGTCCGTGAAAGGCGTCTTGCTGCAGTGTTAGATACCCCTACCCGTTCGTTCAGAGCTTTCAGCGTTTGTCCTGCTAGCACAGTGCCACGTTTAATATCTTAAGTTTGACCAATTATAAATAAAAAGTATTTATATTTATGATATCAAATAAATATCATTCGATTAATTACGAAATGTATTTTTATAATAAATTGATTTGGAGCCATAAATATATATATATATTATTCACTGAAAACTTGGTTAAATATGAACTACTTTTACTGGCACGCCAGCATAGTTGCATGTTTTATTAGACAGAGAGAGTATTTACCAACAGATGAATGGAGTACTTGTATTTTCCTTGGAAAAGAACATTTGAATGTGATGACATTTGTTTCACTGTTTGTTGGGGCTTCTGCCGGTAGTGTGGCCGTCCCCATCACTCAGGCCCTGTTTAGTTCCCCAAATCGGGGGGCCGATTCGGGCACTGTAGCTACAGTGCCCGTGTCGGAACACTGTAGCAACTTTTGTTTTTTAGTGCAAAAAATTGTCCAAAAATTGATTAATTAGACTCAAAATGTTCGTCTCGTAAAGTACAACAAAACTGTACAATTAGTTTTTGATTTCATCTACATTTAGTACTCCATGCATTTGCCGGCATTTTGATGTGATGGGGAATCTTCTTTTTGCATAGTAAAATTTGGGGGAAAATTTGGTAACTAAACAAGGCCTCATTGGGCGAGCGATGGCAGAGGAGCTGGTCTGATTTCTGCAGTTGCTGTCAGTTGCTGCTTTGGATCGGTTCGGTAAGGATCAGCATCAGTTGTTGATCCTTCAGTTGTCGGTATCTGTCAGTCGGGGTCCGTTTCTGATTACGGTCTTGTTTAGATACCCAAATTCACTCCCAAATTCTACTATGCAAAAAGGAGATTCCCTATCACATCAAAATGTCGGTAAATACATGGAGTACTAAATGTAGATAAAATCATAAACTAATTACACAGTTTTGTTGTATTTTGCGAGACGAACATTTTGAGTCTAATTAATCAATTTTTGGATAATTTTTTGCAATAAAAAACAAAAGTTTCTACAGTATTTACTGTAACTACAGTACCCGAATCGGTATACCGATTCGGGCATCTAAACAAGGCCTACATCCAGCGCTTGGGTCTAGCCGGCTAGTGGATGAGCTGATGCGCATGGTCGAAACACAGATCCTCTCTACTACGTCATGCGCTTTGTGGACGGGTTGCGTGATGATATTAAAGTTTCTGAGCACTTGCAGGGTCCTACATCGCTCGGGTGTGTTCACTTCGCGAAAAGTAGATGAAAAGTTACTGTAGCATCTTTCGTTATTATTTAGCAAAATTTATCAAATCATGGACTAATTAGGCTCAAAAGATTCGTCCCGACATTTACAGACAAACTATGCAATTAGTTATCTTTTTTACCTACATTTAATGTTCCATGCATGCGTCGAAAGATTTGATGTGATGGGTGGAAGAAGAAATATTTTGGATTGGGATGGGGAAGTGAACAAGGCCTCGATTCTGATTGTGTTCTCATTGTTACAGGAGGAATTGGCGGGACGCGGTCGGAAGGACTTCCGCAAGACGGGTGAAGAGCATAAAACAGTATTTGAGACTTATATCGGGCATTACAAGTTTCGCGTCATGGCTTTTGGTCTGTCAGGTGCTCCCACCACTTTCAAGATGATACACAATCAAGTTGTTTTCTTTTGTTAATTTATTTATGGCCATAACTGCTACTATCCCCCTATAGATGATAATAGGATAACATCATCTATCATATTTTTTGACATTAAATTGTAACCAAACATCTGATTGCCAAATTGTGAAATTCATGTCAAGAATATCCTTTAGACAAGCCTGGAGTCAAACAGAACTACTACATAAAATGCTTGCCATGAGCAGTGCTCCTTCCGCCCCAAATTATACGTTGTTTTGGTGACATAGCTTTTGCTATGCCTAAATGTACATTATGTCATAGTTAAAACTATATATGTATCTATTAAAACCAAAATAACCTATAATTTGGAATGAAGAGAGTAATTCACTTTGGGAAGTATTTTGGTTTTAATAGATACATATATCAGCAAGCACAGTTATATTATACTGTTATCCTGTTAAAGGTTATAATCTTTAGCTAATTAACTCTGCCTTTGCGGAACTCCTTATTTGAGCTAATCCTACTTTGTCAACATCTTGATTAGCATTTTTTTTTGAAGCTCAGGAGCATCACCGTCAGGAGGGAACATTGGGTTGCATGGTAGGCAAATCCTAGGACGAGAAGCCAGCTTATATTTGGGGTAGTGCGACACGATGATGTCTGTGCAAAAGACACAGGGGAGGTAGTGTGTACTAGTATGCTGGTTGAGGCAACCCCAGCAGATCAAATCATGGCTGATAGGTCTGAACTAACCTGTCACCTGTTCCATTGGTGTGTTCTTCTTCTTCCCATCCCTCCACTTTATCAAGTAATGATGGCAGACATGTAAAACAATATATAACTCGTTAATAACATAGCAGCCACACAATTAAATGCAATAGTATAATAGTCTATTATCACAGATATAGATATGATGGGCCATCATATATCTATATAATGACAACGTATCAGGTGGAAACCACACCCTTCGTGAAAACCCATGCAAACCACGACAAAAAAAAGTCGTCTAAATTCACCAAAAAAATCACATATGTAGATGATATGATGATACACAACCTTATAAAATATCTTGTCCAAACTCGACTTCGTTTGTGAGATATAAAAATAACAAACAACATTATAAAATATCTTATCCAAACTCGACTTCGTTTGTGAGATATATAATTATTTTTATATCTCACAAACGAAGTCGACTTTGGACAAGATATTTTACAAGGTTGTGTATCATCATATCATCTACATATGTGATTTTTTTGATGAATTTAGACGATTTTTTACCATGATTTGCACGAGTTTTCACGAAGGGTGTGGTTTCCACCTCATACATTGCCCTATATAATAGTCTACTATCACAGAGCAAATCATGGCTTGATCCGGGTTTAACTTTAAACCGGACCAGGGCTATTGATTGCAAAACAGTAACAAGTATGTAGTAGTATTTAAAATGAAATCTATCACCCAAACCCCATAACTAAACCTGGAAGTGGATTAAGATCCACGTCCATTAAAAGCAATCCAAAAGCAATCCACCTTGAGGAAAACACCTATCCAATCCAAACCAAATGCATTTTTGAAACGTCCAATCCAATCCAGTCCACACCGATTGAATCCAGTCTAATCCATTCATCCGAATAATGTCACCGCCGCCAGACTTGCCAGGTGATCTACAAGGCGCTGCCGGAGGACCTGATGGATCACCTGAGCCTAGTGCGAGAGCACCAGCGGGACTGCATGCGCAACCACGCCGTGGCCATGGGCGGGCAGGCGTTCGACGGCTGCGACGAGTACATGGCGTCGTCGCGGACTCGCTCAAGTGCGCGGCGTGCGGGTCCCGCCACAGCTTCCACCGCCTCGCCGCGAGCATGTTGGTGGCACCGGGCTCATGCGCACCGCCCGTCTTCTTCCACCTGCCGCACCGGGACGCTACCCACGCCGCCGCCGCAGCACTTCCACCACCACCACCAGGCCACGCTAGAGGCCTTCCTCCCGTTGGTGCCCGTGCCCGTGCCGGCGCCGCCACACCTCGCGCTGTCGTACCACGCCGTGCCCAACGCCACCCCCTCCCCCGGTGGCTCGCGCGCGCCGGCTTCGAGACGCCGCCGCGCCTGGACGACTTCAGCGTCAGCGCCGTACCCGGGAGCGGTGGGGGCAGCGGCAGCGGCAGCTTCGGCCGGAAGTGGTTCCAGACCAAGCTCACCCAGAGCAGAAGGCACGAATGCTGGGAGATAGCGCCGCCGCCGTCGCGCGCTGTGAAGTCCGTGGATTTTGGATATGTAGGTTTTTCAGTCCAAATCAATCCGAACACTTTTGGGTTTTGTGGAAATGGATATCCGGGTCCAATAGCATCCATTCATTTCAATAAAAAACGGGTTAAGTCCGTTTGTACCGTGGATGATCCAAATCCACTTCCAGGTATACCCATAACCTTTGGTGCCAAGCGGAGCAGCGGCTCCAGCGTGTCCGGCGCGAACTTGCGCGCGAACACGTAGCAGACGCCGCTCGCTCCGTCATTGTAGGCGGTGCAGTTCTTTTCGCCGCCTGGGCCGAAGCCGCCGCCGGCGCCGCTCGCTCTGATCTCCCTGATCAGCGCCTCCGTGACGTCCCCTGCCCCGTGCGTGCGCGGGTGAGAGCCGCCTCCCCTCCAGTCCGCGTACGTGAGCGTCCGGTTGGCGTTGCGCGTCCACCGGAGCACGCTCACCAGCGTAGGCAGGTAGTGCTCCTCCGCGAAGCAGTACCTGTTGTGCGCGCAGTACTCGCGGAACGCCGGGAAGTAGATGTCGTCGGAGACGAGCTCGAGCGCGAGCTCCCGGTCCATCTCGAACCACTGCGCGCCCTTGCGCCACTGCGCCAGCGTGATGTTGCCGCCGGCGCGCTGGCCGAAGAAAGGGTCGTACCGCACCTCGCTGTCGTGGTTGACGAAGCTGTCCACGAAGCTGGTGTTGGAGCCGGTGAGCAGCGCGTACACGGTGGTGAAGTTGTAGAGGGGGATGCACGACTCCGAGAGCAGCGCGAACCGCTGGTTGCCGAGGTCCAGCAGAGCGTTCGCCACCAGCCGGCGCGCGGCGTCCACCAGGGTCACGTCTCCCCAGGACGTGTTCTGCGGCCATACATGTCCACGCTCGTCATTGCGTGCGAATTCTTTACTTTGTCTGTGGCACTGCAACCTTTTAGTACATTTTACATACCTGGCTTCGTATCATGCGATGGTAGAACACGGAGTCCTCCGGCGGCGAGCCGGTGTAGGACGGATCCGCGTGCACGTAGATGGAGTAGAGGCCTTCGTGCCCCTGGAAGAACTTCTCCCACAATGGCCGCAGCGGCAGTTCACCCCTTGCCAGGAACAAGAAGGCAACCTTTGGCACGCGGCGGTACGGCGTGGCGCGGACCTTGGGCGACATGGACGCCCACCAGAGCAGCTCCTCGTCGGTCATGTTGTTGCTCTTGACACTGCTAAGAGAGCCGATCATCAGTTCCGCCACCTTAGGGCTTTGTACTGATGTCATCGAAGGTGTAGGTGGAGGTGGCGACGGAGGAGGCGGCGGCTGTAGGGCCGGAGGTGGTGGTGGCGACGGTGCAGGCGGCGGCAACAATGGAGGTGGTGATGGTGACCACATCCTCGCAGAGGGCAATGGCGGCACGAAAGGGAGGTAGAAATTTGGGAACTTGGCGTTGCAGGTGATGCCCACGACAAAACCCAAGGAGAAGCAGAGAAGCATAGGCATCACCATGCCGAGGAGATTCCTTCCTACTACCGGAGCCACCCGGATGGGCATGCTTGTGTCGTTCATGGTTTAGCCGCAGCCCGCAGGCTAGTAGCATGTGTGATCCAGTGATCCAGAGAGATGCAGCAATGCCAGTCTATAAGGGTGACGACGAATACACGTATTGGCTCGTATACACAGCTCCGATCCGATCGATCCACTTTGCTTCCTCTGCAAATTAACAGGTGTCGCTTGTGGTTGCAAAAGTTTGCGGTTGTTGACTTCTAATTTGTTTCAACATTTAGGCCCCGTTTTGATTCATTATCTGATAATAGTTAGCTGGCTAATACCTCGTTATATGATTTGGTCTAGCAAGTGGGATAGTTGTTATCTAAAGGTACAACTAACAATTAGCTAGTCTATTATCTATGCCTGTTTGAATTCAAAAGAGATAAGTATTAGTAGATAACTACTATTTATAGGAATCCAAACAGGGCCTTAGTTGTCGGACATACGCAGGAAACCAATTTATCAGTCGCACATTTATCATTTCTTTTGGTTACTAATTACTCCCCAGGGAATATGTAATTAGGTCTTATGACAAATATCGGCCTGCTCACATGGATAGATGAGAAACAAATGCAGCTTCCCCTATGGAGCACAAGGGGCACTCGTAAACGAAATTAAACTGTACGTGCATACACTCAAGAAATGCCGCCAATACTGGCAGAATGATGAAATTGTTATATTTCCATCTTTTCTCTATCTAGCTTCTATTTTTTCTGACTTTTCTAGCTCTACCTCTTCTCTGTCTTTGCATCTAACCCTCTCTCTCTTCTCTACTACTACTCAGTACAAAAACTTGGGTCATTTTTGGTTGACAAATGCATAATATTAACAAGACTAAGGGCCTCTTTGATACAAGAGCTAATTGCTAGCCAAATCAGAATTTGCTAAAATTTGTCATAGTGCATCCAAACAGGAGGAGAGCTAATAGGTGAGCTAATTGTTTAGACAAACCTTCAACTAGTTGTTAGCCGACTAATGAGAGCCTGTTTGGATGAGCTAGGGCTAGTTACTAGGTGAGCTAAGAATTAACTCAAACTAGAGTTTAGCTAGCTAGCTAGCTAACAAGTTGAAGACTTAGTAAAAATTAGTCCATCAATTAGCCCTTTTGTTTGGATGCACTAGAGCTATAGCTAAACTTTAGCTAGCTAGTAATTAGCTCTTGTATCCAAACAGGTCCTAACTAACCAACCTTAGTTAATTTGAGCTAATTTTTAGCCTAACTTATAACTAGTCCTAGCTCATCCAAACATGCCTTAAATAGAAAAATACAATAGTTTTATATTCATTTTTGAGGTATTGTGTGGTCAGAGATGAACCATTGTGAGATCAACGCAAACCATTGTATAGAGTTAGATCTCATTTGGGGCACCCGTAGTGGTATAAGCTAGTTAGACTGTCTCTGGCAGGTGACGCATAACAATACATAAACCCAAAATGTGGGCTGCATGTTACTCTAGCGTAAAAAACAGCCTCCAACAGGATAGGCATACGGAGGAGACATTTTACGTGAGAGGCTGGACGCAACCCAAATATACGTATGCTCGTAGCCCTGGCCAAAGCTGCATGCTGCACCTAGCTCGGGCCCCACACCGCTCAAACTGCTACTGTTGGTCGCGCGTGCATCCATGGTCAAGATGGCAACGGGTACGTACCCGACGGGTAGTGCTCATCCGTACCCGTACCCGCACCCGCAAAATTTTACCCGTCGGGTTACCCGTACCCACATGCGGGTAAAAAAATAGTTCCATACCCGTACCCGCCGGGTAATTCTCACCCGACGGGTAACCCGTACCCGATAACATACCCGAAAATTACCTAAAAATATCAAATAGTCACATGCAAAAATAAATAATTCTAAGCTTCCAACAAGTTACAAACATGCTAACAAATATTATTAGCATCATTACAACAAAGGCAATCTACTAGAAATATAGTGGATGTCTCAATGGGCCAAATTCATGACTTATATGCGCTAAAATAACTGAGGTTGGCTAGTTATTTTTGCGGGTATGTCTTACCCGCGGGTATGCGGGTATGGGTAGTATACACCCGCACCCGTACCCGCATACCCGATGGGTATAGGATTTTGCCCAATAACATACCCACGGGTAGAAAATTCATTCCATACCCGCCTCTTTATCGGGTAATACCCGTCGGGTACTCGGGTTTCGGGTACCCGTTGCCATCTCTAATCCATGGGGTCTTCTTTTGCGTCCCTGTTGGAAAACACTAAAAATAGGTAGGTGAGCTGTTTGCTACAGTACCACACATTTCATCTAATGGGTCTCCTATTTGGGTCATGTTTGTTGGAGATAGTCTTACCAGCTCCAAGCCAACTTCTTTAACGGTGCTAACTTTAGCATGTACATAAATGGTTCAGGTTTTCTTTGTGCGCTTTACATACGGTTTTAGTATAAACTAATTTTTAACAGGTAGTACTCCCTCCATACTAAAAATATAAAGTCGTTTTGAAAAAGGCTTAGGTCAAACATTAGGAATATAAATCATGAATAACTTCTAAGTTGTTGAGTTTGAAAATGTGAAAACCATACGAATAGATTTGTTTTTTAAAAAAAAACTTTCATAAAAATATACATATACCACTTTTTGATAAATACTTTTATAAAAACAAGAAGTCAAAGTTATACTTTGGACCGTATCGCTGTCGAAAATGAATTTATTTTTAAGTATGGAGGGAGTATTATTTTAAAGTAAATTATGTCATGAAACGTGTGTGTGTACACACACTATTCTATACCAAGCTGTTATATTGAATAAAATTCAGTACTGTTCAGTACTTGCGTTTCAGTATTGTTCAGTATTTTCGAAGTGCTGGGTGTAGTACTGATTGATACTGAACATGGTTCAGTAATACTCAGTAGTTTTTCAGGTCAGTTTTGGTTCGTGGTGTAGAATAGGGTGTAGAATAGGGCCGCCTTCATCGAGAATTGGGCATAAAGTTTTGAAGATATGATTCACGGCAATTTAGTTGAGTTTTTTTTTCTATTTTTGCTATGTTTATCTATATATACTAATATTAAAGTGTGTTGCATTTTTGTGGTGCCTCACTTCATCCTCGTGCCGTACGAGTTAGAGCAGCATGCGTAAGCATGGTGTGAAACGGATTGAAGTGCATGACACGATCTTTGAATAAATCTCCAAGCCTCCTGTGCCCGTACGAGTTTGAGTGACGCGAGTCCAAACATATGTCGTGGCGTTCGATTACCAGACAAGTGAAATGTACTCCCTTCGTGCTTTAAAATGAAGTCGTTTTGGACCAGACTTGGGTCAAACACTGAGAATATAAATCATAAATAACTTTTATGTTGTTGAGTTTGGAAATATAAAAACCATATAAATATATTTGTCTTGAAAAATATTTTCACAAAAATATACATATATCACTTTCTGATAAATATTTTTATAAAAACAAGAAGTCAAAGTTATGCTTTGGAGACCGTATTGCTGTCCGAAACGACTTTATTTTTTAGTACGAAGGGAGTATTTTTTTTGAAACAACTGCTGCTCAATTAAGACGAAAGAATATATGTACAAGAAGATTAGCCAAACGAGATGCCCACCGAGCACCCGAGTGGCTAACCACTCCACGCGACGCGGTTGAGCACAAACACGACACACTGCCATATGTCATTTATGAGATAATAACATAGGGGTATGTCAACTCTCTAGGTAAGAGGTTCCCGACCGAAGGACCTCCTGACCGATCCCTCCAGGACCGCTCGGGGGCTACACCCCTTAGGTGCGCTCGCACGAACCTTTCGATCCCCAAGCCCCAGGCCCTGAGCGACGGGAGCTTGAGCCCAATCCTTGGTACCGGCCTCTAGCACAAACCAAGGCCTAGGCTAGAAGCAAGTGCCCCGAGCGCCCAAGGCTCGAGGGCTCCCCGGCGTCGCACAACGGACGCAGCGCTGTCAACCACTCCTCCAACAGGGTCACACATGGGCGCGTGACACAAGGGGACAAAACCCCTCTGCTAGCTTTAGGGGGTCGGGGGCTCCTGGTCCTGCTCATCAGCCCCTCAAGACGGATGCCTTTGCCACTAAGAAAGACTCTAGAAGGTGCACCTAGTGGAGTCCGGTCCAAGCCGACAAAGCCTGACGGTCAGACCATCAGAATAGTGCAGCTGGATGACGCCCAGGGCTTCTCTGGCTCCACGACAACACCAAGGTCCATTCACGCCACTGTAACGGCCTCTTGGACTCCGGCGCACATAGACCATAGATTAGACTTCCTAAATTGCCATGTACCCGACCTACCTCGATGTATAAGGGGAGGTTGGATTCTATAGAGGGGAGAGGACAAAATCGAGACGATTCAGGACAGATCATTCGAGTCCTCACCACCGAACAGCTCGAGCTCTGCACCGAGAGCAGAGCCACCCCGAGAGGAGTACTGAGAGCTCCTCCACCCTTTCCATCATCTTTCTCCTCTCTAACGAGGAGGAGACCTCACCGCTGAGTGATCCCCTGCCTAATCTCTCTCTTACACTCTGTTATAACCCTTGATTTGGGTGCTCTTGAATATAAGGATCATCAAACTGCTGGACATAGGGCCTCGATAGCTCGAACCAGGATAAACCTCTATGTCACCCGTGTGATCTTGGAGTTTCTCATGTTCTTGAGTCCACCCGAGCCACTGAGGACCTCACACTAAGTGACACCCGATGAATAACAATGCTTGCTACAGTTTCGATCCCGCGATGACAGTCATCATTGTCGAGCAGCTCCGACTTCCGATGGAAGGCCAACCACAAGCCACCTACCAATGGGTTTGAAGCACGAGACCGCAACCGGTCATTGTTGCGAAGCTCAAACAAGAGCAGCTCCGACTTCCAGTCATGAACCCACACCTTGCCCCCAATAGATGCAGAACCTCCATAGAGCCCCAGACTACGATGAAGGGAGCTCACCGTGTGTCATCATTGCTGAGCCACATCCCCAACGCAGCAAATTTGACTTCACGTTGCAAAATCCTCCTCCACGCGTTCACCAGGCACCAAGAAGCACAATCGTCGAAGGATACATCGAAGCCGCGATGACGATCCAAATGCAATGCCTTCAAGAAGGGAGCGACACAAATGGCGCCACTGTCTCACGTCTATAACAACTCAGGTGTTTAGCTCCATAATTGCATTGCATTACATGAGCATAAGCATGCATCATTTCATGTTATTTCATATGGTTGCAACAAATGTGAATTGTTTTTAAAGTTTTGTTTGACTCACATCATGTGACACTAGGGAGTTGGTGTAACTAAAGGGTAGAGTAGCAAATTATATCTCACAACACTTTAGTTATACTTAGGGTCACTAATGGAGCAAGGTTCATGTTGACCAAAATCACCAAAATGCCCTCCAAGGTGTAGTTGACCAGCATTTAGCCCTAGGATGCTCTAGTTTGACCAATTAAAAAGTCTAGCTTAGAGACCTTGCATGGAGGAGCACCCTTAAGCAAAGTTGTAGGGAATTTTATGGGGAACAAAAGTCTCAATATGACCATATCATGAAATTGGCCAGAACATGCTCAAAAGTGGCTCACAAGTCAGCTAGAGGGGCTATCTCAACAATTAGAATTTTTCTAAGTCTCAAAAGTGTCCATCCAGTTTTACTGTGGCCTACTTTGGAAGCTTGTAGTTTGCAAACCAGACCAAACCAGCCCCAACTCATATTGACAAACTTGTAGTCCTTGTGTAGATCTACAACATTGTCAACATCACCATCACCTAGTTCTAAATGGTTTAGGAGATATGGTGTCTAGAAAATCGGGTTTCAGTCGGCTTAATGACTGAAACTACGTTTCAGTTTCGAAGTGCACCACTTTGGAGCTATGTAGTTTCAAATGTAGGCCGAATCAGTCCTGGAGCCAATTGACAAAGTGGTAGTCCTCATGTAGCTCTACAATTTTGGTATTATCATCTTCGACTAAATCAAGCTGGTTTGGGAGATAATCAACGACAAAATACCGCTGTCAGTCACCTAATGCAGCCATCGTTTCAGAGGTTCAGGCTTTCAGTCGGTGGCCGACCGACCGCAGACCAGCGCCGACGCGTGGCCGCGCGGTGGCAGCCGTACGCCGGCCGCGGTCCCACCCGTCAGGCCACCAGGCCTTCAAGGTCGCCACGCCGACGGTCTCCGCCCTCACTCGCGCCACAACTCCCTCTCTCTCCCGCTCTCTCCTCCACTGGGCGGAACGACCGAGCACCATTGCCGCCTCCACTCCGGCGAGCTCGTGCGCGCTCTCCACTTCACTGCCGCCCACAAAAACGCGTCCACAGCTCCACCTTGAAGCCCGCTACCTCACCGTCCACTCCACGTAGCCAATCGCGCCTCGGTAGGGTTGCATTTTCATTTTCCGCCGCCGTGGTACCTCGCCGGAGTTCCTCCGCGCGATGGCTCTCCGTGGCCAGGGGTCTCTGGGCGTCTCTATCGCCCGCTTGTAAGTGCATTAGGATTGAGGTAGAATGGGGATGCTCATCGAGGGTTAGGGTTGGGACGTCGGGCTCACCGACGGCGAGATTTCGCCACCACCGTACCGGCGGTCCACCATGCCCGACGGCGAGCACCTTTCCGTTGCTCCACTGTCCCGTTCTTGCCACCAATCGGCTTAGCTCGATGACGTGGTCATGCTCGTCCGCTCAGCTTCGCCGGTCGGCTCACCGACGGCGAGCTCCGGCGACCGCAGCTCCTCCCCTCCGCCTCTCTCTCTCTCTGACCGGTGGGGCCACCTGGTCAGTCGCACGCGCGCGCGGGCGGGAGCCGTAGCAGGCCGCGCGCGGGAGCGGGCCACGCCGCGAGTTTTGGGCCGTGTCTGTTCCCGGGCCGGCCCAGTAACAAATAAGATTTATTTCATTTTTATTTATTCTGTCATAGTTTTAGATAAGGTTTGGAAAATGTATATCTAGGGTTTTACTTGCCCAAAAATTATGAGATAAATTTTGTTAGGATCTACATGATGTGTAGTATTTTAGAAAAATATAAATTGGATATGTGATGTTTAGTTTCTGGGAGATTTAAATAGGTCTTTGAAATGTGTTTTAAATTACATGCAAACTTGTTTAAATCATATCTTGAGTTTCAGTGTTCTAAAAATTATGAAATTTGGTGGGTAGGCTAATTTATACTTGCTCTAGCTCTGGTAAAAATTTAGGCAGTAGTGCTTAAGTACTTTTCAAGTTATAATGCTATCTTGTTATTTTAGGAAACACTTAAATGAATTTTTGTAATTTTTCTACGTGTGCAATGTTCATATAAATTTTTGGATATTGTCTTGGTACCCTAGAGTGTCCAAGAAAATTAGGAAATTTGTTATTTCACACTTTTTACTATGCTTTGTTATTTATACAAAAATCAGCCTTTTGGGCTTGTGAATTTTGTGTAGGAAGTTCCTGTGAATAAATTTAGTTCAAATTTTTACAGTAGCCTCTATTTGGTTCAGAGAGTATCCTGTAATTTTTGTAGAATTTTAGGAGCAGTTTACATATATGTTTGAAATTCCACTTAATTACTTAAGTAAATTAAGAAATGAGTTTAAATAAATATTTTAGGTGGGCCAACCTTAATTTCTGGTGTCTTTGTGACCTATGTGAACTTGTGGTAACATTAGTTTGGTCTTATGGGATATTTGCCATATAAATAAATATTTAATCTTTGCAATTCTAGGTTTTCTGGACAGCTGGTAGTATTTTTGGGTTTGACCTTTGATAAAGGTGCTTGCTGAAAAACTTGTAAATACAAAAGTTATAGTAAACTTGATAAACTAGCTTGTGTCAAAATTTGGGAGCAATTGGCTTAGTAGTTTGGGAGTTACTGCTGTTTAAAGTGACAGTCCAGAATTGGCTGCTCTCTGTTTAGAGAGGATAGATTCTGGAACTTAGTAAATTCGACATGGAAAACTTAGGAATTTAAGGTTGAGGTCTGAAAATGATTTGTAGTGCATTTCTTAAGCTTTCCAGATTGTCTTAGACCATAACTTTTGGAGTTAGGAATCTTCAGTTATGTTAAAATCTTTAAGCTGCTGTCCAGAATGTCTTACTGTAGTAACCTAAGTAATATTACTCTTGTGTTGTTAGGTGTTAGAGCCTTAACCAAAGAGGAACAGCTGTATCTTAGGTTGAGTAGCTTAGGTAAGTACTTCTCCACCGGAGAAGAGATTTGCACGTAATGATGAAGTGACTGGAATAGAGTACTCTTACTGCTGAAATGCATTTCATTCCGAGCATGTTGCACCCATTGTGCATCCATAATATTTATTATGCATTCATGCGATAGGTGTACTGGAGGGGGTGACACTCCTCGAGTTCGAAGGAACAATTCCGGAGGAGGACCAGGAGCAGCAGAAGGAGCCCGAGGATCCAGCAGGCGAAGGAGTGCCTGCAGACGACCTTCCTGAGTGCCCAGACCACCAGCCCTCGACCTTTCTGAAAGGCAAGTCCCGGTGCATGCTGAACCTACTGTTTTATAAATTAATCTTGAGTACTTTTAATTATTTACTGCATTAAGTTATAGGAGTTGTATGAAAACAATTGTTGCATTATACCTGTCCTTGTCCAGATATCGCACTTAAATCCTAATTTAGGTTTAGGCACGTATCTATGCTTAGCCCTGCTTAGTACGGTAGAAGTCGGGTGATTTCCGGTCATCCGCGAGATGTAGGAAGGAGTCACGAGTGGCTTTATGGCTATTGTGGATGGAACCATGCTTTAAAATGAAATTGAGACCGGGCGGAAGTTCGATAGTACAGCCGCAAGACACTTCACGTCTTGGGTGTGGAGCTATGCCCGTCCGAGTCGTTTAAGGACCGATTCGCTGTACGTCCTTGAGTCATGTTGAACGCAGTCTAACACTTAGTTGGTAGGATAAGTCGTTCCGACCGCGAAGCCGAGTAATGTGATTCAGATCATGAATCGAATGGTAGGTTGCTTCTTGGAGGAGAGAAAGGATGTGCTTGGGGACATTGGCGTGAGACCAAGGTGGGGTTAGAGTCCCTATCACCTGGCAGAGTGTCGTCCTTGGGGTCGCGACATCATTCGGACCCGCGATTCCTGAATCATATGAAAAGGTGGCTTGTGCGACCCTGGCAGGGGCCTGCGTGGTGAGTGTTAGAAATACCCCTCCAGCTGGATAGGAATTCGATTCGAATCGCCGTCGCTCTCGGTTAGTGAGCACTTGACTTGAGCAGCGGCAACGTAGATCTCATTAAATGAACCAGTGGTTAAGGGAATGATACAATGTTGCCATAATTCATACCTGCTCTAGATATAATAATGATAATTGTTTGATTATAATCAAGTGCATGCTTAGTACATGTGCTAAGATAGATGACAGGTAAATGCTAAAAGAACTGCTAGTACAAGTTATAAGAGTTCCGATTACTTATGCCTTTATGCAAAATGTTATGTCAGCTAGCCTCTTGTGTAAGCCTTGCATAATCCTTGGTGTCATCTTATTTCTGGTTTTCGACGGGTAAGTCTAGCTGACTACATTCCAGTACTCAGGGTTTATTCCCTCCTGTTGCAGATGATATGCTCTACCAAGGCTTCTGCAAAAATTGTCTCCACCCTGCGGGTGACGAAGACTAGATCACTAGGGCGTGATCATCTTTATGTACTTTCCTGATGCTTTTGCGGGTGGTTGATCTTCAAGACTGGCAGTAGTATGTGAATTAATGCGTGTGTTATGCTTCCGCTACTTTATAAACTTGGTTTGTAATATTTGCGACTCTGTGTGTGTAAACTTATTTCGGAACTATTTGTGAAATGTAACGTATGATGTTGTATGTTGAATGATGCGATCTTGGTTGTAAGCAAGTTGGTTTGAAATCCTTCGTGGTTTCGATTGACTACCGGGATTATATGGGCTCAAGTTCGAAAATTTGAGCGCTTCAGTGCTTGTTTTTGTACTTATGCTCTTATAATTTGGTCGGTTCTATTACAGCTGGTATCGGAGCATAATTCAACATTAAACACATCGTACAAGTATTTAAAAACAAAAGTATTTGATTATGAAAAGGGTTAAAACTCTAAAAACTATTTTCATAGGTATGCCAGTGATCAGATCCCTTAGCCCAAATAAGGACTCTTAGGTGGCTTATTATAAAGACTAACTTGGGGGCCTTGTTTGTTTTTGTTTCGTCGTCCATACGGCGTGATATTGTATGGATGCCATCCACTTGGGTGGTAATATATGGATCAATTGCCTCGACGCTCTGGTAAGTGTGAGTTGTGAGAGCATGATCGTCCAACCGGCGATCTAGGGAAGAGTAGTTTTTGGTGACTTGCATACTTACATGTTTAAACCGGGTAATTATGTAAGCACTTAATTGTAGGAACCTTTATATCGGGTAGCTTTGATACTGAAGTATATACATCAGGGGATGTGTATATGAAAGTATTTAAATTACTGCTTTCTTGTGTGCATATATTGGGAAACTGTTGGGCTGAAATGAGATTTTTCTGCAGGTACACTAACAGCGTAACGAGTAGACCGATAGTTTCGCTTATATGAGAGAACGTATGTATGCCACCGCCTAGCGTTAGAAATTTATGATTCTAATAAGATGAGAGGGCGTACGGAACGTGCATGCATCATGTTTAATTATATCATACATATCATTTACTCCCTCCTTAAAAATTTCAATAGTCCCGACTAAATTAAATTTCGTATCCCCTAAATGATCCTCACTTTCAGTCGTATCTTGTTGCTACAGATGGCACGTACCAAGAGGACCACTCGCAAGTCCACTGGAGGCAGGGCACCTCGTCACCAGCTCGCTCCACGTGAGCCCCGCCCTGAGCCCACTGAGGTGGACAGGCTGAGGGCTGAGTTGGCGGAAGTGACTGCTGCCAGGAATGCAGCGTGTCAGCAACTGGAGCAAGTGATCCGTGATCGTGACCAGAAAACACTTGCAGTCCAGAGATTGACAGTAGCACATCGCAACTGTCAACACATACTGGTCTATGTCATAAATCAGAGGGATGAAGCCTGGCACGAGGAGAACGTTCTGAGAGCTCGTCAGTTTGAGCTCGAGCAACAGTTGGAGAATGCTGAAGAATACAATGACAATCTTCATGAAGAAGTGCATCGTCTGAACAACCAGCTAAATCCTCTGCTGCCTCGAAACAACAACGTAGATGAGGACATGGGTTCGGGAATCGCCATGGCTGAAGATGATGAAGAAGTGAAGGTCAATGGGCCCTAAGATGCCGCACCAGAAGAAGAACCAGAAGAAGAAGAAGATGAGGAGTTAGAGCTTGTTAGTGATGAGGACGGCGGGGAGATCCTTGACACCGACTCTGAGGGCGATGCTTAGAGTAGTCATCGCGTAGCTACAATGTTAGGATCGTCTTTTGTGCCCTCCCTGTGTTAGAGAGAGGCTTTGTAATAACTTGGCTTTTGGGATGTAAGGTCGAACTCTATGTTTCCTGGATGTTTAGTTGGAACCTGTTAATTTCGATCGCAATTGGATGTCTTATTGTGTTGCGTTCGATGATGGTGTCACGATTAGCACTCTTCGGTGCCGCGACGAAACCGAGGGCCTCCTATGGCGCGCGACATAAGGTTGTGCTGCTTGGCACACGCTGGTATCGAGGTGGCTAGTCATGATCCACCATGGAACTCTACCGTTGAGAAGTCTCTTTGTGGTCAGCTTGAAGTAGCATTTCTCAGGCAACTAAAAATGTTGAGATCGAATCCAAGTACCGGGCGAAAGGTAAAAAACACGTAGATATTAACGTAAACGGTTCAGTAACTACTGTGCTCCTTGTGAGTGAGCCTTTATCAAAGTACATCTTGTTGGATTCCCTTGCATGATTGCGTCAATTGATGCGCTTGAACGGATTGTGCGGTTGTGATGAATGATTATGCCATGATTATTTTGAGAAGTCCATTTCATGAAGTCAGTTTGACATATTTACAATAATTCATCTACAAATTTCCCACATCGTCAGTGCTCATTGGCTATGCATTTTGCAGATGTCGTACAATCTCCGTCAGGGTCGTGGCAATGAGGATGAGGAACAGCCACCCCCTCCGCCACCACCTACCCCGGCTGAGCTGATGCAGACCGTGGTCGAAGGGCAGCGCATGCTGGCAGATGCTATGCGCCAGCTTGCCAACCGGGAGGCTCGTCATGGCCGCCAGGGCCCAGAACCCAATCAGTACTGTGATTTCAAGGACTTTCTTGATACTAAGCTCCCGCTCTTTAAGGAGGCGGAGGAACCACTGCAAGCTGATGAGTGGTTGAATACTATTGAACAAAAGTTTCGTCTGCTTCGCTTGACTGATGAGCTAAAGACTGAATATGCTTCTCGCCAACTGCATGGTCCAGCGGGTATTTGGTGGAGCCACTATCGTTCCACACTGCCTGCAAATGTCCCGATTGCTTGGGACCAGTTCAAGGCCGCATTCCGTGGGAACTATATTCCTCCAGGTCTTATGGCTATCAAGCACACAGAATTCATGAGGCTGTCGCAGGGAAATAAAAGCTTGACTGAATATCTGCAATCTTTCAACAACCTGGCAAGGTATGCCACAGAGTTTGTGGATACCGATGCCAAGAAAATTGCTAGCTTTAAAAGAGGCCTCAGTCCAAAGCTGATGAAGACTATGGGCACTAGCAAGTGTACTACCTTCAATGAATTTATCAGTGATGCTCTGACACAAGAAAACAATAACTCTATCTATGCTGCTTCTAAGAGCCGTAAGAGGGCACTTGAGGCAGGTGCTTCACAGTCTCGAGCTCCAGCTGCCCCAAGGGCTCCTCCTCGCCCTCCTGCCACAAGTGCTAAGTTTCGTCCTCCGCAAAAGAAGGAGCCAGTGAAGACTGGGTTTCGCAAGGCATATACAGTGCTCTGCCAAAGGGTAATTCGGGCCAAGGCAGCTCCAGTGTTCCTCCTAGCAACATGCCTTACTGGAACTGCAACAAGCCAGGCCATTGGTCCAGGAACTATCCTTATCCTAAGAAAAATGTCAACCAAGGTGGCCGTCAAGGGCACGCTCATTATAACAGTATTAAGGAAATCCCATCTGGTGAGGTTGTCACTGCTGGTAAGTTCCTAGTTGACCAACACCCTGCAGTGGTACTTTTTGATTCAGGTGCTTCACATTCCTTTATCAGTCCTAAGTTTGCATCAGAGTTTGCACACAAATTGCATACTGTTGAAGGTGGGGGTTATTGTATTAGTGCAGCAAGTGGGAATATTTCCACAAATAAAGTAGTGGGGAATCTTGAGCTTGAGATAGAAGGGCGAAAGTACTCGCCTGCCTTAGTGGTTTTGCCGGGCTTAGGCATAGATGTTATTCTGGGCATGAATTGGATGAGTCAGAATGGGGTACTCATTGATACATCCACTTGGGTAGTTATGCTCAGAGATCCTACAGATCAAAAGGGTTTTCTGATACAACTCCCCAGAAAAGTTGATTTGTCTGGGGAAGTTCATGTTGTGCAAGCAAAGGCATTGGCCGAAATTCCAGTAGTAAATGAGTTTCCGGATGTTTTTCCCGATGATTTGCCGGGGTTCCCTCCGGATCGGAATGTGGAATTTAAAATTGAGTTGTTGCCTGGCACGGCTCCCATCTCTAGGAGACCTTATAGGATGCCTCCGAATGATTTAGCTGAACTTAAGGTGCAATTGAACGAACTTTTGAAGAAGGGGTTGATTCGTCCCAGTTCGTCTCCGTGGGGATGTCCTGCTATCTTTGTAAAGAAGAAGGATCAGTCATTGCGAATGTGCGTAGATTATAGACCTCTCAATGCAGTCACTGTCAAAAATAAGTATCCTCTACCGTGCATCGACATCTTGTTCGATCAGTTGTCTAAAGCTAAAGTTTTCTCCAAGATCGATCTAAGATCTGGTTACCATCAAATCAAAATCCATCCCGAAGATATTCCAAAAACGGCTTTCTCGACAAGATACGACCTTTATGAGTATCTTGTTATGTCTTTCGGCCTGACAAATGCCCCCGCACACTTCATGTACTTGATGAATTCGGTGTTTATGCCCGAATTAGACAAGTTTGTGGTGGTATTTATTGATGACATCCTGATATATTCTGTAAATGAGGAAGATCACGCTGAACATCTGCGTATAGTCCTCGCAAGACTGCGCGAACATCAACTATATGCAAAGTTCGGTAAGTGCGAATTCTGGCTTCGAGAAGTACCTTTCCTTGGGCATGTGTTGTCCGATGGAGGAATTATGGTGGACCCCGCCAAGGTACAGGAAGTATTAAATTGGAAGGCTCCTACTTCGGTTCACGAGGTCCGGAGTTTTCTTGGTTTGGCTGGCTATTATCGTCGCTTCATCCCGGATTTCTCCAAAATAGCCAAGCCAATGACTCGGTTGCTACAAAAAGACACCAGGTTTGTCTGGACTCCTGAGTGTGATGCGGCTTTTCACCAACTGTGAACCCTCCTAACCTCAGCTCCGGTTTTGGCACAACCGGATATCGAGAAGTCATTTGATGTTTATTGTGATGCCTCAGGCATAGGTTTGGGAGGTGTGTTGATGTAGGAAGGCCGAGTGATTGCATATACCTCTCGATAACTTCGGAAACATGAGGTGAATTACCCAACGCATGACTTAGAACTGGCCGCAGTAGTTCATGCTTTGAAAGTATGGCGGCATTATCTGCTGGGCAATGTCTGCAATATCTACACAGACCACAAAAGCCTCAAATACATCTTCACCCAACCCGAGCTAAATATGCGTCAAAGAAGATGGCTCGAGTTGATTAAGGA
The DNA here is from genome assembly GCA_038087645.1 of Saccharum hybrid cultivar R570. Taxonomy (NCBI): domain Eukaryota; kingdom Viridiplantae; phylum Streptophyta; class Magnoliopsida; order Poales; family Poaceae; genus Saccharum; species Saccharum hybrid cultivar. The sequence continues at coordinate 14,965,278 of JAQSUU010000245.1, forward strand.
TTATAACCTTCAAGTGCACTATCATCCTGGCAAGGCAAATGTGGTTGTGGATGCTTTAAGCCGTAAGTCTCATTGCCATTCCCTAGTTGAAACTGATTTTCATCGATCTCGCCTTCTACATCCAGCAGTCTTGTACAACATCACTGCCAGTTGTACTCTCAAAAGCAGAATTATTGAGCTTCAAAAGACTGATCCTGGTGTATTCCACATAAAACTCAAGATGAAAGAGCAAGAAACTATACAATTCAGGGTAGATGAAGAGGGTGTACTATGGTTCAAGGATAGGTTAGTTGTGCCTAAGGACCGAGAGCTTAGAAATGATATTATGTCTAAAGCCCACTCCTCTAAGTTGTCCATCCATCCTGGTAGCAATAAGATGTATTATGATTTGAAGCCGTACTATTGGTGGACCAAAATGCGGAAGGAGATAGCTGCATATGTGGCCAGGTGTGACACCTGCTGTAGAGTTAAAGCTGTGCATATGAAAGCTGGGTTGCTTCAACCACTTTCTATCCCAGGTTGGAAATGGGAAGAGATAAGTATGGATTTCATTGTCGGACTTCCTCCTACTGTCAAAAATCATAATTCCATCTGGGTAATTGTGGATCGTTTGACCAAATCAGCTCACTTCATTCCAGTTAGAGTGGACTATCGTCCCACTGACTATGCTGAGTTGTACTTCAATCAGATAGTCCGGCTCCATGGGGTACCTCGTACTATCGTTTCTGACCATGGTCCCCAGTTCACTGCTCGCTTTTGGGAGCACTTACATCACCTTCTGGGAACCAAGTTAGTGAGAAGCTCTGCTTATCACCCCCAGACATCAGGACAGACGGAACGGGTTAACCAAATCTTGGAAGATCTGTTGCGGGCATGTGTAATATCATCCAAGGGTTCTTGGGAAAATGGTTACCTCTAGCCAAATTCTCGTACAATAATAGTTACCAAGAGAGTATTAAGATGGCCCCATTCGAAGCTTTGTACGGTCGTAAGTGTAGAACTCCCCTAAACTGGGTAGAAGCTGGTGAAAGAAGGTATTATGGTATTGATTTTGTTCAGGAAGCTGAGGAACAGGTCCGTACCATCCAAAAACATATGGCTGCAGCCCAAGCTAGACAGAAAAGTTATGCTGATCGTTGTAGAAAACCGCTCGAGTTTGAAGTTGGAGACTTCGTCTACCTGAAAGTTTCTCTAATGAAGAGTGTCCAACGTTTTGGTGTTAAGCGGAAACTTACACTAAGATACGTGGGTCCTTTCCAGATCATAGGCAAGAGTGGAGCTGTTGCGTACAAAATCCAGTTACCTCCTGAAATGAGTGCCATATTCAACGTCTTCCATGTATCTCAGCTCAAAAAGTGTCTTCGAGTTCCTAAGGAAAGAGTCCCGTTAGGAGATATCAGGCTTGAGTCTGATTTAACTTACGAAGAAAAGCCAGTCCGAGTGATCGATACTCAGGAATGAGTAACTAGAAGCAAAGTGGTTAAGTGGTATAAGGTGATGTGGAGTAATCAGGGTAGTGAAAGTGACGCTACATGGGAACAGGAAGACTATTTACGGGATGGCTATAAGGAATTCTATGAAAAATGGTACGCTTTCCAAATCTCGGGACGAGATTTTTATAAGGGGGGAGGGCTGTAACACCTCAGGTGTTTAGCTCCATAATTGCATTGCATTACATGAGCATAAGCATGCATCATTTCATGTTATTTCATATGGTTGCAACAAATGTGAATTGTTTTTAAAGTTTTGTTTGGCTCACATCATGTGACACTAGGGAGTTGGTGTAACTAAAGGGTAGAGTAGCCAATTATATCTCACAACACTTTAGTTATACTTAGGGTCACTAATGGAGCAAGGTTCATGTTGACCAAAATAACCAAAATGCCCTCCAAGGTGTAGTTGACCAGCATTTAGCCCTAGGATGCTCTAGTTTGACCAATTAAAAAGTCTAGCTTAGAGACCTTGCATGGAGGAGCACCCTTAAGCAAAGTTGTAGGGAATTTTATGGGCAACAAAAGTCTCAATATGACCATCTCATGAAACTGGCCAGAACATGCTCAAAAGTGGCCCACAAGTCAGCTAGAGGGGCTGTCTCAACACTTAGAATTTTTCTAAGTCTCAAAAGTGTCCCTCCAGTTTTACTGTGGCCTACTTTGGAAGCTTGTAGTTTGCAAACCAGACCAAACCAGCTCTAACTCATATTGACAAACTTGTAGTCCTTGTGTAGATCTACAACATTGTCAACATCACCATCACCTAGTTCTAAATGGTTTAGGAGATATGGTGTCTAGAAAATCAGGTTTCAGTCAGCTTAATGACTGAAACTATGTTTTAGTTTCGAAGTGCACCACTTTGGAGCTATGTAGTTTCAAATGTAGGCCGAATCAGTCCTGGAGCCAATTGACAAAGTGGTAGTCCTCATGTAGCTCTACAATTTTGGTATTATCATCTTCGACTAAATCAAGCTGGTTTGGGAGATAATCAACGACAAAATACCGCTGTCAGTCACCTAATGCAGCCATCGTTTCAGAGGTTCAGGCTTTCAGTCGGTGGCTGACCGACCGCAGACCAGCACCGACGCGTGGCCGCGCGGTGGCAGCCGTACGCCGGCCGCGGTCCCACCCGTCAGGCCACCAGGCCTTCAAGGTCGCCACGCCGACGGTCTCCGCCCTCACTCGCGCCACAACTCCCTCTCTCTCCCGCTCTCTCCTCCACCGGGCGGAACGACCGAGCACCATTGCCGCCTCCACTCCGGCGAGCTCGTGCGCACTCTCCACCGCACTGCCGCCCACAAAAACGCGTCCACAGCTCCGCCTTGAAGCCCGCTACCTCACCGTCCACTCCACGTAGCCAATCGCGCCTCGGTAGGGTTGCATTTTCGTTTTCCACCGCCGCGGTACCTCACCGGAGTTCCTCCGCGCGACGGCTCTCCGTGGCCAGGGGTCTCTGGGCGTCTCTATCGCCCACTTGTAAGTGCGTTAGGATTGAGGTAGAATGGGGATGCTCATCGAGGGTTAGGGTTGGGACGTCGGGCTCACCGACGGCGAGATTTCGCCACCACCGTACCGGCGGTCCGCCATGCCCGACGGCGAGCACCTTTCCGTTGCTCCACTGTCCCGTTCTTGCCACCAATCGGCTTAGCTCGATGACGTGGTCATGCTCGTCCGCTCAGCTTCGCCGGTCGGCTCACCGACGGCGAGCTCCGGCGACCGCAGCTCCTCCCCTCCGCCTCTCTCTCTCTGACCGGTGGGGCCACCTGGTCAGTCGCACGCGCGCGCGGGCGGGAGCCGTAGCAGGCCACGCGCGGGAGCGGGCCACGCCGCGAGTTTTGGGCCGTGTCTGTTCCCGGGCCGGCCCAGTAACAAATAAGATTTATTTCATTTTTATTTATTCTGTCACAGTTTTAGATAAGGTTTGAAAAATGTATATCTAGGGTTTTACTTGCCCAAAAATTATGAGATAAATTTTGTTAGGATCTACATGATGTGTAGTATTTTAGAAAAATATAAATTGGATATGTGATGTTTAGTTTCTGGGAGATTTAAATAGGTCTTTGAAATGTGTTTTAAATTACATGTAAACTTGTTTAAATCATATCTTGAGTTTCAGTGTTCTAAAAATTATGAAATTTGGTGGGTAGGCTAATTTATACTTGCTCTAGCTCTGGTAAAAATTTGGGCACTAGTGCTTAAGTACTTTTCAAGTTATAATGCTATCTTGTTATTTTAGGAAACACTTAAATGAATTTTTGTAATTTTTCTACGTGTGCAATGTTCATATAAATTTTTGGATAATGTCTTGGTTCCCTAGAGTGTCCATGAAAATTAGGAAATCTGTTGTTTCACACTTTTTACTATGCTTTGTTATTTATACAAAAATCAGTCTTTTGGGCTTGTGAATTTTGTGTAGGAAGTTCCTGTGAATAAATTTAGTTCAAATATTTACAGTAGCCTCTTTTTGGGTCAGAGAGTCTCCTGTATTTTTTGTAGAATTTTAGGAGTAGTTTACATATATGTTTAAAATTCCACTTAATTACTTAAGTAAATTAAGAAATGAGTTTAAATAAATATTTTAGGTGGGCCAACCTTAATTTCTGGTGTCTTTGTGACCTATGTGAACTTGTGGTAACATTAGTTTGGTCTTATGGGATATTTGCCACATAAATAAATATTTAATCTTTGCAATTCTAGGTTTTCTGGACAGCTGGTAGTATTTTTGGGTTTGACCTTTGATAAAGGTGCTTGCTGAAAAACTTGTAAATACCAAAGTTATAGTAAACTTGATAAACTAGCTTGTGTCAAAATTTGGGAGCAATTGGCTTAGTAGTTTAGGAGTTACTGCTGTTTAAAGTGACAGTACAGAATTGGCTGCTCTCTGTTTAGAGAGGACAGATTCTGGAACTTGGGAAATTCGACATGGAAAACTTAGGAATTTAAGGTTGAGGTCTGAAAATGATTTGTAGTGCATTTCTTAAGCTTTCCAGATTGTCTTAGACCATAACTTTTGGAGTTAGGAATCTTCAGTTATGTTAGAATCTTTAAGCTGCTGTCCAGAATGTCTTACTGTGGTAACCTAAGTAATATTACTCTTGTGTTGTTAGGTGTTAGAGCCTTAACCAAAGAGGAACAGTTGTATCTTAGGTTGAGTAGCTTAGGTAAGTACTTCTCCACCGGAGAAGAGATTTTCACGTAATAATGAAGTGACTGGAATAGAGTACTCTTACTGCTGAAATGCATTTCATTCCAAGCATGTTGCACCCATTGTGCATCCATAATATTTATTGTGCATTCATGCGATAGGTGTACCGGAGGGGGTGACACTCCTCGAGTTCGAAGGAGCAATTCCGGAGGAGGACCAGGAGCAGCAGAAGGAGCCCGAGGATCCAGCAGGCGAAGGAGTGCCCGCAGACGACCTTTCTGAGTGCCCAGACCACCAGCCCTCGACCTTTCTGAAAGGCAAGCCCCGGTGCATGCTAAACCTACTGTTTTATAAATTAATCTTGAGTACTTTTAATTGTTTACTGCATTAAGTTGTAGGACTTGTATGAAAACAATTGTTGCATTATACCTGTCCTTGTCCAGATATCGTACTTAAATCCTAATTTAGGTTTAGGCACGTATCTATGCTTAGCCCTGCTTAGTACGGTAGAAGTCGGGTGATTTCCGGTCATTCGCGAGATGTAGGAAGGAGTCATGAGTGGCTTTATGGCTATCATGGATGGAACCATGCTTTAAAATGAAATTGAGACCGGGCGGGAGTTCGATAGTACAGCCGCAAGACACTTTACGTCTTGGGTGTGGAGCGATGCCCGTCCGAGTCGTTTAAGGACTGATTCGCTGTACGTCCTTGAGTCATGTTGAACGCAGTCTAACACTTAGTTGGCCGGATAAGTCGTTCCGACCGCGAAGTCGAGTAATGTGATTCAGGCCGGAAATCGAATGGTAGGTTGCTTCTTGGAGGAGAGAAAGGATGTGCTTAGGGACATTGGCGTGAGACCAAGGGGGGGTTAGAGTCCCTATCACCTGGCAGAGTGTCGCCCTTGGGGTCGCGACATCATTCGGACCCGCGATTCCTGAATCATATGAAAAGGTGGCTTGTGCGACCCTGGCAGGGGCCTACGCGGTGAGTGTTAGAAATACCCCTCCAGCTGGATAGGAATTCGATTCGAATCGTCGTCGCTCCCGGTTAGTGAGCACTTGACTTGAGCAGCGGCAACGTAGATCTCATTAAATGAACCGGTGGTTAAGGGTATGATACAATGTTGCCACAATTCATACCTGCTCTAGATATAATAATGATAATTGTTTGATTATAATCAAGTGCATGCTTAGTACAGGTGCTAAGATAGATGACAGGTAAATGCTAAAAGAACTGCTAGTACAAGTTATAAGAGTTCCGATTACTTATGCCTTTATGCAAAATGTTATGTCAGCTAGCCTCTTGTGTAAGCCTTGCATAATCCTTGGTGTCATCTTATTTCTGGTTTTCGACGGGTAAGTCTAGCTGACTACATTCTAGTACTCAGGGTTTATTCCCTCCTGTTGCAGATGATATGCTCTACCAAGGCTTCTGCAAAAATTGTCTCCACCCTGCGGGTGACGAAGACTAGATCACTACGGCGTGATCATCTTTATGTACTTTCCTGATGCTTTTGCGGGTGGTTGATCTTCAAGACTGGCAGTAGTATGTGAATTAATGCGTGTGTTATGCTTCCGCTACTTTATAAACTTGGTTTGTAATATTTACGACTCCGTGTGTGTAAACTTATTTCGGAACTATTTGTGAAATGTAACGTATGATGTTGTATGTTGAATGATGCGATCTTGGTTGTAAGCAAGTTGGTTTGAAATCCTTCGTGGTTTCGATTGACTACCGGGATTATATGGGCTCAAGTTCGAAAATTTGAGCGCTTCGGTGCTTGTTTTTGTACTTGTGCTCTTATAATTTGGTCGGTTCTGTTACAACGTCCACAAAGGACTAGGTTTCACCCATGGATGATAGTGCTAGAGGGGAAGACACGACACCTCCAATAGGGAAAGCGGCGCCCACCAGTGTCGTCGCCGCTAAGGCTTTCGCCCCCAACACCGTCCTTGTGTTGTCCCGCCACCCCACAGAAGCCCCTTTAGAGGGGAATCGACGCGTCGGCTGCTTGCAGCAGCAGCAGAGCTACGTCAGCCGTCACCCCCTACGTCTGGGCAACTCTGTAACACCCCTGGGTGTTAAGCATGCATTATCATTCAAAGCATAAGCATTCAACATCATTGCATGATTAACATTATTTGAATTATAGCTCTTTCAAATTTAATGTGAAAAACAAATAAATGGGAACCCTAATTTTGGTATAAGTGTTAAAAAGTTGGTGAACTTTTGAGAAGTAGCAATTTTAAATAATCTAGAATAAATCAACTTGATTATTGGAGCAAAAATTTGGATTCAAGTCTTCCTCAAATTCTGTTTTAAAAATATTCTAAATAAATGAGTTTTTGATTTTAAATTAGCTTTAAATCTCAAATTCAAAATCTATTGAGAATTTTGAAAGGTGCTCTATATGAAAGTTGTAGAGAATAAAATTTTGAACAACTTTTATTTTGGGCCAAATTTCTGAAAACCTCTTTTTCATCTCCAAATTCAATTTTGAAACAAAGAATTAAATCTGGAAAATATTTTGAAAAAGAAAAATCAGATTTTTGCCTTAGTGGGCTTCGGCTTCCCTTTCGGCCCAGCTTCGCTGGCGGCCCGGCCCGTGCCCGCGTCGTCTCCCTCCCGCCCCCGCGCGCGCTCGCCCGCGCGTGGCGTCGTGGCGCCGCGGCAGCGCTCGGTCGCCGCGTGTCCGTACGCCGTCGAAGCCGCACGACACGCGCCCCTGTGGCCCCCGCAGCGTCCGCGCCCGCTTACCCCCTCCGCGCGCTCATCCTCCTCGGTTGCTCCCTCCATTCTCCCCCTCGCCCGCAGCAGCAGCAGCAGCAGAGCTCCGCCTTGCCATCGCCGGCTCCCGAGCTCCACAACCGCCTAGCCGCCGCTCCGGCTCACCGCCTCCGCCTCCGTCTTCGCCCTCGCTGCGCCTTATCGTTGCGCATCCGGTGCTCGCCACATCCCGCCAGGATTCGGCCTCCATCCGCGGTAATGGCTCGCCGGAGTTCCGGCCGAGCTCACCGGAGCGACCCGCTCCGTGAGCCGCACACCTCCACGCCACTTCTCGCCCACTTCTCGAGCGCACGAGCACCGCACTTGCACCACGAGTCTCACTGACCTCACCGCGCGGCTCCTCTCGGTCGGAGTTGGCCGGCCGACGGCATCCCGCGCCACCGAGCCGCCATGCACGCCGGCGAGCTCGATGCCGAGCTCGTCTGGCCACCCACCAGGCACCACTGGGTTCGCATCGATGAGAGGAGCACGATGGTGCCCTCCCCGTCGTCGGAGGACTCGCCGGCGGCGAGATCCCGGCGGTCCACACCGCCTCTGGCCGACTGCGGCTGACGGGTGGGCCCGTCTGACCCATGGGTCCCGCCTGTCTGTCTCAGCGTTTCGGTTTCGGGTGTCACAGCGGGGTGCACGTAGCGTTTAAAGCCGGTTTTGATTTTCGGTTTTAAAGAAATTGATTTCCAGAAAATCTGAAAAAGGCTTCTAAAAATTGTATCTCAAGATTTATAGCTCCAAAAATCATGAAACAAATTTTGAAATGTTCCTTTTGAATAGATCTACAGTTTAAAAATATCTCATGTGATTTTTGTGACACTCTACTGTGCATTTTTATTTAATTGTTATAAATGCTGATATCTTAGAAAAAGTGTAGTAAATAAAATAATAAAGGGAAAAATGTGATTCTTGTGGCATTAATCTTTATTGGTGATATACTTTCTAGGAAAAATATTAGTGAAGCATGTTCTGTGGAAAAATGTTGAAGTGTAGTTCAAATGCTTTTAATCAGTAATATCTGTTATTTTTATTATAGAGAAAAATTTGTATACAACATACATCTGATAATTTTTGTAGTATGTTGGTTTACTGTTAGTAACCTAAGAAAATTGTGAAATCTGTTGTTTGACACTTTTTCTAGTATAAAATAAATTCATGCTCACAATTAGGCTATAGCTTGTTTATTTTGTACAGGCAGTTTTACTTGTGCAATTCTCATGAAAATTTAGTGGTAGGTTAGTTAGGGTAAGAGTAGTCTACTGTAATTTTTGTAGATTTTTATCTACACCAGAGATAGGTGTTGTTGTGTAACCCTAGCTAAATAGGAAATAAAAGATTATTCTTTATGAGAAATTGAGAGAAATAAAATATGTTTGGTGTATCTTTGAAGCATCATGATGCCTTGCTGATGTTATGGATGAGTTAGGTTGGTAAGCTTTGATAGCTTAGGTTCACTTGTATGTGTAGATGGTAGGCTAACTAATAGAAGGATAAGGTGTATGTTTTAGGTTACATGTTCTTGGATGACGTTGACTACCTTGTAGAAGAAATAATTATATTCAAACTGCTCATTCCATGTGCTCATCTGCATCTCATGTCATCAAAGCACTCCACCGCATTTCGATGCATTCTTCGCATGTTTCCTTATGCACTTGCATCATACAGGATCGCAGGAGGAGTTGCAGGCAGCAGTTCCGGAGGAGCAGGCTTGGACGGATCAGCAGGAACCCCAGGCACAGGAGGTGCCCGAGGAGGAAGAGTCAGGCGAGGAACTGCCAGAGTGCGTCGATCACCACCCTAGTTCGTTCGGAAAAGGCAAGCCCCGGAGCATTTTAAGCCTCCTAAATTTATAAAAAGTTATTTCTTATTGCATGAGTTATGGTTAAATATTGTTGCACTAAGTTATAGGAGTTGAGTGAAACCGTTGTTGCATTATTACCTTGGCCACCAGATTATCTTTTACCCAGTTAGGTCAGGATCGAGTAAATTGCTTAGCCATGCTGAGACCGGTAGAAGTCGGGTGAATTCCTGTCACCTGCGAGTTATAGGTGGATACCAGGTTATGGTTAGCTGTAAGTGTGATCATGAAAAGTAACCAAGTGTTGATGGATAAACGGAGACCGGGCGGAGTCTTATAGGGTTCTGGACTATAGTGATTCCGTCTGTGTCGGTTAAGGACCGATCGTTGCTCGTCCCTCTTGTCATGTTGAACGCATGCCTCACATTTAGCTGGCCGAATAAAGTACCTTTCGACCGCGAAGCTAGCGACACTTTTTGAGCCGGGATAAACTCGGGTTGGCAGACTGGTGTTGAAGGGGGTGTACGGGGACGCGAAGAGTGAGCCCAAGGTGCGTCCTGGCAGTCGGGCGGTCCCTGGGTAGTGCGATCCATGATTGTTATCCCGCGGCTTCTTGGAAAGTGTCATTGGTGATCTACGCAACCCTGACGGGGGAAGCATGGTTTGTGTGAGGAATAAATCTCCAGCTGGATAGGAATTCGATTCGAATCGCCGTCGCTCCCGGTTAGTGAGCACTTGACTCGAGCTATGGCATCGTAGTAACAATGATGAAACCCGGATGGTTATGTGGATAATGTTGGAAATGCTAAACCTGAGATGGTAACCTTCGATGTTAATGGTTAATCAAGTGATTATTTTAGCAATAGGTGCTTACCTAGCATGAATAGGTTATCCTAAAAATGATGCTAAAAGTACTTATCTTTAGTTACTCATAATAACTTATGCTTTTCGCAAATGAGTCAAGCCAATCCACTATGTAAAGCCTTGCATGCTCCTTGGTGTCATGTTATTTCTGGTTTTTGACGGGTAAGTCTAGCTGAGTACATTCTCGTACTCAGGGCGTTGTTCCCATTGTTGTTGCAGATGGTCAGATGTACTACGGGTACTGCTCCAACTGTCTGTATCCGGCGATGGGTGACAACTAGGACCTTGGGCAAGGGTCTTTCTGTTAGTCTTATCTACTGCTTTTGTGGACCATGACTATCGACTAGCACTGTAACTGAACTAAGTGTGTGTGCGTAAAATTATTTGCTTCCGCTACTTTATGTTGAACTATGTTGTAATAACTTTTATTTCCGAACTCCGATGTATCTTACCTTTATGATCAGATTTATGTATCGTGTGAATTGTGGCTACTAAATCAGTACGATCTTGGTTGTATGTTAGTGGTTTTGAAATCCTTCGTGATTTCACGGAATCTCGGGTTATACGGGCTTAAGTTTGTTAAAATTAACCGCCTCGGTGGAAGATTTTCTTACTTAATTTCGTATAATTACGTTGATCCGTTACAGCTGGTATCGGAGCATGGTTTAGCATGCTACTGTTCACATGAGTAATTAAAAATAAAACTGTGTTTTCAAATAAGCTTTTGAACTTAAAAGTGTGCCAGTGGTCATATCCTTTATGCCCGATAAGGACTCTAGGTGGCTTAATTAAGTACTAACTTGGGGATTTGCATCATATTTTAAATTTCGTCGCTCATACGGCGTGCTATGGTATGAGTGCCATTCACTTGAGTGGTAATGTATGGATCCTTTATCTCTACGCCTTGGTAAGTGAGAGTTGTGAGTGCATGGTCGGATACACTGCCGATCTAGGGGAGTGCTTATGTGATACCAAAATACTTACGTGCCCTGCGCATGTTCATATGAGGGTATCCAAATTGTAGGGAATTCCATCATGCAGTGACGATGCCGTCATTAGGACGACGATTCGGGTAGTTGTTACCGTTATACTCGTATCTGGGGATGCGTGTAGAGCGAGTAACTTACTTTACTGCTTTCTGCATGTTTTCATACTGTGAGGTTTGGGCTGAAGTGATTTCCTTTCTGCAGGTACATAACAACGCTTTCGAGTAGTACGTGTTAGTTACGTTACAAGAGATCGTTGTATGCCACCGTTTATTCCGTTAGTAGTCATTAGTTTTCTAAGTTTGTGAGGACGTACGGAACGTGCATGCATCATGTGTGCATTTCATTCATGGCATTGTTCCTCCCCTTATAAGTTGATTATCTCATTTTGATAAAAATGCCAACTTAAAAATCTGTTCTCACCACGGCAATAAAATTTTTGCTACAGATGGCACGTACCAAGCAGACCGCTCGCAAGTCCACCGGCAGAGCTCCCCGTCATCAGCTTGCTCCGCGCACTCGCCAGCGTCACACTTTTCTTGGAGAGTTTGGGATGCCTACACTCTTGTGGAGAGTGCTCAGCTATGTAGGCTATCATGATGGGATGGAGCCCCGATATTTTTGGTCAAATGAGCGGTTGGGTGAAGGACTTTTGGTGACTGTGGAAGCAGTAGTTCGTCCCCGAGGTGATGGTTCTGAGTGGACCGGTTGGCGTTTTGAGTCAACTGGCAGGACCCCTGAAGAAGCCGCTGAGAGGGCAGCCTTTGGAATCTTGAGAGATATCATGGATCGTTTTCCTCAGGAGTTGGCAGCAACTATAGTGGGAGTCTTTCCGAGGGGCAACCCCTCCACTGACTCGTGGCAGCAAGCCAGGGGCAGATCTCTGGAGATTAGCGCAGCAGAGGCACAGAACAGTGACAACCCCGCTATGAGTGCCATGTTCGCAGTGATGAGGGCCTTCGATGGAGTGGAAGATAGTCTGAGACGTGTTTCTAGTGCTCTTGGTCAGGCTCGCGATGACCGCCGTCAGCTTCAGAGAGATCACGACACCGAGATTGAGAGGCTCACTGCTGAGATGGCTCGGTTGACTCGTCAGAGAGATCAGGCCACTCAGAGGACTGTGATTTTTGAGGGAGATGTACGTGCCCTGAGAGAGCAGCTTGGGCAACTGACCACCACCCACAGGAATGCTAAGAACATGTTGGCTCATGTGCTCCATCAGAGGAATGAAGCCTGGTCCGCAGAGAATGTGTTGAGAGCTAGACAGTTTGAGCTCGAGCAGCGGCTGGTTGATGCCGAAGAGTACAACGATAACTTGCATGAAGAGGTCCATCGGCTGAACAATCAGCTTAACCCTTATGACCTTCCTGGCGCAGCAGAGATGGATTTGGATGCAGACGAAGATCCTGAAGAGCCCGTGGCGCCAGCTGAGGAGCACGACGACGCTGCAGTCGGCGACAACGCCAACGTCTCTGACCTAGATAGCGATCACGATGAGTAGGCTAGTAGTTGTTGCACTAGCTACTAGGTTCCGTTTGCATGGTCTTTTGCTTGTTAGCACTTTGGACATGTAATAATGAGTAGAAAGACTAAAGCTTGATGTAAGGTTGGAAAGTTTGGATGTGTTTGTGGCGGTACCCGAACGTCCAAAGTCCAGTGTATGTATGCTGGCAACTTGGTTGTAATGGACGCGATGTGTGTGCTTTAAGTAATATAATTAGTGATGTTGTGTTAATTGGAATGACTTATTGTGCCCCTGTTTTATTGTATGAATTTATTCTCTCCAGTGAATTCAGTTCGGCATGATTTTTCATTCGGTCGCGATTCCTACAACATCACCTAATAATTACTGTTGCTGAAACATGCAGATGCCGAACACTCGTCGTACCGTGTATGGTACCGCTGAGGCTGGTGGAAGTGCAGCTGCTAATGATGACCGAGATCCACCACCGCCTCCTCCACCTTACACTGCGGAACAGTTTTTCGCCCAATTCCTGGGAAGCCAACGAAACATGGAGAGCATGCAACAGAATATGGAAGCGGCGCTGCGCAGTATCGCAGATAATACCCGTCGGGGGATAAACCTGGTAGGTCACGAAGCAAATCCGTACAGCAGTTTCAAGGACTTCATGGATACTCGTCCACCGATCTTCAAGGAAGCCGCAGAACCTTTAGATGCAGAAGAGTGGATTAATACGATGGAAGATAAGTTTCGTGTCTTAAGAATGACTGAAGTGTTGAAGACTGAGTACGCAGCTCATTAGCTTCAAGGTCCGGCAGGAATGTGGTGGAAGCATCACCGCACCACTTTTCCTCCCCATGCCCATATCTCTTGGAGGGAGTTCACTGAAGCCTTCCGTGGAACATACATTCCACCTGGTCTGACCGAGATGAAGCTCGGGGAATTCCTGGCATTAAATCAAGGCACGAAGACTGTGACTCAATACCTGCATGCCTTTAATAACCTGAGCCGTTATGCTCCGGACATGGTGGATACTGATGCCAAGAAGATCGCTAGTTTCAAGAGAGGCCTGAGTCCCAAGATGATGAAACATGTGGGTACAAACATGAGGACTAGTTTCAATGACTTCGTTAGCGACTGTTTGAAGCAAGAGAAGAACAACCATGTGTATGCTGCTTCCAAGATCCGTAAGAGGGCTTTCGAGTCGGGTTCGTCTCAGTCCAGGACCCCCGTAGCCAACCGCCCAGCTTATCGATCGCCTGCCCCAGGTGCAAGGTTTAGGCCACCGCAAAGGAAGAATCAGAATGCTCAGCCACCCCAGAGGAACCAGAAGCCGTTCAAGATGGCATTGCCTCAAGCAAAGGCAGGACAAGGCAGTTCATCTGGAACTGTGGCTCAGGTGAAGGGACCGTGCTTCAACTGCAACCAACCTGGACACTTTGCAAAGTATTGTCCCTACCCTAAGAAACAGCAAACGCAGTATCAAGCTCGTGTGCACCACACCACTGTGGATGACATCCCTGAGGGAGAACCGGTGACAGCTGGTATGTTTTCTATCAACAATCATCCTGCAGTAGTTTTGTTTGATTCCGGATCATCTCATTCCTTTGTAAGTCAAGCATTCGTTAAGAGACATGAGCAAAAGATAGTTGAATTGGAATGTGCATATAAAATCAGTTCAGCTGGGGCTGATCTGTTGACTAATCAGATTGTTCAGGGAGTAACCCTAAACATATCGAACCGGCAATATAAGCTTAACCTGATAGTCATGCCAGGGTTAGTTTTGGATGTGATCATGGGTATGAACTGGATGAATCAAATGGGAGTTGTAATTGATGTTGGAGGAAGGAGTGTCTCTCTTAAGGAACCCAGTGGGGAAGGCACCTTTCGAGTGGTCCTACCTCAGAGGGTAGACCTAGCTAGCACATCTTGTGCGGTACAAACTACTCTGCTAGTCCAGATTCCAGTGGTCTGTGAGTTTCCAGATGTGTTTCCAGAGGAGTTACCTGGACTTCCACCAGACCGAGAGGTTGAGTTTGCCATTGAGTTAATTCCAGGAACAGCACCGATTTCAAGAAGGCCTTATCGGATGCCTCCCAATGAGTTAGCAGAACTGAAAAAGCAACTTCAGGATTTGCTAAGGAAAGGGTTGATTCGTCCCAGCTCGTCCGAATGGGGATGCCCCGCTCTGTTTGTGAAAAAGAAGAAGGATAACTCCTTACGCATGTGCGTGGATTATCGGCCGCTGAATGCAGTGACAATTAAAAACAAGTATCCTCTTCCTCGGATTGATATCTTGTTTGACCAATTGTCCAAAGCCAAAGTGTTCTCTAAAATAGATCTGAGATCAGGGTACCACCAGATAAAAATTAGGCCGCAAGATGTGCCTAAGACTGCGTTCTCTACCAGATATGGTTTGTACGAGTATCTTGTCATGTCCTTCGGGTTGACAAATGCTCCTGCATACTTTATGTACCTGATGAATTCGGTTTTCATGCCCGAGTTGGACAAGTTTGTGATAGTGTTCATTGATGACATACTGATATACTCAGAAAATGAAGAAGAACATGTGGAACACCTCAGGATAGTCTTGGCTAGACTCAGAGAACATCGACTGTATGCTAAGTTCAGCAAGTGTGAGTTCTGGCTTAGGACAGTTCCTTTTCTCGGCCACGTGTTGTCTGAAAATGGCATTTCTGTCGACCCCAGTAAGGTACAAGAGGTTATGAACTGGAAGTCACCAAGTTCAGTTAACGAAGTCCGCAGTTTCCTAGGTTTAGCCGGTTACTACCGTCGCTTCATACCAGATTTCTCGAAGATTGCCAAACCAATGACAAGCCTGTTACAGAAGGATCATAAGTTTGTATGGACAGAGGAGTGCGAAGCAGCCTTCTGTACCTTGCGGAAGTTGTTGACCACTGCTCCTGTTCTGGCCCAACCAGATATAGAAAAGCCGTTTGATGTTTTCTGTGACGCATCCAAGAATGGGTTAGGATGTGTGCTAATGCAAAATGGAAAAGTCGTTGCTTACGCCTCACGGCAATTGAGGAAGCATGAAGTTAACTACCCTACACATGATTTAGAGATTGCAGCAGTGGTGCATGCTCTAAAGATTTGGAGGCACTACCTGTTGGGTAATGTGTGTAATATCTTCACAGATCATAAGAGTCTCAAATACATCTTTACCCAATCTGAGTTGAACATGCGACAGAGGAGATGGTTAGAGTTGATAAAGGACTATAATCTGAACGTGCACTATCACCCTGGAAAGGCTAATGTAGTAGCAGATGCACTGAGCAGAAAATCCCATGCTATTGATGTGCAACCGTTGTTTGAAGAAGGGTTCAATTTGTTACATCCTGCTGTGTTGCATAATATTCAGGTCAGTTGTACTCTGGAAAGCCAGATCGTTGATGGTCAGAAAACAGATAAGGGAATCTTTCATATTAAAGAAAGGATGAAGAGAGAACCCACCAAACACTTTCGATTGGATGACCAAGGAGTGTTATGGTTCAAGGATCGCCTGGTAGTACCTAAGGATAGAGAGCTTAAGAACAAGTTGATGGATGAGGCTCATCGTTCTAAGTTATCTATTCACCCCGGAAGTAGTAAAATGTACCAAGAGTTGCGACCCTGTTATTGGTGGACTAAGATGAAAAAGGAAATTGCAGCATACGTTGCTCGTTGCGACATGTGTTGTAGAGTTAAAGCTCTTCACATGAGACCTGCAGGACTTCTGCAACCTTTGTCGGTACCCGATTGGAAGTGGGATGATATAAGTATGGACTTTATCACTGGTCTCCCCACCACACAAAAGGGGCATGATTCTATTTGGGTAATAGTAGATCGTCTCACCAAGACAGCTCACTTTCTGCCCGTTAAGACGACATTCCGACCACCTCAATATGCAGAGAAGTACATTGCCGAGATTGTCCGATTGCACGGGATACCAAAAACGATTGTGTCCGATCGTGGTTCGCAGTTTACCTCTCACTTTTGGGCACATCTGCATCAAGGTTTGGGTACTAGTTTGATTCGTAGCACGGCTTACCACCCACAGACTGATGGACAAACAGAAAGAGTTAATGCGGTACTAGAAGATATGCTTAGAGCTTGTGTACTATCATCCAGAGGCTCATGGGAATCCTGGTTACCATTGGCAGAATTCGCTTACAATAACAGTTACCAAGAGAGTATCAAGATGGCACCTTTTGAAGCCTTGTATGGCAGGAAGTGCAGGACACCGTTAAATTGGGTTGAGCCTGGAGAAAAAAGGTTTTATGGAATTGATTTTGTCGATGAGGCAGAGAAAAAGGTCCGTGTTATCCAACAAAACATGCAAGCTGCACAGTCTCGTCAGAAGAGTTATGCAGACAAGAGAAGAAGAGCATTGGAGTTCCAAGTAGGTGACTATGTCTATTTGAAGGTTACCCCAATGAAGAAGAAACGGTTTGGAATCAAGAAGAAACTGTCTGCGAGATATATAGGACCATACCAGATCGTAGAGAAAAAGGGTCCCGTGGCGTACAAGTTGCAGTTACCAGAAGAGATGAGTTCGATATTTCCCGTTTTTCACGTGTCTCAACTGAAGAAGTGTCTGCGTGTTCCAGAGGAGAGGATAGAACCTCAGGGTATTCGGATCAAGGCAGACTTGGAGTATCGCGAGCAACCGGTTCGAGTCCTGGATACTAAGGACCGAGTCACTCGAAATAAAGTGGTCACAACCTACAAGATTCAATGGAGCCACCATGATGAGAGCGATGCTTCTTGGGAAACGGGAGAATATCTTCAAACCGCGTATAAAACTTTTTACGATAAGTGGTTCGTAACTCAAAATCTCGGGACGAGATTCTTATAAGGGGGGAGGGCTGTAACACCCCTGGGTGTTAAGCATGCATTATCATTCAAAGCATAAGCATTCAACATCATTGCATGATTAACATTATTTGAATTATAGCTCTTTCAAATTTAATGTGAAAAACAAATAAATGGGAACCCTAATTTTGGTATAAGTGTTAAAAAGTTGGTGAACTTTTGAGAAGTAGCAATTTTAAATAATCTAGAATAAATCAACTTGATTATTGGAGCAAAAATTTGGATTCAAGTCTTCCTCAAATTCTGTTTTAAAAATATTCTAAATAAATGAGTTTTTGATTTTAAATTAGCTTTAAATCTCAAATTCAAAATCTATTGAGAATTTTGAAAGGTGCTCTATATGAAAGTTGTAGAGAATAAAATTTTGAACAACTTTTATTTTGGGCTAAATTTCTGAAAACCTCTTTTTCATCTCCAAATTCAATTTTGAAACAAAGAATTAAATCTGGAAAATATTTTGAAAAAGAAAAATCAGATTTTCGCCTTAGTGGGCTTCGGCTTCCCTTTCGGCCCAGCTTCGCTGGCGGCCCGGCCCGCGCCCGCGTCGTCTCCCTCCCGCCCCCGCGCGCGCTCGCCCGCGCGTGGCGTCGTGGCGCCGCGGCAGCGCTCGGTCGCCGCGTGTTCGTACGCCGTCGAAGCCGCACGACACGCGCCCCTGTGGCCCCCGCAGCGTCCGCGCCCGCTTACCCCCTCCGCGCGCTCGTCCTCCTCGGTTGCTCCCTCCATTCTCCCCCTCGCCCGCAGCAGCAGCAGCAGCAGAGCTCCGCCTTGCCATCGCCGGCTCCCGAGCTCCACAACCGCCTAGCCGCCGCTCCGGCTCACCGCCTCCGCCTCCGTCTTCGCCCTCGCTGCGCCTTGTCGTTGCGCATCCGGTGCTCGCCACATCCCGCCAGGATTCGGCCTCCATCCGCGGTAATGGCTCGCCGGAGTTCCGGCCGAGCTCACCGGAGCGACCCGCTCCGTGAGCCGCACACCTCCACGCCACTTCTCGCCCACTTCTCGAGCGCACGAGCACCGCACTTGCACCACGAGTCTCACTGACCTCACCGCGCGGCTCCTCTCGGTCGGAGTTGGCCGGCCGACGGCATCCCGCGCCACCGAGCCGCCATGCACGCCGGCGAGCTCGATGCCGAGCTCGTCTGGCCACCCACCAGGCACCACTGGGTTCGCATCGATGAGAGGAGCACGATGGTGCCCTCCCCGTCGTCGGAGGACTCGCCGGCGGCGAGATCCCGGCGGTCCACACCGCCTCTGGCCGACTGCGGCTGACGGGTGGGCCCGTCTGACCCATGGGTCCCGCCTGTCTGTCTCAGCGTTTCGGTTTCGGGTGTCACAGCGGGGTGCACGTAGCGTTTAAAGCCGGTTTTGATTTTCAGTTTTAAAGAAATTGATTTCCAGAAAATCTGAAAAAGGCTTCTAAAAATTGTATCTCAAGATTTATAGCTCCAAAAATCATGAAACAAATTTTGAAATGTTCCTTTTGAATAGATCTACAGTTTAAAAATATCTCATGTGATTTTTGTGACACTCTACTGTGCATTTTTATTTAATTGTTATAAATGCTGATATCTTAGAAAAAGTGTAGTAAATAAAATAATAAAGGGAAAAATGTGATTCTTGTGGCATTAATCTTTATTGGTGATATACTTTCTAGGAAAAATATTAGTGAAGCATGTTCTGTGGAAAAATGTTGAAGTGTAGTTCAAATGCTTTTAATCAGTAATATCTGTTATTTTTATTATAGAGAAAAATTTGTATACAACATACATCTGATAATTTTTGTAGTATGTTGGTTTACTGTTAGTAACCTAAGAAAATTGTGAAATCTGTTGTTTGACACTTTTTCTAGTATAAAATAAATTCATGCTCACAATTAGGCTATAGCTTGTTTATTTTGTACAGGCAGTTTTACTTGTGCAATTCTCATGAAAATTTAGTGGTAGGTTAGTTAGGGTAAGAGTAGTCTACTGTAATTTTTGTAGATTTTTATCTACACCAGAGATAGGTGTTGTTGTGTAACCCTAGCTAAATAGGAAATAAAAGATTATTCTTTATGAGAAATTGAGAGAAATAAAATATGTTTGGTGTATCTTTGAAGCATCATGATGCCTTGCTGATGTTATGGATGAGTTAGGTTGGTAAGCTTTGATAGCTTAGGTTCACTTGTATGTGTAGATGGTAGGCTAACTAATAGAAGGATAAGGTGTATGTTTTAGGTTACATGTTCTTGGATGACGTTGACTACCTTGTAGAAGAAATAATTATATTCAAACTGCTCATTCCATGTGCTCATCTGCATCTCATGTCATCAAAGCACTCCACCGCATTTCGATGCATTCTTCGCATGTTTCCTTATGCACTTGCATCATACAGGATCGCAGGAGGAGTTGCAGGCAGCAGTTCCGGAGGAGCAGGCTTGGACGGATCAGCAGGAACCCCAGGCACAGGAGGTGCCCGAGGAGGAAGAGTCAGGCGAGGAACTGCCAGAGTGCGTCGATCACCACCCTAGTTCGTTCGGAAAAGGCAAGCCCCGGAGCATTTTAAGCCTCCTAAATTTATAAAAAGTTATTTCTTATTGCATGAGTTATGGTTAAATATTGTTGCACTAAGTTATAGGAGTTGAGTGAAACCGTTGTTGCATTATTACCTTGGCCACCAGATTATCTTTTACCCAGTTAGGTCAGGATCGAGTAAATTGCTTAGCCATGCTGAGACCGGTAGAAGTCGGGTGAATTCCTGTCACCTGCGAGTTATAGGTGGATACCAGGTTATGGTTAGCTGTAAGTGTGATCATGAAAAGTAACCAAGTGTTGATGGATAAACGGAGACCGGGCGGAGTCTTATAGGGTTCTGGACTATAGTGATTCCGTCTGTGTCGGTTAAGGACCGATCGTTGCTCGTCCCTCTTGTCATGTTGAACGCATGCCTCACATTTAGCTGGCCGAATAAAGTACCTTTCGACCGCGAAGCTAGCGACACTTTTTGAGCCGGGATAAACTCGGGTTGGCAGACTGGTGTTGAAGGGGGTGTACGGGGACGCGAAGAGTGAGCCCAAGGTGCGTCCTGGCAGTCGGGCGGTCCCTGGGTAGTGCGATCCATGATTGTTATCCCGCGGCTTCTTGAAAAGTGTCATTGGTGATCTACGCAACCCTGACGGGGGAAGCATGGTTTGTGTGAGGAATAAATCTCCAGCTGGATAGGAATTCGATTCGAATCGCCGTCGCTCCCGGTTAGTGAGCACTTGACTCGAGCTATGGCATCGTAGTAACAATGATGAAACCCGGATGGTTATGTGGATAATGTTGGAAATGCTAAACCTGAGATGGTAATCTTCGATGTTAATGGTTAATCAAGTGATTGTTTTAGCAATAGGTGCTTACCTAGCATGAATAGGTTATCCTAAAAATGATGCTAAAAGTACTTATCTTTAGTTACTCATAATAACTTATGCTTTTCGCAAATGAGTCAAGCCAATCCACTATGTAAAGCCTTGCATGCTCCTTGGTGTCATGTTATTTCTGGTTTTTGACGGGTAAGTCTAGCTGAGTACATTCTCGTACTCAGGGCGTTGTTCCCATTGTTGTTGCAGATGGTCAGATGTACTACGAGTACTGCTCCAACTGTCTGTATCCGGCGATGGGTGACAACTAGGACCTTGGGCAAGGGTCTTTCTGTTAGTCTTATCTACTGCTTTTGTGGACCATGACTATCGACTGGCACTGTAACTGAACTAAGTGTGTGTGCGTAAAATTATTTGCTTCCGCTACTTTATGTTGAACTATGTTGTAATAACTTTTATTTCCGAACTCCGATGTATCTTACCTTTATGATCAGATTTATGTATCGTGTGAATTGTGGCTGCTAAATCAGTACGATCTTGGTTGTATGTTAGTGGTTTTGAAATCCTTCGTGATTTCACGGAATCTCGGGTTATACGGGCTTAAGTTTGTTAAAATTAACCGCCTCGGTGGAAGATTTTCTTACTTAATTTCGTATAATTACGTTGATCCGTTACAAACTCAAAGAGCCGGACTGTACTCCACTACCGCTCGCGAAACATAGCCGCACGTCAAGGTCGTCACCGATCGCCATCGGCGGCACTGGCACCCGTCACCGTCGCCGTCGCCGTCGCTGCCAACCTACATCGCCAGTAGCCATGAGGCGCATGCCCCACCATTATGAAACTCACTCAAAATGAACGCCAAACTTAGAATTAGTACTTATAACTAACAAATTTCACGAGTTTTAGTGATTGTTCATTTATAGGAGGACATGTCGGAGTAACATATAAAATATGCTTAAAGTGTACGAAGAACATAGTAGAACAAACATCCAACATGAGCCCAAGGGGGAGAAGGCCCATTTACCAGGCAGATCAGGGCCCAATCATGTGGAGAACAAGACCAAAACCAAAGCAAACCATCTCGAATTGGTGCCAACACCTACAGGTCCAGTCAAAAAGCCCACAAGAGGTCACCCACCAAAATTGGGCACATTTGGGCCCAAAGGGGCCCGGCCAAGCCCATAGGGCGCCCGCCACTCTAGCAAGCCCAAATGGCCTCAGCTTTGCGGGCCGCCTCTTGCTGCCTCTTCGTTGTCGGTTGTGGGTGATTGGTTGATAACTTAAATGCACAGGAGGGCGGTTTGCTCACTTTATGAGGGGATCAAGGCTAAGGCCATAGCTATAAAAGGAGGCACCCCCCTCACTCACAACAACACACACAAGAGCAAGAAGAGAAGAAGAAGAGCTCCACTCCAAAGGCTAAGGCCATAGCTAGATAGAGCAAAGTAATAGTAGAGAGATGTGAGGAAGAGTTTGAGGAAGCACTAGGATTGTCGATAGTCTCCCCAAGCTTTTACCTTGACGAAAACACCTACTTTATACCTCAACGAAATCTTCCTCTAAGTAAGTGTTCATGATTCTTATGGTCATAAGTCTTCTGATTAATTAAGATTTACTTTTATTTGCTTTTGGGTTCATCGTCCATTCTTGTAGATGATACTCTAGTAGAGGGCCCTAATAAAGACGGATAACCCTATATGACACTAGAGTAGTAATCGATAGCGTAGACGTGTGGTGTCTAGGCTAGAGGCTACCTTCGTTTGCCTTGTTCGCCACGGTTGAGGGGTAGGCGACAGGTGGTGATAGCCCTGTCCGTCTCTCATAATTCTCTACGTTCGGGTTTGGCGTAGAACCAAAGGTCGGCATTGCTTAGCTGACCAGGTACACTCCAATGCCCGAAGTAGGCAAGTAAAAGTAGAGTTTATCTTCCACAGACGCTAAAGCTATAGGAATCAATGTCTAGCCTTACTGGTTATCCTTGTGTTGTCGTTGGACGAATTAGCTAGTAAAGTACCTCCATTTCCTATGAAAAATATGATATCCTGAATACTCCTAGGTGAAAGGTACAATGATAATTCCGTATGCTTGTGAATTCTTTCTGTTTGTTTTAAGAAATACCAACACCTCCGTCCTCGAGCGCTTAGGCTGTCAGGCCAGCCGTCGCCCTAGCTGCACCTAGGCCGCATGCCTCGGGCCGCCCCGCCCAGCTGCCACCGTTGTGAGGGAAGGGGGCGGACAGAGGAGAAGAAGAAGAGAGCCCTGCTGCCTTCCCCCCGCGCTTGCATGAGCTCCACCCACCGCCAACACAGCCGACTCCAGCCGCCGTGCTTCCCAGCAAGGGCGAGCCAGATCTGGCCACCCAGGCACCAGATCCGACCGTTTGGGCAGCCCAGGCCGGTGCCATGGCCGCCGTCGAGGAAGGAGGAAAGGGGCTGTCACCATGCGCCCCCACGCCCAGACAAGATGCTCTAGGTGCGGGGTCGGTAGATCCGGCCGAGAGGACGCCGAATCCGCACACCCGAGACCGAGAACCCGCCGGCAGCCACTGCCCCATGCAGTCCCAGCTCGGGAGCACCTCCGGCCTCCAGGAGAGAGAAAGAGAGAGGGGTGGGGAAGAAGAGAAGATGGCCTAGCCGCCGCTGTCCTTGCCTTCGGCCGGTTTGCCGGCATCCAGCTCTAGCAGAGCATGGGAGGGGTTGGCGCTGGGCGGAGAGACGATGCCGCCCGAGCCACCCCGTAGAGTCTATGCGGGGGCCTAGGAGCTGAGCGACCGTGAAAGGTACCAACTGAAATGTATGACATGTTGAATAAACTACAAGCTGCGAGTCGTTCGTATAGATAAATGTGCAGCAAGCTTTAGTTGTTGCAATGCACTGCACGAATATACTCCATTTCAAATTATAAGTCATTCCAAGAATCTTGGAGAGTCAAAATATCTTAAGTCTGACCAAATTTATATGATAAGATAATAACATTTATATCAACTAAATATCATTAGGTTCTTGAAATAACTTATAATTTGGAACGGAGAGAGCATATGTTTTTTTAGAACGACGTCACCCAAACCCCATAACCTTTGGTGCCAAGCGGAGCAGCGGCTCGAGCGTGTCCGGCGCGAACTTGCGCGCGAACAAGTAGCAGACGCCGCTCGCTCCGTCACTGTATCCGGTGCAGCTTTTGCCTCCGCCGCCGGCGCCGCCCGCTCTGATCTCCCTGATCAGCGCCTCCGTGGCGTCGCCAGCCCCGTGCTTGCGCGGGTGAGAGCCGCCTCGCCTCCAGTCCGCGTACGTGAGCGTCCGGTTGGCGTTGCGCGTCCACCCCAGGACGCTCAGCAGCGTCGGCAGGTAGTGCTCCTCCGCGAAGCAGTACCTGTGGCGCGCGCAGTACTCGCGGAACGCCGGGAAGTAGGTGTCGTCCGAGACGAGCTCGACGGCGAGCGCCCGGTCCATCACGAACCACTGCGCGCCCTTGCGCCACTGCGCGAGCGTGATGTTACCGCTGCCGGCAGCGCGCTGGCCGAAGAAAGGGTTGTACCGCACCTTGATGTCGTGGTTGACGAAGCTGTCCAGGAAGCTGGTGTTGGAGCCGGTGAGCAGCGCGTACACGGTGGTGAAGTTGTAGAGGGGGATGCACGACTCCGAGAGCAGCGCGAACCGCTGGTTGCCCAGGTCCAGCAGAGCGTTCGCCACCAGCCGGCGCGCCGCGTCCACCAGGGTCACGTCTCCCCAGGACGTTTTCTGCAGCCATGCATGGCCATATGCGCGTTATTGCGTGCGAATTCTTTACTTCGTCAGTGGCAGTGCAACCTTTTACCTGGCTTGGGATCATGCGATCGTAGAACACGGAGTCCTCCGGCGGCGAGCCGGTGTAGGACGGATCCGCGTGCACGTGTAGATGGAGTAGAGGCCCTCGTGCCCCTGGAAGAACTTCTCCCACAATGGCCGCAGCGGCAGGTCACCCCTTGCCAGGAACAAGAAGGCAACCTTTGGCACGCGGCGGTACGGCGTGGCGCGGGCCTTGGGCGACATGGACGCCCACCAGAGCAGCTCCTCGTCGGTCATGTTGTTGCTCTTGACACTGCTAAGAGAGCCGATCATCAGTTCCGCCACCTTAGGGCTTTGTACTGATGTCATCGAAGGTGTAGGTGGAGGTGGCGACGGAGGAGGCGGCGGCTGTAGGGCCGGAGGTGGTGGTGGCGACGGCGCAGGCGGCGGCAACAATGGAGGTGGTGATGGTGACCACATCCTCGCAGAGGGCAATGGCGGCACGAAAGGGAGGTAGAAATTTGGGAACTTGGCGTTGCAGGTGATGCCCACGACAAAACCCAAGGAGAAGCAGAGAAGCATAGGCATCACCATGCCGAGGAGATTCCTTCCTACTACCGGAGCCACCCGGATGGGTATGCTTGTGTCGTTCATGGTTTAGCCGCAGGCTAGCAGCATGTGTGATCCAGAGAGATGCAGCAACCTTTAACTTGTTCATATACCATACCACCGAGGTAATATATGCCAGTCTGTAAGGGTGACGATGAATACACGTATTGGCACGTATAGACACAGCTCCGATCCGATCCACTTTGCTTCCTCTGCAAATTAACATAATGTGTGTCGCTTGTGGTTGCAAAAGTTTGTGGTGTTGACTTCTAATTTGTTTTACATCCTCAGGGCGTCCGTCCGTCTAAATGGACCTACCCCGCCAGCGCCGCTCACCTAGTCAACTGTGCTGCACGCCACACGACCCCGCCCCACTCCGCCTTACTGCTGCCATATTCCCCACTCGCAACCGCGGACCATGCCCATAGGGGCCACTGCAACCTGCTTGGGCCTCCCACCAGCCTTCCTTCCACCAGATCCACTACGCGGCGAGAGATCCGATGGTGGCGGTTTGCTGCAGCGCCGGCTATAGGGGCTGAGGGGGCTACATGTCATGTGTGGAGCCCAGGATACCGGCGCCCACGAAGGGATCCCCGCCGGCCTCGCAGTAGGCGGAATCGATCTAGTCGATGGCGGCGCTAGTCGACAGTGACGACGTCGTGGCTGCCTCCGATGAACTCCGCAAGCCGACGAGCCTCCATTCTCCCAAGCAGCAAGGAGATGTTGCACTGAAAGTGCATGTTTTAAACGTTTCAGATGTTTTATAGGTATGTTGCGAGTGTTTCAAATGAATGTTGCAAAAGTAGATCGAAATGTTGTGTATGTTGTAGTGACTATACACATATGTGGTAAGCATCTGTTCTAAGTGTTTCATCTGTTTTTCCAGACGTATGTTGCAAGTGTGTTTATCTGGATGTTGTATATGTTTCATACATATGTTGCACGTGTTTCATCTGGATGTTGCATATGTTTTGCAATGGCTTTGTCAAGTGTTTTCAAGTGTTCTTCAAGTTTTCAGATGCATGTTTCAAGTGTTTCATCTATCTTCATACCATGTTGCAGATATTTCATCTGGATGTTTCAAAAGTAGATCGAGTGTTACACATGTTGCAATGGACCCACCTGTTGCAGCCACCTATTGCAGCCGCGTGGGAAGCAGAGGGGGCGCGAGGCGCGGGCATGCTGGTGCGTGGGAAATGGAGTGTAGGCATGGGTGTCCGAATATCCTGGCGCTAGCACTACCATTTATTTTAAGATTATTTGGACATATATGTAGGAAGCTAATTTATCAGTCGCATATTTATCATTTCTTTCCGTTACTAATTGTTCCCCAGGGAATATATAAACTTCTAACTTAGATATTATATGATGTCAAATATCGCCCTGCTCGTTTTGGCATAGATGAGAAACAAATGCAGCTTGCTCTCCACACCCCCCACACCCCCAAATGGAGCACAAGGGGCACTTGCAAACCAAATTAAACTGTACGTGTGCATACACTCAAGAAATGCCAATACGGACAGAGTGATGCAATTGTTATGTTTCCATCTTTCTCCATCTAGCTTCTCTCTCTCCCTCTGGTTCTATCTCTATCTCTATCTCTTCTCAGTCTTTGCTTCTAACCCTCTATCTCTTCTCTACTACTAAGTACAAACTTATTAGGAGTCATTTTTGGTTGACAAATGCATAATAACTAGACTAAGGGTCTCTTTGGATACAAGAGCTAATTACTAGCCAAATCAGAATTAGCAAAAATTAGTCATAGTACATCAAAATAGGGGATCTAATGGGTGAGCTAATTGTTTAGACAACCCTTCAACTAGCTGTTAGCCAACTAAGGGCCTGTTTGGATAAGCTAGGGTTAGTTACTAGTTGGGCTAAGAATTTAATCAAATTAGCTGAGTTTGACTAGCTAGTTGGCTAACAACTAATTGGAGACTTGGCTAAAAAATTAGTCTGTCTATTAGCCCTCTTGTTTAGATGTACTATAGCTAATTATAGCTAAACTTTAGCTAAATAGTAATTAGCTCTTGTATACAAATAGGCCCTAGCCAACCTTAGTTAATTTAAGCTAATTTTGAGTCCAACTTATAAATAGTCCTAGCTCATCCAAACAGACCCTAAATAGACAAATGCAATAGTTCTATATTCATTTCTAGGGTGTTATTGTGTGGTCTGAGATGAACCATTGTGAAATCAATGCAGAACATATTGTATAGAGTTAGATCTCGTTTATAGTAAAGAAACATAGGAATGACACAATTTTTAGCCTGGCTTATTAGTCATGGTATAATATTTTTTCTCACAACAAATCAGCTTCAGCCGGCTTATCAGGCCCAGAAACCATCAGCCGAACAACTTCAGTTGCCCTTCTTCATAGAAATTCTCTTAGCATTTATTCTCAATTGATGTTAAAATATGTGCAATTCAAAACCCAACTTTGGTTGCCCTTCTTCACAGAAATTCTCTTCACAATGTGTTGGTCTATTTAGACTGTCTGAAATGATTTAATCTACAGAGATATTCAACCTTCAATGCAGCGTGCCGACCATTTTTCAAAAGGGAATTTGCTCAAGTTATTCGTAAAGCGAAAGCAGCGTATCAACCTATAGTATTAGTCTATATATAGGAGCACAAGCCCGAAGATTGAAACCCTATGCTTCCTTAGCCTGCACCTCGTTCTAGAGCCAAAGTTGACTTCGCAATCTATTGCTGTAGTGGGATCGGGTCACCCTAAACGCAGCATGTTGAAACAGTGACTTGTAAGAAGTAAGAACTAAGCAAATATTAGCACTTTTGACCTAACTCAAATTAAGGCCAAAATTTTCACGCGTACCAACACATGATTGTTACGGGAAATATAATTTATTTTAAATAATAATATGTCTAAGTAAATCCTAATAGTTTGTACGTGGCTACATGTGGCCCTTTCCATGCCCCCTATTTCTAGTAGACCCTAATAAGCTACTATTGTGTGTAGGTTAGGCAGAATTTTCCTGCCAAATTATATTTCTAATGATGGAAACAATAATTTGGAGGTTCCTAATTGACTACCAAATTCATAGCAGATGCTTAAAAAAAGACTAAGTAGGTGGGCGCGCTTCACCTGCCCATGTATATATATTTTTCTCGAATACGCAAAAGATTTGCGTAAGAGTTTAACCATATAAACGACGCGCGTCTGATGAGCGCCCTAAGTGGTCTTACAACTTTGACTGGGCCTTCCTAGCAGACTATTTTAAACTTCAATATTACATAAATGGTATACGACCAAACTAGGAGCAACGCAGCAACCTATGGATCGAGGAGTCTCCACTGTTGGCTGCACGACCCTATTCCGCCATCCGAGAAGGGTATAACATAGTACATATAATGTTTATTTGTTCTTGTGACATTCATGTGTTTAGTAGGCCATGCATTTGTGTCACTACCTATGTGCCGGTAGGAACTCCAGACACGACTACTCAAGTTGGCACGCACAAGGAAGAGATTCTGACCAGATGGGGCTTGGTGGAGCACAAGGACCAGACGACCCAATATATACCCGTGTCGCAGGATCTAAGTGGGCAATGCCCATGTAATAGTGCTATGTTGAGGTGACAGCTGTAACACTTCAAGTGTTTAGTCCTTAATTGCATTGCATTTGCATTTGCATAAGCATAAGCATGCATCATTCATATTTGTTATTTTATGTGATGCAACACATGTGATTGTTCTAGGGTTTGTTTGATTTATTTCATGAAGTATTTGATAGTTGGTGTAACAAAAAGGTAAGGTAGCCAATCATGACCTACAACACCTTAGTTATACTTAGGGTAACATTTGGAACAAGGTTCATGTTGACCAAAATTACAAATTTGCCCTCCAAGAGAAGTTTGACCACCATTTGACCCTAGAAGGCTCTAGTTTGACCAATTAAAAAGTCTAATTTAGAGACCTTGCATGGAAGAGCACCCTTAAGCAAAGTTGTAAAGAAATTCATGGGGAACAAAAGTCTCAATATGACCATCTCATGAAATTGACCCTAACATGCTCAAAAGTGGCCCACAAGTCAGTTAGAGAGGTAGCTCCAAGACTTAGAATTTTTCTAAGTCTGGAATCTGACCCTACAGTTTTACTGATGCCTACTTTAGGAGCTTTTAGTTTGCAAACCAGGCCAAACCAGCTTTCACTCATATTGACAAACTTGTAGATCACATGTAACCCTACAACTTTGTCAACATCACCCAAGCCTGGTTCTCAATGGTTCAAGAGATATCGTGTCATGAACTTAGGCTGTCAGTCGGCATCGTTAACTGAACCCGGTTTCAGTTTCATCAAGCACTCCTTTGAGGCCATGTAGTTTGAAATATAGGCTGAACCAGCCCAAACACCAATTGACAAAGTTGTTGACCTAACGTAGCTCTACAAACTTGATGTTGCCACCTTGGACTGAAACAGGCTGGTTTAGAAGTTAATCACGTTCGAAATCACTCTGTCAGTCACTACCGATGGCGTCAATGAACTGCGATTCAGTTTCGTCAGTGGCCGACCGGCCACAGGGCAACGCCGACGCGTGGAGGCGCGGTGGCGCCCGTACGCCGGCCCTGGCCCCACCAGTCAGGCCGCGACGCCTTCAAGACGCCACGACGCGCGAGCCGGCCTCCATTCCTCCGCCCCCTCTCTTCCAGTTGCAGAAACACCGAAACCGAGCTGCCATTGCCGTTCTTCTCCGGCGAGCTCAAGCGCGAGCTACACCGCATCACCGGCCGCCAGATCTCGCCACTCCCTCCGCCTCACCACCCTCCATCCCCTTGACCCACCGAAGCCCACGATTTGACTCAAGGTGAGCCGCATTGCTTTCTTCCCCGTCTCCGAGAGGTCGCCGGAGCCCGCCATGGGACCTCACCGTGGTCGGGGTGCTTCGGGTCTCTCTCCATCCTCCCTTCCTATCAAAATGGATCCGCCTAGCTTCGGTGAAGCTCGTACCGAGCCTAGACCGCACCGTACATCCTCACCGGCGACGGTGCGCCGCCACCGGACATCACCGGCCGCCGCTCGCGGTGACAAGCCCCTTCCACCCCATCCCCATCCATTCCACGAGCACCAATCGACGCACCGGGTGACGGAGAACACGAGGCGGTGTTCGATTGACCGAGCGAGCTCGTCGGAGCTCGCGGGTCTCCGCCTCCCCTGCCTCCGGTCACTGACCGCGGGGGCCCGCCCGTCAGTGTCGCGCACGGGCGGGGGCGCTGAGCGGGCCGCGCGCGCGCGAGTGTGTGGGCCGAGTTTTCCGGGCCGGCCCAGTTCATCCGAAATGAAATTCATTTTTATTATTTTGTCACTGACTTTTGTACAAGTTGGAAAAATATAGATCTAGGGTTTTAATGATCCAAAAATCATGAGATAAATTTTGTTAGGGTCTACATGATGTGTAGTATTTTAGAAAAATATGGATCTGGCATGAGATGTTTAAATTCTGTAAGAATTTAATAGATCCTTTAAATGTGTTTTGGAATGTATGCAAATTTGTTAAATTTATAACTTGAGCTGTAGTGTTCCATAAATCATGAAATTTGGTGGGTAGGTTACTCTATGCTAGCCCTAGCTCTGGTAAAAATTTGGCCATCAGTGCTTAAGTAATTTCCAAGTTATAAGGCTATCATTTTATTCTAGGAGATAATTGAAGGAATTTTTGTAATTTTTCTACATGTGCAATGTTCTTGTAACTTTTTAGAGAATGTCTTGGTACCCTAGAGTGTCTAAAAAAAATATATGAAATCTGTTGTTTGATACTTTTCAATATGATTTATTAATTATACAAAAATCAGCCTTTTTGACTGGTGAATTTTGTATAGAGAATTTCTGTGAATAAAACTTGTTCAAATTTTTACTGTGGTCTCTTTTTGGGTCAGAGAGTTCCCTGTAATTTTTGTAAAATTTTAGGAGCAGTTTTACATATATGTTTAAAATTCCACCTAATTAATTAAGCAAAATAAGAAATGAGTATAAATAAATGTTCTAGGTAGTCACACCCTACTTTCTGGTGTTGTTATACCCCATGTGAACTTTTGGAAATCTTAGTGTGGTTTTAAGGGTCTTTGGCCAC
The DNA here is from genome assembly GCA_038087645.1 of Saccharum hybrid cultivar R570. NCBI lineage: Eukaryota > Viridiplantae > Streptophyta > Magnoliopsida > Poales > Poaceae > Saccharum > Saccharum hybrid cultivar. The sequence continues at coordinate 14,996,483 of JAQSUU010000245.1, forward strand.
ATCAATAAATGTTTAACCTTTGTAATTTAGGTTTTCTGGACAGCTAGTAGTAATTCTAAATTTGGCTTTGATAAAATTGGTTGCTGGAAAACTTGTAAATACCAAAGTTGGAGTAAACTTGATGAACTAGCTTGTGTCAAAATTTGGAAGCATTTGGCTTAGTAGTTTGAGAGTTACTGTTGTTTGAAGTGACAGTTCAAAATCTGCTACTCTCTGTTTTGAGAGGACAGATTCTGGAACTTGTGAAGTTTGACATGGAAAACTTAGGAGTTTGGAGTTGAGGTCTGAAAATGAATTGTAGTGCATTTCTTAGGCTTTCCATATTGTCTTAGATCATATCTTTTGGAATTGTAAATCTCCAGTTGTGATAAAAACAAGTAGCTGCTGTCCAGAATGCTTACTGTGGTGTTTTGCTGATTGATATGGTGTGATATCCTAAGACGTGCTACTTTTGTAATTGTTAGGTGTTAGGGCCTTAACTGAGGATGAGCAGCTTTATCTTAGGTTAAGTAGATTAGGTGAGTACTTCTCTACCGGAGAGGAAATTTGCACCTACTCTTTTGAAGTGATTTGAATAGAGCGTTAAATTGTTGTAATGCATTTCATTCCGAGCATATTGCATCTTTCATTATGCATTCATGGGATTTATTATGCACTCATGCAATAGGTGTACCGGAGGGGGTGACACTCCTCGAATTCGAGCCTGTAATTCCGGAGGAGAACCAGGACCAGCAGGAGCCCGAGGATCCAACAGGCGAAGGGAGACGCCGCTGAAGACTTGCCAGAGTGCCCTGACCACCGGCCTTCAACTTTTCTCAAAGGCAAGCCCCGGTGCATGCTGAACCTACTGTTTTATAAATTAATCTTGAGTACTTTTAATTGTTTACTGCATTAAGTTATAGGAGTTATATGAAAACACTTGTTGCATTATACCTGTCCTTGTCCAGATATCGTACTTAATCCTATTTTAGGTTTAGGCACGTGTCAATGCTTAGCCCTGCTTAGTACGGTAGAAGTCGGGTGATTTCTGGTCATCCGCGAGATGTAGGAAGGAGTCACGAGTGGCTGTATGGCTACCGTGGTGGAACCATGCTTTAAAATGAAATCGAGACCGGGCGGGAGTTCGATAGTACAGCCGCAAGACACTTCACGTCTTGGGTGTGGAGCTATGCCCGTCTGAGTCGTTTAAGGACCGATTCGCTGTACGTCCTTGAGTCATGTTGAACGCAGTCTAACACTTAGTTGGCCGGATAAGTCGTTCCGACCGCGAAGTCGAGTAGTATGGTTCAGGCCGGGAATCGAATGGTAGGTTGCATCTTGGAGGAGAGAAAGGATGTGCTTGGGGACATTGGCGTGAGACCAAGGGGGGGGGGGTTAGAGTCCCTATCACCTGGCAGAGTGTCGCCCTTGGGGACGCGACATTATTCGGGCCCGCAATTCCTGAACTGTACAAAAGATGACCTGAGCAGCCTTCGCCAGGCGTGACTCGGTGAGTGTTAGAAATACCCCTCCAGCTGGATAGGAATTCGATTCGAATCGCCGTCGCTCCCGGTTAGTGAGCACTTGACTTGAGCAGCGGCAACGTAGATCTCATTAAATGAACCGGTGGTTAAGGGAATGATACAATGTTGCCAAAATTCATACCTGCTCTGGATATAATGATGATAATTGTTTGATTATAATCAAGTGCATGTTTAGTACAGGTGCTAAGATAGATGACAGGTAAATGCTAAAAATAACTGCTAGTACAGGCGATAAGAGTTTAAATTACTTATGCCTTTATGCAAAATGTTATGTCAGCTAGCCTCTTGTGTAAGCCTTGCATAATCCTTGGTGTCATCTTATTTCTGGTTTTCGACGGGTAAGTCTAGCTGAGTACATTCCAGTACTCAGGGTTTATTCCCTCCTGTTGCAGATGATATGCTCTATCAAGGCTTCTGCAAAACTTGTCTCCACCCTGCGGGTGAAGAAGACTAGATCACTTGGGCGTGATCATCTTTTATGTACTTTCCTCATGCTTTTGCGGGTTGTTGATCATCAAGACTGGCAGTAGTTAAATAACTGGTGTGTTTATGCTTCCGCTACTTTTATAAACTTGGTTTGTAATAATTGCGACTCCGTTTGTGTAAACTTATTTCAGAACTACTTGTGAAATGTAACGTATGATGTTGTATGTTGAATGATGTGATCCTGGTTATAAGCAAGTTGGTTTGAAATCCTTCGTGGTTTCGATTGACTACCGGGATTATATGGGCTCAAGTTCGAAAATTTGAGCGCTTCGGTGCTTGTTTTTGTACTTGTGCTCTTATAATTTGGTCGGTTCTGTTACAGCTGGTATCAGAGCATAATTCAACATTAAACACATCATATGAGTATTTAAAAAAAACAAAAGTATTTGATTATGAAAAAGGGTTAAAACACTAAAAATTATTTTTAGGTATGCCAGTGATCACATCCCTTAGCCCAAATAAGGACTCTTAGGTGGCTTATTATAAAGACTAACTTGGGGGCCTTGTTTGTTTTTGTTTCGTCGTCCATACGGCGTGATATTGTATGGATGCCATCCACTTGGGTGGTAATGTATGGATCAATTGCCTCGACGCTCTGGTAAGTGTGAGTTGTGAGAGCATGATCGTTCAACCAACGATCTAGGGGAGAGTAGTTTTGGTGACTTGCATACTTACATGTTTAAACCATGTAATTACGTAAGCACTTAATTGGGGGAACCTCTATATCGGGTAGCTTTGATACTGAAGTATATACATCTGGGGATGTGTATATGGAAAGTATTTAAATTACTGCTTTCTTGTGTGCATATATTGGGAAACTTTTGGGCTGAAATGAGGTTTTCTGCAGGTACACTAACAGCGTAACGAGTAGACCGATAGTTTCGCTTATATGAGAGAACGTATGTATGCCACCGCCTAGCGTTAGAACTTTAGGTTTCTACTAAGGTGAGAGGGCGTACGGAACGTACATGCATCATGTTTAATTATATCATACATATCATTTACTCCCTCCTTAAAAATTTCAGTACTCCCGACTAAAGTAAACTTCGTATCCCCTAAATGATCCTCACTTTAAGTCGTATCTTATCTGTTGCTACAGATGGCACGTACCAAGAGGACCGCTCGTAAGTCCACTAGAGGCAGGGCACCGCGACACCAGCTCGCTCCACGTGAGCCCCGCCCTAAGCCTACTGAGGTGGAAAGGCTGAGGGCAGAGTTGGCTGAAGTGACTGCTGCCAGGAATGCAGCGCGTCAGCAACTGGAGCAAGTGATTCGTGATCGTGACCAGGAAACCCTTGCAGTCCAGAGGTTGACAGTAGCAAACCGCAACTGTCAACGCATGTTGGTTCGTGTCATGAACCAGAGGGATGAAGCCTGGCACGAGGAGAACGTTCTGAGAGCTCGTCAGTTTGAGCTCGAGCAACAGTTAGAAAATGCTGAAGAATACAATGACAACCTTCATGAAGAAGTGCACCGCCTGAATAACCAGCTTAATCCCCTGCTACCTAGAAACAACAATGTAGATGAAGATATGGGATCAGGAATCTTCATGGCTGAGGATGATGATGAAGTGGAGGTTGATGGACCACAGGATGCCCCACCTGCAGAAGCACCAGAGGAAGAGCCAGAAGAAGAAGAAGACGAGGAGTTAGAGCCTGTCAGTGATGAGGACGGCGGGGAGATCCTTGACACTGACTCGGAGGATGATGCTTAGAGTAGTCATCACGTGCCTATAATGTTAGGATCGTCTTTTGTGCCCTCCCTGTGAAGGAGTGAGGCCTTGTAATAACTTGACTTTGGGATGTAAGGTTGAACCGTATGTTTCCTGAATGTAGTTTGAACCTGTTAATTTCGATCACAACTTGATGTCTTATTATGTTGCGTTCGATGATGGTGTCACGATTAGCACCCTTCGGTGCTGTGACGAAACCGAGGGCCTCCTATGGCGCGCGACATAAGGCTGTGCTGCTTGGCACGTGCAGGTATCGAGGTGGCTAGTCATGATCCACCATGGAACTCTTTATTGAGAAGTCTCTTTGTGGTCAGTTTGAAGTAGCCTTTCACAGTCAACTAAAAATATTGAGATCGAATCCAAGTACCGTGCAAAAGGTCAAAAATCACGTAGATAGCAACGTAAACGGTCCGGTAACCGTTGTGCTCCCTGTGAGTGAGCCTTTATCAAAGAGCATCTTGTTGGATTACCAAGTATGATCTCGTCAAATGATGCACTAGAATGGATTGTGCGGTTGTGATGAATTATTGTGCCTTAATTATTATGAGAAATCTATTCATACAGTCAGATTGATATTTCGCAATAATTTATCTATAAATTTCCCACATCGTCAGTGCTCATTGGCTATGCGTTTTGCAGATGTCGTACAATCTACGCCGGGGTCGTGGAAATGAGGAGGAGGAACAGTCGCCCCCTCCGCCACCACCTTCTCCGGCCGAGTTGATGCAATCAGTGGTTGAGGGGCAGCGTATGTTGGCTGACGCCATGCGCCAACTGGCTAATCGAGAGGCTCGTCATGGCCGCCAGGGCCCAGAGCCAAATCAGTACAGCGATTTCAAGGACTTTCTGGATACAAAGCCCCCGCTCTTCAAGGAAGCGGAAGAACCACTGCAGGCTGACAAGTGGTTGAATACCATTGAACAAAAGTTTCGTCTGCTACGCCTAACTGATGAGCTGAAAACTGAGTATGCTTCCCATCAGTTGCATGGTCCGGCGGGCATTTGGTGGAGCCACTATCGTTCCACACTGCCTGCCAATGTCCCGATTGCTTGGGATCAGTTTAAGGCGGCATTCCGGGGAAATTATATCCCTCCCGGTCTTATGGCAATCAAGCACACAGAGTTTATGAGGCTGTCGCAAGGAAACAAAAGCCTGACTGAATACTTGCAGTCCTTCAACAACCTGACAAGGTATGCCACAGAGTTTGTGGATACCGATGCCAAAAAGATTGCTAGCTTCAAAAGGGGCCTCGGCCCAAAACTGATGAAAACTATGGGCACTAGCAAATGTACTACTTTCAATGATTTCATCAGCGATGCTTTGACCCAGGAGAACAACAATACTATTTATTCTGCCTCTAAGAGCCGTAAAAGGGCCCTTGAGGCAAGTGCTTCTCAGTCAAGGGCCTCAGCGGCACCGAAGTCTTCCCCTCGCCCACCTGCTCAGAATACAAAGTTCCGTCCGCCGCAGAAGAAGCCTGCTGCAAAAACGGGGTTCCGTAAGGCTTATACCGTCGCTCTGCCAAAGGGGACTTCTGGACAGAGCAGCTCTAGTGTTCCTCCTAGCAACATGCCTTGCTGGAACTGCAACAAGCCAGGCCATTGGTCTAGAAACTGTCCTTACCCCAAGAAGAATGTCAACCAAGGTGGTCGCCAGGGGCACGCTCATTATAACAGTATCGAGGAAATTCCATCTGGTGAGGTTGTCACTGCTGGTAAGTTCCTAGTTGACCAACACCCTGCAGTGGTACTTTTTGATTCAGGTGCTTCACAATCCTTTATCAGTCCTAAGTTTGCCTCAGAATTTGCACACAAATTGCATACTGTTGAAGGTGGGGGTTATTGTATTAGCGCCGCAAGTGGGAATATTTCCACAAATAAAGTAGTGGGAAATCTTGAGCTTGAGATAGAAGGGCGAAAGTACTCGTTTGCCTTAGTGGTTTTGCCGGGTTTAGGCATAGATGTTATTCTAGGCATGAATTGGATGAGTCAGAATGGGGTACTCATTGATACATCCACGCGGGTAGTTATGCTCAGAGATCCTATAGATCAAAAGGGTTTTCTAGTACAACTTCCCAGAAAAGTTGATTTGTCTGGGGAAGTTCATGCTGTGCAAGCAAAGGCGTTGGCCGAAATTCCAGTAGTAAATGAGTTTCCGGACGTTTTTCCCGATGATTTGCCCGGGACTCCCTCCGGATCGGGATGTGGAGTTTAAAATTGAGTTGTTGCCTGGCACGGCTCCCATCTCTAGGAGACCCTATAGGATGCCTCCAAATGAACTCGCTGAACTTAAGGTGCAATTGAATGAACTTTTGAAGAAGGGGTTGATTCGTCCGAGTTCGTCTCCGTGGGGATGCCCTGCTATCTTTGTAAAGAAGAAGGATCAAACCTTGCGGATGTGCGTGGACTATAGACCTCTGAATGCGGTCACTGTTAAGAATAAGTATCCTCTACCGCGTATCGACATCTTGTTCGATCAGTTATCTAAAGCTAAAGTTTTCTCCAAGATCGATCTAAGATCTGGCTACCATCAAATTAAAATCCGCCCGGAAGATGTTCCAAAGACAGCCTTTTCTACCAGATACGGTCTTTATGAGTATCTTGTTATGTCCTTCGGCTTGACAAATGCCCCCGTACACTTCATGTACTTGATGAATTCGGTGTTTATGCCTGAATTGGACAAGTTTGTGGTGGTATTTATTGATGACATCCTGGTATATTCTGTGAATGAGGAGGATCACGCTGAACATCTGCGTATAGTCCTCACAAGACTGCGTGAACATCAACTATATGCAAAGTTCAGTAAGTGCGAATTCTGGCTTTGTGAAGTACCTTTCCTTGGGCATGTGTTGTCCGATGGAGGAATTATGGTGGACCCCGCCAAGGTACAGGAAGTACTAAACTGGAAGGCTCCTATCTCGGTTCACGAGGTCCGGAGTTTTCTTGGTTTGGCTGGCTATTATCGTCGCTTCATCCCGGATTTCTCCAAAATAGCCAAGCCAATGACTCGGTTGCTGCAGAAAGACACCAGGTTTGTCTGGACTCCTGAGTGTGATGCGGCTTTTCACCAACTGCGAACCCTCCTAACCTCAGCTCCGGTTTTGGCACAACCGGATATCGAGAAACCATTTGATGTTTATTGTGATGCCTCAGGCATAGGTTTGGGAGGTGTTCTGATGCAGGAAGGCCGAGTAATTGCATATACCTCTCGACAACTTCGGAAACATGAGGCGAATTATCCAACGCATGACTTAGAACTCGCCGCAGTTGTTCATGCTTTGAAAGCCTGGCGGCACTACCTGTTGGGCAATGTTTGCAATATCTACACAGACCACAAAAGCCTTAAATACATCTTCACCCAACCCGAGTTAAATATGCGTCAAAGAAGATGGCTCGAGTTGATTAAGGATTATAACCTTCAAGTGCACTATCATCCTGGCAAGGCAAATGTGGTTGCGGATGCTTTAAGCCGTAAGTCTCATTGCCATTCCTTAGTTGAAACTGATTTTCATCGATCTCGCCTTCTACATCCAGCAGTCTTGTACAACATCACTGTCAGTTGTACTCTCAAAAGCAGAATTATTGAGCTCCAAAAGACTGACACTGGTATATTCCACATCAAGCGTAAGATGAAAGAGCAAGAAACTACACAGTTCAGGGTAGATGAAGAGGGTGTACTATGGTTCAAGGATAGGTTAGTTGTGCCTAAGGACCGGGAGCTTCGAAATGATATTATGTCTGAAGCACACTCCTCTAAGTTGTCCATCCATCCTGGCAGCAATAAGATGTATTATGATTTGAAGCCATACTATTGGTGGACCAAGATGCGGAAAGAAATAGCTGCATATGTGGCTAGGTGTGACACCTATTGCAGAGTTAAAGTTGTGCACATGAAAGCTGGGCTACTTCAGCCACTTTCCATTCCAGGCTGGAAATGGGAAGAGATAAGTATGGATTTCATTGTCGGACTTCCTCCTACTGTCAAAAATCATAACTCTATTTGGGTAATTGTTGATCGTTTGACCAAATCAGCTCACTTCATCCCAGTGAGAGTGGACTATCGTCCCACTGACTATGCTGAGTTGTACTTCAATCAGATAGTCCGGCTTCATGGGATACCTCGTACTATCGTTTCTGACCGTGGTCCCCAGTTCACTGCTCGCTTTTGGGAGCATTTGCATCACCTTCTGGGAACCAAGTTAGTGAGAAGCTCTGCTTATCACCCCCAGACATCGGGTCAGACAGAACGAGTTAACCAAATCTTGGAAGATCTGTTGCGAGCATGCGTCATTTCATCCAAGGGTTCTTGGGAAAAATGGTTACCTTTAGCCGAATTCTCGTACAATAACAGTTATCAAGAGAGTATTAAGATGGCCCCATTCGAAGCTTTGTACGGTCGAAAGTGTCGAACTCCACTAAACTGGGTAGAAGCTGGGGAAAGAAGGTATTATGGCATTGATTTTGTCCAGGAAGCCGAGGAACAAGTCCGTACCATCCAAAAACACATGGCTGCAGCACAAGCGAGACAGAAAAGCTATGCGGATCGTCGTAGAAAACCACTCGAATTTGAAGTTGAAGACTTCGTTTATTTGAAAGTTTCTCCAATGAAGAGTGTCCAACGTTTTGGTGTTAAGCGGAAACTTGCACCAAGATACGTGGGTCCTTTCCAGATCATAGGCAAGAGTGGAGCTGTTGCGTACAAAATCCAGTTGCCTCCTGAGATGAGAGCCATATTCAACGTTTTCCATGTATCTCAGCTTAAAAAGTGTCTTCGAGTTCCTGAGGAACAAGTTCCTTTAGGTGATATCAGGCTGGAATCCGACCTAACCTATGAAGAAAAGCCAGTCCGAGTGATCGATACTCAGGAACGAGTAACTAGAAGTAAAGTGGTTAAGTGGTACAAAGTGATGTGGAGTAATCAGGGAAGTGAGAGTGATGCTACGTGGGAACGGGAGGATTATTTGCGGGATGGTTATAAAGAATTCTATGAAAAATGGTACGCTTTCCAAATCTCGGGACGAGATTTTTATAAGGGGGGAGGGCTGTAACACTTCAAGTGTTTAGTCCTTAATTGCATTGCATTTGCATTTGCATAAGCATAAGCATGCATCATTCATGTTTGTTATTTTATGTGATGCAACACATGTGATTGTTCTAGGGTTTGTTTGATTTATTTCATGAAGTATTTGATAGTTGGTGTAACAAAAAGGTAAGGTAGCCAATCATGACCTACAACACCTTAGTTATACTTAGGGTAACATTTGGAACAAGGTTCATGTTGACCAAAATTACAAATTTGCCCTCCAAGAGAAGTTTGACCACCATTTGACCCTAGAAGGCTCTAGTTTGACCAATTAAAAAGTCTAATTTAGAGACCTTGCATGGAAGAGCACCCTTAAGCAAAGTTGTAAAGAAATTCATGGGGAACAAAAGTCTCAATATGACCATCTCATGAAATTGACCCTAACATGCTCAAAAGTGGCCCACAAGTCAGTTAGAGAGGTAGCTCCAAGACTTAGAATTTTTCTAAGTCTGGAATCTGACCCTACAGTTTTACTGATGCCTACTTTAGGAGCTTTTAGTTTGCAAACCAGGCCAAACCAGCTTTCACTCATATTGACAAACTTGTAGATCACATGTAACCCTACAACTTTGTCAACATCACCCAAGCCTGGTTCTCAATGGTTCAAGAGATATCGTGTCATGAACTTAGGCTGTCAGTCGGCATCGTTAACTGAACCCGGTTTCAGTTTCATCAAGCACTCCTTTGAGGCCATGTAGTTTGAAATATAGGCTGAACCAGCCCAAACACCAATTGACAAAGTTGTTGACCTAACGTAGCTCTACAAACTTGATGTTGCCACCTTGGACTGAAACAGGCTGGTTTAGAAGTTAATCACGTTCGAAATCACTCTGTCAGTCACTACCGATGGCGTCAATGAACTGCGATTCAGTTTCGTCAGTGGCCGACCGGCCACAGGGCAACGCCGACGCGTGGAGGCGCGGTGGCGCCCGTACGCCGGCCCTGGCCCCACCAGTCAGGCCGCGACGCCTTCAAGACGCCACGACGCGCGAGCCGGCCTCCATTCCTCCGCCCCCTCTCTTCCAGTTGCAGAAACACTGAAACCGAGCCGCCATTGCCATTCTTCTCCGGCGAGCTCAAGCGCGAGCTACACCGCATCACCGGCCGCCAGACCTCGCCACTCCCTCTGCCTCACCACCCTCCATCCCCTTGACCCACCGAAGCCCACGATTTGACTCAAGGTGAGCCGCATTGCTTTCTTCCCCGTCTCCGAGAGGTCGCCGGAGCCCGCCATGGGACCTCACCGTGGTCGGGGTGCTTCGGGTCTCTCTCCATCCTCCCTTCCTATCAAAATGGATCCGCCTAGCTTCGGTGAAGCTCGTACCGAGCCTAGACCGCACCGTACATCCTCACCGGCGACGGTGCGCCGCCACCGGACATCACCGGCCGCCGCTCGCGGTGACAAGCCCCTTCCACCCCATCCCCATCCATTCCACGAGCACCAATCGACGCACCGGGTGACGGAGAACACGAGGCGGTGTTCGATTGGCCGAGCGAGCTCTTCTCCGGCGAGCTCGAGCTCGTCGGAGCTCGTGGGTCTCCGCCTCCCCTGCCTCCGGTCACTGACCGCGGGGGCCCGCCCGTCAGTGTCGCGCACGGGCGGGGCGCTGAGCGGGCCGCGCGCGCGTGAGTGTGTGGGCCGAGTTTTCCGGGCCGGCCCAGTTCATCCGAAATGAAATTCATTTTTATTATTTTGTCACTGACTTTTGTACAAGTTGGAAAAATATAGATCTAGGGTTTTAATGATCCAAAAATCATGAGATAAATTTTGTTAGGGTCTACATGATGTGTAGTATTTTAGAAAAATATGGATCTGGCATGAGATGTTTAAATTCTGTAAGAATTTAATAGATCCTTTAAATATGTTTTGGAATGTATGCAAATTTGTTAAATTTATAACTTGAGCTGTAGTGTTCCATAAATCATGAAATTTGGTGGGTAGGTTACTCTATGCTAGCCCTAGCTCTGGTAAAAATTTGGGCATCAGTGCTTAAGTAATTTCCAAGTTATAAGGCTATCATTTTATTCTAGGAGATAATTGAAGGAATTTTTGTAATTTTTCTACATGTGCAATGTTCTTGTAACTTTTTGGAGAATGTCTTGGTACCCTAGGGTGTCTAAAAAAAATATATGAAATCTATTGTTTGAAACTTTTCAATATGATTTATTAATTATACAAAAATCAGCCTTTTTGACTGGTGAATTTTGTATAGAGAATTTCTGTGAATAAAACTTGTTCAAATTTTTACTGTGGTCTCTTTTTGGGTCAGAGAGTTCCCTGTAATTTTTGTAGAATTTTAGGAGCAGTTTACATATATGTTTAAAATTCCACCTAATTAATTAAGCAAAATAAGAAATGAGTATAAATAAATGTTCTAGGTAGTCACACCCTACTTTCTGGTGTTGTTATACCCCATGTGAACTTTTGGAAATCTTAGTGTGGTTTTAAGGGTCTTTGGCCACATCAATAAATGTTTAACCTTTGTAATTTAGGTTTTCTGGACAGCTAGTAGTAATTCTAAATTTGGCTTTGATAAAATTGGTTGCTGGAAAACTTGTAAATACCAAAGTTGGAGTAAACTTGATGAACTAGCTTGTGTCAAAATTTGGAAGCATTTGACTTAGTAGTTTGAGAGTTACTGTTGTTTGAAGTGGCAGTTCAAAATCTGCTACTCTCTGTTTTGAGAGGACAGATTCTGGAACTTGTGAAGTTTGACATGGAAAACTTAGGAGTTTGGAGTTGAGGTCTGAAAATGAATTGTAGTGCATTTCTTAGGCTTTCCATATTGTCTTAGATCATATCTTTTGGAATTGTAAATCTCCAGTTGTGATAAAAACAAGTAGCTGCTGTCCAGAATGCTTACTGTGGTGTTTTGCTGATTGATATGGTGTGATATCCTAAGACATGCTACTTTTGTAATTGTTAGGTGTTAGGGCCTTAACTGAGGATGAGCAGCTTTATTTTAGGTTGAGTAGATTAGGTGAGTACTTCTCTACCGGAGAGGAAATTTGCACCTACTCTTTTGAAGTGATTTGAATAGAGCGTTAAATTGTTGTAATGCATTTCATTCCGAGCATATTGCATCTTTCATTATGCATTCATGGGATTTATTATGCACTCATGCAATAGGTGTACCGGAGGGGGTGACACTCCTCGAATTCGAGCCTGTAATTCCGGAGGAGAACCAGGACCAGCAGGAGCCCGAGGATCCAGCAGGCGAAGGAGACGCCGCTGAAGACTTGCCAGAGTGCCCTGACCACCGGCCTTCAACTTTTCTCAAAGGCAAGCCCCGGTGCATGCTGAACCTACTGTTTTATAAATTAATCTTGAGTACTTTTAATTGTTTACTGCATTAAGTTATAGGAGTTATATGAAAACACTTGTTGCATTATACCTGTCCTTGTCCAGATATCGTACTTAATCCTATTTTAGGTTTAGGCACGTGTCAATGCTTAGCCCTGCTTAGTACGGTAGAAGTCGGGTGATTTCCGATCATCCGCGAGATGTAGGAAGGAGTCACGAGTGGCTGTATGGCTACCGTGGTGGAACCATGCTTTAAAATGAAATCGAGACCGGGCGGGAGTTCGATAGTACAGCCGCAAGACACTTCACGTCTTGGGTGTGGAGCTATGCCCGTCTGAGTCGTTTAAGGACCGATTCGCTGTACGTCCTTGAGTCATGTTGAACGCAGTCTAACACTTAGTTGGCCGGATAAGTCGTTCCGACCGCGAAGTCGAGTAGTATGGTTCAGGCCAGGAATCGAATGGTAGGTTGCATCTTGGAGGAGAGAAAGGATGTGCTTGGGGACATTGGCGTGAGACCAAGGGGGGGTTAGAGTCCCTATCACCTGGCAGAGTGTCGCCCTTGGGGACGCGACATTATTCGGGCCCGCGATTCCTGAACTGTACAAAAGATGACCTGAGCAGCCTTCGCCAGGCGTGACTCGGTGAGTGTTAGAAATACCCCTCCAGCTGGATAGGAATTCGATTCGAATCGCCGTCGCTCCCGGTTAGTGAGCACTTGACTTGAGCAGCGGCAACGTAGATCTCATTAAATGAACCGGTGGTTAAGGGAATGATACAATGTTGCCAAAATTCATACCTGCTCTGGATATAATGATGATAATTGTTTGATTATAATCAAGTGCATGTTTAGTACAGGTGCTAAGATAGATGACAGGTAAATGCTAAAAATAACTGCTAGTACAGGCGATAAGAGTTTAAATTACTTATGCCTTTATGCAAAATGTTATGTCAGCTAGCCTCTTGTGTAAGCCTTGCATAATCCTTGGTGTCATCTTATTTCTGGTTTTCGACGGGTAAGTCTAGCTGAGTACATTCCAGTACTCAGGGTTTATTCCCTCCTGTTGCAGATGATATGCTCTATCAAGGCTTCTGCAAAACTTGTCTCCACCCTGCGGGTGAAGAAGACTAGATCACTTGGGCGTGATCATCTTTTATGTACTTTCCTCATGCTTTTGCGGGTTGTTGATCATCAAGACTGGCAGTAGTTAAATAACTGGTGTGTTTATGCTTCCGCTACTTTTATAAACTTGGTTTGTAATAATTGCGACTCCGTTTATGTAAACTTATTTCAGAACTACTTGTGAAATGTAACGTATGATGTTGTATGTTGAATGATGCGATCCTGGTTATAAGCAAGTTGGTTTGAAATCCTTCGTGGTTTCGATTGACTACCGGGATTATATGGGCTCAAGTTCGAAAATTTGAGCGCTTCGGTGCTTGTTTTTGTACTTGTGCTCTTATAATTTGGTCGGTTCTGTTACAACAACAACCTGTATCTCTACTTAAAGAGAGAATGCGAGAAGAGAGGAGACATAAACAATATAACACAACTCTAATTCCTCAATCCAATTCCTCCTCATTCCCAAATTGTTGTTCGTCTCCCTATCTCTAATTCATCTCCCTCGTTCCCCAACTGTTGACATACTTGGCATCAGAGACTTAAATCCTGGATTTACCCATCTCATTTACATCTCATAGCCACTTCACCTGCCTGCAAAAGAATCTTGGCGCCATGGATTTAAACACTCAGCTCATCCTCAACAAGCTCGCCAAGTGGCTTCAAGAGCAGGAGGACAAGTGGGCAAGGTGACTGTGCAAGCTTGACGCCCAACGCTTTGCGTAGGGATGGAAGTGGGCCAGTTTCGGGTTGGGTCCCCACAGTTTTTGTGTCTATCTGGTGTGGGCAGGAAGGATTTTCACACGCGGTTTTTGGGTTTAGGGACCCAAAACTTATCGGGTTTGGTTTTGGGTTTAGGATTCCACCGACAGATGTCTAATGGAAACCCAAAATAGATCATTTTGAATCAAAACTCATTTCTTGCATTAATAAATTGTAATATAAGCTACTAAATTTGTTCTAAGTTAAGACATGGAATTGTATGTTGTTTTTCCCTCTTGTTTATGCATGTGAATATGTAATATATCGTACATGTGCTACAAAAAATTCCTTATTATTGCTCTTATTGTATTCCCATACAGGTGGTGGGTTTTGGGTATCCATTGTGTTTGGTTTGGGGGGAGGAAGGTGTATTTTCACTCGAATCAATGTTGTGGCAGTTTGGGGTTTTGAGTTCGAGTTTTAGGATCTGTTCGGCTAGTATTGTTTTGGCTAAGCTGGTAGGACTGCTGATCAGCCAACAGTTTAATCAGGCAGCTTAAGCAGCTGACCTAGTCATGGTTGTACACAGCAGCATTAAATGCCATTCAAATTTGAAACTATTGTAACTAAATCAGTTCAAATTCTGGCGCCAAACAACAAGGCATGGCATTGCCACTTCAATCCAATAGTTGATAAACAAGTTCAATAATGGTTACTTATGAACACTACTAAAAGTTTCATACATTACAAACATGGACCTAGTTCAACTTCGAATATTGGACAAGTTTACATACAAGTTCTTACATGCCTCAATAGGTTCTAAGCTTAAATAGAAATTATAGTCCAGTTCAACATTCCATACAACAAATTAATACAACACAGCACTACCTACGTATTGGACCATTCCAATGTTATACAATTAGGCATACATGCAACATTTACAAAACTTGTAGCCTTCATCAAGCCACTAAGCAAACTGCACAGACAAGTCATGCACTCTTCGGCTCGACACGTCCACATGCAACCTGCAGCTACACATATAGCTTCTCCTTCGTTTCTTCGCCTGCATGCACCAACAAGTCTCATACATATAATTGAAACCACAACCCATCTATCTTTAATTGAACTACTTTACATGCTAAATTGAATCACCTTTGCTGAATCATTATCCCTAGAGAGCCAAAGATATGAACTCCCTCATTGCTGTCATACTATTATTTGCATTGAGATGCACCCAACTGGACAGTGGGTACATACGTGAACCAACTCCATGCTCACGCATCCACAAAAAGTTGTTCATTGCAAAGCATGATATAATCATCATCGATTGCTTTTCCCTCTTGCAGTAAGGTACCCCTTCCAAAATGTGCCAACGGGCTTTTAGAAAGCCAAATGTCCGTTCGATGACATTGCGGAGCCTCGAATGAGTCAAGTTAAATTTCTCTTGTCAAGATAATGTCTCAAGGTCTAAGCCCCTGAAATCGTCCAGATGGTACATTGTATTTTTGTATGGACCCATGTAGCCATACTCCTGCATGTATCTAGCGTCCACCAGATAGTAGCGTCCTGCAACACAAGAACCATTTCCACAATTAGTTTTAATTTTGTGCCCAAGCAACTACAAAGTTGGTCCATCAATTGCATGCCAGTAATCACTAACCGTGTGGTGGATGCGGGAAGCTTGGTTCCTCCCAACAATCTCTTAGGAACGACATGTCATGCACCGACCCCGCCTCCCGGCACCAACAAATGTGAAGCGCATATCCATGTCGATAATGGCACAAACATTAATTGTTACATCTCCTTTCCTATTTATATAGTCAGCTTTGGCCTGCCTATTCACGCTAACTTTAATGTGAATGCCATCCAAAGCCCCGATGCACCCATCAAAGAATGGTGCATATGCTGCAAGATTATGGTTCACTCTAGCATAGTTGCTATCGGTTGGAACAAGAATAGTGTCTGCTCACCTATACATAACCTCAGTGACATGAGTAATCTTCCTACTAACTATATCTAAAGACCATTCAAATCTATCCCTGCTCCTTCTAGTTGCCTGGTTGTGAGCACATGTCCACACATATATACCTAAAGCTTCTAGGGATCCTGTCTGTTGTGTATCGTTGAGTCCGAACCCAAGTAAAATGTCATGCAAGACATACGCAAGTTGTCAAGCCACTTTTGTTAGTTGTGCAGATTGATTTCAATCCACTATCGCCCGATCACCTTGGGTAAGGGGACTTCAGGGTTCACCACTAGAGCCACCTTGGCCGCTGCTGCTCTGTACCTTGCAAGCGCGACAGCAGCAGTTACCAAGTTGAACATGGATGTTCCTTCGCAGGAATTGTCGCTGTTGTTGGAGTCCTACAAGAACAAATGGGTGAGATACAAGAAATAGCTAGTGGTCACAATGTAATGACCTGATGTAGCAAACATATCATTTCAAACATAATACAATTAAGCACACATAATTGAACAACAGCTCAGCACACATAATTGAAAACTAGTTGACCACGCAGAATTTAATAACCGTTCAACAGACATAGTTTATTCAAAGTGCCGACATAAAACCAAACATAGTCCAGGAAATAGGCCACATTACAACGAAAAATATAAACCAAATGAACATATGGTGAAACAAAGAACTCAACATGCACGTTATTGAAAATAAAACAACATTGAGTGCTGTAGTAGGAATGCTGCTTGGGATCACTTCTACTTCATTCTGGATGTCCTGTCCTCCCAGCAGATCTTTAGAAAGTTTAGCCGGTCCTCTTTTGTTTCCATGGACAGGAAGTTCTGACGATCCAGTGTGTTCTTGCAAAGAATTAAAGCTTGAGCATACACTGGATCAGACTCAAGCAAACCATCTTCTTTCAAAATCTTAACGACTTTGTCCATCTGCTCTTCATGCATGCTCATAAGGGCCTTTTGCTTCCTATGGTCTTTAATGATGTCAGAGAGGTCTTCAAGGCAGTCATCAATGGAAGCACTCTTCTTACTGGGAGGGCTGTTGATAGAATGTTCCCTAGTGGATCTCTTGGAGGAGTGACCAACACTCTGGGCACCTACAGGTTCTTGGGACATGTCGTTTGGAGTGTCATGGTGTTGGTATTTATTAACTTGTCACTTGTTTTGGTAGCCACCTATTAATTACATACATCTCTTAGCACAACTTGAATTTGGTTGTCATCCCTAATGACGGTGCCAGAAATGCTTATTGGTACTACCTAGCATTACTACTAAGTAGATATCTGTCGAGTACCAATATTAGGGTACCTGTATGACAGGAGTTAGAGAACATCAACCTCCGCCCATCTAAAACGATTATGAGCATAGTTGCAGCCTGGTCTGGCCCAACCAAGGAGATTTCGGGATCACACTGTCCCTCGGGCGTAGGCTCCACCTCGCCTGACCCCTCAAGTAAGGGCTCCGCCACGCCTGACCCCTTGGGCGCGGGCTCTGTCCCGCCCGACCCCTTGGGTGCTGGCTTTGCCTCGCCCAACCCCTTGGGTATGGGCTCCACCTCGCTCGACCCCCCGAGGGGGAGCCCCGCCTCGCCCGATCTATGGAGGCACGTCAGGCCTTGGGCAGGAACACAGGCCCCCGCGAGGGGCCCATGCTATCACCAACCACTTCGGGTGTGACGGCACGAGCCCGGAGCCAAACTTCTGACACTTAGCGGGCGCGCCTCGACATGATCCATGGCCATGACGAGCTATACCAGGGTGCGCACGTCATCAACGAAACCAGGCAGATCGGCGCTGTGTTGCCTAAACCCCGTACGGATCCTGTCAAGGAAGCCGGGTGACCATGCCTGTGATGCTAGGAAAGGGGGGTGGACACGCCTTGACGTGACCCACGGTAGCAATAGGCCATACTTGGGCACGCGCGTCACCAATAGTGCCAGACAGACCGACACTATGCTACCAAATCCATGTACGACCCTGGTCAAGGGGAACTGTTGAGTACACCGCACACGGTGATGGGACAGAACGCCACGACCGAATGATGTCGACCACCTATAGCAGGGACGTGACGAGGACTCGCTGCAGGACTAATGGGTTCTTCTTCTTCTCACCTATTTTTCTCTTTCTTCTTTTCCTCTTTCTCCACCCTACTATCTCAGCTGTAACTCGCCCTTCCACTTAAACTATAAAAGGGGAAGTAGGGTCTCCAAGAGAGGGGGGAGCACATTACGATCCTACGACAAGACAACACACATGTCCTCAACCCACAAAGACTTGGGAGCTCATCCCTCTCTCGACCGTTTGTAACCCCTACTATAAACTCAAGTGCAAGTAACATGAACAGCTTGCCACTAGACGTAGGGATGTTCTGTCTGAACCAGTATACATCCTTGTGTCCTCTTTGCACACCATCCGAGCCTAGATGTGTAATCTACAAAATTTACTACTCGACGGTTTCTAAACACCGATAGTTGCCATGCCACAGGTAGGGCCCTTTTGCACATCTCATTGCTTTCACTGGGATTCGAATGGCTAGCCACGGCATCAGCTGGGTCCTCGGGGCGCACGTGCACTTCGGGAGCCTAGATTTCACCATCACTACCGAGGGGAGCTGGTGAGGGCTCTTGCCCCCCAGTCTCCTCCCACCACCGGTCTCGACATGATTGTTGGGGCCCTTGAGGAGTTGTGGTTGAGTGCTCCGGAGGCCCACACCCCAGAGTGTGACCAACTCCTCGACTTTGACTTCTGGAGATTGGAGCACTAGCTCGCTGTCTACCTGGGACCTGACCTATCCTGGGAGGACCTATGTGCCTTCACCTTCTCCTTGATCAACATCATGACGTAGCTTGCCGGCGGAGAGCCGCTCTCCTCGGACATCCTAACCAAGGGCGCCTCGATGGTGTTCCCCTATGGTTTGCACAACGCCGCGCAGATTAGAGCATCATGTGGCGCGACATGTTCACCCGCCACCCACAAACGATGAGTTTGTGGGCATGGCCGACTACATCGAGGGATCAATCCATGATCTCCTCGCAAGTGACTCAGAGTCAATCTTCGATTCCGCCTCCAGCTAGGGGAGCTACCACCCCTTGCGCGAATGCTTCATGGCGGAGATCGTCGACGACCCTCACCGTGAGGTGACCCCCGAAGGACACGTCACGAGTGCCAACGATGGCACCCCTCATAGGGGGAACGAGATGTAACAGAACCATCCAATTTAGGGCACCACTAGGTGTGGGTCATCGCGAGGAGTACAACGGTGGTGACCTCGTCGCCGGTGGCCTCGCCGTCGTCGAGGAGCGGCCGGTCAACCACCGCACCATGCTCCTCTCTCTCTCTGTCGCGTGGGTCAGTTGACCACCGGGCCCCTGCTGTCAGCGCCTGTGGGTGTGTTGGGCCGGATTTGCCCAGGCCCGAGTTAGGGTTCTTAGGTTTTTTTCCTTTTTATTCTTTTCATAGATTTTTATGCAAGCTTTGGAAAATTGTAGAAATTCATAGAAAAACAGAAAAATACAAATGAGGACATTTTGGAATCCTTGAAAATAGATATATCTGCTGGTGTGATAATATGATAGGGTATAGTGGAAAGTTTTCACTATTTTCTTTTATCTCTTTTATTTAGGGTTTTTCAAAGGGGAATTCTTAAACCAAGTTATATTTCCCCAATTGGTGTGAAAATTTTATGAGAGGCTAGTTAGGATTGATGAGTCCTGGAGTAAAAATCTCATGATTTTTGGGTGCTATATGTTTGAGTTATTAATTTCCTCTGGATAACTATTAGTTTCTTGTGCTAATTTTCATGGTAAAAATATATATCCAATGACCATGAAATTAAGTAGGCAATGTTCTTGCATAGTGATGAAGCTAAGAAAATTTTGAAATATGTTGTTTGACACTTTTCACTATGATTTCCTATTTATGGTATTATAAGCTATGCTAGCTTGTCATTTTTGTGGAGGAAGTTATACATGTTAAAATGGTATGAATTTTTTACAGTAGCCTATCAGGAACATGTGGTAACCACTGTAAATTTCTCAAAATTTACTGTACACTTTGGATATATGTTCATTATTTCACCTAATTATCTAAATAAATTAAGAAATGCATGAAAATAATTTATTTAGGGATGGCCACTATGTTTTCTAGTGTCCATTTGATGTGTGCTAACTGTTGGTGATATTGGTGGTGTTCAAATTACCATTCTCGTATGTAGTGAAATATTATTTTCCATGATTTTCACTTATAGTGACTTTCGGGACAGGTTTTAGAGTTTAGCAAATTACCTGGTGAAGATGAGGTTTGCTGTAAAACTTGTCTATAACAAAGTTGTAGATAACTCACTTATATATCTTGTGTTAAATTTTCATGGCATTTGTCCAAGTGGTTTGTGAATTATGGCTGTGCAAATTAGCCTTCTAAACTAGTTGTTCTCTGGAATTCTGGGGCAGATTTGATAATTGTACTTGTTTGACCATGTAAAAGGGTGATTCATGCTGAGATGATTAAAGATGAGTTGTAGGAAATTTCATAATATTTCCAAAAAGTCTTATCTCCTGGTCACTAGATTTGTATAACTCGAGTTATGATCAAAACAAGTAGCTATTGTCTGCAGTCCAGAAATTACTTGAAATAAGTGAATGACTTGGTTTATTTGTATGAGCTTGGTGTTGATGTTTAGATGCCTAGGCTAATTAAAATAAGTTGTTAGCTGCAGGTTCTAAGCCTCTTACAGATGATGAACAACTGTACCTTAGGTTGTTAGACCTTGGTGAGTGTATGCTTCTTGTTTAGTGAAGAGATATGCACTTACTCAGTAAACGAGTGTTAATCTAGTATTATCATGTCACCAATTGTTACATACACATGTGTATGCATCTCATCATGTCATATCATATCCTATACATTCATGATACTTATGTTGTGTATATGCATACAATAGGTGTTCCCGAGGGAGTGACATTGATCGAGTTCGAGCAAGAGTGATCGAAGGAGCCACAAGCAACTTAGGAGCAGGAGGTTCCGGCAGGAGAAGGAGTCAACGAAGGGGATCTTCTAGAGTGCCCTAACCACCAACCCTCCTCCTTTTTGAAAGGCAAGCCCCGGAGTATTATAAGCCTCCCATGCTTTTTATAAATGATAATTTAAGTCCTTGTGTTTGATGCATTAAGTAATAGGAATGAATTGGAAACACTTGCTGCATATACCGTCCTTGTCCAGAAATGTATACCTCACCCTATGTAGGTCTAGGATCGAAACTTATGCTTAGCTATGCATAGACTGGTATAAGTCGGGTGATTTCTGTAACAGAACCGTCCAAATTATAAGAGCACAAGTACAAAAACAATCACTGAAGTGATCAAATTCTCGCACTT
The DNA here is from genome assembly GCA_038087645.1 of Saccharum hybrid cultivar R570. Classification (NCBI taxonomy): domain Eukaryota; kingdom Viridiplantae; phylum Streptophyta; class Magnoliopsida; order Poales; family Poaceae; genus Saccharum; species Saccharum hybrid cultivar. Next base: position 15,017,773 of record JAQSUU010000245.1, read on the forward strand.
GAGCCCATATAACTCCGGTAGTCCAATGAAATCACGAGGGATTTCAAACCAACCAACATACAAGCCAAGATCGTAGTGATTCAACATAACAAGTCACGTGTCATAACCATTTCACAAGTAAATCAATTTACATCGGAGTTCAACAAAGTTATTACAACTTACATTGAAAAGTAGCGGAAGCAAAGTAATTTGAAACTAACATTAATCTTATTTCAAATACATGCCAGTACCACGGTCGACTTCCAACAAAAGCATTAGAGATAAGATAACTTAGACGGATCACGCCCGTGATCACACTCCGCCTCTACGGCAGGAGTCAACCAACTCTTGCAGCCGCCATGATACATCACAACCTGCAACAAGTGGGGATAAAACCCTGAGTACGAGAAGGTACTCAGCTAGACTTACCCGTCAGAAACCAGAAATAAGGTGACACCAAGGATCATGCAAGGCTGATATAAGGTGGGCTAGCTTGACAACATTTTGCATAAAAGCTTATTATGGATAAGTAATCATTAATGCTTAAGCATCAAGTTAATTATCATTAGCCTGTCATCTATATTAGAACCTGTACTAGAGCACTCACTTTATTAGGAGCAAACAATATTAACCATAGCAGGTATAAATTGAGGCAACCTTTCCATCGTTATCCAATTAACCATCCGTTCAATTTAATGGAATCTACGTTGCCGCTGCTCAAGTCAAGTGCTCACTAACCGGGAGCGACGGCGATTCGAATCGAATTCTATCCAGCTGGAGGGGTATTTCTAACACTCACCGTGCAGACCCCTGCCAGGGTCGCACAGGCTACCTTTTCATATGATTCAGGAATCGCGGGTCCGAATGATGTCGCGACCCCAAGGGCGACACTCTGCCAGGTGATAGGGACTCTAACCCCCCTTGGTCTCACGCCAATGTCCCCAAGCACATCCTTTCTCTCCTCCAAGAAGCAACCTACCATTCGATTCCCGGCCTGAATCACATTACTCGGCTTCACGGTCGGAACGGCTTATCCGGCCAACTAAGTGTTAGACTGCGTTCAACATGACTCAAGGACATACAGCGAATCGGTCCTTAAACGACTCAGACGGGGATAGATTCACACCCAAGACCTCCATGCCTTGTTGCTTCACTATCGTCATCCCGCCCGGTCTTATTTCATTTTATTAACACATGGTTCCTTTCCACGATAGCAAATATAGCCAACCGTGCCATATATGAATATCCATATATCTCGCAGGTGACAGGAAATCACCTGACTTCTACCGCTTAAAGCAGGGCTAAGCATCTACTCGATCCTAATCTATGTAGGATTCAAGCATTCATATATCTGGACAAGGAATGATATAATGCAGCAAGGGTTTCCAACCAACTCCTACCACTTAATGCAACAATACTTATAACATATATAGAATTAATTGCTTTGAAGGTAGGAGGCTTATAATGCTCCGGGGCTTGTCTGGGATCCGACTCAAGTTAGAGTATGTCAGATGAATTCACTTGGCGAGCATCTCCCAATCTATCACTTGTCTGGTCCTTCTATCTTCGGGATGGATCCACCAACTCCATCTTCGGGTTCAGCTCCACATCTTGCCATCCACGTAGTGCATCTAACGTACCTAAATGAGATATGACGATGCATATGTATGAACATGATGAATGGCAATAAGAATGCATCACATAAGACAAGCATAATATTTAAATAAGATACAAGCCCTCATAGCCACTCACTGACTATAGCACACCAATCATTCCATGCATAATAAGTAAAGCATAATCTTCACAAGTTTCAGGTGTACTAACTTCATCACCAAGGACATGAATCACACTTAGCAACATGCAAAGCAACTCAAGGTGAAGCAACAACGATAACTGGAATATGCCAATTTCTGGACTAGCAAACAGTAGCTTCATAAATCAATCATATCTGGAGTTTTATAAATCCAAATGACTTGCAAGAAGATATTATGGAAAGCTTATAAAATTATCTACATTTAATATAATATCATCACAGCATGATTCATAAGTTAAACAAGTCAAAAATACAAAGTTCCAGAATCTGTTCCTGACAAACAGAGAGCAAGCAATTCTATACCCTAACTTTAAACAGCTATAACTCCTAAACCACATGGCCAAATACCACCAAATTTTAACAGCAGCTAGATATATAAATTATCTACAACTTTTGTATAAACAAGTTTCACAAAAAACCACATTATCATGAAGAACTTTGCCAAGTTTCCAGATCTGTCCAGAAACTTCATTTGCACGAAATAATTATTAACTTATGTTGCAAACATATAATTGGACAAAACCAACTTTACCAACATTTCACCCATGACTAATGAACACCAGAAAACTTAGTGTCCATTTCTAAATAAATTCTTTTAATGTATTTTCTTAATTTATTTAGATCATTAGGTGGAATTATGAACACCTACCAAAAGTGCACAATAAATTCTACAAAAATTAAAGTGGCCCATATATTCTCTCAATAGTCTACTGTCCAAATTTCAAGTCATTTGGACATGTATATCAACCTATATGAAAAAGACAAATGGATATTGCAATAATTCATGTGAGAGCAAGTTAAACTTAACACTCAATATTTTCTGTGAACACAAGGCCATATTATTAATCAATATGATAGAGAAACATCATACTAAGGTAATGGAACAACATTTTCTATTTTATCATTTATATATTATTTATAAGCTATTTATCAAGCTATAAACAAGTTAAATCAATAACTTGAGCATACAATAAGCAATGACCATGAAATTTATACCACACATTAAACATCACATGAGTAGCATGCCACAAAAATTTCACTTCATTTGGATCCCTACATTTGCAGTTATGAAAATGACAAATACAACTAGCATTGAAAACCTAGAAGCATAGATCTATTTTTAGAGCTAAAATTTTAAACTAAAATATGCCATATTATATATCCACTGCAAAGAAAATTTCACAAGGATTCCAAAAAGTCCTCATTTTCTATTTTAAGAATTTTCTATGATTTACTAGGCATTTTCAAAAATCAGCAAAAACTACCACAAATCAGTCCTTACGGCACTATTCACATGAGTCTGTCGGTGTGCACTTAGACCCTTGACTTTAGTCGAATTTTGAGCGCGAGGTCCCTGGTCGGGATTTACAGAGAAGGTGCTCAGGCGGCTCGATTCCTGTCGGTGGTGCTCTAGCGGTAGTTGGACGGCCGGCAAGGCGCGTGGGGGCGGCGATGGCCCCGGTGGGGGAGCGGCCAACGGCAGCAGGGGGCTTCCCGGCCTGGCCGTGGCTAGCCATGTCCACGCCTGGCTCTGGTCCCTCCGGCTGCAGGCAGCAGCTGCCCGGTCGTGGCAGCAGCGGCATCCGCGGCCCTAGGACGATGGCTGGGCGACGGAGCAGCCAGGAACAAAGAAAGGAACGGCGAGCTTGGCTTGGGAAGGTGCAGCGCCAAGGCCAACTCAACCGGAGGAGGGAGGACCGGCGATGGAGGAGGAGCTCTGCCCGGTCATCTATGGAGAATGAAAGGAGGAGACAGAGAACTTGGGCGAGAGAGGTGGAGTGGAGGGCATCGGCTCTCTCATCTACTCGAGCACAGGGCGAGGTGGCACACATGCGAGAGCAGTACGAGGGCCACGCGGCGTTGCTCACCTGTGCACGGTCAGCCATGACGCGGCCTCTGCTGAAGGCGTTCAAAATGTGAAGCAACCAATACTACCGCAAAAATACGCTGAAACTCTATAATTCCGCCCTCTGTAACTCCAAAACCATTTGATGATTCGATCGGCCAATTTCTCCTTGTGGTAGTACTACATGAGTACTACACTTTTTCTTAAAGGATCATGGTTTGGTTTGACTTGGTTTGAGAGATATATTGTCCCAAAGGAGAGTACACCAAAACTGAAATCTGAACTTCGGTTCCACATTAACTGAAATGGCATTCTTCTCCCCCTTCTAACTCTTTAAGCATCACATAATAACTTGAGGCACTGTGGTCAACATGGTAGAGCTACATGAGGACAACAACATTTCTTAAGGCATCTTGGGCTGGATCAGCTCGGTTTGCAAGATATAAATCCCTGAAGTAGGGTACTTGCAAACTAAAATCTAGAAAAGTTCAGTTCCAGACTTAGCCAAATTTTAGGGACCCAAAACAGTAGGAAATTCCAGACCTTGTAGCTCATGAACTAGGCCGAATTAGCTAAAGTGCCAATTGACAAACTTGTAGCTCTGGAAATTCTCTACAACTTTTCTTATATGAGCTAAGACCAGATCAACACCCTTTGGGAGATAAGAAGCAAAGAACAGAAACTGTTTTTTTGGGGAAATAACAGGATTTCAGCAGAACAGAAAGTTAGACTTTTGAGGCACTTAGGAGCTGAATCATAAGATGAGACAATTGACAAAGTTGAAGTTTATAAAATTTACTACAACTTTGATATAATTGACTTGAACTGATTCAAACCCTAAGTTGGAGTTTCTAAGGGTTTAGTTAGTACCACATCACTAGTCAACTTGGAAAACAGCATTTGGGTGCTTAATTACCATAACCACCCAACACGAGAAATGTTCCAAAAGACTAATTAGGTACTCCTAAGGTGTTTACAAACACTCATGTCCATCACTTGCATTAGTACACATGATCATAGCATTACAAGGAAATGAAACATAAAACAACAATCACATTTCACTAGTGAAACAAAGGTGTTGCACTAGTTCAATTAGAATGTTGCATTAGTTCAAAAGCAATGTTTCCTTAGCTTAACTTAACAAACAAGATAAGAGGCTCATGATAATGCTATGCTCATGTAAAGCAAGTGTATTAGGAGGCAAGATAACACCCAGGGTGTTACAGCCCTCCCCCCTTAAAAAGAATCTCGTCCCCGAGATTCGAGGCGAAAGATTTTCAAGGGCAGAGAAGATTGTTATTTAGATTCCAATATCTTCACAGGCATTAGGCTACTAAGCTTCAAGCACCAGAGAGGCTAATTTAGTTCGTGATACTTTCTGATCCTCGCTTTTCATGGTAAATTTTGTCTAAAGAATTTCATTCATTGACTTCCATGGAGCATTGTTACTTTAGAAGGAATCCAAGACAACGCAGTACTTCATTCTCAGTGTATAGAGATCATGTGGTCCATGAGCTAACCACTAACAAGTATCTGATTCTTTAGTGAACACAACACAGTTCGCATGAACTTGACACTAGACCGCAATATTAAGAAGTATACTCGTGGAAATGACTCTATGTTCCCAACGTTTGAAAAGTAGTCCTCTACCAAAATGGCTTGAGCACAACCTTCTAAACGGGTGAGATCATAGACGACAAACAACCCTCAGAGGTTATATGATACTGACTAACCAATAGACAAGGTTTACGTTGGTCGTAAATATTCATTCATTTAGACACCAACCAATGGAAAACTACTTGAGGTTCCATGTGTGCAGTTCTCTTTCTCTGATGTCAACACTGTATTATCTGAGTCTGTCGAGGGGTTAGTGAATGTGATAGTTGACTTTGTCGGCTTCGTATTTCTGCCAACAGCTATCTAAAAGATTCTTTTATCCAGAGACAACAGTTATCTGGATTGAATCAGATGCAACCTCTTGGGTAAAAACATGTATAAGGTACCAAAGTATGTCATCATTGGAAAATAATTCCCAAGGAAAGATGTAATGACGCCTTAAGGACAACAAAAGTTGTAAATATTCACTAAACCGCGAGGAGTAGTCTACCATCAAGCGATTGAGAAAAATTTTCCTTCGTGACTTAGTTGCACTATAAGTTGAGTTGACTTGCAGCATAACAACTTTGTCAGGCCAACTTTCACCTTGAGACTTCCTTTTTAGGATCAAACAGCAGCTCGAAGATGGAAAATCTGTCGTTTGACACTTTTCAAATTGCTTTTGACTTGAGATGGTATAAATTGATTTGCAGAACACCAAGGCTGCTCGTACATTGGGGATACGAGAAAGCAAAAGCAAATAAAAGAGTGTAAACTAGTATCTGTGAGACCTCCAAAAGGGCCATCTAACAGCAGATCTCGACTATTAATTTTCATACCAATCCGAGGATGCACACGCTTTGAACTTGCAGGTTACTTTTGCAGGGCAAAACACATACTCTGCCTAGAGAACATTTCTACAAGGATAAGGAACCGCTTCCGAATATTCCTCAACACTTCGATCAGTAAAGTTATGAACAAACCGTTTGTGGCACCTAAGGCACAAGGATGATGATCGAAACTAAGGACATGCTTTCTCTAATTCTTCACTTTAACTGATAGAACACCTTACACTATTTGTGTGATTGTCCAAGATGGAATTGACTTGATCACAATGGCTCTAGAAGATAGAGTATCGCCCAAGTTGTTGACTAGTTGATTAACTTCGGGTTGGTTATTGCTCTGTAAGACATAGCCTTCATAGCTACCAAGGATTCATTACCTAGCTAGAGATTAACCTTTCTATTGGTAACTAATCAGTTGTCTCTCAACACTAAAAAGTTCCAAATCTTCATTCTTGATCACAATAATTGTGGTCAATACAAAGCAGATGGTTGCCATCGAAGTCAGCAGATAAGAAGTCACACCAGAGATGGTTGATTTCGACGGTATGGCCATTATGCATACAACGGTTAAAACTTGCATATTGTAATGATCGAGTCTTATCCAACGGATGACTTGTCCACTTAAGTGTTGTGTGTCCTTTTTATCCAACAAGAATGAGATACGTTGCTCACTCGATGACGCTCGTTAATACTAGGACAACTAAGTAGAGTCACTTGTCTACCACCTATTGCAGTTTGTTAATGTTTATGTCAGTAACCTGTTCTTCAAAGGTTATCCTCTTAGTAACTTTAGGAGGAAGTTTTACTACTTTTGGTTCAATATAAGGGTCTTTCGATAAGATATGGGAAAACAATCAAGGAAGAAGGTCATGTGAACATCACATCAGTGTTGTTCTGCAATAGATTGTGATTAGAAACCACGATACCAGCGCGTGCCGAGCAACACAACCTTGTGTGTGCACCCACAGGAGGCTCTCGGTTTCGTCGTGGCACCATTAGTTGCTACTCATAACACCATTACTGAACATACACCTGATGAGAAATTTCAAATGGCATAGATTGGGTTGTCCGAATAAGAACCCTACCAAGGAGGGATAGCAAGTAAAGGTAGTTACAAGGTTTAGAATCAACGAGGAGGCAAATCCAAAAATTAACACACACCATAAGGGAACATAGCTCAATTCCTAAAGACAACTGAGCAATGGACTCTTGCTAAATTTCTATGCACGACTTGCGTCCACCGAGGTGAGTTCCAGATAATAGATTAACAGGAGATTCATTCATGTTGGGCAACAACATGAGATCAAGACTGATAAACATCTCGAGACTTGAGAAGGTTGGGGACGGATTAAGCAAATTTTAAGGGTGAAAACTGACACATAGTCATAGATTGAGTTGATAAGGTAGATACATGAATTTGCAAGCACACGATTTAGAGACCATAGCAGAGATACACTGCGTCATACTAGCTAACCTTTGGGAGAGGTAACCGGAAGGTCCAACATGGATTTGGGTACGGTCTCCACAATTGGCAACGTACGAACCATGGTCAAAGGCTAGCATTGATAAAAGTTAACTTGGTTGGTCAGTCGATAAAGGTCTTCACAAAAAGGGTTGCAAAACATCCGCGGCTTATGCAAACATATAGGAGAACTAAACTTTGGACTTTCGGTTAAGCAAAGGCATGGATACAAACATTCAAGGGCTAACCACCAAGTCTACAGGCTCAGGCTCCTAAGAGAGAAAACCTAATTGAAGACAACAACCATACAATTACCTAACGTGAACGTTGTTCTAGGATAAAGCTATTCGACACTCGTATGCTCACCGAGGACAACGAGGTGACAACTAGGGCACTACCTAGCCAACAAACACACATACAACATCACAATCAAGCAGTCATTTGAGAAAATTCAAATGAATGGGTTTAAGCAACCAATACAAGGCACATGGCTCACCCAAAATAAGCATTTATCTCAAGCATGAACTAACTACCAGTTTAGCTCAAAACAACGCTAGCTAAGGAAGCCAACTTAGCATGTGCCCAGAATCTGGACAGCAACGCAGTACTTACTTGTTTCAACTATAACTGAGGTTATAGACATCCCACAAAGGTGATCCTAGACTTTATAGAACTCTTAGGAAGATGACTAAACTTTAGTTATTCATACCAAAAGCAAATTCATAGATTAACATGACCAAAAATTGCTAATGTTTCAGATCTGTACCAATATGGATAGAAAACTGACAAGAACTTTAAAAATGCATAACTAGAGTTCTAGAGACACAACAAGGCTGAGCCTTAACTTTATGTAAATATTATTAATTTGTCTATAACTTTCTTATTATCATATTAAGATGATTCTATATCTAACAAGGCCAAACAAGACAAAGAAGACATCTCTGCCCAGATTTGGATAGATTCTGTCATTCCACTTTATAAGCTTATAACTAGAGATTTAGACCACCAAAATTAGTGCTATAGGACATTTTGGAAAGCTTAGAAAAATTACTACACTTCTTCTATTATCTCCAAGTCATGGTTTCTTATGCACATAGGTCAAACAAACCAAACATTTAGATCTATTCTGAACATGAGCAGATTTTGACAACAAACTTCTAAAATTTATAACTCTCAAACCATAAGACCTAGGGTCATAAAATTTTAGGACAAGCTAGATAAGTAAGTTAGCTACAACTTTGGTATTCTCCATAACTACAGAAAACACCATTATAACTATGAAAGTATCCCTACAACAGAAAACGTTCTAGCAGCCAACATTCGACAAGCAAAACAAAGCTTGCCTTTGTTCTACTTAACAAGAGAGCACATAAACATGTTATTCTAGTAGCTCTAACTTTTGTTACCTTAGACCAACACGAATTTAATTCATTCATGAGAATCCATAATTACTTAAGTGAGCTCTAAAGCATTTGCAAACACTTGGGTGAACAACACATCCACCACTATGGCTAAACTAAAGGACATTTATAGGTTCAAACATGTAACCATAATTATTTCTAGCAAGGCTAAGCACGCACTATCTTCAAGCACTCCCTAATCAAGCAACATGGAACAAGGCATTCATGTCAAACTCCACACAAGGAAGATAGTACATAATATCAATTACAAGTTACTTAATATCGAACAAAGGTGAGAGGAGCACAGCTATGCACAAAGCAACAATCATGAAGATGCATGCTTCGTCCTATTCGTCCTCACAAGATTGCCAACCTAAGGTGGCGATCACGTTCTATATCGGTGGCATAACACACACTCTCTCGATATATAGCTAGTCGTCAGCTACATTCGACTTACGCATTCGTGGTTAGCGTACCTGCAGAAAAGTTTTATTGCAGCCCAACATTTCCCAATATAACACACCACGAAAGTAGAGAAGTAATATTCTAAGTACTCCCATGTACATATAGCCCTGTATACGTACATGTAGTACTAAAACTACCCGAATCATCAATCACCCACAATTAAGTACCTTCATATATACATGTGTGTAACATGTAAATAATCTAGTAACCAAAACTAGCTCTCCCCTAGACCGCAGGTTGTACGGTCATGCTCTCACAACTCACACTTACCTGAGCGTAGGTGCGACGTTGTATAAAAGTAAACTAGCAACATATATGGCTATTTCATATATGAAGGCTACCCCTAATCTGACACACTGGGTAGCATAGTGTGGGAGAGTTATCACACATACATACCTTGGCCTGGGCGTAGATGCATAAATGAAAAACCCCCAAGTTAGTACTTATATAAGCCACCTAATAATCCTTATATGGGCATAAGGAAATTGACCACTGGCATACTTAGATTTAGAATTCAGATTTCACAACGTATATATAGCTATAAGTTGATAAAACTAATTTTATAAAACAAAACCTTTGTTTTAAATACACATATGACATGTTTAATGTTGAATCTTTCTCCGATACCAGCTGTAACAGAACCGTCCAAATTATAAGAGCACAAGTACAAAAACAATCACCGAAGTGATCAAATTCTCGCACTTGAGCCCATATAACTCCGGTAGTCCAATGAAATCACGAGGGATTTCAAACCAACCAACATACAAGCCAAGATCGTAGTGATTCAACATAACAAGTCACATGTCATAACCATTTCACAAGTAAATCAATTTACATCAGAGTTCAACAAAGTTATTACAACTTACATTGAAAAGTAGCGGAAGCAAAGTAATTTGAAACTAACATTAATCTTATTTCAAATACATGTCAGTACCACGGTCGACTTCCAACAAAAGCATTAGAGATAAGATAACTTAGACGGATCACGCCCGTGATCACACTCCGCCTCTATGGCAGGAGTCAACCAACTCTTGCAGCCACCATGATACATCACAACTTTTCTTGGTGGTCTAAAATCTAGAAAAGTTCAGTTCCAGACTTAGCCAAATTTTAGGGACCCAAAATAGTAGGAAATTCCAGACCTTGTAGCTCATGAACTATGCCGAATTAGCTAAAGTTCTAATTGACAAACTTGTAGCTCAGGAAATTCTCTACAACTTTTCTTATATGAGCTAAGACCAGATCAACACCCTTTGGGAGATAAGAAGCAAAGAACAGAAACTATTTTTTTGGGGAAATAACAGGATTTCAGCAGAACAGAAAGTTAGACTTTTGAGGCACTTAGGAGCTGAATCATAAGATGAGACAATTGACAAAGTTGAAGCTTATAAAATTTACTACAACTTTGATATAATTGACTTGAACTGATTCAAACCCTAAGTTGGAGTTTCTAAGGGTTTAGTTAGTACCACATCACTAGTCAACTTGGAAAACAGCATTTGGGTGCTTAATTACCATAACCACCCAACACGAGAAATGTTCCAAAAGACTAATTAGGTACTCCTAAGGTGTTTACAAACACTCATGTCCATCACTTGCATTAGTACACATGATCATAGCATTACAAGGAAATGAAACATAAAACAACAATCACATTTCACTAGTGAAACAAAGGTGTTGCACTAGTTCAATTAGAATGTTGCATTAGTTCAAAAGCAATGTTTCCTTAGCTTAACTTAACAAACAAGATAAGAGGCTCATGATAATGCTATGCTCATGTAAAGCAAGTGTATTAGGAGGCAAGATAACACCCAGGGTGTTACAATTTCCTGTCACCTGCGAAATACAGGTGGATACTGGATCACGGATAGCTATATTTGATATTGAGGAGATAACCATGTGGTGATGTGATAATTGGAGACCGGACGGAATCTTATATGTTGGCGGTGTTTGGACTATAGTGATTCCGTCTGTGTCGATTAAGGACCGTACCGTTGTCAGCACTTCTATCGAGATTGAATGCATGTCTCTCACTTAGCTGGCCAGATAAGTCATTTCGACCATGAAGCCGAGTAGGTCAACTCAGGCCCTAGCTGGTTGGAATCGATTCGAATCACTGTCTCTCCCAGATAGTGAGAAACTCGACTAGCTTCGACATCGTAGTAACTTAATGAAAGGTAATGGCTATGATGGTTATGAAAATGCTACACTAGATATGGTGATTGTGGTGATGACTTAATTGTATACAACATGTTTGGCACAGGTTAGTTGCTAATCTAGATGGGATAACTATAATTAACTTATTAACCAAATTATAAAAGGTGTAGTTCAACTAATGGATTTTTATGCAAAATGTTGTCAAGCTAGCCCCACATATATAGCCTTGCATGATCCTTGGTGTTATTTTATTTCTGTTTTACGATGGGTAAGTCTAGCTGAGTACATTCTTGTATTCGGGGTTTATTCCCTCTTGTTCCAGATGATATGTTGTACCATGGGTACTGTCAGAATTGTCTTCACCCTGCTGTGGATGAAGATTAGACCATGGGGCATGGTTTCTCTAAGTTATCTTACCTATGATGCTTTTGTTGGAAATGACCATGGTACTAGCATGTAATTGAACTAAGTATTGTGTTATTTCCAAAACTACTTTGCTTCCGCTACCTGAACTTGGTTTGTAATAATCAATGTGAACTCCAATGTATGTGAGCTATTTATAAACTATTTGTCAAATGTGTTGTAACATATGACTTGTTATGTTGAATCATGTACGATCTTGTCTTGTATGTTGGTTTGAGATCCTTCATGATTTCATCAGACTACCAGGTTTATATGGGCTCAAGTATGACGGTTTGACTACTTCAGCGGTTGCTAGTGTACTTGTGCTCTTATAAATTGGACGGTTCTGTTACATGGGACTCCCACGCATCCTACCGATGGGCGCGGAGCTGCGGCGGATGCAGAAGCCCCACCCCACCCATGTATGAACCAGTGGAGGGAGTGACAGCGAGAGCTTGAAACCACGTGACTCCATCTGGAGGAGGAGTGTGCGGCGCTCGAGCACGAGATCGCATAGCACCATGACGAGGTGTGTGCACGTGCTCGCAACACGCACCGGAGAATCGTCGAGGACAACGATGGACTCCCATGCTTCGCCCGGGCTAGCCAGAACATAGCCGCCGCCGTGACTCTGCTCCGAGGGCTCCCGAAGCCCATGACACCCGAGGGACGCTAGGCGCAGTGCGAGATCCGCATGCTGCTCGAGTGCACGGCGGTGCATCAGGCAGAGAGCTCGGCATCTTGACGTCGTAATGCTAGCTAGCGTGCACCGTTAGCACGACACGACAACGATGCATCCGTCCTCCAGCCCCCTCGTGGCGAAGAAAGGCCTGTCGAGGACTACGACAAAGTCGTATCCGTCGACCAGCCGGCGTGTGATGGCAGGAAAACCGCCTCGGCCCTGGTACATGACCGCCTCGGTGACAACCGCAACACGCGCGACACCATGAACGCCCACAGGCGTGGATAGGAGGAGCAGAGAATAGAGGTCGGCCACTGCTACAACCCTCATCGCGGCGGCCGCTATGACAGTGACAAGGACTAGAGCCGGAGTCCCCCACCGCCAGGGCCCCGGGTCTTCAGCCGACACATCCTCAGTGCGCCCGTCCCGATGTGATATCGTCCGCCGATGAATATCCAAAAGTACACCGAGGAGATGAAGCCGGACCTATGGCTCGAGGACTACCGGCTTGCTTGTTAGACTGGTGGCGCAGATGGTGACGCGTTCATCATTCGCAACCTCCCCCTGTACCTTATCGACTCAGCACATACATGGCTAGAGCACCTTCCGCCCAACGAGATTAGATGTTGGGCGGACCTAAAGGAGATCTTTGTGGGTAACTTCCAGGGCACCTACGTGTGCCCTGGGAACCCTTGGGACCTCAAGAACTTTTGGCAGAAGCCTAACGAAACTCTCCACGAGTACATTCGTCATTTCTCCTAGCAATGCAATGAGTTGCCTGACGTCGCCAACACCGACGTGATCGGGGCCTTCTTGTTGGGGACCACCTATGAGTCCCTGGTCCACAAGTTGGGGCACAAGTGCCCATAGACCACCAAGGAGCTCCTTGACATCGCCACTAGCCACGCCTTGAGCGAGAAAGCGATCAGAGCAATTTTTGACCGCACCCGAGGCAAGGCCAAGCGGGATGAGGACACCGGCGAAGGTGCCTCCAACCGCTCAAAGAAGAACAAGAGGAGCAAGCAACGGTCTGGGGATTCACTCGTGGCCGCCGCAGAGCGCAAGGGCAAGAAGGCGTCCACCGAGGGTGCCCCGGATCACTTCGAGAAGATGCTCGAGGGACCCTGCCCGAACCATGCCTACTCCGTCAAGCATGCTTACAAGGACTATGGGCTCATGAAGAAGTTCTTGGCTAGAGGGTCCAAGAAGGGAGACGAGAAAAAGAAGCCTGACCCCCAGAGGACGACACCGAGGAGAAGGACGACGATGGCTTCCCACAAATGACTGGCTACCTAATGATCTTTGGCGAAACAGAGGCCTATGCCTCCAAACGCTAGCAGAAGCTTGTGCGCCAAGAGGTATACATGGCCAAGCCAGCAGCACCCACTTACCTCAAGTGGTCCGACTCCACCATCACTTTTGACCGCTCTGACCACTCGGAGCATGTCCACAGCCGAGAAGGTGCCCGCTCATCGTCGACCCGATCGTCGGCACGAAGCGGCTCCCTAAAGTGCTGATGGACGGAGGCAGCAGCCTCAACATCATGTACATGGAGACACTCAACGCCATAGGCATTGACTGTGCGCGCATCCGGCCGACTGGGGCGCCTTTCCACGGCATCGTGCCAAGGAAACAGGCCAACCCCTCGGGTAGATTGACATGCCCATCACTTTTGGGACCCCATCCAACTATAGGAGGGAAACTCTCACCTTCGAGGTGGTTGGATTCCACGGAACCTACCATGCCGTTTTGGGATGCCCATGCTATGCGAAGTTCATGGCCATCCCCAACTACACTTATCTCAAACTCAAGATGCTGGGCCCAAAGGGGGTCATCACCGTCGGCACTTCATTCCATCACGCTTACGAGTGCGAAGTGGAGTGCTGCAAGCTCGCTGCCGCGACCATCACCTCCGAGGAGCTTGCTACCATCACGGTGGCGACAGTCGAGGAGATGCCCGACTCTAAGTGGCCAGCGTGCTCCTTTGAGGCCACAGAGAACACCAAGGATGTCCCCGTCGATCCCATCGGCTTCGATGGCAAGGTGCTGCGCATTGGCTCTGACCTTTCTCCTAAATAGGAAAGCGCGCTCGTCGACTTCCTCCGCGCGAACAATGACATCTTCACGTGGAAACCCTCGGATATGCTAGGCATTCCAAGAGAAGTCGCCGAACATGCCTTGAGGATCAAGCCAGGCTCCAAGCCGGTACAGCAGCGTCTGCGCCGCTTCAACAAGGAGAAGCGCAAGGCCATCAATGAGGAGATTGCAAAGTTTTTTGCGGCTGGATTCATCAAGGAGGTGTATCATTCTGAGTGGTTAGCCAATCCTGTTCTTATAAAAAAGAAGAGGGAGAAATGGAGAATGCGTGTTGACTATACTAGTCTCAATAAGGCGTGTCCTAAGGATCCATTTCCTTTACCACACATAGATCAGGTAGTCGACTCGACCTCAGGGTGCGAAACCCTCTGCTTCCTTGATGTGTATTCTGGCTACCATCAAATTGCAATGAAAGAGTCCGACCAGCTCATGACTTCTTTCATCACGCCGTTTGGATTGTACTGCTACGTTAGCATTCATTTCGGTCTCAAGAATGCAGGAGCAACATACCAGCGATGCATGCTTAAATGTTTTGGCAATCTCATCAGAGAGATTGTCGAGGCATACATGGATGACATCGTAGTCAAGTCCAAAAAGGCCGACCAGCCCGTGGCCGACCTCAAAAAACTTTTGAGAAACTCTGAGAAAACGACATCAAACTCAATCCCGAAGAGTGCGTTTTCGGGGTCCCGAGGGGTATGCTGCTCGGGTTCATCATCTCTGAGCACAACATCTATGGTAGAACCATCTGAATCATATGGCCCACACGTACTTACCATTGTCTTTCAGACCTTTAGTAGTAGCATGTGAGTGCCCTATAACTCAATAGTCTGTCGGGTGTCCTTGGGAAACCCAAATCATCCACGTTTCATCTTTCGAGCAGGATCAATTACAGTAGCATTGCAGGATTACAACAGTCGTATAAATATACAAATTGATTACATCAGAGTATAGCGGAAGTCTTACAATAACATAAGTTTACAAACCAATAATAAGTTCTTACAAACCATAATTATTACAAACCATAGTTTTGCCATAAAGGTAGTGGATAGCAAAAGAGGTACTTATATTACATCACCAAATGAACTTCACCCTGCCCAAGGGTGCACTTCAACATTCTCACTGCTGGGACTCTTTCTCAGGAACCAACATATAGCAGAGGCTAGTGCCAGCCTGCTCATGTTGTTCACCTGCAACAAGGGTTTAACAAACCCTGAGTACTAAGGGTACTCAACAAGACTTAATCGACGAAAAGGAAAGACTCCAAGGATATGCAAGGTAAGGGGAATCAAGGTGAGTTTGTAGCAAGATCAAGAACACTTTTGTGGAAAACTGCACTAAAGTGGATCCTTACTTTCCAAGTTTTATACTTCTAATTAATATTAAGAACTATCATTAGCATTTATTCTAATTCCAAGAACTTCTTATAAAACCATCACAATATGAGCTCATAACTAGAGTTCCAGTTGATTAGCTACGATGTAGGATGGTTGATCAAGTCTTCTTCATCGAGAAGCTGCGGCGATTCGAATCGGTTTGAACCAGCTGGGGTTTCCTTACCACACGACATACACAGGGTTAGGCCCGGACCCGTGCCTGTATACATCAACCCTCACTTGGATCCTCCATTACGGGAACCGGTCTAGCGCTACCCGAGAGCACAGTACCCACTTCGCTGTGTCGTTCGTCCCTGATGGATTCACAAGAGTGTGTTACACGATACTCTCACCATCTCTCCACTCCCAGTGCGCGATTATCGTTCCCCATAAAGGAATAGACCAGATGTTAGGCTTACCGGAGTATGTGGCTAGTACTACAAATCATGATCACAAGCATGTCGTACAACGAACGGTCTTTAACCGACACAGACCGGGTCACTACGTCCAGCCTCAAACTGGGCGTAAGCCAAGATTCTGCCCGGTCTAGATTTAAAAGTCATAATCATCCTCATACTTCAGGTTCAACTTTAACTTTAGAAAAACCTACCTCTAACATTTACATCTAAGCAGGGCTAAGCATTTTAACAAATATTACTTAAACATAGGTATCATGGGTGAGTAAGGATAAACAAGGTAGTCATGCAGCAAAGTTTACCATACAACACCTGATACTTAAATGCAACATTCGTAAGACTTATGTGAGAAACATTTTATAAAACACAAGGGATGGTTTATGCTCCGGGGCTTGCCTGCAGTGTCAGGGTTGTCAGCGGTTTCAAGATTAACCCCACTCTCTAACTCAACACCCTCTGAGTGAACACCCGCCTCAGTGGTCTGCTCAACTAATGGATCTCCGCTTTTGTTCACTATACGTTAAAAGGATGCATGCTTAAGGATGATGCTAACATGGCATATCATGAAAGGGACATTTAGAAAGGATAAACATTAGTTATCTAATTGAGTACAACTTTTTTTTGTGGTACAGTTGCAAGTAGTTAACATAATACATTTCACTTTTTACCCAAGAGGTTGCATCTAAGAGTTAATAGGTTCATTAACATGTACCCATCAATTATCATAAGCAATTTAATTACTCCACTTAAAGCAACTATTAACATCTCAAAATTAAAAGGTATTTATTATATTAAGCAAGTAAAGACTATCATGGTGAATAGCTTAATAGAACCAGTCAATTTTCACTGCCTTGGAACAGTAAGGGTAAAATATTCCAAGGTCTACAATCAATCCCAATTGCACATCATTAACTTAAATGATATTAAGGAAATCATTTTTATCAATTTATTAATACATAAATCAAGTCTATTAAGTGACCAGATCATTTTTTATCTCCAAATAGTGCCAAACTTTTTATGTAGGTTCATAACAGTAAGTTAAACATGCTCATCAAATTTCATGAATTTTGGAATTATATTTTAAGCTACAAAAATCATGGATGCTCCATTTCTTAATTAAATCCAGTAATTCTTAGACATCCAAAAGTTACTGTTTTTCACACATTAGTATTTTTCCTATGTTCCACATTCCAAGAATAGCTTACTCGCAAAGTTTCATAATTTTATCACCATTATTTATTTAGTTATGGAATTAACAAAGTTCATTACTTAATTACTTTTCAAAAAATAGAAAAGGAGAAAATCTCCTTTACTTCCTCTCTTGGCCCGATCAGCGCTGCTGGCGGCCCAGCTGCGGCCTCGGCCCAGCGGCTCCGACGGCCCAGCTCTCTTCTCCCTCTCTCTTTCTCTCAGCCCGACTCGAGCCGGCCCAACCCGTAGCCGTGGCCCAAGGCCAACGGGTGGCCTAGGCTGCCTTCCCCCTTCTCCCTTCTCCCCCTCTTCCCACCGACGACCAACGTCGGCGCTACTCCGGCCATGGTGAGCATCATAACGACGGGATCTCGGGCGACACTGAGCACACCACTAACTTCCTCTCTTCCACACCCCGGCATACCATCTCCCCTCCTCCTCGAGGCGTATAACACGCACCATGACGACAGCAGCGGCGCTCGAATCTCTGACAAGGTCGCTCCGTCGATAGCCGGCCTCTCCGGTGATGACACCAAGCGCTACACACTCCTCATACCTCCGTGTATCCACCCGAGTGGTTTGTCGGGTGAATTCAAGCGCGGAGCTCACTTGACCACGGCCATGGCGCTCAGCCAGGCAGGGCACAACGGCTACACGATGTCCTGGCCATAGGGCGCGGTAGCGTCTAAACCTACTCCACCAGCGCACTCACGAGCTCACCTAGCTTCCTGAACGGTGGCTGGTTGACTCCGGAAGGCAGTGGTTGATGGTGGTCATCGAGGGCAGCAGCTCCAACAGCGTGAACCGAGGAAAACGACGTCGTTCTGGCGTGACTGCTCATGCGCTAGGGAAAAGAACGAGAGCATGAGCATCAACATGATAACGACGATTGAAAACGATCACAAGATGGAGTGGAGGGGCTCTGTGGTGCTCTGGCCATGTAGAGGGGGCTCACGGCGGTGTGGTGACCTCCGGTGAGGAAAATGGCGACGCGCGGCTAAACCGACAGTGGAGGGGCGGCTCTGGTGGGTTCAATCGGGACGCGGGAAGGTGGTGGACATGGTAGTGAGATGAATTTGGAAATGATGGAGCGAGGAGGACGAATTTGGCTTGAGCTCTCCTCGGCGGTGATGGAGTTAGGCAGACGGGAAAGAATGGAGGGGTGCCCTATGGCTCAAGTAGGAGAAGAAGAGGAGGCGGATGGCTTCGAGATGGCCAGCAAATGCTTCTCGAGGCGGTGGCGAGCTGTTGCGTGGCCTCATGCGCATGAGCGGCGTCGGCCGAGCGATGGGCGGCAAGGAGGAGGTGGCGAGCTGCTGTTTCTGCTAGTTGTCTCCATGAAATAGTTAACTAAAACATGAAACATGTTTCCATGTTTCAGTAGAAACCGCAGATTGTTCCCTCAAATAGAGCAAGATAGAAGCAGAATTAGACAAAGTTGATAGAAGATGAAATGATCCTCATGCTCTGTTCTACAACTCCTATGAAGATGACCAAGCATGAAACTAAGTAGATGAGGAGATAGAAGATGATTTATAGATTGAAGCTTATGTTTCACTATTTGAAACACAAACCACATAAACTAGGGTTTCAAAAGTAATTAGCTTAATTTACTTTATGTTAGTGAGTTTATGAGTAATTAGTGAGTTGGATTAGCAAACACATACATCCAAAACATGACACCATTATGTTGACCACATTTGGGTTACAATCATGGCACCACAATTTGAATCAAATTATTGCAAAACATTTTTCATTTGAACTTTCAAATTGAGCTTGACTCTTGACCTCACTAGTTGACCTTATGGTCAACCATTGAAATTCAAGTTTCAAATTCAAACTTGAAGCTCCATCTTTTATTTTTAACTTGTTTTCATGTCCCACCAACAATCACAAGTGTGAGGTATATAATTCTCACTTCATTTTAGTTAGGACATAATACCAAGTACCTTTAGGTTCCATTAAAAATTATGTGGTCCCAAAAGTGAACCATATAGGGTTTTTGGTTCAAACACAAACATCAACCATGCATAACACTCAGAAAGTAAACTTCCTTTTAGTGAATGAACCCATGTGAACTACTAAAACATGATGAAAAAGTGCATTATGATGACATGCCAAGTTTTAGGTTTTTGCTTAACACCTAGGGTGTTACAGCATCGAAGCCAACCTAGAGAAGATTACGGCCATCACTCAGATGGGCCCTATTCAGAACATAAAGGGGGTACAACACATCATGGGATGTCTCATGGCTCTCAGCCGATTCATATCGTGCCTCAGCGAACGAGGCCTCCCTCTCTACCATCTTCTGAAGAAAACCGACTGATTCATGTGGACAGCCGAGGCTTAGGAGGCGCTTGACAAGCTCAAGGAGCTCTTGACAAAGGCTCTGATCCTAGTCCCGCTGGTCGAAAAGGAGCCGCTCCTGCTGTATATCGCGACCACCATGCAAGTGGTCAGCGCTGCTCTAGTTGTAGAGCAGGAAGAAGCAGGGCACACTCTCAAGGTGCAACGCCTATTTTTTTAGCAATGAGGCATTGGCCGACTCCAAGACCCGTTACCCCCAAATCCAAAAGCTCCTATATACCGTCCTGATCGACAAGAGAAAGTTGCAGCACTACTTTGAGTCACACCTAGTGACGGTAGTTTCATCCTTTCCTCTCAGCAAGGTCATCCAAAACGTGATGCCACAGGGAGGATTGCCAAGTGGGCGCTCGAGCTGATGGGTCAAGGGATCACCTACGCCCCTTGAATGGCCACCAAGTCCCAGGTGTTGGCCGATTTCATGGTAGAGTGGACCGAGACCCAAATACCACCGGCGCCTGTCAATCAGGAGTACTGGACGATGTACTTTGATGGATCATTAATGAAGAAAGGGGCCGGCATGGGGCTAGTCTTTGTTTCCCTCTCAGAGTGCGCATGGGGTACATGGTTCACCTTCATTTCCCTACCTCTGACAATATGGCCGAGTATGGAGCACTCTTTAATGGCCTGCACATCGCCATTGAGCTGGGGATCCGACGGCTGGACATTCGGGGCGACTCGTAGCTCGTCATCGACCAAGTCATGAAGGAGTCGAGCTGCCACATCCCCAAGATGGCTGCATACTACTGAGAAGTGCACAAGCTAGAGGACAAGTTCGACGGCCTCAAACTCAATCACATTCCCTGATGGCTTAACGAAGTGGCCGACGAACTAGCGAAGATGGTGTCCAGCCGAGAGTCAGTCCTGACCGGCATCTTTGCCATCGATCAACACAAACCCTTGGTCCATTATGAGGCACTAGAGCAAGCTAGCAATGAGCCGCCTGCTTCGAGCTCGGGGGCTAGGGCCAGCAACAAATCTGTTGCCTCGGGCTTGGGGGCTGACCTCCTAGTGGCCCCGCCTGACCCCGAGGTCATGGAAATGAATAAGGATCCATCGGCAGGGTCCGACCCCTTGCCAGATTGGAGGGTCCCGTATCTCGACTACCTCATCCAAGAGACACTCCCGGTCGACAAGATGGAGATCCGATGGCTTGTGTGCCGTGCTAAGTCATACGTCATCATTGATGGAGAACTCTATAAAAAGAGCCACACCAAGGTCTTGAAGCGCTATATCCCCACCAAGCAAGGGAGAAAGCTACTAGAAGACATCCATTGCGATGCCTGCGATCACCACACCGTGCCGAGGACCCTCATCAGGAACGCTTTCCGATAGGGCTTCTACTGGCCGACCATGGTGGCTGATGCCATGCACATTGTACGCACCTGCGAAGGGTGTCAGTACTATGCGCGGCAAACCCATTTGCTAGCCCAAGCTCTCCAAACCATCCCCATCACATGGCCATTCGTAGTCTGGGGGCTTGATTTGGTCGGGTCCCTCAAGAAGGCGCCCGAGGGTTACACCTATTTGCTTGTCGCCATCGACAAGTTCTCCAAATGGATAGAAGCACGACTGAACACGAAGATCAAATATGAGCAAGCCGTGCTCTTCTTTCACGATATCATCCATCGGTTTGGGAAATTCACGCCGAACTCCATCATTACCGATAACAACACGCAATTCACGGGGAAGAAATTTTTAAGATTATGCGATAAGTACCACATCCGCGTCGACTAGGCCACCATGGCACACCCCCGTACGAACGGGCAGGTTGAGCACACGAATGGCATGATCCTACAGGGGATCAAACCTAGGATATTTAACAGACTCGACAGGTTTGGCGGACGGTGGGTCACGGAGCTCCCTGCCGTGCTGTGGAGCCTAAGGATGACCCCTAGCCAGGCAACTGGCCACACACCTTTCTTCATGGTCTACGACACTGACGCGATCCTCCTGACCAACCTCGACTATGGAGCACCGAGGGTCATGCAGTACAGAGGGCAGGAGGACAAGGAGTACCTCAAGGACGCCCTGGATCAACTAGATGAAGCCCGTGATGTTGCTCTCCTCCACTCCACCAAATACTAGCAAGCACTATGCCGATAGCACAGCTGTCGGATCAAGGGCCGAGCATTGAACGTTGGGGACTTAGTGCTATGCCTCGTCCAGAGCAACAAGGACTGCCACATGCTTTCTCCACCATGGGAGGGTCCATACAACATCGCCAAGGTCCTCAAGCCTAGCACTTACAAGCTCAAGACCGCCAACGGCCAAGTCCTCACCAATGCTTGGAATATAGAGCAGCTACGTCGCTTCTACCCTTAGACTTTTTCTAAGTTGTTGGCATGTTTATGCAGAAATCATGTTTTTGAAATAAAAGGCGTTCTCCTTGTCCGCTTCATTATCGTTCCCTCGACTTTTAGTGACGTCTGACCCCTACAATGGCCAGAGGTCGGACCTCATTTGGGGGATGATAGGGGAATACTTTTACTCAGGAACTTTCTTCTGCATCTGACCCCTTTTCTATGATAAGATTTGAAGGCAAAGGGCCGTAGAAGCAAAATACCGAGTAAAATGGGTCGGACTGCGGGAAACCTACGCCCCCGCAGCTATGGTGACTTTGCTCACCTGCGTGATCGGGATTTTTTGCCCACACAACGAGCTTTATGGTCTCACGTTAAAAAAAGGGTTAGAACGCATCAACTTTCACATAAAAATGCTAATAGTCTTGATTCGATTAAGACAAATGTTTAAGTGATAAAAGTTTGATCGAACAATGATGAAAGCAAAATACTTGTTTCTTTACAAGTTTTTGGCCACTGTGGCCTGATTTCATCACTGTAACCTGACTAACCCCTCCGGGGGAGAACTATCTTGTATCTTCCCTGCTAGGTCCTAAGAAAGGGGAACCACCGCCTTCTCCAGCTCCTCTAGCTCCTTCTCATCGTAGCCGAGGGTGTATCCAAGGCTCATCGCCTCCAGGCTGATGGTCTGCCCATAGTGGGGGTGAGCGATCATGAAGGATCGGTTGATGCTAGCGTGGAAGGCGTCCCTCTCAAGCGCGCCCTCTCAGGCCATGATGTCGATGACGCAAGCCACCAATGAGCTAGTTTCCTCCACCTACGCCACTCCAAGGTCATCACAGATGACCCCAATAGCAGCACGCAGCATGTCGTGCTCGTTGGCCTCTACTTCGAGATCCTTCCTCACCTCGGTGAGCTCTTGATCTAGGGTCAGCACCTTCGCCTTCTCCTGGCCGAGGTCCGCCGTGAGCCTGGCAGAGGCATTCTTAGCATCCAGCTTGCGGGCCCTCTCTCTTTCGAGCTCGGTGTTGACGGTAGTTATCTACCATATTAAACCATCAACATAACTTGAATAAATGCTTGAAATGGATCACCAATAGAAACTTAGGGGTTTAAACTGACAATTTCATAAGTTTTGGTGAATCTGTGATTTCTGTAGGGTATATCCAGAAAACCAGAAAGGAGGGATCAAAACATCAAAAAGAACTAAATGTAACCACGATGAAAACTATTCTAGAAGACTCTAGAGGACTCCAGGAGGCAACCCCCCATGGCAGAGCCCGAGAGGCCGCCAGGTAGGACCGATCAGCCCCACCCTGATGTCGCCTGGTCCCTAGTGGTGGCCCCCCACCTATTAGCTTCCAAAATGTTCCTCCACCACCTCTCTAGACTGCATCTACATCGTTCCTTAAGTTGGTTTGATCCAAGGGATCATGTTGGACCCTCTGGGCTATATAAGCAGACCCCAGCTCCCCTGAGGCATCAAGTCATTGGAGATCAAGTCATTCAGAGCCAGAAACCCTAATCTCCTCAGAGCTCCTCTAGTTTCTAGGGCATAGCTAGTTAGGTTAGGTCTTGAGGGAGGCAAGTAGTTCTTTGCTTGGATTCCTGACATCGCCAAGAGCTTGGTTCGATATAATCTTTGTACCCCTCTCTCTTTTTGTATCTCCATTATTTTTATATGCTTTGGTACAATTTTTAAGACAATATAGTATACATCTTATTCATGTTCAAGGTTACAATGTTCATTGTCTACTTTGATTATATACTTAGTATAGTTAGTTTATCATTGTGTTTATGCATAAGTTCGTATAGAGTTCACCCTAATAAGGTATTGTAACACCCTAAATTTCATTTTCCAAATTTAGTAATTAATTTGAGTGTTTATTCAATTTTCTATGCATTTAACATAGGCCAAACAATATTTTTGTGCTAATTAAAAATTACTATAAGGCTTAGAAACTTATTTGTTGCATTCATGCTGGAGCATACTATTTTGTTTGAGTGTAGGGTTAGCTTGTTTGTGTTAAAATTCAAATCTCTAGTTGAGTTTGATCAAAGTTTGGAGCTTTTGAAAATAATAAAAGAGATTTCCTTTTATCTTTTCCCTTCACCTTTTCAGCCCGGCGACAGAAGCAGCCCAGCTCGGCCTCCTTTCCTTTTTCCGCGCTCACGCAAGCGCCGGCCCACCTCGGGGCCTAGCTCGCTGTCCTGCTCCGCTCCCTCACCCCTCCCTCTTGCTCTCGTGCACATGGGCCCAACAAGCCCCACCCGGCCCTGTAGTTGGCCTGCTTGGCGACCGAAAGCAGCGGCCCACTTCCATCTCCCCTTCCTCCTTCTTTCACTACGCGGTAGAGCCCACTCGTTAGCTGGTCATTTTCCTCTTCCTCGCCGAGCTAGAGGGTCGCCATGCATCACCGCCTCCCCCTCTTCACTCCGATTCAAGGCGCTCGCCTTGATGGCCTTCAAAGCCGAGCTGCATGCGCTCGCCTTAACCGCCCTCTCCCGCACTCGCTCCCTCCCCATAAAATTCCATGCTGTGCCCTTCTCTCCTCTCTGTTGTTGCCGCTCGAGTCCGCAACCTCGCTACCCCGTTCTCTCGCCTCGGAGCTCCGATGCCATTGCGATCGCGGCCGGAAAACCCCACCGAATCTCTCAGCGTCTACAGGTTCCTCTTCCCCTCCATTTTGCTCTTCAATTCCATGAAATCGTGCTCACCAACACCATTTTCTCTCTCCAGTGCCACTGCTCGTCGCTAGCCACCGTGGAGCCCTTTCCTGCATCGCGAACACTGCCTTCGAGTTCGCGGTAACACATTCTCCTTCCCCATCCTTTTCTTCTTGAGTTTGGCGCTTGGAATCGCCACCTCGGCGAGCTTCGCATCTCGCGGTCATGGCGCCGCCGCGGGAGTCACCTCTCCGATGCGTTTCCACCCTAGCCGTTTGTTTCGGTGAGTTCGCCTTGCCGCGCAAATCACGTAGGTGTTCTCGGGTGGAGTTTGGCGGCCAGAAACGCCATTCCGACGAATCGCCGCCATGCTCGGTCACCAGTGACGATGGCGCCGCCGTTTTCCCTGTCTTCCCCGGTGACTCACCGCCGCCACCTCACGTGCACCGTTCATTCCCTGATCAGCGGCTGAGATTGCGTACCCCTTCGGGGATAAGTAACCGGTCCATGGTGGACCCGTGGACGTGGTCCACAGCGTCCACATCAGCACGCCCACCGCCGCGTGGTGCACCGCGCCAACCAGAGCACGCCACATCAACGTTGAGTCAGTAGGCGACTCGGTCAACTAGACCAGTCGCGTTAGTTTTGCACGAAGACCCCTATACTTTTTATAAATCAACCCGCACTCTGCCTCAGTTAAAAAATAATTCTGTTTAAACCCTTGTGTTTTTGAAAAATAGGACCCGCCGTCCTAGATTGCGCAGAAAATCAGTTTTATTTGTTTTAATTCAAAAATAAGTTCTAGATATTTACGGAAATGTCATTTGGACCTTGTTTTCAACATAACTTTCACATTTTGATTCCGATTTGAGTGATTCTTGCGGTCACGTGTTTGTAGTAATGCGTAGAATAGATTTATAAGATTTTTAAGCTCTGTTTACAATGGTTGGTGTACTGTTCTAATAGAAAGTTATTTGTTTGCTTGTAGTGATTGAAATTGGATGCTTGTATGGTGTTGATGATCACATTTAAGGTGTAATTTCTTCGTGGTTTCTCTGAGGAGCAAATATTTGGAGATCAGTACCGACGGCAAGCTAAGGTTTTGGATAAAGGCAAGTGTAACAAGGAATTCTTGTACCTATTCATGATATATAATTCATTCATCCATGTGTCTAATATTGAAATGCCCTAATGATTTACCTAGAATACTTTGTACCATATATCCTTGTTACCCATGGGGTAGTTTGCATGTTAAGTTAGTTGTTGCTTCGCATAACCAAGATTAATTAATTAACACGACTAATGATATATGCAATTACATAAAATGATGCTCTTAGCAATTTATATAAGGGGCTATAGCACGGGGGATTGGTGCTTTGGATACCTCTCCTTAAGGACTCAATCAATGAACAGACCACCTAGGAGATACAGTACAACCAGGAGAATCACATGGCTCTGGTCTTAGCTAATTACGTTGACTAGTTCTAGCAGGTATGTTAGCTTACTGAAAGGGCAAGAGGGGGGTACCATGATGCTTATGGGACCTGTCCTGCTAAGGTGTGTGCTGGACAAGGTTGAGGTGTGCCACCTTGGTGGAGGGTGTCCATGATGCTTGGGTAACTGAAACCTCAGTGGCTACAACTTGTTAGGGTGGCTTTAGAAAGGCTTCGCAGTGGTCCCTGCCTACTCACCTTGGAAGTGTTAGGGGGTCGACGGGCCCCAGGCATATGGGTATCATGACTCATGGTGAATGTGTACACACTCTGCAGAGTCTTGTTAAAACTGATATATCAGCCGTGCTCACGGACACGAGCGGCCTGGATCTTTCTTGATTAGTGGTTACTGGGAGGTTTGGGAATGATATTAATACTGACTAATTATTACTTTTCACCCAGGATGGTTCTTCACTAAAGTAGCAATACAGGTTTAATAAAACTTGACAACTAAAATTGCTAACCGCAGTACACCGAGTCAAGCCTTTGAGCATTCATAAACCCCTTGTTATACTTGCTAAGCATGGTGCGCTTACGCTTGCTTTTCTATCAACAAAAATCCCGGATGGGTACCAGATGGAGGAGTTCATGACCATGATCTCGCGAAGTTCTAGGAGGTTTAGGCTAAAGTTCACCAATCGACGTCCCTGTGGCTTATGGAGATCTACCAAAGATTAGTTTATCATTTCCGCTTTGTATCTGCTAAAGACTTGTAAGTCTTGTTGTAAAAGAATGATACCGATATGTAATAAAGCACATCTTTTGATATCTACCTTGTTTTGTCACTATATGTGTAATTTGACGTCCTGGGCACACATATGGTTGGCACTCGATTATGTCCTTGAAATCGGGTGTGACATGTACCATGGGTGGGTGGTAGAGATCATGTAAGCATCGTGTTTATATGCTATTTACCTGTGAATACACTCTATATTTTGGGTCATGTGGTAGATCGCGGATGTGACACTCCCGTTGAGTCCTTTGTAGTCCACTCCCCGAATATATGCCATAGAAGTAGGGCCCGGTTATGAAGGAAGGGAGATGTTTCTGTACTCAAATTTCCCTAAGTAATGCCCTTATGTGTGGATATAATGATGATCTTAGCCATGATTACTAGGTGCAATTGCACTAATCAATGTATGCTTTGACCTGTAGTTAAGGATGACTTAGGAAATATTCCTCTAATATTCTAACTTGACCATGCTATTGCCATAGATAGGAGTGCTCTGAGTGATTTACTTATTATAATGCTTGATCAATGCTTATCATATACATCTTATCTCATGACTTACCCCTATTATGAATAGAGTGATTGGTTATGGTTTATTCATCCATCAATGTTATAAGTTATCAATACATGTCCAAAGCTACACCTTCCCTGTAGTAAAATATAAATACGATACTTGGTATACTATCGGGTGAAGTGCTACAATGGTATAGTTATCTGTCCGCTTGCAGAATCCTTTTCATTCATATCTTTATATTCTTTCTAGTCACATAAAATGATAAACATCTGCTTGGTACTATTCTTGTAGTAATGCTAGATAGTACCAACAAACATTTCTGGCACCATCACTGTGGATGACAACCTAGTTTAGTAATGCTAGAGGTGTAGGTAATTAATAGGTGACTACTAAAACAAGTGAGGAGTTAATAAATACCAACAAGCATTTCTAGCACTGATGCCAGGGAAGGTAGCTAGCACAGGAAGT
Source organism: Saccharum hybrid cultivar R570 (assembly GCA_038087645.1). Lineage (NCBI taxonomy): Eukaryota > Viridiplantae > Streptophyta > Magnoliopsida > Poales > Poaceae > Saccharum > Saccharum hybrid cultivar. The sequence continues at coordinate 15,046,039 of JAQSUU010000245.1, forward strand.
ATTGATAAACTTATATTAATTGATGTGATTGAAATAACCATTGACCTCTGCTCAAACAGACTTACCCTTGTTTTGTCTACTTGTGTATCTTATGCAGGGTAATGTATTATTGGTTTTAACCTACCGACAAACTTCATTGACGATCCAGAAGCGCTACTCAAGAGAACTAAGTCTAAACTCAAGAGAGTATCCGCTTTAGAGTTGGAGGACAGCCGTAGAAGGCGAAGCTTAACACCAGAATTTGAAGCCATGACTAACAAGAGTCTTCATGAATTCTCTGCTCCAACTACAGCCAACATTCGTACTAGACCTGAGGTAAATGTTGGAGACAATGGATTCGAGCTCAAGCCTGCTCTCATCAACATGGTGTAGGCCAGCTAGTTTTATGGAAAGGCACATGAAGATGCTAGTGCACATCTCCAACACTTTCTGGAGATCTGTAGCACCTTCACTATCAAGGGAGTAACAAAGGATGCTATTCTACTCCGCCTTTTCCCATTTTCACTCTTGGGGAAGGCAAAACAGTGGTTCTACGCCAACAAAGAAAGAAATACCACATGGGATAACTGCTCCACTGCCTTCCTAGCAAAGTTCTTTCCCACAGGCAAGACTAATGCTCTACGTGGGGGAATCTCAAGTTTTTAGCAACATCGTGATGAATCTGTCCCTAAGGCATGGGAACGTTTCTAGGACTACATATCAGAATGTCCTCATCATGGGATGGAGAATTGGCTACTCATGCAGACATTTTACCATGGGTTGACCACTAGTACCCATGAGACAATGGAGACTGCTGATGGAGGTGCTTTTCTATCACTTAACCTCAGAGATGCAACAACTCTTGTTGAGAAGATGACCTCTAATCAAAGCTAGAATGAAGAACGTACTTAACCTCGCAAGAGAGGATGAATGCATCAACTCAAGGAGGTAGACATGTTGTCGGCCAAGATGGACCTACTGATGAAGAAGCTCGAGGACCGAGCTAGTGAGAAGAAAGAAGTCATGCACATTCACGATTCTCGCATGTCGTGTGAAGTGTGTGGTGACATTGGGCATTCAGGGAGCAACTGCCTTGAAACCCAAGAGGATATGAACTACATCAATAACAACAACTATCGTTCTCAACAGAATCAGGGATGGAATCAGCAACAGAGGCCAAACTACCAAGGTAACTTTTAGGGTAATAATTATAATAACTTCAATCAACCACCCTTGAGAGAATTAGTTGCTAGTCAATCTAGACTTATGGATCAAATGTCTAAGAAGATAGCTTCAAATGATAAAATCCTAGAGAACATAAGTACTAGAATGGATACTTTTGCTTCTGCCATTAAGAATTAGCATAGTTTTAATAAAATGATAGAATCACAAATAGCTCAGCTGGCAGTTGTTGTTCCTCCATCCGACAAAGGTAAGATTCTAGGGTAGCTGGAAGATTTAGAAACCGCAAATCTTATCAATATTCACAATGCAGCTTTCTACTACACTCAACCGTTAGAGGGAAGGTGGATAGATTATAAACTCCTCGACAAGAAAGGTGATCTAGGGAGTCCCGTCATTCCCATCTCCATTGGACCTCACATCTTTTAGGAAGCTATCTGTGACTTTGGAGCAAGTGTCAACATCATGCCTAAGGTAATTTATGATAAGATTCTAGGAGATCCTTTATTGTACACAAATATGCGTTTGTAGCTTGCAAATCAGTCACTCTGCTACCCCAAAGGAATTCTAGAAGATGCCATCATTCAAGTGGGACAATTGTTGAAGATGGTTATCTACCATAATAAAGGGTTAAAATAAATATATAAAGGGCTAATAAATGATCACCAACATAGGTTTAGGGTGTCAACTAACGAAATTCCACAAGTTTTGGTGAATCTATATTTTGCAGGGGGTTATCAGAATAATTCAGGAATTGATATCTTTCACGAGAAGGAACCCACGTCAATCGGTCTAATCTCCACGTCACGAATACGCAAGAGGCTTCTAGAGGACACCAAAGGACTCCACGAGGAGGGCCACCACAAGGCGCCGCTAGGTGGGGCCGACCGACCTCAACCCTAGGCCGATCGGCCCCTGGCCACCGTCCCTTGGCTCCTTCCTTTGCAAGCTACTTCAACCGCCTCCAAGGATTCATCCTAACCCCACGTGAAGGTCAGTTTGATCCAAGGGCCACAGTTCCATGCTCTGGGCTATATAAACGAGGCCCTAGACCCCCTCTAAGGGGAATTCATTCAATCCATCATCATAATCACCTTTAAGAGAAAAACTAGGGTTTGGGGAAGAGAGGTGTCCCTCGAATGGATGTCCTCTCAACTCCCAAGTTAGAATAGATCTAGTCTTCTAGATAGTAGAGAGATGGAGAATGAGGGAGGAGTTCAGAGGAGGTGCTGGCCTGTCGGTGCCTCTTCAACAACTTGTACTTCGGCAGGATCGAGTTCTACGTGGGCTTGCTCCTGAGATGGCTCAGGCTCTGGCAATCAACTTCTGATTCAAGTAGGATTCATGTTTATATTATTCTTCTGGTTTGTGAGTCTCTTTTGAGCGCTTTAATCTAGTCGACTAGGTTAGAGTATAATTCATAGTGTAAGCGTGGCGCTTAGACTAGGATTACTCGTAGATGCACCCTATATTCTGGATCGGTGGTAGATCACGAAGGTGACAACTTCGTTGAATCCTCTGTAGTCCACCTCCCGTCTGTAGGCCTAGCAAGATATATAATTGCGTGGTAGATTCATACCCTGTTTGCAGTCTTCCATAGTAATTCCCTAGTTGAATAGTAGAAGATGTGGACTGCCCAAGTTAGAAGTAGAAACCGTGATCGAGTTATCCTCTCTATACTCCTACTATCGACCCCATACTAGATTGATCCTCTCTTACGTTTTAGTATTGTTTTCACTTTAGTTGTTCCCACCTTATTTATATTTCCAACTCATTCACCTTTTCTGGTTAAGTTAGAACACGTAGTTGACTTACACGTTTCCCTATGGATACGATATTAAAAACCCTCCAGGTGAAAGCTACAACGGTATCCGTGTGCTTGCGGATCTTTTCTGTTCGCGTTAATAAATATCAACAAGCTTTCTGGCGCCATTGCCGGGGAAACGGTTGCTGAATTGACTACGAACCTAGCCTAACCTTTTTCAAAAACAAAAATAAATAAATATATATATACATAAAAGAAAAAAATATTTTCTCATACCTTCTTTCTTTTTATCCTTCACCTCATCCCTTCTATTCTTTTTTCCTTTCATCTTTTGTTAGTATGGATAATAACACTCCTATCTATCAATATGCTAACCCTATGGGCACACACCTTAGACCACCAGAACATTCCGAGCCTATCACAGCATCTGGTTTTGAGATAAGCCCGGATTTCATAGAATTTGTTCTGAAAAAACCCTTCATGGGGGAAATTGAGGAAAACCCATATTCGCACCTACGAGAGTTTAAGCGGATCTGTGACCTCATTCGCATAAAGGGCATGTCCGATGAGACCATCCAATGGAATCTATTTCCATTCTCTTTAACGGGAAAAGCTAAACACTAGTATAAACTCAATGTAGAACATGCGCAAGGAGATTGGAAGACACTATGCAATGAATTTCTATCAAAATTCTTTCCCATCTCCAAAGTGAATGACCTATGAAAAGAGGTTCTAACTTTTAGACAACTAGAAGAAGAATCTCTTGCCGAATCATGGGATTGCTTTATTGACCTTACCCTCATTGGCCCGGACCTTGCTATTCCAGACCCAATACTTTTTCAATATTTTTATGAAGGTCTTAGCAAGGATTCTAGTGAATTTCTTGATTTATCCTCTAGAGGAGCTTTTCTTCATTTGCTTACAAGTGAAGCAAGGGTCATGCTTGAAAAAATTACTAGTCAAGCCACTCACTGGACTAAAATTCATTTTAAGCCCCCCAAGAAAAAGAAGGAGTTCTCTCCTGAACAAAAAGAGGAAGTTTTGATAGCTAACTCACAACCACTTCAATCCTGAGGTTCAGCTGTCAATCCTAAGACATCAATACCCCAACGTAATGATGATAGCTTAGACTTCTAGTTTTGTAAGATGCTGGTAGATCAATATAAAAATAGAATGACATCTAGAAAAAAGTGTTCTCAACTACCTTTCCCCCATAGAGCACATTGGAAGAGATGCAAGGATGGCATGTCTAGCGATGCCATATAAGGAGAGCCAAGCAATTTTGGAAATTATTCTATCTTATCCCCTTCTATGCCCACATTAGATGACTTACCTCAACCCATTTTTCAATCCATCCTTGACCCCGATGATCCCTCGTATGCTCTCCCTCCTAAGTATCATGATGATCCTAGAAATCTATTAAGACAACCAAACCATAGGACTCATAATGACCACATGGATGACGAAGAAATGCTACGACATTAGCAGGAATGTGTAGAATGGATGGACAAGGAAGAAGCCTTAATAGAATCTAATCTTGGCTCAAACTCAAATGGTGAGTTTTTAACTCCCTTTGACTTTGAGGACGATACTTATCCATCTATGGAGGAAGCCCTAGACGAGGCCAATTCAAGAGTCACCAATCCAAGTAAAATTCTAAACATTCAGATTGGAGACAAAGATGACTCAATGAGCATGGAATCTATTCCATAACCACCTTATTAAATCCATGTTCATATGAGACATCTCCCAATTCAATTGGTCTTTTCAACCTCCCCACATTCGAGATCTCCAACCCCCTCACTCTTTCTGTTTATAAAAAATTTAAAAGGGTGGTTGTAGATGCATATGTTTATCATAAATATTGCAGATCTCATTGTGCTCTTAAGGTTGGTGTTGGAGGGGAACCCACTTCACCAAAACATATTTTGAAGGTTTCCCAAGGACAAGCTTAGTGTCCTAAAACAAGCACTTTTTAGATCCTAACACGAGTATTCACCTTTCTGCTACGCTGTCCTTATGAAACGAGCATAGAGATATAATTGTAAAAATATTCCTTCGGGTACTCTTGTCACTAACCTTTCTAGGTCTAGAGCAAAAAGATCAAAGGAATAACAAACACAAGGGAAACACAGCTCACGCATCATGAAGAGATCCATGGAACAAGAAGATGAGTGCCACGAAACAAGATCTATAATCAAAGCACTCACTCCATGGAAGGAGGTGAACAAATCTCCACCAAGCCCCTTCAAGACAAAGACCATCATGGAGAAATTCTCAAGACAATGAGGGGAGCACAAGGACTAACAATAATGTCAAGATCAGGAGAACAAAAAGATGGTGAACACAAGCCATTCATGAGCAGAACCAGCTGGGCAAGAGAAGCTTCCATAGGGTGGTTCAGTACCATCACTCTTCAATGACAAAAGTAATATCTTGAGGTACATAATCACTATTCAAAAAGCTTTTCTCGATCCTGGTATGCATATAAATGAAGAACCAAACATGTTTAAGTTACAACTTCGCTTGATCCAACCTGATCAACTTAACATGTTCAGTTCTTTAATCTTTGTTCTTAGCTTCACTCTCTTGATCTCATTGTCTTAACCAAATGAGCTAAAAATATTGCATAGTCACACTCATGCTCATCTTCTGATCTTATCACCCATAACTTCAACTTTATCTTGTTCACCATGCCTAAGGTTAGAGAAGAACGAACAAAACTTTTGGTTCTGTCGGTGTTTTTCCACCAATAGAGCCCATGCATTTGATCTCTACCTTGTCTTTATGAGAAGGACACACTTTGAACAAAACATGGATGAGTTTGTCAACTCTCCCAAATTCTACAAAGTGAAGGTCCTGGATCTATAAGAACATGCACACTGAGCAAGATGCTGTCAACTTCCACAATTAATGCTTCATTTCAAACGGCTGCTGGACGAACGAAGAACATGGGTAACACCATATCAAGAGGTGCAATTATCAAGGTCTCCACCTCTGAGACCAGATGATTCACCTAAGGAATGAACATGGTGAGAAGTCCTGTTCAGAGGACTTAAAACAATGAACCCTCGTCGGGAGGTAAAATCGGTAGTTATCCATATTTATCTTTTCTGTATAATCATTTTCATTTAGCATATTTACTTTTCTGCATTAGCATTGCATTATTTTATATATATATATATATATATATATATATATATATATATATATATATATATATATATATATATATATATATATATATATATATATATATATATATATATATTTGCTGCATCATAAATCCTAAAGGCCCATGTGGATAATTTTGTGGTGTGTAAAAAACCCATAGGAATATTCATCGTGGTGGCATAAAAATAAAAATAAATATGCATGCATTCATCCTATTGCATTTTCTTTTGCATCATAAAAAATATAAAAATACAAAAATATTGAGAAAGAAATCCCACTGAAACTCTGCCTAGAAGAAAAGCTTTGGACAACTGAGGCTTAAGTGGCCAAACCACTAACGCTTAACATGTTCTACAAGTTTTGTTGTCTATTTGAGTTTCACATGATTTGAAGGACCAAAAAGAGCTGACAAGCAAGTGGATGCTCTATCCATTGTTGGAGCACTATCTCATCAGTCATCAACATCAATCAATTTCTAACAGAAGACGTACATCTCCACTGCCAGTCTGCTACATTGCAAGATCGAACGACTACATCAACATTTAGCTTGGGGGAAGGCACCCCCGTGTATTCCAGGTAAGTATCCTTACCTCCTTAAAGTTTTTCTATAAATAAATTCAAAAAGAAAGAAAAAAAATAGTGAGCACATGAAGGTTCACACTTACATAATTATGGTCAGGAGACATACTTTTTAATATTTATGGATTTTTATTGTGTTTACTTTATCTAGTCGAGTATTTGTTTTATATTGTGCTATTTTGTAATAATGTGTGTTAGTTAGAGTGTGTCAAGTTTGCTTGAATTAGTTTGTGAATAGAGAGCACTCAGAATAATCTCTGTTATGGAAATGATGAATAGTTGCTCTGCCGTAATTCCTTTCAAGTGCCTAGTTTTCAAACACGAATTCTCCCGAGTTTTGGGTAGAACTGTCTTGATCTAAAGATAAACTCTGAGCCTGAAACTTGTGGGTTGCAAATGCTGGATCTAAATCTAGGTAGTTGAGGAGTATGATATGAGAAAGTTTGAGTTGCTATTTATCTTGCTTCTACTGATGCTAGAGTTCTGAAGAATTTTATCTTTTGAAATCTTAAAATACCATGATGAGTACTTGTATGACAAAGCTTAAAATTTCTACCACAGCCATACATAGGATAGAAAACTCCATTCATACTTTTTATTACTTGTACTTGCATTGAGCATTGTCGAGCTCTGTTGACCCTTAGAGGCTTGCCATACTTTTAAAATCAAGATCACATACACTCCACTCAAATATGCTGCTTCTACTCTGGAAGTATGCAACAACATGCCTTTAGATCCACCAAATATATTTTTCTCCTACACTGGGAGTGAACACCACTCACATGTCTTATAGGAGTTTTGTCACCTATCCATACATTTTATAAGCCCTAGTTATTGTTGCTCTAGGTTATTATTATCTCTCAATCTTTCATTATAGACAAGAATGTTCTAGGCTTATATATTTATAAAAAGAAGAAGAAAGAGAAATATATAGAGAGTAAAACATGGACAAGTGTCCTACCAAAACAATGGGTACTTAGATGCCCACCTCTCTAAAAAAACAATAGCCCAAAATATCTCTTAGTCTAAGTTTTTCAATTATTCAAAGAGAGATCAAAATCCCTTTCAAAGGAGCAAAAGTAGAATTAGATCCACTATCACCTTCATCATAAATAAACCACTCCTTGATCCATACACATGCACTTCTTGATTTGATCGTATGCCTCATTTTTCTGGATCCACTGTTTGACTTTACAAAATATGCTTTGTAAGTATGTACACGCTGTCTCCATACCTATAAGCTCCAGATAAAGCATTAGATGTAGGATGAGAGAAGACAAATCTCACTTTGCCTTGGAGAGGATCCAGAAATACCACATATATTGAGAGATTTGAGAGAGTCATACAAAAAGATACTCTGAGTTTTATTTTAAAAATCTTGCAAAACTCTGAAATAATAGTTGAATGAAGAGCTTGAGACATAGTGCTTGATTTGATTGTTCTAATTTTCAACTGCTCAAGACCCAAGTGAAGGCTAATAAGCTCCATAGTTAAAGGTAATATGGGTAAGTCTGAAGGTTAGAGTGGTTAGACCTAATCCGGAGGAAAATTCTTGTTTGAACGCATATGTACTTTTGAGGCGTGAAAGCATTGTAGCAACTCCTGATCCATTATGAATATTTGCTAAGGGACTAGCAAAAGGTAAGCTTAGGGAGTTGTTGACGATGGTTATCTACCATAATAAAGGGTTAAAATAAATATATAAAGGGTTAATAAATGATCACCAACATAGGTTTAGGGTGTCAACTAACGAAATTCCACGAGTTTTAGTGAATCTATATTTTGCAGGGGGTTATCAGAATAATTCAGGAATTGATATCTTCTACGAGAAGGAACCCACGTCAATCGGCCTAATCTCCACGTCACGAATACACAAGAGGCTTCTAGAGGACACCAGAGGACTCCACGAGGAGGGCCACCACGAGGCGCCGCCAGGTGGGGCCGATCGGCCCCTGGCCGCCACCCCTCGGCTCCTTCCTTTGCAAGCTACTTCAACCGCCTCTAAGGATGCATCCTAACCCCACGTGAAGGTCGGTTTGATCCAAGGGCCACGGTTCCATGCTCTGGGCTATATAAACGAGGCCCAGACCCCCCTCCGAGGGGAATTCATTCAATCCATCATCATAATCACCTTTAAGAGAAAAGCTAGGGTTTGGGGAAGAGAGGTGTCCCTCGAATGAATGTCCTCTCAACTCCCAAGTTAGAATAGATCTAGTCTTCTAGATAGTAGAGAGATGGAGAGCGAGGGAGGAGTTCGGAGGAGGTGCTGGCCTATCGGTGCTCCTGAGATGGCTCTGGCTCTGGCAATCAACTTCTGATTCAAGTAAGATTCATGTTTATATTATTCTTCTAGTTTGTGAGTCTCTTTTGAGCGCTTTAATCTAGTCGACTAGGTTAGAGTATAATTCGTAGTGTAAGCGTGGCGCTTAGACTAGGGTTACTCATAGATGCACCCTATATTTTGGATCGGTGGTAGATCACAAAGGTGACAGCTTCGTTGAGTCCTCTGTAGTCCACCTCCCGTCCATAGGCCTAGCAGGATATATAATTACATGGTAGATTCGTACTCTATTTGCGGTCTTCCATAGTAATTCCCTAGTTGAATAGTAGAAGATGAGGACTGGCCAAGTTAGAAGTAGAAACCCTGATCGAGTTATCCTCTCTATACTCCTACTATCGACCCCATACTAGATTGATCCTCTCTTATGTTTTAGTATTGTTTTCACTTTAGTTGTTCCCACCTTATTTATATTTCCAACTCATTCACCTTTTCTGGTTAAGTTAGAACACGTAATTGACTTACACGTTTCCCTGTGGATACAATATTTAAAACCCTCCGGGTGAAAGCTACAATGATATCCGTGCGCTTGCGGATCTTTTCTATTCGCGTTAATAAATACCAACAACAATTATATGTTCCCATAGACTTTGTGGTTCTAGAAATAGGTGGAGATGAGAGGGCACCCATCATTTTTGGCCGACCCTTCCTTAGCACCGCGAAGGCCATCATCTACGTGGACACCGCTAAGATCTGTTTCAATATCAAGGATAGGAAGGAGAAGTTCTCGTTCAAGGACCCTATACTATATTCTCCCGCTCATCCACAGATGGCATACCTACCCGAAGAGACAACAGCAGTGACCAAGAAGAAGAACAGAAGAAGGAGGAAGAACAAGACCAGCTAGTCACCTGAAGAGACAATCAACATAATCAACACCATCCAATCGGAGTATGACCACCTCCTCCACCATTCCTTGCTAAGAAGGATGACCCTAGCATACCGATGATCGAGTGTACCATTGGTCAGAAGATCTTCCACAACAATTTTTGCGACGTTGGATTAGGTGTCAAGATAAAAGATCACTACGCTCCCGCTGACTTTATGGTCCTGGACATGGAGGAAGAAGATGATTCACCTATTATTCTGGGAAGACCGTTCCTCAACACTACCAATGCAGTCATCTACATCGGATCTGGACAAATCCACCTCTAGTTTCCTAGAGAAAAGGTACACTATTGTTTTAATAGGTATACTACTTATGAGCAGCCAAAGAAGACCTGCTCCCGGAGGAGGAGACATCGATCATCCCACTATCAAGAGGATCAACTCCCTAAGAATGGATGGGGGGATTATGAAGGAGAGTTGAGAAGGACCTATGTCAACCCTGATTGAATGAATGGAACGATGAAGAGTCTGAAGCACCCACCAAAGAAGAAGCCACTCCGCCAACATCAAGCTCACAAATTAAACAGGTATGGAAAGAGAAGATAACATCATCACCATCACAAGAGGAGCAGTCATCTGAGTCTCCAACACTAAGACTAGATGATGCACCTAAAAAGTAAGTATTCTCTCCTACCTAGTCCTGTCCGGAGGACTTTAAAATCTAAACCCTTGCCATGAGGTAAAATACAAACCTCATCTAGGAGCTCGAGGATTCGCTGGCGGGCCACAACATCCCTCTGAAGGAGCTCATCCCACTCCTTCCTGATCGCCGTGGCCTCCTAGTCATCCTTGTGCAACCTCTCTAGCTGCTCTGAGGCCATCCGCTCGGCTTCATCGGTGTGCCAACGGACCTCTGCTTTGTGGGTCCAAAAGTTGGTCACCTCTATGTTTAGGTAGTCCTAGGCCTCCATATGCTGAAGAAGGAATTAGGACTTCGCCTGGCTGTGCTCCATGAGAGATTGCAGGGAAGGCGCAAGTCAGAGACACCAAAACACAAAACAAAGACCAAAAGTACAAGCCTTTCAAACCTGGCCTATCGAGGCAGCACCATTCAAAGTGCTCAGCACGTTGGTGAGCAGCTGCGCCACGCCACCTAATAATGAGTGCAGGCCGTGCCACTCTAACCCTTCCGTGATGTCATCAAGGGCGAAGACCATAACCCCTAGATTTTGTGGGTCCACCCACTCGATCTGGGGTCCGCCCCACACCTCCGAACTGTCGCTCACCTAGGTCAAGTCTCAAGACGACTCCCGGGACACTAGCATCGCCAAGCCCCCTCACCGCGATGCCTCCACGGGGATTACCTCTCCGGCAGTAGAGGAGGTTGGCAGCATGGATGCAGACCCTTGCTCCGTCACCACGACTACCTGGGATGCCTCAGTTGTGTCTCCTCTCGATTGCCTCGCCCCGAACGCCGTCGCTTGCGCCGTCGGTGGCTCAGGCCGTGCCGCCTCCTCCTACGACGTCACGGTCACGCTAGGCTATGATGCGTCCATCGCGGGCGTCCCTACCTCCACTCGTGTCAGCATGGTCATGATTGGCTGAGCTACCCCCGTCGTAGGTGTCATAGGAACACGCTCCGTCTGCACCACCCATGCAGTCAACAAGTCTGCCTGCACTGCCGTCGCTGTCGGCGCCATGATCATGGCTAGCTACCCCACGACCGTCATGGACGCCTCCCATGTGCCCGCCTCCTACTGTCCCTCCATATATGCCATCGCTGCTGCTGATGGCACCTGCCCCGCCGATGTCATAGTGCCGGCCAATGATCGACGTGATGCCTGGAGGGCGACGCTCTTCTTCGGCGCAAGCGCCAGAGGGGTCCTAAATCAGCCAGCACTGCAAGAAATATAGATGTGAGCCCACAGGAGAATCAAACCAAATCGAAGGGACAGAGGAGCTCGCTGCTTACCTCAGTGCCACTGGGTGACAAGGGCATTTGGGAGACAAATCGCCCCGACCCCTGCTCTGTCTTGTCGGAGCGCGGCCACTTGGAGCTTTCCCTCTGCTCCAAGGGGTTGGCAGAATGAACTGTCTCCATCAGCCCCTAAGACATGTCCTCTCCCACATGATGGGGGAAGGGGCCCAGTGCCCTCTAGGTCGGGTCCACGGCCTCACTTGCCTGCTGCCGGGAAGGGTCACCACTCGCCGGCCCGTCCTCCTCCACAAGGGCATCCCAGGTGACGCCACCATCATTGTCTCTGACCTCCCCCTCTTCTTCCTCCTCCTCGTCGGTGTCAGAGACGTCCTTGCCTCGGTCTTGCCTCGCTTGCCTATCAAACTGCCTCTTCTTCTTGTCCTCCTTCGCCATCCTCTATGCCTCGTTCAAATCGCGTTTGGCCACCCTCACGGCCTCGCTCCTCGGCAGTGGCGCCAGGTGCTCCGTGAGCGTGAGGTCCCACTCAAAATAAGATAAGCGGGATTGAACGAATCAACTAGGGAAAGGAGGGGGCGAGGAGAGGATAACTTACAAAACTGACAAAGCCAGGCTCTGGTCACATCAGGGGGTGCCTCAGCATCAAATACACAAACTTGATGGTGGCTCTTGATGACTCCTTTAGGGTGTCCACCACCTCCTTAAGGTGCTACGCAACCTCCAAGTCGGCAAGGGGCCCCTCAACGAGCACCGTCCCCTCAAGCCGAGCGACGGGGACCATCCGGTGCATCAAGAGCACGCGAGCCATCAGGGGCGCCACTCTCCTCTCATGGTATGCCTCGATGATGCCACTCCCCTTTACACCACCATCCCTCAAGATCTTGATGGCGGCGAGGTGGTCGGCGATCCTCTTCACGTCCTTCTTCGGGATGCCCTACCCCCACGAATCTAGGTCCGCTTCAACCACATGCCCGGTATACTCTGGCAGGGTGTGCTCAGGCAAGTACAGGGCGGTGTCATTCTTCAAATAGAACCACTATGAGTGCCACCCCTTGTTCGACATCGACAGCTTCATGGATATGTACTCCTTGGCCCGGTTGCTCCTAAGGCGGATCCCGGCGCACCCCATCGGCATCGTCACCTCTGGCCGATCGTGCTCCCTCCTTGTATGCAGGCTGACGGAGAAGAAGTACCACCAGAGATCAAAGTGAGGCTCGATCCCTAGGTACCCTTCGCACAGCGCATTGAAAGTTGCAATGTGCTGAATCCCATTGGGATTTAGATGCTGTAGCTTGATCTTGTAGTAGTGGAGGAGCCCTAGAAGGAAGCGGTGGGCAGGAGCTGCAAGACCGCGATTGTGGAAGTGCACGAACGACACCACATAGTCATCAGGCAGCGCCAGGAAGTCGTGGCCATCGGGCGCTATGCACTCATGTGCGATGGTCCTCGCACGAAGAAGGCCACGGTTGACAAGTCCCTCCATACGTGCATGGCTACAATCCGAGCGATTCCATAGGTCCATGGGAGGCTGGGGTGGAAGAGCGGAGGTTGAGGTGGTAGCGGCGGTGAAAGAAACAGAGGCAGCAAACCCTAACGTTGGCGGTGACAGAGCGGAGAAGGTAAGGGCACAGGTATGTGTATCGATTATGGAGGTTAACCCTTTGGTTTTATAGGGGAGGGTGGAGGTGAGAAGCCAACCGCCCGCCTCGATCTCTGCACCCGCCGCGTCCTGTCACCGCATCCCATCAAGGGGCATATGCACGTGACCCTTGGCCATCCCCTTGAACAACACGCTGGGTGGCAATCTGTCTCCTCCCCCCAACGGGCCACAGGCCATAACAGGTAAGAAGGGCAACAGGGCAGAAAATGCTCTTAAGGCCCATCAAGGCCCAAGAGTTCAAAGGCTGGCCCATCAATGGGTTCAACAGCTGCTTTAGGGCACCCCTTAGAGTAAGGGGCAGAAAGGGATGGGCCCGCTAGCGGCCAGCACCTAGGCGCACGAGCATCGTGGGCATCCCAACCCATGTTTGAGTCTCGGCAGTGCATAATCCATGGTTTTCCCTTGCAAGAAGGCAACAAGCCCACAGGACAGGTCGGACGGGCTTGGGAACTATATGGATTGGCCGCCAAGAGTCTAGAGTTGGTCACCAGCTGACCCATGATGGATCCCCACGAACGGGAATCGGGGCCCCACTCGAACCAATCTATTAGCAGCTCACCGAGCACCCCAGTTCAGCCAGTGAGGAAAACCATGACGCCACTCAACCCCTCCATTTTATCAAAAAAACACATGAGGAAAAATGAACCAAAGATGGACCGACCCCTTGGTCGGACCCCTGCTACGCACAGGGGCTCGGGGGCTTGGGCCCGCAAAAGAAACCCAACGCATGGTCACGTACGAACAACAACACGACCATGACCACCTATCTAGGCCAGAACTCCAAGGTATCCTAGTATGAGAAAGCCTTTGGCGAAGTAGCCAACTTCTCTAAAGGCTCAGGGGCTACACCCGGCGGGTGCACTCGCGCACACCCCTAGGAGAACAAAAGACCTTGGCATCATGCAAAGGAGTGTCCTACTTCCCCCTAGGATCAAGAGGTTGTGTCACACCCAGTTTTAAGGACAAAACCAGATATACACTATATGTGAAATAAAGAGGTCAAATCTCACATATAGCTGCAGATAAGTGTAATATCAAAAGACAAATGCTTATTAAACATAACACAATAGTATAAGATATAACTTTAGAGAACAACACAGCGGAAAGACAACTCCGAACACCAGGTGTAACCTTCACTCCAGGATCAAACTGACTGGTTGATCACAAGCCTAACAATTCCAAAATCTAGCGGTCTGATACCCTTCCTGAGATGTGGGAATAGCAAGAGTGAGTCCATGTCGAACTCAACAAGCATAACATGGGGTTCATGATGCTCAAAAGGCATGACACGGGTTTAACTGCATGTAGCTTTTAGTTGGCAAAGTTTTAGCATATGAGTAGCATCAAGTTGTCTTTAATCCCAGAATAAACATATGATCAGGTATATGAAGAATGAATAGCAAAAACATAAGCATATTACAGTTCAATAGTGATCATCTATTCCGTAAGGGTCCAAGGCCACTCGTGACCGTGGGCACGGCTGATATACCAGTTTTACACTCTAGAGAGGTTGTACACTTTCACTATGAGTCGTGATCCCCAAAAGTCCGAGGTCATGACTCCCCATTGGACAGATAAGTTTCACTATGAAGTCTTTCCAAGGTTTGTCTAACAAGTTAGGGCCGCTAGGTTTCGTGGCCTGCAAATGTAGAGCCCCCCTTCCGTATGGCACAATGACACGTTGCCTATACACATAGGGACATAAGCCGCACTACACCCAACCCGGAACACACCCCTTTTGCACCATAAAGGTAACCACTAACAAGCTAGAAAAGGTCCTCTTATATGACTAAAGCCAGAGCCATGTAGCCCTCATAGCTGTACTGTAAGTCCCGGATGTTCGCTTACAGATAAGTCCTTATGGAGAGGAATCTAGAGAAAACTCTAGCCCTCTTGTTTCTTGTTGCTAAAAATCATCTTTTAGTGTTATTGCATATATCATTAATCAAATTACAAGATCATTGTTTATGTGAGCACTAGAAAACTACCCAATGCTATAACCATAGGATTCAAGGAACAAGATCAATACTAAGGCATCCTTAACAAGGAAACACATGTATAATGAATTAAGTGAATTAAAGTGAATAGGTAACAAGGATAGTCCCATGCTATACTTGCCTTAACTTGCTTTTCCCTCAAAGCAATACGCTCGAAATCCTTTAGTATTCAACTTTCAATCTTCTGCTTCCAATTCTCAGCTTCTAGTCTTCAGATAATAGCTTCTTAATCACCACATAAACCTCACCGATTGACTGAACCATATAGCACCACACAAGCATTCATACAATCATACACGAAGCAAACAATAGATCTATATTAGAACAGTACACCAATCATACAAAAATAAGTAAAAGAGTTTGAAACACGATTCTACGTATCGCTACGAACACAAAGTCGCGAAAAGCACGCTAATCGGAGCTATGGTTGAAAAGATACAACTACCGATAGATTTACCCATAAAACTATTAGCTTCATGTATCTTAATGGTATAAAAACATATATAAGATTATAATTTTTATACCTCTTAACTCATGTATCTTTCTAGCAGGATCTCTTATACCATATTTTTATGTTTTTACATTTTTATACAATGCAAGGAATAAAATGATGAATGCTTATTTATTTTATTTTTATGCCACCACAGCAAGTAGACTTATGGGTTTTATGCCACAAATTTATTTGCATGGGGCTTAGCAATTTTATAATGCAATGTGAGACATATTTATTTTCTTTTCTATGCAGAAGTAAAGTGTAACTAAACATGTAATGAAGAAAAGTAAATATGATGTGGAAAATTAAATACAGAACTAAAGAGAGAAATATTGATAACTACCAAGTTACCTCTTGGCGCGGCGTTCGGTGATTTGGGTCTGCTGAACAGAACTTCTTATTCGCTCTAATCATTCTGGGGTACCTCGGATGGATCGAGTGGTGCTTCTGATTGTGCTGAGTCTGACATTGAATTAACCTTTACTTTCCATACCTATTTTGTTGGTGAGGTTGACTTTGAGGAAAGAGTTGGTTGCACTATCTTCTCTTCTTTGTTCTTCACAGTGACTAGTTCACTTTCTGTTGGTGGTACAGCCTCCTTCTCAAGATAAATCTTTTCTTCGGGATATCGATCTTCATATCTTGATACTTGTCCTTGATAGTCAGCCCATCCATCCTTGGGGATCTGATTCTTCGGGGTGCGGTTGCGACGCCTTCTTCTAGTTCTGTTCTTCTTGGGTTCTTCATCAACTATATAATTATTATTGAAATAACGGCATACCTACTTCTCCTATTGCAAGGTAGATGATGGCCCTGGTGGTGCTTAGGAATGGTCTCCCTAGGATGATCGGTGGATCGTACTCATCTTCTCCCATGTCGATAACTAAGAAGTCAGTCGGGATGAAGTGGTCATCAATTTGCACAGGGACGTTCTTCGCTATTCCATCCATGAAGCGAAATGATTGGTTCGCCATCTGCAGCTGTGCATAGGTTGGGTCTAAAGGCATAGTACCATATAGATATTCATAAGTTACCTTGGCCATTATATTGATGCCCAATCCAGTGTCACAGACAACTTTCTGAAAGGAGCTTCTGTTGATTGTGCATTCAATGGTTGGGTCTTTTATAATTCCCTTGGTGTAGCAAAGTGACTGGTCTACAAGCTGCAAGCACATGGTTGTGTACAATAAAGGATAATTAAACATTTTGTCATAGACTACCTTAGGCAAGATGTTGACGCTTGCACCGAAGTCACAGATAGCTTCGTTAAAGTTCACGCTTCCAATGGAGATCGAGATGACAGGTCTTCCTGGATCACCTTTCTTAGTCGGTAGAGTCTCGTCGTTCCATCCTTTGGAGATAGGGTCACTCCAATAACTTTCTGCATTAAATATGTCTACAAGATTTGCAGTTTCTAGATTTTTTGGTTGTCCCAAAATTTTACCTTGGTTAGCAGGAACAATATTGGCAAGCTGTTGTAACTGAGATTCTAGCATCTTATTGAAACTAAGCTGATTCTTAATGGCATTGGAAAATTTATCCATTCTACTATTAATTGTTTCTAGCGTTTTATCATTGGATGCTAATTTCTTAGACAGGCCATCCATTAACTTTCCTTGATTAAGCACTAACTCTCTCAGAGGTGGTTGATTGAAAGAATTGTTACCTTGATAATTACTTGGGTAGTTACCTTAGTAGTTAGGCCTTTGCTGCTGATTCCAGCCTTGATTTTGTTGAGGACGGTAGTAGTTGTTATTGTTATTGAGGTAGTTCACATCCTCTTGTAGCTCTGGGCAATTGCTTCCTGAATGCCCAGTGTCTCCACACTCTTCACAAGTCATGCGGGAATCATGAATGTGCATGACTTCCTTCGTCTCGTCGGCTCTCTCATCGAGCCTCTTCATAAATAGGTCCATCTTGGCAGACAACATATCTATCTCCTTTAACTGGTGCATACCTCCACATCTCTTGCGGGTTTGAGTTCTTTCTTCGTTTCAACCTTGGTTGGACGCCATCTTCTCCACAATAGTTGTGGCTTGATCGATTGTAAGTGATAAGAATGCTCCTCCAGCGGCAGCATCCATAGTCTCACGGGTGCTATTAGTAAGCCCGTGATAGAAGGTCTGTATAAGTAGCCAATTCTCCATTTCATGATGAGGACATTCTAGGATGTAGTCTTGAAAGCGCTCCCATGCTTCTGGGACTGACTCATCATGTTGCTGCTAAAAACTTGATATCTTTCCACGAAGAGCATTTGTCTTGCCCATGGGAAAGAACTTTGCCAAGAAATTGGTGGATCAGAGTGCCCACATAGTATTCTTTTCCTTATTCGCATAGAACCACTGCTTCGCTCTCCCCAAGAGTGAGAATGGAAAGAGGCAAAGTAGAATGGCATCTCTGAGGACATCCTTGATGGTGAAAGTGCTGCAAATCTCCAAGAAGTGTTGGAGATGAGCACTAGCATCTTCATGTGTCTTCCCACAAAACTAGCTAGCTTGCACCATGTTAATCAATGCTAGCTTTAACTCAAAGTTTTGCTCAATCTCTGCCGCAGGCCCAGTCCGGATGTTAGTTGTAGTTGGAGCTGAGAACTCATGGAGTGACTTGTTTGCCATAGCATTGAACTCTGGTGTTAAGTTTTGAACTATGCTTGGTTTGCCTTTCGAATCAGAGAGTGGAGCTTCAAGCTGAGATGGTGATGTTTCTGCTTGAACTCTCTTTAGCTTGGCTCTTGCTCTTCTAAATAGTAATTCTGGATTATCGATGAAGTTATCTGGATGGCCAAACCTGCTCATACATTACCCTGTATATAATATATAAAATAGACAAAAGACAAGGGTAAGGCTGTATGAGTAGAGAAGGATGATGGTTTCTCAATCACATTAGTGGATGCAAGTGATGGTTCATTATCCTTTGGATAGCAATTCAACCTTCCCCGGCAACAGTGCCAAAAATACTTGTTGACACCTCTAAAGCCACCTAAGCTAGGTTGTCATCCCCAGCATGACATCAAAGGTGCTAGTACTAAAATATGCAAAGCTCCTCTGAAATAAATATGAAATCCGCAAGCGTACAGATAATACCGATGTAGCATTTTAACCGGGAGTAATCTAGGTATTGTTATTTATATTTTTACCACTGGGAAGGGATGCTAAGGATAATGAGCAATGAGCATCACTGCATGTGCTAATGGAGATCATAACCATGTCTTTATCTATCTTCTCATACAGGGTAAGTGTCACAAGATAAATAATATATGAATAATAATAAAGGATAACTGGTAAGCACATAGCCACATATAATGATAAACATCTCAATAGATTACTCTAAATATATAGCACTAGCATGGGTTAGGATGAACTATCTGGATAATCCTAAGTTATTCTAACTATAAGGTTAAAGCATACGATGATTAGTGCAATTACACTTGGCAATCATAGCAAGAAAAGGTTATATCTATGCATAGTGATATTACTAAGGAAGATATAGAACATAGCCGTCACTTCCCTATAATAGTTGTGCTCTGCCTGCCCTATACTCGGGAGGTAGACTACAAAGGACTCAACAGGACTGTCACTCCCACGATCTACCACACGATCCGGAATATAGGGTGCAATCGTAGGTAAATACGGTATAGGCACCACGCCTACACAATGTTTACCACTTACACATGATATCAATGAGCAAGCGTTATACGATCCTATACTTGAATATAAGTCTGATCGAATTATGCCAAGCATATAATCAAAGTAGACTAAGAACAATATAATTGAGAACATAATCAAATAGAGCAAAGTCATATCCAGTATGATAGAATAGACTAAAGTCATATTTATACAAATGATGAATTAGATGAATAATATAAGAACAAATACAAAAGTAGGAGAGAATTACCAAGTATTCTCTTGATAGTTCCAGAAATCAAGCAATGCTTGGCTCCTTCTAGTTCTAATCCTATATAGCTATGCTAAACTAGAGATCTAATTGAGATGGTGACTCTAGGGCTTCTCTGAATGGAATGAGATGAATGAATTGAATGAATTAGAGTTTCTCCTAGGGCTAGGGGCCTTGCTTATATAGCCCTCTAGGAAGCACCACAGCCCTTGGATCAAACCGACCTTGATGAACGATTATTATTGATCCTCAAAGGCGGTGGAGGCATAATCCACGAGGTGGAAGCTGATTGGCCACCTAGGTGGGGCGGCGCCTAGGCCCAGGGGCGGTCGCCCCTGTTTGCCTGGCCTCTGGGCCCTCCTCTCCGGGGGAATATCTTCTCGAGTCTTCTATAGTATTCTTTTCCATAGTATGGTCAGTTTCTCTCTATGTAAATCTGACATGTGGACCTCCTTTGGTTCTTTCCTTATAACCCCCTGCAGAAATAGATATTCACCAAAACTCATGGAATTCTGTTAGTGTAACCCATATATCTAGATAGTATTTATATTTAGATCATTTCTCATGCTATGTTGACGGTTAAAAATGATACTAATCAACCATCAACAGTAACCACCTATAATTGCAGGTGACCAAAAATCACCGATTGCTACCGGTCTAAGCAGGGCTAAGCAGTATTCGATCCTAAACCTAACAGGGTAAGAATGAAATAAAGTACGCAAGGATAGAAATAAATGCATCAACGGTTTCACTCAACTCCTATAACTTTATGCAACAATATATAAACTCATATATAAGAGATTGCTTTTAAAAAGTAGGAGACTTAGAATGCTCCAGGGCATGTCTCGTTCGAAGGAACTAGGTTGGTGGTCCACACACTTAGGTTGCCGGCAACGAGGTCACCACAGTCATACTCCACACGACGAGCCGCACTGGCAGAGGTAGCTATTGGAGCCAATGGCTCACCGGCGTATGCTCGCCGGCGTCCATGGCGGCAAGGCGGTGCTATGAGGCGACGGGTCGCCGTTCTCAGCCATGGCAGGGCTAGGGAAGGTGCGCAGAGGGTTCACAAGAGAGAGGTAGACACGGTGCTCAAGAAAACATAGGGAGAGCAATAGCGAAAAAGCTCCAGCCACGGTGAGCCGCGCTCGGTGGTCATGGCGCTGCGGCGGAGGGGAAACGCCCGATTGGGCTTTACCTTCGCGAACACAACGGCGCTAGCGGGAGCACGGGGAAGCGAAGGTCGAGATGGAGCTGTGGGCCAGCGCAATCGAGAAATGGTGGGGCGACACGGGCGCTGCGAGCTCGGCGGCGACGGTGAGAGCGCGCAGCGGAGCTGCTGCCACGGGTGCTGCAAGTGGCGAGATGGAAGGGAGAGAGACAGAGCGAGCCAGGCATGGTTAAGGCGAGGGCGCGCATTGCGGGGGCCACCAAGGACACACGCCGGGTAGAGCCGTACGCCGGCGTCCACGTGGCGGCGAGCCCCTCCGGCCGGTCGGGTGAGCGCGGGCGTGCAGGAGAGGAGCAGGCGCGCTGTGGGAGCGGGCCAAAAGGGAGGGGCAGGCCCCACTAGAAAGGAAAACATTTTTCTTTTTATTTTTCAAATCCAAAATTTATTAAACAGCCCCAAATTCAAAATTTGAAGTGGAAAAGGGCATTTTCAAAACTTGACCCCAAAACAAAAGTTGTTCAAAATTTAATTCTCTACAATATTGCTTTAGGGCACATTTTAAAATTCCAAACAGATTTTGAATCAGAGATTCAAAGTTAGTTTAAATCACAATCTCCTTTTTCTAGATTATTTTTAAAAGCAAAATTTGGGGAAATTTTTAATATCAAACTTGCTCCAAATTTTATGCTAAACATTTCTAAATGATTTGTACTAATAATCAAACATGTATACATAGCATAACAAGCATAACCATGGCATAGTTATATTTCAACAAGCAATTGCAACATTCATGTTTCAATGTTATGTTTCACATGTTTCATTTCAATGTTACACTTATATTACATGTGATAACGAATGCAAGATGATGCTCATGCGCATGATTGGAAATGCTTAATGCATGCTTAACACCTAGGGTGTTACACAAAATGCCAAGGACATAGAAATGCTTGAGCGATTACGTTTAGGCAATGACGATGAAGACAACATTCCTCCTTCGGATAGTGTTGATTATTTGGACAATTTTGATAGTGATGACGAAACCTATGATCCAGCTAATCCCAATCATGAAGATTATTTCTAATACATGTAATACTATGTTTTTTTGCAATTATGTTTTATTTATTTATTTTGCATCTATTTCTAATACATCTAATAATATATCTTGTTTATTCTTTTTAATTGCAGGTGATTGAACAAAGATGGTGGGCAACCGTGCAAACAGGAATGTGAACTCGGTTTACCAAAGAGCACGCACTGCAGATCCCGATGCAGGTGAGGGGGTGTCGGACGGGAGAAGGAGGAGCAGGTTCAGCAGCCGCAGGAGGCAGCAGTCTCCTCCTCCACGGCATGTGAGGAGGTGCCAGAGGAGCACGTGATGGTCACGGACTCGTCCTCGTCGGAGGACGAGGAGGGAGAGGGGGCGCACGAGGAGGGAGCTTATTCCGCTTCCTCTGGTTCGTCGAGTGTCTACTTGCGAGGTCCCGCGAGCCTCCCTTAGGTTCCGCTTCCTCACCGACGCCCACTGATTCACCCTAAGGGGAATAAGTAAGTAACTTTAGATGTTATCACCACTACTTCATATGATATGTTGAAAATCAAAAGAGAAACTAATATTTTTTTAATCACTTGTGCAGGAACTGGGTGGTTGTGTCGGGTGGTAGCATAGCTCCCCCAATGGCATCCTAGGTCTTCTGTGCAGGCAACACTACCCTGGCCTTGTCGTGTACCACGAGAAGAATGAGCTGTCCTACTTATTTGACCACTACGTCGTCGCCCCCGATGCGGATTACCCCAACAAGGCGGTGCGGGTGAAGGCGGAGTTTTGGGTAAGTCTCCCTCGTACAACATTGCTCAATACATCGTATCCATTGGACTTTTCTTGAAATAATGAATGGATACATCATGTTTGTATGCAGGCTTATTTCAGATGCGAAGATGGATTTGAGGGCAGGGCAGATCTGACAGCTACCAAAGCCTATAAAAAATTCATCACCGACATGCATCACGAGGCGCGCATCCAAGCCATCGTATCCTACCACGAGTCAAAACTTGGAGAGAATGTCACCAAGAAAGACGCAAGACAAATGACGTTGACCCGGGACCAGTACCATGAGGTAGATGAATAACATTAATATTGATTCGTTTTGAGATTAAGTACGTTTAATTTGATCTTATATGTCAAATACATGACGACGTGTAGATGAACCCCTGGTGGTGCCGAGCGTATCCCAAGTGCTAGGCGATGATCGTGGACAAGTGGTTCACGGAGGAGTACCTCGAGGCGCACAACGCTGCCCGGGACCGGCGTTTGATGATGCAAGATCTAGCACACCATCAAGGCAGTCGCAGCCTCGCCGCATACAAGCAAGCATGGATACGCGATTTCATTTATCTATTATAACGCTCAATTCTGCCTGATTTCTAATCATCTTGCTATCTTTCTCGCAGTCGGCGTCACATGGTGGCCAGGAGTGCTCAGACTTCTAGGCATGGTGTATATCCAAAAAGGGCAGGGCGACGTCCGACGTCTCCTACAACGTGGGCGACCCACCCGAGGTGTACAGCAACCCGAGCGTCCACACCCGCATCAGTGACTACATGTCGGCGGCAAGGTCGATCCATGGGCCAGATTACGATCCAAGCACTCAGTACATTAATGCAGAGTTTTTCATGAGGTTGGGAGGAGGCAAGAAGCACGGACGGTTGTGGATTGGCGACGGCGTCATCGACTCGTCCACTGTTCCCTCTCCCTCCCAGATCCGAGCACGGAGCACGAGCGGAAGCCCAGCCATACGCCCACGGCCAAACACTTCACAGCAGCGGGTCGACGCACTCGAGATTATTCCTATTTTACTCGTCGTACATTGATCTTTACACACCTTAATTAGTTTTGCATTACTGAAACATTAGAGTGAAATATTGCAGGCTTGGCTAGAAGAAGAAGCAAGGGAACGTCAAGAGCTGGCGGCGCAGCTAGAGTCCGAGCGAGCCGCGCGAGAGGCCCAGGAGAAGAGGATGGCGGAAATGATGCAGTTCATGCAAAGTCTTGGGCAACATACGGGTCTAGCTATGCCACTTGGGTTGTTCGCTCCACCTCCGCCTCCTCCTGCAGCTACTCCTATGAGTATGAAAGTTTATTGCTTTCTCTTGTGCTTAGCTTGTATGACCTCTACCTTCCTAGAAGACACTACGAAAACATGCAATCTCACACATGTAAGTAATTCCTAGATTAGCTATCCAAGTAATCATGTCTAACACATGCAATCTCTTCTCCTTTGTGCAGCCTCAATCGGCGGGTTCGAATAATCTAGCTCCTGGGCCTGGAGGTGATCAAGCTTTTCCTTCACCAGGCACTCAGTTTCCACCTTGGTGATGTACCTGTGATATACTTGTGATGCACTTGTGGATTTGTTTAACTGTGATGGACTTGTGGATTTGTTTATCTGTGATGGACTCATGGATTTGTTTCGATTGACTTGATGGATTTGTTTCGATGTGATATATATTGTGATGGATGTGATATATACGATGAATGTGATAAATATATGATGGATGTGATATATATGTGATATTTTCTGTTTGTCAAGATGAAATGTAAAAAACAAATAAAAACGTTGTTTCTGGTCACTTTGCCGAGTGCAACACTCGGCAAAGGGGTCCTTTGCCGAGTGCCATGGTCAAGGCACTCGGCAAAGCTGGGAAACTGGGCAATTGGAAGGCCAATTTCCTAGCTTTGCTGAGTGTCATGGCCATGGCACTCGGCAAAGAATTTTCTAAAAAAATTTTAAGATTTGCCGAGAGCCGACGCCAGCAGCACTCGGTAACGATTTTTTTAAAAAATTAAACTTTGCTAAGAGCCGGAAAAACAGCGCTCGGCAAAGAATTTTTTTTTAAAAAAATAAAACTTTGTCGAGCGCCCCGTCAGTTGGCACTCGGCAAAGCTATTTTTTTTAAAAAAAAATAAAAAGTCTTTGCCGAGTGCCGCGTCAGTTGGCACTCGGCAAAGAGGCCGTGACCGTTTGCGGCACCGTGACGGTGCCTTTTCTTTACCGAGAGCCAGCTCAGCACTCGGCAAAGCCTGTCGAGTGCCCGACAAAAGCTTCTCGGCAAAGCCGCCTTTGCCAATATTTTTTTTTGAGTGCTCTTTGCCGAGTGCCCAACGGGCTTTGCCGAGTGCCGCAGGCACTCAGTAAAGTGTCTGAATCCAGTAGCGTGTATGAGTACAATATACTGTAATCTAATCAATCTATAGTTTAATTTCCTCCAAAAAATTATAACTGGAGTAGGTAGGATCGGAGCTACCACATCCAACTTATTACTAACTACTATATATGTTACCATGCATGCACCTTACCCAGCCACGAAGGCGTTTTCTACTTTTTTACTTTTAATTCGGAATATCCCGAATTCAAAATTCAGTTTAAACCGAATTTTATTGTCAATCATTATTGTCCAGGCAACTAGGCAAAGGCAAGTGTGGAGCACTGATGCTCATTGGCCGCATTATATAGGCAGCTCACCCCGGTCGCGCCTCCCTGAGTCATCGAGGTAGGACTAATCACCTCGCACGGTGTTGTATGCTTGTATGGCTGTATCTGGCTTCACGCGGCGCTGTTGTTGCATTGTATGTGACTGGGCCGACCAAAAGAGAGAGAGCTAGATGGGCCAGGCGTTGTTGCTATCCTTTCTAGTCTAGTACCGATGACATCTCAAATTTTTCTCTTTTTTTCTTTTCTTTTTTTCTCTTGTCAAAGAAACCAAATTGATAAGTCTGCTCTCTTGCACTCGAAATTTGCCACGATGACACTTGTTAATTGTTATGCATTGTGGATCGGTATTCCGTATTGAATTTTTGTATACCGACCGTGTTCGACATAATTTCGCTCGAATGGGTTCGTTTTCGAAATTCTCGATATTCCGTAAGTTCGCGTTCGTTTTCGTGTCCGGCTTTACTGTTTTCGCTTTCGTTTTCGTATTTAAATATAAAAGTAGAAAATAGTTGAGGAGTTTTCCGACCGTTTCTGACCATTTTCATCCTTACATGCATGTGCAGTGCAATTCATACAGTGCATGCTCTGTGCTCAACCATCTCCATCTTTGCCAAAATTTGGATAGGAGAGGGTTAGCCATGACCCACATCTCTCAGTAGAGTTGTCTGCCACTGCCTCGTCTCCCTGAAGAAAATAACAAGCTGCAATAATGCAAACCTTTTCCGTTGCCGCAGCTGGTGGATGCATCGATCCATCGCACATTCACATGCATGCAGCTGCACACATGGTACACGATATAGCCCATCACACTTCGCACAATCGCACTCATGCATTCACACCTATAGCTATATGCTCATGCATGGTATGTACACGGTATATATAGGCCCTATATATATTCACACTTCACGCTCAAGCATTCACACCTAGTATGTGACTCTCTCCCTCCATGAAAAAAATACCCCTGCCATTGTGCAAAAGACTTTTGGGCGCATCTTGGCTTCCAACTGCCATCGGACTCCAGTTCGCTGCTAAATGACCTCAGCTCATTTCCACGGCCGCCAGCAATCCCAGCTAAGCATTTCAGCACCCTCATTGCACTCTGCTGCTGGCAACTTTGGAAGCGTAGGAATGGAGTGGTTTTCAGAGCGGAGAATGCAACGATTCGACAGACATTGGCGACATGCGTGCAAGACGTCGAGCTCTGGAAAGCACGTCTACCAAAGAAGGATGTAGCTATTGCACAAATTTGGCTTGGTGTCTTTCGAAGTGCAATGTAATCAACCCTTATCTACTTTACAAGAAAACGGTGTAATTTGTCAAATCCAACGCCTTAACGGCGGGTTATGATCAATAAAATTCAGGTGGGGATCCTCTCCCCCCGGTGACCTTCAAAAAAAAAACCCGTCCATGAAAGAATAAGTCCCTAGCTAGGTTACCGAGGACAAGTTGGTGGAGATGGAAAATGATGCACGTGTCCTAGATTTCTATCCACTCCAAGTCTATACAATCGCAACTTCTTTTCACACACATGCAAAGGAGCGCACAAGAGAGAAAATGACGCATGTGTCCCTGGATTCATGTCCTCTCCAAGTCTACAACCTTCTTGTTCACACACACGCGCAAATAAGTGCAGGATAGAGAAGATGAGTGGGAGGAGCGCTGAAGAGAAGATGAGGGGGAGGGCAGGAGAGAGAACAGAAGGAATGGAGTTGATTTCTTTTCTTGTTTGCTCTGTGAGCCCACCCTAGTTACTTCACAACTACCTCACATCCCTAAAGTTGCATTCTTTCTAAGAGAAACTCCAAACTCTAGAATTGCATGCTGCTTATCCTGACTGAGAGTAGCTAAATTACGTACACACCACTCGCTGTCTTCCACCATGTTATTATGAATGCATAGCAATCTCGGTTATTAATTAAATAACGGTCACAACCGATTTTAAGGACAAAATCAGATATAGGATCCTATGTGTGCCCAGTAATCAGTCACACACATAAGACAACAAATTACATTGTATCAAGCTCAAAGTTTATTAGATATCAAATAATAATCCATACAAAGAAACCATTATCTATCAAAGTAGCGGAAACTTAATATTCTAATCTTCAAGTGAAGCCTCCAAACACCATAGGAACGGTTGACCGGAGGTACATATGCCTAGCACTCCTAAAAAACTTTAACCAAGCTCCATCTTCTGTTACCCATCCAGGATTTTTTTAAAAAAATGAATATAAAGCAAGTGCAAGTACATGTCGTACTCAACAAATATAACAAGGGGTTCATGAGGCTCAAAAAGGCTGGCACTGGTTTACTGCGATTAACTTTTAGTAAGTCATAATTTTAGCAAATGAGTAGCAACAAGTTTTGCACAAGCCCATATAACCACATGATCATGTAAACAAGAATAATGTATAGTGATAAACAATAATTATAAGTAATCATCTATTCCATAAGGATCCCAAGGCACACATAGGATTCTACATCCGATTTTGTCCTTAAAATTAGGTGTGACAATAACAAAGTTTGTTTTTCAAAATTATAATACAATATTTTGATTCTACACATCGTCTTATCTGCTATACTAGTATTGGCCAACAAAAGGAATATCCACTTTAATTCTTAAGGCCTCGAATTAACAAATTAATATGGGAAATTAATTATCCATACGCATGTTGATAAAATTACTCACCACTACCGCCATTATGTACAAAATTATCCCAAACTGTTGATGGTGGGACACCTACTTCGATAAAAACATTGATGAAGTAATAGATTCGATAGTATGACATATGAGTGAAATGAGCTTGAAGACTATATGTTAAGTTGTACTAGGATAGAACATCATGGTAGATGCGTAGTTTGCGCGGGCCAGTTTGCTAGTTCTTTGACTTCTTTCAGTTCAATTTCTCAAGAATGAAAAAGAATGTTTAAAGGATTTAGTAGAATTGTTCCTCTTGTACCTCATTAAAATAATTATTTCATCCAAAAAATGAAATGTTGTAATCAAATAAAAATATGATGTAAGAAATTAGGATAGCTTTCTTACTATATACTAGTAGTATGCCCGTGCTAACGCTACGGCGGCATTCGGACACACAAATTAAAACAATTAGAATTGGTTATTTCTCCTTCAATTGTGCTAACTCCTTAGTGGTGCACCGAGGTCATGCAAAGCTAAATCAAGGATTCTATGGCTTGTGATCTTTTATCCAAATTGGTTATTTCTCCTTCAGTTGTGCTGCGTTACACTTTGAAAGACGGATTACTCCGCTTCAAGAACAGGATTTAGCTTGGCAACAACAATACTGTTCATCACAAGGTATTGGCTGCTCTTCTTTGCCCCTGAGTGTCCAAGTTGAAGAAACTATTTTTGTGGAAAGGCATGAAAAATGATGTGTATTCCTTTGTCACCAATTGTGACATTTGAGAGCATCTCCAAGAGTTTGGCATATAGGTTTGACATTCTAAAATTTTTGGAAAAATGAGAAAAATACTTCTCCAATAGTTTGGTATCTGGGTTTTGCATCTTTGGCAAGTTGGTAAATCTCGGTCGATTGCGCGCGGGGCACCAGCCGCGCATCGTAGTTTTCTCGTGCTTAGCGGGGCTCTTCGTTCGCTTAGCGGGTTTTTCGTTTCGTTAGCGGGTTTTTAGGTTTTTGAAAACAAAATTTGCCAAACTGTTGGAGATGAGATCTTTTTTCCTCCCCATATTATTTTGGGAGTTGGCAAACAGCGAGATTTGGGAAATAAAATTTGCCAAACTGTTGGAGATGCTCTTAGAAAGCATCAAGGACGTTCTGTTTTCTGGCAGTTACCTCTCCAAGATTGACAAAATAACATTTCTTATAAGGTTTTGTACTTATAACAAGTATATTTTTCATACAACATGTATGAACTTTATGGTCCTCAACTAATTAATTAAACGATAAAATGCATATGGCTATATCATTTTTTTTTTGCAAATGTGTCTGAGTACGCTTTTTTATTTTGAGAAAGAGAAAGTTTACAACACAAATCTTTATAAGGATAGGGTTACCAAGCCCAACACGATCCTTGCAAGGCGAATCTTACAAGAATCACCAACAAAGTTCAATATAGCAGCTACACGCACAGTGCATGGGAATGGGACACTGTGCCCCGGTTCAAAAAAAAAAGAGAAGCAACTAAAGATGAAACACGACTAGTAGCTAAAAACAAACACTCCTTAGCGCTGAATACCCCCGCAAAGTTTGTCGTCTGAAGTATGTGAACACAAGGAATGCAATAGTCACGTCCTTGCAACTATGGCGCTTCACAACGATTCAGTGAATGTCCTATGCTATCGAAACAGGCTCCACAAACAACGAGTTTATAGTGTCTTTGATGACATGACAGTTTGTGTACGCGTCATCTTGTTGGTATATATACACCATTGTTCTTGTCAGGTTGAAGATCCTCTCCAGTAACTCTTTCGGCTGGTGACTGTTCATGTTCAGCCATTCCTCGTTAAAATCTTTCCAGGTTTCATCTATCATTTCTTGTATCTTCGCACGTGCCACTTCAAGTGGAACTTTGTGCTCTTTCATGCAGCTTTCTATTGTCGAAGCAACATGTGAGGTCATTTTCTCTCGCTGCAGACATATATATGCAATTGCTTGGTTATACAGTAAAGAGTAAACCCATTTCTGTTATAACTTAAAGTCTGAAACAATGAGCTCATATATATAGGATGCAAAACCAAAAAAAATATTACCTCATATGACTTGAGATCATCAGAAAGTCTGAGAATAATGCAGAGCGCCTGTACTATTTTAGGCACACTACATACCCATTCGAAAGCTTCTTGAGCCGCCACATCTCCCATGCCAACAAATGATGTGCAGGACAAGAGGTGACAAGCACCACTTCTTGCTGAAACCTGCAAGTGTTCCTCAACGGTTGCAGGGACATGCCCTTGCTCACGCCATTTTACCTCCTTATTATAGGCTCTTACTAGATCTACAATCTGCATATTATGGGACAAATAAACGTTGGTAAGCAATACCTCATCATTAGTTGTACCTTGTACGTAAAAATACATTAGGAAAAAAATAATAAGCAACTCTACTTCACTTATCTTTCTGGGCTAAAATTCATCATAGGATTTATTAAAATTGGGCATACAACCATGGCTAATAATGGATATCGGATACAACTTATTCAAACGAAATATCCGGCCTAACTATCTAAATTATCCAACCAGATATCTGATATTTGACGGACATATTGTTAATTGTTCTTATATTTGAACATCTGAATAAAATGGCTTGTTAGGTCAATTAATTGACAGCATAGGAGATGTAAACTAAGTACTAAAGATACCGACAATATGAGAAATTTCACTCACAAATATTTTTAGGTAGGGCATGCGATATTTCTCCTCCGGTGCTAGCTCATCCTCAATGCTTTGGAAAGTATCCAAAATTTTCCAAAAAAGGAACTTCATGTTCTCTGGGAGACCTCCGGTGACTGCAGGGTCCCAGCTGGACCAAAGCAATTTTCATCCTGTATTAGCTACATTATATTTTCTTCTAGTATTATCTGTAGTAGATAAAGAGTTTAATTTCAGCCATCAAGAATACAAACCTCTCTATACACTTGGTAAATAACTCACAGTCTTGTGAAGTTCCATAGACATCATAAGTGTCGTCCAATAAGGACACAATGGCAAGAACTTTTGACAATATTATTCGAGCTCGTGAGTAACTTGGTTCAAAATATACTCCCACCATCCAAAAGTAGCACTCCACAACTCTGTCTCGAGCAAATGATAGCCTTGACTGAAGTTCTAGATCATTCCACCACCTGCTCATTCTTAATTAATCGACAACTTCAAATATGAAATATTTAATAATGCCAACAAAAAAAATTGATATCATGGTTGTCTCCATATTTTTTTGTTGTCATTAGGAATGCAAGTTTTGTTTTGTAGACCATTAGGTGACCCACGGTGCACTAGACTCTGTTCGCTTGGCTAAAAAGACATGGCTGAAAATACTGTTCGTTAATTTGTTGTGAGAAAAAAATACTATTCGTTGGCTGAAGAAGTACGACTTATAAGACAAGCGAGCAGGGCCCTAAATTGAACTTCTACAGAAGTAAAGTAAAGAAATTGGGTATACATGAACTACCTGAGGTGGAACCATCTATTGGTGTCACCCATCCATATCTAATTGTGGAGAAATTTTATAATGGTTGGAAAAAAATATGAACCATCCATGTGACAAGATCGGTTTTTCTAAATTTATTTTATTTATGATAAGGATGATTTGGTAAATTTTAGTATAGTCATTGAAGACCAAAACTAGAAGCACTCAGACCATTCTTTCTTCTCAATCTGACGCGTGCTCACTCAGGCACTCGTTCTTTTTTTCCCCCCACCGGGAGCACCCGGGTCATCGCCGCCGCGCGTCCGTCCCTCCGTTCGCAACTGTCGGGTAGACCGGATCCTGGAGAGGAAAGCCAGCTTGGGCAGGCCGGCCTTGGCGTTCGCCGCCGTCTCCAGCGCCGCCCAGCGCAACAGTCGTAGCTCGCTGGCTTCTCTTCCCCGATGCCGGCGCCCACGCCCACCACCCCACGGATGTGCCCAGCTTGATGGTCCACGGTCTGGAGTCTGGACCATCAATATCTCCAGCAAGGGGGCACCTTTACGCAGCTGCTGGACTCGAGCAATCTTAATGTTTGTCAAGGACAGCTGCTGCCTGCTGGACCATCAATATTTTCACGACTAGACCTTGCTGAATGTTTTTTGACTTGTTCATGTTTCCCTGAACACAACTGAATGTTCAGTCTGTTGTGCTTAGGCGCCCACGGCAGAGCGCCATGAATCAACATCGATAGGACCTGATGGCGTGAGCACCTTACTGTTGGGGGTGAAGACACCTCCAGTGCAGCCGCGACCCAAGACGACGAGGGGCCGACCTCCGTTACTCGTAGGCTGCTGCAGCTACGACGCCCTGAATCCCGATACACGATGTCCGATCCCCTGAATCCGTTAATCAAGGGAGGAGCGCCTAGCGGCGGCGCCCTGAGCTCTTATAAGTGCATCTAGCCTTTTAGTGGATTTTTGATGATTGAATGACAACACGATTAAAAGACTAACAAGTTTGCTAAGTGTTGAACATGTAATTTATTATATTATATACACTTGAGATATGAACTTTTATATCATATGAAATGTATTAATGGTTCAATCACAAAGGCAAACTTGATGGTGCTCCATACTGTGTTGAAATGAAATTCAAGTAATGGCTTATATATTATGGGACATCTATGGTTCATAAGAAAGCAAGCATATTTGAATTGGTATATGAGACATGAGGTCTTGCATATGGAATGGTCTCATTTAAAGAGCTTGCTATGAAATCAATGTTGCTGAAGATGTTTTCACTCTATGGAATTCAATGTATGCTTATTGTTAATTCAAATCATGGTATGACTTGGATTGGCTTGTGAGGGTGAAGATAGTAAGGAAAAGGCTTCGAAGGACCAAGCGTAGGTGAAGAGCAAGCGATGGCTTGGACGCCGAAGGACCATGGCTGTGGTGAAGGAGAAAGTACATGCATTTAGTCATGTCACTAATCAAGCTAAAGGAAGTTATATTGTGAGGAGAATCAAATTATTGTTGGATCATTTGATGAAAGTGACTTGGTATATTGGATTTATTCACACATATGGAATTGGATCAAGTCACATGCTCAAGATGGCTATGCTCAAGCAAAAATGAAGATGAACATGTTGGCATCCTCTATTGATGATTATTGCAAGATATGGCATTGTTCGATGAAGGTTAACTCAAGAGGTTTGAATTTGATTTTATTTAAACTTGAGTTTATAGGTATGTCGTACTACTAAGAGAGATGCAACATGATGATAGTTGATTGTCTCTATGTGCTCAATTGATCAATTATATATTTCATAGACACCCCACAAATATTTCCTTGATCAGTTCTCAATAGTGAGACCTCAACCAGCAATTTTCTTTTCTCAATAAGAAATTCTGGTGTGGGGCCCCTCTCTCATCCAACAGTGAGACCTTAACCAGCAATTTTCTTTTCTCAACAAGAAATTTTGGTGTGGGGGCAACCTCAACCAGCAATTTTTGTTTCCGACCAAGAAATTCTTGTTCAGCTCAGATCTAATCCAGCCCAATGGTCACACGCGGGGCTGAGTGATTAAGGGAGCCGCACGCCCCCTTCTCACTCCCTGGCTCATTTTCACCTTCTTCAATCTTGAGACAAAGAGCTTGCTCCTTCTTTCTTTCTCCCAGACTCTCTCTCACTCTCGTACTTAGATCCCCATCCTTATGAGTGAGATTGGAGGGGGTTCTTTGTGGATTTCATTCCCGGGAGTAAGATCCATCTCTTGATTTGCATT
Organism: Saccharum hybrid cultivar R570; assembly: GCA_038087645.1. Lineage (NCBI taxonomy): Eukaryota > Viridiplantae > Streptophyta > Magnoliopsida > Poales > Poaceae > Saccharum > Saccharum hybrid cultivar. Next base: position 15,079,919 of record JAQSUU010000245.1, read on the forward strand.
TGTTACTCTTAGAGCTCGCTCCTAGACGACTAGGAGTCGCCGGAGAGCAACCAACGATTGTGGTGTGCCTCGGCAAGTTTGTGAAGGCTTTGATTCCGCCTCTGCAAGGGAAGGAATAAATCTAGTGGATTCAGGGAAGCGGTTGAAAGAGACTGCGGCTAGAGTGGATCCCGGAGTGGTCACTCGTTGCCTCCTCAATGAAGAGTAGGACTCGAGGGAGTCCGAACTTCGGTAAAACAAATATCGTGTCTCAGTTGCATTTCATTTGATATTTGTTTTGTCTCGATCTCCTTGGGTTGTGCTAGCTTGTGTGCAGATTTATTTGTGGTGGCATAACCCTCTGGAGATACCTACAACTTGCGTTGGAAGTTGAAATCAAAGGCAGCAAGTTTGGAACTTGGTGTGCACAGCTCGTGAATGCGGGACATGTCTTCGTGACCTATCGGACATGTCCTGTATGAGCAGCCTGTGCTGAATTTATTTATTTGTTGTCCTAATCTTTGTGTTGTAAGTGTTTGGCTCCTAGGTTGTTTACCATATTTCATATACTTTGTGCGCGTACTCAAGAGGGGTTGTATTACTCTGATTTGGGATTTCCTAGTAATTAAAAATCCCATTCTAACGGTTTTCGCATTTTAAGTTGTTGATTTTTCAAAAATGTCTATTCACACCCCCCTTTAGGCGGCATCCTAGTGTCCTTTCAGCTCTTTAGTGCGGATCGAGGGAGGAGCGCCTAACGGCAGCGGCGGCGATGACGAGCTATCGGGAGTTCGGGGTGCGGCGGCGCCCGACAGAGCCGAGCAGGAGGCGTTCGTGGGTGTGGCTAATCCCTAATAATCCGAAAAACAGTGAGAGGCCACCGTGTTACCAAAATATCCTCTATAATACAAATTACATTTTATAAATAATCTTACTCAATTTATTAGCAAAGAAAATTAAAAAAAAGTACCTAGAGGTACCATGGTACTTTCTCAGCCATTGTAAAACAGCTCATAATTGTGATTCACGATAGTATAGTCCCTCAGTTCTAAATTATATGTTACTTTAGTTTTGTTATAAGCTAAACTTATCTAATTAATATTGACTAAGTTTTTAGCAAAAAATATACTAACATCTATGCGCTATCAAAATATATTAATTCTATGAAGAATTTAATAAACTACTTTGATGTTCTAAATGTTGGTGCTTTTCTATGGAGAATTTAATAAACTACTTTGATGTTCTAAATGTTGGTCTTTTTCTATAAACTTGGTCAAAGTTAGAGAAGTTTGACTAACTAAGTGACCTAATTTTGAATGGATGGAGTAAGTAACTTCACCTTGTTATGATTTTCAGCTCTTCCTGATGTTGGAGCTGCACAAGATTATAGTTGAGCTTTGCTAGTTCCAACACCAGTTCATTAGCTCCAGTCTCTTTTCCATATTCAGCTATATGAGATTTGGTTTCATAAATTCTTACACTTCTAGGAAGGGGAATCTCAAGCGCACACTTTATTTCACTGGCTAATGATGTTTCCATGTAGGGTGCTATTGATTTTAAACGCTTCGTCGTGAAGGAAATAGCCTCATCAAGTATTATCTCTCCATGCGTCCTGAGACAAGCAGCGTTGTAAAGGTTCAGTAGATCCCTTGGATTGTTTGCTGCAAAACTCCCATGTTCGTCTCTGAACTTGGCAAAGACATCTGGAACAGATAGTTCAAGAATTATTTTTGTACGTAGAACAAAAATAATCTTTTTTCTTTAATGAGCAACATAATTTTGATTTGTAAAGGCTGCAGACTAGGAGTTTAATGTGTTTTGGTTACCTGATGAGACCCTGTATCCATGCTTTCGGAGAAGATAGAACCACATAGCCACTGTTTGAAGATCACAGCCACTAACATCAACGTTACTAATTTGTGTTAGCATATCACTGATCTCGTCTTCGAAAAGATGATCCAGACAAAGACGCTCCAAGACATCAATGAGATGAATTCTATGGTACAGGCTACAAGCACTTGAAGCTGCTATCAGTTTTGCCACTTCTTCCTTCAATTGTTCTGCTCGATGTACCATCCATGCCTGTTGAAATGTTTTCAGATGCATGGCGGATCAATGCTCAGCTTGAAATAAACTGAGTTTATTAGATCAACAAGATGCCACTTAATTACAGATTGTTACAAACCTTTTGAGCGGCCAGAGGACTGGAGTAGGTAAGGAAGAAATCTCCCCAGATGGATGGCTGAAAACCCGAGATGTTTCTGCTCGCACGGTCTTCCTCTTTTGGCTGCCTACTACTACTAGTGTCGGTGGTGGCGGTGGCACTAGCAACGACGACACCGGCGGCCCTGCTAGTGCTAGTCCAACCAAGTGAAGGCAGATGCCTCCTGCCCGGCCCCGGAGGGTGCCGTCGAACCAGCAGCATTTGCTTGCCAGGTGACGCCACGGCGCCGGCCATGACCATTGGCGGCGGCGCTCTGGTAGAGGGGCCAACGGCAGGACGGCAGCCACGGCTGCACTGTGCTGCTAGCTTCATGTTCATGGCGCTGCCTGTTATTTTCCAGCGATGTTCTTGGAATATGCTTGCTGCTACAATTTGCGCGACAATGGCATAACCACGCATGTCTTTATGTAGCTAGGCCGAGCTTAGTAGTACTACCTACTACGTGGCCAATGTCATGTCCTTGGGCTGATTTTAGGGTCGGGTAATTCGGGTACTAAGAAATTCGAGTAATGAAAATTGTTACCCGATAACAGCCTCGAAAAAACAATACCCGCAAATTCGGGTACCGGCAATATCGGGTTCGGGTTCAGGTATTACCCGTTTTACCCGAAATATTACAAAATCACAGCAAACACTCAAACAGCATAGAATTTTGCATAGAACTAAGAACTGGACAGAATAATTGATAAACTAAGCTGATAAGTTCAAGTTTTCAACCACAGTTCGTAGGTCATCACAAACATTGTCACATCTTAGACCTGACATACATGATACTTACTTAGTACTTACTAGTCTTGTGCAAATGCAACATTCAGATGCAAGTGCAAACCACGACACATTGACTACTGACAAGATCCAAGAGCACAATTCAAAAGTTCAAGTCTTCAAGGCGAGGAGATCAGAAGTCAGTTCGTTCGTTCTCCATTGAATGTTGAATTAATTGGCTACATGAAAACTTGCTACTTGCCTATTGGATTGGACTCCAGACTCCAAGTCTCGAGTGCAGCCGTGTAAGTCTGGGCACAAAACCCGATACCCGAACCCCGAACCCGAAATACCCGCACCCGAACCCGAAAAACCCGAACCCGCAGTACCCGAAGTCTAATTCGGGTAGTGAATGCTATTACCCGAATTTATTTCGGGTAAATCGGGTAGTATGCCCCGGTACCCGATCTACCCGTACTAGAAATCACCCAGCTAGTCGTAGAGTCATAGACTCGTATTACTCCGCCGTGCAAACAGCCAATAGTGTAGTGTCGCAGCCCAACGAGTCAATACGCAACCTCTTCAGCTGCCCGACGTTTAAACCTGTTGGCTGTCGTGGTTTGCAGTACTTGCTTGCATGTTGCATTCGCACAAGAGACAAGACTATTTAGTATTATTGTGTTGCAGTTTGGCACCTGTGGTTGAAAAGTTTTATAAAAATCTGTCCAGTTCTAGTTCTTCGTAAAAATATGTGTTCTTTGAGTGTTCACTGTCATTTTATATATTTCGGGTAAATCAGGTAATACCCGAACCCGAACCCGAAATTGCGGGTATTTTTTTTTTGTCTCTAATCGGGTAACAATTCTCAATACCCGAATTTTTCAAAACCTGAATTACCCAACCCGAACTTTTCGGGTAACCCGAACGCCCAGGCTGACAGCCGTGCAGGCACCCAAGCGACACTAGTACGGGTAGTTCGGGTACCAGGTGTTGCTACCCGAATTACCCAAAATAAATTTGGATAATAACATTCACTATCCGAACTAGACTTCGGGTACTGCGGGTTCGGGTTTTTCGGGTTCGGGTGCGGGTTTTTCAGGTTCGGGTATCGGGTAGCGGGTAATATGCCCAGACTGAGACTGATTAGTGGTAAGTTTAACGTGAGCCTCTTGCGTCTGGGGCTTCATTGGTTTAGTGGCAAGTTTCACGTGAACCTCTTGCGTCTGGGGCTTCATTGGTTCAGTACCACGTTTAGAGTGCTAATCTTACAACTAGGCCGACAAGAGATCCACTCAAATCTTGTAAACTCTGTTGTCCGGTTTTGCAAGCAGACACTCAGGGGAAGTCACAATCAAGCCGTGAAATTGAATCTTCTCGATGAAGTTGGCATTTCTTGATCAATGACATTGTCTACTCGGTTGAAGGAATTTAGCTGAATTCTCTAGAGCTCATGGAGAGCAATTACCTAGACTCTAGTATTTAGAACTGCTTTTGCTTCCTGAACATTTAGTTTTGCACTTCACCAGCAGTTTGCAGTGTTGAACGTGATGGCAAGCATATTTTAGTTACGAACGTGTAACACGATGTGATTATTTTTTAGGAGCCCTAGTATGAGTGTAGTATTCAGACTTGCCTTTTGTTTCCTGAGTATCTAAAACCGCATGTCGCCAGCAGTTTGCAACGTTGAATGTGATGCCAAACGTATTTTAGTTGCAAACGTGAAACATTACGTGATTAAGATGTGATGCCGAACATATTTTAGTTACAACGTGAAACATAGGGCGTGTTTGAGACTGCTTCACGAACTCTCCGTAAACTCCACCGTAGAGCAGATCCATAGAAAAAAACTGGAGCTTGTGGAACACCCTCTAGTTGCTCTTACAACTCCACTTTTTTCTCGAACAGAGCATGTGGACATTAACCTGTTTGGCTAAAAAAAGCGTAAAGCGGAACTAACTGAAAAAACATGGAGCAGAACGGTCCTAAACACCCCACAGTGTGATTATCTTGAGGTAACATAATGGCAGGATTCATAAAAATTACTTAGGTTGCAAAATGACAGATTTCATTAAAAAGAATTGCTGGTAGATGATTTTTGAAAAAGTGATTGGTGAGTTGTAAAATTGTCAAGGATGTTGATTGAAGATCATTGCTTTCTAGTAGTTCACTGCACCTGATGAGACCTTGCGTGTATATGACCGACGCAATTATGCAATTGACATCACAATCGTAAATTAAGTTTTCTTTGAAAAAAATTGGGTTGAACATGATCCACGCAAACACGCCCTATGTATAGAAAGGCCAGGTACATCGCCACCAGCCAATCATGTGTCGATAAATTTTGCAGAAATGGTTTTGAAAAAGCATACATCAAAGAGCAGTGTAGAAGGGCAGGCCTGGTGCAGTTGGTGAGTGCTAGCTCGCCGAGTCACCAGGTCCTAGGTTCGAAGCCGTCTCTCTGCAGAATTTCTGTGGGGGTAAGACTTTGCTTCGGTTATTTTCTTCCCCAGACCCCACTCGTGTGGGAGCCTCTGGCACTGGGTCTGCCCTTTTTATACATCAAAGAGCAGTGTAAAAGAATATTACACATCCACACCAATATCAAGCACGATGGTATTTGAGATGCAGCACAAGAACATTGTAGACAATAGGGAAAATGACCATAGGAATTTGAAAATACTGCAATCAGACACTGATGTCACGGGGCAAAATAAGCTCTGCTGCGGACATAACAATATGACAATAGTTCATCCGTTGGGCAACAAATTTTGGCAGAACTTCAACAGGTTCAGTAATGAACAATCTAAGTTGCCAACACGGCATTTTAAGCTCAGAGAGAAGTAAGAAATACGCATGGCCATTTCTAGTCCATCTTTACTCCAACAAAACCTGTAGACATAGAAGCCCAGAATAGCATAAGCAAAGGTCCCCAATCGCAGGTTATGTATATGGAATTTTTGAAAGGGTTAAGCATTGGATCAAGCTACAAGTTCAAACTTTGTTGGGAGCCACATGTCCAATTTTCTAAACAGTATGTTTACAACCATTCTGTTGTACCAAAAAGGCAATAAACATTCCCTAAACATCAGTGCTTGGACAGAAATATCATTTACACTTCTATGGCAAGAAAAGATGCCCAATTATAAATATAAATCGAAAAATAAAAATTGCAAGTGCTCAAATTAAGCATCACTATATCCAATACAGGGTGACAGCACTATTAAGAAATGCTGCAAAACAGCATTGATGAGCTCCAATGCAAAGAACCTGATATAATCAAATGGTAATATACATCTCATGAAACAGAATAACTGATAGAGAACTGGAAAAACATTAGTTGGAACAACTATATACACCCTCTGTCCATAAGAGTAAGCATTTTTTAGCATTAAAAAGTTTCCACAAATGTAAACACTTCTGGCATATGACGCCATCCCCATCCCTCACTGTTAATTTTCCAGCAGTTTTGTTCCTCTTATAATATTGATTGATGACTGATGAAATGCCTACATTTGTGAACAGAGGGAGTAATACTGAAAACTAATGAAATTAGATAATAATGTATATTCCACGTGTACTTGGTATCATTGAGATCTTCACAAAGTGAATTACTCCCTCAGCCAGCTATAAACTCACCGAATGAGCAAACGAAACCACAAAAGCCGAATTACCATTATTCACAGCTGAATAGACATTGTTTGCTGCTACACAGACTCAGTGTGCCTCAAAATAAACGACCGAAACCACAAACTACGATGCATTTAACCACCCAAAACTCCTAGCCTAGGTCTACAGCAATGACGAGTTCAGCCTAAGCAGAATTCGCTGTCATATGATTCGATCACAAACAACAAATTCAACATCAACCAGCCAAACAAATAGAGAATGTCAGACGTTTGAGGATCCTAACCTTAGATGCTGCTAGGGTACATGAACACTCTGACCTTGCGCCCCTGCACTCATCAAGAAAAAAAAAACAGCATCAGTACAGAGCATCAATTGGGAAGCAACACATTAAACAGCGTACTGAGTGCGTCACCGACCATGGACTCAGGCGGGAGGTTCGACTTGAACTTGGCGCGGACGACGCCGGAATTGCCGTGCGGGCGGGTGACCTTACCCCAGATGCACCTGTAGCGGGTCTCACTGCTCTTGGTCTTGGCCTTGTAGATGTACGCCATGCGCTTGCCAGCGTACCACGCGACGTCCTCCTTGGTGTTCACCCCCTCGATCTGCACGAGCGACGTGGTCTCATACTGGTTCGACTTGGACCTGCACAGCCACCGCCGCAACCACCGTAAGCCGAATAGGACCGAGAAATGACAAGATCCAAGTAACACGGACGGTGGAAGAAGCGGAGGCGATGAGTTCACCTCTTGTATCCGAGGATGGTTCCCCGGACGTAGAGCCTGACGCGCTGCCCCGTGCGTCCCTTCACCATGGTGGCCGCCTGCTTCCTTCCGCTTCCGCCGCCGGACACGATAGAGAGCTCGTGCAGATTGGGGAAGACAACGAGACAGGCCGGAGGCGGGCAGGCGGCTTGTATGGAGCAGCGGACGGAGAGAAGAACAGCCTTGATCGTCTCGCAGAGTCCATCGGACGGTTGTGATGTTCTGAAGGGCTCTCTTGAGAAAGCTAGGGTTTAAGGTCGCGAGCTTAAATGGGCCATTTCGTTAATGGGTTTCTTCGCTTTTTCTGTCTTTCCATCTGGGCCATGCTGGGCCGATCTGGCAACATAACCGGCCCAATTGCGAATCGGACGCCTCGTTCCATGATATCTCGCTGACTGTGGTCCCAGAAAAACGATTAGTTGAATCAAAAAAAAGAAGAAGAAAAACGATTAGTGTCCCTAAAAAAATTGATTAGTGGTGGCTATCCGCACTCGTCGTACTCTAAATTCATCCTCTAAAAGAAATATTCCATACTAGTCATCGAGATTCTATCCTCTATATCAATTTCTCCTGCACTCATCCATACTCTATATCATCCCCTATCCACCGTAGAACCCACTTGTCAGATTTTTCCTTTTTTTTCCTTTTTCTCTTTCCTTTCCTTTTCTTTTCTTTTTTCCCTCTCCTCCTTTATCCATTCAACCGCACCGCCTACCCTGCTCGCTCGCCCTCTCCCCGTCCTCCACCTCCCTCTCCAGCGACCGCGCGCGGCAGCCATGGCGAGGGCGCGCTTCGGCCCCGGCGAGCGCGCGCGGCGGCTCCGGGCTCCGAGGGGCGTGGCTCGCGGGCCCTGGCGAGGGCGCGCGGCTCCAAGCGGCGGAAGGCCGGGCTCCGAGGGCGGCGGCTCCGGAGCAGTGGCGCGGCGTCGACAGCCGCTCTTTCCCCGTCCGCGAGCGCGTCGGCGTCGGCGGAGCTCCTCCCCACGGCGGTGCTGCCCCCGCACGTCACCGGCGTCCGGCCTCCCCGCGACGAGTGCCGTCTCGGCGTCGTCGAGTGTCGTCCCGCGCCCAGTCTTCCCACCCGCCTCGCAGCGTCTGCCCACGGGCCCCACGCCAGATAGCGGACGTCCTCTATCCTGCTAGGAATAGCGGATCCGCTGGCGTACCAGACCGGATAGAGGACCGCGCTGCGCCCGACGCGTCCGCTATCCGATCCTCCGGTACGCGTTTAGCGTACGCGGTGCAGACAGGCTCAGGAACTTAAAAAAACACGGGACAGGCGAAGAGTTGGCTCGGCTGCGGCCTGAAACCGTCCACTGAATCACGCGCGGGAATCAACCCCAAAAAAAAAAATCCTGCACGCGCGCACCCAGTTCTCCGGCGGGGCCGACCTTGACGCCGGCGCGGCCTTGCTGCGGCGCCGCTCCTCAGTCCGCCGCCTCAGCGGGAGCGGGGTCGCTACGGCCCTTGTCTAGGGGCGTGAAGTCGACACCCATCTCGGCGTGGATTGTATTCTTCTTCCCTCGGTAAGTAACCCTACTTGCTTAGGGCCGATGTCTCCGGCTTCTAATCAACTCTGAAACCCTTCGATCTCCAATGGGTTTGCTGCAGAATTTCGTGGTGTAGTGGTGCTCTAGGAGACCAATCCATCCATCCATGGTTCGATTAGGTTCGTGTTCCTCATCTTCAGCTCGCAGGATCGATAGATGCCACGCTATTTAATGCCCAATTGTGGTGCCGGTGCAGTTTGTTCTCCTGAAAAGTAACGGAGCTTTCACCCTAAGTCAGCCCCTTGCCACAATCTGCTCATCTATCTGGAGCCTACACCACTGCTATTCTCAGATCAATATTGGTATCCTCCGCTGTGTGCCTCCCAACAACCCCCGCCCCCCCCGCCCCCCCCCCCCCCCACCCCACCCCAACCCCTCTGTTTTGTTAGTATCTCGAGAAAATAGATTGTTGCAATGGTATAATGCTATTTTGGTACATATTTTGTTTTGTGTTAGAGAATTGGGACATTTGGAAGAGAACCAAGGTGGCAAGTTGTGGATTTTGATTGACATTTTGTTAGGTCCTCATTTCAGTTAAGTTCATGGAACAGAACTCTTACCTACAGAAGGCTACACTGGCTTGCTTATCCTCCACAAATTCCTATTATTTTTTTAAAAAATGCATTGTCTGGATTATTATGGTTTAAATTTAATTTTCTCGAACATGCAGGAGAGCTGTGTATCATTATATATTAAGAAGAGAACAAAACACGGGTAAGATCCCTTACAAAAGAACCACACAAACCCCCACCAAACCTACATGTTGAAATAAACATTGTTGTGCAGTCATATCCTGTCTGCATAATCTGACCATCTTACATTTAAATTTATGTTTCACAATCTTGCACATTACATTCTCTGATATTGAAGCTTTAGGTCATCATTGGTATTCATGATATTTCTTTTTATGGTTTAATATTGTATTGTATTGTACCTGTGATGCAATCGTTTTGTTTTTTTAGATTTAGATGTTTGGCTTAAAGTTGGCTTATTTCAAAACTTCATATTTTCGAAATTTGGATGAGCGTGTTATGCCTGACATCTGCTATAAAGAGTCACTTTAAACATGTTGCAACTATGTTATTTCTATGTGCCAATAAAACATGGTTATGTGGGTGATAAGTGTAACCCAAGTTTTGATCGTACATGGGTGTTTGTTCATATCCTTGTGTTATGCTATAGTTTTACTGACTGTGCAACACATTGTATTGATCCTAACACAAGTTTTTACACTTTATGGGTGGTAGGTTCTAGGAATCCTGCTGTTTTGGTTAAAACACTATTGCATCATCAAATATGGAAGTCGATGATGATGTGGAGGAGGATGAGATAGAATTTTGCCCTTTCCTTAGGGAAGGATCTTCGTCTGAGACCTCATCAAGCCTTACATCAGAAGCAGAATGCGAGGTATATAGTTCTGACAATCGACCAAGTGGCCAGACATATTTGCAGAATAGTGTAGTTAATGAAAATACAAGTGACAGTGCACTTCCTCAAAATAGACTGTCGTCTCAAGGTCTTGTCAACGAAATATTTCCAGAAGAAACGTCTACCCAGGTTAATCTTGAGAATGGATTGGAAAAAGACGTTTTAGCAAGCAAAGCTGCTTGCTCTCCAACAGTGCAAAACCCTCTCCAAATTAGTGAGGAAGATGCAATTTGCAGACGGACGAGGGCAAGATACTCACTAGCAAACTATTCACTTGAGGAATTGGAGACCTTTCTCCAGGAATCAGATGACGATAGTGGCCTGCAAAATGTTGATGAAGAAGAGGAATACCGCAAGTTTCTTGCTTCTGTCCTGTCTGGTATAGGCAATGACACACAGGCATTCCAGGGGGACGAAAATCAGGATGAAGATGATAATGATGCAGACTTTGAGCTCGATATTGAGGAGGCCCTAGAAAGTGATGGTGATGAAAATGCTGAGAACTATGGCGACACAAATCATAGGAAAGAGAAAGGTGGACGTAGGCCTCAGACTAGGCAGAGGCGGCCATTTACCGAGTTGTCTGGGACTCGTAGCTGTCATCGGGAATCTGATAAAACTAATTTTAGATCAATTCTGCCATATATTCCATCTGCATTGGTGACTCCTGCTCATGCTTTTGGATGGCAATATCCTACCCAGAATGCCCTTTCCCCTTCATCCTTGGTTTCAGTACCGTGTGCACCTTTAGCATGTGGATTTACTGATCAGCAACTCGGGCAACTGCATGTGATGATATATGAGCATGTTCAGCTCCTTATCCAAACATTTTCCCTATGTATTCTTGATTCGTCTAAACAAGATGTGGCTAATAATGTCAAAAAGATGATAGTTGAGTTGGTTGGCTTTCGTGATCAAGCATTGGCTAGGAGTGCTCCTCAACAGCATATCGTTTTTGAATCCCGGCATCTCTCATCTAGTTTTGTTACTTCTGAAAATTTGGAATGCCAATGGATGCCGTTAATCAAGAGTCCTGTTATATCCATCCTTGATGTCGCACCGCTTGAGTTGGCCCTCAGCTATTTAAGTGATGTCACAACTGGTAAGTTCAAGATTGGTACATGGGCCAATTTTTTATACTTCGCTTCTTTTGTTTGTCACCACTTGATCGGTAACTTTGCTTGCATATTGAATTTACAGCTGTCGTGAAGTATAGAAGAAGTCATGTGGATGGCACTGCTGACAAAACCCGCAGGAAAGAGCCCCTGTTTCCTTCACCATTTATTAACAGTTGCAAAGAAGTGAATAATGTTTCTCAAGATAGATCAAATAGTGTGCCTACAGCATCATCTCCTTCATCTGGGCAGTTGCAGCAGAAGAAATCGTTGGCTTCTACCCTGCTTGAGCGTACTAAAAAGGGCACAGTTGCTCTTGTTCCTGCTGACATTGCAAGATTAGCACAGAGATTCTTTTCACTTTTCAATTTTGCACTCTTTCCTCATAAGCCACCTCCTTCACCTATGGCGAATAGAGTGTTTTTCACTGATGCAGAGGACAGGTGTGTTTTACATCTTCTCCAAGATTTATTTTGAAATTGAATTCGTGCATGCTTCCTTGCCATCTTGACTTCAAAACATAGAAAATCAAGAAAGCTGAATAGTTAGGTTTTGTTGAACTGCACACTGTTTTTATTTCTGTATTAGTGATATTGGTTATGCAAATTGTGTGTTTACTTCCTCATCTGCTGTATCACAGCTATTCCATTCATCTTTTTGTTTTCAACTTTCCTCAAGGTTGCCTCCTTTTGTATGGTTAATTGTATCATGGTTGCTTTGTTGTTATTACCACTTTCCTAAAGGACATCATGTAGAAGTGCCCTCCTCAATTGTATAGCTGATATGATGCCTGTCACTTTCTTTTCATGGTTAATTTTATAGTACATTATCTGCCTGCAGATTGTTAGCTCTAGGAATTCTGGAATATAATAATGACTGGGAAGCAATACAAAAGCGCTTTCTTCCTTGTAAATCAAAGCATCAGGTATTTTTTTGGTTACTCCTTTTTATCGCAAAATTTTCTTCAAGATCCAAAAGTTTCCGTTTATGATTTGTCAGGCGCAAATCAACAGTTCTTTTTATCATCTATTTGGTGAAGATTGACATGTCATGAAATAGTTTCAGTTTCTTTTTATCTTAATCTAACAAAAAAAATTTGAGAGTAATGAAGGACATGAAACGCCTTGAAGGATTTAGTATAGAAAAAGGAGTTGTTTTGACTGTATTGACATGGCAATAACATTTTTGACCTTGCTGGCATTAACTCTTGGCCTAAAGTTGATGTATGCTCTCAGTACTGCCAAAGCAGGGTGCTTTTTCAATAAAGATTTTGAAGTCTGAACATTTATTGTCACAAAGGTCTCGTTGCCAATTTACTTTGCTTTCCTTTTGACTGCACATGCAAGTAAGCTTGGATGAAATCCTTCATTTAACTTCTCTCCAATGTTTACAAGTCGTCCGATTAATCGCGATTAATCGCGATTAGTCGGTCTGGTCGGTCCCATGACCTCGATTAGAGACTTCGACTCGATTAGCTCGACTAGAAACCTGGTCGTCCGACTAGTCGACGACTAATCACGATTAGTCGTCCGACCAGAGGGCTGCACGACCAGGCTGGGCACTGCCTTCTTTGGGCTTGCCTGACTGGGCTTCAAGGTGAGTAGTTGGGCTGCCAATTTGGCCCACTAGGGTTTGTAATATATATACAAGAGGCTCCTGGCTGCTACTGCTCTTTCTCTCTTCTCCTCTCCTGGCTGCTGCTGCTCTCGTCTCCTCTCCTGGCTGCTGCTGCTCTCCTCTCCTCTCCTCTCCTGGCTGCTGCTGCTCTTCTCTCCTCTCCTGGCTGCTGCTGCTCTCTTCTCCTCTCCTGGCTGCTGCTGCTTTGCTCTTTCTCTCTTCTCTCCTGTGCGTGACGGCTGCTGCTCCACGCGCCTCCAGTCTTCCCCGTGTGCCTCCAGTCGCCATTCTTCGTGATGAGCTGCTCCGACGACGGTATGTGCCTTTCCCCTCTCCATCTTCTTCCCTCCCCCATCCCTCACTTTGCAGCCTCTCTGGCTCTCTGCTAGGTTGCTTGCTGTGATGTACTTTTGTCCCTCTGCTATTCTCTGGCTCTCCATCATCCATCCTAAGAAGTTGTTCTTCTGCAGATGTGGACCGACGATGTGCAAATGTGGAAGTGTACATGCCTCCGCCTGACCTTGAAGGAGGTGTTCCAGATTCATCAGTTGGGTCAGATCCTACTGCCACGGCTTCCTCATCTACTCTAGAAGATATTCCTTCCCTAATTGAGAGGGCTATAGCAAAACTACCTCCAGATCCAGCAGCAAGTCAGCAAAGAAATGGAGTTTGGGACAGGAATATGGACCTCTGGACATGGTAGAAAAGAGAAGAAAACAACTCCCACAAGTAAGTCACCACCTAAACTCAGTAGGAGACAGAGATGCTCTTGATACTTGCTTTATTGTGTATACTATATAGTATATATAGGTATATATATATAGTAGGTATATATATCCTGATATATAGGACGACCAGGGGTCGACTAGGTTCGACTAATCGTCCTGGTCGACGATTAATCGCGATTAGTCTTCTGGTCGGTCCCATGGCGACTAGGTTCGACTGGACGACTTGAAAACATTGCTTCTCTCGACGGGTGCGAAGGGTAAGGAAGCTAGCCGAGCCAACTAGGATTCTTCTAGGTAGCTGGAACGTAGGGTCCCTAATGGGTGAGTTAAGAGAGCTAGTCGATGCAGCAATTAGGAGGCGTGTAAATATTCTATGCGTTCAGGAGACTAAATGGAAGAGCCAGAAGGCGAAGGAGGTGGAGGATACTGGCTTCAAACTTTGGCACACGGGGACAATATCGGGTAGGAATGGTGTAGCCATCTTGATCGATAGGAGCCTTAAGGATAGAGTCGTTGATGTTAGGAGGCAAAGCGACCGGATTATCCTGGTCAGGCTGGTAGTTGGAGATTCGGCTCTGAATGTGATAAGTGCCTACACCCCTCAGGTAGGTCTTAGCGAGGGCACCAAGAGGCAGTTTTGGGAAGATCTTGATAGCATGGTTAGTACCGTGCCTATCAACGAGAAACTCTTCATAGGAGGAGACCTCAACGGCCATGTGGGTGCGACTAATATAGGTTTCGAGCAGGTGCACGGAGGGTTCAGATATGGTAGTAGGAATCAAGAGGGGGAGGATGTTTTGAACTTCACGTTGGCCTACGACTTGTTGATAGCGAACACCCTGTTTAGGAAGAGGGAATCCCATCTAGTGACATCTCGTAGTGGACAACACTCGAGCCAGATCGACTTTATCCTTGCAAGGAGGGATGATAGATGTGCTTGCTTTGATTGTAAGGTGTTACCTGGGGAGTGTGTTGTCCCTCAACACAAGCTTGTGGTGGCGGACTTTCGCTTTCGGGTACGTGTCCACTGGGACAAATGAGCCAAGATTGCGAAAACGAAGTGGTGGAAGCTTAGAGGGGAAGCAGCGCAAACGTTTAAGGAGAGGATGCTAGGCGAGGGGCCTTGGGAAGAAGAAGATGCCGACGACATGTGGCTAAAGATGGCAACATGTGTCTGGAAGGTGGCTTCAGAAGTGTTTGGCGTGAGTAGGGGAGGCAAACGGGAAGCGAAAGACACCTGGTGGTGGAATGACGAGGTGCAAAGGGCTATTAGGGAGGAGTGTTTCAAGCGCCTCCACCATGACAAGAGTGCAGCCAACATCGAGGGTTATAAAATAGCGAAGAGGGTTGCAAAGCGAGCTGTGAGTGTAGCAAAAGGTCAGGCGTATGATGGCCTTTATCAACGGCTAGGCACGAAGGAAGGGGAGAAGGACATTTATAGGATGGCTAGGATCCGCGAGAGGAAGACAAGGGACATCAACCAAATAAAATGCATCAAGGATGGGACAGATCGACTTCTGGTGAAGAATGAGGAGATCGAGGACAGATGGAGAGAGTACTTCGACAAGTTGTTTAATGAGGAGAATGAGGGTCCTGCCCTTGGGTTGGACGACTCATTTGATGATACCAACAGACGCTTTGTGAGGAGAATTCAAGAGGCAGAGATCGGGGAGGCTTTGAAGAGGATGAAGGGAGGTAAAGCGATGGGCCCTGATGGTATCCGCATTGAGGTGTGGAGATGCCTAGGCGCCAGAGCGATAGTATGGTTAACTAAGCTTTTTAATCTTATTTTTCGGTCTAACAAGATACCTGAAGAATGGAGAAGTATATTTGTATCTATCTTCAAGAACAAGGGAGGTTGTACTAACTACCGTTGGATTAAGTTGATGAGCCATACGATGAAGCTTTGGGAGAGGGTTATCGAGCATTACCTAAGGAGAGTGACAAGTGTGACCCAAAATCAGTTTGGATTCATGCCTGGTAGGTCGACCATGGAGGCGATTTTCTTATTACGACAATTGATGGAGAGATATAGGGAGCATAAGAAGAAGGACTTGCACATGGTCTTTATTGACCTCGAGAAGGCATATGACAAAGTACCGAGAAATATCATGTGGTGGGCCTTAGAAAAGCACAAAGTCCCAACTAAGTACGTTACCCTCATCAAGGATATATACAGGGATGTGGTGACGTTTGTTCGAACATGTGATGGCGACATCAGCGACTTTCCAATTAAAATAGGACTCCATCAAGGGTGAGCTTTGAGCCCTTATTTATTTGCTTTGGTGATGGATGAGGTCACAAGGGACATACAAGGTGATATCCCTTGGTGTATGCTCTTTGCTGATGATGTGGTGCTAGTTGACGATAGTGGGGCAGGGGTTAATAGGAAGTTAGAACTATTGAGGTACACGTTAGAGTCGAAAGAATTCAGATTTAGTAGGACCAAGACCGAGTACATGAGGTGCGATTTCAGCGTGACTAGGCATGAGGAGGGAGATATTAGCCTCGATGGGCAAGTGGTGGCCAAAAAGGATACTTTTCGGTATTTAGAATCGATGCTACAAAAGGATGGCGACATTGATGAAGATGTTAGGCATAGAATTTCAGCCGGCTAGTTGAAATGACGTCAAGCTTCTGACGTCCTCTGTGACAAAAGGGTGCCTCAGAAGCTAAAAGGTAAGTTCTATAGGACAGCGATTCGCCCAGCGATGTTATACGATGCTGAGTGTTGGCCTACAAAAAAGCGACATGTCCAGCAATTGAGTGTAGCAGAGATGCGTATGTTGTGTTGGTTTTGTGGGCACACAAGGAGGGATAAAGTTCGGAATGACGATATTCGGGATAAGGTTGGGGTGGCACCTATTGAGGAGAAATTGATTCAACATCGGTTGAGATAGTTTGGACATGTCCAACGGAGGCCTCTTGAGGCGCCGGTGCGTAGTGGGGTTCTAAAGCGGACCGATAATGTAAAGAGCGGTAGAGGTCGACCTAAACTGACTTGGGACGAGTCTGTTAAGAGAGACCTTAAGGAGTGGAATATCTCCAAGGATTTAGCTATGGACAGGAGCGCTTGGAGACTGGTAATCAACGTGCCTAAACCGTGACCTCTTTCTGTCTTGTGCCCTTTATGTCCCTTTATGTGTCTCCCTGTTTCTCGTCTCTTCTGGGTTTCATCTCTAGCCTATCCCAACTTGCTTGGGACAAAAGGCTATGTTGTTGGTTGGTTGTTGGAATGAATTAACATGCAGCTCTCCTGCTTATTCAAGGGGGGAAATCCTTCATCTAATCTCTGCATACAATCACAACCTGAGACTGTTTGTTCAATTTTCTATAATGCCTATTGCTTAGTTGTTGTCTTAAATTGTTAGTTGATCATGATCTTTAGTAATTCCTTGTTCTGGACTTGTGTATTATGCCTGCTGAGTGAAATAATTTCTTCGGTGCAGATATTTGTGAGACAAAAGAATCGTAGCTCCTCCAAAGCTCCTGATAATCCAGTTAAGGTAAATATTTTGCCCTTCTTCATTTACTGGAAGATAAGATGCTGAATTCACTTTATGCGTCTTTTAGGGTTCAACATTCAACGTCATGGTCAAATTGTCCATTGAGTTGCATAGTAGTGTAACAGATTAACAGTTCATGCTAACAATAGGAGTATGTTGTTCTCATTCCATATTGTGTAGTATTGAAGTTTTGGTTTTGAACTGATCTTTAAACATTGAAGAGAGTGCTTTATAAAATCCTGTATTGTGCACGTAGTGAAGTTTCTGCTGCAGCACTTACACTGTTGATAATTTTTATCTATCTCATTCTGATATCTATACCATTTTGCTTATGTGCCAACAAAATAGTAGTATTTTATTTTATTTAAATTTCTTGGCAAGATTTGTGGACAAATCACATTTTTTTAATGATGTACTCAATAGCAAACTGGAGATGTTTTTTTACTACTCTCTTAGCGGCACATGTTGCTCTGCTTGTGTGTGGAGCTATATTATTCAACCTCTGGCTACTAGATTTTTTCAAAGAGTATGTATATATATGTTGTGGAAGAGTTTGTCTGTGTGTTCCCTTGTTCTGATACTGGTTTGGGTTGGGTTGATTTTGCCATGTTCTGTATTATCATGGTCAACCATCAGTATGGGAGATTTTGAGCTCATTGACTGCTTTCAGCAAAACCCAACATAATAGCCTTCCAACTAACTATATTCTTATCTGAATTAATGCAGGATGTGCGCCGTATGAAGGCATCTCCATTGACAGTCGAGGAGAAAGAATGTATCGAGAAGGTGATAACTTGTGACTGCAGGCTATCTTATTTTTTTTCATGTTTGATTTTTGTCGCATAATTTCTTCCATACCTACTGCGATTTTCAGGGGCTGAGGATATTCAAAAACGACTGGACATCAGTTTGGAAGTTTGTAGTGCCACATAGAGATCCTTCACTGCTCCAACGTCAATGGAGAGTTGCCAGTGGAGTCCAGAAATCTTACAGTAAAAGTGATGCTCAAAAAGAAAGAAGGCGAACATATGAAGCAAAGAGGAGAAAGCTGAGAGTATCCATGCCCGATTCACTCCATGGGCAAGAGGTTAGTATGTTTCTTTAACTTGTAGGATATTCAAATAATATCTTAATCTCCATCTAAAGTGATGTCGTTGAGCATAATTTTTAATGCTTTCATCACAGGCTGATAACAATGCTTCCGAAGATGCTGAAAATGATGATGATTCATATGTCAATGAAGCATTTTTGGAAGACACAGATAGTATGCCTTATCAGCAATCAGGCACAGACCTTGATGAAGAATGTGGTACTACAGGTGGTTACATTGAACCCCAGAAACTAAGTGGTGCGAAACTTGATGTAACCACCTCATATAAACCTTTTATGTACCGCCCCTCTGATGGCCCATCATATGTGAGAACACCTTCCACTGCAGCTCCGGTGGTATCATGTGGATCTCTGGACCAACTGCCAGCTTCCCAATTGAGTAAACAGAAAGGTAGTTGTGTGGTCAAGTTGGCTCCAGACTTGCCTCCTGTGAACCTTCCCCCTTCTGTTCGTGTCCTATCTCAGGCGGAATTTTATCGGAATGCAACACACTTTCAAGGCACCTCAGATAATGCAGCAAAGGATATGTATCCTGTGCCACCTTTGACCTCCTTTACAGAAAGTGCTGATAGACAGCTAAATATGTTCCCTGATCACAGAGCTAATTCGAGATTGCAGCAGAATGGGATCTCCAGTGATAATGCTACAGAAGATGGTGCTGAGCAAGATTTGCAGATGCATCCTTTACTGTTTCAGTATCCTCGAGATGTTACATCATATAGTCACCCAGTTCAAAATCTTATTAATCAGTCAAGAAAATATGATCTTTTCCCCTTTGAGAAAGTTCGAGTTGAGAGAAGTAACAACCAGATTACAGGTTCCACCGAAAATGGTAC
Source organism: Saccharum hybrid cultivar R570 (assembly GCA_038087645.1). Lineage (NCBI taxonomy): Eukaryota > Viridiplantae > Streptophyta > Magnoliopsida > Poales > Poaceae > Saccharum > Saccharum hybrid cultivar. The sequence continues at coordinate 15,099,107 of JAQSUU010000245.1, forward strand.
TGTAAATGCTAACACTATCGACTTCCATCCTCTCTTGCAAAGAACAGAAGTTGATGTTCATAATGAAGTACCAGAATATGATAATAACCTTGACTGCCATCAATCTGATAATAACATGAGTGAAATCCCAGTAGATGACCAATCAATAGTTGGGCAAGCATCCACAAGCCCTTCTGAGAGGGAGACAAGTATTGACTTGAATATTCATTTGTGTTCTCCAACGGTCATAAATGGTTCAAATGACTTCAGAAGTAGTTTTAGCAGATCAAATGTTCAAGATGAAATTTCTAGGAAGGACAAATCTAGTGTTCCAGAGCTCGAGGTTGTAAATTCCTATTCTTATTATTGCATTCAAGAACCTAATGAAGAATCAATGCAAGGAATTGTAATGGAGCAAGAAGAGTTAAGTGATTCCGAGGAAGATAGCCAGCATGTTGAGTTTGAATGTGAAGAAATGGATGATTCTGAAGAGGAGCAAGTTCAGTGTCCAGAAGCCTCTCCAATTCAAAATAAGGTGATGTTTGTAGATGGTAGATACGCCTATTAGTATTGTAATGTTCATGATCCTAGTATGGCATGGCATTATGATTTGTTCTTAAAAAAATGCCATGGCATTGGAAAAGGTGTTCTATTTTTGTTATTGCTGTGTTCTGCTTTAACATGTCATACATGATTGGTTTTGTTTTCCTGGTTATACTTAATTTGTCAGAATTTTTCTTCTCTGCTCATTACTCTTTATTTGAATTTTCTCTTTTTCTTCTGATTTTTTATATGTTTAAATATTTCTTGTTCAGGGTATCTCAGCATCAGTTGTTTGTGGGGAATTTCATGTTAGTAATGACCAGAGTCAAATCCAGCAAGGATCTGTTCAAAAGGATAAACAGGGTGCAAGCTTAATGCAGAAAATGCAAGTTCCTTCTCGGTCAGCGAGGGCTAAGCTGAAGCCGGAAACTGCAAAGTGCACAGGATCTAGGACGAGCCAACGTTCATCCACTTCTCGCACAGCTGAAACTAGCCAGAGCAAAACCAGAAATTCTAAAGTGCCACAGGGACAGTCAAGTGCAGAACGCAAGCCCAATGATTCAAGAACTAGAAAAACTCTGGCCCCAACATGAAGGCCAATTTAGCATTTTATTCCTGTGCTGCATGTGTCAATGGCAGAATGGCTCAGTTCAATCTGTTGTCACTCTGTTGTTGAGCTGATTATCATCAACGGCTAGGCAGCGCATGCTGGAGAAAGCAACCTAGTGAACCTCTCTGTGGTCATTTAGCTCGAATTGTCATGTGAAAATAGCAGCAAGAGGAGCATACGAAATATATGGATTCTCCAGTTCGATAGCAAGATTGAAGTGGTGATCTTGGCCCAGTATCTGGAACATAATGTTTACAAATCATCAAATTGTTGGTGACTGAAAGCATTCCCATGGAATAAGGTTCTGAACAGCCATGAGACGAATTCCTCGGATTGACTTGGGAGTTTTGTACCTTGACGTCCTCAAAGGTTAAATGTAATGCGCCTTGTAATTTCAACCAAAAAGGTTAGTTGCTCTGTGTTCATTGTGTGTAATGTGAATAGAGAAATGTATTGAGGCCTGATACCTGGAAATATTTTTGTATTGACTGTTGACAAAGTCTAGTGGACTGTAACAGCTTGAGTTCCTCGAGGGAATTAGACTACATATGTGGATTGATCCTACATCCTAGGAGTAAAACAAATTTATCATATAACGTTCAAGATTGTACTCCCTCAGTCTCAAATTATAGGTCCTTTTGCCTTTTCTAGGTATATGACTTTTGCTGTAAAACTAGATATACACTATGTTTAGAATGGAGGAAGTATCTTTTTTATGCATTTTTCTCCTTTCAAATGGGGATCAATGGAAAATGTAATATATTGTGAGCCCGCATTGCTTCTAAGTCATAACTGATCTTCAATACATGTGCCACTAGCAGCTCCTGCAGTAGCTGAATCAATGTTCATGCCTTTGAAATGGGTTTTTTTTTCTGGCAGTGGCACGGCAGTGACTTTGCAGTTTGAACTGATTCAGCATACTCTCATTCAAACATTGACAAACAACTGATCATATTGCCTTGCAAGAAAATGAACATGGTCATGGTTGCCTCGCAAAACAAGAAGCAATTGATCATGTTGCTCCTCACAAGAAAAGGAATAATTGGTCGTGCATGGTTTCACAGCTCAGATCGAGCTGCTCATATATCTTTCAATGTATAAAAACCCAGGAAATGCTGAGCCAATTTGTGCGCGTCGGATCGGATATTTGCTTTAGATCATCTCTGATATTTTAAAAAAACAATCAGTAAATCAATGAGTTTTTTAAGTGACTTTACTCCCTCCGTCCCAAAATAACTATCGTTGTTGGTGTGCATGCTGCAAGTTTGACTTGATTCGTAGAAAATGTGTGCAACATTTGTATCTCCAAATAAATTTATTAAAAAATTAAATTCAAAGATCTTTTTAATAATACTAGTTATGTACCATAAATATTAAAATATTTTAATATATATTTAGTCAAAGTTGTTTATCGGGAAGCGAAAACGACAGATATTTAGGGAGAGACAGCTAGTACAGTATGTGTTAGGTTCCGTCCTTCGGCCCTAGAGGGACGGGAGGGGGTGGCGGCCAGCTTGGCGATAGTGGGGGTTCGAGGGCGGCAGGGCAAGGCTGCGCCGCTGTCCGTGCAGTGGAGGACAATCGGTGAGTGGGGTCGGCGGCGTGGAGGTGACAAGTGCAGCGTTAGTAGAGGGTGGGGTTGCGGTGGTGATGGTGAGAAATGGGTGGTGAGGTCGCTGGAAAATGTGGTGACGGTTCAGCCGGTGATGAGAAAAAGCAAACTTTAATATATATCAAGGAAAATGTCCAACCGGTACTTGGCTTTTGTTGCGCACATTCAGCCATTCCCTGGTGGTTAGAACCTCTACAGTTGACTAATATATGTCTATACATATGTGGCTAAACATTGTTAAAACAAAAGGTATGGTGTATAATCTGGACTGGTTCAATTTGGGCTAAATTCGTAACATTTCTCTGGATGGTTCAATCTACAAATATTGGAGGAAATCGAAAGTGCATCTAGCCCTTTAGTGGGTTTTGGATGATTGAATGACAACGTGATTAAAGAACTAACCCGTTTGCTAAGTGTGGACAGGTAATATGTTATCTCATAGGTACTTAATGAAAGCCAAAATGATGTGTTGTTATATAAACAATCTAGTTCAAGCACAAGACAACAATGCAAATGGAATTCATGCAAATGCTTGTTTATTGTGGGATTTCCATGTACTATGTGAAAGCAAGCTCGTGAGTATTAGTTAATGAGACATGAGGGATTGCATATGGAATGGTCTCATATTTGAAGCTTGCTAAATTGAAATGAAAAAGATAACGATACATATGAATGGATGATTCAACACAAGATGTGACTTAATGGCTTGAGATGGTGAAGATAGCAAGGAAAGGCTTCGAGGTACTAAGCAAGGGTGAAGGGCAAGCGATGGCTTGGCGGCCGAAGAACCTAGCTAGGGTGAAGAAGAAAGTACTTGCATTTAGTTGAGGTACTAATCAAGCTAAGATGGTCATATTGATATGAAGGATCAAATCTATATTGGACAAGTTGATTAAAGTGACTTGATGCATTTGGATTCATTCATATTTGATAAATGGAATCAAGTCACGTGCTCAAGATGGCTATGCTCAAGTGTCAAGATCAATATTGACATGTTGGCACCCTCACTTGATGAAGATTGAAAGACACGACATCAATTTAAAGAAGATCAACTCAAAAGGTTTAATTTCTTTTTTCTTTGATCTTGAGTTAATAGGTATGCCGTACTATTAAGAGGGATGCAAGTTTAGGTGGTCTGAGGAAGATAGAGTGCTCAAGCATAATAATAAAATCAAAAGAGAGACACTCTAGCACTTCACGAGCACGTAGAATAGTTTTGATGACTTTTGGTGTCGGAAGTCCCGACGTATGTCGGGAGTCCCGACGGTCGGAAGTGCTTACTTGCACCGGGAGTCCTGACGTCCAGTCACTTAGCCTGTGCGGTGACTGAGGACGTCGGAAGTCCCGACGTGAGTCGGGAGTCCCGACGGTCAGGAGTCCCGACTCTTGTCAGGAGTCCCGACGCTAGGCCCATCGGCTCGCTCTGCTAACTGCTGCGTCGGGAGTCCCGACGTACGTCGGGAGTCCCGACGGTCAACAGTCCCGACATAAGTCGGAAGTCCCGACGTTGACCTTCGCGCATTGTTTCTTTACCTTGCGTGAACAGTGTTTTCTATATACGTCAGCAGTCCCGAGATCTACGTCAGCAGTCCCGACGTAGATCTGAACGGTTAGATTTTGCCTTGGAGTATATATACCCCTCTCCTCATTTCTAACCATGGCCCACTCATTCTTTGCTTACTAACTCACGGCCAAAACATCTCTCAAGCATTCAAGAGCTCTCTCTCCTCTCCCCTTTGCTCCTAACTTCGATTCCCCACGGATTTGAGTGATAGGAGAGTGGATTGAGTGAGAAAATCATCCTTGCAAGCTTGAGCACTTGATTTCTTCGTCAAGCCGGTGGGATTTGCGTCTATTACTCTTGGGTTCTTGGAACCCTAGCCATCTAGGCATCACCCAAGAGCTTCCATCTTGTGGAAGAGCCTTGGAAAGTTTGTATTACCCTTGATTTCTAGTAAAGAAACTCAAGTGACCTTTGTGGTATCCTTGAGTGAGGCAAGGAGGTGAAAGAGACTCTGACCAAAGTGGTCACCTCAACAACGAGGACGTAGGAGCTCCTTTGTGGGGCTGCCGAACCTTGGGATAAATTCTTGTCTCCCTCGTGCTTGTTGTTGTTGTGATTTGCTCGAAATTACTTGTATTTGGTTGTCTTTCTCTCTCTAGCTATTTCTTAGGGTTTAGGACTTGATCTACGGAGTGGTGGCTTATCAACATCAAGAGAGTGACCCAACACCTTACCTTACCACTAGGAAGTGGGTTTGTAAGTTATCGGCAACACAAAGTTCATTTTAGCACTTGTAGTTCATTTCCTATAGGGGTCGGAAGTGCTGAAAGTTTGCGTTGGAAGTTCTGACCCAAACTGTCGGGACTTCTGACACGTCGGAAGTTCTGACCCAAACGTCGGGACTTCTGATACGTCGGGAGTTCTGACCCAAACTGTCGGGACTTCCGACATTAACTGACTAGTGCATTTTGATTCAACTCTTTGGTTGCCGCTGTTTGGCTCTCTAGGTTTATCTAGTATCTTTTATATACTTTGTGGCTAACTTGTGAGGGGTTGTATTACTCTGATTTAGAGTTTCCATTTTGGAAACTCCTATTACTAATCGTTTCCGCTTTAAAAGGTGTTGATTTTTCAGAAACGCCTATTTACCCCCCCCCTAGGCGACATCCTAGATCCTTTCAGAAATGCCGAGCTAAATTTGACAAAACTCTAGGCTTCCTTTGACGGGATTCTAATTTATGTTTGGTGGAACATCTAGAATAAAAGAAACCAAAGAACTTTCCAACATAAGGATTTGTAACTATCCCAAGTAGCTCCCAAGTAGTGGTATTGATCAAAGATGACATCCAACAATTCAACTTTGCGACTTGGCTAGAAGCCAGTTCTTCCTAGTTTTTCTTAATGTGGTGGCGGTTTCCTTTTTCTTTTGTTTTTTCTGGTTGGAGTTGAGGTTGTTTTACTTTGTTGGTTTTGTTCGTTGGTTGTACTTGGTGGTGGTGTTTCTTGTAATCTTTTTGTTTATTTTTTTCTCGTCTAATAAAAATTCACGACAATTCTTCTACCGTCCTTTCGAAAAAAAATGTTAAAACAAAAACAAAATACTAGAATGTTCTGAAAATATTTTCATGACACGTGTGTAGTAGTATACGTTTGTCAAAAACGCAAGGTGCAAAAAACAATAATGGAGATCATGTACCAATTAGGAATGCACACATTATATGTTCAGAACATCTCACCACTCTGTACATAATTACAATTTACAAGTTTAGAGAGTTTTCAACATGCATCAAGTACTTCAAGTCTTTTTTTTATTTTTTATTTTTTTGCGACTATCAAGTACTTCAAGTCTTCACAACCATTGTACCACTTCTGGCCGGCAGCGACATGGGTACACTGGACACTGCATTGGGTTCCAAGATCAACTATGAAATTCGCGTCCGGTTCTGTATTACAGTGACTGAAATGTCAAGATAATTGTGCACATGACGGATGGAAGGTGCGCGTAGCTACACACTTGGAGAGAAATCGCTCAATGCAAGAGCTGATAAGATATGATGTATTTTATATGATTTTCAAGACGCCGGAGGTAAATAAATTAAGAAGCCTGACCTTTGAGATCCGCTATGTCAGGCGGTGTTTAGATCACTTCAAACTTCCAAAAATTTTACAAGATTCCTCGTCACATCGAATCTTTAAACGCATGCATGGAGCATTAAATGTAGGTAAAAAAATAACTAATTGCACAGTTTGTCTGTAAATGTCGAGACGAATCTTTTGAGCCTAGTTAGTCCATGATTAGATAAATTGTACCAAATAACAACGAAAAGTGCTATAGGAATTTTACACCAACTTTTACACCATCTAAACACTACCTCAGTTTCAAAATGCTCGGACAATTTCTAATTAACAACGTGGCCACTTGCTGCTAGTAGTAAATTGAATACGACGTTCCATGAGACATCAAAGTGATGGGAGAGGTCACATCGTGCATCATAGAAATAGTACATAATAGTTCTTTGTGAGAGGAGGATGACGTACATGACTAAATAGAAGCTACTCTCAGTGGAGGGGTGTGTTTAGTTCCGCGAAAAGGCGTAAAAAAAGTACTGTAGCACGTTTTGGTTTTATTTGGTAAATAGTGTCCAACCGTTGACTAATTAGGTTCAAAACGTTCGTCTCGCAAAGTACAACCAAGCTGTACAATTAGTTTTTGATTTCATCTACATTTAGTACTCCATGCATGTATCGCAAGTTTGATGTGACGGAGAATCTTTTGTTTGCACAGTTTTTTTTTTTTTTGAGGAAGTAAACACAGCCGAGGTTGGTTATGATTCAATTTTTTCTACCACATGGATGGACAGATTTGAAGGAACATGTGACAGAGATGAACATGAGATGACGTGGATCAACGTGGTTGAAAGAAATAAGAGTTAATGCTTTTTGGTGGGTGTGGGTTCCGTCTATATAGGTTATATATAGATAGATACTTCACATCGAATTTTAGCTGTAAGTACAGAAGAGTTCCATGTCACTAAGTTTCCTTTTTCTTTTGTTTTTCTGGTTGGAGTTGAGGTTGTTTTACTTTGTTGGTTTTGTTCGTTGGTTGTACTTGGTGGTGGTGTTTCTTGTGATCTTTTTGTTTATTTTTTTCTCGTCTAATAAAAAATCACGGCAATTCTCCTACCGTCCTTTCGAAAAAAAATGTTAAAACAAAAACAAAATACTAGAATGTTCTGAAAATATTTTCATGACACGTGTGTAGTAGTATACGTTTGTCAAAAACGCAAGGTGCAAAAAACAATAATGGAGATCATGTACCAATTAGGAATGCACACATTATATGTTCAGAACATCTCACCACTCTATACATAATTACAAGTTTAGAGAGTTTTCAACATTCATCAAGTACTTCAAGTCTTTTTTTTATTTTTTATTTTTTTGCGACTATCAAGTACTTCAAGTCTTCACAACCATTGTACCACTTCTGGCCGGCAGCGACATGGGTACACTGGACACTGCATTGGGTTCCAAGATCAACTATGAAATTCGCGTCCGGTTCTGTATTACAGTGACTGGAATGTCAAGATAATTGTGCACATGACGGATGGAAGGTGCGCGTAGCTACACACTTGGAGAGAAATCGCTCAATGCAAGAGCTGATAAGATATGATGTATTTTATATGATTTTCAAGACGCCGGAGGTAAATAAATTAAGAAGCCTGACCTTTGAGATCCGCTATGTCAGTTTCAAAATGCTCGGACAATTTCTAATTAACAACGTGGCCACTTGCTGCTAGTAGTAAATTGAATACGACGTTCCATGAGACATCAAAGTGATGGGAGAGGTCACATCGTGCATCATAGAAATAGTACATAATAGTTCTTTGTGAGAGGAGGATGACGTACATGACTAAATAGAAGCTACTCTCAGTGGAGGTTGGTTATGATTCAATTTTTTCTACCACATGGATGGACAGATTTGAAGGAACATGTGACAGAGATGAACATGAGATGACGTGGATCAACGTGGTTGCAAAGAAATAAGAGTTAATGCTTTTTGGTGGGTCGTGGGTTCCGTCTATATAAGTTATATATAGATAGATAGATACTTCACATCGAAATTTAGCTGTAAGTACAGAAGAGTTCCATGTCACTAACAAAACTAATGCTATGATATTCTGTCGTCACACTTGTCATCATTTAGTAAATGTCAGGTAGTAACATTTCAATGGGACGCTGCATATATGTATGTAAAGGTTGCTTTGGCATGCTGTATATGCTGTAGCTTAGAATGCTGAGCAGTGAGTAGTCAAAACAAAGAAACAGCTTGGAATGCTGAATTGCCATCGAATAATTGTGACAGAAACGGCCTAGTATTCTCACAAAACTGATTTATCTGAGTTTCTGAATTCAAAACTCTTGGAGTCCCTATCCAGTTGACAATGCCCTTTTCTTATATTAACGTGCCATTATGAAAATATATCGTCAACGAGATGTATATAACTTCGCAATGGAAGCTATCAATTATATGTTTCAAGCAACATATCAACAACCCTTCATATTTCATTCGCTCACGCCACAAATCAACAATAGTACAAATTTACATATTCTTTGCGAAAGAATCTGAGGATTCTGATCCCCACTCTCTAGAAGTTGTGTAGCTTTCTGGAGGGCTCCAACAGGGTGAGATTGAAGTGCTCCAGTGTGTGTGCCCACCTTAGGTCCTGCTTCAGTTGATGCACCCCAATGGTGTTCTGCAAGAAGTCCTCAGCTTTGGCACTCTTGTAGTCATACATCCTGGGGAAAATGTTCACCCGGTTCTTGGCCTTGTGGCCCATGTTCAGCCATTTGCCTGTGGTCAGATCTTCGACACCTGAATATGCATATATATATACATGTTACTAAACATTGTTAAAAACTACTACGCATGTTGTGAAAACATTTTCATGAGAAGTGTAGTAGACTAGTACTCCCTCCGTCCATAAAAACATGCAATTCTCGCTTTTCGAGAAGTCAAACAGTTTGAACTTTGACTAAATTTATATAAAAAAATACTAATATTTATAATACAAAATAAGTAGCATTAGATTAGTTATAGAATATATTTTTTTAATAAATATATTTGGAGACATAAATGTTAATACTATTTACTATAAACTTGGTCAAACTTGAGTCAGTTTGACTGGCACGCTTCCCATAATTGCTTGTTTTGTTGGACGGAGGGAGTAGTAGAGTAGTACATGTTAGTAGTCAATAAGGAAAGGTGCAAGAACGGATGCATGCATGAAAAATTCAAGTGCGTACCCTTGGCCTCCCTCCTGACCATGTCGGAGGTGGCGATCCATTCGACGAGGTCCCAGGACAGCAGGTAGCCCATGCCGAGCATGAACGGCGGGAACTCCCGGTCGTGGAACGGGAGCCCCACGCCGCAGTACAGGGGCGGATCTGCGGCCCGGGCTAGGTGGGCTGTAGCCCGGGGCGCAGCCCACAAACTCTGAGAGCAGGTCTTCAAAAAGCCCAGCCAGCCCCACGATTTCAAGGCTCCCAGGCTTCCCCGCCGCCCGTCCGTCTGTTGTTCTGCAGACTGGCCCTTCGATAATCTAAACACAGGTAACTTCCGACTCTGGCTGTTCGATTTGAATAGTCGATAAATGCTCATGTCTAGTTGATTAGTTTCTAATAATTACATTGCAATTTATTAAATTTTATGTCTAGGGAGAAATTTAAAGACACGATGATTGGATGAATAGTAGATATGCTACATTGAGCCTGACTTATTTGCATATGTTGAAGATGAAAAAAATTCTTGAGCACTTTTTTTAGCCCTCCCCATGGCCTATTTCTGGATCCGCCACTGCCGCAGTACATGTCCTCCCTCGGCGCCGAGCGCAGGGTGTCCACCAGCGCGTCCAGCTGGAGGAACGTGTCGTCGTCCACCTTCATCACGTAGTCGTACGGCCGGCCGCCGCCGCCGCCGCCGGAGCCGGAGCCGAGCATGGCTGGCAGGCTGGCGAAGTACGTGTACGTCTTCCCTTCCTCCGCGTTCTCGGCGCAGTCGAGGACCAGCACGTCGCCGTAGGCGCGCGCCTCGAGCGCCACGAACGCGCGGTGCTCGGGCGGCATCGGGCGCGCGCAGAGCACGAACCGGACGTCGACGCGCGCGGCGGCGGCGCGGAGCGCGGGCGTCGCCTGCTGCTGCAGCGCGTACGCCATGCGGATGAGGTGGCGCCGGGAGTGCTTGCCGGGCATGGTGTGCACGCCGACGAGGACGCTCATCAGCTCATCCGCCGGGCGCTGGTTATTACCGACACCGTCGCCGTCGTCCACGGTCGCTGCTGGCGCAGCGCGGACGACCCGGTCGGCGGTGGTGTCGATGCAGGCGCTGGTAGTTGTAGCCACTGCCGTGGCAGCAAGCGGGTTGCGGAGGTAGGCGGACAACGGAAGGAGAAAGGTGAAGCATATAATCAGGGTGAGAGGGAGGAGGACGATGAGGGAGACGGTGTAGGGGGACGGCTTCTTGAGGTACGTCGTCGACATTGCTGCCGCCCTTGTCTTCGAGCGAGGTCCGGCCTGTTCTCTTCTTCTTCTTCTTCCACCTTGAGTTCTTCTTTCTTTGTGAGCATGTTTTGGTGACTAGGCGTGTATATATAATCAAGCGATGAATGGGATGCATTGGCAGAGAGCGGTTTTTGATGTCGTCGTCTTCTTCTATCTTGTTTCTTGATGTGTCGTGCGTGCCTCGCTGGGATTGTTCTAGGATATAACAAATAGTTGCGCTATACCATGCGTAGCAAGCTAGAGAATTCTTTTATAGGTCAGCATTGGTTCTATGGTTATTGTATTGCAGTGGCGGACCTAGGATTTTATCTCAGGGTATGCCTCAAAAAAAATTCTTTTGCAGTTCGGTAAACCATTTACAATTCGGTGAAATCATACTCTAGTTCGGAAAACCACATACTTTAAATAACATATTAAGCCTTAAATTCAAAGATTAAGCTACAAACGACGACAAATCTCGATATAAATTGTTCAAATGAAATACAAATAGTTTAAAATATAGCCACCGAAGAGACTTACAATATTACTTGTTTATCCGCTGCTTTCTTAATGACATGAATGTCTCAATTATATCATCTTCATCAATTTTGAAGAAAATATCCCGCTCAATGAATGTGACTAGACAATCATCCAAAACACTGTCACCTAGCTTATTCCTTGACTTTGTTTTCACTATAGCCAATGCAGAAAATACCCTTTCAACACTCGCAGTTGCCACCGGTAAAATCAATACCAATTTGAGAAGCAAGTAAACGATGTCATACACTTTGTGCCTCTGTGTTGCAACAAGCTTAACTGAGAGATCAACAATGTTGTCTAGACCTTGGAAGCTATCATCTCGTTTAACGGAGTCAATATAATTATCAAGTTGCAATTCAAGTTTTAGCAAATCATCCTTAGAGAAGTCCTTGGGATAAAATTCAGCCAATCTACGTACCTTCTGTGCATCAATAGAAGCAAAGCAGTTGGAAGGACTAAAGGCTGACATACAAGAGAGTAGCTCCATATTGATCTCATCAAACCGATTATCAAGCTCTTGACTAATTTGATCAATGACACCAATGTATACTTCTCTTCTGAAATGGTCATCATTTGTTTGGTTCCGGGCACGGGCATACCTTGCTTATTTTCCATAAGGCACATAAGCACCATCCAAAGCAGGAACTTCAACATCTTGTGTAATGCAAAAAGAAGTGACCCTCTTAAGAAAATTATCCCAACCATCAGACCTCAACTGCTGCATTCTGCTCTTTGCAACATTAACAAGTGTGATTGCATTAAGAATATCTTGATCCCTTCTCTGCAAACACTCTGATAACTCATTTGTGTATCTAAGAATAACATACATTAAGGGCACAAAGAAAACAAACTCAAAGTTTTCAAATGCCCCAAGCACAAAATGTATCCTTGTCCAATCATCCTTATATGCAATATCACCACCAAGTTCAATGAGCACATCATTGATTGAGGTATACATAGTGATGATGCTACATATAGTTTTGTAATGAGAGCCCCACCGAGTCTCACCAGGCCTAGGCAAACCCATCTCTTGATTCAACCCACTCCCAGATTCAAGGTCACCACACTCTAGTGCTTTGTTGACATTCTCAAGTCTAGCATTTCGAAGCATACCATGACGCTTGCAAGAAATCCCAACAATGTTCAATAAGACAGATACTTGATCAAAAAAAGTCTTACAATCAGTGTTTCCCTTGGCAACAGCCACGAGAACTAGTTGGAGTTGATGTGCAAAGCAATGAATATAATACGCAGAAGGCGATTCTTGCATGACCAATGTTTTCAGCCCTTTAATATCTCCTTTCATATTGCTAGCCCCATCATAACCTTGACCTCTAATCTGAGTCATACTCAATCCATGACTAACAAGTAAACCTTCAATTGCTTCCTTAAGTGACAAAGAGGTAGTATCATCTACATGAACAACTCCAATGAAGTGCTCACAAGGCCTTCCAAGTTTATCAACATAACGTAAGCAAAGAGCTAGTTGTTCTTTATGTGATATATCACTAGACTCATCGGCTAAAATTGCATAGGGCTCATCACCAAGTTCTTCAATTATTTTTTTTCTAGTCTCTATGGCACAACAATGAATAATTTGCTTTTGTATCTTTAGGCTAGTCAAAGTGCAATTACCTGGAGAATTGTTCAAGACATACTTGTTCACTTCTTCACTATTTCCTGCAAGAAACTTCAAAAGTTCAATGAAGTTGCCTCTATTGCTAGATTCTTCACTTTCATCATGTCCACGGAATGCCAATCCTTGATGCAAAAGAAACTTGATACATCTAAGTGAATATGTCAACCTTTTCTTGTATAGACGAAGATCCTCATCAGTCCACTTCTCAATGTGATAATCAATTGCTACCTTGGGATTAATAAAACCAATGTATCTCTCCTAAGCTGCTTTGTGTGCCATAGAACCACTATGTTTGAGAAGTGCATTGTTTCCTATATTCCAATTATTCCATCCATCAACAATAAATGTATTTGACCTAGTACCCTTCTTGAACAAATAGCATATAAAGCAAAATGCAGAATCCTTCTTGATACTGTATTCAAGCCACTCATGATTATACATCCATGCTAAATTGAATCGACGAGGTTTGCCTCCAATGTATGTTGATGGAAAATCATGTGTATAAGGTTTGCAAGGACCTCTAGTAATATATGCTCTACGGATTGCATCTTGATCATTAATATGATAATCTTTAATGGGCATCCTTTCACCGGGATCATGTGGAAGGCGATTGATGTCATAAACCAGTGGATTTGATGTGGGCGGCGGCGGTGGCAGTGGTGGTGGCAGTGCTGGGGGCGAAGGCACATCATCTTCAACCACCACTCTATCTTGCTCTTGATTCTGCTCTCCAACCGGAGGTGGGGCAATGTTTGAAGCTGCAGCTGCTGCCTTCTTTGCTTCGTGTTTCCGAAAAAGAGACGCAATGTCTCCACTTCTCTTCATAATTGAACAATTCTGAAAAAAAATTATGTAATGTAAGTACGACAACTAGCTATGCAATAGCAAACTCACATGCGATGATGGAATAATGTTACTCACATGCTGCCTCACTACACCAGAGAAGGACATCACTGGCGGTTCAAAACCCCCCTTCACTGGCGGATTTTAAACCGCCATAACCAACTCGGCAGTGATAAGCTGATCACATCACTGCCGGTTATGCCAAACCGACAGTGATACTTGAGCAATCACTGCCGGTTTGTAACCGGCAGTGATACTTGAGCCATCACTGCCGGTTGTTTTAACCAATCGGTTGTGTAGATTATATTATCACTGCCGGTTTTCTTTGAACCGGTAGTGATATACTTTTCACAATTTGCATTTTAATAATTGTTTTATTTTCATTTCGAGGGGAGGTGGTGGGGTGGGAGGTCGGGGAGGTGGAGGTGGTTGCTATCGATCAATTTGATATCGATGTGGAGGTGGTTGTGGATCAGCGACAATACAAACCCATCAACATTTATATTACAAAAGTTCCAAAAAAACTTTAAGTATCGAATTAAGAGTCGCATTACAATAGTCTATCGATGTGGTCTCTTCCGTACTGGGTCTTGTACTTCTTAGTCCTCGCAATGGAGAATGATCCTTTCTTGGTCAATATCTCGTCCATCACAAACCTTGCTATCTCCTCTTCAATTCCTCTCATCTCAAAATCTAGCAACTGGTTGTGATTGTTTGCTTTGCGCTGTAATTGAAGCAAGATGATATTGAGATGCACAAACGTAAGACAAAACAATAGAAATGGGATGCCTACGTACCATATCATCTCCATTATCTGTTTTTGCGCCAAAGTATTTTAGCATTGCCCACATAACATAGAACCCGCATTTGTTGTTCCCCATCGGTTGATCTAGGGTCTTAAGATCCTCCATATACTTTACACTGAATGGGGCACTCCATTGCTTTTGCATCTTGCTTCAATATTTTTCCAATCAGGTAATGCCTTCATTCTATGTGACATTGTAAATGAAGTGTGAAGGCCGAGGACATTACAATATCCTATGTGATTAGAAAGTGTTGTGATATTGGGTTCACTTACTTATTCAACACTTTGACTAGGGAGTCAATAAGAGAAAGTGCCTTTTTCTTTGAGTCCCACACCTCGATATGTGAATCTTGAAGATAGATATCTACAAGGATAAAATGGTTGCTGCAATCACAAAGTCCATGTTATTGAATGACATATCAAGAAAAGAAACACTAAAATAAGGGTCGAGAACACATACTCGCGTCGAGCGGCGGCGGCGTGCACTGGCGGACAGCGTCGAGCGCGCAAGTGTCGTGCACTGGCGTTGGAGCGCGCTAGCGCCTTATATAACCCACGCATCCAGAACAATATCTACAACATATATAGTTCTAAGCATCTCTTTATTTCTAGCACACAAGTTTTAGTACTCAATAATATCTCCATCCTTAGCATTGCTGGATAATGAGTTTGGTAAGAACTCATCATTTGGAACTAGAAAAACAATTTCATCACAATAAACTAGTTGATTGGTGTATCATCGCTTAATAAGATTTGTCAGTATAGGTATGAAACACAAAAAATTCTACTGAACTGACCTGTTTAGAAACAAGAATGCGTGACCCCACTTGAATTTCCCAAGCAGCAAATGTGTTGTATCTTCCTCCCCACTGCAAATATGTATATAACATAAGCTGATGCCTGACAGTAACTAATTATAAATCAAGCTACATGATTATATGACCTACATATTCCAAACAATATTGTTAGGCAAGGCTTAAAAAAAATTATCATATTATGAGGACTGCTGATAAAGCTTCCACACAAGATAGTTCATATGGCCAACAATAGTTCACAGGATTTACCGCTACTAACCATGGTACTTCAGCTTGTTTTGGAGGCAGAAACGGTATATAGTAGTCAGCTAAGTTCTTACTTTCAGACTAATTAGTAACTTGATGCAAGTTCCGTTGGTGCTCATAAAGCAAATGGTAACGGAGACAAAATAAAACTCACGAGGATTGGATTCAGGGGAACAGGTGTTTACCTGTGTTGAATAGAGTGAGCTTCTCCTTCCCAACGATGAGCTCGGACATCTGCCCCGGGCGTGGCACTGACCCTGGCATAAGAAATCCCCAAATTTTAATCTAAATCGCCACCCTTAAGATCAGCTAAGACCCTTATTGCTTACATAAGACGTCGCTGGGCTCGGTTTTGGCCTAAGGGCCCTGCTCGGCCTCGGCGATGGCCACAGAAAGGAGCTGCTGCACCGCCGCCCTTCTCCTGTGTGCGCGCGCGAGGCCGCCCCGGCGCCGCCGGGAAGGGCAGCGCTTGCTACCATGGCGCGTGGCCCCCCACCTCTGGGTGCGCGTGCGAGGCCACCCCGCCGCCATGGCCGTCGAGGGAGGGAGAGGAGAGGGAGCTCAGGGAGTGCGACTGCTGATGGGAAGAGAGAGTGCTGCTGCAGTGGGGCGGAGATGAGAGATCCCGTGAGGAAGGGGGAGCCGAGAGTTAGGGTTCACGAGCAGTGTTCTATTCCGTTCGGACAGAGGAGGGAGGGAGGTCGAGCTATATGTACTGTGGACATATCACAGGCGGTTTAAACCACGAACCGGCAGTAAATCTAATTATCACTGCCGGTTCATGGTTGGAACCGGCAGTGAAGCTCGTAATCACTGGTGGTTCAAAAACCGGCAGTGAACCTTATTATCACTGCCGGTTCCAGCCACGAACCGGCAGTGAAGCTCATTATCACTGCCGATTCTAGCCATGAACCGGCAGTGAAGATTCACTGCCGATTCAGCCACGAACTGGCAGTGATAATGAGCTTCACTACCGGTTTGACCCCTACCCCAATCATTTGAATGTCTGTCAGAGTTTGAACCGGTAGTGAAGATTTATCACTGCCGGCCCAATACAATCCGGCAGTGATGGGCCGGCAGTGATGTTTGAATCTGTAGTAGTGCCTCCTGCCTGCCGTCCGTCTTTAATAGAGTGATGCTAATTAGTGGTTGTCTGCTCTGCTGAATGAAATCACGAACACAAAGTCATGACTCACTATCGAACTACAAACAAATCAGTAAATCACCGCGGAGTACGACAATACCTGCAAGTACGGCCGCCGTCGCCCGACGCCGTCGGAGTCTCTCGTCGCGGCTCGTCGTGGCCGGCGCCGCGCCAACGATCTGTGCGTGCGTCTTGCCTAGTCGTTGTCGGCCTGTCCCGCCCGCGTCGTAAGCCTAGTCGTGGCCACGGAGACGCCGCCGGCCGCCGTGTAGATGCACGCAATGATGCAAACGAACACGCACACTCGCACAGATCGCCTGAATGCCTGATGATAGACGACTCGACTTCTTCTGTTGGACCCCGTGGGCCGTGGCCCATGCAGATGCAGTTCCCTCCGTGATTCGAGGTCGGTCGAGATCGAGGCCGCCGCTGTTACTCCGCGTCTCCGTGAGTTCCGCGTCCGCGTGCGGAAGCCAAACTGAATGACTGAACGAGATTGGTTCCTTTCTTTTTTTTACGTAATAAAATTTCTATTATTATGTACGTACGACGGCTGTAGTCAGGGTATGCCGTGCCATACTCGGCATACCCTGTAGGTCCGCCGCTGTTGTATTGGCCTAATGGTGTAGCCATGTAGGAGTACGTGTACCCAGTTTTCATATATGTCTGGTCAATGCAACAGGCCGATGTTAGAGAAATGTTGAGAAGAGAGGCTTCTCATTTTATTTATTTGTTTTTACCCTCTTAAGATTTTTTTTATTGACGGTACAATCAGTTCAAATTCAGAACTAATGCCGGCCGATTACACAGAATTTTCTACCTAACACGAAAGAGCAATAAAAATTGAAAATGAATTGGCCATCTAATTAATGAAGTCAATGGACACAGCTAGCTAGCTAGCTAGCTCGGGTTATGCATTTTGCCTTACGTTTTATAAAACCAAATATAGTATATTCATATATTAGGAGAAAAGTTGAAAAGCACTTTGCACCCCTATTTCTCGTGCAAGGCCAAAAGGTGGAATAATGGGTCATTTTCATAAGAATATTTTGTATCTATTAGTTGCTACTAGTTAGTTAGCTAATAACTCATAGTAATACTCTCTATTCTAAATTATAAGTTGTTCTGACTTTTCTAAATACATAACTTTTATTTTGTATCTAGACATACCTACGTGTCTAGATGCATAACAAAAACAATGTAATAGAAAAGCGAACTACTTTTAGTTTGGAATGAAGGGTTAGCTAGCTAGCTATTAGCTGGTTTGCCCAGTTGGTGAGATAGTTGTTAGTTAGGTAACTATTAGATGTCCTGTTTTGGATCCAAAACAACAAATAATTAGCAGGATAATTATTAGCTCTATGGATTCAAATAATCCTCAATGCTAGTTAGCTAACTATTAGAGCACATATATCCGAGAGCATCTGTTAGACTCATGCTAAATCATTAGTTGGAGAGTCATTTTATCTTTTCACCCTCCAAGAGCTTCTCTATATCATGTGCTTACACTAGAGAACCAACTTTGTTCTTC
The DNA here is from genome assembly GCA_038087645.1 of Saccharum hybrid cultivar R570. Taxonomy (NCBI): domain Eukaryota; kingdom Viridiplantae; phylum Streptophyta; class Magnoliopsida; order Poales; family Poaceae; genus Saccharum; species Saccharum hybrid cultivar. The sequence goes on from JAQSUU010000245.1 coordinate 15,117,455, forward strand.
GTCTTTGCCTAGCAAAAAATTCAAAATAGAGGATGAGTATATTTGAAGATCTAGTTAAAAAAGCTATCAAAGAGTATTTTTTTCACCAAAATCTTTATTCCTATTAATTAGGAAAAATATAAAGAGGCTCTTGGAGCTGCTTTTAGCTGGCTAATTGTTGTTTGGATCCATTAGCTAAAAAGTGGTTGTATAGGTAATTTTATCTATAATGCCCCTTCCTTTTCTATTTCTATTGGTAGGACGAATGAATAAAGGTTGGTAGGACCGTAGGAGTACAAAAGTGTCTCTTTTCAATTTAGAAGCTACTATTGGGTAGGTTAAGATAGTTAGTGAGATAGTTGTTAGCTAAATGTCTGACTAATAATTAGCTAGATCCGTTTGAATTCACCCAGCTTATTTTAGCAACCAACTATTATTACCTAGGTGGATCTAAATGTGACTTTGAACTGAGTGTTTCTCCATTTGCTTATCCCTATATTTATGGACAGTGTAAAGATCCTATCTATTCATTCCCTAATATTAAGGGCATACTCCCTCCGTCCTAAAATAGATGTCATTCTCACTTTTCGAGAAGTCGGACACTTTTAACTTTGACTAAATGTATATAAAAATATTAATATTTATAATACATAATTAGTATCATTAGATAGAATGTTGAATATACTTTTATAATAAACTTATTTGGAGATACAAAATGTTACACGTATTTTCTGCAAACTTAGTCAAAGTTGAAAAAGCTTAACCTGCACGCATCTATAACGACTTGTATTTTGGGATAGAGTGAGTATTTGATATCATGGGCTAATTGTTAGCTACTAGCTAATTTTAGCTCAAATTAGTTATAGTGCATCCAAACCATAGGACCAGTAGGTGGGCTAATTGTTTAGCCAAGTCTCCAACTAAATTTTAGCCAACTAGCTATCTAACCATAAGAGCATCTCAAAGAGTATTTCTAAATATCATTCTCTAAATCATCATTTGGAGAGTCATTTCCATAAAAATCGCTTTCTATATCTTTTCACTCTCCAACAGATTTTCTGTATCTCGTGCGCACTTTAGAGAGTCATTCTCGTCTTCTATTTTTGGCTAGCAAAAAATCTGGAGTAGAAGACGGCTATATTTGTATAACCATTTAAACAAGCTGTTGGAGGGTAATTTTTCACCAAAATTTATATTCCTAACATTTATGAAGGATATAGAGTCTCTTGGAGTTGCTCTAATTTAAACTAATTTTTAACCCAACTACTACTAGCATTGTGTATCCAAACGTGCCCTAAACTACGGGAGTTTCTTCGTCTTTTTCCTTTTTTCTCTTTTTTTCTTTTCTCTTTTCTTTGTTTTTCTGTTTTTTTCCTTTTTCTTTTCTTTTTTTCTATTTCTGTTTTGTTTTTTTTCGTCCATTTTCCTCCCGTTGTCCTTTTTTTCTTTGCGGTTGGATTGATGCCCACGTATGTCCAGCCAAAAATTGATCATTGACCGTTTTCATGTTCCACAGTTTTTTTTATATATATAATTATACCTGTACGTTACAATATGGACCAAATAATACCACTGCAATCCAACGATACAAACTTCCGAGGCCAATTTTAATAAAGAGTCTCATAACATAATTACCAAAAGTGTCACGTCAACTTCTATGTCCGTAACTATGACAAAAAGTTTGATCTAAACAAAACTCTCTCTATCTCTCTCCGTAATTAACCTATCAACTCAACAAATTTGCTAATATGTCGTAACATTAAGGGGGTGTTTGGTTGCTCTTGTTTTTTTAATACCTATCACATCGAATGTCTAGACACATGCACAAAGTGTTAAACATAGACTAATTATAAAACTAATTGCACAGATTGAGATTAATTTACGAGACGAATCTATTAAGTCTAATTAGTTCATTACTAATATCCGAACACCCTATGGTCAACACCTGTTAAAGTTTAACAGGACGAACCAAATAGGCCCTAAATGAGAATGAAATTTCTCTAAAACTTACATTGAAACTGGTCTCGACACTAAAAAGTCTTGACATACGAATTACACAAGTCACGACTGAGTGCTTGCTTGCTTGCTTCTTCGTGAGCCTGCGGATGTGTCGCAGTTCGTGTTCTATGGCTCAAGGTAGCGTAACGAGGCTCGGGGCTTCTGCGTGCGTAGAGGTGCACACAGTTGTGCCACTGGACGCCGGTGCTCAGATGCGCGGTCACGGCCGTGGCACCGACATGAGGGGCTGCTACACGTGGGGAGGCAATCTGCTCATCGTCTTGACTAAAGTTCTCAAGCTCAGTAATAGGATAATGGACGTGTGAGCTCCGAGGATTTCAATTAGATATGGACACGTGGACCTAGTCATCATATCAAAACTGGACAGGATCCGGACGCATGAGCTCCTAATGGAGGATGATTCGCATCGACGCTGATGCGCGAGCAAGGATTGAGACTTAGTATCACCGGGTGAGGTTTTTCACTTCCTATTTTTTATAAATAATAAATTCAATATTACATGTCTTTGAACCCTTAACCCTAGTCCAACTAACCATAAACTGAAATCTTGCATTAAACGGTTTGTTATCCAATCTAATTTAGGTCTTGTTTGGTCGCGCTTCTTTTGACCGTGACTCTGAGCTATAGTACTAAAGGAGCCGGAGATGGAGGAGCTATAAAACGCGGTTTCTTTCGGCTCTTAGTATATTTTGCGAGGAAAGAGAAAAACAACTTATAAGAACATGACTACTATTGGTAGCGTAGGAGAAGCTGGAGTCATAAAAAGTTACGTGAAACAAGCCTCTAAGTTACACGAATGCACCGGTGCAATCCCTGACGAGGGTTGAAACTTATATTTTAACTCTACCAACACATGGTTAGTTAAAAATTAAAGTTATGATATATTTATGAGTAAATTTTTATGTGCTTTACAATAGGAGAAAAATCTATCGAGATTATATTTTAATTCGATACATACTTAATAGAACATTGTTGTATTATTCCCAACGTTAACTTATATATTATAGATGTCATATATGATCATGTGAAGAGTGAAAATTCCTTCCTCCAAAATTTCATCCTCTTAGTTCGTATGTCCTACCACTCTCTAGAGCACAAGAGTTTTGACCTATTTTACTAAAAATAGTAGTGCATGATGATAAATTAGATATTAGAGTCCTAACTAGTTATCGTCCCGTTGGTTATCCAAACTCACAATCCATGTTCATACGAGTTAAAATAACTCATGTTAAATTCTTATTCCAAAACATATTAGAATAAGTGGCAAAAACTAATTTCTGTTACAACGCATAGACATATGTTCTAGTTAAGACAAAAAAAGGTAAATGGATATGCGGTGACGGGTCCTTTCTCATCACTAATTCTTCTCACTAATCATCTGATTAATTGATTATTACGACAGTTGGAGACGTTTACAGCTAAGCTGTGACGCGCGAATATAATGTCAACTCTTTTGAACCGTACCAAAACTATGTGCACATGTGCAAGTCGCAAGGGCTATAGGGATTACAGAAACAATAGACCCATTTATTAAGGGGGAGCTCAAATAAACAAAACGGAGTACTGGAGCTAGAGGACGCCACAAACCCATAACTGCACGGTTATGCCAATTATTGGATTGATCGATGAATTGCCTATTCTCAAACCTCAACTTGGTCTAGGTAGTTGGGACGTCACTCATAGGCCCTGTTCGGCAGACTGTTTTTTTGCTTATAAGCCGGCTGTGGCTGATCTGCTGTGAGAGAAAAATACTGTTCCACGGCTGATAAGCCGTGCTGATAAGCTCAGCCGAACAAGGGTATAGTTCTTGAGACACAACAATAAAGGAACTTGGACAACTTGAGATAATTCCTATGGAAATCAAATAGATTACATTCTCAGTTGATAAGGTTGTATTCAAATACACTACCACTATTAGCGTTTGGTAACCCCTTTTATACAAGCGTTTAACCCACAATTAATGGTGTGCGTTCTAAACTTATATACTAATAAATATATAAATGTTTTATAAATTTTACTAGAGATAGACATGATATATCGCTCCGCAAAATTTCTTACAAAGCTCAACTTGATTAAAAATCTTTTGTCGACACATACTTGATTAAAATCATAAAAAATAGTTCTTCTCAGTTAATTTCGTACTCGACTCACATAAGGAACCTTCCATTAAAATTGGTTCTTTGCACAAACGGTCACATGAGGAATGCTTGTGAATATGTCTTTCCTCGCTCATGTTGTTCAAAGTTGATACTCTCGCCAACGAACACAGATGCCCATAGTTTAATCCATCTATGAAAAAGACAGGAAGGTGTCTAGAAAAAAACGTTTTATTATGGAGCTATAGAAGTATATGAAAATAATAGTCTTGATGCGTGCTGAAGGAATTGAATATTGATCATGTTCAAATGAATTTACAATGCACCTAACATGCTGCTACACTCGGCAGAACTTTGTTTTGATTTCAGTTCCTCTTACTACATAGAAATTTATGGGTGGACGATGAAAAAGACACGACATGTCGTTTGGTATAGCTTAGCTTCACGAGGAAAGCTGTTTATTAAGATTTTAGCTTTACATACAGCTTTCCTGGTAAAGCTAAGGGTCTGTTTGGTTCGTGATTAGAATATGTCATGCCCCAGCCCCCAGGTTAGTCATGCCACAGTTTTTCTGGCAACTGTTTGGTTCGCTGCCACAGTTACGGTTGCCATATTTTTTTAGCACATTGTCTCACACGTCATAGACTCATTTTCTCGCTAAACTTGGCCACAAGTGTGGCTTCAATTTTCCTCGCCGAACTTTCTCCGGCAGCCGCAGTTTGCCAAAGGTTTGACGTGGCAAACTACGGCACCAACTAAACAGGCCCTAAAGCTGTTTTGAAGATTTATTTGGCAAAATAGCTTCACACGGTGGACTAATTGGATAAAGTGACAACTCTACCCTTCTTCTCCCTTGTGCGCCTGTACCTTGTCTTCTTCCCCATCTCTCGTATGTCCAGCTCCTTCATCCCGATGGGCGATGGCCATGCCCACCGTCTTGGGAAGCCCGTGCGGCCCTGAACTAGGAGCAGCCTGCCTCTATGCCTTTCTAAATCCTGGATCTGATGGAGCACAGCAATTCTGTCCAGTAGTGGTTAGAGTTGCAATCCGATTTGTTGTCACCTGTAGTTTCTCAGTTGAAACCAAGACGGAGTGTGCGCTCTGACTCCGCTGTTACTGCATCTCAAGTACGCACGCACCACGCCGCCAGCGCCACCCCGCCCGCTCCGCCTTCTTGCGCCGCCAGTCCCAACCGTGCCGCCGGGCCCATCGTGAACTCGGCGCGGGAGGAGACACCGCCGCCGCCATGAGCTCCGTGGGGAGGAGCTGCTGATGGCCCCGCGAGCGTCGCGCCGCCCACACTTTGTCCGCCGCGAGCACCGCGCCGGCGCACCTTGGTCGCCTCCCACCCCGTGGCGAGCCACGGCAGCGGCGCCCCGGAGGCCGCGAGCCTCAATGGCTGCGCCCCGTGGCCGCGCACCGGAGGCCGCGAGTCATGGCGGCGCGATCACCTTCTCTGCACGGTCCTTCTCGGCGGCGTGCTCTCCCCGATGTTGTCGCCCGCGTCTGGCTTCCGCGCAGGGGCAGATGCAGTTCTTTTCATTTACTGGACCCACATGTGTGAGAAAAAAACAGAAATACGCTCCTATTTTCAGCTTCATTTCAACTCATGTGTTCGTGAGAGGAGGGACCCTTGAAGCTGTTTTGTAAATTAGTGTTTGGCAAAAAAAAACTCATGAAGCTATTGTGAGCTCTGCCAAACATACCTTAATTGAATCGTTTCAAACTAATTTGAGAAGCTACATATGGTTAGATACATAGGTACATGCACAACATATATTTTTGGCCCAAGTTTGACTCAGATTTTACATGGGTTGTAATGCTATGGTCAGGGCATCCGATCGTCTGGACGATCGCGTTCGTGGGCCGTAGCATCAGCTCAACGGCCCAACAGTCGTATCCTCTTGTCTACTCGCCTCTAACCTTATTCTACTGCCTCCATTCTCTAAAAGACTCTCCACTGTTGGGCACGTGGGGTTTCTCCGCAGGCTACCGGCCTCGCTAGTGCCTCTCAGAGTCTATAATCCGCCCGTTGGTGGTGCCCCAAGGACAGTCACCGCCCATCACGCCCCCTGACCGGTCCGCATTGCTCCCTGCCCGGTCCGCTCCAAGGCTGCGGTGTCCCCCTAGCCAGTCCGCCAACCATCGCCGAGCTCGAAGAAATGGAGGGCAGCTCCGCTTCGACCACCGCTCCATCGCACCCCCTAGCCAGTCCACAGCTACCCCCTGCCCGATTCACTCCAAGGCTGCGATGTCCCTTGGCCGGTCCACCGATAACGCAAAGCTCCATCACCGGGCTCAGAGAAATGGAGGGCGGCTCCACTCCGGCTGTCGTGCTCGATGGCTATCGTGCCCCCTGGTCGGCTGCTCCGCGCCACCGGTGAGCTCTACATCGATGGACTTCACACACTGACAAGCCTCCATTTCTCCCAAGCAGCGTTACGCTGAAAGCGCATGTTGCAAGCGTACATTTTAAATATTTCAGAGATATATTGTGAGTGTTTCATATGTATGTTACAAAAGTAGATCGGGATGTTATATACTCCTTCCATCCCTAAATAACTATCGTTCTCACTTCCCGAGAAATAACTTTGACTAATTTTATATAAAAATATTAATATTTATGGTACATAATTAATATCATTAGATAGATCGTTGAATCTTTTTTATAATAAAATTATTTGGAGATATAAATATTGTACATAATTTTTACAAATCTAGTCAAACTTACGACAAAAAGTTGGTCGGTATCAATCACGGCCACTGCTGCTCTTGACAGTGGTTGCCCCTACTCAGTTGCATAGGCCCAAAACACGATACAGTAGATAGTTGCATCCAAAGTGCTACCTAGAAAGGCAACCGAACAACGTCATATACTGTAATGGTATGTACACGTATTTTGTATATGTTTGTTTTTCAATGTTTCATCTGTTTTTTTCAATGTTTTATCTGTTTTTTAGACGCATGTTGCAAGTGCGTTTATTTAGATGTTGTATATGTTTCACACATATGTTGCAAGTATTTTATTTAGATGTTGTGTATGTTTTACAATGGTTTTCAAGTTATTACTTCAGGTGTTTTTTGCAAGTATTTTAAACGCATGTTTCAAATGTTTCATCTGTCTTCTTTTGCATTTCGCAAGTGTTGCATCTGAGGCCTTGTTTAGTTCGTGGGTGAAAAATTTTTGGGTGTCACATCGGATGTTTCATAGGTGTCGGAAAGGGTGTTCGGATACTAATAAAAAAACTAATTACATAACTCGCCTGAAAACCGCGAAATGAATTTATTAAGCCTAATTAATTTGTGTTAGTGTAGCAATTATGGCTAATCATGAACTAATTAGGCTTAAAAGATTCATCTTGTGGTTTGCATGTAAACTATGTAATTAGTTTTTTTATCTACATTTAATGCTCCATACATGTGTCCAAACATTTGATGTGACGGATAAAAAGTTTTTGGGTGGAAACTAAACACGACCTGAATTTTTCAAAAGTAAATCCGGTGTTGCACATGTTGTTATGGCTATATACATATGTTTCAAACACATGTTTAAGTGTTTTATCTATTTCCAGACGTATGTTGTAAGTGTTTTCATTTGGATGTTTTAAAAGTAGATCTCGAAAAAGCATATGCTACTGCTAGTGCGCCAACGTAGGTCAACGTGCCTCCATGGGTCACCGCGCGCGCCTGCTGCTGGTGGTGTTGCTGCGTGCATGCGGGCACATGAAACAGAGCGGGCTTAGGATGGTCCCCACGCATGCGTGGGCCCGCGCGGCCTCTGCGGGATGGGTGCAGGGCGATGGAGCTAGGTGCGTTAAGCACGGACGCAGGAGCACCTATCGGATGTTCGGACACTAACAAGTCCATAAAACTTGCTTGGACAGTGCCAAAATTTGGCCATGAACCAAATTTAGGCGAATTATTTACATATAGCAAGGCCAATATTTGGCCTGGCACTGGCAGCTTGGGCCAGCAGCATCGTTGCTGCAGCAGCGACCAGCCTCACCAGCGGCAGCCAGGCGCCCAGGCACCACCTCCCCTTCAACTGCGGCCACGCAGTGCCTAAAACCCTACCACAACTCTAAACCCTCCCGCCTCCTGCTTCCGCCACTCTATTGCGGCCTTGCGGGCTCCCGGGCCCCGGCTAATCGTGGGCCGTGGCAAGATTCAGGGCGCGGGATCCGAGATGCCGTCTTTCTCTGCCCGCGCCTCACCGCAGAAGCAGCAGCACTTCGCGAGGTGCTAACTCTTATCTCATTGACGCTGTTTTCTTCCGATTGTTTTGTTTCATTCGTTGACCTGGGGATTGAGACCTTCGCGCAATTACGTTGGTTGGTTGGCTTGCGCAGATGGAGGCAGCTGATTCGGCAACAGCGAAAGTCGCTCCCCATCGCGTCAGGTTTGCCAGCAGAGCTTTTAGACGTCTGTTCACTATGATATTTTTGGGGGTGTTAGCTCAGGGAGCTGAAATTTGTTGTTTGTTGTTGCTTCAGTGGAGAAGAGGCTAGTTGAGGAAGTGAGGAAGAACGACACACTGATCGTTGTTGGAGAGACTGGGAGTGGCAAAACTACTCGTAAGTATGTTTCTGTGTTCCCCTTTTCACAATTGTTGCTTGGATGAAGTAATTGATGATAGAAACATGCTGATTTCCGAAACTTTTGGTTGTTATTAGTGTGAATAGGCTCTGATTCAGATGTAACTGGTTTAGGCATAAATTAGTGAAAGAGGTGCTGTGAATTTGCTTGTGTTTGTGGGTTTGTAAACATTTGTATTCAATAACATTACAGTATTAATTAACAAAAGGACTATTATTGTAGAAGTGAAATGGAATCTTCCCACTGTAATCTCATATTAATGTCGTTCCAAGTGGGATTGCTTGCTTAGGAAAGTTATTTTTAGGTTTTGTATAGATTGTTTGACAGAAACAGCATGTTACAAAATGTGTTTGTTTACATATTCATCTGTAATTGCAGAAACATACCATACTAGTATTTGTGTTCTGTCTCCTACCTTTCGTTCTACTTTGATTCTTTGAAGAAGCAATATTTTCTTTAATTTGGTCATGCAGAGCTTCCACAATTTTTGTACGATGGCGGATTTTGTCAGGATGGTAAAGTCATTAGCATTACTCAGCCTCGAAGAGTTGCAGCTGTTACAGTAGCAAAGCGTGTAGCAGAGGAATGCAACGACCAGCTGGGCAAAAAGGTTGGATACTCAATCAGAAAGTAATAAGATATGGGTTATTCATGAGTGTGCTCGTTTATTTCCACCAGAAAGTAGTAAGATATGGGTTACACCTATCTATTCATCTCTCCCATCAGAACAGCAAATGAATGCTTTTAAGCCAGCACCAGTTGGAACCCGCAAGGTAAACATCAATTGGGTACTGATGGTACTAAATGTCATGTTTCAATAGGATCCTTCTTAAAAGAATTGCATACCTCCATTTCTCTTTTTATGTACTACCTCCGATTCCAAATGTAGGTCATTTTAGCCTTCTCAAGATTTCTCTAAATACAAGTCATCCTATAACTAATATATACACTTTGTACCCTTTGCTTCCCTCCTTTCCCCTGCTTAATAAATGTCACTATCTCTCACAAATGAATAAGCCATCTTCCGAATGCAGTATAAATGAAGCTCATCAAGGTTGTTTGATCCTTTTCTTTATTCTTTATCCACAAATCTAAAATGGCCTATATATGGAATCAGAGGGAGTATCATGGATTACTCAATCATTTTTTATGAAGGAATTGTGTAGCATAATTTATTTGTGTACATGCTTTTAGTGTGGTTTGTTTTCCTAGATGAAACCTTCTTGTTACATGGAGATTAAGTCAATTATTTCATCTTTCTACAGTTAATTAGTTGTCATCTATGTATGTGAAAAAAAAAATCATGCCCTTTATAAGGAAATGGATGATTACTAATGTCCATATATCGATGGTCTGTCTGAATCCTTTGCAGGCTTTAAACAAAGCTCTGCATGTGTTTCATATATGTCCAAATTTGTCTGCAGGTTCCTTTGATGCTAACATGATACTGCTACGTGACATATGTTAAAATGATGCCAATTTTTTTCTCAAACATACAGCTGTCTTTGTATTAAAGAAGAAGAGGAAGGGCAGGAAAACGAGTACATAATTGATCTTGCCATTATAAATTGAAACAGAATTGATCTTGCTATTGTTGGTCCTCTGGGTAAATATTGTTGTAATTAAGATCAACTAAAAGGAAAAATGTATTAACTGTCATTTGATCATTTTGCTTGCCCCTAATAAATGTGAAAAAGCACACTTTTAGGTCACTATTGACCAAAGTGTTAGAATGGCATTATCCTAGCTCTTGCTTGTCCAGTTGTCCTCATATCTCAGCCATTATTGGCTAGCAGATCATATCTGCATGTACAGCCTGTAGTGATTAGGCTAAATTAGAGGACATTAGAGCATTTTAATTCTTTTTCCTTACATGTACACTCGTTGTTGTACAATAACAGCCATATAGCAATGGCGAAATCATTCTGCTCATTCTATTAGCTTTCACAAAGGTCATAACATTAGTCTCAGAAGAAAATTTTTGCCTTTTATTTTAGGTTACTGTTCTCGGCTATTGGTGTTTGTGATTAGAATTACTTTTAATAAAGACAATCCTTCTCTTTGCGTGTTCTATTGTTCTTCCCATACAGATTCATTCTTCTCCATGGTTCATTTAGTAATTTGTTTTCCTTTGCGGTCATTTCAGTGTTTCACTTATCCTTGAAAGCCCCGCACCACAGTTTGTTAAGCAAAGTTTGACTTTTTGCTGATTTGCCTCTGCTAGGTAGTTCTAGCTACAAATATTGCTGAGACTTCAGTAACAATACCTGGCATCAAATATGTTATAGATCCTGGGATGGTAAAAGCTCGTGCTTACAATCCTGTGACTGGAATGGAATCACTAATCATCATCCCAGTCTCTAAAGCGCAGGCTCTTCAAAGGAGGTATATGTATCTTGCTTGTTTAATTTATCATGCCTAATATATGAGATCACAAAGAGTTCGTGCAGTCTATTAAGGAGCGGTTGCCAGCATGGTAGTGGTAGAATGAATCTCCATGCGATGATTGGGTGTTCTATATCTTATTGCTTATATCTGTTGCACCTGCACATGGTTCTGCTAATAAGGCATATGGTCACTTTGCAGATATTCAACCATGTTGGAGTATATGTCTGTGGCCCATGTGGCTAGGCCCATGAGGCCCATGTATGCTATACTATATAGCTACCCTTCTAGGGTTAGCCTAATCAATCTAGTCCATTCATTCCAACATGGTATCAAGAGCCTAACTTTTCCCCTTCTCCCTCCCTCCCTCTCCCTCCAGCCGCCAGGGGCGCCGCCGCCCTCACCGGTCGGCCATGGCCGAGCCTCCACCTCCCTCCTTCCTCCACTTTCCTCCCCTCTCCCACCCCACCTCCTGGGCCCAGGTGGCCGCTTCTTCCCCTGTGCCGCGCCCCCTGGACCCTCAGGCCACCGCCGCCTTCCCAGGCGCCGCCAGCCCAGGCGCGGCTGCGGGCCGCCCCCTAGCGCCGCTGGCCGCCGGCGCACCACCGGGCGCAGGTGCGGGCCACACCTAGGCCCCGCCTGGCGTGGGCGCGGGCCCCACCAGGCCGCCGTCGGCCGCTGCTCCTCTGCCTCCCGCGGCGTGGCCGGCAACTGGCGGGCCGCCAGCCGCCTCTGGGCAGCGCCTGGCCCTCGCCCTCGCGTCCGATGGGGCCCCCACCTCTGCGGCCTTCCCGGTCGCCCTGGCCGATGTCGTCGACGCCGTCGGCCCTGATCTTCTAGCGGACGCCGTCGTCGCGGCCGCCGCTGCTGCTGCAGTCGGCCTGGGCCTACCTGTGGGGGATGGTGCGGCTTCCCACCTGCAGGGGACGGCCATGGGCTGCGGAACCCTTCCTGCTCCATCTTCGGCCGTCCTCTCCGCCCCCCAGCCCGTCTCCGCCCTCGCCGCCACCCTCATTTCCGCCCGTGCCGCGGCCGCCGCTGGTCAGGCGCGCGTCCGTGCGGCTACCCTTCTGTGGCACCGGGAGCGGGAGGCCACCGACACTCTGGCCCGCAGATCGCCGAGGCGGAGCAGCTTCTCGCCCAGGACGGGGGGCCACCTCTTCCGGCTCGACGGGACACCTCACCACCACTACGGCTCTCCGTCACGACACGGCCGACCCCCTCGTCTCGCAGCTCCACTACCAGGCCGGCGGTGTCCAGAACATCCGGCTCCTTGTCCCGGTCGTTCTCGACCCCGAGTCGCCCTTGTACGCTCGTTGGAGGGATCTGGTGGTCCTCACTCTTCGCCGCTACGCCCTCGACGACCATGTCCTCGACGAGCCTACGCCCATGGTCCAGACTCCGTCGTGGCTGTGTCTGGACAGCATCGTGCTTTCCTGGATCCTCGGCACGATCTTCGTCGACCTCCACGACCTCGTCCGCACCTCCACCTCCGCTCACCAGGCCTGGCTGGCACTCGAGGGTCAGTTTCTGGGCAATGCTGAGGCCCGAGCTCTGCGACTCGATGTGAGCTTCCGGACCTTCGTCCAGAGGGACCTTGCCGTTGGCGAGTTCTGCCGGAAGATGAAGACCATGGCAGATTCCCTCGGTGACCTGGGCTGGCCCGTGGAGGATCGCATCCTCATCCTCAACGTCCTCCGCGGGCTCAGCGACCGCTACGCTCACCTCCGGACGTGGATCACCCGTCAGCGGCCCTTCCCCACCTTCCTGCAGGTCCGTGATGACCTCGTCATGGAGGAGCTCACTCAGGGCCTCCAGCCGGGGTCCACCGCCACTCCGGGGTCCTCGTCCTCCTCGATAGCCCTGGCTGCTACTCCGTCGCGCACGACTGCTCCCCCTCGTCCGTCTGCTCCACCACCGTCGTCCCTTCTTGGTCCTCCTCCCTCCGGGCCAAGCGGAGGTGGGGGGCCGTGGCGGTCGTCGCCGACGTGGTGGGGCGGTGGGGGTCGTGGGGGAGGCCGTGGTGGTGTCACCCCGCCTGCTGGCCCACCGGGGGGCACCATGGCCTTCTTTCCACAACCCGTGGTCAGGGCGCATTTCTATGTGGCCCTACCACGCTCCCGGGGGTGAGACTCGACCACCGGTGGCCATGTTTACTGGTCCTCCACCTCCCGGCTCCACTCCACCGTCGTGGGCTACTCCCCCCGGCACCCCTCCTGGGTCTGCCGGCTGGGACCAGGCGGTCTTGGCACGGTCGTTCAGCACCTTGGGCTTGACACCTCCGATCGGACCTAAGTGGATTGCCGACTCGGGTGCTATCTACCACACCACCCCTAACCCTGGTATACTTTCTTCCGTCCATTCTTCTTCTTCTCTCCCCTCGTCCATTATGGTCGCAAATGGTTCATGTCCTCCTGTCACCTCTGTGGGTACCGCCGGTGCTCATGGGTCCTTTCGTCTTCCCGATGTTCTTGTTGCTCCTTCTATGGTTCACAACCTTCTTTCTATTCATCGTTTTACTGCTGACAATTCGTGTTCTGTGGAGTTTGACTCTTGTGGTCTTACTGTGAAGGATTTGGTTACCCGGCGTCCTCTGCTCCGATGTGACAGTACGGGGCCCCTTTACACTCTCCGTTTTCCGGCGTCTGCCTCGCCATCTTCGCTTTTGTTAGCTGCCTTCGCCACCACCTCTTCTACCACTTGGCACCGGTGCCTCGGCCACCCTGGACGTGATGCCCTGATGCAGCTTAGTCATAGCTCAGACATTCGTTGTACTCGAGCTCATGATGAGCATTTATGTCATGCGTGCCAAATGGGCCGTCATGTTCGTCTTCCTTTTTCTAGTTCTTCTTTACATGCGGCTCGCATTTTTGATCTTGTACATTGCGACCTATGGACGTCTCCTGTACTCAGCATTTCTGGCTATAAGTACTATCTGGTGGTGGTTGATGATTTTTCTCACTATTCGTGGACTTTTCCCTTATGTGCCAAGTCTGAGACATTCCCTGCGCTTCACCATTTCTTCGCCTGGGTTTCCACTCAATTCGGCCTCACCATCAAGGCCATCCAGTGTGACAATGGCCGTGAGTTCGATAACTCCACATCTCGGGCCTTCTTTCTCTCTCGCGGTGTCCAGTTGCGCATGTCTTGCCCATACACCTCCTCTCAGAACGGCAAGGCGGAGCGCATGATTCGCACTACCAATGACATCGTGCGTACCCTCCTTCTTCAGGCCTCACTCCCCGCTCGCTTCTGGGCAGAGAGCCTGCACACCTCCACCTATCTTCTTAACCGCCTTTCTTCCGCTGCTTGCCTGGCTCCTACGCCGCACCACGCTCTTTTCGGTACCCCTCCGAGGTATGACCACCTTTGAGTCTTCGGGTGTGCGTGTTACCCTAACACCACAGCCCCTGCTCCACACAAGCTGGCTCCCCGATCCACTCTCTGTGTCTTCCTTGGATACTCCCCGGACCACAAGGGGTACCGCTGCTACGACATCACCTCTCGTCGGGTCCTCATCTCACGTCATGTGGTGTTTGATGAGTCTGTCTTCCCCTTTTCCACCACCACCACCCCTTCCACCTCCACGCTTGACCTCTCCTCTTTGTTTCCCACGATGCGGTGGTCGAGCCACCTTTACCGTTGTTTCCTGCAGGTTCTACGGCCCCGTGCCCCAGCTCGCCGTTGGCCGGTGCTTCCCCCGACCCTGCTCCTAGTTCGAGCATGGACGGGGACCCTTCTGGGCCGGCACCTGTCATTCCGACTGACGGGGGTCCCTGGCCGTCACCTCCGGCTCCGACTGCGCGCTTCGCCCGGCCGATCCTCGTGTACCAGCGCCGGGCCCGACCTGCAGCGGCACTTTCGCCGCCGCCGTTGGCCCCTCCTTCGCCGGCGTCACCACCGGAGCCGTCCTCCTCTCCGCCGGGTACACCGGGGCCGTCACCGCCGCCCCACACTGCTCGCGTTGAGCCCCCGGTGTATCACCCGCCGCTTCTTCACCGCCACCCGCGTCATGTTCATCCTATGGTGACACGACACGCGGCCGGGACCCTGCAGCCTCGGGCTCTTGCGGCGATGCCCATGGACTCGCAAGTCTCTCCAGTACCCTCTTCCGTCCGCGAGGCCTTGCTGGACCCTCACTGGCGCCACGCGATGGAAGAGGAGTACGCGGCTCTCCTCGCTAACCGGACCTAGGATCTGGTGCCACGTCCACCCGGCTCCAATGTCATCACAAGCAAGTGGATCTGG
Organism: Saccharum hybrid cultivar R570; assembly: GCA_038087645.1. NCBI lineage: Eukaryota > Viridiplantae > Streptophyta > Magnoliopsida > Poales > Poaceae > Saccharum > Saccharum hybrid cultivar. Next base: position 15,132,778 of record JAQSUU010000245.1, read on the forward strand.
ACACACAAGCGTCGGGCTGATGGCACTCTCGAGAGGTACAAGGCTCGTTGGGTTCTCAGGGGTTTCACTCAGCGGCCTGGTGTTGACTATGATGAGACTTTTAGTCCAGTGGTGAAGCCAGCTACAGTCCGCACGGTGCTCTCCCTCACACTCACTCGCTCTTGGCCCGTGCATCAGCTGGATGTCAAGAATGTCTTCCTGCATGGTCTTCTCACTGAGACAGTTTACTGCAGTCAGCCGGCCGGGTTTGTTGACTCCTCGTGTCCCGACATGGTCTGCAGGCTCAACAGATCTCTTTACGGCCTCAAGCAGGCCCCCCGGGCATGGAACCATCGCTTTGCTGCCTTTCTGCAATCACTGGGGTTTATGGAGGCAAAGTCCGATACGTCACTGTTCATCTCCACCATGGAGCTGAGACTGCGTATCTACTACTCTATGTTGATGACATTGTCCTCACCGCCTCATGTGAGTCACTCCTTCGCCGCATCATCACCTCTCTCCAGCGGGAATTTGCTATGAATGATTTGGGTGTGCTCCACCACTTCCTTGGGGTCACTATTGCGCCTCATCCTGCTGGACTTCTTCTTCACCAGCGGCAGTACACTCTTGACATCCTTGAGCGAGCGGGGATGACACACTGCAACCCCTGCTCCACTCCAGTTGACACGCAGGGCAAGATGTCTGAGGCCGAGGGGAACCCGGTGTCTGATCCCACCGCGTACCGGAGTCTTGCTGGTGCTCTCCAGTACCTCACCTTCACTCGACCGGACATCACTTATGCGGTTTAGCAGCTGTGCCTTCATATGCATGATCCGCGGGAGCCCCACCTCACTGCCCTCAAGCGCCTCCTCCGCTACCTCCGAGGCACTGTGGGCTACGACCTGCTCCTTCACCGGCAGTCCTCCTCCACTGAGATGGTTGTCTACACTGACGCCGACTGGGCCGGATGTCCGGACACTCGGCGCTCCACCTCCGGCTACGCTGTCTTCTTGGGCGGCAACCTGGTGTCCTGGTCGTCCAAGCGTCAGCAGGTGACCTCCCGCTCCAGTGCCGAGGCGGAGTACCGCGCCATGGCCAATGGCGTGGCCGAGGCTTCTTGGCTCCGACAGCTCCTGACCGAGCTCCATAACCCTCTTCTACGGAGCACGCTTGTCTACTGCGACAACGTCAGTACAGTCTACCTCTCCACCAACCCCGTGCAGCTCCAGCGGACCAAGCATGTGGAGATCGACCTTCACTTCGTCCGTGATCGGGTGGCCATCGGCGAGGTGCGAGTCCTACATGTACCTACGACGTCCCAGTTCGCCGACATCTTCACCAAGGGACTCCCATCGTCGACCTTCACCGCCTTTCGCTCCAGCCTCAACGTCACCAGTGGCTAGTTGTGTCTGTGGGGGGGCTCGTGTGTATTTTCTTTTCCTCGTGTACAGTCTGACTCCGCTGCGTCGGTAGTTCAGACTGCGGGGGGTGTTGGAGTATATGTCTGTGGCCCATGTGGCTAGACCCATGAGGCTCATGTATGCTACACTATATAGCTACCCTTCTAGGGTTAGCCTAATCGATCTAGTCCATTCATTCCAACAAACCAAATAAATGAATACTTGTCCCTTTTTATTTGCATGCCTTTTCTAACATCCTAAATCTATCCTCAGTGGTCGTGCTGGACGCGAGGGATCAGGGAAGTGCTTCCGATTGTTCCAAGAAAGTGAGTTTGATAAACTGGTGGATTCTACTGTGCCTGAGATCAAGCGGTGTAACCTCTCAAATGTTGTTCTGCAACTCAAGGCTCTTGGAATTGATGACATCATAGGTTTCGATTTTATGGAGAAACCATCAAGGTATTTTTTTTAAGACTGCTACATAAAAGAAAAATACGCGGAATCATTTTTATTTGGTGTGTGCTTTTGTGCTTGAATTTTATACAAGACTATAACTGTCTCGAGGGGAATTAAATATCAATGATGAGAGGATGCAATTTATGTTATTGTATTTAATGTATTTTATTGCTTGACACATGTACCCAGCTTTAAATTTGTAGGTAAAGAAAACCCATGACCTAGACTTCTTTATGAACCTTATGATCTGCACTCGTCCTGGTAACACCTAATAGAAACAAACTGAAGTTTTTTACCTAGGCTTCTCAGTAATTATAAGTTAAATAGCTTTAGCTTGGGCTTTCCAATTCCTTCACCTGTGCCACCACTCAAAGAAGGAGATCATTATCCTCAAGCTTGATTTTGAAAAAGCTTTTGACAAGCTAGAGCATGAAGTCATTCTCCAAGTTCTCAAGCATAAGGGCTTCTCATAAAAATGGGTCAGCTGGATCCACAACATTCTAAGCACTGCCACCTCTTCAGTCCTGCTCAATGGAGTCCCAGGGAAATCTTTCACCTGCAAAAGGGGAGTGAGGCAAGGTGACCCCCTATCTCCACTTCTTTTTGTGCTTGCAGCTGACCTCTTGCAGTCTGTGGTCAACAAAGCTTGGCAGACAGGTGTAATCAAGCATCCTTTAAGTGAAGACTTTGGAGGGGATTTTCCAATCATCCAATATGCTGATGACACTCTGCTGATCCTCCCTGGTTATGCAAGAACTCTCTTTAATCTCAAAGGTTTACTCAGACCCTTCTCTGACTCCACAGGGCTACATGTCAATTTTGAAAAATCCTTCCTGGTGCCCATCAACTCAACCCCTGAGAGAGCCACTCACCTAGCAAGAACTTTTGGTTGCAAAGTTGAGTCTATGCCCTTTACATACTTGGGGTTACCACTAGGCACAACAAAACCCTCCCTGCAGGAATACACACCCATGCTAACTAAGATTGAGAAAAGGTTGACTGGTATCAGCAAACACATGTCCTACCATGGCAGGTTCATCTTAGTGAATTATGTCTTCTCTGCACTCCCAACCTTTTATATGTGCAATCTCAAGATACCCCCCAAGTAATCAAGCAGATTGACACCTACAGAAAAAAATTGTCTGTGGAGCAAAGGTGAAATTAACAGAAGAGGTAAATGCCTTGTTGCATGGGAAGTTGCCACCAAGCCCAAGGATCAAGGTGGCCTAGGTATAATTGACATCAAAAGCCAGAATAATGCCCTGCTCATGAAATTCCTGGACAAATTTTATAACAAGGCAGACATCCCATGGGTCACTCTTACTTGGACCAAATTATACTCCAATACCCAAACTCCTCCACAAGCCAGAAGCCCTGTTGGCTCCTTTTGGTGGAAAGAAGTTATGCAACTTTTTGGCAAATTCAGAGACATTGCTATCTGCTCCCCAAATAGGGGTAATAGTGCTCTCTTCTGGTCTGAAGCTTGGTCAGGTGATGTCCTCAAAGAACAATATCCACATTTGTTCTCCTTCACCAAGAAACCAAAATGCTCTATCAGGTTCTTCCTGGACCAAGAACTGGACAGAATCTTCAGCTTGCCTCTGTCCACACAAGCTGCTGCCCAGTTTGATGAAGTACATGACCTCCTGCAGCAAAGATCTTGGAATGAAAATGTAGATGATACCTGGTCCTACAGCTGGGGGTCATCCACCTTCAAAAGCAAGAAAGCATACAAAATTCTCATTGGTCACACACCTTGTTCCCCTCTGTTCAACTGGTTATGGGCCTCTAGCAATCTAGGGAAGCACAAGTTCTTTTTCTGGCTGCTACTTAGAGACAGACTCAACACAAGAAACCTCCTGAGAAGAAAGAATATGGCACTTGATGATTACAGCTGCGTTTTGTGCAACACTGGTTGTGAAGAAACAAGCTTTCACCTGTTCTTTGACTGCAGCTTCAGTCAAGCCTGTTGGAACTCAATCTCCATCATCTGGGACAGAAATCTGCAGCCACTAGACATGATCATTGAGGCTAGAACAACATTTGGTAATCCTGTCTTCAGAGAAATCTTCATAACTGCTTGTTGGACCATCTGGACAACAAGAAATGCTTTCATCTTTGACAATGAACATTTCAGCCTTCCCAATTGGAAGAGAGTCTTCAAGGAGGAGCTCGGCCTTGTGTGTACTAAGGCTAAGCCAAGTCAGCAACCTGCGCTCAACCTTTGGAGAGATAGCTTCATTTAGTTTACTACCCTCTTTTGCTTTTGGGCCTAGCTGCCCTGTAGCTGTTTATACTTGTTCTTTTTCTCCTTTCACCCTGTACAGAACATTCTTTCTTTTAATTGAAAAGGCAAAAAAAATATTAGGTAGGGGATTTCCCTGCTGATTTGGTCAAAAAAAAATAGCTTGCTGCTTTATATCAGTGCTGAATATTTGCTTGTTGGCGTCCAAACTCCAACCTACTACAGGACTGCTATTCTGAAATCACTGGAGCAGTTAATCTTACTAGGGGCTCTGACTGATGATTATAAGCTCTCAGATCCAGTTGGTTATCAGATAGCTAGGCTGCCTTTGGATCCAATGTACTCCAAGGCATTAATTGTATCTAGCAAATTCAAGTGCTTCGAAGAAATGCTCATTGTTGTATCTATGCTTTCAGTGGAATCAATTTTCTTCTCCGTGCGTGGGAAGTTAGAAGAGGTATCCATTTGAATTACTGGCTTTTTGTAAAATGCATGTCACAATTGGGTTCTTATCTGATATTGTGGAGTTATTCCGTCGGTTCACTTATTAGGGGGTTGTGTTCGCTTTGCAAACAGGTGTCATTTTGTAGCTTTGGGGCACACTTTTCATCAAATGCTCCTGTTAGTAGCTTGTTGGTAGTGGGAACTGGGAGATAAGTTCCAGTAAGGAAAACTATATAAAGAAAAATGCACTCCATTCAGAAATGTATCATATATGGCATTCTAGAATTTGAGTGGTTAAACTTAACTTTGACTGCTATCTGTGAACAGCCATTTAGATTGTTCATGTGAAAAAATTAGTACCATCAAATTTGTTACAAGCTGTATAGAAAATTGATGGTCTTTGTTGTTAGGCTACCTTAAAAAGGTACCTTTAGACATAAATCATGATTACTTTTTTGCTTAATCATAAATAAGCATATGCTTCAATCTGTTTTTTGCTCACATTTCCTTTGTGCCACTCTTTCCCTATTGGCCACAAAGATAATGAAACTCGATTTGTTTTGTGATGAGAAAGAAATTAGTGTGTTACTCGCTGCTAATAGTGCAATAATTGACCCATTTAATTTATTTTCTATAGGCAAGAGCTGCCAGGAAGGGTTTCGAAAGCTCTGAAGGAGACCATATCACATTAGTGAATGTCTATCGAGCAGCTGCAGAATGCTTGGAGAAGAGCAAAAATGCAAATGCAAATGCCAAAGAAAAAACAATGGAAAAGGCTTTGAACAGGTGGTGCAGGGAAGACATGCTCGCGATGTTCACAGGTTAGTTCTAGTTTCTGCTGTCTGTTTCAAAGTACTTGTACAGAAGCACTATTGTAGGTGTAGGGAGTTAGAATGTAATAAGTAGTTTAGCACACCCGCTGATGTCTTAATGAAGTAGGGAAAGCATTGCAAAAGAGTGGTAAAGATAAGTATTGTCTTTCTTTTTTTTGTGTGTGTGTACCTACACCCCATTTTCAAAACACATTTGTACATTTTCAAACTAGTGAAAAATATGTTCTTTTAGGTCGTGGACACTGCTGACACACAAAGTTTTGTGGGTTTGACCATGTGTAAAAAAAGGGCAGACCCAGTGCCAGAGGCTCCCACACGAGTGGGGTCTGGGGAAGAGAATAACCGAAGCAAAGTCTTACCCCCGCAGAGATTCTACAGAGAGACGGCTTCGAACTCAGGACCTGGTGACTCGGCGAGCTAGCACTCACCAACTGCACCAGCCCCTTCTGGGTTTGACCATGTGTGAGCTACAAAAAAAAAAAGACAAATCACTTACATTTTTCTCAATAAAAAACGATAAACTTGATCATATGTGAGCTGCACAAAAAGACAAAATACCTATCTTTTTGCACAGAAGGCATGTTGTCAATTTTGTCATGAAATTTTGTGTGTCAATATAATTATACATGGTCTACATGTATGCATTTTCTTTCCATAAATTTAAGAAATGCACAAAGCTTTTTAAGTTCTCAGATGTGTAGGGGAGCCTATGCTGAACCTGGCTGCATACATGAAACAGTGTATTGCAAAACAGGGGAAGGGCGAGTTTGGTTTTATTATGGTTGGAGGGATTGAGCTATGAAAATCAGATTTGAACATCATTATTTAAAAAATGAAATGGAAACATGCACGTTTTGACTTCTATTAGGACCTCTAGACCATGCTGCAAGTTGACATAGCAATTTTCGGTCATTTGCAGTCAAATACAGGGCCATGTCCAACAAATGGGGCTAAACCTGTCATCATGTGGAGATGACATGGTTCTGTTTCGGAGATGCCTTACATCCGCCTTCTTGAATGCAGCAATGCGATAGCCAGATGGATCGCACAGGTGTCATTCCATGTCATATATTTTCGATCCAAATGCCTCATCGTGGATATCTTTCTCATGCATCTTGATCAAAGAGTACTGCCCTAAACTAATCTGGGACTTAGATCACAACAACCAAAACTTGAAGAATGTTGCATGTTTGAGTTTAAGATTGTGATGACTACGATTCTCCGCATCTTAAACCTGTCGTTTGGCAGGGCCCTTGCAACTGGCCAGAGCATGCAGATCCACCCTTCATCCGTGCTTTTCAGGACCAAGCCCGACTGCGTCGTCTTCAACGAGCTAGTTCGGACGACACAGAATTACGTCAAGAACCTGACCCGTATTGACCCCTTGTGGCTCGCTGAGCTCGCCCCGCAGTACTACGCTACCGAGGAGTAATTGTGATCAGTGGACATTGCGCATAGTAATCTTTTATGGTAGTGATGAATGATCTATTTATGCAATTCGTTGCTATATATTAATTAAAGTATGGTGCCACTGCCGATCAAACTCATCCTAACAAATGCATTCGAGGGCAGTTTAAATTTTGAGCTTCAAATGTACATAATTTCTGTATGCTTTAAAATAGAGTCAATTGTAACAATTTTAAACAGACCCAACTACAGGTAGACTAGACACAGTGAATTTTCACTCATTTTAACATCCAATCCGACTCTCAGATAGACCCCCTTTTTTTGTAATTGCATCGTCTGAGAGTGTAACCCTTCCTTGAGTTAATAAAATCTCAACATTTCTTTGCAATGAGAAATTAAATGGGATTGTTTAGGTAAAAAAAAACTTAGGTCACCCACCCACCTGATGAAACCCTAGGGGGTGCCCTTGACGGCCGCCTCCCATCCACCGCCGCTGTTGTCGCCGGTCGCCATCTCGGCGTCGACGGCCTCCTCCACCTCCCCTCTCCCCTCCCCCTCCCTGCAGGCTCCGCCACCACCAAGGCGTCGCCGGCTGCCATCTCGGCGTGGGCGGCCCCTTCCACCTACCCTCTCCCCTCCCCTCCCTGCAGTCTCTGCCACCACCAGGGCGCTACCGCTCAAATCGTGGCCAGACGGAGCTGCGGGCACTAGCGATGGCACGCCCGCTGGGCCACCGTCGCCGCTGCAGCCCCGCCGCCAACGAAGGAGATGGGAAGACCCATCGCTAGCGGCCCCTGTGCGGGAGGACCCATCGCTAGCGGCCCCTGTGCGGGCGGACCCGTGCCCGCCGTTGAAGCCGTGCCGCCGAAGACGCCGGCGCCACCCATGGAGGAGGCAGGATCCCGCACGGATCCGTGGCCTCCGGCATTAGGGGCGGCGCACCACACTTATTGTCTCCCTAGGCCGCCGCTAAGGCACGTTGTATTAAACATTTTCTCTACCTTAATAAAAAGATGCGCAAACATTTTGGGTGATCGAGAAAAAAAAGAAATTGTTTAGGTGATTACATTTCTTTGCAATGAGAAATTAAAAGGGATTGTTTAGGTGAATGAGATTGGAGCCGATCCTCTGCGACTGTAGCAAAAGGCAAAATGTTGGGGTAAATGCTGAATTATTCCCTTCTCTTGTAAGATGTTTGAGTAAATGCTGAATTATTCCCTTCTCGATTCTCGACTGCTGAGCAGCTACATAGGCACCGTTTGGATGCCAAAATTTTTGGCAAAACGCTACTGTAGCGTTTTCGTTGTTATTTGGCAAATATTGTCCAAGCATGGTCTAATTAGGCTTAAAAGATTCGTCTCATCCATTTCGTCTAAACTGTGTAATTAGTTTTATTTTTTATCTATATTTAATGCTTCATGCATGCGTCCAAAGATTCGATGTGATGAGAAATCTTGAAAAATTTGGCATTTTGGGGTGCAACTAAACAGGCCCATAAAAAAAACGCACAAGAGCACACAAATGGAAGAGAGAGGAGAGCGAAGCTACACAATGCGGCTGCCGCCGCCATGCTGGACCCTGCTCCTCCGTACTGCCGATATTCACCGGTGACCCAGATTTTGAGACTGGAGCGTCGACCGTGATCAGCTCTTCTTGCCGAAGTCCGAAGAGGAAAGGAACACGAGGCCGAGACGGGAACGCAGCCTGGGCCCTGGGACTCGATATTAATACAACCCGTGAGCCCGTGACTCCTGAGACCCTATAATAATCGACCGTCGATCCGTGATCGACCAACGGCGGGTTCTTCTTCTTGTCCAAGAGGAAAGGGGGGCCGAGCCGGAACGCTGGGAGGCTGGGACGGAGTTCAATAAATTCGCAGCAAAGGCGCGTCGCCGTCGCCATCGCCGGAGAGGAGGCAGCAAGCCGTCGACACCATGGCGCCGGAGCCCGATGACGATATCATGCACGAAAAGAATCCGCGGCCGCTCAACGAGGACGACATCGCCCTCATCAAGACCTACGTGAGTGCCCCCCAGGCGCGATTGGTCCCTTCTCCCCGTCGCTGTTCTCGTCGTGCCGGCCTGGTTCACGGCTAGGGTCCCGGAATTCTTCAGTTCTAGACTGCTGGCTGCATGCTGAGAGTACATCTAGGTTTTCTGGTTCCGATTTGCTTTTTCATGCCCTCGCGGTGTGAACTTACTTGGGTTGAGATGATGTGGGGAATTAAGCTCTCTGTTGACTGCGACATCTAGGGTTTTGCTTCTTTTTTGCTGAAACAAGTTTTGGTTTCTTCAGATACGCTGCCTGCTTGTTCAGTAGTGATGCGTCGATTTGGCTGGGCATTGCTGACTATAACAATTGGGATGTCTTATTGTCTAATAGGGGCTGGGGCCATACTCGATCATCATCAAGAAGGTCATGAAGAAAATGAAGGAGTTGGCAAAGATGATTAACGACCTTTGTGGTACGTCAACATTGGGATAATTTGGTTATGGATTTTTAGGGACGTATGCTTGTATATTTAAGTTCAATGTCGAAACAGGCAAATTGCATGTCCCAGTTCTGAGCAGCTTTTAACAGCCCAGTGCAGTGGTGCAGTGCGTTAAATTGATCTGATCTATGAATTTCTTGAATTCCAGGCATCAAGGAGTCGGAAACTGGATTATTTCCACCAAGGCCCGGTTTAGTTTGCAAAAGATTTTGCAAAATTTTTCAGATTCCCCGTCACATCAAATCTTTAGACACATGCATGAAGCATTAAATATAGATAAAAAAATAAAACTAATTACACAGTTTAGACGAAATTCACGAGACGAATCTTTTAAGCCTAGTTAATTTATGATTGGATAATATTTGTCAAATAACAACGAAATTGCTACAGTAGCATTTTCCAAAAATTTTCGGGAACTAAACAGGCCCCAAGCCAATGGGATCTTGTGTCAGACAAGCAGATGATGCAGGAGGAGCAACAGTTGCAGGTAAATCCCATGACCTTCACCTGTTCAGTCTATTGGAATGCACCGCAGGCGATTAGTAGCTGCATTGTGCCTTGCTCTTATGCTTTCTCGGTGCTATTCTAACAATATGTTTTTGCATGAAGGTTGCAAGATGCACGAAAATCATCAATCCTAATACTGATGACGCCAAATATGGATTTTTTTTTATTTTTAGCCCAAATTTGAAACAATTTTAAATTTAACCCGGATTTGAATTTATTTTTAAATCTAACCCGTTTGGCCCCGCCACCATACATGGCGGGGCAAATGCACTGAACCCCGCCATGCATGGTGGCGGGGTGCAGGTCCTACGTGGCGGGGGACGTGGCAAAGCCACCCGGGCGTACCCCGCCATGATGCATGGCGGGGTATGCCAAACCCGCCACCCATCATGGCGGGTTACACCCCGCCGCCCATCATGGCGGGGCACGACCTAAATAAAAGCCGCGCCCTGCCACGCCCGCTCGGCCGCGCCCCGCCGTTAGAGCACCCGCTGCCGCGCCGCCGCCGTCGCCAGCGCCCCCATCGACGCCTCACCGCCGCCGGAGCCGCCACCGACGCCCCGAGCGCCGCCACCGTCGTCCAGAGCCCCTCCCCCGCGCCCCGCCGCGCCGCCGCCGCCGCTGCTGCCCCGCCGCGCCGCCGCCGCCGCCGCTGCCGCTCCCCGCTGCGCCCCTGCCGCCGCTGCCGAGCCCGTCGTGCCGCCGCTGCCGCGGCCGCCGCGGCCGCCGTCCGCGGCGCCGCGCCGTCCCCGCGTCCTGGCCGCCGCGGCCCCGCCGCCACGTCCCCGGCCACCGCGCCCCCGCCGCGTCCCCGGCCGCCGTTCCCGCGCCGCCACCCCGGCCGCCGACCGTCGCACCCCGGCCCGGCCCCGGCACGCCGCCGCCCGTCCAACCTCGTCGCGCCGCCGCAACCCGTTTTACGGTAATTTTTTTATTTTGTCGTTACTATTATTTATTTGTAGTAAATATTATTTAGTTAATATTATTTATTTAGTTAGTTCTTTAATATTCTTTGTAGTAAACGATTATTTAGTTATTTAACATTACTTATTTAGTTAGTTATTGAATTATTTAGTTAGTTATTTAGTTAGTTAACGATTATTTGTAGTTAGTTAGTTAGTTAATATTATTTGTAGTTAGTTAGTTATTTAGTTAGATAACGATTAATATTAGTTATTTAGTTAGTTAACGATCATTTGTAGTTAACGATTTTTTTGATAGTTAGCTAATATTAGGTTTTAGTTAATCGGTTGTTATTAGTTATTTAGTTATTAGTTAATTAGTTAACGATTATTAGTTATTCGGATGTTATTAGTTAATATTAGTTATTTAGATACTAAGTAAGTTAGTTACGTGGTAGGTAAGTAAGGTTAGTTAGTTAGTTATGTAGTAATTAGTGCTACCATATTGGTCAGTTGATAATCGAATGTCAAATCGTTTTGTAGATGGATTACGGTGTAAGAGTTTTTTACGGAGGAAGTGTTAGGAGAGAGGATTGCCAGTTTGAGGATATGTATGAAGAATTGGAATGGTTTGATGGCACCCCTAGTTTCCGCGATCTATGTGACCGTTTGAGTTTGAAGTTTGGCGAGACTTTCACACTAAAGGGTAGGTTCGATGTTGGAAAGAATAGGGCACACTATGTGATGATGGACTTGTGCAACCAAGCAGAGTGGTCCCGATACAATAGGGTCATCCAAGGTTCGAATGTCGGCATGGCTGAGTTGGTGCTGGAGAATGTTGAGAATGAGGAGCCGTCCTTCGACAGTGGTACTCTAGGAGATTGTGGTGTGCAGATGCAACAAACTATGGAGAGTATGGACTTGGATGGTAATTTGACGCAGGAGCGGGTTCATTCTCCTCCAGTTGGTCATATAAGCAATGATTTTGATGTAGACGAGTTTGAACAGGAGGAGGAGGCGGTAGAGGAGAAAATGATTGGTGATGATGTTAGCACTTATTCTGACGATTCAGGAAATGAGGAAGGAGGTCCACATGCCATGCGAGCACCGGTTGAAGCCATGCCCTCTAGAGGTGCACCTGCCATGTGTACACCAGTTCGTGGCATGCCCTCAGGAGTACCGCTTGAGGTACTTCATGGCATGCAGAGTCAGGGCACATTAGCCACCGGTTATCTAGATGATGGAGTGGAATATAAAGGATGGAGCAGGGTTAGGGAGTCACAACAATACGTTGCACCACCCTCTTATACATCGGTAGAGCTTACACAGCTGAGGGAGGCTAGCTTGCCCTTTACCGGTGTGCCAAATTATAACGATGTAAGTATGTCGCATATGGCAGTTTGTGACACGGGTTTGCAGATGTGTAAGGAATCATTGTACAACCATAAAAATTTAATACTGAGGAAGGGAATGCTTTTCAATACGATGTCTGAGATGAAGTTGTTCCTTCAGGACTATGCTGTGTATCATCATAGGCCTTACACGGTTCGATATTCTGACAAGGAGGTAAAATTCAACATATTATGTAAGGCTGGATTCCCGTGCTCGTGGAAGTTGAATGCACGAAAGAGGCGGAGTGATGGTAAGTGGAAGGTAACTTCAGTGGAACAGCCGCACAGATGCCAGACTAATGAGGGTAAAAGGTACCATCCGCAGTTGACGGCTCGGTACCTAGCCCGTCGTATATTGGGTCTTGTAGATAAGGACAACGACGTATCGGTGTCTTTCTTGCAGGAGACCATAGTCACATTTGTTGGGTATGAGGTCACGTATGGAAAGGCTTGGCGGGCAAAGCAAATTGCCCTGGCAATTCGCTGTGGTAGCTGGGAGGAAGCCTATAACAGGGTTCCATGCATTTTGTGTGCGATGGAACACTTCAACCCTGGCATGAGATCGTTCATATACACAGGAGGGTTGTATCTTCAGAACCCGTTGAGGCATATTCTGTACCGTGTGTTCTGGTATTTCGATCAGTGCAAACATGCATTTCAGTATTGTCGGCCAGTTGTTCTTGTTGACGACACGTTCCTCACCGGCAAATACAGGGGCACATTGATGATGGCTGCTGCTGTAGATCCAGAGAACCAGATAGTGCCAATGGCTTTTGCTTTGGCGGAGGGGGAAAACAATGATTCATGGTCATGGTTTATGCGTCTGCTCCGTGTTCATGTGCTTGGCCCTTCTCGCACCATTTGTCTGATTTCAGACCATCACATTGGAATTCTTAATGCAGCCGGTGAACACATTGATGGTCACCCGCCGCTAGTGCACCGTTGGTGCATGCGGCATTTTGCCGCCAATTTCTGGCAGCGTCAACGCAAGAAGGATGTGGCTGACAAGTTAAAGGAGCTTTGTAATAAACGTACGGAACGCGAGTTCAACGAGACTATGGCAGAACTAGAGAAGATGCTCAACCAAGCTGGCAAGGCATGGTTAGACCAGCAGATGGAAAATAAAGCCAAGTGGGCATTAGCATATGATGAGGGCGGCTTTTGGTACGCCATCATGATAACAAACTCCTCTGAGTCTTTCAATCGTGTGTTCAAAGGCGTTCGATCTCTCCCAGTGTCTGGTATTGTTGAGTTCTCTTTTAGGAAGTGCAATGAGTATTTTATTAAGCGGTATGGCCTAGCCCTGAGGAATGAAGAGGAGCTTGGAAGATGGGGGAAGGCTGCACACGAATATTTGAAGGAGGCTGAGGAATTGGCCAAACAACAAGTTGCCGAGGCTTATGGACGGGACATGCTTGTTTTCTGCGTACGAGCTAGAGGGGGCACAAACCTCCGCATTTGCCTGTGAGTACATTGACTACTTTGATATCTTCATATGACTAAAGAGATTAGTGACACCGTGTTTGTGTGACTTGCAGGTTTGGCAGCATGAAGACGTTCTACCCACCACCCTTTTCATCTGGAAAGACGCTAAGGTAGTGAGGGGCGAGCTGGAAAGGAGGTACAAGCAGTACACGGATGCGATAGACATATTGACACACAACTACGTAAGTTATATCCATATTTCCTACTAAAGGCACTATCAATGAGATTGATACTAAATTAAGTTTTTTTACTTTGCAGGTAACATGGACACCGTGGTCTAGGTGGGAGCTAGAGGACTACCTTAGTCCGCGCTGCGAGGAGGAAGGGGACGAGTGGCTTTACGAAGGGCCACTTATCTTCTTCCACGTCGTCGAGATGCACTACCCTTTCAGGGTTTACAGACAGTTCGAGAGGTTGCAGGGAATTCCACCGTTGTACTCCACCAACGCTCAGCTGCATGGGTACGATGCCAATATGTTTATTCTACTTAAGTGCCTCATTTCTAATGCAATATGGCAATGCAGGATCGATCGAAGGCTTCGGACCACGCAAAAGGATTGGGCGGTGACGCACGAACCACATTTGCTTAATTGGTATAACAGGCATCCTCGCCACCTCAACGAACTTCCACAGCACCACCCGGTAAGATGGATGGAGTACCTGCAATGGCTGCAGCGAAGTACGAGGACTCATCTCATGGTCCCGTACATCAACATGCCTGCAGATGCGGCCGGTGAGGATGACATCGCCGATGCGTTCAACGATGCGCAAAGGGTGCAAACGCAACTTCTTAGGGACCCTCTAAATAGATACGTGGTAAGTACTTTGCACTTACATCCTCAAGCGAGGTAAGGGTTTTAAAATTCAATCAAAATGATCGAGTTAACCTTGTGTGATGTTGTAGGCACAACAGTTGTTGAACTACTCCGAGGAAGCTTCCAGGAAACTTTTTTGGACTAGGGACGACAAGACCAACCCTCTTCGCGCCTTTTTCAAGGTACTTTTGATAGTAACATTCGTGACTGCAACTCAGTTACCTTTAAAATTCATGCTTAATAATGGTTGTTGTCATCTAAACCTGTAGAGAATGAAAAAAGGCTGCAAAAAGTTGGCTCAGAAGCTGAGCTGTGCGGACACGACTTTGGACGTACCTTACAACCCCACGTGGTCCAGGAGCCAGACGATGTCCACCGCAGCTGCTTCTGCTAGCAACACCAGGGCTGCGTCCTCGTCTATTCGTACTCCGCAGGACAGAGGGAAGGGTCCAGCGGCTGCGGACGATGTGGATGAGGCACTTCAGTATGACACGACGAGTGGCGACGACGACGACGACGAGGATGTTCCCCAGTGGGAGTACACCGGTCATGAGGAGATGGGTGCCTCACAGCTATACGGTGCTCCTTTTGGTACACAGGGGGTAGACTACACACAGCAGGAGAACTACACACCAGCCGAGCAATAGGTCCCTATGCTTTGCTTTTTCTTTAATTCTACTGTTCGTAGCTCAACATTTAGAGTAGCTCATCAGGTTGCTTGCTTGCAGGGGCCGTCCTCGACGCAGCAGTTCGATCGTGGACATAGGCGGCAGCGCGAGATGCAGCAACGGGACCGCACAGACGTTGGCTGGAGAAGCAACGTGGTCCCTACGAATCCGAGGAGGCAACGGAGACCGCGAGACCCCTACACCCCTGGCGATTAGTAGAGTAGTCATATTTAGCAGGCGCCAGACACATGTTATCATAGTTATGTAGTGCTAGAACAATTAAATTATGTGTAGGTGTAGCAGCAGTACTCTACTTGGTTATTTTGATTGGACTCATGTAGTTGGTAACACTCGTTTAATCTTTGGCGTAAACGCAATTCTTCGTGCCATGGCTTCCGTAAACTTGCTGTAAATGACTCAACATGGCATGTCTGCATTTGTCACGCTCAGCTGACGCAAAATGTAGGCATAGTTCCTGCGTGCCCGCAGTTTTAGGGCCACCTATGGCGGGGTGGCCCTGAAACTGTGGGCACGCAGGAACTGCACTAAGAAACTGCATTTATAAACTACACGGATAAACCACACAACAATCTTAGTGAGTGGACCAACAAATGAAACGAATGAAGATGTGATAATGAAAATTATTACAATGACATGTTTCAAAGTACAACACTGACAAACTACACCACACAAAGTTTCTAAGCCACTACAAATGACAAACACTAACAACGACGTGAAGACGTGACAATGTAAATTATTACAATGACATGTTTCAAAGTACAACACTGACAAACTACACCACACAAAGTTTCTAAGCCACTACAAATGACAAACACTAACAACGACGACGTAAAGACGTGACAATGCAAATTATTACAATGACATGTTTCAAAGTACAACACTGACAAACTACACCACACAAAGTTTCTAAGCCACTACAAATGACAAACACTAACAACGACGACGTGAAGACGTGACAATGCAAATTATTACAATGACATGTTTCAAAGTACAACACTGACAAACTACACCACACAAAGTTTCTAATTCACTACAAATGACAAACACTAACAACGACGACGTGAAGACGTGACAATGCAAATTATTACAATGACACTTGTACGTCAATCAAATTACGTGCACCACTGCGTAAGCAACTCGTCTTTGGACTCTGAATCCTCCACTACAACCTCCTTACCCTTGCTGGCCTCGACTGCCTTGGCCTGAGAGGCCTGACGCCGGTAGTAAGCCGCCTCCGCCTCGTCCGCGGCCTAAGAGTACAACTCGGCCTCTTCTTCGGTCATGTCTATTGGCCCCCATGCGTCGAACAGCGGTGTCTTATGGCTGTGGTACGCTGTCTAACCCTCCTCTAATTCAACATCCTCCTCGGGCATCGGTCCTAACTCCTCTGCAAGACGAAGTAGCTCGGCTATCCTTCCCATGTCGTAGGCATCCTCGTCCTGAGGGTAGCCTAATTCTTCGGCTAGACGAATGAGCTCGCCTATCCTCCCGGTGTCATCGTCTTCCTCTGGCTCGGCCTCCTCTTCAACCACAATCGAACGGCTTGCGGTGCCACCAACTCCTGCGTCCCGCTTTAGTGTCCTATTCTCCGTGTACCTAGCATGAGCCACATCTGCTTGCCAGTTGCTGGTGCATCCAATCTCTGTAAGTATAAAATGCAAACAATTAACACGATCTTTGCAATGACTTTATTGACAGTCAAACAAAGAAGATTGAGTTTCCAAAAACGCAATGACTCACTCGCACATAATGAGTCAATAGTATCGTTCAAGCCTTGCATCTCTGCTCTCGTAGCCTCCTCTGCAGCCTTCCTTGCATTCTCTTCAGCCTTCCGTGCCTGGTACTCCTTTACATCCTTCTTCTTTTGCTCGTACCACTTCTTCCACGCAATACTCTTCGGGTTACGAACACGCAGGTCTTGGGCCCGTCGTAGTATTTTCTTCTTATGGTTCTTAACGAAATCAGTGACATAGTTTGCAGGATATCCTCTCATCTTGTGAAGTGCTACCATTGTCTTATACTCATCCTTGAACTTATACACATCATCATATGATTTCCATTTGCATTTCTGAGTGTTCTGTTGCAACAAATAGATGAATACAAAGTTAGCATATCAAAGCAAATAAAATAAAACATTAGCACTAAGTGTCAACAGTCCTAGCAAACCTCGTCATAATCGATCATGTGGCCACAGAAGTGCCCAATCCCAAGGCCTGAAGGGACAAGGCCGTAGCTAGCTTCAACACCACATTTGCACATCACAGGAGGCGCAATAGACCTCCTCTTCTTCTTCTTCCAGTCTGGCACCTCCTCATTCTTCTCCGGCTCCGGCCAATGGCTCTTTGGACCATAGACCCATTCCTTGAAACGGCACTTGGGAAAATCATGATCCTACAAAATCAAAACAGTAAAACACACATATAGGACATGACATTCTAAGGTTCACTCAAACCTTACCTCATGTCGTAGAGGACAAATGAACTCTTGTTCATTACGTGGGTTTATCACGGCTTGCTCTCCGCAAAGGCACTTTGGAGGATCCTCGAGCCGGCGTGCCGATGCTATGGCCTTTTCTTCCTCCGTCATAGGAGGAGGGTTAGGAGGGGGCAGAACCCAGCGAGTAAACACCTCACGCTTGCAATGATCAACGCCGGGGTAGAAAAGGAGAATCCTTGGGTCAAACTTGTCCGGACCGTCGATCCATTGGAAGAAAAAGCACCGGAAGTATGGCTATAAAAAAGTTTGAATTATCTCATCGTGAATACAACATCAAAAACCAATAAGAAAAACAAAGGGCACAATTACTTACGCTACAACTATAACATGTGTAGAAGCAACGAGCCGCAGTATCTGGATGTCTCGACTGGCTCACGTGCGCCGGATGACCATAGTCACAGTTAAGGAAAGGTTCCTCGGGAGGAACGGGCGCATCCTTGTAAGACACGTCGGGGTACATCTCTCTAGGACGACCATTTTTCCTCCAAATCGACTCACGATACGAGTCCTCCATCTAATAACACGAAATGATTTCTACACAAAACACATATCACTTATATAATGTACAATATCAATACGATAAAAACTAATATAACTTTACTAACTACATTAACCAAACATACTACAACGATGGACGCAGAGAAGGGGTGGCCGGAACAAGGTCCGACGATGGGCCAGTAGCCGACGGGGAGGGGCCCTAGGCGGGAGGGGCGCCGAGGGGAGGGGAGCTCGGTCCTGGGGCGGAGAGGGGCGCTGCAGGAAATGGAATGGATGAATGACCAAAAACAAGAAGTGTCCGGGCTTTTAAATGGGCGGGTTTGTACCCCGCCATGATTCATGGCGGGTTAGAGGTACCCCGCCATGCATCATGGCGGGTTACTCCTTTCCACGCTGGCATACAGCGTGCCACGTGGGACCTGCACCCCGCCACCATGCATGGCGGGGTTCAGTGCATTTGCCCCGCCATGCATGGTGGCGGGGCCAAACGGGTTAGATTTAAAAAAAATTCAAATGCGGGTTAAATTTAAAATTTGTTTCAAATTTGGGCTAAAAATAAAAAAAAATCCAAATATGTCACAACTTTGAAACAAATTGCAAAGGTATGGCATGCTCATATTTACAGAGTTGATCATATCTTTTGGAGGTTCAATCCTTATTATTAAGTTTTAATTTGGTATGTAGTTTGTGGTTGGATTGGGAGACAAGGTGTCACCAACTGATATTGAGGAAGGCATGCGAGTTGGGTACGTCCCTGATCTCTCTTTTTTAGTTCTACCATCTTTTGCATCAGAAATTTCCTTGTATTTGGTTATGCTTCTTGATAATGGCATTGGTTTAAACTGCTAATGGAGAAGTAGTGATGATACATACAATGGATGTATACATGCTAATATTTTGTAAATGATAATTGTTTTTGATAATTTTTTAAAGTGCAACTCTAGTGATCATGATTTGCCATAATGTTGGAACCTTTTCCCTAAGTCTAGTTTAAGTTCATGAAATTTTGTCGATTGAGTAGGAAATCTCAGGAATTAGAATCAGGCTAACTGCCCAAAGTACTCAACATTCTTGTATAGTACACATGAAAGATCAAACTGAACTGGATCATGTACCCTTAACAGAGCAAATTTGACTTAAGTATTGAAATTGTGTACGTACACATGATCTCAGTAGTTAGTTGTATAAGTACTCCACTGTGCAGTAAAATCTTGTTCCTGTATCAGTTAAAGCATTATATGGTCAATTAAATTGTGCTGATTCTGATCCTGTTTATAACAGAGTTGATCGGAACAAGTAGCAGATTCAAATTCCTTTGCCACCCAAAATTGATTCAAGCGTTACAATGATGACGGTTGAAGAAAAACCTGATGTAACATACAACGATGTTGGTGGCTGAAAGGAACAGATCGAGAAGATGCGTGAAGTTGTTGAGCTTCCCATGCTTCACCCTGAAAAGTTCGTCAAGCTTGGCATTGATCCTCCCAAGGGAGTCCTTTGCTACGGTCCTCCTGGAACTGGGAAGACCCTTCTTGCCAGAGCAGTCGCCAACCGCACTGACGCCTGCTTCATCCGCGTGATAGGCAGCGAGCTGGTTCAGAAGTATGTCGGCGAGGGTGCCCGCATGGTCCGCGAACTCTTCCAGATGGCCCGATCAAAGAAGGCGTGCATAGTCTTCTTCGACGAGGTTGATGCCATTGGCGGCGCTCGCTTTGACGACGGCGGCGGCGGCGGCGACAATGAGGTCCAGCGCACTATGCTCGAGATTGTGAACCAGCTCGATGGGTTTGATGCTAGGGGCAACATCAAGGTGCTCATGGCCACCAACAGGCCGGATACGCTGGACCCTGCTCTGCTGCGCCCAGGGAGGCTGGATAGGAAGGTTGAGTTCGGCTTGCCAGACCTCGAGGGCCGCACCCAGATCTTCAAGATCCACACCCGCGCCATGAATTGCGAGCGGGACATCCGCTTCGAGCTTCTTGCTCGCCTCTGCCCCAACTCACTGGTGAGTGTCTTTTTTGTTTTTTCTGGAGTCGTCAATTCTCATTGCCATGCCCGTTTGTTTCCCTTGAATAGTCTGTTTCTGGGAGAGTCCTCAATTCTCATTGCCATGCCCGTATCATGCCACAGGTGCTGACATCAGGAGTGTGTGCACGGAGGCCGGCATGTACGCCATCCGCGCGCGCAGGAAGACGGTGACGGAGAAGGATTTCCTGGATGCCGTGAACAAGGTGGGGCATTTACATATTTGCCATCTTTACGGAAGACACCAGAACATGTGTCACGGACATGTGAAGCCACATGAGTCACTGATAGTAGCACGAGGTCTGCCACTCCCCTCGTAAGGATGGCAAATATGTAAAAATACCCCTTGGTTTTCTGTCCCTTTGCCTCTTGGGGCCCTGCACGAGTGTCTTTTTGTAAACCTCTTCTGTGCGACTGAATTTTTGATTGATAGCATCAATTATGTGATTGTATTTACAGTATGGCTGTGTTTAGTTTCAAAAAGCTTTCACGAAAAACTACAGTAACGAATTTTACGGCACATGCATGGAGCATTAAATGTAGACAAAAAAAATTAATTGCACAGTTTGGTTGGAAATCGCGAGATGAACGTTTTGAGTCTAATTAGTCCGTGATTTGACACTAAAGTGCTACAGTAACGAATGTGCTAATGATGGATTAATTAGGCTTAATAAATTCGTCTCGCGGTTTTTAGTCAAGCTATGTAATTAATATCCGAAAACCCCTTCCGACATCTCACAAAACATCCTATGTGATATTTTTTCAAAAACTTTTCACCAACTAAACCCACATGTCGGTGTTCGGGTCCGTGAGGGTCCTAAGCCAACGAGTAAATTTGTGCTGCGTGTCCCTAATCTGGATGGTGATCAAAGAGAATACACGGAGAGTTTATCCTGGTTCGGGCGAAAGAAGGACATACGTCCAGCGGGGGGAAGTATTATATTTCCTTGCACCTAAGTGCTTGCGTAGGGGTTACAAGCTGTGAGAGAGGAGACCGATCCCAAGTCTCAAAGAGAGAGTACAAAGGAGATTGCTTGAGATGTTGATCTTATGTGGTGGGGTGATGACTTCTTTCTTGCCTTGTCCCCCCTTCGTAGAGTCCCCTGCCTTCCCTTTTATAGGGTTAAGAGAAGGCAAAGACGCCGAGGGTGCCTTAGAAGTGAAGTTTTGTCGAGCGCTGTGGAAGCTGCTGTAGCGACGTGCTCCGGGAATGGCCGACCATCCCTGGACACCATGGTGACGTAAAGGATGGGACGGTGAAAAGACCCCGAGTCTTGTGGCGTGCGGGCCTTGCTCCTTTGTTGACCGGCGGTTGGTCGAGGCCGGGTCGAGGTGGGTCGACGGGGAATGGATAAGGCCGAGCCCCGGGAATTTCGGGGTACGACACTCGTCGTGTTTTGCCTCGAGGGGGACCAGTGGCAGAACAGTGCCCGGCATGGAGTGTGCAGTGTCAGGTTTTCACCGCCCATCCCGGGATGGGTAGTAAAAAGTGGGATTTAACACTGGTACTGCTTCCATGTTGGCGGCGCTGTAGCCATAGGGGTAGGAAGTGGTTGGCGGTTGCATTAAATGCTTTGACTTTTGTTTGAGAGTCGGTGAGTGAGGCGGGTCGATCGGCTCGACCCAGGGTCGTACGAGTCGAAGATTTTCCTATGGTCGAGGCGGTCCATCGAGCAAGCCTCGTGCGAGTCGGAACGTGATCGAGGCGTTCCATGCATGGTTTTGGCTCATTCTACCTACGTGGGCTAAGCCTTTGGCGTGGTTTTCTCAGGGGTTTGTCTTTTTTAGTCGTTGAGTGTGGGTACCCCTTGATTAGGTACCCGATAGTAGCCCCCGAGCCTTTGTGTGAGTGTGGTCACTCTTGCAGAGGCTCAGCGAGTCATGAACTGGAGTCGTAGCGTCATAGCTCTTCCGGTGGGTGTGTGCGAGCGCACCTGCCGGGTGTAGCACCCGAGGCCTCGGTGGAGTGTTTTGACTCCTCCGAGGTCTTTAGTGCGTTATATTGAGGAGTGCTCCCACGTTTGAGCCCCAGTGGCATGCTTGGTCCCCTTTTGTTTGGGGTTAGCTTTTTGCGGTCGAGCCCCCAAGCCTCGTGCGCACGAGGTCGATTAGGGTCTTGCCCGTCTTTATCGTACGACCCTCGCGCACCTTTTAGGAAAGGAGGAGGGGTAGGGAACATCATACTACCCTCGATGGGCGAGTTCTGATGATCTCTGGTGAGCTGTTAGCAGGGAATTCAAGTGGGAGCCTGTGCCCCATTCGATAAGGGTCGGCTAGCGTCCGCGGAGGCGCTCTCCAAAGATGCCAAAGAGTAGTCGTGTGGATCTCGGTTCCAAGCGGTAGGATCCGAGGGCTCGATGCCTCCCTCCGAGGGGATTCCACCGTCGACCTCTCTTCTAGCCTCGAATACGTCTGAGGCGTCTCGAGAGAGTGGCTCGATCCCTGGCCTTGTATGGACACGTCCCCAGTTGTCCTTGACTATGTTACTCGAGGGCAGATATCGAACCCCGGTCGAGGGCCAGCTTTCGATCCGCCGAGGTTCATAATGGGCTCTAAGCCTATTATCCATTCGTCTGGACATGTCCATCTACGGATCCCCTTCCGGCCCGTTGGGGTGCGTCTTTTTAGGAGCAGAAGCGAGAGCGGCGCGGTAGTGGGCGGTGTGGCGCGATGGTTGCGAAATGAACGGTGGACACGTGCCCTTACCTGTGGGTTTCGAGGGAGCGGTTAGGTAAGGACATTAAATGCGGGAATTGTTCCTACCTTTTCGTCGGATCCGCCCGTTGGTCTTTCACCGGGGTATAAGTACAGAGCCCAGGGTTCCGTATGCCCCCACAGGCCTTTCGCGATTGCCCCTTTCTCTCTTCGCGTTCATCAGCCGTTCTCCGCCGCCGCCGTCATCTCTTCCCCCGTCGCTGACGCAAGCTGATCTTGACCCCTATGACAGGAAAGAGCCAGGTTCTTCCCACGAACACGTGGGTCCATTCTTCGGTGACAAAGAGGAAGCTGGAGGAGTTAGTTCGCGATGGTCTTCTATGACCGAGGGCGAGCCAGAGCCAGCCAGAGTGGAGGGTGCCACCGTCCGACCATCGGGAGCCAGCATCCCCGGAGGGGTATGTGGTGAGCTTCGTCGCTTTCCACGAGATGGGGCTCGGGATGCCGCCGAGCCGGTTCATGCGGACGCTTCTTCACTACTACAAGGTGGAGCTCCATCATCTCGCCCCCAACTCCATCTCGTAGGCCGCCATCTTTGCGGCGGTCTACGAGGGGTACTTGGGGATGGAGCCCCACTAGAACCTGTGGCTCCACCTTTTCAAGGCGGAGCATTTCGCCATGAAGGCGGGTGAGCGGGGAGTGCGGCGCGCGGTGCACGCTGGGAGCTGCACCCTTCAAGTCCGGGCGGGTCGAGGCGAGCTCTACATCCCAGCGTAGCTCATCTCATCGAACAGCGGATGGCACGACAGGTGGTTCTACCTGCGCAACGATGATGACCGCCTGCTGAAGTTCTCCGGCCGGGACTTGATGTCACGCGAGGACAATTGGTCCTATGGCATCATTGAGGAAGAGAAGTCGAAGCTGCAGCCGCTCCTCGACGCGCTAAGAAGACTTCGACATCGTGAATTGACCACGAGGATGGTGGCCGCCGTGTTCCACCGTCAGAGAGTGCTGCCGCTGATGCAGCGCCAACTTCAGATCGACGAGATGACGCCGGACGTCTCGTTGGAGGGGAGTCGGATGTCGCACGAGACCCTCTCCCTCGACGAGGTTGCTCGGCGTGCGCGGTGGATGGTGGGCAGCTTCAAGCAGGAGGACATCGACAGGGTCCCGATGTGACCCAACCAGGGTTTTGAGCCTCTAGTAAGCGTTGTTCTGCTAGCCTCGAGTCCTTTTGCTTCCTGGTTCTCTTGATTTAGTCCGTCGAGGTTTCCATGCAGGATCTATCAGCAGTCAATGACTCACGGCCACCGGTTCCGAAGGATCACGCTGCTCGAGAGACGAGACGCATCTCGGCGGCTCAGAAGAAGGAAGAGAAAGACGCCGCGAAGAAGCATCAGATCAGAAAGGCCCTTGAGCGTGAGAAGTTGAATAAGCACCGCCACCAGCAGAGTCTTGAGGGTCTCCCTAATGAGGAATCCCCCTCTGAGATGACCTCGAGGGAGGATGAGGACGAGGATAGTGGCGACGACAATGTCGGGTCGCGGTATGACACCGTGACTTTCTGGCGCACATCCCCGACGTGCGGCCCCTGCTAGAGCCTATTGGAGGAGGGTCGACCTCCCAGGCATCGAGGGCAATCTCGGCGCCCGTCAAGGGGGAGGAAGAGCCAGCAGAAGGAAGAGCCCGTGAGGGACCTTCGGAGAGGGGAACTGCCACGCCTAGGGTCCCTCAAGGAACGTCAGTGGCGCCGCGCCCGCGAGTCCGCTCGCCCCGGACTTCGTTGTCGGGCGGAACAGCAACGTCGATGTCTGAGGCCAGGGCGCCGTCGTCAGGTGTGAGGACCCGAGGCCAGATAGCCTCATCAGCGCAAAGGAACTCAGGCGCCTTGATAGCCCGGGCTCCAAGGAGCACCAGGCCGACCGGAGGCTCGACGGAGGGGCCATCGCAGAAGCCGTCGAGTGGCTCGGAGAAGCCAGAGACGAGGCCCTTGATTCTCTTGTCTAGGTAAGTGTCTTGCCTCGCCTTTCTGACAAAGTTATCTCGCTTTCTGTTCTGACGTGGTTGTTTACTACTCAGCCATAAGCTCAAGGTGGAGCTCACGGCTATGACTCCCATCAAGGCACTCAAGTCTGGTGCCGCCTTGATGATGCGGACGCCTACCGACGCCGTCGCCTGGGTCACAAAGTACCAGTCTACCACGGAGTAGCTCAAGACGAAAGAGGCTACCGGCAAGGCGGGGGCAAGCGCTCAGGAGCTCGCCAGAGTCGGTGACACCATGCAGGAGCCAGAGCCGATCGAGGCAGCCCCGAGCGGTGCCAGGCTCGACGTGTCTGGTGTTGGTGGGCTAGAGCCGAGGTCGACCATGAGGACCCTAGCGACCGTCGAGGCCGGTAAGGCCGAAACATCCGTCCATGATGCGGGGCGGGTGGATGTTGAAAAGACAAAAGAGGTGGTGGAGGCCCCGCCGGATGCGGGGAAAGTGGCGGAGCAGCCGGAGCTACAACCAGAGCGGGAGGAGCCGCGGCCGCAGCCGCAGGAGGACCAGTCGGAGGAGTAGGCGGCTAGGCTGAACGGGGGGTGGTCATGCCACCGCCCAACGTGCAGGCAGTGGCGCCAACATACGAGAGGTCAGTCCCGCCCCAAGTGTCAACTCTGGCTGTGATCAATCTCGCCGTCGATGACCCTCCTTCCGACAAGGGGAAGCAGAAGGTAGACGTTGAGATGGTCGTTGCCCCGGATCGGCCCAGGACTTCCATAACATCGGAGGACGACATGGCCGAGGCATCCGCCAGGTGGCCCAATTTCGTGAGGCTTGTGCTTGCACGGGCGGAGGAGGAGCTCCCGCGCTGGGGTCGGTCGACCCTCGAATTCAAGGACGTGGCTAACCCCAACGCTGATCCCTTCTTCACCCTTGACGACAAGGATGAAGTGCAACACTGGGAGTACATCGAGGGACTCCATAAGCACAACGTGCAGTCCCTGCAGATGGTTGAGGACACCCTGGTGCGGCAGATGTCGGAGGCCTTTGAGGTGAGCCATGTCTGTTTGTTTTTTCTGGCGTATATCCTCCTTTTCTCCTTGGTTCTGATCTTAAGCTTAACTGTGGTCAGGAACTCAAGGAGCAATCTCATCGCAAGTCACTCTTCATTCATCATGAAAGCGGCATATGGGCGGTGCTTACTCGTCAATGGGCTCCTGTTTTCATCAGCGACCCGTCGAAGTACATGGTCCAAAGTTTGGCTTGGAGCTGAACTGGAGGAAGTTTAGTGTCGGTCCACTCCGCTAGAAAATCTGCCAGCACCTAGGATTTGATGGCTTTGTGTGGCGCATAAGAGAGAGTCTCACTCATGAGCTTGACCATCCACTTTGCTATCCTACCCGAGGCTTTCTAGTTCTGGGCTATCTCTCCTAGGGGAAAGAAGACACCACGATCACCGGGTGGCCTTCGAAGTAGTGACGAAGCTTGCGCCGTGTCAAGACAATGGCATATAGTAGCTTCTGGATTTGCGGGTAGCAAACCTTGGTCTTCGAGAGTACCTCGCTGATGAAGAAGACTGACCTCTGAATGAGCAAGGCGTGTCCTTCCTCTGCCCTCTCGACAACTAAGACCGCGCTGACCACTTGTGTCGTTGCAGCGACGTAAAGCAGGAGGGGTTCCCCTGTGGCTGGATGGACGAGGATCGGAGAGTTAGACAACGTAGCTTTGAGCTTCGTAAGGGCTTCTTCTGCCTCGAGGGTCCATGAAAAGTGTTCCAATTTCTTTAGGAGATGATACATTGGGAGCTTCTTTTCACCGAGGCACGAAATGAAGCGACTAAGGGCCGCGAGGCAACCCGTGACCCTCTGCACGCCCTTTAGATCATGGATGAGGCTCATTTTGGTTATTGCAACGATTTTCTCCGGGTTGGCTTCGATGCCACGTTCATAAATGATGAACCCTAAGAGCATGCCTTGAGGAACGCCGAAGACGTACTTCTCGGGGTTGAGCTTAATGTTCTTGCCTTAAGGCACTTAAACGCAACGTCGAGGTCATCAACCAAATTACTGACTCTCTTGGTTTTGTCAACGATGTTGTCAACATAAACCTCGACGATGGGTCCGATGTGCTCCCCGAAAACGTGCTGCATGCATCCGCTGGTACGTAGCACCTGCGTTCCGTAGACCGAAGGGCATAGTAACATAGCAATACATGTCGAAGGGGGTGATGAATGAAGTCGCGAGCTGGTCAGACTCCTTCATTTTGATCTGGTGGTAGCCGGAATACGCATCTAGGAACAACATAGTTTCACATCCCGTAGTAGAATCAACGATTTGATCAATGCGTGGTAAAGGAAAAGGAACTTTCGGACATGCTTTATTCAAACTAGTATAGTCTATACACATCCTCCATTTCCCATTCTTTTTCTTAACTAATACAGGATTAGCCAACCACTCGGGATGATGAACCTCCTTGATGAATCCGGCCTCTAAAAGCTTATGGATCTCCTGAAAGTCCCTAGTTTGGTTTTGGCTAATTAATGAAACCTAGGACTAACCCTTGTATCTAAGTGGATGATTTAGATAAAGGTGGTCATTGAATATGACACATGGCATTGACTCATGTGGCCAAGATGATGAAGACCAAGATGATGCTTGGCTCGATGGACCGGTTGTGAAGGTGAAGGGCAAGTCGAGGCTTCGAAGCGAAGGACTATGCGATGGTGAAGCTTGAGCAAGACTTGGCGCTGACGGACCGATGCAACGGTGAAGAGCAAGTGAAGTCAAGATTGATGGATCGAAATGGTCATGTGATGATATGAAGTGGATCATATCTTCTGGAAAAACAAAATGGGCTCAAGGCAAAGGTATAACCATAGGGCTATTTTGTTTTGCACTCAAGACACCATAGAGGGTGCGAGTGGCTTAGGATCGATAGCCGAACTATTAAGAGGGGAAGTCTTGTCGGTTATTCGACGCACGGGTGCCACTAGGTGAATTCATGAAGTGCATTGCATGTAGGGCCTAGTGAGCTAACTGGAAAATCTTCGAAAATGATTATGAAAATGCTAACACACGTGCACAAGGTGGTGATCACTTGTTGGTGTTGGCACATTTGCGAAGGCGTTGGAGTTTAAGCGGTAGAGAGGGTTCGGGTCTCTCTCTCCCCCTCCCGCCGAGCTTGCGAGCACGGGATTCAGGCGTTTTCGAGGACTTGAAATGCCTATTTTCCACTACGCCGGAAGTCGGAAAAGAAACAGAGGCGAACGGAGGTCACAGAGGTGACCGGACGCTGCACCGGACGCGGTCATGGTATGACCGGACGCGTCCGGTCAGTAGTCAGGTGCTAGGGTTTGCAATCGGCACGTCCGGTCACTCGTGGGACCGGCGCGTCCGGTTAGGTTCCCAGAAGGAACTGCGGTTCGCAAGGACGATCGGACGCGGGGCGCGTCCGGTCACACGCGATCGAACACGTCCGATCGTTGAGGGAGCTTACTGGACTCTAACCGGACGCGGGCACTGTCGCGTCCGGTCGTTGACTGGAGCGCGTCCGGTCATTACTTCATGGGCGCGCGGTGTTGTGCGATCGGCGCGTCCGGTCGTTGATTGGAGCGCGTCCGGTCGTTATGAGAGGCACGTCCGGTCATGGGGTTTGACCGTTGGCGCAGTGACCGTTGGAGGATCGGACACGGTTGAGCGCGTCTGGTCAGTTTTGACCGGCGCGTCCGATCATCCCGAAAAGCGCGCAGTGAAGGGGTATAACGGCTCTATTCGGATGAGATGCTTATAAATACTTGTTGGCCGGCCCTTAGGGAGGTCTCTCGTGATTTCTAACATACTTGTGCATCCTTTGAGCTAGAGCTTCTCCTCCCACTCTTCTCTCTTGCTTGATTGCAAAATCAAAAGTGAGATTGAGTGATCCCAAAGTGCATTGCATAGCTTGAGGGCATCTAGTGGCACTTGTGGGTGGTATAGCCGATGGATTTCTTGTTACTCTTGGAGAGTACCGCTCCTAGCCGGCTTGGAGATTGTTGGAGGCATTGGCAAGATAAGGAGATTGTTCTTGGCCACCTCCGGTTGATTGTAAGAGGTTCTTGTACTTTCCTCAGCGGAGCGCCAAAAGCAACTCTAGTGGATTGCGCGTGTCATTGAGTTACCTCACTTGAGAGTGGTGTCTTATGGTGCTTTGCGGGGCGTGTCTTGAGGGGCAAGTGACTTGAGGGTCACACCGAGGAACCATCTAAGTATTGGTCGACACAACCGGTGACGTAGCTTGTCGGTGCACAAGTGAACACCGGGTGAACAAAATATTGTGTCACTTGTCTCCCGGTAATTAGTCTTCATATTGTGTTGTTGTCAATATTGATTGTTTGTATATCATCTTGGTGATTGGCAACATCTTCACTCCACCGTCGGTATAAGATTCACAATCCTCTCTCTCGCATTTACTTTACTAGTTTATCTTGTGTAGCTCTAGTAGTAGCTTTGCTAGTAGTGTTGTTAGCTTGCTCACTAGTGTAAGATTAGTGGCATAGCCCTTGTGTGAACTAGAGATCATAATCTACTAGACTTGTGGATAGGAGGCTTGCATCACAACCGTAGGATAAGCAAAACTCGCTTTGCGCCGTTTGTTATTCTAACAAGTTTGCTTAGTGGCTTGTGTAGGTTTTTTATAGGCTATTCACCCCCCCTCTAGCCATCTAGGACCTTACAAGTGGTATCAGAGCCGTGGTCACTATTTTAATCAAGGCTTAACATACTTCGGTGTGAAAAATGGCTCAAATTGTATTCAATCATGTTGGGGGCAAGCCACCATTCTTTGATGGTGTTAGTTCTTTTGCTCATTGGAAGAGAAAAATGACAATGTACCTTGGTTCTATTCATGAGAGAGTTTTGCAAGTCACCGAGAATGATTTTGCTATCATTGATCCCGATCATCTCACCGATGAAGATAGAGCAAATAGAACATGCAATAGAATGGCTCTCAATACACTTTACAATGGTATTGACACAAAAGTATTTGAGGGCATCAAGGATTTAGAATTGGCAAATGAAGTATGGACAAGGTTGAGTGAAACATATGAGGGCACTAAGGTTGTGAAGAGTGCCAAGCTATATGGGCTCAAGAGTGAGTTTGAGAACTTCAAGATGAAAGAAGAAGAAATAATCTTAGAAATGTTTCATAGATTGTAAGTCATTGTGAATGATCTCAAGAGCTTAGGGCACAAGACACAAGACCAAGACTTTTGCCACAAGTTCTTATTGAGCTTACCAAAAAGATTCAAAATGTTGATCATGATGCTACAAAGAGATGGGCTTGATGCAATGAAGCCCAATGATTTGCTTGGAGAGGTATTGACCTTTGACAAGTATGACCAAGATGTTGATGAGAAGGAGAAGGAGGAAGAAAAGAAGAAGAAGACCGTGGCATTCAAGGCCACCTCCTCTAAGGGCAAAGCTTCAATTCAAGAAGAAGATGATAATGAAGAAGATGAAGATTTTGAAATTGATGATGAGGCACTTGCTCTTGTAGTCAAGAAAATGGGTCACATGTTCATTAAGAGAAGAGGCTTCAAAAAGAGAAATAAACATTTCAAGAGCAATGAGCAACAAAGGAAGTACTTCAATTGTGATAGCACCG
Source organism: Saccharum hybrid cultivar R570 (assembly GCA_038087645.1). NCBI lineage: Eukaryota > Viridiplantae > Streptophyta > Magnoliopsida > Poales > Poaceae > Saccharum > Saccharum hybrid cultivar. The sequence continues at coordinate 15,163,117 of JAQSUU010000245.1, forward strand.
AACATCTCCAAGCCGAATGTCCCTATAACAAGAAGAAGAACAACAAGAGGGGCAAGTTTGAGAAGAAAAAGAGAGAAGCCAAGATGACTTTCAAGAAGGGCAACAATGGAGCCTATGTGGTCACTTGGGAAAGTGATGATGATGAAGAAGAAGAATCATCATCCAACAAGGCTTTTGCTTCCATTGCTATCAACAAGAAGCCATCACTATTTGATTCATCCTCTTCATGCCTCATGGCCAAAGAAACTAAGGTATTATATGATGAGAGTGATAATGAAAGTAAAATGGAATATGCTCATGATAGTGATAGTGATAATGATAATGATAATGATAATGATGATGACGAACCAACTAAAGAACAACTATATGACTTGATGCAACAAACTAGAGACATAGCTATTGCCAAGAACAAGGAGTGTAAGAAGCTTTCAATGAAAGTAGCAATACTTGAGAAAGTTCTTAGTGAGCTTAAGACCACTCATAAGAGTCTAGTGGAAGACCATGAGGATCTTGGTAAGGCTCATTCCAAGCTTGAAAAAGCTCACTCATTGCTACTTGAGCAACAAGCAAAGAAGGAGGTTGTTGTATCATGTGATATAGGTGTTACATATGATATAATTGATGAATCCTCTTATGAACCTATCATCATGTCAAATGCTAACCCTTCTTGTAGCTCCTCATCCACCACCACCGACTCTACCTCCTCTACTAGTGATGGTTTCACTTGTGATGCCTCACTAATGGTTGAGAATAAGACTCTCAAGAGAGAGGTGGATGAGCTCACTCACGCCCTAGGCAAGGCCTATGGTGGTGAGGCCCGCTTGCTTAAGTGCTTGGGTAGCCAAAGGTTCTCTCTTAACAAAGAGGGATTGGGCTACACCCCCAAGAAAGGCAAGTCGGCCTTTGCAACTCCAAAGCCTAGCTTTGTGAAGGGCAATGGTCGGTTTTGCAATCGATGCAAGCAAGTTGGGCACCTAGAGCATAATTGCAATAAAAAGAACCAAAGCAAGAAATTTGTTAATGCTATACCTTTTGATTCTTGCTATGTGCTTACCAAATGTGTGAAGGATGTGAAAGCTAAGTTTATTGGTACACCCATCGTTGGCCCAAAGAAGAAGGTTATTTGGGTACCAAAGAGCTTAGTTACTAACCTACAAGGACCCAAGCAAAAATGGGTACCTAAGCTTCATTGATTTGCTTGTAGGTCAATTACAAAGCCGGAGGAAGGCATTGGATTATTGATAGTGGGTGCACTCAACACATGACCGGTACATCAAGAATGTTTGACTCAATCAATGACAATGATAGTGGTGTTGATTCTATCACATTTGGCAATAACAAGAAAGGCAAGGTTATTGGCTTGGGAAAGATTGCAATATCAAATGACTTGAGTATCTCCAATGTGTTGCTAGTTGAAAGCTTGGATTTCAATCTTCTATCCGTAGCACAAATTTGTGATCTTGGTTACAAATGTATCTTTGGAGTTGATGATGTGGAAGTCATTAGTATGGATGGTTCAAATGTGGCATTCAAGGGCTTTAGATATGAGAATCTCTACCTAGTTGACTTCAATGCTAGAGAAACTTCTTTGACAACTTGCTTAATCTCCAAATCAAGCATGAGTTGGCTTTGGCATAGAAGGCTTGGTCATGTTGGCATGAAACAATTTAAGAAGCTTACAACTCACAATCTTGTCAATGGTTTGAAAGATGTTGAATTTGAAAGAATAAGCTTTGTAGTGCATGTCAAGCCGGGAAGCAAGTTGGAAGCTCACATCCAAAGAAGAGTACAATGAGCACATGCAAAGCATTTGATTTGATGCACATGGATCTATTTGGCCCAACAACATACTTAAGCATAGGTGGTAATAAGTATGGATTTGTCATAGTGGATGACTTCACAAGATTCACATGGGTATTCTTTCTTAGTGACAAAAGTGAAGTGTTTGACACCTTCAAGACATTTCTCACTAGAGTTCACAATGAGTTTGAGATTAGAATCAAGAAAGTGAGAAGTGACAATGGAAGTGAGTTCAAGAATACAAGAATTGAAGAACTTTGTGATCACTATGGCATTGGACATCAATTCTCGGCCAAGTACACTCCACAATCAAATGGCCTAATTGAGAGAAAGAATAGAACATTGCTTGATATGGCTAGATCAATGCTTCATGAGTACAATGTGAGTCAATCATTTTGGGATGAAGCAATTAATATCGCTTGCTACTACATCAATAGACTATATTGTCATCCATTGCTAGAGAAGACCCCATATGAGCTACTTCATGGAAGAAAGCCCAATATTTCTTACTTTAGGGTGTTTGGTTGCAAATGTTATATCTTGAAGAAGGGCACTAGATTGGGAAAGTTTGACAAGAGATGTGATGAGGGGTTCCTACTTGGTTATTCAACTACAAGCAAAGCTTATAGAGTTTGGAACAATTCAAGTGGTATTCTAGAAGAAGTCCATGATGTGTAATTTGATGAAACCAATGGGTCATAAGATGAAGAAGAGAATCTAGATGATGTTGGTGGAACTCAATTGATGGAAGCAATGAAGAACATGGACATTGGGGACATTAGAGAAAAGCAAGTAATTGATATTCAAGATGATGATAAAGATCAAGTGCTAAATTCTCCATTCAAGCTAGCTAGTGACTCACAAGTGCAAGATCATGGTGCTAGTTCATCTCATCAAGATACATCAAGTGATCAACCAAGCTCAAGCAATCAAGTGCAAGTACTCCAACCACAACATGTTGCAAGAGATCACCCCATTGATAGTGTTATTGGTGATATTAGAAGTGGTGTGCAAACAAGATCAAGATTGGCCATGTTTTGTGAGCATGTATCATTTGTGTCAACCATGGAACCAAAGAGAATAGAGGAAGCTTTGAGGGATGCCGATTGGATCATGGCTATGCAAGAAGAGCTTAACAATTTCATAAGAAATGATGTTTGGGAATTGGTAGAAAGGTCAAATGACTACAATGTGATTGGAACCAAGTGGGTGTTCAAAAACAAGCAAGATCAAGATGGCATTGTGGTGAGAAACAAAGCAAGACTAGTTGCTCAAGGTTACACTCAAGTAGAAGGTCTTGACTATGATGAGACATATGCTCCCGTGGCAAGGTTAGAGGCAATAAGGATTCTATTGGCTTATGCTTGTGCACACAACATCAAACTATATCAAATGGATGTCAAAAGTGCATTTTTCAAGGGAATCATCAATGAGTTAGTCTTTGTTGAGCAACCTCCCGGATTTGAAGATGACAAGAAACCCAACCATGTATACAAGTTGAAGAAGGCTTTATATGGCTTAAAGCAAGCACCTAGAGCATGATATGAGAGGCTAAGGGATTTCCTTCTCTCTAAGGGATTCAAGATGGGCAAGGTTGATACAACTCTATTCACCAAGAAGATTGGGAATGATCTATTCATAGTGCAAATATATGTTGATGACATCATCTTTGGATCAACCGATCAAGCTTATTGTGAAGAATTTGGTGCTATGATGGCCAAAGAGTTTGAAATGTCTATGATTGGTGAACTTAGCTACTTCCTTGGTCTCCAAGTCAAACAATTGAAGAATGGGACATTTATGAGTCAAGGAAAATACATAAGGGACATGTTGAAGAAGTTTGGAATGCAAGATGCAAAGCCAATTTCAACTCCAATGAGTACAAATGGTAATTTGGATAGTGATCTTGATGGCAAAATGGTGAATCAAAAGGAATATCGGTCTTTGATTGGAAGTCTACTCTATGTCACCGCATCAAGGCTGGATGTCATGTTTAGTATTTGTATGTGTGCTAGATATCAAGCCTCACCTAGAGAGAGTCATCTCACGGCCGCAAAGAGAATATTGAGGTACTTGAAGTAAACAAGAGATGTTGGACTATGGTATCCCAAGGGGTCAAAGTTTGAATTGATTGGATATTCGGACTCCGACTATGGGGGTTGCAAGATCAATAGAAAGAGCACAAGTGGCACATGTCAATTACTTGGAAGATCACTTGTGTCATGGTCCTCAAAGAAACAAAATAGTGTGGCAATCTCTATCGCCGAAGCCGAATATATGAGTGCGGGGAGTTATTGTGCACAATTGCTATGGATGAAATCAACTTTGAAGGATTATGGTCTCAACTTCAAGAATGTGCCATTGCTATGTGATAATGAAAGTGCAATCAAGATGACACAAAACCCGGTTCAATATGGAAGAACAAAGCATATTGACATAAGACATCATTTCATTAGAGATCATCAACAAAAGGGAGATATTGCCATTGAAAATGTTGGCACCGATGATCAACTTGCCGATATTCTCACCAAGCCACTTGATGAAAAGAGGTTTTGCAAGCTAAGAAATGAGTTGAACATTCTTGATTTCTCAAACATGAGTTGAATGCACCCCACCCACTTATTGACACGCCTTTCCTTCGACATTGCAGGGTAAAGTTGATTGACATGTCATTCATCCTATGCTAAGGACTTGCTAGAGCATGTAGACATAATAAGTGATATGCATGAGCATTCATGATAAATCAAATGAATTTGATGGATATATGTTACCACTATTGCTTCTATGCTTGTTTTGATCTAGTGGTGGCATATGACATGTTTGTGAGCTTAAAAACCTAGTGTTGAATCTAGAAGACTTGCTATAAGTGTTTAATTCAACATAGGCAAGATAACCCTTATTATGAGGAGTGAAGAAGCTTGTCTTTGGTTCAAATCGAATTAAATATCTTTGGCAAGTATTCTAGGTTGAACCAAATTTGATAAATTCTAACCTACTCCATCAAACATTGTTTTCTCTCCATAATTTGATCCCATTTTTAGGTAAGTTGTTGACAAAGGGGGAGAGAAAAAGATGATTCAACATGATAAAGGGGTAAATAAAATTTTGATGCACACAAGTAGGGGGAGCAAGCTCATAAACAAAGTTGTTGTATTTGTTTGTGCATTCTCATATGACTTGCTCTTTGCACATGTATTTAAATTCAATATACATGCTTGTGTGGTGCAATGCTAGTATAGAACTTGAATGATGAAATGATCTACTAGCATGCATAGGAATAGTTTACATGTGGTATCTAGACGTGCCTTAAACTTTACAAGTGGTCCAAGAACCTTTACTATAATGTTGACCTCACGGGGTTCTTGAGTTGTGATGGTTGTCTAGTTACTTCATGATGCTAAGGATGGTTTTAAAGGCAACTCCGATTGGTATCACGCTTCAAAGGTCCATTTCTTACACCTTAGCATCATTTTGGTAGAATTACTCTCTCAACACTTCTATACATGCATATGTGCAAAGCTTACAATCCAAACTCTATGCACATATGTAGGGAGAGCTAATGCTACCAAAACCGAGCTTGTGATAATTGTCCAAACTTTACTTATGAGCAAAATGATTGGACAAGTATGACAAGTTCAAAACTTTATTATCAAAATCATCTTTGTGAGGGTTGTCATCAATTACCAAAAAGGGGGAGATTGAAAGTCCCTAGTTTGGTTTTGGCTAATTGATGAAACCTAGGACTAACCCTTGTATCTAAGTGGATGATTTAGATAAAGGTGGTCATTGAATATGAGACATGACATTGACTCATGTGGACAAGATGATGAAGACCAAGATGATGCTTGGCTCGATGGACGGTTGTGAAGGTGAAGGGCAAGTCGAGGCTTCGAAGCGAAGGACCATGCGATGGTGAAGCTTGAGCAAGACTTGGCGCCGACGGACCGATGCAACGGTGAAGAGCAAGTGAAGTCAAGATCGATGGATCGAGATGGTCATGTGATGATATGAAGTGGATCATATCTTCTGGAAAAACAAAATGGGCTCAAGGCAAAGGTATAACCATAGGGCCATTTTGTTTTGCACTCAAGACACCATAGAGGGTGTGAGTGGCTTAGGATCGATAGCCGAACTATTAAGAGGGGAAGTCTTATCGGTTATTCGACGCACGGGTGCCACTAGGTGAATTCATGAAGTGCATTGCATGTAGGCCTAGTGAGCTAACTGGAAAATCTTCGAAAATGATTATGAAAATGCTAACACACGTGCACAAGGTGGTGATCACTTGTTGGTGTTGGCACATTTGCGAAGGCGTTGGAGTTTAAGCGGTAGAGAGGGTTCGGGTCTCTCTCTCTCTCCCTCCCGCCGAGCTTGCGAGCACGGGATTCAGGCGTTTTCGAGGACTTGAAATGCCTATTTTCCACTACGCCGAAAGTCGAAAAAGAAACGGAGGCGAACGGAGGTCACAGAGGTGACCGGACGCTGCACCGGACGTGGTCATGGTATGACCGGACACGTCCGGTCAGTAGTCAGGCGCGCGGGTACTAGGGTTTGCAACCGGCGCGTCCGGTCACTCATGGGACCGGCACGTCCGGTCAGGTGCCTAGAAGGAACTGCGGTTCGCAAGGATGATTGGACGCGGGGCGCGTCCGGTCACAAGCGATCGGACGCGTCCGATCATTGAGGGAGCTTACTAGACTCTAACCGGACGCGGGCACTGTCGCGTCCGGTCGTTGACTGGAGCGCGTCCGGTCGTTACTTCATGGGCGCGCGGTGCTGTGCGATCGGCGCGTCCGGTCGTTGACTGGAGCGCGTCCGGTCACTTGGGACCAGCGCGTCCGGTCGTTATGAGAGGCGCATCCGGTCATGGGGTTTGACCGTTGGTGCAGTGACCGTTGGAGGATCGGACACGGTTGAGCGCGTCCGGTCAGTTTTGACCGGCGCGTCCGATCATCCCGAAAAGCGCGCAGTGAAGGGGTATAACGGCTCTATTCGGATGATATGCTTATAAATACTTGTTGGCCGGCCCTTAGGGAGGTCTCTCGTGATTTCTAACATACTTGTGCATCCTTTGAGCTAGAGCTTCTCCTCCCACTCTTCTCTCTTGCTTGATTGCAAAATCAAAAGTGAGATTGAGTAATCCCAAAGTGCATTGCATAGCTTGAGGGCATCTAGTGGCACTTGTGGGTGGTATAGCCGGTGGATTTCTTATTACTCTTGGAGAGTACCGCTCCTAGCCGGCTTGGAGATTGTTGGAGGCATTGGCAAGAGAAGGAGATTGTTCTTGGCCACCTCCGATTGATTGTAAGAGGTTCTTGTGCTTTCCTCAGCGGAGCGCCAAAAGCAACTCTAGTGGATTGCGCGTGTCATTGAGTTACCTCACTTGAGAGTGGTGTCTTGTGGTGCTTTGCGGGGCGTGCCTTGAGGGGCAAGTGACTTGAGGGTCACACCGAGGAACCATCTAAGTGTTGGTCGACACAACCGGTGACGTAGCTTGTCGGTGCACAAGTGAACACCGAGTGAACAAAATATTGTGTCACTTGTCTCCCGGTGATTAGTCTTCATATTGTGTTGTTGTCAATATTGATTGTTTGTATATCATCTTGGTGATTGGCAACATCTTCACTCCACCGTCGGTATAAGATTCACAATCCTCTCTCTCTCGCATTTACTTTACTAGTTTATCTTGTGTAGCTCTAGTAGTAGCTTTGCTAGTAGTGTTGTTAGTTTGCTCACTAGTGTAAGATTAGTGGCATAGCCCTTGTGTGAACTAGAGATCATAATCTACTAGACTTGTGGATAGGAGGCTTGCATCACAACCATAGGATAAGCAAAACTCGCTTTGCGCCGTTTGTTATTCTAACAAGTTTGCTTAGTGGCTTGTGTAGGATTTTTTATAGGCTATTCACCCCCCCTCTAGCCATCTAGGACCTTACAAGTGGTATCGGAGCCGTGGTCACTGTTTTAATCAAGGCTTAACATCCTTCGGTGTGAAAAATGGCTCAAATTGTGTTCAATCATGTTGGGGACAAGCCACCGTTCTTTGATGGTGTTAGTTCTTTTGCTCATTGGAAGAGAAAAATGACAATGTACCTTGGTTCTATTCATGAGAGAGTTTTGCAAGTCACCGAGAATGATTTTGCTATCATTGATCCCGATCATCTCACCGATGAAGATAGAGCAAATAGAACATGCAATAGAATGGCTCTCAATACACTTTACAATGGTATTGACACAAAAGTATTTGAGGGCATCAAGGATTTAGAATTGGCAAATGAAGCGGCCTTACATCTCCTCACTGATGACCTTGCGCTTCTCCTCGTCAAAGCGGTGCAAGCTTTGTTTCACCGGTTTGGAGCCGGCTCGGATCTCCAAGGCGTGCTCGGTGACTTCCCTAGGTATGCCCAGCACATCCGAGGGACTCCACGCAAAAATGTTGATGTTTGTGCGGAGAAAGTCGATGAGCACTACTTCCTATTTGGGATCGAGGGTGGTGCTGATGCTCAACGCCTTTCCGTTCAGGTCGGTGGGGTCGAGGGGTACGAGCTTGACGTCTTCCGCGATGTCGAAGTTTCCGGCATGGCGTTTGGGTTCGGGGATCTCTTTGGTCAAACCGTCGAGGTTTGCAGCCAAGGTTGCCAACTCCAGGATGGCTTCCTCGTGCTCGACGCATTCCATGTCGCACTCGTAGGCGTGCTCGTAGGAGGGCCCAATAGTGATGACACCGTTAGGGCCAGACATTTTGAGCTTGAGGTAGGTGTAGTTAGTAACTGCCATGAACCGGGTATAACATGGGCGCCCAAGAATGGCGTGGTATGTCCCATGGAACCCAACTACCTCAAAAGTGAGAGTTTCCTTCCTGAAGTTGGCGGGAGTACCGAAACAGACAGGCAGGTCGACCCGCTCGACGGGCTCTGCTCATTTTTCTGGCACAACTCCATGGAAGCCCCTGACACTGGGTTGGAGGTGTGTCCTTATGATTCCTAGAAGGTCGATGGTCTGGGCGTAAATGATGTTGAGACTGCTTCCATCGTCCATGAGCACCTTGGTGAGGCGTGTGTTGGCGATGATGGGATCGACGACGAGTGGGTAGATTCCAGGATTGGGGACGTAGTCTAGGTGGTCATCACGGTCGAAAGTGATGGCCACCTCGGACTAGTCAAGGAAGAGGGGGGTCATGAGTTGCACGGAGAAGACCTCTTGATGTTCCCGTTTGCGCTGCCGTGTTGAGAGACGCATCGAGGGTCCTCCGTATATCATGAAACAGTCATGAATCTCGGGAAACCTCTCATCCTTGTCGTCACCCTTGGGATCCTCCTTCTTGTCGTCTTTCTTGATGCCTAAGCTTTCAAAGTATCTCCAGAGCATGTGGTAGTCCTCGAGGTTGTGGTTCGTGGGCCCTTTGTGGTAGGGACACGGTTCTTTAAGCATCTTGTCAAAAATGCCCCCACCGGGGGGTCCTTGAGGTTTCTTGCGATCCGCAGCAACAACAAGGTCATCCGCCGAGGCTTCTTGTTTGCCCTACTGATTCTTCTTCTTCATCTTGTTCCTCTTCGAGCCTCGGTTGGAGCTCACGGGATCCTCGTCCTTGCACTTCCCCTTGTCCTGGTCACTACCAAAAATGGCACCAACCGCCTCCTCGCCGGCGGTGAAGTTGGTGATGATGTCCATCAAGCCATTGGCAGTGATGGGAGTGCTACGGCCCAACTCTCGGACCAACTCTTTGCAGGTGGTACCAGAGAGGAAGGCTATGATGACGTCGGAGTCAGTGATGTTAGGAAGCTCAGTGCGCTGTTTGGAGAAACGCCGGATGTAGTCCTAGAGGGATTCGCCTGGCTTTTGTTTACAGCTTCGGAGGTCCCATGAGTTACCAGGGCACATGTAGGTCCCCTTAAAGTTCCCCTCGAACACTCTCACCAGATTGCTCCAGTCATGGATCTGTCGAGGTGGGAGGTCCTCGAGCCAGGCTCGAGCGGTGTCCGATAGGAATAGGGGAAGTTGTCGAATAATGACCCGGTCATCGGTAGCCCCAACCAACTGGCAAGCTAAACGGAAGTTGGCGAGCCAAAGTTCGGGTTTGGTTTCACCGTTATACTTGGTAAGAGTCGTGGGGGGCGGAACCAAGCCGAAAGTAGTGTTTCATGAATGGCCTTGCTGAAGACCCGAGGGCCTAGTGGCTCACGTGACGGGCTTCGATCCTCCAAGCTATCGTAGCGCCCGCCTCTGTGCTCGTGGTAGCCTCGAGCTGCACCATCACCACTCTTGCGCTTACGGCGCTCATTGATGTTGTCACGGGCATCTCGAGGTTCGCGATTGTCGATGATGCGTTCACGGACAGAGGCCGCCTTGTTCCATCGGGGGGCGGGCTCGGGATGAACCGAGGCCTCTTTCTCCTGTTGGGAGGGCTCTGCAGGCTGCTCCGAGGCAAGCCCACTTTGCCTCAAGGTGGAACTCTCGGCTTGCTGCATGGCAGTAGCCTCAAGGAGTCCTCGGATTTCATTGCGGGCCCGACAGGCCTTGAGGTTGGATGGCTCGGGCATATTACGAAGAAGCATGGCGGCTACGACAACATTATGGCTGGCTCGGTCGAAGATCAGGGGTTCACCCGCTCGATCCTTGACGATGCGAAGATTGACATCATGAGCTCTTTCTCGTGCTCCTCCACCGTGTGTGCATGCCGCACACTCTTGCTCGAGGGTTTGCTAAAGTAGGCACAGATTTTCTCGTTCCTCGTCGAGCCTGTCTTGCAGTTCGTGGATTTGCTTGAGTTGCACTCCTTGGTCCGCAAGGAATTGAGCTTCATCTCGTGCACCAGGGGGCTCAACATGAGGTGGTGTGGCGTTCCTTCCTCCAACGGCTGCCTCATCCTCCGAATCCGATGCAATAGCCCCATCGATATGGAAGCATTCGCGAGTCGGGTCGTAGCTGTCATCGGCAAAGTCGGAGTTTGGAGCACCAAATTAGTAGTATGATGGATGCATGTGAGGTCGTGTGTCTCTAGGGTTGTAACGACGAAAGGTAGTCGCACGGAGCTCCGCACCCGTGGTCTCCGTGGAGTCCAGGTACTCGGAAGCTGGTATGGATGCAATGAGGTCGAGGGTGGAACGTAGATGGTGTCCGGGGAGCTCCTCGTAAGCTCCCATGCTGGTGCTTACAGAAGAAGCATACGCCCAGGCACCCGTGTCTAGCACATACGGGAATGCTGATGAGGACATGGTTCCCCGGTACCGGAGCAATCGATCCCGAATCGGCTAGTGGCGGTGGCGTGCCGGACGACGGAGTGATGGGACACCCCGTTGGCATCTTACCCTCAGCCAAGCTCATCCTACATAGGTCCTCAATGAGGAAATCCATGTTGGTGTCCGGTTGAGGGGCGCCGGATCGGGGAATACCGTCACCCCCTGCGAGGCGATGATGGCGGTTGCGCTGGGCACACCGTCGCTTGGCGGCATGTGCCTGACGAGAGCGACGGTACCGGCGCAGTGCTCCCCTAGGCTAGGAGAGCTCATGGTCACTGTCGGTTGGGTGTCTAGGCGGGAGGAGGACCATGTCATAGCCATAGCCAAGAGACATGAACTCCAAGCTCCCAAACCAGATCACCGTGGCCAACTGAAGTGGACGTTCGGGGTCAGCCATCTAGAAAAATGGCGGGAAAATAATGTTGGCACACAGCGTCTGAAAGGTCTTAATGGCTAGAGGAGGGAGAATAGCCTTTTAAAATTTTCTACAAAGACAAGCTAAACAAGTTTATCAATATAACAAATAGCGAGATGCGAGTTTTGCTTAGCTTACGGGGTGTTTGCAAGCCACCTAACCAATTCACAATTCTAGTATTTGCACTCAACCGCACAAGTCAAACTGAAAAAGGTAACTACAACTACAACTAGCAAGCTACACAGAAGAGCTACTCTAGCAAAGCTAACAAGCTAGCAAAGATAACTAAGAAAGTAATGCGGAGTTGAGTTAGGAGAGTTTCACCAAGGGGCGAAGTATTGAGCCAACCAATATGATCAACAATGAATAACAAGACAACCAAACACTGGGATCAATCAATCACAATATGAAAGTGATAACACGAAGATTTATCCCGAGGTTCACGTGCTTGCCGACACGCTAGTCCCCGTTGTGTCCCTCTTCACCACGTGGTTCAGTGGCTAATCGGTCTCACACCGAGCCTCTCAAAAGGCACCACAGGAACCTACCAAATGGCAAAATGTTGCAAATGACACGAGCAATTTACTAACGTTGCCTTTGGCGCTTCGCCGAGGTAGACACAAACCCCTCACAATCACCGGAGGTGGCCAAGAACAATCACCAACTCTTGCCAACTCCTCCAAGCTGCTCCAAGCCATCTAGGTGGCGGCAACCACCAAGAGAAACAAGAATTCCGCAGCAAATCAACCACCAAGTGCCAACTAGATGCAATCTCACAATGCAAATGCACTTGGATCACTCAATCTCACTTCGAATATGCAAAGAAGCAAGAGAGATGAGTGGGAGGGGAGTTGCTTAGCTCAAATGCTCACAAGTATGTCAAATGTCCAAGAGAGAGAGCCTTGAGCTGGCCAACAAGTATTTATAGACGTACCCCTTCGAATATAGCCGTTAGAAACTTGAGACAGCCGAAGTCACGCTGACCGGATGCGCTGATCACACTGATTCGGACGCGCCGGTCGCACAACGGCTAAGTTGCGAAGCACCGACCGGACACGCTGGTCACGCAGACCGGACGCGCTGGGATTGACCGGACGTGCTGGTCCCGTAACTGACCGGACGCACGGGTCAAGCCTGAGTAGCGCTCAAAGAAACAGCGACCGGACGCGCTGTAGAACAGACTGGACGCCACAGTGCCAGCGTCCGGTTGGAGTCCAGTAAGCTCCCTAAACGACTAGACGCGTCCGGTCAACAGTGATCGGACACGCTGCACGTCCGATCATCAAGCTGAAACACGCGCAGATGCTGAACGCTGACCGGACGCGTCCGGTCAAACAGAGACCGCGTCCAGTCCAGTGTCCGGTCACCTCTGTGACCTCCGTTCGCCTTCGTTTCTTTTCCGACTTCCGGCATAGTGGAAAATAGTCGTTTCAACTCCTCGAAAACGCCTGAATCCCGCCTTGCAAGCTCGGCTGGAGGGAGAGAGGACCCCAAACCCTCTCTACCGCTCAAACTCCACCGCCTTCGCAAACATGCTAACACCACCAAGTGATCTCATCATGTGTCAGTGTGTTAGCATTTTCACAATCATTTTTCGAGGCGATATTAGTTCTATCCAAATGCATATGATCATGAAATGCACATCTAGAGACACTTAGGAGTTCAATAGCCGCGTCATTCCCCCCTTTATAGTACGGCTATCTATCCTATAATGTAACCACACCCACTAGGTGTCTTGGTTACTAAAACACAACCCTTAAGCATATACCTTTGTCGTGATCATGTAGGGTTTTGTCCAAATCCAAGTGTGGCCATCATGATCACCATGTTCGTCTTGCCACCAACCTTGGAATGCACTAATCCTCATATGCTACATACAACTTAGGCATAGGTTTAGTACTTAGGCATTGTCACTAATTACCAACACCAAACATAGGACTTTCAATCTCCCCCTTGTTGGTAATTGGTGACAAACCTTTCACAAAGATGTTATGATGAAATTTTGATTGAACCCATGTCACATTGTCCAAGTATATTACCATGTGTAAGAATTATGGACATGTGATCATGAATTCAAATTGATAGCAATGGCTCCCCCTACATGTATGCTATATGTTTGGATTTTGGAAGCATACATGTTAGATAGGAAAGATTAGGAGCATTGACTACCAATAGGTGCTAAGCGTTTAAGATTATAGACCTTTGAAGTGTGATACCATCGGAGTAGCGATAAACACAATCTTAGCACCTTGTGTAGTTAGATACCACTTAGAAAAGCACAAACATAACTAGAAACCTCGTGAGATCAACATTATAAGCAAGGCTCTAGTACCACTTTGAAAAACATGAAGCAAGAAAAATCTAACTACTTCCTATTCATGCTAGTACCTCAATATACCATTCAAATTATACTAGCAAGTCACCACACAAGCAAAGTATCGGAGAAAAAGAAATGCATAACTATGCATCATACATATGAAGTGCACATGGAAATGCAACATTGATGTTTAAGAGCTTGCTCCTCCTACTTGTGTGCTCGAAATTTTAGTTGATCCCCTTCTTTTATCAATTCTCCCCTTTAGGTTTTTCTCACCCTTTAGAATCTATCTTTGTGAACAACATATTCTCCCCCTTTGGCACCAATGACCACAAGGGACCAAATTTTAGATAGAAAATCATGTTGAATTATGGGGTGAGGATCAAGTTTGTGATTCAACCTAGATTGCTTGCATAAATAAAATGCTTTGGTTTGATCCAAGGGCAAGCTTCTTCACACCTCACTAGAAGGGTTATCATGCACCATGTTGAAGCAAATACTTAAACAAGTTATCTAGATCAAACACTTAGGATCACAAGCTAGTTAAACAAGTTATATGCTACCACTAGATCATACAAGTCATGAAAACAATAGTGGTACCATATAAACTTCAAATTCATTTGATTTTCATGAATGAGCCTAGAACATGTAAACTATGACTAGATGCACTAAACAAGTCCTTAGCATAGAATATATGACATGTCAACCAATTGTACCTTGGGGCTCGAAGGAGAGGCATGTTATATGTGGGGTGCATCAACTCATGTTGGAGAAGTCAAGTATGTTCAACTCATTCTTTAGCTTATGAAATCTCTTCTCATCAAGTGGCTTGGTGAATAGATCGGCTAATTGATCTTCGGTGCCCACACTCTCAATAGCAATGTCACCCTTTTGTTGATGATCTCTAATAAAGTGATGGCGAACATCAATATGCTTTGTTCTTTGATGTTGAACCGGATTGTTGGTTAGCTTCACGGCACTTTCATTGTCACATAACAATGGTACATTCTTGAAGTTGATTCCAAAATCTTTTAATGTGGCCTTCATCCATAAGATTTGTGCACAACAACTACCTGCGGTGATGTATTCGGCCTCGGTGGTAGATAGTGCAATACTATTTTGCTTCTTGGATGACCATGAGACAAGTGATCTTCCCAACAATTGACAAGTCCCGGAAGTGCTCTTTCTCTCCACTTTGTCACCGGCATAGTCGGAATCCGAATATCCAACTAGCTCAAAGCTTGCACCTTTGGGATACCATAATCCAACATCTTGTGTATGCTTTAAGTACCTCAATATTCTCTTTATTGCCTTCAAATGACTTTCTCTTGGTGAGGCTTGAAATCTTGCACACATGCATACACTAAACATTACATCGGGCCTTGATGCCATCACATAGAGTAGGCTATCAATCATTGATCTATATAACTTTTGATCCACTATGTTACCACTCTTATCACTATCTAAGCTTCCACTAGTGCTCATTGGAGTAGTGATTCCTTTTGCATCTTCCATACCAAACTTCTTTAGCATATCCTTTATGTACTTGGTTTGGCTTATAAATGTTCCTTCCTTCATTTGTTTGATTTGAAGTCCAAGAAAGAAACTAAGTTCACCAATCATTGACATTTCAAATTCCTTTGCCATCATTTTTCCAAACTCATCACAATAATCTTGATTGGTTAAACCGAATATGATATCATCAACATATATTTGCAACACAAATAAGTCTTTCCCAATCTTCTTGGTGAATAGTGTTGTATCAACTTTGCCCATGACAAATCCTTTGGATAGCAAGAAGTCCCTCAATCTTTCATACCATGCTCTAGGTGCTTGCTTCAATCCATACAAAGCTTTTCTCAATTTGTAGACATGATTGGGTTTCTTCTCATCTTCAAAACCGGGAGGTTGCTCCACATACACCTCCTCTTGAATGTACCCATTGAGAAATACACTCTTCACATCCATTTGATATAGCTTGATATTGTGAGCACAAGCATAGGCAAGTAGAATCCTAATTGCTTCCAATCTTGCAACCAGGGCATAAGTTTCACCAAAGTCAAGACCCTCTATTTGTGTGTAACCTTGAGCCACTAGTCTTGCTTTGTTTCTTACTACTATCCCATCTTGATCTTATTTGTTGTGAAAGACCCATCTTGTTCCAATGATATTGTGATCCTTAGGCCTCTCAACTAGTTCTCATACTTCATTTCTCTTAAAGTTGTTGAGCACTTCATGCATTGCATTTACCCAATCCGGATCTCTAAATGCTTTATCAATGTCCTTAGGTTCTTCCATTGACACAAAAGACGAGTGAGCACAAAATGATGCCAATTTTGATCTGGTTTGAACTCCCCTTTGTATGTCACCAATGATGGAATCCAATGGATGGTCTCTTGCAATGTTTTTTGGTTGAAGCACTTGGACTTGATTGATTGGATGTTGATGTTGATCATGAGTTGGAGATGATGAACTAGCCACTTGTTGATCTTGTTGCACTTGAGATGATGTACTAGCTTGATTTTGCATTAGAGAACCACTAGCTTGTGTAATTGGATTTTGGAGCACTTGATCTTTGTTGTTATCCACATCAATCACTTGCTTTGGTCTAATATCACTAATATCCATTTCTTTCATAGCATTGGTCAATTGAGTTCCTCTCACATCATCCAAGTTATCTTCTTCATCTTGAGAACCATTGGTTTCATCAAACTCAACATCATGCACTTCTTCAAGTTGACCACTAGCCAAATTCCAAACTCTATAAGCTTTGCTAGTCATTGAGTAACCAAGTAGAAATCCTTCATCACATTTCTTCTCAAACTTACTCAATCTACTGCCCTTCTTCAAGATGTAGAATTTGCAACCAAATACCCAAAAGTATGCAATGTTAGGCTTTCTTCCATTTAAGATCTCATATGGTGTCTTCTCTAGAAACTTGTGGCAATAGAGGCGGTTGCTATAGAAGCAAGCCGTGTTGATTGCTTCGGCCTAAAATGAATTACTCACATTATACTCATTCAACATTGATCTTGCCATATCAATTAAGGTTCTATTCTTTCTCTCAACTAGTCCATTTGATTGAGGTGTATACTTGGCCGAGAATTGATGCTTGATTCCAAGCTCCTCACATAGCTCATCAACTCTTGTGTTTCTAAACTCACTTCCATTGTCACTTCTCACTTTCTTGATTGTGGTCTCAAACTCATTTTGCACTCTCTTGATGAACTTCTTGAATATGTCAAATACATCACTCTTGTCCACAAGAAAGAATACCCATGTATATCTAGTGAAATCATCCATAATCACAAAACCATACTTGTTGCCACCAATGCTTGTGTATGTAGTTGGCCCAAATAGATCCATGTGCAACAGCTCAAATGCCTTGGAAGTACTCATAATGCTTTTCAATGGATGAGTATTGCCTACTTGCTTTTTGGCTTGACATGCACTACATAGCTTATCTTTCTCAAATGTGACATCCTTCAAACCTCTAACTAAGTCATGCTTCACTAACTTGTTCAATTGCTTCATGCCAACATGACCAAGTCTTCTATGCCATAACCAACCCATACTTGATTTGGTGAGCAAGCATGTTGAAAGTTGAGTGTCACTAGCATTGAAATCAACTAAGTATAGATTCTCATATCTAAAGCCTTTGAAGATCAAGTTAGAGCCATCAACACTAACTATCTCTACATCATCAACACCAAATATGCACTTGAAACCAAGATCACACAATTGAGCAACCGAGAGAAGATTGAAGTTCAACTTTTAAACTAAGAGCACATTGGAAATGCTATGATCATTTGAGATTGCAATCCTTCCAAGAGCCTTTACATCACTCTTGCTATTGTCATCAAATGTGATACTATCAATGCCACTATCATTTGATTTGAGAGAGTTGAAGATTCTTGAATCACCGGTCATATATTGAGAGCACCCACTATCAAGCACCCAATGCCTTTCTCCGGCCTTGTAATTTACCTACAAAATAATTTAATGTCTTTTAGGTACCCATACTTGCTTGGGTCCTTGGAGGTTAGTAACTAAGTCCTTTGGTACCCAAATGGCCTTCTTCTTTGGGCCCACAATTGGTGTACCAACAAACGTAGCATGCACACCTTTCTCACCCTTGGTAAGCACATAACAAGAATCAAAAGGAATGTAAGGTACATTAGCATTTTCTTGTTCTTGTTCATTTTATTACAATTAATCTCTAGATGCCCAACTTGCTTGCATCTATTGCAATAACGACCATTACTCTTCACAAAGCAAGGCTTTGGAGTAGTAAAGGTCGCCTTGCCCTTCTTAGGAGTATAGCCCAAACCCTCTTTGTTAAGAGAGAACCTTTGGCTACCCAAGCATTTTAGCAAGCGGGTATCCCCACCATAGGCATTGCCTAATGCGCGGGTGAGATCATCCACCTCTCTTTTGAGAGTCTTATTCTCAACCACAAGTGATAAATCACTAGTAGTAGAGGTAGAGTTGGTTGTGGTGGATGATGATGAGCTATATGAAGCATTAGTAGGACCAACAAATAAAGAATCATCAATAATATCACATGTTAGTCCAATATCACAAGTGACAATCACTTGCTCCTCCTTAGCTTCCTTCATGAGCTTCTCCAACTTGAGGTCCTTTCCTTGATGAGCTCAAGTAGAGTGGAGTGGGCTTCCTTAAGCCTAGTGTGAGCAACTTCAAGATTCTCATGGTCTTTCTTTAGACACTCACGAGAGGCCTCTAGCTCATCAAAGGATTTTCTAAGAGCTTTGAGCTCTTGTTCAATTCCTTTGCACTCCTTACTCTTTTTTAGAGCAACAAGCTCTTCCATCAAGGCATCATTTTTATTGCTCTTGGCAATGAGCTTTTGCTCCAAGATCTTACACTTCTTGGTTGTCCTCTTATAGCCCTTGCTCATTTGATCTATTATGCCTAATAGATCATCCTTGGAGTAGTCCTTATCCTTCTTATCATCACTCCTACAACCATCACTAGCATAGGAATCATCATCACTATCACCATATTTTACCTTGGTAGGCTTGGCCATAAGGCATGTCGATGTAGTGTCAAAGATGAATGGCTTGTTGGAGAGGGCGATGCTTGCAATGGCTCGCCGAGTGGTCCTCTCATCATCACTAGAGCTATCATCATCACTATCGGAGTTATCACTATCCCAAGTGACCACATAGCCACCACCCTTCTTCTTCTTATTGATAGTGAAGCTCTTCTTCTTTTTCTTCTCCTTCTTCTCCTTCTTGTTCTTCTTCAACTTCAACTCCCCATCATGATATCTTTTGTCTCCATAGGGGCACTTTGCCACTACATGATCGGGGCTATTGCAATTATAGCAAAGCACCTCCTTTGCCTTCATAAAGTCCCTTCTCTTTCTTACACCATATCCTTTCTTCTTCATGAACCTCCCCATCTTGTGCATTGGAGGGCCATGGTCTCATCATTGAATGGATCATCATCATCGCTCTCCACCTTGCTCTTGCCCTTAGAAGATGAAGCCTTGAATACAATGGGCTTCTCTTGCTTGACCTTGGTTTCCTTCTTCTCATCTACCTCATCTTCATCATCATTGTATTGGGCATCGGTCATTATATCTCCAAGCACATCGGTTGGTTTGACCTTGTCCAATCCCTCTCTAAAGATCATTCTTCTTAAGGTGATAAACTTCTTGGGTAAGCACATCAAGAACTTGTGTGAGAAGTCCTTGTCCTCAACCTTCTCTCTAAGCCCCTTGAGATCATTGGCAATGACTTGGAGCCTATAGAACATCTTCGGGATGGATTCATCATCCTTCATCTTGAAAGTGGAGAACTTGTCCTTGAGCGTATATAGTTTGGCACTTTTTACCGTTGAAGTGCCTTCATATGTTTCTTCAAGCCTTATCCAAAGCTCATTTACCTTTTCAAGATCTTTAATTTGCTCAAATACTTTGTCATCAATGGCACGGTAGATTGTATCAAGTGCCGCTGTGTTGCATTGTTTGTTGATGCGGTCATTGAGAGTAAGATTTTCCTCATCAAGAATGATGTATCCTTCTTTGGTCATATCCCAAACCTTCTCATGTATATTGCCTAGGTATTGCTTCATCTTCCTTTTCCAATGATCAAAGGAAGAGACACCATCAAAGAATGGAGGCTTGCCATTAACATGATTGAACATAACTTGAGTCATCTTGCACTAAGATTGTTAAGCCTTGCAAACGGTGACCACGGCTCTGATACCACTTGAAAGGTCTTGATGGCTAGAGGGGGGTGAATAGCCTTTTAAAATTTTCTATAAAGACAAGCTAAACAAGTTTATCAATATAACAAAAAGCAAGATGCGAGTTTTGCTTAGCCTATGGGGTGTTTGCAAACCACCTAACCAATTCAAAATTCTAGTATTTGCACTCAACTGCACAAGTCAAACCGAAAAAGGTAACTACAACTACAACTAGCAAGCTACACAGAAGAGCTACTCTAGCAAAGCTAACAAGCTAGCAAAGATAACTAAGAAAGTAATGCGGAGTTGAGTTAGGAGAGTTTCACCGAGGGACGAAGTACTGAGCCAACCAATATGATCAACAATGAATACCAAGACAACCGAACACCGGGATCAATCAATCACAATATGAAAGTGATGACACGAAGATTTATCTCGAGGTTCACGTGCTTGCCGGCACGCTAGTCCCCGTTGTGTCCCTCTTCACCACGTGGTTCGGTGGCTAATCGGTCTCACACCGAGCCTCTTAAAAGGCACCACAAGAACCTACCAAATGGCAAAAGGTTGCAAATGACACGAGCAATTTACTAATGTTGCCTTTGGCGCTTCGCCGAGGTAGGCACAAACCCCTCACAATCACCGGAGGTGGCCAAGAACAATCACCAACTCTTGCCAACTCCTCCAAGCTACTCCAAGCCATCTAGGTGGCGGCAACCACCAAGAGAAACAAGAATCCCGCAGCAAATCAACCACCAAGTGCCAACTAGATGTAATCTCACAATGCAAATGCACTTGGATCACTCAATCTCACTTCGAATATGCAAAGAAGCAAGAGAGATGAGTGAGAGGGGAGTTGCTTAGCTCAAAGTGCTCACAAGTATGTCAAATGTCTAAGAGAGAGAGCCTTGAGCTGGCCAATAAGTATTTATAGATGTACCCCTTCGAATATAGCCGTTAGAAACTTGAGACAACCAAAGTCGCGCTGACCGGACGCGCTGGTCACACTGATCGGACACGCCGGTCGCACAACGGCTAAGCTGCGAAGCACCGACCGGACACGCTGGTCGCGCAGACCGAACGCGCTGGGATCGACCGGACGCGCTGGTCCCGTAACTGACCGGACGCACTGGTTAAACCTGAGCAGCGCTTAAAGAAACAGCGACCGGACGCGCTGCAGAACTGACCGGACGCCACAGTGCCAGCGTCCGGTTGGAGTCCAGTAAGCTCCTTGAACGACCGGACGCGTCCGGTCGACAGTGACCAGACGCGCTGCGCGTCCGATCATCAAGCTGAAACACGCGCAGACGCTGAACGCTGATCGGACGCGTCCAGTCAAACAGAGACCGCGTCCGGTCCAGCGTCCGGTCACCTCTATGACCTCCGTTCGCCTTTGTTTCTTTTCTGACTTCCGGCATAGTGGAAAATAGTCGTTTCAACTCCTCGAAAACACCTGAATCCCGCCTCGCAAGCTCGACGGGAGGGAGAGAGGACCCCAAACCCTCTCTACCGCTCAAACTCCACCGCCTTCGCAAACGTGCTAACACCACCAAGTGATCTCGTCATGTGTGAGTGTGTTAGCATTTTCACAATCATTTTTCGAGGCGATATTAGTTCTATCCAAATGCATATGATCATGAAATGCACATCTAGAGGCACTTAGGAGTTCAATAGCCACGTCATTCCCCTCTTTATAGTATGGCTATCTATCCTATAATGTAACCACACCCACTAGGTGTCTTGGTTACTAAAACACAACCCTTAAGCATATACCTTTGCCTTGATCACGTAGGGTTGCGTCCAAATCCAAGTGTGGCCATCATGATCACTATGTCCGTCTTGCCACCAACCTTGAAATGTACTAATCCTCATATGCTACATACAACTTAGGCATAGGATTAGTACTTAGGCATTGTCACTAATTACCAACACCAAACATAGGACTTTCAGCGTCCCCTACCTGGCACGCCAACTGTCGGTGTTCGAGCCCGTGAGGGTCCTAAGCCAACGAGTAAATTTGTGCTGCATGCCCCTAATCTGGATGGTGATGCAAAGAGAATACACAGAGAGTTTATCCTGATTCGGGCGAAAGAAGGCCCTACGTCCAGCGGGGGAGAGAAGTATTGTATTTCCTTGCACCTAAGTGCTTGCGTAGGGGTTACAAGCTGTGAGAGAGAGAGCCGATCCCAAGTCTCAAAGAGAGAGTACAAAGAAGATTGCTTGAGATGTTGATCTTCTGTGGTGGGGTGATGACTTGTTTCTTGCCTTGTCCCCCCTTCGTAGAGTCCCCTGCCTTCCCTTTTATAGGGTTAAGAGAAGGCAGAGACGCTGGGGTGCCTTAGAAGTGAAGTTTTGTTGAGCGCTGTGGAAGCTGCTGTAGCGACGTGCTTCGGGAATGGCCGGCCATCCCTGGACACCATGGTGACGTAAAAGATAGGACGGTGAAAAGACCCCGAGTCTTGTGGCGTGCGGGCCTTGCTCCTTTGTTGACCGGCGGTTGGTCGAGGCCGGGTCGAGGTGGGTCGACGGGGAATGGATAAGGCCGAGCCCCGGGAATTTCGGGGTACGACACTCGTCGTGTTTTGCCTCGAGGGGTACCAGTGGCGGAACAGTGCCCAACATGGCGTGTGCAGTGACAGGTTTTTACCGCCCATCCCGGTAGCCATGGGGGTAGAAAGTGGTTGGCGGTTGTATTAAATGCTTTGACTTTTGTCTGAGAGTCGGTGGGTGAGGCGGGTCGATTGTTCGACCCAGGGTCGTACGAGTCGGAGATTTCCCTGTGGTCGAGGCGGTCCGTCGAGCAAGCCTCGTGCGAGTCGGAACGTGGTCGAGGCGTTCCGTGCGTGGTTTTGGCTCGTTGTACCTACGTGAGCGGTGCCTTTGGCGTGATTTTGTCAGAGGTTTATCTTTTTTAGTCGTTGAGTGTGGGTACCCCTTGATTAGGTACCCGACACCACCCTATCTTACTAAGAACGTTGTAAGATGAAGGAAGGCAAGAAAGTAATTTGAACGGTTTTGAGAGTTCATCCATTCAGGGTAAAATATCTAAGTTTTGCAGTTCAAGAAGGAAAGAGAAATCAGACTAACTTTTTTTAACAAGATAGACGACCGAAGACTTTTTTTGAGAAACACAACAGAAGACAGCTAGGGGTGTGTTCATTTCGCGAAAAGTAGCTGAAAAGTTACTGTAGCACTTTTCGTTGTTATTTGGTAAAATTTGTCCAACTATGGATTAATTAGACTCAAAAGATTCGTTTCGAACTTTACAGACAAACTATGCAATTAGTTATCTTTTTTACCTACGTTTAATGCTCCATGCATGCGTCGAAAGATTTGATGTGATGTGTGTAAGAGGAAATATTTTGGGTTGGGAGGGGGAAGTGAACGCGGCCTAGATGGGCTCGCCGCCGGTTGGCTAGCCTCTTGTTTACACAGTGGGCCTGGCCCGTGTTTCTTTTCCTCATTTTTCTTCTTTGCTGGCTACGCTGTCGTGGTTGTAGTGGCTATAGCAGATTAGCAGCGCAAGCCTGTAGCGAGAGCGAGTCTTGCTACGTACTACAAGAGCAATCATTTTTTTTCCCTTCACTAAGGTAGTGTTTAGATGGTGTAAAAGTTGGTGTAAAGTTCCTGTAGCACTTTTCGTTGTTATTTGGTAAAATTTATCTAATCATGGATTAACTAGGCTCAAAAGATTCGTCTTGACATTTACAGACAAACTGTGCAATTAGTTATTTTTTTACCTACATTTAATACTCCATATATACGTGTAAAGATTTGATGTGACGGAGAATCTTATAAAAATTTTAAAAGTTCGAAGTTATCTAAACACCGCCTAATAAATTTGTCACTGCAAGCATTCTTTATGGTAGGACGACAATGATTTGGAAATGTACTAGTGTCACGTGGCATGTACTACTACCCCCAATTCACCATTCTCCTCCCCAAGACCCCAATGCTCATCAAATTCTTCCTTTGCTCATCTGAGGGCTCGTTTAGTTGGTGAAAATGTTTGGATTCGGCTACTGTAGCACTTTTCGTTTTATTTGGCAATTTATGTCTAATCATGGACTAATTAGACTCAAAAGATTTGTCTCATGATTTACAACTAAACTGTGTAATTAGTTTTTTCTTTTGTCTACGTTTAGTACTCCATGCATGTGCCGTAAGATTCGATATGACAGGTATTGTAGTATTTTTTGGGTTCCCTCTTTAGGAACTAAACAGGCTCTGAAAGAAAACATTACAGCCATTTTTTCTATACAGTATCTTGGACCTAGCTTTACAGCTGGCAAAGAGCAGAGTACGCGTCCTCAGTACAGAAAATTAGTTTTCTCGTTCCTTCTCTCCCTTTCCCCTGCTACAGAAAAAAAAAGGACGAAAAGGAGGCGATCCGGTGTTCCGGCGGCGATTTCGCCGGTCGCCCTCCTCTCCGACCACCGTCTTGGTGCCAGAAGGGAAGGTTGGCCGGGAAATCGTCGCGCGGATGTAGATAGGCTAGGTTTTAGCTTTTCTAGGTCTAGGGTTTGCTTGTCGCCCGCTGGAGGCGGAGCTAGGGATTGCTCACCGTCGTTTGGCGGCGGAGCTAAGGTGTGTCCAGCCGACGTTGGCGAGGCGGAGGTGCCGACGGCGCTGGGGAATAAGGTTTCACGACCTTCTCTTCGCCCTGACGACGCTTCTTCTTCGGCGCTGGCGGCAAGGTCGGCGAGTTATGTCCAGGAGTCTGAGGCCCGCGCTTCATCGTTGTCACTAGGTGATGGGGTTGTTGGGCTTCTTTTGTTTGGATGCAGTGAAGTTTGTGGGTGTGTGGTTGGTGGCGTGTCGGATCTGGCTCGTTCTACCCGCGGCGGCGGTGGCCGTCGCCGGCGAGCACGGATCTAGGAGCTGGAGGTGTCGGGGCGCGGCCCCGGTCGATGTTCGATCGCCGTTGGCTTCATCCCGTCCTTGATGTCAGGTGTCTATTTCGACTCCATTCAAAGCTTCAATGCGAAGGGACTTCTCCAGCTCAGGGTGCCGGCTGTCTTCTTCTTCGGCGGCGTTCGCCGTCGGCGAGGTGGACGACCGAGGAGGCTTCACGAAGAATCCGAGGGCTTCGATGTAATTTTTTTTCTTTTCTAGGGTTCTTTGTGCACTTTGGCAGGTACAGACGTATCCGTATCCTACCAGTGCATATCTGTACTCGTATGATGGTCTGTATGTTTTCCTTATCTAATATACAGATACGTTTAATAAAAAAAAAGAGCAGAGTACGCTGCTGTTGCGACGACAGTAGGACGGGCAGGGGCAGTCCTCGCTCGTCAAGGCTTCAACTGTTGGCTCCTCTCTCTCAAAAAGCCATCTCAATGCAAGCGCATTCATGGCCCCCTGGATCTACTGCTACTGCACTTCACTACTACTACTACTAGGGCTTGCTGGCAATTGTAAATGTAAACACCAAGAAAGCAACCTGCAATCCCTGCAGCGAAGGTAGCCCAGGGTTTTTTTTAAGCTTAGGCTGTGTTTACTTCCTTAAAAAAAATACTGTACAAAAAAAAGATTCCCGTCACATCAAACTTGCGATACATGCATGGAGTACTAAATGTAGATGAAATAAAAAACTAATTGTACAGCTTGGTTATACTTTACGAGACGAACGTTTTGAACCTAATTAGTCAACGGTTGGACACTATTTGTCAAATAAAGCCAAAACATGCTACAGTATTTTTTTTACACCTTTTTATACCTTTTTACACAACTAAACACAGCCTTATTAGTAATGGAAACATTATGCATATTATATATATAGATCAGCTACCATTGCACTGTACTCTTTTATGCATAAGAAGGAACAGTGTTTTTCAGCGAAAGAACAGTATTTTTTTCTCACAACCAATTAGCGAATAGTACTTTTCGGGAAGCGAGCTAACATGAATGCGTGCGCAGAACAGCCGATCAAGCGAGGGGGCAGGCAGGCAGGCAGGCAGGAGTAGCCGAGTAGCAGCAGCAAAGCAGCTTGCACGCAAATAGCAG
This sequence comes from Saccharum hybrid cultivar R570, assembly GCA_038087645.1. Taxonomy (NCBI): domain Eukaryota; kingdom Viridiplantae; phylum Streptophyta; class Magnoliopsida; order Poales; family Poaceae; genus Saccharum; species Saccharum hybrid cultivar. Next base: position 15,189,107 of record JAQSUU010000245.1, read on the forward strand.
CAGGACGACGGGTGGGTGGTGGTGGAGAGGTAAATGAAGAGAGAATTCCCTATAAGCCATTATAAAAGATGCAGGTTCCTTCTCAGCCACCGGAAAAATTCATCTTTCTTCCCAGCCATCCCTTCGATTTTTTCAACCCCCGTAGACCACTGCGGTTAACTTTTGGAGGAACTGCAGTTAACAGAAGGAAGAAATGTTCCCTTTGCCCCTCTTACAAGTGGGCCCCACGCGTCAGTCTTCTTCTTCCTTGCTCCATGGCCATGGAAGCCCGCTGCTGCTCACGCGCGGAGGGGAAGGAAGCCAGGCCAGCAGTCGGCGGCAGCAGCACACGACACACGGCACGGCACAAGCAATCGTGCAGGCAGCACCTTCTTTGGCGGCGGCACACGGCGTGGGGCGAGCAGTCGTGCAAGCAGCAACTTCTCCGGCGACCCTCCATCCTTGGCTGCCTGGAAGAGCTTCCCCCGACGGCCTTCTCCCTCTATAAAACCATCCCCATGCACCACGCGCACACCCTGCTGCTGCATCGCCCCTACCCGTGCCCGCCCTCCTCTTCCAGCGCCTCCACTGGCCACCGCCGCCGCCATTGACGAGAGCTCTGCCGCCGCCCCGATCTCCCTGTCCGATCCACCTCGAGCCCTCGTTCCTCCCTCGCCGGTATCCCATGGACATCGCGAACCCGCCCAGACACCCCTTGGCGCCGATCCACGCCCGCAGCAACCTCTCCGGTGCTCGCCGGAGACCACCTCCGCCTGCTCTTTGTGCCCACCTCGGGCAGCCGTGCAGGCAGCCGCGGGCCACCGTCGCGTGGTCTTATGCCGCGCCGTGTGCCGCCGCTGGCCTGGCCGAGCTCCCTTCCCCTCTTCCCCTCCGTGCGCGAGCAGCAGCTGGCTTCCATGGCCATGGAGCAAGGAGGAAGAAGGCTGACGCATGGGGCCCACCCTGTAAGAGGGGCAAAAGGGATGTTTCTGGCTTCTGTTACCTGCCGTTCCTCGAAAGCTAACGGTAGTGGTGCACAGGGGTTAGAAAAAATAAAGGGATGGCTAGGAAGGAAGATGAATTTTTTCAATGGCCAGGAAGGAAGATATATTTTTTATAATGGTTCATAGGGAATTCTCTCGTAAATGAATGGGGGCGGAGGAGGAGCAGTAGTGTGACTTGTGGCGGTGGACGGTGGACGGGCCTCGCTGTACTGTACTGACCCCGGCCAAGCTGGCGACCCGGGCCTCGTTTAGTTCGGTGAATTGGGGAGAAAAACACTGTATCAGAATTCCTGTAGCATTTCGTTTGTATTTGGTAAAAATTATCCAAATTTTGACTAACTAGGCTTAAAATGTTCATCTCGCAAAGTACAACAAAATTGTGCAATTAGTTTTTGATTTCATCAATATTTAATACTCCATACATTTGCCGATATTTTAATGTGATAGGGAATCTTCTTTTTGCATAGTGAAATTTGGAGGAGAATCGGGAAACTAAACCAGGGCTGAGAGCAGCGAGATTTTGGCGCATCTCTTCGCTGCAGCGTGCGGTGTTGCCCCCTCTCCGTCCCTCTCGGCTCTCGCATTGACTGCTGGTTGAGCTGCCGTGTCCGAGGCTCCTCTCCTCGCGAGTGCATGCCCCCGCAACTGTTGCCTTGTTTAGTTCCCAGTTCCTTTTTCAAATTCTACTATACAAAAACGAGATTTCTCATCATATTAAAATACCGACAAATACATAGAGTATTAAATGTAGATGAAATCAAAAAATAATTACACAATTTTGTTATACTTTGCGAGACGAACATTTTAAGTCTAATTAATCAATATTTAGATAATTTTTTGTATAAAAAACAAAACACGATACAGTGTTCCGATAGAAACACTGTAACGCACAGTACCGAATCGGCCTCGCCAACTCGTCGCCAACTCGAGAACTAAACAAGGCCACTGTGTCCGTGGACGATTGCAGCGTGACCTGCAGGCCGCCAGCTGTGGACCCCATGAGGTGCGGGTGCAGCGCAGGTCGTCCAAGAACCTGCCTGCCGTGTCTACGCACGCGACCATCTACGCGCGTCGAGTAGTACACGGTACGGTGTGAGTGGATCCATAGACTGTCCGTCTGTCCGCAGTGAGATACTCTAAACGATACTCTAAAATTTTAGAGTATGAATATAGAGTAAAAATTACTGCATTGGGTACTCTAAAACGATACTCTATCATTTCTCTCACTCTATATTTATAGTAGTACAGTGCTTACTCTATAGTGAGCAGTGGCGGACCCCACTAGCTAAACAAATGAAAAAAATGCTATAACTCACAAACAAAAATCCAAATTAAATTTCGATTACATCATTAAATTCGTCTCAATAAATCCTTCAAAACTAAATCACACATGGATATATTTAGATAAAGCGATAAGTGGGTCTCACAGTGGATAGAGTGGATAGAGGATGATATAGAGGATGGATGAGTACGGGTATAGATGTCCAACGGGCCGGGCCGTGCCGACCCGGCCCGACGGCGTGTCGTGCCGTGCCGGCCCGCGTCGTGCCGCCACGGGCCACCGTGCCTGTGGCGTGCTCGTGCCTGGCCTCCGGCCCAAGGCACGGCCCGTGGGCTGTCGGGCCGGCCCGAGAGCAGCGCGCGGGGAAGGGAAGAGCGGCGCGACGGATGGGGAGGGGAAGGGAAGAGCAGCGCCGTCTAGGAGAGTGGGAGTGGGAGGAAGTTAGGATTTGGAGTGATGAAGATATTATATATATGTATGGATTGCAGTGGGTTGTGCCAAATATTCACATGGTTATTAATTTTACGGGCCGCCTCTTGGACCGGGTCGTGCCCGTGCCGTGCCACATGCCTGGGTGGCAGCCCAGGCACGGCCTGGTCCCTCGGGTCGGGCCGGCCCGGGCCCGATGGCCACCGGGCCGTGCCGTACTTGGGCCGGGCCAAAACGCCGGGCCGTGGGCCGGGCCACCGGGCCTCGGGCTGCATGGCCAAGTATAAGTACGAGAGAATTGAGTATAGAGGAGAGAATCTTGCTGACTAGGACGTATAGAGGATGCGGATAGCCTTATCACTTGTCAGTGTCCTGCCGAGCCACGTACGCACTTGTGTCAGTACTAATTCGCAATGGCATTGGCACGTCAAGGCCTGTCCCAAAAATCCCCTCCCAATCCTGCCACCTTGTGCGTGCCTATTTGTGCGGTGTGTGTGCATGCATGGGCCAGGCATGCAGTAAGGCTTTCTCCTCTAAATATTACATCCTATCTTATTCAATATTTGGACACAAATATTGAGTATTAAATATAGGCTAAAAAATTAATTAATTATATAGATTGCGACTACTTCGCAAGACAAATCTTTTAAGTCTAATTAGTCCACGATTTGATAACAAAGTGCTACAGCAACACATGTTCTAATGACGGATTAATTAGACTTAATAAATTCGTATCGTTGTTTACTGACCGATTCTGTAATTTTTTTATTAGTATCGAACACCACATGCGATACCCCTATGCGACACCCGATGTGACACCCCAAAACTTTACACCCTAGAACTAAATAAGGCCTAATATAAATTAAATGGCACATGTAAAATTAAGCTTAACCTTGTTCGTTTCGCTGAAAAGTAATGTTGGCTAATTTGTTGGGAGAAAAAATACTGTACCATGACCGATAAGGCAGCATGATATCTTTTCACTAAAAAAATGCATGCGTTCCCTCACACACTGTCGACGAAACCTGGTCGACAGCCTACCGAGGGGTATGCCCAAGGTAGTGATTTGTCGGTAGACAGGTGCGCAAGCTACGAACTAGATAGTGACGCAAGACACAACAAGGTTTTTATCCAGGTTCGGCCGCCGTGATGGCGTAATACCTACGTCCTGCGTCTGATCTATATTGTTGTGTATAATGAGATGTGTTTTGAGGGGGTCCCCTGCCCGCCTTATATAGTCCGGGGGGCAGGGTTACAAATCTGGAAACTAATCCTGCTCGGTTACAATTGCCATAGCTGGCCAGATAATGATTCCTATTCTAACCAACCAAGATCTTGCTTGATCTCCAAGTTTGCTTTCCTTCCTTGCGTGGGGCGCCGAGCAGATCGACTGGGCCACGCGTCATCTTCTGGTGGGCCGGGCCATCTGGTCTGGGCCAGCCCAAGTCTTGTCATAAGGGTATAGGGGTTAATACCCCCACAGCTAGCCCCCGAGCACTATATATTATGATGTGACACGCCGTCTTGACCTTCTCCGAGCAGTGAGGCTTGAGTTCTTGACGTCTCCGACCAGTCAAAACACCATCCGAGCAGTTGTTGCATGCGTCCGACCAGCTTGTAATACAGCCGACCACCGTTGTTGCCGGAGAAGTAGGTTGTCTAAAGAATATATAGTGCTCAGAGAAAAAAGAAAAGGATTTCCTTCCAGGTGAAGTGTGCCCACTTGTATTTCTGAAAAAAATGTAAGCAGGGTAAACAAAGCGTAGGGGTCGAAAAATAAACACATTCACCGCTAGGTGAAGTGTGCCCACTTAGTCTCCGAGCCTAGTAGTAGGTAACATAGGCACGTGGTGCCAGGGTCTAAAATTGGATACTGAGATGCACCGACAGGTGCATCGTACCGATGTAGTCCCCGAGCTTGCTGGAAGGCGAAGTATAAGCCTTGTAGCAAGACCTAAGAAAATAATGACCTCTCAACTGTATGTGACTCAAATATCACATGTAGCCGAGGAAATCAGGCCGCGAGTTGTGGTCAGAGAGTGGTCGAAGCAGTCCCCGAGCACAGCGTGAGGTATGATTGACGAGTCCCCGAGCAGTATGAGATGATTCAATGGGCAGTATGCGTTGCTTATTTTACGAGATTGGGATTTGCAATCTACATCCCAACTCAATCCTCCTTGTGTCGGTCTTTATCCATCTGTGCGAGGCGTATGTGGGAATCCAACCCCATTTCGACCTCTTTCGTTACCTGTTTTGCTTGAGGAAGAAAGGGTCCCAAGGCCGCTCTAAAATTGCCGGTGGAGTATACCTGACGCTCCGAGATGGGATGAAGCAAGAGTTTCTGAGCTGTCCTTGGAACACCTCTGTCGGAGATTGGTATAAGAAGTGATTTTACATCCGCGAAGAAGCCGACAGTGGAACGTTGTGCGACGTCGGTTACATTCCAGACAAGAGAGTAACCTGGAATGAGCGACCAGAGCTGGTCGTACAAGTGGAGGAGTTGATGGCGCTGCTCCCATTGAATCGTCTGGATGGGCCGGCGATGGCCGGGAACTTCATCAGCCGACGGGTGCAGCCATGCCAGAGGAGGGTGCACACCGGGTATGAATACCAAGGCTCGGCCGATCAGACGAAGATGCGGTCGGAGGATCTGGACCACGACGAAGTCGTACGCCCAAGGTAGTGATTTATCGGTAGACAGGTGTGCAAGCTACGAATTAGATGGTGACGCAAGACACAACAAGATTTTTATCCAGGTTCGGCCGCCGTGAGGGCGTAATACCTACGTCCTGCGTCTGATCTGTATTGCTGTGTATAATGAGATGTGTTTTGAGAGGGTCCCCTGCCCGTCTTATATAGTCTGGGGGGCAGGGTTACAAATCTGGAAACTAATTCTGCTCGGTTACAATTGCCATAGCTGGCCAGATAATGATTCCTATTCTAACCGATCAGGATCTTGCTTGATTTTCAAGTTTGCTTTCCTTCCTTGCATGAGACGCCGAGCAGATCGACTGGGCTACGCGTCATCTTCTGGTGGGCCGGACCATCTGGTTTGGGCCAGCCCAAGTCTTATCGTAAGGATATAGGTGTTAATACCCCACACACACCGCAAAAGAAGCCTGTAGGCTGTAGCATTGAACCGGTGGACCCCTCCATCCACAGTACTGCTACCACGCACCCATATCTAATTGATTACTGTTCAAAACAGCAGCTCGCGAGCGAGAACAGACAAGACAACACTGCCCTGGACCGCTTCAGCCGGACCGGAGTGTTGCAAAGGGACAAGAACTCAACACGGCCTTGTTTAGTTCCTAATTCTTTCCCTAAATTTCACTATGTAAAAAGAAGATTCCTCATCACATCAAAATACCGGTAAATACATAGAGTACTAAATGTAGATGAAATAAAAAACTAATTACACAGTTTTGTTGTACTTTGCGAGACGAACATTTTGAGTCTAATTAATCAATATTTAGATAATTTTTTTATACTAAAAAAACAAAACGCGCTAGGAACACTGTACCGCGTAATGCCGAATCGGGACGTCCGACTCGAGCCGGTGCCCTTTTATTCATTGCCGCTTCTATGGCTTGTGGTTGTGGGGTACACTTACACATGGCAACCCCAAGTCAACAGCAGATCTGGTTCATGACAACCTGCTTAAAGGCTTCGATAGATTTGCTCCGGATCAATGATTTGGATCAAAGGAATGCGTTGGTGCGATGCATGATTAGCTCCAGCAAGTTCATCTTCATTCAAACTGCTACTTTCAGCCTCCCGATATCTCGGTCTCGTTTAGTTACTGTCGGTGTTCGGACCCGAGGGGGTCCTAAACCAACGAGTAAATGCTGCGTGTCTCTTTCCTGGATGGTGATGCAAGGAGAATACACGGGGGTTTATCCTGGCTCGGGCAAAAGAAGGCCCTACGTCCAGCGGGGGGAATAAGTTTGTATTTCCTTGCACCGAAGTGTTCGTGTAGGGGTTACAAGCATGTGAGAGAGGGCGCCGAGCCCAAGTCTCAAAGAGAGGAAAAATGACAAGGGTGGTTGCTTGAGGTATCGATCTCTTATTTTTCTTCGTTGTCTGTTGTTGTGTGGTCGGGTGCTTTGTTCCTTTTTCCTCGTAGAGCCCTGGCCTGCCCTTTTATAGGGCGAGAGGAGGCCAGGACGACGGGGAGCCTTGAGGTGATGTTTGGTCGATTCCTGTTGAGTTGACTGTAGCGACGTGCCCTGGGAATGGCCGGCCATCCCTGGACACCATGGCATCGTGGGAGACGAGACGGCGAAATGACCCGGAGCGCCGAGCCATACCGTCCTTCCCTTACCGTTGAACTGTGCCGAGCGTCGAGGTTGGGTCGAGGCCGGGTCGAGACCGGATGGATAAGGCCGAATCCCCGAGATTGCGGAGAACAGGCTTTGTCTTATCCTCCCTCGAGGGTGATCGATGGTAAACAGTGCGCGGTAAGGTGGGTATAGTGACGGGTTTCACCTCCCATCATGGGATGGGTGGTAAAACAGTGAGACCTGACACGGGCATTGTTCCCACGTCGATCCTGGTCGCAGCCATGCCGGTAGGTGATAGTAGGTAACCGTATTAAATGTTATGGCTTTTGTCCTGGGGTAGGTAAAGAGAAGGAGTCGAGGCGCTCGACCCAGGCTCACGCGAGTCGGAGTTTTTTTTCCAGTGGGCGGACGAGCTTCGCGCGGGTCGGAGCGCCGTCGAGGTAGCTTGCCGTACGGGATGGGGCGCGGTCGAGGCGCCCCGTCGAGCGGGACTCGTACGAGTCGGAGCCGCAGCGCGGTCGAGGCGCCCCGTCGAGCGGGCCTCGTACGAGGCGGACAGGATGCGCGGTCGAGGCGGGCTGCCTTTTATTGCGGTGTCGGTCATTTTAGTTTTTTACTAGCGATGGGTGTGGGTACCCCGTACTTTTGGTACCGACAGTTACCTTCTAAATTCCAAATTTTTACACTCTCTCTTCATCACATCAATCTTTAGACGCATGCATGGAGCATTAAATGTAGATAAAAAACTAATTACACAATTTATCTATAATTTGCGAGACGAATCTTTTGAGCCTAATTAATTCATGATTGGATACTAATTACCAAATACAAACGAAAGTGCTACGATAGCCTAGATTGTAAAAAGTTGCAATCTAAACCAGGTCCTGGACGATATTGCTGTAGTGTACTGTAGCTTATATTACGCAAGTTTGTAGCACAAGAACGAAGAATCTCACAGGGATTTTACCAGAAACTAGTATGAGTATATTGGAATTCCGTTGCAAGTTCGCCATTACTAACTGGAGAACTTCGCAGTTGCATTTGTCCAGAATATGCCATCAGTCTAGGCCCTGTTTAGATACCAAATATTTCCCCAAATTTCACTATGCAAAAAGAAGATTCCCATCACATCAAAATGCCGGCACATGCATGGAGTACTAAATATAGATGAAATCAAAAACTAATTGCACAGTTTTGTTGTTCTTTACGAGACGAACGTTTTGAGCCTAATTAGTCAATGTTTGGATAATTTTTACCAAATAAAAACAAAATGCTACAGTGTACTACAGTGCAGCACAGTAATTCGGCTGTCCCCAATTTGGCCCAACTAAACAAGGCCCTAGAATTGTTTCCCCGAAAAGGCACACACTCTGATTTGTATGATTAACCAAGCAAAAATTTTACATTTTGGCAGCGCCTATGCTTTCGGCGCTGCAAGAGTCTTCGGCAACAAAAACACAAACACGGATATAGGTAGCAAGCTTAATTCAATAAGGCATTCTGCTACATGCCATGGCACATTGGCGAGAAGAAAATTTTTGGGTGTCACATCGGATGTTTTATGAAATGTCGGAAGGGGTTTTTTTGCATACTAATAAAAAAATTAATTACATAGCTCGCCTAGAAACGGCGAGACAAATTTATTAAGCTAATTAATCCGTCATTAACATATGTGGGCTACTGTAGCACTTAAGGCTAATTATAGACTAATTAGGCTTAAAAGATTCGTCTCGCGATTTTCAACCAAACTTTACAATTAATTTTTTTCGTCTACATTTAGTACTTTATGTATGTGTCAAACATTCGATGCGATGGGTGAACCCAAAATTTTTTGGGAACTGAACCACGCCTGAGCCAGAACATGTAAACAACTGGTATGTAACGTAGCCATGGTTTCAGACTGCAGGTTTTTTTTTCTCTTTTTAGCTTCTATCTATTTCTTTTTCTATTGGTTAGGAATGTTTAACCAGCATATAAATCTGTTGTACCACCTCTGCTTAATGCAAAGGCAAAGCACATGCCGTTTCATGCTCAAAAAATAGATGAATTCCATGGATCATATAAATTGTGCCTTGTATGCAGAGGCTGCTGGGGGACGCAACTTGTGACTAGGAGCGCCGCCGCCGCCGCCGCTCCCTGCCTCCACCACCGCTGGTGCCCCTCCCTCTCCCTCCGGCGATCACCGGAGGCTGAAGGGAGTGGGGATCCATCGTTTTTAATAAGTTTTTTTAGTAGATCGAGTCCTTAAGGTTATGGTCTCTCCATGCCAAGTTTCTTGGATTTGGGGGTTTATTTCCTCCTCCTCTCTGGCAACGGCGAGATGGTAGGGTGGAATCGTTTTCTCCATAGGGGCGACAACTACGACGTCATCATTCTCACCAGTATGACGATATGGAGACTTTTATTTTCGGACGGCGACATCAAGGCAGAAATGGTGTCGCCACCATGGAATAGTTTTCTCCGGTCTTTTCTCCGTTTTGTTGTGGTTAGATCTAGCCACGATGAAGAACTAGGGAGAATAGGTTTCAGATCAGTCTTTCCCATTCTTTGGTGACAGAAAGAAGAAGGAATACATCAGAAAGAAAAAGTTTCTCAACTCCGCAACATGAATGTTGGCCATCGTTCGTTGGGCATCTGTTTTCATGCCTTTTGCCGAGTGTTTGCATGTGCGGTTATCCATACTGCAAAGCGTCGTACAGGTTTGGGTTTGAGATTTGGAGTGTGGCAGAACCGCCTGAATTAACACACTTTTAGAGGCGCTGTCTTCCACTAGACACTAAGCACCCCAAAAGTGAGCCAAGTCAAGCAGTTCTGTCGAGCACACCCAACGGGAGAACTCGAAACGTTCCACAATTTTACACCCGGGATCCAATAATGAGTACAAGCTTATAATACTTAATCCATTTCATACAACAAAGAGTCTCAGAAATTCTTTATTACAGTACCAAAGTTCAGAGTGCGATAAATTAAACAGCGGAATAAAATAACATCTAGCGAAGCGGTATAAGGATCTGTCTGTGCCCACCAGAAGAATCCTCCACACAACAGCTAGCTTCTTAAGCAGCACCTGCAACAAGGGTAAATAAACCCTGAGTACACAATGTACTCGCAAGACTTACCCGACTGGGAATATATTCCCCGACTCTCAAGGATTATGATAGGCTTTATGGCTTGTGGGTTCTTGTTTGCGGAAAGCAATACTAAGAGTGAGTCCTTATTTCATTAATTTATTAGCAGCCATGTTAAATTTATTATCCAACCTGCTATGTAAGCACCTGTTCTATCATCAAGCAAGGGTTGAGCAATCAGAATCATTTTTCCATCTTTCATATGCCAGTTCTTACTACGGTGCCAGAGTGCAGTCAAGCCGTACCGTCACGTAGAAACGGCGATTCGCGAATCAATGTGCCCAGCTGGGTACCCCGAAAAAACACACGCCTCGCTTGTACCCCAGGCACAAGCAAGACCAACCCGTTCCCCTCCTGTCATAGGTTTCCAGGTCCCCGTCCAAACTTGGACTCCTAGCTCCCGTACTTGAGGCCCGGCCCCAATACGGTGCTAAGACCTCCACCTATCCCCGCCTCCAATCAGTCGGTCCGGAAAGAGCCGGAGCCCATGACAAGAGAGTAACAAGTCTTCCTAGCCCCCATCCGCTAGTATATGCTCGGGATAATAAATCTGTGACTTGACCGGGGATCCAGTGCAACGAACGGTCCTTAATCGACACGGACAGGGAAAAAGTGCAACCAAGCTATGCCCCGTGGCCGCGGGACATAACCTGTTACACCCACCAATACCCATACCATATCCCTGCCCGGTCACCATTTCCTTTTCCATCATTTCATCATTAGTGTAATAATAATAATAATAACCACCTATTGTGAGTAACGACAGGTTACTCACGCTACCGATAAACCTAAGCAAAGCAGCTACACGATCCTGTACTAGTAAGACTCATGGGTAGATATATATATATGCATGTGGATATCATAAAACTCCTGCAACGTAAATGCACAACATATATATATATAATAATTTGCAAAATAAGGGTTATGCACCGGGGCTTGCCTTGGGCAGGCGCGGTGTCAGCAAAGTCAGTGACGGGTGGCTCTGGAACGTCCTCCTGCACGAGGATCTCCTCGTACTCTTCGATGACTTCGTCGTACTCCTGCTCGCCGAATGTCACGATCTCCAGTGGCTCGTCCTCTATATGCATGCAGTGATGATGATGCAATAATTAATATATAGGCAACCGCAACTCTTAAAATAAGAATACATCTACCAAGCTACAAGCTAACTCTAATGACTAATACGCAAAGTTACCTATTATTCCCACTAAACAAGTATGAAACATTTCATGTATTATCTTAGCAACTAAAGGCATCCTTATTGTTAAAATCAATTTACTATATATATAATAAAACCAGGAGCGCTAGTTACCATGCATCATAAAAATTTATTCTCTAAACAACCATAATAAGCATTTCAAAATAATAAAGTAACCCTAAAGGTATCACTGAACTATACGAACTAATTACACTAACAGATAGATCATGAATTTAGGAATCTAACAAAATTTATTTCACAATCAATAAATAAATTCAAAAGAGCTCTAGAGATGAAGAAAACGATATTATTGGAGGAGGCTAATCACGCAATTGAACTTGTTGACTTGCACATGACTGTGGGTCTAGAATTACTAGATGAGACCACGGGTCAAGAAAATAATAAAGAAGAAGAATGAAGGAATTCTTACAGGCTAGCTACCTCAGAATTGAATGAAGTGCCACCTACGGTGATCGATGTGCGGAGGCAATGCAAGAGGAGAGACACCAGGGAGCTTAGCAAATGCTTGCCCTGCGTGGAGTGGAGCAGAGCCATATATAGCACTGATCGTGGGTGGTCATGACAAGCTAAGTAGTCTGGAAGCACGAAACGAGTTGGCAGGGTTGTCCTCTGGCTCCGTGCCGTGTGCGGTGGTGAGGTCTTGGTCATGAGAGAATTAATTCAAGGATTGAACTTTGAGTGGTCTTGGACTTACGAGCATGTCAGGACTAGGGTGGGCTTTGGGCTGAACGTGCTCAGCGGTGGGGTGCTGGTTCATTTATGCAGGTCAAGGAATTAATTGAGGAGGAGATCACAGGTCAAGGAAACATTAGAGAATAAGAAGATCAATTGTAAACTAACTACCTCAGCTGATGATAGCTCGGGGAGAAATCGATAGACGCAGCTTTCATGGGTAAGAACAGAGAAACTTAATTCGAGAGAAGCAAGTGAGCAGCGGTGCGAAATAGCTCGGCGTATCCTTTTAAAGACAGGAGACGCAGAAATGAAGAAACAAAGACGCGACAGCGACGTGTCATAAGGTTAGTGGCTAAACTAGCTTGCTTAAAGGTAATAAAACGGTGAGAGGGCGACAGGGTGCTGCGGATGAACAGTGCCTTCTACGAAGCTACAGTGTTTTCCACGCGTAAACAGTATTTTCCACTCGTGAACAGTGTTTCCACAACTGCTACAGTGCCAACGAGTGGAAAAAAAATGGTGCCTGACCTTTGCCTGCAAAGTACCTCAGCAGCGTACAAGTGGAGTGCTTAGCGGTCCGAACTTGCGAGTGATATTAATGCGTAGCGTGTGCGACACACTATGGCGGTGGTAGCGCGTCGTGCACGAATAATTTTGCAAGGTGATTAGCAAGCGAAGTAAAGGCGGGATAATTAGAACAACGAGAGATGACAGTGGCGCGTCGCGAGATTGATAGAGATAAAAATCTTACCAAGTGGTATGCTAATAATTAGCGAATGACAATAATTTGTCATTTGACTTTGTGGCTATGGAGCTCTCACGTGAAGATACATGACGTGCTTGAAGGGCTACTTGGACTTTATGAAAAATATTTAGTGACTTGTTGACGCGGTAACACCGAGGGTGTTACACTCTACCCCCCTAAATGAAAATCTCGACCCGAGATTTCATGTGCCTAGTGTGAGAAAAGAGGTTGAAATAAATTTTTAATCTCGATAATTACATTGATGAGCCAGGAATGAGATGAGGATAATGCTTTAAAATATAGCTCTCAAGTTCCCAAGTTGCCTCATCCTCCGAGTGATTCTGCCATTGGACTTTGTAAAATTTCACCACATTGTTTCTCGTCACCCTTTCTTTTTCATCCAAAATTTTGACTGGATGCTCAACATAAGAAAGATCAGGTTGGAGAGGGAGTCCTTCGATCTCCACTGCCTCATCAGGAACTCGCAAACACTTTTTCAACTGAGACACATGAAAAACATCATGGACGGCTAACAATATATCTGGGAGCTGGATGCGGTAAGCAACAGTACCACGCCGTTCCAAAACCTTGTAAGGCCCAACATAGCGAGGAGCTAATTTTCCACGGACACCAAACCTATGCACACCTTTCATGGGAGACACTTTAAGATACACATAATCACCAACTTCAAATTGCAAAGGCCTTCTTCTCTTATCCGCATAGGTTTTCTGGCGGTTCTGAGCCGCCTTCAAATGACTCCGAATAATTCCGACTTTCCCTCTTGATTCATGGATAAAGTCAGGCCCGAAGTAACCACGGTCTCCTACTTCAACCCAGTTGAGCGGTGTCCTACACTTCTTGCCATACAAAGCCTCAAAAGGTGCCATTCGAATGCTTTCTTGATAGCTATTGTTGTAAGAAAACTCAGCCAATCTCAAGCACTCATCCCACTTCTCTGGGAAAGAAATGACACAAGCTCTCAACATATCTTCCAGCACTTGATTGACTCTTTCTGTCTGGCCGTCGGTCTGCGGATGATAAGCTGAACTTCTGAGAAGACTAGTTCCAAGGCATTTTTGGAGTTGAGTCCAAAAGCGGGACATAAAGACCGATCCACGATCAGAAACAATAGTGAGAGGGACTCCATGGAGAGTTACAATGCGGTCAAAATACAACTTAGCATATTGCATGGCTGTATTCCTTCCATCCACAGGAAGAAAATGGGCAGACTTTGTAAGACGATCCACAATAACCCAAATAGAATCATGCCCTTTTACTGTGCGAGGCAATCCTGTAATAAAATCCATAGAAATATCCTCCCATTTCCACACTGGGATTGGCAAAGGCTGTAGGAAACCAGGCGTACGCATATGGTCTGCCTTCACCCTTCCACAAATATCACATTCTGCAATATACTTAGTGATATCCTGCTTCATATTTGACCACCAATACAAGTGGCGCAAATCATGGTACATCTTGTTACTTCCCGGATGAATGGATAGCCTGGAACTATGGGCTTCCTTCAAAATCTTTCTTCTAAGCTCATCACTTCCGGGAACCACCAACCGATTCTTGTATCTCACCACACCTTGTTCATCAATGCTGAAATGAGGACCACGTCCTTCAGCAATCAACTTCTTGATATGAGGAATCTCCAAAACATCCTGCCTTTGCTCAATGATAATTTGCTCCAATAAATCTGAGACTAGAGCAATGTGAGCTAAAACTGCAGAGTGAGAGAGAGGTAAGGACTCTTCATCTTTCTGATGTGACTTCCGACTCAACGCATCAGCCACCACATTGGCTTTTCCAGGATGATAATGGACTTCTAGATTATAATCCTTGATTAACTCAAACCATCTCCTTTGCCTCATATTTAACTCGGGTTGAGTGAAAATATACTTGAGGCTCTTGTGATCCGTATAAATATGCACCTTGTTTCCCAATAGATAATGCCTCCAAATCTTTAGAGCGTGCACCACTGCAGCCAGCTCTAAATCATGGGTGGGATAATTCACTTCATGCTTCTTCAGTTGACGAGAAGCATAAGCTATCACCCGTCCCTCTTGCATAAGCACACAACCAAGACCTGTCTTGGATGCATCACAATACACATCAAATGGCTTGTCAATATCCGGTTGGGCAAGAATAGGGGCAGAGGTAAGAAATTTCTTCAAAGCTTGGAAGGCTTCCTCACAGGCTGGACTCCACACAAACTTGGAGTCTTTCTGAAGCAACTTGGTCATAGGCTGAGCTATCTTGGAGAAATCAGGAATGAAGCGTCGATAATAACCGGCAAGACCAAGAAACTGACGGATCTGATGTACCGATTTTGGAGAATTCCAACTAAGCACATCATGCACCTTGCTAGGATCTACCGATACACCTTCAGGGGTCAGAACATGTCCCAAAAACTGCACCCTATCCAACCAAAACTCACATTTGCTGAACTTGGCATACAGCTTGTGCTCCCGCAGTCGGTTCAGGACTGTGCGAAGGTGTTGTGCATGTTCTTCTTCATTCTTGGAATATATCAAAATATCATCAATGAACACCACTACAAACTTATCTAACTCCGGCATAAAGACTGAGTTCATGAGGTACATGAAGAATGCAGGAGCATTGGTGAGACCAAAAGACATGACTAGGTACTCATAAAGCCCATACCTAGTAGAGAAAGCTGTCTTTGGTATATCTTGGGGCCGAATTTTTATTTGGTGATACCCAGAACGAAGATCAATTTTGGAAAACACTCTAGCACCAGCCAACTGATCAAACAAAGCATCAATGCGAGGCAAAGGGTACTTATTCTTGATGGTTACCGCATTGAGAGGGCGATAATCCACACACATCCGCAGAGTGTCGTCCTTCTTCTTCACAAAAATAGCTGGACAACCCCATGGAGAAGAACTAGGACGGATAAACCCCTTCTTCAGCAATTCCTCTAATTGCTTCTTCATTTCTGCTAGTTCTGGTGGAGCCATGCGGTAAGGACGCCGTGAAATAGGAGCAGTGCTAGGCTCTAACTCTATGATAAACTCCACATCTCTATCTGGTGGTAACCCAGGCAAATCTTCAGGGAAGACATCAGGAAACTCACAGACCACAGGAATAGAGGCAAGATCAGGAGAAGCTTCAACATTAGCGGCGACTGGTGAAGCAGAATTTAGAGAGATACGGAGAGACATCCTATCCTCAGAAGAAGGAAGTCGTAACTCAACAACTCTCCTCTTAAGGTCCAAGACTACCCCATAAACCTTCAACCAATTCATGCCCAGGATTGCATCAATGCCTTGTCCAGGTAGCAACATGAACTGGAGACGGTAAGTGTGAGTGGCCAGCACTAAGCTGACTGTGTCCGTCCGGGTATTTATGCACATCTGCGCACCCGGAGTGCTAATTTTATAGGCAAAAGGAATAGCCATAAGAGATATATTGTGTCTTTCTGCAAACCCCATGCTCATGAATGAATGTGATGCTCCAGAATCAAATAACACAAATGCTGGGTGGGAGTCAATGGTAAACATACCAGCCATCACAGGCTCATTCTGTAGGATCTCCTCAGCCTCGGTGTAGTTAACCTGTCCTGAGCGACTCACTGGCACCTTCTTCTTAATAATCGTCCTCTTGATCAAGCGAGAGCTGGCGGACGGCTGGGAAGACTGAGCAGCCCGGTTCTCGGGACACTCCCGAGCAAAGTGGCCCTCCTTGCCACACTTGAAACAAGCAGTAGACTTGATCACCTGCCCCTGACGAGGCGGAAACTGCGGTCCCTGGGGCTGCTGCACCTGCTGAGTAGGTGCACGGTACTGAGTCGGCGGTGTTTGCCGAGTCTGCTGAGGCTGCCGAGACGGCTGTCCACCTGGGGGATGGTAGGACATCCTCTTGACAACTTGCATCTTTTGTGACTGCGGGTGACTAGAAGACCCAGAGATTCCCCGCTTGCGCTTCCACTCAGCCTGAGTGTCACGCTGCAGTCCTTCCATAGCAATGGCAGCATTCATCAGAGTACCAAAGGTCTGATAGTTCCCAGTATAAAGCTCTTTCTGCAAAATACAAGAGAGGCCACGATAGAAGCGGTCCCTTTTCTTCTCATCTGTGTCAACATGAGTCCCGGCATACTGTGCCAGATGGTTGAATTTATTGGCATACTCCATCACAGACATGCTCCCCTGTTTCAGGTCTAAGAACTCCGAGAGCTTCCTGTTCAGAACACCCGCAGGAATGTAGTACTCTCGGAAGGCAGTGGTGAACTCCTGCCAAGTCACAGGATGACCCACCGGCTGCATGGCATTGAAAGTATCCCACCATGCGCTAGCAGATCCCAAAAGCTGTTGTGCGGCAAAGTGCACCTTCTGCTCATCGGTCACCGTGAGCAGCAGAAACTTCTGCTCCAGCACACGAAGCCAATGCTCCGCGTCTAGAGGCTCTGCAGTCGGCGTGAATGTGGGCGGGTTGGTCTTCAAGAAGTCCTGATAAGAACAGGGCCTCTCAAGACCGCGGGCACCACCCCCGTTCCCGCCGTTGCCACCGTGGCCTCCACGGACGAAGCCACCAAGAGCTTGTGCCATCATCTCCAAGGCACGGGCTGTCTCCTGACGTGAAGCTAACATCTCTGCCATCATCTCCGCAGGAGTCATCGGAGGTGGTGGTGGTGGTGGCGGGGAAGGAGGACCCAAGAGTGGGGCCTCACGGCTCTGTCCATTGGCATTGTTGTTGCCATTGTCGCGACCACTTTCACCATGACCTTCACCAAGGCCACGGCCCGCACCGGCACTGGTGCTCCCACGACCAGACCCAGTGCCCACCCGACGAGACCTCAGATCCATCTGTGACCAGATAGGAGCCAACCATTAGGGAACCTCCAGACTAGGAACAAGAGACTTAGAGAAATGACAAGGCTTTTACTAAGGATTGAAGCATTTCTTTTTATTTATTACCCTATCATCTTAACTATCCAAAATTATACGTGAAGGGGGTTTAGCTTAACAGAGTTTCTTCTTATAATGCATGCATCGGCCTATGCGTTCACTCAAGCCGGAATATAGCGGCACTCGTTTGAATTTTTGGCACATCGTACACTCCTTTCCGAACACTAGCGCTTTCTTACGTAGCGTAAGTTAGTGTACCTGCAGAAAATGGTTAGATAAAACCAGTGCCACTATCCTAGATAGACCATATTGTTAGGGCTTATAGTTATTTACGCAGATTTTACCGCATCCTATTTTTCGCAAACTTTTGTTGGTCAAAGTTTTAAGTTTTTGAAAAAAAATGATTAAGCTTGTAAACTCATTATTAGCTCTGGTACCAACTGTGGCAGAACCGCCTGAATTAACACACTTTTAGAGGCGCTGTCTTCCACTAGACACTAAGCACCCCAAAAGTGAGCCAAGTCAAGCAGTTCTGTCGAGCACACCCAACGGGAGAACTCGAAACGTTCCACAATTTTACACCCGGGATCCAATAATGAGTACAAGCTTATAATACTTAATCCATTTCATACAACAAAGAGTCTCAGAAATTCTTTATTACAGTACCAAAGTTCAGAGTGCGATAAATTAAACAGCGGAATAAAATAACATCTAGCGAAGCGGTATAAGGATCTGTCTGTGCCCACCAGAAGAATCCTCCACACAACAGCTAGCTTCTTAAGCAGCACCTGCAACAAGGGTAAATAAACCCTGAGTACACAATGTACTCGCAAGACTTACCCGACTGGGAATATATTCCCCGACTCTCAAGGATTATGATAGGCTTTATGGCTTGTGGGTTCTTGTTTGCGGAAAGCAATACTAAGAGTGAGTCCTTATTTCATTAATTTATTAGCAGCCATGTTAAATTTATTATCCAACCTGCTATGTAAGCACCTGTTCTATCATCAAGCAAGGGTTGAGCAATCAGAATCATTTTTCCATCTTTCATATGCCAGTTCTTACTACGGTGCCAGAGTGCAGTCAAGCCGTACCGTCACGTAGAAACGGCGATTCGCGAATCAATGTGCCCAGCTGGGTACCCCGAAAAAACACACGCCTCGCTTGTACCCCAGGCACAAGCAAGACCAACCCGTTCCCCTCCTGTCATAGGTTTCCAGGTCCCCGTCCAAACTTGGACTCCTAGCTCCCGTACTTGAGGCCCGGCCCCAATACGGTGCTAAGACCTCCACCTATCCCCGCCTCCAATCAGTCGGTCCGGAAAGAGCCGGAGCCCATGACAAGAGAGTAACAAGTCTTCCTAGCCCCCATCCGCTAGTATATGCTCGGGATAATAAATCTGTGACTTGACCGGGGATCCAGTGCAACGAACGGTCCTTAATCGACACGGACAGGGAAAAAGTGCAACCAAGCTATGCCCCGTGGCCGCGGGACATAACCTGTTACACCCACCAATACCCATACCATATCCCTGCCCGGTCACCATTTCCTTTTCCATCATTTCATCATTAGTGTAATAATAATAATAATAACCACCTATTGTGAGTAACGACAGGTTACTCACGCTACCGATAAACCTAAGCAAAGCAGCTACACGATCCTGTACTAGTAAGACTCATGGGTAGATATATATATATGCATGTGGATATCATAAAACTCCTGCAACGTAAATGCACAACATATATATATATAATAATTTGCAAAATAAGGGTTATGCACCGGGGCTTGCCTTGGGCAGGCGCGGTGTCAGCAAAGTCAGTGACGGGTGGCTCTGGAACGTCCTCCTGCACGAGGATCTCCTCGTACTCTTCGATGACTTCGTCGTACTCCTGCTCGCCGAATGTCACGATCTCCAGTGGCTCGTCCTCTATATGCATGCAGTGATGATGATGCAATAATTAATATATAGGCAACCGCAACTCTTAAAATAAGAATACATCTACCAAGCTACAAGCTAACTCTAATGACTAATACGCAAAGTTACCTATTATTCCCACTAAACAAGTATGAAACATTTCATGTATTATCTTAGCAACTAAAGGCATCCTTATTGTTAAAATCAATTTACTATATATATAATAAAACCAGGAGCGCTAGTTACCATGCATCATAAAAATTTATTCTCTAAACAACCATAATAAGCATTTCAAAATAATAAAGTAACCCTAAAGGTATCACTGAACTATACGAACTAATTACACTAACAGATAGATCATGAATTTAGGAATCTAACAAAATTTATTTCACAATCAATAAATAAATTCAAAAGAGCTCTAGAGATGAAGAAAACGATATTATTGGAGGAGGCTAATCACGCAATTGAACTTGTTGACTTGCACATGACTGTGGGTCTAGAATTACTAGATGAGACCACGGGTCAAGAAAATAATAAAGAAGAAGAATGAAGGAATTCTTACAGGCTAGCTACCTCAGAATTGAATGAAGTGCCACCTACGGTGATCGATGTGCGGAGGCAATGCAAGAGGAGAGACACCAGGGAGCTTAGCAAATGCTTGCCCTGCGTGGAGTGGAGCAGAGCCATATATAGCACTGATCGTGGGTGGTCATGACAAGCTAAGTAGTCTGGAAGCACGAAACGAGTTGGCAGGGTTGTCCTCTGGCTCCGTGCCGTGTGCGGTGGTGAGGTCTTGGTCATGAGAGAATTAATTCAAGGATTGAACTTTGAGTGGTCTTGGACTTACGAGCATGTCAGGACTAGGGTGGGCTTTGGGCTGAACGTGCTCAGCGGTGGGGTGCTGGTTCATTTATGCAGGTCAAGGAATTAATTGAGGAGGAGATCACAGGTCAAGGAAACATTAGAGAATAAGAAGATCAATTGTAAACTAACTACCTCAGCTGATGATAGCTCGGGGAGAAATCGATAGACGCAGCTTTCATGGGTAAGAACAGAGAAACTTAATTCGAGAGAAGCAAGTGAGCAGCGGTGCGAAATAGCTCGGCGTATCCTTTTAAAGACAGGAGACGCAGAAATGAAGAAACAAAGACGCGACAGCGACGTGTCATAAGGTTAGTGGCTAAACTAGCTTGCTTAAAGGTAATAAAACGGTGAGAGGGCGACAGGGTGCTGCGGATGAACAGTGCCTTCTACGAAGCTACAGTGTTTTCCACGCGTAAACAGTATTTTCCACTCGTGAACAGTGTTTCCACAACTGCTACAGTGCCAACGAGTGGAAAAAAAATGGTGCCTGACCTTTGCCTGCAAAGTACCTCAGCAGCGTACAAGTGGAGTGCTTAGCGGTCCGAACTTGCGAGTGATATTAATGCGTAGCGTGTGCGACACACTATGGCGGTGGTAGCGCGTCGTGCACGAATAATTTTGCAAGGTGATTAGCAAGCGAAGTAAAGGCGGGATAATTAGAACAACGAGAGATGACAGTGGCGCGTCGCGAGATTGATAGAGATAAAAATCTTACCAAGTGGTATGCTAATAATTAGCGAATGACAATAATTTGTCATTTGACTTTGTGGCTATGGAGCTCTCACGTGAAGATACATGACGTGCTTGAAGGGCTACTTGGACTTTATGAAAAATATTTAGTGACTTGTTGACGCGGTAACACCGAGGGTGTTACATGGAGCTATTCACAACATGGGTACAATTTAGATGAAAATCAGTTTCTTATATTTATGTAATCCAAAGTGCTGGTAACATGTTGATGTATCCAACTATTATCTAATATAATTCTTCTTTCGTCGAAAAAAAAAGACTTCACCACTTGGGGTCTAGTTCCATGCAATTTGATCCTCAATGTATGGTGACGGTTGAACCTCTCGGAGCGCTAGCCAAAAATGGGACAAGTTCTTGTAAGAGTTGGAGTGAAACACTGCAAACAAGGTAAAGGTCATAAACATAAGTCATTAGTGCACCGATCCCATCATTGCCGGTTTCGCCCATTGTTGATGAAAGTGGGAGGTGATAACAATGTCTATCACCGTCTCGAGCTGATAGTGAAAATCTATTATCACCGTTGGCTAGTATTACTAATCGGCGGTGATGACATTTTTTTCGAATTAAAAAGAAAAGCGCAATTAGCTGCGATGACGAGGCCATTGGCCCACCATCGGAGACTGTCCACGCCGGGTCTTAGACTCTCAAATAACACCTTATTTATGTGCGATTTTATAAATTTGTTGAGTCATATGTCAACTTCATCTAGCTTTATACAATTTTAAAATATTATAAAATTATATGCAAATAAATCACATATATAACTATTTTTAGCTATATTCATAGACAAATTTTATACTTTATTAAAGTCCGGAACGGTATACACTGTAAGCTGGTACCAGAATGGGTTAGAGCATCTCCAATAGTTTCCAACTCGTCAAAAAATATTGAGAGGAATAAATAAGATCATTTTTAATCATTTTCAATAATTCACTCATAAAATATAGAAGACAATTTTACACCAGGAATCTTATACTGCATCTAAATTATTCTAACCACTTCTATATATTTTTCTTCTCTCGTATATTTGTATCAGAAACCATTTTTCTACTCTTTATTTTTTTCGCTCTCTTCTCTCGTATATTTGCATCAGAAACCATTTTTCTACTCTTTATTTTTTTCGCCCTTCCACCTTTAGATTGGAAGGAGGATACGGGTATTTGATCACCGCAGGAGAAGATACGCTTGACCTGGAGTCCACGCATCTTTACGCGCAAGGGGTGGGGGTTTTTTCACATGTGCCAAAAAATTGGGAGGTGAGTTTGGAAGTTGTTGGAGATGAATTTTTTCATTCTTCCTAAAAATCATGGATTCGGAAAAGATTATTGGGTACTCTTGGAGATGCTTACATACTTATGTCTTCCCAAAGCAATAAGAGATCAAAAATCAAGTTTGCATAAGAGCATCTCCAAGAAATTAGCAAAATCGTTTTTCTAAAGGTGGCTATTATTAAAGAAAAACATCTACAACGGATTCTATAAATGACTCCAAATTTACTATCTCTCTATCCCACCTCATTTGCTCTATACTTTTAGAAGCCTACCTCAAGCGTCTCAATTTAGATAGTCTGTTAGAGTAGTCTAGTTTTTTTAAGCGAGATTCATTTTAGAGAATAGCTAAATCACTAAATTTTAATAGTCATTTTGGATAATCACCTGGACTGGCTCTAAGCAGTGTAGCCAAGCCATGTGACCATTGTTTTTCGCGGCTCCCAACAGGAGCACATCGAATCAATAGCAACAAGAAGGGAGGGGAGTGTTGCTGCAGCGCGCAGGGAAAGAGACGAGAGGACATGGGCTTGAACAGCGCAGAGCGCATGCACCAGCCTGCTCCAGCACTCCAGCAGTCCGCGCGCGGAGGCAAGCGCACGCCTGGCCTATTCCTGCTCCGATCGGACCGTCGGATGATGATGGATTGGTCGATGGAGTAGTACATACCGTTGATGCGCGCATTGAATTCCCCCGCCAACTACCCCGCTGCGTCATCTGCGGCACCCATGAATTCACCACGCTCGCCTTCAATTCACCGTGGCGCCAGTCTGGTAGCTTCTGCTCCCGCTATTTATACCCACGCTGCCTGCGCAGCTCATTTATCTCATCTCACGCCTCCGCTCCAAGCACACCACCACTCCACTCCACAGTAGCAGATCGAAGCAGCTAGCAGCAGAGGAGGAGCGAGCGAGCAAGGGGGGCAGCAGCTGCTATGGAGGCGCGGAGGACGGCGAGAGCTCTGCTCGCGAGCTTCGTGCTCGCCGCGTTGGCCGCGCAGGCCTTGGTGGCCGTGGTCGAGTCCAGGGCCAGCCCCGCGGAGAAGGCAAGCCAAGGTAACATCCTCTTTCCATATGTTGTGTGCCCGTGTGGAACAACTAACAATGCCGATGAGGGTGGCGAGCTCGCATTGACCTCTCTGGTTGCGTCGCCGCACGCATGCAGGCGACGACGTGAAGAAGCCGGACTGCGTGCCGGGGATGGACCCGCGCTCGTTCCCGGGGATCGGCGGCGGCGGCATCACGCCCGTGACGCCGTCGCATGGAGGCTCCACCGGGACGCCGTCCCACGGCGGCGGGTACGTGCCAACGCCGTCGCACGGCGGGACGACGCTGCCTTCCCCGTCCCACGGCGGCTTCGGCTCCTCACCGACATCGCCCTCCACCGGCGGCGGCTACGGCGGGTCCCCGTCCCACGGCGGCGGCTCTGGGTCCTCTCCAACGGCCCCGTCCACCGGCGGCGGCTACGGTGGTGGCTCCCCGTCCGACGGCGGTGGCGCGTACGGCGGGTCTCCGTCTACCCCCGGCGGCGGTGGTGGCGCCTACGGAGGCGGGTCGTCCCCCACGCCTGCCCATGGTGGCGGTGGCGCCTACGGGAGCTCCCCGACTCCCGCGTACGGCGGTGACTCCCCCTCGCACGGCGGCAGCATCGGGACCTCGTCGCCCACGCCGTTCGTCCCCATGGACCCCCACAGCTTCGGCTCCCTCCCGGGCTCCTGCGAGTAAGCCACTGCTCCATCATGACACGTCGGCGTCACCATGCATACATGCAGTCAGTCACGTGTCTATTCTCCATGCAATGCATCGTCCACCAGCTACTGGAGGTCGCACCCGATGGAGATCTGGTCGGCGATCGGCGTCCGGTTCCCGAGCACGTCGCCGTCGTCGATGGGGACGCCGACGATGGGCCACTTCTTGGGCGCGGCGGGCAGCATCGGCGGGTCGGACGTGAGCATCCAGGACGCGCTGGCCAGCACCCGGTCCGACGGCACGGGAGCGCTGCTGCGCGAGGGCGCCGCCGCGCTGCTCAACTCCATGACACGTGCCGGCTTCCCCTACACGACGGAGCAGGTCCGCGACGCGTTCGCCGCCGCGGCCGCCGCGGGCGGGTCCGACGCCACCGCCGCGGCGCAAGCGGCCGCCTTCAGGAAGGCCAACGAAGGGAAGGCGTAGAGGCGTGGTGCGTACGTGCATGCGAGATATGATCGAGCGTGTGTACGTGCATGGATGGTTAGATGGAGTGCTCAGGTCCATCTGTTGGCTGCTGCTGTTGGTTTAATGGTTGCGTACGTTGGTTGTGTGTGTGTGTGTGTTATCGGTGAACACTCCGAGACCTAGCTCACTGTGGTGTAGTTGCTCGCTCCCGCTATTTTTTGTTGTCTTTTTTTTTCGTTTGGATCGATCGGTTCTCGATGAATGAATAAAGCAAACTGCAATGTAGTCTCCTAGCTGTTGTTGGATTTTGATCTTGAGGCCTTAGATTCCAGAATTCACCCTAAATTTTACTATGCAAAAAGAAGATTCCCCATCACATTAAAATGTCGGCAAATGTATGAAGTATTAAATGTAGATGAAATCATAAACTAATTGCACAATTTTGTTGTACTTTGCGAGACGAACATTTTGAGTCTAATTAATTAATTTTTAGACAATTTTTTAAACTAAAAACAAAATGCTACAGTGTTCGGGGGTGGCACTGTGCAAATTCGGCCACCCCCGAATCAACCAGGGCTGAATTCCTGATTCTGATGCAGCCATGCAGGCACCGCAACAATTGCAAATAAACCAGTTCTTGGCGCTGTGGATCTTTCCACGCATGCACTAGTCTGCCTGTTGAAAAAGTAACTTAATTCGTTGGGTTAGCGTGGGCACGGGGCAGTGAGCACACAGCCAGTACGGAGTAGGTACTGGCTTGCAAGAGATTACTGCAACTGTAGTACTGTACAACGTATTAAACCATTCACGAGATCTGACGATCTACCGTACTATGTACGATCTACCGTACTAAGCATAAAAGCCCTACCTTTTTGTGGCTGAGTAATAATAACTACATAGAGTACACTTTTTTTTAGAGAAAACTACATGCAAATATGGCGCGTACTCCTACAGATTGCTCCAATAGGCCGTCCATTGTCTTCGCAACACTGCTCTTGGGCCTCGGGCGTCGTCGGCCTAGCATTGTTGGTGTCAAAAGAGAACACGGGCCTTATTGGAGTGGAAACGCCTCAGGTGTGGGCCTAGCTTGTTGATGTCAAAAGCGAACACGGGCCTTATTGGAGCGAAAAGGAACTGAGAAGAGGCCTGGCCAACAAGAGGAAGGCGTAGAGGGAAGAAGGCTGCGGCTGCTGGCACGTGCATGCATGTCAGAATATGTGATTAGCTGGAGTGCTGCATTGTTCTTGTTCGTTGCTGCTGTTGGTTTGATGGTTACGTTTGCGTGCACGTGTATTTCAGGTGAACGACGCCAATCTCATTGTGGCGTGCGTGATCGCTCGTCTTATTTTGCTGTTTTTATTTATTTTTTGTTGTGGATCGCCAATCTCAAAGACTCTGGCCCCAACTTTGCGTGCCTTGGCGCCGAGGACTGAAACCTGACCTCCAAAACTAGGTTGCGCCAGCCTCCTTTGTTTGTCTGGTGTAATTTCATTCAATTTCTATTAATTATTTTTTTCATGATCGGGTCTTTTACCTGTTTTTCATTAAGAGGAATGGCCAAAAGAAACGCCGGATAACGGTTACAAAAGACTCACAAGTAATCCTAAGATTACTTGCAGAATCCGAAAGACACAAACGAACAGCAAGAAAACACGGGGGAGAGGACCTCCACCTCAAAACACCAACCGACTATGCCTGCAAAAGAAATATACATCCGCGCAATGGTTGCCAACAGACGGGGTGAGGCCATGGTGGCAAAGCATCCACCGGTAGAAAGCCCAGCATATCCGCAAGCGACCAGGTAGCCGTTGCGAAGGAGACGACAGTATCCACAAGCGACCGGGTAGCCGCTGCGAAAAGGACGACAACAATATCCGCAAGCGACTAGGTAACCGCTGCGAAGAAGAAAAAGACGACAGCATCCGCAAGCGACTAGGTAGCCGCTGCGAAGAAGATGACAACTGCAGCAACAACAGCACCCTAGGTGGACAAACCAAAGCGAAGAGAAAGCTGAAGCACGGCAGGCACAGTACACTCCGGCGAAAGAGGTGGGATGGCGGCAGAAGTGCTCCAACGAAGCCTCCAGGAAGGGGATGACATCCGCAGACGCCAACAACGTTGTATGAAGAGCATGAGAAGGACTTTCGTCCCTAAGCCGTCCCAAACGACATGCGCGATGAACAGAAACTTCAGTGGCGCCTTCAACAAGGTATACGGCACAGACTGCACCGCCGCAGCTGGCCCAAAGCAAGTCAGGCAGAGTTTTCACCCAAGGAACTATTCTAGCACAGCTGGGGCAGTAGGGGCAGCCCAGCCACAGCCAGGTGAGGCCCCACCCCGGCAAAGGCGGGCCAACCCCGGACCAACCGCCGACGAGGATCTGTGGCCTGCCGCCAACCTTGCGCCCTCGGCCGTCGACTGCAAGGTGGGCGAATCCGGTGAGCCACCGCGTAGCCTGGCCAGCAGATGCCAAATCTAGCCCGTAGTGGCCCGGATCCGGCCGGCAAGCCGCCCCAGTAGCAGGGACGCAGTCCATGGCCGCCCCCCACTGCCCGGGAAGCCACCTTCGGGCACCATCAGGCCGGCTGCGGTGACCCGACAGATCCGGCCAGGCCCCGTGGAGCATGGCCACCGGACGCCAGATCCGACCCCTAGGGGCCCGGATCCGGTCGGCCAGCCACCGCAGCGTCATCCGGTGAGCCACCGCAGCGTCTATTAATTATATGAAGTTACACAAAAAAAAACTCTAGGTGGTCAAGCAAAATGATCATACAAGTTTGTTTCGATGACAACTCAAAGATACACATATAATGGCACATAAAACATCAAGTAATCATAGGACAAACCCACATATATAGCACAAGCATAGCTTGGAACAACATAACTAAGAACACTTAATTTGTCCAAGTCCATGGACACAAATAAAGTTATAAATTTGTCCAAGTCCATGGACACAAATTACTAAGCTCTCACATGACGCTTCCTATCCTCCGTCTTCCATTTCTTACAAGGCGCCCTCACCGTAGGGTCCTCCAATAACTTGCTTCGACAAGAGAAATGCTCCCACTTGCATGTCTGACCCTCCAATGAAATTTATCAAACCGTAGTAACATTGAAAGATAAGAATGGAACTATACACTATCAAGTAGGCCGAGTCCACAACTCACCAAGAAGTCATCATACGGATTGCATGCCATAGTTTTATCCATAACCAGGCTCTGACCGAACCACCCCCTTTATGAGCTTTGATCCCACACATGCATGTAGGGTATCGTAAACTATGGCATGGCAAACCCTTTAAACGAACCATGAACTCGGCCACATCAAGCTCGGACGGCTAATGCGACTTCGAACCATATATGTACTCCTGAAAATCATACAATGGTCATCCATCTTGCATAGCACAATCAACGGTGAAACATCGGAGTATCGGACCAATGAAAAGTATAGATGGTTTGTTTAGGTTAGAGTAGAGGGGAGGACTTACACTTGACCTCAAGCCGTCAAGCACAACGAAAGACCAAAATAAAGTCAACATCGAGGTTTGGCCTGTGGAGTTTTGCATGAATTTTACAGCATAGCAGAGGGTTTTGTTTAGACGTGCACGGGTAGCAGCCTTCTCCTCCTCTGTCATTTCTAGAGGGTTTAGTAGAAGAGGCACCCAATGCTTGAACTCGTCGTACAACCAACTCTTATCCTCGCCATACAGGAAGAGCATATGGCACCAGACATTTACCCTAGACACCATTTATCTTAGGAGAGGTCCAAATTTGAAAAACAAAAATTAAGTCATATTTAGATCTTATGGTCTGAAAGTTTAGTAGTCTAAATTAAAGGCTAAACTTACACGAATTTAATTTACTTGTGAGGTCTAATAAACCAATGATATTTTGTGAGGTCGACTAAAATTTAGATGTCACTTTAGACCGCTTGTTTACGGTATCCAGACTTAGGGCCCCTTTGGATTGCAAGATAGGTAAGTATAGGAAAATAAAAAACTCAGGAATTGATATGTCATACTTCTCTAATCATATGGGAACTGAAAGCAAAGGAAAGTAAATACGATGGCCTTTGGCGGGAGCTCAGGTGAAACACAGGAATTGGCCGTTGCTCCTAGTTTTTAAATCTGAACAAATACACAGCATTGAAAGCAAAGCTAGCCATTGCACACACAGATATCCTAGCCGTTACAAGTGCCAAAGTGCTTACACAAGCGGGTGTGTGTATGCCTTGCATACATCTCCTTTGTTGATATGCAATCAGTATACGCCCCAACACCATCAGTCCTCTCCAAGCATACATTTTCTTTGCTAGTCTGCATTCCATGGAAGCCCCAACACCATCAGGCCATCTCCAAGCACACCAAGAGATCTGATCAACCACTTCATATGGTGAGTCATAAGTCTTATACTTTCATTTCCATGTGACGACACAAAGCACTAGAACTAAAATTTGATTGTTTGTTGCACAAATCTTCCCGAAGTAAAATACAGTATCCATTCTCAGATTGGGGAAAGTGGGAGATGGACAAGAAACTTTACGGATTGTAGGTGCTGCACACCGAGGATGCCAATTACTGTCGCCAGATCTAGTGCCGGGACGCCACGCCGGGTGGCGGGGACGGGTCGGCCTCTGCCTCCCTTGTGCAGCACCATCGGTGGGTGGTGGTCGATGCAAGATGCGCCACCGTTGGGGTGGAAGATGGATCCTAGTCCACAGGATCCACTGTTGCCCCAAACATTGCGGCTATAGGGAGAGGAGGGCATCCTCCCTCTTTTTTTCCCTTGTTGGTGTCGGATGAGTGAGGCCTGCGGCCGTGAAAAGCCGCACGAGCGTTGCGCGGAAACGATTTTGTTTCGCACCAGGAAGTTTTTCAAGAAGTCTGACCTCATGGTAGAATTCCCATAAAATTAAGCCATACGAAAGCAATCCTATGAAATTTTTCCTTACTTTTTCCTGTGAACCAAAGGAGTGTGTAGAAAATAAGTTGAATCCTAAAAAAAAATCCTATGCCAATCCTCCGATCAAAGGAGGCCTTAGAATGGTCCAAAACCCATCCCGTGGCTGACCCGGCGGCCCGGCACGTGAGGTGACAGTGTGCCTGCGGCCACACTGACTGACCCCGCCCGGCCGCTCGAAACGGCCTTGGCGAGTTGGCGTCATCATCCATCGGCCGCGTCCGCGCGTCGTGTCGTCGCGGCTGGCTCCAGTGCTTTCCCTACGGCGCCGGGGGTCCCGGAGGACCGACGACCGAGCGTTCACTGTACTGCCATAGTGCCATGACGTCTGGCACAGCGCCACGAACCGAAGCACGGAACGAGTGGGTGGCCTTTCTACTCACTCTCTCTCTCTAGACTCCAACATGTTTACTTCTACAGTAGGGATGTTGAGACTTGCGACTCTGTTCCAGTGTCAGTGCGTTCGCGCTACAGTGCGGGCCGGTGGCGCGGAAATTTGCCACTGTCATGAACCTACGCGCCAGGTTCTGACTCCCACACGGCCACACGCAGGACGCGTCATCTCACGACGAGTAAACAAGCGAGGTGGGTCAAAAAATTCCCAGATTTTAGTGCTCATCACAGGTGAGAGGCGAGGTGACCTGGAGCACCAACTTTCCAGTTTCCAGCATGTGATCATTCAGACATTCACCCTAGGGGCAAGACACAATTTCCCGGCACGAGCGCGCCAAGCACGACGCGGGCAAGCCGTGATTGGCCGTGCACCAAGACTTCCCCTCCGCTCTGATTAATACATACTGGAGTACTTATTTTTCAATGGTCTCGGCAAGGCACGCGTTTCCTCACACCCACCCACCATTTGAACGCACGCACGGATCAACTTCCCACTCCCGTAGTCCCGGCCCGTTGGTCACGGTGTTGACAGCACTGTCTGCCTTCTTTGACGAAGACGCCAGCGACCACGCCGAAAAGGGCCGTATACTTCCGTGAGGCAGCGTTGATCAATCGGGGAAAAGTGGAGCAGTTTTTACTTGGCAGTACACGTTGTGATGATGTCAATATGTCAACTGTTAATCATAAACTTACGCCAGCTGGTTAGATTCTTTATATTAGAACACGTTTGTTCAAGTTTAGGTTATCGACTTTGTTCCATAACTTAATAACATTATTTATTAAATGAAATGTGGTATGCTTGTCGATAATGGCCCTGTTTTTCAGCACTACTTCAGCAGTACTTTTCAGCGAAGGAACAATATTTTTTCCTCTCACAACAAATCAGCATCAGTAGCAGCTAAATTTCAATAAAACAAACAGGGTCATACAAGATTCATGCTTGGCCACGGCGTCCGCCCCATCCGGACACCGCGCGCCACTTCGGACACACTCTGCCCCTCAAAAAAAAATCTCCCGCTCTTCCCACTCCGCCTCAACGCCGTGGCCATCCTCGCCTGCGCCCCCATTCTGCGCCCAGCCGCCCCACTTTGCCATCCCCGCGCGTGCGACCCATCCTGCACCGCAGCTCCACCTTAATCCGCGCTCGCCCATCACGACCATGGCGTGCACCGCGCCGCCACCACCCTGGCGTCACTGGGAGAAGGTCGTCACCGGCTGGGACATCGTCTCTCCAGTCAGTCGAAGACACCACGTCACGAAGACTTGTATATTGCAAATGCATGTTTCAAGTGTTTCAGAGGTATGTTGCAAGTGTTTTATACGGATGTTGCAAAAGTAGATCGAGATGTTGCAAGTGTTTTAGAGGTATGTTGCAAGTGTTTCAAAGATATTTTACAAGCGTCTATTCAAAATGTTTCATCTGTTTTATACCTACGTTGCAAGTATTTTATGTCGACGTTGCATACTACTCTGTCCCAAAAAAAAGAGTCACTATGGGAATCGTACTGGTCAAACTTCCTCAACTTTGACTAAATTTATAGAAAATACGTGCAACATTTATATCTCTAAAAAAAGTATACTATGAAAGTATATTCAATGATCTACCTAATGGTACTAATTATATACCATAAATGTTAATATTTTGTTAAATATATTTGGTCAAAGTTAAAAGTTATTGACATTTTGGGAAGCGAGAATGACTCTTTTTTGACGGAGGGAGTATGTTTCAGTGGCTATAGACTTATTTTGTAAGTGTCTAGTCAAAATGTTTCATCTGTTTGAGACATGTGTTGCAAGTGTTTTATCTAGATATATGCATAAATTGCATTGGCTATACACATATGTTGCAAGCGTGTGTTGCAATATTTCACCTGTTTTCAGACGTATGTCGTAGAAATGCTTCATGTTGCAGCATTAATAGGCGCAGGAAGTGGGCACATGATAAGGCGGTCCCCGTGTACGCGGGAAGCGAAGTGGCAATGGGTGGTCCCCACCTGCATGCGCAGCAGCAGGCACGAGCGCGCAGCAGCATGCGGGGGCGAGCGGGCAGGCGCAGTAGTTGCAGCCGCATGCGGGGGAGGCGCAACAGCATGCGGGGCTGGCGCAGCAGTTGCAGCCGTATGCGGGGCAGGCGTAGCATCATGCGGGACAGGCGTAGCAGGCGGGGCTAGCGTTCAGACGTTTAGGCGCTATTTACGTCATTTCAGATTTGTCGACTCAGTCTTTCAGATGTGTTCGAAAGAGTAGGATGTGTGTGCGCTTTCATAAGCGTTAGTATACGCGTGCATATGGTTTTATGCTGTGTTTCGCTCAAATAAAATCCATATAAGAAAGTAATCAGCGAAGGGGCCTCGTTGTAGAATAAGTTTAGCTTGTTACGTTTGTCCAAGTAAAATGCGTCAAACTTTAGAGACGAGTCAAACAATTTACTGGTATACGAGCATTGGCCGTTGGAAATGAAAGTAAGGCCTCGTTTAGATTAAAAAAATAAAAATAAACCTGATAAATAGTACCACTTTCGTTTTATTTGACAAATATTGTCTAATCGTGGACTAACTAGGCTCAAAAAGATTCATCTCGTGATTTCCAACTAAACTATGTAATTAGTTTTTTTTACCTATATTTACTACTTCATGTATGGGTCCAAGGATTGATGTGATGAAGAGAGTGAAAAAATTCTAACTTTTGGGGTGCAACTAAACAAGGCGTAAATGTAATGTTTTGCTCGTTGCTCTGTATTCTCTCATGTCTGCAGAGTCCGATTTTCGTTGTCGTTGACATCCATGGTTCGACTACTCCAGCATTGATGGTTCGATTTGCTCTTCCCCCAGTTCGTTCTTTTTTGTTTTTTGTTTTTTTGCAACACTCGAGCTGGCCCAAGGGGCTGTCTGGTTGTGTACCTAGCCTGGACAGCAATCGCAATCCTGGCCGTCCAAAATTGGACGCTGGGGAACACAGTCTGGCCATTGCCTGGCGACGGAACCGAAAGAGGCCAACTGCGTGGTGTCTCCATTGTCCACGAGCACGGATCAACAGACGTTTGCAACTGCAACGGGGCTGGCTGGCCGGCACGCTGCGTGGCTTGCTAGATTCACGCGACACGAAACCCCAATCAATTTCGTATCCTGTACCGGAACCCAAAAATCAACGGATCCCGTCCGCCCCACCGATTGGTAAGGCAAGGCGCCAGCCAAGCCCAGGCCGCCTCGCGCACGACGCACGCCCCGTCCGGCCAGCCACGCACGCACGCACGTCGAACGCGAGCGATTTCGCGCCGAAAATCTCGTAGACGTGGAAGACGGCGACGAACGGACAGCCGGCCCGCCCCATCCGTCGCCCACGCCCAGTGTTGATTCGCCCCGGCGCCGTGGCGAGCTTCCGGTTTCTGCAGGCCGCGGCGCGGCGCCCGCCAGGTGGATGCTTCTGCGAGGCCGCCGCCGCGGTTCCCAAGCAGCCGAGCCCGAACGCCCAGCACAGCAGTCAAAAGTCAAAACAGACCGGGGCGACCCGCCACCGGGGCGTTGTCTCGTTCCGCGGATCCCCAAGGCCCCCCCCCCCCCCCCCAACCACTAGTTGACAAAGTCCGCCACGCATCCCCGGATCCTCTGCGCCACGGAGGCCGCATTTCGTGGCCCACTCGCCGCATGCTGCGCCGCAGAGGATCCCACCACTGCCACGACGCCCAGCCGCCGTGGCCTCACCACGCTCACCTTCAAATACCCAGTGGCCGTTCCTTCCAGCTCGCCGCTCAGTCTCTTCTCGTGTCCAGCCGTCGTCGTCTCCTCTCCGCTTCTCTCTCTCATCAGCGGCGTCGTCAGCCAGCCAAGAAATAAGGCACCGGCACCGGCACCGCGAGAAGCTCGTTCCTTGAAGCCAGCTGCCAGGTGCCAGCCATGATCCCCCAGACGTCCTCGGTCTCTTCGTCGTCGTCGTCGGCGGCGGCGCCCATGCCGCCGGTGTTGCCCAGCCCCAGCGGCATCGGCAGCAGCGACAGGATGTTCTCGGGCTCGGGCGGCGGCTCGGGGCAGCAGCAGCTGGCCATCAGCAACGGGGTGCTCCTCGCCGCGGTCATCTTCCTCTTCATGGTCGTCGTCTTCGTCTTCCTGCTCTACCTCTACGCCAAGCGCTACCTGGGCGTGAACCCGCTCCTGGCGCCGACCTCGCCGTCGTCGCGGTTCCTCTTCGTCGCGTCGTCCCCGCTCCCGCAGCGCGGCCTGCCCGCCTCCGTCCTGCGCTCCCTCCCCGTCACCGTCTACGCCGGGGCCGGAGCTGGCTCCCCCGGCGCCAAGGACAAGGAGGCGCTGGAGTGCGCGGTGTGCCTGTCGGAGGTGGCCGACGGCGAGAAGGTGCGGACGCTGCCCAAGTGCGGGCACGGGTTCCACGTGGAGTGCATCGACATGTGGTTCCACTCCCACGACACCTGCCCGCTCTGCCGCGCCCCCGTCGGCGCCGGCGACCTCGACGCGCTGCCGCGGGAGGAGCCCTCGGGCGCGTCGCTGGAGTTCCCCGTGTTCCCCACCAACGTCCTCTTCTGGGGCACCCACGACGAGGTCACAAACGCCGGCCTCGCCGCGCCCCCACCCCAGCCGCCAACCGTCGCCAGCGCAAGCGCCGCCGCCGCGTCCACGAGCTCCTCGGCCTCCGGGCGCAGGAAGGAGAACCAGCTGGTCATCGACATCCCGACGCGGCCCTTGGCTCTGAACACGCCGCCCATGAACTCCCCGCTGCCGGCGAGCCGCATGCCCGGCGGAACCGCCGACGAGATGCGGTCCCCGGTCTCCGCCAGGCTGCGGTCGCTGCGCCGCCTGCTGAGCAGAGGGAAGCAGGCCGTGGTCGGCACCTCCTCCCCGAGCCCGCGCGGCGCCGGCGCCGGCGCCTGTGACATCGAGCAGGGGCTCGCCGGAGCCGAGCCCGCCCGCCCGCCGAAGACGCCCAACACGCCGAAGACGCCTCCGTCGTCGGCGAACTGATCCAGATCCTATTCCCTCGAGCTCCGGGACGCATTTGGCTCCACTCGCCGATCGCCGGAGCGCGCACATGCGTTCATTCAATCTTTCTTCCTTTCCCCCCTTTTTCGTTACTCTTCTTGGTTCGGAAAAAAAGGAATTTTTTGGTCAAAAATTCCTGTGTAAACATAGCAAAAGACTGATGTTGATTGGTTGTTGGTGGGGGATAAATGGTGAATTTGTTCATATGTTAATCAAGAGACTTTTCTTGAATTTTTTTACTTTTGTTGGCTTGTCTCGTGAGGATGTTTCCTTGCTTGCTACGACTACGAGGAGGGTGCATGTGTTCCACTTGAACACTTCCTCTTCTTTCAGAAACTGGCAGTACATTACAACGTGTCAAGGTGCGAGTTAGGTCACTCGTTGCTGCCACTCAGATCCTGTTTAAGTTCCCAGAAAATTTTACAAAATTTTTTAGATTCCCCGTCACATCAAATCTTTGGACACATGCATGAAGCATTAAATATAGATAAAAAATAAAACTAATTATACAGTTTAGACGAAATGGACGAGGCGAATCTTTTAAACCTAATTAGACCATGATTGGATAATATTTGCCAAATAACAACGGAAAAAGCTACAGTTTCGTTTTGCAAATTTTTTTTTGCATCTAAACCGGCCCTCAAACTACCGTCCTCACAGGGGAATTTTTTTATTTTTAGCTAAAATTTGAAACATATTTTAAATTTGACCCGGATTTGAAAGTTTTTTTAAAACTAGCCCGTTTGGCCTCGCCACCATGCATGGCGGGGCAATTGCACTGAACCCCGCCATGCATGGTGGCGGAGTGCAGGGGCCACGTGGCACCCTGCAGGCCAGCGTGGAAGGGTGTACCCCGCCATGCATGGTGGCGGGGTATCCCTAACCCGCCACCGATCATGGCGGGGTACAACCCGCCATGATGCCACGGTTTCATACTGCCCCAGGCGTCACGGTGGTCTCGCCGAGGTCAGTGGTAGTCTGCAGAAGACCCAGTGTCCCTAGCTGACAAACAGCAGAAGACAATGCTAAAGAATGTGATGTGACCGGCTCATGGTGGTCTGGGAGGGAGAAAAAGGAGAAAAGGTGCCACATGCACAGTCTTTTTACTGCACAAGATAGTCTTTTTCTCTGCAAGACCAGAACGACAGAATGTTGCTGTGTTTAGTTGAGGAAAATTGGGTGAAAAGTTACTGTAGATGGGCGTGCCCTTAGGGCACCGTTTAGATGCCAAAAATTTTGCCAAATTTTTCAGATTCTCCGTCACATCGAATCTTTGAACGCATGCATGAAGCATTAAATATAGATAAAAAATAAAACTAATTATACAGTTTAGACGAAATAGACGAGACAAATCTTTTAAGCCTAATTAAACTATGATTGGACAATATTTGCCAAATAACAACGAAACTGCTACAGTAGCGTTTCGCCAAAAATTTTGCCAACTAAACAGGCCCTAGGAAGCTACGTACAAAAGAACATGTCCTATTTCTACTGTGCCACATGCCTCTCCAAGTCTCTAGAGGACAATATAACAATTGAAGTACATGTGACTATGGGTGTGTTCACTTCGCGAAAAGTAGGTGAAAAGTTATTGTAGCATCTTTCGTTGTTATTTGGCAAAATTTATCTAATCATGGACTAACTAGGCTCAAAAGATTCGTCCCGACATTTACAGACAAACTATGCAATTAGTTATCTTTTTTACCTACATTTAATGCTCCATGCATGCGTCGAAAGATTTGATGTGATGGGTGGAAGAGGAAATATTTTGGGTTGGGATGGGAAGTGAACAAGGCATATGAAACATTTGCCCATCTCGTCCGTGCATGTATAGAGTATATATATAGCACTTTTTTTAATCTCCCTAAAACTAGTTATCTTTGAACACATGCATGAAGCATTAAATATAGATAAAAAATAAAACTAATTATACAGTTTAGACGAAATGGACGAGACAAATCTTTTAAGCCTAATTAGACCATGATTGGACAATATTTACCAAATAACAACGAAACTGCTACAGTAACGTTTCGCCAAAAATTTTGCCAACTAAACAGCCCCTAAAAAGACTGTGCATGCGGCACCTTTCCTCCTTTTTCTCCCTCCCAGGCCACCATGAGCCGGTCACATCGCATTCTATAGCATTGTCTTCTGCTGTTTGTCAGCTAGGGACCCTGGTTCTTCTGCAGACTACCACCGACCTCGGCGAGACCACCATGGCGCCTGGGGCAGTACGCAACCGTGGCATCATGACGGGTTGTACCCCGCCATGATCGGTGGCGGGTTAGGGGTACCCCGCCACCATGCATGGCGGTGTACACCTTTCCACGCTGGCCTGCAGGGTGCCACGTGGCCCCTGCACCCCGCCACCATGCATGGCGGGGTTCAGTGCAATTGCCCCGCCATGCATGGTGGCGGGGCCAAACGGGCTAGTTTTAAAAAAACTTTCAAATCCGGGTCAAATTTAAAATATGTTTCAAATTTGGGCTAAAAATAAAAAAAATTCTCACAGGGAGTCAGGATCATGACACTAGAAATGGGCTGTGTTTAGGCCCGGTTTAGATGCAAATTTTTTTGCAAAATGGGCACTGTAGCGTTTTCGTTGTTATTTGATAATATTGTCCAATCATGGTCTAATTAGGCTTAAAAGATTCGTCTCGTCCATGTCGTCTAAACTGTGTAATTAGTTTTATTTTTTATCTATATTTAATGCTTCATGCATTTGTCCAAAGATTCGATGTGACGGGGAATATAAATTTTTTTGTAAAATTTTTTGGGAACTAAACAGGGCCTTAGTTACCAACCAAAAATTTTTCACCCCATCACGTCAAATGTTTGGGCACATGCATGAAGTATTAAATATAGACGAAAAAAATAATTGCACAGTTTGGTTGGAAACCATGAGACGATTCTTTTAAGCCTAATTAGTTCATGATTAGCCTTAAGTGCTACAGTAACACACATGTGCTAATGGCGGCTTGATTAAGCTTAATAAACCCGTCTCGCGGTATTCAGGTGAGTTATATAATTAGTTTCGCGGTTTTCAGGTGAGTTATATAATTAATTTTTTAATTAGTATTTTAAAACCTCTTTCGACGTCCCGTATAACAACTGACCTGACACCTGGGTATCACAAACTAAACGAGGCATCTAGCTGTACGGCAGGAACTCAAAAAGGTGATTGTCGACGGAAAGGTAGAAGAAGAACGAATGGAAGTGGAAATGTGCTTAAGGGTGTGTTTAGTTGTCTCTGTAAAATTTTTGGAATCACAGTAACTTTTTCGTATGTATTTGACAATTAGTGTCCAATCATGAACTAATTAGGTTCTAAAGATTCATCTCGTGATTTATAATCAAACTATGTAATTAGTTATTTTTTTATCTATATTTAATGCTCCATGCATACGTCTGAATATTCGATGTGACGAAGAATCTTGTAAAATTTTTAGAATATTAAAGTAACTGAACAGTGCCTAACAAAGTGGAAATTCAACTGTAGGCTGACCGGAGTAGGGGACAAGGTCTGCGCGTTTCAGGCAAAGAGTTCGTTCCAGCTGACGAAAACCTGTCCGGTTGTCCCTGCTGGGGCCCGGCGCTCCTAGTACTGTATGTCCTGTTGCCGTCTGAGATCGTCACTTCCCTTCACCCAAGTGTCATACTCCCGTCAGGATTAGGAGAGATTCAGAGAGCAGAGAGCTCCCGTTGCTTGAAGCATCACCTTAACAAAAATCCCAGACCTGAAGTTCGTTTCCGTGAAGCCATTCTCCTTCTAACTCTTTTCCCCTCTCGAAAGCTCTCGTGTTGCTACAATTGAAGGAGGGGGCGAAAAGAGGAGTCGTTGTCTCCGCCGGCGGAGCCGACGGTCTCCCTCGCCTCCGTTGGCCTTCGGGCCGCGGGGAGGTGACAGAGACCGCTGCGCTCTCGCCGGTCAGAGGAGTAGGTCTAGGTTTTGGTGTCCGGTGGCGGCGGCGTCGAGACGGCGGCGTCACCTCGGAATAAGGTCCTCTCACACTTCTCCCCGTCTCGGCGGCGCGATGCTCCGGCGCTGGCGAAGAGTGCGTGGAGGTGAGGTGCGGCTGTGCCGGCCTCTGTACAGGAGTCTGGGTGGCCTCTGACTCCGGCGTTTTGGTGGCGGCGGTGGCGGCGGCATCCCGCGTCAAGGATACAACGACAACTGTAGGCGAAGTGGATCGTTGGAGAGTGGATCGAGCTTGTGTTCCCACTGCGCATGTTGTCGTCAAGCTTCGATCCAAGTTTGGAGGAGCATGGGGCGTGAACTCGGCCGATGCTCTTTCATCGTCATCTTCATCTGGGCGTCCGCGTCGGGTGGCTTCTGTGGCTCCTCTCAAAGCTTCATAGCGATGTTGCTCCTCCAGATCTGGGCTAGTCAGGGCGGCTTCTTCTTCGACGGCGGCAATCGGCGACGAATCAATGGCGGCGATCGACGACGACGGAAGCTTCTTGCGAAGACGGGAATCACTGGGTCCAGGGACTTTTTCTGCAATTTGTTATTCTACTAAGGGCCTATGTGTATGTTCGATGGCACAGGTGTCCATGTATCCTCCCCGTATGTACCTGTGTTTGTACACGTATTTGTACATTTTTCTTATCTAGTAATACAGGTATTTTTATCAAAAAAAAAAAGGCATTCTCCTCCTTGTCCGGTGCAGTCCCGTTACATCTCCGGTCGGTCGTCGGTTGCCGATCAAACACGGCGCCGCGTCCGCCGGCGCGTCGAGCCTGACACCAACGGCGGCTCGCGAGCATGCGGAATACTACAAGCTTTGACCCCGCCCTCCCCGTTCTCCGTAAATTAAGCAGCAATTGACTTGAAACCGCACGCATGCCCCCTTGTGCCTTGTCCTTGATTCCTTGTGTTTCGTAGCAGCAGCCAGCAGTCGCCGGTCAGTCAACCACGTGTGAGAGGCGCCGGGAGTGTATATACTACGCGGGCGTGCGAATGCGCGGTGAAGTCATGGTGGCGGCCAATGGGTCGCTCGCACGATCAGGATTCAGGACAAGGTCGCGTCACCTTGCCGACTTGCCGTTGCCGAGCGCGCGCGGCGGGCTAGTGCGAAGTTTCTTGGGCGCAAGTCAGTCGCGGTCTCCGTCGCAGGAACCGGTCGTCGGAGCCTGCCGGAAGCCGGATGGCAGCAGGGGAAGCACAGGCACAGCAGACGGTGTTAGGTCAGGCGTCACTCTCCCGCCATGTTCCCGCGCTTGCTTATGCCAGTCTCAATGCTTAGTTTCACTACACGGTTTCCAAAATCCCACATCAGCTAGAGTGGGATGAAACAATGAATGAAACTAGCCTTCACAATGCAGCGTTTTATTTCACCAATTCCAAAACTAAGTAAAGCATTTAATTTCCATAGAATGATGGGATCATATGCACCGATAGAATATGTAGCCATTCACACACAGAAGTCGCATATAACCAGATTACCAGAATAGCTAGACTGCATATGCATAGAGCAGTCGCATATAACCAGATTACCAGAATAGCAGGACTCTGACAAACACCTGAAGTACTGGACCAGATAGACAGTTACAGCATTCGCATAGAGCACTGGAAAACATATATGAACCAACTGGAACTAAGATAGTAACTAAGATAAAAAAGAGTTCATAGCCTTCAGCCCACATGGCCTCTCACTGGTTCTTCTCACGAGACAGAACTGCACCCCATACGTTTTGCTTTCATCCTGCAGAAACAAAAAGACCAGTTCAGCATGAGCTCTTTCAGCTTTTCAGTAAAGGTTACAAATTGCATTTAATATTTGCAGAGATACATGCACAGCTCTCAGGTTCAGTACAATAATATGCATCCTAATTCTCTTGAACATGTAATTTGTAATGGTAAACAAGTAAAGGTAACTAAAGTCTGTCCAAACACTCTCTGGTGCATGATATTCTTGTAAAATATTTCTGGGCAATGTCTTGTTCATAGTGCAGCATTAAGTCTTAAAATATTGAACTGAGCAGTCACACAATATCTAGTGTGCAAATAAGATAGGGAAAATACCTTAGTCAGCAAATAGCTTTTCCTCAAGCTTACGTAATGCCTTGTCTCGGTTAGCCTTTTGAATTTCAGACATTTGACTTGTATCTTGATTGAGCAGGGAATTGTAAACTTGAAACATCCTTGCTTCCTTTTCTTCTGTTGCTGCCTTCAAATTTGTGTTTGATATCTTAATCTGGGCTTCTGTAACCTTTTCGCACTCCGCCTTTCGATCTTGCTGAACCTTGAGAATTTTTTCAATATTATCACCAAGGATGACAAATCCTTCCATAACGTTATCCTTCTTGCGCTTTTCACTGCGCTCAGCCTTTGCTGCTTCTCTACCAATAGGCCTTTGCTGTTCTTCTGGAACATCATGTATCTCATTCTTGTCTTTCTCTTTTTCCTCAAACAGTGCACACCATTTGGGCTCCTCTTTTAATATCTTCCACCAATGCACCAACTGAAAACGCTTTCCAAACCTGATTTCATAAACCTTTTGTGCCTCTTCCTCTAGCATGTCGTCGGAGTATCCGCTTGTATGAACTTTAGCTATCTGAGACCAAGCATCATTGAAATCAGTTATCGATGACTTGAGGCGTGACCAGTGAACCTTCAATTGGTTTACTTCCCTTCTACGCTTCCCGTCCCCTTTCCTATTAAACTCCTCAGTGATTTCCTTCCAAAATGTATCATGTTTCTTGTCATTACCCCTAATTGGGTCTTTTGAAACATTCAACCAAGCACTGGCCTACAGAATACGGAATAAAAAAATACGAACACATCAAGTATTGTACTACACACTGGCCTACAAAAATAAAAAACTGTTAAGTGGTTACCAGTCTCGTTTCCTCGTCATGAGTCCAATATCTTTTCTTTACTGCCCCTCCATCATCATCAATATTCACCCTCTCTTGTGCTGAAGTGCCTTGTTTCACAGTTTGGGATGTTACTGTTCTATAGGGACTTGGTTGTGGTGGTGGGGATGTTGGGTTGAAGCTCAGGGTCTGACCAACATAATGAAAATTTTCTCCTAGCATCTGTGGGTGCGACGGATACTGTGGTGGTTGAAGCAAATTGGTAAAACCACCTGGTGGATAAACAGCCCTGACATTTCCAAATACAAGTTAACTCCTTGCTTACAGTATGCCAAACACTATATATGGTGTGTACTGCCTGTCTAGTAAGAAATATAACACTAGATATCACATGCCCAAAATAGTGAATAAACTGTCAAACTTTTCCACTAATTATTTGTTGGTGAAACAACTCCGTCATCATGCAAGTCCATGCTTACAGTATGCCAAAATGTACCATACCCAAGCATCAGATTGAGTTTTCATACATAAAAATTATTGCATTGACAGATTTGCATCAGGATCAGTAATCAGAACTATCCAAGTCAAACATGAAAAATATTGCAGGTACCTACACTAGTACACACACATCAGGTACATGTATTCACAGTTTATAGAAATCAGCTACCTACACTAGCACACACACACATCCACTTGAATTCACAATTGATACAAAACAACTAGTATCAGATCGAAAACAGGTACTATCAGTTCCATGTTGAATTATATACTGAAATTCAGAGATGCTACAAATCACTATCAGATCGAAAACAATTACTTGTATAGATTGGAATCAATACATACCATAGATTCTGGGCATGCTGGTTTCCTTGTTCAGATGGAAAATTTGGGGGAATGGCACCGAACCATGCTCCTTGTGCTGGCCTCGGTGGCAGTACTGCTCCTTGCAGTGGGGATGAAGCACGAGCAGCAGGTGATATAGCCTGCGCAGTGGACGGCGCAGGGGAAGATGTTGGTACAGCAGTGGACGGCGCAGGGGAAGATGCTGGTACAGCCTGCGCCGCCGCCGGTGCTCCAGAAGCGACGGAAGAAGATGGACAGGCTGGCGGCGCAGAGAGGAAAGTCGGCGGAGGCGACGAAGATGAAGAAGCGGGAGGGGCCGACGGTGTAGGAGAGTGCGTCGCCTTCAGTCCAAGGCGGCTGCCTCCACGCCCTTTCTCGCCTTTGCCTCGCCGCCCAGAGCCTCGGTCGAAATCCATGGCGCGGGATCTAGCGGCCAGGGGGAATGGGGAACGACAAGAAGGAGGAATAGGGCGGGAAGGATTGGATCTTGGCGCGCGGGGAAGGAGGAAGAAATCACGCTCCCGCGGCGGGGAATAGGGCGGGAAGGATTGGATCTAGGCGCCTGGAGCACGAGATCAGTGGGATGAAATTCTCCCCCTCAATGCGGGTGTCGTTCGGTTACCGAGAGGTTGGAAACAGAGCTCGCGAGTGTCGTGGCCATGAAACGAACTTGTTCTCTCTCCTCCCAGTTTCATGCAAAAACTCTCCTTGTGCTGATGTGTCACTGTAATTAATGTGCATGACACCCCCTTGAAACCCCCATTGAGACTGGCCTTATGTATCTGCGACGTGAGTGGTCGTACTGAGTAGTGGTAAGCCTGTTCTAATGATGCTAAGGGTGTGTTTATTTCGTGAAAAGTAGGTGAAAAGTTACTGTAGCATCTTTCGTTGTTATTTGGCAAAATTTGTCCAATCATGGACTAACTAGGCTCAAAAGATTCGTCCCGACATTTACAGACAAACTATGCAATTAGTTATCTTTTTTACCTACATTTAATGCTCCATGCATGCGTCGAAAGATTCGATGTGATGGGTGTAAGAAGAAATATTTTGGGTTGGGATGGGAAGTGAACACAGCCTAAATAAATTGCTACTGCCCCCAGTGCATACGTGTTACTACGTGTGTATGGATACGATAGATTCCACTGAATCTAATGATGATGGCTTTGCAGTTGGAAGCCGGTCAAGGTCGAGGCGCCTTTGTTTAACGACGCTTGGACGCAGATCGTGATCGTCCCGGAGTTCTGATATGATTGGGCGTGATTGTTTTAGACTTTTATTAGTACGGCCTTGTTTAGATTGCCCCTAAATTTCAAGTTTTTTTACTCTCTTTATCACATTAATTTTTGGACACATGCATGAAGCATTAAATGTTGGTAAAAAAATAACTAATTGTACAGTTTAGTAGTAAATCACGAGACGAATCTTTTAAGTCTCGTTAGTCCTCGATTGAATAATAATTATTAAATACAAACGAAAGTACTGCAGTAACCAGAGTTGAAAAAATTTACAATCTAAACAAAGCTATGTGTTTAAGAATGCAGGTGCGGGAATATGAGGGTGTGTTCACTTCCCATGCTAACCCAAAATATTTCCTCTTCCACCCATCATATCGAATCTTTTGACGCATGCATGGAGCATTAAATGTAGGTAAAAAAGATAACTAATTACATAGTTTGTCTGTAAATATCGGGACGAATCTTTTGAGCCTAATTAGTCTATGATTGGACAAATTTTATCAAATAACAACGAAAGATACTACGGTAACTTTTCACCTGCTTTTCGCGAAGTGAATACACCCTGAGATGACGGACGGTTGGGAGTTGCCTGCACGAAATCAGACGCGGGGAAGGAACCGTGTCATGGCCTCACGTCAGACGAGCTGCCGCGGGGATTGCAGCCGGTAGCGCTGCGTGCGTGCGTGCGTCAGCCGCCGCGCCTCACCTACCCCGGCCCGGTGAGTGTAA
Source organism: Saccharum hybrid cultivar R570 (assembly GCA_038087645.1). Lineage (NCBI taxonomy): Eukaryota > Viridiplantae > Streptophyta > Magnoliopsida > Poales > Poaceae > Saccharum > Saccharum hybrid cultivar. The sequence goes on from JAQSUU010000245.1 coordinate 15,233,640, forward strand.
ACCGGGCGACGAAATTCTCTCGCCGAGATAGTTTATCGCAGCGGCGGCGGGCTGGGCGGAGCGGTTAGGCGGGGGCCGTTGACGAACGTGACGGTACGGCCTACGCCGTGCGTCGACCGTGGTAATAGCTGGTCATCGAACACGTGTTTCCCGGCGGGCGGTTATAATGAAGCGCACCGCGAAGCGAAGGGTAGACAGCAAGATCGAGGCATCTGGGACTCCGGGCCGCTCGGTCACGGTCGCGCGTAGGAGTACTATCAACAAGTAACCGAGAAGTGCGGTGGCGTGAGCGTAACTGCGGGCACGCCCGTAGTAGTAGGCCGTGGCGTGATGGTGCGTGCGTGGCGTGCAGCACGGCGCGCTGGTCGCGCGGCGTCGCCCGCGGCTGGGGAGTAGGAGGAGCCGAGGAGGGACTTGAAGGCGGACGTGCGGCGGCCGGGCCCGTGCGTGCGGCGCGGCGCGGCCGCTGTCCGCCAGAGTGGCCGAGTGGGTGGGACTCCCGGGATTGCGCATTTGCGGCTGCGACTACGGACAACAAGAAGTCAACAACAGCGCCGCGCGCCCGCGTGGGGTGGACCGTGTGCGGTCTGACTCTGGACTCCGGCCGGACTCCGGAGGCGCGGGCAACTCGGCCGCGTGGGGGCGCGCTCGGCCAGTCGGCCCCGTAGTCGTAGTAGACGGGCCGCTCGGGATTCCTGATAGAGGCCCAAATTGGCGTACGGGCTTGTAGGCCGACCACAGCTTATGGAGATATACTATTGTACTCTTCTTTCTTTTTTTTTCTTTCAACAGTGCTAAGACCGACCGCACCGCATACTGTAAATCATTCGGAGAACGTTACATGAAAAAAAGGCTGCAGAGGGTACGCTACCTCATACGCTATCAAGTGGACGGGCGGACGTCCGGTACTCCTGGCGGACGAGCAGCACCATCCGGTACGTGCCTCGTGGGGCCCGCGCGTCCTGCAGGTCGTCCTCGCCAGAGAGCAAGCACGTCCGCGCGGGAGGGAGAGAGAGGAGAGAGGTGGCATGCAACGCATGTCCCAATTGTTCAACGATGAAAAAATGTTATAACTCACAAACCAAAAAATCAAATTAAATTCCGATTACACCATTAAATTCGTTTTAATAAATTCTTCAAAACTAGATCTCACATGGATATATTTAGATAAAGTGACAAGTGGGCCCCACAGTGGATAGATGATGATATAGAGGATAGATGAGTGTGGAAGAATTAGGTATAGAGGAGAGAATCTTGATGACTATGATGTATAGATGATGAATTTAGAGTACCACGAGTGCGGATAGCCTAAGCGCCCGTGCAGGCGGGCGTCCGTGTCCAGACGCCGCACCTGCATCCTGTTCCCACACCTGCACTCCAAGTACCGCTTAACCCCACGCAGTGTCCGCGCCTCACATCACCTCTCGCGCCCCCTCCAACAGCTGCAGCAGGCGGGTCATAAACACTCGTACAAACACCTGAAAACACTTGAAAACCATTTCAAACATACGTAACATCTAGATAAAACACTTGTAACATATGTGTGGAACATATACAACATTCAGATAAACACACTTGCAACATACATCTGAAAAATAGATGAAACATTAGGAACAGACGTTTGCAACATACGTGTACAACCATTACAACATATGTAACATCCCGATCTACTTTTACAACCAGTGGTGGAGCCAGAAATTTTGCATAGAGGGGGAGGTGGGCGACCAAAAAGATCGAACTTATAAACAAAAAGTGGGGCTCGTATTTTCTTATATATAATCTAGGATCAAAGGCGTTATTTTTTTTCATTGTGGGCAACAACTTAACAGCAATGCGTCTAGGGTGATTTCGTAAACCTCGAGATCTCAAAGTCTTTCTAAGATGCTTTGTAGTATTATCTAGTTGTATTTTTTATGATTTCATTATCTATATATATATATATATAGGACTGTGCTAAATAGTACCTAGGGTACTGATTATTATTTAGTACCTGACCCTTCCGAGGCACGCAACCCACCAGCGCACCCGCAGCCCGCCTCCTAGCCTCCGTTTTTTCCCCACTCCCACGCTGATATTTCACGCCGTTTTTTCCTCCCGCACTGATTTTTTCACGTCGTTTTTTTACCCACACGTGCTTAGATAGTGCCTCCGTTCAGGACCCGGTTTTTTCTCCTACGCCGGTTTTTTTTCACCCACACGTGCTTAGGTGGTGCCTCCGTTCAGGTAGTTCTCGAAATGCTAAATGCTGATGGCCCATGTCCTCACGCCATGTCCTAAGTCACCCTTTCACCCCCTTTTTTATCTTTGGAATAAGCGTTATGGTCAATCCGATATGCAGCAACAAACGGACAAAATAGCACTTCGTTTTTCAATCTCAGTTAATTTGTAGCCCAAAGAATTTTAGTTATGATTAAACGTGAAATTTTCTATTTCTAGAGTTCAAATGATCCAAAATTTATAACCATAAATTACATTTTGTTTTCAAACAAATTTACTTTGTATAAGCAAATTTCAACGAACAAGCAAGACTTGTCCTTGCAATACAAAGCTTTTTGCAGGGTATAAGCACTTTCAAAAAACAAGAGCCATCAAAAGCCCAGAACCACTACATTAACATGTCCAATCGTGCATCTCAAACATGCAAACTACGAGGAGCCATGAGGTAGTGCGAGCACCTAGGTGCTCTCGGCACTCGAGGACTCCATGGTGGTGCTCAGCAAACATCTTGCACAAGATCGTCCACTATAGTGCCACACCATCACTCCAGGCATGGGATGCTGAAGAGGTGTTTGCCTCAGCAGCATTAGTATGGCTATAACGTCTTCTAAAACCTGCAAGATGGAGTAATGAGCTTAATAACAAGTGAAATAACCTCTTCTTGACATGATTAATTTTAGAATATAATCTTAAAAAACAGGTTTTCTTGTGGGGGTAACATATCCAGTTAATTATCAAGATGATACCACATAAACATTAAAATTTTATAAGTTGTTATGCAAACTATTTCGATTTGAGCATATGACACTCTCCCCCATCTCCCTGTTTCATTGGCATTACCTCATAATCAATATATATGAATGTATCTAAATGAATTTCTCTCTTACAAAATCGAAACCAGCATAGCAGCATCAGAAAAGGAAAAGATATCAAAGTTTACTGCAACACAGAGGAAGACAGAGTCAATGAGGGGAAGACAGGAGGAAGACACAAACTACCTGGGCCACACAAACATGGAGAAACTTTTGTCTCACTTGGCCATCAGCCCACAACCCCTCCTCATTCAGAACCTGAACTTCACAGCCATCAGCTCCGTCACTATAAAACCCACCAAGCCATGACAAGATAAAAAAAGTGAAGTCTAGCTGCAGTGATGATCAGAAAAGGCATAAGCTGAATAAGTAAAGTCTCCGAGGCATAACTACTTGGACAGCTAGATGTTCAATCAAAATTGACCGAACTCTAGCCGCAGTGCTGATCAAGTTTCAAGTTTTAATTTCCATGATTATGCATCGCAGCAAAAAATGAGCTGCTAATTAATCCACCACAGTTACTATATCACAGCAGCAACACTTATAATGTCATAAATTATATAATGTCATAAATTAAAATAGTACTAACTCTTGTGCCTTGGCATCAGTAGTTAACTGAATAAGTGATCCACTCAATTACAATTTTATTAATGAATCATACTATGGAACATGTTTCTAAATAATATTTTTATTGTCACGTAGCAGGCTAGGATTTCTATGACCACCTGTTTTCTGGAACAATCATTGTATCTGTTTCTAGAAATGAATATTTATGGTCACAGCTAATTGGTTAACCATCAACTGTTTATCAAACCGTCTGTAGCTAACATGTTTTGCCCAACATTTCGTTGGTGACACTTGAGAACCAAAATAGAAGAGAGTGCCTGATAGTCTAGAAGAAAATGGTTTCTTCTAAACATAGTCTACAATAAAATGACTTCCTGGAGAAACCACAAAATACTCAACTTTAGAGCAATGAAGGGAAGAAGGCACACCAGTTCAACACACAGGTATTGCTCTCTTTCTGCTCGTTCCTGGCTGCATAAATAGGACAAGGATGAGACTGACATCGTCAGTCAGACAAATCAATTTTAGCATAGGTGGGCATGACAGGTTCAGATCCTGGTCCCACAAGCACCATGCCTGCAATGAAAATACTAATGGCATGGGCGCATGGGAGATAAATTTTAGTGTTTCTCCAGCAATTGAGCTATTCATAAATCATCAGTCTAACTATACACTCATGCATAAATTATAGAAAAAGTTAATATATCGTTGCTAGGCATTTGAACAAACATTTGACATGCAAGTTGTCAACACAAAACATTTTGCATCCAAGTTGTTGATTTCCACTCAAGCCAGTGTAATTCCTGATATAAAAGGTACCATAGATTCAGTAAAGCACTTGAATGAACATTTGACATGCAATCTATAATATACTAATAGAAGAACATTATAGAAATAATACACACTGACATGAACAGTAAGTTGAAATTGTAATGGTGAAATCTTATTAGACTATGCGTCACTGAGCTAATACTTTTTTAAACCACATGAAACAAAAAAAATGTTCAATATGGCATCTTACACATGGTGCCTGTGGTTTGGGCACTAGTCAAAAGAGAGTGGAGAGGGAACCTTACATGCTGAACGCGCACAAAGAAGACTAATACGAAGAAATTCTCACGGACGCACATCATTTTACTTAAAACAAAAATTCAGCTCCAGGTTCAAGATATTCTAAGACTAAAACTTCAATGCATACATTCTCTATTTTCTGCAGAGATGCAAAATGAAGTCACTCAACTATATGGAGGGACGTCTAATCCAATAGTAACCACATTCATGTTATTATTTCAATTGAACCACAAAAATCATCTCAGTTCACAGCTTTTCTTTAAAAAATAAGCAAATTTGTGGAGGTCGAATTTGCCTGAGGCTAGGTTGGCGCCGTTAGAGCAGGAGGGTTGTTATCGACATGCTTCAACATCGGTTGTGCAGCGGCAGGAGCCACACTAGCATCTGGTTGCTCCTCACCACTCGTCCGGCGTACACGGATGTGACCAGCGGAGGAGAACAGCTGCAACATGGGGAGACCTTGGTGTCAAGAGGGGGGAACGAAATCCGAGAAGGTCTCCATGCGGCAGGACGCCATCAGCCACTGGCCAGCACATCCTGCAAACAAGAAAAAATGTCCATGCCCTTTCAAAACCTGAAAGATTCATATAGCAAAGAAATAACCTTCGGATTATCTAATGTAGCATAATTAGTCACCCAAACAGATCAGATGACTATATTGATATGGCCAATTATCTAACGAAGCATACGTAGTGGCACGAACAAAAAAATTGACATGATGAAAATTCAAGCATAATAAGTCACACCTACAAATCAGGAATATTAGAAAAAATGACCTTTGTGAGTGATCATGGAGTGTAGCTGGAGGAGGGTGCTTTGATTGAGAACGCTTGTGATCTGCAAACAGAACCTAAGAAAGAACAAAAGAGAATAAACAACACTGATGAAAATATTAGCTCTAACCACGAAGCATGATCAAAGATATTTATAGTAGTGGACTTTAAAATGGCATGTTGACTTCTGGCATCTGACAAAGGATGGGTCAATGAGTTAATAACCAAAAGCTGATCATCATTGAAGTTTGTTGAATCAAGCTGGCAGATAGCAAATACTAACATTTAATATCACAAAAATGCATACAAACAGATGACGCTGCAGGAGCACGTTTGATAAATATTGTCATTTCCCAATTTTCTAACCTCAAGGAACTGACATAAGAAATTAAGAAACAAACACATTAAGCAAAAGAGATTTGATAAATTGGAGAGATTAGTTGCACTGTTGCAGATCACAGTAGCATATGAGCTTAGTTCCTCTGGGCCAAAAGTGTAGGCTAAAGGAAATATGACCTGACCACTAAATCCTCCAAGGCAAGGCATAGGCAAATCGAAGAAATTTGGTTTCACTGTAGAAGCAAAGAATGCATCTAAATTGCTATCAGCCCACTGTGACCGCTGTTCCCACATAAAGCGCAGGAATGCTAGCGGAGAAACATCCTAACTAGTAGTAGTAGAATTCATGTAAAAACAAATAAACTAAAATGTTCAGACAGTGTAAAAAAACAAATTCTAACTGTAAGGTGAAACTAACATGCAGGAACATTGATGCCTTTGCATAGGGTACACTGCTACTGACTAAAGGCAATCAATTACTGAAAGTTGCATTGCAATTGAGCACTTTACTCAGGGATGGGTTAACAGAGATACAAACATCGTCCACTCCATCACTTCCAATCACATACCATCCAGCAACAAGAAATGCTTTGCCACCCATCGAGCAAACAAAATATCATGCTAAAAAGGAAATGGTAAGCAGCGGAAGTTTACCATTAGGAAACTACTACTCCTAGACTCCCAACTCTGATAGGAAATTCTGATCATGAAATGCGTATCAAAGTGACAAGATACAACGATGTACATATTTAAAGATGAGCATATGAGCAGTATACAAATGGTCTTGCAAGAAGCAAAGTGGCATGCATAATAGGATACGGAAATTTTAGAATACATGAGCATATGGTCAACAATGATCAGCTTTGGGATTCAAGAGCATATGAGCATCAGGTGCTCACACATGCAATTGTCAAAAGCATACCACAATGATTAACAGGCAGAAACCTTAAATCTGTAATATCAACAGGTGCATACATAGATCAAGATAGATAAATCATAAAATCAATGCCAAGTTTATGACTGGTGGAGACAGTGATAAGTCCAAAAAAGTGTTGAGCATTCTCTAGCATACCTTTTTTTGTGCTAGTGGCACGCCACTGTTGCTGATGGAGTGCGCCTGCCCATACTTATTTGGCCAGCTAGCAGGAGACTTTTGATGTAGTTCCATTAAGCATGACAGACAACTCGGTGCAATTTTCAGATTATATGATGAAAAATGGAACCATGACACATGACCAGGGATTCCTAATTACAGGACATAGGTGTTAATAAACAGGGAGGAATCCTGTCAAAGACAGTTGGTACAAAAATCCAGTAGTAAGAGATAATCTCATGCTCTGCTCAGTTCACTAGGATGAAGACAACATAATCCCTTGATGAAGAGCAGCCTAAAACCGGATAACGAGTCAAATTGGCGATTTATTTTCGGAAAATCAGTAACAATATGCAATACATTGATTTGTCTGAATACCACCCAGTGCAACAATAATAAAGGCAACAACAATGATAGCCGGACACGGAACTAGATGACCACAAAAAATTTAAAAAATGCAGCAAGACTGTACCTACAGGGTACATGCAATGCAATGATATGTGGCTACAATTGCCATCAATAAGCCTGAAAAATGAATGACAATCAAGTGACTGTTGTTGCATCCATTCATAGGATAATAAATATACAAGCATAAAGCAACAAAAAATTTAGAGATTTAGACCTAGACTCAACCTTGCTGCTAGTGAAGAAGAGCTCCTAGCCGTGGTGGTTCCTGAACGACTGGGCTGACAAACGAACACTCACATAGTCACATCAGACCAAGAGAAGCTCAAGGGAACGCATCCTGCAGTCGAATCATCAAATCGAATCAAGAAGGGGCAGGGGAAGGGGAAAGGGAAGGGGAAGATGTTGCAAATGAGGAGCTGGGGAAGGGGATCTGGAGGAGGGGCACCTGGATCTGCCACCATTGTTGCAGGAGCACACGCAGGACGGCGGTGGCGGTGGCGGTGGACTGATGGCGTCGCCAGGCGAGTCGCTACTCCTTTCTCTGAGAGTTCGCGACGGGAGCTGACGATGAGTCACGGGCGAGCACAGGAGGGTGACACGCAGGAGTGGGAGAACGGAGAAACCGCTGATACAGCCGGGTGATGGGGATCAGCTGCTCCCTAGGCCTACTACCCTAGATCCGTTGCCGGCGAGGGGATGAAGGCTCAACTCGTCAAACGCCGGGATGCAGGATGGGGCGGAGGAACGCTGCGGAGGGGCCATGCGGGTAAAACGCGGCCACTGCCGCCGCCGCCGGTGGAGAAGAGGGAGGGAGGGAGGAGGAGGTGGATCGAGGATGGGAGTAGGTGGAGCTGGACATCGCCGGCTCACTGCCAGTTGCGGAGGGGCAGAGGGAGCCGTCACACCGCCGAGCAGAGGAGGAACTGCCGCTGCCCACGACAGGAAAAAAGGAGGACGAACAAAAATAAATGGGTGAAAAAAAACAGAGAATAAAAAAGCAGTAGGCATCGTGGGGAAGTCGGGGTCGGTCGTGCTGGGTGGGTGGGGTGGCTCGGCGGATCGGAATTAGTAGGCGGTGGGGTGACTCGGGTACTGAATATTAATCAGTACCCAGGGTACAATATAGAAATACTATATATATATATATATATATATATATATATATATATATATATATATATATATATATATATAACAACAATTTTATTATATTCTCCCTCTTAAAATAAATAAAAATAATAAAATTATACTAGTATAAAAAAAATGTTGTGACATGTTAGGGGGGGCATGCCCCTCCCAATCCCCCTGCCTCTGCCACTGTATATAACATACCCACGGAACACTTGCAACATACCTCTGAAACAGCTGAAACATTTGAAACATACGCTTGCAACATGCGATGTATCCCGGTGCAGCCTCCTCCACCGTTTACAACCGATCGCCGCAGCCGTAGCAGGAGGCGAGGCCGGAGGGCTTCTGCACCAGGGCCCAGCACTTCTCCTTGAACCGGCGGCGCCTGTTGGCGTTGTCAGGCGCGAGAACGCGCGTGGTGCCCTCGGTGGCCAGCTGATGGCCGAGGAAGCGGTCCCTACGCGTGGGTGCGGCAGTGCTCGTGCCGTTAGGTGGTACAGGTGATGGAGCAGGAGCAACGCCAAGGGAGGTCCGGTGGGCGTGGGGGCTTGAGTGGGGGAGGTGGTGGTGGTGGTAGGTTTTTGGGGAAGGTGACGAAGGGAATGCCATGGATGAGACGATGTACGGACGGTGACCGTTGACGACGAAGCAGAGCAGAGCATGGGAGGTTTCTCGTCTCATTTTCTTATCCGGCAGGTGCAGCGGAAGGGACGGACGTGGGCACCATAATAAAAAAGTATTTATTGCATGAAGGAGTCGCGAATTATTCTTCTACTCCCTTAGTACGTTTATAGGGTTCAAAAATTTATTACACCTTCAATAACATTTGAGTTTTCAATCCAGATTGGCTAGATGAATGGATGGCATTCCATTCAGCGGATTAATAAAAATGATAAAGTGTGCATTTCTATTTAAATAGCACAGAGACATGCAATGAAAACACCATTGCCATACATGGTACACGGATCACACACACACATCACACGCTGACTAGTTTAATAAAGACCGTATTAGATCTTTTGCCACACCCACTTTTAATCCATGGAGAAATTCTAAACGTAGTTGTATTTTTGGGCGGGGAACTAATTTTTGTAGATATATAAGAAAATCAGTGACAAGGACTCTCTTAGTTCGCGGGTTTATGCGTATTTTAGGCGATCTTATTCTATGCACGGCATTTTGTTTACCTTTTAGAAGATATACTGTATTAACCTGCTGGTTATCGCAGCTCGTCGCAGTCACTGTGGACTCCTAACCCCGTCTTTTCCTATCGATTAATAATTAGGTACAAGACTGATTTGGTGGATCTTCTCTCCGGCCAGTCATCCAGCGTATAATAACAAAATCGCTTCTCGTCCTCGACTCAAAACTCAAAAGTACTCGCGTGTTGTGATAAAATGCTGACTCAATGAGAAGGCGACGGGGGATGTGAAATTTGAGGGATGCCCACGAGGATATTCCGCATCTAAGGCTGAACGAAAAACTCGAAGCTCGTTAGCTCATTCGGCTCGTGGCTGACTCGGCTCAACTCGGCTCGGGATTTTAGCTCGTTAGCTATAACGAGCCAACTCGAGCTGGCTCGTGAGCCGCTCGCGAGCCAAACGAGCCGTAGTTTTAGGGAAAAAGTCATCATAACTTATATTAGTTTTGTATTATTTCATGTCTTCACTTTACAAATGAATGATATGTTAGCTCATATAAATATTTTATTCGATTTAAGGTTATTGAATATATTATTTTTATATTATAAATGCAAATATTATATTCGCGAGCCTAACGAGCCAGCTCGAGCTCATAACGAGCCGAGCCGAGCTGGCTTTCTGGCTCGTTAAGATAACGAGCCGAGCCGAGCTAGCTCGCTATCCTAACGAGCCAGAACGAGCCGAGTCGAGCCGAGCCAGCTCGGCTCGTTATCCAGCCTTACACATCCCTATACTACGTTTGGTTATGCCAAAATAGAGGTAAATGCACAAACTTATGCAGATGTTTCGATTAGGTTCATCAACTCTAAAAGTTGAATTTTGAAACAATAAACATTTTAAAAGATTTACCGCGGGTCCATGCCTCTTCATTTAGCCTTTAGATTCAACTTTTGGGTTCATAGACTTTTGAAATGGTTTACCACTGACCTGGTACTCCCTCAAGTCTAGCATCGGTGCCTTTGCTCTATCTTCTAGTGCTCGCCACCACCATTACCTGTCACCAAGCTCCTATTACTGCCATTGTTCCTCGCATTGTGCTCCACCCATGTGGCTCTATCCTACAAATGAGCTCTACTGAGTTTGTCTGTGCCCTCTACCCTTTGCGCTCGTGAGTGGTAAAGCTCATGGTCCCATCCATTGTCACCGACAAATCCTCCCTTGGCCGAATCAACCTCTCACTGCCCTGTCTCCATTGTCTCCATTGTGCTCAAGCCCTCTCACTGCCCTGTCTCCATTGTGCTCACTGCCCTGTCTCCATTGTGCTCAAGCCCTGTCACTGAGTGTTGGGGAAGAAAGAAGAGGAAGGAGATGACTCATGGGACACACACGCTGCCGTGTCTCCATTGTGCTCAAGCCCTCAGTAATACAAGTATGACCAAATTATATCTATTTTCTTAATTTTATTTATGATCTATTCATACATGTTTTACTTAAGCCCTAACCCTTAAGTAAAACAAGTATGACCAAATCACAAGTAAAACACGGTTTCTTTATCCCTGCACACAAAAGATATCCATAAGTAAAACATGTTTTCTTTTACCCTTTCATTGTGCTCTCTAGTAATACTCACGACCGGCCTGATTTACGTGTGGCATGCACTTCTTTAGTAAAAAATCATGCCTTTTTTTTAAGACAGCACTAGCAGTAAGGGCACCCCAATCGCAAGCTAAGGCTATCCGCACTCATGGACCTCTATATTCATCCTCTATACGTTCTAGTCAGCAAGATTCTCTCCTTTATACTTAATTCTCCCGCATCCATCCATCCTCTATATCATTCTCTATCCACTGTGGGACCCACTTGTTATTTTATCTAAATATATCCATGTGTGATCTAGTTTTGAAGGATTTATTGAGACGAATTTAATGGTGCAATCGAAATTTAATTTGGATTTTTGGTTTATGAGTTATAACATTTTTTATAGAAAAAAAGTTGACACGCTTTTCTATGCACCGCTGTTTCTTCTGCCGTCTCACGCGCGCGTCCGTCGGCACCGTCCCGTCCTTTAACGTATGAACAGTAAAACACCAGATATAGAGGACCGCATGGCTTCCTGAGCGATAGAGTACAGGGTCCCGGTGCAGCGGTTTTATGCTCTATGCAATCCTGCAGGGAGAGATAGCAGACGTGAGTGCGGTCGGTCTAACAGCCTGGTTAGACTGGTCGCAGTGGATACTCTAAAACGATACTCTAAAACTTTAGAGTATGAATATAGAGTAAAAACTGCTGCACTGGGTACTCTAAAATGATACTCTATCCTTTTTCTCACTCTATATTTAGAGTGGTACAGTGCTTACTCTATACTCTATAGTGGCGAGCCCCACTAGCTAAACAAAGGAAAAAATGCTATAACTCACAAACAAAAAATCCAAATTAAATTTCGATTGCACCATTAAATTCGTCTCAATAAATCCTTCAAAACTAGATCACACATGGATATATTTAGATAAAGTGACAAGTGGATCCCATAGTGGATAGAGGATGATATAAATGATGAATGAGTGCGGAGAATTGAGTATAGAGGAGAGAATCTTACTAACTAGGACTCCCTCCGTCCAAAAAAAAGAGTCATTCTCGCTTCCAAAAAGTCAACAACTTTTAACTTTGATCAAATATATTTAACAAAATATTAATATTTATGGTACATAATTAGTATCATTAGGTAGATCTTTGAATATACTTTCATAATAAACTTATTTGGAGATATAAATGTTGCACGCATTTTCTACAAACGTAGTCAAAGTTGAGAAAGTTTGACGAGCATGTTTCCCACGGTGACTCTATTTTTAGGACAGAGTAGTATAGAGGATGAATATAGAGGTCGATGAGTACGGTTAGTCTTAGCCTCGACCAAACTTTACGTTACACGTAGACGGGGATGGCTTTGAGGCCGCAGGTTTCGCAACGGGAGCAGACATGCTGAGCATGGCTAGTACAGCAGCACCTTTATTCTTGGTCCCACCATACACAGGCTTTCTCCATCACATCCACATACTTTGGACCGGTTTAGATGCAAAATATTTTACAAAATGACACTGTAGCAAATTTCGTTGTTATTTAAAAATTAGTGTCCAATCATGATCTAACTAGGCTTAAAATATTCGTCTCGTCCATTTCGTCTAAACTGTGTAATTAGTTTTATTTTTTATCTATATTTAATACTTCATGCATGCGTCCAAAGATTCGATGTGACGAAGAATGTTGAAAATTTTTGCAAAATTTCTGGCAACTAAACAGGGCCTTTCTCCACCACAGCTTCCCACACCGCGAGCCTTGGCTGCTGCTTCAAACTTTTTGACAGACGAGGCGTACGCTGCTTCTGCAGGCAGTTCGGAGGCTCTGCGAAACCACCGTTCGATGTGATATGGACTCACGGTGCTGACATGGAACTGGGTAGCACGCCAACTAGATGCGTTAGGGAAGCCCTAAGGCTATCTGCACTTATGGACCTTTATATTTATCCTCTATATGTTCTAGTCAGCAAGATTCTCTCCTCTATACTCAATTCTCCTGCACTCATTCATCCTCTATATCATCCTCTATCCACTCTATTCACTGTTAGACCCACTTGTCACTTTATCTAAATATATCCATGTGTGATCTAGTTTTGAAGGATTTATTGAGACGAATTTAATGGTGCAATCGAAATTTAATTTGGATTTTTGGTTTGTGAGTTATAGCATTTTTTTTCCTTTGTTTAGCTAGTGGGGCCCGTCACTGCTCACTATAGAGTAAGCACTGTACTACTCTAAATATAGAGTGAGAGAAAGGATATAGTATCGTTTTAGAGTATCCAGTGCAACAGTTTTTACTCTATATTCATACTCTGAAGCTTTAGAGTATCCCACTGCGGATCGTCTAACGCCTTCCGCAATGGTGAAGGGCTGCCCTGAAAAAATCTACGTCACATTCTCTTTACTGGCATCACTCCTCGTATACCGCCGTGGTAGGCATCGCTAACATCATTGCATGGAGCCACTGAACCAGGAAAAGGACAGCTTGTGCAGGCAAGGACAGGTACCAACGTGAGACGGTTGTCACCCGAGGCAAGAACTGGCCGCCGGAGCAAGCAGTTGCGCCGCTCCAGTTTTCGCTGGCATCACTCGGAATTGGAACCACATGCCACAACACGGGAGTGATTCCCAAATGTTCTCTCTCCTCTTTTGGCTGCACTTAAGCACAACACTGCAGAGGACCTAAGGCTATCCGTATTTATGATCCTCTATTTTCATTCTCTATACATCTTGTTCATCAGGATTCTCTCCTTTATATTTATTTCTCCCGCATCTATCCATCCTCTATCCACTGTGGGACCCACTTGTCACTTTATCTAAATATATCCATGTAAGATCTAGTTTTGAAGGATTTGTTGAAACAAATTCAATGGTGTAATTAGAATTTAATTTGGTTTTTTTGTTTGTGAGTTATAACATTTTTTAGTTTGTTTAAACAGTGGGACCACCCAGCATGCTCTCTCTTCACTTTTCCCCTCCTCTCTCGGGCACGTGTGAGCGCGCAGGATGAGCCCAGGCCCCGCGCCCCGGTTTAGCGTAAGTTCGCTACCTGCGCCAAATTTAGCGTTCGCGCGGCCATCCGATAGCTTACCGTATCATTTAAGGCTCATGTTGCAGCTTTTTTTCTCCTGTATGTGCTATACCATATCTTTTACCGGACCTCAGTCTAGCACAAGTATTATAATCGGCGTGAAGCTGGCGAGATCCGACGTGGGAGAGAGAGAAAGCAGGACAGAGGAGAAAGCGAGCGACTCGCGAGACGCCGGCAAAAACGGGCGAAATGCACGGTCGCGGCTGCTCCTCCACTCCGGTTATTCCACGTCGCACCTAATCATTAAATATCGGACCACTGTCGGCAACTCAGTGACCTAGAGCTTGTTGCAGCCGGCGAGCGGGCGTATTCGTTAGCCTTCCTCTCACAACAACGAACTCGTGCAAAACGCCAGAAACCTATGAGCACGGCTCCCCTTCCCGAAAAAGAAGCGAGCCCACCACCACCGTCACTGACGTGCACCCCCAAAAAAAAATCGCACACAAATTCCTCAGACCACGTTTTTTTTTGCTCACAAATCCCACAAATCAAATAGCAAGAGCAAAAGAAAAAACGAAAAAGAAACAATAGAGGATGTGTTTAGATTATTGTAAAGGGTGTGTAAAGTTTACGTAGCATTTTTCGTTGTTATTTGGTAAAATTTATCTAATCATGGACTAACTAGACTCAAAAGATTCGTCTCGACATTTACAGATAAACTGTGTAATTAGTTTTTTTTACCTACATTTAATGCTTAATGCATATGTTTAAAGATTTGATGTGACGGAAAATCGTAAAATTTTTGGAATTTTGAAGTAACTGAACACTGCCAGAGTCGACCAAGAAATCCGCCTTGCCATCTCCGTTTCGTATATGTTTCGCATATGCCCCAGAATTTCCACACGAATTTCACGAGGTTATTCCTCGCCGCGACCTGCGATCTCGCTTGAAAGAGATGCCCCAGATCACGGGACCGGTGTGAGGACTGAGGCGCCGACCTCCGACCTCACCGGGGCATTCGATTCGTCCCGATCCTCACCCCTCATCTCTCGCGTGTTCAGGCAAGCGATTCCGTCGGTTATTGCGATCTGCCCTTTCATTCTTCTCGATTCCGTTGGTTGCGACGAATCTGATTTGCCGAATGCGAGGCGTGCAGGTTTGTTGGGCTGCCCGGGGAAGGAATGCTCGTGTCGACATGCTAAGCCGCGGAGCCGTGCGGTCGCTGTTGGATCGTCTCCGGCCTCCGCCTCTGGGGTGGAATTGGAATTGGAACCCCAGCTCTGCCATGCCTCCGCCGCCGCCCTCGGCGGCCGCGAACCGCGCCTGCCTCTGCAGGTTCGCCCACTCGACCGCGCGTTGCGGCGGCGAGAGTGGCAGGACGCTGCCGGGTAATAAGGCGGTGTTCCTTGATCTGGGAGCCGGGAGGAGGTTCGCGCCGAGCGGCGCGCTCAGCTTGAGGGGGTGCTTGGGTTGGCAAGATGGTGGCGGCGGCGGCGAGTTCAGGAGTAGGGTGGACGGGGAGGCGGCGGGGATTAAGGCGCAGGTGCTTACCACGCAGCGGCAGCTGATGCGCGATCCGGAGGTGCTGCTGCCGCTGGAGGAGGCCGCCGCAAGTGCCAAGAGCATCAACGGGAATGGCGCCTGCCAGCGAGGGAAGCCGCTAGGGTTCCCGGAGCAGGCTGTGGCGGCTAAGATGGTGGTTGCTGTTGATGTGGATGAAGGTATGTGAAATGATTACGGCATGGAGTTGTTCTTTTGAAATTGTCAGGTGTGCATTTGTAGTGTCTGTAGTCGAATGCATTGACTGTTTAGGTATTATTAGTGGTTGGTTCCTTGGTCCTTAGTCTAGAAACAGTTAATTGAATAACGAACATTGAACAGCCTTGAAAATATTTGCATCTGGTCAAGGAAGTAGCACCATTTTTTTCTTTGTTTATGGTTGACCTTTTCTCACTACCTTGTACTGTATATCTTGCTTGCAGTTCTTGGTAGCTTTCTTGCAGCTCTGAACAAATTTATTGTTGATCGTTATTCTTGGAATCACTCAGTAGCAGAGTACCATGTATACGAGTTCTTTAAGGTGAACATGAGGTCCTTGCTCCCTTAAAAAATTGACTCCTGGAATTTGTGATTTTGCTTGGTCACATTTTCATTTGAGCTATTCAAGTTGAATGTTTGTTTGCCAGGTAGTTCTTACATCTTTTTTTGTTCAAAACTCTATGCAGATATGGAACTGTTCTCGAGAAAGAGGTGTGTTGATGCTACTTATCTTTGTTTCATTTGAAATTACACATATTAGCGTTTTAAACATACACTCATCATATGAACAAGCACTGATCTGAAACTCTCCAGCTAATTTTCTTGTCCACGAGTTCTTCACAACCCATTACTTCCAAGATGGTATTCATCCTATCCCGGGGGCTCGAGATGCTCTCCAAACTCTTTCTTCTTTCTGTAGCTTGTCTGTAGTAACGTAAGTCATTTATTTGATATAAGAGACAAATCAATTTGCCTTTCATTATACGGGTTTGCCTAATATATCCTTCTTTTAAAAGATCTCGACAGGATGTAATTAAGAATCACACATTGGAATGGATTGAGAAGTATTATCCAGGCTTGTTTGAGCAGATCCATTTCGGGAATCATTTCGCTTTGGAAGGTCAGTCAAGGCCAAAATCAGAGATTTGCAGGTAATAATCATTTTAGTAGACCGATAAGTGGTAACATAGCTTAACATGAACTGAAGCATAAGAGCATCTCCAGAACACTCCAAATTCCACCCTCCATATCACTGATTGGCTATCCACTCCATAAGATTCCCTTTCCATATTTCAGCAAATTCCAGCAGACTAGCAAACTCTCGCTCTCCATACCATGTTTTATTGGTATTCAAATTGACATGAATTGATACATTTTTTCTTGAATTTTAAGAATTTAATCGATACTATTTAAGTTCAAATAGTTTATAAAAACAGTCAATTCTGAGAATTTTAGTTTAAAGTCCAGAAGAGATTTTGAGTTAAATCCAATTAGAATGGGTTCCGTGTTATTTATTCTATCAACAAAAAAATTGGCCTGATGTCAGGAACTTGTATAGTTACATTTTGAATTTATGAAAGAGGGGGGAAAGAATGCAGTCTTGAAGCAAAAGAATGTGAATAAGCACAGCCTCACGTACTGGAGGATAACGTAGCACGCCCACCCGCCAAATTTGGCTGGCCGCCCTTGCCTGATACCATGTCAACAGAAATGGCGAGGTCATTAGCTAGTCCGCTGGAGGCTCGATTTCCTGCATGATGGCTAAAATGGTGATGGCATGTCTGTTATTTTCTGTGCTGGAGATGCTCTAACAATGGTTAAAACTGTGACGGGCTTGCCTGTTTTTGTTTTTTAAAATGCTATTTAGGGGGCAACATACTCGTGTTATCAATTAACTGTTATTGCTGCAAGCAGTGGTATAGGCGTGTAGCTGTTTCTGCTCATAATACTATCTCATTCACCAGCATTGCATCATGACTTAAGACACACTATAACACAACATTAGTTAAAAACTGTGGCAACCTTGGTGGTTTCTTATTTGTGTTTTAGATTATGTTTAGGGCAAACATGCCTCAGCTTATTTATGCAAACCTGGTGTCATCAGCTAACTGTTACTGTTACAAGCAGTGATCTATAGCTGTCTCTTCTCTGGAGGGCTGAGGCTAACTTATTTGCTGTGGCATAACTCATTGTAGGTCTTTTGGCGCTCAGATTCTAATTGATGACAACCCGAGATATGCTCTAGAGTGTGCTAATGATGGCATGAGGGTCCTTCTATTCGATTACGATAACTCATATCCTTGGTGCAAAACTGGAGTTGATGAATTGCATCCGCTGGTGACAAAGGTTCACAACTGGGAAGAAGTTGAGGAGAAACTTCTTTCTTGGGTAGTACCTGAGAGCTGACATTCTTCTATCTTGTGAGAAGCACTGTTTGAGATCAGGAAATGATAGGGTGAAGACTGCTTTGTTCCTAGAGGTTGATTTTCAATACAGATGTCAACGTAAGCTAGGATATTCCATACCATTTAGTAAGGGACTGCCGACTGGTTGCTTCATTACCACAGCCTGGTTGAGGCATGGAAGAAAAGCAGTTAGTATTCGATTGTCCTAGGTCAGTCTGAGCTGTAGGCGCTTCTGCTCTCAGAGATCAGATTCTTATTTCATCCTTTTGCCGTAAGGGGTGTACTATGTATATATTGACGCTGCCATATGGTTAAGATGGTATTATGAATTGTTCTGTGTGTGTGTGTGTGTGGGGTGGGGGGGGGGGGGGGGGGGGGGGGGGTGTTGGGTTTCCTGGGACCAACTGTTGCAGAGGCATTAGCGATGATGATCTGTTACTTTTTTTTAAAATCGAATGATGATCTGTTACTTTATTTACCGGATTCAAATTCTAGTCGGAAAAAAAAGTGATTTATGGAGCCTCTCCACTGGCCCCCGCTTTTGCTGGTCCAGGCGATGATGTGCAGTTGTGTGGAGCTTTGTACAATTGTGAGTTATCAGGTTGCCGGGTCATGTTGCCAGATGCGGGCACGAGGACACAACACGCATCACTCACGTAAGTCGGCACGCAATTGCAGAGGCATCTCTATCATGTCGTAAAATCAAAAGAACACATGCACTTGAAAAGAGAATGTAAAATTGTGAACTGAACCTTCAAGTCAGAACACATAGCAAAGTTGAACTACGGCAAGAAAAATAATAAGTATACGATTTTGGAAACAGAAGCAAAATACGAACGAGCTTCTGACGCTACTAGTTAAGAGAGAAAACGGTTCTACAGATGTTACCATCACTGGTTCATCAATATGACTCCTAGCTGGAGGTAGTCTAGGGGGCAACTGAGTCATACTCACACAAACCAATGGAAAACTATACAAAATTACCGGCCCCGGTATCACACCTTCTCATTGTCTTTATTATTGTCAAAGTTGCATTAGGGGCAACGCCATCACTGCACCAAAAACTGAAAACATGACCAGCACCATCCAGAAGGGCACCGCCTTCTTCTGGTTCTTGTCACGGCGCGCCTCCGCCAGTGGCTGCGCCCTATTGGCAACGACCGGAGCTTGCTGGACAGCAGGGGATGGAGCAGGTACAGGATTCTCCTGAGGCACCGGCTCTGCAGCAGTGTTCTCCAATTGTTGCTGTTGATTGTACTTCTCAACATACTCTGGGAAAAGCTTCCTGAAGTGCGGGCAGTTTTTGCTGCAAGGGAAACACTTAAATTATTGAGCCACAAAGACTTGCCACGATGAACAAATGGTATTTTGATCATGGCTTCAAGTATAACTTGCTGCAGATGAAGTGATAGTAACATAACAATTTTATATAGGAACTTTAATCAATGTTTACACTTGAAAACACAGCATACTGACCAAAATTCAGTTGTTTCTTTCATGTAAAAGTATACATACTAAACAACTTGTTCAGAAGCTAATGAGCATTCTGTTCCTTAAGGGTTAGTTTGTAACGGTTCTACAGAAAGAAAATGGTCAGAATGAAATAGCCTGCAGAGAAATGCATCCACCTCTCACAATTGTAGGCAAGGGATGCTTTTGCTAAACGTCTCTTTTCTGCATCTGATGTCTTGATGCTTCCAGTCGTCAGTGCATCATCCATCTGCAAGTAAGAGAATTATCAATATTCAGAAAACACCTTAAACCAAGGGAGTTCTTGCAAGGGAAATGCCAAGAATTGCTTGCTGCAATGTTGAGCAACTAACATTAAAAATTGTTAAGCCTGGAGCAATAACCATTCTTCCAAATTTAACTCGTGCTAGAAATTATGTCTAGGCCTAGACATTCTTTCTTGGTAAGGTTAACTCAGTGATGTGCAAGGAACTTACCATGAAGGACAGGAGCCCAGTGAGAATGCTGCAGCATAAAGGTTTACATGTCAGATCAACAAAGGAAAGAAAACACAAACAATTTAAACTGAAGCATACTGACTGCTCGATAGTGAAGGATCACTGGAACAGCATAACTAATAAAGTACTAACAATGAGACTATCATTTCAGTTGTCCCATCTCATGGCAACAGGAGTGATTTGACTAGCAGCAATTAGAGAGTCTGTACATTGTACAGTAGCTGAAAAATTAAAGGTACACTATGGCTTCAAAAAACACATTACAACCAGCTAGTTATCGGTATGTGCATACCTTGCAACAGACCACATTGGATTCCAAGATTCAGGATGAACTGCAAAGCATTGTAATAACGAGCATTATTTCAGAGGTTAATAACAAAAGCAACTATGATCCACAAACAACTTCAGAACTTACAGTCACTCATTGACAGGCATATTCTTTTGTGTGGCGCAAACCTGCCGCTAGGGGTTGTCATGCTGAACAATTAAATAAGTTAGAAATAGAAACAAAGAATTAGCATTTTAATCTACATCTAATAAAAATCTTCTAGTTACAGTTTTCAATCTTTACACTCTAATAAGAAGCAACATGCCATTAAAACACAAACATTTATCATGTACTAACAACATTAAAGGTTTCCGCACCTGATACTTGGAGGTTTAAAAGGATAATCCGGTGGAAATTTGAGCTTCCCATAGTAATATCCACCTGCAGGCGGGAAATCAAAACGTGAAAAACATTGTTAGATATTATAACAAAACAAAAATTGGATGTAGTAGATAATGCAGTATAGTATGTATGATCTTTACCTTCAAAGGGTGTGCCTTTACTTCCTTCAAGTACATAGTCTGGAATTAAAAGAAGAAAAACACATAAGTCAGTACCAAATAGGCAAATATAGCATTGAAAGAAAGCAAGAAAATTGGTATTGCATTAAGATAAGCATGACAAATACAGAGCCTTCTAGATACAATCTGAAGAATAAAATGGATTGTAACTATAAACCAAAGCTTCAAATGAGTAAGGGCACTTCAGCATCGAGGCATACATGAAGCAAAAAAAATACAGGGCCAGGGATATTCTGTTGGCACCGATAAATGCATCACTTATTAAAATCGCAACAATCAAATTTAGAGAAGGTGTAATACCTAAGAAGTACAAACTTCTAACCTTTCCATAGACACCTATAACAATCACATAGTTTACTATAATTGATTTCCTTAAAGCACACAAGGTAGATGACTAACTAAAAACTATACACTTTTAGCATCACCTATCGAAGGAGGCAAGTTGCAGGCTTTTAATCGAAATCAATGGTGCTGAATTAGTAATTGATAGCCCACCAAGACCCTACAATGTCTAATAATCAATTACTATCAAATCGCACCAATCAAATCAAATTTAGAAAATCATAATAACTAGTAACACAAAACTTTAACCCTTCCATGAACACATATATCAATCACATAATTCATTCTAATTCCTTTCCTTTAAGCATACAAGGTAAAATGACTAACTAAAACCTACACTTCTTGCATCAGCCATCCAAGAGGCAAGTTGAAGGCTATGAGTAGCAATCAATGGTGCTCAATTTGTCATAAATAGCCCAACAAGAACCTGCAATGTCTAATAATAAAGTAATAATCTATTACTATTAGAAAGGTTGATGCCACAATTAGCAGTCACCATCTGACAACATGTACAGTGCTGGCTATTACTGTTGCACTTGACAATTATAGTTATGCCAATAAAAAAAACCCTGATGGTGATACAAATATAAATATAAACAAACGTATGGAAGTCACAGAGCCATGCACCATAAGCAGAACAAGCACTATCTCTCACATGACTAGATAAGGCAATAGTGCTACTAAACCAGATATCCAAATGATTGTTGAACAAATACCTAGCGAATGCATCAAATATACATTGCACAACAAGCATGCCATGCAAACACCTTGATGCACTATTGTCAATTTTCAGATAGAAAGTTTGAAACAAAACTGAGTTACACAATTGTTCCCTATTTTCAGAATTCTTGCCACTGAACTTTCTATATGCAAAATGATTGACCCTCACAACATGCAGTAGAATTTGAATCTTGCTAATGGTAGTACTGCCAGGACCCTATATGAGCAAACAGTATACTCAATTCAGCTCACTATACAGAACTAAGGCTCACATCCGACAGATTGAACTTTAAACAATAAATTGCTAGGCAGCACGCACTGCTCAGGAACCGTAAGCACATCACGCAATGCACGGAGCAACCACACGTATATAGAAACTTCCAAAACCGATCGAAATGATTGCTAACCCAACATGAACGTATGCGTTACGCGTTACGCCTAAACCGTTATGCCTACACCATCGCTTCCGACAAAATCAAGCGCAATAAGCCAATCACACCCAGTTCACTGCAAACATTAGCCAACTAAAAGGCGACGAATCGAATCTACATAGCAGGGTCAGTGGAGGCTACTCACGCCACTCCAATATGTCGTTGGGCAGCGGGCGAGCCACGATCTGCGGCGGCGGCTCCTGCAACCCAGCCAAACCAAAACCAACCGTTAGAAATCGAGCCACGACGAAGCCCAATCAAAGCAACGCGCACCAATCGACCCCAATCCAACCGGAGCTCACCTTGCAGAGAGCGTGGTACTCCTTCTGGAGCCGCTTGAGGCAGCCCTTCTCCGCCATGGCAAAACCCTACCACCGCCTACACGGCGACCGCACCCGCCGAAACCCTAAAGCAATCCACCCCCGCCCGCCTGAACGCACGGACGCGGCAAACCCAATTGGGGGATCCAATCCAATCAATCTAATCCAGCCCTATCCCGCGGCGCTGATCAGGAGCAGGCCAATCGCGCTTGCCAATCGAATCGGGGACTGCGCGGGAGCGGATTTGGTGGGATCAGTCGGCGGGAAGGAGGGGTGGGGAAGGGGAAGGGATCGGGAGCGGATCGGCGGCCGCGTTCCCCGGTGCGACGGGAGAAAGCAAAGCCGAGCGACAGGTGGTGGTCTGGTCTAATGGCTGGGGAATTTTTTTTTTCGGAGGGGGTTCTTATTCTTAATGGATGGCGCATGATGTGCTTGGAGATTCGAGCCGGGACGGCATAGGCGCGTCCCACGGCCGACGGAATGGTACGGATGAGATGTTGACCGTCGAGGTTTACACGGAGGTTCACGTTTGTTTTTCTTTTCTCCCTCTATCTATACGTGCAAGGTTATAAAGAAATTGAAAATTTTTCATATGGAGGTTTACGTAAAGTATATTGCGAGTCAGAGTGTACGAAAATATTTTTCCCCCCATGGGAATGTCGAAATAACGGTCAGTGTATTCGGAGAAATATGTTCAATTTTATTTTGCATGAAAGAAATTGAAATGTAAATGTATGAACAATTCCATATCGAATGGTTAAGAGCAATTTCATGGATCGGAGGCTAGTTTAGGCCCTGTCGTTTCTTCCGGAACGGGGGCATTCCATGCCCGGAATAGTTCCCACGCTATACAATTTTGTGAAGCATGGGTCCGGCTGGAATGGTTCCAAAGAAACCGAACGGGGCCTTAGTGTTTCTGAGGAAGAAATTAGACTTCAACGGGGTTCTAAAATGGCAAGTCGTTCATCTTGTATTTCTCGGTAGCTAAAGAAAAGCGAGCCGATGACTAAGCTGGGTAACTAGACTCCCGTGGGTTCCTTTAACGGGCACATAGGATCAAACTAGTGGCGGGTGGGGAGGGTGCTCGGTCAGGAATCGGGATGGTCAAGTGGCCAAACTTCGGAAAACAGAGGTCCCAGGTTCGAGCCCTGAGTGACGCTCTCGCTAGGAGTGAGAGACATCATCGGCTAGATTAGAATCTAGTCCCCCTGTTTAAGCTTCCAAAATGAAGCCGGAGGGTGCCCCAGCCTCTTTGCCCTCTAAACTAGTGGCGGGTTTACGATTAACATGGAATGATTAAAGTATATTCGATAGAGTTGAATTTTCAGGTCATTAAACATAGTGTAGTGGGGGCAGTGCCTTTAATGTTAACTAGAAGACACATGGCGCGTTGCTGCGAAGATTACAAAAACTTTGAAATAAAATTGAGTGAAGATAATGTATGTGGATAACTTGCAATTGAGAGAACGACATGGCTATTAGTAGGAGATGATACAAATAGTTAGTGGAGGACGATGAGGATGACTTTGTAGGGTTATGAGGGTGCTACGCTAGCGATAAAATCAAAATTTTGACCTCATAAACCAGGATCTACTGCTAGTTACAGGTTACGGAATTACCACTAGACGCGCAGGTGCAGCGAAAGCGACTCGATGTAGTCGAACGCATCGTAGCAGTGTCGTGCAGTTGCGTGGTCGTCCGTCACGTCCACCCTCCGCTCGCAGATCGTCCCTCTCGTGTGGTTCGTCCTTGTGCTCCAGATGCAGCACCTCCAAGGTATCCCACATGTACGGGGAGGAAGCATTGCGCCTCCGGACTGCTAGGTCCGCGAGGAGCAGTAGGCGTGAGTGTGTGTGTGGGGGGGGGGTGACGGCGGTTGTCCAATGCCGTGAGTCACCTGGCCGCGCCCCTCCCTCTCTTATATAGGTGCCTCTAATCAACCCCAAGTTGGAGGCTCAATTAGAAAACCCTAAGCTTAGTCAAATTCGGGTCCAACCCGAATTAGGCTTCTAGCCCCTTAAGTGTGTGATCCTATGGGTTCATGTACACGTAGACGTGGCCCTAGTACTCCTACTCAGCTATTAGTTGATAGTGGTCTCTAGCAAGACGTGTCAACTCCTATGTGTACAGATCATATCAAACGAACCACCACAAACCATATATATGTTATTCCTTTTGCCACACGATATTTGGTCCAACTCATAGGTGAACACTTAACCTAAGCACAACCATGCATTTGTTGATCCAATCATTAGAGTGTTTCATTGATATCTCTCTCACATAGAGAGGGATAAATTCTATCTTGATTATCTATGTCTCACAGCATGTTTCTTGACAAAGCCGAAGACCATCTTTATAACTACCCAGTTACGGAGTAACGTTTAATAGTCTCTAAGTAGGTCATTTCACATTTTGAGTACATGCAACAATCTCAGGTCTAAGGACATAACGTACATGATGTGAATCGAGACAATAACAACATCTCACGTTGGGTCGGTCCAGCCTACATGTCACACATGTGCCCATATTATTAGTTTGACATCTCTATGTCTATAACTTATGAAACATAGTCATCAACTAATAATGTGCTGATCTAATATTCATGTGCGACCTAACATGAACTCCGATCAGGGACTATTCTAAAATAACCATACAAGTAAAAGAGTTTCACAAATAATTCACATAATTGCTAATCGATACAAGTTGTCTTTAATGGATATTCAATGGACTCATAATATGTCATGGATACAAGACAATACAATCATATCTATGATAACCTCTAGGGCATACTCCCAACAGGCTTGCATATTGAGATATGGTGGGCTAATTATTGTATGATTGAATTGTAGTAAAAATTCATACTTATTGAATTATGTATAGCTTAGTTATAGATTTATTTATATTTAACCAGCATAAACTTAAATAAAATCTATAACTAAGCTATACATGATCTAATGAGTATGAAATTTTTTCTATAATTTAACCATATAATAATTAGCTCACTATAAAAATTTCACCATAATTGGACCATAGAAACTGCAGATATGAATTATTCCATTTAATTACAGAAAAGCATAGATCTAAAGTTACAACAAAAATTTTGTACTAAATCATACCATATTATATGTTCAGTGTGTAGATCTACTCATGTGGAGTCCAACAAAATTGAATTTTCTATTTTATGATTTTTTAAGATTCAAACGAAATAAATAAAAAAGATAAAATCACCTTCAAAACTGCTTATAACCGGATCAGTGAGGTAAGGTGAACTGTTTTAAAAGTTGAGGGATGTGTTTTGTCCGATTTTAGAGGTCAGTGAGAAAATGTGAACTTTTGCGAAAGTTGAGAAAGAGGTAATGTGAACTTTTTTTCCATCTTCATCCGATCGTACTCGTCCGTGGGCAATTTCAGGTGGTCGCTGTTGGCCGGCCTTCGCACTTCTGCATTGCACTGCTGGCCGGCGGTCGCTGCTGCCTGCTGGATGCTGGTATACTGCTGCTGTCAAGTTTAGGCGTTTAGCGATGCAAAATTCTGGTGCAGCAGGAACATAGAGGGAAAAAAAGAAAAGGTAAGCTAGATTGATTTAATCTATTGCGAATTTGATTGGCCTGTAGTTGAACGATTGATTTACTAAATTTTTTAATTGATAGTTGTAGGATTAAAGAGATACACACCGTTTCTGGTCCAAGTACGGATACAAATACTATAGCACCTGAAGCGGTTTCAACCCATCAAAAGGCGGAGAATGAATTTGCCACATCCTCTACGACATAATTAGTGTTCTTCAATTAGTATGTTCATGTCCATCACTAGAATATGCAATTTGGTTTTATCTTTTAGAGTTTTAAAACACCAATTATGAGATTGTGACATGGTTTATCGATATATATATATATATATATATATATATATATATATATATATATATACATATATATATATATATATATATATATATATACATATATATATATATATATATATATATATATATATATATATATATATATATATATGTATATATATATGCTATTATCTTATACTAGCAAACGTGCATATGTGTTGCAATGGGAGACGCAACTTGCTATGTAATTTATCTAGATAATTTGTAGGTTAAAAATTTATTCAACAAATGTGTGACACTCTAACTCTTATATATGATCGAGCATCAAATTTTGAATAGTATTTGAGATTGCATCGTATATTTAAATTTGTCTTTGCATCAAACTCTATACCTTGCATGTGTTTAGCCTTTCGGTTCTTTTTTGTTATATGTTTTCCTTTCCTGTTTCTATTTTATTATGTTCGGTCTAATTTCTTGTCCGTTTCGACTTCTAAGAAATTTATTCAATAAAAGCTTCATCATGTGTATGATTCGTCTTAAATCTGACCGCTGGGGCAACCGAGTCAACCACCACCACGACATCCTCTAAGCAACCGGTGGGTCAGACCACCAGGGCGGTGGAGCCGACAACGAGCAATGAGGCGGTCAACGTGGCGAACACGGACGTGCCCGAGCAGGTGCCTGAGCAGGTGCCCGAGCAGGAGGCGCTGGAGCAGGTGGCGCCCGAGCAAAGTCATTCGGGTACACTGAGTGAAGGGCAAGTCCCCGAGATCAATCAGAGCATGCCCTAGCAGACCACGGCCACCACGAGCTCGACGCAAGGTGGTCTACCTGACGCCTCAACTAGGGGAAAATCAGCGGTGACGTCGTCGATCACCGGGCTGAACCAAGAGCGAAAGCAAGCCGGTGCCGAGCAGGCGGCAGAGTCTGATGACAACGTCGCCGAGGAAATCTAGGGGCACCCACAAGACGGGCGTCAACATGTATACGTCTGCCATGAACGTGGAGACCATTACATCTACCATGAGAAAATGTCCGTCAATGAGGAGACGGGGAGAGTGGAGCGGGCGGCAAGACGACTCATCGAAGTACAGGTAGGAGGACTCCTTGATCACTATCATAGAACAACCTTAGTATGTGGACACGCATAAATGATATTATATGTGATTTGTAGGGCCTCGTGAAGACTACAAAGTACCAAAACGATGTTTTTACCAGATTCAAGGCATCTCCGAAGACAACAAGGAGCTGACGGCTGAAGTAGATCATCTGTGCAAGCGGCTCGAGACTGTTGAAAAGGACTAGACGGAGCTCGAGTCACAAAGGCTAAATGCTGTCCTTTAGCTTGGTTAGAAAGAGCGGGAAGGGGCATGTAACTTATCTTAGCCGCGTGTAATAGAACCGACCAATTATACGAAATTAAGTAAGAAAATCGCCCGCCGAGGCCGACAATTTAACAGACTTAAGCCCGTATAACCCGGTAGTCTGTGAAACCACGAAGAATTTCAAACCAACCAACATACAAACCAAGATCGTACAAGTTTAGCAGTCACAGTCACATAATACATAAAGTTCACAACGACAGTTGAATACATCAGAGTTTAGAACATAAATTATTACAAACCAAGTTCAAAATAAAGTAGCGAAAGTAAATAGTTTCATAAAAAACACACACTCTTAAATCAAATACAGTGCCATAAGATAGTCACATTCCACAAAAGCATAAGACAAGACATACAGAGTGACCATTGCCCTTGGTCCTAGTTGTCACCCATCGCCGGATACAGACAATTGACGCAATAGCCGTAGTACATCTGACCATCTGCAATAACAATAGGAACTACGCCCTGAGTATGAGAAAGTACTCAGCTAGACTTACCTATCTTAAACCAAAATAAAGTGACACCAAGGATTATGCAAGGCTTTCTTTTAGTGGACTAGCTGACTCATTTGCGAAAAGCGTAAGCTATCCTGACTAAACCATTTTAAGTAATTTGCCTCATGTTTATTATAACTTATCCATCTAGGTGAGCACATATACTAGCAATCACTTGATTAACCAAAACATCCAGTTACCACGTGAATTTAGCATTTTTCAACATCATCCATATAACCATCAGTGTTCCATCAATATTACTACGATGCCGTAACTCAAGTCAAGTGCTCACTATCCAGGAGCGATGGCGATTCGAATCGATTTCTAACCAGCTGGTGATTTATTCCTCACACAAACCACACTCACCGATCAAGTGAGTTACAGATCACCAATGACACTTTCCAGGTAAACGTCGCGGGGTAACAATCATGGACCGCACTACCCAGGGACCGCCCGACTACCAGGACGCACTTTGGGCTCACTCTTCGTGTCCCCGTCTTACCCCCTTCGATACTAGTCTGCCAATCCGAGTTTAGCCTGGCCCAAAAAGTGTCACTAGCTTCGCGGTCGAAAGGTACTTTATTCAGCCAACTAAATGTGAGGCATACATTCAACATGACAAGAGGGACGAGCAACGACCGGTCCTTAATCGACATAGACGGAAAACTACTAGCACCCCAGAACCCTGTCTGGTTGTCTCCAACTTTTTCGTCTGGTCTCCAATTATCCATCAACACATGGTTATTTCCAGGATATCAACCATTCCATAACTAAAATATTCTAGTAACCACCTATCATTTCAGGTGACCGAAAATCACCGATCGCTACCGGTCTAAGCAGGGCTAAGCAATTATACAATCCTAAACTTAACAGGGTAAGAGTATAACAAGGTAGGCAAGGATAATAATAATGCATCAATGGTTTTACTCAACTCCTATACTTAATGCACAATATATAAACTCATATATATAAAGGATTACTTTTATAAAATAGGAGACTTAGAATGCTCCGGGGCTTGCCTCGTTCGAGGGAACTAGGTTGGTGGTCCACACACACAGGTAGATCCTCTTCTTGCTCGTCTACCTCGGACACCTCCTGTGCCTGAGCTTCTGATGGATCGGACCCGGTCTGCTCCTCCTGAACTGCTACTAGCAACTCCTCCTGCGATCCTGTATGATTCAAGGGCATAAGTAAACATGTGAACCATGCATCAGATGTGGTGGTATGATGATCATGATGACATGATATGCAGATGAACACATTGAAACTTATAGTAAAGACTAGGGACAAAACCTTTCTACAAGGTAGTCCACATCATCCAAGATCAATTATTACTAATGCATGTCATCTACTGTATTCACCTCTGCTAACAATTCTCGTCTACTTTTACACTAGCTAGCATATAACTCTAACACGAGTGCTACTACGCTTTATCAATACCATCACACTAACTTTTCAAGTAACACCAGCGAGGTGGTTGGGTGCTTCAAAGATACACCAAACACTCATTATGAAACTAAACCTACATAAAGAAGATTACTTTATCTCTATTTAATCTAGAGTAACATAGTACTACTCTAAGTAGCACACCATAGAAATTTCAGGGGATTTGGATAAGTAACATAGCCTACACAAAAATGACAAGCTCTAGCATAAAAATGAGCATGAAAATACTTTGTACTATGAAAAGTATCAAACAATAGATTTAGCATTTTTCCTATGTTCTACACAGCAAACAATCACTTTACAAAAATTATCATATACATATTTTATACAATCTTTGCTCTCTATCAAAAATAACAAAAATCAGCCCTATTTAGCACTTGAACTAGACATCAATAATTTTTCACATAACATGCATGACACATATTTTTCTTAGAAAGTACAGTACACAAGAAAAGTAACAAACTTGGAATCATATTTTTTTGAGTTTTCTTTGATTTATTACACATTTTCTAAGATATCAGCAATTACAAGGATTAAATAAATATCCACAGAAAAGTACCACAAAATCATCATGCAATAATTTTATACTGTATATCTACTCATGAGGATCACTACAAAATTTGTTCCACAATTTTTGGAGCTATATTTCACAAGATATGATTTTTGAAAGCTTTTTCACAAATCCTGGAAATTATTTTCTTTTTCTTTTCTGAAAAACCTGAACCCAAAATGCTACGCGTCCCCGGATCTATGCACTCTAGCTCCTCCTCAGTCGCTGCGAGTGGGCCCCATGACCCCACTTGCCAGCCACAGAGTGATGAGGACATCGCCAAGATGGAGTCGAGGACGACTCCAATTCAAGAAGGGGAGGATAATGAGGACATCGCCACGCTGGACACACTGACGTTATGGTCTTTCCCAAGTTGCAATTCATCTCCAACTCACCTGCCACGTCACCCTCGGATTCAGCAGACACGTCGTCACTGTTTTGGTCATAACTCTTTCATACGACATCAAAATGGGGCGTTCTTGGATGCGTTGGAAAGGGGACGACGATGCCGTCGTTTTGGATCTGGTCCCAGCTCCAGAAGGTCCGTGGATCATTCTGTGTGATCACGTTAAGGTGTTACGTCACCTATTTGGGCCAACTTGGCCATGTATCGTGTCGGGCCTTAAGCCCAAGTTGTGGGCGCCCAACCTCTGGCCGTTCCCAACCCTAGGTCGAGTCTTAGACTATAAACACAGCCGCCGCCGCTGTTAGACAATTGGGTTTTGTTTAGAGTTTAGTTTTCTATCGAGAAACTGAATCGTTCATTGTAACTGTAGTGACAAATCCTTTTACAGTGAACCAGAGCCCCTGTTCTTGATCTCCTCCACTGTGTCGATTAGTCCTTTGGAACTGAGTTCTTAAACCCTCTATTGATCTTCGCATCATTCATATTTGCAATTTCAGATTGCGTGTTTTTACCTTCTTGCTTGTGTTCTTCAATTCACTTGCAGGAAAAGCCTTCTTGGCGAGGTCAATCAAGTTGTGCTTGGTTGATAACCAACAGAGCAGTGGCATAACGGTTGCAGGGTTTGAATCGTGTCTGATTTGAAGCCGGATCGCCAACGTCGAGATCTCCACAAATCGAACTTACCGGTTACCTCTCGGAAGATCGGGCCAGTACTCATCACAGAGGGAGAGGGATGGGCGTCGGTGGCCACACTTCGCTAGCGGTGAGCCCATCGGCGACGCGGGAGGCACGGGTGTGCTCGGGGCACCGAGCTGCACCGATCGGTGCCCAGACTTGGCCGGGAGGTTCACCGAAGCAAGCTCGCCGGAGCGCATGGCGCACGGCGGCGCTACCTCATGGCGGCCACACTGCTCCGGTGCATGACATGGCGGCCCGAGGGACGCTGGGGCTCCAGCACCGCTAGGCAAAGATGGTGCGCGCGAAAAGAGAGAAGGAGGAGTGGAGCAGCTCACCCATGCGGAGCCGAGCTCCGGTGAGCGGCGATGAAGAAAGGCCGGCCAAATTGGCCCCCTTACCTAGATGTTGGTGCCTGCTGGCGGGAGCACGAGGTGGAGTGGGTCACCGCGGAGCAAGGGCCACGAGGAATTGGACGCAGGTGGAGCAGCGGCAGCGTTAGGCGGTGGTGGAGCTGCGGCGGCTCGCACGGCTCCGGCGAGCACGTCAGGGCACTGCTGTCGTGAGGAGAAGCGAGAAAGGAGGGGAAAATGGGGAGCTGAAGGAGGGACCGGGTGCGGACGCTCAAGAGGGCGAGGCGGTAGGACCCGCGGGGCGCCACCCGTCGGTCGGCGCCGGCGTACGGGCGCCACGAGGCGTCCGCGACCTAAGCGCGGTCGGGAGCGCGAGCGCGGCGCATGGGAGAGGGAGGGAGGCAGGGTGGACGGGCTAGGCCGCTTCGGCCATGGGCCGAGAAAGGAGGGGCGTGACCCAGTAACACGAGAATTGCTTTTTCCTTTATAATTTCAAAACCAAAATATTCCAACAGTTTCAAATTTCAAATTTTGAAGTAGAAAATTGAATTTTCAAGACTTGACCCCAAAACAAAAGTTGTTGAAAATTCAATTCTCTAAAACATTGCTTTAGGACACATTTTGAAATTCCAAATAGATTTTGAATTGGAGATTCAAAGTTTATTTTATATAAAAATCCCATTTTTTAGATATATTTTTAAAAGCAAAATTTGGGGAGATTTTGAATACAAAAGTTTCTCCAAAAATGATGCTAAATAATTCTAGATGATTTAAAATTATAGCCAAACATGTTTTACTATCCTAGCAAGCATAATTAGGGCAACACTGCATTTAAACAACCACATGCAACATCCATGTTTCAATGTCACATTTCACATGTTTCAATTCAAGGTTATACTTACATTATATGTGATAATGAATGCAAGATGATGCTCATGCTCATGATTTAAAATGCTTAATGCATGCTTAACATCCGAGGTGTTACACCGCGCACCTCCAAACACTAAAAAATATTGTTGATACGTACTTATGTGTCTCCCTAAGCTTGTTGTAGACCTAGCGGAGGAAGTCACCAGGCTTCAAACGAAAAACACGCGCATGGCCGAGGAGTGTGCTCAATTATCAGTGGAGAATACCCGGCTGGTAGAGGACCACGCATGGCTCCGAGACCAGTCGATGAAGATGACCGAGGAGGTGAAGACCAGAAACCGAGAGATAACTAGTAAGTGGCCACTTTCCTGATCGTGGTTTCATGACTCAATGTATGTCCTTTGGCATTGTTTTGACCAAAATACCCTACTGCAGCATTAAAGACCAATGCCAAGAAGCATATTATAGAGATCCAAAAGGACCGCGACCTCTAGAAGGATCGCTGCGCACAGATGGTGCGGGGGATTGAGCCGATGCTCGATTCGCTCGATCCGAGACTGGCACTACCGAACAACGAGCCCAACAGCTAGGAGTAATAGACAAATGTCTACTCGCCTAGGGTTGACTTCAGTAGTTCGTGAAGGAGGCCAGAGAGTTTACGGGCGCCCATGTGCTAAGCATGGTGTGTGCGCATTATCCCCTAATCGACTTCACGCGTTTCACAAAGGGCTACCCTAAGGAAGTCAGCGTGTAGGAAGCGGGAGAGCTACAGGGCCAGTCATCTGAGCTGGCGGCGACGATAATCGGTGATATAAACCTATGCGGAACACCAACGCCACCATCGCAAGGAACGCCGATGACGTCTGCTCTGGGGTCTTCAAGCGGACCACCTAGGACTGCGGTCTCGACTAGCCAATCCCAAGCCGAGCAATCTTCAAGCAAGGAGTAGCCGGAGCCTACGGTCATGACCAGCCAGACTCCTGTGGCTCAAGCTCGATCAGTGGAGGTAGCGCCACAGCCGTAGATAGGTGGTAATCATGAGCCAATCCCAGCTCGAGCACCGACCTTTGAGTAGCTAGTTATCTATAGCTGTAGAGCAGACAATAGTTTAATTTATTGTAAACTTGTACCTTGTCAGGCAAGCTTGTAATAAAGTATTATTGCAACAATGTAAGCTTGTGTTGTTTTTTGTCTAAAAAACGTGTTAACCTTGTATATTGTGTTTGATCGATAACTAAGTTAGAACATACAAGTGTTCTAGTTTAGTTGTAACAATTGGTAGACATATCATCTTGTGAATCCGTGCGGTCCTAGTCGAACATGTGGTCTAAGAGTGAAGCGCGAAGCTTGTACACTCGTAAGAGCACACAGATCCGATCAAAGAGCACCTGCTGACCACCCGAAGCGTAGAGAGTGGGTCCCGTACACGCGTAGGGAGAGGCTGAAGACAGGGCTGGCTCCGAGAACTCGAGAAGAAATGGTGGTCTGTCAACTGACTTATTTGTAAAATATTAGTTGGAGAGTAGTCTCCAAACAAACATATTAAAGTGATCAGAAAAAAACATAACTACTTTATTGAAATAATCAAAGTGCAAGAAGGGTACATATCTGTATTTCTGCGCTCTATGGGTAGAAACGCCTAAGCTTGTCAATATGCCAAAAGTTGGGTACTTCAGTAGCATCGAGGTGAGCTAGCCTGTATGAAGTCGGCCGGGTGACTTCGATGACCTCAAACGGTCCTTCCCAAGGAGATGAGAGCTTGTGCATGCGTTCTTAGTTTGTTTTTCACTTCAAGACCAGGTCCCCGACTACGAAGAGACATTCTTTGACATTCCTGTTGTAGTATCTGCGTAGTACAGCTAGGTACTTGGCTATACATACATAGGAGTCAAGCCGTCATTCTTCAGAGCAGTTGACCTTGAGTTCACGTGCTTCATCAGACCTGTCTTCATCAAAGTTCTCAACACGCGGTGATCTGAAAACGATATCTATAGGGAGTACTGATTCTGCGTCGTAGACTATGAAGTATGGAGAGGCGCCAGTGTTGCGACTAGGCTAGGTTCGTAGTCCCTAGACCACAGCCGGCAATTCTTTAAGCTATCTTCCAAAAGCTTTGTCATTTTCCCTGTAGAACCTCTTCTTCAACGCGTCGAGGATCATGGCATTGGCCCTTTCGACCTTCCCATTAGCTCTAGGATACGCTACTGACTTGTATTTCATAACTATGCTTCTTTCATCGCAGAAGTCCCAGAATACACTGCTAGTGAACTGAGTCCCTAGGTCTGTAATTATGCTGTTGGGGAGGCCAAAACGGTGTATAATCTAATCAAGGAACTCAATCGCCTTCTCTGATGATGCCTTGGTTAAAGGCATGTACTCTATCCATTTGGAAAACTTATCAATCAACACGAAGACACATTTGAAGTTGCTAGGGGCCGGCTTGAAGGGACCAATCATATCCAGTCCCCAGCATGCAAAGGGCCAGGAGGCTGGTATGGTCTGGATCTCATGTGCTGGTACGTGTATACGTTTGGTGAAAAACTGACATCTGTATGGTCTGGATCTCATGTGCGGATCAGCTTCTCTGCATCAGCCATGGCAGACGGCTAGTAGAAACCTGCTCAGAAAGCTTTGCCGACCCGGGTCCGAGAGGCGGCGTGATTGCCGCAAGTACCACTATGAATTCATGGAGCAGTTGAATACCTACTTCTCGAGTGATACACTTCATCAGAACTTCCTCCTTTGCATTTTTGCGCATCAGGACACTGTTGACCAGGAGGTACCGCTTACTGCGATGCATGAGCCGCTCATTCTCTGTTTAATCAGAATAAACGGTCCCATCCTGCAAAAACTTGATAAAAGATACTCTCCAATCATCAGTGTTAGTGGTCAGAGGTAGTGCAGGTGTTGTCAGAGAGGATTCCATAGTGCTCGGAGGGGGAACCGTAGCCACCAGAGATTGGTCTGGAGGTTTCTCGACCAGCTGATCTGCTTCTTCCTTGATGGACGGTTTAACAAGGTCTTAGACGAACACACCATGTGGTACTTGAGCTTGGGATGACCCTAACTTAGACAGCTCATCGGCTGCCTGATTTTTGTCCCAGACCACAAGTGTGTACTCGATGCCATAGAATTTGCCTTTCAACTTTCTGATTCTTTGCAATAAGCATCCATCTTCTCGCTAGTCGTGTCCCAGTCTTTGTTAAACTAGTTAATGACTAGGGCCAAATCACCATAGACGTGGAGATGTTTTACGCCAAGCTCAACCACAATCCGCATGCCATGGAGATAGGTCTCATATTCTGCAGTGTTGTTAGATGCAGGGAAATAAATTCTGAGGAAGTAGCAGAGCTGTTCGTTGGTTGGTGAGATAAGGAGCACGCTTGTTCCTGCACCACCGATGTTCAGGGAGCCATCGAAATACATCTTCTAGTATTCGACTGGCCTCTGATCGGGAGGTGCGCTAAGGTCTGTCCATTTGACGATAAAGTCCACCAGAGCCTGAGACTTGATGGACGTGCAACCCTAGAACTCGATTGAATAAAGGCATAATTCCATTCCCCACTTGACGATGCGTCCGTTAGCGTCCTTATTTTGAATGATGTCTCCCAGTGGGAAATTAGTCTTGACAACCACCCGATATCCGTTGAAGTAATGTTTCAACTTTCGGGATGTAATCAGGATGACATAGATCAGCTTTTGAACTTGTGGGTACCTGGCTTTGGACTCATTGAGCACCTCGCTAATGAAGTAAATAGGGCGCTGGACTTTATACACGTGGCCGGGTTCCTCACGCTCGACCACGATGACTATGGAGACCATGCGATCGGTGGTCGCAATGTAGAGAAGAAGAACGTTGTATTTCTAAGGGACTGTAAGGACTGGAGGAGAGGTTAAGAATTCTTTGAGCTGTGTGAAGGCAGCGTCAGCTTCTTTCGACCAGACAAACTTCTTCAAAGCCTTGAGTAACTTGAATAAAGGCAGGCCGTTTTCGCCTAGTCATGAGATGAAATGGCTTAAGGCAGCCATACATCCAGTGAGCTTCTGGATATCCTTGATATTTTTGGGTGGCTGCATATCAAAAACGGTGTTTACCTTTGTCGGGTTGGGGTGTATGCCATCATAGCTGACGACGTTGCCTAATAATATACTAGATGGGACTCTGATGATGCACTTATTTGGATTAAGCTTCCATTGGTACTTGTTGAGAGCCGTGAAGGTACGCTGGAGATTGTCGATAAGGGTGTGTGCCTCCCTGGTTTTCACGACCACATCATCGACGTAGGCTTTGACCAGATCATCCTTGATCTCATCAGCAAGACAGTGCTGGATAGCACACTGGTACGTGGCCCCTGCGTTCTATCATGCCCGGTTTTCCAAAGAACAAAACCAGGCTCGCCATATGTGTACCCAGGAAGTCCACACACACAACAACAGAATAGAAACATCAAAACAATGTTTATATAAAGTGGAATCCATACTATATTAACACTTACAACTATCAGAGTATCGCAGAACGATGGCTAAGCTTCTGCTCGGGCTCCATTCTTCTCAGGGACGGCTGACTAGGGGCTCCATATGCCAAGCACTTCTGATAGTCTTCTGGAAACTCTACTACGTCTTTATTCTTCTTCTAAGCAGCACCTTACTACATACTGGAGTATGGGGGAAATAGTAAGAGTGAGTCCATATCAAACTCAACAAGTATAACACGAGGTTCATGAAGCACAAAAGGTTGACACTGGTTTACCGCGGTTAGCTTTTATGAATCATACATTTTAATAGATAGGGTACCAACAGGTTTATCACAATTCCCTCCATCAACAATGATCAAGTAATTATGAATAACGAATAGCAAAAACATAAAGCCATTAATGTATATCTATTCCGTGAAGGTCCAAGGCCGCTCGTGTCCGTGAGCACGGCTGTTATAACAGTTTATTAAACTCTGCGCAGAGGTGTATACTTTTATTGTGAGTCATGATTTCCAAATACATGTGGTAGCTAGTCCCAAAATACCAAAAATCATATAAAGTAATTCAAAAGTTCGTCTAACAAGTTAGGGCAATTAGATTCACTCGGCAAGCAGATATAGGAACCCCCCTTTTCACATGGCACATTCCTTCCCGGCTATACACATGGGACTAGAAGCTATCCTATACCCGAATCGTCAAGCCATTCTTACGCCAATTAAGGTAACCACTAACAAGCTAGAAAATGTCTTTTAAACAACTAGAGCTAGAGCCATATAGCCCTCACAGCTGTACTGTAAGTTCCGGATGTTCGTTCACAGATGAGTCCTTATGGAGAGAAACTAGAGCAACATAAAAACAACATAATGCTCTAGCATCCTTTAACAAGTAAGAAAGTCATCTTAAAAGGTTAGTAGCATAATCCATTAGTCAAATTACAAGATCATTGTTCATAACTTTTGCACTAGCCAAGCTACCCAAATGCACATCCCATAGGTGACAAGGGAACAGGAAATCAATAGCTATGTTATAATCACTACGGTTGTCAAGGAGGACACATGCATATGAATAGTAATTTTAGTGAATAGGACAACAAGGATAATCCCATGCTATACTTGCCTTGATCAAAGCTTCCCTGTTGATACTGCTGGTCTGGCTCAAAATAATACTCCTGATCGTCAAGAAACTACTCACCGTCTATACTCGATCATCAATCATCAACACATAATCATTTGAGCAATCATACACGAAGCAAACAAAGAGACATAATTAAAATAGTACACCAACAGTATCAAAACAGTATAAAAAGTTTGTAAAACTCTTCTACATGTTACTACGATCACACAGACGTAAAGATCACGAAATTCGGATTTAAACCGTTAAAGTTATGAATTTTCTAAGATTTCCAATAGATAAATAATTACTTTAATATAAACTCAAAAATTAAATTTTCCAAACCTACTGTATAATAACATTAACATGTAGAGCTCGCAAATACAAACCTAACGCAACTTGAACGGGTCAAATCGGAGTTAAAACGTGGAAGATATGGCCTAAATAAGATTGTATGTGTATACGTATTTCTATTGTATTTCAGGATTTGTTTTTATAAAGGAAAACGACAATAAAGTGTGGGTGATGTCAGGATGATGTCATCATGCTAACAAGAGTTCAATGGACATGCATCGCTGCCTGTTGTTGTACAAACTGGGTAGCCATGATTTGCATCTACTAAACAATTTATAAATAAAAACGCATTAATGTGAATATTAATCGAGTTAACATTTTAAGAAAGTGCCGACGCATGAACCTATGTCATTTTAAATTTAAAGAAGCATGGCATAAACATTAATTATTCTAATCAAATATTTATAATTTATATAACCTGACACATATACAAGCACTAACCGAACCATCTCATGTTTTATATTTAAACTAAACAAATTATAATCAAGAACCATCTAATATTAATCGAGTTAAACCTAAATTGCTTTTTAATTAATTAAAGAGAGCACTCGCTAACTAAACATTAATCAAATTAATTATATTTATAAACGCGGGACATGAAAAACAGTGTTGCTAACATATCGCTTACATCACCACAGTTAAAAGCAACAAAAACAAAATTATAAACATATGTTACTTTTAATTAAAACTATTAAATTAATACTAATCAAATTGTATTTTAAATCAATAAATTCATAATCAAGTGACATGATAAACATCGTTACTAATACATAGTTTACGTCGACACAAACACGACACGACACGAATGGAATTGTAACTCTTAGTTATTTTCTAATTAACAGCGATTAAATAGTTATTAATCAAAAAGTTTCTAAATCAATAAATTTATAATTATGAGATATGACAAACGTTAACACTACTGCATAGAGGACGACGACATGAATCTAACACAAATTGAACCACTCGAATCGTACTTAAAACAAAAAAAAGCAACGGAGATAATATGAACAACGACAATCTTGTAATTACCAGCATCTTCTTCCTCTCTTCATGTGCAGGTCGTACAGACCCCTGCCATGCCGATTGAGGAAAGTCAGTAAGGCAGGGAGGGACGCCTCGGCCAGGGGCTTGTCCAGCCGGAGGCACGGCGCAAAGGTGCGGAACCGCGCGGCGCAGGGCTGGGCTGGCTCGGCGCCCATGGCCTGCTGCTTCCAACGACGGCGCGCTAGGCACTGGAGTCGGCCGCCGCCGCAGCAGCGCCTGAGCACGGGGATTCACAGCCGACTAGGCATGCGGCCTTCGCTGTCGATCGAGCACTGCCACCTGCACGCGAGCACCGCAGGCCGTGCGAGAGGAGAACGAATACTTGATTCTCCGATTAGAGTGGAGGCCGCCATGGTGCACTTCACCGGAAAAGAAAAAAGGACATAGGAAACGATCAAACGGTGATGGATTCGCGAAAAGGAATACATGACGGCGTAGAGAAGATCGAGATGAACCTCGGGGTGGAAGCGGAATTCGCCGGAGATGTCCGAGGTGGCCGGAAAAACTCGCCGAACATTCGTCGAAAGTTCACCGGAACGCAAGCTGTAGATGAAGAACTTCGGCGAGGGGTGGAGGGAGCTACGAGCGGTGGCTCGCGATAAAGGTTGTACTTCTGAAACCAGGACGTCGAGGGCTATGCCGGCATATATATAGTTGTAGGGTTTGGAAACTTTTCAGAATTTCTTAATTTCGGGATTATTTTAATTCCGCGAATAAAAATAATTCTAGAAAATCTAAAATTACCTTTTAGCCGTGAAAAATAGCTAGGAGCTCAGAAAAATCACGGAAAAAATCCTGGAGACTCTTGGAGGGATAAAGAACTCAACTAAATGGGTTTGGGCTCATGAATAGATTATTGAGATGATCGAGAAAAAGATAAAGCTCAAGGAAAAAGGAATTTAATTCCAGAAAATGTTGAAAAATTTCTCTGGAGCGAAAGAAACATCGTCCTATCGTACTTTAAAACCATTTGCACTCACAAACACCAAAAGCAAGCTTCACATCAAGCAATATCCTATCAAATTAATTTGGAAAAGTTCGAAGATTCAATTTTTTTTCTATAACTAATTGACGCTAACTTAAACTAAACTTTGAAAATTTTATCCAAATATCAAAACATTTATTTTTATTTTGTGTTTTCTATGCATAAACCAAAATCAAAAATTTTGGGGTGTGACACGTTCTTAAGGCCGAACGACATAGTCGTGTAGCAGTAGACGTCGAATGGTGTAATGAAAGACGTCTTGATATGATCGTCCTTGTTGAGTGCGATCTGGTGATAACCAGAGTAGCAATTGAGAAAGGACAGCAGCTCGCAGCCAGCTGTGGAATCAATGACTTCGTCTATGTGAGATAAGTCAAAGGGGTTTTTAGGGCAGTGTTTGTTGAGATCAGTATAATCAACACACATTCTCCATTCATTATTATTTTTGCATACAAGGACCGGGTTGGCTAACCAGTCCGGATGATACACTTCTTTAATAAATCCAGCTGCTAAAAGCCGGGTAACTTCTGCCCTAATAGCCTCCTTTTTGTCGCGAGCAAACCATCGTAGATTTTGCTTGATAGGTCTTGCGGTCTTCGAGACGTTCAAGGAGTGCTCGATCAGGTGCCAAGGAACATCGGACATGTCAGCAAGTTTCCACGCGAACTGGCTTACGTTGTCCCTCAGAAACCTGACGAGCGTGTCTTCCTATTTAGGATCCAGGTTGGCCCCGATAAGAGCCATCTTGCTAGGATCATCGTCGACCAGCTGAATCTCCTTGTTGAAAGCATCTAGGCCCCAGGAGTTGGTTTCGACAATTGATGACAACGCACTATTACCATGACTAACGTGTGTTTTGCAGAAACTCTGATAAGTTAGGTCATGTGGTTGATAACTGCTTTGGGCACTATGGTATTCATGCCCCTTGATGGAAATCGTTTCGGTTTTTAAAGGATCAACGACAAGATTAAGGACGGTTAGTTCCAGATGTCAAGGTGTTGAGTTACATCCGGAATAGTCGTTAGGATCTTCGCTTTTTTCCTTTTGGCCATACTATAAAGGGGGGCATGAGCGAGTAGTTTGACCTAGGTGAGTCTTTTGTTTAGGTATGGTGCACACTTGTCAAACTTAGCACTAGGTAGCTCAGGAAAAGCTCAAAGTTCAGTTGGAAGCAACTTGGTTCAAGTTGTGTCGCGTTTCGAAGTCGTTTGAGCTGTTTACCCTTGACCGGACGCGGTCTCTGTCATGACCGGACGCGTCCGGTCAGTACTAACAGTCACTGCGTTTTCAACCTGGTTGACCGGACGCGGTCCTTACGAGGACCGGATGCGTTGATCAGTCTGACACGTGTTTTAGAGGGACATAGTATAATCGGATGCGACTAGAAAAATGACCGAACGCATCCGGTCACGTTCGAGTAAGGTACTTAGCTGACCTAACGCGTCTGATCATCACAGATCAGACGCGGTCGAGCGTCAGGTTAGAGTATA
This sequence comes from Saccharum hybrid cultivar R570, assembly GCA_038087645.1. Taxonomy (NCBI): domain Eukaryota; kingdom Viridiplantae; phylum Streptophyta; class Magnoliopsida; order Poales; family Poaceae; genus Saccharum; species Saccharum hybrid cultivar. The sequence continues at coordinate 15,275,849 of JAQSUU010000245.1, forward strand.
GTAAGGTTCTTGCATGATCGGACGCGTCCGGTCACCCCTAATCGGTGCGTCCGGTCACTCAGCGGTATTGTTCTGGTTTTTGACCGTTACACTCGACCGGCGCATCCGGTCACGTCGACCGGCGTGTCCGGTCAGTGCGTGTTTTGCTGAGTTTGCTGGTAACAGTTGGATTTGTCTGTGGGGTGTATAAATACATCCCCTTCACCTCTTTTAGATGTCTCTTGCTCATTTGTTTAGCTGAGAAACACCTTTGAAGTGCAAGGGTGTGCAAGAGCCCTAGTGAGGATAGTGATTTGAGAATCAAAGCTTGAGATCCCTCATTAGTGACTAGGGAGTAGCAAGTGTGCATCCATCTTCTCATTAGGCTTGTTGTGGTCAAGTGAGAGTTCTAGCTTGTTACTCTTGGTGATCGCCATCACCTAGACGGTTTGGTGGTGATTGGGAGTTTGGTGATCATCCGGCGAGCTTGTGGATGACCCAACTCATCTTGTGAGCGGTTTTGGGCGATTCACCATGACGGAGTGTCGAAGAATCAGCCCATAGAGAGCACTTGATCCTTACGCGGATCAAGGGGGAGCTACACCCTTACGCGGGTGCTCCAACGAGGACTAGTGGGGAGTGGCGACTCTCCGATACCTCGGGAAAACATCGCCGTGTTCCTAACCCTTACTTTCAAGCATTTACTTTCGTGCATTACTTTCATTGCTTGTTTACTTTCCTAGAATTGCTATGCTAGACTAGGATTGGAACTTAGGGTGCAAAACTTTTATCGATAGAATCATAAGAAACACTAGTAGGCACTAAGGGTGAAGTTTGACTTGTAGGATTTAATTCTTGCAATTAATTTTTAGAAAAGCCCAATTCACCCCCCCTCTTGGGCATCTTGATCCTTTCAATTTGTATCGGAGCCGAGTTGCTCCTTATTTAGGCTTCACCTTTGAGGGAGACGATTTTCCATATTAGAAAATTCATATGGAGGCGTACCTCGAAGCCATAGATGTTGGGTGCCTTAGAGCTGCAACCGAAGGGCTTCCCGCTATCAGGGATCCCACCAACCCAAGTGGTGACGCGGAGAAGTACGACCGGTGGAATACAAAGGTAAAAATGCACTCTACTGGGGCCTAGGCAAGGATATCTTCAATCGTGTGCGTAATGCCAAAAACACTCATGAATTGTGGGAAAACCTTTGTGCTCTCCATGAGGGAACTAAGAGTGAGCGTGAGGAACGCTATTATATTGCTCTAAAGAAAATTAATTCTTTTGAGATGCTTCCCAAAGAAAATGCTAATGAAATGTACACTCGATTGAATGTTCTTGTAGAGGATCTCAATGCTCTTGGACTCACTCAAATGAGTCAATCAAATGTTGCAAGGAGGATCTTGAGTGTTTTTCCCGTTGAGAAGTTTGGGCACATTATCACCGTGCTTCACCAAAGTGATCTCTCCACCGCAACACCGACATAAGTATTGGGAAAGATCAATGCACATGAGATGTACATGCACATCACTCTAGAAGAGGGCTCATCATCTTCCAAGAAGAAGGACTTGGCCTTCAAAGCTAGCCATGACAAGAAAAAAAGAAGGGCCAAGCCATGATGGTGCAAGAAAGCTCAAGTGAAAGTGATATTGATGATGCATCACTTGCACTCATGGTGAGAAAGACCATCAAGATGCTAAAGAAGCTTAACAAGAGTGGCATCAAGTTCGATGGGAAGAAGAAGAAGTTCTTCACAAGTAGCAAAAGGAAGCCAATATTCGAGATGGATTGCTACAATTGTGGTGAACTTGGCCACTTAGCTCATCAATGCCCGAAGCCTCCAAAAGACAAGTACAAAAACAAGAACAAGGGCAAGAAAAATGATTCAAGTGATGAAGAAGATGAGAAAAAGAAGAACAAGCCATACAAAAAGAAAGATGGCAAGAGAAAAGAGTTTTACAAGAAGAAGAAGGGAGGCAAAGCTTATATTGTCGGTGATTGGCTCACCGACATTGAGCCATCATGTGAGTCCTCCGGCGATGAGAGCGACGATGAGAAAGATAAGGTCACCGCATTTGTGATTGGGCCATCATCATCTTTGCCGACATCTTCATCACCACCTTTACCGCCACCTTCACCATCATCGTCCACTTCTCACCTATGCCTTATGGCCAAGGGTGAACGAAAGGTACAAAACAATGAGAGTGATGATGATGATAGTGATAGTGATGATGAATATGATGCACCTTCTTATGATGAACTTGTAAAAGTGTTGAACAAATATTCTAAAATCATAAGAAGAACTAGAAATGAAAATGATGAGCTCCAAAATGAAAATGACTCACTCTCATCTAAGCTTGAGAATGCACATAAGACTAGTGATGAGCTCAAAGATCAAAATGAAATTATGTCTTCTACTCTCAAGGAGCTAAAAACTTCAAACAAAGAGCTTAGAGATGAACATGATAAACTTGAGAAGAAGCATGATGAACTCATCACTAGGCTCAACTTGCTAAAAGATGAATATACTACATTGAAAATCAATTATGATAGTCTTATTGTTGCTAATGAGCTTGCTCTTGAGACACATGATGCTACTAACCAAGTTGTTAAGATTGATATAGCTACATCATGTGATGACTTGATTATTGAGAACATTGAGCAAGGCTCTAGCGGCAAAGGCAAGAGTGTGGTTGAGTCTGACAACTATGATGACTATGTCAAGCTCAAGAGTGAAAATGAGATGCTTAGAAATGAGAACAAGAAATTGATGGCTCTTGAAAAGCAAACATCAATTGAGTCACTTATTGAAAAGAACAAAAAGCTCAAGCAAGAAAAAGAGCATCTCAAGACTGGCCTAAGCAAGTTCACAAGAGGCCAATATTTGCAAAGTGAGCTACTCATGAACACCGTCATGAAGTTGGATAGAAGTGGCATTGGTTACTTGGCAAATCAAGAGAAGAAGGCTAAAGCTCAACAACAACAAAGCAAGTCAAAGCCCAAGCCAAAGAGATGTGTTGAGTGTGGACAAGAAGGCCATTTTGCTCATGAGTGCAAAACTCCACCACCACAACCCTTGCCCAAGCATGCTAGACCCTTTGCTTTCAATGCTCATTACATGCTTAGAAAAGATTCAAGTGGAAAGATGAAATTCATGTTCTTGGGTCCCCCTAACAAAAATAGGCCTAAGAAAATATGGGTTGCAAAGTCACTAGTTGAGAAAGTCAAGTGTCCCTCTCAAGTTTGGGTCCCTAAACAAAAAGCTTGATCTCTTTTGTGTAGGTGAACTACAAGACCGGTGGATCTCATTGAGTTATTGATAGTGGTTGCACTCAACATATGACCGGTGACCCTCGTATATTCACCTCACTTGAAGAGAATGTGGTATGTCAAGAGAAGATCACATTTGGGGACAATTCAAAGAGCAAAGTCAAGGGTATAGGCAAGATTGCAATATCAAATGATTACTCTCTTTCAAATGTGCTCTATGTTGCTTCATTGAGTTTCAACCTTCTATCCGTTGGGCAACTTTGTGACCTTGGCTACCAATGCTTGTTCACTCCTAATGAAGTGGTAGTTACAAAGATAGATAACAAGCAAATGATTTTCAAAGGCTTTAGATACAACAATCTCTATCTTGTTGACTTCACCTCCGAAGATGCAAATTTGATGACATGTTTGTTCACCAAAACTACACTTGGATGGCTTTGGCATAGGAGGCTTGCTCATGTTGAAATGAACACTCTCAACAAGCTATTGAAGAAAGAATTAGTGAGAGGCTTAAAGGATGTAAAGTTTGAGAAGGACAAACCATGTAGTGCATGTCAAGTCGGCAAACAAGTTGCAAATACTCATCCAACCAAAGCTTACATGTCAACATTAAGAGTGTTAGAACTTCTACATATGGATTTGTTTGGTCCTACAACTTACAAGAGCTTGGATGGAAATCTCTATTGTCTTGTGATTGTGGATGACTTCTCAAGATATACTTGGACTTTCTTTCTTCATGACAAATCCGAAGTGGCAAATTGCTTCAAAAAGTTTGCAAAGAGAGCTCAAAATGAATTTGAAGTCAAGATAAAGAAAATTAGAAGTGACAATCGCAAAGAGTTTGACAACACAAACATTGAAGCTTATTGTGATGAGATTGGAATCAAGCATGAAGTTTCGTCAACCTACACTCCTCAACAAAATGGTGTAGTTGAGAGAAAGAACCGGACTTTGATCACCCTTGCAAGAACAATGCTAGATGAGTACAATACATCGGAAAAATTATGGGCTGAGGCAATCAACACCGCATGCTATGCTTCAAATCGCCTCTTCCTACAAAAGTTTCTTGGCAAGACTCCCTATGAGTTGCTAAATGAGAAGAAGCCAGACGTCTCATTCTTCCGGGTGTTTGGTTGCAAATGCTACATCTACAAAAAACATCAACACCTAGGGAAGTTTCAAAGACGTTGTGATATTGGCTTTCTTGTTGGTTACTCATCAAAGTCCAAAGCATATAGAGTATTTAACCATGCCACCGGTTTGGTTGAAGAAACATATGATGTGGAATTTGATGAATCTAACGGCTCCCAAGGAGCAATTGAGAATTGTGATGATGTAGGTGATGAACCATTGAGGGAGGCAATGAAGAATATGCCGGTGGGAGACATCAAGCCAAAGGATGATGAAGACGATGTACAAATCATCAATCCACCATCTTCATCACATGTGCCTCAAGATGATGACAAGAATGAGAGAGTTGAAAATGAAGACACTCATGTCTCTCATGAACAAACCAAGTGAAAGTCCCTAGTTTAGTTTTGGCTAATTGATGAAACCTAGGACTAACCTTTGTATCTAAGTGGATGATTTAGATAAAGGTGGTCATTGAATATGAGACATGACATTGACTCATGTGACCAAGATGATGAAGATCGAGGTGATGCTTGGCTCGATGGACCGGTTGTGAAGGTGAAGGGCAAGTCGAGGCTTCGAAGCGAAGGACCATGCGATGGTGAAGCTTGAGCAAGACTTGGCGCCGACGGACCGATGCAACGGTGAAGAGCAAGTGAAGTCAAGGTCGATGGATCCAGATGGTCATGTGATGATATGAAGTGGATCATATCTTTTGGAAAAACAAAATGGGCTCAAGGCAAAGGTATAACCATAGAGCCATTTTGTTTTGCACTCAAGACACCATAGAGGGTGTGAGTGGTTTAGGATCGATAGCCGAACTATTAAGAGGGGAAGTCTTATCGGTTATTCGACACATGGGTGCCACTAGGTGAATTCATGAAGTGCATTGCATGTAGGGCCTAGTGAGCTAACTAGAAAACCTTCGAAAATGTTTATGAAAATGCTAACACACGTGCACAAGGTGGTGATCACTTGTTGGTGTTGGCACATTTGCGAAGGCGTTGGAGTTTAAGCGGTAGGGAGGGTTTGGGTCTCTCTCTCCCTCCCGCCGAGCTTGCGAGCGCGGGATTCAGGCGTTTTTGAGGAGTTGAAATGCCTATTTTCCACTACGCCGGAAGTCGGAAAAGAAACGGAGGCGAACGGAGGTCACAGAGGTGACCGGACGCTACACCGGACGCGGTCATGGTATGACCGGACTCGTCTGGTTAGTAGTCAGGTGCGCGGGTGCTAGGGTTTGCAACCGGCGCGTCCGGTCACCCGCAGGACCGGCGCGTCCAGTCAGTTGCCCAGAGGAATCCTCGGTTCGCAAGGACGATCGGACGCGGGGCGCGTCCGATCACACGCGATCGGACGCGTCCGATCGTTGAGGGAGCTTACTAGACTCTAACCGGACGTGGGCACTGTCGCGTCCGGTCGTTGCGAGAGGCGCGTCCGGTCGTTGCTTCGCGGGCGCACGGAACAGCGCGATCGGCACGTCCGATCGTTTGACAGGCGCGTCCGGTCATTGCCCTAGGCGCGTCCGGTCGTTGGTTTGACCGTTGGGGTCAGTGACCGTTGGAGGATCGGACGTGGTTGAGCGTGTCCGGTCAGTTTTGACCGGCGCATCCGGTCATCCCGAAAAAGACCCAGTGAAGGGGTATAACGGCTCTATTCAGATGGCATGCTTATAAATACTTGTTGGCCGGCCCTTGGGGAGGTCTCTCGTGATTTCTAACATACTTGTGCATCCTTTGAGCTAGAGCTTCTCCTCCCACTCTTCTCTCTTGCTTGATTGCAAATCAAAAGTGAGATTGAGTGATCCCAAAGTGCATTGCATAGCTTGAGGGCATCTAGTGGCACTTATGGGTGGTTTAGCCGGTGGATTTTTTGTTACTCTTGGAGAGTATCGCTCCTAGCCGGCTTGGAGATTGTTGGAGGCATTGGCAAGAGAAGGAGATTGTTCTTGGCCACCTCCGGTTGATTGTAAGAGGTTCTTGTGCTTTCCTCGGCGGAGCGCCAAAAGCAACTCTAGTGGATTGTGCGTGTCATTGAGTTACCTCACTTGAGAGTGGTGTCTTGTGGTGCCTTGAGGGGCAAGTGACTTGAGGGTCACATCGAGGAACCATCTAAGTGTTGGTCGACACAACCAGTGACGTAGCTTGTCGGTGCACAAGTGAACACCGGGTGAACAAAAATATTGTGTCACTTGTCTCCCTGTGTTTGGTCTTCATATTGTGTTGTTGTCAATATTGATTGATTGTATATCATCTTGGTAATTGGCAACATCTTCACTCCACCATCGGTATAAGTTTCACAATCCTCTCTCTCGTATTTACCTTACTAGTTTATCTTGTGTAGCTCTAGTGTTAGCCTTTGCTAGTAGTTGTTAGCTTGCTCACTAGTGTAAGTTTAGTGACTTAGCCCTTGTGTGAACTAGAGATCTTAATCTACTAAACTTATGGTTAAGAGGCTTGCATCACAACCGTAGGCTAAGCAAAACTCGCTTTACGCCGTTTGTTATTCTAACAAGTTTGCTTAGTGGCTTGTGTAGGATTTTTTTTATAGGCTATTCACCCCCCTCTAGCCATCTAGGACCTTACAAGTGGTATCAGAGCTGTGGTCACCGTTTTAATTAAGGCTTAACATCCTTCGATGTGAAAAATGGCTCAAACTGTGTTCAATCATGTTGGGGGCAAGCCACCGTTCTTTGATGGTGTTAGTTCTTTTGCTCATTGGAAGAGAAAAATAGCAATGTACCTTGGTTCTATTCATGATAGAGTTTTGCAAGTCACTGAGAATGATTTTGCTATCATTGATCCCGATCATCTCACCGATAAAGATAGAGCAAATAGAACATGCAATAGAATGGCTCTCAATACATTGTACAATGGTATTGACACAAAAGTATTTGAGGGCATCAAGGATTTATAATTGGCAAATGAAGTATGGACAAGGTTGAGTGAAACATATGAGGGCACTAAGGTTGTGAAGAGTGCCAAGCTATATGGGCTCAAGAGTGAGTTTGAGAACTTCAAGATGAAAGAAGAAGAAATAATCTTAGAGATGTTTCATAGATTACAAGTCATTGTGAATGATCTCAAGAGCTTAGGGCATAAGACACAAGACCAAGATTTTTGCCACAAGTTTTTGTTGAGCTTACCAAAAAGATTCAAAATGTTGATCATGATGCTACAAAGAGATGGGCTTGATGCAATGAAGCCCAATGATTTGCTTAGAGAGGTATTGACCTTTGACAAGTATGATCAAGATGTTGATGAGAAGGAGAAGGAGGAAGAAAAGAAGAAGAAGACCATGGCATTCAAGGCCACTTCCTCTAAGGGCAAAGCTTCAATTCAAGAAGAAGATGATAATGAAGAAGATGAAGATTTTAAAATTGATGATGAGGCACTTGCTCTGGTAGTCAAGAAAATAGGTCACATGTTCATTAAGAGAAGGGGCTTCAAAAAGAGAAATGAATATTTCAAGAGCAATGAGCAACAAAGGAAGTGCTTCAATTGTGATAGCACCGAACATCTTCAAGCCGAATGTCCCTATGACAAGAAGAAGAACAACAAGATGGGCAAGTTTGAGAAGAAAAAGAGAGAAGCCAAGATGACTTTCAAGAAGGGCAAGAATGGAGCCTATGTGGTCACTTGGGAAAGTGATGATGATGAAGAAGAAGAATCATCATCCAACAAGGCTTTTGCTTCCATTGCTATCAACAAGAAGCCATCACTATTTGATTCATCTTCGTCGTGCCTCATGGCCAAAGAAACTAAGGTAATATATGATGAGAGTGATGATGAAAGTGAAATGGAATATGCTCATGATAGTGATAATGATAATAAAAATAATGATGATGAACCAACTAAAGAACAACTATATGACTTGATGCAACAAACTAGAGACATAGCATTGCCAAGGACAATGAGTGTAAGAAGCTTTCAATGAAAGTAGCAATACTTGAGAAAGTTCTTAGTGAGCTTAAGACCACTCATGAGAGTCTAGTGGAAGACCATGAGGATCTTGGTAAGGCTCATTCCAAGCTTGAAAAAGCTCACTCATTGCTACTTGAGCAACAAGCAAAGAAGGAGGTTGTTGTATCATGTGATATAGGTGTTACATGTGATATAATTGATGAATCCTCTAATGAACCTATCATCATGTCAAATGCTAACCCTTCTTGTAGCTCTTCATCCACCAACACCGACTCTACCTCCACTACTAGTGATGGTTTCACTTGTGATGCCTCACTAATGGTTGATAATAAGACTCTCAAGAAAGAGGTGGATGAGCTCACTCACGCCCTAGGCAAGGCCTATGGTGGTGAGGCCCGCTTGCTTAAGTGCTTGGGTAGCCAAAGGTTCTCTCTTAACAAAGAGGGATTGGGCTACACCCCCAAGAAAGGCAAGTCAGCCTTTGCAACTCCAAAGCCTAGCTTTGTGAAGGGCAATGGTCGGTTTTGCAATAGATGCAAGCAAGTTAGGCACCTAGAGCATAATTGCAATAAAAAGAACTAAAGCAAGAACCTTGTTAATGCTATACCTTTTGATTCTTGCTATGTGCTTACCAAAGGTGTGAAAGGTGTGAAAGCTAAGTTTATTGGTACACCCATTGTTAGCCCAAAGAAGAAGGCTATTTGGGTACCAAAGAGCTTAGTTACTAACCTACAAGGACCTAAGCAAAAATGGGTACCTAAGCTTCATTGATTTGCTTGTAGGTCAATTACAAAGCCAGAGGAAGGCATTGGATCATTGATAGTGGGTGCACTCAACACATGACCGGTACATCAAGAATATTTGACTCAATCAATGACAATGATAGTGGTGTTGATTCTATCACATTTGGCAATAACAAGAAAGGCAAGGTTATTGGCTTAGGCAAGATTGCAATATTAAATGACTTGAGTATCTCTAATGTGTTGCTAGTTGAAAGCTTGGATTTCAATCTTCTATCCATGGCACAAATATGTGATCTTGGTTACAAATATATCTTTGGGGTTGATGATGTGGAAGTCATTAGTATGGATGGTTCAAATGTGGCATTCAAGGGCTTTAGATATGAGAATCTCTACCTAGTTGACTTCAATGCTAGAGAAACTTCCTTGATAACTTGCTTAATCTCCAAATCAAGCATGGGTTGGCTTTGGCATAGAAGGCTTGGTCATGTTGGCATGAAATAATTGAAGAAGCTTACAACTCACAATCTTGTCAATGGTTTAAAAGATGTTGAATTTGAGAAGAATAAGCTTTGTAGTGCATGTCAAGCCGGGAAGCAAGTTGGAAGCTCACATCCAAAGAAGAGTACAATGAGCACATGTAAAACATTTGATTTGATGCACATGGATCTATTTGGACCAACAACATACTCAAGCATAGGTGGTAATAAGTATGGATTTGTCATAGTGGATGACTTCACAAGATTCACATGGGTATTCTTTCTTAGTGACAAAAGTGAAGTGTTTGACACCTTCAAGACCTTTCTCACTAGAGTTCACAATGAGTTTGAGATTAGAATCAAGAAAGTGAGAAGTGACAATGGAAGTGAGTTCAAGAATACAAGAATTGAAGAACTTTGTGATCACTATGGCATTGGACATCAATTCTCGGCTAAGTACACTCCACAATCAAATGGCCTAGTTGAGAGAAAGAATAGAACATTGCTTGATATGGGTAGATCAATGCTTCATGAGTACAATGTGAGTCAATCATTTTGGGATGAAGCAATCAATACCGCTTGCTACTACATCAATAGACTATATTATCATCCATTGCTAGAGAAGACCCCATATGAGCTACTTCATGGAAGAAAGCCCAATATTTCTTACTTTAGAGTGTTTGGTTGCAAATGCTATATCTTGAAGAAGGGCACTAGATTGGGAAAGTTTGACAAGAGATGTGATGAGGGGTTCCTACTTGGTTATTCAACTACAAGCAAAGCTTATAGAGTTTGGAACAACTCAAGTGGCATTCTAGAAGAAGTCCATGATGTGCAATTTGATGAAACCAATGGGTCACAAGATGAAGAAGAGAATCTAGATGATGTTGGTGGAACTCAATTGGTGGAAGCAATGAAGAACATGGACATTGGGGACATTAGAGCAAAGCAAGTAATTGATATTCAAGATGATGATAAAGATCAAGTGCTCAATTCTCCATTCAAGCTAGCTAGTGACTCTTAAGTGTAAGATCATGGTGCTAGTTCATCTCATCAAGATACATCAAGTGACCAACCAAGCTCAAGCAATCAAGTGCAAGTACTCCAACCACACCATGTTGCAAAAGATCACCCCATTGATAGTGTTATTGGTGATATTAGAAGTGGTGTGCAAACAAGATCAGGATTGGCTATGTTTTGTGAGCATGCATCATTTGTGTCAACCACAGAACCAAAGAAAATAGAAGAAGCTTTGAGGGATGCCGATTGGATCATGGCTATGCAAGAGGAGCTTAACAATTTCACAAGAAATGATGTTTGGGAATTGGTAGAAAGGCCAAATGACTACAATGTGATTGGAACCAAGTGGGTGTTCAAAAACAAGTAAGATCAAGATGGCATTGTGGTGAGAAACAAAGCAAGACTAGTTGCTCAAGGTTACACTCAAGTAGAAGGTCTTAACTATGATGAGACATATGCTCTCGTGGCAAGATTAGAGGCAATAAGGATTCTTTTGGCTTACGCTTGTGCACACAATATCAAATTATATCAAATTGATGTCAAAAGTGCATTTCTCAATGGGATCATCAATGAGTTAGTCTTTGTTGAGCAACCTCCCGGATTTAAAGATGACAAGAAACCCAACCATGTATACAAGTTGAAGAAGGCTTTATATGGCTTAAAGCAAGCACCTAGAGCATGGTATGAGAGGCTAAGGGATTTCCTTCTCTCTAAGGGATTCAAGATGGGCAAGGTTGATACAACTCTATTCACCAAGAAGATTGGGAATGATCTATTTATAGTGCAAATATATATTGATGACATCATCTTTGGATCAACCGATCAAGATTATTGTGAAGAATTTGGTGCTATGATGGCCAAAGAGTTTGAAATGTCTATGATTGGTGAACTTAGCTACTTCCTTGGTCTCCAAGTCAAACAATTGAAGAATGTGACATTTGTGAGTCAAGGGAAATACATAAGGGACATGTTGAAAAAGTTTGGAATGCAAGATGCAAAGCAAATTTTAACTCCAATGAGTACAAATAGCAATTTGGATAGTGATTTTGATGGCAAAATGGTGAATCAAAAGGAATATCGGTCTTTGATTGGAAGTCTACTCTATGTCACCGCATCAAGGCCGGATGTCATGTTTAGTGTTTGTATGTGTGCTAGATATCAAGCCTCACCTAGAGAGAGTCATCTCACGGCCGCAAAGAGAATATTAAGGTACTTGAAGCAAACAAGAGATGTTGGACTATGGTATCCCAAGAGGTCAAAGTTTGAATTGATTGGATATTCGGACTCCGACTATGGGGGTTGCAAGATCAATAGAAAGAGCACAAGTAGCACATGTCAATTACTTGGAAGATCACTTGTGTCATGGTCCTCAAAGAAACAAAATAGTGTGGCAATCTCTACCGCCGAAGCCGAATATGTGAGTGCGGGGAGTTGTTGTGCACAATTGCTATGGATGAAATCAACTTTGAAGGATTATGGCCTCAACTTCAAGAATGTGCCATTGCTATGTGATAATGAAAGTGCAATCAAAATGATACAAAACCTGGTTCAACATGGAAGAACAAAGCATATTGACATAAGGCATCATTTCATTAGAGATCATCAACAAAAGGGAGATATTGCCATTGAAAGTGTTGGCACCGATGATCAACTTGCCGATATTCTCACCAAGCCACTTGATGAAAAGAGGTTTTGCAAGCTAAGGAATGAGTTGAACATTCTTGATTTCTCAAACATGAGTTGAATGCACCTCACCCACTTATTGACATGCCTCTCCTTCGATATTGCAAGGTAAAAGTTGATTGACATGTCATTCATCCTATGATAAGAACTTACTAGAGCATGTAGACATAATAAGTGGTATGCATGAGCATTCATGATAAATCAAATGAATTTGATGGATATATGTTACCACTATTGCTTCTATGCTTGCTTTGATCTAGTGGTGGCATATGACATGTTTATGAGCTTACAAACCTAGTGTTGAATCTAGAAGATTTGTTATAAGTGTTTAATTCAACATAGGCAAGATAACTCTTATTATGAGGTGTGAAGAAGCTTGTCTTTGGTTCAAATCGAATTAAATATCTTTGGCAAGTATTCTAGGTTGAACCAAATTTGATAAATTCTAACCTACTCCATCAAACATTGTTTCTCTCTCCACAATTTGATCCCATTTTTGGGTAAGTTGTTGACAAATGGGGAGAGAAAAAGATGATTCAACATGATAAAGGGGTAAATAAAATTTTGATGCACACAAGTAGGGGGAGCAAGCTCATAAACAAAGTTGTTGCATTTGTTTGTGCATTCTCATATGACTTGCTCATTGCACATGTTTTTAAATTCAATATACATGCTTGGGTGGTGCAATGCTAGTATAGAACTTGAATGATGAAATGATCTACTAGCATGCATAGGAATAGTTTACATGTGGTATCTAGACATGCTTAAAGCTCTACAAGTGGTACAAGTGGTCCAAGAACCTTTACATATAATGTTGATCTCACGGGGTTCTTGAGTTGTGATGGATGTCTAATTACTTCATGGTGCTAAGGATGGTGTAAAAGGCAACTCCGATTGGTATCACGCTTCAAAGGTCCATTTCTTACACCTTAGCATCATTTTGGTAGAATTACTCTCTCAACACTTCTATCTATACATATGTGCAAAGCTTTCAATCCAAACTCTATGCACATATGTAGGGAGAGCTAATGCTACCAAAACCGAGCTTGTGATAATTGTCCAAACTTTACTTATGAGCAAAATGATTGGACAAGTATGACAAGTTCAAAACTTTTATTATCAAAATCATCTTTGTGAGGGTTGTCATCAATTACCAAAAAGGGGGAGATTGAAAGTCCCTAGTTTGGTTTTGGCTAATTGATGAAACCTAGGACTAACCTTTGTATCTAAGTGGATGATTTAGATAAAGGTGGTCATTGAATATGAGACATGACATTGACTCATGTGACCAAGATGATGAAGACCAAGGTGATGCTTGGCTCGATGGACCGGTTGTGAAGGTGAAGGGCAAGTCGAGGCTTCGAAGCGAAGGACCATGCGATGGTGAAGCTTGAGCAAGACTTGGCGTCGACGGACCGATGCAACGGTGAAGAGCAAGTGAAGTCAAGGTCGATGGATCGAGATGGTCATGTGATGATATGAAGTGGATCATATCTTTTGGAAAAACAAAATGGGCTCAAGGCAAAGGTATAACCATAGGGCCATTTTGTTTTGCACTCAAGACACCATAGAGGGTGTGAGTGGTTTAGGATCGATAGCCGAACTATTAAGAGGGGAAGTCTTATCGGTTATTCGACGCATGGGTGCCACTAGGTGAATTCATGAAGTGCATTGCATGTAGGGCCTAGTGAGCTAACTGGAAAACCTTCGAAAATGTTTATGAAAATGCTAACACACGTGCACAAGGTGGTGATCACTTGTTGGTGTTGGCACATTTGCGTAGGCGTTGGAGTTTAAGCGGTAGGGAGTTTAAGGCGTTGGAGTTCAGGCGTTTTTGAGGAGTTGAAATGCCTATTTTCCACTACGCCAGAGGTCAGAAAAGAAACGGAGGCGAACGGAGGTCACAGAGGTGACCGGACGCTACACTGGACGCGGTCATGGTATGACCGGACGTGTTCGGTCAGTAGTCAGGTGCACGGGTGCTAGGGTTTGCAACCGGCGTGTCTGGTCACTCACGGGACCGGCGTGTCTGGTCAGTCGCCCAGAGGAATCCTCGGTTCACAAGGACGATCGGACGCGGGGCGCGTCCGATCACACGCGATCGGACGCGTCCGATCGTTGAGGGAGCTTACTGGACTCTAACCGGACGCGGGCACTGTCGCGTCCGGTCAGTCGCCCAGAGGAATCCTCGATTCGCAAGGACGATCGGACATGGGGCGCGTCCGGTCACACACGATCGGACGCGTCCGATCATTGAGGGAGCTTACTGGACTCTAACCGGACGCGGGCACTGTCGCGTCTGGTCGTTGCGAGGGGCGCGTCCGGTCGTTGCTTCGCGGGCGCACGGAACAGCGCAATCGGCGCGTCCGATCGTTTGACAGGCGCGTCCGGTCGTTTGACAAGCGCGTCTGGTCATTGCCCTAGGCGCGTCCGGTCGTTGGTTTGACCGTTGGGGTCAGTGACCGTTGGAGGATCGGACGCGGTTGAGTGCGTCCGGTCAGTTTTGACCGGCGCATCCGGTCATCCCGAAAAAGACCCAGTGAAGGGGTATAACGGCTCTATTCATATGGGATGCTTATAAATACTTGTTGGCCGGCCCTTAGGGAGGTCTCTTGTGATTTCTAACATACTTGTGCATCCTTTGAGCTAGAGCTTCTCCTCTCACTCTTCTCTCTTGCTTGATTGCAAATCAAAAGTGAGATTGAGTGATCCCAAAGTGCATTGCATAGCTTGAGGGCATCTAGTGGCACTTGTGGGTGGTTTAGCCGGTGGATTTCTTGTTACTCTTGGAGAGTACCGCTCCTAGCCGGCTTGGAGATTGTTGGAGGCATTGTCAAGAGAAGGAGATTGTTCTTGGCCACCTCCGGTTGATTGTAAGAGGTTCTTGTGCTTTCCTCGGTGGAGCGCCAAAAGCAACTCTAGTGGATTGCGCGTGTCATTGAGTTACCTCACTTGAGAGTGGTGTCTTGTGGTGCCTTGAGGGGCAAGTGACTTGAGGGTCACACCGAGGAACCATCTAAGTGTTGGTCGACACAACCAGTGACGTAGCTTGTCGGTGCATAAGTGAACACCGGGTGAACAAAAATATTGTGTCACTTGTCTCTCGGTGTTTGGTCTTCATATTGTGTTATTGTCAATATTGATTGATTGTATATCATCTTGATAATTGGCAACATCTTCACTCCACCATCGGTATAAGTTTCACAATCCTCTCTCTCGTATTTACCTTACTAGTTTATCTTGTGTAGCTCTAGTGTTAGCCTTTGCTAGTAGTTGTTAGCTTGCTCACTAGTGTAAGTTTAGTGACTTAGCCCTTGTGTGAACTAGAGATCTTAATCTACTAAACTTATGGTTAAGAGGCTTGCATCACAACCGTAGGCTAAGCAAAACTCGCTTTACGCCGTTTGTTATTCTAACAAGTTTGCTTAGTGGCTTATATAGGATTTTTTTATAGGCTATTCACCCCCCTCTAGCCATCTAGGACCTTACACCAAGGCACAAGCTCAAGATGTTGATGCTCCCCAACCATCTCCTCAAGTGGTTGATAGAAGAAACTCACCTCTACTTCAAGCACATCCACAAAATCTCATCATAGGAAGTCCTACAAAGGGTGTAATGACTCGATCTCAAAAGCTTGCTTCTTTTATTGAACATCACTCTTTTTTCCCTTGTCTTGAACCTAAGAATGTAGAAGAAGCTCTTCGAGATTCGGATTAGGTGAATGCTATGCATGAAGAATTGAACAATTTCACCCGTAATCAAGTTTGGACACTTAAAGAGCATCCAAAAGGTGCAAGAGTCATTGGAACCAAGTGGGTGTTCCGCAACAAGCAAGATGACTAAGGTGTAGTAGTGAGGAACAAGGCAAGACTAGTTGCAAAGGGGTTCTCTCAAGTTGAAGGTCTTGATTTTGGAGATACCTTTGCACCCGTTGCAAGACTTGAAGCCATTCGTATCCTTCTTGCATATGCATCACATCATGAAATGAAACTATATCAAATGGATGTGAAAAGTGCATTTTTAAATGGCTTCATAAATGAACTAGTCTATGTTGAATAACCTTCCGGGTTTGAAGACCCTAGATATCCTAATCATGTTTATAGGTTGTCCAAGGCGCTATATGGGCTCAAGCAAGCCCCTAGAGCGTGGTATGAGCACCTCCGGGATTTCCTCATCGAGAAAGGCTTCGCTATTGGGAAGGTCGACACCACACTATTCACCAAGAAGGTTAATGGGGAGATCTTCATTTATCAAGTCTATGTTGATGATATCATCTTCGGATCAACAAATGAAGATTATTGCAAGGAATTTGGTGAATTGATGTCGAAGGAGTTCGAGATGTCAATGATTGGTGAGCTAACATTCTTCCTTGGGTTTCAAGTCAAGCAAATAAGAGAAGGGATTTTCATCTCTCAAGAAAAATATACCAAGGATCTTCTCAAAAGATTCAAGATGGAAGAGTGTAAGCTAATCAAGACCCCAATGCCATCTAATGGACATCTCGACCTAGATGAGGGAGGTAAACCAATTGATTAAACTCTCTACCGTTCTATGATTGGTAGCTTGTTGTACCTACCGCATCTAGGCCCAATATCATGTTTAGTGTGTGTATGTGTGCTCGCTTTCAAGCGTGCCCTAAAGAACCTCACCTAAGTGCCGTAAAGAGAATATTAAGATATCTTAAGCACACCCCAAGCATTGGGCTTTGGTACCCCAAAGGAGCTAGATTCCAACTAGTTGGCTATTCCGATTCGGATTATGCCAGTTGCAAAATTGATAGAAAAAGCACATCCGAAGGGTGCCATTTGTTTGGGAGGTCTTTAGTATCTTGGTCATCTAAAAAGCAAAATAGTGTGGCTTTATCCACCGCCGAGGTAGAATACATTGCCGCGGGGGCTTGTTGTGCACAAATCTTATACATGAAACAAACCCTCCTAGACTATGGAGTTGTTCTTGATAAGGTGCCACTTTTATGTGAATGAAAGTGCCGTTAAAATTGCTAATAATCCGGTACAACACTCACGCACCAAGCACATTGATATCCGCCACCACTTTCTAAGAGATCATGTTGCTAAAAATGATATATCACTAGAAGGTGTAAGAAGTGAAAATCAATTAGCGGATATCTTCACTAAACCTTTGGATGAGGCTACCTTTTGTAGGTTGAGAAGTGAACTAAATGTGCTTGATTCTAGTAACTTTAGAAATGAGCTTGTGATTGTCCCTTGCATTGCTTTGTATCTTATGTCATGTTTAAATTTTTGCAATGCTTCTAGGACTTGTCTAACATGGTTATGATAACCCTCCTTTGGAGGTGTGAAAAAGCCTAACCATGGATCAAACTTGACAAGCAACCTAGTCTTCCTTTCTCGCTTTGCATTGCATATGCATGGTTGTTGCTTTGTCATTTCTTTTCGGTTTAGCTTTGAGCAACCTCTGTGCTCGTCCATGAATAGAGAGAGCATTTGAAGCTCCCAAGGGTTCACAAACTCTATTGCATGGCCATACGTTGCTCCTCGGGTGTTTATTGCTTATTTTCTTAAAAATAATACTAGCCTAAGGCAAAATATTTGAAAAACTTGAGGGGTTGAGAGAGGTCCCTCATATCATGTTCCAATTGGTGTTTATTTAAGTCTCTTTGAATTAGAACTTGATTGGGAGAAGTCGCATCGCAGATCAGTTTGAAGAAAGGTGCTTTTTAGCGACCGGACGCTGGACTGGACGCTAGACCGGACATGATGCTGCACCATCACCGCGTCCGATCCCGGTGGCCACCAGCGCGTCCGGTCATTCCGAAGATCTTCTCGTGGAACTGTGACCTGACGCTGCACTGGACGCGACGTTGTGACCACCGCGTCCGGTCCCGGCCACCACCACCACGTTTGGTCATGCGTGTTGGGTTCCCGGGCAAACTCTGACCGGACTCTGTTAGCGTCCGATCATCTCTAACCGGACGCGTCCGGTCATGTTAGGAGCTTACTAGACTCTGACCGGACGCTGCTCCATCGCGTCCGGTCATTCGACCACCGCGTCTGGTCATCGCGTGAAAAGCGGATCTAAGTCTTTTTAACCGTACGTTCAGATCTAGTTTCACCTCTTTGTCCTTCTCAATCCGCCGCCGCGTTTCTCGTCGAGTTCTCCAAGCGCCGCCGCGTTTCCTCCTCCACCGCAGCTGCCCCGCGCTCGCTGCCCCGCGCTGCCGCACTGCCCCGCGCTCGCTGCCCCGTGCTTCCGCGCCGTCTCGCGCCCGCGCGTCGCCGTCCCACGCTTGAGCTCACTGCTCCACGTGCCGCCGTCTCGCGCCCGCGCACTGCCGCACCGCCGCGCCACCGTGCCGTCTTGCGCCACCAGGTGCACCTCCGTGCAGTCGAGCCGTCGGTAGTCTCCCGCATCGCCAACAAGCCAGCTCCTCCTCTTGACCTAACCTAATCCGTCGCGAAGCCTTGCGACAAAAATCGTTCTTCATCGAGGTCTCTTCACGCGTTTCCGTCTCCGCGAGGTGATTTCACTGCCTCGATCTTTCAATTAGGGTTTGCCGGTGGATTCTCGGTGAAATTCTAATGCATCTTTTGATCTCATCGGTACTCCAGCGTTTGTCCGTTGTTTCCGGAGACCCTAGCGCGTCAAGGTCTCTTATCTTTTCATCGAGTTTCGCTCATCCGAGGTAGCTATCGCGATCTATTCCTTTCTTATCTTGTATGCTTGCTTTCATAAGGACCCTGCTCATCTGTTAGTTAAAATATAATGTTTAATAGTAGCTCTATCTATTCCATCTTTATAGAGGGTCTTGTCGGTACTCTGTGTGTGTCAGGTGATCAGCTGTGAATCCAAGGCCAAGCCTGTGGATACGGATTGAGGCCAAGCCTCACGAGTGTCAGTACACCATCTTGCCTTTTAGGGTCTTCTCAGCTATAGAGTTCTGTCAATATGGTTCGCTGCAAGAATGTTGGTGGTGGACCGAGTGACGGGGACGAAAGTCCTCCCAGGGTGACAGAGGTAGCCCGTGGCAAACACAAGAAGTTAGCTGTCAAGAAGAGGAAGAGGACACCCACTGAGGCGGAGATTGCACAGGCCGTCGCTGACGCTGCAGAGCATGCAGAGAGGGGTGGCAGAGGCAGTGGGATTCACATTGGCGAGTGTCGCTTTCATCTTGATGACCGACAGCTCGGTACTAAGGCCACAGAGGGCACAGAGGACCCACCTGCAGAGCAGCCCATAGAGGACCCACCTACAGAGCAGCCCACAGAGGAGACAGAGGAGTAGACGGCTTAGACTCCACCGTGTCGTCGCTCAGGACCCACACGAGCTCAGGTGACTCCTAGGCCAGAGGGCCAGCGTCATGGAGGTCATCCACCTCCCAAGGCTCGAGGTCACCCCCCAGTCGAGCACTTTGACTTGAGGGGAGCTACAACACGACAGGTACAGGCTCTCAGATTTGTCGAGGTTAGTCGGTGGTTCCCACCTCAGCGGAATCCCCGAGCCTCAGAGGGCTTCTACACACCTCTGCACGAGGATTTCTACAGAGCCTACGTCAACAGCGGGATTGCATTCAGACCTCAGAGAGTCTGTCGACTTGAGGCTTTAGTTGAGGTGGTTGGTGAGCAGCTCCGTCCACACTTGTCCTTTCTACCTGGTCTGTCAGACTTTCTAGTACGGACTGGAGCTTACTACGAGACTTGGGTCAGAGAGTTCTACTCCTCACTTTGGATTGACCCTGCTCATCAGTTCATTCACTTTGCATTCTGAGGCCGTGACCGCAGACTGTACAGCACCAGGGTACGGGAGATTCTCAGACTCCCTCCTTCAGAGACGAAGATTCACCAGCTGTGCTTTGGACATACTTCACCACCGAGACATCCTCACGGAGGTTCAGTGCCACCCACAGATCTGATCAGACCCTGCTTCCGTGAGCCATTTGGCGAGGGGTCTAGACGTACACCTGCTAGCTTGACACCCCTTGCCAGAGTGCTAGATGCCATTGTGAGGCGGACCCTTCTACCGAGGCTAGGATATAGAGGGCCTGACACGGATGCAGCTCTGGGTTGTTTATCACCTCATCTCACATACACCATTTGACATCTAGGATCTGATGCTATGTGAGATGGAGGACACTTTAGCAGAGGGATTCAAGGGTCACAGGCAGCTTTCTTATGCTCATTGGATCTGTTTTATTATTCGTTCTGCATTTGACTTGCCTGCAGAGATTAGATCTGAGATATCTGATATCACTACTATTTTTCCAGAGTATGATATTCGATAGTTGTGGGCTTCAGTGACTAGAGAGCAGGCACCTAGGCTAGGACAGCGTCAGAGGCCAGAGGTTCCAAAGACAGCAGCTGAGCAGGATGAGACCGTTGAGGGTCTTGCTGAGGCAGAGCTTGCAGATCTTGACACTCAGCCAGCTGATCTAGTTGAGGATGTTGCTACTGACAGCACTAACGAGGACTACCAGCCCATCCCCCGGTACTGCTCCCCTAGGTCTCACGACCATAAGGCCGATGGTTCAGGATCAGCCTCCCGCTTAGACCCAGCCATGGTGGCTATACTTGAGAGGCTGACCCAAGCCCAGGAGAGGCAGGAGGTTCAGATGCAGAGACAGGCTCAGGACATAGCTGCCGCATTTGCTCAGATTCAGGCTCATCAGGATGAGTTCTAGAGGCAGCAGCTGGAGTTTCAGAGGCAGCAGTTTGAGATGCAGAGGCAGCAGGCAGCCACCCAACAATAGTATCTTAAGCTCCTGCGACACCTTGTCACTGTTGGGATACCTCCACCACCGTCTGTCCTTGCTCCAGCACTACAGTCAGTGGACTTTAGAGTCAGGGACAGCCGAGCTTCCAGTTTACCTCTCCTCAGCAGTAGGTTCCTCAGACTTTTTAGTCCCCGAGCTACTCTCCTATTCAGACGGGGTTCACTCCACCAGCTCAGCCCAGACCTCATCTCCTCTTGAGCACTCCTTTCACTGACTTGAGTGCCTCCTACAACGAGCTGACTGGTCAGCCGACACCCTCGCACACCACTATTGTAACTTCTTCAAGGATGTCAGTTTCCGAGACTGTAGCTCTTCCAGTGTCAGGGGCCGAGACTATAGAGACTGTACCGTCGTCAGTTGCTTCGACAGATCCTCCCACTCTTGGTATTTTTTAGGCTCCGGTGACAGAGACTGCTCCTATTATTGCTACTACATCTACAGTTCCTGCACCTGCTCTACAGACCCAGACTGCTTTACTACCACGTCTATCTACAGAGGGTCAGCCTGACAGTTCAGATTCTAAGGAGGATACTTCACAGTTTGTGATCACTCCATGCTCCTCGGCACCCGACTCGACTGCTTCTGTTCCCCCGTCGGATCCTTAGTTTTGTTTTTTTTGCGTTTGATGCCAAAGGGGGAGAGAGAGTAGATTCAGGGGGAGTGTTATTAGAGGGTTTCGTTCTCTTTGTGTGCTACATTCATGCATCATGTTTAATTTCCCGCCCTGCATTTTGTGACAAGTGTGCTTGTGAGACTTTATTTTTATATTATGTCACTTAATTGGTTTTAGCTCATAAGGTTGTGCTTCAGTGCCTTACTCCGATTTCATATGAGCTATGCTTTATGTGTACTAACTCTTCATGTTTTATCTTATGAGTACACTCAGTTGGCTTGGAACACATAAGCAATTCCTAACCCCTTGTGCTTACAGCTTTTTGGTGTGAACCAAGTATGTTCGAAAACCTCAACTTTTAAATCCTCTGAATCTAAGTGTTGTCATCAATCACCAAAAAGGGGGAGATTGAAAGCATCTAGGCCCCGGGAGTTGGTTTCGGCAATTGATGACAACGCACTATTACCATGACTAACGTGTGTTTTGCAGAAACTCTGATAAGTTAGGTCATGGGGTTGATAACTGCTTTGGGCACTATGGTATTCATGCCCCTTGATGGAAATCATTTCAGTTTTTAAAGGATCAACGACAAGATTAAGGACGGTTAGTTCCGGATGTCAAGGTGTTGAGTTACATCCGGAATAGTCGTTAGGATCTTCGCTTTTTTCCTTTTGGCCGTACTATAAAGGGGGCATGAGCGAGTGTTTGACCTAGGTGAGTCTTTTGTTTAGGTGTGGTGTACACTTGTCAAACTTAGCACTAGGTAGCTCAGGAAAAGCTCAAAGTTCAGTTGGAAGCAACTTGGTTCAAGTTGTGTCGTGTTTCGAAGTCGTTTGAGCTGTTTACCCTTGACCGGACGTGGTCTCTGTCACGATCGTACGTGTCCGGTCAGTACTAACAGTCACTGCATTTTCAACCTAGTTGATCGGATGTGGTCCTTGCGAGGACTGGACGTGTTGATCAGTCTGACACGTGTTTCAGAGGGAAATAGTATAATCGGACGCGACTGGAAAAATGACCGGACGCGTCCGGTCATGTTCCAGTAAGGTACTTAGCTGACCTGACGTGTCCGGTCATCACAGATCGGACGCGGTCGAGCGTCAGGTTAGAGTACATTAAGGTTCTTGCGCGATCGGACGCGTCCGGTCACCCCTGATCGGCGTGTCCGGTCAGTGCGTGTTTTACTGAGTTTGCTAGTAATGGTTGGATTTGTCTGTGGGGTGTATAAATACATCCCCTCCACCTCTTTTAGATGTCTCTTGCTCATTTGTTCAGCTGAGAAACACCTTTGAAGTGCAAGGGAGTGCAAGAGCCCTAGTGAGGATAGTGATTTGAGAATCAAAGCTTGAGATCCCTCATTAGTGACTAGGGAGTAGCAAGTGTGCATCCATCTTCTCATTAGGCTTGTTGTGGTCAAGTGAGAGTTCTAGCTTGTTACTCTTGGTGATCGCCATCACCTAGACGGTTTGGTGGTGATTGGGAGTTTGGTGATCATCCGACGAGCTTGTGGATGACCCAACTCATCTTGTGAGCGGTTTTGGGCGATTCACCGTGACGGAGTATCGAAGAATCAACATGTAGAGAGGACTTGATCCTTACGCGGATCAAGGGAGAGCTACACCCTTGCGTGGGTGCTCCAACGAGGACTAGTGGGGAGTGGCGACTCTCCGATACCTCAGGAAAACATCGTCGTGTTCCTAACCCTTACTTTCAAGCATTTACTTTCATGCATTACTTTTATTGCTTGTTTACTTTCCTAGAATTGCCATGCTAGACTAGGATTAAAACTTAGGGTGCAAAACTTTTATCGGTAGAATCATAAGGAATACTAGTAGGCACTAGGGGTAAAGTTTGGCTTGTAGGATTTAATTCTTACAATTAATTTTTAGAAAAGCCCAATTCACCTCCCTCTTGGGCATCTTGATCCTTTCACTTGTGCTCGTTGGACTTGATGTGCTTCTGTGGTTCTTGGCGCTCTGGGATCTCCAGTTGGCCGATGGGAATCTTGGAGGTGTTGACCAGGGTTTGCTCCTTGCGAATTGAGAGGTCGATGGCCTCTATCACCTTAAAGTTTTCCTCTTCATAGGTGTAGGCAGTGTAAACATTGCCTCTGAGAGTAAGGATGCCCTGCTCGGTAGGCACTTTGAGCACCAAGTAAGAGTAGTGTGGTACAGCCATGAACTTGGTGAGCACTGGTCGACCAAGGATGGCGTGGTAAGTACCCTCGAAGTCTGCGACCACGAAGTTAACGTAGTCGGTGTGGAAGTGGTTTGGATTGCCAAATTACACCGGGAGCGTGATCTACCCGAGAGGTATGGAGCTCTATCTGGGAAGGATGCCTAGAACTGTGCATTGTAAGGCTTGAGATAAGCCTGAGTTAGTTTAAGAGCAGGCAAACTGCTGTGAAACAAGATGTCGATAGAACTACCACCGTCCACGAGCACCCTCTCGAACCGAACACTATTGATGTAGGGGTCGAGGATGAGGGGAAAACGACCAGGTTTCGGAATTGCCGCCCATCGGTCTGCTCGATTGAAGGAGATTTCGCGGTGGGGACCAAGTCGGAGTCTAGGATCAGAGATGAGGTCATCGGTGTTGATGACGCTCAAGCAGGTCTGCTTTAGCAACTTGCATTCACGCTTGGACTCTAAAGACACCATTCCAACAAAGATGGAGTGGACGGTTTTGGTGGAATTGACATATTGGTGACGAGGATTTCTGTCCTGTTCATCATCATCGTCATCATCACCGTCACGCCGCGGTCCATCGTCAATGGCCTTTGGAGCATCATCATTAGCAAGTTGCTTGGCGTAGATGTTCTTGAGGAAGCGGCAGTTCTCCATGGTGTGATTTGACTTGGGATGAATCTAGCAAGGACCCTTCAAAGCTTTGTTGTAATCCTCTTGATAGTCACGGTGACCAGCAGGTTTCTTGACCGTGTTGACCTCATGGTCATCTTCGTGGGGACGATTGCCTCTGTAATCACCATGATTATCGGGCCACCGATCACGATTATCTCGGCGATCACGATTTTTGTTGTTGTTGTGCCGGTCGCAACGTTCGCGGTTGTTATTCCGACCATGGTAATTGGGTTTATCGTCCCAGCGTGGTGGGTGCTCGGGGTGTGATGACCCACCCACGTCTTCCTTAATGATCTTCTCGGCATCATCGACATCCGCGTAGTTCTTGGCAGTAGCGAGGAGCTCGGAGGCCATAGACGGCCGTTTTCGGAGCAACTTGCTTCTAAGGGCGTCATGGTGGCAAGGGCCTTTGATGAAAGCCGAGACTATTTTGTCATGAGTGATTCTTGGGATCTTGAGACGCATATCTGAGAAGCGTTAGATGTAGGCACGCAGCGGCTCGCCTGCTCGGTCACGTATGCGCTTGAGGTCATACTTGTTGCCTGGCTGGTCACATGTGGCGATGAAATTGTCGATGAAGGCTTGCTAAAGGTCCAACCAGGTATCGAACTGGTTCTCCGAGAGGCTGAGAAGCCATTGATGACCTACCTGATCAATAACAACTGGAAGATAGTTAGCCATTACATGCTCATCACCCGCGGCGGACTGGACGATGATCTCATAGAGCGTGACCCAGCTTTTGGGGATCTCCTTGCTATCATATTTCGTGAGCTTCTCAAGCTTAAAATTCCTTAGCCAGATGACTTATCGGAGATGAGTAAACTGTTTGAGACCTGGGGGGCCATGTTCGGTGTCATACTGGATGAGGCGCACATTCTCGTGGGCCTGGTGGTCATTAGCATGACTAGTGATGTGACTGCGGACGTCGCGAGGAGGAAGACAGCGATGGAGATCGCGGGGAGGGTTCTGGTCGACCTCCTGCTCTCGATTGCCATGACAATTGCGGTTGTTATCACGACGATCTCGACCACCTTCTTGTCCACCCTCATCACTGCCGCCACCACCGCCATCGCCGCCACCGCCACTGCCACCACCACGTGGGGGATTGGGTAGGGGCGGATCATCGTGATGTTAGCGACTTGGATGCTCTGAAGAGCGGGAATGATGACTCTGACTAGATGCGATGGACGTGCTTGTAGGAGCTCGGGCTCGCTGGGCGAGCTCGATGGTTTGGCTCATAGCGGCGGTTAGATATGCTTTAATGTCTTTGCGAACTGCGTGGTTTTCTGGCGTGTCTGGTAATCGGTCAAGGTTGGCCATGGCGACGGCCACGTTGGCACTTGGGGTCCTGAAAACTTGCCTATCGCCTACTATGTCGAAGGCGTTAGCCAGATCTCGAGGTCGGGGTCCCCTGTGACGTGCTTCTTCTTCTTCGGCCTCATGCTGACGGCGTTTGGCGCGGTCGGCGTTACACTATTTGCGAAGTTGCCGTTGGTCATCAGTTTCTCCCATGACTGCGAGCTCGTCATTGCTGACGTTGAGCACCATGTCGCCACATCTTGGTGGGAACCTTGGGATCAAAGAGAAACCCAAAGGGTACGGTAGTGGATCCGAACCATATTCGTCGTCTTCGAGGTGTTGAGCCTCGGTGTGAACAGATCGTGTAGATTCAGTGCTGGAGTCGCCTTCCTCAGGTAGTGTATGAACCGAACCTTTATGATACTCTCGAATACCGACCATGTTGACATAGTTGCCCGGTGGTGGTCGAAGTGTATCCATGAAGTACAAATCTGAAACATGGTCTCGCTCCGTGGGCCCATGAACAGATGAGGCGTACGGTATGTGTACCCAGAAGCAGCGTTTTCCAGGCCGTATGGGAAGGCCTGGCAATCCTCCGTCGGGACTTGGTACTCAAAGAGTCTGAGGCCGGGTGTAGGAACCGAGCGAAGGCATACCGTACGTTCTTTAGGAGTTGCGGTGACCACTAGATCTGTATCTAGCCGTGTTGGACGGCGAGCCCAAACTGGTCGGATAGATCTGTTGTGGTTAAGAAGTACCTGATTGGTAGATTGATTTTGGATCGATTTCACCAAAGTCAGGGTTTGCGAGAGCTTGTGGCCAACTTGGTTGATAGCTTCGATCAGGTCGGTGTTGTCGATCACCCTTCCTTTATAGCGGGGAAGTGGTTGACGAGTTGTCGGCGTGGTCAGAGTCGTTGCGGGGGTGGTCGGAGCCATAGCCAGCGTGGTCGGAGCCGTAGCCGATGAAGACGTGGTTGACGCAATTCGGATCTGCGCCTCCTCCGTGGTAGTGGCGGTGAAGCTGTTGACACTAGTGGTCCAGGTGATCTGGCCGATGGTGAACGAGAAATTGTCCGCCACGGCCACGGAGTCGGGGATGATGACCATCTTGCTCGCCTGGAAAGCTATACACACACCCTCTACATGGCGCGCCACTATCGACGAGATATGGTCGGCAGTATACTGAGGGGTATACCCAAGGTAGTAGATTAGTCGGTAGACATGTGCACAAGACACAAACCGAATGGTAACATGACACAAGACATAAGATTTATACAGGATCAGGCCGTTAGCATGACGTAAAACCCTACATCTTGTGTCTCATTATTTTGTATTGATTGAGGATTAGATAGGTTGTGTCCTCTAAGGGACCCCTGCCTCTCCTTATATACTCTAGAGGAGGAGGGTTACAAGTAAAGTATTCTATCTGGTACTATTACAATATCTAGTACATCCTATAATCTTGCGATGTACGCCTTGATCTTACGGGACGGGCCATCTCAGACGGTGCGGCCCATGTACCATCTTGTGGTACCGGGGGTTTATACCCCCACAGCTAGTCCCCGAGCACCATGTATTCTGATGCGACAAACGTCATCTTAACCTTCTCCGAACAATGAGCCTTGAGTTCTTGACGCCTTCGACCAGTCAAAGCGACATCCGAGCAGTTGTTGCAAGCGTTGTTGCCAGAGAAGGAGGTTGTGCGAAGAATGTATGGTGCTCTTGAGAAAAGAAAAAGATTTCTCCTTCCTGGAAGTGTGCCCACTTAGATTTCTGTGAATAAATGTAAGTCTTGAAACGTAGCGTCTTTGATCATTAGAGGTGTAGGGGTCGAAAAATAAGCACATTCACCGCAAGGTGGAGTGTGTCCACTTAGTCCCCGAGCCTGGTAGTAAGTAACGTAGGCACGTGGTGCTAGGGTCTTAAATGAATAGAGCCCAAAATCTTTGGAAACTCAATACTGAGATGCACCGGTAGGTGCATTGTACCATTGTAGTCCCCGAGCTTGCTGGAAGGTGAAGTATAATCCTTTTAGCAAGGTCTAAGAAAATAATGACCTCTCAACTGTATGTGAGTCAAATTTCACATGTAGCCAAGAAAATCAGGCCTCGAGCTGTGGTCGGAGAGTGGTCGAAGCAGTCCCCGAGCACAGCGTGAGACGTGGTCGAACAAAACCCCGAGCGCTGGTCGGGTGGTCGAAGGCGCAGTCCCTGAGCGCTGGTCGAGTGGTCGAGGAGGCAGTCCCCGAGCACTGGTCGAGTGGTCGAACGACGAAATCCCCTAGCGTAGCCCGAAATTCCTGTAATATAAATATGTAAAACAATTTAGTTTATTATAAACTTGTACCTCGTCATCAGGCAAGTTTGTAATAATGTACTGTTGTTACAATGTATGCTTATTTGTGTTTTTTTGGAAAAAAACATTTAAAGCTTGTATATTGTGTGGAGGATAACTAAGTTAGAACGTATAAGTGTTCTGTTTTAGTTGTATCAGTTGGTAGACGCGTCATCCTATAGAATCCGTACGGCCCTAGCCGGATCTGCGGTCCGAGCGCGAGGCGTGGAGCCTGTTCGCACATAAGAGCGCACAGGTTAGACCAGGGAGCGCCTGCCGACCACCCGAAGTGTAGGGAGCAGGTCCCGTGCATGCGTAGGCAGAGACCAGAGACGGGGCTGGCTTCGAGAACTCGAGAAAGGATGGTGATCTTTCAACTGGTCT
Source organism: Saccharum hybrid cultivar R570 (assembly GCA_038087645.1). NCBI lineage: Eukaryota > Viridiplantae > Streptophyta > Magnoliopsida > Poales > Poaceae > Saccharum > Saccharum hybrid cultivar. The sequence continues at coordinate 15,304,310 of JAQSUU010000245.1, forward strand.
TTTATAAAATATTAGTAGAAAGTGATCTTCAGGTAAGCACATTAGAGTGGTCGGAAGAAATTATAGTAAATACGAATATTGAAAGTGTGCTTATCTTTGCACAGAAAACTGGTCGGTGGCGATGAAATTGCCTGGCCCTTGAGCTTTCCGACCAGTCACAATGACGGTGGTCGCGGTTGTTGTAGCGCCGTTCTTCACTGCGATTGATCGTTGCGACGCGGCAGGTGGTCGAAGTTCGAGCAGCTCGCTTGGCAGCTCAAACGTACGTGGTCGGAGCTCGTTGGATCTGGTCGAACAGACGTGGTCGGAGCTCAGCGGAGTCGATCGCTCGAGAGCCTGGATGAGTACACGGAGTTGCAGGCGAACGAGCTTGGAGACTCGGCACTTCGATTCGACGTGCGACGACGACGACTGCTGCTGCGTACAACCATAAAAGTGCATGTAGATGTATGCATATATATGACATAGATATCGTACATGGCATCTGATATTTAATCGAAATAAGGAAATTAGACTTAGCTTATTCAATTGGAGTAGTCATCTGATCTAGGAGACGTAGGCGATCAGCAAAGGAAATTGCCCTGTACGCACATGCATCGTGGTGCATACGTGCATATATACACGATTAAGCAAGATGGGATCGCCTTTGCTGGTCACGACTTGCTCAATCTTGCTGTGCCCGTGATTGTCGGTGATGGCTTTGCTGCAACGTGCAGATACATGGGAGCACCGGGATCGCGGCCGTCTCCGTGGTGGCTCGATGACGTGCCGAGCTGGTTGATCACCGCAAAGTGGCAATGAGACCAGGACCCATGATGTAGATCGATGATCTAGTAACCGCCGTTGATGTGAAAAAAGCTTCTGCCGTTGAAGTCGTCGAGTCTGTCGTTGTTGAGTTAATTCTCGATATTAATTCCAGCAAGCTCCAGGGCGGTGTTTAGCGAAGTAGATCATGAATGAGAGAGATGAGTCGTTACATGCAGAAAAATTAATTTGTATTAGATATTCAAAAAACAGACTGATCGAATTAACAACGTAAAACGACTCATCCGGTTTTTAGTAGAGAATCCCATCTGGCTCGCATGGGAGTCCGTACGCACACCTCCTACCTGGCGCGCCACTATCGACAAAACCTAATCGGCAGTCTACCAAGGATTATGCCTAAGATAGTGATTTGTTGGTAGATAGGTGTGCAAGTTACGAACTAGATGGTGATGCAAGACACAACAAGGTTTTATCCAGGTTTGGCCGCCGTGAGGGCGTAATACCTACGGCATATGTCTGATTTGTATTGTTGTGTATAATGATATCTGTTTTGAGGGGGTCCCCTGCCTGCCTTATATAGTCCGGAGGGCAGGGTTACAAATCTAGAAACTAATCCTGCCCGGTTACAATTGCCATAGCTGACCGGATAAGGATTCATATTCTAACCGACCAGAATCTTGCTTGATCTCTAAGTTTGTTTTCCTTCCTTACGTGGGACACCGAGCAGATCGACTGGGTCATGCATCGTCTTCTGATGGGACAGGCCCAGGGCCAGCTCAAGTCTAGCCATAGGGGTTAATACCCCCACAATGACTTTTCTATTTGAAGCCATTTAGGGCTTCAAAAATAGTTTGTAGCTTTCATTTTTTTTGAAATTCAAAATTTAGAATCTTTTAAAATTAGTCACATTGATATATGAACCAACTCAAAAGATAGATATTGAATTTAGAAAAATTTAGGAAAATCATCACATTTGGAATTAGTATGAGGAAGAAAAACTAGTTATAATTTTCAGCCACAGATTTTAAAAACAAAACACACCTGTACATATTGATGATTACTACAAATCAAATACACCATTTTCATTTGACACCATTTAGTGTCTAAAAATATTTATCAGTGTTTTGTTTTAATTTTCTAAACTAAAAAAATATAAAAAACCATATTTATAGGGGCGGTTGGTTGAGGAGCCGCCCTAACCGCCCTTACAAATCACCCCGTGTATATAAGGGAGGACCACACGTGGGGAGCAAAATTTTGGCTAAGTCTAGGGCGCCACTTTCCCTCGCGACGCAGTCATGCTATCGAAATTCACCCTCCCCATCGCCGCATCCTCGTAGCACCGTCGGCGCCGCCGCATCCTCGCAGCGGCTAGGGATTCATCTCCTGAGGTCCGCTCCACCGCTTGGGATCTCCAGTCGCCGCTGCCCGCTCGGAACCCTCCTCCCTTCTCCCCGGCGGCCTGCGCCTGGTGCCACCGTCCGCTCTGCGGCTAGGGTTTGAGCTCCCGCGGCTCCGTCTCGCACGCGACCGACCGCATGGGCTCTGCTGCTTGGGGCGCCAACCGCCCACTCGAAACCCTAGCCACCGCCGGGATCTCCGCCGCCACCCAACCATGACCTCGTGGTGCCCGTGCGCCCCGTGCGCCCTCCTTCCTCCAGTGCCTCTGGTGCCCACGCGCCAACCCGTTCTCCATTCCTCTACTCTGCAGGTACACACCCAACACCTTCTCCATTCCTCCGCTCTGCAGGTCTCTAGCCTATGATGCAGCAATTTGCCACTGCCTATGATGCCAATCTTAACTGAGCATTTGCCACTGCCTGTGATGCCAATCTTAACTGAGCATTTGCCACTGCCTGTGATGCCAATCTTAACTAAGCATTTCTATTGCACTGCCTGTGAATTGAACACTATCCCTATATGAGAATTTGAGATGTAAATTTTGGTAAATGAGCATTTGCTACTCATATACATGCCTTTGATGATGTGTGCTACTCATATAATATGTTTGTATCTGTATCTGTATAAACATGATTGAGAACATTTGTTGTATCCACCAAGTGTCTTGAAATTCTATATGGTTATGACAAGTGCCTTTCTAGTATGTGAACTTGCTAATATTTGTGTGAGCCATAAAACCATCTTAAGAGAGGATTGTTCTTTTCTGTTACAACTTACAAGTAATGTTGAAGCAAGAAAATAGTCATTTTCTTTTTGATGATGTTGAAGGTTGTAAACTGTGACTCTTGAGCACTGCATATGTTTTCTGTAGACAATATAGTGCTATTTTATAACAAGGTCCTATGCTGTTGTGTTCATCCACTAGGTTACAAACTGTATGATCTAGTTTTAGACTTCTAGTGATGTTATACATTGTAGATAACAACTTGAATTTATTAACCAGACTTCACAATTCATGTTTCTTTGATATCATAAAAATGTAGAGAGCATATTTCCACTTCATATTGTTAACTACAAGTTATTAACCAGTTAACAAATTGATGATCTCTGGCAGTTATGATAAAAACTGGAGCATACTTTATTCATTTAACTGGAATGCTAATGGCATCCTTTATCTGAAAGAAATGTTGATCAACACTGTATGATAAGCACTGTATGCCATCCTTTGACTGGCAGAAATGATGATCTCTGTTGCATTCTATGATAAGCACTGTATGCAAACCGGTGAATTTTGTCTCTTACAAAACTGAACTCGTCCAACTAAATTAGTATTAATGTACGTTGACATGTAAAACTACAAGAGACTTAAATTATATCTTTTTATATTAAGGATGGTTGATATACTTTCTATTGCCTGCTGAACATTATTGAGATAATAAAATGAGAAGTCCAAAAACTTTGAAATGATGTTGAGTTTTCGTCTTGTTTGCTTGTAAATCGAAAGTTGTTGCTTAATTGCAGCGATTTCCAGACCTTGCTGGGTGCTAGCTACTGCAAGTGTTACTTCAGTGATGCTCTAGTAGTATTTTATTTTTCAGTGATGCTCTCCTCACCTCTCCTCCTTCCTCTCTTCTCCTTCTATCTCTCTTCTCTCCTCTCTTCTCTTGTCTTATCTGTACCCTAGTGTACTCTTCTACTACTCTACTACTCTCCTAATACTCTACTACTCTCCTACTACTGTACTACTCTCTCCTCTCCTCTTATGTCTTGAACTGCACCTCTCTTCTCTCCACTCTGTACTCTGAACTTATGCAGCTGGAACTCGAAACTCGGAACTCTGAACTCTGAACTTTTTTTTGCCAACTCTCCCCTCTCCTCTCCTCTCCGTTTGTTGCCGATGATGAAATTGTCAAAGTACATTCTTCTACTACTCTACTACTTGTTTTCTTTTCGGATATATTAGGTATAGAACTAGTTCTACTACTACTACAACAAGTTGTTAGCTATATGAATCTGCATCTTTTAGTCTATTAGTTCTGACAGCTATCTGAATTTGCAATTGTGTTATTTCTAAAAGTTGTTAGTGTATTAGTTTCTGTTAGCTAGTTGTAGTCGTGGCTGAACAAGCTGCTACTGTATGGAGCTATCATGCTTTTATTTTATAATTTCATATTACCTTCAAAATTTTCTAATTTCTTTGGCTGTCGTGAGGATGTATGGATTTGTAAAAATGCCATGTAATCTCTTACATCACAACTAGAAACATGTGATTGCCAGCATTGCCAGCAAATATGCCATGTGACAGGAAAACATTACTGGACATGGCTTTTTTTGTTCTAGTATATCTATGACCTCTCCTGTATGTTGACTAGATTCATTTAGACATAAAAATATAGTCAAATTCTAGTCCTTTTCACATGTCAATAGGTTTTGTGACAGTGATGTCTTGAGGGTGCCTGCATATTTGATAACCCCACAAAATGACATCTATGGGTAGCACGAAACATGAGAATGGTCAATTGCTTTGATCTTGGACGGCGGCCCTGCATTGGATTGGATTGGCTTTTGTCTCATCCTATCCCATTTTGATTATTGAATATATAAACAATGTTTCATATGAGTGTTAATATAAGTTCTTGTAGTCATATTAATAGTATAGGTTCTTGTAGTCACATTAGTTACTTGCTGTGTTAATATAAGTACATGAACATGAACATAACATGAACCTATAACTATTCAACTACTAGTCCACTACTATTCTCACTGTCTAACTACTACACTAGTGTCCTACTACTCTCACTGTCTTACTACTACTGCTAGTTGCTGACTCTGTACTACTACTACTCTTAGTTCCTGCCTTGTGTGTTCTCGATTCTTATAACTCCTAGGGCAGTGGCATATGCAATGATGTGAACACCTATGTGATGAGGTATCTCATATGATGATCGAATGCCCCTACTTATAAGCAGCTGTTGCTGCCACTTTTCCTATCCTCTATGTTTGGGAAGCAGCAGCTGCTTTTTTTACACCTCTCTATGTTTGTTAAGCAGCTGTTGCTTTTTCCCCAACTCTTCCCTTCCCTCTCCTCTCCTCTTCTTTATTTTGCCGATGATGAAATTGTCTAAAATCCATACATAATATGGAATATGAGCTGATGATCAATAACTTGTGAGGAACTTGGCATCATCACACTAGCTGCCCTACATTACCTTCTCCTCTCTTACCTGTTATGATGTCTTTATGCTCCAAGACTATGATCAAATGATGATTCACATGTTTCTAAGGCCTTTTTAAACCTTTCCCGCTCCTCACCTCTCCTCCTTCCTCTCTTCTCCTTCTATCTCTTCTCTCCTCTCTTCTCCTCTCTTATCTGCACTCTACCGTACTACTACTACAAGTACACTACTAGTTCTACCACTACTATTACAAGTACTACTACTAGTAACTACTACTTCTACTAGTAGTACTAGTACTAATACTAGTACTACTACTACCACTACACTACCACTACCACTACCACTACCACTACCAGTACTACTACTACTTGTACCTACTACCACTACCACTACCACTACCAATACCACTTACATTGCTAGAATCTTAGTATGAAATACTAGACCTAAACTTGTTCTCTTGTAGTGGAGAGAAGAGAAAAACAAGCAAAGGGGTCCATACAAGGATGACCAACTTTTAGAGCTCGTCGACGACCTTTGCGGCTTCATCATTGACGAGATTGTGGATTACAGAGGCGATTACCATGACCGAGCTTCCGACTTAGGTAGTAATCCGGTGTACAAAGACCTTCGTGAGACTCATAGACTAGCTCTAGGCCTTGCATAACACTCTTGAATGGGACTTGTGGAACTATTTGAACTTATGAATTATAGCTATGTAATGGATTTTTGTGAATTGGACTTGTGAAACTTTTGAATTATAGACTGTAATGTTGGTTTATATCGTGCTTGCGTGTTTGTGGTATATATATATAACCCTACAGCTGGTTACAAAATAACTTATTCTGTAGCCACTTTGAGTTATGATAATTGCTATGCTAATTTACGAGATTATAATAACTTCTTACTATGTGATTTACTATAACATTATGATAATATATCCATATGTGTTATAGTAATTCAACTATCGTAAATATATACTGAAAATTAGTATATAAAATTATCATAAATAGAGGTGACTACAAAATAACTTATTTTATAGCTAACTATAGAGGATACTCTCCATATAGAGAGAGAGAGGGGGATCATACTATTTAGCAGCCTGCCCTATGAATAATATTCATCACACCGGCGTCATCAGTAGTACTCCGGCGAGCCATCAAATGAACTGACGTGGCAGCACCATGTCCACACGCGGTAATAAAAGAGCATGAGACGTTACAGTAAAAGCTGAGTAAATGTGCAGCGTGAGACGGGCTATTGCACGCAGGCGTAATCAGGTGAAGATTTTAATGCATACAGGCGCCAGTTATTTATTTGCTGGCTATTCTGCCAAATACCCAGCTGCATGCATGTGGCACAACTTTTGAAAATTGGAGCTGTAGGCCGTGTTCCCCAATTCGGGAGCCGAATTCGGCAACTGTTAGTAACTTTTGTTTTTTAGTGCAAAAAATTGTTCAAAAATTGATTAATTAAACTCAAAATGTTTGTCTCGTAAAGTACAACAAAACTGTGCAATTAGTTTTTGATTTCATCTATATTTAGTACTCCATGCATTTGCCGGCATTTTGATGTGATGGGGAATCTTCTTTTTGCATAGTGAAATTTGGGGGAGAATTTAGGATCTAAACAGTGTGTTCACTTCGCGAAAAGTAGGTGAAAAGTTACTGTAGCACCTTTCGTTGTTATTTGGCAAAATTTATCCAATTATGGACTAACTAGGCTCAAAAGATTCGTCCCGACATTTACAGACAAACTATGTAATTAGTTATCTTTTTATCTATATTTAATGTTCCATGTATACATCGAAAGATTCGATGTGATGGGTGGAAGAGGAAATATTTTGGGTTGACATGGGAAGTGAACACACCCAACGCCGTAGACAGCAGCGGCAGCGGTGAGCTGCATGATTTTCTCCCACCCGTGATATTTGTTTAAAGGAAGAAATAGGTACGGACCAGAGTGGGGTAATTTGGCGTGTCGTGCTGGAGTAAAATTAGAAAACTTTATGTCATTGTTTAATTTGGAAATGGACAGTGAGTACAAAATATTTTATCCTTTTCCTTTGATAAATAATTCCGGATGAGGATAAATTTATTACTATTATTATTATTTGTGCAGTTAATAATTCCGAACACACCCGTATGTAATAAATTTATTTTTGCTATTTACCGAGGCGTTAGATTTTGGGTTCATGATATTTTTTATTACAATTATTGTCAGTTGCTTCAAAATGTAATTTTATCATGTCCCGTGAGCGGTAAATTTGACTGTGCTAATCTCTAGGGCGCCTGATCACTGTTTGGTCTATTTTTTTATTACCAGTTAGTCTAGGAAATAATTCCTATCATTTTGTCCAGGAAGTCTCGTGAGCAGTAAATTCGACCGTGCTTATCACCATGGCATCCGAACATCGATCGGACTATTTTTTATTACTAATAGTATCATTTTGTCTAGAAAATAATTCCATCCCGTCACATGAGCAATAAATTCGCCTGTGCCAATCAACGTGACACTCGGACACGGATGGTGCCATTTTTGGTTACTAATAGTATCTGGGCATCCGGTCTCTGGTCAGGATAGTTTTATTACTATGAGCATTCTTTGGTTGTAAAAATAATTACATCCAGACTAGTGAGGAGTAAAATTAACTCTGATAATCATTGGGGTGTCCCGTGTCCAGTTAGAGTAGTTTTGTTTACTATTGGTAAACACGTAGGATTTGCACGGTTTTAAGGCAACGCCTGCAGTAATAATTATTTTTTATTACTAATAGTATAAATTTGTTAAGTAAATAATTCCATCTTGACATGTGAATGGTGAATTTGCGTGTGATAATCAATGGATTGTCCGGTCTCCCATCAGAATATTTTTTTATTACTAATAGTATCATTTTGTTAAGTAAATAATTCCGTCCTTGCATTTGAGCGGTAAATTTGCATGTGATAATCAAAGGGGCGTATGGTCTTTGGTCAGAATATTTTTTATTACTAATAGTATCATTTTGTTAAGTAAATAATTCCGTCCTTGCATTTGAGCGGTAAATTTGCATGTGATAATCAAAGGGGCGTATGGTCTTTGGTCAGAATATTTTTTATTCCTAATAGTATCATTTTGTTAAGTAAATAATTCTGTCTGACATATGAGCGGTAAATTTTGCATGTGATAATCAACAGATTGTCCGGTCTCCGATCAAAATATTTTTTATTACCAATAATATCATTTTATTAAGTAAATAATTCTGTCCTTACATGTGAGCGGTAAATTTGCATGTGATAATCAAACGGGCGTCTGGTCTCTGATCAAATTTTTTATTACGAATATTATTATTTTGTTAAGTAAATAATTCTGCCTAACCTTGAAGCGGTAAATTTTGTGAATTTTTTATTACGAATATTATTATTTTTATTATGAATTTTTTATTACTACTATTATCATTTGCTCCGATAAATAATTACTGATAGGCTCGAGCGCAGTAAATTTGGTGCTGCTAATTACCGAGGTGTCCGTCCTCCGAATTATGTTTTTTTATTACTACTATTTTCATTTGCTTCTATAAATAATTCCGAACAGGCTCATGTGCAGTAAATTTGGCGCTTCTACTTACCGAGGTGTCCGCTCTCCGAATGATGTTTTTGCTTAAATTTGGTGAACCGTGATTGATTTATTATGACCAGCCATGGTTGTAGTAAAATGAATTTTTTATTTATGCTAGCGGAGTGTGGAAAAAAATTATCACTATAATAGTTAAATAATTAGTTTGACCGACTAGGAGGGAATTATTTACTTAACAAAATGATGCAAATAGTAATAAAAATAGTCTCCGTTGATGGGGCACGCCGATCTTTAGCGCAGACAAATTAACCGCTCACACCCGAGGAGGGAATTATTTGTTTTATAAAATGTTACAAATCGTAATAAAAATTAGTTTGACCGATGACGCGGACACACCAATCTTTAGCACAGAGAAATTTACCGCTCACAGCTGAGGAGGGAATTATTTACTTAACAAAATGATGCAAATAGTAATAAAAAAATAGCCTAACCGGTGACCGGACACGCCGATCTTTAGCAGAGGCAAATTAACCGCTCACAGCTGAAGAGGGAATTATTTGACTGCGCTAATTAGTGATACGTCCGATCTTTGGATGAGAAATTTTTATTACTACTAAAATAATGGAAACGGGTCCATTCGTAGTAAATTAGGATGTGCTACTTACCCAGGCGTCCGACGTCTAGATGAGGAAATTTTTTATTACTACTATTATTATTTTCTTTGTTAAATAATTCTGGACAGGTTCATACACAGTAAATTTGGATGTGCTACTTGCTGAGGCGTCTGATCTCAAGCTGATGATAGCCGGTTCGTTTCGCTGGTTTATTGTGCTGAAAGCACTGTTCATTGGTGTGTTGTGAGAGAAAAACACGGCTGGATGGCTGCTGATTCTGTTGATAAGTCCAAACGAAGATGGCGTGAGTTATTTTATTACTATTGTAAATTTGGTGACGCGAGCGCCGCTCAGGCCCCAGATGCGCCGCCGTCAGCCTCCACGAGCTCCATCCTCCGGGCAGGCTGGCCACCGTGTCTGGTCGCGTCACCGTCAGCCACTTCACCGCACCACGCGCGATGCCTCCCAGCGGACTCGTCCCTGGCGTGCTCATGCCGGCCGGATGCTCCGTAGTAGCGCCGGCGAGTAGGGGCGCCGGTGTTGGGAGAGGAGATGGGTGCCTACGAGGTGGCGGCGTGGTGATTGGTGAGTGTTCCGTGTTCGTGGATCGTGGATTTGGGATATATATAGAGAGAGCTACCATCAAGGTGGGGTCTACTGCAGTCATCACGGACGAGACTAGGGCCACGTTTAGATTGCGAAAAAATTTCAACACGATAAATAGTATCACTTTTGTCTTATTTAGCAAATATTGTCCAATCGTGGACCAACTAGGCTCAAAAGATTCATCTCGTGATTTTCAACTAAACTGTGTAATTAGTTATTTTTTTACCTACATTTATTACTTCATGCATGGATCCAAAGATTGATGTGATGGAGAGAGGGAAAAAATTTCAAAGGCCTAGTAATAAAAGACCGGCGATTTGAATTCTGCTGCTGCCGGTGGCAAATGATGATATTAATTGTTCGTGCAGCGGGGCTGGTCACCGGAGGCGGGCAGCGCTCCGCCGGTGCGATGAATTTTATTTGAAGCCCAGCTTCACACACACACACACACATATATATATATATATATATATATATATATATATATATATATATATATATATATATATATATATATTTGTGGTGATCAAATTTGAATTATATATTATATGCTGTGATCAAATTTAGATTCGAAATTAATTTTTTTTAAAAAAAAATCCACTATAAGAGCGGCTGGATCACCAACTCCCCTAATCCAGTCACCCTACAAATATTATTTGTAAGGGCAGCTCCACCAGCCACCCTAGAGTGGGCTGATTTGTAAATGTCCTCCGAAGGGACGGCTAGGCTGGCCCCCTTACGGTGCCTGCGGAGCCGCACCCAAAAATTAATACTGTGATAGTGTGGATAGGGTCCAACACATGATGCCCGAACCTTGTATAGTACTTCCGGTATCTAGTACATATACTCCCACATTCCCACTTCCACACCACACACTAGCTCGCAGAATCGTGCTTCCCACAAACCATGCCGCCCGTCACGCTCTCACCGCCGCTCCTCCTCGCCATTCTTCTCCTCACCACCGCCGGCACAACTCAATGCCACCACGGGCACAAGAGCCAGCGCCACCACACCGGCGGAACTAGAATGCACAAAAATATCGCCGCGGCAGGCGCCAGCAGCCCTTCGGCCGACACCGTCCACCACGCTATCTGCCACACGACGCCGCATCCGGTGTCCTGCCTGGCGGCAGTGGCCTCGCACCTTGACGCCTCCGCCGCCAGCGCGAAGGTGGCCGAGGCGTCCGCTGTCTCCGTACAGCTTCTCCCGCCGAACGTCCTCTCCGTTTTGCTGGCGTCCCTTCGCGGCGCGGAGTCGGCGCTGTCCTCGCTCTCCCCGGCGCTCTCCGCTCTGTCCGCGCCGCCCGCCGCCTCCCCCGCGGGCGCCTCGCTCCGCCGCGGCGCCGCGCAGGACTGCCAGGAGCTCCACGCCGCCACGCTGTCGTCGCTCTCGCGCTCCGCCTCGCTGCTCGCGGCGCCCGGCGAGGGCCAGGGCATCCCGGCCGTGCGCGCGCACCTCGCGGCCGCGCTCACCAACAAGGCCACCTGCCTCGACGGGCTCGCCGGCGCGTCCGGCCCGCGGATCGGCGGACTCCTCGTGTCCCTTGACGACGCCTACGAGCACGTGTCCAACTCGCTCGCCCTCGTCGCGCGGCGCGGCGGCGGCGGCGTGCCTGCTGCTGGCTTCGTGAACGCCGTGGCGAAGACAGTTCACAACCGGCGGCTGCTCCAGGACGACGACGACGACGACGACGACGACAGCGACGGAGACGACGACGACAACAGCAGCGCAGACGACGACGACGACGACAGTAACGGGGATGACAGCGGTGGGAACACTGGGCAGCCGGCGGCGACGGTGATCACCGTGGCGAAGGATGGGACAGGGAACTTCCGGACCGTGGGGGAGGCGGTGGCGGCGGCGCCGAACAACAGCGAGACGAGGACGGTGATCCACGTGAAGGCCGGGACGTACGAGGAGAACGTGGATGTTCCGCCGTACAAGACGAACGTCGCCCTGGTCGGCGAAGGGCGCGACACGACGGTCATCACCGGCAGCCGCAGCGCCGCCGACGGCTGGACCACCTTTCGCACGGCCACTTTCGGTAATCAAATCAACATCTCACTGCAGCACTTCAAAGTTTTAACACAATTTATTTTAACGAATCGGATATTCACCTCGCGGGATGTGCTAAGCATCTCTTGGTAGTTGCTACACACCAGCACACCATGCAGTGTGTGGTCTGTGGCTGTGTCGTCAGATTTGCTATCCACCGATGCAATGCACACCTTGGCTGGGGGGTCTAGGCCCGTTCCGGAGGATAAATTTTAGTCTCCGTCTCATTAAATATTTAGACACATGGAGTACTAAATATAAAATATTTATAAAACTAAAAATATAGGGTAAGGATAATTTGCGAGATAATTTTTTAAGCCTAATTAGTCCATGATTAGCGCAAATTGCTACAGTACAAAATGTGCTAATGATGGATTAATTAGGCTTAATAAATTCATCTCGCGAATTATCCACCGAATATGTAATTTATTTTTTAATTAGTATCCGAAAACTCATGGTCAACCCCGGTCAACATCTGATATGACGCCCGAAGCAAATAGGCCCATGTGCATTTGCTGATCTGTCCGTGCATGCGATGCACTGATGCACACACATGGTGGACAGGTTAGCATGGTCTTCAGGCTGTCAGATACTCACAGGACATGGTTCTGGGATAATGGCCATTTTGGTGGGTACATAAACATAATACAAGCTAGGGCCCAGTCTCCGGAGGTTTGACGCAGATATTTGGCCTACTGATCACGTGCATGCCAAGATGGCAACGGGTACGTACCCGACGGGTAGTGTCCACCCGTATCCGTACCCGTACCCGCAAAATTTTACCCGTCGGATTACCCGTACCCGCATGCGGGTAAAAAAATAGTTCCATACCCGTACCCGCCGGGTAATTCTCACCCGACGGGTAACCCGTACCCGATAGCATACCCGAAAATTACCTAAAAATATCAAATAGTCACATACAAAAATAAATCATTCTAAGCTTCCAACAAGTTACAAACATGCTAACAAACATTATTAGCATCATTACAACAAAGACAATCTACTAGAAATATAGTGGATGTCTCAATGAGCCAAATTCATGACTTATATGCGCTAAAATAACTGAGGTTGACTAGTTATTTTTGCGGGTATGTCTTACCCGCGGGTATGCGGGTATGGGTAGTATACACCCGCACCCGTACCCGCATACCCGATGGGTATAGGATTTTGTCCAATAACGTACCCACGGGTAGAAAATTCATTCCATACCCGTCTTTTTATCGGGTAATACCTGTCGGGTACTCGGGTTTCGGGTACCCGTTGCCATCTCTACGTGCATGTGCTTTTATGCTCCTGTAGATACTATCTCCGCAATCTAGCCGTCTCCTTCCGTCGGTTGGCACTAAGATCCGATACTGGCCATGGACATGCATGCAGAGCTTTGTCGCCTTAGACGCTCATGGCTGTCACTCGTCAGGATATTTGGCTGCTCTTAACCGACTGCCATCGATCTCATGGCATCTTGCCAATTCGACGACGAGGTGCTCGCTGACAAAACAGCTTCTGCCATCTTAGTACCATTATCATGCCAATTCGACAAGAAGGCGCTCGCTGACAAATGAAATAGCTTTTATTTTGGGCATGTCCATGAAGTGCACTACTGCACTGGGGTAGCCGGCAGGACCCATCGAACTGGCCATGCATGCATGCATGGACTAGTCCAAGATCTCATCTATCGTGCCGACCATTACACGAGAAAGTTGAAAAGTATCTGCAAAATGTGCACATGCATGCAGGCGTCTCCGGCGAGGGTTTCCTGGCGCGCGACATCACGTTCCGGAACACGGCGGGCGCGGCCAGGGGGCAGGCGGTGGCGCTGCGCGTGAACGCGGACCTGGCCGCGCTGTACCGCTGCGGCGTGGAGGCCCACCAGGACGCGCTGTACGCGCACTCGTTCCGGCAGTTCTACCGCGAGTGCGCCGTGTCCGGCACCGTCGACGTCGTCTTCGGCGACGCGGCGGTCGTGCTGCAGGGCTGCGCGCTCCTCGCCAAGGCGCCCCTGCCGGGCCAGTCCGTCGTGCTCACCGCGCAGGGCCGCGCCGACCCCAACGAGGACACCGGTATCGCGCTGCACCACTGCACCGTCTCCGCCGCAGGCGCCGGCCTGCCCGCCGGCACGCGCGTGTTCCTGGGCCGGCCGTGGGGCACGTACGCGCGCGCCGTGGTGATGGACTCCTACCTGGGCCAGATCGTGGACCGGGAAGGGTGGCTCGAGTGGCCCGGCGCGGAGCCCGGACGCGGGGACACTGTCTACTTCGGGGAGTACGGGAACGAGGGGCCGGGGGCCGACACGGAGGGCCGCGTGGACTGGGCTGGAGTGCGGCAGATGGAGTACGACGAGGCGGCCCAGTTCGCCGTCGAGAACTTCATCTACGGCGACGAGTGGCTGGGCGCCACCTCCTTCCCCTACGATGACGACGTCTGATCTGATTACATTAAGCCGTGCTCTGCAAAACTCAAGAATGCAGCCGCTAGCCACAAGTGACCGTGTAAACTATGCATACCCATCATCAGTCGTCAGTAAGTTTTGCTCGTGTTTTAATATGACAGAGAACTTGTTTGGCTGCATTTGTATCCATTGTAAAGTTGTCACGCGCTGTTCGTGAAACTCATTCTCTTTTCGCACTCGGAATATGTAAAGTTGGCCTGCCCTGTTCTGTTTGCAGCTTATGATTCCCTTATGAATCAATGTTTAATGAAATTAAGCATTCAGGATTCAGGAAGGTCCCTTTGAAAATTCTTAACCCTAGGGGAGCTGTATACTGATGATGAAGTTCTAAGTTCCAAACAGGATCAGTTTTATACATGTTCCCACATAATTTACTTCGGTTGAGTGGCTAAACAATGGAATTGCGCCAAAATTTGGAAAGCCCAGTCTCTGCTAAAGTCCAAAAAGACTTTCTTCTTGAACATCATTATTGATGCTGACAAGGTATGAAAGGACAATGAGATGATCCACTGCCCACTGATGTTTCCAACGATGTCGACATTCACGAAGCCTCCTCCAGCTTCAGGCTCACATGGCCACATGGCCCACATGAGAGCCTGGAATTAACAAAGGGCAGCATATTCCGCCATTCTGGTCATCAACCAACACCCAAAGCCTTTCTTTCAGCTATCCTGTTTGTATGTTTCCATGTTGTTGTTGCCGGCTGAAGCTGAATCCTCTCAAGCGCATTGGTACAAACACAAGTGAGATTCACAGTCAGATGAGCAACAGAGGTCACATTGTGGCCAGCCACAACTGTGTACTGCTGCAATCCAATAAAGTTGTCGCATATGAGGTCCGAATTCAGCGGAGAACATCATTAGGATCAACTTCATTACATGATATGAATTTTCTTGAGTCCTAATGGTTTTTTACTAAAAATCTTGCAGATTTTATCTGGATCAGGGGACCCTGATAAATAGGCCTGAATTCGCTCTGCATACCCCTGATCTCAGATATTCAGATCCCTTTTCTCACTTTATTTATACGCACATAAAAGTCGTGCTTTAAACAATCTCATCCTTAGAGTAACAGTAAATGATTATGTACAAACAAGTAAGTCTGCTTCAGCAGTACACTGAGAAGAACTGAACAATAGCACCCCCCACCCCCCCACCCTTTAACCCAAAAATAGCCATTTGCCCCCTTTTGTGAAACCCAAAACGCTGAACCGAATATGACGAGCAAATATGAGCAACTAAGTGCAATACCACACATTATTCTTGCATATCATCATTGTACTACACCACTATGCTTACATGGTTAGTTCCTTGCTCAGAGCTGCCTCTTCTGGTCACTCCTGAGCTGAAGAACATCGACGTCCTCAAAAACCTGGAGCGTCGCTAGCTGGATGAAATCAGTGACCCGAACCCCCACAGGCCTACAATTTCGAAGTCATAGCATAAGGTGGATCAGTTGAACAACGGCATGCCTCACTAGACACCAATCGTTTCTGATCCTTGCCAACCCAACAAGAACAAAGACGATCCAAGAAATTCAGTTCAGATGCTCACCATGGGAAGGAGGCCTTCTCTGGCAACAGCATTCCGAGCCTCGGGCCTTCGTCGTACCCCTCACAGATCATCTCTCCGTTCTCATCTCTGTAGCATACGATCCCTCTCAATTGGTCCTCAAACACCTGTGAATCATCACAAGAACAGATTAGATCGACAGCCTCTAAGCATACACCTCCTGCATGTGTAAATGAAGAACTGCTGCGACACACATACCTGAACTTTCTTGTCTGTCACAGCAGTAAAGGAGAGGTGTGGTGAAGAACTGCTGCCATGAGCAGAGGTATTGAACCTGAAGGATGACTTCCCTGTGGATGACCTTGGGCAGATCATGGCCATGGAGGAGGAAGATGGGTGACCATGGCAAGGGATCCTGGCTGCCATTTTTGGTTTCTGGTGAAAAGCAAAGGTGTTGTTCACCAAACAACCAAAGGTGGGCTTCCACTAGGCTGAAAAAAATGCATATATAGGAGATGGACATGGCAGAATGGGTCGTGAACCGACTACTACAGCCACATTTTATTGTAAGACTCAACACTCAAGAATGAGGTGTTGGTACTTGTAGCACATTATTATTTTGCTGATGAAAGAGTAGTAGTAGCCTAGTAGGGCAGCAATCATATGCAGGAAAGGGCCAAATGTGTCGATCATATTCTTGTTGAAGGTTAGGCTTGGTGCACACCATTACACCAACGACTATAATTGTTGATGTCTACTCCTATGTCTATGTGTTATTGCTGGCCTGTTAATGCCAAAAGAAAATGGCATCCTTTCACAAGTAAATCAGCATCCAGAAAAAAACACATTCAATCCTTTCAAAAAGAAAAGCGAATTTAGATATGTTGGGATGCTTTACTATAAAGTATTATATTATTAATTTTTAGTTATTTGCTATATTAAGATAATATGTCTTATGATATTATTAGTCAGCGTCATATTAATAGTCTATTATGAAAATTTATATAAATTCATGAGATAAGATTTATATTTTTATAGAAATATTTTTATAATTTGTAATTCATATAGTGTGAAACTATAAGTTTTTTTTTGAAATGGATAGTCAAAAATAGTAATGTTTGATTTAGGACAAAGCTGATGTGGCAAATAATTCGTCCTGTTCGCTTGAACTTATCAGCCCGACTTATTAGACATGGTATAGTGTTTTTCTTTTACGACAAAACAACATTAGCCGGCTTATCAGCCGCAAAAACCATCAACTGCCAGAGGGAGTATAGAACCTTTAGCGCAGTTGTTGACATACTGTTCCTTGGACTCCAATACTTCAACTTCAACTTTGGTTCTGTTTATTGAAAAAGTTAGATTTTAATTGTGGTATCAAAAGAGTTCACTTAGCATGGTACATTCATTAAATTAGAGTCGAAGTCCAATCATAAGAATGGGGCAATATGCAGCTAATGGGTTTTTGTTGCCGCACGCCATCTCTTGCCTCGTTGGGCTCCGTGGGCCCCTCCTCGCAAGCATTATCACCGCACCTGTTGATGATAATATTCCTTAATCTAACACCGATGGCTATGTGACTAGGCTTTTTAGGGACGTGACTAGACTAGGCTTATCTGGTGATGTCGAAGCCTATTTAAAAAATTACAACATGCTGTGTAAAACTTCTTGTCCTTGAGGACTTTTGGCAGGTGCTTATTGCTGTTATTAAAAATCGACACAGATAAGTGATGACATGGTAAAGGTTTTTTTACAAGGAACATTGTAAGCGTTGTTTTATGCATTCTATTCTTTTGAAAGATCTTTTAATCATTATAATTGCTTCATACAATCTCTAATGTTTTAGAGCTGTTAAGTTACAATTTATTATCTGTTTCACAACTTTGTGAAATGGGTTACAATCATCTCTTTACGGATAAGAGTGTGATCATCTCTAGAAGGAAGGATTCCTCCGCATTTACGGGTCGGTTGAAAGGCATGCTTTACCTTGTTGATTTCAACAAGAGTAAAACCAAGCTAGAGACTTGTTTAGTGGCAAAACTAACATGAGTTGGTTATGGGGTGGAGGTGGTGGACGCGCCAGATCGACAAGGATCCGCCACAAAACAAGGGATGGCCCAGGAAACAGAGGAATTCACTGACGAACCAACAGCTCACTGAGTCGCTAGGGACTCCATCAAACCTGAGGCATTGTCAATCGATCAATGGATACACGAGATCTCAATGCGATTGCGGATTGGTAGTATCTGATACCAGGTTGTTAGATGGACAGGGGGTAGGAAGAATTATGGATAGAGTTGGGAATAGAAGGAAGGAGCAAGAAGGCAGAACACGTGAGTAGAGGTCACATTATCAGTATTCGTGTTCCTTATGTTTGTTGATCCCTTTCTCTCCGAGAAGCTCTCCTTTAATACATTGCATGTACACCCGCGGCTGCAGTGCGTTTTCCCACGCCCACGCATGGGCCCGTGTTGGTCGAACGCTGCTTGCCTGTGCCTACATCTTGCGGCCACGCGGGGGCCCACGCCGCCCGCTCGCTCACGCCTCCTCCAGCTTCCTACGCATATCCCATGTGTAACACCCGATCTAATTTTAAAACATTCGAATGCAATACCCGCAATATACAAAAAAAGACAGATAAAACACTTGAAATCTCATCTGAAACACTTGCAAAAACACTTGAAAACCATTGCAAACATACACACCATTCAAATAAAACACTTACAACATATGTGTGAAAAACATATGTAACATCAAATAAACACGCTTGCAATATACGTCTGAAAAACAGATGAAACATTAAAAAAAGACTCTTGCAACATACATGTACAACCATTGCAACATATGCAACATCCCGATCTACTTTTACAACATCCGTATGAAACACTTGCAACATACCTCTAAAACATCCGAAATATTTGAAATGTGAGTTTGCAATATGCATCATATCCCCGTACGTCCTCCTCCGCCTATGCATCGAAGCGCTGCAGCCATAGCAGCAAACAAGGCCGGAGCGCTTCTGCGCTAGGGCTTGACATTTCTCCTTGCGCTGATGGTGCCTGTCGGCGTCATCGGGCTGGGGTGGGGGAGGGGGTGGCGAAGCAGGAGCAGCGGGCGTAGGCGTGAGACAGGCGCGCGGAGCAGGAGCAGGAGCAGCGGCAAGAGGAGCGGGACGGGCGTGTGGAGCAGCGGCAGGAGCTACGGCGCAGGCAGCGGAGGAGGAGCAAGAGTAGCGCGGGGCGAGCGGTAGGAGCAACGGATGGGGGTGGTGGAGGAGGAGAGGAAGGAGCAGCACGAGGCGGCGGGAGCAACGGAAGGGGATGAACGTGAGGTTTATTTGAACCGGCTGGTTCACAGGCCGAGGCTCGCGGCGTTCGAACGGGGCAGACGCCCGTGTCCCATCATTTCCGTTAATACATCCGGATGTCAGGTTGCTTGCTCCCGACAGCGCAGCTGCCTCTAGGCCTAGGGAATCAAGTCCACTCAGGTCCACTTACGAGCACGCTTGGCCTTTTGGCCCGTCTGCTCTGCTTGGGCTCTGTCGCCGGGCGGTCTGCAGTAGAGGTACCGACAACAGCAGCTTGGACGTCTTCAGTATCTTCAGAGACTAGTGTACGCCCATCGTCCGTAACACTAACCTACTGTCAATCTAGGTCCTTGAGGACTACGATACACAGAAATGGGCACTTAAGCACACCGTGAGCTGTTTACATATATTTGGAAGCAAGTATTACAGAGCCAATTTCGACTACGATGTGGTTGCCATTCACCCGAACAACAGCAATCTGGTGTTCATTGTTGACTACATGGAAACGGAGCTAATCTCATATGGCTTCCGTAGCAAGGAAGTCCGTGTTGTCACTTGTCAAGACACTAAGACACTACCCTCTATTGTTTGCTCCTTATGTTCCCTGCTTCTTGGACGTCGGCTGGCCTCGGCTAGGCATTGGCCACTGGGCAGCCAAGCGTAGTGGCCGGTGATCGCTTCGATCGGGAGGGGAGAGGACAGAGGCTGGCAAAGCGAACCCTGTTGCTGCTGCTGAGCTCTTGTGTCGCCGTTCTAGCATGCACAGGCTTTTGTATTTTCTTATGAAATGATCTATCTGTTTGTGCACCTATGTAAATAAGTTACACTACCAAGACATTCACTAGTACTAGTATTAATATTTCCTTTGAGTAAGTACCTACTAACATTAATGTTAATAAATCTACATCTGGCTCTGGCTCTAGCCAAAGGGTTTTCATTATCGAAAATAAAAATTTATCGGAGGTTATGGATGAATAGAATAGGCAGGACATATCGGACCAAATTTAGAAAAAATTAAAGTTGTTTTCAAAAAATTCATAGAATTTGACTTGAAACTATTCCTAAGCTATTAAACATCACTTGCTCATAAATAAAAACAAGAATAAAACATTATGAGTGGGGGATTGTGGCTATGGCGACGGCGCCATGCCGTGGATGTGGCCGGTGCGACGGGAATGATTGGGATAAGAGTTGGATTTCTAGGATTTTGATAGGCTAGGAGGATCTATATATGCGCTATTGGACCATCGCTCGCGTGAATTTGGGCCATCTGCGTGAATTTGGCTGATATCCATTTTTTAACACAAGAAGGAGCTTATATTTCAACCATGAGCGTGATTACAATCATAGTCCAAGGCTGCCGATACGCAGGTCGGGACACCTTCAGACATAAAACAAGAAGAAAACACTCTCCTGTTAATTTGCCCTAAAGCATGAGCCACTCCATTAGCACTTCTGTGACATTTGTGACTTTGAAGTCTTGAAAATGACTCAACATTTCTTTTTCCTGCTCAATGATGATGCAACAAGGGGACCGATTTGGAATATTGCAGTTGAGTGCTTGTACCGTAGCCAGGCAGTCAGATTTCAGCAATATAGGTCCCATAGAGGTCAAAAGAGCATTTTGGATTCTTGTCAAAGCCGCTAGATTTTCAGCTTCTTCCATAGAGGAACATAGATGGTCACTGGTCCAGCCTAAGAAAACCACCCTGCTCAGATGATTCCTAGCAACAAAACCCAGACCTGCCTATCGCGTGATAGGGTCAAAGCCTGCATCAACATTGAGTTTGATCCATCCTGGAGGGGGAGGTGTCCAAGTGTACCTTTTCTGGATTGTTGTTTGATCATTCTGGTTTAGGAAATCTGAATTTGAAGTACACAGATTTTTCCCTTTAGCATTAACCGGAGGTGTTGTGTCTCCCTCAAGCTTCAAAGAATGAAGATAATTTTCTAGAAAAATTACTGAAACAGAGATGGGGCACTGGCCAATCCCAAACACATTATCATTCCTGTGGTGCCATTATCTCCAGAACAGCAGCATCAATTTAACTTTGATGTCTTTGTTGGCGCTATCAAGAAGAGCAAGAATCCAACCGAGTCCAGTATAAGTGAAGGCTGAATCTTCAGGGAGGTTCCATGACTAGCGTAAAACATGTCTAAGCACCGATGCAAAAGTGCAGCGAACCATGGCATGGTAATCATCTTTAGGTTCCATACCACAAATTGGGCAGGTTGCATCATATATAAGGTGGTGGCTCAGCCTGTTTGATTGGACACCCAAACTAATGTGGGCTAGTTTCCAAATAAAAATTTTTACTTTTTGTGGTACCGAGGTTTTCCATATTATGTCAAAGATTTTTTTGTCAGCAGACATGCTAGTCCCACAGTTGTTCTTGGATCCTCCCTCCATTGCAAGTTTATAAGCACTTCTGACAGAGAAAAGACCGCTGTTTTCATACCACCATGCTAGAATGTCATCACCCTCAGAAACCGGAATTATGAGATTGAGAATTTCTTCAGCTTCATGAAAGAGGATCATTTTCCTTATTAGTGGTTCGTTCCAGCCCTTTGGATATCCAATTTTATCGGACCTTATAGATAGAACGGAAATTTCGGTGAATTTTGGCCGATAAATTAAACCCACAACGGATTCCACCACGAAAATACACGACAACCACCTCAAAGCCCCCTTGTAAGACCGTACCTGGCCCATAGGTGCAGCCCGTGCACGAGCATGTCACGGCCTGATAGGTCAGTTGTGCCATGCCGACAAGACCCCCATTGGGCAGTGTTTTGGCTGGACACGTGTTGTGTCAGGTTGGACGGTTCATTTGGCCATCTATACCTCTAGCCGTCATATGTCTGCTATCCCGCGTGCCTCTTGCTCTACAAACCCCCAAACAAACTAATCACGCCCTCCCGCCATGACCCTAAGATTCACTCCCTCCAGTACCACGCTGGACCTGCCCTCGCTGTTGCCTTCACCATGGCATAGCCGCCGTGAAGCCGCGTGGGCCTCTCCATCTCCTGCTCCGCCTCCTTTGGCGAAAGCAGTAGTCACAACAATGACAATGTCTCGCTTACCTCCACTTTGAAAACCTTGACAATCACCATTAGCGCCACCATCAGAACAAGTCCAAGCATCGGTTCGAGAACTATGGCAGGTTTAGCTTGCTCTACGGCGTCGGCGGCCTGCCACACCTCATCATCAGCAGCGACTAGCAACACTAGGGCGAGCTTGTCACACCCGGCCTGCTCATGGGATGCTAACCACAACACCCTTGCCTAACCACGACCACCAATTAAGCAGGTGACATGACAATAGCTAGTACCGTTTAAAAAGTGATCTTGAGCTTTTGATTGGGATGGGCCAAAACCCATTCTATTCCTAGACTAAGTCAAGGGGAGCACATTGCTCCCATATATGCCGTGATTAGGGGCACCCAAAACCAACCGACAATGTGGCCCCCTGTCATACAGTGCCAATAATAAGAAGGGAAGGCTCTCACAGATGGAACCAACATTCCTAGAGGATCAGCTAGCCTAATCAAGCTCCTGAAATTCGATCGAAGTGGTAGGAAGGCCACCATCGACACCATGCTCACACTGTCTCTACTTCCTCACCAGTGTCTAGAGGCGACATGCATTGACGGATCTCATCTATTTTACTAGGCAACCTCTGCTGCGACTACCGATGGTTGACTACCCACCTCATGATGATTATTATATTTTTGATGAAACAGGAGGGGTCACCCCCTACTGATTTTATTGAAATTTTGAAAAACAAAGTACAGTCTAGTACAAGTGAGTCAAGAGACAAAGGAGATGAAAAAATAAGTAAAATTACACAAAGGCTTCTAGCCATTGACTAATTCTAGGAAGATATGTTGCTTTCGCTCTAAGAATTGATCGGCACCTCTGCATTGAAGGTTGAACATCTCTAAAAATTAAATCATTTCTGATAGCCCATACAGACTAGCACATTGTGATGATGATTTCCATGAAGAATGATGTTGGGTAAAACAATTACACAAGCATCAAAGTTGAACACAAACCAAAGTTGTATTCCTTTCATGCCCGTACTGTACATGTCAGGGGGGGTATTTATAGAGGTCCTAGCCTTTGTATTTTATATATAAATGACCATTTTACCCTTGACTCAAATAGTTACAACCCCTTTCAACTACAAGGACGAAGTGGTCTTTTTCTCCTTTTGAGTCTTCATTCTTCAACTTTTGTACATCAATTTCATTGATGTCTTCGTCTTCTAGACTTAGTCGATTCCTGCTTTGGTTTTCTTCTTCTTCCAGAATGTTAGGCGAAGTCAAATTCTTGTCTTCGCCAAATCTTGCTCTCTTCTTTTCACCAGTGAAGATGAGATTTCTTCAGCGAAGACAGAATCTTTTTGACGAAGTCAAATTTCCACCTTCGCTTCACTTCTTTTTCCTGCAGGCAATCTTTGTTATGGAAATCATAATTTCAACTCCGAAGTTTCAGGGGCTGAGTTTTCTTGGTGAAGTTAAATCCCCAACAAATGACAACTGAAGCTGGGTTCTGAATAGCTGTAGAGTAGCAGAAGGATCATCAGGCTATTGAATAATAAGACCCAGGCTAGCCCAGCAAGCTGTGGCAGAGGGGCAAGCTAGGAACAAATGATTAACTGACTCCTCAGCTAGAGAGGTGCAAAGAACACAATTATAGTCATCCAAATGCATATTCCTCCTTAGGAGCTCTCTGGTACTTAATTTGTCACGCATTAACAACCAAAAAAGACCTTACGCTTATTCTGACAACAGGACTTCTACAGCCACCTGAAAGCAGGATGAGCTTGAATTGAACCATAAAGATGCTTATAAACTTTGCTAGAAGAAAATAAGGCTGATCCCCAAATATATGTCCATTGATCAGGTTCCTGTTGTAGCTGTAGACCATTGATGATCAGACCCAAGTCATGATACTGCTGAAAAGCTTCTTCAGACAATGGCAGATGAAATAGACTTAACATGTTCTCAGTTTGACAGAATTGCTGAACTATAATAGTTTGATCTTTAGCATAGGAGAAAAGCTGTAGAAAAAGGTGGGATAAAAGAAGATTGTTCCACATATCTAACCAAAAGAAACATGAGTCACCACTGTGAACTAAAGCTGCAGCTAAACCTTTGAAGAGATCAAGAAGCTTAAGAGAGTCATGCCACCAAAAGGACCCTTTTCTATTCTGCACCAAAGGGAATTTGCCATTTGAATAATGTCAATTCCAAATTAGATGCACCCAAGGGATGTCAACCTTATTAAAAAAAATTGTGTAAGTTCTTGAGTAACAAACTTTGATTCTGAGTCTGCAGATTGAGAACACCCAAACCACCTTTATTCTTGGGCATATATATGAACCATTTGCCAAGCACCTCATGATGATTATTGTTAGTCCTTTAATCCATATTAGTTGGTGTTCATGTTAATTAGATTAGAGAGCTTGTGGATATATAAGTGCCCCTGATTTCTAACATTGTGTCATCAAGAGCCTGCTAATCTAATTCATGGGCACTGATGTGTGGATTATGATTCAGATTAGGTTAATTTTGAGGTCAATTTGCTTAATCATTCCCCTAATTCCTCATTGTTATGTCTAATTAGTCATGTTGATTATGTTAGGCCCTAATTAATCATATCCTAAGCTAATGTGCCTTTGTGTGTGCGTAATTGTGCATGTTTAGGGCCTAGGTTTGGTCAATTGTTATGGTTAGTCATGGATTAATGATGATGTGACCAAATTTGGTGCCTAATTGCTCATAGTTTAGCCCTAATTGATCTCAGCTTGATCATGTTCATGACCAATTAGTCTCTGGCCATGATGAATCATGCCAAATTCACACACATTAGGCCCCTAGGGTTCGGATCAGCAAGGAGGGGAATTATGCAAATCTCAGTCAAAATCCCCAAAACTCTTGAACCCTATATTCAATCTCACCCCAAAAACCCTCAAATACAAACCTGAATCCCAAAACCCAAAACCGAAGGTGGTTCGAAGGAACAACTGCTAGAGTCAAAACGCGCCAGCGCAACTGCAAGTAAACGTGAGATTTGTATTGCTGAAATTTAGTGCATTGCAATTGGTCTCAACTCTCAAGTTGCATCCAAGGTTGCTTGTGTAGAATGCGGTCCGTTCTCATGCTTTGTTTTTCTTAATGGAATTGCCAAGAGAGCTGCCTGTTATATTAAAAAGAAGGAAGCCTAAAGAGGCACTGTACAAACTTGAAACTTAAATCTGTACATGATCAGCAAGAATGAGAGAGAAACGAGCCCATGGGGGAGGGAAAAAACCCAGTCACTCGAGGTCAAAAGCGATGCAACAGAGTAGCTAAGTGTTTTCCTCTTGCCGTTGCTTAAAGATTGGCCTCATCGCTGATCTTTTATAGGATTTGGTGGTTTGGGATCTCTTTGTGCTGCTTGAAGATCCTTGCATTTCTTTCTTTCCATACCTCTAACACACCAAAAGACGATAGAATGTAATCCACATCTAGCAACTAAAGGGGTGCGGTCCATGTTATCCCACCAATTTTGCATTGAGTCGCTTGGAGCCCATGCACAAAGATCGTAGCTGCACACATTGCCCAACCAACACATCCCAAATACGCCTAGTGAAGCAGCATTCTTTGAAAAGGTGGATGCCAGATTCCTTGGTACATCGACATAGAGGTGCTTGTTGCATTAAACTGGTGTACCGGGGCAAATAGCCCTACGACGGGATGACATTCTCATTGAAGAAAAGGCCGACATTCTCACCATATCTCCTCCTTATCATTACTGGTGGCTAGCAAGGAAACATTCCGGACCGTGTTGTTCATGATTGACAACACATTATTCCACATTCTTTATTTAAGATATTAGATTTTGCCTAATATTTTATTTATTTTTTCTATTCCTCAAAATTTTAAAATATAAAAATTTCTCCTAATTATTGACTGTCCACGGTCATTCCTGAGCGTGAAATTTCTGCATATTATTAAGAAAAAAGATTGTGTTTCTTCTCCAAATAAAGACTTATGATGAGTGACTTCCAAATACTTATGAGCGACTAGACGGGTGAGTTGATGCAGTCGCATTTTTGGAAAGACCGAGCTTTTTTAGAAAAGGGAATATATTAATATCCCAGCTTCTGCATCGATAAGTGCATATGGCTGTTCCTTATTACACACGGTAACAAAACGTTCCAGGGAATCTCAAACACAAAGTTTTGCGCCATAAAAGGAAGAAAATCAACACCACTACTAGAAAGCAAGTCTATTTCTAAAGCTCTAGCCATGTCTTGCAAACACTTTCATCGTGATTGTTTCAATGGTTCTGCACCCCATTTTCACTAAATGGCAATCCTCTTCCTTCTGAGATGGAGCTGCAACTTTATCAAACAATATGTCATTTCTGGTTAACCAAATCGCCCAACAAATTGCACTTACACCCACAAGAATATGAGATTTCAGTTTCCTATCTATCCCTTCCAACCACCCTGTAAACATATTGTGTACACTAGTTGGTGGTAAAAGATTAGAAGAAACCTGAATAATTCGCCAAATAAACTTAGCAAAGTGACATTCAAAAAGAAGATGTTGTATAGATTCGTTCGAAGAACAGAAACAACAATTTCGATCTCCTTGCCACTGCCGTCTTGCTAGATTATCTTTGGTTAGAATTACTCCCTTGTACAAGTACCACATGAAGACTTTGATTTTTAGAGGTAATTTTAGTTTTCAAATGAAAGTGTTATAAGGTATGGCTTCTGCTCCTAATAAAACTCTATACATGGACTTGACAGAAAACACCCCATTCTAATGTAACCCCCACACAAAGCGGTCTCTCTGATTTGTTAGTTGTAAATTTGCTACCATAGCTACCACATTGTACCATGCTTGCAAATTAGCACCCATCAGAGATCTCCTGAAGGCTACATTCAACGGTGTCATAGACAACACTGAACTTACAGATGCATTTTTCATTCTCACAATGTTATAAAGTGCGAGAAAGAGCGACTTGAGTGGTCGTGATCTTATCCACGAGTCCTCCTAAAATCGTACTTGAGACCTATCACCTAGATCAAACTTGCCCAATGAGAGAAACTCCCCTTTGACCTTCATAAGGCCAGCCCAAAACTGAAAATCCCCAGGCATGTATTAAACATGTGTCAAACTTTTATCCCTTAGATATTTATTCCTAAGCAGTTGTTGCCATACCCCGTCTCCATTCAATAATTTAAACAACCATTTGCTTAGTAGGCACTTATTGTGAACCTCTAAGTTAAGAACTCCCAATCCACCTTGGTCTTTTGGTGTGCAAAAACTACCTCCCACTTAGCCAATCTATATTTTTTTCTAATGTTCATCACTCTGCCAGAAAAATCGTGATCTATAGTAGTCCAGTTTCTTCAAAACACCTCTCAGGATTTCGAAAAAGGATAGCATGAACATAGGGAGGCTACTCAAAACAGAATTAATTAACACAAGCCTCCGTCCTACTAACAACATCTTACTCCTCCAGCAGTTAAGTCTCTTTTGAAATCTTTCCTCAACATGTTTCCAGTCCTTATTCAAATGTTTTCTATGGTGCATAGGAATTCCTAGATATCTAAACGGAATTGATCCTACATTACACCCAAAAATTTGTGCATATTCAAATTGATTGGCTTTGGCCGCACCATAACAGAACAATTCACTTTTATGGAAGTTGATCTTGAGTCCTGATAATTGTTCAAAAGCACAAAGCAAGAGCTTCATGTTTTTGGCCCTCTCTAGATCATTATCCATAAATAATTATATCATCCGCATACTGAAGGACTGACAGTCCCTCATCTACCAAATGCGGAACAACCCCTTTGATTTGTTCAGCCTCTTTAGCTCTTGAAATAAGGACAGCAAACATGTCTACCACTATATTAAACAAGATCGGCGATAAGGGATCCCCTTGACGTACCCCTTTTCTTGTTTGAAAATAATGGCCTATATTATCATTGACTTTTACCGCAACACTCCCTCTAGAAATGACTTTTGAAATCCAATCACACCAAGTTGAAGATAACCCTTTCATTCTAAGAACTTGTTGTACGAAGGACCACTTTAGTTTATCATAAGCCTTTTCAAAGTCTAATTTTAAAATGACACCATCTTGATTTTTCCTATGTAACTCATGAATTGTTTCATGCAAGATTACAACACCTTCCATTATATAGCGGCCTAGAATGAAAGCCGTCTGAGTTGGGCTTATTAGTTTGTCTGCCACTTTCAATAATCTATTATTTAACACTTTCATAAAAATGTTAAAGCTCACATTTAAGAGGCAAATTGGTCTATACTGCTGAATCCTGACCGCATCAGAAACCTTTGGTAATAAAGTAAGTACCCCAAAGTTTAGACTATGAATAGGCAATCTCTCAGCATGGAATTCATGAAAAAGGCTCATCAAATCCGGTTTCATAATCTCCTAAAAGAATTGGTAGAATTCCACGGGAAAACCATCCGGGCCCGGTGCCTTGTTATGTTCCATGTCATAGATTGCCATTTTAATCTCTTCCTCACTGAATGGAGCCGTCAATACTTGATTCTCCTCCTCCGATACTTGGGGTATGTCATACCTTAAGGTCTCGTCCATTGAGAAAGAATTTTGTATATGAGGTCCAAACAGTCCTTTATAGTATTCAGTTATAAAATTTTCCAGGTTCGCATCTCCAACAATAATTCCTTGTTCCTGTTCTAACTGCACAATTTTTGTTTTCCTATGCCTCTCATTTGCCATCGAGTGAAAATACTTAGTATTATCATCCCCTTGCAGTAACCTTGTTGCTTTTGATCGTTGGAGCCAGTAAATCTCCTCTTCTCTCAGCAACTTAGTTAACTGCCCTTTGAGATGATATCTGAGGTCTTCCTCTTGCGATGACAATAGGCATGTTTCTGCCTTTCTGTCTAAGACATCTATCTTGGTTAAAAGGTTAGATTTATGGTTTTTGTTTTTGTGACACTAAATTTCTTGCCCATCCTCTAAGGAAACGTCGCAACCCTCTTATTTTATTTTGCCACCGTTCCATAAGAGACCGCCCCCTATTCTTAGATTCCCAAACCTCCTTCACTAGGTCAAAGAAACCATCTCTAGTTAGTCATCCCAGTTCAAATTTAAAATTCCTAGCATTGCCCCTATGAGATGGTTCCCCCCGTCTAGCAAGAGTGGTGTGTGGTCAGAGATTTCTCGGGTGAGTGTCTGAACGGAAGCTAGCGGAAATTTTTGCTCCCAATCTGTTGTTATCAAAATATGATCTAACTTTTCATAAGTAGGCACCTCTGCATAATTAGCCCACGTATATTTTCTCCCCGTCATCTCTAACTCTCTTAAATTCAACGTTTCAATAATGGCATTAAACAAAAGTGTCCACTTGTTATTAAATCTTGAATTGTTTTTTCGGATGGATTCCTGATAATATTGAAATCTCCGCCTACTAAGAAAGATAGATCCCCACAGCTAGTACAGGCTTGTACTAGCTCTGATAAAAAATGTTCTTTGTGCTCCTCTTGTGTTGCCCCATACACAGATAAAAGGGCCCAACAGAAACCATCTCTTTTATTTTTCAGGACAAACTTAATAAAGTAATCTCCATCAACAATATTCTCTATCTCAAAACAACCTTAATTTATCCCCATTAGCATCCCCCGACATACCTCGAGGGCTCCGCCAATGCCATACAAAAACAACCCCCGCACAAAAATTTTCCAGACACTGAGTCGAAAAACTAATTTTGTTGGTTTCTAATAGAGCTATGAAATCAAGTTTATTATCCTCGGCCACATCATGTAAGAACGTATGTTTAGCTAAATCTCGCAACCCTCTACAATTCCAGAAAATACCTTTCATTAGAACACAATTTTTTTCTTTGCCGCTGTATTCTTATTGAGGGGCTTCTTTTTCTTTTTAATTCTTGCCACCTTGATGGGCACGTCTACAAGTGCTCCATCAAGGTCCGCACTATTATCATCCATCACCTCCTCCGTTAAGTCGCCACAGAGTCGACTTAGAGTGGAGATGTCAAGATCAATCTCATCCTCCTCAATACCTGTTTCAATCTCATTTTTGTTTAGAAGATTAGAAGGTTTGGATCTGTCTCTCTCAGTATCTTTGATTAAAGCTACAGACTCGAGAATTAAATTTTCTTTATCACCCAAACTGATGCCCACTCCCTCTAAGTTTTTCTCAATATGATCATTAGAAAAAGAACAAACTGAATTTACAAAAGTCTCACCTTGGGTTTCCTCGAGGTTTTTGATAGCCACTCTTTTCTCTGCCTTCTGAAGAGAGTCTACATCCGTCACGTCTGCATTCCTCTTGCTGCGCCGCACTGGAGTAAGCTCTCCATCTGACAGTACCGCCATCGTCATCACACTTCCCCATTCTTTTTTTAGACCACCATCAGCTGCGACCCCTGACTCAATCATGGCATCAAGAAGAGCACCAAGGTGTTGTGCACCATCTGCAACCTTTTCTTCTGTTGCCCCATCGAGCTGCCCCACCGAAACCTCCATCTGAACATCATTATTTGCAATAAAGGGTTGCTTGAAAATTTCGTGCTGATCAAGAGCAGCTTCCAAAGTAGCCAGCATGGACATCTTCCCTAAGTTTTGATTTGCATCTCCGGTCTGAGCCGTCATCTCCATTGTGGGCTGCTGCGCTTGACCCAAGGAACCAGCCACCACCCTTGCCGCCACCATTGCCGTTGTCCCTGGCTTCCCGCTCACCTTGACTGGCTGCGAGGAACACTGTAACATACGTGCTGGTGCTGACGAGGAAAGTGACGCCGCACTCCTAACCTCCACCAAGTGGCCCTTTTTGACTCCCACAAAGTCACGTGCTGCCTCACTGAGGTCATTCTCCTCACCAAGCAAATCATCCTCCGAGAGATCAATATCCATCTGTGCCTCAGGTGCTTTAGCTTCCTTGCCATTTATATTAGTGTTTTCTGCATTTTCCCCACTTGCATCTGATAAAAAGATGGCCCCATTATTCTCATTCATCTCTGTATCCTTCGCTGCCCCAATGCCATCATTTCCACCACTTTGATTATTCCAAATGCTCCGCAGCCCCACATTCGGTAGATACGGCTCCACTTGGAAGAGCAACTGAAAATACCTGTTACCTATGATAACATCAAGCTTGGTTGGGATCGCTTCGGGCTCTAGTACTGCCACAGCAAAACGCCCAAAACTGTTTGCTCTCGACGTCACCATGTCTACATCCTGAGTGACACCGAAAAGAGTTCCTAGTGCCCACAAAATGGCATATTCTTTCAAGATCGATTGTAGGTTCGACACTCTCATCCAGACCACAGGTAAGGCATGTCCAAAATACTCTTCATCTTCTTTGAATTCTTGAAATTTGAGTGTGACCCCTTCTTTCATTTCTGCATTGAACTTAGTCACCTTTGTAAGATCCCCTTTCGTAGGAAAAAGAACTTTGAACTCTAGATCGTTGTGCCGTTTTACTTCCCAATTGAAAATATCCGAGACCAGCACACGCAAAAATTCCACGGCACATGCAACGTCCGCGACCAATCTGCACGCAGGGCCCACGTTGGGATTCGACAGAAGGCCCACCCGTCCCTACGACAATATCTGATCGGGATTGCAACGTAGAAACCGGATCGTAATCGTTTTGAATTTGAAATCGGGATTGTTGATCCGTTTGCAAGTTCGTCGGCGACGGAGAGGATGACAAGGCCTCGGCAAGAGTGTACCGCCGCCGTCCGCCTCTTCCCTTGATCACACAGTCCCCAAGGGTTAGCGCCGGTGACTTCCTTGGCCGCGGCAGCTTGCCCAACCATGGTGTCGCCGTCGGCCGTGGGGCATGTATCAAGGCCCTCATGATATTACGAACCAGCTCAACCTTCGTGTTCTCCGTCGCCGGCGTTGTTCTCGCCTCAACTCGACGTTGGATGGACTGATCTTGCAGTGCTGCCTCTGCTTCAACCAAGTCTTCCTTGGTAAAGCCATGAACATCAGCCTGCCTCACCAGGTCCGGCGTACTTGGCGAGAGGGAAACAACTTCTTCTTCGTCAGAATCCTCGTCTGTCAGCGCCCAAAACTTAGACTTGACACGATGAGACGGAGGTCAGCCGCAGGATCAGGCGTATGCCGATACCCACGGTCACAGACGAGTTTCCACCCGCCGTCTTCATCCTCCGCCCCGTCCTGTTCCACCGGATCCCCAGAGATGCTCACCTTGGCTATACGAACCTGTTCCGTCACCCGTCGGCGATGACCTAGCACAGCTGGGATGCGAGGTCGCCGGGAGACGCGTGGTCGCCGGGGAAGTGGACTGGCATCCATGTTCCCCGTCAGGGTGTTGTCACCGGCGATCTGTTGCTTCAACTCTTGAAACAATTAATTATTGTAGCATTGTGTCTCGACCGTACCTAATTAACCTACTGGAGAGGAGAGGCAGGGAATAGAGAACATCTATCGTTACGGTGACCGAGATTCACACCTCCGATTACCCGGAAAGACCTGAAGTCTAGAAAGTAGTATAACCTTTGCCAAAGTCCAGAAGACTTTCATCTTCGCTGATAACTGATGGATGCTGACAAGGAGAGGGGAAAGGATAATGCGATGCAGTGAGAGCGTCAATTGATGTTGACATACACCAGGTTTCTAGTTTCAGAACCACATGGCCCAGGAGGCCAGGAGAGAGTTGCATGAGCGATAGACTTCAGTATGCTGAATTAATCGCTGATCATCTCGATCGTGTGTACTACTCCGTCCCATAAAAAGAGTCGCCGTGAGAAGCGTGCTGGTCAAACTTTCTCAACTTTGACTACGTTTGTAGAAAATGCGTGCAACATTTATATCTTTAAATAAGTTTATTATGAAAGTATATTCAAAGATCTACCTAATGATACTAATTATGTACCATAAATATTAATATTTTGTTAAATATATTTGGTCAAAGTTAAAAGCTGTTGACTTTTTGGAAAGCGAGAATGACTCTTTTTATGGGACGGAGGGAGTATGTCGTTGATGAAATAGACATTTTTAAGCTCAATTAGCAGGAACTGTCGTTTTTATATTAAAATTAGAGAAAGCAATGAGGCCGAGGTCAAAACAAAATAAAAACAATAGAATAGAGCTTAACGGTAGCCACACCTTGCACTTCAAGGAAGAAAAGACAAAAGTTGGAAACATCGCATGCCGATATGACTGGCAGAACCTCACCAAGGTGCTTCGCTCCTGCGATCCACTAAGTGTGAGCTTCCACCTTGATTTTAGCTAGCAGTAAGGGAATTGATAGAGCTATTTCTGAAAAAATTAGGCGCTATGCTCCTTGCAGGAAAGAGAGTGAAAAAGCCGACTGGTTTCGGCTGATGGAAAAGCCGGCTGGTTTCGACTGATTTAATAGTGTTCTGTGAGAGAGAATAAGCTAAAATAAGCTGAAAAAAGCCGATACATGACCTGCAGTACAGGGCCAGGCAAGCCTGATTGACGGGCCATCTCCTATACGTGCCTATTTTTCTGAAAAACGGACGACCTCGCGCACAGGGAACCCGACCTCACGCACGGGAACCCGGCTGCCGGACGCGCCTGCCGGCACGGATGAGGATGACGGCGCTGTTCTCAATCAGGAACCGCGGGACCAGCGCGCGCTCCGGCGCTTCGACGAGGTGCGTTGCATCTACCCTGCCTTTTCGGTTCTTCCATTGCCCCCAGCGTGGGTGCTTTCTCTCTCCTCCCTCTCCGTGGAGGGACGTCGCCGCTACTGGCTGGAGGCCGCGCGCACGGAGGCGTGGGAAATTGTCGGTGCTGTCCAGTCGCGGAGGAGCCACAACGGTCGTTGGACGCGAGGCTGGATGTCACCGCTGCTGGCTGGTCATGCCTCGTGGAGGAGCCGCGACGTTCATGCCGAACGCCAGGAAGGAGGTGACCGCCGGCGATGTGCAGTGCAGCACCCTTACACCGCCGGTCAGCTCCTATAGAAATTGCCTGCAAGGTTTGTTCTCATTCCTTGTCTCCTCTTTTGATCTCCATCCACAAGTTCCTGCTTCAAAATTCCTATTTTCCCCACATCTAATCCAGTCACAACACCATAAACTGAATTTATCGATGAACAAATCTCGATTCAGAACTAAAGTGTGCTACTGTTAGTAGGTCTATTTTATGCAGAACCCGTGTCCTCAAGATCACGATCAGAGAAGTGTGCTACTATTATTCAGACTTGGCATTGTACTTCCATCCAGGGCTGAGTAAATTTGTTGAGCAAGTTAGTTCCGGTTTCAAAATTCAGTCTCTTGGGTATCTATATTTCATATGAATGTCATTTACATGATGTAATTGTAATGTATTTAGCATCGTGTAAGGATTTCTCTTGTGTTCTGCCAATCGACATTAACCTGTTTATTATACTGTACAATTGTCTGGAGAAAAAGTTACTGCTGTTGAGCAAGGCTAGTGCAGGATACTGAAGTTTGTCAGTTTGATAATTGTTCGAAAAAGTTGTTTCAGGGACCTGCCTGAATATTGTGATGCATATGAACAATAACCACAAATGTAGCAATGTTTCTTTAGGCATCTCTTTAATTCTATTCTATTGTCTGAAATTATGGCTTATCTATCTGCCAGGGATGAACAGGGACGGATTCATTTACTGGAGATCACAGTACCCAATTGCTATAGTGAAAGTCCTTCAATATCTGCAGTTAGTCTCTATCCTGATATTTCCATAAAGTAGGCCCTTCTTATGATAATGATTTAGATGTACTATTGTTTTTCATTAAAATATATCTACTGAACTTGCCTATGTAACATGTGCTAAACATAAACTCTGTTGCGCCTGTATCTTCTTTCCTATAAATCTATGGCTACTGGTTCATACCAGTAGTAGATAAGATAACTGAAATTTCTCTCAAGTTACATTAACAGCCATGTAAAAATTGTGATTAAAACTTATGATCTTTTCTCTATCACTAGGGATGCAAAGAAAAAAATCCATGAGAATTGGCAGCTGTCTTGGATACACTGAGAAGAAATTGTAGGAAATTGGAGAGTTGTAGACCATTAGGTTAATTTCAGGCGGTTTAAGATAGGTAAAAATTAAATCTGCTTTAGATTGGTGATTATTTTGTGAAACAGGTGGTTTATGCACATTTTCTCTCGTGTGTTCTGAGATCATTCGATTAGCATAACAACAAAGCATTTACCATGACAAGGTTTCTCACTAATCACAAACGAACAATAATACAGTTTAGTGCATACAAATTTGTGTTCTAGATACATTTATATGAATAGAACTGCAGATAGGAAGATAATGGCTGCAAATAGAACAGCACATACTGGCAGCTCACTTTGATGTAACCTTGCCTAAATGCAACACTCTGGGGCAACGTATTGGCTAAATGGAACCTTTCAAATGATGCTGACCCTCCCTCCTCTCTGTATGATTGGCACGGTTAGATGCAACGCTCATGGTAAATTGTATTCGGTTAGGAAGGGTCTTATGTGGTGACATCATGACTAATTTCTCATGCTTCGGTGATAGTGAGCTTTGAACTGGTTTGACATGAGAAAAGCAAGGTGGCATGGAATCTTTTGAACGAGTAAAGTATTTGCGAAAATAATTTGATCTTCGTGATCTTGGTTTAGCTTGATACATATCTACATAATGATTACAAAAATTAATGCTTGATCGATTTCTATTGAATAAATGCTAACTAATTTGTAATGGTTTTCAGACGAGCCACCATCATATGCTTGCTATGTTGTGGATGGAACGGAACATCAGATCACCAGTTTAACAAGGGTAACATGACATAATATTGGGTTGCTTGCTTCCTTGCTTCTCTCGTTTAATTTCTACATTATTGGCTATCACCAGGACGATGACGTAGGGCTTCTATTATTTGTAATTATATGCTAATTGGTTCAGCATATTAATTATTCAGAGCTGATTTCGTTGAATCTATGCAACCAGGTGGTTGCTTCAGATGTGAGTTGTCACATGAGGCTACCGAGTGAAGATTGTGATTTGGCAAAAGCAACAATACTACAGGTAATCTATAAGTTTCTAAACCGTGGTTTATATATTTTTAAGTCTTTGATTTTGTGCAAGACACGGCAGCTATTTGAAGCAATGATAATTTGGACTGCGTGTAATCTATAAGTTTCTAAACCGTGGTTTATATATTTTTAAGTCTTTGATTTTATGCAAGACAAGACAGCTATTCGAAGCAATGATAATTTGGACTGCGTTAAACATGCGAGGCTACTAGGAGAGAAATATACTCTATGTTGTGTTGTCTCAATAGTTTGCATTGTATTAATAAATAAAGAAAAAAAATTGTTCACAGATGCATCTTGGAAAACTTATGTGGAATGGACCGTTCATTGTACCATGATTTGATATATTAGACTATTAATAATTTTATGGTTTGATAACTTTTATTAGTTTATATATTTATTATTATATATAAGTCTAATATTGCTATTCTTTTATTTATATATGAATTTTTTAGACACGTACGTGTCGCACATGCATTTTCACTAGTTTTAAAAAGAAGGAAGCTTAAAAAGGCACCGTACAAACTTAAGCTGTATAAGAACGAGAGAGAACGAGCCCATGGGCCAGGGAAAAAACCCCAGTGACTCAAGGTCAAAAGCGATGCAAATAGAGTAGCTAAGTGTTTTGCTGCCTCCGTTGCCTAAAGATTGGCCTTATATCTAATCTTTTGTAGGATGTGGTAGTTTGAGGTCTTTTGTGTTCGAAGATCCTTGCATCTCTTTCTTTCTACACCTCCAACACATCAAAACGATGATAGAATGTAATCCACATCTAGCAATTGAATGGGTGTGGTCCATGTTATCCCACCAGTCTTGCACAAAGGTCATAGCTGCACATTGCCCAACCAAGAAGCAATGACAACCCAAATATGCTTAGTGAAGCTGCAATCTTTAAAAAGGTGGATGCTAGATTCCTTGGTACATCGGCATACACTACCGGACACGGCTGATTTGCCGAGTGCAAAATGATTTGCCGAGCACTTTCTGTCAGGCACTCGGCAAAGGCAATCTTTGCCGAGTGCCGGAGCCGGAGGCACTCGGCAAATAAGGGCACTCGGCAAATCTGCCTTTGCCGAGTATCAGGCACTCGGCAAATTTTAGCCGTCGGCAAAAAATTTTCTTTGTCGAGAGTCGGGCGCTCGGCAAAGTTTGACCGTCGGCAAAGGTGGCAGGCGTGACGGCGGCCACATGCCGTCAATCTTTGCCGAGTGCCCCGCCGTTAGGCACTCGGAAAATAATTTTTTATTTTTAAAATTCTTTGCCGAGTGCCACGTGTCTAGGCACTCGGCAAAGGCTGATTTGTCAAGTGCCATGGACGGCACTCGGCAAATTAATATTTTTTTTGTTTTTTTGCCCCATTTTTTCTAGGGCCTTGCTATAGTAATTACATCTCAATTTCAAAATTTAGGATGATTTTGAGTTTTTTTACTATATTTACTTAATTATTTTTGTTTCGTTGATTTTTTCCGACTATTTCAAATTTGAACTGCAGGTACATGAAATAATCGAATTTGGTCATTCAAAATATGGTATTCATGATGTTTAGCGTATGTTGAGGCCGTATCTAGGAACTCGCATGAAATTACGACCATCTTGGTGTCGTAACATGACGAGGTACTCGCGGGAAAAGTGTATTTAAATTATATAAAATCCAAACGAAGTCTGAAAATAACGAAACTTGTCGAGGTGACATGTTATCGCATGTGGAGGCCGTGGTAAAAAATTGAGAAAGTTTCGAGCAAGTTGTGACAAGGGATGCCTAAAACCCAGACTCACATGTGGAGATATCTGGGTTTTGAATGACCAAATTCGATTATTTCATGTACCTGCAGTTCAAATTTGAAATAGTCAGAAAAATTTAACGAAACAAAAATAATTAAGGAAATATAGTAAAAAAACCCAAAATTGTCCCAAATTTTGAAATTGAAATTTAATTACTATATAAAGGCCCCAGAAGAAATGGGGCCAAAAAAACAAAAAAAAATTGCAGAGTGCTAGGACATGTGTCACTCGGCAAAGAACTTTGCCGAGTGCCCCATAACTTGGCACTCGTCAAAGGCCCGGGGGTTATTTGGGCCACCCCCGGCCATCCCATCTCCTTCTATCCCGCGACCCCGCCCTCAGCACGCCCTCTCCCCCCGCCGCCGCCATCCCTGTCACCGCCGGCGAGGCTCGCCGGATCCCGCCCCGCCGGTCGCTCCCGGCCTCGCCCCGCGCCCGCCGCTCCCTTCCACGCCCCGCCATGCACGGCGCTGCTCCTGTCCCTACCTCTCCGCTCCCCGGCCACGCCCCGCCGGACCCGACCGTGCCGTGCTGTGCCCCGCTGCGCCGTGCCCGGGCCCGCCACTCCACCCCCGCCCCGCCATCCTAGTCCCGCTCGCCGGGGCAGCCCCCGCCCGTCAGCGCTCCTCCAGTCCCGGCGCTCCTCGGCGGCGGTCCTAGGGCCGCCCCGCCCCTGCCCGCCGCTCCCGGCCCCACCTCGCTGGCCCCCCACCGCTGCAGCCCCCGTCGGCCCCGAGCTCCACCGGCCCCGTCGTGCCCTGCGGCCGGCCAGCAGAGGGAGGAGAGGAGCAAGAGGAAGAAAGAGAAGGGGGAGGAGGAAGAAGAGGAAGAAAGAGAAGGGGGAGGAGGAAGAAGAGGAAGGTGCCGACCCGACCGCCCGTCAATCCTCGCGTCGTTCCGACCGCCCGTTGATCCTTGCACTGCTACGGTCATCCCCACCGTCGTTGCCGACCCTCGCTCTTGCCGTTCTTGCCGCCAAGGTAAGCCCTACCCTTGTAGTGTTAGTAGTAGTAGTAGTTAGTTGTAGTGTTAGTAGTAGTAATAGTTAGTAGTGTTAGTTGTAGTAGTTAGTAGTGTTAGTTGTAGGGTTAGTAGTTGTAGTAGTTAGTAAATAGTAGTAGTTAGTAAGTAGTAGTGGTTAGTAGTAGTAGTTAGTAGTGTTAGTTGTAGGGTTAGTAGTAGTAGTTAGTAAATAGCTAAGTAGTTCTTAATATTAGTAGTGTTAGTAGTTAAGTAGTTGTTAGTAGTAGTGTTAGTAGTAGTTGTAGGGTTAGTAGTAATTGTTCTTGTACTACTTCAATACTTTCATCTGCATGGAAAGAGAACTAAAATACATGGCTCCTCTTGATATATTGGTGGTTGTTGGCCTTCGTGCCCATGTTTGGTATATATGTGGTTGTTGACCTTCGTGCCATGTTTTTTGCAGGTTTTGGGAACCTCCCCGTGCAGGGGAGGTGCTACCGAAATTTTGAGTTGACACTAACCATTTTTGCCCTTTTTTGTAGGACCTGTGGGAGGGACTTGGCGATCCCGATCGTCTTTGTCGGCGCTGCGGGTCTTCCTGCACTGCGTCGACTCTCCACCGCCCCGCTACCCCGACTCTCCACTGACATCCTAGGTATAACCCCTCTATCCGTATGTGGTCTTTGGTCACGTACCCCAGTTAGGCGTCTCCTGTCCAAAAGAGATACGGTTGGAGGTATGCAGATCTTTGTATATCTGCGACCGTATTTATTTTGGATTGTCCACGTTTTTTGGACAGCCCGCGGATGCGTAGATGGGTTAGTTTCCATGCTTCGCTCTGGTTCGAGACAGTGTTTCGGCATCACCCCCTGTTGTTCTCCGAATACACTCTCCCTTGTAGGACGTGTATCAGGAGAATAGCAGGGAGGTGCTGCCGAAATTCTATCTCGGATAGGAGCGGAGCATGGAAACTAACCTCATCTACGCATCCATGGGTGGGATTAGGACCTATCCTCACCTATTAGAGAGTAGGGACACCGCATAGATGCAATTGATGGTCACCTGTGGAGATGTTATATATGCTAGAGGATGGCGGGCCGTCAGTGGATGTACACGGGCCGGACAAGTCAGGGTGATGCCAGCTATAAATGGATGACCAAGACCGAGCGTTTCTTGAACCGTGCATTTGGCAAGGCTACTAAATACCCGAAGATGGCTTTGTGTCCCTGCACCAAGTGTGGTAACAGGAGAATGCAAGACAAGGAAGTCATGGGTATACATCTGCAGAAGCATGGGTTTACGCCGAACTACACCAGGTGGGTCCACCATGGTGAAGCCGATCATATGAGA
Organism: Saccharum hybrid cultivar R570; assembly: GCA_038087645.1. NCBI lineage: Eukaryota > Viridiplantae > Streptophyta > Magnoliopsida > Poales > Poaceae > Saccharum > Saccharum hybrid cultivar. Next base: position 15,344,907 of record JAQSUU010000245.1, read on the forward strand.
GAGGAGGTGGTGAGACCACGCGTCGAGGCTTTCGATGCTGATACCGGGGTAGCAGACATGGTAGATGATGTTCACCAAGCACAGTTTACTGAAGGACGTGAGGAGGTGGAGATGCAGGCAGCCGTGGATGCGTTCAAGTACATGATGGATTCAGCGGCAAAACCCCTTCACGTTCATTCTAAGGTCTCTCAGCTAGATGCCATTAGTCGCTTGATGGGGTTGAAGTCTGATTTGAACATGAGTCGAGAAGGCTTCGATAAGGTGTTGGCCGTGGTTGGCACCCTACTTCCAAAGAACCACGTGTTGCCGAAGACCATGTACGAGGCACATAAGCTCCTTAAAGCACTGAAGATGCCGTATGAGCAGATACATGCTTGTCCGAACGGGTGTGTCCTATTTCGAGAAGAACACAAGGAGACAAAGTAATGTCCAAAGTGTAAAGCCTCTAGGTTCTTGGAGATAGAGTCTGGTGATGGTGGTGGCTAGAAAACTTAGCTTTAGATACCCGCCAAAGTCTTACGACACCTTCCCTTTGTGCTGAGGCTTCAAAGGCTATTCATGACCGAGGAAACCACGAAACAGATGATGTGGCATAAGAATGGCAAATGGTACAATCCTGACAAGATGGTACATCCATATGATGGTGAAGCATGGACCAACTTTAATGACAAGCATCGTCTGAAATCCGATGAGGCTCGTAATGTACATGTCGCGGTGGCAATAGATGGGTTCAATCCTTATGGCATGATGTCCGCCCCTTACACATGTTGGCCCATGTTTGTTATCCCTCTCAATCTCCCCCCTAGTGTCGCCTTTCAACGACATAACGTGATCTTGACGTTGATAATTCCTGGACTCCCGGAGAAGAATATGGGTGTGTACATGGAGCCTATGATTAATGAATTGATCAAAGCTTGGAATGAAGGGGTGTGGACATACGACCGAGCAACAAAGCAAAGCTTCAAAATATACGTTTGGTACCAATACTCCATGCATGATTTCCTGGCATATGAGTTATTCTGCGCCAGGTGTGTTCAGGGGAAGTTCTCGTGCCAATATGTCAGAAAGTTGTGAGGTTCATTTGGTTGAAGAAGGGTGGCAAGTATTCGTTGTTTGATCAACATCGTCAATTCCTAGATTCCAACCATCCATTCCGACAAGATACCAAGAACTTTAGGAAAGGTGTCACTGTCTTGGACCCTAGACCGCACTTGAAGACCGGTGCCAAGGTTCATGCTGAGATAGACGCTCTCGTGCCCAATGAAGAAGGTGGTTTTGTGGGATATGGTGAGCAACACATGTGGACTCATAAGTTCGGCTTGACGAGGCTCCCCTATTTTGATGACCTCCTACTGCCCCATAACATTAATGTAATGCACACTGAAAAGAACATTACTGAGGCACTTTGGGCAACACTCATGGACACTGACAAGTCTAAGGACAACCCTAAGGATAGAGTGGATCTAGCGATGTTGTGCGATAGACCAGAGCAAAATATGTGGCCTCCTACAAACGGCAAGAACTGGAAAAGGCCTAAGGCTGATTTTGTCTTGAAACCCAAACAAAGGAGGGAAGTACTATAATGGATCAAGGAGTTAATGTTCCCTGATGGGTATGCAACGAACCTGAGCAGGGAAGTGAACTTAGGCACTATGCGAGTCAACGGGATGAAGAGTCATGACTACCACGTATCGATTGAGCGGCTTCTTCCGGCGATGGTACGAGGCTATGTTCCTGAGCATGTCTGGCTAGTGCTTGCAGAGTGGAGCTATTTCTTCCGCCAGCTTTGTGCCAAGGAGCTATCTCGGACAGTGGTTGCAAACTTGGAGAAAGTGGCACCTGAGTTGCTTTGTAAGTTGGAGAAGATCTTTCCACCCGGCTTTTTCTTATCGATGCAGCATTTGATTGTGCACCTCACGTATGAGGCACATATGGGGGGGCGTGCAGGCCCGTTGGTGCTATCCAATCGAGAGATGTCTGAAGGCCATTCGCAAAAAATGTAGAAATAAAGCCAAAATTGAGGCTTCCATTGCAGAGGCTTCCATTCTGGAGGAGGTGACAAACTTCACACAGCTATACTACACACAGAACCTTCCTAGCGTGCATAATTCACTCCCTCGCTACAATGTTGATGAGAATGAATCCAACCTCAGCCTTTTCCAAGGGCAACTCGGCAGGTCAAGTGGATCGACCAATAAGAGTTTGGAAAATGAAGAGTGGCGAAGAATCATGCTATATGTGTTGCAAAACCTACCCAAGGTGAAGCCGTTCATTGAGTAAGTTCTCAAAGAACTTGTTTCAATATGTCATCACTATTTGGCATTCAACTGATTCTTTCTCGTTTGCACAGGGAATTTATTCGTGTATCCTGGCATCAACCAAGGGGTCCTACCCCACGGCAAACCGATACCCTTCTTTCACAGGGTTCGGGAGCACAGAGGCCTGATTTCATTTCCTGGTTCAAAACGAAGGTATTGTCCAATTTACTTCGTACCTAGTTCGAGATTCCAAGTTTCGCGTACTTAGTCCGGCAATCTTTCATTCTTGCGCTTGCAGGCCCAAACCGATGCAACTATGAGTGAGGAGTTGAGATAGGTTGCAAATGGCTTCGACAATAAGGTGAAAGCTTATTTAGGTTACGATGTGAATGGATATCGCTTTCACACGACAAGCTACGAGCGAGCTCGACCCCATCGAAAGACCACAAACACCGGTGTTTGTACTCTCGGCACTGATGGGTATCATGGCATAATTGAAGAAATCTATGAGCTTTCATTTTATGGTTCCAAACCTCTTTGTCTTGTCATGTTCAAATGCCATTGGTTCAATCCTTGACTAACGAAACGGAGCCCTAATATTGGTCAAGTCGAGATTCGACACGATTCCGTCCATCAAGAAAAAGATGTTTTTTATTGTGGCAGATTAGGCCGTGCAGGTTTATTATTTGCCATACGCGTGCCAAGGCAACAAGGCTCTTAAGGGTTGGTCTATTTTGCACCAAGTATCGCCACATGGTAGACCACCTGTCCCAAATGAACAAGATTACAACTTCAACCTAAACACATATGATGAGGAGTTCTATCAAGAAGATGGGCTACAAGAGAGGTTGGTGATAGACTTAACCAAGGCGATCGGAATGGAAGTAGACAATGAAAGGGTTGATGACGAGGAAGAAGGAGATGAGGTGCAAAATGCCAACGACATAGAAATGCTTGAGCGATTACATTTAGACGATGACGATGAAGGCAACATTGAACGTTCAGACAGTCTTGTTTATTTGGACAATGTGGACAGTGATGACGAGACATATGATCTAGATAATCCTAACAATGATGATTACTTCTAATACATGTAATACTATATTATTTTTTAATCATGTTTTCTTTAGTTACTTAGCATCTATTTCTACTACATGTAATAATATGTCTTGTTTGTTTCTTTTTAATTGTAGGTGATTGAACAAAGATGACAGGCGGCAGTGGGCCAAGAAACGTGAACTCGAGGTACCAGAGGGCACGTGAAGAAAGGCCACGCGATGCAGATGCGGATGCAGAAGAGGGGTCATCGGACGCGAGGAGGCAGAGGGCCAGGAGCAGCGGCAGCAGGATGGGCTAGCCTCCTCTAGTCTTGCAGCGTGACGTGCCGGAGGAGGACCGTCGTACCTCGGACTCCTCGGACGACGACTAGGTTCGGGCGACGGACGACGAGGGAGAGGCACATAAGGGCGGTGAGGCTGGAGGCAGTTCCACTGCCTCTGCTATGGACAGGGTCTACTTGCGAGGTCTCTCAAAACTCCCTGGGCCTCCGCTTCCTCCGCTACGCCTAGTGATCCGCCCCCAGGGGGACAGGTAAGTAACTTTGTCATAGCTACTTCATATAACCTGTTGAAATTTGTCAGAGAAACTAATAATGTTTGTTAATGACTTGTGCAGGCACTGGGAGGTTGTGTCGCCTGGTGACTCACATAACCCCAACCACATCTTGGGGCTTGTGTGTAGGCACTACTACCCTAGCATTGTCACGCACAAGGGGACTGTGGGGCCGGCCAAATCGTGGGACCACTACAAATCTGCCCTCGACGCAGATTATGGAGACAAGCAGGAGCGGGTCAGGAGAGAGTTCTGGGTAAGTCTCGCTATATATATATATATATATATATATATATATATATATATATATATATATATATATATATATATATATATATATATATATATATATATATATATATATTCATTTGACTTTTTTTGACATAATGAATTGATACATTGTGCCTGTCTGTCTACAGACTTTTTTTAGTTGTGAAGAAGGACAGGAGGAGAGGGCGAAGAAGGTGATGGTGAAAAGTGCCAGGAAACAAATCACCGACATGCACTACGAGGAGCGCCTCACTTGCATCATCAAGTACTACACCAAGCAACTTGGTCAGAAGATCAACAAGACACAGGCAAAACAGGCGCCGATGACTCGGGAACAGTTCCTTGAGGTAACTGAAGAAGAATAATACTGATTCGTTTTGAGGTTAAGTACCTTTAATTTGGTCTTCTTACATCTCAAATTATTTATGACATGTAGATGATTTCATGGTGGTGCGAGTCGTATCGGGATTGTTGGGAGATGATCGTGGACAGGTGGTTCACAGAGGATTATATCTAGGAACACGAAACCCACTGGGAGCGGTGTATGCAGGCGACAGGCCCACACACCATCAAGGCAGCTGTAGTCTCGGCGCGTACAAGCAAGCATGGGTACGTGAATTTATTTTTTAGTACTTTGACGCTCCATTCTGCATGTTTCTTCTAATCATCATGTTGTCTTTCTCATAGTTGGCGTCGCATAGTGGCCAGCCTTTGTCCACGTTCATGGCGTATGGACTGACTCGCAAGGGAAAGGCGACTTTCGATGTCACCTTCAGCCCGGATGACCCACCCGAGTCGTACAGCAACCCGAGCATCTACACCCGTATCAACTCCTACGCGTCGGAGGCAAGGTCGATCTAGGGGCCAGACTGGGATCCGAGCACCGACGATATTGATGGGATGGCTGTCATGAGGATCAGACATGGCAAGAAGCATGGGCGGTACTGGCTTGGCGATGGCACCCTCGAGTCCAGCTCTGTTCCCTCCCTCTCCCAGATCCGAGCAAGTACCCCGAGCGGAGGCCCGACCATACGCCAACGGCCGTCCCCTTCACAGTAGCGGGTCGACGCACTCCAGGTTAGTCCCGTTTAACTCTTCGTACATTGATCTTTACATAACTTAGTTACCTTTGCATTACTAAAATATTCGATTGAAATGTTGTAGGCCGAGAACGAGAGGATGGCTCAGGAGCTGTAGGACCTGGCGGCGAGGACCGAGGTGGCCGAGCGGGAAAGACAAGCGGAGCGGGCCAAGCAGGAAAGACAGGCCAAGCAGCTGGCGGAGATTACGGCGTTCCTGCAGCACTTTGGGCAAGTGAACGGTGTACCTGTGCCGATGTTCGCTCCAGCGCCGCCGCCAGTTACAGCTAGTCCAGTGAGTATGAATCCATATTGCTTCGACTAGTGCTTTCATTAGATGACCCACTCTAACAGATGAAATCTCTTGTCCTTTATGCAGCCTCCGTCGGTGGGTTCGAATAACCCATCTCAGGCGCAAGCAGGCGACGACGACGCTTTTCCTTCACCAGGCACTCAGTTTCCTCCCCACCTGTAGTTTGTTTCTCTTTTTCACTGCTTGATGGACATGTGATGCACCGTGAACGACTATTGACTTGTTACGATGGATATTGGACCTATTATGTTTGCGATGTCGTGTATGTGAGATATTGTGTGCTCGCGATGTGATATATATGTGGTTTTGAGTTTATGATGAGATGGATGTGATATATATGTGCTATATTGTGTTTGTGATGTCACATGTTAATTTGATATATATCTCTTATATGCAGTGTTTGTGAATATAGAATAAAAAATGAATTTTAGCCTCTTTGCCAAGTGCCTTGGCCCTGGCACTCGGCAAAGCTAGGAATTATTCATCTGCATAATTTCCAGTTTTGCCGAGTGCCAGGGCCAGGGCACTCGACAAAGATTTTTTTTAAAAAAAAATTCTTTGCCGAGTGCCACCCTGAGTGGGCACTCGGCAAAGAAATTACGAAAAAAAATTAAAAGCTCTTTGTCGAGTGCCAGCCTGGCGCGGCACTCTGCAAAGAAATTATAAAAAAAATAAAAAAAATATTTGCCGAGTGCCGAGTCGGCAGGGCATTTGGCAAAGAAATTTTGAAAAAAAAAATTAAAAAAACTTTGCTGTGTGCCTCTGACGTGGCACTCGGCAAAGCATGTGCTGACAGAGCCGGCGCCGTCACGGCCACTTTTCTTTGCCGAATGCCGAGATTGTCCTCGGCAAAGTCTTTGCCAAGTGCCCGATAAAAAACACTCGGCAAAGAAGTTTTTGCCGACGCATTTTTTTTACCGGAGGCTCTTTGCCGAGTGCTGCACTCGGCAAAGGCTTTGCCGAGGGCAATACAGCCTCTGCCGAGTGCATTAGGCACTCGGCAAATTACTGGAATCCAGTAGTGCTCTGGTGAGAAGAAAGGCGTTCAACAAAGGACCTCCACTAGGTTAATTAAATAGAAAAAAATGAATTTATAGGAAATGGACATGGTGGAGGAAGATCCATTAATTTATTGTGAGACTGAAGGAGGAATGTGTTGCTTATAAGTGCTTGTCAGCATGTAGTAGTGGATGAAAGGGTAGGCTAGGGAGGGATGGCAACTCATACTACAATAAGGGACAAGTGCTTGTCAGCATGTAGTAGCGAATGACTGCTTTGTTTGGAATTGCAAGAAAAGTAATCATGCCCAGCTGACTAGAGGAGTCTGCTCCTCATGTTTCGAATTTCTTGTTTAAATAAGTAAACCATTTCATCTACAAATTGAGAACAACGATAATTTTGATGAGCCATGGTTCTGTGCCGGTGAATCAATTAATTATAAACTACATTCAGAATATATAGCGCTTCTGCAGTGTCATATCTTCAATGTAGGGCATCGACTCCCCGGCTCATTAATATGTTGATAAATAACCTACCACTGCCATTAAAAAAAATATAAAAATGTCTTTATATAATTTATATTATCTACATATACATTATTAAAGGAAAAATGAAGGAACTACTTTGGCACCCCTAAGAATTAAGAGTTCAAAGTTGCAATGCAAAGTTTCTTTTTATTCCAAATATAATAGAAAAAAGGAAATATTGTTCAATATGAGAGGTTAAGTATAATTAGTTAAACACACAAAAATGTTAAAAAATAAGAGTCAGTACTAGAATAATAGATCTAATATGTTACTGGTGAATGTGGCTCCTAATATGATAGCGGTTGAATAATGTGAGTACAGCCAGCTATATGCTAAGTCCTGTTGTGAATCTGCTACAGAACTTCATGCCATGTGTTGCACCATGACTCCTTAACCTATCAAAATATTTGTGCTATTCCCACCCTATTTATGGACCTTTGCTTCACGGGTCCTCTTCTCATCTCTCTTCTTGTTGCCAATATCGATATATAGAAGGCTTCGGTTCAATGGGCGGATCAATATAAGATGAAGCATCATGTTGTTGTGTGTGTGATCAAGCAACAAACTGCTTGGAATGAGTGGCACTCAGGAACCATATATGACAGTTTTTTAGTCTTTCCCTGTCGATCGTGGGGTGCCTGGCATGGAGTCTGGTCGCTGGGACACTATGTCCTCAGCAAATGCGGGAATGGTAGACTGAGCATGGTCTCGAGCGGCCTAGCTTTCTCGTTCCACCATCGACCGTCGGGCACGTTGTCGGTTGTCTATAGCGAGTTAGCACTTAGCTGCAACATGGGGGGGACTTTGGGATATGGCCCTGTATATCGAGCTTCGAACACAAAAGTAGTTTTCCCCGCCGAAGATGAACTGTTAACTGTGCAATATTCCCTCATTCATGGAAAAGAATGTATTTCTTCTCCTCCAGATAAAAAAAACTTTGGATGACTAGACTGGTGAGTTGCTGCTGAGCTCACAAAATACATATAATATATGCCAAACTAATGAAGATGAGGGTTTTTTATACAACTATGCCACTCTTTCTCTTATGTCTATTCATCATCTTGAAGATTAAGTTCTTGAGAACGATTTCACGACAGTAGCATGCCGTCGCAAATACATGTCCTCAATTTTGAGCATAGAACAAAGGAACACAAATGAAAAAAAAACAACAGATTTGGGTTGTCGGATTACGCACATCAATGCATTAGCCAGCAAATTTAACATAAAAAATATTCGATCAACAACTTACATAAGATCATAACACTGACCAAAAGTTTAGAATAAAATAATATAAATTGGCCAAAAGCAAGCCTACTGCAGCATATTTTCCACCAAACCACTTCACTGGAAAACAGATACTCTCTCCAGTTTCCTAAAGGATGTCGTTTTGGACAATGACACTGTCTCTGTGGCAGAACCACCTGAATTATATGGCTCACATATGCCTACCATTGTCTTTCAGACTTCTGATAGCTGCACACGCAAGCCAGACAACTCCGGTAGTCTGTCGGGTGTCCTCGGGGAAACCAAAATCATCCACATTTTACAACTCATACAGGATCAACAAAGGAGTTGTTACAACATTACAATAATTGATATAAAATATCTTACATCGGAGTGCAGAATAATATAACATTAGTTTATAAAACTTGTAGAAGTTAAACTTTAACCTAAACTCTAAAAGATGAGTAGACAGCGGAAACATCTGAGAAGAAAAATCTAAGGTAGAAGAGGTAGTCAGACCATGCCGAGCCCACTGACATGACCTCACTAAGCTGCTCAAGTCAGATCCTGCAACAGGGGTCAACAAACGCTGAGTACTTGAGGGTACTCAACAAGTCTTACCCGACTAAAGAAAAGATTCCAAGGATATGCAGCCATAAAGGTAAGGTAGAAGCAAGAAGTAACTTTTGCAGAAAAACTTACTACAAGTGAATCCTTACTTTCAATCTTTTAGCTGTGTATTAAGTTATTATCAGTATCCAATTAGCACCTGGTCTAAATCAATCACTTCTTTAATCATCAAAGCTCATGTTCAACTCATAACAACTCTTATCCATCGGTATCCAAGTTTCAGTGATTAACTACGATGTAGGGCAGTGGATCGAGTCTTCTTCACCGAGAAGCAGCGGCGATTCGGATCATTTTGGCCCAGCTGGGGTTTCCTTACCACACGACATATGCAGGGATAGGCCCGGACCCGCACCTGCATACATCAACCCTCACTCGGATCCTCCAAAACAGGAATCGGTCTAGCGCTACCCGAGAGCACAGTACCCACTTAACTGCGTCGTTCGTCCATGACAGATTCACAAAAGTGTGTTACATGGTACCCCCGCCTTCTCTCCACTCCCAGTACGCGGTTATCGTTTCCCACAATGGAATAGCCTAGATGTTGGGCTTACCGGAGTATGTGGCCAGTACTGCAAAGTCTCGACTCAAGCAAGCCTACAACGGTACGGTCCTCAATCGACACAGGAGGAGGCACTACATTGAGACTCCATTCTCAATGCAAGCCAGTTGTGGTATAACAAACCGCCCGGTCTCAATTTAACATTATTAACACCATGGTATTCACAACCCAAAAATAGAGTTGAGAAGAGCAAGGTAAAGCTGTTACTCACGAACGATGAAACCATCATTCGACTTCCAACGTAGACTAAGCATTACTAAGCATAAGAGGTACGACCTTTTCATACTAACAGGGTATAAGTGGGGATATCTGGATATCAAGGTAATATGCAGCAACGGTATATATCAACTCCTAATTACTTAATGCACATCTCACAAGACTTAAAGTGTAATAACGATTTGTAAAAGCTATAGAAGGGTGTGATGCACCGAGGCTTGCCTGCGCCGCAGAGAAGGTTAGTTTCCTCAGAGAAACCACGTAGTTAAACTTGACATCAACATCACTAGGGAAGAACCCTTCTCCAAAGCTTGTCCGTCACGAACCTTCTCTCTCATTTACTACACGTAGAATAATGATGCATGCTTTAGCATGATGGAATGTATGACATGATGCATGGAAGTGCATTGGTGAAAGCATAACGAGATTAACTAACTTGAGTACAACTTTCCTTCACCGTACAATTGCAAGTAATTATTATAAACATTCTTAGTTGTGAAAGTCCTATGTTTGGTGTTGGTAATTAGTGACAATGCCTAAGTACTAATCCTATGCCTAAGTTGTATGTAGCATATGAGGATTAGTACACTCCAAGGTTGGTGGCAAGATGGACATGGCGATCATGATGGCCACACTTGGATTTGGACGCAACCCTACGTGATCAAGGCAAAGGTATATGCTTAAGGGTTGTGTTTTAGTAACCAAGACACCTAGTGGGTGTGGTTACATTATAGGATAGATAGCCGTACTATAAAGAGGGGAATAACGCGGCTATTGAACTCCTAAGTGCCTCTAGATGTGCATTTCATGATCATATGCATTTGGATAGAACTAATATCGCCTCGAAAAATGATTGTGAAAATGCTAACACACTCACACATGACGTGATCACTTGGTGGTGTTAGCACATTTGCGATGGCGTTGGAGTTTAAGCGGTAGAGAGGGTTTGGGGTCATCTCTCCCTCCCGCCGAGCGTGCGAGCGCGGGATTCAGGCAATTTTGGGGAAATAAAATGCCTATTTTCCACTACGCCGGAAGTCGGAAAAAGAAACGGAGGCAAACGGGGGTCACAGTGGTGACCGGACGCTGGACCGGACGCGGTCACTGTTTGACCGGACGCGTCCGGTCAGTTACGGGACCGGTGCGTCCGGTCGTGACCGGCGCGTCCGGTCGTTGCGACCGGCGCGTCCGGTCGGTGCTTCGCGAAACTAGCCGTTGCGCGACCGGCGCGTCCGGTCAGTTGGACCAGCGCGTCCGGTCAACGCGACTTCGGCTGTTTCAAGATTCTAACGGCTATATTCGAAGGGGTACGTCTATAAATACTCGTTGGCCGGCTCAAGGCTCTCTCTCTCGAACTTTTGACATATTTGTGAGCACTTTGAGCTAAGCAACTCCCCTCCCACTCATCTCTCTTGCTTCTTTGCATATTCGAAGTGAGATTGAGTGATCCAAGTGCATTTGCATTGTGAGATAGCATCTAGTTGGCACTTGGTGGTTGATTTGTTGCGGGATTCTTGTTTTTCTTGGTGGTTGCCGCCACCTAGACGGCTCGGAGCAGCTTGGAGGCGTTGGCAAGAGTTGGTGTTTGTTCTTGGCCACCTCCGGTGATTGTGAGGGGTTTGTGCCTACCTCGGCGAAGCACCAAAGGCAACATTAGTAAATTGCTTCGTGTCATTGCAACCTTTTGCCATTTGGTAGGTTCTTGTGGCGCCTTTTGAGAGGCTCGGTGTGTGACCGATTAGCCACCGAACCACGTGGTGAAGAGGGACACAACGGGGACTAGCGTGCCGGCAAGCACGTGAACCTCGGGATAAATCTTCGTGTCATCACTTTCATATTGTGATTGATTGATCCCGGTGTTCGGTTATCTTGGTATTCATTGTTGATCATATTGGTTAGCTCAATACTTCGCCCCTCGGTGATACCCTCCTAACTCAACTCCACATTACTTTCTTAGTTATCTTTGCTAGCTAGTTAGCTTTGCTAGAGTAGCTTCTTTGTGTAGCTTGCTAGTTGTAGTTTCCTTCTCGGTTTGACTTGTGTGGTTGAGTGCAATTACTAGAATTGTGAATTGGTTAGGTGGCTTGCAAACACCCCGTAGGCTAAGCAAAACTCGCATCTCGCTATTTGTTTTATTGATAAACTTGTTTAGCTTGTCTTTGTAGAAAATTTTAATAGGCTATTCACCCCCCCTCTAGCCATCAAGACCTTTCAAGTTGTTCTTTTAACAAGTCAATTATGTACTTAACAAAGGGTAAAGCATATCACACATTGAATTAGTCCAGCAAGTCATGGATATGATCATATCAACTTTTCATTTTAAGGTAACATGGTATATCAAGCTTAACCTACAAACCATTGGTTAACTTAACATTCATATTGACCAACTAAAGCTATATCATGAAGGGCATGTACAAGCAAGGTATAAGGAGATGCACAACTAGATTATATTATCATAAACTAGTTGAACCTTTTTACCCAAGGGTTGCATCCAAAAAGACAATCAATGCATTCACTAATGAGCTTAAAAGCATTTCTAAGTTTTATTAACTCAAGTTGATCATGAGAAACACACTCAAGTAATTATTTTGCCATGAAACAGCAGGGGTGAAAGTGCTTCATGGTCTACAATCAACTCCAAAATTATACCCAAGTCTCGTTATGATTTACTCTAATCATTTTAATATATATTAACTAATTAACTAAGCATATAATTATGGATATAATTAAACATCATCAATTAATTCCCAAACTTTTTGTGAAGGTTGATACTAGCATAAAATAGATACACAAAAAGTTTCATGACCATTGGATGTTTATTTTAGCCTATAAAAATCATGAAAGTGCATTTATTAATTAAAAGAGGTAATTTTAAATCATAGCAAACTTACGGAAAATGCTCAACTCATATTTTTCCTAGGTAGAGTACATCATGAAGATGCTATACAAAAAATTTCATGATTTTAGCATGCACCAATAAATAGCTATAAAATTCACAATTTTCAGCTGAAAATAGAAAAAGAAAAAGAAAAACCCTGTAGCGAACTATTCATCTGAGTCACAGAGTTCGCAGTTAGGCCCTCCTGTTTCTTCTTATTGCTGCACGGGATCCTTGGTCGCGATTTGAGAAACAGAGGACGCCGGAGATGACGGATTTCCGGCCGGCTGATGCTCGTCAGCGGCGAGGGAGAGGTGCAGTGGCATGGAGGCGTCGGACCGCACCTGCTACAGGTCCTAGCATGGCCGGAGGCGGTCCGTGGCTCCCTGGCCACGCACACGGGCGGACCAGAGATGGTCGTGCCGGCGGCGGCTGCTGTAAGCGGTGCTTTGGTGGCAGTGGCGGTCGGAGGAGGAGCTGAGGAGATGCGGCGCAAACTGGGGGATGTGAGAGTGAGGCTGGCGTGGGCGGAGGTGGATGGGGAAGGCGAGCGCACGGCGGTCCTTGCGTGCTGCCATGGAGGACGGCCGCGGCAGAGCAGAGAGGGAAAACGAGAGACGGCTCCGGCGGCTCGGGCTATTTAATGGCGAGGGCGACGCGGGAGAGGCCTCCAGCTCCTGCTATTGCTTGGCCACCGAAGCAGCTGCGTGCCCGTGCGAGCGAGAGCGGCGAAACGGGGCGGCGGTCGACGGTGAAACAGGCAGCCAAGCTGCTGCTGTTGGCGTGCACTGTAGCAGCCTGACAGGCTAATTTCATCTCCCTTTTTCTCCAAATTCCGAACAGCAACTCAATGATCACCAAACACAAAAGTTGTTCACCTTTATGCCATCTTCAACATTGCTTAAAGGACTGACCCCAAAAACTCGACAGTTAGGAAGTTTTTGAATTTCAAAGAGGAGCACTTTAATACTGAAAACTGCATTACAGTTTCAGCCTTCAGAAACAGTTTTGTTTAACTATGTTCAGGTAATTAATTAGAGAACAATTAGCCATCAAACATATCAACTAATTACACATTATCATAGATTAAACATAGCAGCAAACAATGAAATAAAGTTTGACCATATTTTATTTATACAAATTCATTTGATAATCCCTCCAAAATTGAACCTAATAATTGATTCCAATGACTTAGTAACTAATGGCTAAGTGTAAGAAACCTTTATTAAATTCAAACTTTGAGATCAATTTAGAACATCTTTAACTTAGAAATATTATCAAACCTTGATTTCATAACATAGAGCATGCTTTGAACTATAAAGTTTATATTTACCAACTTTTATTTATGTAAGCAAATTTTCATATATAAAATCACAAAGCTCACTAAACACTATTGTTGATATCATTTCATGTTAACATGTGAAACATAGCAAGGCAACATATGAAACATCATGTATGAAACATGTGAGACACTATACATGCAACCTACCAAACACCACTATGCAACATAACAATACTATATATGAAACATAGCATGAATAACATTGTTTATGCAACATGAGAGACATTATACATGAAACATATGCAACATGTGATTGCTATACTTGAAACATAAGGTACATTTATGCAACAATGCCTGAGGTTTATGCATGATGATGCTCATGACCAAGTTTTAGTTGCTTTTAACATCTGGGATGTTACAATCAAAGCATAACTTTGACTTCTACTTCTTATTAAAATATTTATTGAAAAGTGACATATGTATATTTGTGTAAAAGTATTTTTCAAGAAAAATCTATTTATATGGTTTTCATGTTTCCAAACTCAATAACTTAAAAGTTATTCGCGATTTATATTCCCAATGTTTGACTCAAGCCTTGTCCAAAACGATTTTCTTTAGGGAACCCGAGGAGTAGCACTTCTGTGAAATTGTCAAAAACTAGTCTATCAACCATTGCTTCGGCACAAGCTATAGGAATCTTAAGAAACAATAAGAGTTGGAAATTCATGGATACATTTAGGACGATAGCTAACCAAAATTGCTTATATAATTTGCACTATAATACATTTGTACTCTACCATAGTACTCATTTGGATACTTTCTTTTTTCTAAATCTCTATTCGGTTGTAATGGACTTTATTTGCCCAATACTCTATATACACTTTCATCATTATTCATAGTTTTCTACATTGCATTGTATTACATCCACGTGCATTTGGCATGTCTTGTGTTGAAACATTGATTGAGTTATGATTGACATTGAAATAGGTTCGAGTTAGCTCCTCTTTATTCCGAATTTCTTGTTTCTGCGAAAATTGAATTGCTTTCATTTTGAAATCCTCCTTCCAAATAAAGAATTGGTGTGGCTAAACAACCGTGTTTGCTGCGATGTCTATGAAGCCTGCCTAATCCTTGCTAACGTCCGAAAGATTTTCTTCTTTATCACGATGATATAATTTAGAATGAAGGCAGTAGCAAATAGTTCTTCTAACGATTAGGAGACAAATAAATGACATTATGAGTGTGAGTGACTGGGGTAAGCTTTATGTGGAGAAAAAATTGCTACTCCAACATAATGTACAAGTGTGAGTGACTGGGGTAAGCTTTATGTGGAGAAACAACACCGATCACTAGTTATTCAAGGACCCTAAATCAATGGTGGATCTAGAAACATATGCTCCAAGAGGTTCATTCTCCTTATTTTCTACATTTAGTCTCGCTCCTTCTAAGTTTCAATGACTAAACTTGTAGGAGGGGAGGAAGACGGGCTCCATGCTTTTGGCAATGGTAGGAGGGCTCGAGCCCCTGCCAACTCGATGCTAGATTCGCCCCTACCTAAATGGTTGACAAACCTAGAGACAGATGGTGCCCTATAAGACACAAATTGATTTGGCAAGGAACTTGGTTGCTTATCTTACTATTATTCGGTGGTGGAGCTTGACCAATGTACAGGAGGGCCGGGCCAGTCGATATAATTAAGCATTAATCACCCATAAACAATACCAAAGTTACTGTTTAGACAGTGAAGAACATAATAGATAGGAGGGGCCACGGCCAAAAATGCCCTGCTGCTATTATTACTTTTTTTACCTCCACGTTAATCATCACCGCACAGGTTAGAAAAAGAGTAAATCCTTATCACAAAAGAACATTTAGCCATCAACTGAATAGACTATAATCATCATTAACGATAGCTATTTCATCTATGTGTTTTCTAAAAAAAATGTGCATATCTACCATTTAAAAAAATAGTTAGTAACCCTAAAAATGCATTCAAATTGCCTTAAATAACCCTATAAATCTTCACCTAAATTATGCAAGTATGTTGTGATTATAAAAGAACATTAATCTACTGTAACCTTCTAAATTTGTTTTAAATTATCAATCTCTACAGTTATTAAAAACTGCCCCTAAAACTGCACCTAAATTAGCCAACTTTGTCAGTATAAAAAAATACCAAATGACCACTTCTAGTGTATCGATATATTAAAAAAAACTGACATCATGTATGCTTGCATCATGCGTGTCACCTGCATGCCACATATGTATACATGCAAGAGGCGATTAGCATGTCAAATACATAGCTTAAGCTAAGGTTTCAAGAACACAAATACTAATGGAGGTGTTATACAAAGGGTTACAATTAGTCGATGGACCTTTTTTTCTTTTACAAAACTGGCACAAGTTCACACCCATTTTCATTGCGTTGAGAAGAAGATAGAGATTACAACTAGTTGCCCTCGAGACAACATGGGGGAGCAAAACTGAGAAACCCATGTGGGAAAACGTGGGCCTATTTGGATCCTTGGAATTGAATTCATTCTAATAATTACAATTTAGACATAGATTAATTAAGCTAATATAGTTGTGTATGGAATATATTTGTATATTTATTGTTAGGCATACAAGGGATATACTTATATATGTTGCATTTCAGCTTGACTTTTCAGCAAAACGAACAGGGCAAAATAAAGGGATCCAAACGGCCCGTATAGATATTAGTAAAACATCAAGGTGCAGGAATTAAAGTCTCCAAGAAGCGTGCTCCAGTAACAGCTCAGGTTCTAGCTTTCTCTTTGGCTTTGGTCGCAAGCAACAATAGTGACAACTCCAGCAACAGCAGTGCAGCATTGATGGGCTCCTGGGCTAGTATTGAGAGAAAAGATGCACTCACTCCTAAAGATTGGCTACTCATCTTCAGTTATAGGATGCTAGAGGATAAAAGTAGCCGTGACACCGTCACAGCCTCACAGGAAAGGATATCATTCTTTCAGGCTCTTGACAGGACATGTTAGTTGACGTGTCATGTCAGATTTTGTTTGGCGCCTTAACCATCTGACGGAATAGCCACAGAACCCGGTAGAAGATCACTACTTGTTTCGTCAGTTCAGTCTCTGCCTTAACCACCATTCACATTCGCTGCAGTCCTCTGTTGTAGATTGTGAGGTTTGTTGTCATTGCAGGTTCTTCAGCACTGCACCAAACCGAAAAGCCATCATTTTCCGATGAGAGATTTCTATGAAACAAAAGCAGACGTCCCCTGTCAACGCTTTACAGCACATCCTTTGAAACTGACGGCAGATGGCTACAGCTAACAAACTGACAGCCGGGCAAGAGCTATCATCGACAAGATACAGTAACCCTACCAAGTGCCATCACAGGATCACTTTGGATATGTCTGATCATAGATCCCATATAGCAAAACGAACCAGTAGATTTTACCTTTTTTCTATGCACAAAAGAGAAACCAGATAGATCATCCAGATACAGTTCAAGTTACTGAAACGCAACTATCGCCGAGCAACCTGATGCAGTTATACAGCAAAAAAGAAAAGAGAGAAGGCAAAAAGAAAAAGGCAAAATCAACTGATGCTCAATAGGTACGAAAAAACTGATTCTGGGAAGCAAATTAGTAGACAGGGCTATGCACTCTGGTCAGACTAACTTCCTATCCTGTACTCTACGGGCTTTGCTGCATTCTTCAGCCGTCTGAGTTCTGTCTTCTGCAGTTGTGTCCTCATGCTCATGGGAGGAGCATGTCTTTATTTCACCGTTCAGGAGGGATTGCAGCAGCGGACACACCTTTCTGAGTGGATATGGCGGAAGCAAGGGCAACTGGCATCAAGCAGAGCCCCTTGTTCTGAAGGTACTGCATTGCGCTGGTGATGCTGGTTTCCATTAGCTTCACAACCTCTTCCTCAAAGACGAAGGCGTCTTCCGAGTCTAGTGCGTCCAGTAATCCTTGAGTGTTGGTTGGAGCTGACAGAGGTTGACCGTGGTAACCCTACATGAATCATGACAGTGCACAGCATGGATAAGTAGATTGAAGTAAATTACTGGTACCTCAATGTTAAAGCAGGAAGCAAATCTGTATCAAACTCAGCTACAGTGCAAGTGGAACTAAAGGACTGCTGTTATAAGCTATCATGCCATGTGCCCATGTCATAGCTGAATTTATCTGAGGCATTGCAGTTGGACATACAAATGAAAAAGAGGTGAAGTCTATATCACCAATTATAAAACAACAATACTTTTTCAATGATTCGTCGAAGTTGTAGAAAATTAGAAGGTTTGGCACCTCATTCTGAGATTCTGTGAGAAGGGGAAGAACTGCTCCTGGAGCTCCTAGCCTACTCATGCTCAAGACCTGAATGAAACCAGGTAAAAGGGAAGAATGTTAATCATCTTCGCCTAAGCAGAAAAGTTGCATGGCATGTTTCAAAAACTGTTCACAGACATACCTTGACCTGAAGCTGAAGAAATTTCACATGATCAATTATTTCATCCAGCATGGATGCCTTGTCTGCCTGCTTGCATCAAAAGATTTGTCACCCTATCTTATTCAAGAGAATTAAACAAAATGAGCCTCTTTAAAGAAAGGTAAGACTGCTGTCTTCCTTGGTATGGTATTTTAGCTGCATTAAACAAGCTCTGCATCAACAGGAACAGGGAGTTTGGATAATTGGATTAGTGCTATTTTGTTGTAATGTACTCCCTCCCGTAGTCACATAAAATGGGTCCGAAAGCATCGACCCTCGACCCAGGTTCGTCAACCCCGACTCAGGTAGGGGGGTTCATTTTCGACCCACAGTGTAAAATGTCTCGCAAGTCGCAAGTGCCCACCATGTTTCTCGACCCCATCGACCCAGAAACTTTATGACTATGCTCCCTCCATCCACGAAAGAATGCAATTCTAGCACAGTACCAAGTTAAAGTATCCTAAGTTTGACTAATTATAAATAAAAAAATATCAATATTTATAATATCAAATAAGTATCATTAGATTTGTTATGAGATATATTTTCATATTATCCTTATTTGGTGTCATAAACATTAATAGTTTTATCCATGGCCCTGTTCGCTTGAACTTATCACCTAGAATCAGTCAACCATTCAGCAGTGTTTTTCTCTCACAACAAATCAGCATCAGCATCAGCATCAGCCGCTTTTACAGCCAGCCGAACAAGGCCCATATTTGGTCACACTTTAGAAATGTTAATGAAGAATGCATCTAGAATCACATTCTTTTGTGGACAGAGGTGGTAGCATTTAGTTCAATTTTGAACTAGATCCACTGAAATACATCCAGTCCAAACAAGTAACTTCATCACAGTGGAACTGAACCAATGGCTAAACAGGTAACGACTATTGTTGGCCCAAACAAATTAAACATTCGCTCCGGTGTATTTGTAGAGTTGAAGACTTACAATTGAACCCCAAAGAAGAACCTTAAATTTAATAAATGCTCCATTCTATTGTCTCACTTGCATATTTCAAGCCACAACTAAGAAACACATGTTCCCATTACATATATAAGTAGCAAAGTTTTGAAAATTAGCTCGATGACCAATTTTAATAACTGCAGCTGCAATATAAAAATGCAGCGGGCAAGTTAGGCCCCCAAAGAAATGTACCTTATTGGAATTCGGGACGAGATCTTGCAGACTTTTCATCCTATCTGAAATTTTCTCTCTGCGAAGCTGCAACAGATTAGGAAATTGTAGTTAAAATTTAAGCTATATAAAGCAAGCAAAACAAATAACTCAAAATTATTATGCAGCTCTTCAGTTTGCACTGAAGTGGACTGATCTCATAAATAAAAACTCACCCGTTCAGCAATACTATGAGGATCAGTTGCCTGTCCACGACGAGCCCTTACTCGTGGCTTCACGCCAACACCATTTCCAGCTGAATTTGGTTGGGTTTGTACATCAGAAGGATGGCTAACAGGACCCTCACTTTTGTTTTCATTGATCCATGAAGGAATCTAACAACCCCATGTCAGGTACAATCTTGAAAGACACCATAAAAGGAACACAGTGATTGAGCAGAAATGTATTCTTTTAATAGAAAACATAAAAACCTTTTGAGGGATCAATGCTCCTTGCGTTGCAGCAACCGACATTTGATTACGTGCAGTGAAAGCAGGGATAGGAACGTTGCACATTGCATTTTGCTCCTGCAGTATGGAAGTTGAGTTACTGGTACAGTTCAAATTAACAGTAAGATGCAGTTCAGATATTCTCTTTAGTAGCAATGTTTACATTAATAACCTGCTTCTGAGTCTTGAAACCACTAGAAGCTAGGTTTGCTTCCTGGACACTAGCAAATGAGGGGAGCCTACCAGTGATAAATTCTTTGCTATCCTGTATTACAAAAGGAACCCAAAATTAATTTAACTGAATTAGATAAATGCATAGCAGCTGTCTATGTAGTTTTTTTTTTTGGAAGAAGAAGCAATTATCTCTGTAATAAGAGTTACATGAAGTGATGCCAAGGTAGCACTGTCAAACACTGAGATATCCCCATTTGGATGGCATGTTTTGTTCAAAACAGAATCACTTTGTGCTCCTTGAAAACTGAAAGCTTCTAGATTCACTGGTTCCATGAACGAAGAAGCATTTTGGAATGCGGAACACAAAGTTGGGGCTGAAGAAACAGCATTTACATCAGCAAGAAAAGCAGAAACTTCACTTCCATTACTATCAATTGAACTAGATAAGGCATGAGGCAGTTCTGAAAGTCTAGGAGTATTCAACTGCGGATGAAAGACCCCAGGTGTTGAATTGTGCTGAAGCACTCCTGGAGCCACTAAATTACTCTGCAGATTGCTGTTATTCTGCAGTCGTTGAAGCTCCAGAAGATTTTCACAAAGCTTATCCCTAGATAGAGTATCACCAGGTAACAGATCAGTCTGGACAGCACCAGCATAGGTCAATTGTTCATTTGGAAGCATAGTGGAATCCTGTTCATGCACACTGAATTTTAAATTGTGATCTGATCTAACTGTCATGAAATAGCTTGAAGGTGGCATGCTTCCTTCTCCTCCATATGATTCCACTGAACCATCAGCCAAACTGTAGCTCTCAGAAGCAGAATTGACAGGCCATGATGAGAAGTAGGAACCAGCTGAGAAGTCCATGTTAACCACAAGAAATGGTACTGACAATCTCTGCCCAAAATGTTCTTTAAAAGATGGCTTCTACAGATTGAAAATATGCCCGGTTGACAATATGGTGATGCCTGCATTCAAAAGAGAAAATCAGTTAGTCATTAAAGAGAATGGTAGTTCAGAATGCTTCCTTTTATACAAAGGCAGGACATAATGATGCTTAAAGAACAGCTGTCAATTCTTCATAGATTGCATGTATGGGCCAATAATGAAGAAGTATATAACCAAATAATCCTTGCGAGCATAAATATCTTGAAGAAATATATTTTTGGAACACACGTTAATCACTAGAATAAGCAACATTAAAATATCCCCAACTAATTTGAACTCTCCCATGTTTACTGCATACGGTTGACAGGTGACCCTCAGGCCTTCAGCACACATCACTGTCATGTTCATGGCAGCATAGAAATCTTCTATGGATAGGGTCATGGGGGATTGAATTTTTCAATAGTCTGGACTTTTCCCTGAGAAAATGAAAGTTGGGATGGGCAATAGAATCAAGCACATACCCCATTACTCACCGGTGAAAGAACTATTAGAAAAGAGCTGTACAATTACTGATGCAGCAAACTATAACAGCTTTAGACACAACACAGGCTTCCATCCTGAACCATTCTGTATTATAAAGAAATATGCGACAAGTAAAAGCATAATTGAAGTTTCAGCAATCGTGTTAAATAAATTATTCTTCTTTGATCGCATTGCCAAGTGAACACAACTTCCCTTCTCTATTCTACAGCCATCGACACCAATTTTTCTTAGAACAAAACAACAACTGATTCAGATGTTCAGTTAAGAAACAGTAAATGAACACTATCAAGTTCATTTTGACGACAGAACATATACGACCCTACAGTAACCCCACTGAATATTTTCCTCTCTGTGAGGCTAGAGGATGAATGTCTGTGCCAACAATGCTACCATCAATTGCTCTCGTACTCATACGTCATACTAGTTCAGTTCTCGCCCTAATCGAGGGCTGTTTAGTTGGCAAAATTTTTGGCGAAACGCTACTGTAGCAGTTTCGTTGTTATTTGGTAAATATTGTCCAATCATGGTCTAATTAGGCTTAAAAGATTTGTCTCGTCCATTTCGTCTAAACTATGTAATTAGTTTTATTTTTTTATCTATATTTAATGCTTCATGCATATATTCAAAGATCCGATGTGACAGGAAATCTGAAAATTTTGGCAAAATTTTTGGCATCTAAACGGTGCCTCAGTACAAGTCAGAAACGCTGAACTGATACAATAATTGTAAAAACGCCAGCCATCATTGATCTCTGACACTACAGGAAAACTTAAAAGCCCCTGAATGTCCACCACACGACTCATAACTAGAGGTCATCAACAACCGGCTATACATTTAAGGGGGTGTTTGGTTGGGTGTTAAAGTTTAACAAACCCGGTAGTATTTTCGTCTTATTTGAAAAAAAATTAATTTTGGACTAATTAGGCTTAATAGATTCGTCTCGTAAATTACTCCTAATCTGTGACAACGTGCATGCAATTAGTCTACATTTAATACTCCATGCATTTGAGGAAACATGGATGTAATGGGAGTTAAACTTTAACCACGTGTAACCAAACAGGGCCTAAGCCTTCTGGCTAGTGCGAAACAGAGATGTTGCCAGCCAAAAAAACAGAGACATACAAACAAAAGCGGCTGATATCACTCGCTCTACAACTAAATTGCCATTCCTCTCATTTCTCAATCGCAAAATTCATTCTGCAACACCCATCTTTCCCCTTTTTCTTTTCTCCCTCGAGGACTGAGCTGATAAAAATTCAGGCAGACAAGAATAGTTGCGAATAAGAAGATAAAATTTTCACCAACCGTATCCATCTAGGAAATCGTCGAAACAAATAAAAGAAACCACGATCGAAACATTACGCCTGCATCAATCAATCAATCCCACGCGATCGTCCCTCTCCATCTGGACCATCCCTGGCATTGTTCTTGCCCCTTTTGCGAATCGCGACACGACAAATAAACCCCACCAAGAAACGCCAATCACGAGGCACGGGCGACCAAAACCACATCAAGAACAAGTACAGAAAAGCTTGTAGCAGGGTGATACACATGCAGTGAATCGCTCTCGAAATATCACTGTTGTCCTGAAAGCTGACCCCGTTGAAGGGGGGAGAACCAGACTAGACACTTACCAGTGAGACGAGCGCAGCAGTGAAGCTTCCGTTACCGGGACTGGAGGAGGAGGAGTACAGAGAGCGCGCGCGTGTGTGTACGTCTGTGGAGGTGACTGAGGTGAGACCCTGAGAAGTGGAGAGGAGAGGAGAGGAGAGGAGGCGGCGGTTTGGGCGGAGAAGAAAAAGGAGTGGCCTTTGCGGTCTTGCTTGCCGGGGCCGAAGACTGGAAAGACGCGTTGGACTGCTGAATTTCTGATGCTCGCTCAGCGCTAGCAGGAAAGAGAGACAGCAGTTGGTGAATTGGTGCCGCTGGCGCTGCCCTCTCTTTTTGTTCAGTAGCACCCCCTCTTTTTGTTTATTTCTGCACGCATCCTTTATCCTTTTTATATGCCTTTTGGGCTGGAAATGGATGGCCAAACAAAAACATTTGGGATCGATGCACCTTTTCCGTTGTGTCGTGTCGACGCCGATCCCTTGTAGAGGAATATTGTGTTCCTGTGGTAACTATCATGCAATTATGGTAAATTTGATGGCTAATTGAAGCACGTGTTTATAAAGATGGTTTGAGTTATGTATTAGTATGTACGTGAGTGTGTGTGTTTTGCTGGCCATTGTTTTTTTGAAGGCCACCTCATACTATGTTGGACTATGTCACAACTAATTTTGTTTTTCATGTACGGCGAGACTTCTGTATTTGTATAACAATATTTGCCGAAAGTTTTATGTCACGTTATGTACAAGCTAGCAACTCGTATCAATATAGACATATTGTATAAAAAGAAGACATATAGCAGTTCGTGTCCTATTTGTACACAATTATAAGTTAGAACGTTATGTTGTGTGTGGCTATATTATAGAGGATGGTTAGTGGGACGTACATAGATGAGACGGTGGGAGCTATGAACTATAACTATTTATTTATTTTATTTACTAGACACCTTAATTTGAAGGATTTTATCTCACCACAAGAACATATAGGTTGGGCTCTCGTCCTATTCCTCAAATTTGTCACCTTTTATTCCAAAACCTAATGAAAATAAGGGTTTTGCTTCTTGTCTTTGTCATAACCTATTTATTACAAACGTATGACCTTTTTTTTACCTAACTACAAATTCGTGACTGCTACCTCTTCGGCTTATCAATCTAGTAAGAACAAATATTTATTTTGGCTAATCTAGCAAACATATAGAAAAAAATCCAGTTTTGGTAATATTAGTAGAAATGTTTTTTTTTCAAAATGAAAAGAAAGGTTGATTGGAACTGAAATGGTCCACGCATCTCTTTTTTTCCGTCTTTCATATCATCATACATTTTCTCATCGTTTGCGACCGTATGCTTTTACCATCTCTGTGCAAACACTAACGACCTTTCGATTCGATTCGATTCCACAAAGAGATTCTGTACTCCCGGTCCGAAACCGAGAGAGAGGGAGAGAGGGCTGGACCTGGAATTAATAAAGCCGGAAACCGAGGGCCGGAACGCGACGCTGACGCCACACGGCAGGAACCTAATCCTCTTCCCGTGTCGCGGCGCGAGTTGAGCCGAGCTGCGCGCCTCGGCTGCTCTGACCAGGTTCCCCCGTCCGTCATCCCGTCGCCGTGCGGGTGGGCCCCTCGTGCGTCAGCATCCCACCCCCTCCGGCCCACGCGGCCGGGCCCGCATTTGGCAGCACCTACGGCTACGGGCCGGGGCGCGTGTGTGCTGCTCGTCGCGACCTACGGCGGTGGGCGGCGGCGTCGTTAATCATTCTCCGGTTGCTACTCCGACTAACTCCCGCTACCAGAAAACAGCAGACAAAAAAAAGGCCTCGCACCAGACGTCCCATCATCGTCGCCATCAGTCCCTAATCCCCTCCAGCCCTCCTCCTGGTATGCAGTCTTTTTTCGTTAATTTATTAATTGATATATATATATAATCCGCTGGACCCAGGAGAATTAGCACGAGTCGGTGAGTTGATTAAGGCCTGCCGTGGCCCTCGTCCCCGCACGTGTAGGGGCGCCACGCCATTGGCAGCGAGCTGGCGGCAAAAACGGCGACGTGCGGGCGCTGGTTTGACTGACCCGCGCCGGTTACTTGTGCGTAATCCACGCGGCTTTGAAGCGGTAGTTTCTAGTTTGGCTGCATGCAACGGCCGCATGCGCCCGGAGCCTCTACGTGGAGAAAAACTCGCGGCGGATCCATTTTTACCCGGTGCCGCCGCGGCGGTGCGGGTGCCCGGTTTCGGCGCGCGGGCGCGCCCGAGTCGTCCGTCCGGACCGGCCGTGCATGGGCGTTGGGCGAGGCGGCGGAGTCGCTCTTTTGACTTGGCTCGGTTAGCGGATTAGTTTAGCGCCGAGGGCAGGTCATGCGGCAAGTGGCCGCAGGAGCGGATGGTTCGTTGGGTGATTGGTGGTTCCGGTCAGCTAATCACGCGCGCGGGAATTGCGATCGCATGCAGCGCTTGCAAGCAAAGCATTACCTAGCGTAGCTAGCCTCCACCCAACCAACACACGAGAGAGAGGCCGGCATCGATCGGTCAGTGATGACTGATGAGTGAGTGTGTTTGGTTGGCTGATCCACTCGCGACCATTCAGAAAAAAAACACAGGTACACGGGGGTATGATAATTTTGCATGATGGCCTGCGTCGCTGCCCAAGCAAATCAAATCAACACGGGGGTGCGGGTGGGTTTGGCCGTTTGGCTTTGGCCGCCTGCTTGAGTCAAGAGCGGTTTACACTTGCCCGTGCCCTGCTTGCTGAGTTGACGTGGACGGAGAGCCCCTGAGGGTCTGTTTGGTTTCCGGTGTTAAAGTTTAACTCCCATCACATCAATGTTCCCTCAAATGCATGGAGTACTAAATATAGACTAATTGCATGCATGTCGGCACAGATTAGGAGTAATTTACGAGACGAATCTATTAAGCCTAATTAGTCCAAGATTAGAAATTTTTTATCAAATAAGACGAAAGTGCTATAGTGTTTGTTAAACTTTAACTCCTCCAACCAAACGCCCCTTAATTTTGCTCTCCGCGCCTCCACCTGACCGCTGCCACGTTACACAGCATGCAGGCCGACTTGGGCCCAAATTTTCCTAGCCTCCCTATATGGGCCTATGGGGTCTTTCCTAATCTTAGTCCTGCCGTAAAGGCCCTCCCGTTTCTTTTTTTTTCTTCCGCTCGCTTGGATGGAGCGGACAAACCCACCTTCCGCGTTCCGTTGCATTTTTTGACGGCCCGTATTTCCATCCACTTTTGACAGAAAAAAAACCATTATTGGATGGAAAAGGTCTACATTACCTCACAACTTTTACGAAAGTATATTTTTTCCCGCTGAACTCTAAAACCGGGTAAACCACCTCCTTGAACTTTTAAAACTATTCGCTTTACCTCCATGACTGGTTATAAGCGGTTTTCAAAGACGGTTTTGTCTTTTTCTTTTTTATTTATTTCGGCTAAATCTTTGAAAAATCATAGTAAATCATAGAAAAATCATAAAATGAAAATCCAATTTTGTTGGACTCCACATGAGTAGATCTACACAATGAACATATAATATGATATGCTTTAGTACAATTTTTTTTGATGTAGCTTTAGATCTATACTTTTATATAATAAACTCATAGTTGCAGTTTCTATGATCCAATTATAGTGAAATTTTTATGATGGGCTAATTATTGTATGCTTAAACTGTAGTAAAAATTTCATACTCATTGAATCATTTATAACTTAGTGATAGATTTATTTAGGTGCATGTTTGTTAAAAAGTATTTATAACTTAATTCAGGGAGATGGTTTACCCGGTTTTAGGGTTCAGGAGGAAAATCAGACTTTCGCAAAAGTTAAGGGAAATGATGTGGATATTTTCCACTGGACATGTGGACCCGTCCGGTCTTAGACGACCAACCGCATGTTAAGCCCAAACACATCAAATCAGCCTGTCCATTGTAACTAGAGTGGGCGCGGCCCATTGACGAGTCCAGAATGCATATTTCTTCTCTGATCCAGTTTCGTGGATGACGCATTATTTTTTTTTGTGTGTGTACTACTAGGTCAAGTGGCCATCGATTTGGCTGAGCCTATGGTTTACGCTAATAACAGTATGATAATAATCGTGATGATGAGAAGATGCCTTGTCAGTTACAGAAATAGTTGAAGTACGGAAAACGAGTGTCAAGCGGTGTGAGCAAAACGTAACCGGTGCTCCGTTCGATAATGTCGAGCTCTTGAGTCTCTGTACTAGACAACAAGTCAGGGTTGTGCGGTTCTGCACGACACGGCAGGCTTAGGCGTTTAGATTAGCCGCCATTAGGCTAGAGTGTTAGTAAGAGCTCCGAGTCCCAAATTGCACGCACACGCAGCTGCTTCACGTACGGCAATGGAATTGCCTTGTTTAGTTTCCAATTCCTCCCCAAATTTCACTATGCAAAAAGGAGATTCTCCATCACATCAAAATATCGGTAAATGCATGGAGTACTAAATGTAGATGAAATCAAAAACTAATTGCACAGATTTATTGTACTTTGCGAGACGAACATTTTGAATCTAATTAATCAATTTTTGAACAATTTTTTACACTAAAAAACAAAATGCGCTACAGTGTTCCGACAGGAACACTGTAGCGCGCAGTGCCGATTCCGACCAACCGAATCGGCAACTAAACACGGCCCTAGATGGAAACGGGGAATTGTTGGCACTAGCAGGAGAGCCCGCGCTTAATCTGGCTTTTTTTTTTCCTATTCTGTCGATATTTGTTAGCAGGTTGTTACTGTTTTTTAGCGAGTTTGATACTGTTTAGTAATGGGTCGTACTGTTGCTTAACAGTGTTACGGTTGTGTAATGGTTTTACTGTGTCTTAGCAGGTTTACTGTTTCTTAATGGATTTTAATGTGTCTTAGCGGGTTTTACTGTTCATAAAATCCAATACTGTATTAACTGGTTTACTGTTTTCAAGGCACTGTTATAGAAACAATAACATATGTATATGACGGACCCGGTCGGAAGCCTCAACTTTAAGAGTTACCTATAGATACCGCCCGACGTGACGATGGTGAAAGTGAAACTACCAGCAGCTGCGACGACGACAGTGACCTCCGTACCATGATACAGAGTATTATTCGGCCGTTGGAAGGTAAAACGTTGTACGTACGTGTGGACCATGGATCAATGCCGCCAATCGAGTTTCATGAGAATACAATATGCATGGCACGTAGTATTGCGCATCAGCGCATGTACCATTGGCCATTGAGGGCGTGTTTAGATCTAGAGATTTTTGGGGAAAAGTTCCCGTAGCACTTTTCGTTGTTATTTGGTAAAATTTGTCCAATCATGAACTAACTAGACTCAAAAGATTCATCTCGATATTTACAGACAAACTATGCAATTAGTTATTTTTTTACCTACATTTAATACTCCATGCATACGTCTAAAGATTCGATGTGACGGGTACTGTGCAAAAAATTTTGAGCCTTTTTGGCATCTAAACAGGCCCTGAATATGTAAACATAAATACTATGCTAAGTACTGAAGATACCCTATTCGTGTGTCCATCTCGTGCTGTTGGTTGGGTTGGGTGTACCGAAAATCGGCTGCATTTGAACATCATTAGTCGGGCAGTACAGATTTTTTTGCATCGATCGTGTGATGCATATGCGTAGGCATATTTGCATAACACATACTCCGCTATAACAACCAACTTGTGTCCATTATTGATGCATAAGTATGTCTTTGCTTGCTAACTCCTCCTTCCCTGCGCTCGCTCACTCAGTCTTTGAATTAATCGATCCAAGGACGGACCACAAACGAATGCAATGAACCGAGGTGATGATGATGTATCGGGCCTCGTTTAGTTCGGTGAATCGGGGATAAAAACACTGTATCAGAATTCCTGTAGCATTTCGTTTGTATTTGGTAAAAATTATCCAAATTTTGACTAACTAGACTTAAAATGTTCATCTCGCAAAGTACAACAAAATTGTGCAATTAGTTTTTGATTTCATCAACATTTAGTACTCCATGCATTTACCGATATTTTGATATGATAGGAAATCTTCTTTTTACATACTGAAATTTAGGGAGAATTGGGAAACTAAACAAGGGCTCGGTAGTATCTGGCCGAAGCTGACGTGTCTGTGTCCGCTAGCGCTAGCTCCTGCGATGTCGACATCGGTGCACCTGGCCGGCTGCAGCCCATCACGTACGTCCCAACACACCTGTCCGTACGAATCAACAAGGCTTTGTTTGGTTGACAATTTTTTTTTGGCAAAATGCAATGGTAATATTTTTGTTGTTATTTAACAATTAGTATCAAATCATAGTTTAATTAGACTTAAAAGATTCATCTCGTCCATTTTATCTAAACTATATAATTAGTTTTATTTTTATCTATATTTAATGTCTTATGCGTACGTCCAAATATTTAATGGGACGAGAAATCGATATGCTTTCGGCAGAACCATAGGACGGGCGAGTCGATGACGACCCACGTGACAGCCTGACAGGTCCCCCAGTCGGGCCGGCCTGTCCGTCCTTATGATAGCGAGGGTGTGTTTAGTCCGTGATTTTTTTTTTTTTTGCTTTGGCTACTGTAATATTTTTGTTTGTATTTATCAATTAATGTTTGACTAATTAAGCTTAAAAGATTTGTTTTATGGTTTTCTACTAAACTATGTAATTAGTTTTTTCGTCTACATTTAATGCTCCATACATATATCTAAACATTCGATATGACGGGAAATCTTGAAAATTTTTGGAAACTAAACGTGGCCTTGACTAGGAGTAATAAAGTTAGTACTCCGTACAGCGTACAGTATTACTAACCTGTGAGTATGATCAGGACGTGTACACGTCAGTATCTCGTCACGACGCACACTGTCGCTACTAAGGCCCGGTTGGTTTGGGTGGATTAAAGTTTAACTCCCATCATATTAATGTTCTTTTAAATGCATGGAGTACTAAATGTAGACTAATTACATATATATCGGCACAGATTAGAAGTAATTTACGAGACGAATCTATTAAGCCTAATTAGTCTAAGATTGAAAACTTTTTGTTAAATAATACAAAAGTGCTACGACATTGGTTAAACTTTAACCCTACACCGAACACCAAACCGAACAGGGCCTAAAAACCTTAGCCGGGCGTACTGATGATCGGCAGTCGTTGTCTCCCTGGCGACTGGCGTCGTCCGCGGGCGAAAGCGACCAAAGAGTCCAAAGCCGGTAAGCAGGATAAAAACGGAAATGATATGGACGGATATCACTGATATCGTATTTGTTTTTATATTTATGTTTGGATTTGGATTTAAATACGGATAATATCAAAAATACCGGATATGATACGATTGGATATCGACATCATAAATATGTGATTTAAATATTCGGATACGAATACGGTATCGGATGTTAAATACCCGGACTCAGATACGGACGGATTAAAACCCCTCTAAACAAATTTAATCTCAAATACAGTCTGAAAATATTCATACCGTTTTGATCCCTACCTCCAAGGCACGATTCAGCCGGCCCGGCGACAGGTGGCTCGGCGCCTCGGCCATCGAATCGATCTGGGGTCTGGGCGCGTGCCGGGTGTCACGGCGTCGCTTCTCGTTGCACGGGCGAGTTTGCTGTGGCGCTGTGCTTTCGCTCACTTCTTGCACTGGCTTGCTCCGTCGTACGTACGTACTATCCACTGTATAGTTCACGCGCAACAGTTGTTCACGGTTCCACTGTCAAGGCCCCGGGACGGTTCGCGCGACGACGCTCTTCCAACCACTGCCGCTGCCCGGGCCTCCATGGACGGAACCTGTGGGTGTGGTGGTGGCCACGCGACGCGCCACCGCGCCGACCGCGAGGCCCCGCCGGCCCGGTCACCTCGGTCCGCGCTCGCTTTCGTACCTCCGGCAGAAGGAATCCCGTGGCCCGTGCGGTTCGCCACGCGACAGCTTTCATCGTACTGTACGTACGTTGCTGAGTCCGAGCGCGAGCATCTACCGACGAGCTTGTACACGTCCGTTGCGGCCTTGCAGGTGGTGGAAAAGGTGAAGCCAACACATGGATGCACTCTGAGCCAGATGGCCAATACAATCCAACGATTGGCTTTTTATTTTTTTCTTATATTTTAATAGGAGAGAAAGAAAAATTAGCTTTTAATCAAAAGCTAAGCTTCTACATATATTTTAAGGTTACGTGAGAGTGTTATATGGATCTATCCTTGCTAAAAGTTATGCACTAAAAGTTAACACTATTTACAAGGTTAGCTTAGAGTTAGTAACTAGCTCTAACCATTGCGGGTGTCCTAATGCATGTGCTGGCCGCAAATGATGATGCATGCCAACCAACTCGAGGGCTCCAATCCTTTCTTTTTTTTTTTTTTTGATTGCGGCTCCAATCCTTTCGAATGCAAGAATCAACTCATTTTCGCAAGAAAAGCGCAGCAAACAAGAATTATTCCTGCAAACCCAAGGGCACAAGTGACTCAAGTACGACCATTCCAATACATGCATGCTTTTTTCAGGCTGTCCTGGATTAATTAACAAACTATAAAGCGATGGAGCACATACGGGGACCCCTGCAATGAACTGAATCGAGTCATAAACACCTGCATTGTAGTTACATGGATAATGGTTCCTATCTTGTGCCTTGAGATGTCGGCACTATATATTCCCGGCCGTAATCAGCTCATGGTCGTCCCCCATTCAGTGTATCCATCTGCTTTTTCCCCAAAGTTATTACTGTGTCCTCTGCCAATTTTCATAGGACAGGCCGTGCGGATGGTCCACGTGACGCACCGTCCCTCCCGTACCTTAGTACTCCTAGAAAATACATACCCGTAGTGTGACCGTCCACGAAAATTGGTAGCACGGCACCACAACACCACGATCTGCATCCGCGTCGTCGCCGCAACCAACCAGACATGCCGGCAAAGAGGATTGCACGCGCCTGGCCAATGAAGTCGACGAGTTGCGACACCTGCAGCCACGCCACGCTCTTGTCCTGTGCCGTTTTCACGGCACGGACGGACGGACGGACGGGCTAGTAGCTTTTTGACGCACTGCTGGTACTAGTCTCACAGCTAGCACTCCATCACCGTGCCGCGCAGCCTGCACTGCTCACTGGCTTACCGGTAAGGGACCTTCCTAAGATCTCCAGCTGATCTTCCCACTTCCACACGCTACTCCTAAGTAGGTACGGCAATACGGCATGAAATGGACCGGCTGGACGAATTTCACGGGCGATCACACACTACGGTACTTGCCCGTGCGCGGCACACGGCTGCGACGTGACAGTGGGATCATATCGCTGGGTGCCTGTGCGGCTGTGTGCCTGCGAGATGGACAATGGACGGCGGCACCCGGCACGTGGTGGCCACGTTAATTCGTACTACTACGTGCTGCGTGGCGTGGCGTCACCTTACCTTTGCCGACCTCGTCGGGCGCAGCAGCGATGAGCGGACCGCGGGCCGACGACCTCCGTCCCGCGGTGCATGCACCGCATGTCTCCTCTCCTCTCCTTCGCCCCAGAAAGAGGGAATCCCGGCTGGAGCGGCGCTCGCCCTCTTCTGACCGAAGCTCAGGCGCGCCCGCCGCCTGCCGCACCTACCGTGTGTCCCCCGGTCACTGCGTCGTCAGAGGCCAGAGATTTTCAGATCCAATGCAAAGACCGATGGATGGATAGATACCGATGAGTCCTAGCGCGAGTTTGTCCCCCCGGAAAAAGCTGGAAAAGGGTGGGAGACGGCGCGTGGAGGCGTGTCGCATTGTGTAACCTCATGTTTTGTCGCCACTCGCCACCCGGGGCAAGAAGCATCCTGCAGGTTCATCGCACTTCCGGCCAGGTCCAGGCGTCCAGCCCAGTGCCCAGCTGCCGATCAGGAGGGAAATTGAGCTCCAGCACCGCCCGGTCCCCGGTGAGCTGCGCTTGCGCGCGGCATCGCATGATTTGCTTGCGTTGCCCGTCGGATACAGCAGGTAATGTTCTCGCGCTTGCCGTGCAGTCAGCCCAAGACTCGCTGGTGGTGGCGGAGTACAACTCTAGAAGCAGCGGCACTATGCTCTGTTGATACAGCTGGGCATGGGCCCTGTTCTGCAAGTCATGTTTCGGCTTGTTTCAGCTTGTTTCAGCTTATTCTCTCTCACAGAACACTATTGAATCAACCGAAATCAGCCGGCTTTTCCACCAGCCGAACCAGCCCATGGTTGTTGTAAAATTACAATCAAGTTGCTATAAATAAAACAAACAAATGATTGTTATTAGCACTGTTATAGCACTGGTACTACTTTAATTGTCTGTTGTACGGGTGTGTTCACTTCGCGAAAAGTAAGTGAAAAATTATTGTAGCATCTTTCGTTGTTATTTGACAAAATTTGTCCAATCATGAACTAACTAGGCTCAAAAGATTCGTCCCGACATTTACAGACAAACTATGCAATTAGTTATCTTTTTTACCTACATTTAATGTTCTATGCATGCGTCGAAAGATTCGATGTGATAGGTGAAAGAGGAAATATTTTGGATTGGGTAGTGTTTAGATGGTGTAAAAGTTGGTGTAAAATTCATGTAGCACTTTTCGTTGTTATTTGGTAAAATTTATCCAATCATGGACTAACTAGGCTCAAAAGATTCGTCTTGACATTTACAGACAAACTGTGTAATTAGTTATTTTTTTTACCTACATTTAATACTCTATACATACGTCTAAAAATTCGATGTGACGAGGAATCTTATAAAATTTTTGGAAGTTTGAAGGGATCTAAACACTGCCTTGGCATGGGAAGTAAACAAGGGCCTGTACTATCAGTAAGGTGGTGGTGGTTCGCACTACGAACTGTCTGCTGCCAGAAATGTCACGTCGCCAGCTACATATACCCGGGGCGAGCAACTTGATGGTTGATGGCACGGCTTGCCAATCCCTGCTTTTTCGCAGATCGGAGATCACAAGAGTCGCTTTCCTCAGGCCGCGTTCACTTCCCCCTCCCAACCCAAAATATTTCCTCTTACACACATCACATCAAATCTTTCGACGCATGCATGGAGCATTAAACGTAGGTAAAAAAGATAACTAATTGCATAGTTTGTCTGTAAAGTTCGAAACGAATCTTTTGAGTCTAATTAATCCATAGTTGGACAAATTTTACCAAATAACAACGAAAAGTGCTACAGTAACTTTTCAGCTACTTTTCGCGAAGTGAACACACCCTCAATATATTTTGAACAAGCATCTACAGTAAAGTTGGCCGCCTCCGCTAATCAACCCACTGTTGCAACTAATACATGACAGATGACACACGATATAGACTCCAAAGCACTGGATTATTATCTTCCCAGTTCCCATGTCGTCACCGCGTACGATGCCACTCATAATCGATGGAATGATCAGGTTGTCAATCGGGTAGCCTAACATTTCAACCGACGGATCGGTCGCCCATGCTCAGCTGGTCCGGTGAACGTGAACCTTCAGATTCGCAAGATGGAGTGGAGTCGTCAAACAATTTTCAGAGCCTACACCTCTCTAGTCTCTAGTAGAGTGCACGGAGCTGAGGCACGGCTGAGAAATTTTAGGTGGCACAACAGCCTGGTAACCTAATAAACCACCCTCGCCTAACGCAGGAGAAAACTGATGAGGATGTTGGATTATATTCGTATTCCCTCCGTCCTAAAAAAAAGAGTCGCTATGAGAATCGTGCTAGTCAAACTTTCTCAACTTTAATAGTATATTAAGAAAAGTATATTCAATGATCTATCTAATGGTACTAATTATGTACCATAAATATTAATATTTTGTTAAATATATTTGGTTAAAGTTAAAAGTTGCCGATTTTTTGGGAAACGAGAATGACTCTTTTTTTTTAAGTACAGAGAGAGTATATAGTAGCATCAAATTCAAAGGTTGATTGATGTTTGCCACTTTTGCTAGCAGGCACACATGGTCCGTTTGACATATTTTGGAAAATGCTGGGCTACTTATAGGAGTAGCTTGGAAAGGGCGACTGTTCATGCATCACAAAGATACGATTTTGGAAGGCTACCTAGAATTTGCAATGCGACTCTTTTTTATACCAAACATTCTGAACATGGGCCTAAATAGGAATTGATGAAAAGACGAGGGAGAAAGTTGAATTGGCTTACCGGGGAGTTTCTTGCTGTAGTTTGGTCTTGCCAAGCATTTTGAAAATAATGGTCTTGCCAAGCATTGTCTAGAAACAATGGGGGTGTTTAGTTCCCGGCTGTAAAATTTTTGGGTGTCACATCGGATATTTCGTGGGATGTCGGAAGGAGTTTTCGGATACTAACAAAAAAAAACTAATTACGGAACTCGCCTGTAAACCACGAAACGAATCTAATGAGACTAACATGGATTAATTAGGCTCATTAGATTCGTCTCGCAATTTACAAGCAAACTGTGCAATTAATTTTTTATTTCGTCTATATTTAATCCTCCAAGTGCCGCAACCATTCAATGTGACACTTTTAGAATTTTGAACTTTGGATCTAAACACTGCCAATATGTCCTAGCACTAATTCTTTTTTTAAGGGTAACAGGGACTGCCGGACAGGCCCGTGTGTCCAGTTGCATTGCACAACAGCACGAGTTATTTGGTCAAAACTCAGAAAGATGCTCCATTTCTTTTTTTCCCCCTTGCAGACTCTACGCTTCTTCACACATGTCTATTTTATTTTTTATTAGTCATCAATGGACAAATTCAGCAAGTCTTCTTAATTTCAACGATACCCTTGGAGTTGGACAAGTGCATGTAATCCACTTCCGAGCGAGTTCACTTGCGACGCAAAGAGGCATTGCTTGTTTTTTTTTTTTTTGACAACATTGCTTGTGTTGAACACATGCCGCACCATAGCATCATTCCTCCTTCCATCGATGGTCGTCGGAGGCCTTCGAATTTGAAGAAAAATGTGGTCTCGGCTTTGACCAACTTTTCCAAGATATGATGTAATTAAAGCAGCGAACACTTCGATCGGTCATGCACCAAGATTACTTTTTATCTCAGTACTTTTTTGGCAATACACATCATGGCAAAGGCTTAAATACACATGTGCGCGCACACCCCTACAAATATATACACGCGCATCTCCCTCTTATCAGCATCTTTGAGACCAACTGACTAAGTCAAAAAATCCTTTAAAGTCACCATGATCACCTTACTATCAAGGGTTGTCGCTAAGCACACGCTAAGATCACCTTACTGCATCAATGACTACACTACACTCTTAGTAGCAATGACGAGGGATGCTGACCTAAGCATGGTACTCAGGCTTCTTGCTGATTCCGATACTTCCATCGGACCAAGATAAGACAACATTTACCTGTCCTTATGGTACATTTGCTTACCGATGGTAGCCATTTGGTCTATGCTTTTATGCATAACTTCTACGCACAGAAAGTTCTGCGTTTTTCTGCGGAGGTTCTGCGCAAGCAGATTCATTCTAGCAGGCTGAATCAAACAAAAAAATAATAAAACCAAATAAAATGAAATCCAAATGACATGAAATTTTGCACATGCCTTCATTAGGATGTTTTGAAGGTGTCCAAAAAAACTCAGCTTCAAAAGGTCAAATCTTGAATGGCAGATTGAAAAACAAGCTCTCAAGTTAGGGTTTACGCAATTTCCTTGAAATGGAGGAGATGGGGGTGCTCATGGGGAATCTGGTCGAGACAAATCATAAGCATGTTTCCAAAACCTCATGGCATCTAGGAAGTATAAGAAATCAACCCGAAAACCTCAACTCAAAGATCCTCAAGAATTTCACCAAAAGTGCAAGATTTTGGAGAGTTTCAGGGCTTGGAACCAAGAGCTTTGGAGGTAGGCTTCAAAACATGATCTAGATATGTTCAAAATGTAGTATGCCTCATTGCAGCACTTTGTTGCATTGTAGTCAAAGGAGAAAAACATTAACACGTGTGCATTATTTAAAATCAAATAAACAATAGCATGCAACTAGAACTAGCTTCTCACGAGTTATACCAGTTAGAGCGTGCTCCGGGATCTCCCCTTGCTGGTACAACTTGTTATTCCAATGCCTAGGGGGCATCTTCCCCCCTATTTTTGATTTTTAATAGCATACTACTAGAAGGACGCATGATGCATATAACCATCAAGAATACATAAAGCTGACATAATTTTTTTCATTCCTTGGTAGTCTATATCTAGATATACGCTATGTCTAATATATAGTAAAAATCATGTATATAGAAAAAACAATAACGGCATAAAATTTTGAATGAAAGGAAAAATTTCCTCTACCTATCTAGCCTTGGTCGTGGCCATGAGCTTGAGCATGCCAAAATGACGGGAGAGAGAAGAGAAGCAATGTAATGGCGTAGCTGAAGACAAATGTCAGTAAGCCTAGAACGATAGTCTCCTTGTACCACCTGCATCTGTGTGGTTCCATGAGCAGGGGTAGATCCAGCATGGGGGCTCAAGCCCCCTCTACGCGCTGGAGCTCCACGGAGTTAATAGAGGGAATGCTCGGATTGATAGTTTTAGTAGGATGCTCAGTGCCCCCTACATGTCTAGGAACATTTTATGTACCTACTCAAAGATGACTATCACTGTGGAGGCACAATTTCCAAGCAGTGGCACATGGAAGGCGGCAATTGCAACGTCATGCAACAAGCTTGTTACACAACAAGGATGCTAGATGGACAAGACAACAATAAGAAACCCAAAAGAGAAGAAAATAAACACATTAATAAAAAAAATATAAAAACAATAGTACTCCCTCCGTCCTTTATTCACAGGCGTAATAACAATTTTCACCAAGACCAAGGAAAACTTAATTCCCGTAACCTTCAACCACAAACGCCGCAAAATCCCATAGTATCCCATGCTGACCATGACTCCTTGCATAGCTGCATGCAAAGCCAACGGTGGAAGTGAGGCGGCGCAATTACTCCACGCAGGAATTACGGACGTGAGCACTACCTCCCGATGTAGCTAACAGCTTATGCGCCAGTCATTTCAGAAACCTTTTCCCAAACTAATACGCCTGTGAATAAAGGATGGAGGGAGTATTTCTATAATATATACATAAAACTGGGTGTTTCAAAAAAATATGGTGTCGGTGTTGCACCACGGCTATGGCGTGACACCGCCTACATACCTAACGTGTATCAACGACTGGGGAGTGAAATAACCATCCGAACCGCTAGTGTCTCCCTCGGTCCCTCGGCTAGTGAATGCATCGACAAGTGGCACCACATTCTTTCAATAAGGTAGCATTTGGTTTTGGGTGGGACAACATTTTAGTATTTGCTTCGGGAACATTCTCAGATGGGTATATTTTCTCTATGGTTCAGAGACATTTCGGACAAAGTCATCCTGAGGATGGCTGTGTTCTCTCTAGATGTGGGACAATTCCATAATCCAAAAATCAATGGACAAACTTGTTTTATGCAGCTCATGGAAATTAAACTCCAAACCGAACGGTGTCGCAAGGCAAGCGTGGTGTAAGGCACAACCGCATGGATTTTTTTTCCAGACGTACCACCTGAGTTTAGACAGTTGTCTCCTTATCTTTATGTTTTCTATTGTTTCAAAGTATCTTAAGGCTCCTTTGAAAAAGGGGAAAAAGAAAAAAAATAGCATAAGCCCTTTCACAGAACATGATTGGTTGGGCAACGGAGCATGGCGAAGGCCGTAGCAGGTTATTAGTAGATCTGTTTGGATCCGGTAATACTAATTTTAGCTGCTAACTTTTAGTACCAATAAATTCGAACGCTCATATATTATTTGGTTTCCAGCGAGTGCCCCTAGAGGTATGAGTTAGCGAGCATTTTGCTTGGTTTCACAGGAGACGGGCTTCGAGTCGCCTGAAATAGCAAGGCAAGGCTCGCTCACGCAAACAATCGCAACGTGGCAAAGCTTGCTCAGAAACGGAACACGCCTTAAAAACGTTCACGGGCACACGTCACGAGAAACACAACGCAACACGGTCGCAAGCGTGCTCCAACGAGGAGGAACTGACCATTTTCTCTACGAGAAACCTCTCATCATCCAGCGCTTGTGCCAAGAAGATCACTCGATCGCAGCCGTTGGCCCTGCATCGGACGGCCTCCGCCATGCTCCATCGCCCCACCCAATCATCCACGCACACTTGTCGCCGCGCCGCATCTCCTCGCGCATCTATTTAACCCGCGCCCGAGCCCCGCAGCCCACTCCTCCCACGCACTCCGCATTTCCGCTTCCGCATCACGCAGACAAGCAAAGCTAGCTAGCGACCAACCCACCGCCCGCGAGCTCAGATTCCCCTCGCCTTGCGCACCGTCCCGTTCGGTTCGCTCCAGCCCGCGGCCCCACCACAGCCCAGCGAGCGCCTGCCAGCAGCAGCCAGCCATGTGCGGCGGCGCCATCCTGTCGGACATCATCCCGCCGCCGCGGCGGGTCACGGCGGGCGACCTCTGGCCGGAGAGCAAGAAGCCGAGGAGGGCCGCCGGAGCCGGCAGGAGGAGGGCCCCCGTGGAGGAGGAGGAGGAGGAGGACTTCGAGGCCGACTTCGAGGTGTTCGAGGTGGAGTCCGGCGAGTCGGAGCTCGAGTCCGAGGATGAGGCCAAGCCCTTCGCTGCGCCCAGGAGCGGGGTCGCTAGAGGTATACAACTTGGCCCGTCGCCGATTTGGCCATTTGGGTGAGACGGGTGATTTCATAACTATCTACATCGGTAGAAAGTTGGGAATTTTGGGCCACTGGTTTGGGGGTTCGTACTATTGTTTGGATTTGTTTGTGATATCGGAGGTAGATTTGTGTTCGTAGGTAGGTTGTTGCTTGGATCTGGAGAGCTGAGTAGCTAAGTTCGCATAGCTTATACTAATAATTTACTCCGATTGCTTCGAAACTGTAGCTGCTGTACTTTACTATTTCTTCTATAGGAATTTCATTTCTGCATTGATTGTTGCCAAGAATGATTGTTGCTATTAGATCATTAGATTAGCACAGTGTACCTAATCATTTCCTAACGTACCTGTCGCTAATCATGGGTCTCGTGAATTTTTAGCTTAGCCCCCCAATATTTCCCCTTAGTCACGCATGTGTTGGTGTACTTCATGGAATCTGTCCAGATGTTCCTTAAAAGAAAGGAATCTGTCCAGATTGCTTCGGATCTATGGTTCTTTCTTCATGTTGACATTGAATTTGGCCTTCATGTTCGAATTTACCTTGTGGCTGAGGAAAAAGAAGGATAATCGTGTGTACCAATCTGGCTATACAGCAGCTTGATATTTCGGAATGAAGATTGGGAGTATCTATATCTATCTATTTTTAATTCTGAATATTGATTTGTTGGCCTGTCTAGTAGAATTTGTATGCTTTTGTGCATCATTAACACTTCAATGCTAAGTCTATACTATGGTATAGTAGCACACTTTCAATCTTTCATGGGCACAACTGATGTCTTATGTTGATCTCCTTCCTTGCTTTAGATGGATTAAACACTAGTCCAGCTGGTGTTGATGGCCCTGCTGCAAATTCAGTTAAAAGGAAGAGGAAGAACCAGTTTAGGGGTATCCGCCGGCGCCCATGGGGTAAATGGGCTGCTGAGATCAGAGATCCTCGCAAAGGCGTTCGTGTCTGGCTTGGTACTTTCAACTCTCCTGAAGAAGCTGCTAGAGCTTATGATGCTGAGGCACGCAGGATCCGTGGCAAGAAGGCTAAAGTCAACTTCCCAGATGAGTTTTCAACGATTTCTCAGAAGCACCGTGCTGGGCCTACCTCTCTGAAAGTGCCTGAGATGGACGTTGAAGAGAAGCCGATTATCAAGATGGCCAACTCAAATGCATATCACTACCCTGTTGTCGGCCACAACATGCCTGAGCCATTTATGCATACTCAAAACATGTCATTTGCTCCTTTGGTGAATTCTGCCGCCCCCGTTCAGGAACCTTTCGTGAACCTGTCTTCCGACCAAGGTAGCAACTCCTTCAGTTGCTCAGACTTCAGCCTCGAGAATGACACCAGGACCCCTGACATAACATCGGTAGTTGTTGGTGAGTCTGCATTCGCCCAGAACGCAGATCATGCTGTGGTGCCTCCTGTGATGGGGAATGCTAGTGTTGATCTCACAGAGTTGGAGCCGTATATGAATTTCCTGATGGACAGTGGTTCAGAGGATTCAATCGACACCCTTTTCAGCTGTGATGGATCCCAGGACGTGGTTAGCAACATGGACCTTTGGAGCTTTGATGACATGCCCATGTCTGCTGGTTTCTACTGAGGTTGAGGCCCCAGCGACTGGTGCTTGTACATAGGGGACAAAGGGTAAGCATCTGCGGTAATAGAGATTGGCTCTTTCTGATGCTTACAATTTCCATTCCTTTAATTCTTTCTTCTCTCCCTGTGTTTCAGGAATAATGTTCTGGAGATGATGAAGAAACGCTTGTGTGGCGTGCCTGCAGCCGTGCAGTAGCTATGGTATTAGTATATGCTTAGATGTTCAGTCACTTTCTTAAGTACACATTGGCGCTGGACATGTACCTTATTTTACTATGTATCCGTGACAACAACTATGTGTCTGCTCGTTTTTGTTTTCCTGCCTTTACTTCAAATGGCTCTGAACATTGCGAGTTTGTAGCCAATATATGTATCTGTATGTGCTTGGTTTGCTATTAGTCTAGTTCATCCTTCGCAGCAATGTGATAGTCTTTTGTAGGCATGCATGTGCGCGCAGCACGTCTATGAAAAACATTCCTTCGAAATAGATGAATAATAGCAATCAAATGTCTTCATAATGGATGAATAACAACCATTTTTTTTGAGAAGTCAGTTTCTTGAATCCTTGATGCATGCATATGGTCTAGGATGGCACTAACAGCATATACATCTACACCTACAATTCAATCGATATTACGAGTTCTACCCATTTATTACCAATAATTGTTTTACAAAGGAGCATGGAGCATGGGCTAAATGTGGATGTGTACCAGGAACTCCAAAGTGGTCGTGTATCAGGAACTCAAAATTTCTGGCCCATACACCAAGGCGGATTTTTGGTGTACACGGCTCATGGGCACAATGTTTGGTTGGATGTTGGAGAACCCAAGTACCCAAACGGGTGCCGCAACTGCCAACATGAAACCTCACGCCTTGCGTGGGCTAGCAAACTTTTTTTTTTTTGGTGGGGGGGGGGGGGGGGGGGGGGGGGCGGGCTAGCAAACTTAGACACATGATTCTATGGGGAAAAAAACAGCAGAACAGAACATGTTAGAATTGTCCTAATTCATTTTCATTGTACAATGTTTTTGTGAAGACATCAAATGTGCGTACCATTGTGATGGTGTGCAGCTAGAGTACGAGAGAGGAGCCTGTGAGGATGTTGCACTGTCGCAGGCTTCCGATGGCGATTCCGACGAGCAGGCGTGCGATCTCATTTCAATGGCCGGCACCGTCGCGAAGGACTTTCCCTTTCCGTTCTTGCTTTCCGAATGCGAGAGGAGGGCGGCAGGGCGGTTTCGTTTGCTCGTAGAAGAACCGGAGAATCGCAACTCGCAACTGGCAAGCGCGGATCCAGAGACGCACGATGCACGGTGCTACCTGCCCGTGCCGTCCGCCTGTTTGGTTGGGCTTGGGCCCGTCAAACGTGAGTACGTGACTGCTGCCTGCTGGGTGGGCCGTATGTGTCATGTGCACATGGGCCGCCGCTGACATGGTGGTGCATGTATTTAGGCAGTTAGGCCGATAGAGTGCACAAATTTTCTCAAAAAAAAAAGAGTGCACAAATGTGAAAAAATATTTTGTAATCTCAAGACCTGCTGTCGTCCGAACGTCCGATCTAGACGCTAGTGTTCGGATGGTGCCCGTACAGGGAGCAGCGAGCGCCTAGCGTGACGGGCTCGCAAGCGAGCGCATTAGCAGTGGGAGTGCGCCGCCTCATACGTCGGCCGCGCCG
Source organism: Saccharum hybrid cultivar R570 (assembly GCA_038087645.1). NCBI lineage: Eukaryota > Viridiplantae > Streptophyta > Magnoliopsida > Poales > Poaceae > Saccharum > Saccharum hybrid cultivar. The sequence continues at coordinate 15,387,938 of JAQSUU010000245.1, forward strand.
CTCCCAACGTCGCCCGCGCTGCTAGCCGCTTCTCACGCGCATCCCATGTGTAACATCCGATCTACTTTTAAAACAGTTTCAACATACAAAAGAAACCAGATGAAACACTTGAAATAAGCGTCTGAAACATTTACGGAAACGCCTGAAAAACATTTGAAAATCATTGCAAACATACCTAACATCTAGATGAAACACTTGCAAACATACGTATGAAACACCTAAAAACACTTGAAACATATGTTTGCAACATGCATGTATATGCAACATCTATATCTACTTTTTCAACATCCAGATAAAACATTTACAACATACGTCTGGAACGATGAAACATAGAATATACACTTGAAACATACGTATGTAGCCATTACAACATGTGCAATATCCAGATGTACTTTTACAATATCGATATACAACACTTGCAATATATCTTTAATATCTGAAACACTTGAAACATACTCTTACAACATGCGGTTTTCACCTTTCTTTTTCCCGTAGGACACAACACAGAGCGGGAGAACGGTCAATTCCAGCAAGCCGGCGGTGCGAGGATGGTGGCACGTGTAACACCCTGGTGTTATGAGCTCGCTTAGCGCCATGGTTAAGGCCTAAAAGAAATTAACAAAATAAGTTCTCGGGTTTTAAAAATTATAATCACGCATGAATTGATACCAAATTTAATGTGGCTCACCTCTGTAGTTAGGAAAAGAAAAATAAAACGGGATGAATATGGTAAGTAAATTCGTGGTATGTAAGAACATGTTAATGGGGTCCGAATACGAGTAATCGACTAAGCAGTTGTAATGGTTTGATTTGAAAAGCAATCCCTATAAACAAAAATAACGTAGAGCTTGTGTTGAGGTTTAAATGATAATCTAGAGCAAGGTTAACGTAGAAAAGGATAAATCTACTTAGATATCATTACATAGATGAACGTAGCTTTTGAATCTAATTTAAATTCAAGCTTTTGAAAATTTTGTGCCAGGTTGTTTAATTGCTAGCAGCGGTTTTTGCGGTAGTCGGTATCTTAGAGGTGTTTATTTATACGTGTCTATATTTTGCTAATTGACTAATTTAATAAACAAAGAGTACGTGTGTGCTCGCGTATTTTGCTTTGTTAAGAACGTTGTTATGTTAATTAAAGTAGTGTGCAACTTACTTCCGTCGGAGTGTATCTCTACGGGTAAATGCAGGTGTATGAGTATATAGTAGATATATTGTTGGTGTGATGTAGATTTTAGTAGCAGAGAAATAATGGCACGTTTTCTGATTTTATAATCAACCGAGTGATTTTGATAAAAACAAGTAAAAGAAATTAGAAAGGGAAAACTCACGCACACCTTCTGCCGCTGCTTGATTGCGTGGCTGTCGGCCGCCGCCCAACGTGCGCACAGTGCCAGGCTTGGCCAGTTGCTTCGCGTCGAGTCGCTGTGGCATGCGCCGCTGTCTCCCGCTGCCCAGAGCGACTTCATTGCGACGTGATTGTGCCGCTGTCGGAACTGTAGTCATTGACTTTTCCTTGCGTCACCATCCTCGCTGTGCTGTGCCTCTGCCGCTCCGTGGGCGCCTGTCTACTGTGTTGCGCCACGCTGCTGCCCTCGCCATGCCTTCTTGAGGACGCCGAGTCGCTGTTCTGGCCTTGCTCGCTCTCTCCTTCTCGGTCCCCTCCGGTCTTTCCACCCCCCTCACTCCTCTGCTCATCGTGAGCACGCCCGTCCTGGCAGAGCAGGGCAGGTTCGGCCACCGCCAGTTCCTCTACTCGCTTCTTCCTTGCTCGACCTCCGGTACCACCGCCCGGCCTCACTCCCCGGTGGGACCCCTGTGCGTGCTCGCCGCAGTCGTGTCACCGGGTGCCGCCGCGGCTCGGCTCGGGTCGCCACCACCGTGCGCGCACGCGGCCTGAGCGTTGTGCCCTGCTTCGGCATGGGAGCAGCCCAGCCGTGAGTGCATCGTGGTCGTCCGATGCCGCTCGGCTGCCCTCGGCGACCGGCCGCACCCTGGTGCGCCTTCGCCGCCGGGCTGCCGCCGCTCCTGCTGTGGGAGTCGTGGCCAGCCGGCTGTGGTCCACGTCGGGCCCAGCCATGGGTTGCCGTGGGGGCGCACCGGTCTCGGGTTGAGGGCACGGTCCTCGGGTGCGGCCGTCGGCCAGCCAGGGCGGGGATCGGCCGGGCCCGAGCCGCCCCTGCTCTTGCTCGGCTTCATTGAGAAGAAGAAGGAGAGGGTAAGAAACTAAATAGGAAATTATTTTGGGTCCAGTTGCGAACCAATAGACTCAGATGAACAGTACTCATTGGACTTCGGGTTGATTTGGCTTTGTCGGGGGTGGTTCCTGCTAAGTGCGCAGCTGCGTCCGCGCGGGCCAGTTGGGCCGGCCGGCCTTGCGCGCGCCCGCGCCCCGTGCTGGGCCTGATGGCAGCACGCGGTCACTCCGCGTATGGCCCGCGCTAGGCCATGCGTCGCGCGCGTAGCCATTCTCGCGCGGGCCTTGGGAGGACCGGCTGGGCCGACTGTTGCCGCTGCCCCTTTTCTTTTTATAAAGCGATTTCTTAATTTAGTTCCTAAACTAAACTTGCAAATTTAGAATAAAATTGTGTAGAAGTCCAAAAATTGTAAAACCAATTTTATTAGTTTCCGAAAATCATGATCTAGATAAAGGTGTAATTGGTCCACGTAGTTCTATACTATCTTTAGGCTTGCTCTAATTATTCTAAGACGTTTAATATTATTAAATGTGAACTTGTAGGAATTTGTGCGATAAATCGGTGATAGTGTTAACTCTGAAAAATTTATAGTAAGCTAACCATATTATTGGGTGTTCACTGTAAAATTTTGTAGCTCCAGAATAATTAGTTTGCTAAGATCGTTAATGAGCCCTAGTTCTAATATATATTAAAACCGACAAAATGAGTAAAGTAAAACCTTGGGTTTGTGTAGCTAAAATACTTGTCGGAGAATAGCGCGTTGCTGGTAGTAGGGATACGGGGCTTAGTACGTTAGTCTCTACGCTAGTTCGTTAGCCGGAGAGGCGGAATCTTATTCTAAATTGAGACTGTCGTGTTTATTTACATCTATGCATTTCATCCACGAATGTCATAATAGGAGCGTTGAGGGATTGCGGAGTCATCTGGAGCAGCAGAGAAGATGGCGCCTTGAGGATCGTGTCATCATGTTGGAATGCTAACTTTGGTTATCTTACCCAGGCAAGCCCCGACGCATAACCCCTATTATTCTGCACTTTATTTTATGCTTGTGTATTAAGTTTAAAGGAGTTGAATGAAACCCACTTGCATATAAATATCCTGATCCCATGAGCCTTACTAGTATGTCAGGATCATGTAGATTGCTATGCTACAGGACTTCGGTAGAAGTCGAGTGATTGCCTGTCACTCGCGAGAGATAGGAATTAGAATATTGTTACTAGTATCATGTTACTATCACATGGAATATAAATGTATATGGATAATTGGAGACCGGGCGGGACGGGTTGGATGGACTTGGACCTGGTTGGGCAACAGAGCAGGGCTCTGGTTGCATTTGTTCCGCCTGTGTCAATTAAGGACCGTTCGTTGCATGGACCCTGGTCAAGTCACAGATTTATTGTCCCGAGCATCTACTAGCGGATGGGGGCTAGGAAGACTTGTTTCTCTCTTGTCATGGGTTCCGGCTCTTTCCGGACCGGCTTCTTAGGGTGGTTATATATATTGGGTTGAGGAGGTCTAAGCACCATACTAAGGCCGGGCCTGCAGTGTTGGGGGCTTAGAGTCCGAGCTTGGACGGGGACCTGGACCCCTTGACAGGAGTGGAACGGGTTGGTCTTGCTTGTGCCCGGGGTATAAGCAAGACGTGTGTTTTTGGGGCACCCAGCTGGGCACATTGATTCGCGAATCGCCGTTTCTGCGTGACGGTACGGCTTGACTACGCTCTGGCATCATAGTAAGAACTGGCAGTGGAAAGATGAAGAAATGATTTCTGTTTGCTCAACCCTGCTTGATTATAGACTAGGTGCTTACATAGAAGATTGGATAAGAACAAAATATGGTTATTAAAAGTAACAAATTAAGGATACACCTTTAGCGCTGCTTCTTGAAAACAAGAAACCCACAAGCCAGAAAGTCTTGCATAATCCTTGGAGTCTTTTTCTTTCCTCCTGACGGGTAAGTCTTGCGGAGTACAATTGAGTACTCAGGGTTTGATCTACCCTGTTGCAGGTGACAGGTGCTGATAAGCTGACACTTGTGTGTGGAAACCTCCTGGTGGGCTCAGCGAGGATTTCCTTTGCGATGCGGAGTAGAGTTATTTATTGAAACTCTCACTAAAAGTTTTACAAGGAAAATATTAGTGATCTGTTATCATTCATGCATTTAAGCGTTCTTCACGTTAATGTTTAACTATCATTAAATGATTTTATTTCCGCTGATCTCTGATAATGTTTTATATTCCGCTGTTATAACTACTTAATGGCTTACTCTGTTGTTGTACTAAAAGTGATGTAAGAAATGGTAAAGATGTTGTAAGCTTTACTCTCTCATTTGTGATCCTGATGTAAAAATGTGGATCTTCGAGTTCTCCCTCGCGATGTGCTCGACAGAATCAATTAGTTTAGTGTTCTCCCTTGGGTACTTAGGGTCTAATGGAAGACGAGTACTCTTGGGAGGGCATTAGATTAGGCGATTCTGCCACAGGTGGTATCAGAGCATAAATGAGACAATAAAGCTTCAAGATCCTTCCTAAGTTAAAAATTTGACAATAAAACCTTTTCAAAAAGTTAGGACGTTTGCATGCGAAGTTATATAAGTAGCCCTATTCCTATGGTTATGTATCCAGGATAGATGGCACTCTGCTGACTCAGTTAGGCCTAATCAAGTTTTCTGCAGGTACCCTAACCCCGAGACTAGTTCGCTAGCATCGACTAGCTTCAGGGAGAGCACGATGTGCTAAAACTCTGAGAACGGTTGCCCTATATGTCGGCAACAGTGTGAGGACGGATAGGATGTGCATTCATGCATACGCTATTGTGCACTAGTTGTTGAGGTCGACCAGTCTTTGTTCGTGTAGCCACGATGGTACTGTAGTCTCGTGCGTTGCGCACGTCTGTTGGTTCACGCCTGTCCAGCCCATACATTGTCGTACCCCTTCTGCGCTCTTGTTGAACCTCAGTCTTACATTTGTACTAACCCCTTTATGACCTCGGTCACCTCTCGTCGCGTGCGTGTGAAGATCTTGCTGTTCACTTTTACTGGCCCCGTGCATGGCTCGAGGGTGGACTGCGACAGGACCACTGACCGCTCTGCCTTTTAAAAGGGAGCCAAGCCCTGTCACTGGGTATCACCATTCGGTGCATCCTAACTCACTTAGCCTTTTTCCCTTGAGCAAGTTCACACTCAAGCCTTCCTTGTGACCACCACTCACCACCCACCAAGGATGGCAGGAGTTTGGGTTAGCAGCTACTGCCTGAACACCGAGGGTTTTCCCAAAATCCTATATGCCACCCTGCAAAAACTCGACGTTTGGGAGTGTCCCGAGTATGAGGGCCGTGAGTATATGAAGCGTGCCACTGAGCGATGCAAGGTCACCGTCTACATTGGCAAGAGTGAGGAGTTTCCCGACATCACTGAAGCCTGGAATGTGACCGCAACCGGGTTTCGCTTCGGCGACACCTACCAAATTGCGGCCCGCAAAGCCTTGCGGCATCTCTACCAGATCTATGAAGGGCCCATTGCTCGTACCCCCATGCGATTCTTTCCCCCTTAGGACAAGAATCGGCGGGTATGGAAGGCTCGCATGGAGGCTTTGCAAGGTCCAGACGTGCAAGAAGACAACCCGACCTTGGTGCACCTAACCTCATACTTGCTGGCCCTGGATGAGCAGTACGACCGGCAGGCCTCGGAGCTAAGGGAGTGTCTCCGCCGAGCTGAGGAAGCCGAGATCTTCTCCAGGATGCTCGAAGTGCAGCTTGCTGAAGCCCATGCCAATCTAGCAGCCGCGGAGAGTCGAGAGGCGGCCATGGCGGAAGCCATCCAGGTGGATCAAGACCGTCATGCCCAGGAGCTAGAGGACGCCTATCTTGCCACAAGGGCCAAGCGGAGGACACTCGCCACGGAAAGGCAGGAACCCTTAATCTTGGAGGGAATCCCTGTCCATCCGCTGGAGAGAAGGAGGACTGGTGTTGCTGTACCACCAGCACCTCCACCCACGGAAGTCTCAGAGTTAGAGCCTTTCTTTCCCCTCACCCAGCCACTGCCAGAAGAAGAAGCGGATCCGCAGCTCAGTGCAGCAGAAGAGCCCCAAGAGCCCCGGAATGAAGTCGTTCGCCCCGACGAAGTGGATTAGTCGTCCTAGGGGAGATGTAACCGTAGCTGGTAGTGTTTTCATCATGGTCCTCTAGTGTTGTAATCCTTCCGTTGTCTTTCGTTCGAGTTGTTAGGGCCATCTAGTCGTAAGATGCAAGTGATGTGTCGAGTACGAGAGAGTGAGTGCCTGTATGTTGCACCCTGACGACCGTTGGAATGAGTGTTTGCTTATCCGTTGTGTTGTTTACGTCGAGTTGCCTTTCAGCCGTGATAGACGTGATTAGTGTTCTTGAGGTGACCGCAAGCAGGCTGCAAGAGGAACAGTTTTTAGATACAACGGATCAGCCGTGATTGGATGACAGAGGACACTGTATCAACTAATTGTGGATGTCCCAGTAGAACACTTGAATCTCCTTGATTTAAATCCGCCTTGGGATTTAAGCTCCTTGTTCCTTGATTTGAAAAGGAACCCTTATTGTTTTAATTTCTTTGCAATCCTTTTCTAATTTTGTGGTCTATGACCCCACTGCTTTTACTGTGAGTAAGTTGGTAATAGTTGCCTGGTTAATAGCTTATGGTGCCGCGATGGAACCGAGGGCCACCTGTGGATCGCGACCGTAGGGTTGTGCCGCTCGGCGCGCGCTGGTATCGAGGTTGTTGACCAAGCACTTTTACCAAGTTACACTACAGTGCTGCTCTTGCGACAAACATTCTCCTTGGTAAAAAAAAATATCTTTGTGTTCTAACGGGAAATCCACAACGGGTTGATGGAGTAGTGCTTTCATAATTACGACTGAGTTAACGGGGTTTGGAAGAAGCATGTATGTTCTGATCTCAGTGTGTATGAAAGGCTTGTGCAAGTTGGATTCAACAGGAAAAGAGGGAGAAGAGCGACAAAGAAAGAATAGCCACCAGTGATCTGGAGTAATTGGAACACCGATAGGACGTTGCCCTGTGCCCGGTGACCGCTCTACACTGGCTGGGTCGCTGTCACTGCGTGTCCTGCGGAAGCCGTCGGTGGCAGGACCCACGTGAGTCGTGCTCGCATGGCCGTGGCATGGCGCCGCACTCGCCTCGCCCCCTTGCCCTGTACGCTCCTCTTTTCCCCAGCACTTGTGTCGGCTCTCGATTTTTCACCCCCGTTCCCGTACCGGACCCCCGTCTCTCTCGTTTCTCGTCTCGCTGGTGTGTCGCTCGCATGCCTCCTTGCCGAGCGAACCCATCCCGTCCTTTCTCCTTTTTCCCCACTCAAAGCTCACATGGGGAGTGCACCATGGCGATATTGTTCCCCACCTCGTGTTCCACTAGTGATCCCCCCCACGTCGCCTCCGTTTTTGGTGCGCTACGCCACCACCTCCGTCCACCAGTCTATAAATGCCACCTTGTTTGCCTCTCCTCCATTCCACCCCCAAACCGGGAATAGAGTTCCAAAAAATCGACCTTCTCCGTCCGTGCTCAGGTGGGAGAAGTTTGGGAGCAGTCGAGAAAGTAGAGTCGGAGGCAGGGTTACAAGATCCAGCCGTTGCTTGTAGATCTAAGGTCACCAACCTGAGGTGATGGTGTAGCTCAAGAAGAAGGGATCTGGTTTTCGCTGAAGGAGTTCTAGTTCAACTCGGGTTAGTTAGGTTTGAAGGTTCGCGATGTTTGAGTTCTCGGTCTCTTGTTTCTGGCTCTGTTGGGCCTACGCCATGTTCTGGATAATCGTTTTCCTATTGCTCTTCCACTGTCCTCGTCTTCGTCGATTTCTGGAGAGGTTGTGAGTTGTATCAGTTTGTTCTTAGCCGTAATGCCTCTAGATCCCTGGGTATGTTAGTTTTCGAAGTCGTGTAAACTCTTATTGTAATCTCTGCTAAGAAGTGAAATCGCGTTTTCTCTTTTCTGAATCTTGATCCGAATCTCGGGATGAGATTCTTTTTAGGGGGGTTGGTTGTAACACCCTGGTGTTATGAGCTCGCTTAGCGCCATGGTTAAGGCCTAAAAGAAATTAACAAAATAAGTTCTCGGGTTTTAAAAATTATAATCACGCATGAATTGATACCAAATTTAATGTGGCTCACCTCTGTAGTTAGGAAAAGAAAAATAAAACGGGATGAATATGGTAAGTAAATTCGTGGTATGTAAGAACATGTTAATGGGGTCCGAATACGAGTAATCGACTAAGCAGTTGTAATGGTTTGATTTGAAAAACAATCCCTATAAGCAAAAATAACGTAGAGCTTGTGTTGAGGTTTAAATGATAATCTAGAGCAAGGTTAACGTAGAAAAGGATAAATCTACTTAGATATCATTACATAGATGAACGTAGCTTTTGAATCTAATTTAAATTCAAGCTTTTGAAAATTTTGTGCCAGGTTGTTTAATTGCTAGCAGCGGTTTTTGCGGTAGTCGGTATCTTAGAGGTGTTTATTTATACGTGTCTATATTTTGCTAATTGACTAATTTAATAAACAAAGAGTACGTGTGTGCTCGCGTATTTTGCTTTGTTAAGAACGTTGTTATGTTAATTAAAGTAGTGTGCAACTTACTTCCGTCGGAGTGTATCTCTACGGGTAAATGCAGGTGTATGAGTATATAGTTGATATATTGTTGGTGTGATGTAGATTTTAGTAGCAGAGAAATAATGGCACGTTTTCTGATTTTATAATCAACCGAGTGGTTTTGATAAAAAACAAGTAAAAGAAATTAGAAAGGGAAAACTCACGCACACCTTCTGCCGCTGCTTGATTGCGTGGCTGTCGGCCGCCGCCCAACGTGCGCACAGTGCCAGGCTTGGCCAGTTGCTTCGCGTCGAGTCGCTGTGGCATGCGCCGCTGTCTCCCGCTGCCCAGAGCGACTTCATTGCGACGTGATTGTGTCGCTGTCGGAACTGTAGTCATTGACTTTTCCTTGCGTCACCGTCCTTGCTGTGCTGTGCCTCTGCCGCTCCGTGGGCGCCTGTCTACTGCGTTGCGCCACGCTGCTGCCCTCGCCATGCCTTCTTGAGGACGCCGAGTCGCTGTTCTGGCCTTGCTCGCTCTCTCCTTCTCGGTCCCCTCCGGTCTTTCCACCCCCCTCACTCCTCTGCTCATCGTGAGCACGCCCGTCCTGGCAGAGCAGGGCAGGTTCGGCCACCGCCAGTTCCTCTACTCGCTTCTTCCTTGCTCGACCTCCGGTACCACCGCCCGGCCTCACTCCCCGGTGGGACCCCTGTGCGTGCTCGCCGCAGTCGTGTCACCGGGTGCCGCCGCGGCTCGGCTCGGGTCGCCGCCACCGTGCGCGCACGCGGCCTGGGCGTTGTGCCCTGCTTCGGCATGGGAGCAGCCCAGCCGTGAGTGCATCGTGGTCGTCCGATGCCGCTCGGCTGCCCTCGGCGACCGGCCGCACCCTGGTGCGCCTTCGCCGCCGGGCTGCCGCCGCTCCTGCTATGGGAGTCGTGGCCAGCCGGCTGTGGTCCACGTCGGGCCCAGCCATGGGTTGCCGTGGGGGCGCACCGGTCTCGGGTTGAGGGCATGGTCCTCGGGTGCGGCCGTCGGCCAGCCAGGGCGGGGATCGGCCAGGCCCGAGCCGCCCCTGCTCTTGCTCGGCTTCATTGAGAAGAAGAAGGAGAGGGTAAGAAACTAAATAGGAAATTATTTTGGGTCCAGTTGCGAACCAATAGACTCAGATGAACAGTACTCATTGGACTTCGGGTTGATTTGGCTTTGTCGGGGGTGGTTCCTGCTAAGTGCGCAGCTGCGTCCGCGCGGGCCAGTTGGGCCGGCCGGCCTTGCGCGCGCCCGCGCCCCGTGCTGGGCCTGATGGCAGCACGCGGTCACTCCGCGTATGGGCCACCCTAGGCCATGCGTCGCGCGCGTAGCCATTCTCGCGCGGGCCTTGGGAGGACCGGCTAGGCCGACTGTTGCCGCTGCCCCTTTTCTTTTTATAAAGCGATTTCTTAATTTAGTTCCTAAACTAAACTTGCAAATTTAGAATAAAATTGTGTAGAAGTCCAAAAATTGTAAAACCAATTTTATTAGTTTCCGAAAATCATGATCTAGATAAAGGTGTAATTGGTCCACGTAGTTCTATACTATCTTTAGGCTTGCTCTAATTATTCTAAGACGTTTAATATTATTAAATGTGAACTTGTAGGAATTTGTGCGATAAATCGGTGATAGTGTTAACTCTGAAAAATTTATAGTAAGCTAACCATATTATTGGGTGTTCACTGTAAAATTTTGTAGCTCCAGAATAATTAGTTTGCTAAGATCGTTAATGAGCCCTAGTTCTAATATATATTAAAACCGACAAAATGAGTAAAGTAAAACCTTGGGTTTGTGTAGCTAAAATACTTGTCGGAGAATAGCGCGTTGCTGGTAGTAGGGATACGGGGCTTAGTACGTTAGTCTCTACGCTAGTTCGTTAGCCGGAGAGGCGGAATCTTATTCTAAATTGAGACTGTCGTGTTTATTTACATCTATGCATTTCATCCACGAATGTCATAATAGGAGCGTTGAGGGATTGCGGAGTTATCTGGAGCAGCAGAGAAGATGGCGCCTTGAGGATCGTGTCATCATGTTGGAATGCTAACTTTGGTTATCTTACCCAGGCAAGCCCCGGTGCATAACCCCTATTATTCTGCACTTTATTTTATGCTTGTGTATTAAGTTTAAAGGAGTTGAATGAAACCCACTTGCATATAAATATTCTGATCCCATGAGCCTTACTAGTATGTCAGGATCGTGTAGATTGCTATGCTACAGGACTCCGGTAGAAGTCGAGTGATTGCCTGTCACTCGCGAGAGATAGGAATTAGAATATTGTTACTAGTATCATGTTACTATCACATGGAATACAAATGTATATGGATAATTGGAGACCGGGCGGGACGGGTTGGATGGACTTGGACCTGGTTGGGCAACAGAGCAGGGCTCTGGTTGCATTTGTTCCGTCTGTGTCAATTAAGGACCGTTCGTTGCATGGATCCTGGTCAAGTCACAGATTTATTGTCCCGAGCATATACTAGCGGATGGGGGCTAGAAAGACTTGTTTCTCTCTTGTCATGGGTTCCGGCTCTTTCCGGACCGGCTTCTTAGGGTGGTTATATATATTGGGTTGAGGAGGTCTAAGCACCATACTAAGGCCGGGCCTGCAGTGTTGGGGGCTTAGAGTCCGAGCTTGGACGGGGACCTGGACCCCTTGACAGGAGTGGAACGGGTTGGTCTTGCTTGTGCCCGGGGTATAAGCAAGACGTGTGTTTTTGGGGCACCCAGCTGGGCACATTGATTCGCGAATCGCCGTTTCTGCGTGACGGTACGGCTTGACTACGCTCTGGCATCGTAGTAAGAACTGGCAGTGGAAAGATGAAGAAATGGTTTCTGTTTGCTCAACCCTGCTTGATTATAGACTAGGTGCTTACATAGAAGATTGGATAAGAACAAAATACGGCTATTAAAAGTAACAAATTAAGGATACACCTTTAGCGCTGCTTCTTGCAAACAAGAAACCCACAAGCCAGAAAGTCTTGCATAATCCTTGGAGTCTTTTTCTTTCCTCCTGACGGGTAAGTCTTGCGGAGTACAATTGAGTACTCAGGGTTTGATCTACCCTATTGCAGGTGACAGGTGCTGATAAGCTGACACTTGTGTGTGGAAACCTCCTGGTGGGCTCAGCGAGGATTTCCTTTGCGATGCGGAGTAGAGTTATTTATTGAAACTCTCACTAAAAGTTTTATAAGGAAAATATTAGTGATCTGTTATCATTCATGCATTTAAGCGTTCTTCACGTTAATGTTTAACTATCATTAAATGATTTTATTTCCGCTGAACTCTGATAATGTTTTATATTCCGCTGTTATAACTACTTAATGGCTTACTCTGTTGTTGTACTAAAAGTGATGTAAGAAATGGTAAGGATGTTGTAAGCTTTACTCTCTCATTTATGATCCTGATGTAAAAATGTGGATTTTCGAGTTCTCCCTCGCAGTGTGCTCGACAGAATCAATTAGTTTAGTGTTCTCGCTTGGGTACTTAGGGTCTAATGGAAGACGAGTACTCTTGGGAGGCATTAGATTAGGCGATTCTGCCACAGCACAGCCTGGTAACGAGCAGCTGTGCCTGCGCCTGGCCTAGGCCCGGCTTGCGACAGCCACCTCCCCTGGCTGCCTAGCCACACACGGCGGCCGACATCTGCGCGTCTGCTGCTGGTAGGCACGGGCAGGCAGGGCCGGGAGGGAGGAAGATGTAGCGATGGAGGGCGGACATCGGCGAAGGAGAAAGATGAGCACAGCGTCGCCAGCCACAAGCGCTCATCAAATTGCCGCGTCGGGAAGAAAAGCAGCGGTGTGGAAGAAAAATATGTCAGGCAGCGCCGGGCCGTCAGAATGCCAGTTTTTTCCATGGTGCGAGTGCACTCGGCGAGGAATACCTGGCTTCGCCCATAGAAACCTTACCCAAACGAACATCAGATGGTCGCATTGTATGTACTACTGTACTGTAACGAAACAGCATGCCTTCCCACCATTGACCGTTCAGAATGTTGATTATTTCACATTTGTCTAAATACAAATCTAGAATCGGATAGAAAAGAAACATACAAAACCAATTCGAATATATCTATTTAGCGTTCTTATTAAAATTGAATGCAAATACCAAAATAAGATATTAATATAATACGTTTTAGATATTTAGACATCCAAATGCATCCCTAACTACCAGGCTGGCCTGCTTTGAGTCAAGGATATTCAATTAAATATCTATATTATTTTTATCGAACAAGTAGTGATTATATTATATATGTTGAAGACTTTCAAGTTACGATCAAATCTATAAATCTAGATATAATGTGCAATTATATCTTTAATTTTCTATTTATTATACAGATAAAATTAGTACTATATGAAACACTAGGCTTTATATGTTGTAATAAAGGACAAATCTATTATCTTAGTATTTGGTCAATAAAAAGAGGGTCCATATTAAATCTCAAGGTCTAGAAATTACTACATTAATTGAAGAAAATAGAATCAAAATTTCAGTGGACATCTAATAAATTGTCCACTACTATCATTAGCCAAAATTTGTCCAAAATACCCTCTTGCCTATTCTGTTATTACCTAATGTACCATCATTATCATTAAGAAAAACATAAAACCAATAAAAAAAGAAAGAATAACATGAAGCCAACCACATACTAAATTTAAGGTGGTAATCCAAATAATATGATACTCCTCTATAATAAAAGACAAACATTCCTGAGTTTTTTTTAGAAAAAGAATAAATACATACTAGTAAATAAAGCAAATAATAATATAAATCCAATATAAGAGCATAATGATCTATCTATATATTGTGAAAAAGATAGAAGCGCTCATGAGCGTTTACTTGAATTTTTTTGGCATGTTTGTTACTACACTATATAAATGTACAAGTTTTTTTTATCTCTCCTATTACAAGGCACTGGTATAATTACTAGTTTTATTATATACCTTTAAAATTCTGAGTATACGACAGTACTCATATGATCCTAATCCCATATAAGACCTTATTTGGATGCATGTGTATGCACCTCAATCTATATATGTCGGAGTAGAATGAAATGAAATTTAGTTCAATTTCACTCCATTCCGTTTTAACATTGAGTACATACGGAGCAAACGAGGCCTGAGATCATATTCCCATTCCCGTTAGCTGAAGGCGTCAAAGAAAGGGAAAGGGATTGATTACGCATGCGCTGATGCAGGCCAACCCGTTTAATCGTCGATGACGCGAGAAGCCCCGTAATCAACTCTTTTTCAGCCAGGTCTACAACGTCACTGCTCTCGCCACCCTCTCCGTCGGCCGCTAACCCATTATAAATCGTTGCATCACGGCGATACCCGACAGCCTGCTTGCCGCGCTTGCATCGAGGAGAGTTCGGGGACCGGCCGGTGCGGAAGGAATCGACAGGAGGTGAGTCTTTTTTCCTCCCCTCCCCTGTACTGCCCGCCTCGATTCAAAAAGGGCAACGATTTCACCGCGATAAGTTTATTTAGCATAGGCTCTCTGAAATTTCCCCTGCTTCTGTTAGAGCCGATTATTTCGATTTACTGACTTGGCACGAATTGATCCTGCAGTTCAGTTCAAATGGCTGCTGAGTCAGAGAACGGCAACTGCAATGCTTGGGCAGCGAGAGATCCTTCCGGAGTTCTCTCACCATACAAGTTTAACCGCAGGTGGCTTCCCCCTCCTGATTTGGTGAAAAGTTGCATCATTTTTTATCACTCTGTGTCTTCTTGCTATGCTAGACGCCTAACCTATTTCTTTGGGATGTTTATGGACCGTATTGTTTCCATGCCTTTTTATGTACGTTATTATGTTTGGTTTTCAGTGTGTTTCATAGCTGTTTTCAACTGAGCATGTCTAGTGTGGAGCAAGTAGTGCAGCTACTCGTGGTCTGTCAAACTAAATTATGAAATTGATGCTTACTATGGGGCATTGGGTGAGCATGTTAGGTCTGATGCGATTGCAGAAATTTAAGTCTTTCTGTTCAGCTAGCTTATTGGGTTCATTTTCATAACGTCTTCTTATGAGAGCTACTATATGTAAAATAATTTTCAGAGCAGTGCAAAACAACGATGTTGCGCTGAAGATCATATACTGTGGAGTCTGTTATGCTGACGTTGGTTGGACACGAAACATGCACAATGATTCAAAATATCCTTTGGTTCCTGGGTAAGCGCGTTTTCAGATCAATACAGTGAATCCCTCAGATGAAACAAAACATCATAGCCGAAACATCATATTTGTCAATGGTATTAATTTGTGCAGGCATGAGATAGCTGGAGTTGTAACTCAGGTTGGTGCAGATGTCAAAGGCTTTAAAGTGGGTGACCATATAGGTGTTGGAACATATGTGAACTCATGCCGAGATTGTGAGAACTGCAATAGCTCTTTAGAGAACCACTGTCCAGAAAGAGTTTTTACTTTCAATGGCATTGATACAGATGGAACTGTCACAATGGGGGGTTACTCCACGCACATTGTAGTCCATGAAAGGTATGGTAGTACCTTTTAATTGGCTATTCAGACAAGTTTTTTTATATTGATAAAATCTAGTTTTAGGCATGAAAATAGGTCCCATTGTATTTTGTTCCACTGTAATTTCATTTGCCTATTTGATCACACTCTGTCCTATTCAAGATGCTATGTAGTTTCTTATGAGAGCGTGTAAAATTCGGGTCATTGTTATCCATTCATTTTCATCAAAATCAATACATCATGAAAGAATAATATATAGGTCCATATAAGTCACTATTGACACCATGATGCTGGTTCAATACAGCTTGTCAGATACTAATCACATTTTCTGCTGATTAATTAAAACTTTAGGTATTGCTTCAAAATACCCAATGGCTACCCTTTGGCAAAGGCAGCGCCTCTTCTATGTGCTGGAATAACTGTGTATACTCCAATGATGCGACACAACATGAACCAACCTGGAAAGTCACTTGGGGTCATTGGACTCGGTGGTCTGGGTCACATGGCTGTGAAATTTGGTAAAGCGTTTGGTCTTAAGGTCACAGTTTTGAGTACAAGTGAATCAAAGAGAGATGAGGCCATCAACCTCCTTGGAGCAGATAATTTTGTTATATCATCAGACACACAGCAGATGGAGGTACTACCCTGCACATTGCATAATTTCAACATACCTAGACACGTAGTACTTGTACTTTATCTGTTTCAAAGTATGAGATGTTTTATTTTTGTGCTAAATCAAAACTCTGTAGTTTTGACAAAGCTAATAGAAAAATGCACTAGTATATATAATACCAAATTTATTTCATTAAATCTACGGTGAAATGTATCTTGATGGTGCATTTATTTGATATTGTAGATGTTAATATATTTTTCTATAAATAAACTTGGTCAAAATTAGAGAAAATTGACTTAGGATAAAACTAAAACATCTTACATTTTGAAATGGAGGGAATATATACCCTGTTTGCCTTCTTGATAATATGACACCATCTTTTGGTGGGGTTCTTTTTATTTCTTCATTGTATTACCAAAAACACAAGCACATCACATTATTTCATAAGGAAGGAACAGATAGCGAATCACTATCTTTCTCATTGTTTTGCTATTTGACTTTAAAGTTCCAGGCAGCCATTTCTGTGTATGACCAAGGATAGTTTTCTTATGCTGAGAATAAAGATAACAGCTAAGTAATGTTTGTTCTGCTTTACCTGAAAACTGATTGTGAATATATGATCTGTGTTGCTTTTGCAGTCCCTGAAAAACTCCCTGCACTTCATAGTTGACACCGCTGCTGGTGACCATCCTTTTGATCCATATCTCTCTCTCCTTAAGGTTGGTGGTGTGATGACATTAGTGGGCTTTCCAAGTGAGATCAAAATGCATCCTGCAAGCCTTCTTCTTGGTAATTCTATGTTTTCAGACTGTACTGAAAAAACATGGTAACAGAAATAAATTATTTAAATTTAACCTGAGCGGCTTTTTTAGGTGCGCGGACCTTGTCGGGTAGTGTTGTTGGAGGTACAAAAGACATCCAAGAAATGGTTAACTTCTGTGCAGCGAACAAAATCTATCCAGAGATTGAGATCATTAAGATAGATTATATCAATGAGGCTTTGGCGAGGCTTGTTAATCGAGATGTGAAATACCGCTTTGTAATTGACATCGAGAACTCTTTCAAGTAGCATGCTGGTTCACATGCTCTCGTCTTTCTGTTAGTGTGCAAGAGCAATCACAAATGTGAGTCATGTCAAATAAACTTGATGTAATGCTGCAGCTCATTTACAATTCTAGCCATGTGTTAATTTCATTATTGTAATATTTATGCCTTCTCTTTTTCCTTTTTTTTTTACTCAATAAGACCGGCTGACAATAGAGGTTGAATAGAAAATGATACAAGAAATAGGGAAAAGGAGAGCTTTCACCCAAGCCGTTCCTTCTCTCATGGATGGCTTAGATGCAATGACCGCTTATCTTACAGTAGCAGCAGTGACTGCATAGGATCTGTGCCTGCGCCTGACGGTACTCGAGGTTGAGGCTCCCTATCCCGATAGGGAAGGATTCACATTGGTTTGGTATGAAACGAATCTAGATAGCACTATTTACTATATTTTTTATTCGAATCTGAATAAAAGATACAAATGGTGTGTTTGGCTGGGTGACTTAGCCCCAGACAGTCTTGCAGGATGCAGCCCGCAGATGTTTGGTTGCCTGTTCAGTACCCGTAGCCAGACTTAGCTAGTGCAAGGAGAGCCCCTTAGCCAGGCTTACTGGAAACGCAAAGGGCGCGTAGGCTGGCCGTTCTCCTGTAGCCAGGCTTAGCCGAAGCAGCAGGGTGAATCGTGTCACCTCCCCTTCATCAACTCGGGCCGCTCCCTGCCGCCGCCGATGCGGACGCGCGGCCTCGCGCCGCCCTCCGCCGGCGACGACGTGGGCTCGCGCCGCTCCATGCCATCGCTGGCGTGGGCTCAGGCTCCACCGAGCGGATGCAGACGCGGTGAGCTGGAGGAGGAGCTCGCTGAGCAGACGTGGACGCGACGAGCTGAATGCGGCCCTCGTCAGACGCCTGCGCGCGCTCGCGTCGTCCTCAGAGGCCCTCGTCAGAGGTCCGTGCGAGCTCACATCGTCTTTGGATCCGCGCTACGCCTCCACCCTGATAGCCGCCACCTTCTTTTTTGCGGCGGGGGCTTCCATTCACCAGCGTAGACTACATACACGTGCTCTGCGCTGCGCCTCCACCCCGATGGCCGCTTCCCCTGGTCCGCGCTGCGCCTCCACCCTGATGGGCGCTGCCCCTGGATTCGTCCTTCACCTCGTGTAGAGACGAGATGGTGGTGCCACGACAGTTTGTTCAGTTCATTCAGCTAGGACATCCTTCTATGCTTGCGACTTGCGAGATAGTTCATTCAGTTCAAAGCAATTGCATAAATCCATGGCAACTCCGGTTGATGGATAATTGGAGATAGCAGTCTCTTCCAGTTTGCTCATTTGATCTGAACTCGTTCAATGCTGCCACGCCCGCCGTCGCCCCACAGTGGTTCTCAAGCTCGACTTTGCCAAAGCTTTCGACTCCGTCAACTGGGACAGCCTCCACAAGATCATGTGTGCCAGAGGGTTCCCTGACCTTTGGTGCAAATGGATCAGCTCCTTGCTACTCACCTCCCGATCAGCGGTGCTTGTGAATGGTGTTCCCGGGCCATGGTTCAGCTGCAAAAAGGGACTCCGTCAGGGCGATGCTTTGTCACCCTACTTGTTCATCATTGTCGCTGATGTCCTCCAACAACTCATCCGGCAAGACGGCGGCATCAGGCATCCAGTGACGGACGGGCCGTGCCCAGTTTTGCAATACGCCGACGACACGCTGATTCTGGTCCGAGCTACCCCAAGTGATGTCCGCCGGCTGAAGCACATCCTCCGTGTGTTCTCTGATGCCACGGGTCTTCGGATCAACTACTCCAAAAGCACTGCTGTTCCAATTCACGTCGCCCCACAATTGGCTGCCCGGCTGATCCGCATCATGGCGTGCAAACAAGAGAGTTTCCCGCAGACTTACCTCGGGCTGCCTCTGTCGGCGCACAAGCTCAACCTATCAGCATTCGCTCCACTGCTCGGCAAAGTCGACCGATACCTCGCCGGCTGGAAATCCCAACTGCTCAGCCCGGCAGGCAGGATAGTTCTCATCAATGCCGTCCTAGATGGCATTCCTGGTTTTGCCATGGCTGCTGTGGCACTGCCGGCTGGAGTGATTGAAAAAATTGATGCAAGGCGGCGCGCTTTCTTATGGACTAGCCAAGATCGTACTCATGGCTCCCAGTGCCTCATAGCCTGGGAAACTGCTTGCAAGCCGAAGACTGAAGGAGGTTTGGGCATCCGCATTCTTGGAGTTCAGAACGCCTGCCTCATGCTGAAACTGCTTGATCGTCTGTTTCATCCGACTGACTCCTCTTGGGCGCTATGGGTTAAAAGTCAGGCCTCTTTTGGAATCTTGGACAGCAGCTGTAACACTTCGGTGTTACGCAAGCATTTGCATGACAATCATATGCATGGCATTTCATATCATCATAATCATACATGTTAATATTATAATTTGAGTGAAATAAAAGCTTAGAAAGTGGTATTTGAGATGTAATATATTAATGTGCTAATCACATTCCATCAAAATTGTGCAACTAAAAATTTTATATCACTTAGAATTATAGGTCAAAATTTTTGGAGCAACTAAATTACTCAAAGTTTTGTCAAAGATTTGTTTTTAAAATGTTGTTTGAAAATATTCAAAAATCCTCTTTAAATTAGCTTTTATTCTAAAAATCAAAATCTATCCAGATTTGGACTTTGGTCTTAAAAGCAAAGTTATAGAGAATTAAATTCTAAGCAACTTTTATTTTTGGGTCAATTCCAGAAAATGTTTTCTTCTTGTTCAAAATGGGATTTGAAATCTGTGTTTGAATTTAATTTGAAATAAAAAATTTGAAAAAAAAATCAAAACCAGCTTAGCAGGAGGCCGCCTCGGATTCGGCCCGCTGGCCGAATCGGCCCGCGCCACTCCCGCGCGCGCGCCCGCGTCCGCCTCCGCCGCGGGCCGGCCCAGCCAGCCCCTCTCCCTCCTTCCCGCCCGCGCGCGCACGCTGGCGCCCCGGCAGCAAACGCCCGCCGCGTGGCGGCCGCATGCCGGCGACGCCACCGCGTGGCCGCTGTGAACCCCGCGCCCGCGCTCCACTTCAAAACGACCGGGCACCTGGTCTCCATCCCATTTCCGCCTCGCCTGCTCCCTTTCTTCCTCCCTCCGGTGAAAACCGCAGCGGAACACCGCTCGCCACCGAGCTCCGCCACCGTCATCGCCCTGTTCCGGCACCGGTGGACCACCTCCGTCCAATTGCCCGTGCCCGAGGCTCCGCCCCATCCTCCCCTCCTCCGAACGAGTGTCGCCTTCTCCTCGTTTGCCCCGGTAGGGCTCAATTTTTCCTCGCCTCGCCGCGCCACCGCGACGGTGCCATCGAGCCCATGCTCCGCCACCGCCTCGCTCGCCCTATCTCTGCCCTCCCGCGTCTCCTTCACGCGTTCGCCACTCTCTTGCGAGCGTCTTGCGCACCTTAGCTGGTCGCGGTTTGGCCGGAGCCGGCCGTTGGCCGTCGGCCACCGCCACGCCGTCGCGGCTCCGAACGCCGACGAGGGCGCCCTGTCTTTCCCCCCGTCGGTCGTCGCTGGGCTGCGCTTGTGGGCCGCGCCCCGAGCAGGCCGGCTCGGTCGTTCCCCCGCGCGCGCAATGCTAGGCCGAGAAACGGCCATGGGCCACTTGATTTCCCGGGCCGGTCCAGTGCCGTTATGAAAAAAAATCATTCCCATTTTCTTTTATTATTCTTGATGAAAATGCTTTGGAAAATTTCTTAGCAGTCATTTCAGCTCCAAAAATTGCGAAATAAATTTATCTAGATTCATTGGAACCAGATCTACAATCTAAAAATATTGCATGTCATTTTTGGAATACTTTTCTGTAGAGCTTTAATTAATTCTTAATATTGCTGATATCTTGTAAAATAGCTAGTAAATCCTATATGTATCAGAAAAATATGATTTTTAAGTTTGTTAATCTTCATATATCATGTACTTACTAGGAAAAATATGTTTCATGCATGTGCTATGGAAAACTTTGGAGAAGTAGTTCAAGTGCCTTTAATGGCTGATTTTTGTTATTTTTGCTAGAAAGCAAACTTTGTATAAAACATGCATGTGATAATTTTTGTATAGTCATTATATTCCATGAAGAATCTAGGAAAAATATTAATTCTGTTGTTTGACACTTTTCATAGTACAAAGTAATTTCATGCTCATTTTTATGCTATAGCTTGTCATTTTTTGTATAGAATAGTTTACTTATCCAAATGCCATGAAATTGTTATGGTAGTCTGTTTAGAGTAGTATTATACTACTGTAATTTTTTTAGATTTTTAGGAGCATCAGAAATATATGTTGCTATTCAAACCTATTATTACTTAGGGTTTAAGCAAGTGTTGTTTTAAGTGTGATTAAGAAATTAGTAAAGCTTTGGTGTATCTTTGAAGCATTTCATAAGATAGGTTAACTTAACATAATAGTAGTAGAAAAGAATACAGTAGATGACATGTGCTTGTAGTGTATAGTTTCTTGGATGATGTTGACTTGCATTTCAACATATTCATTGCATTCATCTCCTTCGATGCACACTTGCATAATCACTTACGCGCATTGCATCATATAGGATCGCAAACCGAGAACCCAGTCGTCTTACCCGAGAAGCCAGAGGAGCAGATCGAGGTGCAGCAGCAGGAGGTGACAGAAGCCGAAGAAGAGGTCGGTGAAGATCTCCCGGAGTGCCCCGATCACCGTCCGAGTTCCTTCGAGAGAGGCAAGCCCCGGAGCATTTCTCTCCCGGTTTGCAAATAATTTATTATTAACTTTACTTAATTTGATGCATTACGTTTAGGAGTTGTTTGCAAACGTTGCTGCATTATACCTTACTTACCTTTGTTATACCATATCCTTGTTACCTTGGTATCCGCAGTCAAGTCAATGCTTAGCTGGCTTAGACCGGTAGAAGTCGGGTGATTTCCTGTCACCTGCGAGCTATAGGTGGTTACCTGGATCTGGTTGGTTGACTATGAAGTCATGGTATAACTAAGTGTGGAATGAATTTGAGACCGGGCGGAAACTTGCAGGGTTTCGGACTGTAGTGTTTTCTGTCTGTGTCGATTAAGGACCGTCCGTTGTTGTCCCTCGGGTCATGTTGAACGCATGCCTCATATTTAGCTGGCCAGATAAAGTACCTTTCGACCGTGAAACTGGGAGATTATTCGGGCCGAGTGAATTGCCCGCAACGCACTGTACTGGAGCAGTAGTGGCAGAAAACGGGGACGCGATGATAAGACCAAAGAGCAGTCGGGCGGCCCCCGGGTACAAGTGGTTCCTGGAAAGCTCGCGACTTTACCTGAATGGTTGACTCGGTGACCAACACCTCACTTTAGCGGGTGAGTGAGGTTTGTGTGAGGAATAACTTACCAGCTGGTTAATAATCGATTCGAATCGCCATCGTTCACTGGATAGTGAACACTTGACTTGAGCTACTTCATCGTAGTAATATTGATGGAACACTTGGACAGTTATATGAATTATGACATAATGGAAGTTGCTAATGATCATTGGTTATCATTATCTGATTAATTAAATGTTACTTTAGTACAGGTGCAAATGTAGTTGATAGGTTAATAAAGATTTAACTTGATGCAAAGTTTTGTAAAGGTTTTCCTAAATGCTAAAAATGCCTTTTGCAAATGAGTCAGCTATCCCACCAGAAAGCCTATCATGATTCCTTGGTGTCTCTTATTTCTGGTTTATGACGGGTAAGTCTAGCTGAGTACCTTCTCGTACTCAGAGCTTTGTTCCCACTTGTTGCAGATGGACAGATGTACTATGGCTATTGTATCAACTGTCTCTATCCTGCAATGGGCGAAGCATAGGACCAGGGGCAATGGTCATTCGCTACTTCTCGTCTGATGCTTTTGCTAGAGATGATCACAAGCTGGCACTTTATTCCAAAATGTTGTGTGTGTGCGTGATTGGAACTATTGCTTCCGCTACTCTTATTCAAACCTGGTTTGTAATAACTATGTTTAAACTCCGATGTATTTTATGCCGCGAACTTTTATGTAACTTATGATGGTAACCGTTAAACTTAGTACGATCTTGGCTGTTATGAGAAATGGTTTGAAATCCGTCGAGATTTCACGGACTACCGGGTTATACGGGCTTAAGTTTGTTAAATTATCCTTCCGTTGGATGATTTTCCTACTTAATTTCGTATAATTGGGCGGTTCTGTTACAACTGGCATCGGAGCATGGTTTAACGTGATTACTGTTCATAAGTGTATTTAAAACAAAATTCTATTTAAAAAATGTGATTTTAAAACTAAATGTGTGCCAGTGGTCATATCCTGTATGCCCAGTTAAGGACTCTAGGTGGCTATTTAAGTACTAACTTGGGGTTCTTGCACCATATTTCTCTTTCGTTGCTCATACGCGTGCTATTGTATGAGTGCCACTTAATTGAGTGGTAATGTATGGATCAGTTACCTCTACGCTTTGGTAAGTGTGAGCTGTGAGAGCATGATCGGATACACCGCCGATCTAGGGAGAGTGTTTTATATGATACTAGAATAATTACATGTTGTACACATGTTTTTATGAAAGTATCGCATGTGTGGGTGTTCCGTCCGTTGAGGCGATGCCGTCAATAGGACGATGTGTGTGGGTAGTTACTACCGTTGTACACGCATCTGGGGATTCGTATAGAGCGCGTAGGTAGATTTACTGCTTTCATGCATTCATGGGGAATGGGCTGAAATGAATTTTCTGCAGGTACATAACAGCGTTTATCGTGTAGATCGAATTAGTTACGTATATGAGAGATCGTTTGTATGCCACCGAATTCATCGTTAGATGTCTTTATTTTCTAAGTTTGTGAGAACGTAAGACTCGCGCATGCATCATATTGCCTGTGCATTTCATTCATAACCTGCATTCCTCCCCTTATAAAAGGATTATTCCAGTTTGATAAAAGTGACATCAACTTAAAATATGTCTCACCGGGTAATTTAAAACTTGTGCTACAGATGGCCCGCACGAAGAAGACTGCTCGTAAGTCCACTGGCGGAAGAGCACCCCGTCACCAGATGGCCCCGCGGGAGCGCCGCAGCACGGACACTTTTCTAAGTGAGTTTGGCATGCCCATCTTGCTTTGGAGAGTGCTCCATGATGTGGGGTACCCAGAGGGTCAAGAGCCGGTGTACTCTTGGAATGAGAACCAGTTAGCTGAGGATGGACTTGCAATAGTGAAAATCACCGTCCCTGCCCTTGGTGATGCGCCAGAATGGGCTGGTTGGCATTTGGAGTTTGAAGGACGCACTCCAGTTGAGGGTGCAGAGGGTGCAACCTTTCACGTCATCTGAGCCATAATGAGTAGGTTTCCTAATGAGTTGGCAGCAGCTTTGGCAGGTACCTTCCCGAGAGATGATCCTCGTGATGCCATTTGGGTGCAGCCGCAAGGTAGTGCCTTGGTCAGAGGCCCAAGTGAAGGATAGGCTAGCGACAACCACACGATGAGTGCCATGTATGCAGCCATCAAAGCATACCAGGGTCTTGAGAATACCTATTGGACCTTGACCGGTCTGAGAGGTAATGATCGGCTTGTAGCAAGGAAGCAGAAGAAGAAGCAAGCACGTGCTATAGCTAGCTTGCAGGAGCAGTTGGCCAACATGAGCTTACAGCAAGACCGGGCTCTCGAGAGAGGTGAGAGTGCTATGCAGCGGGTACAGATGTTGACTCAGGCCAACAGAAATGCAGACCGCATGATGGGACAGCTAGTGCAGGAAAAGAATGAAGCCTGAAACGAGAGGGACCTTCTCAGGCAAAGGGTCGAGGAGCTAGAAGGGTATAATGCCAACTTGCATGAAGAGTTTCATGCCCTCTACAACGGGATAGGCCCGTATGCTCCTCCGGACGCCGCCCAGATGGACATCGACGACGACGCCGCTACTGATGGTAGCAATGGTGATGCCTCCGACCTCGACGATGGCCCCAAGGAGTAGGCTAGTTGCCTTGCGTTAGTGATAGGCTTTATCGCGATGTCCTTCTTTTGGTTCCCATGTATCGTGTTGTATCCTGTTCGATCTTGAGACTGGCGATCTTTTGGATCTTGGTTGTGTATGTGATGCTTGAACGCATGAAAGTCCAGTGTATGTATGCTGGCAACGTGGTTGTATGGAACGCGATGTTGCATTCGAAGTAATTTGATTAGTGATGTTGTTTTAATTGGAATGTGATTATTGTGCCTCTGTCTTATTGCATGACTTGTTCTCTCCAATAAATTCAGTATGGCATGATTGTTCATTCGGATACAATTACTACCACTTCGCTCAATTATTACTTGTTGCTGAAATATGCAAATGGCAAACACTCGTCGTGCCACGTATGAGGCCGCTGAAACTGGTGGCAACGGTGCAGGGGCTGGTGGGGGTGGTGCAAATAACGTCAACCACCCGGAGCCATAGCCAGAGCCACAATTGTCCCCTCCTCCACCGCTCACTGCAGAAGTGTTCTTCGCACAGTTTCTTGGAAGCCAGCGCAATGCCGAGCAGTCACAAAGGAATATGGAAGATTTTCTGCGTACCATCGCTGAAAATGTTCAGAGAGGAAATAATCAAGGTGGTGGTCATGGAGTGAACCAGTACAGCAATTTCAAGGATTTCATGGATACTAGGCCACCTATTTTTAAGGAAGCAGCCGAGCCACTCGACGCTGAAGAATGGATCAACACTATGGAAGACAAGTTCCGTGTGTTGAGACTGACAGAAGTCCTGAAAACAGAATATGCTGCACATCAGTTACAAGGACCGGCAGGGATGTGGTGGAAGCATCACCGCACCACTTTTCCTCCCAATGCCCAGATTACTTGGAGAGAATTCACTGAAGCGTTTAAGGGAGCTTATATTCCCCTAGGGTTGGTTGAGATGAAGCTCGGAGAGTTCTTGGCCTTAAATCAGGGTACCAAGACTGTAACACAGTATTTGTATGCATTTAACAACTTGTGCCGCTATGCTCCAGACATGGTCGACACAGATGCAAAGAGAATTGCTAGTTTCAAGAGAGGGTTAAGTCCGAAGATGATGAAGCATGTGGGTACCAATACCCGCGCGCAGGTTCAATGACTTTGTCAGTGATTGTTTGAAACAAGAAAAGAACAACAACGCCTACACTGCATCCAAGAATCGCAAGAGGGTGTTTGAGTCAGGACCATCACAGTCCAGAGTTGTCACTGCAAATCGTCTTTCTTATCGTCCGTCCGCACCTGGTGCAAGGTTCAGGCCTCCACAGCATAAAACTCAGAACTACAAGGGACCACAGAAGCCGTACAAGATGGCCGTGCCGCCAGCAAAGATCACCGCAGCTGCAGAACAAAGCAACTCCAAGGGAGCAATAGGATCTGCTGGTATAGTGAAGGGGCCCTGCTACAATTGTGGTCAGCCAGGCCACTTTTCAAAGTTCTGCCCTTATCCGCCTAGAAAGAAGCAACAGACTTACACTGCCCGTGTACACCATACCACCGTTGATGAGATTCCTGAAGGAGAACCTGTAACTGCCGGTAAGTTTCTTGTTAACCATCACTCTGCAGTTGTTCTATTTGATTCTGGATCCTCGCATTCTTTTATGAGTCAAGCATTTGCACGGAAGCATAAACAACTATGCACAGAATTGAGTTATGGTTATCGCATAAGTTCAGCAGGGGCTGATGTGCTAACCAATAATATGGTTAGAGGAGCAACCCTTGAGTTAGATAGTCGGAAGTTTCGAGTGAACCTGATAGTTATACCGGGACTAGTTTTAGATGTAATAATCGGAATGAACTGGATGAAAGACTGGGGAGCAGTCATAGATACAAGTAGTCGATTGCTTACCCTTAAGGATCCGCAGGCAGAGGGTACTTTTCAGGTACCATTGCCCAAAAGAACAGACCTTGTGAGTGTGACCTGTGTCATGGAAGTTGTTCCTATCCGCCAGATCCCGGTAGTGTGTGAGTTCCCGGATGTGTTTCCAGAAGAGTTACCTGGCCTTCCTCCAGATAGAGATGTTGAGTTTGGAATCGAGTTGATCCCCGGAACAGCTCCTATTTCGAGAAGACCCTATCGGATGCCTCCGGATGAGTTAGCTGAGTTGAAAAAGCAACTGGAAGAATTGCTAAAGAAGGGGTTTATCCGACCAAGTAAGTCTGAATGGGGATGTCCTGCCTTGTTCGTGAAGAAAAAGAAAGAGGGTACTCTAAGAATGTGTGTGGATTATCGACCTCTTAATGATGTAACTATCAAGAATAAATATCCTTTGCCTCATATCGATGTTTTGTTTGATTAGTTGGCTAAAGCTAGAGTGTTCTCCAAAATAGACCTAAGATCAGGGTATCATCAGATAAAGATCAGACCACAAGATGTCCCGAAAACCGCCTTTTCTACCAGATACGGGTTGTATGAGTATCTTGTTATGTCCTTTGGCTTAACAAATGCTCCTGCATACTTTATGTATCTGATGAATACGGTTTTCATGCCAGAGTTGGACAAGTTTGTAGTTGTCTTCATTGATGACATTCTAGTATACTCTGAGAATGAGAAAGATCATGAAGAACATCTGAGAATTGTCTTGACCAGATTAAGAGATCATAAGTTGTATGCTAAGTTCAGCAAATGTGAATTTTGGTTGAAGAAAGTTCCTTTCCTTAGTCATATTCTATCTGAGAATGAAGTTTCGGTAGATCCGAGCAAAGTGCAAGAAGTTATGGATTGGAAAACTCCAACCACAGTGCCAGAAGTCAGGAGTTTCCTAGGGTTAGCTGGTTACTATCGCCGCTTTATCCCAGACTTCTCGAAGATTGCTAAGCCAATGACAAGTCTGTTACAGAAAGATCATAAGTTCGTGTGGACAGAGGAGTGTGAGACAGCTTTCCACACCTTGCGGAAACTGTTGACCACTACTCTAGTTCTTGCACAGCCAGACATCGAGAAACCTTTTGATGTGTTCTGTGACGCCTCAAAAATAGGATTAGGCTGTGTTCTAATGCAAGAAGGAAGAGTCATTGCTTATGCCTCCCGTCAGTTGAGAAAACATGAAATCAATTATCCGACACATGATCTTGAGCTTGCCGCCGTGGTGCATGCCTTAAAGATTTGGAGACACTATTTACTTGGTAATGTGTGCAATGTTTTCACCGATCACAAGAGTCTCAAGTACATTTTCACCCAACCAGAATTGAACATGAGACAGCGAAGATGGTTAGAACTAATTAAAGATTATAACTTGAATGTACAGTATCACCCTAGGAAAGCCAATGTGGTAGCCGATGCTTTGAGTAGAAAGTCGTATTGTCTGAATATGCAACCCTTACTCGAAGATGGTTTTAATCTAATGCACCCTGTCGTGTTACATAGTATTCAGATCAGTTGCACCTTAGAGAGTAAGATAATAGAAGGTCAGAAAGCAGACAAAGGGATATTCCACATCAAAAGGAAAATTAAAGAAGAACCTTCAAAACACTTCAGAGTGGACGAGCAGGACGTGTTGTGGTTCGACAACCGTCTTGTTGTTCCAAAGGATAGAGAGCTTAAGAATAAAATTATGGATGAAGCTCATCACTCTAAGTTATCCATTCATCCTGGCAGTAGTAAAATATATCAAGAACTAAGACCTCGTTTTTGGTGGACAAAGATGAAGAAGGAAATTGCAGCCTATGTGGCCAGATGTGACACATGTTGTCGAGTGAAAGCTATTCACATGAAACCTGCTGGATTGTTGCAACCTTTGTCAGTACCTAGTTGGAAGTGGGATGATATAAGTATGGATTTCATCACAGGTTTGCCCACTACTCAGAAAGGCCATGATTCGATTTGGGTAATCGTGGATCGTCTTACCAAGACCGCTCACTTTTTACCTGTCAAGACAGTTTATAGACCACCTCAATATGCCGAGAAGTATATTGCGGAGATTGTGAGATTGCATGGCATACCGAAGACTATAGTGTCTGACAGAGGGTCCCAGTTCATTGCTCACTTTTAGGAGCATTTGCACAAAGGTTTGGGGACTAGTCTGATTCGTAGCACTGCCTATCATCCTCAAACAGATGGTCAGACTGAAAGAGTTAATGCTGTTTTAGAAGATATATTGAGAGCTTGTGTGTTGTCTTCCAGAGGTTCATGGGAGTCGTGGTTACCTCTAGCAGAATTCGCATATAATAATAGCTATCAAGAAAGTATCAAAATGGCACCTTTTGAGGCTTTGTATGGACGAAAGTGTAGAACACCTTTAAACTGGGTTGAGCCAGGGGAAAGAAGGTATTATGGTATTGACTTCGTGGAAGAAGCCGAAAAGAAAGTTCATATCATTCAGCAAAATATGAGAGCAGCTCAGTTACGTCAGAAAAGTTATGCGGATAAAAGAAGGAGACCACTTGTGTTTGAAGTTGGAGACTATGTTTATCTGAAAGTCACGCCAATGAAGAAGAAGCGGTTTGGATTACGCAGAAAGCTTGCCGCCAGATTTGTAGGACCCTACAAAATCTTAGAAAGAAAGGGTCCAGTGGCTTACAAATTGGAATTACCAGAATCAATGGATGCTATATTCCCAGTTTTTCACGTATCGCATCTCAAGAAAATGTTTGCGCGTTCCAGAGGAAATAATTGAACCCCGAAGCATAAAACTTAAGTCAGATCTGGTGTATCGTGAGCAGCCAATTCGAGTTTTGGATTCCAAAGAAAGGGCTACTCGGAACAGTGTGGTGAAAACATATAAGATACAATGGAGTCATCATGATGAGGGAGATGCATCGTGGGAAACGGGTGAATACCTACAAAAAGCATACGAAGATTTTTATAATAAATGGTTCGTAACCCAAATCTCGGGACGAGATTTTTATAAGGAGGGAGGGCTGTAACACTCCAGTGTTACGCAAGCATTTGCATGGCAATCATATGCATGGCATTTCATATCATCATAATCATACATGTTAATATTATAATTTGAGTGAAATAAAAGCTTAGAAAGTGGTATTAGAGATGTAATATATTAATGTGCTAATCACATTCCATCAAAATTGTGCAACTAAAAATTTTATATCACTTAGAATTATAGGTCAAAATTTTTGGAGCAACTAAATTACTCAAAGTTTTGTCAAAGATTTGTTTTTAAAATGTTGTTTGAAAATATTCAAAAATCCTCTCTAAATTAGCTTTTATTCTAAAAATCAAAATCTATCCAGATTTGGACTTTGGTCTTAAAAGCAAAGTTGTAGAGAATTAAATTCTAAGCAACTTTTATTTTTGGGTCAATTCCAGAAAATGTTTTCTTCTTGTTCAAAATGGGGTTTGAAATCTGTGTTTGAATTTGATTTGAAATAAAAAATTTGAAAAAAAATCAAAACCAGCTTAGCAGGCCGCCGCCTCAGATTCGGCCCGCTGGCCGAATCGGCCCGCGCCACTCCCGCGCGCGCGCCCACGTCCGCCACCGCCGCGGGCCGGCCCAGCCAGCCCCTCTCCCTCCTTCCCGCCCGCGCGCGCACGCTGGCGCCCCGGCAGCAAACGCCCGCCGCGTGGCGGCCGCATGCCGGCGACGCCACCGCGTGGCCGCTGTGAACCCCGCGCCCGCGCTCCACTTCAAAACGACCGGGCACCTGGTCTCCATCCCATTTCCGCCTCGCCTGCTCCCTTTCTTCCTCCCTCTGGTGAAAACCGCAGCGGAACACCGCTCGCCACCGAGCTCCGCCACCGTCATCGCCCTGTTCCGGCACCGGTGGACCACCTCAGTCCAATTGCCCGTGCCCGAGGCTCCGCCCCATTCTCCCCTCCTCCGAACGAGTGTCGCCTTCTCCTCGTTTGCCCCGGTAGGGCTCAATTTTTCCTCGCCTCGCCGCGCCACCGCGACAGTGCCGTCGAGCCCATGCTCCGCCACCGCCTCGCTCGCCCTATCTCTGCCCTCCCGCGTCTCCTTCACGCGTTCGCCACTCTCTTGCGAGCGTCTTGCGCACCTTAGCTGGTCGTGGTTTGGCCGGAGCCGGCCGTTGGCCGTCGGCCACCGCCACGCCGTCGCGGCTCCGAACGCCGACGAGGGCGCCCTGTCTTTCCCCCCGTCGGTCGTCGCTGGGCTGCGCCTGTGGGCCGCGCCCCGAGCAGGCCGGCTCGGCCGTTCCCCCGCGCGCGCAATGCCAGGCCGAGAAACGGCCATGGGCCACTTGATTTCCCGGGCCGGCCCAGTGCCGTTATGAAAAAAATTCATTCCCATTTTCTTTTATTATTCTTGATGAAAATGCTTTGGAAAATTTCTTAGCAGTCATTTCAGCTCCAAAAATTGCGAAATAAATTTATCTAGATTCATTGGAACCAGATCTACAATCTAAAAATATTGCATGTCATTTTTGGAATACTTTGTTGTAGAGCTTTAATTAATTCTTAATATTGCTGATATCTTGTAAAATAGCTAGTAAATCCTATGTGTATCAGAAAAATATGATTTTTAAGTTTGTTAATCTTCATATATCATGTACTTACTAGGAAAAATATGTTTAATGCATGTGCTATGGAAAACTTTGGAGAAGTAGTTCAAGTGCCTTTAATGGCTGATTTTTGTTATTTTTGCTACAAAGCAAACTTTGTATAAAACATGCATGTGATAATTTTTGTATAGTCATTATATTCCATGAAGAACCTAGGAAAAATATTAATTCTGTTGTTTGACACTTTTCATAGTACAAAGTAATTTCATGCTCATTTTTATGCTATAGCTTGTCATTTTTTGTATAGAATAGTTTACTTATCCAAATGCCATGAAATTGTTATGGTAGTCTATTTAGAGTAGTATTATACTACTGTAATTTTCTTAGATTTTTAGGAGCATCAGAAATATATGTTGCTATTCAAACCTATTATTACTTAGGGTTTAAGCAAGTGTTGCTTTAAGTGTGATTAAGAAATTAGTAAAGCTTTGGTGTATCTTTGAAGCATTTCATAAGATAGGTTAACTTAACATAATAGTAGTAGAAAAGAATGCAGTAGATGACATGTGCTTGTAGTGTATAGTTTCTTGGATGATGTTGACTACCTTGCATTTCAACCTATTCATTGCATTCATCTCCTTCGATGCACACTTGCATAATCACTTACGCGCATTGCATCATACAGAATCGCAAACCGAGAACCCAGTCATCTTACCCGAGGAGCCAGAGGAGCAGATCGAGGTGCAGCAGCAGGAGGTGACAGAAGCCGAAGAAGAGGTCGGTGAAGATCTCCCGGAGTGCCCCGATCACCGTTGTAACAGAACCGACCAAATTATAAGAGCACAAGTACGAAAACAAGCACCGAAGCGCTCAAATTTTCAAACTTGAGCCCATATAATCCCGGTAGTCAATCGAAATCACGAAGGATTTCAAACCAAACTGCTTACAACTAGGATCGCATTATTCAACATACAACATCATACGATACATTTCACAAGTAGTTCTGAAATAAGTTTACACCACGGAGTAGCAAATATTACAAACCAAGTTTGAAAGTAGCGGAAGCATAACACACACACTAGTTAATTAAATACTGCCAGTCTGGATGATCGACATCCCGCAAAAGCATGAGAAAAGTACATAGAGACGATCACGCCCTTGTGATCTAGTCATCATCACCCGCAGGGTGGAGACACGTCTTGCAGAATCCCTGATAAAGCATGTCATCTGCAACAGGAGGGAATAAACCCTGAGTACTGGAATGTACTCAGCTAGACTTACCCGTCGAAAACCAGAAATAAAGTGACACCAAGGATTATGCAAGGCTTACACAAGGGGCTAGCTGACACCACATTTTGCATAAAGGCATAAGTAGTTGAAACTCTTATAACCTGTACTAGCAGTTATTTTTAGCATTTACCTGTCATCTATCTTAGCACCTATACTAGACATGCACTTGATTATAATCAAACAACATTATTATTATATCCATAGCAGGTATATCATTATGGCAACATTGTATCATTCCCTTAACCACCAGTTCATTTAATGAGTTCTACGTTGCCGCTGCTCAAGTCAAGTGCTCACTAACCGGGAGCGACGGCGATTCGAATCGAATTCCTATCCAGCTGGAGGGGTATTTCTAACACTCACCGTGCAGACCCCTGCCAGGGTCGCACAGGCCACCGTTTCATATGATTCAGGAATCGCGGGTCCGAATAATGTCGCGACCCCAAGGGCGACACTCTGCCAGGTGATAGGGACTTTAACCCCCCCTTGGTCTCACGCCAATGTCCTCAAGCACATCATTTCTCTCCTCCAAGAAGCAACCTACCATTCGATTCCCGGCCTGAATCACATTACTCGGCTTCGCGGTCGGAACGACTTATCCGGTCAACTAAGTGTTAGACTGCGTTCAACATGACTCAAGGACGTACAGCGAATCGGTCCTTAAACGACTCAGACGGGCATGGCTCCACACCCAAGACGTGAAGTGTCTTGCGGCTGTACCATCGAACTCCCGCCCGGTCTCAACTTCATTTTAAAGCATGGTTTCATCACGATAGCCATAAGCCACTCGCGACCCAGCCCTATATCTCGCGGATGACCGGAAATCACCCGACTTCTACCGTACTAAGCAGGGCTAAGTATTGACACGTGCCTAAACCTAATATAGGATTAAGTACGATATCTGGACAAGGACAGGTATAATGCAACAAGTGTTTTCATATAACTTCTACAACTTAATGCATTAAACAATTAAAAGTACTCAAGATTAATTTATAAAACGATGGGTTCAGCATGCACCGGGGCTTGCCTTTCAGAAAGGTTGCGGGTCTGTGGTCCGGACACTCGGGTAGATCTTCTGACGGAGCTTCCCCGACGTTGGGTTCTTCTGCTAATTCCTCCGGTTGACTCAGCACCTCCTCCGGTATCGCTTGTTCGAACTCGAGGAGTGTCACCCCCTCCGGTGCACCTATTGCATGAATGCACAATAAATATAATGGATGCATAAATGGGTGCAACATGCTCGGAATGAAATGCATTTCAGAAATAAAATACTCTATTCAAGTTATTTTATTAGTACGCACAAATCTCTTCTCCAGTAGAGAAGTACTCACCTAATCTACTTAACCTAAGATACAGCTGCTCATCCTCAGTTAAGGCCCTAACACCTAACAATTACAAAAGTAGAATGTCTTAGGATATCTCACCATAACAATCAGCAAAACACCACAGTAAGCATTCTGGACAGCAGCTACTTGTTTGTATCACAACTGGAGATTTATAATTCCAAAAGATATGATCTAAGACAATCTGGAAAGCCTAAGAAATGCACTACAATTCATTTTCAGACCTCAACTCCAAACTCCTAAGTTTTCCATGTCAAACTTCACAAGTTCCAGAATCTGTCCTCTCAAAACAGAGAGTAGCAGATTTTGAACTGCCACTTTAACAACAGTAACTCTCAAACTACTAAGCCAAATGCTCCCAAATTTTGACACAAGCTCATTTACAAGTTTTACTACAACTTTAGTATTTACAAGTTTTTCAGCAACCACATTTATCCAAGGTTAATCCTAGAATTACTATCAGCTGTCCAGAAAACCTAAAATTGTAAAGGTTAAATATTTATTGATGTGACAAACATTCTCTACGACCAAACTAATACTACTACAAGTTCACAAATGTCACAAAAACACCAGAAAGTAAGGTGTGCCCACCTAGAATATTTATTTAAACCCATTTCTTAATTTACTTAAGTAATTAAGTGGAATTTCAAACATATATGTAAACTGCTCCTAAAATTCTACAAAAATTACAGGGGACTCTCTGACCCAAAAAGAGACTACTGTAAAAATTTGAACTCAATTTATTCACAGAAACTTTCTGAACAAAATTCACAAGCCCAAAAGGCTGACTTTTGTATAAATAACAAAGCATAGTAAAAAGTGTCAAACAATAGATTTCTTAATTTTCTTGGAGACTCTAGGGTACCAAGACATTCTCCAAAAATTTATAAGAACATTGCACATGTAGAAAAATTACTAAAATTCCTTTAAGCATTTCCTAAAATAACAAGATAGCATTATAACTTGAAAAGTGCTTAAGCACTGCTGCCCAAATTTTTACCAGAGCTAGGGCTAGCATAGAGTAACCTACCCACCAAATTTCATGATTTATGGAACACTACAGCTCAAGTTATAAATTTAATAAATTTGCATGCATTCCAAAACACATTTAAAGGATCTATTTAAATATCCCAAAAACTAATCATCACATAGCAAACTCATATTTTCTAAAATACTACACCTCATATAGTCCCTAACAAAATTTATCTCATGATTTTTGGATCATTAAAACCCTAGATCTA
This sequence comes from Saccharum hybrid cultivar R570, assembly GCA_038087645.1. Lineage (NCBI taxonomy): Eukaryota > Viridiplantae > Streptophyta > Magnoliopsida > Poales > Poaceae > Saccharum > Saccharum hybrid cultivar. The sequence continues at coordinate 15,423,128 of JAQSUU010000245.1, forward strand.
TATTTTTCCAACTTGTACAAAAATCAGTGACAAAATAATAAAAATGAATTTCATTTCGGATGAACTGGGCCGGCTCGGAAACTCGGCCCACACACTCGCGCGCGCGCGGCCCGCTCAGCGCTCCCGCCCGCGCGCGACACTGACGGGCGGGCCCCCGCGGTCAGTGACCGGAGGTAGGGGAGGCGGAGACCCGCGAGCTTCGACGAGCTCGAGCTCGCCGGAGAAGAGCTCGCTCGGCCAATTGAGCACCGCCTCGTGTTCTCCGTCACCCGGTGCGTCGATTGGTGCTCGTGGAATGGATGGGGATGGGGTGGAAGGGGCTTGTCACCGCGAGCGGCGGCCGGTGATGTCCGGTGGCGGCGCACCGTCGCCGGTGAGGAGGTACGGTACGGTCTAGGCTCGGTACGAGCTTCACCGAAGCTAGGCGGATCCATTTTGCTAGGAAGGGAGGATGGAGAGAGACCCGAAGCACCCCGACCACGGTGAGGTCCCATGGCGGGCTCCGGCGACCTCTCGGAGACGGGGAAGAAAGCAATGCGGCTCACCTTGAGTCAAATCGCTGGCTTCGGTGGGTCAGGGAGATGGAGGGTGGTGAGGCGGAGGGATTGGCGAGGTCTAGCGGCCGGTGATGCGGTGTGGCTCGCGCTTGAGCTCGCCGGAGAAAAACGGCAATGGCGGCTCGGTTTCGGTGTTCTTGGCAACTGGAAGAGAGGGGGCGGAGGAATGGAGGCTGGCTCGCGCGTCGTGGCGTCTTGAAGGCGTCGCGGCCTGACTGGTGGGGCCAGGGCCGGCGTACGGGCGCCACCGCGCCTCCACGCGTCGACGACGGCCTGTGGCCGGTCGGCCACTCTGACGCTGACGAAACTGAATCGGTGACATCAATGACCGACTGACAGAGCGACTTTCACGATGATTATCTCCCAAACCGGTTCGAATTAGTCGAAGATGATTACACCAATTTTGTAGAGCTACATGAGGTCTACAAGTTTGTCAATTGGAGTTTGGGCTGGTTCGGCCTAGATTTGAAACTACAAGGCTCCAAAGTGGGTCACCCGAAAACTGAAACTTAGTTTCAGTCACTATGCCGACTGAAACCCTAACTTCAAGACATTATATCTCCTAAACTATTGAGAACCAGGTGATGGTGATATTGACAATGTTGTAGAGCTATGTGTGGACAACAACTTTGTCAATTGGCTCAAAGACTGGTTTGGCCTAGTTTGTGAGTTACAAGTTGCTAAAGTGAGGTACAGTGAAACTGAAAAGTCCAATTTCCAGACTTAGAATTTTTCTAAGTGTTGATCCCCACTCAAGCTGAATTGTGGGCCATTTTTTAGCATGCTCTGGTCATTTTCATGAGATGGCCATATTAGAACTTTTGTTCCTCATGAAATTCTCTACAACTTTACTTAAGGGTGCTCTTCCATGCAAGATCTCTAAATTAGACTTTTTAATTGGTCAAACTAGAGCCTTCTAGGGTCAAATGGTGGTCAAACTTCTCTTGGAGGGCAAATTTGTAATTTTGGTCAACATGAACCTTGTTCCAAATGTTACCCTAAGTATAACTAAGGTGTTGTAGGTCATGATTGGCTACCTTACCTTTTTGTTACACCAACTATCAAATACTTCATGAAATAAATCAAACAAACCCTAGAATAATCACATGTGTTGCATCACATAAAATAACAAACATGAATGATGCATGCTTATGCTTATGCCATGCAAATGCAATGCAATTAAGGACTAAACACTTGAAGTGTTACAGCCCTCCCCCCTTATAAAAATCTCGTCCCGAGATTTGGAAAGCGTACCATTTTTCATAGAATTCTTTATAACCATCCCGCAAATAATCCTCCCATTCCCACGTAGCATCACTCTCACTTCCCTGATTACTCCACATCACTTTGTACCACTTAACCACTTTACTTCTAGTTACTCGTTCCTGAGTATCGATCACTCGGACTGGCTTTTCTTCATAGGTTAGGTCGGATTCCAGCCTGATATCACCTAAAGGAACTTGTTCCTCAGGAACTCGAAGACACTTTTTAAGCTGAGATACATGGAAAACGTTGAATATGGCTCTCATCTCAGGAGGCAACTGGATTTTGTACGCAACAGCTCCACTCTTGCCTATGATCTGGAAAGGACCCACGTATCTTGGTGCAAGTTTCCGTTTAACACCAAAACGTTGGACACTCTTCATTGGAGAAACTTTCAAATAAACGAAGTCTCCAACTTCAAATTCGAGTGGTTTTCTACGACGATCCGCATAGCTTTTCTGTCTCGCTTGTGCTGCAACCATGTGTTTCTGGATGGTACGGACTTGTTCCTCGGCTTCCTGGACAAAATCAATGCCATAATACCTTCTTTCCCCAGCTTCCACCCAGTTTAGTGGAGTTCGACACTTTCGACCGTACAAAGCTTCGAATGGGGCCATCTTAATACTCTCTTGATAACTGTTGTTGTACGAGAATTCGGCTAAAGGTAACCATTTTTCCCAAGAACCCTTGGATGAAATGACACATGCCCGCAACAGATCTTCCAAGATTTGGTTAACCCGTTCCATCTGTCCTGATGTCTGGGGGTGATAAGCAGAGCTTCTCACTAACTTGGTTCCCAGAAGGTGATGCAAGTGCTCCCAAAAGCGAGCAGTGAACTGGGGACCACGGTCAGAAACGATAGTACGAGGTATCCCATGAAGCCGGACTATCTGATTGAAGTACAACTCAGCATAGTCAGTGGGACGATAGTCCACTCTTACTGGGATGAAGTGAGCTGATTTGGTCAAACGATCAACAATTACCCAAATAGAGTTATAATTTTTGACAGTAGGAGGAAGACCGACAATGAAATCCATACTTATCTCTTCCCATTTCCAACCTGGGATAGAAAGTGGTTGAAGCAACCCAGCTTTCATATGCACAGCTTTAACTCTACAACAGGTGTCACACCTAGCCACATATGCAGCTATTTCTTTCCGCATCTTGGTCCACCAATAGTATGGCTTCAAATCATAATACATCTTATTGCTACCAGGATGGATGGACAACTTGGACGAATGTGCTTCGGACAGGATCTGATCTCTAAGCTCTCGGTCCTTAGGTACCACTAACCTATCCTTAAACCACAGCACACCTTCGTCATCTACCCTGAAATGCTTAGTCTCTCCTTCATTCATCTTCCGTTTTATGTGAAAGATACCCGGATCAGTCTTTTGGAGCTCAATGATTCTATTTCTGAGAGTACCACTGACAGTGATGTTGTACAAGACTGCCGGATGTAGAAGGCGAGATCGATGAAAATCAGTTTCAACTAAGGAATAGCAATGAGACTTACGGCTTAAGGCATCCGCAACCACATTTGCCTTGCCAGGATGATAGTGCACTTGAAGGTTATAATCTTTAATCAACTCGAGCCATCTTCTTTGACGCATATTTAGCTCGGGTTGAGTGAAGATGTATTTGAGGCTTTTATGATCGGTGTAGATATTGCAGACATTTCCCAGCAGATAATGCCGCCATACTTTCAAAGCATGAACAACTGCAGCCAGTTCTAAGTCATGCGTTGGATAATTCACCTCATGCTTCCGAAGTTGCCGCGAGGTATATGCAATTACTCGGCCTTCCTGCATCAAAACGCCTCCCAAACCTATGCCTGAGGCATCACAATAAACATCAAATGGTTTCTCGATATTTGGTTGTGCCAAAACCGGAGCCGAGGTTAGGAGGGTTCGCAGTTGGTGAAAAGCCGCATCACACTCAGGAGTCCAGACAAACCTGATGTCTTTTTACAGCAACCGAGTCATTGGCTTGGCTATTTTGGAGAAATCCGGGATGAAGCGACGATAATAGCCAGTCAAACCAAGAAAACTTCGGACCTCGTGAACCGAGATAGGAGCCTTCCAGTTCAGTACTTCCTGTACCTTGGCGGGGTCCACCATAATTCCTCCATCGGACAACACATGCCCAAGGAAAGGTACTTCTCGAAGCCAGAATTCGCACTTACTGAACTTTGCATATAGTTGATGTTCACGCAGTCTTGTGAGGACTATACGCAGATGTTCAGCGTGATCCTCCTCATTCACAGAGTATACCAGGATGTCATCAATAAATACCACCACAAACTTGTCCAATTCAGGCATAAACACCGAATTCATCAAGTACATGAAGTGTGCGGGGGCATTTGTCAAGCCGAAGGACATAACAAGATACTCATAAAGACCATATCTGGTAGAAAAGGCTGTCTTTGGAACGTCTTCCGGGCGGATTTTAATTTGATGGTAGCCAGATCTTAGATCGATCTTGGAGAAAACTTTAGCTTTAGACAACTGATCGAACAAGATGTCGATACGTGGTAGAGGGTACTTATTTTTGACAGTGACTGCATTGAGAGGTCTATAATCTACGCACATCCGCAACGACTGATCCTTCTTCTTTACAAAGATAGCAGGACATCCCCACGGAGACGAACTAGGACGAATCAACCCCTTCTTCAAAAGTTCATTCAATTGCACCTTAAGTTCAGCTAGTTCATTTGGAGGCATCCTATAGGGTCTCCTAGAGATGGGAGCCGTGCCAGGCAACAACTCTATTTTAAACTCCACATCCCGATCCGGAGGGAGTCCCGGCAAATCATCGGGAAAAACGTCCGGAAATTCATTTACTATGGAAATTTTAGCCAACGCCTTTGCTTGCACAGCATGAACTTCCCCAGACAAATCAACTTTTCTGGGAAGTTGTACCAGAAAACCCTTTTGATCTGTAGGATCTCTGAGCATAACTACCCGAGCGGATGTGTCAATGAGTACCCCATTCTGACTCATCCAATTCATGCCCAAGATAACATCTATGTCTAAACCAGGTAAAACCAATAGGGCAAGCGAATAACTTCGCCCTTCTATCTCAAACTTAAGGTTCCCCACTACTTTGTTTGTGGAAATATTCCCACTTGCAGCACTAATACAATAACCCACACCTTCATCAGTATGCAACTTGTGTGCAAATTTGGCTGCAAACTTAGGACTGATAAAGGAATGCGAAGCACCTGAATCAAAAAGTACCACTGCGGGGTGTTGGTCAACTAGAAACTTACCAGCGGTGACCACCTCACCAGATGGAATCTCCTCAATGCTGTTATAATGGGCGTGTCCCTGACGACTACCTTGGTTGACATTTTTCTTAGGGTACGGACAGTTCTGGGCCCAATGACCTGGCTTGTTGCAATTCCAGCAAGGCATATTGCTAGGAGGAACACTAGAGCTGCTCTGTCCAGAAGTCCCCTTTGGCAGAGCGACGGTATAAGCCTTACGGAACCCCGTTTTTGCAGCAAGCTTCTTCTGCGGCGGACGGAATTTTGTATTCTGAGCAGGTGGGCGAGGGGAAGACCTTGGTGCCACTGAGGCCCTTGACTGAGAAGCACTTGCCTCAAGGGCCCTTTTACGGCTCTTAGAGGCAGAATAAATAGTATTGTTGTTCTCCTGGGTCAAAGCATCGCTGATGAAATCATTGAAAGTAGTACATTTGCTAGTGCCCATAGTTTTCATCAGTTTTGGGCCGAGGCCCCTTTTGAAGCTAACAATCTTTTTGGCATCGGTATCCACAAACTCGATGGTATACCTTGCCAGGTTGTTGAAGGACTGCAAGTATTCAGTCAGGCTTTTGTTTTCTTGCGACAACCTCATAAACTCTGTGTGCTTGATTGCCATAAGACCGGGAGGGATATAATTTCCCCGGAATGCCGCCTTAAACTGATCCCAAGCAATCGGGACATTGGCAGGTAGTGTGGAACGATAGTGGCTCCACCAAATGCCTGCCGGACCATGCAACTGATGGGAAGCATACTCAGTTTTCAGCTCATCAGTTAGGCGTAGCAGACGAAACTTTTGTTCAATGGTATTCAACCACTCATCAGCCTGCAGTGGTTCTTCCGCTTCCTTGAAGAGCGGGGGCTTTGTATCCAGAAAGTCCTTGAAATCGCTGTACTGATTTGGCTCTGGGCCCTGGCGGCCATGACGAGCCTCTCGATTAGCCAGTTGGCGCATGGCATCAGCCAACATACGCTGCCCCTCAACCACTGATTGCATCAACTCGGCCGGAGTAGGTGGTGGCGGAGGGGGCGGCTGTTCCTCATCCTCATTGCCACGACCCCGACGAAGATTGTACGACATCTGCAAAATGCATAGCCAATGAGCACTGACGATGTGGAAAATTTGTAGATGAATTATTGTAAATATGTCCAACTGACTTCATGAAATAGACTTCTCAAATTATTCATGGCACAATAATTCATCACAACTGCACAATCCATTCAAGCGGATGAATTGGCGCAATTATGCGAGAGAATCCAACAAGGTGTACTTTGATAAAGGCTCACACACAAGGAGCACAGTAGTTACTGAACCGTTTACGTTAAAATCTACGTGATTTTTGATCTTTTGCCTGTACTTGAGTTTAATTTCAAAGTTTTTAGTTGACTGAAAAAGACTACTTCAAACTGACCACAAAGGGACTTCTCAATGAAGAGTTCCATGGTGGATCATGACTAGCCACCTCGATACCTGCGCGTGCCAAGCAGCACAGCCTTATGTCGCGCGTCATAGGAGGCCCTCGGTTTCGTCGCGGCACCGAAGGGTGCTAATCGTGACACCATCATCGAACGCAACATAATAAGACATCAAGTTGTGATCGAAATTAACAGGTTCAAACTACATTCAGGAAACATACGGTTAAACCTTACATCCCAAAGTCAAGTTATTACAAGGCCTCACTCCTTCACAGGGAGGGCACAAAAGACGATCCTAACATTAAAGGCACGTGATGACTCCTCTAAGCATCATCCCCCGAGTCGGTGTCATGGATCTCCCCGCCGTCCTCATCACTAACAGGCTCTAACTCCTCATCTTCTTCTTCCTCTTCTGGTTCCTCCTCTGGTCCGGCATCTTGGGGCCCATTGACCTCCACCTCATCATCATTTTCAGCCATGAAGATTCCTGATCCCATATCTTCATCTACATTGTTGTTTTGAGGCAGCAGGGGATTAAGCTCGTTGTTCAGGCGGTGCACTTCTTCATGAAGATTATCATTGTATTCTTCAGCATTTTCTAACTGTTGCTCGAGCTCAAACTAGCGAGCTCTCAGAACGTTCTCCTCGTGCCAGGCTTCATCCCTCTGTTCCATCACACGGACCAACATGCGTTGACAGTTGCGGTTTGCTACTGTCAACCTCTAGACTACAAGGGTTTCCTGGTCACGATCATGAATCACTTGCTCCAGTTGCTGACGCGCTGCATTCCTGGCAGCCGTTACTTCAGCCAACTCTGCCCTCAGCCTTTCCACCTCAGTAGGCTCAGGGCGGGGCTCGCATGGAGCGAGCTGGTGTCGCGGTGCCCTGCCTCCAGTGGACTTACGAGCGGTCCTCTTGGTACGTGCCATCTGTAGCAACAGATAAGATACGACTTAAAGTGAGGATCATTTAGGGGATACGAAATTTACTTTAGTCGGGAGTACTGAAATTTTTAGGGAGGGAGTAAATGATATGTATGATATAATTAAACATGATGCATGTACGTTCCGTACGCCCTCTCACCTTAGTAGAAACCTAAAGTTCTAACGCTAGGCGGTGGCATACATACGTTCTCTTATATAAGTGAAACTATCGGTCTACTCGTTACGCTGTTAGTGTACCTGCAGAAAACCTCATTTCAGCCCAACAGTTTCCCAATATAAGCACACAAGAAGGCAGTAATTTAAATACTTTCCATATACACATCCCCAGATGTATATACTTCAGTATCAAAGCTACCCGATATAAAGGTGCCCACAATTAAGTGCTTACGTAATTACATGGTTTAAACATGTAAGTATGCAAGTCACCAAACTACTCTCCCCTAGACTGCCGGTTGGACGATCATGCTCTCACAACTCACACTTACCAGAGCGTCGAGGCAATTGATCCATACATTACCACCCAAGTGGATGGCATCCATACAATATCACGCCGTATGGACGACGAAACAAAACAAACAAGGCCCCCAAGTTAGTCTTTATAATAAGCCACCTAAGAGTCCTTATTTGGGCTAAGGGATGTGATCACTGGCATACCTATAAAATAATTTTTTTAGAGTTTAACCCTTTTCGCAAACAAATACTTTTGTTTTTAATTACTCGTAAGATGTGTTTAATGTTGAATTATGCTCCGGTACCAGCTGTAACAGAACCGACCAAATTATAAGAGCACAAGTACGAAAACAAGCACCGAAGCGCTCAAATTTTCAAACTTGAGCCCATATAATCCCGGTAGTCAATCGAAATCACGAAGGATTTCAAACCAAACTGCTTACAACCAGGATCGCATCATTCAACATACAACATCATACGATACATTTCACAAGTAGTTCTGAAATAAGTTTACACCACGGAGTAGCAAATATTACAAACCAAGTTTGAAAGTAGCGGAAGCATAACACACACACTAGTTAATTAAATACTGCCAGTCTGGATGATCGACATCCCGCAAAAGCATGAGAAAAGTACATAGAGACGATCACGCCCTTGTGATCTAGTCATCATCACCCGTAGGGTGGAGACACGCCTTGCAGAATCCCTGATAAAGCATGTCATCTGCAACAGGAGGGAATAAACCCTGAGTACTGGAATGTACTCAGCTAGACTTACCCGTCGAAAACCAGAAATAAAGTGACACCAAGGATTATGCAAGGCTTACACAAGGGGCTAGCTGACACCACATTTTGCATAAAGGCATAAGTAGTTGAAACTCTTATAACCTGTACTAGCAGTTATTTTTAGCATTTACCTGTCATCTATCTTAGCACCTGTACTAGACATGCACTTGATTATAATCAAACAACATTATTATTATATCCATAGCAGGTATATCATTATGGCAACATTGTATCATTCCCTTAACCACCAGTTCATTTAATGAGTTCTACGTTGCCGCTGCTCAAGTCAAGTGCTCACTAACCGGGAGCGACGGTGATTCGAATCGAATTCCTATCCAGCTGGAGGGGTATTTCTAACACTCACCGTGCAGACCCCTGCCAGGGTCGCACAGGCCACCGTTTCATATGATTCAGGAATCGCGGGTCCGAATAATGTCGCGACCCCAAGGGCGACACTCTGCCAGGTGATAGGGACTTTAACCCCCTCTTGGTCTCACGCCAATGTCCCCAAGCACATCCTTTCTCTCCTCCAAGAAGCAACCTACCATTCGATTTCTGGCCTGAATCACATTACTCGGCTTCGCGGTCGGAACGACTTATCCGGCCAACTAAGTGTTAGACTGCGTTCAACATGACTCAAGGACGTACAGCGAATCGGTCCTTAAACGACTCAGACGGGCATGGCTCCACACCCAAGACGTGAAGTGTCTTGCGGTTGTACCATCGAACTCCCGCCCGGTCTCAACTTCATTTTAAAGCATGGTTTCATCACGATAGCCATAAGCCACTCGCGACCCAGCCCTATATCTCGCGGATGACCGGAAATCACCCGACTTCTACCGTACTAAGCAGGGCTAAGCATTGACACGTGCCTAAACCTAATATAGGATTAAGTACGATATCTGGACAAGGACAGGTATAATGCAACAAGTGTTTTCATATAACTTCTACAACTTAATGCATTAAACAATTAAAAGTACTCAAGATTAATTTATAAAACGATGGGTTCAGCATGCACCGGGGCTTGCCTTTCAGAAAGGTTGCGGGTCTGTGGTTCGAACACTCGGGTAGATCTTCTGACGGAGCTTCCCCGACGTTGGGTTCTTCTGCTAATTCCTCCGGTTGACTCAGCACCTCCTCCGGTATCGCTTGTTCGAACTCGAGGAGTGTCACCCCCTCCGGTGCACCTATTGCATGAATGCACAATAAATATAATGGATGCATAAATGGGTGCAACATGCTCGGAATGAAATGCATTTCAGAAATAAAATACTCTATTCAAGTTATTTTATTAGTACGCACAAATCTCTTCTCCAGTAGAGAAGTACTCACCTAATCTACTTAACCTAAGATACAGCTGCTCATCCTCAGTTAAGGCCCTAACACCTAACAATTACAAAAGTAGAATGTCTTAGGATATCTCACCATAACAATCAGCAAAACACCACAGTAAGCATTCTGGACAGCAGCTACTTGTTTGTATCACAACTGGAGATTTATAATTCCAAAAGATATGATCTAAGACAATCTGGAAAGCCTAAGAAATGCACTACAATTCATTTTCAGACCTCAACTCCAAACTCCTAAGTTTTCCATGTCAAACTTCACAAGTTCCAGAATCTGTCCTCTCAAAACAGAGAGTAGCAGATTTTGAACTGCCACTTTAACAACAGTAACTCTCAAACTACTAAGCCAAATGCTCCCAAATTTTGACACAAGCTCATTTACAAGTTTTACTACAACTTTAGTATTTACAAGTTTTTCAGCAACCACATTTATCCAAGGTTAATCCTAGAATTACTATCAGCTGTCCAGAAAACCTAAAATTGTAAAGGTTAAATATTTATTGATGTGACAAACATTCTCTACGACCAAACTAATACTACTACAAGTTCACAAATGTCACAAAAACACCAGAAAGTAAGGTGTGCCCACCTAGAATATTTATTTAAACCCATTTCTTAATTTACTTAAGTAATTAAGTGGAATTTCAAACATATATGTAAACTGCTCCTAAAATTCTACAAAAATTACAGGGGACTCTCTGACCCAAAAAGAGACTACTGTAAAAATTTGAACTCAATTTATTCACAGAAACTTTCTGAACAAAATTCACAAGCCCAAAAGGCTGACTTTTGTATAAATAACAAAGCATAGTAAAAAGTGTCAAACAACAGATTTCTTAATTTTCTTGGACACTCTAGGGTACCAAGACATTCTCCAAAAATTTATAAGAACATTTCACATGTAGAAAAATTACTAAAATTCCTTTAAGCATTTCCTAAAATAACAAGATAGCATTATAACTTGAAAAGTGCTTAAGCACTGCTGCCCAAATTTTTACCAGAGCTAGGGCTAGCATAGAGTAACCTACCCACCAAATTTCATGATTTATGGAACACTACAGCTCAAGTTATAAATTTAACAAATTTGCATGCATTCCAAAACACATTTAAAGGATCTATTTAAATATCCCAAAAACTAATCATCACATAGCAAACTCATATTTTTCTAAAATACTACACCTCATATAGTCCCTAACAAAATTTATCTCATGATTTTTGGATCATTAAAACCCTAGATCTATATTTTTCCAACTTGTACAAAAATCAGTGACAAAATAATAAAAATGAATTTTATTTCGGATGAACTGGGCCGGCCCGGAAACTCGGCCCACACACTCGCGCGCGCGTGGCCCGCTCAGCGCTCCCGCCCGCGCGCGACACTGACGGGCGGGCCCCCGCGGTCAGTGACCGGAGGTTGGGGAGGCGGAGACCCGCGAGCTCCGACGAGCTCGAGCTCGCCGGAGAAGAGCTCGCTCGGCCAATTGAGCACCGCCTCGTGTTCTCCGTCACCCGGTGCGTCGATTGGTGCTCGTGGAATGGATGGGGATGGGGTGGAAGGGGCTTGTCACCGCGAGCGGTGGCCGGTGATGTCCGGTGGCGGCGCACCGTCGCCGGTGAGGAGGTACGGTACGGTCTAGGCTCGGTACGAGCTTCACCGAAGCTAGGCGGATCCATTTTGCTAGGAAGGGAGGATGGAGAGAGACCCGAAGCACCCCGACCACGGTGAGGTCCCATGGCGGGCTCCGGCGACCTCTCGGAGACGGGGAAGAAAGCAATGCGGCTCACCTTGAGTCAAATCGCTGGCTTCGGTGGGTCAGGGAGATGGAGGGTGGTGAGGCGGAGGGATTGGCGAGGTCTAGCGGCCGGTGATGCGGTATGGCTCGCGCTTGAGCTCGCCGGAGAAAAACGGCAATGGCGGCTCGGTTTCGGTGTTCTTGGCAACTGGAAGAGAGGGGGCGGAGGAATGGAGGCCGGCTCGCGCGTCGTGGCGTCTTGAAGGCGTCGCGGCCTGACTGGTGGGGCCAGGGCCGGCGTACGGGCGCCACCGCGCCTCCACGCGTCGACGACGGCCTGCGGCCGGTCGGCCACTCTGACGCTGACGAAACTGAATCGGTGACATCAATGACCGACTGACAGAGCGACTTCCACGATGATTATCTCCCAAACCGGTTCGAATTAGTCGAAGATGATTACACCAATTTTGTAGAGCTACATGAGGTCTACAAGTTTGTCAATTGGAGTTTGGGCTGGTTCGGCCTAGATTTGAAACTACAAGGCTCCAAAGTGGGTCACCCGAAAACTGAAACTTAGTTTCAGTCACTATGCCGACTGAAACCCTAACTTCAAGACATTATATCTCCTAAACTATTGAGAACCAGGTGATGGTGATATTGACAATGTTGTAGAGCTATGTGTGGACAACAACTTTGTCAATTGGCTCAAAGACTGGTTTGGCCTAGTTTGTGAGTTACAAGTTGCTAAAGTGAGGTACAGTGAAACTGAAAAGTCCAATTTCCAGACTTAGAATTTTTCTAAGTGTTGATCCCCACTCAAGCTGACTTGTGGGCCATTTTTGAGCATGCTCTGGTCATTTTCATGAGATGGCCATATTAGAACTTTTGTTCCTCATGAAATTCTCTACAACTTTACTTAAGGGTGCTCTTCCATGCAAGATCTCTAAATTAGACTTTTTAATTGGTCAAACTAGAGCCTTCTAGGGTCAAATGGTGGTCAAACTTCTCTTGGAGGGCAAATTTGTAATTTTGGTCAACATGAACCTTGTTCCAAATGTTACCCTAAGTATAACTAAGGTGTTGTAGGTCATGATTGGCTACCTTACCTTTTTGTTACACCAACTATCAAATACTTCATGAAATAAATCAAACAAACCCTAGAATAATCACATGTGTTGCATCACATAAAATAACAAACATGAATGATGCATGCTTATGCTTATGCCATGCAAATGCAATGCAATTAAGGACTAAACACTTGAAGTGTTACAACCGTCCGAGTTCCTTCGAGAGAGGCAAGCCCCGGAGCATTTCTCTCCCGGTTTGCAAATAATTTATTATTAACTTTACTTAATTTGATGCATTACGTTTAGGAGTTGTTTGCAAACGTTGCTGCATTATACCTTGCTTACCTTTGTTATACCATATCCTTGTTACCCTAGTATCCGCAGTCAAGTCAATGCTTAGCTGGCTTAGACCGGTAGAAGTCGGGTGATTTCCTGTCACCTGCGAGCTATAGGTGGTTACCTGGATCTGGTTGGTTGACTATGAAGTCATGGTATAACTAAGTGTGAAATGAATTTGAGACCGGGCAGAAACTTGCAGGGTTTCGGACTGTAGTGTTTTCCGTCTGTGTCGATTAAGGACCGTCCGTTGTTGTCCCTCGGGTCATGTTGAACGCATGCCTCACATTTAGCTGGCCGGATAAAGTACCTTCCGACCGCGAAACTGGGAGATTATTCGGGCCGAGTGAATTGCCCGCAACGCACTGTACCGGAGCAGTAGTGGCAGGAAACGGGGGCGCGATGATAAGGCCAAAGAGCAGTCGGGCGGCCCCCGGGTACAAGTGGTTCCTGGCAAGCTCGCGACTTTACCTGAATGGTTGACTCGGTGACCAACACCTCACTTTAGCGGGTGAGTGAGATTTGTGTGAGAAATAACTTACCAGCTGGTTAATAATCGATTCGAATCGCCATCGTTCACTGGATAGTGAACACTTGACTTGAGCTACTTCATCGTAGTAATATTGATGGAACACTTGGATAGTTATATGAATTATGACATAATGGAAGTTGCTAATGATCATTGGTTATCATTATCTGATTAATTAAATGTTACTTTAGTACAGGTGCAAATGTAGTTGACAGGTTAATAAAGATTTAACTTGATGCAAAGCTTTGTAAAGGTTTTCCTAAATGCTAAAAATGCCTTTTGCAAATGAGTCAGCTATCCCACCAGAAAGCCTATCATGATTCCTTGGTGTCTCTTATTTCTGGTTTATGACGGGTAAGTCTAGCTGAGTACCTTCTCGTACTCAGGGCTTTGTTCCCACTTGTTGCAGATGGACAGATGTACTACGGCTATTGTATCAACTGTCTCTATCCTGCAATGGGCGAAGCATAGGACCAGGGGCAATGGTCATTCGCTACTTCTCGTCTGATGCTTTTGCTGGAGATGATCACAAGCTGGCACTTTATTCCAAAATGTTGTGTGTGTGCGTGATTTGAACTATTGCTTCCGCTACTCTTATTCAAACCTGGTTTGTAATAACTATGTTTAAACTCCGATGTATTTTATGTCGCGAACTTTTATGTAACTTATGATGGTAACCGTTAAACTTAGTACGATCTTGGCTGTTATGAGAAATGGTTTGAAATCCGTCGAGATTTCACGGACTACCGGGTTATACGGGCTTAAGTTTGTTAAATTGTCCTTCCGTTGGATGATTTTCCTACTTAATTTCGTATAACTGGGCGGTTCTGTTACAGCAGCATTGCCGGGCCGCATTGGAAGTCACTGCAATCCCTGGTCCCTATCTACAGAACGATCACCCGGGTTGAAATTGGGAATGGTGAGAACGCGTCCTTCTGGTTGGACGCCTGGCACGGTGACTATGCTCTTTCATCAGCTTATGCAGCCCTCTTTGATCACTCCATCAAGCCAGACATTACTGTAAAGGAAGCCATCGAGGGAGAACTACGTGACACTCTTGTTCCCAGGCTTTCCAGTGCTGCCCAAGGGGAACTGCTCGCTGTTCAGCATCTCTGTGAACAGACTGTGTTGACCGCTGAGCCTGACAAGAGAACCTCTCGTTTCTACAAGCACATTGACAGAGCGGTCCCTCTACACTCCGCTGCTATTTACCGAGCCTCCATGCACACAGATGTGCTCTGGGATTACCATGATTTGGTCTGGAGAAACTATGCCCCTCCAAGAGTAAAGCATTTCGGATGGCTGCTGGTGCATCAACGCATCCAGTGCAAAACCAACCTCTTGCTCAAACACATCGTCGACAACGACGTTTGTGAGATCTGCAGTCAACATGAAGCACCTGAGGACACTGATCATATCATCTCCGGCTGTCCTTTCTCCAGAGATTTCTGGTTATCCATAGGTTGGGAGGCTTCGGAACTGCCAGTATCCGGTAATCTACACAACATCTCGCCGCCCACCCACATCCCTTCTGCTGCCCTCTCCACTCTACTGCTGCTTTGTTGCTGGATGCTATGGAAACACCGGAATGACGTCGTGTTCAATGGAGAAAGCCCAAACTTGGCAAGGTTGAGAGCCAAGTGCAGAGAAGAATCCAAGCTCTGGCGATGCCGCCTTCCATCCCCTGTTGCTTTTGTCAATGATAATTGGTGCGCACTCTTTAATCCATCGTAGACGCCCCAAATTCTCATGTAATATCTGTTTTTCAGGCTAAGGCCTCTGTACTGTTGTGCCCAGGCACTAACACTTCATTTACCGGCTTTGTCCGGAATCTATGGATTGAAATCAGGTGGGGATCCTTCGTCCCCCCCGTAGCTTCCCTAAAAAAAAAAGATGAACCAAATGGTGAAATGGAGCAATTTTGAAGCTGCAATGTGTCGGATTATTATTTGTAGGTCCTGGTCAATGTGCACTTAGTTGGAAAACAATGAGAAAATGTCAATTTGTTGTTCTAATTTCATCAATAAGTATTCGCAGATGAAATTGCTCACATGCTCTAATTGGAGAGGTGATTGAGTTAAAATTCATCCACACAAGGATGAGGTGATTCTGTCCCAGGTAGCTAGGTAACCAAACAGGATCCAGACAATACAGGCTTAGTTTGTATAGGCAAACCAAACAATAGCATCCTGTATTGCACTAGCCTGGCTTGCACTGACTAGGCTTATTTTGTTAGCCAGACTAGGTGGAGATACACAACCAAACACACCCAAAATGGATATCCCAAATTTAGTTTCGCATTTGGATATCTACTATATTTTTAAGATAGTGTAGATAACACATACAAATAAATATTTGTATTATAATGAAATGTACAAAAAATCAACAAAGGGTTAGATAAATGTTTCAATACACATAATATTCATCTATAACAAAATAAAGTGCTTAAAATTAATATGATTACTCATATTAAAGTTAATTAAACTTAACCTTTATATATCATTAATTATAATATTAAAATTATCATATAAATATATAAAGGTTAAGTTTAATAAATTATGCACTACTATCAATATGCAAAAATTAGTCCAAAATACCCTCTTGCCTATTCTGCTATTACCGAATTGTACTATTATTAAGAAAAACATAAAACCAATAAAAAAAGAAAGAATAACATAAAACCAACCACACACTCAATTTAAGGTTGAAATCCAAATGATATGATATATGATAAAATACAAACATTCCTGAGATTTTTAGAAAAAGAATAAAGACATAGTAAATAATGCTAAGAATATAAAATCCAATATAAGAGAACAATGATCTATCTATGTTGTGAAAAAATAGAAGCACTTGAGGTTTTTTTTCTTTGCCATGTTTATTACACTATAAAAATGTACGAGTACTTTTATCTCTCCTATTACAAGGCACGTGTCTAATTACTAGTTTTTTACCCTTAATATTCTGAATATCCCGACGGTATCCTGATCCCATATTCCCATTCCTATTAGAGCAAGTTTAGTAAGTACGCCCGCTGCCGGCTGCAAGGAGCGCTAGGTCACTCGAGCTGGGGACCGGTGGTGGCGGGTCCCATCCATCCTTTAATGCTCGGCGTGTTTATAAACGACGTGGGAACCAATTGGAGCCGGAGGAGCTGGGGAACAGGCCATTTCGCCTGCTTTTTGCCGGCGTTAAGCTAGTTGCCCGCTCGCCTCTCTCTCGCTTTCTTTCTCTCCCACGTCAGATTGTGCTGATGTGTTAGGTCATTTCGCCGACTGAGCTGACCTCGTTATACTTGCTCTTAGCTGAAGGCGTCAAAGAAAGGGAAAGGGATTGACGCGTGCGCTCAATCGCTGATGCGCCCTTGGGGGCCCAGCCCGTGTAATCAGCGATGAACTCATGGCTGGCGAGAAGCCCCGTAGGCCAGGTCCGTGACGTCACTGCTGTCGGCGCCCTCTCCAATCCAATCCATCCACCGGTCAGCCGTCAGCGGAACATGATACGGTCTCCGCCCTTCCAAGCAACTGCATCTTCTTCCCTTTACGCTCACTCGCCGTCGGCGGCTACCTGCATTCTGGCGACAGCCGACAGCCTGCTTGCCGCGCTTGCATCGAGCAGACTTCGGTGACCGGTCGGTGCGGAAGGAATCGACACGGTGGTGAGTCTTTTTTTACCTTCCCCTCCCCTCCCCTCCCCTCCCCTCCCCTGTACTGCCCGCCTCGATTCGACTCCCAAGGGTCAACGATTTCACTGCGATGACTTTGTTTAGCATAGGCTATCTGAAATCCCCTGCTTCTGTTAGAGCCGAGTCTTTCGATTTACTGACTTGTCACAAATTCATTCTGCAGTTCTGTTCAAATGGCTGCTGAATCAGAGAACGGCAACTGCGATGCTTGGGCAGCGAGAGATCCTTCTGGAGTTCTCTCACCATACAGCTTTAACCGCAGGTGGCTTCCCCCTCTCCTGATTTTGGAGAAAAGTTGCGTCATGTTTAGCACTCTGAATACTGTCTTCTTGCTATGATAGACCTATTTCTTTGGGATATCTATGGACCGTATTGTTTCCATGCCTTTCTATGCAGGTTACGTTTGGTTTGGTTTTCAGTGTGTTTGGTACCTGTTATCAAATGAGCACTTCCAGTGTGGAACAAGTAGTGCAGCTATTTCTGCTCGTGGTCTATCAAACTAAATCATGAAACTGATGCTTACGATGGGCATTGGGTGAACATTTTAGATCTGATGGGATTGCAGAATTTTGTTTAACGTAAATGGGCAGGATCTGCCGTTTATTAAAAAATAGGGGAAGCGGCCTAAGCCAACAATTATACAAATTGATTACAGAAATTTGAGTACAAATAACAATGTGCTTGTCTTTTTGTTCAGCTAGCTTATTGGTTTCATTTTTGATAACGTCTTCTTATGAGAGCTACTATGTGTATAATAATTTTCAGAGCAGTGCAAAGCAGCGATGTTGCACTGAAGATCATATACTGTGGAGTCTGTTATGCTGACGTTGTCTGGACACGGAATATGCACCATGATTCGAAATATCCTGTGGTTCCTGGGTAAGCGTTTTGAGAACAATACATTGAACCCCTCTAGAGGAAACAAAACATCATAGTCAGGCGTGCCGATTAAGTGTTGCCCGTTGTCCAAAAATGGTGTCTGTATTATATATTT
The DNA here is from genome assembly GCA_038087645.1 of Saccharum hybrid cultivar R570. Classification (NCBI taxonomy): domain Eukaryota; kingdom Viridiplantae; phylum Streptophyta; class Magnoliopsida; order Poales; family Poaceae; genus Saccharum; species Saccharum hybrid cultivar. The sequence goes on from JAQSUU010000245.1 coordinate 15,441,498, forward strand.
GTCAATGATATTATTCATTGGTGAGAAGGGCAGGTCTGGTGCAGTTGGTGAGTGCTAGCTCGCCGAGTCACCAGGTCCTGGGTTCGAAGCCGTCTCTCTGCAGAATTTCTGCGGGGGTAAGACTTTGCTTCGGTTATTCCCTTCCCCAGACCCCACTCGTGTGGGAGCCTCTGGCACTGGGTCTGCCCTTTTTTGATATTATTCATTGGTGCAGGCATGAGATAGCTGGAGTTGTAATTCAGGTTGGTGCAGATGTCAAAGGCTTTAAAGTGGGTGACCATGTAGGTGTTGGAACATATGTGAACTCATGCCGAGATTGTGAGCACTGCAATAGCTCTCTAGAGAACCACTGCCCAAAAGGAGTTTATACTTCCAATGGCATTGATACAGATGGAACTGTCACCAAGGGGGGTTACTCCACTCACATTGTAGTCCATGAAAGGTATGGAAGTACTGTTTTTCTTGGCTGTTCAAACAATTTTTTATATTGATAAAAGCTAGTATAGGGATGAAAACAGGTTCCAGTGTAATTTCATTTGCCTATTTGATCACACTGTGTCGTATTCAAGATGCTATGTACTTCCTTATGAGAGTAAAATCTGGGTCATTGCTGTCCTCAATTTTCATTACAATCAATACATGATCAAAGAATAATATATGGGTTCATATAAGTCATTATTGACACCTTGATGCTGATTCGATACAACCTGTCAGATAAGGAATCAAATTTTCTGTTGATTAATTTGAACTTTAGGTATTGCTTCGAAATACCCGATGGCTATCCTTTGGCAAAGGCAGCACCTCTTCTGTGTGCTGGAATAACTGTGTATACTCCAATGATGCGACACAACATGAACCAACCTGGAAAGTCACTTGGGGTCATTGGACTCGGTGGTCTAGGTCACATGGCAGTGAAATTTGGTAAAGCGTTTGGTCTTAAGGTCACAGTTTTGAGTACAAGTGAATCAAAGAGACATGAAGCCATCAGCCTCCTTGGAGCAGATAATTTTGTTATATCATCAGACACACAACAGATGGAGGTACTGCCCTGGACATTGCATAACTGAACGTACCTAGGCACTTCCTACTTCATCTTTTCCAAAATATGAGACGTTTTATTTTTGTCCTAAGTCAAAAAACTCTATCTTTGACCTAGTTTATAGAAAAAAGCACTAGTATCTACAACACCAAATTTATTCCGTTGAATCTACTGTGGGATGTGTTTGGTATTGTAGATGTCAATATATTTTTCTATAAACTTGGTCAAAGCTAGAGAAAATTGACTTAGGATAAAACTAAAACATATTACATTTTGAAAGGGAGGAAATATACCACGTTTGCCTTCTTGATAATATGACACCATCTTTTTGTGGGGTTCTTTTTATATTGCCAAAGATACAAGCACATCACATTGTTTTCACATGGAAGGAACATATAGCAGATCACTATCTTTCTCATTATTTTGCTACTCGACTTTAAAGTTCCAGGCAGCCAATTCTGTATATGACATTGGATAGTTTTCTTATGCTGAGAATAAAGATATGTTGCTAAGTGATGTTTGTTCTGCTTTACCTGAAAACTGACCGTGAATATATGATCTCTTGCTTTTGCAGTCCCTGAAAAACTCCCTGCACTTCATAGTTGATACCGCTTCTGGTGACCATCCATTTGATCCATATCTCTCTCTCCTTAAGGTTGGTGGTGTGATGGCAATAGTGGGCTTTCCTAGTGAGATCAAAATGCATCCTGCAAGCCTTAATCTTGGTAAGTCTCTGTTCTGACACTCTGTACTAAAAAGAAACGTGATATTAGAAGCTAAATTATTCAGATTTAACCTGAACTGTTTTTTTAGGTGCGCGGACCTTGTCTGGTAGTGTTACTGGAGGTACAAAAGACATCCAAGAAATGGTTTACTTCTGTGCAGCGAACAAAATCTATCCAGAGATTGAGATCATTAAGATAGATTATATCAATGAGGCTCTCACGAGGCTTGTTAACCGAGATGTGAAATACCGCTTTGTAATTGACATCGAGAACTCTTTCAAGTAGCATGCTACTTCACATGCTCTCATCTTTCTGTTAGTGTACAAGAGCAATCACAAATGTAAGTCATGTCAAATAAACTTGATGTAATGCTGCAGCGCATTTACAACACTGGTCAAAACTCTGTGCGTCAAATAGTAAGTGTAAACATCCATAATTGCACAGCAAGGGGAAACAAGTATATAGTGATGATGAAGTCGCTCTTTGAATATTTCACTGCATCGATGCGTTCCACAATATTTCCTAGTCCTTTACCGTGTTCTCTAACAAATAATAGCAGGCTAGTCTATCTGCAATGCCTAAATCAGCAGTTGTGCTCTTTTACATGCAACAGTTTGAGTTGAATACACTCCTGTCCAATACAAACAATGTACACAAATCCTACAATAGAAATGAACCAAAATTATCCAGATTGATACCACTTATCTGTATATGTTGGAAATTAAATGAACATGGGAAACTGGATCCAGATCTATCCCTAACTACCGGGCTACAATGCTGGGTCTGTTTTGAGTCAAGGTATTCCATTGAATATCCATTGCTTTTATCAAACAATTAGTAATTATATTATATACGTTGAACACTTTCAAGTTATGATCAGATCTATAAATCTAGATATAATGTTCAATTATATGTTAATTTTCTATTTATTATGCAAATAAAATCAGTACTATATGAAACACTAAACTTTGTGCTGTAAGAAAAAATATATTATCTTAGTATTTAGTCAATCAAAAGAGGGTCCACGTTAAATCTCAAGGTCTAGAAATTACGACATTAATTGAAGAAAGTAAAATAAAAATGTCAATAGACATTTAATAAATTACCCACAACTATCATTATGCCAAATTAGTCCAATATGCCCTCTTGCCTATTCTGCTATTACCCAATGTACCATCATTAAGAAAAACATATAAAACCAATAAAAAAATAAAGAATAACATAAAACCAACCACACACTAAATTTAAGGTTGGAATCCAAATGATATGATATATGATAAAATAAAAACACTCCTGAGATTTTTAGAAAAAGAATAAAGACATAGTAAATAATGCAAAGAGTATAAAATCCAATCTAAGAGAACAATGATCTATCTATATTGTGAAAAAATATAAGCGTTCATGAGGGTTTACTTGAGGTTTTTTTTTGCCATGCTTATTACACTATAAAAATGTACAAGTACTTTTATCTCTCCTATTACAAGGCACGGGTCTAATTACTAGTTTTTTTAAAGAGTATAAAATCCAATATAAGAGAACAATGATCTATCTATATTGTGAAAAAAATATAAGCGTTCATGAGGGTTTACTTGAAGTTTTTTTTGCCATGCTTATTACACTATAAAAATGTACAAGTACTTTTATCTCTCCTATTACAAGGCACGGGTCTAATTACTAGTTTTTTTAGATTTAAAATTCTGAATATCCCGACGGTATTACTCATATGATCCTAATCCCATATTCCCATTCCCATTAGCTGAAGCCTGAAGCCATCAAATAAGGGTCTATCTATGCCGCGCTCGGGTGTTGGAACACTCGATTTTTTCTCCACCGTCTTCTTCCTCCTCCTAACCGCCGCCGCCGACCAGCGCCCACCGCCCCGTTGCGACACGGTAGTCGCCGGTAGGGTCTCACTGGAGCTCTGCGGCGGTCTCCTCCTCCTCCTCCCTCTCCCACCACCGCCATGGCCATGGGCGCCCTCTCCCCAACCTAGCTCGGCCGCCTGCTCCGTCGTCAGAGCCCTAACACTGTCCTCCTGCCGTCCCCATCGCTTAGCCAGCCTGCCTCCCTTGCCTCTTCTAAGCTCGCCAGAGTTGCGGAAGAAAAGGGGGAGAGGCCAGAGATGGAGAAGAATGATAGGGAGAGGAATCGAGCGTTGAGAGGGAGAGAAACACTAGAGTGTCATTGTCAGACTATGGATCAAGTGCAACTGGGCACTAAGTAGAAGAATGCGAGTAACAATGAGAATTGCAAGAACAAAGCAAGAACCGTAAGAACAGTGCAATAGAATAACATAATGTAGACTATGGTAACTGAATAACAAGGTTCAGATATTCGCTAATCATATCCCTTCTCTACTTGGCGGCTTATATACCGCTCTTACAAGGCCTCAGGCCCACCTTTGACGGCACACAAGCCGTTTAGTCAATCGTAATGGCCCATTAGCTAGCGACTGATCAGCCACCTCCTTTGCCTAACTCACATGTTGTCGAATTCTGTATAGTGGTCATCCCTTTACTCCTGACATTCGCCCCTCCTTGAAATCCAGCTTGTCCCCAAGCTGGAGCGTCTGGATAGCGTCACCATAGATCATCAATTTCTTCCCATGTTGACTGAAATGTAGGCAATCCATTCCACTCCGCCTGAATTTGAAAGAGCGAAGATGCTCCTTTCTGCAACATCCTTGAGGCACTGAATATGATCGGGCAGGCAACTGCTGTAGGAGCATCAGGTATCTGAATCCGGTCATCCTCCACCAATGTTGTTGCAAGCATATGCCTCTTCAACTGAGACACATGTACTATTGGATGGATGCAATATTCCTCTAGGGGATCCAGTCTATAAGCTATAGCTCCTACCTGAGCCAAAACTCTGAATGGTCCAAAGAACCGATAACTCAACTTCTGATTGCTTCGAGGTGCTACAAACGACTAACTTTCAGATACACCTGATCCCCCCACTGCATACTCCTTCTCACATCTACTCTTGTCAGCATAATGTTTCATACGCTATTGAGCCCTATGCAGCTGGTGCTTCAATAGATCATTCAGTAGGTTACGCTCCAACATCCATTGCTCCAAAGTAGGGGAGTGAAACTGAATGTTACTACTTAAACCCAACTATCTTGGGGAATACCCATATAATACTTCGAAAGGTGTTCTCCCCCTGGTGTTGTACCAAATTTCTGCTAGTTCCAACCACTTACTCCATTGTCGAGGACAAGTATGAACACTACAATGAAGGAATGTTTCAAGACACTGATTCAGGTGCTCTGACTGTCCATCAGTCTAAGGATGGTAGGAGGAGCTTAGCAACAGCTGAGTGTTAGATAACCGAATAATTCCTTCCAAAGAGCACTTACAAAAATCTTATCTCGATCAGAGACAATGCTATCTGGTAATCCATGAAGTTTGTACACATTCTCCATGAAGACTTGAGCAACTTATTGTGCAGTGAATGGATGTGTCAAGGGAACAAAATGTGCATACTTTGTAAATTTGTCAATCACTACAAGAATGGTGTCATACCTCTGAGACTTAGGCAAGCCCTCCATAAAATCCATGCAAATAAATTTCCAGGCCTGATTTAGTATTGGTAGTGGCCATAATAGTCTAGGCAACTTAGTGTGTTCCACTTTAGTGTGCTGACACACCTCACAACCCTTAATGTAGTTCTGAATGTCCTCCTTCATTTTAGGCCAAATGAACAATTGCCTAATTCTATAATAAGTGAGTAAAAACCCAGAATGGCCACCAACTCCACTATTGTGGACAGCTTGCATCACAAGTTGTTGAGCTAGTCGGTTCACGCCCAACCATAGCCTGCCATGCTGTCTGATTAGTCCATCTGTGACAATTAAGCCTTTAAACCGAGGCTTAGAATAGTTGGGTTCAGACAACAGTTTTGGAGCTTGAGGATCATCTTCATAGCCAAGCTTGATTCTCTCCAACCATTCTGGATAAATAGTAGACACTACACATAGTGGATTAGCCTCATGGCATCTAGACAAGGCATCAACTCCCATACTAGTGGTACCTTGTTTATACACAAACTTGAACCGCAAGTCCATCAACTTGAAAACTGCTTTTTGCTGAATTTTTGTGGTGATTCTGTCCTTAGTGAGATGAAGTAGGCTTTTATGATCAGTATTAATTGTGAATTCTTGATGTTGAAGGTAAGGTCTCCATTTGTCTATAGCCAAGATTATAGCCATGCATTCATTTTCATAGGTAGAGAGGGCCTAGTTCTTAGCACTAATAGCCTTGCTCAGATAAGCCAATGGGTGATTGTTCTGCATGAGCACAACCCCAAATACTTCATCATTGGCATCAGTTTCTAGCACAAATGATCTATGAAAGTCAGGTAATGTCAAAATAGGAGCTTCAATTAGGGCCTATTTTAGCTGCTGAAAGGCTGATTCAGTGACAGTAGTCCAAATAAAAGGCACCCCCTTCTTCAGCAAGTCAAACAAGGGTCTACTAATCAGGCCATAATGCTTAATAAACCTTTTATAATACTCAATCAAGTCCAAGAACCCTCTAAGATCCTTTAGGTTTTTAGGAGTTTGCCATTGTTCAACTGCTTGAATCTTGCTGCCTTAGTGGAAACTCCCTGAGCTGAAATAGTATGACCCAAATGTTCCACTTCTTGTTGAGCAAATGAACATTTCGACAGGTTGACATAAAACTTTTGGGCTCTTAGAATTTCAAACACTTGTTGAAGGAGTTCTATGTGTTCAGACAGTGTTGTTGATTATATCAAGATGTCATCCATAAAGACTAAGACACCTTTTCTGAGCAGATGAGCAAATATCAACTTCATCACACTTTGACATGTTGCTAGTGCATTGGTGAGGCCAAAGGGCACGACTAAGAACTCATATAAGCCACTATGAGTTTTGAAGGCTGTTTTATAAGTATTAGTAGCTTCAATGTAAACCTGATGATATCCTGCCCTAAAATCTAGTTTAGTAAACCATCGTGCACCATGCAATTTATCCAAAAGTTCTTCAACCATAGGCATAGGATGTTTGTTCTTAACAGTCTGAGCATTTAGATGCTATAATCAACACAAAACCTCCAAGAACCATACTTTTTTCTAACCAACAACAAAGGTGAAGCATAGGGGCTAGAGCTGGGTTTGATAATGCCATGCTACAACATCTCAGCTAATTGTTTTTCAATCTCAGTCTTTTGCAATGGCGAGTATCTATATGGTCTCACATTGATAGGTTGAGCACCAGGCAACAAATGGATCTAATGATCAAAGGCTCTTGGTGGTGGTAATGTGGTTGGGGTCTGAAAAACATCATCAAATAAGGTTATCAACTTCTGAACATCTTCAGGTATTGTTGTATCCTGAATAGGGGCTATCAGCACAAAAGAAGTGGCCTGTTCCCACTGAATATGTGGCTCAGATGCAAACTGAAACTGAATGCAGTGAGTGAGTGAAACATCCTTGATTTCCACGAAGGGAAATCCACAGAAACGAAGTGTAAAATGACGAAACATTCCGTCAATTTACCCAAATTCCAGTGATACATGAGTCATGCACGAATATCAGAGTACAATAGAGAGTTTTACATAATTTATTCTCTTCGCCATGCAGGGCGGAACACACTCACACAAGCATCCGGAACAGCATCCGACGTAGATAGCAGTGGAAAACGATCTTTTGGAACCAGCTTGAGCGTAGAACAGACCCTCTAATTCTCCCAATCATCGCCCTCGTAGTCGTACTCGGGCTCAGAACCTGTCAAAAATCTATCAGTACACTTGGTACTGGCCACGCATCGCCCACCCTATGCTTGCAATGCTTTGTGGAAAGTGGAATGCATTGAGGGAAGTAGAAAAAGACCTATTTAGGCTGTGGTTTTCCTATGCAAGTAGTTAACATTTTAATAATAAGATGTTCTTCAGTTTTTAACCCATCTTAGTCACACATTTTTCTCAAACCCATCACACACAACACATCTCATCTCACTCTCTCTCTAGGCGACGAGATTGACTCCCGCTCAGATCTCGTCTCAACGGCCAAAGCCGGAATCCAACACAGAACCCGGGAAAAGGTAGAAAGGACTCCTCTCTCTAATCAAGTGAAGCGTAGGTCATGGGAATGTCCATATCCGTGGACGCGGCTATACGTATAGATCAATCAACTCTGCAGAGTGTGTACACCTGGTAATCCACAAGATCGCCATCCTCGACGATCCGGCTCGTCTAGGCTGATTCCAACTGCCTTCCAACCGGTACAGTACCACCCTACCACTCAGCCCTGGGCCACCCCGGCGTCCACCGAAACGCTGAGACTGTGAGATGTAGTACCGGGCCCCCAAGGTCACTACGCTGTCTTAGGAGGGTGTGGGTCCCCATGCCCGTACCTCCCTACACTATCACCTTACAACCTAGTAGTAGTGGTACCGCCCTAGTCAGTCGGGTAATCATCTTCTGCCCATCGGGAGCGAGTGGTGTGCACGAAGGTCCCATGGTTCCAGTTCTCAAGACATACCAGTCCTTAGAAGGACCAGACAGGATATCTTCTTAAGGGGAAAAACACCGTATTCCCCGTGCCACGACAACACCTCCACCAGGGATAATCAACACCCCAGTTCACCTCCCGACATACCCGCCATAGGTATCTCTCGTGAGGGATGCCCAGATCGCACCCCTCCAACAAGACTTGCCCCAAAGACTCATCGTAGGATCCTGTCCGATCGACTCAACCCTCACCACTCATCCAAGACGCACACCAAGATCTCCCCAGTTCTTTAGTCAGGTTTATCAAGTTCTCGGCACTACGTGCCTTATACATATACGCCCTCACTCACCGGCATCACATCACAGATATAATGCGAGTAAGAGTAAAAGCAGTAATATGTAACATGCGAGCATCTAGCCTAACAGCAGGGTGAGCAGGAGCAAGGTTACGACAAGGTAAAGGCTCAAAGTAAAGCATCTACCATGCAACCTATCATCATAAATGTTTATAAAAAGTAAAGCGCTAGCAATTCTATATTTGCATGCGTAATAGGTTCTACGGAGATGGGTGGGGCGTGGCACCTGGCAGGTTGTCACCCAAGTCCTCGCTGTAGTCGGGGTCGTACTCCTCAGTCGGCAGGTCCTCTGGCTCTGTTAAACGTAACGTAGAGTCACATTAACGACTCCTATAGAGGTGCACAAAGAAGCAACAGAAATTCAAAAGATCCAAATGTACTCAAACATAAGCCTAAGATGTAGAGCTCATTTTTAGAAAAATTTAGAAACTGGTTTGGTATTTTTCTGAGTTAAAATGAATTAGTTATGAATTTCTAAAGACTAAATGATTTTCTAGAAAAGAAAAAGAAAAAGAAAAACCAGACAGTGACACGTGTCAAGCTCTGATTGGCCGTAACAGAGCTAGTCACTGACATGCGGGTCCCGTTGACTGGTCAACGATCAACGGTAACCGGGACGCGACCGGGCTCGGTTGGGCCTGGGTTGGGCCAGATTTGGGCCGGGCCGAGCCGAGCCCGCCACGTGGCAAGCGCTGGTTCTGCCACGTTGCTTACTGGGTTTTGGATCGGGCTCATGTCTACGGGGTGTGGCTCACGGTGGACGTGTGAGTGCGGGACTGTGAACCGTAGACTCGATCCGTGGTGGACTGAGTTCACCTGCCTTCTCCTTCTCTCGGTCTAGGTGCACCAAGTGCATGGATTATCGTGACAACAGCTCCTCTCCCTCCCCTGCTTCTTAACCGCGCTCCCGAGCACGCCGCCGTCGGCATGGCGGTCACGAGCGGCTCCCTTGGTGGCTCTCCTTCCCCTCGTTGCCGAGCACAGCGCGCCCCTTCCCAAGGCAAAATGATCTAGCTCCTCCCTTTCTTCTCTACCGGCTTGAATCAGAGGAAACGACCTCGCCATGGCTGCGCGCTGTCCAAGGCGAGCGCGCTCTGGTCGTGCTCGCGGTGGCGTGTTCCCGCGCTCCTGGCGCTCGGTACCACGGTGCTTGGTTATGGTATGTGAGTGTGGGCTTGTACATGACCTTGTGCGCCTCTTCTTCCTTCCTCTATTGCCCAGCATACCAAGAGCGAGACCTCGCCATGGCGGGGTGTGGCCATGGCGACTGTGCGCGGTGCAGTGGCGTGTCACGGGCAATTCCAAACCCTTGTGGCTCGGCCAGGCCAACGAGTGTGCGCACCATGTGTGCGTGAGCGAGTGATCAAGGCATGAGGGTCACGAATTTTTCCTAGATGATCCACGGTACTAGCAGGCGAGACGGTTCTATGCCAAGCACAACCGGCGGTGAGCGAGGTGAGATGGTGAGCTCACCGTAGGTGGCGATGGCGAAAAGATATCGGTGCAGGGCGAGTTGGTGCGGTGTCGAACGGTGGCCGTGCCGTGCAGTCCCGTGGTGAAGGAGGAAACGAGCAGCGCCGCCTTCATCTCCGACGAGCTCGGACGGTGCCGCCCCGTGGTCCCGGTTCTTCCTTGCGGCTTCTCCCTTCCTTCCGTTCCCTCCTTGAGATGTAGTGTGTGCGGTGGTACCACCAGGGCGGTGGCGAAAGGATTGGAAGGGGCTTGGGCACGGCACGGGGTGGAGCTTTATACTCCGCGCTCGCCCATGGCAAGGCGGACGGTGCGATGGCAATCGGAAGGCACGGAGGGTCGATATGCTATCTTGGCTGGTGCTAGGGCAATTAGAAGAGGCGTGATTCGAATTGGAGATGCCAAATTCGAATACCACAGATGGTTGGCGGTGTCAGGCGGTGTCAGCCGATTTTGCGGCCATGGCGGCTTCGGCTTCACGCGCGCGGTGCGTGTTTGGTGGGCGCAAGCGACTGACGTGCGGGACCGAGATTGTGGCTTGGCGCGCACGGCTGTTAGAGGGGGCAAAGGGAACCGAGGGAATCCCTCCCTTGCGCGGGGCGTGACCCTGTCCCCTCGCTGTCTCTGTTCCCGTTCGAAGCAGGGGATTCGGTCGGGCGGGAGGAAGGGGATGAAGGCGGGTCCCGCCCGTCAGCGAGTGAGAGCAGCGGGGTCCAGCTGTCGGTGACGCAGGGGTGCAGCTTCTCCTGCGTAGCGTCGGCAATGCGGCCGAGGCCGCAGCAACTTTGTTGGGCCGGCCCACGCGCGGGCGTGCGCGTGAATGGGATCGGGTACGCGAGTTGGGCTGGGCCAGATGGCGGGGTAGGCCGAGAGAGGTTCATTTCCCTTTTTCTGATTTATTCAAAAAGCTTTTCTATTTTGTATTTTCTCCATTTTAAATATGCCATGCATTTGTATGTGAGAATGCATATTGCCCACACTTGTATAACATAGTGGGTCCTCCTAAATATATTTTTGGTTCCCAACTATTTGATAGGTTTATATTTCTACATTTAATTACTTAAACAATTAATTCAAGAAATGTTGTTGCTTTTAATTCAATTCAAAGAACATAAAATCCAACTCAAGCATGTTTGGTTAAATGCAAAGATGTAGTTAGCTATTTTAGGTGCTACTTGAGCAGCTAGGTTAGGTTTCCTATATGACACCTCACCAAATATATGTTTATTTTTAGAAATTTTTTTTTGCAGTTGTGATTTTTGTTTCATGGAAATTTCTGGGTTGTTACAGTGAGAGCTTGTCTCTTTAACAGACCCCTGAGCTTGGCCTCCTTGACTGATGGACAATGTTCCACATCATGATTTAGGCCTTTGAGCAAAATCCTTTTTCCATGATGAGTAAATTTGATCTGTTTATTTGTCCAATGTACCCACATGGGACTGCAAGATTCTAGCCAGTCTCCCCCTAAGATCACTTGAGGCGTAAGATTCCAACATTGGAGACAAAAGTGTGGCCCTGGTAACTCCATTGCAGATGTTCAGTTCTCTTATCACACACCATGGGACTCCCATCAGCTGCAACAAACTGAGAGGGCTCACAAGCACTTGTAGGAACATACAATTGTTGGGCCAATTGCTGACTAATAAATGTACAAACACTACATGAATCCACCAGAATCAGTACTTGTAATTTGCCAATCTGACCACATAATCTCATAGTCTTTCTTCTCAAGCCCACATAATTTACTGAGTGACCCACAACTAACACTGTTTCTTCAATTTTAGTGTTTCCCCACTATCAATCTCAGATTTAGTTTCTTCTAAAGCATCCAATAGCTCTTCAATGACATGCAATGGCACTTAAGCTGGGCTGTGGTGATTGTGACTCCACTTTTCATCACATTTGAAGAACAACCCATTTCTTTTTCTGAATTCCTTCAGTGTTGCCAATTTATCTTTTGATTCAGTCTTATGAACTTTCTGCTTAAATGAATCACCATCACTGCTTTTCTTCTTATCTGATAGACTCCTGAAACTGGTCTTGGTACATTCTTTGCTGAAACTCTTGGATCTGCTTGTATTCAATTTCTTTTCTTGGATCTGTGTCAACATTCTTGGGCCTATGTAGAGCAATGACTCGTCGGATATCATCCTTCAAACCGTCCACAAAATGAGTCACAAAGTAAGTATCGTAATAACTGTTGTTGTACAACAACAATCCATGAGCCAGCTTCTTAAATTCCTCCTGATACTCCATTAAATTCCTCCTGATACTCCATCACCGATCCAGTTTGGTGTAAGACATCAAACTGAGAAAGCATCAATTGATAATGATATTGATCCTTGTCAAACCGGCCCATCACCATTTCACAAAGAACTCCCCAATCTGTCACCCGACCTCTTCTTTGTATTGTTTGAAGCCATGATGCAACCGCGCCCTGAAAGTTGAGGGCGTTGAATCGAGTCTTTAGTGAGGGATCCATCACATATACCTCGAAGAACATATAATTGTCGCGCTGGAGCCTTAGGTTATTTCCATCAAACTTTGAAAACTCCATTTTAGGAAATGGGGGAGAATGAGGCTGAAGTGCACGATCATAGTCACGAGACAGAAATGGAGCAGGAGGAGGCCTAGGGCACATATACCCATGATCGGGTGCTGCGGATGGGGTCCGGGGAACCCACCGCAGTCATCCCGGTGATCCAAACGTATGCCATGCCCTATAGGCTTGTCGTCACTGACCACCAGTGGGCGTGGCGACAGTATCAGGGCTGAGTTGAGGTCCAATCAGCCCGGTGGAGCATGCGAAAGGGGAGGCTAAGTCTAGAACGAGGCTGCAGGTCGTGGAGGATACTGCGGTGGCGGAGCCATTGGTCGCTGGGGAATCGGCAGAGGCGGGGGCGGTGGCAGCGGCGGTGGAGTCTCCAACACATGTAGCCATGCCGAAGCCTGATCAACCCAATTCACCATTGCATCCATCTTCTGGAGCAAATTGCCGAGCAACTCATCTGCAGTCGACTTCCATGACTCCAATCCACTCAGCTTGTCCAACTCTTCCGCATCATCGACTGAAATCTAGCGAATTGCTTGGTCATCGTCTCAAACTGCATCAAGTGATCATCCACCGACTTTGCCATTTCTTGCTGAAACTTCGTCAGCTTCTTCGACGCCAGTCTGGTGAACTCTCGATCAGGAACCCCACTTGCAACTAATCATGCTTCCAACACCAACCCGGTTAACCTCGGCATGGACCTAAGGGATCACGAGAACCACACCCGTGGGTGTAGTACTGCGATCATCAGCCCTCGAGGATTACAACCGCGATCAAGGCGAGGAAAATGAAAAATCGGTGCCGAGGAAGGGGATCTAATACCAATTGTCAGACTATGGATCAAGTCCGACTGAGAACTAAGTAGAAGAGTGCGAGTAACAGTGAGAATTGCAAGAACAGAGCAAGAACGTAAGAACAGAGCAATAGAATAGACTATAGTAACTGAATTGTAACTCAATAACAAGGTTCAAATCTTCACTAATCCTTACCCTTCTCTACAGGCGGCTTATAAACCGCTCTTACAAGGCCTCAGGCCCACCTTTGACGGCACAGAGGCCGTTTGGTCAACCGTAATGGCCCATTAGCCAGCGACTGATCAGCCACCTCCTTTGCCCATCTTCAGGAGGACAATTGTTCGAATCTGTGGAGTTTGTTCATGAAAATTGCAGAACCAATGGTGATGCGCATAGACTCGCTAGAAGCTCCTTATACAGTAGCACTGGTAGACACGTATGGTTTTTTGTCACCACCAGATGATGTTTGTAATTCTATCCTTGAATAGTTGAATAAAGGAAGGTGTGTGATTCTCAAAAAAAAAAAAAAAAAACTCCTCTGCCCATCTCGCCTGTTGTCGGATTCTGTACAGTGGTCTTCCCTTTACTCCTGACAGCGAGATAGCTTTACTGTCAAAGAAAGCAAAGGGGATTGACGCATGCGCTGATGGTTGTTCGCCAGGCCAGCCAGTGTAATCAGCGATGAACTCATGGCTGGCGAGAAGCCCCGTAGCTCCGTAAGCCAGGTCCGCGACGTCACTGCTGTCGGCAGTCAGCACCCTCTCCCAATCCAATCCATCCCCGGTCATGGGAACATGATACGGTCTGAGCCCTTCCAAGCAACCGCATCTTCTTCCCTACTATTATAAAACGCTCACTCGCCGTCGGCCGCTACCTCTACCTGCATCCCGGCGACACCCGACAGCTTGCTTGCCGCGCTTGCATCGAGGAGAGTTCGGGGGCCGGCCGGTGCGGAAGGAATCGACGCGGGGGTGTCTTTTTTCCTCCCCTCCCCTGTACTGCCTGCCTCGATTCGACTCAGGGTCAACGATTTCACTGCGAAACGAGTCTTCGACAGCAAAGCACGCAGCACGGAGGAAGCAGCCCAAGAATTAGAAACGTAGATTGAAATCTGCTGCTGCTACTTTTCTTTTCCTTTTCCCTCCATGTCTGCTCTGTTCTGTCATCTCGGCTGTGTTTTTTCTTCTGTTTGTGTAGTGTAGGTGTTTTGTAACTTTTGAACCTCTGCTTCTATCTGAAATGAAACGGCAGAACACCTGCCAAATTATGCTAAAAACAAAAGTTTACTATCTGAAATTTCCTTCTGTTGGAGCCGAGTCTTTCGATTTGCTGACTTGGCACGAATTCTTTATGCAGTTCAGTTCAAATGGCTGCTGAATCAGAGCACGGCAACTGCAATGCTTGGGCAGCGAGAGATCATTCTGGAGTTCTCTCACCATACACGTTTAACCGTAGGTGGCTTCCCCCCCCCCCCCCCCCCCTCCTGATTTGGAGAAAAGTTCCATCATTTTTATCACGAATACTGTCTTCTTGCTATGCTAGATGCCTTCCTTGGGAGCCAACCTCTCCAGATGCTTTCAACAGGGAATACATATGTTTCCAATGTCGCAACGTAACTGCAACATCCTATGTTGGAACGTGAGAGGCCTCAATGATGTGGTGAGGCAAGATGCAGTAAGCTTACTAGTAAGAGACACGGCTGCCACCATCGTCTGCCTCCAAGAGACGAAACTGCAGAACGTGGACCAGGCTGTTGTGCGACGCTAGGTGGGTGCAAAATTCACAAACAATTTTGTCGTCCTGCCGGCTGCCCAAACAAGCGGCGGCATCCTTCTCGCAGCAAATGAGGATTTCTTCGACCTCTCCAACCAGCACCTTTCCACAAACGCTGTAACGGCAACTTGCACGATGAGAGCAGATGGGACCTCATGGCAGATAACAGTGGCCTATGCACCGCAAGGGGACGCCGAAAAGCTCCAGTTCCTACAAGAGCTCAAAGCTATCCCAAGGCCAGCACACAGGAGGTGGCTAATCCTAGGCGACTTCAATCTCATCTACCAGGCGGAAGAAAAGAACAATTCAAATTTAAACTGTCGTCTCATGGGGGCCTTCAAAGCGGTGATTGATGAGCTGAATCTAAAAGAGCTAAGGCTCAATGGATGGCGTTTCACCTGGAGCAATGAACAGGATAGGCCGACGCTTACAAGGATTGATAGGCTGCTTTGCACCCCAGATTGGGAACTGACCTTCCCAACATGCTTCCTCCACTCACTCCCCTCTCTCATGTCGGACCACACGCCGCTCCTGCTACAGGGAGAGATCAAACACTACAAAAACCCCTCCTTCCGCTTTGAAAATTTCTGGGTGAAGATGGAAGGCTTCAGTGACCTGGTGGAGCAAATTTGGAACAAACCCGTCCACTTGGTCTTGCCGCTCAAGCGCCTCAACACAAAACTGGCGAGAGTCGCTAAAGGGATTAAGAGATGGCGCAAAGAGAAAATTGGGGACACAAGGCTGCAGCTGGCCATCGTCAAGGAAGTGCTGCTGCAGCTTGAAGCGGCTCAGGAGAGCAGGGCACTCACGCCCCAGGAGCTTCAGCTGCGCCGACAGTTGAAGGCCAAAAGCACCGGCCTAGCCGCCATCGAAAAATCAAGGATTAGGCAGTGATCCAGGCTAGCGTATATCTGAAGTGGAGACTCCAACACAAAATTTTTCCATATCAGGGCCAGCACAAGATTAAGGAAAAACTACGTTCACTGCCTACACACCAATGAGGGAGTTGCAGTAACACATAATGACAAAGAGAAGGTGGTGGCAGATTATTTTTCCAATCACCTTGGTTCGGTTGCACCGAGGGCGAGGACCTTCGATTGGAATGCACTAGGGTACGTCCCAAGAGACCTATCCATGCTTGAAGTGCCTTTCACGCAGGAAGAGATAAAAAACACGATCAACTCCATACCGTCTGATAAAGCGCCAGAGCTAGATAGATTCACGGGTGCCTTTTTCAAAGCATGCTGGGAAATAATCAAGGAGGATGTCAGCAGCTTTGAATAGTATGTTCATGCTAAATTCCCAAGGATTCGAGCTGCTAAATTCAGCAAATATTATTCTACTCCCAAAGAAATTGGATGCAAGGCGAGTGTCAGACTTTAGGCCAATCAGTCTCATTCATAGTGTTGCAAAGCTGTTCGCGAAGCTTCTTGCAAATAGGCTGCCCCCCTCCTGGACACTGGACTCCTTGGTCTCAAAATGCCAAAGCGCTTTTATCAAGAAAAGGAGCATCCATGACAACTTCCTTTACGTCTAGAACATGGTGCAAAGCATGCACAAGCAAAAGATGCCTGCAATTTTTTTGAAGCTAGATATACACAAGGCCATCGACACAGTTAGCTGGCCCTACATGTTGGAAGTTCTATAGGCGTTGGGTTTCGGCCCACGATGGCGTGAATGGGTTTCAATCCTTTTCCGCACTGCCTCATCAAAAGTGCTACTTAATGGACAGCAAGGACCGGCTTTCAGTCATAGGAGGGGGGTTCGACAGGGCGACCCTCTTTCACCCATGCTCTTCATTCTTGCCATGGATCTGCTACAGCGACTAATGGACATGGCAACTCAGCAAGGGGTCCTCTCCAAACTACCTCTAGCGGCAGCAAGATGGAGAACCTCTATGTATGCCGATGATGCAGCAATTTTCATTAACCCAACCAAGGAGGATCTAGAAGCCACCACGACCATCCTACATGAATTCGGCACAATGTCGGGCCTGCACATAAACCTACAGAAAAGCACAGTCCACCCAATCAGGTGCCAAGATGTCAACCTTGGTCAGGTCTTGGCCTCATTCACAGGGACAAGAGAATCTTTCCCGTGCAGGTACTTGGGGCTACAGCTACATACAAGATCTCTACATAAGGTCCACATGCAACCACTCATTGAGCGCATTGGCCAGAAATTGCCGGGTTGGAAAGGAAAGATGATGAATAGAGTAGGCAAGCTAACCTTAGTCACCACGTTGCTCTCTTCAATGCCTACTTACTATCTCACGGTGTTCCCGCTAGCGGTATGGGCCAGGAAGAAGATTGACAAAATCAGAAGATCATTCCTTTGGAAAGGAGAGGAGAATGCCAATGGGGGACACTGTCTAGTGAACTGGCCGACGGTCTGTAGGCCCAAGGAACTGGGGGTATGGGTGTGCCGGACTTGGACAGGTTTGGTAGAGCCCTGCGACTCCGGTGGCTCTGGCAGGAGTGGGGAGATGATCCAAAGCCTTGGGTGGGCACGGACATGCCATGCAACGACATGGATCATCTGCTTTTCAATGCCTCCACTAGGGTCACCATTGGCGATGGCAACAAGGCGCGCTTCTGGCACCACAGCTGGTTAGAGGGAGAGGCGCCTAGATATTTGGCTCCGAACCTATTCAAACTAGTGCGCAGGAAGAACAGGACGGTTCACCAAGAATTGAACAATGGTAATTGGATCAGATCACTACGTACGCACATCACTTCGACATTACAGGTCCAGGAGTTTGTTGGCCTATAGATCAGATTGCAAGGGTGCAGTTACAGCCCAACGTGCAGGACACGATTACATGGAAACGAACAGCTGATGGAAACTACTCCACCCGCTCAGCGTACATGATTCAGTTCCGTGGATCACACCGGAAATTCCGGCATGAACTTATCTGGAGAGCGCGGGCAGAGAATAAGTGCAAAATTCACGCCTGGATCCTCCTACACAACAAAATCCTAACGGCGGATAATCTGCAAAAGAGAGATTGACCCCATCAGGACCATTGTGTCTTGTGTAACGGCCCTTTGGAGACAGGGATACATTTATCCTTGTTGTGCCCCTTTGCAAAAGCCGTGTGAGATCAAGTGCTGACTTGGGAAAATTTATCTGTGCAACTCCCACAGCAAGACCCTGCCTCCTTGGCCGAATGGTGGGAAATTGAGGCCAGCAGGGTGCCAAAGCAAGATCATAGGCGTTTCAATGGAATTGTTATCTACATCATGTGGAATCTGTGGAAGGAGAGAAATAGGAGGATCTTCGAAAATGTGTTCCAAACGGTGCAACAGGTCGCATACTCGACCAAAGAGGATATAGTGCAAAGACATAGGGCTATGAATTTTGGTATGGAGGCCAACTAGCAGTGAGGCGTCTTTTTCCTCTTTTGGTCTTAGGACCATGGTGTTAGGCACCTTAGGTGCCAAGTGTACATAAAACTCTTTTCCTAACTTAATTGAGCGGCAGAGCTCCTGCCTTTTCCTTCAAAAAAAGAGATTTATGGACCGTATCGTTTCCATGCCTTTTTATGTATGTTATGTTTGGTTTTCAGTGTGTTCCATACCTGTTTGCAATTGAGTATATCTAGCGTGGAACAAGTAGTGCAGTTATTTCTGCTCGTGGTATGTCCAACAAAATCATGAAATTGATGCTTACTGTGGGGCACTGGGTGAACATTTCAGGTCTGATGGGATTGCAGAAATTTAAGTGCAAATAGCAACATGCTTGTCTTTTTTTTTTTCAGCTAGCTTATTGGTTTCATTTTCATAACGTCTCTTATGGGAGCTACTATGTGTAATAATTTTCAGAGCAGTGCAAAGCAGCGATGTTGCGCTGAAGATCATATACTGTGGAGTCTGTTATGCTGATGTTGCTTGGACATGGAATATGCACCATGATTCAAAATATCCTGTGGTTCCTGGGTAAGCTTTTTCAGATCAATACATTGAACCCTTCTAGAGGAAACAAAACATCATAGTAACGAGTGCTGATTAAGTGTTGCCCATTGTCCAAAAATGGTGTCTGTATTATATATTTATCAATGATATTATTCATTGGTGCAGGCATGAGATATCTGGAGTTGTAACTCAGGTTGATGCAGATGTCAAAGGCTTTAAAATGGGTGACCATGTAGGTGTTGGAACAAAAGTGAACTCATGCCGAGATTGTGAGAACTGCAACAGCTTTCTAGAAAACCACTGCCCAAAAGGAGTTTATACTTTCAATGGCATTGACACAGATGGGACTGTCACAAAGGGGGGTTACTCCACTCACATTGTAGTCCATGAAAGGTATGGCAGTACCGTTTTGATTGGTTATCCAAACAAGTCTTTTTTATATATTGTTAATAACTAGTTTTAGGGATGAAAACAGGGTCCATTGTATTTTGTATCACTGTACTGTAATTTCATTTGCCTATTTGATCACACTGTGTCTATTCAAGATGCTATGTAGTTTCTTATGAGATTCGGTAAATTTTAGGTCATTGTTGTCCATCCATTTTTATCATAATCAATGCATAAAAGGGCGTACCCAGCGCTGAGAGCATCCCGCACTGTGCGGGGTCTGGGGAAGGGTATTAGCGGCAAGCCTTACCCTTGTGATGTGCAAATGTGAGGAGGCTGATGAAAGAATAATACATGATGAAAGAATAATATATAGGTCCATATAAGTCATTATTGACACCTTGATGCTGGTTCAATACAACTTCTCAGATAAGGAATCACATTTTTTGTTGATTAATTAGGTATTGCTTCCAAATACCCGATGGCTACCCTTTGGCAAAGGCAGCACCTCTTCTGTGTGCTGGAATAACTGTGTATACTCCAATGATGCGACACAAGGGGTCATTGGACTTGGTGGTCTGGGTCACATGGCAGTGAAATTTGGCAAAGCATTTGGTCTTAATGTCACAGTTTTGAGTACAAGTGAATCAAAGAGACATGAAGCCATCAGCCTCCTTGGAGCAGATAATTTTGTTATATCATCAGAAACACAACAGATAGAGGTACTGCCCTGGACATTGCATAATCTGAACGTACCAAGGCACCTCGATACTTCATCTGTTCCAAAATATGAGACGTTTTATGTTTGTCCTAAGTCAAAAAACTCTATCTTGGACCTAGTTTATAGAAAAAATAGTATCTACAACTCCAAATCTGTTCAGTTGAATCTACTGTGGAATGTGTTTGGTATTGTAGATGTCAATATATTTGTCTTTAAACTTGGTCAAAGCTAGAGAAAATTGACTTAGGATAAAACTAAAACATCTTACATTTTGAAAGGGAGGGAATATACCATGTTTGCCTTCTTGATAATATGACACCATCTTTTGGTGGGGTTCCTTTTAAATTGGCAAAGATACAAGCACATCACATTGTTTTCACATGGAAGGAACAGATAGCAGATCACTATCTTTCTCATTATTTTGCTACTCGACTTTAAAGTTCCAGGCAGCCAGTTCTGTATATGACATTGGATAGTTTTCTTATGCTGAGAATAAAGATATGTTGCTAATTGATGTTTGTTCTGCTTTACCTGAAAACTGACCGTGAATATATGATCTCTTGCTTTTGCAGTCCCTGAAAAACTCCCTGCACTTCATAGTTGACACCGCTTCTGGTGACCATCCATTTGATCCATATCTCTCTCTCTCCTTAAGGTTGGTGGTGTGATGGCAATAGTGGGCTTTCCAAGTGAGATCAAAATGCATCCTGCAAGCCTTAATCGTGGTAATTCTCTGTTCTGACACTGTACTAAATAGAAACGGGGTATTAGAAGCTAAATTATTCAGATTTAACCTGAACTGTTTTTTAGGTGCGCGGACCTTGTCTGGTAGTGTTACCGGAGGTACAAAAGACATCCAAGAAATGGTTTACTTCTGTGCTGCGAACAAAATCTATCCAGAGATTGAGATCATTAAGATAGATTATATCAATGAGGCTCTCACGAGGCTTGTTAATCGAGATGTGAAATACCGCTTTGTAATCGACATTGAGAACTCTTTCAAGTAGCATGCTGGTTTACATGCTCTCAGTCTCTGTTAATATACTAGAGCAAACACAAATGTGAAAGCCATGTCAAATAAACTTGATGTAATGCTGCAGTGCATTTATGATGCTATTTAAAACCCTGTGAGATAGGCGTCAAATAGCAAATGTAAACATCCATAATTGGACAGCAAGGGGAAATAAGTATATTGTGATGATAATGTCGCTCTAGGAATAAGGCATCATGTCGATGTGTTCCACAATATTTCCTAGCCCTACTTTGTAGCATGCTCTGATGAATAATAGCATAGTAATCTGTTTGCAATGCCTAAATCAGCAGTGGTGTCCTTTTTCATGCAACCGTTTGAGTTCACACTCCTGTCCAAGACACAATTTACACAAATGTTACAGTATAAATGAATCAAAATTATCCAGATGGTACCAGTATATCTGTATATGTCGTAAATTAAATGAACATGGAAAATTGGAACCGGCCTTTGTATTAATGCAACATATCCAAGCACATAAACAAAATAGAATCAGGCTCCATTCATAGACAGAGTTGATAAAGATGTTCGCACAGGCTGTTACATAGGGTGTGTTGAGCTCATCATATTGATTTGAAAGCTTAAGGACAGCTTTTTAGCACACATGTTTGCGGTAGTGAGGATGTGTTTATTTTGAGGATAAGATTGAATGGAAATAGGCGTTGTTTGATTAGGTGGATGCGGGTGGATGTAATGGACCTGTTTAGTTAGTTACTCCGTTTTTATACACGTTGTATTGGGTGGGGCATTGGGAATGTCCTAACTCCTAAGAGCACAATATATGGCAAATAGAGCCATTCACGCGGTTCGATCTCACCACACGGCTTCCTTGCTCTTGCTCTATCCTCTGATAGTGTGTGTATGTGTCAGTGTTTTAAATCTCCGGCTAAGACATTTTAGCGGATAACCTCAAAAACAGCTATAGCGGAGCTAAATGGGGATATAGCGGACTATAGCGGCTAAGTTGTACATAGACACAAATAGCTTGATCTTTCTTAAACAGATATAGCGGGGAGATTTAAAACCTTGGTATGTGTGTGTGTTTTTGGGAACAGTAAGCTGTTTGGTTGTTATAGTTTGCTGCAATACTGCAAGTATATATAGCCTGCAGCTAGGCCTCGTTTAGATTGAAAATTTTTCTAACCCAATGAATAGTACCACTTTCGTCTTATTTGACAAATATTGTCCAATCGTGGACCAACTAGACTCAAAAGATTTATCTCGTGATTTCCAACTAAACTGTGTAATTAGTTCTTTTTTTACATACGTTTAATACTCCATGCAAGCGGCTAAAAATTGATATGATGAAGAGAGAGTGAAAAAAATTCTAACTTTTGGCTGCATCTAAACAAGGCCCTATTTTACTTTATAGTCAAAGATCTGTGCTCACCGTACGGCTGCTGCTATTTTACTTTATAGTCACTGTGTATCTACGTTTGTGGCTCTGCAGATACAGCCTGCAGCGCTGCAGAGTAGCACAGCCTGTGTTCCAAAAAGATGAATGGGGACTTGTTTAGATCTCAAATATTTCCTCAAATTGCACTATGCAAAAGAAGATTTCCCATCACATCAAAATGTCGGCACATGTATGGAGTAGTAAATGTAGATGAAATCAAAAACTAATTGCACAGTTTTGTTGTATTTTACGAGACGAACATTTTGAGCCTAATTAGTAATTGTTTGGACAATTTTTACCAAATAAAAACGAAATGCTACAGTGCAGCACAGTGATTCCGCCGCCGCAAATTCCGGGCAACTAAACACGCCCTGGACTATCACAAGTCAATGATCTGAGCTCACTGTATGGCGGCGGCTAGCACCATCACCTCCACATCCGGTTGAATACATGTCAATTGACGTTGCTAATGCTAGTTAACCGGTTCACGCTAGCTCACCCCATCGGAAGGAGACCACGGTTGGTGGGGCCTACCTAGAGCTCTGTGTGTGCACGACAATGCTTCGACACAGAACGGCCATGGTGAAAACCGCCTACTGTTGAGAGAATAGTGTACTTCAGTCTCCTGATACCTCCCAATCTCAGCCGCACATGAACTTGATCTTCGTATCTACTCCTATATAAATGTTTACCTTAGCTTTTTGTTGACTCTTGGGACGACCTACTCCTCTCAAGGGCTACTGCACTTTAATGGAACTCGTGCAAAGGCTGCAACTGCAACCATGTGGATGCAATTGCAACAGAGGCATGTACATATGACTCATGGTTACAACAGTGGTTGCCTCATATTTATGACCCTTCTAGGATAAAGAGTTCGACTTCAACTCTATCATAACCCCCCTAATTTGACCCAAGTCCCTCTGTAACCAGACTGTACACATATTTGACACATGTAATAGAGCAAGTCCGCATGCTCATTGCTACACCACTACCTAGTGCTCCTTTCCAACCATAGTCACCACGCTCATGAACAATGCATTTGTCCCTAGTAGGATAAGCGTGCGTGACGATAGGAGCACAGGGATTTTCGCCAAATATGGTCACAAACGATTGAGTATTCCACAGCGTACTACAAAGACCTGTTTGGGTCATCACAGAGGAATAACTTCTCTCTTGATGAATCACAAATAAGTGATATACCTCAGGTTAATAAGGAAGAAAATGAATTGTTGACAGAAATGTTCACAGAAAAGGAAGTAGGAGAAGCCATCTTTCAAATGAAACATAATAAGGCACCCGGGCCTGATGGCTTTCTGGCAGAGTTTTACAAGTGTTTTGGTCTCTCATTAAAAATGACCTAATGGCCATGTTCCGAGAGTTCCACGAGGGTAGCCTGCCTCTCTTTAACCTGAACTTTGGGACAATTTCTCTGATCCCAAAACAAAAAGAAGTAAAACAAATTCAGCAGTATAGACCGATCTGTATGCTCAATGTGAGTTTTAAGATCTTTACTAAAGTCTTGGCTAACAGGTTAACAGTTGTGGTTGACAAGGTAGTAAGAAAATCGCAAACGACATTTATGCCGGGAAGAAACATACTGGAAGGTGTGGTGATCCTGCATGAAACAATTCATGAGCTACACAAAAATAAGAAGAATGGGGTGATACTAAAATTGGACTTCTAAAAGGCCTATGACAAGGTCAATTGGTCCTTTGTACAGCAGACTCTGAGGATGAAGAGTTTCTTAGTGGTTTGGTGTAGATGGATTGAAGAAGTGGTGAGCCGAGGAAGTGTGGGAATCAAAGTAAATGAGGAAGTGGGC
This sequence comes from Saccharum hybrid cultivar R570, assembly GCA_038087645.1. Lineage (NCBI taxonomy): Eukaryota > Viridiplantae > Streptophyta > Magnoliopsida > Poales > Poaceae > Saccharum > Saccharum hybrid cultivar. The sequence goes on from JAQSUU010000245.1 coordinate 15,465,952, forward strand.
CACAGCTTCCAGACTAGGAAAGGACTTAGACAGGGGGACCCCTTGTCACCAATCCTTTTTAATTTGGTTGCGGATATGCTGGTCATCCTGGTTTCGAGAGCAAAGAAATGTGGTCAGTTTAGGGGTCTGGTTCCCAACCTGGTTGAGGATGGGCTTTCTATCCTGCAGTATGTAGACGACACAATTTTATTTATGGAGGATGATTTAGAGGAGGCTAAAAACTTGAAGCTTGTGTTAGTGGCCTTCGAAAAATTGTCAGGCTTAAAAATTAATTTTCACAAAAGCGTATTGTTCTGTTTCGGTGAGGCTAAAGACAGAGGTAAAGAGTACATAGAGCTTTTCGGTTGTGTAGAGGGAAGCTTTCCCTTCAAATACTTAGGAATTCCAATGCATTACCGGAAACTCTCAAACAAGCTCTGGAGTGCGGTAGAGGAGCGTTTCCAGAAGAAATTGAGTAGCTGGAAAGGGAAGTTTCTATCCTCGGGGGACAGACTAGTACTGATTAACTCAGTCTTGTCTAGCTTACCTATGTTTATGATGTCCTTCTTTGCCATCCCTAAAGGGGTATGGAAAAGACTGGATTATTATTGATCCAGGTTTTTCTAGCAGTGTGATGAACACAAAAAGAAGTACATACTAGCTAAGTGGAGCATACTTTGCAAGCCAAGGTGTATGGGGGGGGTTCTGGGAATTTTGGATTTGGAAACTCAAAACAAATGTTTACTTAGCAAATGGCTGTTTAAGCTTTTTAATGAGGATGGTTTATGGCAAGAGGTACTTAAGAAGAAATATGTTAAAGATATATGCTTGTCTCAGATTGAAAAAAGGCCAGGAGATTCACATTTCTGGTGTGGGTTGATGGACGTGAAGGATGTGTTGTTACAGCACGGAAGGTTTAAGGTTCAAAACCAACAACAAACGAGATTCTGGGAGGATGTATGGGTCAGGCAAGAACCGTTAATGGGGATGTTCCCTGATCTGTATAGGATGGCACTAGGTCGGAGACGAGAGGGTGACTGATGAGGCGAAGAGAGAGATGGCTTACGCTCCTGGGCGCCCGGAGAACCGGCCAGAGGAGGGCGCCGTGGTCGTCATTGCGGATGGCACTATGGCGCACGAGATCACCAAGTACCGCACCTGGGCCTTGTTGTTGGTGGCTCGGTCCGACATCAGGTACCTGGGCTTCACCACTGGCGAGGTCTCCCTGACTCTCAGTAGCAGACTTCGCATTTCGCGCTACGAGGTTAGGGTGACCAGGCACCATCCAGAGGACTTTCTGGTGCTCTTCAACTTCCCGCCACAGCGGGACATGGTGGTCAGAGCTGGTGTCGTGCGTGTTCGCGGGGTGGACTTCAACATCCTGCCTTGGATGGAGTTTGAGTGAGGACGGGAGAGCACCTGGTGGTACCATGTCCGTGTGGCCATTGAGAACTTGCCGATCCACGCTTGGAACGCGCAAGTGGCGAGGCAGGTGCTGGGAGATGACTGCTTATTCGATAGGATTGAGACCGCCACGTTCAGGCAGGAGGACACTGAAATGTTCTTTTGCTGGGTTTGGATGTGGAATCCGGACTTCCTGCACCGCACCAAGAGGATGACGATCTTCCCTCCAGGTGCTGGGCAGTCTCCTGATCATGGGGGGCTCATCCAACAGAACAGGGTGGTGTCCCCGCCTCCTAGGGGCCAACCTTTCGACCTCATTGTGCATCTGGACCGCATCGAGGACTGGAGTCTACCGCTGGAGCGCACGCCTTCGTCGACGCAGAGCGGTATGCCATCGTCGGACTCCTCTGACTCGGTGGAATACCCAAAGATTTACAACTTCGAGGATTGGGTGCCTAGGGTGGTGGACGGCCGGCGGCCGCTTCCTCGTCATCCTAGCTATCGTCTGCCTCTGGCCCACGTGCCACGACTCCAGGACAGGGACGACAATGACGACAATGGCGGGCCAAGGAGGCCGCCCCGAGGCATCCTGGATAGAGGATGTGTTGCCCTCAACCTGTTTCGCATCTCTACTGGTGGTAGCAGCGGGGGCGGATGAGGGAGTGCACTCACTCCCCTGCGCCTCACAGGCAAAGGGATGAGCGCGACCATGGGGCGCCCGCTGATGGCTCTCGTGGCAGGAGTGTTGTGCGTGGGGGCCGGGGCATTTGGAGGCCTCGCGACCCGCCACGTAGGGATGACAGCGCTGATTGGGAGCGTCGCAAATCGCGGTCGCCAGCTGGAAGGGTGCCGCACAAGGACATGGGATCGTCTGGTGGGGTTGAGCCGTCAGGTGATGGCAACATGAGTCAGTGTGCCGCTGGAGGTGACTTGGGAGCTGCTCTGATGTCAGGTGCCTTGCCAATGGCTGAGGGTGCGCCGCTGCCGCCGGGGTTTCACCCAGACCCCATGATGGAGTCCTACAAGAGCCTGTGTGTGGATGGTCTTCTAGAGCAGCATGTGCACAGGGACTGCAGCTGGGACCCGATGGTGGAGGAGATCGAGACTTTGTATGTTCGGGCAGCGGACAAGCCTATCTCCTTCTCCCCGTTGCTGCCCAGAAGTGATGAGATCATTGCCTCTCCTGAGTACACTCCACAGCCTGAGCTCTAGGACAAGGCTGCGGAGCTGAACGCAGAGGCCACAGCTCTGGGATTCAACAATGTCATTCACTTTGGCCCCGGAGTGCAGCCCACCAAGGAGATCGGGGTCCAGACCATTGCCGCTGGTATCACTGAACAGGTGGCTGACATAATTATGGAGGAACGTAGGAACACCATTGTGGAGAGTATCTTTGTGCCCTGTGAGCAGCCGATCCTGCCGGACCCGGTGCCCCCTCCTGCCACCAGAGGGAGATCGGGTGCTAGGAGCAGGGCGACTGAAGCTACGAGGCGCTGTTCACGGCAGATGACCCGAGCCTGTTCGGTTCCATTGTCAAAGAGGGCATCTCAAAGACTGGTCAGAGCATTTGACCTGGTTGGGCCAACGGAGGAGGTTGGCGAGAAGGCCATGGAGGCATACATCCGCTCCTTCCAGACACCGATGATAGACAAGGTGATCAAGGCTGTTAGGATGCTGACTTCACTGGACTGTGGGCCGGCACTCGCAGCGTCGGCACAGATCGTGGCTGCGGAGGGTGGAGCAGAAGGGGTGGAGATGACGGAGTGACTGGCTGGGAGCTAGTCTTGAGTTCCCCATGTTACCTATGTTAGAGCAACACCTCTGTGTTTCAGGTCAGGGGCCGTGCCTGGCCTGTGGTGTAGTCCGTTCTATACTGTTCTTTAGTGCTCGTTGGGGTTTTAGGAGTAAGTCGAGTTGGACAGGCAGATGTATGAGCCTGAGTATGCTGTGGATCTGTAGTCGTAGTGGTGGTGTTTGTGTCGTGCCGCGAGTATGCAGGAGGGTGGATGCCTCAGCTACCTGGATTGTAAGGGTTGTGGTCGTTCTTGTTAATGAAATGGTGTTGCTCAAGTGTTCTAATGATTAGTGGCGATCTCTCCATCTTGAGCTGGAATGTGAGGGGATTGAATGATGCCGCGCACAGGGAGTTGGTCAAGGAAACAACTAGCTGCGCAAGACCAGCAATAGTGTGTCTGCAGGAGACTAAAATCGACATGATGACTCCTGCAATTATTCTGGATACTATTGGTCAGAGACTTTCTTCTTGTCACTCCCTAGATGCTGATGGAACTAGGTGTGGCGTCCTCTTGGGATGGGACAAAGATATTGTTTCGGTGACTGAGGTTGAGCGTGGGTTGTTTACCATCTCGGCAACGGTAACTGTACTGATGTCTAACACGTCATTCAAGATTACCACCTGTTATGGCCCGGCAGACGATAGGAGAAAGGAGGACTTCCTTCAAGAGATGCTACTGTTAAAACCGGCTGCTGGGGTGCCTTGGCTGATTACTGGGGATTTTAACCTAATCTACCAGGCAAGTGACAAAAACAATCTTAACCTCAATCGCAGGCTTATGGGAAAGTTCAGAGCGGCTATTGATGACTGCGAATTATTAGAGATATGCCTTCATAACAGAAGATTCACATGGTCAAATGAGAGGGAGAATCCAACGCTGGTACACCTAGATTGAGCATTCTGCAACTCTGAGTGGGAGGAGAACTTCCCTAATTATGTCCTGAATGCTATGTCGACTGGAGTTTCGGATCACTGCCCGATCATCCTCACCAGGCTGGATAGAGTACCGTGGAAATCATCTTTCAAATTTGAGAATCATTGGCTACATGTTCAGGGGTTCAGAGAGGTGGTGCAGCAGGCTTGGGCCAAGGAGCAGAGAGGATCGGCACTGGCAGTCCTCAAGCTCAGACTGCTAGAAACTGCAAAGGCCCTTAAAGCTTGGAGTAAGCCGCTTTTTAGCAATATCCGCCTATAGCTGCATATTGCCAACGAAGTGATACTACGTTTGGACATTGCCCAGGAAGAGAGACAGTTGTCGAATGCAGAACATTTGTTGCGAAAGGAGCTTAAGCTGAGAGCTCTTGGCCTCGCAGCTGTTGAAAGATCAAGGTGAAGGTAGGCGTCTAGAATAAATTGGCTGAAATCAGGAGATGCTTGCACTCGGTTTTTCCATCTAAAGATGTGTGCAAGAAGAAGGAAATATATATATTCCCTAAAAAGATAGGATGACACGCTCACATGGCAGCACCATGAAAAGGAGCAGATCATTCATGACTACTTCTCCAACCTGATGGGCAAGAAGGTGTCACGCACCAGATCTTTCAACTGGGACAGGCTTGATTTGCCAAGGCTGCAAGAACTACCGGGGCTAGAGCTAGACCGGCCATTCGGTGAAAATGAAATTGAGCTCGCCATAAAGAGCCTCCCTAGCGGAAAGGCACCGGGACCTGATGGCTTCACAACCGATTTTTACAAACACTGCTGGGACATAATCAAACCTGACATATTAAGCGCTTTCCACAGCATATATATACACCACTATGCCTCCTTGGAGCAGGTTAATGGGGCACAGGTGATTATGATCCCTAAGGTTGAAGTTGCTGCTGAACCAAAGGACTTTCGTCCAATTAGCTTGGTCCATTCCTTTGCCAAGCTCGTCACCAAGATTCTAGCTATGCGGCTGTCCACTTACATAGACAAGCTGATATCTGTTTCACAGAGGGCGTTCATCAAGGGTAGGTGCATTCAGGATAACTTTGTGTATGTCAGAGGGCTTGCTAGGCATTATCATAGAAATAGAACCCTGATCTGTCTATTGAAGCTTGACATTAGTAAAGCTTTCGATTCTGTCTCCTGGGAGTATCTTCTGGAGATGATGAGCCATAGGGGCTTCAGTAGAAGGTGGACGAACTGGTTGACAACGCTTCTCAGATGCTCATCGTCAGTGGTTATGCTGAACGGGAACCCATGTCCAAAGGTGATGCATTCTAGGGGATTAAGGCAAGGCGACCCTTTGTCGCCCTATTTATTCATCCTGGCGATGGACGTGTTAAGCAGGATTTTTGACATCGCTACTAAAGAGGGCCATTTGACTCCGCTAAAAGGCCGGCAAGCAAGGCTTCGTTTATCGCTATATGCCGACGATGTCGTGATATTCACCAACCCTGTTAAGGATGATATCAGCTGCATCATGCGGATAATGAAGGCGTTCGGGGAGGCTACTGGCCTGAACATTAATATGTCCAAGAGCTCAGTGGCCACAATCAGATGCTCTGATATCAACTTGGTAGAAGTCCTTGGTGACTTCACAGGAAGAAGAGTCTCCTTCCCTATCCAATACCTGGGCCTGCCTCTCACTCTTGGAAGGACGAGAATGGTACACCTGCAATACATACAGGACAAGGCAAAGAGCAAGCTGGCTGGATGGCAAGGAAAATTAGTCAATGTGGCGGGACGGCACGAGCTTGTGAAATCAGTGCTTAGTTCGCTGCCGGTTTACCTACTGACAGTGATCAAGGCGCCGAAGCAATTCTTAAAAGAAATTGACAAGATGAGGAAAAAGTTCCTATGGGCCGGAGATGGGGAACTCACTGGAGGAAAGTGTAAAGTGGTGTGGCCTAGAGTCTGTACACCACACCCAAATGGTGGTCTGGGCATCAACGATCTCGATCATTTTAGTCAATCACTTCGCCTTAGGTGGTTGTGGTTTAGTTGGGACACCAGACCACGACCTTGGGAGGGCATGCAGATTCCTATAACAGATGAAGATAGAGCCATTTTCAATGCAGCCACTGTCATCCAGCTAGGGGATGGTAAGATGGCGTCCTTCTGGAACTCGCGATGGCTTAATGGTGATACACTGGCTGCGCGTTTCCCTTTGCTGCACAAGCATAGCAGAAGGAAAAATAGAACGATGGCCCAAGCTCTTGCCGACAATACATGGATCAGTGATATTGACCACAACCTAACCCGTGAGATCATTGTTGAATACACCAAACTGTGGGAGTTGTTGGAAGACATAGTTCTGTCGGATTCTCAGCAAGACACGATCACCTGGGTGCTGACAGCAGATGGCTCCTACTCGGCCAAGTCGGCCTATGCAGCACACTACATAGGAAGGACTAACTGTGAATCAGCAACTCAGATTTGGAAGACCAAAGCACCGCCGAAATGTAGGTTCTTCTTATGGCTCATGCTGCAAAATAGAATTTGGACAGCAGCTCGCCTGCAAATTAGAGGCTGGCCAAACGAATACTTTTGTCAGCTATGCCTGAGGAACTTGGAAACCGCTCACCACCTATTCTGTGAGTGTCCAATGGCGAGGGAAATCTGGAAACATGTGGGGAATTGGATTCAGGCGCCATCCTTGATGCCTGAAAACTGGAGTCAGGTTGATCATCTCGAAGCCTGGTTTGTTGCGTTGATTACTGACGCATCTCCGTCTACTCGGCCTGGGATGAGATCGGTGATCACCCTTACGACCTGGGAGCTATGGCTGGAGCGGAACAGCCGGGTCTTCAAGAAAACAATCAAAACCGTGCATTCTATTCAAGATGAAGCGCACAATTGGGTACTAGCGGGGAACAAGGAACTGGAGCAGCTAATCCCAGTGCTGTCTGCTCAGCAGAACCTGTTGCCACAGGTGTTTCCCCGTTAGGAAGCATCCCCTTACTTGTTGTTTATTGTTACTGATGTAAATCAACTTATTGTAACTCAACGGTGGCTTGGGACTAGGCATCTAAGTCCTGAGCGAAAATGTAGTAGTGGCTCGCCTTATGCTACTATCTAGTCTTGTAATTTGCTCTTCTCTTATATCAATGAAAGCCGGTAATGGATCTTTCGAAAAAAAAATTGCTCGCTTCTAAAACTAACACCGCCTCCTAGACACTCGTTGCAAGACGCCTGGTCCGGCGTCTATAGTGGTGGCGTAGGAAGGAGTCCACAACACGTACCATGGCTTTGTAGCATCTAACTATGTACTACATTGCTAAAACTCTCAATATGCAAATCTATATACTAGTATAGATTCATGAAGTTGCATGTTTTTATCTCTGCTAGCTCTACGTTTATGCTATTTCCTTCCCATACTGGCGTACAGCCACATCCACATGCGTGGAGAATTGCAGATCGAGTTGTGGGCAACTCACTGAGATTGTCATTTGGATGACTAATGTTAGGGGGGCATAGGAGGAGTAGGATGAATGGCAGGAGAGACACTCCTGACTCCCAAATCCTCACGTCTCCGTGTGAAGAGGACTGTGGACTCCAGCGGAACTCCGAAAAATATTAGGGGACCCCTAGTCTGTTTTTATAAGACATGAGAAGTCGAGCAATATATAATGCACCTGTTTTGTGATGGTTCCACCATCATTGAGGCCAATTGATTTACTCCCTCTGTCTCAAAAAGAATATGAATCTTGTTTTTTGATGAGTCAATTTTTTTTAATTTTAATATTTGTATCTTCAAATCAATTTATTATAAAAGTGTATTTCATGAATAATTTAAGGATACTTATTACATATTACAAAAAATATTTCATGCTCATTTTTTTTTAAAAATAAGTCGTTTGAAAAATGAGATGTGTATTTTTAGGGCTGATCAGCTCCAAGAAAATGTGGCCATGAACTCTCGACCGATCTGAGCTCTGCAGTTCATTTAGTGCTTAGAAGATAGAAGTTAAAATATTAGAAATCCAAAAGTTAAAACATGATAATGATCGAAAACGGTCATAAATGACGTCAATACTACAGAAACGAGCCTGATAAACGAAACCTTCCATTCTCGCTTTTATCCCTAAGGGAATATGACGTCCATCACCAATTCTTTGGGCTTTAATGCACGTTAAGACTTTGTCTCCTCATGTAGAAACTATATCTTTGTTTTCCCCTCTATTTCTTCAATAAATAATGCACGTGACAAGGTAATTATTATACATTAATACAAATAAAAACTGTCCTACATGGAGCATTGGGAGCACAATATAACAAATTAAATAGAGGCATTCACACGGCTCGATCTGGCCACATGGCTTCTTTGCTCTTGCTCTCTGTACTCTGATACAGATTTGTTTGGTTGTTAAGGTTTGCTGCAAGACTGCAAGTATATATAATTCACTTATTTGAGTGCAACATGTCGCTAATGATGAACGAATTATCACAAGTCAATGGTCTGATTTCAGCTCACTGTTTTGTGGCAGCCAGCACCAGCGTCAGCACCACCGCATCTGATTGAGTACATGTCAATGGCAATCGAAGTTGCTGATCAACCAGTTCATGCTAGTTCAGCACCATCGGAAGAAGACCATGGTTGTTGGGGCCTACTGTGTAGACCTTGAGCTCTCCGTGGGCACGAAAATGCTTCAACGGACAACGGCCATGGTGAAAACCGCCAACTGGAAGAACCATACATGTAGTACTTGAGTCTCCATCCGGATACCTCCCAATCCCGCTGTTCTCTTCATTGTGCAACGCCCAACACACAGGTCTCGTCAGTGTTGCTGATGAAGAACTTACTCAGATGGTATTTTATGGACAAGAACTTGATCTTTGTATCTACTCCTATATAAATTCTTACCTTAGATTTTTGTTGAAGCTTGAGACAACCGTACTCCTTGGTTTCTCAAGAGCTAGTGCACTTCAATACAACTCGTGCAAAGGCTGCAACCATGTGGACGCGGTTGCAGCAGAGCCATGTGATTAACACTTGGGTAGCGTTTGGTTTGTTGCTTTGGGTTAATGTATACTAGTACTAGCATAAATGTAATGTACAACTATGTGTTAGGGATATATATGTGTCCATATGCTGACAGTTGGGAAGCTGTTAAGAGGCATGTGAAGGCCAAGCCAGCAGGATAAAAGCGACCGGATGGCAAATCAAAAGGGAATCGATCAATTAAACAACATAGATTGTGTCATGTCCTTCATCCTGTGGTTCTTCTCTCTCTAGTTAATTCCTCTCTAGTTCTAGAGTATCTTCCTTCCCCAATTCCAATTCGCCACCCCTTCATCTAGATTGCTTTATTGCTAATAAGCCTAGGTCTCCCTCTCCCCTGAGGCCATGTAATGCAATTTATATCTGAATCAGCTATTCTGTGAACCAATCGAAGGTGTGTGCTAACACTATGCTGGTATGTGTTACCTAAAACACCAAATTAAAATGCATTTATCCTTTGAGTTACTCATAGAATGGAGTTTCATAACTTGACAAAAGTTTTAGATACTCCCTCCGATCCCAAATAAATCAATTTCTAGAGCTTTCCTAAGTCAACTTTTTTTTAAGTTTGACCAAATTTATAGGAAAAACACCAAGGTTTATAGTACCAGATTAATACCATTAGATACATTATGAAATATATTTTCATAATTTGTTCATTTGGTGTCATAAATATTGTTATATTTTTCTATAAATTTGCCGCAATGCTTCGATACTCCCTTTACTTGGTAGGAGGTAATACCTCAAATAAATTTGAACAATTGATTCTGTTAATTTTTTGAATTAGTTAATTAACTAGAAAACAACCAATACATCGACAAATCCGTATGTAATTTATCTGACGATGAGCAAGTGTGCTACTCTTTACTTGATCTCTTCCTGTGCACTTAGATTGCAGCAGTATTATTCTAATTTGGTCTACTTCCCTCCCCATGATTAGATTGTGTTTGCCACCTAGTTTCTTACCTAAAAAAACTCGACCTGCAGGGGTAACACAGCTCCCGATATTACATTAAGAAAAAAACCTTCTCACACAGGTCGAGAAAACCCCTTAAATCTGTGCTTTGGTATGGGACAAACGAGGGGATTTTTTAACCCTAACCTAAAAATTCAAACTCAGGACCTGAGAAGCGTTCATCAGGTCACCTAATCAACTCAACTAAAGGCCCTTTCGCACCTAGTTTCTTATCTGAGTCTCTTTTAAGTGCATTTTTGCCTGGTCAGTGTCTTTTGCCATCTGAATGTTAAATTGTATATCAAATTTATGACTCAAATTGATATCACTCATTGATGAGCAATCTGAAAGTATTTTACAAGTCTGCATGAATTCCTTTCGCCACCTAAAAAATAGTTATGATAATTGATGATTCATAAAAACAATCTGTACATCATTTTATTGATTCCCACATATTGAGTCATTCTGCCACATTAAGTTATTTATTTTGACAATTCAGTGATCACATTCTCAAATATTTACTCACAGTATCATTTTACAATCTCATATATTTACTCATAACCTCAACTTCACAATCCCATTTTGTCTCATCTCTGAACCTAAAGAAGTGTACATGTTTTTTCTCTGAACTGAAGAAGCACCAATGGTGCGAAGCATGGCGGGCCGGACTGGGAGGAAGTTAGAGCATCGAGTGCGAGCCGAAGCATGGACGCACGATCCTCAGCACACGTCGATTTATCTCTGACCGCACTCTAGCGCCGCGCGGAGGATACAATACAAGTTGGGTCAATGGTACCAAAGAGTCCCGGTGTGAAGAGGACGGTGGACTCTAGATGAACCGCGATAGACAAGCGATCAACAGAAGTGACATGTGCTGCTGCATTATCCGATGCCTCCCAATCCTATCGTGTGACACTATCCGCACTGCTAGTGCTAGATGGTAGGTGCAAGATTCTTGCGGCATGTCAGTGGTAGTATGACACACTACCGGCAAGGAACTCAGGACCTGAGAAGTAGGGTAATATAAATAATGCACTTATTTTGACAAGGTTATTTTTGGGCACATCAGGACTCGGGAGGGGTTTTCACTATCGGTGTTCACACATTTTCTGGTAACCTCTCAATCCTAACACACAGTATGGAACTATATGTGGTCATTAGGGGGCAATGTTTGGATCCACCCACCTAACTATTAGTAGTGTTAGCCAGAAATAGCCAGCTAATAGCTATTTATTAGCTGGATGGTAGGTAAGACATTAGTTGGACTTATTAGTTGAGGATCCAAATAAGACATCAGCTAATTTTTAGCAGCTAACTATTAGTTGTAGGGATCCAAATAGGTCTTAGTAATACCAAATAAACTTTTAAGTTAGCTAGTACTCCTTGGCAAAAAAAAGATCAAACTAGTAATCTCTGCTTTCCTTCTTATAGGTTCACTACCGGAAACCGGCTCTTTGCCGAGTGTTAGATGGTTTGCCGAGTGTAATTTTTCGGGCAGTCGACAAAGAAGTTCTTTATCGAGTGTTTTTTTTTGCACTCTGTTTTTGGTTTTACACTCGGCAAACAAGATGTACAAAGCACATTTTGAAGCAGTAAATTAATTCAAATGAAAAAGTTTTCAACTACAAAATTGTATAACTTCTCAAGATCTACAAATTTTATTTTGGTTATTTCTTCATTCGACAAAAGTGATAGCAATGTTGTTCACAAAATCTACATCTCTCATATAGTTTCGTGAAAACTAGAAGAGAGATCTCTAAGTTTTGTAAACAATGTTACTATCACTATGTCGGATGAATAAATGACCAAAATAAAAGTTGTAGATCTTGAGAAGTTATACAACTTTATAGTTGGATACTTTTAAATTTGAATTAATTTTGCCAACGAAAAAGTACATCTAAATTTCTCAAATTTGAAATTTGAATTTTTCAAACGACCTCGGATGGAGAAACGGCTAAAATAAAAGTTGTAGATATCGAAAAGTTATGAAACTTTGTAGTTGACAACTTTTTAATTTGAATTCATTTAGGGCCTCAAACAAGTAATTTACACTCGGTTTAGTATAATATGTGGGGAATCAAAACGGAATCTGGACACAAGTGACAGTGTGGTGCAGTGGTAGAGGGGGGTACGCGTGAGGGAGAGGTCGCGGGTTTGAATCCCGCCGGCTGCATAGCGCGCGAAAATGCCGCGACTTGCGACTTCGACGGAGACGGGCAAGCGCTGGCCGGTGGGGAAATTTTTTTGCTATTTTTTTCAGGGTTTTTTCGGTTCATTCTTTGCCGAGTGTTTTTTTAGCACTCGGCAAAGCCTTTGCCGAGTGTCCGAGATAAAGCACTCGGCAAAGTCTTCTTTGTCGACCAAAATTTTACCGTGTGAGGTATGCCGAGTGCTTAATGGCCTTGCCGAGTGCCTCACTCGGCAAAGCTCCTGAGTCCAATAGTGGTTGCCACTATTCAAGTATGACTCTTTTCTCCTTCGGGCCTTCCTCTTATAATCAAGAATGTGTATAGCGCTTTAGTTCTGCAGTATGTAAAGGCAACCACATGGTTTGTACATGGATATTAAGAGCCATGAGTTTCAGCATCTCAACCGAATGCTTAAGCAGCCCTTCCAACTTGTTAATAAGATGTAGTGAACACCTGACGTGATGGACCTGTTTGACTGATGAATATAGGGGAGCAGCTATAAGTCCATAACAACGCCCACATGATCTACTGACCACTCGGGAATTGGGATACTTATTCATGGATTTGGTGAAAGTTCATCGTAGTTATCAGTGACCCATTATCTAAGTATTGACAATTAACAAATTACTGCATCTACATAGTATGAGTAGCTCTGGACTCTTAAAGTTTAGCACAAATTTGATTGGTAAGGAATGAACTTAACGACAACAAAAGATAGATAACTCAAGCTAATTCAACCAAATATCTAACACAAGCTAGCTACAACTGATGCTGACCATATTGAGTTACATGCATCAACTAGTCCAACCAAAAAGTTCAAGCTGATGATGAAGGTGGACAATTCACGTTACATTTCAACACTCCCCCTGATGTATAGGCTCTATCAGGCCTTAGATGTGGAATAAGAGCGAACAACAATTATTTTATTTAATTGTGCTAGCAAGCTAGGATTTGATGTGCCTTCTGGCCTTGATTCCATATATTGAGTTTGATGCATCGAGCAGTTCAACCAAAAAAAAATGATGATAATGGTGAGCAATTTACTTAATATTTCAACAATACCAACATCCCACGTATGGTGTGCTACATTAAAATGACTGAATGAGTCCACCAAAGAAAGGATAAATATAGCATAAGGAATCTGACAGAATTTGGTGTGTGTATTCCTAAATGTTTCTTAGTCCTAGAGTCCTACAGTATCCACTAGGTATGAATCTTATCATTAGTTTGTGTAGAGATGGTGTGGCAGGCCATGGCTAATTAGGTATGTACGTTTCCTGAGTTGATTTCTAATCAAGTGAGTTGGCTCAAACAACCTCTCTTCTAGTTCACGTTTAGAGGAGGCGGCTTTCTACGGTTATAAAAAGGCACCACTTGATCAATCTTGTGCAGCAGCCATACAAAGGAGGCAGTCGTTGAACCATACTGTCATAGTGCATTTGAGTTTGACACAAGGTGGAACACAAGAATTTCATAAGAATTGTACTGCAATTTCATGAGAAACGATCTAATATCATAGGAAAAACGCATGAATAAATTCCTATGTCCAGACGACCAATTTCGGAGCTTTGCCTTCAACCTGGTCTAATAAACGTGGTCATCACAACACCCAAGCTGACTGCCAGATCGGTGGGGTTCTCCTAGTGGCCAGAACGCTCGGGGCTAGTTCTGAAAGCACACGGAGCTGGCTTCTCCGAGCGTTCACACACGGAAATCACCATCGGCGTCGTCTATTCGGGAAACTGCAGGAGGCACCGAGTGCTTCTATTTGTTTGCTTGGAGATTTCCTAGTTCCCTGTGCCTTTCTGTTTACTCGGTGTGGGGTTATCATCACTAGGAAACGAGATGCTAACGGACAATTGCATCACGGTAACGGCTGCATTTTCCATGTTTTTTTGTCACTTTATCACTTAGTATTTTGGTCACTTAGAGCTCCGAGATCAGATTCACCAAATGCAATCACAAAGCTCTAATTATCCTACTCATTTGCACAAAATTTTTTTAATATTATTTTTTCGTTGCCTTCCATAAGTTTTTTAATACTATTTTTTCATAGCCTTCCATAAGCATAAAAGACCATAACTCAAATCCAATCAAAGGAATTAACCAATTTGTCCATATCAGTAATGCCTTAATCAAATGGGCATAGTACATAAGTCAAATGTGCATAGTACACAAGGAAGACATTAAGATGTCCTAGAGTAACTTGTCTCATAATACTAATAACATGAAAGTAACTGTTATAACCACACTAAAACAGATCTCATTGAGTATTCTTCACAACTGGGTATTGAGTATTCTTCACAACTGGGTATCGAGTATTCTTCAGATTTTTGAGCTAGTCTTCAGTTTTGATGTGGACTGAAAAACGTGTTAACAAATCATAAGATGGCATGGTATATATTTTTGGGTAAACATTACATCAAGTGTGTACTGTACCTAGTTTGATAACTGAATTTGTCGTGGAACTGGGCGAGGAGGTAGATTCAGATGTAGCTGTTGTTGAATGACCTGCATAAAGATAGAAAAACAGTCATTACAACAGGTGTAATGACATTAAAAACTCATTAGCAGATTTAATTCCTTGTATGAAGCTCCTAGTTTTTTTTTTGAGAAAAATATGAACCTCCTAGTTAGATGAAACTAGTAGAATTATTTTGTCCAAGCAAGCTAGTTTCAAGCATCTGAACTACCATAAAAATGTTAAGTCGGTGCCTAATTACAGCTATGAAATTCAAGTTATGTGCTAGGATTTAGCTGCAAGTTACAGAATCTCATCATCAAGTCCGAGATGACATTATTGAAGTAGGCACGTTCATCATTGTGTTCATTCTGTTCCTGCATCCTAGCCTCATGTTCCTTCTGCCTAGCTGTGCGCTCCTCTTGCAGCTGTTGTTCCCCTGCCTCAAGCTTCAACAGCATGCAGCTCACGCTCTCTTGCTTCACGCTCCAATCGTAGCTCCTGCTTGGTGCAAGAATGGATCGCAATCTCAATTTAGACATACTAGAGAAATATGTGCTAATACCCCCAAGAACCATTGGTGGTGTGTCTGCCAACGCCTCCTATTCCTACCCCGACAATATGCACTAGACGCTGCATCAAATCCTTCCCCTTTTTTTTCCATTAGAGAGTGACACTCTACAACACATTGGTATCGGGTAGCTAGCTCCTCTTGGGGGGTCTCCCATATATACTCCGCCAACATTTAAGTAAGGGGAGCATGGCTGGTATATGAGTCGACCACTAGTACACAATCGATTTTTGCTGGTGCTTGTGATTCTTTTTACACTGACCGTTCATATAGGAACTAGTAGAAATAAAATTGTGGGCTCATGACTATGAACCGTCAGTGTAAATCCATTTTTACTAGCTATTTTATTAAGTCTAACGCTGGTAGAAATCATGTATTTCTACTATCGGTAGACTTAAAACAACCAGTAAAAATGCATTTTTATAGGCGGTTCTCTTAACCTAGCGCCACTGCAAATGATCTCGGATGGAGAAATGGTCTGAACAGAAGTTGTAGCGATCGAAAAGATCTACAACTTTGTAGTTGACTATTTTTTTCATTTGAAATCATTTAGGTCTCCGAACTTATGTTTTTAAATTAATGATTTTAAAATTTATATTTTTTTGAATTTTTCAAATGACCTTGGATGGATAAACAATCAAAAGCAAAGATGTAGATCTTGACGAGATCTAAAATTTTATAGTTGAAAATTTTCCATTTGAATTCGTTTAGTGTTCCAAATCTCCATTTCAAAAGCTAGTGGAGTCAGTACTAAGGGAATATTTCTACTCTTAAGTCACAAGTGACTTTGGGAGTATAGTGGTAAGGGGTGTAACGCACAAGGACTGGGGTTCTGAGTTTGATTCCTGAGAACCACATATGCGCGTATTTCTCGCAAAAATGATTAAAAAAACTAAAGACCATGTGTGGTTCCCTAGTGTACGTAGGCCTCACATAAAAATTATTGCTATTTTTTGGGGCCCGATTTGCAATTTCTAAAAAATCATTTACAGTGGCAGTTTTATGGTTTTAAGAATATCACAGGTGTAAATCGACTTACAGTGGCGATTTTCTTATGAAAATCGCTATTGTAAATATTTATAGTGGCAGTTCTTAGGCGACTTAAGTAAAGTTTGTTGATTTTTACTAGCCTTTCACACTGGCGGTTACTAACAGCGCTAGTACAAATATAAAAAAGTACCGTCACTAAAGATGTTTTGTGTACTAGTGGATGCCAAAATGGAGCAAAGTAATAGAGCATATTAGGATATCTCCAGATATGGTAAATTATGATCTTATAATCCCGGCTTGCCTTATCTCCAAGGGTGGTTGTCCGCCCCATAAGCAATAATGTACTCCTATATAATCTGCCCACGAGGCTTGGAAATACATGGTATCATGATTCAAGTTCTGATCCAGAGCATATAGACATCGCTTCCATACCGCGTGCCCCCGGAGAGATTGATCTCCACCAGGGGCAGCGCCTATTGATCTGCTGCCCTCCTTGTCGTTCTAGTGTGGGTCGCAGCAACAGATCGCCTACCTCCTCTAGTTTTGCAGTATGTAAATGCAACAACGTGGCTAGTACATGGATATTAAGAGCCATGAGTTTCAACATCTCAACCGAATGCTGAAGCAGTCCTGTCAACTTGTCAATAAGATGTACTGAATACCTCACATGATGGCCTGATTTCCAGAATATGGGAGAGCAGCTATAAGCCCATAACAATGTCCACATGATCTACTGACTACTGACCACCACCGGGGTAGGCGCATGCATGGTATTTGGGATACTTCTTCATCGAACTGATGAAAGTTTATCATAGTTGTCGGTGACCCATTATGTAAGTATTGATGAAACAACAATTAACATACTACTGCATCTATATAGTACTAGTAGCTCTGGACTCTTAAAAGTTTAGCACAAATTTGATTAGTAAGGAATGAACTTAACGACAACAAAAGATAGATAACTCCTCATATCGATAGATGTGAAAACGAAATGGCATAGGTTTCAATCTTGGTTTAGGAATTTAGGTGCCGTACAAGTGGTATGTTTTTGTAGGTATTTTCAGTCTTATGATAAATTGACTGTTAACCGAAAAACTTTACTACAAGTAAAGGAGCAGATAACCAAAATGTTCTCAGGAATCATATCAGCTGCATTGAGTTTACTGATAAGGAAGGTGGACAGTTAACCTTGATGTGAAATAGGAGTAAGTAACAATTATTGCTCTAGCTAGGATTCAAATCGAGACCTCTAATCCTGACACCATATGAGTTACATGCACCAACTAGTTAAATCAAAAGGTTTAATTAAGTTGATAATAAAGGTGGACAATTCACTTTATATTTCAACACTCACCCTCGTGTGTAGGCTCCATCAAACCTTATGCGTGAAATTGGAGCGAGCAACAATTATTTTATTTTATTGCGCTAGCTAGAATTTGAATGTAAGACCTCTGGCTTGAATACTTATTTTATTTTATTGAGTGTTATGCATCAACCACTTCAACTGGGAGAAACTAGAGGTGATGATAAAGGTGGACAATTCACTTCATATTTCAACAATGCCAACACCATACGTACGGCGTGCAACATTTAGATGACTGAATGAGTCCATCCACGAAAGGAGAAATGTAGCAGATGGTAGTCTGACAGAATTTGGTGTCTGTCTTCCTAGATGTCCCAAGAAACATGTAGACATACTAGAGAAATATGTAGTACTGCCCCAAGAAGCAATGGCAGTGTGTTTCCCGACACCTCCTATTCCTACCCCTGCATCAAATTCTGCTTTTTTTTTCATTTGAGAGAGTGACACTCTACAACACATTGGTATATGCAATATTTTTGTCTCAGGTAGCTAGCCCTCTAGGGATCTCCCATATATACACCTCCAACATTTAAGTAAGGGGACTCAGGGAGTAATGGCTGATATCTGAGTCGACGCTGAAATAGAGCAAAGGCTGCAAACGCGCCAGTGCTGACATGTTTCAACTTGTTCAAAACTCGTGGATTCCGATCGACACAAAAAATGCGCCTGCTCAAAAAATCAATAATGGATTCCGATCCGAATTGTTCTAAACTCGTGGGAAACTTAGAAAATAAGGCTCGGAGAGATTTTCTACTGGGATAAGACCACCACCCTCTATATATATATGAGAGGATCATGGCCGATTGAGTTTCCATCTATCCAATCGACATAAAAACACAATAAACCAATCTACTTCCTCTTTTTACCCTCTCTTTCCCTCTACCTCTACCCCTTCTCCTCGTTCTTCGTCGGTGCTGCATGGTTGGAGGATCGACGATGACGACTCTCTAGAGCGGTTAGGCTGGCTAGGGCAGCCCATAGCCGCCGCACGCCCCGATGGGGTCCCTCCCGGGCGTGTGGGGTTTCGGGTCTCAAGAGACCTCGCCGGTGTGTCATGCGTATCGCGCTCCGGGCGAGGCTTCTCCGGCGACGTGTCTTGCGTATCGCGCACATCGCTGGAGGCACAAGGTCCAGGTGTGGACATCTCCTAGGCACCGGTCGATCCCTAAATTGGCTAGGCCCTACATCGAGCGATCTAGCTCCTTATCGAGTGTGTGACCTAATTAAGCGTCAACAAATTTGTCTCCATTTTTAGAATTAGATAGACCACTTCACGCTTGGTACACCATTTTGTGAAGTTTGTCATTTATATATAAAAAAAGATTAATCTTATCAGAAAAAAACATACTGCTTAGGATAAAATTTGGTGAAAGATATAAAATTTGCTACGGGACACTAAAAGTGACGTTGCATTACCAGCAGACATCGAAAAAAGTTCAACTAGTTGTTGGAAGTTCTGGTTCATGATAAATTTGTTGAAAGACACAAAATCAATTAAAAAAATATTTTCCGACTGAGTAGAAGATAGAATGGTGACGAAATATCATTTTGTGCCTCTGGTCCTTTCGTTTTCTTCACCTCCCCCTTCTTCACTATGCTTTTCCTGCCTTTGCTCTTTGGCGCCGTACCCACGGTCAGCCAGTTGCTGCCACCGTACTTCGCCACACGCCGGCCCCGCTGTTGCGTCATGCCTCCTTCGCTCCAACCACTCTGGCCTTGTTCACTTTCCATCCCAACCCAAAATATTTCCTCTTCCACCCATCACATCAAATCTTTCTACGCATGCATGGAGCATTAAATGTATGTAAAAAAGATAACTAATTGCATAGTTTGTCTGTAAATGTCGGGACGAATCTTTTGAGCCTAGTTAGTTTATGATTAGATAAATTTTGCCAAATAACAACGAAAGATGGTACAGTAACTTTTTACCTACTTTTCGCGAAGTGAACACAACCTCTGTGTGCAAGGCACTGCCGCCCCACGCGTGTGTGCCCTCCAGATCACATGGTTTCAATCTAGACGACATGGACGAAATCAGATCTTACTCACATCGGCCTGCTTGTGAGTGAGCTTCTCCCGTAGGCCCCGAAGCCATTTGTTGAGCTCAGTGTTCAGTGCTTGCCGCGCTGGATGTCGTCTTGGACTTGGTTGACCTCTGTGCGTGCAGCGGCGATGGCTATGTCATGTAAGACTTGTCTATTGTAAGACTCTGTTCTTCATAATTAATAAAGCTTTGTGTTTTAAAATATATGTACCATTCTTATGCGTATTTGTACTTGATACTGGCACAAATACAGAAGCACTTGGACTCTTAAAATGAAGGCCCAATATCAAGTTGGGTAGAAACATATAAAAGTATCCTCATTACTTGCATGGTACATAAGTAGTGTACACACCACGATCGAGCATACAGATATATGAACCAGCACCCAAATGACTTCTTTGATGCTCCCCTATATTTTAGTACAAGCAATGACTGATGCTCCTCTCTATCATCTCACATTGCACCATGAGCTTACAGATATATGAACCAGCACCCAACTTATTTGATTACATGGACAAAATGAGATTATACAAAGCAAGAGAATTGTACTAGTGCATTCATGTAGCACTAAAATTATTTAATGAGTAAAGTTCATGGCTGGTCCTCCGAGTTATAATGGTGTGTCATCCCGGTCCTCCAACTCATAAACTATGTTATTTCGGTCCTTAATCTTTGTTTTGGTCTCACATTAACGTCTAATTGGTCGTGATACTAAAACCATGACGGTGAACATGGTTTTGCCCAAAACAGTCGGGAAACTACACGCTATTTCTTTCTCGTTAGGATTTAGGAATAGACCAAACCTCCTGGAGAAACTTTATTTATTTGAAATAGTGGCCACATGCAAAATATAGTAACAACTTCAATCAGTAGAGAAACTGCATGCCACCCTGCCCACTATGGAACTAGGCACTAGAGACCGGACAAGAATATGGCCTCCAGCTCCAAATGCAGGCAGTCAGGCACGTCATTCTTGATGAAATGTGTTGTTGCATTTCCGAATGCCTCCGAATCCTACTCCTGCGATGTGCATCGCTAGATTAGCAAACACGAAATATTTTTTATTTTTTAACGAAGAGAATTCCGGAGCAAAACTTATATATTACTAAATTGTATAAATGATATGTTTCCTCCAGACGCATGTCCGCTTCTATAAAATCAGTAAGCACCTCTACTCATGTCCTCCGATCCTATTTATGAAGGAGGTGAATAACATCTTTACTGTAAGGCCTGGTGCAACAACAGGCCAACAGCACAAAGGTCTGGCGGCAACCACATGGTTGCTGACTGCAATTCAGGCATGCAACCGTAGTATTAACTCAAGTACTCAACTGGTCATCTTGCCATGATTAATTGAATGAGTTATGTAGAGAGCAGGTGAGCAAGGGGGATAGATGGTAACTGTATACAATAAAGCACGATGTTGGTGGT
Organism: Saccharum hybrid cultivar R570; assembly: GCA_038087645.1. Lineage (NCBI taxonomy): Eukaryota > Viridiplantae > Streptophyta > Magnoliopsida > Poales > Poaceae > Saccharum > Saccharum hybrid cultivar. The sequence goes on from JAQSUU010000245.1 coordinate 15,487,066, forward strand.
AGCATAGTGGGAATTCTCAATTCTGTGGGAGGTGAGCAGAGTGACACATGGATGGACATGTCTACCTCATTTAGAACTTCATGATCCAATTCCAATGGCGACAAAAAATAAACCCAAGGATCCAATGCTATTGAGACTTGAGCTGGTGTGGCTCGTTGAGAGTTGAGCATTAGAGAAATTAAATGCACTTAGTGGGTATGAACGAACTATATCAATACATATAATAGATAAGGTGACCGTCAAATGTCTACTATACATTGGTCTCCATGAATGACTAACACTAGATCAAAACAGAAAAAAAAACAAGAAACTTGATTCAGAGAGACGTGAAAAAATGCATCTCTAATGTGATATTAGAGACGACAAGCTAAGTTGAAACGCATTTGTGATATGTGCCCCAGCAAAACACACCTGGCTAGAGGACACTTACTAGAGACGGTTGTCAAAAAAACATGTATGTGATATATACTTGTGGTCCGTCTGTTACCCAAAAAAAATATCACAGACGTGCGCCTCTCCGATCAAGTTTTGCATACCTGAAATCCTCACAATTGAAATATATTAGAAGAGCATATATATCTAATCATTGGCGGATCCAGGGGGGCTGGGGGGCTGCAGCCCCCCCGGGAGGGTGATATCTCCACTAAAACACTGTAGCAATTACTGTAACATAGCATCAAATCACCATTAAATCTTAATTGTAAATCAACGTCTTCCTTAATTAGCCCCCCTGGGGTGTCAATCCTGGATCCGCCACTGTATCTAATAGGGCAGGAACATCAAGCTTACATGACAGATTAAGAATACTTGAAAGTAAGTTAAAGAATATGTAGTTTTAGTCTAATAAAGTGAAATTTATCTGTATGTTACATTTAAGCCGCAGCTGCTTGTTTCATTGGTTAAAAATTGATAGCATTTGGCTTCTGTTGCTTGCTTCCTTTTCTTGGATTCCTCAGGATGACAAATACTACAACATAAAGCTCTTCATCTTAACAAACTCATTGGGGTCTTTGGATTGTTAAAAATAAAATGGGGATAGAATAGAAATTTCCAAAACCTTCTAAGGAGATGTTCACAAAATTCTATCCTTTTTGCAGAAATGGCATTATCTTAGGCCACTCTAGCTCAGTGCATGTTTCATACAGTTTCATGCATATTAAATAATATGCTATCTCAGCAAATTTGCTGATGTGGCACTGTTTTTACAAAGAAAGAGAAGACGAGAGTTTCGTGGGCATCACCGTTTCCAACGTCTATGAAATCGGGTGAAACCCGCACTGAGGCGTTGCAGTTTCATCTTCACCTTTTTCTCGATCTGCTGCGGCTGACTATGCCTGCCCCTCTCCTTGCGATCTCCCTTTCTCTCCTACCATCTCCCCTCGTCTACAACTCCACCTACAGGCTGCAGATCGGCCACCTGTATCCCCTTCGTTCTGGTAAAGATGGGCGCACCTAATCTACCGGAGGCACGACGCGGCCAAGACCATTCTACCGCAGAGGCAACCTCGTCATGGCGCAGCTCTGCCGGACGAGCTAAGGTGTGTGGCTGTAGCCTGTAGCCACTACAACCGCACGGCGGCATACTAGCCTGCGCCCCCACTGATCAGGATCTGCATGTGGAGGCAGCTACTCGAATCTCCAATCCCCCAAGCAACCCACTCCAAAATCCATAGTAAATCTCGTCTTGTTAGCTTCTCAGATGCTTGTGTCATTCTAAGAAATTGGTACATACTTGTGTTTGTTGGATGATTAGTGGATTGAACTGGACTGAAAAGATAGTGGATTAGATTGCTTCTATTCAGATAGGAAGGAGCACCAGATGTTATCTATCAGTTATTTTTGGGTTATTGTTGGATGAATTCCAATGCTCCTTCCTATCTGAATTTTTCTGATGCATGCACATGATGATTACATGATGAGATTGTCTGAAATAGCATGTCTCTGCATGCTTACAGAATAAGTGAATAACACATTGCTCTGAACATGTTTGCACGCTTACATTTTTCTTGTATATTTTAGCTGTGGCCAAAGGAAGATTGGGTGGTTCAGATCAGAACTTGATGTCATTTAAAAAATCGTTGTGGCCAAAGAAAGCTTGTCTGGTTCAAATCGATTTTTTCAATGTGAAAGCGACTATATATTTTAGTGAGATGTACTCCTATGAACTCTGGTTCTGAGTTATCAGTGTCTCTCAACATTGGTACGTAATAAATATGGCACATTTGATCACCATCTCATGCAACACTTAAATGATGTAGTTTGCTTATGAAACCGTGAAATGAAACTATGCATTGAGAGATGTTGTTTCATTCATTAGTCTAGACCTCTAAAACTGATGTGTTACTCTTGGAAATCATGAGATGAAACACACCATTTAGATGTCCATGCATCTTGCTAAATGGGGAAGAATCGGATTTCCTGGATGATCCAGTGGTTTGAAGTGGTGCCCCTACTGTAACTCCTGTGGTGTATCTAGTTCTTTTTCGCTGAGAAATTACCACACAGAATAATCCAGTGGTTCTGTTAGGCCAGTTTCAATGGGATTTCATCAGAGTTTCATGACAATTAAATATGCTGATGTGGCACCATATTAATGAAGAGAGAGATGATAAGAGTTTCATGGGAGCAGAGAGAGTTTCATGGGGATGAAACCCTTCTGCACTGTTTCTAAAATAAGATGCGTTGGAAACTGAGACATGAAACCCTCCATTGAGACTAGTCTTAGTGGAGTATACAGGGACCAGTTCCCTTGGATGTTGTTTTTGTGCACGTCGGGACTCGGGAGGTGTTTTCACTATTGGTGTTCATGCATTTCATGGTAACCACTCAATCCTAACCCACGATATGGAACTATACAGTGGTCGCTAGGGCAATGTTTGGATCCACACCCAACGAACTATTAGTAATGTTAGCCAGAAATAACCAGCTAATAGCTAATTATTAGCAGGGTGGTAGGTAAGACATTAGCTAGACTTATTAGTTGAGGATCCAAATAGGACATCAGCTAATTTTTAGCAGCTAACTATTAGTTGTGGGGATCCAAACAGATCTTAGTAATACCAGATAAACTTTTAAGTTAGCTAGTACTCCTTAGCAAAAAAAAAAAAACAAACTAGTAATCTCTACTTTCCTTCACTATAGGTTGCGACTATTCAAGTATCACTCTTTTCTCCTTCAGGTCTTCCTCTTATAATCAAGAATGCGTATAGCGCTTAGTTCTGCAGTATGTAAAGGCAACCACATGGCTAGTACATGGATATTAAGAGCCATGAGTTTCAGCATCTCAACCGAATGCTTAAGCAGTCCTGCCAAATTGTTATAAGATGTACTGAACACCTGACGTGATGGACCTGATTGCCTAATGAATATAGGGGAGCAGCTATAAGTTCATAACAACGTCCACATGATCTACTGACCACTCGGGAATGAAGGCGCAAGGTATTTGGGAATTGGGATACTTATTCATGGATTTGATAAAAGTTTGTCATAGTTGTCGCCCTTTTATCAAATATCTGCCGGTCAAATTTGTGCTAAACTTTAAGAGTCCAGTGCTACTAGTGCTATGTAGATGCAGATATTTGATTTTTGGGGAACCCTGCTTGGTGCAAAGAACAATCACAGATGGAGACGAGATTTATACTGGTTCCGGCCCCCGGGAAGCGAGTAAAAGTTGTACGTCCAGTTGCTACTCTTGTATTGCTTGTATTCGGCGAGATTGCGATTACAATATAGCTATGCCTAGAGTCGATGATTACAACAAGGAGAATTGCTAGCTATTTATATCCGGGATCAACTTGCCCTACAAGCTAAGCTAAGAAGTCGTGCCCTAGTTGGAGTCCTAGCATGATCCGGAGATATCCTTCCTCAAACAGAGTCATCGTAAGCCTTCGAGTCTTCTCTGATCCAGAGTCGGTAGTCGGCAATATGGAAGTCGGGATACCCAGGGGCATGGCATCGACAAAAGCCCCCAAGCTTGTCTGTTAAACGCACCTTGGCCATCTGTGAACAGTCGGGATTGTTCTAGTTGGGTGGTTTGTACTCTGGCTACCAAGAGGTAGCCCAAGAATCCAGCCGCGACCAAGAAACCCGATCTGTGCAAATCGAACAAGGTGCACTGTTGGAAGATGAGCTTGTTCTAGTACCATACCTAGGTTGTCTTGTCAACCCTATTTCCCACGCATGTCAGGGGACACACGGTTATCTGGCAATCGGAACGCTGCGTCGGCTCGGTTCCCCATGAAAGCGCGTGGTGGAGATTTAATTCCTTTTTAATCAGGACGGCGGTTAAGATTCCTAGGAAGGCAGTATAGTCCTATTTAATCAGGCCCGCTCATGTTGAATCTGCAACCTCCATTCCCCAACATCATAGCGAAAATGAGGAAAAAGACCACTAGCCACAAGCGTCCTTGCAAGGTGCTGCATCTGCTTGCCAACTCGCCCAACCAATCGGCTGCAGTGGTGTCGTCAAGCAGTATGTCATCGTCCCCATCGCCCATGGCTACGTCATCGTCCCCGGTGTCCATCGGAGCCCCAGCGCTGGTGGTGGCATTGCCGTTGGCTACGCTGCCGGTGCCTCAAGCCCCAGCAATCCTAGGCGGGGATGTCAAAGTAGAGGCGGGGAGTCCATCAAGGGATCTAGCCATGCCCCCGACCAAGCCGGCGCCGTCATCGCCGGGAGGAGTGATCGAGCTCTCGACGAGGATGAACCTGAGGGCCCGACCTCACCGGTGGTTCCTGCTGTCGCTGCTCCGGTCACCTTCACCACCCCCATCGCTCCTATCGCGCCCTCATCCTTGACATCCCTGGCCCCTCTGCTCCTTGTGACACCGGCTCGCCAGATACGAGCCATGATGAGGAGATTGTGAGGAAGCTCTACGTCGAGCTGAATCGCGAGGCCCTCAGCATCCCGGGTGACGGTGGCATGGTGATCCTCAGCAGCGATAGTGAGGAAGAAGTCACCGAGGAGGAGGAAGTCGATGGGGAGGAGAATAAGGAAGAGGTGAAGGATGAGCCCGCGAGCAGCGGCTCGTCGATGGGAGGTGAGGCTACTCCCATCTCGCCACCGAGCCCTTAAGGAGCTTGATGACGATCGGAGGTGGTGCCCACCATGACCGTCTTAGATTAGGATTCTAGTTTATCCATTTGTAAATCCATTCTCATGAACTATCAATGACATGACTTGCTTTTGATGTGGATGTTTCACTTTTTTTTGTCCTCGGTCTTTAAACCACTCTATGTTCGAGCTGCCACGAGCAGAATCATGACAAACTTTACACATGGTTATGATCCAAAGCCAGAACTTCATATAATATTGTCTCTGTTATCGAGTTTACCCACAGCCCCGAGCTATGGTCTAGTTAGGGTCTAGAACTATAGTCAGGTTGGAGCCTTGCTTGTAACAGAGGCACAATCGTATCTCAACTGTTCATCACTCATTGGGCACAAAATCACCAATTTTATTGCTGGAATAAAAAAGTGATAATTTTCCTTGTGAGTAACCATGGGCGCGGCAATGTAGACACACTTTATGGCTATTGAGAGGCTTTTTGGATATCATGCATGCTAGGCGGCCATTTAACCCCTCACCCCACTTCGGTGACAACCACTGCACCTATTCTCCCACTTAGCATTTCTAAACCCTGCCTTTTGCCCCTTTCACCTTTCCCCTTGTCCTCAACTCCTCCTCCTCCTCCACCATCGTCACCGCTGTCACCACCGCTTGTCGTGAAGATGCTCCCACGGTGGTGCCCCAAGCCCTGGTCCAATCGAAGGAAGAACCCAAGGACCTGGTGAAGCCGGTGAAGCTAGTGGTCATCATGCCGATGAACGAGTATTGGGTCACCTCGATGACGTTGGAAGCTAATCTAGAGACATTGAGGGGGCATGGCTTTCTTCCAGAAGATTATGAGTGGACTGCCACCCAAGGTGAGAAGCATCTGACCCCGAACACCTTCCAAATCACTGCCTTTACCGCTCATTGTGAATGTGGATTTGGGGTGTCTCTGTCCAAGTTCTTGGAACGAGTCTGTAGGCATTATAGGATCGAGGTTGTTCAGATGCTACCCAACACTATCGCCATGCTTAGTGTTTTTGCCTTTCTGTGCGAGGTGTGGCCGGGCGTCGAGCCTTACCTTGATCTATGGCGCTACTATTACTCGGGCATATATCATGCCACCAAGTTGTTTATGGGGTCGGTTGGCTTCTCCCTTAGAACGACAGGGGAGTATATTGTTTTCCCGATCAACTCCTGGAAGGGCTATGCAGAGAAATGGTTCTACATTGATCCTTGGGAGAAAACGTTATCAAGGGCGATTACAGGATGCCCTTGACCAATGACTCCTAGTACTTGACCCCCACAATCACTGAGAAGATGCAAGGTCACATCAAGCGCGTTTGAGCTCTCTGGGAAGCCGGATTGACTGTCGCTCACGTAGTCAAAACCTTTGCTCGGTGGAGGATCATTCCCTTGAAGCACAGGAGTCTTGCTAGCATGTATTCGAGGATCACAGATTCGAACAGAGAGTCGGTGGTAGGTTAGACGTCCTATCTCGATCTTGCTCTTATTCGAAACTTTTATCCCCTCAGTGTCTGTCTTTAACCTTATGCCTTTCAGAAGTGTTAGAAGAAGAGATCACTCATCGGGTGAAGTATATCGTTAGCATGGAGCGAACCGATTAGGAAGGCGTTCCCCAGCCATACCATGTCGATGACCCTCCACCCGAGGTGAGTAGCTTAATCTTTCTTAGACTTGTCATCTTCAAATAATTGGGTTAATGTTGTTTTCTTGCAACACCAGGCGAACCTCAGTGTGGGAATTGTCCCCAGGAGTGTTGACCTGAGTGAGGATGAGGGAGATGTGATGGGAGCTCCCAAAGCCCCAGCCCCCAAGCCTGTTAGAGCCACGGACAAACCAGCCCAAGGTCAGGAAAGGGTTGGGGCGAACCCTAGACAGGAACAGGAAGTAGTCAAGAGAAGGCTGCCACAAGAGTAGGCTCTCCTCGAGAAGACCCCTGCCCCCCAAGTCGAGGACAACTCGGGCGAAGAAAGGGACAGAGGACATGGCCCGAGGGCTGACGAAGCCCAAGAGAGCGTCGGCCACTCGATCAACTCCACAAGGGGAGAACAGAAAGCTTCGATCGCAAGGAAACCTGACGAGGTGACTCTTCCTGAAAGCAAGAGAGCCAGGAGCAAGTCCAAGAGCCCTCCATCAGGAGAGGGCGTGAAGGCTATAACAGTCCAGGCTAGCGCTGGTGAAGAGCGCTCGATTCGGGACCCATCCCGCGGTCATGACCGGGTATCCACTATGGTCATTTTTTGTAGATTATTTGAGGCATTTACTTATCTGGACGGTATCAAACGCACACCGAAGGTTTGTTCTCAGGACAAGACATTGACCCCGACAACCAGCAACCTGGCAACTAAGTGGGGGCCAAAGCTTAAGTGCTCCATCCCCTTCAGGCCGTAAGTGAACTGAACTGTGTGGCACATCTGTTGGTCCCGAACAGCCTCTTGATGCATGCATTTTTTTATAACGTTACCAGGTCAGCTGAAAGCCCAGATGTGTCAACCAGAGGTGACAATCCAAATGCAGCCCTGACCCCAGATTGGCCTAACCTGGAGTTATCGACCTAGGTTAAGGTTCCAGGGAGCGAGGAGGTGATCCCCGAAGATGACCCCTCTCAGATGAGTCCACTTATCGAGAGCATGAAGACCTGTCAAAACTTGTGGAAGGAAGCTAATGACAAGGCCAAGCATTACAAGGCGGTGGTAACTCAGCTTGAAGAAGAGGTGAAAACTCTTCGGGATGCCAATGATGGTATGTGAATGACTTGCTTATGTAAATTTGTACCCTCGCTGTGGAGATTATTCCAAACCTTGCCATGTTTGTAGACCAGGTCACCTACACTGAGCGCCTAGAGAGTGAGAAGGCGACTCTGGAGCAGGAGATTGAAGGGTTGCGGCGCAAGCTAGACATCTCCGAGCAGCGTCGTACAGATGTTGAAGCCAAGCTAGTGGAAGGAGCTCTCACTTCGATTGGTCATGCCATCGGCATCCTTAGAAGCTACCTACGTGATCTTAATGTACGCCTAATCTCACAAGGCTATAATTGTGATGGAGGCAAGGCCGAGGAGCTCTTTGATGAGAGCTGGGTAGCACTTGAACCATTTGTGGAGAAGCTAAACCTGTTGGTTAGTGATGAGGAAGAGGAGGAGAAAAACATTTACCTGTCCCTGCAACACTGTGAGATGTATCATAATGAATTATCTTTGTTAGTCTTACATAATTCTTCTTAATTTTGCTATTTTGATCCTTCATCACGCAAACAGTTAGACTTGTAGTAGCTAAACTCGGGTGGTTTGCATACTATATGTCGATGTTGTTTATTTGATTTAGGCTTAGCATGATCAAGAATTTTTTGTAGACTAGTGAATAGTAGTACGATAGCCCCTGACTCTTTGTTTGGATATGAATAGCTTATCCAAATGAAGAGTAGTAGACTAGTCAGGAAAAATCAAAATATGGCAGCCCCAGCCCCTGAGCGTATGTGCTCAGGGAAAACTGCTACTAACAGAGGAAAAACAAGTAAATAAGAATAAATTAATTACCTATACTAGTGTAGAAGAGATTGAAAAAAGGCATCAAGAACACAGTTTATTAAGCATAAATGTGTTGTAGCTGATTCATGTTTCATGTGTTTGGAAGTATGTCCCCATCTATCTCTGCTAGTCGGTATGCACCTGGTCGGGCTATTTCAACCATGATGTATGGCCCCTGCCAAGGGGGTGTCAACTTAGTTTTATCCTTTGTGCGTTGGTCTCGCTTGAGTACCAAATCTCCGATGCTAAGTGCCCGGCCATGTACACGCTGGCTATGATATTTTCGAAGGGCTTGCTGATATATCTCTACTTTGAAAGTGGCTATATCACACTTTTCTTCAAGGAGTTCTAGGTCAATTAGATTGCTACTCGAGGCAAATTCAATCGGATTTCGGGGGAAAGGACTGCTTTAGCCCTGTACACAAGGAAAAATGTTGTTTCACCCGTGGCCGATTAGCTATAGTGCATACTGACCATAAAACTATAGGTAGCTCTTCAACCCACTTTTTATCATAGGCGCTAATCCTATTAAAAATGTGGGTTTTGATTCCTTGTAGAATTATACCGTTGGTCATCAGGTGATATATTGAGGACCGATAATGCTTAATGGCATGTCTTTCTAAAAGCCCTAGTTTGGTTTTGGATAATTGATAAAACCTAGGGACTAATCATTATGCTAAGTGTATACACATAAAATGATAAGTCCCATGCCAAGTGGTAGAGCTAGATGATGGTCATGGTGATGAAGGTGACCAAAAGATGATCAAGTGCTGCACATTTGGAAAAGAAGAAAGAGAAAAATAAAACCCGATGGAGATCAAGGCAAAGTTATTGCTAGAGTTTTGGTTTCGGTGATCAAGACACCATAGAGGGTGTGATCACATTTAGGATCAGTAGCCGTACTATAAAGAGGAAAATTTCCGGGGCTATTGATCACTTAAGTGCCACTAGATGAGGATTCATTTGCATATGCATTTAGATCTAGTGGAGAGCTAACCTAACTCCTTCAAAATGTTTGCGGAAAATGTTAACACACATGTACATGGTTATATACACTTGAGAGTGTTAGCACATTTGTGATCATATTCGATGATTTTTCAGAAGTGTTCTTCATTGTTTTTATGCACTAGACGCTGGCCTCGGGGGCACCTGTGCGTCCGGTCAGTTCAGGCAGAAGTGCGCGCAAAGGGGCTAAGCGAGCGGACGCTGGCCATGGTACTCCGGCGCGTCCGGTGCACTTTTGCGGTCCACTAGACGCAGGTGGCCAAACGCAGTGCATCAACATCCGGTCGAGGTGACGTCGGTGCAGCGCGGAGGCGAGTAGTCATGCAGTGTACTGACCAAACACTGGCACGTCCGATCAGTTCCCACCGGACGCGTTCGGTCGAAGATTTCGTGCGATGGACCCTTACTGGAAACGACTGGATGCCACATTGATCAGCGTCCGGTCATCAGCACCTGTGTGTCCGGTGTGGCGTGTACGCAAGCGCTGTAAGTTTTTGACCGTTGGCGATCCAGCGGTCCTCATTCGAACGTGGCACGTGGCAGACATCGAGCGAGTGAGCGCTTGAGCCACTGGATGTTGAACTGCGTCAGGTGCAGTAGTACTTGCGCGTCTGGTGCTATCGGGGAATGCAGGGATGAGAGCCTAACGGCTCTATTTGTTTGGGACCCTATAAATATGTGTTGGCCAGCTCTTGGGGAACTCTCTTAGACTTTTGATCATCTTGACATCCTCTTGAGCTGAGCATACTCCCTCCCACTCATCTCCCTTGCTTGGTTGCTAATCCAAAGTGAGATTGAGTGATCCAAGTGCATTGTGCTTGTGAGTTTGCATCTTAGTGGCACTTGGGTGATCTTTGGCTGCGGGATTCTTATTTTTCTTGGTGGTTGCCGCCACTGTAACACCCCAGTGTTACGCATGCATTCAGCACCTGCAAATCATGAGCATAAGCATTGTCATACATTCATTCACATTGCATGAAATAATGATTGAAACATGACCTTGAAACATGTTAATGAAAACATGCTTGTTTCATTGTTTGTTTTAAATAGAACTATGCCATGATTGTGCTTGTAATGGTGTTAAACATGCTTGTTTGCTTGAGTAATTAGTTTAGAAGTGTTTAGCAAAAATTTTGGAGCAAAGTTGTATTCAAACTTTTGACAAAAATTTGCTTTTGAAAATATTGTTGGAAATGGTCAAAATGCCTTTTATTTAGCTTTTAACTTCCAATTCAAAATCTATTTGGATTTTTGAGTTGGTCCTTTAAGCAAAGTTGTAGAGGATTAAATTCTAAGCAACTTTCATTTTTGGGCCATTTCTAGAAAATGCCATTTTGTTGCTCAAAAATTGATTTAAAGCAGCTGCATTTTGAAAATTTGGAAAAAAAAGAATTGAAAAAAAAAGAAAAGCTTTTCTCCGCCTAAGTGGGCCGGCGCCCCACTTTAGGCCCGCAGCCGCAGGACGGCCCGGCCCATCTCGTGCTCGCGCCCGTGCTCCCGCGGTCCAGTGGACCAGGTCCACGTCGCGCCTCGCTCCCTCGCCGCACGCGTTGCCCAACCGGGTGCACCGTCGCCTGCCCGCCTCACCGCGTGGCGCCCGCGCACCGGCGCCTCTCTCTCTTTCCTCTGTGACTGACCAGTGGGGTCACAGGCCCGCCTATCTGTCTCAGTGTGCGCGCGCGTGTGCACAGCTCTGGGTAGCTCTACTATTTTCAGCCGGTTTTCAAAGAAAAGAATTTCTTTATTTCTGTGAAATTGCTTTGGAAATTTATAACTTGCTCACTTTAGCTCCAAAAATTGTGAAACAAATTTTGGTATACTTTTTAGGGCCAGATCTATGATGTAAAAATATTGCATGTCAAGTTTGAAATACTTTTCTGTAGAGTTTTTATTTAATCATTGAAATTGATGTTTTCTTGATAAATGCTTAGTAAATCCGGTGTTGCTCAGAAAAATATAGTTCCAAGTGTGTTAATCTTCTTTTGTGATGTGCTTTGCATGAAAAATATATGCCATGCTTGTTCTATAGAAAAATTAGGATGTGTAGTTCAAGTGCTTTTATTTGATGGTTTTTATTGTTTTTGTTAGAGAGAAAAATATGAATAAAACATGCAAGTGATAATTTTTATACAGTGATTATTTACTGTGTATAATCTAGGAAAAATGATAAATCTGTTGTTTGATACTTTTCATAACACAAAGTATTTTAATGATCATATTTATGTCATATCTTGTTATTTTTGTGTAGGCAGTTCTATTGATCCAAATGCAATGAAATTTTTGTGGCAAGCTAGATTAGATGATAGTAAGTTATTGTGATTTTCCTAGATTTTTCTGTGCTACCAAAATAGGTGTTGTTGTTCAAACCTAGTTTCAATTAGGGTTTAATTAACCTCTTTAATGCATGTTTAGTTAATAATGATTGCTTTGGTGTATCTTTGAAGCATCTTGGCTTGTTGTGGTGACTCAATAAGTAGTATAGTGGTTGTAGTAGTAGTTTAGTAGTACATATTCTTGGATGATGTTGACTACCTTGTAGAAGAATTTGATTTCTACACTATCCAATAAAGTAAACACGTTCATCTACATCAATATCCCATTCATCATGATCATTACATGTCATCTCTCCAATGCACCATGCTTGAGCACTTATACATCTGCATCATACAGGATCGCAGGAAGGGATTCCGGTAGCAGTTCCCGAGGAGCAGGAAGAGCAGCCCGAGGTGCAAGAGCAGGAGGTGCCCGAAGCTGACGAGGAGGTCGGTGAGGATCTTCCGGAGTGCCCCGATCATCGCTCGAGCTCTTTCGAAAGAGGCAAGCCCTAGAGAATTTCTCTCCCGATTTGCAAATATTTTATTAATGCTTTACCTTAATTGATGCATTATGTTTAAGAGTTGTTTGCAACTGTTGCTGCATTATGCCTTGTTTACCTTTCTTCTATCATATCCTTGTTACCCTGGTATTCGCAGTCAAGTCAATGCTTAGCTGGCTTAGACCGGTAGAAGTCGGGTGATTTCCTGTCACCTGCGAGCTATTGGTGGTTACCTAGATCTGCTTGAATAAGTATGTCATCTTAGGATAACTGAGTGTTAATTTGAAGTTGAGACCGGACGGAGACTTACAGGGTTTCGGACTGTAGTGTTTTCCGTCTGTGTCGGTTAAGAACCTACCGTTGTTGGGCCTCGAGTCATGTTGAACGCATGCCTCACATTTAGATGGCCGAATAATGCACCCTTCGACCGCGAAGCTGGGAGATTATTCGGGCCGAGTGGATTGCCCATAGCACACTGTACCGGAGCAGGTGTGGTAGGACACGGGGGCGCGATGATAAGGCCAAAGAGCAGTCGGGCGGCCCCCGGGTACATGTGGTTCCTGGCAAACTCGAGACTTTACCTGGATAGTTGACTCGGTGACCAATATCTCACTTTAGCGGGTGAGTGAGGTTTGTGTGAGGAATAAATTACTAGCTGGTTAATAATCGTCGAATCGCCATCGTTCACTGGATAGTGAACACTTGACTTGAGTTACTTCATCGTAGTAATGTTGATGGAACACTTAGACAGTTATATGAAATATGACATTATGGAAGTTGTTATTGATCATTGGTTATCCTTACTTGTTTAATCACATGTTTACTCTAGTACAGGTGTAAATGTAATTGGCAGGTTAATAAAGATTAACTTGATATAAAAGCTTCTGGAAAAGGTTCTTTAAATGCTAAAAATGCCTTTTTGCAAATAAGTCAGCAACCCCACTATAAAGCCCTTCATAATCCTTGGTGTCATTTTATTTTCGGTTATGTCGGGTAAGTCTAGCTGAGTACTTTCTCGTACTCAGGGCTTTGTTCCCACTTGTTGCAGATGGGCAGACGTATTACGGCTACTGTATCAACTACCTCTATCATGTGATGGGTGATGCTTAGGACCATGGGCAGTGGTCATTCCCTACGTCTCATCTAATGCTTTTATTGGAGATGATCATTAGCTGACACCTTATTTCAAACTCTGTGTGAGTGTGTCTATGGATTTGAACTAAAGGCTTCTGCTACTTTTATTTGAACTTGGTTTATAATAACTATGTTTAAACTCCGATGTATCTGTGATGTGAACTTTTATGTAATTTGTGATGGTGACCGCTAAACTTATTATGATCTTGGCTGGTATGTAAGTTGGTTTGAAATCTGTCGTGATTTCACGGACTACCGGGTTATACGGGCTTAAGTTTGCTAAATTGTCTGCTCGGTGGATGATTTTCTTACTTAATTTCGTATAATTGGTCGGTTTTGTTACAGCCACCTAGATGGCTTGGAGGCAGCGGAGGAGTTATGGCAAGAGTGGTGCTTGTTCTTGGCCACCTTCTAGTGATTTGTGAGGGGTGTTGTGCCTTCCCCGGCGGAGCGCCAAATGCAACTCTAGTAAATTGCTTGTGTCATTGAGTTACCTCACTTGTGGGTAGGTTCTTGCGGTGTCCACGGGTTGGACGAGGTTCGTGCTACACCTCTTAGCCGCTGAACCACCAAGTGTTGGTTGACACAACGGGGATGTAGCGTGCCGGCAAGCACGTGAACCTCGGGAGAAAAATCGTGTCTCCATTGTGATTGATTCCTTGGATTTCTCCCGGTGATTGGTCTTCATATTGTTGTGATTAGTTCATTCCTCAATGCGGTGGTATAAAGATCACATACCTCTCTTTTACATTCCGCAAACTAGTTGTAACAAGCTCTTTAGTGTAATTTGTTTTGAGAGCTTGTATTATCTTTGCTAGTGTAGCTTGTCACCTAGTTGAGCTCTTTAGTGTAGCTAGCTTTTGAGAGCTCGTAGTGACATAGCCATTGATTGTTATAGTGATCATAGTTACTAGAATTGTTGGATAGGTGGCTTGCAACCCTTGTAGAGCTAGAGCAAAATTGTATTTCACCATTTGTTATACTAACCTTTTGCTCTAGTGAGTTTATAGAATTTTTAATAGGCTATTCACTCCCCTCTAGCCATATTAGGACCTTTCACTTTCACAAAAATTTTCAAACTTTTTGTTGGTAAATTGGGTACCATTATTTGAGATGATTCGGTGTGGTACGCCAAAATGCATTACGATGCTTTGCAAAAAATTTGACTGTATTTTCCTTGGTTATCCGGCCAACTGGCTCGGCTTCAACCCACTTTGTAAAAGTATCGATCGCTACAATCAGAAATCTATAACCACCTTGGGCTCTTGGGAAAGGACCCAGGATGTTGATGCCCCATGTGGTGAATGGCCAAGACAAAGGGATCGTGTTTAACGTTTGAACCGGCTGGTGAACCTATCGTTTGAAAAACTAACAAGACTCACATGTTCTAACCAACTCAGTGGCATCTTTGAGCACTGTTGGCTAGTAGAAACCTTGTCAAAAGGCTTTCCCAACCAGGGTCCTATGAGAGGCATGGGAGCCATAGATTCCTCCATGGATGTCACGGAGCAAACTAATGCCCTCGGCCTGGGTGATACACTTGAGAAGAACCCATTTTGCCCTCGTTTGTAGATGGTACCATCAACCATTTGGTAACTCATGGTTTTATGGCTGGTTCATTCTATATTCGTATCATCGACTAGTGTAGCCTAGTTTATGAGGTATGACCGGATTGGATCCATCCAGTTCTCTCCATTTCCAACTAGAGCAGCAGCACGAGCCATATCATCTAGCATAGACTTCCCAATGAATTCGCTGAGTATTGCCTCGTTGCTTGATGGATCATGCGTGGGGTTTGGACCCAACTTTGACTTGGAATAGAGGGTTTGGTTAGCACTTCGACCAGGACATCTCCTGATAGGTGCTATCATTCAGCTACCTGAATAGCGAGCGTATTGGCATCCGAATTAAGCTTTCTCGGGATATACTAGACCTCGAGTCCATCAAATTTAGATTCCAATTGTGTATATGCCAGTAAATATGTGGCCATGTTCTCGTTTATTGCTTGATAACCTTTGCTTGTTTCTTTGGCGACTACCTCTGAATCCCCTTTCACAAGTAATCATCGAACACCCAAGGATATGGCAACTCGTAAACCAGTTAATAAGCCCTCATATTTGGCAATATTGTTAGTTGGAGTTGGCTTAGTGAAATCAATTTGAATTGTGTACCTCAAGGCATCCCCTTGTGGGGAGATTAAGACGACTCTAGCCCTAGCGCCATTCTTGCATTTTGCTCCATCATAGAAAATCAGCCAGTGCTTGCGGTTTTGGGCTGCCTCCTCATGTTCAGGGTTTGTCCATTCTGCAACAAAATCTGTTAGAGCCTATGATTTGATCGCAATTCTTGGTACAAATTCTATATCGTATTGACCTAACTCAACTGACCATTGAGCGATTCTACGATTGGCATCTCGATTATGAACAATGGTACCGAGTGGATATGAAGAAACCACCTTGATCTCGTGACTTAAGAAATAATGCTTAAGCTTGCGAGAAGACATCAAT